>OY720677.1:3577868-6269069 GCA_963170755.1 Amphimallon solstitiale
ATTGTAATTTCCAATAGATGTATAAGTCTTATTTATTTTAATTATGCCAGCTTCTCGTTTATCATTCATAATAATAATAATCTAGCAAAATAGTTCTCTTAATTCCTTCATTTAGTTATACATAATTAGTCAGCCCGGAGATAATATTAAACAAACATTTATTAAATATCAAAATTACAATATTTCTAAAATTACAGGTAAAATGTATGTCCAGTTTTTCTCTACAATTATTCCTTTAATTTATTGAACAATAAAATTAGACAGAACTTTTTGAAAGACATTATACCAGAGCACAGGATAAAGTATTCAGTGTAAATGAAACACCTACTCAGATGTTTACTAAACCCGACCATTCGTGTTATGACTTTTATAATCTCGCATAATTTTGTCACGTTTCATTTATAACGCCAGTGGTTCACGAAAGCACCAGAGATATTTTCATACAAAAATTGGAGGCTTAGAATTGTACAAAATATTATTTTAGTGGATAAAAACTGCACCTTTTGATGATTTAGTAACAGTGATAAATAAAGCGTATCTTTATCTAAATTATTTTATGTTTGCAATTCAAAATAGGTCTGATTGTGCAGTAGTTATTCTATATATTTGTAAATACTTGTATGCTTCTTTATTACAGATAATAAGTTTTGAGAATGATTTTACCTTTTATAGGAATATATAACATATAATAAGGCGTTTAGTACTATATTAAAAATTGTTACACTTTTTTTTGGTACTGTATATGTCCTCATTATTTTGAGTTGAATTTATTAATATCATGGAATTTTTAGTTCATTTAATTTTTGGAGCGAGCTATATACTATCCGGCATTTGTGGTATTTATTTATTTCCTTAGAATTGTTGAATTGAATTTACGTTCCAATTTTCCTTTTATAAGTCTTTTGTAATTATTTAATGTTAATTTGGACGTATACGGACATCTATCGGTGTTTAGTGTTAGTTCCGTTTTGTTAGATACCTATGGTAGGAGTTAGTTATTTTCTATTATTTCTATTAATTACCCTCTACTGTGGTCTTTCCCTTATCACTTACGTAGAAACCGTTTGGCATTTAGTGTAGTTATCGTTGAATTTGTCGAGATGACGTTGTCACCTTCCCCGCACGATGTGGAAGACGCTTAGGCCATTTTTGCTAGCAGCAGTGAGAACACTTCCATTTTGCGAGTCAATCTGTTAAGAAGCAGTGGTAATTGTCCGATGTACTTTCTGCATTAGTTTTTGATTTAATAAAGTGCCGTATAGTTTGTAATCTTGCTAAATAAATAACAACAGATTCTTGAGCAGAAATACAAATATATTATCGTAACTTTTATCGACTTTGTCCGGATGTTGTATTTGGACTCTTATTCACTGGTAAGCTTTAATGTTCATTTCAAGACTTTTATTAACGTATTTTGTCTCGTTTTCCCTTTCCCCCTTTAGCTTTTACCGTACAGCACAACTGCCGAGCGAATCGCTTAACATGTGTTCTAATGTCTACTGCCGCCATTTTGATGGAATTTGAAAATCTCATGAAATCTGGTTAAAAGAACTATTCCCGCATTTATTCTGTGGCTGGAAGTTTAACCGACCATACCTACCGTTTCCGTGATCGTTTTGAGGGAGGTTCACCCCTAGAATTTTCATTCCGTAGACTCTGTATTGTCTCACAGCTAAGTCTTTTGTCTTATGTATATCTGATCCTTTGGAGAGCTGAATTTGAAATGTACATTTAATTAAACATAGTCAACCTGCGAAGATTAATTTCGTAAATTTATTTCAAGAATTTTGCTCAATAAATGTTAGTTTGGCCCCGATAGTTAATAACATCGGAGGTTCTAACACTTTTTTCTGCTACAAACGATCGTTCGCATGTTATGGCAATTTTGAAAACTACAAACTTGGAATTCTCACTAATATGCACTCCTTTCCACACCACCAAGGTAGAGTACTTGGCGCATTTTTTTACGTTGTATCCCCTGTAGGCATAATCCACGGTCTATGTAGACAATGAAAAAGAGATTGTGAAAGTGATAATGAATAAATAATGAATTTTTATTGATTTGGAAAAAACAGTGTTATCAATCTTCGGATTCAATATATTCAGCCGCATTTTCTTCTTCTTCTGACTGCTGGATTTCTACATATTGTTCTAAGACATCAGCCGGATCTAGTAGTTCGTCGTTGATGTCATAAGCATCATCATCAGTTGTATTAGGTGTCACATTAGAGCATGAATGACCGTGACAATTGCCACATACTGCAGAACAGAACAAGCTTTTTTGCATCCACAGTTGAAATTGCAACGCTTGGGCAATTGCAAAAAATCGTATTAAGTAATATTTCTGAAGCAGGTGGAAGAAGAGTTTGAATTGGCTCCAGATCGTTATTAATCCTTATCCATCCCCAGTCTTCAGAATTTAGTTTATTACCTAGCCATACCTGAACTTGATAATAGACTCGGTATAAATGTTGATAAGCAGCAGCAGATGTTGGAGGGAGACAGGACAATTGCACGACTTTATTGTGTCGGGTACTTTTTACTAAACTGGAAAATCTATAGCTGTCTAAAGAAGTAGTATTTTTTGGAGCACCATACATCGCAAGCAGGAAACGAATTCCGTTTGAGATAATTATATTTGGAGTAGAATCAATTCTTTCAAATGCTGTAGCGCACTGAACTAAATCATAATAAATAAAATAATTTAAATATTCTGGTTTTACCTTTCTTAAAAAATGCAGACGTAGTGTCGCAACCGGTGATGGCATGAAAAAATAGTATATGAGCACGACAATTTGGATATTTGTCGAAACTTTGCAACGAATACATTTCTGATGCCGCTTGTGACTTTCCTGGTTTAAGGAAGTAAATATTATTATTCATGGGAGCCCGTGCAATTAATATTATCAACAAATCGATGTCTTCACCAACAACGATGGTTGTATTCCTATTTGCTTGTTCTATAGCCGTTTCAATTATGAGAACATCAGCATCATTATCAGCTTGTTTTACAGGAATATTCGCAGCATTGATTTTTTCAGATAGCATTTGAATAAATCGAGTCTTGTTATGAGTATTAGACAGAAACTTTTGTTGGCTAGTCGGTACGGTCATGAACAGATCAAAAAGAATATCCAACGATGAAGAAGCTTTAGTAGCCCGTCGACGTTGTTCAGTATCAGTATAGCCATCGAATACGACCATAATGTTGTGGCCGTAATGATTACGGACATAATCAATGTATTTATCAAAAATAACATCGAATGTTTCCTCCTGGTCCCAAAGAACACGATGTAAAAGAAAACCTCTATCGATGATATATGTGCATGGCATTTGTAAATGAATATCTCGATATATATTTATCCCGATATATTATTCATATTGTTTTTTCTGCTATTTACGCATATTATGATATGTTTTAAAGTTTCGCAATAACATGCGAACGATTGTTTGTAGCGGAAAAAGTGAAAATCGCATGCTCTATAAATTTGATAATAACTACTTTTACAATAAAACTAACCGTTTAAGAGATATTCGCGAAAAACTGATTTTCATGACCTTTAACCTTGAATAAAAATTGTAGCACATGTTGGATCGATGGGAACTTTTCACATTTTGTTTAAAATTACTAATCTAAGGTCTGTGTAAATTTTTAGCTCTGTCGGAGTTTTGTCTATAGGTTTGGATTTTTTGTGTCTATTTTGACCGGACTATAACGATTTAATCACGAAAGCTAACAACCTACCACATCATATAAATCACGTCATAATTCATTCAATTCCATTTCAATAAATAAATCGAAGTTGTAACTATGTACCATAAAATACAAAAGTTTAAACAGGTCAAATTGGTTTTACAATAGTTACGATGTATTTTAATTAAGGAAAAAAAGGCAAATCTATGAGTAGTTAGCTCACAGAACACGCGCTGCCAATTCCAACATTCGGGAAATACATTCCGTCAGGGGGCTTTTCATTACAAGACGAAAAGTTCCTGCACTTCTCCAATTATACTTGGAAAAGAATTCTGCAATTTCCCGAATTCGACATGAAGTGCGCTTTTAAGTTTTAATTACTTTCTATATGAAAGTAAACTCGAGTTCTTGGTGCGTATAAAACGTAAAATCACTTCAAACCAGTAATAATTGAAATTCGGTCACGTCGAAAACGTTTTCGTTTAATAAGCAAATTAATGATGAATCTAAATATACCCCACAAATAAATACAGTTAACAATAAACAGATACGATTTTAATAATCGTCTGTAATTGGTTTATTAATAGAACACATCCAATGATCCAATGCAACAACCCTCGAGCTAGAATTACTGGAATCTCTCAAGTTTCATATCTCCTGGTACTCATCGAATTGAGGCGGTTTAATTACTTGCCGATAAATGTGAGCAGCCGATGTCTGAGACGGTAATCGGATTAAATTCAAACAGATACGTTTTGATTTCCGCATTTAGTTACTAAAATTAGATGTAATTCTGCTTGTAGAACTCTCCATACTTTATTCCTATAGTTATATTGTTTCCTTTGGACGATCCATCAATTTTGCTTGTATACAGGAACCGATAGCATTAATATGAGATAGATTTACTGTGTTACTAATATAAACTTAACGGTTCTAAAACAGTAGGTAGTGAGTTACTGATAAATTTGTCTTATTACAAAGCTCCCTTTATAATTTAGAAACAATAAAAATTCAAAGAAAATAAAACGCCGTTTTGTCGTTTTTATCACACAAGAGCTTTCGTTTTTCCGGATAAATTTTTCAGTTACCTTTTAGCAACTAAATTTGAGTTTGAAAATGGAAAATTTATCCGGAAATAAAAGGAAAGTTTAAATGTAATTCGGTAAGATAATTTACTAAATGTGTAGACAATTACGAAAACATTTATTACATTACAGTAATTATATTATTTAAAAATACAGTTACTAAAAACACAGTTCTTATAGGGTAAAGTGGTGTCCCGCCCCGGCTCTTAATACGCCCCACCGCCATATTTTTGCGTTCATTCCTTGTCTGATTCAGTATCATGCAGAACACCGATCGTGTTACACGTGTCTTACTTCATATGCGGTAATTAAAGACGCACGCTTGTATTTTTCCGAGAAAAATAATATTCATTGGTAAATACAGCCAAACATTTGTTTCATAGTTTGAGTAAATGTCCTCTTTTATGTTTCAAATCATTTTTCTTCGATTTTTTTCGATTTGACCTTCATCTAGACAAATAAATAAATGCCTGTGAGCACGTTTCGCAGTTAAAATAAATGTGGTGGGTGAAATATCCCAGTGGGGCGTATTGTACACCCGATTTCGAATACGCCCCATATGCTTGGTTGTAAAACGCCCCAGTCGAAGGCTATTTTACTGTTTCTCATTACTGCCCTTTTTTTTAGATAATGGGCAGAGTATATGTGAGAAAAACAACAAGAGCATCTTGGACCGAAGCTGCAATGTCAACAGCCATGGAAAAAGTGAAAAGTGGTCAGATGGGGATAAATGCAGCCAGTAGGGAGTATGGTATACCTTCAAGAACTTTGATGAGACATCTAGCTGCGAATAGCTCTACAAAGTACTTAGGTAAAAGTCCAGCTCTAAGTAGAGAACACGAAAAAAGGTTGGTCCGGCATATACAGGCACTGGGAGAAGTGGGGTTCGCACCGAGTAGAAATGATGTGAAAAAAATGGCTTTTGCTTTCGCCAAAAAGTTAAGCATAAATTGTTTCTCTGAAAATGATGAGTCAGCAGGGAAAGTTTGGTTAAATGGATTCTTAAGAAGAAATCCCAGCTTATCTATCAGAAAATCTGAAGGCCTCTCACTAGCTCGGGCCCAAGGGATGAATAGGAAAGAAGTTGGTGATTATTTTGATCTCTTGCATAAACTATTAACTGACAATGACTTATTAGATAAGTCGTCCAAAATATTCAATATGGACGAAACAGGCATTCAAGTGAACAATAAGGCAGAGCGTGTTGTTGCTACGAAAGGGAGTAAAGATGTCTATTCTCTCACAAGTGCAGAAAAGGGTGAAAATATCTCATTAATAGCATGCTGCAATGCTGAAGGGACATTTTTTCCGCCAGTCCTAATAATGAAAGGTAAATACAGAAAACCAGATTTTTAGATGGACTTCCTCCTGGCTCCGATGTTTATATGAACCAAAAGACCTCGTACATTAACAGCGATTTATTTATAAAGTGGTTCCGTGAATTCTTCATTCCAAGAAAAGGTACCGGCAACGCGTTACTGATATTGGATGGTCATGCATCACATTGCAATGCGGTTGAACTTTTGGACTTGGCTTCTGAAAACAACATTGAACTTTTATGCGTTGTATGCCCAGCCATACAACGCAGGCATTGCAGCCTCTCGACAAATCTTTTTTTAAACCGCTCAAAAGCTATTTTGCGCAAGAGGCAAGAACATGGATGATTAATCACAAAGACAGAAAGTTGAACAGGCACAACGTTTCTGCACTGATAGGAAAGGCTTGGGTTAAATCAGCTTCCGTTAGTAATGCAGTATCCGGATTCAAGGCAACAGGTATTCATCCATATGACCCATTTTTTATCCCCGAACATTTTTTTGATATCTCTGATGCTGCATGTGCCAACGTACAGGTACCAAATCAAGAAGTTCTTCCTGAAGGAGTTGCCGCTGCCGAAATCCCCAATGATCCTGCAACAGATCCTCAGCAAGAAATATCCTGTAATTCTGTAGCAAATTCTCAGCCGGAACCGAAAGAAACTCCATCTAAAGCAGTTGTTCCCGAAGAAGTTGCCGCTGCTGAAATCCCCAATGATCCTGCAACAGATCCTCAGCAAGACTCAAAAGAAACTCCATCCAAACTTTTAAGGGAAATTGCTCCCGTACCAACTATTCCAATTAATACCTCAAAAAGGAAGCAGTCAGCTATTATCCTAACATCTCCAGAAAATAGAGCCAAACGACAGATTCTGTCTGATAAAAAGTCAGCTAAAACATTGCCCAAATGTTCCAGTGCTCCTAGCATATCCAGAGTAAAATCTAAAACCCTTTGCTTGAAAAAAGGTAAAAAGAGGAGGAAGCCATCTACTTCGTCTTCCGAAGAGGATTCAACAGTAATTTATGCATCTTCAGATGAGGCTTCAGACATTGATGACACTGACTGCACTGAGTGTGGGGAACACTATTATTCTACCAAATCCAAAGATGATTGGATTCAGTGTATCGTTTGTGGAAAGTGGTTGCATGAAAGCTGCACGATGTACCTCAACCTGTGCAACAGATGTGGACGTCAAAAGAAACGAATGGAAAACGAAAAATAGCTTGTTAGGATTAACTTTTCAGTACTTTTTACCCGGGGCGTATTGCAATCAAGTAGTGTGTAATACTTGATATTTCTAGATATCCATTTTTCTTTTAATGAGAAGGGGCTGTAGAAAAACTTTTTGTTGGTTTTCGATTGAATTCTCATCTTAGTTATTTCCTGTTCACTGAGTTTTTAATAAACGTTCCAAACAATTAGTTTAATACTTATTTCCGAAATGTGGGGCGTATTATACCACTTTACCCTACTTTTTGTGAAGATTACTTAAAATGAGTTTGCAGATTGTATGTCACAGGGAACACTATGATGATAAAGTAAACAAATTAATGTCTGGTCAACCAGAGACCATACGCAAAGCTTAATGTTGCGTCAACTTTGACATTTTATTTTGACATTGAGTTTGTTGATTTTGTGACAGAACAAGAAAACACAAATTGTTGTCGCGCCAACCAAAGCTAAACAAATTTTGCCGCTTTAAAAATTAAAGCAAACTTTTTTGCCAATTTCATAGTTAAAGTAAGCTTTTTTCGCTGTGACAAAACAATCCCGAGGTACCTGTTCTTTTACACATAAAATTAAATGCAGGATGTGTCACGAAAGATTTGATTAGAACAAACAAAGATCTTATAAAAGTCGCGTTTTCAAATTTATTAAATGTTAATTTTAATTTCCTTTATTGTATGAAATGCTTTTGAAAGTAATGCCGTTAAACGTTCGAACCCTAAGATTTGTTTTGGTTTTGACAAGAACAATTCTATAATAACCACCGTCAAGTACACAAAATGTAAAGTGTTCTGGAACTCCTCTTAAAACTGTAAAACTTTAAGTTAAAATTTTGAGTTATAATCCATTTTACTTATTTGATTATCGTTTATTTGCTTCCTGGACGTATTGGACCATTTTGTGGTAATGTTAACTTACGCTTTACTGATAAAGAAAAGACCGCGGCGTAGTCTCGTAAGTGACGAATTAATAAAAAAAATCTCACTAAAGCAATGTTTTAATATACTCAGCACATGAATGTCATTTGACAACTAACTTCTGACATCTGACATAACTCCAAACAAAACATCCATTGACAACCTTTTTTACTTTCTTATACGTAGTACCGCGCGATCATTTAAATTCTAAATTAGAGCAGGCTATGAAATTTAAATTAAGTTGGTATATAAGTACTAATTTACAATTTGAATTGTCAAAGTGTCATTTCAAAATGTTAATTAATCAATAATTGACATTCTGGACAACCTAATAAAAAAAAATCCCGCCTGCTATAATTTAGAATTTAAATGATCGCGTGGTATAAGGAAGTATTGTGATGATGAAAATTTTCGACCTCGAGATTTTTGCATATGTCCATGTTTTGAAGTCCCCTGATACCAAAAAAGTGGTTTTTAAAAAATGTCTCTGTGTCTGTGTGTGTGTGACCGGAAGTAGTAATTTACTTCAGTGAAAAAATCGAATTTTGCAAATTTTTCGTCAACTACTAAGTTTAAACAAATTTATAAAGAATTCATATGTACTTAAAATTAAAATTGAGAACTTGTTGCGTGCTTTTGGCACTTCTGACTAATTTCATTTCAAAATATTAAATAATATCTGTTTACTTAAACTAGCAATTATTCAATTACTTAAGAATTCCAAATTAATTATAATATCATTCTTTTGGCTTCTACTGTACACAATTATTAGTCTTGATAAGTAAAATATATTCAAAGTTTAAAAATATACATATTGCAGTGATCTTGAATAAATAATAATATGTAAATAAATGAATTTTAGATCACTTGCAATTTTATGTTTAGTTAAGTAAGGATTTCTTATTGTGTGCGTTCATATTATATACATAAGTGCTTAATAAAGGTAAGAATTTTTCTTGATTTATATTTATTTATATTTACATCTATATGTACATTGGTATTTATTTATTTAAGTTTACAAATTCCTCATGAACAATGATAAATTAGGTAATGTAAACGTGATCTGTATAAATTAAGTAACTGAATAAATAAATTTTACACAAGTAAGCAATCATTAGGGATAACTTGGAGTACATGTAATTGGTAACCAGGTTATGTAGAGAATGGAATCTGTTATAGGCCAGAAGAGCAGAGGAATGTATTCCCGGACGTGAGGGATTCGCCCGACTTCTGTGCCTCGGTGCGTCGGGCCTTTTCTATCTTGGGCCGGGATAGTTTGACGCTCGGGGTACCCTGTCGCAAGGCTCGACGGAGACAGCGGGTCATGCTGTTAGATGGGTCCGTAGTTCGCGTATCGAATGAAACAGCGTGTAGGATGGCTGCGGAAGGCATGATCCGGCCTGTCAAGCAGTGTTAAGGGGCCTCCGTCGAGGCCGAAAAGGGTAGCAGTATACAATAACTTTGAGTTCAAGTAATGCTTCACTTAATTTCACTTTGTACTCTTGGATGTCTATGTCTGTACTCGTCTATATGTGTATTTCTTGATTGTCCTCGTATAATCTGTATGATGATCAAATAACTGATACAACATTTATACTTCAATTTAAGATGTCAATCACCAGGAACGATAAGCTGGGTGAACGCGTATGATAATCCACCTGTCAACAATACATCATCGTTAGAAATTGGAAAGGTAAAAGGGGTTCATGATAAATTTAACCAACGCATACCGACGATCATGAATGTTTTCCCTTTATTTCCGAATGTAGGCAAGACAAAGAAAATACGAATAAAACTTCCCAATAATACAAAGAGATGGTTCAAGAATGAAGTAAACAACAATCAAGAAATTTATAACATAATAAGGATGTGGCAATGAACTTTAAGTATATTTAAAAGTTGTAAATAATGTTATTTACTTACCAGGCCAATGTTTGATAGATAGCATCCTGTGTATTATATCTGTATTTCACTATTGCTCACATCAATATCAATTTTAACATTTTAACAAATGCAGACGTATCATTCCAAGTTTTATTTAAATTAATTTTCACTTTATTCATTTTCACCATGATGTGTATAAATATTTACTGTATTAATAATTATGAAAACTTTATTTTTATTTAAGTAAAACAGTAAAAGAATCTTAATAAAATTTTTATAAGGTTATAATTTTAAGACGTATTAAATGCTACGTAAAAAGGATCGAGCAGGTGTTCCTCGCACAAATACGTCTGGCATTGGCAAGGACTGACCGGTACAAAAAGTATTGTTTATCAGGTGCTCGGCTGAGTCATAATGTATAGACGGATTTATGGTCACATGTTTGTTTACCTCTCGCAAGGATTATTAATACGCTGTTTCCTCATGCAACCGATAAGAGCAGCACCGTCGACATACAATTTTGGGAGATGGATTCGTGCTTAACGAAAGTTGCCGTACGTTTTTGTAAGGAAATTTACGAATAAAAGCGCGGACAGATAAAAATTTCGGCAATTGCTGGTGAAAACCGCAATATTAGCAAGTCTAAAAGTAGGTGAAAACCACTTCCTCCCTCTTCTTTAATAGGATTATTTTAAAATCCGGACTTAGAATAATTTCTGAGATTTTCAATACTTATAAAATTTTTACAAGATTCTACACTTATAATAATTTTATTTTTAACATGCTGCGCGCATTACATTAAAATGTTTAGATGTATTCGAATAACTACCTATGTACGAAATACTTTTATTTTTATGAACTCGGTGTTTGAATTTATTTAATTTCATTTTATTTTTTTTTTCTTTCTAGAGGGTTTTTGTTTTGCATGTAGGGTATTATGCCGTACGTTATGACAAAACTCTCTAGTATTTGTAATGATAACTTTGAATAACATGATCATTTTCTTTTCCGTATAATTTATTTTTCTTTTAAATTTATTCATCCTACAAAGGATATTTGAAACTAATAATTTTGTTTATGTGTATATAGGTTATATATATATAAAGTGAACAAAATCTTTTATTGAAAATTATGGATGAGTTTAATACAATGTATGAAGAATTAAGGTGATTAACAATATTTGTTATAAATGTGTGTATAGTGGCGTCTCCAAATTCTTTATTTGTAGTGGTGTTTTTTGTATTGGAATTTCGTGAAAAAGGTAAAGTTTATTTTCTTTTAAAATATATATATATATTATTTCTTTTTGATATGAGAATTAAGTATATTTTGTTGTATTTGGGTGTTCAATATTAACGTGTTGAATAATACATCAGGGATGTGTGAAATGAATTATGTCATTATTTAATTCATAGCATGGAGTCCTGGTGAATTTGATATACACGAATTGGTCTTGGTGGTACTGCGTTTGGGAGCGAGAAAAGGCACCAGGCAGAACTAATCAGGGCTGAGTTAATTTATTGAATACGCAGAGACATTGTTTTATTTCACTTTATTTATTTAATTAAAATATATATATTCCTTAAGGGGTGTGCACATGATGATGTATGTTCGGGTTGCGTCCGACGAGCTGAAAATGACATGCTCGTAGGGTGGAACTTTGGGATACTCTTCTGTGTGAATTTGTTACTGATGGTACTGTGTTGGGAGCGAGAAAAGGCGCCGGACAGGACTAATTAGGGCAAAGCCACTTCCTTAATGTCTATATTTTGTTATCAAATAGTAGACCGCACAATTTTATTTTCTTTTATTTACATTCCAGTACAATTCATCACAGTTAATTTATTTCTAATTTTTGATTGTTTACATGTATCTATGACAAATATTAATAATAATAATAACGTTCACATTTAGATATAAGCTGGCACGACATGATGATTTCATTTATTCTTTATTTCTTGTAATATTTTATTGTTTATGATGTATAAATCTGAATTATGACCGAATATTGATTTTGGATGTGCAAATATTTGTGAATTAAAACTTTTGAATTTATTTAGAATTATTTTATTTTAATAAATTAGATATTAAGATTTATTTTGTATTTTATTTCTTTACCTGACCTGGAGATGATTAAAGAGAAGGAGAATCAAGTCATATTTTCTGCCCCTGAGAGAACTATTTATTTTCAAACTGAGCTAGTTACATGTAGAATGTTTTGCTTAACCTACCTTTCTGCAGAAAGTTCACCGTATCATAGTCTAGCATAAGGCCTAGCACTAGGATGCGTGCTTGACTCCCAGTTACGACTTAATTAAGTAAACTAAATTTATTTTATTTATATGTAAATTTGAAAGAGTCACAGCATATATATGGCGCACAACGTCGTGGGGCAAAACATTTGCATTTACATTTCAAATATATTTACAATTTATTAGCAATTTCACATTTCCATATTATTGATATGATGCCCAATGTTCATGGTGTAAAAGTTTTGCCGTTCCATAGCAAATATATATGGCGACCAATGTAGTGGGGCAAAACTTCTACATTTTTAAACTGTTTAGATAAAAATTAATTGATTATTTAATATTCAAATAGCTGTATAATTAAAGGGAGGTACTTTCACCTTTAGGTGCATTTGAATAATTAATAAATATAATTCACAAATAAAATTTTGTCAAGTTTTGATTTATTTTTCTCCACAAATAAGTCTCTTTAAGTGCCAGGACAGATAAAGTAAATATGTCTGAGTATAAAGGCGAGGGTGAAAATCCTGAAAGTAGTATGGACACCAAATATTTATTTGAAACATACAGGGAACCACAAGGCATTTCCTCTGTGACAGATTCAGAAAAGACGATACCTCTTGATGAGGATGAAAATGTGACTGAAAATGTAAAAATTGAAACAAAAGAATTGCCAGGCGGAGATAGATTTGATTTTCTATTTGAAAAACTTTTCTGTAAATTGGAAAGTGACAAGATAGAAATGAAAGAAGATATAAATAGAAAATTAGATGAAAATAAAACTGAAATGAACAAGAAGTTTCAAGAAAATAAAGAAGATATAAACAAGAAACTGGATGAGAATAAATTAGAGATACAAGCTGTAGTAAAGTCGATGAATGAGAAGATTGATGAAAGAATTAAAGCTTGTAGAATAGAAATGGCTGCAATGAATAATAAAATAAAAGAAGATGTGAAACAAAGCACGGCACAGATCAATGAAAAAATTGAAGCAAATGAAAAGAAGTGCAAGGATAGCAGTAATTTTTTAATAGATGAAATGAATCAGAGGGCCGGTGTAGCGAGAGAAAATTTTAGACAGATAGAAGAAAGGATTGGAGGACAAGATGAGAAGATACAATTCTTGGAACTGAAGGTGGACAGTAGTGCCATGTCAGTTCAGAAAGATGTTCAAAATCTAACAAATAAATTCGAGGACTGTAGAATCAAATATGGAGCATGCACAGATTCACTTTTAAAGCTACAGGATATGACATTAAATTGTCAAGACACGATTAAGAATTTGAAAACAAGAGTTGAACAGGGTACAATTACACCTTGTGTGGTGTCGCAACAGGTATCACTTGGCACAGAAAATATACCAAAATTTTCTGGGTATAATAAAGACAACCCTATGGCATTTCTTAAGACCATTAAGACATATATTCGTGGTATTCATGATGATATGTCGAAATTACATTTCATGAGAGGGTGTCTTAGAGATTATGCGTTATTATGGTACGATATGGTAATTGATGAGGTACAGTCGTACGAAGAATTAGAAAACATGTTTATTAGGCAGTACTGGGGACAAACTCAGCAAAGACGTATTAGACATGACCTTACTTTTGGAAAATATCGTTCCATTACATCTAGAGAGAGTTATGTTATTCGGAAATATTCTTTCTTGAAACATATACAACCTGTGATCCAGGAGTGTGACATTGTTACCCAGTTAGCTAATCATTTTGAGCATGAGGTAGTACAAGCAGTTGCTTTACAGGGTATAGACACCGTTGAGCAACTCTTGGAATTGGTAAAGCGGCTGGACGACGTGGAAGATAGGAGTGTATTTCAGAATAAAAATGGGTACAAAGCAGGTAACAATGGTAACTATTATAATGCTCAGCAAAGATATAATGGTAATAACCAACAAAGAAACAATGGTAATCGGTATCAGAATAATAATTACCAGGGAGGAAGGGTGGAGAATGGTAACAACAAGAACATGGGTAATAATAATAGTAGTAGTAATAATAATAATAATAATTGGAGACAGGAGGGTCATGTAACAAGAAAATATGGAAGAAATGAAACAGAAGATACCCGAGGATTTAATAACATAATTATTGAAAATAAAGAAAATAAAACAGAAGCTGTAACGAAAGATGTATCAAGAGGAGCAATAAAGAAGGACCTGGATTTTTGGTAGGTCCAACCAAAGGGAGAAAGAAGAAACAACGAGGCAAGAGAAACGTCGTAGATTTAAGTAATATAACCACTAAATTTCCACTGGTAGATGTTAAAGTAGGGGATGTATATGGTGTAGCTATAATAGATAGTGAATTAGAATTGTCACTTTTAGATGGGGGATTATTTGATAAAAGGTTTGAAAAATTAGGTTTTTACAAGCAAAACAATGTATTTTGTATAAATATAGAGATGGGTGATGTAGAACTTGTAACACAATTTATTGTTACACCAAGATTAAAATATTGCTGCGTACTTGGGATGGATTTTTTGAGTCTATATACATCGAAATTGGAAAGGGAAAATAGAACCCTTCACAATAGTAAAGTAAACATGTCTTGGGACAAAGGCGCTCAAGATGATAAAATATTAGTTAATAATTCAATCATTGATAATTTTGATAGGGACCTCACTTTAAAAATAAATAATGATAGTTTGATTGACAAGGATAAAGGTTCACACCATGTGGATGATCTTCAAAGGGAAGAGTCCATGTTTGCCACGGGTGACATAAATAATAAATGTACACACCATGTGGAGGGTCTTCAAAAGAAAGACGCCACGAAATATATGGGTGACATAATAAATAAATGTTCACACCGGGAAATAAATATGGGTGACAAAAATTTGATTTGCAACAAACAGATTAATAATGATAATGTGAGTGATCCTTTGACAAAAGATGTTAAATTATTTAATGGTAATATAGATTTAGCAGTAGGCTATGATAATTGTTTTAAATTAAAAACGACTCATCCATCTTCCCATAAGCAGAAATTAAGTGTTCAATTTAAAATTAAAAGTTTGTTAAAAGATGAAATTATTGAAAATTTAGTATATAATTTAATGAACCCCATCACAGTAGTAATTAAGGAATATTTAGATTATTTAGTAAACATTAAGAATAATAAATCAAGTTTGTGTAAATTTAAGTCAATAAAACAACAGCTACAACTCCCCAAGTTATTAGAAACATTATTGTCAATAAGTACTAATGCAAAGTGGTTTGTAAACGTTAATTCTCTTTGGTTGGTACAGCTATATAAATGTTTCGTGAAATTATATCCAATAGTGGTAAATTTATTAGTGAACTTAAATAAAATTGTTCATAAGGAACAAAATATTTTACAGTATGGGTATGTAAAGCCCGTACAGCACATATTAAACCCACATGATGAAAATGTGTCACATCATGTGAATGATAAAATGATTTTACAAGAGGGTGTGAAATTTATATGGACCCATGCGAGAATAGAGGTTTTGGATGCAGTTGAAAAGTACCCACAGCCCAGATACTTAAAAATGTTAAGAAGTTTTCCCAAAATAGTGGACTACAATTGCCACTTCATTTTAAGGGAACTCGATAATACAATTACAATATTCGTAATACTTATGAAAGGTGTAAAATTTAAAGAATTTAAGTACACTTTTGTATATATAGTTATAAGTAGTTTAATTAATTTAGGTGTTTTAAATGTCATTTGTTTAAACTTTCTTGTAATGAAAGGAGTAAAGTTTAAAATAAACTCCAAGAGTTTTGCATATTCACTTCTGATTTGTATATAGATAGAATAAGCATATTATAGGGAAATTTCATGTCTCTATGCTTTATATCAATAATATTGTAAATAATGTATAAGTATATTAACTGGTATTTATGGGAAATCTTGAATTTATACCATTGACATTAGCGATTCTCGCTTATAAATCGCAGATATTCCCATAGGGATATTTATGCAGTGATCTTGAATAAATAATAATATGTAAATAAATGAATTTTAGATCACTTGCAATTTTATGTTTAGTTAAGTAAGGATTTCTTATTGTGTGCGTTCATATTATATACATAAGTGCTTAATAAAGGTAAGAATTTTTCTTGATTTATATTTATTTATATTTACATCTATATGTACATTGGTATTTATTTATTTAAGTTTACAAATTCCTCATGAACAATGATAAATTAGGTAATGTAAACGTGATCTGTATAAATTAAGTAACTGAATAAATAAATTTTACACAAGTAAGCAATCATTAGGGATAACTTGGAGTACATGTAATTGGTAACCAGGTTATGTAGAAAATGGAATCTGTTATAGGCCAGAAGAGCAGAGGAATGTATTCCCGGACGTGAGGGATTCGCCCGACTTCTGTGCCTCGGTGCGTCGGGCCTTTTCTATCTTGGGCCGGGATAGTTTGACGCTCGGGGTACCCTGTCGCAAGGCTCGACGGAGACAGCGGGTCATGCTGTTAGATGGGTCCGTAGTTCGCGTATCGAATGAAACAGCGTGTAGGATGGCTGCGGAAGGCATGATCCGGCCTGTCAAGCAGTGTTAAGGGGCCTCCGTCGAGGCCGAAAAGGGTAGCAGTATACAATAACTTTGAGTTCAAGTAATGCTTCACTTAATTTCACTTTGTACTCTTGGATGTCTATGTCTGTACTCGTCTATATGTGTATTTCTTGATTGTCCTCGTATAATCTGTATGATGATCAAATAACTGATACAACATTTATACTTCAATTTAAGATGTCAATCACCAGGAACGATAAGCTGGGTGAACGCGTATGATAATCCACCTGTCAACAATACATCATCGTTAGAAATTGGAAAGGTAAAAGGGGTTCATGATAAATTTAACCAACGCATACCGACGATCATGAATGTTTTCCCTTTATTTCCGAATGTAGGCAAGACAAAGAAAATACGAATAAAACTTCCCAATAATACAAAGAGATGGTTCAAGAATGAAGTAAACAACAATCAAGAAATTTATAACATAATAAGGATGTGGCAATGAACTTTAAGTATATTTAAAAGTTGTAAATAATGTTATTTACTTACCAGGCCAATGTTTGATAGATAGCATCCTGTGTATTATATCTGTATTTCACTATTGCTCACATCAATATCAATTTTAACATTTTAACAAATGCAGACGTATCATTCCAAGTTTTATTTAAATTAATTTTCACTTTATTCATTTTCACCATGATGTGTATAAATATTTACTGTATTAATAATTATGAAAACTTTATTTTTATTTAAGTAAAACAGTAAAAGAATCTTAATAAAATTTTTATAAGGTTATAATTTTAAGACGTATTAAATGCTACGTAAAAAGGATCGAGCAGGTGTTCCTCGCACAAATACGTCTGGCATTGGCAAGGACTGACCGGTACAAAAAGTATTGTTTATCAGGTGCTCGGCTGAGTCATAATGTATAGACGGATTTATGGTCACATGTTTGTTTACCTCTCGCAAGGATTATTAATACGCTGTTTCCTCATGCAACCGATAAGAGCAGCACCGTCGACATACAATTTTGGGAGATGGATTCGTGCTTAACGAAAGTTGCCGTACGTTTTTGTAAGGAAATTTACGAATAAAAGCGCGGACAGATAAAAATTTCGGCAATTGCTGGTGAAAACCGCAATATTAGCAAGTCTAAAAGTAGGTGAAAACCACTTCCTCCCTCTTCTTTAATAGGATTATTTTAAAATCCGGACTTAGAATAATTTCTGAGATTTTCAATACTTATAAAATTTTTACAAGATTCTACACTTATAATAATTTTATTTTTAACATGCTGCGCGCATTACATTAAAATGTTTAGATGTATTCGAATAACTACCTATGTACGAAATACTTTTATTTTTATGAACTCGGTGTTTGAATTTATTTAATTTCATTTTATTTTTTTTTTCTTTCTAGAGGGTTTTTGTTTTGCATGTAGGGTATTATGCCGTACGTTATGACAAAACTCTCTAGTATTTGTAATGATAACTTTGAATAACATGATCATTTTCTTTTCCGTATAATTTATTTTTCTTTTAAATTTATTCATCCTACAAAGGATATTTGAAACTAATAATTTTGTTTATGTGTATATAGGTTATATATATATAAAGTGAACAAAATCTTTTATTGAAAATTATGGATGAGTTTAATACAATGTATGAAGAATTAAGGTGATTAACAATATTTGTTATAAATGTGTGTATAGTGGCGTCTCCAAATTCTTTATTTGTAGTGGTGTTTTTTGTATTGGAATTTCGTGAAAAAGGTAAAGTTTATTTTCTTTTAAAATATATATATATATTATTTCTTTTTGATATGAGAATTAAGTATATTTTGTTGTATTTGGGTGTTCAATATTAACGTGTTGAATAATACATCAGGGATGTGTGAAATGAATTATGTCATTATTTAATTCATAGCATGGAGTCCTGGTGAATTTGATATACACGAATTGGTCTTGGTGGTACTGCGTTTGGGAGCGAGAAAAGGCACCAGGCAGAACTAATCAGGGCTGAGTTAATTTATTGAATACGCAGAGACATTGTTTTATTTCACTTTATTTATTTAATTAAAATATATATATTCCTTAAGGGGTGTGCACATGATGATGTATGTTCGGGTTGCGTCCGACGAGCTGAAAATGACATGCTCGTAGGGTGGAACTTTGGGATACTCTTCTGTGTGAATTTGTTACTGATGGTACTGTGTTGGGAGCGAGAAAAGGCGCCGGACAGGACTAATTAGGGCAAAGCCACTTCCTTAATGTCTATATTTTGTTATCAAATAGTAGACCGCACAATTTTATTTTCTTTTATTTACATTCCAGTACAATTCATCACAGTTAATTTATTTCTAATTTTTGATTGTTTACATGTATCTATGACAAATATTAATAATAATAATAACGTTCACATTTAGATATAAGCTGGCACGACATGATGATTTCATTTATTCTTTATTTCTTGTAATATTTTATTGTTTATGATGTATAAATCTGAATTATGACCGAATATTGATTTTGGATGTGCAAATATTTGTGAATTAAAACTTTTGAATTTATTTAGAATTATTTTATTTTAATAAATTAGATATTAAGATTTATTTTGTATTTTATTTCTTTACCTGACCTGGAGATGATTAAAGAGAAGGAGAATCAAGTCATATTTTCTGCCCCTGAGAGAACTATTTATTTTCAAACTGAGCTAGTTACATGTAGAATGTTTTGCTTAACCTACCTTTCTGCAGAAAGTTCACCGTATCATAGTCTAGCATAAGGCCTAGCACTAGGATGCGTGCTTGACTCCCAGTTACGACTTAATTAAGTAAACTAAATTTATTTTATTTATATGTAAATTTGAAAGAGTCACAGCAATATGTCATAAATACCACAGCCAAGCTTGTTAATTTTTCAATGAGATCATTCGTTATATTTTATTTTCAAATACTTATTTCTTAAAAATAACATCTGAATAACAACGTTTATAATCTAATGTAAAATTCTTCTTATAAAGCAAATATTATAATCACGTACGACAATTTTCTCAAATACCCCTTTGTATGACACGATGAAAACTAGATTTCGCCGCCGCAAGTATGCTCGTGTTATCAATAGCCCTTTATTTAACAATACCCTGGGAACCGAGCAATTGAATCTATTACATCGTATGCGTCGTGTGCAAAAATTCCTTCTTGGAGAAGTCGAGAACCTTCTAGAATCCGGAAACAGGCGTGTTTCACCCCTCTCCAACGCTACGAATAAAAAGGCAAGATCGCTTAAAAATTATGATGATTAATATTTTGTTAACCGCCTAGTGACCATCGACATATCTAAGTAATTTTAAGTGTAGACTATTGGCGGTTGGTGGCTATCAATTGTTTGATACGTAATCCAGTAGCAATTTAAAATATTAAGATTGTTACCACAGTGTACGTAATATAGCAGTGTCGAAAGCTATTCAAATGACGATTTAACGTGCCTAGTGGTTCTTAAAATTATCAAATGATCATTAGTCCAGTCTAAGAGAAGATTCGGCAGATCACGATAATTCACCTTATGGGAATTTAAAGCAATCTTGATACTGACCCGTTGCCGTCGGATTCCGTTTCCTGTCAAACTACCGAAGAAATCCATCTCGTCTTCGGGGAAAGTCATCGACCCGTCGCATACCCGCCAACCACGATTATTATCGTATCTGCATACTTCAAGGTAATTAAAATATTACTTATGTCTCAGAGCGCTTAAAAATTATTGTACCGTCGCTAGAATAAAACCAAAGGCCATTCCTTCTGGTTTTGCAGCAATACATCTGTATTATATAGTTCCGTCGGATAGCGTCAAAATAGCTTTGAGAATTAATCCATATCTCTTTGTTCACATTGTTATTAGAATAATTACACTACTGTAAATAATGGTATTAATCTGAAATTTCGAGTTCATTGTTAGAATCTTTGTACTATTGCCTATAATATCGTAACTTTAAGTTAATCTTTTAAAAGTTCCAATACGAATTATTCACTTTGTCAAATTAATACATACATTAGTTGGTGCATTTTGTTCAAACTTTAATATCCGATTTTAATTTACTATTTGTATTTGCTTTACGAAGATATTGTAATACCTTATTTGTGTCAATCTTTGTGTAACAATAATTTATTTGTCTGGCCAGATTATCAAGTTAAGAATTGTGTAATCTGATGTAAGATGTGGAAATGAAACCTCTGTCTATTAGTGTTAAATGTTTATTGTGCCTTGCTTTCAATTATTTCATGTAATAAATATTGTTAAGTTTACGACACTTGTGTTCTAAATTGATTATCCTTCGTTCTTTGAGGTAACGCCATAAGCTCAGTCAATGTTTCTTACTTTCTTTCACTAACATATCTAGAGCCACGATATGCTAATTCTAGTGATAATAAAATTATGATCCTATTAATCAAAGTAAGTGGCGTTCAGTAATAACTTTATAAATCATCACAAGATCATTCAAGTAAGCAGTTAGCTATCTTAAAGAATCAACACCGGTTACCGGAGGAACTTTTGATTGGGGATTGAGAAGCATAAGATTAAGGTATGTGAGTTTTGTCATTAAATTAAATATGCGCATTCATTCACTCTTTGTTCAATTATTAGTCATATAGGTTAATTACAATAATAAATATTAAACGACCCTGAGATACTGGATGCAGACTGTGCTACTGGGCTAATTACTCTGTTCTCGCATCCAGTACCGTTGCTGATTAGAAAATATTTATGTAACAAATCAGTTAACCCTTTAGTACCTTAAACAATGTGTTATGGAAAATAATTAGCAACAAACCATTTTATTTAAAAAGTTTTTCGAAATTACTACCGGAAGTAGGTCTTTTACTCTATCGAAAATCAGTTTTTTGCCAATATTTTGCAAGTCATGCTTTTTAGACAGGTACGCTACGAATATAAAAGTATTTAGAACTTAATTTCCAATATCTTTTGTATAAAAAAAATTTCAAAATTCGAACCGGAAGTATCACTTTTACACTTACCGAATAAAGATTTTTTGCAAATATGTCGTAAATTATGCATTCTATATATATTTATTAAGAGTACAAAAGTATTTAGAATTGGATTTGCAATATTTTTTGTACACATGAAATTTCAAAATTCGGACCGGAAGTAGCACTTTTATTCTTAGCGAGTAGCACTTTTCTACAAATATCTTTCAAAGTATGCATTCTATAGCGATTTATTAAGAGAATGAAAGTACTTAGAATAGGATTTTGAATAAGTTTTGTATAAAAAAATTCTTAACATTGTATAGTTTGAAACGCTCATGCGTATAAGAAAGTCGTGTGGTGGCCACACCTCATTTTTTTTAATTCAATCGCACTTGACCTGGAAAACATGTCGAACAACGTCGTTGTATGAATGTAAGGAGGCAATACAAGGCAACGGTAACAGTAATACCCTTTAGTTGATCTTTTTTCTCGCAGTTATCGACGTATGATGGATTTCTGTGTTATATTTTGTGTTTCCTATACAAATTGTTTAACTGGTCGGCTTTTGCTTTAAAATTTATTTAACTAATCTTCAAATATTGTACTTTCCCTAATTTCCAATTCGTTTTCTCCTTAATTTAATTGCGTATTTTTAGTTGTATTTACAATCACGAACTAGACAATTGCGCACGGACTCCTGAGTCGTGTGCGTAACCGATAAACAATTTTGATTTACGTTACCTTTGAAGACATCGATTTGACGTGCCGTTAACCCTTAACTTCTCGCATAAGTTGATTTTTTGCTGATAGAGATATGATTTTCGTGGTTTAAAAGTATTGAATTATTACACCACTGTTGTGTAAGTCAAAATGATATGGTTGAAAGGAATAATATTTTGAAATTTTAGAAATGTAAATTAACGCCTGTCTTTTGATGTTAAGTTTCAGGGTCATATCTTCATAAACCCAACTAAAAGACTGGCCACCAACAATAAATACGTCCACTTAGACGTAAGCCGCTAGCTAAACGATACATCGATGTATCTATCGTTCATAAACATCGATGTTTTAACATCGATGTTGAAACCCCAAAAAATGGATACATCGTTCATCAATAAACGATGTTATAACGTCGATGTTTCTTTAGAATAGCGCCATCTGCATACTATTTGCGGAAGCGAATGACGAATCATCGATTGAATAAAAGGTTACCTACTCGATTGACTTTTTGTTACTCGAGTACGAGTGAAACAGAGTGAAATCAGTTGAGTGTGGTCGCATCACCATTACTCTTTAAAATCTTGTTTGTGTTAAAAAAGGCTGAGTTAACTGAAGATCTGTTTGTTTGTATACGTGAGTATTGATTGATTATGCTATTTTACTATATGGTTCATCCACTTTCGCGCTATAAGTAAACATTTATAGGTTATATTTCTGTGATAGTTATTAACTGTTATTTACACATAAACAAGCAGTAAAACTGCCAATAGGAAATAAATATGTAGCTATTAACAAAGTGCAGTAGGTACCAAAAATCAGACGTGATTTGTTAAAGTAAAACTTAGGTTTACACACTCACACGCCGATAGTGATGGGCTGTGTGTTGTTAAGTTATTATTTCCATCTATCGGTATTACACATTTTAGGTTATATTTTTATCGGTCGATATTACTGTTACTTACCTATAAGTACTTCATAGTTGGATGCTTAATTATTATTCATAATATTGTTTTATTATTTCAGACAGTGCCGGCAAATAAAAAAAAGTAAAATTTGGACTTTTTTCAAAAACAGTAATGACAAAGGAGCGGTTTGCAAATTTTGCAACGAAAGCTTGAAAACTTCAGGTAATACCACTAATCTTCGGGGTCATCTAGAGAAGATCCACCCCTATGTTATTCAGGAGCAAATAGCAGACGAGCCATTACAAAAGAAGACAAAATCCATTGATGAGAAAAACGAGGAAATTCAAGTCCAACGTTCCACTTCCAATGACATTGTTAATACTAATACACATCTACAACAGCAAACGCTCGGCGAATTGTTTAGTAACATAAAAAGCATAACAACTACTGAAGGTACAAAACATCAAAAAATTACCGAGGCGATCTTGAATTTTATCGCCGTGGAACATAAGCTATTTTCAGTTGTGGAAGGAAAAGGATTCATACAACTAATGAAGGAAGTTGTGCCCTTATACAAAATTCCTTCTAGAGAAACATTTAAGAAACGTGTAGATGAAAAATACGAAGTTATGTCAGAGGTTTTTAAAAACTACGTAAAAGCAGCAGAATATTACTGTATTACATATGACATATGGACAGAGACAATACAGAATAAGTCTTTTGTCGGAATCACCATTCACTTTTTAAAGAAATCTAAACTTACCAGTGGACCTCTGGGAGTATTTGAATTGCTTGAAAGACATACAGCGGAATATATACAAAGGAGACTTACAGAAATCATTGATGAATGGTGTATTTCCATCGATAAAGTTACTGCTGTAGTAACTGACAATGACAGTACAGTTATGAAAGTAAATAGAGAAATGTTTGGTGATAAAAGAATAATACCATGCTTCGCGCACACAGTAAATTTAGTTGTCATAAATTCATTGGAGAAAGCTAAAAATTCATCCCTGATTATAAGCAAAGTACGCGAAATTGTTACCTTCATAAAACGTAGTGTCAATGCCAGTGATGAATTGCGTGAAGGAAGCCCAGGCGAAAGAGCTAATACTTGACGTCTGCACTCGTTGGAATTCAACGTATTATATGTTGGAACATTTTATGGAGTTGGTTTCAACGATCGGTGCAATACTGTTATGCCGTTCCGATGCTCCACCAATGATAACATCTAGCGAAGTGGGCTGCCTGCGCGAAATCTTGCAACTTTTCCAGCCTTTTGAAAGGTTGACTAAAGAAATTTCCGTACAAAACTATGTCACGGTGAGTAAAGTAATTCCACTTGTAAGCTGTTTACGAGGCATACTGAAAAACTTGTCGCCAACATTTGATAGCACCATTACACTAAAATCTGAAATTGAAAAGGAAATTGCAAAGCGATTCGATAGACTAGAGCAATGCTCATCCTTGGCAATTGTAACCGCGCTGGATCCGCGTTTCAAGATGCTTCATTTTAGATATGCGACCGCTAAAGCTAAACTCTTCAGTTATATAAACAATTACGTAACCAGCATGCAACCAACGGTTGCGAGAATTGAGTCTTCTGACGAATTTGAAAAGGATGATAACATGGAACGTGACATATGGAGTTACCACAAACAATTATCACATAAAAACATAAAAAACAGAACTAGCGACAATGACAAAACCAAAGTTGATTCAGAATTTCATATGTTTCTATCATCACCGGTCACTCCTATCAAAATCAAAGGCGATCCTATAGAAATGTGGGATGACATGCGTACACTGTTCCCGTGCCTATGCAAAATCTCTATGAAGTATTTGCCAATCGTGACAATTTCGGTGCCCAGTGAGCGGTTGTTCTCAGAGGCTGCGGCAACAATAACCCAAGAGAGGAACCGCTTACTGAGCACCAGATTATCAAAATTAATGTTTTTGAATTCCATAATTAAAAATAAATAACTGAAATGTTTTCTTTCACACTACCTATTTTCACAAATAAATTTAATTAACATTATCTATGTGTTGCAATTCTTATTATTCTAAAGATTCAGCTTATCAATAATTTTTCAAAAACATCGAAAAAACATCGATGTATCATTCATAAACATCAATGTTTTCGACGTCGATGTTTTACTTTTGAAAAACATCGATGTTCGAACATCGATGTTTTTATGAGCGAAGAGTAATTTATCTTTTCGATTTTTATTAAAGAGTACGTATTGAAGAAGAAATTGTAAGCAAAAATTCGGCAGACGTTCCCAAAATATGCTTTAAATAACTTATTTTAAGTTTATTAAGCGCTATTATTCCTCTTAAAATAAATTCTAAACGGAATTAAAATCTATACTGTTCCTGCATCATTTACACTAGCATTGAAACGTATCTTGGGCGGAAAGTAAAGACCGTCTATCTTCACGACTCACTTTCCTTTAAGGAAACAACTGTCTAGATCAGATAGGTCCCGTTATATTATCACCAACATTGCCTCTAAACTTAATTCCAAACACCCTTCCATTACTGTTTGGCGTGTGTCCAGTTGTCGCATCGATGACGTTTCTCCTTCCTTTCATGTTTCGAACGACACCCCGACCGTCACGAAACACGTCCAACGTCGACAACAGAGTTCAGCAATAAAAACAACTATCTGTCGACCAGGACAAGATATGCAATATCCTCGTCGCGGATGAAAGGATATACTTCGACATCCGAATCAATAAACGGATGAATCGCAACGTGTCGCCTTGTATCGTTCCCATTCAGCGTAAGGCGACTGACGACGGCAGATACATAAAATAGTTTTGCTGTGCAGGAAATATGCCGGACGATCCATTCCGTGTGAAAAGGCTGACGTTATTATAAAAGGTCACGTTTAATATCGAACCGTTTGAATGAGGGGAAACGACGGTGATAGATGAAGCGAAATATTGCTGTTGCAGCGTTATAATTAAAAAAATACACGACTAACGAATATAATTATCAGGAAGGTTTTCATAGAAACCATTTATTCTAAAATTTAAGCGCGAGAATTTTAAAGGGAAGCGACTTTTTTAGAATGATTTCTTTTTAGAAATTTTTGCCCCTTTCAATGGTTAATAAAAGCGAATTTTGATTTATTAATGTACACGTAAATTAATAATTAGATTAAGTTAGGTTAGTTTGTAGTTTTTTGATACCTTATTTTAGATATGCATTTGCTAAACTAACGATAATAAATAACTTATCAATTTGAATTTTCTTATTGTTACGGTCTAAAAGTATACGTAAATTTGTCATACCCTCTAGTTGTATTAGAATCGCTTTTTCTTGATTTTAGGATCATTTTGTTTTAAATTCGAGGTTATCTTTTTTCCAGGGCAGCTTTACAAATAGAGTGTATAATTGGTTATCCAATTTACTTTCAATTATTTTAGGAAGTACTGTTTTTAATTATGTAATGTTCCTGTTCCGTTTTAATGTTAGAATATTGTATAATTTTTAGTTAGTACGAGGTATCAATGCTTTCACAGTACGTATTGTTCAATTTTAGTACAATTTAAATAATATTTTTAGCATTCATGTCACATTTACACGGAAGGCCAACTATATCTCACTTAAGGCCGTCACATAACTTCGATTTACATTAATGGATTCGATTCTGGTAACCTCAAAATATTGATGGTTATGTAACGCCATCTAGTAGTGCCCAAAAGATATAATATCTGAATTTGAATTGAAATAAACTGTATAATAACACCATAAACATTAACTTTACAATAATTAATATAATAATTTTAAAATAATGGAATAGAACGTAATAAAATTAAAAAAGTTTGCTGAAAGTGAAGTTGTGTAGTTTTAAGAATAACAATTTTACTTACATTTCTAATTCTTTATAGCAATTCAAAAGCTAACAATAATTGGGATTCAATAACGTTGTAAAGTGTTTGTTTGGATTTTGTATATGACTTCTTAGATTTTAAAAAATATTGCGGTACTAACGTAATCGTATCGTAATAACTGTAGTGGAAGATTTTGAAGCTTCACTGTTCTACATCGCAATATTTTCCTCATAAAATATTCAGCCACTCTGGCCTAAACATCTGGAAACATTTCTTCTACAGAATCAGAACTAAATGATCTTGTTAAGACAAAAGTAACTTTGTTGTACAGTATACTCAAATATTACAATAAAATGATATATATGTATACAGGGTGAGTCAACTACGCGGGTAAGGCCGATTGTGCCTTTACGAGTCAAGATATTTTGAAGCGGTTTTTTTCTTGTCGTAACTGTTTATTAGGGGCACATTTTAAAAATATTTTGTATTATACAGAGTGTTCCATAACTTGGTGGCTAACCATAGTTATAGTTTTCTAAATGGAACACCCTATATATTATTGCATTTTTGATTTCCCCGTATAATTTTTAGTCAAAAAGTTATAATAATAAATATATTTCAATTTTTGTATAAAATTATATTTCTCGAAAACGACGTAATAGATGGACAAAATTTTTTTCAGTATTGTTTACAATAAGAGGTCCTAATAGAAGCATGTTTTATTTTTTTACAGTTACTAACTGCATGTGCAGGAAACTGGATTAAAATTAGATGACACGTTTTTGTATAAAAGTCAATTTTTTAAATGAAACATATCAGTTCATTTTTGAATTGTTTATTAAATTTCGTCTCAGAAACATGTAGGACGTTAAGACAGTAAAAGTGATTATTACAGAGTTATTGTCGTTTTTTGATATGCTTTTGTTAGTTTTTGCAAAGAAGTCAATTTTTTCAAATGGAACACCCTGTATATTATTTCATTTTTGGATTTCTTATTAAATTTCACATCAAAAACATGTAAAACGTTAATACTATAAACGTGACTATTACTGAGCTATTGTCTCTTTTTGATATAATTTTGTCAGTTTTGAGGTTTTAATTAATATAATATAGTACAGATAAACTACAAATTCGATAATTTTACATTAAATTCTAGATTAAGTTAGATTGAAAATTTTTCTAGCAAAATTTTTAGACGTTTTTATACAACTTTCATTTGAATCTTTTTGATCTAACTCCCATACGAAGGTAAGAGGGGAGGGGAGTATGTCTGCGTACAAAAGTCGGTATAATTTTGGCTTGCACAAACGGATTTTAATGTTTCTGGGCTCATTAGATAGAGAATCTTACAAAGAATTGAAGGACATATAGCACGAAATTACGTGGTTGTCAAAAAAAATAACAGCGAGCGCTGTTCTCAATATATGTATATTACTTGTTCTTTCTTTAAAATTTTAAATGGAACGGCATATTTTTAATATAGTAATATTGAAGCACATAAAAAACTGAATAGAATGATGAAAACCGGAAGTTGCTACCTTTTTTCTTGACGGAGATATAGTCATACGACGACAATCAAAAAAAAATTATCAATTTTTAATATAAATTTATTTATTTATTGTAAGTAATAAATTTATTTTAATTTTAAGTGTCACTAGACAGTGTATAGTTCGCTTTCACTTGAATTTTCATCATAGTCTTCCATAAATGTATTTATTTCAATCTCCTTACCGATTTTTTAATTCTTACATATTGCCGTGGTATCTTGCATATTAAAAAGATGATAGCAATAGTATTAAGATTTAATTTAAGTGTATAAAATATGAAAGAAACAATAATAATAATTTTATAGTAGTTAAAGGAATTTAACATGAGTATATTGGGTTGCATACACTTTTATGCAGACATAAAAATTGAACTTATATTTACAATTTAAATAAGTACTAAAATAAAACACGAGATAGAATTTAAGATGTATATATATTTCTTTTATTGAAAAGAGAAACAAGATGTATGGTTTGCGTACAATGAAAAACAACCTGACTTTATAAAATGTGTGAGAATTGCACTGAACATTTTAAATAATGGACCGTTGTTTAAAAATAAAAAAGAAATGAAAGCAAATAACCGAGAGAGGGTTATGCTTATGGATGGTAGTGTAATACGAACTAGTCATCTTAATGCAGTAAAAATGTATGAAGAAAATAGAATTCGATATGCACGAAACAAAAATAATTGAATAATTATATAAACTTGAGAACGTGCATAAGGTAATAAAAATTTATTAAATAAATCATGCAGAAAGAATAAATATTTACCTTAATTTATGACTAGATAAGCAAATAAATAAAAAAGGATATAAATAAAAATATTCTGAGACATCAGTAGTAGTGTTTTTTTTATAAACGACAGCTGGTAATAATAGAATACATTCAGGAATTTGTATATGTATATATAAAAACATTAGAGAGGTTCTTGTACGGTTCTCGATAACCTACAAAATAAAAAGAAAATATAATGTAAACTTGGTTTGTAGTTTATTACAGATAGACATATCACCGTTGGAAAAGTCTTGGATAGAAGGAGGCTACGAAGGGGCAAACCAAGTGGACCATGGTGGTGCAAGTAATCTTATTAAAAGGATGCCTGTTGTTTGCAATGTTTTTCCAATATTGCCGAAAGCTGGAAAAAGGACAAAAATAAGAATTGTACTAGCCAATGGAAAGAGGAAATATGTGAAAAATAATAAAGAAGGTAATAAATTTATAGACAAATATAAAGAAGAGTTATATTAAAACAAGTATACCTACGTTGGAGAAACGCTGTACAATTTATAGGAAGTTTTTAAGTTGTAAACAGACAATTCTTGGGGTGTTGACCTTTTGCGGTGGAGAACTGTCAAAAAGACAACGAGTGCGTGTGTGTGTGTGTGTTCAAAACATTACGGCAACTTAAAAGCCAGGAGTACTGAAGATGCAGGGTGACAACTTAAATGGTAGTTTCAGAAGATGGCGTTGAAAACGGTCACATGTCTTTTCCGGAGATATAAATTAAAGACAAGAATCGACACGATTCATTCATTGACTTTTATTTGATTCATTAACAAGCATTCTTTGACTTTCATTCGTTTACATACATTCATTAATATTAATTCATTTATTATACACAGTTATATAAATCCTAGGGTTAGATACACCACGATTCATATTTATTTCTTTTGTATTAGCGTGTTAATTTTATTTTCATTCAAGTTTCACTTATTTTATTTTCTTTGTTTAATTGTTTTGTATTATTTTGTAAAAAATAATGGAGATGCAAATGACCGAATTTGAAAAGTTTTCCAACGATTCAAAGTAAGTTAGAGGCAAAGACTTATCAATGTAGCTATACGAGTATTGAAATATATCGTGCGAACGTATATTCAGTATAACGTTATGCAACAGGGATAATAAATATTTTCCTGAGATAGTAATAAGCATTCTTTAATTTCAAGTTTAAAAGAGATGAAATAATTAATGGTGTTGAGTGTTAAGAGGATATAGCGTGCAAATGTATATTTTCTGGCACAGTATTTGGCATCATTAATAGTTACAATAAAATTTTGATTATGAATTAATGATTTGAGATTAGATTTTTTTTTAAATAAGGAAAATGTTTCTGGATAGCGGACTCTGAAATGCTAGCTATAACGCGTGCGAATGGTTATAGATAGTAATCAGATTCAAGCTTTTCTCCAAACATTGACCATAATAAAAAAATAAACAATATACAAAAGTTAATTGAATTTATTTGTTGATAAACAGGAAAATATTTTTAGAGTTCTATTCAATTAAGTATAAGAAAATATATTCGTATCATGAAGAAACGTTACAACCTAGAACGAGGTACAAACGTTTTTCTTATAATTATGTTTCTTTTTAAATAAATATAGTGAATACAGCGATGCTATATTTATTTTTATGCAATAAATATTAAATAAATTCGACAATTATGTGTTATATGATTTCTGGTTTTTCATTTTAAATAAGCTATAACCTTATCCTAACCTTAAATAAAAACAAGAGATTAGACGAGAGGGAAGAAATTCAGATACACTGAAGAATTCATGAATACTTATAAAGTACGTGCTGTTAAAATAAATAAAATACACATCAGGATAATAAAAATTATCATCATTTTAATTATTTATGTTGCTGAAACAGCACACAACATAATTTATTTGGCAAGGCCTAATGTATGGCAATAATACTATTATCATATTCAAATAATTATGTTGCCACAGCAATATTTTACATTAGATTCTCTTCTTAAATGTTTTCAAATTCTCTAGGTATTTTTAAATTTCATGTCTTGCCTTTTTAGACATTGAAATAAAATAATAATAATAATGATAATAATAATAGTAATAATAATAATAATATATCTTTATCACCCAACTGATTTAGGTAGATCTAATTATAGGAAAACAGCAAAAATAATTTCCATAACTCATGAACTAAGTAGACAATAACGAGAAAAAAAAACAATATAATATAACGCATTAGTTATAATCAAATCTTTTACTCATTAGTAACGAAAGGGTACACAAATTGATATCTAAATCATCCCCGCCTGAAATGAAAGTAAATAGAAGAACCTATTATATACCTAAACATAAATAAGAGAATATATTGACCAAGTAATATAAAAGAAAAGAAAACATATTTAAATCAGAAAGTACAAAAAAAAATCAAGAAAAAACTTCAACTTAACAAATGTTCAAAGTGTTCACCGTCATTTTCAATACACGTTTACTTGTCGATTAGTAGAGAGCAGAGTTACTTCGATTTCGGAGGCAGCAATTGTTGTACTCGACTTTTTGTGATAAACTATGTCTTTTATTCTGCCCCATCAATAAACATCAAGAACATCTGGCAAGGTGAATAAAAACTCAATAATGTCTTCTTTCGGGATAATTTAGGGAATATTTCCCCGATGCAAGAATGCATTTTCAAAGCATTGAAAATACATTCTGATCATGTCATAAGCTTCAACGTTAGAATACGACATTTTACAAACTTAATAATTATGTGCAGGTGTCCAAAAAGGCTTAATATGCTAAATACGTACAAACAGTTTAACTACAAGTGACACTAATATCTTTGCATTTCGATTTTCATGGCCTACCTTGGAAATCGCATCATAATGTAGTTTAGTATCACTGTGCATGCCATGTTGTATGATAAAAATTTTAAAAAAAAAAGCAAACTACACTGTTCACTATTATTATTTTATTTCAATGTTGGAAAGGATAAGAAATGATATTTAAAAAATAATAGCTAGAGTATTTAAAAACATTTAAAAGGAGAATCTAACGTAACATAAGCAATGAATTAAAAAATCGATGAAAAGATTGAAATAAATACATTTAGCAAAGAGTATGATGAAATTTCAAGTGAAAACGTACTATACACTGTCTAGAGACCCTATTAAAATTAAAATATAATTATTACTCCCAATAAATAAATAAATTTATATTTAGAGAGTTTTATTTTTTTGGATTGTCTTCGTATGACTATATCTTCGTCAACAAAAAAGATAGCAACTTCCGGTTTTCATTATTTTCTTCAGTTTTTTATGTGTTTCAATATTACGATATTAAAAATATACCGTTCTATTTGAAATTTTAAAGAAAAAATAAGAAATATACATACATTGATAACAGCGCCCCCTGTTATTTTCTTTGACAACCACGTAATTCCGTGCTACATATCCTTCAAGTCTTTGCAAATTTCTCTATCTAATGAGCTCAGAAACATTAAAATCCGTTGGGGCAAACCAAAGTTATACCTACTTTTGTACGCAGACATGCCCCCCTTCACTCTCCCTTTCGTATGGGAGTTAAATCAAAAAGTTTCAAATGAAAGTTGTATAAAAATGATCGAATTTTTAATTCATATTGAGAATTGCGCCCTCTTGCGATCATTTTGGAAACTTAAAAATATTTTTGTTGTAATTCCCGTCATCCATTTTACTATCAAGATTTTTTTTGCGAGGTTGTACGATAAACGGTTGCCGAGGTATGGCCGGTGGTCGAGCTTAAACAGACACCCGGTATAAAGGTAATATTCACTAAACTCGTTTTTGCTTTGTATTTCGGTACATATTTGATGTACTTTTTTTCATTTTGGCACTATTACAGTTTTCTAATTTAGTTAGTTAGTGACGCACTTAAATAATTACCATGCATCTTTATTTATCCAACAGGTGCAATTACAAAACAAAAATTGACAATGTTCAAATATTTATGATAATTTCACTTAGAGCTCACATATTCAGACTTATTTTTAATATTAGTTACCAAATAACGTCTAGCAGAGCTGCTTCATTTCTGCTAGGGAATTTTTCCATTAGAATTGTATACATCTACAAATATTAAGCTATACATTTAAACTAAAATGCAGAAAATTATAGCTATTTACCAAGAATTTTTTTATACTACATTTCGAATAATCAATTCTTATTCTCTGAAGTGCTTGCGAATTACTTGCCTTTTAGCGCAGGGTATTTTGGTAAGAACTAAATAATCCAGAACAACCAGGTTTTTTCTGTGAGAGAACTAAATATATATAGTTTTCTATTGATACTCGACGCAAATTCCAAAATATATTATAATAAATTTATAGCACACATTAAATGAAACGACTGAATAAGTGTAGTACTAGAATAATTTAAGTAGAAAGGAATATGGAATATGAAATAGACAAAATACATGTCAAATTAGTCAAATGTCAATAACAGTAGGTTGGATTTAATCCAATCATATTGCATATACTCAGCACGTGATTTTAAAAATGTTAAGTGATTCCCAAGTAGTTTATAATGATTCGGATAGATGCCGCCACCTACGGATAGATATTTTGAGGTTATGAAATTGAGAAAATCGAGATCTACAGTGACTATACAGATAATATAACCCATATATATAATACTACTATATCGCGTCTAGACAAGGAAAACTTCGCTCCAACATTGTGAAATAAAGCATATGGTGCTATGCCGTGTTATTGGAGTATTGTCCAAACTGCGCATGCGTTACAAATAATTTTTCAAATTTAGGTCTGTTTGTTTATCACATAGATTCATTACTATAAATATTTAATTATTGTTTGTACATCGTCAAACAAGTATAAATAGTTTAAAAATCGACAAACCTCTTTATAATTAATAATTGTGCCTTTTCAAAAGTGGAAAAATAATTTAATTTCCCTTAATGAATGAAGAAATATCATCCTGGCATCATGTGCAAATCACAGACAAACAAACGATCATATTGAAGAAGTATATTTGTCAAAAGTTGTACGAATTGTGGTTATGTTATCGTAAATATTGTAAATTAATTAAGTAAAACCGGCAATCAGTTCAATTGCATTGCAACTGTGTTTCTTTGAATATATTATAATGGGATATCGTGAACAGAAAGAAAAACACCTCCATAGATCATGTACAGAAATTTGTGATATAATAACAACACCTAAATTATTCAACTTAACATACAAGAATAATAATGGATTAGATATTGTGGTATTCTTGTATTCTAGAATTACTCTCATCTATATCGAAGCAATGTACAGAAAGAACACAGTAAATTTTACATGAATTAGGTAATTATATTATTATGTTACATATTAAAATATTTCAATTGCTCATAATAAAAAGGCTTCTATTAAACCTCTTAGAAGAGACACATACCAATCTTTTTGCCACAACCTTCTAATTTTTTTGATATATATCTAATAGAACATACACGTGTTCATAGAAAATTGAAGAATTTTGACATGTCCACCACGGAATCCACAGATCCCATATGATATGAGATATTAATATGCCGAGATTGGGTATTTTGAGAAGAGATTGGGCTGGTTATTGGAATTTATGCTATGATGCATCACTGATTGTGATGATGATGTCTTATTTATAAGATAGTGAAGTGTTTTTTCTAATTTGTACTTTGCTAAATATGTATCGTAATATCTGTCACTAAATTGTAATCAAGCACAAAGAATGTATTTTATATTTAAATTTCCAATAAAATATGTTTTAGTTTAAAACAACTTGTAGATGGTACAGTATAAAGATAATATTCATTTTGGATTTTGCCAAAACAATGTGTGATGAGTTCTTCTGAACTTTTCCCAACATTGTGGAAGTAAATGGTGCAGTGTTATGAACAGCAAGATAGGCACGACATCAAACAGTATTCCTGTTTTTATATTGTTACATTCTCTAAATCTTTTTTATCATTTTATAAATTTGTATGTATCTATTAATTTATACAAATATTTATATATTATAATAATTTTTGTTTTGTTTTAATTCCAAGAAAGTATATACAAAATAGATTCCCGAACATCAATAAAATAAAATTAAATTTTTACTTCGTAAGTAGAAATTGAACTTTGCTCATTAATGTAATTATTGAATCAAATACAACATCAACATACTTTTTTTACAAGCAATAATATAAATTATTTGCAAGTCTCATTTCTACTCATCTCAGTTTATGAGACATAGACATAAAGAAAAATGTATTGATTACGAATATGCTATTACAGACACTAAAGAATTTCAAGTGTATCAGAGTTGGTAAATGTTTGTTTATATTCTTTGCTACCATATGGGCGTAAATAACACTATCACGTTTTTATTTTCGTGAATGGCTTTAAGTTATCAATAATAAAAATTATATTCAATCACAGAAATGTAATGGTGATTAATTCCACGACTTTTGCTAAAACATTCATGTTTCAGTGTATATCTCGACACAGAATTAAATACAGGAATTTAATTAGTTTTGTACATTGTTGATTATGCGACATTATATTGAATAATGTACGTAGACAAATATAAAATAGATGTTGTTTTATTCTTACGTACCTATAGCCAAAATATTAAATACAGTAATTTTAGTAATTTTATTTGCATTCTTAAGCTTAAAAATACAAGCAAAAGTATATGTTGAAATATAATACAATCTGACATATAAAACATACCTGAATATATTCGATTGTGTATATAAAACATTAATTTATGTGTCTTCTGTAAGTCAAAACAAGCAGTATTTATATTCAATAATTGTATACACATCAATAAGCACACACTCATAATGTACACAAGATTTTCTGTTCAAAATCTTTTCAATAAGACGAAATGGAAGGACCGGTATTTACATTTAATAATATAATTTCACATACACCAATAAACATGTACAAATCAATGTATTAGTTATAAGTTCATAAGTTTTTCTGTTCAAAATCTTTTCTGTTAGTCGAAATGGAAGGACCGGTATTTACATTTAATAATATAATTTCACATATTCCAGTAAGCACGTAAAAATCAACGCAGAAGTTATAACTTCACAAGTTTTTCTTTTAATAATTCACTGGAATCAGCCTTCATATCGTTTATTTATTCTACCTCGTATTTTCTGAGTAATTCTACAAATTCACCGATGAAGTAAACTTGCACAAAACTGAATTAATTATCTTCGACGTACTTCAGCTACACTTCTTGTGGATAACTGTGGAGATATTACGTACTTGTTTAGAAAGACAAGGAGGATGCAAATCCACTTATGTTGCTGAAATATCATCAGTCAAATAAAAGAGATGCAGTAATGAGAATATTGGATCCAACAGAATACAGCTCCCATACCACTAATCAGTCGCCTGGTTCTAGTACTACTGAAAATAAAGACAAACATATCATTTGGCGCCCAACATTGGGAGAATTTTTTATAATTTTAATTATAACGATATATTATTATATATTTTGCAAAATTCACCTTTCGTTATGGTAATTAATACAAGAATATCTATTCTGCGTCATAAGCAACTAAAAATTTTATATTTTATGTGATTTAAATTCCCATTTACACTACTTATGTGCACCTTAACCATACATATTAAAATCTCGACAAACAACATTATTTTTCAGAATCACTCTACGGTCTCCTCGAACAATCTACTCATATGAAATTCATGAAGTCCTCTTTCACCTTACCATCTGCTTTAAAGCTCTTCTCTTCGTTATCGTTACTACCACCTTCCAACACCAAGTGAATGCACCACCGTGCCGTGCCTTACATTCCGTTAGTAGAGTAATATTTACGCTTAAACTTTAAACGTCCTGCTTTTGAAACGACATAAACGATTTCGCTTGAACAGTAATAAATATTAAAATTCTTTTTCGTGTACTACGTACTTCCTAGATGGCGCCATCGTCTTTCGTTAAATGAGGCGGTAATATCAGATGACAAGCTTAAAGGGATGATGTCAGTAGAAGCTCCGGCGGAATTAGAATTAAATAAATGTTTGTATAGTAACGTGTTCTTGAGTAGCGTGTAAATGCTCTGAAAATGACATCGAATCCGTGTAGATTTCTTGCACGCCGTTCGGTGTTCAGTTTAAAAGGGGGTCATTGTTTTTGTATGATAATCTTGCTTATTTAAAAGATTAGAATTATTGAAATTTTAATCGTCCCAAGAGGGGCAACGTATCAGATAAATTAATATTTTACTATGTAAAAGATAAGGAAAAATCGAATATAGTATTGATACTTTCATTAAAATTGAAATTTATTATTAATTAACGACGAAACATGCCACCCGTTTCGCCTCCTAAAAGACAATATTTTGTACACATCCTTATGTTTTGCACGAGTTCTTTTAATGTTCGCCTCTGGCTAACTGCATTACGCGGGAGCTAGAGTACTTTACTTTGTTAAACACATTACTTTTCGTCACACCTTTATTGTACTCTTATAACAAGTGTCATTATAACAATGATGATACAGACAGACTACCTATAACTATCCTACTTCTACTATTTATATCGCCTGATCTTAACCTAGAGTATATATTTATAAAATATATTATTGTATGTAGCCTACTTGTTTATTTGCAAAATATTGCTAAGTAGGTCTGCGAGACATAATGACAAATGTAGTAAATTGCGTATTGTGTAATACATTGTAAAATATTACTCTCATTACTATCGCATCTCTCTTCGCTAGGGGATAATCTTTTGTTGTTTCTGTTGTTTCTCACAACTTAATCACTGCACATATATTTTCGAGGTGAGCCAGCGACGCACGTCCTGCTGATTTCTCTGTTAGTGCATCCTCTTTTATAAAAAGAGTTTGAAAATTCTCTTTATATAATACTGTGTTTGATTTTGGCATGCATTTTTTGTTACCTTGTAAGTTACCAAACTCTTCGTTACTTAATACTGTAAGGTGTTAAACCTTGTATTTAAGCCTTTTAGGGGAAGGATGAAAATAAACTTCTTAGACAGAGTAAACTGCTTTAAACGAAACTTATATTCATTTATACTATTGAATATACACATATAAACATATAAACAACTTAACATAAAGCACACCTGTTTTGGCGTCAGTAAGAACTAGAACTTGTTTGACATATATATCGATACTGCCAACCTGTATGTGTTACTATCCCCTGTAGTGTAGCGCGTAATTCAAACCGAACACTCCCACGGAATATGCGCTACACTTGCAATGTAACAAGCGTTACAATTTTTTTAAAAAAAAATGTTGGACCCTCTTTTAAAGCAATTTTTCGAGTCCTATGGATTTTCATAATTTAGAGAAACGTGGTTTAGGAAGCGGCTTAGTAAACATATCGGCTGGCTGATCGTTTATTGAGATATATTCCAAATCGATTTCCTTATTATAAAATGTTTGTCTAACAAAATGATGTTGCACTTCAATATGTTTTGTGCGCTTATGAAATTCTGGGTTCTTGATTAACTTTATAGTGCTCTGGTTATCGATGAATGCCTTAGTTGGGAGTGCCATATTTTCTCCCACGTCGGAAAGTAGTTTACGCAACCACACAGCTTCTTTAGTTGCTTGACAAGCTGCAATATATGCCGATTCGGTTGTTGACAAACTCACCGACTTCTGACGTTGACTGCACCAGGTTATTGCCCCACCATTCAGTGTGAAGACGTAGCCAGACGTTGATTTTCTGGTTTACAAGTCGCTGGCGTAGTCTGAGTCTGAAAACCCTTTTAAATTATCATTATTATTCACATATTTTATACCTGTATTTATGGTTCCTTTGAGATATTTAAAAATCCCTTTGACAGCATTCCAATGAGTGGTTGTATATTTATTTACATGCCTGCTCACCGCTCCCACGGCTTGAGCAATGTCCGGACGGCTGACAATGGCTGCAAACATCAGAGAGCCAACCGCCTCTCGGAAGGGTACGGAACTCTCAAGTGCTGTTCCTGCGTTGTCAGTTAAATTTGTGTGTACGTCGGATGGCGTACTGATTGGGTTGACATTTTCGAATCCAAAGCGTTTCAATATTTGCTTGATGTAACTCGTTTGATGTATGGCAATTGAACCATCAATATTTCTGGTAATCTCCATTCCAATGAAATAACGTGGTTCGACAAACGTCACTTGAAATGCCTTTGCTAGTTCCTCTTGAACAAAATATAAAGCTTCCTTACTGTTTGCAAATATTAAGCCGTCATCAACACACAATGTCAATAATCACTGTATGAATGTTTTTGTAACAAAAAACACAGTTATCTGCTGAACTTATTCCAAATCCAAGGTTTCTTAAAAATTCATTATATTTACTATTCCAACACCGTGAAGCTTGTTTTAGGCCGTATAATGCTTTATTCAATTTACATACATAACCCTCTTCAATCCTCACACCTGCGGGCGGTATTAAATATATTTCTTTACTGAGGTCACCATTTAAGAATGCTGCCTTTATATCAAACTGAATCATTTTATAGTTATATTTTACAGCTAGTGATAGCAAAGCCCTAATAGAATCATATCTGACAGTTGGTGAGAAGGTATCTGTATAGTCTATGCCTTCCATCTCGGAAAAACCTCTTGCACAAAGTCTAGCCTTATACTTCTTGTTTGGTGTTTGCTTAATCTTAAATACCCATCTTGAGCTGATTATATTCTTTCCAGGTGGTATTTTTACGACGTTCCAGCTATTATTTTCTTTTAGAGCAAGTAATTCATCTTCTATCGCTTTCTTCCAAAATTCTCTGTCTTCGCATGTCCATCGTTTCATCGTATGTTTTCGGAGCCTCGACTTCTACAAGGTTTACTTCATACCGCTTTGGCGGTTTTATGTTCCTACGAGGACGCAAGTTATGTTCTAATTCCTCGTTGCTGTTGTTAGCTGTAACATCTTCCCCGATTGCATCATCTTCAATGGTAGGATTTTCTTCAATCGTTTCATTGCAAATTGCGATGGGAACGTAGTTTTTACGTGTCATTGATTCACTTCAACAAAAAACACATTTCTTGAAATAGTAATCTTTTTATTTGTAGGATTGAATAAACTATAGTTTGTACTGTTTCCTTCATATCCAACCATTATTAATTTTTCACTTTTTGGATCTAACTTCTTCCGCTTTTCTTCTGGAACGTGACAATAACAAGTAGTTCCAAAAATTCTAACATGGGATAGCAACGGTTTCTGTCCTGTCCAGGCTTCATATGGTGTTTTGTTAAGTATCTGACTATTAGGTGTCCTATTAAGTATGTATATTGCACAGTTAATAGCTTCCGCCCATAGGTAAGTAGGGGTATCTCGGCAGTACATCATAGAACGTGCGCTTGCAAATATGGTTCTCATTTTCCTTTCTGATCGCCAATGTTGTTGTGGGGTCTATGGTGCCGTTCTTTCAAATGTAATGCCTTTCTGACATAAAAAGTTTAGTAGGTGCTGATTTACATACTCTTTCCCATTATCTGTGTGTAGTGTTTTAATGTTGTAGCCGAATTTATTTTTTACCATACTATAGAATGTTTTAAAACACCCATAGACATCACTTTTATGTTTCATAAAGTATACTACTCTGTAACTAGTGCAATCATCCTTGAAAAGAACGAAATATTTGTAATCACTTACTGATTCTGTTTGAAAAGGGCCACATACATCACTGTATATTAATTCTCCCGGCTTCTGTTTTACATGTTTATTTGTATTTGTAAACGGCAATTTGTGTTGCTTACCATAAATGCACGCTTCACAACAAAAATCTTCTGTATTGTCAACACTCACTCCTGATACAAGTTCCTTTGTTAACATTTCACGTAGTGATTTTAGATTCACATGAGCAAGTCTTTCGTGTAATGTCTTGAAATTAGTTGTCACAATATTTGTTTCAAGCGTCACTGTTCAACATTCGATACAAGTTATTTTCTTCTTTCACTACACAAGCTGTTAGTTGATTTCTATTGTCATAAATTCTAGCATAACTATGTTCTTTCACTATTTTCATTTCTTTATTTGTTAGTACACCTTCGGAGAATAAGTTTCTTTTTAGTTTTGGTATAAATAACACATTTATTATGATTCACCTGTTTCTCGAATCTGTGGGGCAAGATTTTCTACCTTAGCAATGTGTTGAGCAATAGTATTACTTGTTTCCATTTTATGTTGATGGAATCTTTCATGAACTAACATTTTGTTAGTTTCTGTTTTTTGTTCATAGATCGAACTAAGTGTGTCTAGTATTTCTTTTGATGTCTTACAATTTTCAATTAGAGTAATTTGGGTTAATTCCATAGCTGCTGTTAATGTAAACATTGCCACAGCATCATTCTTCTCCCATTGTTCCACCTCTCTTATTGTCTCCGGTTTGTCCAGATCAATTTCTGTCTTTTTTGTTGAGCCAGATGTAATGCTGTATACACCCTTAGCTTTAAGTGCACAGGTTAACTGAAATTTCCATTGCTGGAAGTTTCTTCCATCAAACTTGTTGACTACAGCCACATCTATTTTGTCTGTCATGTTAAAAATGTGTATCTTTCTGTCTGAAACTACTATCAGTAAATTAGTAAATTTTCTTTACGTCCTGGGCCACATAACCTTTTAGGGGAAGGATGAAAATAAACTTCTTAGACAGAGTAAACTGCTTTAAACGAAACTTATATTCATTTATACTATTGAATATACACATATAAACATATAAACAACTTAACACAAAGCACACCTGTTTTGGCGTCAGTAAGAACTAGAACTTGCTTGACATATATATCGATACTGCCAACCTGTATTTGTTACTGTCCCCTGTAGTGTAGCGCGTAATTCAAACTGAACAAAGCCACTATCCTACATCAAGGAAGCATACGTTTAAAATCCTAGCAGGATCGCCATGTGATATTCGGTCTCTGACTGACTGCTATATGTGGGAGTGAGCACTTTTTGTAATATAACGTATTCTTTGCTTAAATATTGTCTGTTGACCCAACGTATTGCTCTCTATACAAGCTGGAGAATTGTTTGTTCCGGTTTGCTGAAGTTGCATATACCGCAATTGCGTCGAAAGTGTGAATGTTAATTATTTTGCGATGAAATGTTTTTTAAGTCTAAAATTAAACAATTATTATCGGTACAGCACTTGTTTAGTCTGTATTTTGGTTTTTCCAATAAAATAGTGTGTTTAATCAATATAGGGGTTTCTTTCCATTTTTATCATGCAAAGAGTCTTATAAATTGATCACGTCAATGAGTGGTTAATGTCCGCAAGTAAGTAATCAATCACTAACTGGCGATACTTAAATCAAATTTCTCACCCTTTTTTGACTGATTGTTACCTTAAAGCTACTACTTAACCTATTTTGTAACGTATTGCCTACTTCATATTGCCGTGGTCTCTTGCATATTAAAAATAATAGTAATAGCATTAAGATTTAATTTAAGTATATAAAATATAAAAGAGACAATAAGAATAAGTTTTATTGTATTCAAAGATTTTAACATAAGAGTATACTAAGTTGCATACATTAAAGTGAGAAAACATAGACATAAAAATGAACTTATATTTACAATTTAGATATTAAACAGGTACAAAATAAAAGACGAGATAAAATTTAAGATATATATTTCTTTTATAGAAAAGAGAAACAAGATGTATGGTTTGTGTATAATGAAAAACAACCTGCCTTTATAAAATGCATAAAAATTGCACTGAACATTTTGAATAATGGACCGCTGTTTAAAAATAAAAGAGAAATGAAAGCAAATAACCGAGAAAGGGTTATGCTTAAGGATGGAAATGTGATAAGAATTAGTCATCTAAATGCAATAAAATTGTATGAAGAAAACAAAATCCGATATGCACGGGAGAAGAATGTAATTGAATAAATTATGTAAACTTGAGAACGTGCATAAGGTAATAAAACTTTATTAAATAAATCATGCAAAAAGAAAAATTTACCTTAAACTTATGACTATATAAATAAATAAATAAAAAGGGATATAAATAAAAATATTCTGAGACAATACAATCTGCAGTAGTGTTTTTATAAACGACAGCTGGCAATAATAAAGTACATTCATGAATTCGTATATGTAGTATTATACTTCATAGACTATAGAGAGGTTTTGTACGGTTTGATGACCTACAAAAAGAAAATATAATGTAAACTTGGTTTGTAGTTTATTACAGATAAATATATCACCGTTGGAAAAGTCCTGGATCGAGGGAAGCAATGAAAAGGCAAACCAAATGGTTCGTGGTAGTACGAGTAATCTTATTAAAAGAATACCTGTTATTTACAATGTATTTCCAATTTTGCCGAGAGCTGGAAATAAAACAAAAATAAGAATTGTGTTAGCAAATGGAAAGAGGAAGTATGTGGCAAATAGTAAAGAAGGTAATAAATTCATAAACAAATATAAGGAAGAGTTATATTAATACAAGTATACCTACATTGGAGAAATGCTGGACAATTTGAGTGAGAAACTTTTAAAATATAAACAAACAATTCTCAAGGTGTTGACATTTTAAAGTGAAGGAACTGTCAAAAGACAATAAGTGCGTGTGTATGTGTGTGTTCATATCACAACGGCAACTTGGTAAGCAAAGATCTCACTGAAGACGCAGGGTGACAACTTAAATGGTAGTTTCTGAGGATGGCGTTGAGAGCGGTCACGTGTCTTCCCGGGGATATAAATTGGAGGACAAGAATGAACAAGTTGGATTAGCTGGTTATCTGGAAAGAGATTAAAAACGACTTAAAAATCGTAGGGTCAGATACACCACGATTATTTTGATTCATATTTACTTCTTGTATTAGCGTATTAATTTCATTTTTCTTAGGTTAATAATTTTTGTATTTTTAAATAATGGAGATGCAAATAGCTGAATTTGAAAAGTTTTTCAATGATTTAAAGTAAGTTTTTGATACAAAGATTTATCCACGTTGCTATGCGTGTATTGAAATATAACGTGCAAATGCATACTCAATATAACGTTGTGCAACAGGGATAATAAATATTCTCCTGTAATTGTAATAAGCATTCATTAGTTTCAAGAACACAAAAATGGAATTATTAATGGTGTTGGGTGTTAAGAGGATATAGCGTGCAAATGTACATTTTCTGGCACTTTATTAGGCATCATTAATGTTTACAATAAATTTTGATTATAAATTAATGATTTAAATTAGATTTTTAAGAAGGAAAGTGTTTCTGGGTAGCGGACTCTGAGATGCTGGATATAATACGTGTGAATAGTTATAGACAGTAATCAGATTCAAGCTTTTTCTCCGAACATTGACCATTGCGAAGTTCTAAGTTTGTCAGAGCATTACGTGCGAATATAATGTCTCTGATGGAATAGAATTAGCATTAAAATATCAATAGTATACTAACGTTAATTGAATTTTATTTTTCTTGAAACAGGATAATATTTTAGATTTTTATTTGATTAAGCATAAGAAAAATATATTCGTACTATAAAACATTACAATCTAGAACAAGGTACAAATGTTTTCTCTTAATTATGTTTCTTTTTAATGAAATGGTGAATATAGTATAGCGATGCTATCTATTGTGAAATAATGTTAAATAAATTATACAATTATGTTTTATATGGTTTCTGGTTTTTATTTTGAATAAGCTATAACCTTATCCCAATTAAAGAAAAAAAACAAGAGATTTGATGAGAGAATAGAAATTTAGATACACTGATAGAATTCACGTATACTTATAAAGTACGTGCTGTTAAGATAAATAATATATATATTAAGGATAATAAAAATTATCATCATCTTTATCAGTTATGTTGCTGGAACAGCACACAACATAATTTATTTGGCAAAGCCTAATGTATGGCAATACTACAATTATTGTATTCCAAATAGTTATGTTGCCACGGCAATATGTGTGCTTATTAATGTCTGTTATAACGCTTTCCACTTCGTACAGTTGGAGTATTTTTCCTATCGTTAAATCTGATCCTAATTTTTATTATTTTTTCTCAAATTTGCTTTTCGGGCAATGCTTTCCTTAGTGAGATGACTGTTGGAGTTTTGAACTTTTTCTGATAGAATATGAAATTCTTCCAAGCCTGGCTTGATGCGTGCGTACTTAAACTTCTCCAGGCTTCTGCTGATTTCTTTTCTTACTTTAGCGTTGAAATAAGAGCCTAATTGGCGAAGAAGTCGATCGTTCCTAGAGCGTTTTTTCATCCTTCGCTGTTTCCTGGCTTTGACAATTATTTCTTCTTTTGTTTTTGCGTTTCTCATGGCTTTTATGCTAACCGGTCCGTTACAAATTTCTACTTACTATAGTCTTAAGTAAACTGGCAGAATCTCCATGTAATGCTCAGAATTGCTGACTGGGATACAAAGCAGCGAGAGTACTTTCCATAGTTAAAAATATTACTGTATACTAGCCTACTTGTTTACTTGCAAAATATTGCCCTCATTACTATCACATTAATTTTTTATTATTATTATTTTCAACAGTTAAAACACTACACATACTATTAGGGCAGGAAATTCACTTTAAGAGTTCTTTTGTGATATGAATATAATAAAGGTGGGTGAAGTAAGATGGACACTATGGTTTGGAACACTGTATCAAGGTTGCAAATTGAATTAAAATATTCAGACTATAATTATTGCAATCTCTGCACATATACCGGTAGATGGATGAATTTATAATTTTCCACCAGTAAGCACGAATTATCTTTCCACAAGTTTGAGTGAGAAGTGGACTTTTGGGTAATATAAAAAACAGATTATATTCGTAAATAACTGAGGTGTGGGCACCACACAACTTTTTATAAATATATGCGTTCTAAATGTTTATATTAAGGTGGTTCCAAATTAGTTTTAAATACTTTTATATTCCTAATAAAACTCCAAATCCAACTTTAAATACTTTTATACTCTTAATAAATCTGTATAGAATGCATAATTTACAAGATATTTGCAAAAAGACTGCTATTTGATAAGAGTAAAAATTTTCTAACTTTCAATTTTTGATACAAAAATTACTCAAAAATCAACACTACGCTTAGATGCCTTGTATTATCACGACATAGTTGAGATACATGCGTTCGCGCTGCTCTGGGTACTACCAATGCCTTCTTATTATAAGGTTCATCTTCTCTATAATGTAAGGAACTTGGATATCTGTGAAATTAGTCACGATAGAAAAGATATTCACCTATTATTATATTTAGATTAAATCTTATGTAAAAAAAAGGTGTAATAATAAATATTTTATATTATTAAACATAACGCAAACAAGTTATCTAGAAACATACTTCGGCAAAAACACGAATACCGAGACAATGAATATAAGCAACTTCCCCATGATCATGAAAAACTCCGCTAGTATCATAAACAGCTGTCCAGAAACATATAGAACACGACCTTTTTTTTTAAGAGAGGAAAATCTTCGAAAAGACACCTGCAAGGGTGTCGTATGCAGGTAGTGTTGGAGTCATACCAACTAAAAACCCCCCTGTGTTCCATCTTACACCTCACACTGGAACCGCGTTAGCATTACTTCAGCGTGGGTGGTGTTTTTTGATCTAGGACCTCATTAGTCTTTCTTTACCTTCTATTATGCTCCTGATGGTGCGATACGTATTTTCCCATCCCTCTTGAGATTCAAGCAGTGTCTGCATCGCATTTTCTGGCGTAAAAGTTTTACCAGTTTTGCGTTGATAGCTATAACGTTCGTCATTCCACTTGTCACACAGAAATAGTGTGTGTTCAGCGTCATCGCCTTCACCACAGTGAGGGCAACCTTCAGCATCAACCCGTCCACGCTGGTAAAGGTATCGGCAGAAACAGCCGTGTCCCAAAAGGGCCTGGGTCAGGTGGTAGTCCACTTCCCCGAAGGGTCGTTCCACCCACTTCCTTATATCAGGTATAAGTTTGTACGTCCATCGTCCGTAGGTCCCCGTGGTTCACTTCTCTTGGCACTTCTGTTTCAGACTTTCTGCAGCTTCCTTTTTTGATTTTCTGTTGTACTTTTCATATCTTTCGTTAATTAATAATTCTATTGGAGGCATACTAGCAATGACTCCAGCCCCTTCTGCGGAGATGGTTCGATATCCACTACAAATCCTAATGTTTAGAGTTCTCTGTACTCTTCTTAGTCTACCAATTAACTTGGCATTACTTGCAACCTTACAGCAGATAGGCGCAGCATATAACATTTGTGAGTGGACCACTTAGAATTTTCCTTTTGGATGCTCTTGGCACACCGACGTTTGGCATTAAGCTAAGAAGCGCTGTTGTTGTCTTTTCTACCTTTTCCACTGTCTTGTCTACATGTTCAGCAAAGGTAAGCTTTTTGTCCAGCCACACCCCCAGGTACTTCACAGCTCTGCTTGGTATCACTTTCAATCCTTGTACAATGAATTCCACCTCTCCTAGATTCATCTTAGTTGTAAGGAGAACTGCTTCTGTTTTGGCTGATGCTAGCTGTAGTCCCTTCTCTCTTAACCACCTTGTTAGTCTTAGTAGTGCGGTGTTCACTATATTCACCAGCGCCTCCTCAATCTTCGCCTCTGCCACTACGATTATGTCATCCGCGAAACCTATTAATTGAACCCCTTGAGGCTGTTCCATCCTTAGCAATTTGTCGTACATAATATTCCATAAGATTGGTCCTAGTACAGACCCTTGTGGTACTCCGCTACTCACTTTAATGTTGCCTTACATCACCTTCAGTTTCTAAAGTAATTTCCCGATCAGACAAATAACCCGCTATGATAGTGGTTAAGCTTTCGTCTATATGTCGGCCCCGCATTTCATCAAGAATCACCTGCCACGAAGCGCTGTTGAAAGCGTTTTTGACGTCTAGGGTTACAGCGGCACATAATCTTCTGTGTCGGCTGCCATATTTGGCTGCTGCTTCCGCTATACTTATTACTGCCTTTACGGCATCCACCGTCTGTCGGCCTTCCCTGAAGCCGTACTGGTTCTCGGCAAGGCCCCCGGTTCTTTCAATCTCCTTCTTTAGCCTAATAGCTATCAGTTGTTCGTAGAGTTTGCCTTCAGCGTCAAGTAGGCAGATCGGTCTGTACGAGCTAGCCTCTTGCATTACTTTATTACCTTTCTTTAGTAGGACTAGTCTTGCTACCTTCCATTTACTTGGAAATTCTCCCCGCATTGCCAGCTGGTTGATCGTTGCAAGCACGTACTCTGGTTTTACCAAGGCCAACTGCTTTACTATCTCTGAAGGTATATTTCGTGGTCCAGGTGCTTTGTTGGTTTTGATTCTAGTTACTGCTAGTTTCAATTCTTCCACGGTAAACTTTGAAAAGATGGCCTCTCTATTGCGGTGGAAAACAACCGGCTCATGAATAGGAAACAGGTGTCTTACCACCTCTTGCATCATCATCATAAACATTCGTGGTTTGGGTGGGCAGCCAATCATTCTTTTCATGACTATCTTATATCCGTCGCCCCACACATCTCTATCAATATCGTGCAGAATTGATTTCCAGCTTGTTTGTTTGGCCTTTCTGATGCTTCTCTGCAGTTTTTTCTTGCTCTGTATATACCCATTCCAGAGGTTTGCCTTTAGTTCCGGATCATTCTTTTTGAGATTTCTTGTGTATTCACTCCTATTTCTTATGCATATTTTTCGGAGGTCCGCTATTTCATCGTTCCACCAATAAACCGGCTGCCCCTTCTTTCTTAATCTCCTCTTTGGCATGCATTTGTTGCAGATTTGTGTCAGTGTATCTGAAAACTTCTTCGCTGTTATATTCCTCACCTCAGTTACGCCTTCTATAGCTTCTTTTAGCCTTTCCTGATCCAATTTCCTAACACTCCATCCTTGACTGGATTGTAGTAATATGCCAGTGTAAGGTCCTTTTGCTACTTCAAAGATGATGTAGTTGTGATCGCTAAGGGTTTCGCTGTCTGCTACTTGCCATTTACAGATTTTCCTTCCGATGTCTTGACTTGCCAACGTAAGGTCTAGTATTGATCCATACTCTCGACGTACAAACGTAGGTTTGTTCCCTTGGTTCAAAATCATCAGGTCCATGTGTGCAATCCATTCTGTGCCAACCCGCCCTCTGCTATCAGTAGAGGGCATGCCCCACTGTGGTGATTTCGCATTGAAATCACCCACTATTATAACGTTTTCGTTTCTAGATCTGATTTGATCACTCATGTCTTGGAGCATATCGACTAGATCTTCTATGTCTAGGTTCGGTGAGGCGTAGCATGAATATACTGTATACAGTGATGTCGCGATATACGTGTAACTGCGCCCTGCTACAGTCTCTTTTATAATAATGCTCGAGTCGAATGTTTTTATCGCAGTGTTCAGGTCTTCGTCATATACCCAGTCCTTCCTGCCATTTATTGCTGCCTTATTTGGCTCAGACAGTGCCAGTATTCCAATCCCGGATTCTCTAACGGTAGCTAGCGCCATGTCAAGTGCAGGCCTGCTCCGGTTGACATTGATTTGTAGGATCCGGGTCCTCATTTCTGTTACGTAGAGTCTTGGTCTTTAAAGGCGTCTGAAGCACTTTCGCCATTTTGATTCTTAGTGCGTGTCGTCTGATTTCTGCTGCTTCTGATAGGGCATTTAAAAGTCCCGGTTTGGTGACCTTCCTTTCTACAACGGACGCAGTAAGGGTCGCCCTGGCACTCGCTCGCCCTGTGCCTCTCTCCACCACACTTCACACATAGCCTTTCCTGTCTGGACTTTTGCACTCAGCTTTGAAGTGTCCATATTCCCAACACCTGTAGCATTTATTGTCCTCTTCTCTCTCCATTATCCTACACCTCATCCAGCCTATTTTGATTTTCTGCATCTGTATCAGTTTGTCGGCATCAGTCGCGGGCATTATCAGAGTAACATTCTGTTTGTTTCCGAACGCGAGCCTTAAGGCCCTCACATTTAAGGTATCTATATTGACAGAGATTTCTTTGGAGACTGCAGCCGCCACTTCCTCTAGTGTTGTTACTTCATCCAGGCCTTTAATATGTAGAACCATCTTTGTCACTATATTAGCCGTCACTGCTGATGGGAGCTTTTCGTTTATCTCCCTTTTTAACGTTTCCGCCTTATCGGATCCGTTCCGCACTTCTAGTAGCAGTTCTCCCTTTTTGGTTTGCCTGACCTCAGATAGTTCGACACCGATTTCGATGGGGTTAACCTTATCCTTGACCGTCCGCAGCAGATCGGCATATGACTTACCCTGCATCCTCACCACTAGAATGTCCCCTTTTCTTTGTTTTGGTCTCTTTGCCTCATCACTATTGACCGCTCTCGTACGCGGCTTGGTGGGCATTGGCTTAGTATTCTTTCCCTGGGGGCCTTCTCCGGTATAGACACGTACGCTTATATTGGGACTGAAGACCAAGTACCTAACCATTCGGTCAAAGACAGTGCCGACAACTCCATTCATTTTGGACACCGCTAGTTTAGTTCTTCCACTTTGGATCATAAGCTGTTTAACGGTCTCTAGTGCATGGTACATGTCTTTGTCATCGGCCTCATTCTCAGATTTCCCGTCCGCAATAATGGGATAATATAGAAGGCTCTTCGTTTCAGTAAGTCCGTCTTCCTCCGGAAAGCCAAGGGAGTGGCACATCACAGCAACCTCTCCCTTTCTCTTTTGTTGCTTCAGAAGGCCCACCTTGCCTCCAAATGTATCAATGGCTTTCCTATGATTTTGTCCTTGTTTTCGAAGTCTTTGTTGCAGGGAAGTGTAATCTGGCAGTCTGCCGGGGCGTCCCAGATAGATCTTGGGTCTTCTGTGATCTTTGGTAGCAGATCTCCCAGCCAATCATCTTCATAGATAGTTTGGAAGACTTCGTAACTTTGTTCGCAGGTGAGTCTGCCTCTTCTCTCTTCCTTGCTTTTAGCCTTTGTACATTATTCGCAATATGCAGTCAAATTCTGCGTTTCGGCTTCTACTTGTACTTTTGGATCCCCCTCCAAATTTTTCAGTTGCCTGGTTAGTTCTTCATTTACATTTCTTAGCGCCTGGTCCTCTAGCGTGACTTGGTCTATCCACTTAATAAAATCGCTTTCCTGGAGCTTCTCTATCTCTAGTACTAACTTGCTTGAAATATTCTTTAATTCCTGCTTCGGCTTATACATATCCGCTATGACCTTCTCTAACTGTTTCACTTGTTTATGTATTTCTACAAATACATGTTGAGGCTGGCCTGCATTTGGGTTATCTGACATGGCATCACCTGCTTCGTCCGTTCTCTTACGCTTATTTGCCTGTTCACGACCTATTTATCTCGTTAATGAATGAAATAGTTTCCACTTTTTTTCATGAAAGCTGCAGAAAGAAAGATGTAGTAGAAATTTCGTGGCTGCTCGGGAAACTGTAAAGAAATAATACGATTGTCTAGTTTCAGAATTTAAAAATCTTTCAAAACCTTTGCAGAATAGAAATTTTCCTAAACATACATTCCTTGAGAACACAGAACAAAACAAAGAAGTGAAATAGGCCATTTCAACCCTACATAATCATTGACGAATTTAGTTTTTAATGAATTTACAAGGCAGCTTTCTGTAATGTCCGAATAAAAGTGAAAGTATTCATCAAATGTTTGTCCTATATTCACTGTTTGCACAAAACCTCAATGTTATTGTTTTTCAATCGGAATCAGAAAGGAGAAATAATTGTACAAAACCATTAGCATTTCATTCTGTAAAAACTTGTAAATCTAATAATTATAATTTTATAAACGTCGTATTCGAATACTTTTAAATAGTCAATTTTGTCATGTTTCTCTTCAATATCAGTAGATGCATAAAAAGCATCCACCTCTTTTTCCAATGTATATTTGATTTTACACAGGGCACATACAGATATATCACGTTTATTGCGTGTACTTGCAATAAATAAATTACAATGCGAATCCAACTCGACGCATCGTAAATATAATAAAGCCATTTAAATAAATTTATTGATTGTAATTAATATTTAATGGAATTGATCAAAATTAATTACTGATAAAGTGATGTACAAACAGTATTCTTCTGGTATTTATCAATTTTACGGTTTTAAATTGAGATGTTGTGGTATGACTTTTACATCATTTATTTATTTTATTTTTCTTTCGAATTTAGAAATTAGCCACTTGCAAGTTTTACCACGAAGAGACTCTTAAACTGTGAATTTCAGTTGTAAAACTTTATTTATTAAAGCACGTTTTATGCATTGCCCCAAGACAAATTAATGTGAGGAATGCACCATCGGAGATCATTCTTCGTTACTTAAAAATGCATTCATGACAAGAAAATTCTAACGAACCTGTAGCGTTAATTTAATAAAAAAAAGTCATTAATGTACATATTTGTCATGCTGTAAATAATCATTCAAGTAATGTGTAACTTTTTTTATTAGTTTTCTATTAATGAATGTGTGTAACCGAATGTATTTTTGTATATCTCTTGGCATTTTTGATAATGAATTTAAAATAATATTTAAATTGTTAAAACTTTCCGTGTGCAGAGTGGAAAATTACATGATACGTCACATCTGCACATAGCGCAGTCATTTTCACTTTCTTTATTCGAAGGTGGGAGATTATTTAGCGCGCTCGCCGCCTATATAAGTCGACAGAATTGTATGCAAAAGTTACTTGTTTCCTTCGAGTCAATCAGATCATATCCTAGAGGAAGACTTGTTTCCTTCAAGCCTTGCAGAACCGTCTCCTAGTAGAAGGTTCTTTTCCGTTTGTATCAGGTCCCGAGACCTGGCGTTCCTTCCTTCTCCGTTTCAACCGCTTGTCCAAGCACTAGAGGTGAATCTTCTGTATACCGTACCGTTTTGGCAAACACCGATCTGAGCACCTGAGTATGCTAAATATTTCCCGACATTAAAATACAAGGCATGAGAAAACCAATAACCGTAGATTTTTCAGAAATAAATAATTTTGCGAGCCGAATAAAATCTAACACTTTTCATATATGAGCTATCAAACGTTTAATTTTGCATCATTAAATTTTTCTACAGAGCACCGTTATAATCTAATATTCAATCTATAGTCATTTAAAAACAATTTATTAAAGATAACTCATCGCTATAACCAACATAGTGGTCTGTCAAAGAGAGAGGTTATGTTTTAATTTCAGGTATTTACTATCATAATTTTCAAAACAATTCTTAAGTTTATAAATATATTTCTTTTAAAACGAAATAAATGTGTGTAATATGTATGTATATGTGTATATTTTGCCTTTCTTGAAACACGATGAATAAAAATACACGTGTGTTTTACTATTTTCAAAGTTTATATGCAGTTTTAGAGGTAACAATTTATTAAAGTAATACTCACTTAGGTCATATTCCTGTCCGATCTATCACTGTAGGCTACCTGATGATGGTTTTCTTTTGACACTGTTAATGAGCACATTGTCACCACCATTAATTACGATTCACCACACACCTAAAATTTGAGGTTAAGTAATCCGTCAATTGTAAAATTACTTAACGATAGATATGCATCTATGTTTTCGCGGATCGATATCACGGGTGGTGAAACGCCATGTACCATAGGCAACTAAATGTGCATTCTTGGGTTGTCAAAATACATTTTTTATAAAGTACATGCCCTTGATTAATTAAATAATTAATCGAAAACAATTATTCCATACGGGTCCGCATACAGGGCAAGTATTTTAGTGTAATTTACTGTATCTGTCTTTCCTCATGCCTAGGACAAAGTTCTGACCATAAAATAGTAAGAAATATATTTATTATTAACAATTCAACAATGAAAATTAAATAATAGAGTTATAATAAGGTTTCATCGTATTATAAAAAATAAATCGATCCAAACATCCATAAAAAATCCAAGCGGGGAGGACTCCTTTAAGAAAATAACATTTTCAATATAATCCAACATACTTAAGTCACGACAACCTTTCACTGGATTTAAATTTACCATAACTCTTCCTGAGCTTAATTAATTCAATTTATACCCAAAACGAATTATTTATATGCGGATGAATTAATGCAATTATACACCAACATGGGAGTAGGAACAACTACTTATACTATGAAACCTCTAACGCATATAATAAATAATTGTTTGAAAGAAGGATTATTTCCGTCAGTCTTAAAAACAGGAGTAGTCGTACCCATATATAAAGAGGGAGATAAAAATGATATTAATAACTACATACCAATAACGCTAACATCAAATATAGCTAACATTTCTGAGAAAACTAGCTGTTGCCTTTTTGGATAAATACTCGTACTTTCTAATAAGCAGTATGGTTTTCGAGCGGAAAGGTCAACACAGGATGCAATTGCACACTTGGTGACAAATATATATATAAGCTGTTGACGAAAGCAGGGCATGTATTTGTGCGTTTTTGAATTTAGCAAAGCTTTTGATACAGTGATCTATAAAAAAATATTACAAAAGCTGGAAGCAGTTGGTATACGGGGGTCTGTCTTAGACTTGAAAGAGCAGTTTACAAGAATTGATGGCAAATGCAGCGGAAAAAAATGTGTGACTTGTGGAGTGTCCCAAGGCACGGTTCTGGGACCGATTCTATTTTAAATATATATAATTATAATTGTTAGTTTTGCAGATGACACTTCCTTAGGTTTTACGGCTAATGCATGGGATGAGCTTTAAATTAAAGTGCAACTTAAGAAGTGTGAATGAAATATATTCCTTTTACATCTTATGAAAATTACCTGCCAAACTTGGGACCACTATGTATAGAGTTTGGAGTAGAAACAACAGAAGCTCAAAATGTAAAATATTTTGGCATAGTAATGGATAGGCATCTGCGATGGAACTTGAATATTGAAAAAATCAAATTTTATCATTATTTCGTCAACTATTAAGTTTAAACAAGTTTATAAAGAATTCAAATTTACTCAGAAGTGAATTTGAAAAACATTTTATCAAAAAAGATTCGAAATTCCTAATAAAAGTAGATCATTTACGCTTACCGAAAATCATTTTTTTTCGAACATCCCGCAAGTCAGGCTTTCTAGGCAGATACATTACGAATATAAAAGTATTATTATTATTTTTTGTAAAAATAAAAATCAAAATTCGGACTGGAAGAAAGACTTTTACATCTATCGAATAGCGATTTTTTGCAAATATCTAGTCAATTATGCATTTTATCAAGAGTACAGAAGTATTCAGAGCTGGATTTGGAATAATTTTTGTGTAAAAGAAATTTTAAAATTGGGACGGAAGTACTCTTATCGAGTAGCACTTTTTTGCAAATATCTCGCTAAGTATGCATTCTACAGAGATTTATTAAGAAATTGGAAGTACTTAGAATAGGCTTTTGATTAATTTTTGAATGAAAAAATTCTTAAAGTAGCACACTTACAAGGTTATATTTTTAAGAGTGCAAAGTATTTCAAACTTATTTAGAACAACTTCTATATAATTTGAAATGCACATACATATAATAAAGTTGTGTGGTGGCCACCACTTATTTTGTACTTACCTACACTGCGCACTAATATCTTTCGATATTCACAACTATACTAGAGTCATATTTCTAGCAAATATCATTCTCTTAATATTTTCAACTGCAATATTTCGGTATTAAAGTTGGCATTACTGTTGCACTTTCTCTTTATTTATAGTTATTATTACTTTTTTTGTATGTATGAAGTTTGTTCTCTTTTCCAATTATTCATTGTACGAAAACCAATCGAAATACTATCCACCTATGTATAGTTTATTTCAAATTATAAGAATATAACTTTGAACTGCTCTAATGCTTTTATTTCACCACCTGCAGCAATAACTCTTTCATACGTGCAAATAGGTAAACCGTGCCCGTTCAATAAGGAGACCAGTTATAATAATTACCGTCACAGAAGGTGGTCCAGTAACAGCATTAGAGCCGTTCAAAGTTATATTCTTATAATTTGAAATAAACTATACAAGCTGACCCAAGTTTTACCGCCAACGCCAAAAGGGGTTTTATTTATAAAGAACAAAATCTCTGCAAAATGTTTAAAATGTGTCAGTGGCAGCCAAAAAAACAAAACATAAAAACATTTTTTTTTATTATGATGCAGATATTTTTTGAAACGTATTCATATAAACTAAAATAAAAGAATTAGCTTAGTTTTCCTTAAATTTAAAGTTTAGTGGAAAGCATCTCAATTCCATTTAAAATTTACAACCTGCTTGCACTAATCGAAACAGTAAAGTTTGGTAATTTATGTCCATTTATTAACAAACCTTCTCGACAAAATGGTCAAAATCTTTGGGGATATACCTGCACCCCCCCCCCACTAATACTCCAGCAAGCCACGTCCTAGCAGACAAGCCGACTTTCGGTCGCATCCCAAGTTTTACCGCCACAGATAATATAACCCTTATTTATTTATTTATTTTTATATTCCGTGAGTGACTGTATCAATAGGTACGCTTCAGATATTGGCACTTACCTTAATAAAATTAAAATTATATCACCTTCAGAAACGAAAAATTTGATTAACAGTACCTACTCAGAGACACACATCCAGAATACTAGCTTAAGACCATTAAATACCTATAAATATTTTGTTGATGTTTTGTTTTTTTGTCTGCTGCTGACACATTTGAAACATTTTGCAAAAAAAAAATTTATTAGGTATGTGCTATGAATTTCAATCTAATTTACACAAAATTTAATTCTTCTTTCTTTATAAATAAGATCGATTTTGGCGGTGGCGATAAAACGTGGATCACCCGGTACAGATTTTACGTTGTTACGATAGCACTTCAAAATTCCACTCTCTTTATAGAAGTACGTTCACTTTACCTGCGATAACTATAAATAGCACAAATTAGAGTGTTAAAAACAAAGGTATTTCAAAAAACGTGATCAATAAATTAAATGCGTCGACTACTGTCAAATTAAACTGCTATGCAATATACCTCTCATTTAATAGGTATGGATGAGAGTGTATTGTGACAGCAAGACATGCGTCAGACTCAGAGCGCCATTTTGTTGGTAAATGTGAGTCATACATTCACAAATGATGCCATCATAGTCGTCACTTTCTTTATAAAGTTAATCTACTTAATACAAACTAGTGACTGTTATACGTAACATTCTAGGCATGATTCCCACGTCATTTCATAATCATATCATTCTTATGGAAAATCTCTTAGCACTGATTATGACAACTTACTTTTCGAAACAAGTAGGGGAAGGTTGCCTAATTTGAACCACCGCCTAAATTGAACCACGCAAATAAATTCTTTTTGGGAGGCAACTTCTACCATCTGACGGCCAACTATTGAAGTTTGTGATCGAAAACTTATAGTCGTTCCACTACAGTGCCGTTTATAGTTTGCATTGGTTACTGGCAGCGCAGTTTGTATCGTAGTGGTATTTACTGCAATATTTTACTTCGCGTACTTAAGGCATTAACGATAGGTTTAATCTGGTAAGTACTTTATGATATCACAGTTATATTTGTTATAGTGTTCTTGATATATCTTACAAATTTCAAATAAAAACAACCGTGAATATAATTTTTAGGTTAAGTTAAAATTAAACTCGTGTTGATCCCTTAATTGAACCTGGTATTGAATTCTAAAATTGAACCGGTTCAATTTAGGAAACGTGTGAGAGAGTTAGTTTAGTTTATTGAGAATTTCTATATTAGTATAATAAAAAATGTCTATATTATTTTTTCTTGAAGTAAATATTAGAGAATAAAATATTTTCAGGAATATGTCATCGAAAAAGAGAGGCAATTATGGTAAATGGTCCGAAAAGAATATGGAAATGGCCATTAAAGCTTACAAAGATGGAGTTGGATTAAATGAATGTCAGCGAAGATTTAACATTAATAAATCAACTCTATTAAGACATGTTCGACAAACAAATAAAATCGCAAATAATTGCATAAAAAAAATGGGTACAAAAAGTGTTTTTAATGTTGAAATGGAGGCATTATTAGTCAAACATATTCTAAAGTTTGAAGAACTGCTTTTTGGTTTAACGATAAAAGATGTCCGAAAGATAGCATTTCAACTAGAAGAAAAGCACAAACTACCTCATAGATTTAATAAAACAAAATGCATTGCTGGAAAAAAATGGTTTTATGGATTTATGAGACAGGTGGGTGCAATTACCAGTGGTGAACGTGGAGTTAACACAACAGTTGTGTGCTGTACTAATGCTGCTGGCCTTTATATCCCCCCTATGCTAATTTTTAAGAGAAAAAGGTATTCTCCTGAATTAGCAAAAGGTGCTCCCAGTGGAAGTATTTGTCACATCTCTGACTGTGGTTACATCAACTCCGACGTATTCCAAGTTTGGCTAAAACATTTTCACAAAATTGTACAGAGTGGCTCCAACAAAGGTGTTCTTTTGCTATTAGATGGTCATAGAACTCATAGTAATAACTTATAAGCTTTAGAATTTTGTCGCGAAAATCATATTCATCTTCTTCAGCTACCTGCACATACAACACACAGGCTCCAGTCTTTAGATGTAGCATTTTTTAAACATCTACAAAGTTATTACGTGCAGGCACAAGATTCTTGATTGAGAGCTCATGTTGGACAAGCAATTTCAGCTTACGATATTGCAGAACTTGTAAATGAAGCATATGGAAAGGCAGCGACTGTAGGAACAGCCGAAAATGCTTTTAAAGCACCAGGCATTTGGCCTGTCAATAGGAATCTTTTTCCTGAACACTTTTTTGCACCTTCCCTTGCAGTCGAGCCACAAATGGAAAAAGACAATAAGCAGGATGGTCAATCTTCATCTACTATTTTGACCGAAGTCAGTCCTAACATATCAATGAAAGTTTAGAAGCGATATGTACCCTTCCAAAGAATTCCCAAGTCAGCGGTACTGCAACAAGACGCCAACACACCACATCATCAGCACTGACTAGCACACCATACAAAAACGAATTGGTGGCAAAAAAAAGAAATAAGGAAGAGTCAGAAGCAGCAAAAATAAGTAGGAAGTGCAAGAAAACTCAAAAAGTTATTGAAAAAGTAAAATTTGATTTGTTCAATAAAACCGAAGGATTCATTAAAAACAAAAAACCCAAACAAAACCCGAAATTACAACACAGAAAAAATAGAAAACCAAGTTTAGATGAATCTACTGATTCAAGTGAAGAAGATAAAGATGCGCTGTGTTTGTATTGCCACGATTCTTATTCCAACTCTGTAGCGGAAGAAGGGTGGATTAAATGCTCGTAATGGGCACACGAGGAGTGTGCAGGAGTCGAAGAGGACGAGATTTTGATCTGTGACATGTTGCTATGATAGTATATATACATATATCTGATGACAAATTTTTATTATTCTTTATTTATAATAAATGTGTTATTGCTATACGTTAGGCATCACCATCAAATTCTATATGCTATAACTCTGTATTAAAAAAATTGATAATCTTGTACCAGCATAACTTAATCAAACTACAATAATACAAAGCTGCATAATTTAAACGAATGTAGAGATAACGTTGTCATGTAAAAAAAATTCTTTATTAAATTTGTTAATTCAATCTCTATTAACATTCGTGTATTTCTTGTAGGTTCTAGCAGTGATGTTCCTTTTGTTTTTCTAACAACATTTCTTATTTAAAATTTATAGGATAAGGTTACTAATAAAAAACTAAATCTCATAAAATATTTATATTCAATTTTTAACATCGTATAATAACAGTGTCGATGAAAATAATTTCTTGTCACATGTGGCCGCAAAAGAAATTGTCCTTTTACATTCCAATAACAAGTAAAAAAAACACATTACATTACGAATATAACATGTAGATTTAGAATAAATATCGCTCTTTGTTATATTAAAATTTTAACATTGTGTAATTTCAAAGAAATAATAGTTTTCTTATACTATGCTAGACTTTGCTTCCACAAAGGCATTCATTCACACGAAGTGTCTTTGAAAAATACAAAATTCCGCAGAACAGGAAAACACCTTGATAAGACTGTCACCAATCATCATATGCAAATATCTGCACGTTGTACATATCACAAATTGGCTATTGTTTATCAAAAATGCACCTATCTTTACGTATAATATTTGAATTCCCTATAAAAATTTTGTATCTAAAAAAAAACTTATTAACAAACTATAAATAACATCGCTAACAAACATTCACACGTTGTGTCATTGATGCCTCTCTCCATTGTTAACAAGACTCCCATTATTTATTTATTTAGTTTACTTATAACAAAGAAGATACTAATCCCATCTAAAATATTAAATAAATTCATTAAACACTTTGCTAAAGATTAACATTTTCACGTAGCATCTTTAGCATAATTTATTATTAAAGTATAACTTACTTATGATGCTCATATATTTCATCAAATTCCTCTTTATATTGTTCGGTCATATTCATAGTTAATAAAAATGAAATTAAACTAAATGACAAAAAAATTAATTGTGAAATGAAAAATACTTATTTAAAATAAAAAATAACTTAATACATTTGCTAAGGATGATTTCTATGCAGTGTATACACCTGCAATCATCAAAATACGAAGATCGAAGATTCACCGCGTCTTTAAAAATTAGACTGCTTCACCCATGGATCGACGACTTCTCTCCCGTATCTCTCTCGTACTTGCCTTCTTATCATTTTCGGTCTTCAGAAAAAGCCATACATCGTTCGCAGCGCCACACACTCCACACTAACGTTTATGTTGGCATTGTCCTGCTCAGATTTATTTTCTTGACGTTCTCCCTAAACTGACCTGCACCAATATTGTTTGACATCTCGAAATTACACAAAATTATGCACGCACTTAAATTGTTTGTTATTGTTAATGTCAATGCACATTTGCGATATTCTTATCTTGGTAGGTACATTCCTTTTCATTAACGCCATCCTTCATTATGTTTATAGATGAATTCGTTGCTTCTATCATCATTATTTAAATATATTCTTTTACTACTTTTTAACACTATTCGTATCTTTCTTTTGCAGACGTTTGCTTTGACAATAACAGGAAAAACATTGCATACGACTGGAATGCTCCTTTTATTAATTATGTTATTATGAACCTGGACCTTGATAACTTCATCCATATCTTCGAACCATCTTTCCTCGTCTTCTTGTAGGTTGATTTGTATGCAGCTGTTAACAATATTGAACATTGTTTTTCTTTGTAGATTTTTAATGAGATTAAACCAATTTTTAATGTGTTATTTCCGGAATTTTTCCTGGATAAAACTGGATTTAAACCTGCCACTGAAGCTTTTCCACATTATATTGTGTCAAATAAAAGTAATATACCTTTTTTACATATTCCTTTTAAAATTATACTTAGATATAAGTGTCGGGTATTTATCATGTTATTAAATGTGACCATAAAATGTCGAACCAATAACAATCTCTTACAAATTTACTTCTATTCATGATGAAAGATGTTTTCATCTCGTAAATATCTAATTTCACCTTTTTCATATAACTTTACGGCATTCAAATGACTAACTCTTTTGACTACACCATCTTTCATCATAACTCTCTCTCTGTTATTTATTCTTAATACGTTATTCATTTTAAATAGTGGTTTATTGTTCAAAATATTTAATACGACTCTCACACAATGTATAAAATTTGGTTCTGTCTTTGTATATTGAAACTGCATCTTGTGCTCCTCGTTTCTACAAATATAGAATACATGAACTTTATTTTTGTATTTATTTTTATACCTTTAAAATAAATTTTGTTACAATTTTAATTGTCATCTACCTAACATTATAATGTTACGCCGTTGCGGTTATGCAACTCATGATACATTTTTCTATACCTACACTTACTACTAATAAATTATTTACTTATTCTATTACATAATTATTTATTTATCTTACAATGCCTGACCAATGTAGGGATCAGGCAATGTGTAAAGAATAGCTTTTACTATGGGTTCAAATTAGGTTACCAGTGGTTCATTTTAAGCTACTGGTAGCCTAATTTAAACCGTTTTCCATAAAATGGTTTTTTATATTATACACAAAAATGTTTTCGTCTTTGTTATTTTCTTTCTGTAAAAATAAATGTTTGTAAATTTGTCTATCGTTTGAGTTTAAAATGTCCGCTTAAGGTTGATTATTGTCAGAATAATGGTCATTTCTTTCAAAGTAGTTCAAATTAGGCAAACTTCCCCTATACCGAAATTAAATTAGTGCAGTGGCGGCTCCGGGCGTGAGCAACCACACAGACAAGACCGACTCGCCCATTATCGGCGATGTACTCCCAGATGTCGAGCATATCACCGAAAACAAACGAACCATTCCCGTCCACGCAACTGCACCGCCAAAACGCGCTCACCAGCCGCCACTGAATTAGTGCATCTTATAATTCTTCTTCATTTTTATTTGAAGGCTACATCCACAAATATAAAATATACAAAATTAAGAGAGGTATTACACGAATGGCTGTATAATATTCGAAATTATCAATTTTGTTATATAAATTTCATAAAGCACACCGACTCGTTTATTTCTTCTTCTACATTAAATTTAATATAGCCGGAGCTCCTTTATAAATATTACTCTTTATTAAAGACGAAATCCTTCGTAAATGCCCCTTGAGATATAAATCTTTTATGTACATATATGAAACGTTTGCGTCGTTAAGAATTTATCCTACGCAAGTTTAGGAAGCCACAAAGAAAGGTGAAATACTGAAGAATGCACGGTGATAAAATTTTCGTGAAAATATTGTGTGCGTGATTATGTTGGAAAATAAAGAAATGTGTATGTGTTACCGTAAATACCCAAAATACGTTTTTACGCGTACTTACTAGTAAGAATGCAAACTAACTACAAGCATGTATAATTTCGCGTTCTTACTACGCAAAATACGAATTTAAATTTTGATTCGACTATTTACTACAGTTTTCAATTAGAACCCGTTGTAGCTACACGCATAACAGTAACTGCTGGGCATGAATGAGCTGAATGACCTATCCGCTCATTGGTACTTCTCATCACGTACTAAATAGTGAAGATACCAAATTGTCTAAATACACTGTAATGAACAAAAAGGTATATGAAGAATTACTTCAGGAAATAGAACAAGCTAAACTGGCATCGAAGAAAACTTCATCGCTGTATCGACGCGAGAACCGTTCTGACATAATAGAATTGGGAGGCGTTCAGCGAATAATAGCAAAGTCCAAGAGTGATGAAATATTATATTACCTGCCAGTTGAAGACATTTTTGATGTAATCCGGTGCTATAAACTTCACTTTACGACACCCGTCTTGGATGCTATTTTTTTGAAGTTGGTAACAAAAAAAAATGGAACCAAATCATATTTGAATGTCAAAATATAAGTCATTAATCTCACAAACATGTGTAAGAAGTTGTACAGAGAATAAAAAACACAGTTACGAACATTTTATTTACGCTAATTAACAATATAAATGGGATGATAAGTTTTTTGATGCTTCTATTGAAATTTACTTCCCATGTTGAATAGTACAACTGTTATAAACGTTTACTGTAGCACTAGAAGATTCGTGTGCATTAATAGAGATTCCAGGCAGATTTTGGGAAGACACTATGTTTTGTGTACATTCCTGTTGATTCATATTGACTGACACATTACTGCCAATTGTATCAGAAGTCGATAGATTGTGAATGATTTTAGTGGATGTATTAGGTACACCAGACAGAATTTGAGCAACCTCAACCTTTTTCATGGTGGAATTGTCAATGTAACCTTCGGCCACTGCTGAGGATTTTCATCTTCCATGGGGCTTAATTGTTATTAAGTCACCTCCACTATTAGCCAAGTGTGTCACACTGGAAGGTCTAAAGCAATGTCCAATGAAGAGTTCAGGATTAGGTAAATTTATGTAAGTAGCAATATTTTTGGTACTTTTCCTATGGTATTAATACCAATTGGACTATTCACGCAAGATCCAGTTCTATATTGCAGGAAGAAGCATTTATGCGTAACATGGCTGGGATGAAGTGAATAATTTTTTTAACCAATTCAATCCATAATATTTGTGTTATAATAAATTGTCTTGGAACATAAGTTTTAGTTTTTGGCACTGCAACCATTATGACATCATTTTTAAACTGTATATCATCTAAAGTCATGTTCGTTATTTCTTCAGGACGACAAGCTCCATTATAGCCCATTATAAGGATAATCTAACAGAATATTAATATGACTATTATAACAAAATAATGTAGAAAATTAGTAAAATACTACTACAATGATGTTCTTATTACTTACTTTCATTGCTAAATATGTTTTATTATCACCTTCTATTATAAACTGGTTAATATGATCTATTTCGAAAATCTTGAATTTCTTAGGCCCGTAGCCTTCAGATATTCTTTTTAAAAATGCAAGAAGCCTAGAAAATTTTGAAATATCTATACTTTTATAAATATTTAAACAACAACGTAACATTGAATAAGTAGACCACAAGGACGATGCCTTTTTTATCTTTCTTTCTTTGTCAAAATATGCAATTACTACATTTTCCGTAATATTCACAATATTATTTTCCTTACACCAACTTAAAAAGAGCTGGTATTGCTTTTCATAAATATGTTGAGACTTTGTTGGTAAAAGATTTTCTAAATTGTCTTCTGCTATTTTGCGAATCTCTGGAGGCGTGCAGTTATTTATTTCTTCCATTTTGTTGATAATTTGAAATAATTTATTGTATAAATCAGACTAAATTTTAAACAAAATGACAATTCTGCCGATATTCAAATATTTAAATTGTTTTACTTAAAAATCAGAGTAACCAACTTCAAAAAACAAAATTTCTAAAATGTTCGAAGAAAACATGTCTCTCATTTTAATCTTTTTTGAACTTTCAATAACCGAAATAGAAAAAATAGTATAAAATAGGTACACGTTTCATAAGACATTTTTGCGCACTTCTTCTTTAGAAAACCCGCCTAGCGGCTCGTTTTCTAAACTTGAACGCGTGCGCAAAAATCGTGTCTCATGAAATTTGTATCTTAATATACTATTTTATACTCATATCACATAACATGCAGTTTTACGCATTCATGTGGGTGCGGGAAATTCTATTTCCCGCACTCGTGCGGGAAGTAAAAATTAAATGTCAATTCAAATTATAAGTACTGCCAACTCAAAATTTTTGAATTAATATTGTCGCGAATCAACACTCTGTATAGTACCAGAATTATTACAGCGGTAACCTGAATCCTGATTTACCTAGCGCTGAGTCGATACATCCTGTCTGTCCGTTCGATGAGTTCAACGGAAGTTGATCGAAAGGAAGGAATGTGCGGATTCAGCGGGGTAATGACGGACTTGGCGTTACCGAGGTAATAAAAGAAACATATCCGAACAGAATGAGAATTAATAAGTGATCTTTCGATAGGACGATCACTTGCGATCCTTCGCAGTTACTTATTATTGTGTTTCCTAGTTGTTCTTAGTGTTTAATAAATAAGTGTGTTAGAAGTAGTATTTTATTCAGACAAGCCAATCTCCTCACTCCTTGAGAGTCCAAGTTCGGCGGAGAAGAAAAGGTAGGTGCCTTTTGCATTTATTTATTTTATAATTATATAGCGAGTGCTCCCCCAGAGCAAAACCCCCCGTCACGGGTTTAAACCTGGACATTAACGTTAAAGCCCACCGTGACATTGTGATGAAGGCGCCTTAATATACTCACCGTGACAGTATGAACAAATGTTTAGTGTGACATAAATGATAACGTATTTACAAAAAATATTGTACAAACTTGGTGCGTGAAACATTTCGCGAATTCGTGTCCATAAAGCGCTCGCCTTTCGGCTCGCGCTTTAAAAATGGCCACTCATTCGCGAAATATGTTTTCCCGCACTTCGTAAGTAACTATTTTGGCATGAGACCGAGCGATTCGTGTAGAGACGTTTTTAAGATGAATAAAATACTTCACGTTTCCATGTATTTTCATTTACAATGTGGTGGTATTTGCGAAGGAAAACTTTGATTTATTTGTTCGGCCCGATTCCCCTGGTACACGCAGAACAAGTTCTATCGCCCTTCCAAAACACAAAACAGCGCTATTTGAAAAATCTTCATACTATTCCGACGCTAAGCTGTTTAATAAGTTACCGTGCGAGATCAGGATCGTCGGGTCTGCAGCGTCATTTAAAAGGAAAGTTAAGGACTTCTTAATTGAGGCCACGTTCTATACAATTCAAGATTTTTTAAATTTAAATGAAGTTTTGTTTAATTTTATAACATTATATTTGACCCCTTTACAGTCATAATTTGAGTCCCGTTTATTTATTTATTTTATTTCTAAGTTGTTCATAGTTTTTTATATATTGTTATATTTGTGTTTTGGATGTACATTTTTGACAATGTAAATATCTGTCAATCAGTTCTATTACAATAAAGAATATTATTATTATTATTATTACTAATTAATTTGTTCCTGTCAATGTCTGAAGTCTATAATACTAAAAAACCTAAGAAGAAGAAGGGATTAGTTCTAAACCAGCTTTACACAATGAGTTAAACAGCCGATTCATCAGGTTTTATTGATATGCAAAGTCTAGTAGATGGGGAATATAAATCATCATGGTTTATCATGATTACCTAACCTACTTTATTTTATTAAGAGCTTTATTATCTAAACGATCAGAAGAAATAGCGTATAAACTAAAAGAAACATTTCTGACGTTCGGAGCACCGTGTATATTACATATTCATAACGGCCAAGAATTTGCCAACTGTCTTACAAACTCATTTAAATCTTTATGGCCAGAACTTAAAATTGTACACGGTAAGCCACGCCACCGTCAGAGCTAAGGCTCAGTTGAACAAGCCAATAATGATGTTGAAAAATGATTGCCGTGTGGATATCCCATAATACCACGGTTAAATGATCAGAAGGTCTACCGTTTGTACAGATTATGAAAAACCGTGCGTTTTATTCAGGCATAAAGTAAACTCCATATAAGGCTATGTTTGGCATCGAGCCTAGGATTGGGTTAACTACATCGTCTTTGTCTATTGACGTTATTTCTTCTCTAGAGCGGGAAGAAGATTTGGAAAATATTATTGGTGATGTCAAAATTAACATGGCGGAAATTAATGGAGAAGATTCAAACATAGAATTTTAAATGATGAAAAAGAACCAGGTGTAATATAATCTACATTATGCTTTAAATGTAGTGTTATCTTAGATGCTAACGTTGACGAGACTACTGCTTGAATTGTACAACTGAGGATAACATAACAGCAACGCGATCTGAAGCAAGCTAGTCCCTAATTTAACAGGCTAAAAAGATAAAATCTTTCAGTGACAAAACGTACCCTCCTGCTAATGTCAGCGGTAACGTAATAATACATGTTCCCGACGTTGACAAAGCTAACTGCGCTTTCAGAAATATTATAGTTCTTATTTTATTAGAGACCGATGAAAACATGTACCAGTTAGGTACAAAGGATAGTGATAAATCATGTGTACGCCAGATCAAAATTAGATATTTTTAAGCAAAAATTTATTGACATAGATGTAGTAAAGAAGGATAAGAAAACATCTTTACAACGTATGGCTTCGTCTGTATCAGGATCCAGCCATGGATTTTCCATGTGCAAGTGCACAAAAAAGTGTCTCACTAATTTGTGGAAGTGTAAAAAAACAAGTGTTATGCAATTTAAAATAAGAATGTGTCCTTGGTTACCGACTACATGATCAATCGAAATTTATGACAGCTTTCATCTTTCCTCCATGGTGGCATATACCTGGGGTTTCACGTTTTCATTTTTTTTGCATCACAGAGCTTGCATATCACACACATTGCCCCAATAATGGATGGATGATCTGCTCTTGGGTCGTAATTAAAAGCCGCATTCTCTAACATTCTCGAGGTGCTCATACAACTAGCATTTCGTCCAGCTGTAATTTGTTGTAGTCATGTTTCTCTTTCTAGAGTGGATTCGCCTTCTCTTCTTCTTTGATCTCTTTCTCTCTTCACTCTCTGTCTTGATTCTCTTTCTGGGGTGGGTTCAGCTTCTCTACTTTTTCGTTGTCTTTTCTTGTTCTTCCTACTATCTTGATTCTCTTCCTGTAGTGATTCAGCTTTTCGCCTTCTTTGATCCCTTTCTCTATTATCTCTCTGTCTTGATTCTCTTACTGGGGAGAAATCAGCTTCTCGTCGTCTTTGAACTTTTTCTTTACCCTGTTGCTGTTTTGTTCGAAGGCATTTTTTTTTGTTCTTGGAGGCTGTGGCGTCTTTAATTTAACTGCTAAATCTTTAACAATTGGCTATTCTGTGTAGTAAGCAATCATTATTGACAAATTTATATTGTTTGGATGGCATTTATAGCAAACATCAAATGGTAATTATGACAAATATCAGACGGTATATGAAAGGTATTATATCTGACTCTTATTTTTTTTTTTTTTTGTAAATAAAAAAATTCAAAATTCGAGATTCATTGAGTCATGACTACCTGTGCGCCAAATTTCAAGGCTCTCAGTGCGATAGATTCATCTAGACATAGCCCATATGCATACACGTCTACAAACATTTTCTTTGATAGATGTACTTTGTTTTTCTTATTAATCATAGAGGATTTAACGAATATATTTCAAAGTTGTGTAAGGAAGTTTAGTTGTTTAGATCTTACTCTCAAAATAGAATTTATGGAACCTTTTAAATGTATAATATTAAATTTACAACCATACGCGTAATGTTGGCATTTCTGACTTCTTATAAGTTTGGAAGTGTGACTTTGTTCAAGTTTACATCCCACCCTTTATTACTGCCCTCATTTTCCAACCTCAATGTCAATCACAAAACTGTCAAAACCTTATCGGAATTTTTATCACAAATAATTATTAATTGTATGGTTGTAAATAAAATTGATTATTACATTAGAATTCTTGGAAGCTTGAACCCATATAGATAGACCGCCCTGCTGTTGCTGATATGATGATATAGTGATTTCTTTTCCTTCTCCATTCGAGCTAAGATATCCGGATTGCTACGGGAAGACAGTTTCCCTCAGTCCCAGTGGAGTGCAGTCTTTGAAGACTTTACTACTCAACATTGGTTTTATAATCTATTCGCCAAAAAAACTGACGTGCATTTATTTGACGTTTACGCTAGAACACCACAAATCTGACAATTCAATATGTCAAAACATTCACCGGAATTTTTATTACAAATAAATATAATAATTATGGTTGTAAATAAAATAGTATACAAACCTCAGTGAAACGTTTCATTCGCGTCTCGGTTGACTACTTAATCTCTCGACAGTAGGTAATGAAAAACTTTCCACCTTGGTATGTAATATACTTATTTGATATAAAATGGAAAAGGTAATGTTATAATAAAGTTTAACGAAATTAACGTACCATCAGCAGGTATCGTTAATGATCATAAACAATGTTTGTAATAGCTTATGTCAAGCTTTAAATAAGTCATTGAGTAAATTTGAAATCTGTGTTGTTCTGCATACGCTACAGAATACAGTCAACGGAGTTTTTATTAATTAGTGGTACTGACTATGACAACATTGTAAAATACGTATTTAGCTTTTTTGGACGTTGGTGAGGTAACTGTGTTTTCTGTATGTTTGAGTGATTGTTATTTTTAACGAATATTTCATTGGTTTCTAAGTTATTCAAAAACAGATTGTTGATACTGTCTCGAGGTCAGGATTTTCTTCAAAAAATTATTGAATAATAATAATAATAATAATAACTTTATTGTCATGAAATTTCACACCGGAAATATTGACAGTGTCACACATACATATTGTATAACAAATACAAAAATACAACAGAATCATGGTAAAGAACAATACTTACTTTCTTAAGACAAACGAACATAAATGGCATGTTAGCTTTTATCATTCATAAATTCTTGTATTGAGTAATAAGCCTTATTTACTTAGAGCGTCTTCAGTTTCTTTTTTTAATATATTTAAATTATTCGACTCACACAGCTCGCTGTTTAAACTCATCATTTTATTAAAACATTTGGCTTCCATATACCTCGGTCCACTCTGCGACACCGCCAATCGACAGAACGGGAGTGATATGTCTTCTCCATTCCTTGTGTTTTGATTGTGCTGGTCCTTCCTCCTGATAGGAGATTGCTCCCTGACAAATACTAGCAGAGAGTATATATAGAGGCTGGGCAGCGTCATTATACCATGCTTACGGAAATGTTCCCTGCAAGACGCACTCGGTCCCAACCCCAGCATGCTACGCAGTGCCTTCTTTTGAGATATGAAGACATCGTTTGCCCCACTCGCAGCACCCCAATATATCACCCCGTACGATATTATTAACTGGTTCAGCCCAAAGTATATAAACCACAGCACGTCCATAGAGACGATACCACGAACGCTCCGCATATGGAAACATCCTCTCCTGATCCTTGGAATCATACTCTGAATGTGTACATCCCACGTCAGCTTCTGGTCGATGTGTACGCCCAGAAATCTTGTGCTAGTCAAATTTTCTAAGGACACGTTCCCAACTCTTATCAGCAAGCTGGAGAGCACCGTCTTATTTCTAGGTAGAAACTGGACGATGTGCGTCTTCGTGGTGTTGAGGGATATACCATTAGCCCCACATCACTCCAACATGTCTCTAGTACATCCCCCAGCCGTAGCCGCCGCCACCAATTCCCCCTCCGTTCGCGCCGACACCACAACGCCCGAGTCGTCCGCGTAAAGCACTGGAGAGCCCGACGCGCCAAGGGCCAGCGGCAAATCGTTCACGAAAACATTAAAGAGCGTCGGCGACAAACACGATCCCTGAGGCACTCCCGCGCTCGTGAATTCTAAGTCGGACACCGCACACCATCAATCTCCACCCTCTGTGCCCGATCCGCTACATAGCATCCCACCCAATCCAGCGGGACCCCCCGAACGCCAGCGGCCGAAAGCTTACCAAGCAGCAGCCCGTGATCTATTACATTAAAAACGGAGGTCATATCGAAAAACATCCCCAATACCATCCTCCTCTCCTCCAGCGCATCATGAACATAACCCAGCATCTGCCCACCGCCGACCGAGTTGAGAAGCCGCAACGGAATCGATTCTGACACCCCGACAACAGGCCATTGCCCTCCATAAATGCCGCCAGTCTCGCGTTAAAACAGGATTCAAACACCTTGCCAAAGTGTGACTGCAGCGCCACGGGTCTATAATTCGAAAGCGACTCCACATCACCTTTATTCTTAAAAACCGGGATAACTCGCGACTCCTTTAGCATCCCAGGGTAAACACCTTCACAAAAACTCCTACTTACTATCGCCGAGAGTGGTTCGGCAATCATGTCCGCAATTTTTGTTATTATGAACCCGGGGATATTGTCCATACCCCACGATTTTTTCTTACATGTTTCATTGATCACTCTACAGATCTCGAAGGGGGTGGTGGGATGCAAATAAAAAGTAGGTCCCGATCCGCTCCCCACCCCGGAGCCACCCGGTGAGCCAGCGTCGCCCCCGATATTGCTGAAGTACACATTCAACAGATTGCACTTGTCCATAGTGTCCGACACCATATCACCTTTGCTGTTCCCGACATCTCCAATAGGGGTTCTTGTCTTTTTATTATTATGCTCATTAATTATGCCCCAGCACTCCCTGCTTACGTTGCTGGCTTCCATAATTCTCTTATTATTATACGTTTTCCTCTCATATGCTACACTCCTACTGTATAGCTCTTTTACGATCTTGTAACGGCTTTTATAAAATTCACTGTTTATCTGCTTACTAATTCTTTCCATCTCGTGAACCAGTCTCGATAGTTCCCGCAGTTCTGGAGAAATCCACTCATTCCTTGCACTCGGTGCTGCCCTCATGCGGGTCTTCAACGGAAACGCAGCTTCAAATGCTACGTTTATTTTCTTGTGAAATGATTCGAATAAGTGATCCACGTCAACACCAGACGCGAGTACCACATCCCAGTCAACCGCCGCAATATATTTTCTGAATAGCCCTATATTGTCATCACTGTAGCATCTATGTCCCGTCACCACGTCACCCCGCACATCACCCATCTCAGTCATTGATATAATCTGATATGTATGGTCCGAGATGCAACTGTCCACAACTAACGTGGCACACCCGATCATATTCGTAAAAATGTTGTCTATGCAAGAAGCACTTGTAGCCGATATACGCGTGGGTTCCCATATTGCTGGATGAATATTGTATTCTAAAAATGCATTTACCAGGGCTGAACTCCTTCTATCAGCACCGTTCAATAAGTTCACGTTAATGTCTCCACATATTACGTAATTTCCACCAGTCTTGTACAGGCGGTCCAAAACTGTACCGAGATCCCTCAAAAAGTCGTCAAACTCCGCATCCGGCGACCGATAAAGCGCACAAACCACAATGGCGTTCAATTTCACAACCACAGATTTCAAGCACTTTATCCCGGCTTATGTCATCAAAGTTAATAGTTCTCGCGTTTATTGTTTTCCTTGCGATAATGGCAACACCGCCCCTCTTGAATTTTTTCCGCAAATATGTGGCGACAACCTTATATTCACCAAACGCGAAAGTCTCGAGTTCGCTACCGCACCAAGTCTCATTAAGGCATAGCACATTTATATTATGTTGAGTCAATAATAATTCTAATTCAAAAAGTTTATTATTAAAGCCCTGTATGTTGAACCCGCAGCCTTCACTGTTCGATCGAAAAAATCGCTAGATGCCGTACTGTTCAGCAAGAGATTCAAATGATAATATATTGTTTCTGCCGCACTAGCACAAGCACTATCTCATATAGTATTAGAACACCAATGGAAAAGCTGATTAATTAATAAATAACATAAACAAAGAGGGAGCGCAGAAACGCGCATAATTTCTAGTAATTGTTTACATTGACATAATTTTGACAGATTTGAAGGAAATGTGCAGCCACTTTTAGACAAATCAACGAGATAATTTAATACATTTTCATTAAAGTTATTTAAGACAATAATAGATGGAATAATTTGTTCCATAGCCACTTTGTTAATATCAATAATTCAGTGTATCAGAATTTATACATTACTAGCCAACATGCGATGTTTAAAAAACGTGAAAATGCGTATCTGTTCTTTTAGCTGGGACACCATTTAAAAGATAATTGACAGGGATCATAATAATAATAACAGTTTTATCATATTTCAATTTACTATGAAAATCGAATACCCATTTGCATATTTTCAATAACAAGAGCAGTGCTATTTGATGCTGTCCACTGCAAATAATTTAATTAATGCCTGGCAATTAATAATTTCATCAATTTCATAATTGCTATGCCGATGTATGTAAATCTGCTTCAATGTATTCCGGAAGTATAATTAAATCTAGTACGCCAATCATTTCATAATTGTCAATTACTTACTGACTGTTAATAGAGTAGGGAAAATAAAAACGAAGCGACTTAATACAACACAACGGCTATTATACAGGCTGATCATCCATGAGCATACAAACACGAAAATATGTTAAAAGCGTTAATATTTCAGACTTCTTGCACTGTTACGTCAATATTATAAATTAATTTGAAAACGTGTAATTGTTCTAGCAAAGTGCATCAAGATCATGAAAAAATCAACTTTTTTTATTGCAACATTATATTTCTTCAATGAACTCTTAAAATGTAATTAATTGTGAATAAGAAGTAGAAGGATATTTCCTCAAAGTTGATATACAAGAAGTGTCGAAAATCTCGTTTTTCAAATAAAACGTGCCATTTCTATTGCCAAAAAAAAAAAACAATGAAGAATTAAATTATATGGATGCATTTACTATTATTTATGTTTAGAGTAGATTTCGAGTGAGTGGCATGTCATGAGAGAAATATTATTGTATTTTCCTCAAGGGTACAGACTGGAAATAGAGTCAAATGTCAGACTTAGTCATTTTTCTATCACTTCCTATTATTTTAGTTAATTCGTTCAATTGTCATTGTGAAACATTATCCGAATAGGGATCCATTGGTTTATTATTTGTGGTGAAAGCAACAGAATAGTTAACATGAACATATGAATTTATAACGACATAAAACACGGCCTAATTTACCACGATTAATAAAACAAATTAGCAATAAAAAAAGTAGATACCATATGAAATAACAAAGTTTTTAACACTTCCAGTTTGCCAGCTTTGTAAGCGCATGAAACACCTACTTCTTTTCAAATTATATTTAATCAAAACTTCCATAAGTACACTGGCGGCAATAAATAGAGGATATTACTAATACTCAATTATGTTGTTGGAATAAGTTAGCATATGAAGTTTAAAGATATTTATTAGACAATTTAAGAAGAAATGGAGTTACATTTTGAAAGAAAAATTAACACAATGAAGCTAAAATTAAAAAAGAAGAAAGTGTTATAAATAAAGTAAAATATTTAATTTGCATTAATATCGTGTATGGCCTCCGTTAGAATCCAAAACTGCCCTAATTCTTCGTGGCATAGATAGAATTAGTGTTACCGTTGCCTCCCTCGTTGCATAACGACGCTGTTCGACATGATCTCCAGGTCAAGCGACATTTTCAATTAAAATAATAGAGAAAGTCAGTTGAAAAATGTCAGAGAGTTGTCAAATGACATTTAATTAATAAGTGAGATCATTTCTGTTCGAGAATAGATATTACTTTAAAATATAGACTTCAGTGTTTATTTTATGATTGTGTCTTTCGATTTATGTCATAGTATAACTTACTCGTGACTTATTCAGGTATTTAATATTGTGAGACTATAATAATTACGAAATATATTACTTTACGAGTCGAAGCCGCGGTCCGTCATCATATTAGAAAAACGTAAGGTAACATTTTGGCGCTCAACTAAGTGGCATTGAACATAGTGTAGTGTTCGCGAATCTTCTCCCATAACAAAAAAAAAGAAAATAATAAAAATGCCAACTAGAAGCAACAGTCTGGCAGAAGTTGCGGATCCAGCATCGCCGTCACAGACACCAAACCCCGGGACGGCCAATCCGGAGTTACAGCTGGCCATCATCCTCAGGGAAATACGGTTGCTGAACTCGAGATTGACAAGGGTGGAGGAGGCCATCACCACCACCGCCAATGGCAGCAGCTTCAGTACCGCTCCCAACCAAGCACCAGGAGCCGCCTCCAGCAAGGGACCGGTTGTCGCTCCCGTATCTGCCGCCACCTCTAGGGCCGATCTTCACGAGGAGGTTGCCCCCGTCCTCGGACACACCCCTGGCACAAGGATTTACGGGGAGGCTGTTGCCGCTGCCGCCGTGGGACCAGTTATCGCCCCGTACTCCAAGACGGAAGGACACCCCACCTATTACTGCAGCCCTTGCCATCATCAGCAGCCTGTACCGGCACCGCCCCGACCATATAGTGGACACCTTGTTGAAGATCCAGACGTCTTCTTAGCTAGGCTGGGTGTCCACCTTCAAGGAAGATGTCTTGAGGTACCCGAAGATGTGGATAACGCTGTTCGCCCGTCCTTGGTGGGGGATGCTGCCGCCTGGTTCCGAAGGAATGAGGGTGGTTTTGGAACATTTGAAGAATTTTGCCATCGTTTTAGGAGAGAGTTCCTTGGCCCTCAGCGTAAGAAAGCGCTACAGCAAGCTTGTGAAACTCGACAAAAACCCGATGAGGATCCATCCACCCTTGTTACCAGGATGAGGAGGTTGTGCTTGCGGCTTAACCCTCAGTGGCCTGAGTCAGATCTAGTAAAGCACATTGTGACACAAATGACTCAGCAGTACTGTGTACAGATGTCCCAGGCTGCACCCCAAACCATGGAAGAATTCCGAGAGGCGTGCGACAAATGGGGAACCATTTTCGAACATTTTAAATCTAAACCTGTACGCACTGAAAGAAAACCAGACAGGACCCCAGCCACACCTAAGGAAGGGCCAAACAACGAAAAATCACTTCCTCGTTGCTGGTTTTGCCCAGAAAGGCATTACAATAGAGATTGCCCCCAGCAACTGGCAAATTTTACGAGTCGCCACCCACCAGCCTCGAGACAATCGGGGGAAGGCCAGGGGGTCGCTCGAAAGCCAGTACCGGAGCGGCCCTAATCATAACAGCTTCAAATAGCCAGACACCATCCATAAGGCTAGATATTGGTGGACGAAATGTGAAGGCCCGCATCGACAGTGCCGCCAGTCGTAATCTAGCAAGGCCCGAATGGACGTCCGGGCCGATAACCACCACCGCCCCGTTGGAATTTTGCATGGCAATTAATGACAAAACGTTTTCGACAAATAAACATGGGCATATCCAAGCAACTGTGGAGAACGAGTACCGTTTCCAGTGTGAGGTCCTGGTTGTGGAAGACCTGCAAGCTGAGGTTATACTGGGGCACCCTTGGTTACAAGAAAATCATGCGGTTATTGATTATATACGGAGCTGCATCCATGTCGGAGTACATCAAAGGCACACGATTTACTTCGACAGGATCCCATCACAACACACCGCCCCCAGCCTGAACTTGGCCAACATCTCAGTTGACGTCCAAGAATGGACACCAAAGCAAGTAACTGACTTCAGGACACTCCTCAGAGACGACCGAACGCACATCGCCCAACTCAACAGAATGAAGACCCCGAACAGTCACCTCCACCAAATCTAGAACTGAAACATCAGCCCGGACCCAGCCACAGACAGTGAAAGTGATAGTGACACAGGACCTGGAGAATCAATCGAAACAGCGTCTTTCAGAGGGGGGGACGCATGTTACCGTTGCCTCCCTCGTTGCATAACGACGCTGTTCGACATGATCTCCAGGTCAAGCGACATTTTCAATTAAAATAATAGAGAAAGTCAGTTGAAAAATGTCAGAGAGTTGTCAAATGACATTTAATTAATAAGTGAGATCATTTCTGTTCGAGAATAGATATTACTTTAAAATATAGACTTCAGTGTTTATTTTATGATTGTGTCTTTCGATTTATTTCATAGTATAACTTACTCGTGACTTATTCAGGTATTTAATATTGTGAGACTATAATAATTACGAAATATATTACTTTACGAGTCGAAGCCGCGGTCCCTCATCATATTAGAAAAACGTAAGGTAACGTTAGGTTATCCAGGATATCCTGCGGTAAATTATCCCATATATTGGGGAGCGCTGCTACTAAATTTGCCCTATTCATGGGGGGTGGTTGGTAGTCATCGAGACGTCTCTGCATCAAATCCCAGACATGCTCCATAAGATTTAGATCCGGAGAACGTGCTGGTAACGGTAGATGTCTGATTCGATTTTCATTTAAAGTTCTACGGACAAGACCCGTGCGATGAGGAGGTGCATTATCATCTAAAAGAATTAAATTTCTATTTACATCTCGCGCCATAGGTGCAACAATGCCCTGAATGATGGTCTGAGAGTATAACTCTCGATTCATATTATTCTGGTATATGTAAAGTGGTGTACGACGGCCTAGAGCTATTCCTCCCCAAACCATAACATTACCACCTCGGAAAGCATAAACTTTTTGGACATTAATTCGGTGGCTTGCTTCTTGTGAGGTTCTCCACACGCGAACTCTTCTAGAATCACTATGTAGCCAATCTAGACTCATCAGTGAAAAGAACTGTGTGCCATTGCTCGTCCCAGTTTCTACTATTTTGTGCCCATGCTCGGTCTTGCACGACGATGTCTTTCCGTCAATGGTACCGCTCTCAATGGTCTTCTAGATCTTAGTCCTATTTCGTGTAACCGATTTCGCACAGTTCTAACTGAGATACGAGCACCGGTGGCTGCTTCAAGTTGCTGTCTCAATCTTGTCGCAGGAGTAGTAATACGGCTTCTTCTAGCGTTTACCGTTAAATACCTGTCCTGGTTCCCAGTTGTACATCTTCTCCGTCCTTGACCTCGTCTTCTACCAACCGATCCTGTCTCTTGGAATCCGTTCCACAGTCTACTGATCACGCTTTGTGTTGTTCTTAATTCTCGAGCAACATCCACCTGCCGCATACCGGCCTGAAGCATTCCGATGCCTCTATTAGTTTCATCGGCACTCAGATACCGCAAAGGCATTGTTAGTGTGCAAAACTGATGTTCGAACCGCCTTCAACACAAGCCAAGTGAATACTGAATACACAGAACGAATTATTGTATTACAACTTTTGCGTTTTTGTGAGAAAACAAACACGTGTTATTTTTACTCAATGACCATCTGTTCATCGTATATTTGTCTTACTATATACATATTGCAGTGACCTTGAGTTTGGTGGTAAATAATAAATAGGCATAATCAAGATCACTTCGAGATTTAATTTAATTAATTTTTATTTTATTTATTTTATCATGATGTGTATATAGATATTCATTGAGTCAATATTTTGGCAAATTTAATTTTTATTTACGTTAAATAATATAAGAATGTTATTATAATTTTTATAAAAACTATAAATATTAGAATAAGCATAAAATATTACGTGAATTGTGACAAGAAAGTGTTTTCCGCACGAAGAATACTGTGACTGGGAGAGATCGACCGTTTGGCCCGGCGAAAAGAATATCCTGCGCTAGATGCATTAGATGAGTCACGAATATGTAAACAAGTTGATATTTACATATTTGTTTACCTTTTTGAAAGATTACTAATGCCCTGTTTTTCCGGATGGTGCAGCACTGCAGCTATGTATTTCTGGAGGTGGAATCGTATTGTACTGAAGATAACCGTACGTTTTTGTGAAGAAAAATATCGATATAAGTCCGGAACCGATGAGAAAACGGGAGTTGCTTGGTGTAAACCGCACTCAAAAGAAAAGCCTGAAGTAGGTGGAAACCTCTTCTTCCTCTTAAATGTTATATTAACTTAGAAGTTTATTCATGAATTTGAACTTAGAATAATTGTCAAAGAGATTTTACGGCACTTATAAATTTTTCAACAAGAATTAGAACTTGTAATATTTTCCGTAATAATTTTACTGTACTTATAGAATTTTCCAACCGAAGTGGAACTTAGAATAATTTTATGAATTAGATGTCGTTAATTTGGAGTTTAATTTACATTGAGGCTTGTAATTATTTTTGGAAATAATTATTTATGTTCGGAACAGTTTTATTTAATTAGAACTTATTCCACCATGCATTATGATAAAGCATTTTAGTGACTGTAACGATGAAGTTGAATAGCATAATAATATTTTATATATATATATATAAACACTTGGTGTTTTAATAAACATTTTCTTTACTATTTTTATTTACCAAATTAGAAGATTTGTGGTTAATAATTTTGTTTTATGTATATATATAATAATTGAACGGTGATCGAGATTTTCTTTGATATATATGAGATGGATGAATTTGAAGCGATGTACGAAGTATTAAGGTGATTTAATAATGTTTGTTATAAATGTGTATATAGTGTTGTACAAAATTTTCTTGAGTGGTGTTTTGTATTGGAATCTCAGAGTGAGGTAAAGTTTTATTTTATTATATATATTTTTTTTATATGTATATCAAGTATATTTTATAATGTTTGTGTATTTGATATTAACGTGTTGGGTAATAGATCAGGGATGTGTGCGATGAATTAAGTAGTTGTTTAATTCATAGCATGGAGTCCTGGTGAATCCTTAAAACACGAATTAGTCTTGGTGGTACTGTTTTGGGAGCGAGAAAAGGCGCCAGGCAGAACTAATCAGGGCTGAGTTAATTAGTTAAATACACAAAGACATTATTTTTTTTATTATTAAGTTTAAATTTATATATATACCTTAAGGGGTGAGCACATAGTAGTGTATGTTCGGGTTGTGTCCAACGAGTTGAAAAGCATACTCGTAGGGTGGAACTTTGGGGTACCTACCAGTGTGAATTTGCTTTCTAATGGTACTGTCTTGGGAGCGAGCAAAGGCGCCAGGCAGGACTAATTAGGGCAAAACCATTTCCTTAATGTTTATATTCTTGTAAATAATAAATCGCATAATTTTTGTTATTCATATTCTAGTACAATTCACAATATGCAATAAATTTTATTTTATTAAAGATATTGATTGTTTACATGTATCTTTGACGAATATAAATAATGATGATCACATTTATTTTTTTTAAATATAAATTTGTACTCGATGTTATTCTTTCAGTAATTATAATTTCTTTATTGTTTTGACTATTTGATCATGACATGTGTGATTTTGTATGATGTTTTGAAATATTTAAATTTTTGTGAATATATTTGTGTAATTTAAAATTTTTCTTTCTTTAATACTTTCTTTTAATAAACTAGATGATAAGGTTTATTTTGCATTTTATTTACTTGTCCTGACTTGGTAATAACTAAAGAGCATTCACGTTGATTGGAGAGTTTATTTATATTTTCTGCCCCTGAGAGAACATTTTCTTTGGTCATTCTAAACTGAGCTAGTTAAATGTAAAATTGCCTAACCTACAATTTAGCAGAAAATTTATTGAATCTTAGTCTAGCATAAGGCCTAGCACTAAGATGTATGCTTGATTCTGCTTTTATTTACAGATTGAACAATTTAAATTATTTTATATAAATCTCAAATTGCAAGAGTCACAGCAATATGTATAGCATATTGCGATTTTATACATTGTTAATACATATCCCCTGTTTGTTACCGCCAGTGTACGTTAAAAATATCAGCTCCAGTAGTTGTATCGCGCATAGGAATAATTTCCAGAATCTCTTCACTTACTTTTAACACTAGAACCGCCGATGGGGTCATTATGACACTTTTCTAAATTAATTTGTCTGGATCTTTTGATTCAAGGGCTCCTATAGGGGTGGGTATTTATAACTTTTATTTTTTATATGTTATACACATGTACAGGGCATCTAAGCGATCTTTGGCATACCATTCCTAATTTTTTATAGCTTCTACCTATTAGCGCCGAGGGGGTCATTTTGACCTTTACATTTTAGAAAGCGAAAAATCATGATAAATTGATTATTTATTTGTTTGAATTGACAAATAAATATGTCTGAATAAACATCGAGAGATTTTCCGTAGTCAAAACTCAGACTTGTCCAGAGGGGACAAATAGCGGCAGTCGGATTGCCTCGGCGACCCCAAATCCTAATATATGTGTAATGCATTTCCCTACCTGGGAAAAAATGAAAATCGCCCTGCAGATGAAAGCCTCCCTGAATATGTGGTATGGCGTCTTATGAAACCATTTCTAAACAAATGCAGACAATTTTTTCACATCTGTAAAATTAGCTAAGCGCCCAAAATAAGCTAAAACTACCATCGTAGGCACAATAAATAGGATTCGAAAGGAGATTTCAGTTGAGGTAAAATCACGCAAAGCACCTCTTTACGATACAAAACGTATTATGCAGCCTGAAGGCTCAACATTGACTATATACCAGTGAAAGAAAGTCTATTTCGTATTATTAACCTCGCCTTGATGAAGTTTACACTTCTATTGTGTGGTTTTAAGCACACTCATTCTTCTTTTTAGAATACACTTGACTTAGCTCTAATAGATGGGTCTTATATAAAGAAAGTGCAGGGGAAAATATAAGCAGGCAGCAATTTTTGAGGAAACTTGCTGAAGAACTTCGAGCAGCGTATCTTAATATACCCCTGATGTTGCTCATGAAACTGAAGAAGTTCCATACAAATTCAGACATAAATGTCAGGTTGGAAAACACTGCAAAGGAAACAAGCCAATGGAAAAATGTCAAAAATGTCTCAAGTTTACATGCAGAAAATGTTCTTGGAAAATAGTTAAAACTATGATTTCTGTCACTTGCCACAAATAGATCTTAAGCCACTAAGTATTAAACTGTTTTTTTTTTCAATAAATAGACAAAAAAGTATGCAGTATTTAAATTTTTACCTAGCAAGCAATGTTTATACGAAGGAAAATGATGGGGTCAAAATGACCCCCTGCAGCGCTAATAGGTATGAAGGTAAGCGGGCGCTTCTAGTGTTAAGTTCACATCACATCCGCGAATAAAAACAGCCACCTGAGCGGTATCCTGCGTATCTGTACTTTCGTCAATTGCAATGGAATAGGTCTCAAATGTTGATATTATTGACTTCAGTTGTTTGCTTAAATTCCCGGCTATAACATCGATTCTGCTTGCAACGGTGTTTCGAGTTAAGCTAATATTTTTGAATTTTTTTAATTGTTCTGGACAAAATATTTCTGCTGTTTTAATAATGCATTCGTGAATAAATTCCCCTTCATTGAATGGTTTCGACTTTCTTGCAATTAAATGTGATAACAAATAACTAGTTTCTACAGCAGCTGTGTTATCTTCTTTAGGTTTAACAAATATACTTTGTTGTGTTTTAAGTGTCAACTTTAATTCTAACAAGTTATCTTCACGAAGTTTCGCAATATATTTGTCGTAGATTAGTTTATGATTTGTATCGTAGTGCCTTTTAATATTGTATTATTTGCAAACTGCAATAGAGTTTCTACATATTAAACATAAAGTTTTATTTTTTGCTTATGAATACAAAAATATTGTAATTCCCATTTTTCATGAAAATTGTTCATCTTCAATTAATCGTTTCTTAGTCATACTGGTAGAGGGCTTTGACATTATTTTAAAAATTCATTTAATTATGTATAAAGAAAATACTACACTTTCTGTCAATTATTGTTGCGTACACACTTTTAGAACGCCGTATTCGTTGCAACTGCAACTAAACTGCACAGTAAACTGCAGTGGGTTACTTTAGATATCGGCAGTTCTCGTGCATATTTGACAAAGTTTGTCGACGATAGTTCATGGCCTACCCACGAGGTGCGGTATTGTCGCTTTTATAAATATTATATAAATAGTATTGTAATTTTTATATCAATATAAATTTATCACTTTATAACACACAACAAAATATGATGTCTTAGGAAAAATCTTTTGTAGATTAAATGAAAAACAATTATTTTTTTTAAATATTTGATACCAACCTTGCCAGGCCGCAGACAACTTGTAGGCGTATACTAGCACTAAAAAAATGTATTCATTGACGACGTTTGATTAATCGATTTTATGATTTAATAATGAAATGAAACACACCTTTCCTGAAAACCATCACTTCGCTGCGTCCTCATTTATTTAATGGGAGGGGGGGTCACATATTGCGGTTCTTATCAAACAGATTAATCACACACTACAGAAAGGGAAACCTAATTATTGCTTTATTATTATAATTATTATTATTGTATTACAAATATTATTATCTTTATTAAATGAAAAGACAAATAGATACTATTTGCACTTGATATATGATACATAAGTTATTTTAAATTCACCAAATAATACATTAATACACGTAATAATTTTTCTCTTTTCATTTCAGATTGATATGTTGAGAATCAGCATGCTGTTGAGTTGTATTTTCATGACGAATACGGCGTTGGAAGACCAAAACCTGCACATAAACGAGCTTAACAATGGCGACGTTGACTTCGATAATTACGCAGTCACGTGTTATATTTGCGTGAACGTTTCGGATAACTTGATCTGCAATCAATTCGCTATCGATAGACCCTGCAAACCAGGTACGTTTCTTATTTCTACACTTGCCACAAAAAGAATGGCATTTATATGCAACTCCACTATATTTTTGAAAAATAACACCTCACAATTAACATTTTGCTCGTGTAAACTTTCTTATATATTATACACAAGCTTATTATCAAGTAACTGAGAATGTTCTTTTTTAATTTTGAAGAATTTGGTTTATTCACATAGAACACACGGACAGAGATCTTCCGATGTGAGTATTTTGTCAGAAAAATAAATACATTATTCTGAATGTTTATATATTTAATCTTAATCGATTCTTTTAATATAATTGTTCATAACTTCTGATTACCACTATAGAATCTATTCAAGACTAAACTCACATCACAATTTAAAAACTATAAACACTTTAATGTACCTTGGTCAAGCGCTGACTTATACTACAGAAAAAAATACCGAACCCTGCGGCACACCAATCTACGCTATCTACACTCGTGCTGCTGCCATGCAATTACAATACGATTTACCAAAAAATTCATGGTTTTATCAACCATTACTTTTTAGAATAATTGTACGTTTAAAATGCGATGGCCACTAGCTATGTTAGAGTCTATCAAGGTCCTACGAGTATAAGACGGCCAGATAACAGATGAGGTAGGGAAGTAAGGACAGAAGTTAATTTATGTTTGGAACTACACAGAACATAACAAAAAAAGAAAATCTAAAAAATTAAATTATGTTTACATTTACAATAATGCTAAAGATAATTAAACTATCATTCATTAAACAAATTTATTTAATATTTTACTTGCTATAAATCCTTTTAAATAAAGCAAACTTTTCATGCGATATATTTTTTGCAGGAAAAAGAAAGTTAAATTTAAAAGAAAATGTTTCTTATAACAAACAAAAAAAATTAAGTAGGAGTTCAATATTAACTATTAATTGTGCAGTTAAGCTGATAGGGAGAAATATAATGTTGGTAGCAAGTAGACCTCCGAATTCCAATTTTGATATTTTCCTAGTTAGACTGTCATCAGAAAAAATTATTTTTGGAGGAGACTTCAATATCGACTTCACAACTAAATCAGCACCTTTAAATTTACTTAAGGATTCTTTAGTGCTGCAGGTTTATGGGAGTATTCATATACATGTCGCTAAGATGTCTTCCTCTTGTATTGACAATTTTATAGCGAATCTGTCGACAGATGAATATTAGTCGTTCTTCTCTTGACTTGAATGTTTCGGACCATTTTTCGCAATGTTTATGTTTGACTTAAATTCTGGAGCTACTTACTCATGGTAGTTTTTCTGGAGGTATAGATTTTGTAGTGTTGGGATAATGTCGTTTCTTATCCATTTAGAAGTGGAGACATGATCATCGGTAATTGACATTTTTGTATTTTATGTTAATAAGCGCTTTCCATTCATTAAAGTTCCTATTTCGTCTGACAGTCATATATATCGCTGGGTTAGGTCAGATATTATGAATTTCAGTAATAAAATCTTTTGTTTGAAAGATCTCTCCACAAATTTTCCATGTTTTAAAAAAGTTTTTTTTGGAATGTGAAAAGAATTATAATATCATACTGGTTAGAGAGCGGGCGTTTTTTATGACAGCCGTTAACAAAAGTAAGGCTGCGTGGCGTATTATTAATAATAAATGGAGTAATCATGCGAAACAGTTGACTGTCCCTGATTTACTTATTGGCAAATCAGCTTTATGTGAACGGTTTAATCAGAATTTTTTGTCATTATCTGGAAATCTAATATCTTCCAATTGTAAGGTTAATGGTATGTATTACCTTTGATGAAATTGATACATTTATAACACCACTTTCGTAATCATTTTATATGTTTCCTGTGAGTGGGAGCGATATTTTTTGTGAAATTTTTAAGCCAAGTTCTAATATGACTTCTAGTGATGACTCAGTGCCATCGCTTCGTTTAAAGAAGTCGGTTCCATTCATAACAGGTGTACTGGCTTATCTAATAAATATTTCTTTAAGGAAGGACATATTTTCATCAAAGTTAAAACATGCTATGATATACCAGATGTTTAAGAAGGGTGATCCAAATAACATCAACAATAACCATCCTATAAGTATACTGTCATTTTTATCAAAGGTGCATGTATTTATTGTAAGTAAAAGACAGTTGAATTACTTTTTTTATTTTAAACTTATGTCCGAAAATCAACATGGCTTTATCGATTGCACCTGCGTCGCCCAAACAACCGGCAGCCACTCAAGTGTTGTCCTACCCCTACTTGACGTCGACCATCTGTTCTACCAAATTCTTCTTCGCTCCTCATCTACCCAGTCTTCTAGCTCAAATTGCCTTTTCCCGGTACTATTACCAGCTACTATTCTCTCATCGAAGATGTTTCATTCTAGCCTTTTTCTAATAGCCAATATCGTACTGCTCCGTATCACCTACAGATCTGGTGATAAAACTACATTAAGCACTTCCAGGACCTCGTTTGAGGTCGTCCTACATGCTCTAGATGCAGCGAGGTGGAATTGCCTTACATCTGCTCTCAAAGCTCTCAAAACGTGAACACAGCTGATTTTTAAATTTTATGATGTGTATGTTCGTGAGGTCTCTGTTATGTGTATAGAAATCGCAGCAGTTTTGATTTTAGTATATATAAATAAAATATCAGGACATACTTACAATTTTCTCATTCTAATTCATTATTCCGTTGCATCCACATTTAACTTCATGCACATAAGGTTTAAATTCGTATACATTGTCATTTGACAATTATATCTTGCTTTAGTAGAACATTTCCTAGGGAAATCTTGTTTATATAAACTACAAGTTATATTAGATCGATTCACGATTTTATCCTCATTTATTGTTTACTGTTAATTTGTCTATACGATCATTGTTGTATCTTGTTGCGTATTCATTTTTTTTAATAAACCAAGATCTGTTTGTGTTAAAAATAATGTGTTTGTTTCCACCATTGATAAATCCTGTTTCTCATTAACGTTTAAGAGGTACACATATGTATTTTGTGCATTAGCGATAAAGCGGTGCCACAAAATAGCTTTTGCAGGTTAGATTCAACAAGATCCTCGCTTCTGAGAGATGAAGAGTTGCTGTATCTAAGGTAATCTAAGGTAAAGAATTTTCGAATCCTTTAACGCCTTGAGGTAGAAAATTAGAGTCACTTAGAGATCGCCCCACTGAGATAACTACATCACTTTTTAATTTTCGTTTTATCACCGTAACAATCACACATACACGAGAGTTCTTGCGATTTCGCGCTAATACAGAGCATTTACCCCCACTTGGATAAATCTTAATTCAAACTTGCGCAGTTGCACGCTGAATACCGCGAAGTTTTTGAAATTTAATTGAATTTGTGCATTTCACTTAGGGTAATTTTGAGACACTCATGTACACAAAAACTCGATATATAATTATCTCAGTATTTAGAGAATGCATCCTCCTTTAGCTAGCCGGCAGATTTATATTTGGAACAACAATTAAATAATTATTTAGGACATTAGCCATATAATTTCATATTAAGTAAATTTTTTTATTATTTTATTATTGTTATCAGTCTCTTGCATAATTAATTAAATATACTCAGTCAATAGCACTCACTAGCTCTCCCCCTACTATAGCATCTTGGCACCGCAACTTCGGGTTTTGTAAGAGTACCCTACCCCCTATTACAATATATTACATATTTTCATAATAATAATTATTATAATAATAAATGACCTTATTGCAAAATCAATAGTATGATACATAATAGATAACAATTAAAGCGCTAACAGGAGTATAATAATAATAAACTAAAATGAAATCAAACAATGTTACATAAAATATTAAATTAAACAGAGATATAATTTTAATTTTGCAAGCTGAAGGCGAATATCAGAAAACACTGCTAAATTAACCTTCCTAATTCGAACAACTAATTAAATAAAAGTGCCTATCCTAAAACATTCGACCATGCGCAACTATACGTTACGCTATTGGGAATTCAAGTGTCGCCTTACGTTTAGACAGCCAACTTGCCAGATGAGGGATAGTTGTGTCTTTTAACCTATACGAACCCATTGCGTTCCGTAATAATCTCTGGTGTTTTCGTTATTTACTCGTTTTCAATTGATATTAGTTAGCCTTTCGGTGTGAAGACTTCTATTGTGTTTATTTGCTGTATAGCTGTTTTAGATTTTACTAGCTGTCCATCAATCTCTTCGAGCTTGAATCGCCTTTCGCGTCCGTTTACAGTTTTATTACAGTTCGCTGTAAAACGCCAAAAAAATTATTTTTGATTTTCTAAACTTTTGGCACACCTTGTATAGACGTATGTTTTTGTCCACGAACTACAGTCACGGTGATAGGTGGAACGACAATGTAAAGCATCTTAACGTCAGTCTGACTTTTCGTTGTTGAAGTTTGAAATTAAATGCTATTTAGCGTATTACTAAGACTTGACACTAAAAGATTCATAGTGTTATTAGTTTTACACAATGAAAGGACTAAATCATTATTAAAAAAGTAATATCAGACATATTTTAGCTTTGAATAATTTAACCTGTCAATTATCATGGCCCACGAACGTTATTTCTGGGCTGTAATATTTAATAATAGTCATACATCTTTTGACATACCTTTTGAGCTTTGTTATAATGCAAATTTGTGAACAATGCATGCCCATTACACAGAAGAATCAAGTTTTAAATAAAATGTTGGTATAGAATATTATGACTTATTAATTTCATTTATAATAGTGAATTTATAACTGGCTTCCATATTAATAAATTAGTTTCATTTGTCTGCTCTGAAATTGTTCCTGTCAAAGTGAGTTTGCAGTGGTATTGAGTCGTCGCCTGTAGATCGTGCTCTGGCTGTGTCGGTTGCTGAGACGATCCTATTATAATTTAAATATTTAGTAGTGACGCTGGAAGTTGAACTAAAAACAGTAACCACAAATAATACAGACTGACGTGGGAATATCTGTGTAAACATTTTGCTTACACACACTATAAAAAGAATATAATTCGTAATTGTTGGATCATTTTGTGATTCTTATTAAGTATTTAAGGAAAATTAACACAAAGAGTTAGTTCATGATTACAACCGATCGATCGAAATAAGAGCCACCAGCCTGGGACACGATCATCATGAACCATAATCAGAATGTTTCATTAACAATTTGATTTAATGGTGTATTTTCAAACATATCCCATTAAATGATTGAACGCTGACCATACTTCAAGCTTTCTACTGACAATCAAATTATTTAGTAGTAGTAATTGTTGAATTAGGCTGGAATATTTACTTTAATAAATTGAATAGTTTCAAAACAATTGTCATTACATTGGAATTTGATTCGTCTGTCACCTAGTAATAATAATATAAATCATATTTTAAGGTAGTTGTCTAATATATAGGCAAAACTAAAATGGATCTGTCATCTGTGTCTATCGACCACCATATTTAATGCGTAGACTTGTTGGATTATTTATGTATAGCACAAATGCCGCCAATTTTGACGTTTCCCGGCAAATGTCCTCGCGAACTAAAATTGATTGCGGGTTTTGGTAGTGTATAACATGCAATTGAATTTTCGTGCGCCTGCCAATGTTAATTGAACGTCAACCCTTCAATTTTGACATTTACTGTAATATTTAACTCAACCTTTAGTGGCATTTTAGATGTCATCGTCATATGTGCCGTTCGACCTCCATTTATATGTCATCGTGACAGCAGTTCGTTGAAGTGTATTCGTTCACAGGTAAACTTGTGAAAACGAAATGACAGACTGACAGTACTTAACCATATTGTCGTTAAAATTGTCAAATGTAAGAAACATCATAACATGATGAACTTTAACAAAATATGTTTTAAACTTACAGGTCAATGAGAGAATGAATTCATTTTCATATTACGCTTTAATAATATACTTTCTAAAACCCAATCGAAAATATTGTTGCGCCTAAATGGTTGATGCTAAACACTGTGTCGTACCATTTAACCGAAAATGTACTTCTGATTAGTTGGTGCCAACCAGCAGTCGCATACATTAAATGCTTGCTTTTATAACTGAAAAAATTGGTAAACGAATTACATAAATGCTTATGGGAATTTTATTTCATGTATTTATTTTATTTCGAAGTGTTCACAACCTGATCATAACGTGATGAAGGCATCCTCTGCATAAAAACGTTCGGTGACAAAGATCGTTTGCATTAGGCGATTAGGTAAACTTTAATAGTATCACAGATCGCTCGTGTTTATTTACTTTTATGTTTCTGTTTCTGTTAAATCTGTTTTAGCTGCATTTATACTATTTTCATTTGAATATGCACAATTTCTTATGTCAAATACTACGGTGATAACTATTTTACAGATACTATGGTACGACAAATGGGGAGCACTTTTTCTCACAGATTTGCAGCCAAGTGCACAGCAATTAAGTTGCTTTTACTTTCTTATACTTAGTATAAGGAGGTATTGTGATGGTGAAAATTTTCGACCTCGAGATTTTTTCATATGTCCACGTTTTGAAGTCCTCTGATACCGAAGAAGTGTTTTTTAAAAAATGTCTCTCTCTGTGTGTGTCTGTATGTGTGTCTGTCTGTGTGTGACCACGATAGCGGTCAAACTGCTGTAAATATCAATTCCAAATTCTGTATTTACGTGTATAATCTCCTTCTTGAGATCTGATTAGTTTTTCAGTAAAATCGGAAGACTGAAAGTAGCAGTTTACTTCAGTGAAAAAATCGAATTTTGCCAATATTTCGTCAACTACTAAGTTTAAACAAATTTATAAAGAATTCATATATACTTAGAATTAAAATTGAGAACATTTTTATTTAAAAAGTTTTTCGAAATTCCTACCGGAAGTAGGCCTTTACTCTTATCGAAAATCAGTTTTTTGCGAATATTTCGCAAATCATGCTTTTTAGACAGGTACGTTACGGGCATAAAAGTATTTAGAACATAATTTTCAATATCTTTTGTATAAAAAAAATTTTAAAATTCAGATCGGAAGTACCACTTTTACTCTTAGGGAATAGCACTTTTTTTCGAATATCTAGCAAAGTATATATTCTATAGCGATTTATTAAGAGAATAGAAGTACTTAGAATAGGATTCTGAATAATTTTTGTGTAAAAAATTTCTTAAAATTGTATAGTTTGGAACGCTCATACGTATAAGAAAGTCGTGTGGTGGCCACACCTCATTTTTTAAACAAGAAGTATAGAGAAGATGCGTTATATTCAATGACATCATTCATGACTTTTACATGTTGTCATAACTGTATTAGAGAAACTGAAAAAGTTACTTTGCTAAATTATATTTGAGGGCTTTTCTTTCATTAGTTTAAATAGAAAATGTATAAATTGGTCGTAATATGTGCATTCATGGCAAATAAACACGTAATTTCCGTTTCAATATTAAATTTTTCCCTTACATATTTTTAATAGACTATAATAGTTCAGTTCGGTGTTGGCAGATGATACATCATATCTGTCAAAAAGGCGTGTCTTGTGTATATTTTTCCTCAAATGTTCGTGTTTATTTTTGCTTTGATTGCGTTATGAAAGACGGAATTTGAGAAAGACTGAAGTCTTAGAGCATTTCAATTACTAAATATATTAAGTTATAGTTACTGTATTGTGAATAATTTTTTTGTTGGTTATATCAAATGTCACTGACAAAAATAAAAATAGATCCGGCAACATAAACAAGACGAGTCGTCATGGATCTAGTATGACGCATAATTGAATGTAACGCGTTTCCTCTATAGTCATCTTTTGTGATTATGTCGGCTCACAAATAGGTTAGGTATTAAAAATCACAAAGGAACGGCACATAATGCTTTGAGAGAACAGTTGAGAATCACTTAACAATTACCGCTCACTGTTGCCTGTAAATCCTAATGCGTTAGAAATCCGAATAATAAATTTAAAATGCAAAAAGCGGTCAACTACATACATGTAAACATACAAAGTAAATGGAAGTAAACAGACTTTATCCCCGGTGTGACTCATTCTAGTGTGTTTCGTTCTTTGAGCACTAGAGGCGTCTCGCTTAGCTAGTGAACCCAATAACTAACATAGAGAAAATACATACTTACGTGCCACACAAAAAAAAGGCAAAAAGGAAACAGTAATCTATTCTATGGGAAGGAGTCAAGGGTGCGTTCAAGAATTTTACTTTGAGCGTGCGTTTAAACCTAGACATCACCAATCGTTTTGCTTCGGACGAAACCTGGTTAAATTTTAAGTAAATCAGGTATACGTGAACAACCTTTGAAATAGTGATGTCCTATGCATTGGAGGAGATATTAATCCGCGAAATCTTGTGGCAAGATTATGAACATCAGACCTAAATCTTATTTTATGATAAAGATATGACGGCGTCTTGTAAAGCATTATCTTGTGGAAGAGGCATAAAGTCAGATATTCTCTACGGTTATATATATTAAACCAGCCCGCATCATTCAGCCTATGCGAAATGTGATCATACTTTCTCAAATTATAGATATAATGGAGGCAAGCATTCTGTACTGTCTCTGAATACGAAGCGCGTTGATCCGGTCTAAGTGAAATGTGATAAGATGAAAGTGTCACATAGATTCTTCTTGTCTTGCTCATTAAAGATGTGTTTGTACGGGTAGAGCTTTTTTAGATTTATGTATGCATTTTTAATATACTTTGTAATTTCATCTCGATAGCGGAAAGTGTAATCGAAAGTGATACCCAAGCTTTTACCTTTCTCGATGATGGGTAATATAGTATCATTAAGTTTAATTTTTATAACGTTACTCATGTTGCGTTTATGAAGAGTACAAAAGTATTTAGAGTTAGATTTGAAATATTTTTTGTATAAATGTAATTTCAAAATTCGGACCGGAAGTAACACTTTCATACGTATAAGAAAATCGTGTGGTGGCCACACCTCATTTTTTTCGTTAAAGGGGAGGATATGAAACTTTATATTGTGACAGTAAAAGAATATCCCAGGAGTTTATAATTTTTTATTAAAACAAAATAATAGAAAACAAACTCGTCTAATGCTATTGGCAAAAATATGAATTAAACAACATCAGTTTTTGCGATTAGTGAATTTGGACATTTTTCGCTCTAAATTGCGTTTACAATTTTGAAAACTTACTTTCTTATTCAAGTCTCGAAGCCGTATATATGTACGAGTTCTAGCTAGACAATGGAGAAATTCTCTAGGTAAATTAGTAGACAATTGTTGTATAGTTTTGTCAACTAATTTGTCAAATAGTCCCTTTTCATCTGAGAGAGAATTTGAGTGCCACTTCAAAAAATATCGTTCATGGCTTCTGTCACTTTCATCAGTTCTTCACTAGGGTATAACAAATTTCCTCTTGAAATTAACTGCAGCCAATCTGGAATGGTTCCGGACGATGTCATTATTTGTCTAGTTGCTACGCCGATATATTGATATTTTTGACGAAATCTGTGAGCTACATATTCAGCAATATATTTCAAAGATTCTTTGTTGATATGCTCTTTAAATTCCTCGGTTTCAAAACTTTCCAAAATATGTTCCATTTCAGTTCTCAACTGCAAATTTGATAAATCCACTTCGATAAAGTCATCATCAGCAAAACCTTCCAAGTCCTCAGTAAAAATTCCTTTAACAGCTTTTACAGAACATTGATCAGAAAAATTATTGTGATCTTCAGATTTGTGAGAGAGAACATCGCTCTTCCAGCATGGGATTGATAAAGCAAGTCGTTTCGTTGTCATCTGCTGTGTTTTTGTTGGCTGTAAACACTGCAGCTGAATGCTTACCAAGAATATACCACTTTAGGCGGTATTTAATGTCAAGAGCCGTTGTATAATTACTTTGCGCTCACATCCCTCGAATATATGAAAAACAATTTTCGAGGATGTCTTGATTGAGTCTATAAGTGAGCAAATATCTTAAATCATACTTGTCATTTAAATAACCATACATTTCTTTTAAAGATTTTTAGTTTTAAAAGTATCCCCTTTTGAAACTTAATTAACCCTTTATGTTTTCCAACAATTAATTCAGACACTGTTTTGCTCATATGATCCAATAATGCACTTTGCAATGTTATATCTGTACCAAACTCATTGCAACCTTTGTGGCTTCCATATTTTGTGCGAGTATTAAAAATATCGACCCAAGTTTGATAAACTCACAGATTTTCCTCCAGTTTAAGTTTGCTATATTTCCTCTTAAACCACAATATTCTATTGCTTTAGCTATAGTATTAGAAAGTAACTGAACAACAGGACGAACTCGCTGACGTTCGGAACCTTTTAAATCCAAATGGTATCGGCTTATTTTACTGGCGATATTCAATTCAGAGTTCGACAGAGTCAATAAAAATTTCAAACATGATTTTTCAACTATAGTCGAATCATCGATTATAAGACCATCATCCAGAATGTGGTTTCTTAGAAGCTGCAGTAAGTGTGGGATATCCGCAAACTCAAAAATCTTTAAATTACTGTCACATGGGTGAAGGAAACTGCAACTTTGATCATGTCGAATTTTTAATGCAGACCACAAGCCTAAATTTCCGCTTCCCATGTCGCTAGTAATAGATGCGACAATAAATCCAGCTTTGTGTAAATCAGAAATGACGTTGAAGATGATTTCCTTTGTTATATTCTCGTCATATTTGTAATAAAAAGGCCTGTGGGGGCCAACCTTCTGTTGCTGTTTTTTATCGATTTCAATTTTATTTGATATATAAATTTCACCAAAACTAAGAACTGTCAGACGCTCTAAAGTTGTTAGAGTTTGAGCTTTACTTTTCATTAGCTTTACTATGTCATGTAGTAAAACTGGATCTAAACTTAACTTTGCCGCCCAAGCTCTAGGAGTTGACAAAGCTGGTAATGGAAAGTTATTTTTTCTCAAATATCTATATGCTTTCGAACTAACACTTCTTAAAGAGATGGCTTCTGCAATTTTATTTGCCCTGGAGTGAAAACCTCTTCAAGTGCTGCACGCATCGATTCGGGCAGCATTTTCTTTTGCTTTTCCAACTGTTGAATACTTGACACTTGTCAAATTTTCAACGTCTTGTTTAGAGATTGGTTTTCATTCATCAAAGCATCAATTTGTTTTCGCACTTCTACAACAGAGTCTGCATTTGAATTGGTATCCTTGTTGACTCTAAACATTTATTTGAAAATGGGCATCAATAAACTTACATTTCAGATTCCAAATTACAATTACAAAGTTCTTCTTCAATATTTTCAACACTTTTTAATATTTCGTCGGCCAAAGTGTGTCTTGCTCTTTTTGGAACCCTCTGTGACCTGTCGTTATCCAGTTTTCTTTTCGCTGACAAAATTGGTAAATGTAGCACTGGTATAGCATCAGCTTATAAATTACGAGCATTTTTATGTGTATAGCCTAACAATTTCTGCCTTAGTGGTATTTTAAAGCAGGATTCATCAAAATGTGTAGAGCACACCGTTGCTAAAAATTTATAGGTTATCTAACTATTTTGTACAAAAAATTATACTCCCTTACCATTCTTCAGATGCACATTATCTTTTTTGTGGCATCTAGCAAGCCACTTGTTTGCCAACTCCATGTTTTTCGGAAAAGTAAAGTACTTTACACCGCTGCCTTTTGTCTTTGTATTAAAATTGACACAACCGACAACAGCACAACCAGGCATTTTGTGGCAGTTAATAACACTGCTTGCATACGCTATTTCATATGTTCTTAATTTTCAGCAAAACAAACACTGAAATCGCGCACTGAAATAAAAAAATACTCTGCTCCTCTGTGTATTCACTCAATGATCGACCATGATCGACTTCGAGTACTACGTCATGCGCAAGTGTTACGAAAATGCGACGCCCTGCCGGCACACCAATAGTCACTTCCATCATGTTAGAGCCAAACAAAGTAACCTGGGACTTTTCCGGATTAATGTGGAGGCAATGATTTGAGGAGGCAGCGAAGAGGCATTGAAAATCAGTGTTAATACTCTCGGCCGCAGAACACCAATCTGATGGACGAAACGAATAATACAGTTGTGTGTCATCGGCGTAGACATGAAATTTACAATACTTTATGCAGTGTAGCAACTCTGATGTGTAAATATTAAACAAAAGAGGGCCAGTCACAGATCCGTGAGCCACTCCTCGAGCGAGTGTGAGCCTAGAATATCATTTTTATGTTCATACATCAATGAGATACAGCCCGACACGTTGTGCGTCACACAATATGCAACCTACCCATCAGGAATTTATTATCACACAACAGCATATTTAACAATAATAATAATCATCCGGATGTTACATTTTATACAAAACCATAAAAGTTAAGAACCGAGTAAATAGCGGCACTAATAACAACATTTTTAAAGCATTACACCGAGGAATCCAGGTAGTATAAATTGCCCTCCTCTACATGAATAAACGCTTTCAATATAATAGAAAAAATTCGCATCCTCCGAAGCTTTAACGATGTCATTTGTTTGCATCTGACGAGACACACCGACTGTAAGACAGAGAGAGAGAAAGTGAATTTCCGCCCGAAATCCAAACATTTACAATTCGAGGGCCGAAAGGGACTTCATTTCATTGGATCCCGGTAATTACCTGTATTTAGTTTGTCAGTCTCTTTATAGATTGCCTTCATTAGTCGTTTGGAGGCGAGCCACATGACTTCAATCGTTGTTTGTGCGTTCCAATGTCTCTTTCACCGTGTTTTACTACTATTGAAATGGTTTGCTGCGAAGTTTAACACTTGAAAGAAAGTCTATCGGTTTTAGTTAATAATAACATTTACTTCTGAGCTATAAGAGGAGCTTAACTACCGTTCTCGGGTTCATTTTTGAACAAGACACTATTTAAATTATAAATCAAATTAGACGAAATTATATACTGGGGGGGCTTACGCAGAGGTGCCGACTAACTGCCGAGAGGTAGGACGTAAGGGGGAGGCGCCATATGCGCTAATGTAAATTCCGCCAATGTAAAGTATTCGTTAAAATAAAAGCAACAGTAGAAACTTTTGTTTTTCTTATTATGTTTTTGCATTAAATTGAATACAAAGGATTAATTAAGGCTTCGTTGAGAGTACTTTCTATAATTCAAATTCTTTTCTCCCACATTTCACTCTCAAAATCGGCAAAATTTACAACATCATAGTCATCACAGTTTCAGAAACTTTATTTTAAAAACTAATTCCAGTCGAGCATGCATTGTGCCTTTGTTTATTTGTGTTTTAAATTTCGTTTTGATATTTCGTAAATAAAAGCGGTACTATTGTTTTAACGTAGCCTTGTAAAGTCCAGAATTTACATTAGCGCATATGGCGCCACCCCCTTACCTACCTCACGGCATTTAGTCGACACCTCTGCGTAAGCCCCCTTAATAGCATTTCCTGCCTTCCATCACGATGTCACTAAAAGGATAAATGAATAACATACCGAATGGCATCGTAACTAGGTAACAATTCGTAAATCTCTTGTTATTATACCAATTAATTTGAACATATTGCCGTGAACTTGACAATGTTATAACTTGAGACATTCAAAGCAACATATATAAATGAAAATTTCATTAATATTTAGATAAATCAACTTAAATTAAATAATAAGAAAAAAATTGAATTAAATAAATATATACAGTATAAAGTAAATATATTCTCATGTGACTTTATATTTAGTTATAATTAGGGAGCGGAATCGAGCGAGCCATGACTCATCGCTCATGGCCGCACTATTGAAATGTTGTATTTTTAAAGAGGCTTTAATTTTATTTATATAATTGAATAACAACTCATAAAATACAAAATACATTATTATTTGTTGATTTTGTTGTTCAAGTCGAGTAAAGGAGTATTAATATTCACCAGCAATACTTTCTCAAGGTTCTCTTCTGTAAGATTTGTTCTTTTTGAATGAAGTACATCCTTGTAGATAGAAAACGTCCTTTCTATATCGCAACTGGTTATAGGTGCGTACTGGAAATATTCTTTTATTTCAGCGTATTTAGCAGTTTGATTTTGTGTCATTGTCCCCATACACAATTGCCACAATGTTATTAAATCTGGATTTCTATTAAAAACTGCGTCTAACTTTTGCCGAAGGCCACATCCGAAGTCACTTGGAATACTTTTGAAATTATTAATAGCCGCATCTAATGTGGTTAATCCATCTTTTAGTTTGAGATTTCGATTTTCAAAATATGTGATTAGTTTAGGCAAATTTCCAAACTGTTCCTGAAGGAATAACAGCTGATTTTTTAAATTTGGGATTTGTGTTAGTTCCTTGTACTCAGATATACTTCGAGCATCGTCATTTAAACATGTAACGAAATTTTGTAAACTATCGAAATTCTCTGCATAAAAACTAGTAGCTTCCAGCCATGTTCCCCATCTAGTTATTATTGGCGCGGGTGGCAGTGACAAAGATGGAAGTTTTTCGTCGGCACTTATCCATAGGTACTGATTTGAAAGATGTCTTCTAATGCATTCTACTGTTTTCGTGAAGCACTTAGAAACATAACATTTGCGTAAGGTGGATTCATCAGGAACATGTCGACCAGTATATTTTTGGAGAAATGTTTTGAAAGTGGGATTGTCAAGTTTCTTTAATGGGATATTAGCCGCCATTAAAGCTTCACAGAGTTCTTCGTTAAAATTGTCAGCTTTCAACGGGTCCAATTTCTGTGTATGTTTTAGCGATGCTAAGTAACGTTGTACGTTCGATTTTTTGGCATTCTGTAACGATATTTTACAGACTTTGCAATAAATATCGGAATCACTGACAATGGACATACAATCAGTCTGACCCTCAATCCAACTCGCCATTGTTTCACGATGTATTTCTCGACGTTCTTCCATATCATATCTGAAAAAATAACATAAACAATGTTCTAGATCTAAATAAACGATAACTAAATCGATATAAATGGAAGAAGTAGATTCAATGAACCGGCAGGAACTATTACAAAAATTACGAAGTACGTAATTAACAGTTAAAACAATGAAACAAGGAAACTAACGTAAGGTATAAATGAAAATTTTATTTCTCTTGGAAATATAACGTAAATATAATAAATTTTAAACACTCCTGACGCCGTTATCTACGCCCGTGTATAAAGAATTTTACCTCATAAATTCCTTATTTTATTGCCCTTTTTTCTCTAATTCTCGGTCTCTTGTCGAGCGTAAACAGATGTTGCAGTTGGCCCTATGAATTAGTGCTATTCAGATATAATGTAAAGAACACGCAGTTGTTTACATTATTTCTTTTCACGGTTGTGGCTCCGTGGTAGTTTAGCTCGCTCTATTCCGCTCCCTAGTTATAATTATAAGACAGAATTAATTAAAATATGTAACTAATATACTAAATAATTTTATTCATGGCACAACCTGCAATATCAGATCATACATGCAATATGGGTTGCATACGCTGTTACATTATTTGCAATAATAACACGTGTTTCAAAAAGAACTTCATCTTAGTAGGTGCTGAGTTGAGTAACTAGTACTTGCAAATTATAATAAGCCAATTACCTTGTATTTATAAGTAATTATTTATCTAATGTAATTTTGTGACTAGCAATGTATTTTTTCTGACAAATAAGTTTTTTACTTAAGACGGGCATTTAACAAATAGAAACTTATGCAACGTATATTACTCGCGGGACGGGTAGACGCAAGGGGGTGTGAGTAAGTGGAGCTACACGATATTCGGTTTCCATCACACCGCTTCGATTTTATTCATAGATAAAGGAATACTATAGATGGAAAACATAATGTATAAAGAATGAGTACTTACGGAACTGTTGATGTTGATGTTTTATAATAAGCCAATTTTCGCTTGCCCATAACTGTTATATTATTATACACTCGAATAGGTATATATGACATTTAAATGCTCGTGACAGTTTGTCTGTCACTCGCATTTAAGTCTGCAATAGCCGACCGATTTCGATAGATTTTCGTCTTCGCTAGGACCGGTAGAGATACCGTAAAGTGGGAATAGACGACGCGGAAAACCTCGTGTAAAATGTGTGTGACAATGTTTACTGTTTAATGTTTTTTATCTTCAAAAATAATTACAGAAAGTTTTTTTTATCGTTCATCAAATGTGCAGCTGGCGTGTGGAGGTTGTTTTTTTTCTTTTGTGTATCAGCCTTATTGTGGAATTCTGAAACCTTCTCGGAAGCTGCGGTTATCGTAGTCCCTGGCAACGAAGTGACGCTATATGACGATTCTCGAAAATTTTTCAGGTAGTGACGTAGAAGTGTCAATTTACGATTTTTTGTACATAACCTTTATGTTTAACATGTAAACAGACATATCATCTCGTAAATATATACCAAAATATTTCAATTTAAAATTTTAACTAATAAGAAAATTGTTTAAAATATAATATAGCGATTGTTAACACTTTTCCTTAAAGAAAATGTACGGAAAATTTTGTAATGCCAAGACATAGTATAAACATATGTTTATACTGTTGCCAAGATAGCACGAAGCTCTTTGGAAAATTTCAACTAGAACTGCTACCATTAGGAGAGTTTCAAAGACCGTAGTATCGCACTAGTGTGTAGTGAATTTGCAGATAAATGTCTTTTCAGGCACATTCATGGATGATGAAATGTGATTTTTCTATGAAGCCAACAAGTACAGGTATCCCTTTAAATTGGACATTGTTTTTCTTACAATAGTACCTAAACACAAAAAAATACATAAACCCAGCAGCCAATATCCACACAACATAAAGCATGTGAAATGTGCACAAACTAAATGTTCGAAAAAGTCTATTATGGTATCGTGTTCACAATAACTTCATAATTTAAAGTTGACTCTTTCATAAGATTTTCTAATAATAACACTACATCAAATTGAGAGGATGTTTAACTTTATATTATGTTGAAGAAGATAAGAGGAAATTTACCTGTTTAGTCAATGACTTTCTTTATTTGTAAGTCAAACCGCAAAGATTTTATCAATATATAACTATATTGAAGGATTAATGTTTTAGGCTCCAAAAAGGTAACATTAAGTTTTAATAGCATAGGCAGTGGCGGCTCGGGGTGGTTCACATAGGGAGTGCATAATTTCAAAATTAAAAAATGAGGTGTGGCCACCACACGACTTTCTTATACGTATGAAAGTGTTACTTCCGGTCCGAATTTTGAAATTTCATTTATACAAAAAATATTCCAAATCCAACTCTAAATACTTTTGTACTCTTCATAAATATATATAGAATGCATAATTTACGACATATTTGCAAAAAATCGTTATTCGGTAAGAGTAAAAGTGTTACTTCCGGTCCGAATTTTGAAATTTTTTTTATACAAAAGATATTTAAAAATACGTTCTAAATACTTTTATACTGATAATTTACCTGCCTAGAAAGCATGACTTGCGTGATATTCGCAAAAAACTGATTTTCGATAAGAGTAAAAGACCTACTTCTGGTCGGAATTTCGAAAAACTTTATTAATACAATTTTTCTCAAATTTAATTTTGAGTACATTTGAATTCTTTATAAATTTATTTAAACTTAGTAATTGACGAAATATTTGCAAAATTCGATTTTTTCACTGAAGTAAACTACTACTTCCGGTCTGCCGATTTTGCTCAAAATCTAATCAGTTCTCAAGAGGAAGATTATATTCGTAAATACAAAATTTGAAATTGATATCTGTGGCGGTTTGATCGCTATCGTGGTCACACACAGACAGGCAGACAGACAGCCACACACACACACACACAGACATTTTTTAAAAACCACTTTTTTGGTATCAGGGGACCTCAAAACGTGGTCATCTGCAAAAATCTCGAGGTCGAAAATTTTCATCATCACAATACTTCCTTATACTACGTATAAGAAAGTAAAAGTATAATACAAGAACGCTTACCCAATCTTTATAAGTTTCACCGACATACTGTTCCAGACAGGTACTGACCATTGTACAGTTTGTTTTGAGGGAATAATAAATATAACACTACAGTTTGATTACATCTGACGATAAACGAAGTCCATTTTGCGTGTCTTTGACTTGCAAAAAAACGATTTTCCCACGGCCCCCTTTTTGCGAAAATTCAAATTCTGAGGGTTGTTCCAGGTTGTTCTAGATTTGTTCTAAACATTATTCTTATACATCAGAACCGTATCTCTTATATTTCAAAAGATATTGCAAAAAAACGTTTTTAAAGAAAGTGTGAAGTTAGCCCCCCTTTTTTCGAAAATCTAACTTCTGACGGTTGTTCCAGGTTGCTCTAGGTGTGTTCTCAATTGTTCCAAAGTATTTCAAAAAATAAATCATAATTGGGCGAAAAAACGGCAAAAAACTTTTTTCTCTGGCGGCCCCTTTTTCAAAAATCGAAATTCTGACGGTTGTTCTAGGTTGTTCTAAGTTCGTTTTAAATTGTTCCAAAGGATTTCAAAGAAAAAAGCATAATTGGCCGAGATAATAGAAAAAAACGATTTTCCCACGGACCCCCTTTTTTGCGAAAATTGAAATTCTGAGGGTTGTTCCAGGTTTTTCTAGATTTGTTCTAAACATTATTCTTATACATCAGAACCGTATCTCTTATATTTCAAAAGATATTGAAAAAAAACCTTTTTAAAAAAGTGTGAAATTGGCCCCCCTTTTTTCGAAAATCTAACTTCTGACGGTTGTTCCAGGTTGCTCTAGGTGTGTTCTCAATTTTTCCAAAGTATTTCAAGAAATAAATCTTAATTGGCCGAAAAAACGGCAAAAAACTTTTTTTTTCTGGCGGCCCTTTTTTCGAAAATCGAAATTCTAACGATTGTTCTAGGTTGTTCTAAGTTCGTTTTAAATTGTTCCACAGGATTTCAAAGAAAAAATCATAATTGGCCGAGATAATAGAAAAAAACGATTTTCCCACGGACCCCCTTTTTGCGAAAATTGAAATTCTGAGGGTTGTTCCAGGTTGTTCTAGATTTGTTCTAAACATTATTCTTATACATCAGAACGGTATCTCTTATATTTCAAAAGATATTGCAAAAAAACATTTTTAAAAAAGTGTGAAGTTAGCCCACCTTTCTTCGAAAATCTAACTTCTGACGGTTGTTCCAGGTTGCTCTAGGTGTGTTCTCAATTGTTCCAAAGTATTTCAAAAAATAAATCATAATTGGCCGAAAAAACGGCAAAAAACTTTTTTTTTCTGGCGGCCCTTTTTTCAAAAATCGAAATTCTGACGGTTGTTCTAGGTTGTTCTAAGTTCGTTTTAAATTGTTCCAAAGGATTTCAAAGAAAAAATCATAATTGGCCGAGATAATAGAAAAAAACGATTTTCCCACTGACCCCCTTTTTGCGAAAATTGAAATTCTGAGGGTTGTTCCAGGTTGTTCTAGATTTGTTCTAAACATTATTCTTATACATCAGAACCGTATCTCTTATATTTCAAAAGATATTACAAAAAAACGTTTTTAAAAAAGTGTGAAGTTAGCCCCCCTTTTTTCGAAAATCTAACTTCTGACGGTTGTTCCAGGTGGCTCTAGGTGTGTTCTCAATTGTTCCAAAGTATTTCAAAAAATAAATCTTAATTGGCCCAAAAAACGGCAAAAAACTATTTTTTCTGGCGGCCCTTTTTTCGAAAATCGAAATTCTGACGGTTGTTCTAAGTTCGTTTTAAATTGTTCCAAAGGATTTCAAAGAAAAAATCATAATTGGCCGAGATAATAGAAAAAAACGATTTTCCCACGGACCCCCTCTTTGCGAAAATTGAAATTCTGAGGGTTGTTCCAGGTTGTTCTAGATTTGTTCTAAACATGATTCTTATGCATCAGAACCGTATCTCTTATATTTCAAAAGATGTTGCAAAAAACTTTTTTCAAAAAGTGTGAAGTTACCCTCCCTTTTTTCGAAAATCTAACTTCTGACGGTTGTTCCAGGTTGCTCTAAGTGTGTTCTCAATTGTTCCAAAGTATTTCAAAAAATAAATCATAATTGGCCGAAAAAACGACAAAAAACAATTTTTTTCTGGCGCCCCTTTTTTCGAAAATCGAAATTTTGACGGTTGTTCTAGGTTGTTCTAAATTGTTCCAAAGGATTACAAAGAAAAATCGAAATTGCCCAAGATAATAGGTAAATCGATTTTACCTATTATCTATATTTTAAAATGAATAATAATACTCATTTGTGATTCAGAATAAACATCTATACAAGCAGTAAATATACATATATTTTCCCAAGTAATATAATTCATTTGTTTGAAAACAATATTGTTACAAAATGCTGATGCTCCTAACATAAAATAATATTAGAACAGTGACGTTAGTTACATTATTAATGTAGATTAAAAACTACCTCATAAACATATTGAGAATGATTATACCTTGCTCATAAAAAGATTAGTGTTTTTCTCATGAGCTGCTAGGTTGATGTTTCTTTGTTTATTTTTATTAGAGTTCATGCTTTAGTTTATCCCTAAAATCTAAAATATATATTTTTTCTGTAAAATTTATTTATTGATATTATTATATTATTTGATAACATTGACATAAATAATAATTTTTTTTATCAATTTGGTATTGTAAAACAGTAGCCTTTCCCAAATCGGCTACTCTTTGACGGATATACTATCTTATATTATCTAAATAGGTACCTATATAATATTTTTTCCAAATAAAGTAATAGTAGCCTTTCAATCGTTTTAGTGAGAAAATTAGACAGCATCTTTCAACATGTTTACGAAGAGGGGCTACAAAAAATAAGCATACTTGATCGGAATGTCTACACGTGCTTGCATTCCCGGAGCAAAAACCATGAAAAAAAGTGGCCAGACCACGGCTAGACAAAATAACGTTGTAGTGGTTTACTATAATTAAAATTTTCAAACTTTAAAATAAGTATTTTATTTTTATTATTATTAGACAAAAATAAAATAACAAAAGGGAGCCTGATAGACTTCCCCATTTTCTTTGATTTTAGTTGGGTACCCATATCGAGCGCTTTTTTTTTGAAATACTTTGAAACTGTAGGAATTTCGATTTTTAAGAAATGGGGACTGGGGGAAAAATATCGTTTTTTCATAACCGGTTTTGATTTTTTCTTTGAAATAGTTCATCAGCATTTGGTAACAATATTGTTTTGTAATAAATGAACATTATATTTCTTGTGAAAATATATATTTATTGCTATATTAGATGTTTATTTCTTTAAATAGAACTGCATCATACAAAAACTTCCTTCAACACAGTAATGTTCGGAAAGTGCATTCCGCCCATTGTAAAATCGCTTTTTCCTATTATCTCCGCCAATTATGATTTTTTCTTTGAAATACTTTGGAACAATTGAGAAGAAACCTAGAACAACCTGGAACAACCGTCGAATTTAGATTTTCGAAAAGAAGGGGGGCTAACTTCACACTTTTGGATACAGTTCTTTTTTGCAATATCTTTTGATATATAAGAGATACGGTTCTGAAGTACATATTAGAATAATGTTTAGAACAAGTCTAGAAAAATCTGTAACAACCATCAGAATTTCAATTTTCGCAAAAAAGGGGGTCGTGAGAAAATCGTTTTTTTCTATTATCTTGGCCAATTATCATTTTTTCTTTGAAATCCTTTGGAACAATTTAAAACGAACTTAGAACCTAGAACAACCGTCAGAATTTCGATTTTCGAAAAAAGGGCCGCCAAAAAAGAAAAGTTTTTTGCCGTTTTTTCGGCCAATTAAGATTTATTTTTTGAATTACTTTGGAACAATTGAGAACACACCTAGAGCAACCTGGAACAACCGTCAGAAGTTAGATTTTCGAAAAAAGGGGAGCTAACTTCACACTTTTTTAAAAACGTTTTTTTGCAATATCTTTTGAAATATAAGCGATACGGTTGTGATGTATAAGAATAATGTTTAGAACAAATCTAGAACAACCTGGAACAAACCTCAGAATTTCAATTTTCGCAAAAAGGGGGTCCGTGGGAAAATCGTTTTTTTTCTATTATCTCGGCCAATTATGAATTTTTCTTTGAAATCCTTTGGAACAATTTAAAACGAACTTAGAACAACCTAGAACAACCGTCACAATTTCGATTTTCGAAAAAAGGGCCGCCAGAAAAAAAAGTTTTTTGCCGTTTTTTCGGCCAATTATGATTTATTTTTTGAAATACTTTGGAACAATTGGGAACACACCTAGAGCAACCTGGAACAACCGTCAGAAGTTAGATTTTCGAAAAGAAGGGGGGCTAACTTCACACTTTTTTAAAAACGTTTTTTTGCAATATCTTTTGAAATATAAGAGATACGGTTCTGATGTATAAGAATAATGTTTAGAACAAATCTAGAACAACCTAGAACAACCTCAGAACCTCAGAATTTCAATTTTCGCAAAAAGGGGGTCCGTGGGAAAATGTTTTTTTTTCTATTATCTCGGCCAATTATGATTTTTTCTTTGAAATCCTTTGGAACAATTTAAAACAAACTTAGAACAACCCAGAACAACCGTCAGAATTTCGATTTTCGAAAAGAGGGCCGCCAGAAAAAAAAAGTTTTTTGCCATTTTTTGGCCAATTATGATTTATTTTTTGAAATACTTTGGTACAATTGAGAACACACTTAGAGCAACCTGGAACAACCGTCAGAAGTTAGATTTTCGATAAAAGGGGGGCTAACTTCACACTTTTGGATTTGGTTTTTTTGCCATATCTTTTGATATATAAGAGATACGGTTTTGACGTATTTGAACAATGTTTAGAACAAACCTAGAACAACCTAGAACAACCGTCAAAATTTTAATTTTTGCAAAAACTGGGTCCGACTTCATACTTTTGGCTTTCGTTTTTTCCCATTTTCTCGTCTGATTTTGATTTTTTCTATGAAATACTTTGGAACAATTTAGAACAAACCTAGAGCAACCTAGAACAATCATCAGAATTACAATTTTCAAGAAAAGGGGGGCTGGCAAAAACCCGTTTTTTCCGATTATCTCGGCCAATTTTGATTTTTTTTTCGAGATTCTTTGGAACAATGTTTAGAACAACTAGAACAACCTGGAACAACCTTCAGAATTTCAATTTTCGAAAAAAGGGGGGGCTGGGTGAAAAAGTCGTTTTTTTCAATTATCTCGGCCAATTTTGACTTTTTTTTTGAAATACTTTGGAACAATTTAGAACAAACCTAGAACAACCTGGAACAACCGTCAGATTTCCGATATTCGAAAAAAGGGGGGCTAACTTCACACACACAATATTTTGATACAACATAATTACCCTTGCTTAACACGATTCTTCGATTCACAATCACAATTTTATCCATTCAGGGAATAAATTGTTTGATATCACAAGACAGACCTGATGAACTATTCAACTTACTGAACTCTGACTAAGAGAAACAAAGCTATTAACACCAACACTATTCTGATAGCTGCCTGATGCTACGAAATTTAATGTTGTTAAGACCTGTAACAAATATATAATGTGCACTATATAGTTAATATGCATTTCAAGTGATGTTTATGATAATAACCTTCAAATGTAATGGTATATTTGTTTGTTCAATATGTCCATCCAATAACTGGATCAGGTTTGAACAGTGTCCTTATTCAGTCAAACATTTGTTTAAAATGCCTGTTGGGTATTTCAAAAGGATTTCCGTGATCTCTTAAAAGTTTTCGGTATATACCCATATAATTTCTAAAATAAAGAAAATAGAGAATATTATGTTTACTCTATATATTTTATATTATCGATTACCTACCTGTTGTGATCTTCATCGAATAATAATGCTATAAAGCCATTCATATTTGCAAATATAAAACAATAATAAATATAACGAATAAACAAACAGGAACAATAATAGATATAACAAATAAACAAACAGGAACAATAATAATTATAACAAATAAACTAACAGAAACTATAAATATAACAACAGGAACAGTATATTAAGGCTGTTCATACGGTCGGATTTGTAAGGACGCGCAGGGGTTGTGCTGCCAATTGATTGTGCCATAACTGCAGGATATTTCTTGACGAAAATTTTTCTGTAATAAATGGAAAGTTGGTTCTATGCTTCTATAAGATTAGATTTTCAATAACTTTCCCCACTTAAGAGAAATTCTAATGTAAAAATGTGCTAAAATGACTGAATTCGAACGTAAAACAAACAACAAAGTATGAACTTTATCGAGAAAGTATTCTTATAGAAGCATAGATTTGTCTTTTGCAAATATCTTACAAAAATCAGAAATAAAATACATGCTTTAATAAATGTATAATCAATTGGCACCGTGAACCTTACATTCACCAATTCTGCTTATTTAACCCACTGGAAAGTGGCGCTGCATAGTGCATTTTAGCTTCAACTACCGAATGGGTGGATACTCCAAACTGAACGTATTATAATTATTCTAGGCCCTATGTTTTGAGAGTCTTCTATACCTACCCGTTGTATTTATCGAGAGTGAGACTCATCTGAATACATTCTTATTTGCTAATATGACGTTTAGGGAAAAAAGGCGTGCAGAAATTTACTCGGACTATATTAAGTAAACAGTTCGGCACCGAGACAAACTTTTTATGATTTCTTGAAGCTAGTCTCTTCTCGAGAACGGTGATGTTCATATAAAAGAAGCAACTGTCTAATATAAATAATGTCATACATAGAAGAAGTAAAATAAAAAACATTTACAATTTCGAAATAGATAATTTTAAAAATAATTAGAATTTCACATGTACACGGCTAGGAGGATAAGTAATTTAAAAGAAACTATAATGAAATTCCCAATAAAAATGCTTTGCGTCAACATTTGTATAGTTGAAATATTGAAAAAACAACTAATTATCAAGTAAAATACTGTTGTGTTTTAGTAGAAAGTAATAATAATAATATGCAGAGAATTTCGATAGTTTACAAAATTTCGTTACATGTTTAAATGACGATGCTCGAAGTATTTCTGAGTACAATAAACTAACACAAATCCCAAATTTAAAAAATCAGTTGTTATTCCGTCAGGAACATTTTAGAAATTTGCCTAAACTAATCGAATCTCAAATTAAAAAATGTGGTGTGACCACCACACGACAATCTTATACGTATGAGCGTTTCAAATTATAGAGTTTTAAAAGTTTTTTATATAAAAATTATTTAAAATCCTATTCTAAGTACTTCTATTCCCTTAATAAATCTCTATAGAATGCATACTTTGCAAGATATTATCAAAAAAGTGCTACTCGCTAAGAGTAAAAGTGCTGCTTCCGGTCCGAATTTTGAAATTTCACATATACAAAAAATATTGCAAATCCAGTTCTAGATACTTTTGTACTCTTGATAAATATATATAGAATGTATAACTTACGACATATTTGCAAAAACTCGCTATTCGATAAGAGTAAAAGTGGTACTTCCGGTCTGAATTTTGAAATTTTTGTTATACAAAAGATACAGAAAATTATGTTTTAAATACTTTTGTACCCGTAACGTACTTGTCTAAAAAGAATGACTTGCGAAATATTGGCAAAAAACAGATTTTCGATAAGATTAAAAGACCTACTTCCGGTAGGAATTTCGAACAACTTTTTAAATAAAGTTATTCTCAATTTTAATTTTAAGTATATATGAATTCTTTATAAATTTGTTTAAACTTAGTAGTTGACGAAATATTGGCAAAATTCGATTTTTTCGCTGAAGTAAACTGCTACTTCCGGTCTACCGATTTTACTGAAAAACTAATCAGATCTCAAGAGGGAGATTATACACGTAAATACAAAATTTGGAATTGGTACCTATAGCGGTTTCACCGCCATCGTGGTCACACACACACACACACACTCACACACACACTGACACACACAGAGAGAGGCATTTTTTAAAAACCACTTTTTCGGTATCAGGGGACTTCAAAACGTGAACATCTGCAAAAATCTCGAAGTCGAAAATTTTCATCATCACAATACTTCCTTATACTACGTTTAAGAAAGTAAAAAAAATGAGGTGTGGCCACCACACGACTTTCTTATACGTATGAGCGTTTCAAACTATACAATTTTAAGAATTTTTTTATACAAAACTTATTCAAAATCCTATTCTAGGTACTTTCATTCGCTTAATAAATCGCTATAGAATGCATACTTTGCAAGATATTATCAAAAAAGTGCTCCTCGCTAAGAGTAAAAGTGCTACTTCCGGTACGAATTTTGAAATTTCATATATACAAAAAATATTGCAAATCCAGTTCTAAATATTTTTGTACTCTTGATAAATATATATAGATAGCATAACTTACGACATATTTGCAAAAAATCGCTATTCGATAAGAGTAAAAGTGGTACTTCCGGTCTGAATTTTGAAATTTTTTTTATACAAAAGATATTGAAAATTATGTTTTAAATACTTTTATACCCGTAACGTACTTATCTAAAAGCATGACTTGCGAAATATTCGCAAAAAACTGATTCTCGATAAGAGTAGGAATTTCGAAAAACTTTTTAAATAAAATTATTCGCAATTTTAATTTTAAGTATATATGAATTCTTTATAAATTTGTTTAAACTTAGTAGTTGACGAAATATTCGCAAAATTCAATTTTTTCGCTGAAGTAAACTGCTACTTCCGGTCTGCCGATTTTACTGAAAAACTAATCAGATCTCAAGAGGGAGATTATACACGTAAATACAAAATTTGGAATTGATATCTACAGCGGTTTGGCCGCTATCGTGGTCACACACACACACACAGACAGACAGACAGACACACAGACACACAGACACACAGACACACAGACACACAGACATTTTTTAAAAACCACTTTTTCGGTATCAGGGGACCTCAAAACGTGGACATTTGCAAAAATCTCGAGGTCGAAAATTTTCATCATCACAATACTTTCTTATACTACGTATAAGAAAGTAAAATGGATTAACCACATTAGATGTGGCTATTAATAATTTCAAAAGTATTCCAAGTGACTTTGGATGTGGCCTTCGGCAAAAGTTAGACGCAGTTTTTAATATAAATCCAGATTTAATAACATTGCGGCAATTGTGTATGCTAAATACGCTGAAATAAAAGAATATTTCCAGTGCGCACATATATATAACCAGTTGCGATGTAAAAAGGACGTTTTCTATCTACAAGGACGTAGGTACTTATTTCAAAGAAAACAAGTGTTACAGAAGAGAAAATGAACAAATAATAAGGTATTTTGTATTTTATAGATTACCAGCCAATTGTTATCCAATTATATAAAAAAAAAAAAACCTCTTTAAAAATACAACATTTCAATAGTGCGCCCATGGGCGATGAGTCATGACTCGCTCGATTCCGCGCCCTAATTATCACTAAAAGTTCTTTTTCCAACTAACGATGCCTACCCACAGAAAATACTGCTTTATTTTTGACAAAAATCTAGTTAATTTACTCAAAGTAAACTTCAGAAATCGTAAATTTTTGTCATCGATCATAATTGAATTTTGATCACGAAGTGGATTGTTTCGTGCGTTGTAGTATACCTAAGGAGAGCTTGAAATATTTTCTCCTTAGGTATACCAAAACGCACGAAACAATCCACTTCGTGATCAAAATTCATTATGAAAAATATGAATACATATTTTCGGAAATATTGTATAGGTATATTATAAATCAGTCTAAAATTTTAGTATTTTGCATCGTTTTAAATATAAAAACTGTATTCTAATATAGGGTACAAGTGACATTTACCAAATCAAATTTTTATCTGTTTTCACTAAGATTAACGTAAAATTTAAAATTGCAACAAGCACGAGCATTGTCGCGGCTATGCCGTGAAGAACAGCGACACTACAAAGGATACGACGTCACACATTCCAGAGATAAGTAGCAAATTCTAATATATTAGTCAACGCGCAATATACTAAAATGGAAACTAATACGTGCATATATGAAGGTTGCAGCCGACCTAGTGATTCATTTATTGATTAGTTGCTGTGGCGGTCTGGCAAGAGGCAAACGAAATGTCACTGAATTGTCACTTAGCTAAGAAATTTTGAAGCAGTGTTCCACACGTTGTGTTGCGTGTGATTTCCAAGAGTGGAAAACCGTGAAAGAGACTGTAAAAAATTTCCGGGCGGTTTTTGTTATGTTTGTGGTTATAGGTTACAAAATCGCAAAAAAGCCTCTAAGTTAATTAATTCAAAGATGTTATGAACAATACTTTGGCTTCAAAATTAATAATCACGACAAAACACGGGTAGCACATATATGCTGTACTTCGTGTTATGTCAAATTAACTCAGTGAGACAAAAACAAGAATTCTTCTGAAGTCCTGTAAGAAAGGCTAATGATTTGGCGTGAATTAGTAGATCACGCTACGGACAGTTACTTCTGTCTTGTAAAAATTGCAGGGTTTTTAAAAAGAAATAAACACAAAGTAATAAATCCAGATTCCATCTGTAAGCAAACCGTTGAAAAGAACTGATTGTGAGCTTTCAACTCCAATGCATTCATATTCTTCTGCAACTTTTGTCATTTTTAAGTGATCTGACGTATGTTCCTTCTGACGAACCACATCCCGTTACTCAATCAGATATGAATGATTTGATACGGGATTTGGGTTTAACCAAAAAAACTCACAAATTTTGGGATATCGATTAAAATAATGGAATCTTTTACATCCCACTACAAGAATCTCTGTATTGAAGAATCGTCACGAAAAATTCAGTTCATTTAACAAAGTTGCAAGACATTTCTGTTACTATAAATCAAAATTTTTTAAAATGAGTATTAAATATAACCTTGCAGAATGGCGATTGTTTGTCGACTCATCGAAAACATGTCTCAAAGCCGTTTTACTTTATAATGATAACTCGAAACCAACAATTCTAATGGCTCATTTTACAAATACAAAAGAAACGTATGACACTATGTCAACTATATTACATCTCATTCAATATTCAAATAATTTTTGGCAAATCTGTGGTGAAGGTTATTTCCTTATTACTTAGACTGCAAGGACGGTTTACCAAATATTATTGTTTGTTGTGTCTGTGGGATAGCCAAGCAGTTCAGTCAGCATCATTACCTTCTTTTAAAAATGCTTGCAAATATTTTCTGGGAAATCAAAAGAGTAAAAACTACCAAGATATCGTGGCTAATTTGCTAGAAAATTATAAAAATTTAGGGTGTCGGATGTCGCTCAAAGTTCATTTTTTGTATTCCCATTTGCATTTATTTCCTGCTAATTTAGGAAAGACGAGTAATGAGCAGGGTGTTTTTGTATTCTTGATACTAATTAAACATCCAAGTATTTTTTATGTCAAGATTTTTGTACTTATCTATTTCTTTTTATAACGTCTGTATAACAAATTTTCTATATATAATATTATTGTTTATCTACTAGCGGAGTATGATTATAATTCTAAAACTAGATGTGGTGAAATTTGGTTTTTGGTTATGGCTTCTGATAAAGACTGTAAGAACTGTACACCCATTTTTAAAACAGTTATAAAAAAAAAAATAAAACTGTGGGCTAGTGTTATTGCATTAAATAAAGAACTTAACTGTCTTTTTCAAAGAAAAAATCATTGTCAACACTCGGCTCACTGTTTTCTTTATCCATTCTTTATTGGATAATTTACTTTAATCTTTACAACTTTTTTCGCTTAGCGTAACACTTAATCTGACCTCGAGATTACATTACACGCGATAACGCTGACTTTTTCAATTCTTTTTACTTTTTTATACGTAGTACAAGGAAGTATTGTGATGATGAAAATTTTCGACCTCGAGATTTTTGCAGATGTCTAGGTTTTGAACTCCCCTGATACCGAAAAAGTGGTTTTTAAAAAATGTCTGTGTCTGTGTGTCTGTCTCTGTGTGTGTTCGTGTGTGTGTGTGACAACGATAGCAGTCAAACCGCTATAGCTAGCAATTCCAAATTTTGAATTGACGTGTATAATCACCCTGTTGAGAACTGAATAAATTTTCAGTAAAATCGGCAGACCGAAAGCAGCAGTGTACTTCAGTAAAAAAATCAAATTTTTCCAATATTCCGTCAACTACTAATTTTAAACAATTTTATAAATAATTCATATATGTATACTCAAAATTAAGTTTAAGAAGAATTTTATTATGAAAGTTTTTCAAAATTCCTACCGGAAGTAGGTCTTTTACTCTTATCGAAAATCAGTTTTTTACCAATATTTTGCAAGTCATGCTTTGTAGACGGGTACGTTACGAGTATAAAAGTATTTAGAATAATTTCAAAATTCGGACCGGAAGTACCACTTTTACTCTTACCGAATAGCGATTTGGTGTATATGGTAAATTATGCATTCTATATATATCTATCAAGAGTACAAAAGTATTTAGAACTGGATTTGCAATATTCTTTGTATACATGAAATTTCAAAATTCGTATTATTAAGACAATGCAAGTACTTAGAATAGAATTTTGAATAACTTTTGTATAATTTTTTTAAAAAGTGTATAGTTTGAAACGTTCATAAGTATAAGAAAGTCGTGTGGTGGCCACACCTCATTTTTTTATTCAAAATAGGTAGAGATAATGTCCGTCGGGATGTATCTCGTAGATAACAAAACAATACCATGGTACAAAACTAGCCTGAATTTTGTTTTTTGTGGGACTTGTGTCGTGAGGAATTATGTATTGTAGTTTCCTAATTAAACATGTTTGTATGGAATATCAATAAACTCAACAGTTTATTCATTTTTAGACAAAGTTGTTAAATATTTATGTGTACATTCATTATATAGTATATCATATCAATTTAAATTCCATCTTTTTATTTTGATTCGGAATCTGTTAGACCTTTCCCTCTCTTGGTTTGACAGAATAATTTTTTAAAAATATATTATTATACCTATAACTCACATTATACTTATATATTATACACATTATACCGTATGTAGTTGATATAACGTAATCTACTTTAATAAAAGTATTATTTTATTATATTCACATTAGCAAATACATATTTTCATCCTTCTCTAAAATTGTGATTTTGCTGCTTGAGATAAATCTATGTACCAAATAAATGACAGTCAATGACCGTGCTAACGATAAGAATTTGCAAAATCACAATTTTAGAGAAGAATGAAAATATATATTTGCTAATGCAGAACAAGTGTGGCATATAGCGATTCTACTACTGGGAAATGACCAAAAGGTACCAGATGACACAATTTTAGAGGAGGATGAAAATATATATTTGCTAATGTAGAACAAGTGTGCATATAGTGATGTCGCTACTAGGGTATAATTAATTGTATTCGACCGGCCACTGCACTAAAAATGACTGGTCCACGCCGCTACAAAAGGAACTCCCTTATATTTCGTATTTTTACCTCCCACGTCTAAACTATCAACTTTACTATGGGGTCGTCGCGAACTTTTTTGTAGAGAATTTTATGTTTTACAAAAAAGGTACTATACAATTTTGCTCTATCTAGCTTCGTTTTCAAGGCGGAAGAGATATAACGTCTAAAAATGAGTAACTTTCACAAGTTTAGCAGTTTTTAGAAATTATTTAAACAATTACTTTATAGCAAAATTAATTACATGCCCTATTCAGTCGATTTTCCTATATATTTCCTACTTTTTGATTGTTCGTGAAGTGAGAAAAATTTTAGTTTGACTGATTCGTGTTTGAATCGTTGCACTCTCGCCTCGTTTACATGATTTTAACTTTCGGCCGAACCTGGATTGTGTCAACACAAAAATCTAGCTCCGTCTTCTTTTAAGAAGAGACAGATACAATATCGTGGTCCTCCTACAGCCTACCTCCCGCTTCCACCCTCAAGATTTTGCGGGTTGCCCATCGACTGGATGAACCGCCTTAACAATAATTATACCGGGTGTCCACACGAAAACTTTATATTGAATTATTTCTGGTGTTTTTGAAGACAAAAACTTGAAATTTTGGGTGGTTGTTCAGGATATAGGGGGACAATGAATAGTGTATTTCATACCGCCCCATCGGGTCACCCGCCGCCGCCGGCCACCCCCACTCCAATATTTTAAATGACACCCTGTATTTTTTTTTGGTGGTTTTGAAAGAACACAATTTTCTTGATATTCCTATGTGAAAAAACTAGTAACACACATTATGACATTTATGAGATATTTAAATTTAAAAGTTTCAGATATCAGAAATTATTAACTCCGAAAAATCATAAGTTAGTCATGGAAATACTTAAAACAAGATTTATTCACAACATTTTAGTTAAATTAAATGCTCAAATTGTTGACCGTTTACATTTAAACATAAATAAAGTCTATTTTCAAAAGCATTTCTAACATTTTCGAACACTTGTGGCGTTAAATTTCGACATTCCTCTGTTATTCTATTACGTAAATCAGCTATTGATTGTGGCGGTGTCTTATAAACAACAGACTTCAAATGTCCCCACAAAAAGAAATCTAGGGGAGTTAAATCGGGGGAGCGAGCTGGCCATTCAATAGAGCCCCTACGTCCAATCCAATGTCCTGGGATAATATTATCCAAATAATTCCTAACGTCTAAACAGTAATGTGGCCCAGCTCCATCTTGTTGAAAATATAATTGCTCCTCCTCTATTTCATTCAAGTTTTCTTCTAGACACTGTATGATAAGAGGATGTATTAGCTCTTCCAAAAATTGTAAGTACTTAGGTCCATTTAAATTTTCCTGGAAGAATATCGGGCCAATTACTTGGTTGTTAAGAATTCCAGCCCATACATTAATTTTTTGGGGATATTGTGTGTTGCCTTCTCGGAAAAAATGGGGTTTTACGTCGCTCCAATATCGACAGTTGTGTCTATTCACAAGACCATTTAAGTAAAAGCAACTTTCATCACTAAAGCAAATACTTCGCAAAACATTTCCATTTTGCCGAATCATATCTGTCATTATTTCACAAAATTCGACTCTTCTGTCGAAATCACCGTCACCCAACTCTTGGTGAAGTTGAATTTTATAAGGGTGCATTTTGTTTAATTTTAATATCTTATGGCAGGTTGATTTTGGCACTCCCGAAACTTCGGATAATTTTCTCAACGAAAGCTCTGGGTCTAAATTAATATGCCCAAGAACTGCTAGTTGCATAGCTTCATTTAGTACACCACAATTATTCGTATTCCGTTTTTTATTATTTACAGATCCAGTTTGCAAAAATTTTTCTATTAGCGTTCTGACATAAGCAACAGATACGTTTATGTTTGGATGGTTTTCATTGAATAACGTCGCCGCTTGGGAATAATTTTTGTTTGCAATCCCATACAAAATCACTATTTCAGTTCTCTCTTCAAGAGTATAAACCATTTCAGCGAAAAAGCCGAAACTTTAAGAACAATTTTACAAGTATTAATATTAATGAAACACAAAAGTCACAATTTTGACAATTCTAATTTAAAGCAAACTATTTCCATGACTAACTTATGATTTTTCGGAGTTAATAATTTCTGATATCTGAAACTTTTAAATTTAAATATCTCATAAATGTCATAATGTGTGTTACTAGTTTTTTCACATAGGAATATCAAGAAAATTGTGTTCTTTCAAAACCACCAAAAAAAAATACAGGGTGTCATTTAAAATATTGGAGTGGGGGTGGCCGGCGGCGGCGGGTGACCCGATGGGGCGGTATGAAATACACTATTCATTGTCCCCCTATATCCTGAACAACCACCCAAAATTTCAAGTTTTTGTCTTCAAAAACACCAGAAATAATTCAATATAAAGTTTTCGTGTGGACACCCGGTATAATAATAATTAGGGAGCGGAATCGAGCGAGCTAAACTACCACGGAGCCACAACCGTGAAAAGAAATAATGTAAACAATTGCGTGTTGTTTACATTATATCTGAATAGCACTAATTCATAGGGCGAACTGCAACATCTGTTTACTCCCGAGAATCAGAGAAAAAACTGCCATAAAATAAGGAATTTTATGAATAAAATCCTTTCTTCATCGGCGTAGGTACAAGGGTGACGAGTTTTTAAAATTTATTATATTTACCTTATATTTCGCAATATAGTATGTATGTTTCAATAACATACGCGTACATTTTTAGTTATCATTTATTTAGATCTAGAACGTTGTTTATGTTACTTTTTCTGAGATAAAAATGAATTGTCAGTGATTCCGAAATTTATTGCAAAGTCTGTAAAATATCGTCACTTAGCTTTGCTAAAACATACACAGAAATAGTTTTCATGCAGAGAATTTCGATAGTTTACAAAATTTCGTTACATGTTTAAATGACGATGCTCGAAGTATTTCTGAGTGCAAGGAACTAACACAAATCCCAAATTTAAAAAATCAGTTGTTATTCCTTCAGGAACACTTTGGAAATTTGCCTAAACTAATGACATATTTTGAAAATCGAATCTCAAATTAAAAATGAGGTGTGGCCACCACACGACTTTCTTATACGTATGAGCGTTTCAAACTATACTATATTTTTTTTACACAAAAATTATTCAAAATCCTATTCTAAGTACTTCTGTTCTCTTAATAAATCGCTATAGAATGCATACTTAGCAAGATATTCGAAAAAAGGACTACTCCCTAAGAGTAAAAGTGTTACTTCCGGTCCGAATTTTGAAATTTCATATATTCAAAAAATATTGCAAATCTAGCACTAAATACTTTTGTATTCTTGATAAATACATATAGAATGCATAATTTACGACATATTCGCAAAAAATCGCTATTCGATAAGAGTAAAAGTGGTAATTCCGGTCTGAATTTTGAAATTGTTTTTATGCAAAAGATATTGAAAATTACGGTTTAAATACTTTTATACCCGTAACGTACCTGTCTAAAAAGCATGACATGCGAAATATTCGCAAAAAGCTAATTTTCGATAGGAGTAAAAGACCTACTTCCGGTAGCAGCTTCGAAAAACTTTTTAAATAAAATTGTTCTCAATTTTAATTTCAAGTACATATGAATTCTTTATAAATTTGTTTAAATTTAGTAGTTGACGAAATATTGGCAAAATTTAATTTTTTCACTGAAGTAAACTGCTACTTCCGGTCTACCGATTTTATTGAAAAACTACTCAGATCTCAAGAGGGAGATTAGACACGTAAATACAAAATTTGGAATTGATATCTACAGCGGTTATCGTGGTCACATAGAGACACACAGGCATTTTTCAAAAACATCTTTTTCGGTATCAGGGGACTTCAAAACGTGGACATCTGCAAATATCTCGAAGTCGAAAATTTCACATTACTTCCTTATACTACGTATAAGAAAGTAAAAATGGATTAACCACATTAGATGTGGCTATTAATAATTCCAAGTGACTTAGACGCAGTTTTAATAGAAATCCAGGTTAATAACATTGCGGCAATTGTGTATGCTAAATACGCTGAAATAAAAGAATATTTCCATTACGTAAATATAACCAGTTGCGATGTAGAAAAGACGTTTTCTATCTACAAGGATGTACTTAATTCAAAGACAACAAGTCTTACAGAAGAGAAAATGAACAAATAGTAGGGTATTTTGTGTTTTATAATCACCAGCCACTTGTTATTCAATTATATAAATAAAATTAAAACCTCTTTAAAAATACAACATTTCAATAGCGCGCCCATGGGCGATGAGTCATGACTCGCTCGATTCCGCTCCCTAATAATAATATAATCACAATATAACCTACAAAATCTTTACTCACGAACGTTTTGACACTTCTACGTCACTAACTGTAAAAATTTTCGAGAATCGTCATATAACGTCCCTTCGTTGCCAGAGACTACGATAACCGTAGCTTCCGAGAAGGTTTCAGAATTCCACTATAAGTTAGCAGACATTAATCAAATTCATGCATTTTTGAGGTTATTCCTAAAACACATAACTTTTTTAAGAAAATAAATTAGTACAAAAACTGACCTTGACATTATAAATTGATGTCTTTTGCATCACTAACCCAAATTTGAGATTCTAAAATTACAAAATAAGTTTAAAAAACACGAAACGGCGATGCCTTAGTTTTCGATAGGTAAACGAGTAATGTAAACATTGCAAGAAAATATTTTTATTGTTGAAGCATAGTTACGAAGTCCGCAATTTCGTAATGGAAAATGACAATATTCCTACGCGAAAGGACATTTTGACTTGCAGTCATCTAATAGAGTTGTGGATAATGCATCATCATATTTGCCTATAGGTACTAGCATCGCCAAAGAGATTCAGTAATAAAAGTGCGTGATCACAACGTGATCAAGGCATCCTATCCATAAAAACGGTAAATTGTAATAGTATCACAGATCACAGGTGTTTATTTACTTTTATGTTTCTGTTTCCGTTAAATCTGTTTTGGTTGCATTTATTCTGTTTTCATTTGAATATGCACAATTTCTTATGTCAAATACTACGGCGATAACTATTTTACGGACATTGATCCTCTAATAATTTTATGTGCCTGTATGTATACGACTCACTTGAATATAACGTGATCAGTGTGATCACCGAATCTGTTCAGCGACTGGAGTATATTCGCGGAGATGTTTCGGGCTATACGATCTGTGCTAAAAGGCAAACGTTCTGGGAAACCACGTACCTTGCTGACCACGTACAAAACCTTGTTGGAGAAAACCCGCATACATCAGTTCGTCGTTTATCACTTCAAACGAACGTATCTTCTAATACCGTTCATAGAATTTTGAAGCGTCGCTTGCATATTTATGCATACAAACTATTGGTTATTCATCAGATCTCACCAAAAGATTACGCAGTAGACTTATATATTGCATCAAGACAAAATTCTAGATCTGTTTTTTTACTGATGAACCATCGTTTCATTTAAGCGGGTTTTTAAATAAAATAAAATTACAGAACATGGTCTATAATAATCTAAACAATCGCATAGAAGTTTCTTTACATCCTATTAAAGTCGGAGTATGGTTACATACAGTGGCGGCCCGTGATTTTTTGGGGCGGAAGGGCACCGGGGGAGTCTGAGTGTTTAATATCAAAAATTAAGTACAGACAAAAAAATAAACTCAATATGTTATTTAATTAACTTGTTTCAAAATAAAATTCAGTCGCCGTTCCTTACGATCAGCAAAATGATTAATAACCAATTCACTGAAGTTTGGTGTTAATGTCAGTAATTGTTTGTCAATGGAACACATTGCTAAGGCACATAGTCTGCTTTCCTGCATGGTATTTCTTGAAAATGTTTGTATTCTCTTCAAAGTAGAAAAACACCGTTCACTTTCAGCTGTTGTCATCGGTATGGTCCAAATTATTTTCAATAGCTTCACAAATTCGGCAAATGTAATTGTTAAATTATTTACATAGAAATATTGCAGTAATGCTAGGGCAGATGAAGCAGTTCCGAAATCTGGTCTATTATACAAAACTACCAAATCATGCCTAAAAGCAATTGATTTCAAATTAATAGTCTTCACGGTCATCTGAGATTCAGTTTCGTGGAAAGAATTTTGATGACACACAAGACTGTATTTTAATACTGTCAATTTGACGATGTTGTAATTGGTTGTAGAGAATTTCGCAATGCGGCATGATTTTATTAAGAAAATATAACCAGTAATTGAAATCATAATCATTTAAAATGTTTTTCAAGCCTACAGCTTTCTTTATTGTCGACTGGTCAGTAGATTCATCATCTATGATCCGCGTCAGACATGTTATAAGATCTGTTTTATACCTGAAGACACTCACAAGTTCCATCTGGTTGGTGCAGCCCGCGGAAGTCGATTTTTCACAACCTTATCCAGTATAGCAGTACGCTTCGGGGATCTTGTAAAAAAAGTAGAAAAACCATCTAGATTGCAAAAGAAAACTTTCACTTGTTTGTTATGTGAGGCAGCCCGTTCAACTATCAGATTTAACTGGTGCGCGTAAACAGTGAATATAATTTGCATTTTTGTAAATATCTTTAAATTTTGTCTGAACCCCGTTGTTTTTACCACTCTTTACTGAGGCGCCATCGTAGCTTTGGGATATTAATTTTGCACGCGTTTGGTCCAATTTAATTTTCCTAAACTATAAACATTTGCTAATGCCATCAGCAGTATGATTCTCTGGTTGCAGAAATGACAGAAATTGTTCTTGTATATTTCCGTTCAACTCGTATCGAACTATAAAAGCTAACTGGGAAAATGTAGCCGAATCTGTCGTCTCGTCTGCTTGTATAGCGATACAGTGGGCTTTGTTAATTTCGTCTGGAATCAAAGTGCGAGAAACTTCGTAGATACTGTCCAGCAATTCATTTTGAATGGTTTTTGACAAACCCACAAAAACTCTATTATTAGATTTGTTGATGTGGTCCTTGAGGCTGCTGTCAATTCCTGCCAATAAATTAACCAATCCACGAAAAATCCCCGGATTCGCACTGTCTTGTGTTTCGTCATGGCCCCTTAAAGCGATTTCAAACATGCCACAAAACTTAATGCAGTCTATTAATTTTCCAAGAGTTTGTCTGTTTTTACTGACGTTTTCATTGTGCTGAATTATATTTAATCTATATGCAGTGTTCAGCTGACACATTATAGGTATTTACCTTTCCCAAAACTGAATATTCTATCATGTCGCGTAAGAGTATGGCCGGTTACACACTGGGCGATTTTTACCGCGGCGGTAAATTTGCCGTCGCCGTCGTTCTGCTAGTGGCGCGAAAAAATAAATGGGAGTTTACACATTGGGCGGTAAAAATATCAGGCGGAAGATTTGCCGCCGACGGTAGCTGTGCAGCCGTCGACTGCCACTGGCGTTGTCGGCAGTTTAGCCGCTGCTGTATAGTCAGTGGCGCATGCGAATATATCGCCGCTTTCACATTGAGCGGATTTTTACCGCGTGAACAGTCCAATTTGTGTTGAGGTTATTTGTTTTTTAAATTGAATATAGTTGAAAAATCCCAACATGAGTGAAGTAGGGATCGATAACGATCTTCTGATTTCGTCGATTGAAGCGAGACCAGTGTTATGGGATAAAACTTTGGACATTTTTAAAGATAGAGATGCCACGAGGAATGCTTGGAAACAAGTATGCTCGGAAATTCGAAACGACTTTGACGAACTCGAAGATGAAGAAAAAAATGCATTTGGTAAGTATACAATTTCATTTATTTATTTCATTTATTCCCAATTATATATATTTTCATAATAATCTAGATAGTAATAATAGATAATAAGACTAACTTTATAGATAATAATAGAAATAATAATGTAATATATAGATTTTCATGTTTAATGTTGTACAAATGTTAGCTTATATCTTAGACCATTGCCAAGGAACACTTCCAACAGTAGATACAAAATATTTGCATAGGATGTTCCTTACATTGTTTGCATTCAGACCTCCTCGTTGTTGTTTCGCGTTTAATATCTTCGATCCCTGTGATCGACATTGTGTCCTCAACCAAATATCCGTCTCTATCTCTAACATAATTGTGGAGGATAGCACAAGCTTTAATCAGATCTATCGCAAAATCTGGCTGAACATTGAGTGGTCTATGAAATATTCGCCATTTATTGCTAAGTATTCCAAATGCACACTCAATGTATCTTCTTGCTCTAGACAATCGATAATTAAATAGTCTTTTTTCAACTGTTAAATGTGTTCCTCAGTAAGGCCTAAGTAAATATTTGTGCAGTCCAAAAGCTGCATCGCCTATCAAAAAATAAGACACCTTCGGACTTTCAGTGCCAGGTAGACACTTCTCATCGGGCAAATTTTGCGAATTACTTTCTATTGATCTCCGTAACTGAGTTTTTTTTAAATCGAAGAGTCACAATCTTTTCCATAACTTCCAATATTAACGTAAATAAAGCGGTATTTTGAATCCGCAATGCCCATTAATACGATTGAATTGTATTCTTTATAGTTAAAATATCCACTTGCTGTTGATTCCCATACGTTTATAGTGATTGCTTGTATACATTCTTGTTTCATTACTACCCATATGGCTTGACAAACATCCTTTACAATTTTTTGTATAGTTGAGATTCCTAGTCTGTAGGAATAATGAAGTTCGGTAAATGTGCATCCACTAGCCAAATACCTGAAAAAATACGTACATAAGTTTTTATTTAATTAAAACCAGCAACACCATGCTTCAATACATAGCTATTGGCCACATATTCTACCTCAAAGCAATTCCATGTATCTTATTAATCGCAAGCCAATTATTAAGTTTATATTTCTTTGTAGGTAAAGAAGTATTGAGAAGATGGAAAAATTTACGAGACGCATTCGTTAAAGCTGAGAAAAAGGTCAAAGAGGGTAAGGCCAGTGGCTCTAAAGCTACAAAAAACCGGAAATACATATTCCATAACGAACTCCGATTTTTGAAGAAAGTCTATACTGAAAGGGAGACAGCAGATAGGTACAACGTTCACAATGAAAACAATGAAGAGGACATAACAGATGATCTTGTTGAAGTGTCTACTCTTAACAAAGAAGTCGATAAAACCACCGCTTCTAGATCCTCACCAAAAACAAGGAAGCATAAAAAACTTGATGAAATTGATTTGAAGATCTTGAAGGCACTAGACACACCTCAAGAACAACCAAATTGTCAAATGTCATTTTTCCAAAGCCTGCTGCCACATACACAAAACTTTAATGAGAATGAACTGCTTGACTTCAAAATGGGCGTTCTTCAAGTGATTTCTAACATTAAAAGTAAACGTACGACAGTCCCACCACCTGTACATTTCCAGTATCCCAACCAACCAACATATTACTATCCACAACATCAATCATATCCACATCCAACAGCGTCATCGACACCGTTGACCTCACAAAATCTGAGTCAACAGTCTTTTACTACAACTACAAATAACCCAACTTCAGTGCCTGCTCCACCGGCTCAGCTACAGTCGAGTGCTCAAGAGAAAAAAAAGGACCAACCTGTTACTCGATACTATGAAAGTTTTTTGCAACACAACAGTGACGAGGGCAGTGAGAGAAGCTGTTCAGTCAACTCTGCATCTTCGTCAATGACTTATTATGATTTTTCTTAATATGTATTTAGAAGAAACTGAAATGAAATAAATTAAATGCTTATTATTAAAATTTGAAAACTACTTACCTCAACGTAACTGCCAACATTTCCACAGGTTGAATACAATTCCTCAACTCGGTATCTTCCCTTTGAATACTATCTTTTAGCTTCCCAAGCAATTCGTCAAATGACAAGACGGACATCCGAAAATAATTAAAAAACTTGGTGTCGTCATTCCTCAAATCTTCAAATAAGGTGTGAAAGGCTCCAAATTCTGTTCTCTTTTGGTTGATTTCATGAATCCAAATTAAACGATTTTTTCTTTTCTTATTCTTCCGGCGACGAAAAAGTAATAAAGCAATAACTTGTTGCCGGTTCATTTATATTTTTCAAAATAACTATTTAAATTTTAATCACAATAATTAAGCGCAAATAAAATACATGAACAAAAAATCTCAGGGAAGTAAAACAAAGGTGCAGAGTCACGTACAACAAGTGATTTCTGTTGTTGCTAAGCGGCACTTGTACCGCTAATAAGCAGCGGCACTTTTACCGCTGAATGTGTAAACATTTCAAATTTTGTCGGCGGCGACGGCAAATTTACCGCCGCGGTAAAAATCGCCCAGTGTGTAACCGGCCTATTGATGCAAGACCTACTTGACAAATTGAAAGAAGACGGAGTGAATTAAATTTCTGTACATAATGAACTGTTTGGAAAAATGCGTCTATGAGATTATATGAAAGATGTAAGTAGACAGATAGAAAATAAAATAAAATTTACATCTCATATTTTAAATATGCCCTAATAACGACGAATTGGTGTTAAATGAACTTTTTGGACATTAAAATGAATTTTCTTCACAAAACGTCATCAAAGGAAAAATATGGAGATAAATTTATTTTGTATTTCAAAAATTATGTCCCTTAGCAATATTAAGTAGTAATTTATGTTACATAAACATATAACTAGTTGTACTGAAATTTTAGATTTTTTATCGTCTACGCCTACGCTCTTAAATTATTTATATATTCTTTTGAATAAACTTTATACGTGCGTCTTGTCGCTGTAAATTATTGTCAATACATTTCATATACTGATTACGCAGCGAAGTTATATTCAGTCTCCGTCACAAGTTTTTCTATTACTGTATTTTAAAATAACATGTGCATCCAGTGGCGGCTCGTGATTTTTTGGGACGGGAGGGCACCGGTCTGAGTGTTGGATATCAAAAATTAAGTACAGACAAAAAATAAACTCAATATGCTATTTAATTAACTTGTTTGAAAACGAAATCAGTCCGCCGTTCCTTACGATGAGCAAAATGATTAATAACTAATTCATTGAAGTTTGGTGTTGATGTCAGTAATTGTTTTTCAATGGAACACATTGCTAAGGCACATAGTCTGCTTTTCCGCATGGTATTTCTAGAAAATGTTTTTATTCTCTTCAAAGTAGAAAAACACCGTTCACTTTCAGCAGTTGTCATCGACATGGTGCAAATTATTTTCAATAACTTCACAGATTCGGCAAATGTACTTGTTAAATTATTTTCATAGAAACATTGCAGTAATGTTAGAGCAGATGAAGCAGTTCCAAAATCTGGTCTATTATACAAAACTACCAATTCGTATCGAACTATAAAAGCTAATTGGGAAAATGTAGCCGAATCTGTCGTCTCGTCTGCTTGTATAGCGATATAATGGGCTTTGTTAATTTCGTCTAGAATCAAAGTGCGAGAAACTTCGTAGATACTGTCCAGCAATTCATTTTGAATGATTTTTTACAAACCCATAAAAACTCTATTATTAGACTTGTGAATGTTGTCCTTGATGGTGGTGTCAATTCCTACCAATAAATTAACCAATCCACGAAAAATCCCCGGATTCGCACTGTGTTTCGTCATGGCCCCTTAAAGCGATTTCAAACATGACACAAAACTTAATGCAGTCTATTAATTTTCCAAGAGTATGTCTGTTTTTACTGACGTTTTCATTGTGCTGAATTATATTTAATCTATATGCAGTGTTCAGCTGACACATTATAGGTATTTACCTTTCCCAAAACTGAATATTCTATCATGTTACTATAAGATGTTTTTCACTTACTTTATGTCTTTTTACTTTCTGACCAAAGTGTTTTAAATCCCTAATACCATTAGAAGTCCAGACAGGGTCGTTTTGTGGAGAATTCCTAATTAAGCACACATAACAAAAAATAGTATATTAAACTACAAGTTTCATAACACATGATTCTTGCGCACGCGTTTAAATTAAGAACAAGAAGAAGTGTGCAAAATGTGATATGAAACGTGTATTTTATACTATTTTTTTCTATTTTGGTTATTAAAAGTTCAAAAAGCTTTAAATGAGAAACATGTTTCGTTCGAACATTTTAAATATTTGAATATAGGCGGTATTATATGTAATTATGGTTAAAACGTCTATGGAAACTGTAACTTCGTACGAGTTCGGATGTTTTCGGATTGTCAGTGGTGGCCTTGCTTTGACTTCGGCGAACTTCGTATGGGTTTGGACGTCTTCGAAATGTCGGTGAAGGCCTTGCCTTGGCTTCGGCCAACTTCGTGAACATTTTAAATATTTGAATATAGGCGGTATTATATGTAATTATGATTAAAATTCAGACTGATTTATGCAATAAATTATTTCAAATTACCCAACAAAAAGGACGAAATAAATAATTGCACGCCCGCAGAGCTTCGCAAAATAGCAGAAGACAATTTACAAAATCTTTTGCCAACATAGTCTTGACATATTATCAAAAACAAACTTGTATAACAGTTGTACTATTCAACGTTGGAAGTAAATTTCAATAGTAGCATCAAAAAACTTATCATCAACTCTGCTTAACAATTTATATTGTTAATTAGTAAATAAAATGCCAGCATGTGTGCTTTTTATTCTTTGTATAACTTCTATTGCACATGTTTGTTGCATTAAAGGCTTACATTTTGACATTTAATTACAATTTGGTTAAATTTTTTTTTCTTTATTACCAACGTCAAAACAACAAAATTAGCGTGCGATAAAGTAATACTTTTGCAACCAAACCGGGTGTCGTAAAGTGAACTTTATAGCACCGAAATAGCAAAAAGCATTTTGCACATTACACCCACACAACCAGTCTGATAAACTGTAAGAACTTCTGTTGAATTTTCTCGTCATGGTTTTATTAGTTTTCTATCTTAATGTCATAGCTCAGTGTGTTATTTTCTATCATTTCGATTATGTTGCTAACGCAATTCATAGTTGCATTTGCATCGATAGAAATTATTACAACATACACTCACCGCTATATATCACATACTGTACCACCACGCGGCACCATAGAGGTGTGCCCCTCCGCTAACGTACATCTGCGCGCTACCCGCGCCAGGTTCATCAGTCGATTTGTAATACAAACGGGGCCTCACGGGGCAGTCGTGCGATATGCCCCGGAGCCTACGTCAGACTGCAATTTTTAAACGCGTTGAAAAGACGGACTGTTACTTCCGAAACCATATTATTTGTTATCAAACAAATCAGAAAAATTACATATAAATTAGGTATTTATAATTAATTTATCTGTTAAAAGAAATTTGTCATGGGGAAATTTGTCACAGGGGGGGCATTGCCCCGTTGCCCTCCTTGCAGCAGCCGCCACTGTGTACATCTGTTACTTTATTTCGTTTTGCAGAAACATATTTTACATTTTTACCAATGTATTTTTGTATAATTCTACAAAGTGTTGAAAAGAGAGACAACATAGTAGTACTAATAACGCAAACAAGTAATATAGAAGCTGATGCAATACGAACTCCAGTTCCAAGCTCGTTGTATAACTGCCAGGGGTAATTTCGTAATACCAAACGTATGTTTACTATTGCGGGTAGTGAGTGGTGCGGTTGATCTTAAATAAGTGTAGATACCTGTATATTTAAAGGAAAATTTGCACTATACGTGAAACTGGCCGTTAAAAATGATGATCATTCCTACCTTTAATATATGTACTGCCTTTAAGTAAAATCTTTATGACCAATATAAAGTTGAATTTTTAAAACAAAACATAATTTTTCTTTCACCAATAAAAACGTATCATACATCTAAGCCAAGGATATCGTGGTTGACTAATACTTTGAGACTTCTGATTATAGACCGGACACGAGAGGCCGATGACTCATTGCCCATGGGCGCACTATTAAAATGTTGTATTTTTAAAAAGGTTTTAATTTTATTTATATAATTGGATAACAAGTGGGTGGTGACCCATAAAATACAAAGTACGTTATTTATTCATTTTGTAGATCAAGTCGAGTAAAGGAGTATTAATATTTACTAGCAATACTTTATCAAGGTTCTCTTCTGTAAGATTTTTTTTTGAATGAAATACATTCATGTAGATAGAAAACGTCATTTCAATATCGCAACTGGTTATAGGTGCATACTGGAAATATTCTTTTATTTCAGGGTATTTAGCAGTTAGATTTTGTGTCATTGTCCCCATACACAATTGCCGCAATGTTATTAAATTTGGATTTCTATTAAAAACTGCATATCAAAGTCACTTGGAATACTTTTGAAATTATTAATAGTTACATGTAATGTGGTTAATCCATCTTTTAATTTGAGATTTCGATTTTCAAAATATGTGATTAGTTTAGGCAAATTTCCGAAGTGTTCCTGAAGGAATAACAACTGATTTTTTAAATTTGGGATTTGTGTTAGTTCCTTGCACTCAGAAATACTTCGAGCATCGTCATTTAAACATGTAACGAAATTTTGTAAACTGTCGAAATTCTCTGCATAAAAACTAGTAGCTTCCAACCCATCTAGTTATTACTGGCGAGGGAGGCAGTGACAAAGATGAAAGTTTTTCACTGTGAAGAGCTACTCTCAATGGTGCTTTTCTGAAAACTTTTTTTTAAAGCGGATACAAGTCTATCAACTTCCGGAAAGGTGTCTCTGATATATTCACAGATTCTGTGAAGAGTATGTGTATCTGTCGTCCGAATGAAGCTTTTAGTGCAAATTCTCGTCAATGGTTTTAGGAACTGTTTCCGCATCAATCGTTATATGGAATAGTTGGATGTAGTACACCAGCTACAACATTTACCACACAGCGTCCTAATATATCGACAGTTTCGTCGGGACTTATCCATAGGTACTGATTTGAAAGATGTCTTCTAATGAAACATTTCGACCAGTAAATTTTTGGAGAAGTGTTTTCAAAGTGTGATTGTCAAGTTTATTTAATGAGATATTAGCCGCCAATAAAGTTTCACAGAGTTCTTCGTTAAAATTATCAGCTTCCAACGGGTCCAATTTCTGTGTATATTTTAGCGAAGCTAAGTGAAGTACGTGCGATTTTTCGGCATTCTGTAACGATATTTTACAGTCTTTGCAATAAATTTCGGAATCACTGACAATGGAGGACATACAATCAGTATGACCCTTAATCCATTCCGCCATTGTTTCACGATGCCATTCTCGACGTTATTCCATATCATATCTGAAAAAGTATCATAAACAATGTTCTAGATCTAATTAAATGATGAAATGTATGCGTATGTTATTGACACTTAACGAAATCCAGTGCACACTTACGTTAAGATAATTGGGAGAACTACATTCAATTAAACGGTATTAAATATGAACTATTACAAACATTGCGAAGTATGTTATTAACAGTCAAAACAATGAAAAAACGAAACTAGCTCAACGTGCTTTATTTATCTTACGAAATATAAGGTATATATATATATATATATATAATCTAATAATCTCCTCTACCATATTAATGGTGTGGGGCGTTTATCCTCTTCTTACTTTTTATGAATCTTTTCCATTCATTTCTATTCCTCGCCATGCTCTTCGCCTCTGTCCAAGTTTTGCCTTTCCTCCTCAAAATCTCTGCTATGACATCATTCCATGTCGTCCTTGGCCTTCCCTTCTTTTATTTTTCATTATTCTTGCTTCCCATATCCTTCTTGTCTGTCTCGTATGTTCCATTCTATATAGATGTCCCCACCATCCCAACTGTCTTTACTCAATATGTTCCAACACTGACTGTATATTTAGATCTTTTCTTATTTCCGAATTTCTTATTCCTTCCATCTTTGTAACTCCTCTGACTCTTCTTAAATATTTCATTTCTACTGCTTGTATTTTACTTTTTTGTCTTGCATTTAATATCCAGGATTCGCATCCATATACTAATATCGGTCGGTATATTGCCTTATATACTTTTAATTTTGTTTCGCGGGATATCTCTTTTTTGTTAATGAACTTATTCCTCATACTATGATACAGCTTTGTTGCTTTTTCTATTCGTTGGTTAATCTCCTTCTATTTCGATCTTCATATCTATCTCTTCATCTCCCACTACCATTACTTTGGTTTTATTCTTATTCATCATCATTCCACTGTTATTTAGTGTCGTATTCCATATTATTAAATTCCGTTGTAGCTCTTCCGCACTGTCAGCTGTAATTACTATGTCGTCTGCGAATGCCCCCTGTGAAACTTCGACTAGCTTTAAGTTAATGTGTCCAACTCTGATCTTTTTACTTTCTTTTGTACACCTTTTGATAATGTCGTCCATATAAACTATAAACAGCATTGGGCTCAGGCTTCCTCCTTGTCGGAGTCCCTCCTTTGTTCTGAAGGTTTCTGATTCTAAATTATTAGCTATTACAGCGTTGGTGTTATTATCATATATTTCCTGTATTAATCGTCTTATTTTTCCATTGACCCCTCTCTCTTTTAATATATTCCACAGTCTTTCTCTTGGTACCTTATCGAATGCTTTTTCTAGATCTATAAATGCTAAAAATACTTTCTTCTGCTCTCTATAGGCGTTTTGGATTATTTGCTTCACGGAAAATATTTGGTCTTGTGTGCTCCTTCCTTTTCCAAACCCACTTTGTGGTTCGTGTAGCGTATTTTCGAGTTTTTATCTATTATTTGCTCAAGAATCTTCATTGCAGTGCTTAGAAGGGTTATTCCTCTGTAGTTATTGCATTCTTTTTTGTTTCCTTTATTCTTTTATATTGGTACTATTAATGACTTCCTCCAATCGTTTGATATCTCCTCTTCTCTCCATATTCTGTTATATATTTTCAACATTACTTCTCTTCCTTTTTGTCCTATATTTTTAATCATTTCTGCCGTAATCTTGTCGTTCCCATCTCTCTGTTTATGTATTGCTTCTTCCAATTCGTCCATGGTAATTATTTCTTCCATCTCTTCTTTTTCTATTGTTTGTTGTTCATCGGTATTCTCATTTTCCACTCCTTCGTTTAGCAATTCTTGGAAGTATTCTTTCCATCTTTCTATGATTTTCTTTTATCGCTTAGTATATCTCCCTTCTTATTTTGTATATTATTATGGTGTGTAGATTGAGACATTTCTTCATTCCTTACTGACTTCAAAACTCTATAAAATAGTTTTTGCTTTTCTTTACTATTTTTTTCCATCTTTTCACCAAATTCTTGCCATGTCTCTTTTTTTGCTTCTGCCACTGTTTTACTTTTTTTCTTTCTTCTTTGTATATATTGTGTTTTTCCGCTGTTTGTTCTGCTAAATATATTTTCCATGCCTTTTTTTGACTTTACTTGATACCTTATTTCATTTGTCCACCACTTTGTTTGTCTTTTGTTTTTCTTCTTGCTTACTCCACATATCTCTTTAGTTGTAGTTATTATAATTTCTTTGAACGTATTCCAAATTTCTTCAATATTTCTATTCATTTCTACATTTTCTGCTCTTCCAGTTATCCTTTTCTGGTAACTTTCAGCGATATCTTTACTTCTTAGTTTGTATGTTCTAAGTAATTCTTTTTGGTTTTCTTTCTGTTTGTATATATATTTCTTTTCTTTATTTTGAACTTTTTCCTTTATTTTTGATATAACAACAAAGTGATCGCTCCCTATTTCCGGTCCTCTTCTTACTTTTGTATCAGTCACGATTCTTCTATTCTTTTTGTCAACCAATATATAATCAATTATGGACTTCTCTTCCCTGCTCTTAACTTCCCTGGTATATGTGTGTATATTTTTGTGTTGGAAAAGACTATTAGTTATTACCAAGTTGTGTATCATGCAAAAGTCTAGCATTCTTCTTCCATTGTTATTTCTAACCGTCTCTCCGTTTGTTCCTAATACTTCAGTGTATTCATCGTCTCTTATACCAACTCTACTGTTGAAGTCTCCCATTACAAAAATTATTCCTTTCGCAACTTCTACCACCACTGTTAATTCTTCCCAAAACTAATTTTTGTTATCTGCTATGTCGTCTTCATTTGGTCCGTATACTACTATTATTGTTTTCATTATGTTCCTCTCCTTCATCTCTATTAGTAATATTCTTTCTGACCATGTCTTCCAGTTATGAATTTGGTTTTCTAATTTTTTGTGTAAAATGCATCCTACTCCTGCAGCTGCTCTTCTTTCTTTTCCTACACCACTGTATAATAAAGTGTGACCATTGTCCATCTTAATTATTCCCTGTGCCTTTTTCTTCGTTTCCGTAATTGCTAATATGTCTACTTCTAACTCTTCGAATTCCTTTTCTAATTCCTTTTCTTTTCCTGTTATACTTTTTATGTTCCACGTGCCAATTTTCCATATTATGTTTTCTTTATCCTTACTTTTCCTTATCTTTTCTATTTTTTTTGTGTCATCGTTATCATATTCATCATTATTTTGTTTATTCTCCTTTATCGTGTCCTTTTTCTTGCCCGGGTCATCATCTTCATTTCTACTAGTCTTTATTATTAGTTTTTTGACATTATTTTTGCGATTTCTTTTTTTCTTTCCAATTCTCCTTCCTTCTTATTCCAATTCTCTTTTTCTCTATTCCATCTCCATTGTTCTCCCTCCACTATTAGCTTTTGAAATCCTATCTTGACGGTTTTTCCTTTCATTCTCTCTTCTTTGGCCTTTCTACGTATCTTTTCTTGTATTTCTCTTTCCTCCTTCGTCATATCATCGTTAATATATCTTTTGTTCTTTGTATTCGCTTAATTTACCCTTGTTTTTCATCATTTGTATCTTATCATGTGTATTCTTCAGTTCTATTAAGCAAGTTTCTGGGCCCAGTTGTTTCACCGCTTTAATTTCTATTTCTATTTCCATGTACTTCTGGATAATTTCTTCTACCACTACTTTTAGATGCCCTTGATCACTCACATCTATTTTTAATCCCTGCATAACTGCATTATTTCTTCTATTCACTCCCTCCAGTCTATCTAGTCTTCCTTTCACACTCCTACTTTCTTTTTTCAGTTCTGCATTTTCTTCTTTGATTTTCTCATTATCCAATTTAATTCCTTTCATTTCTTCCATATATTTATCTTGTTTTCCCTCTATATGTTGCACTTGTGTAACCAGTCCTTGCATCATTTCCATTAATTTGTCTAATTTATTTTCGTCATCGCTTGCTCCTTTCTCCGTTGTTTTAGTTGTCTTTTTATTCTTCCCAAGCATTTCGGTTATATCTCTTTGTCCCCTCTTTCTTTTTCCCTCATCTGTTGTGCTCCCATCGCTATCCATTTCCAACAGTGTTCCTACTATTTTAGTTTTTCTTATGACGGTCCTTTTCTTCTTATCGCCTCTATTTATTTTATTAACGCCCGACTTCTCTTCAGGGTACCGTACTTTATTTTATTATTTCTGTTTCCAAATCTCTGGTTTGGTTCGCAGCACCGTACTTTTTTCTTTAGTTGTTATTGTTGAAATATATCCGTGTGTGTCGAATGCCCGAGTCGACCTCTCGGAGGCAGTCAACACATGTTTTTTTAATCTGAATAAATTGTCTTACCTTCTACTTTCTTCTTGTATTTCTGTATCACTTCTACTTTTTCTTCTTCTTCACACTTGTCTCCTTTCTGTGTATTATTAACTCGGTATCTCCCTATTATTGGGTTAAAAATCCGGAGCCGATATATACACGTCTTCCAACCTTGGACTCTCTCCAATATAAGGTAAATATAATAAGTTTTAAAAACTCCTCATCCTTCTACCTAAGCCGATGAAGAAAGGAATTTAAGAGTAAAATCGACTTAATAATAATACTGATATTAAAGATTCAAGTCATTTAATATTGTTAGTCATGCTGAAGTAATATAATATAAAATATATGCAATTACTCCCAGTGTCCAGCAGGGTTCAATACTAGGTCCAATAATATCTTCAATATACACATCACAATTTGTTAAACAAATTAGACATTGTAAAATAGATACGTACGCGAACGACATTCAAATAGGTATATATTTCTTTTAAACCTAGCTGTACAGCCAACAAGTGTGTTTTTGTAATTTTCTCAGCTGCTAAAAATAATATTTAGATTATTGTTTCAGAATTGGTGGTTTTGAGACAGGAAATTTTTTTATAAAGAATAACATTTTTGCGCAAAGGCCCAAATAATTTTTTCCCTATATGTATACGTATACGTTAAAACAAAAAAAAATATATTTTATGAAAGTAAGAGATACAAATATTAGATTTCATAGTGAACATTTTCGTCTTATTTTCCTCAACGAGAATTACATTGGAATACACTTCAAAGCGGATTTAACCTACTTATATTGAAAACTCTTCAAAGTGCTCCTAGTGCACTTTGCTGTAAATAGTAAATTAAACTGCTAGTAACGTTAAAACGACCACATCTGAATAAGGAGTCCTTCTGACGATGCAACGACGCCTTTAAAGCTGACGTATTGGCCCAATGTAACTTTATACTATAATCGTATTTACCAAGTTATTGGATGTCGTCGGTCACATTGTGACAAGGAAGGAATAAAATACGACGTTTCTATGAACAAATATATAATTTCATTTATTTAATACGATCGTATCCAATTCAAATAACTTGTGGAAGTACCATGCACAACTCAAGTTTTTCTGTGAGCGACAAGTAGACAAACAGATATGCAACAATGCAAATAGGAACATTAGGAATGATTTAATTAAGAGTTAAGACACACAAGCACATTATACATATTGTAATAAACATCAGTGTACACGAAAGCGAAAAAACAACAAACAAACAGTGTAGAACACAAGATATAGATATGGAAACAATAAAATACTTGGATGTATAACGTACATCAGCGGATAATTACTATCACAAGCATACATACATACATTTATATGTAAACATATATGCATATATGTACGAATTGGGATACACGGCATACACCTAGGTGTCATTACCAACAACGAACGCACAGACGTCTTTCGGTCTTTAAGGCTTCGTCAGTGTACGTTGTGCTGTTAGGAATGATCAACAACTAAGATCGTATTTTATATCGGCTTGCAAGTGTGACAAAAATAACTTTGTTAATTGTGATGAAAACTCGAAGGAATGCAACTTCAACAGCATTCCATTATGATCGACACGGTCAAAGGCTTTAGAAAAATCTATATAAATGACGTCAATTTGTGTCCCACCTTTAATTGCACTAGAAATGTTTTCGGAGAATATTAACAAATTTGATTCTATCGACCGACCCTTCAGAAATCCATGCTCTTCGAGCGCTATCCTACTCTAATCCTGATCGTATATCTTGCAGGGAAGAATTTGCTAAAAGATTTTTGTAACGGCTGATATCTCAGAAACTGGTCTGTAATTTGTCATGAAGCTTTTATTTCCTGATTTAAAAATGGCTATAACTGTTGATAATTTCTATTCATCAGGGGAAACACCACTAGATAAGATCAGGCCAAAAATATGCCTCAAGAATTCTACCAAGTATTCCTCACATGTTTTATACTGGGTGCCCCAGCGTAGCAGTAAAGTCCATTATTGGTATCTAATATTGCAGATAACGAATAATTTTTAATACAAAAATTATAGATAATCATAAGCTCTACAATTTAAATATATTTTCATTTATGCAGAGTGTTCTACAACAACGAATCAACACAAACATATTGCTGTGGTGGCTGCTACACTGTTAAAAATGGTAAATTTCTTAAATGAATTGAAAATGTAACATTGCCACACGTTGGGTACAGCCATATAAATTATGCTGTAGACTCAATAATTTTAATAAATGCTAGTAAATGACAAAATCATTATATTCTACCTATAAGCTTATTCCTTAACAGCATACTATTTTGAAAGTTCTTATGAGTTCTTACAGTAATTTTTGCTTCTTCTATTGTGGTATACCTCTTATTTAGCTTTTTGTTTGGGATAAGGTTAAGTAAGTAAGTCAATCATTAATAACATTATTATATTGTATCTATATCCATTTTTGTATTACATATAATGAGGAAAGAAAACATTTACATTTAACTCGAAGTACAGATTAAATCTCTAACAAGTCGATTCTTTTTTTTCGTTTATATATAAAAAGCAATTGCTATCGGCAACTTTTATCGCCTCTCTTGTCAAATTAGATTCTAGGTTGGCATTGATTTTTTGAAACGTCTGTGATGAAATCTTTCTTGTTTGTTTTCTCAAGTTTTCGAATCTACACCAACACGCACACATTGTCTTTGACAGTTTATACACTAATATCGGCACCTTCAATTGTTTGTTATTAGAAGTTTTTCACAAACTTGCTATGTTTCATCTACGGTAGGTATATTTTCCTTTCTTCTTAATATAGACCCTCATTGTACTTGTACATGAACATATTTCCTTTTTCGACATTTGCTATATATTTTCTATTTCCATTTACTAAAGTTATCCTTATTTTTCTTTTAGAAATACCTCGATAGGGTAATACTGGGAACACATTGTAGACAACTGGAATCTTTCTTACGGATCCTGTACCATAAAGACCAGTCGCCCCCGTCACACCGTCTCCAAATTCAATCCAGGCTCTCTCTTCTGGTAATACGTTAATTTGCAGAAAGGTGTAAACAATATTGACACTGCATTTTTCTTTTGCAGGTTTTTAAACCACACATGACTATTTCCATAGTCTATTGAAATCCTTGTGTTATACATATAGGAACTAATAAATGTATTTTTAATTTATACAGTTACTGTTACTGTGTTACTATTACAAAATATTTCCTAAGAATTGGCACCATTATGCATGTCTGAATTTACATTTATTCATTTAAAATTGTGTTCTCGTCTCGAACATACCTAATATGGCCTTGCTCATATAATTTAATGGAATTTAAATGATTTACTCTCTTTATTGTTCCATCTTTTAACATGACTTTCAGTACCTTTTTGTTTTTGAATAATGGTCCATTTAAAATGTTTAAGGCTGTTCTAACGCCTTGTAAGAAATTAGGTTCTGTCTCTTTATATTCAAACCATATCTCATGCTTGTCTTTTCTACAAAATATAGAATGCAATGATTTATTTTGTGTTTGTTTTATGCCTAATTTTAGTACCTATTCAACTTAATATATACAGGGTGTATTTGAAATAAGGGGACAGAGTATGATAAATGGAAAGATGTAATTATGTAGAATATAAATCCCAACAATTGTGAGTCAATTACGACACGAACGCCAAAATTAAAACCCCCCGAAAAGTGTTTAATGTGTCGCCTATGGATTTACCATGTGTCTATATCGTAGGTATCGCGCCAGTTAGACCAGACCGCCGACGTCATGAGTGGTAATAAATAATATTTTCATGGGACTAAATAAACACGCATAGATACACACACCGCAATAACAGTTGTAAACGTTATAAAAACCCCAATTGTTTACCAAATCCAAACAGGTGTTCTTGCTGAGAGTTCAACAACCTTAATATGAAATATCAGCTGATTTGGGAAAATTTCCCAATAAAATTGATGCGTGTACTTTATTCGATTTCTTTTGATCTCTTTTAAAATACCTTAGTTTTCAACAACGAGATTTTTTTTTACTGAGATGCCGACTGTATGAATTTTGTAATTATTTTAATATTTGCCAGGATTATTTAGATATTACATTTTCTTCTGCAATAAATGTATAGTAAGTACTATTACTGTTATTATGATTAAATTCAACGACTTTTTACTTCTTATTTCTCACAAAATTTGTGTTGTAAAATTTGCCCAACTCTACTTATGAGAAACATTTATTTTAATTGGACGCAAGTGAATTAAGAAAACATATTTTATTTTATTATAATAAAACTAGAAATAAACGTAAAATGAAGATAGTTTATTTTTTACAACGTTACTGTGCTCGTTCTCCTTTTTTATTTTAAAATTGTTGGTTCTGAAAAGAACCGATTTGTAAACAGGTGAAACAGGTGGAAAGCTCACAGGGAATGTTCAAAGTGTCCGCCATCAGCGCGGAGGCACGCCTCTAGGTGACGTGAATAATTTTCACGAACTCGCTGCAGATGTGCCTCTTGTCTAATACGCTGTGTCGCGTCAAAAATTCGTTGCCGTAAGTCTTCTACGTTTTCAATCTCTCCACCACTGTAGACAAGAGTTTTCATATAACCCCAAAAAACAAAAGTCTAGTGGATTTAAATCTGGGCTGCGAGCAGGCCACGGTATGGGACCTCCACGTCCAATCCATCTAGGATATGTGGCATTTAAAAAGTCGTGTACTGCTCGTGAAAAATGTGGGGGTGCCCCGTCGTGCATAAACCACATCTGCCTTCGTATGTCTAGCGGTACATCGTCTAGATAGTCCGGCAAAACGTTTTCCAAAAACTGTAAATAACTAGCTCCATTTAGCCGCTCTGGAGGTACATATGGTCCTAGAACAGTATCTCCGAAAATGACGGCCCATACGTTCACCAAAAATTGATGCTGAAACCTATGTTGACTTACCATGTGCGGATTGGCATCTGCCCAATGATGTGCATTATGATAATTCATAATACCACATCGCGTAAAACAGCATTCATCGGTAAATAACACTGTAGCAGTGAAGCTTACATGTTCTGCTACACGTTGACGAAACCAGGTGGCAAATTTAATTCGCAACGGACGATCATTTTCAGTTAGTTCTTGTACACGTTGAATATGATAGGCGTGTAATAAATTACTCCTCAACATACTATGTACCGTACTGTGAGACACCCCCACCTGTCTTGCTGCATCTCGTGTACTTACACCTGGATTTCCCTCTATAATATCCAGTAACTCTTCTTCCGCACGCAAAACTCTACGGGGCCTTTCACGTCCTCGACCTTTGTAATTTGGTAACAATCTACCTGTTTCCCTTGTTCTGAAGACGACATCCATTACGCACTTGTAAGATGGGACTCGACGATTAGGAAAACGCAACCTATACGTCCGACAAGTTCGACGTACATCTCCACCCGTTTCACCGTAAATGTACAACATATCGAACAGTCCGTGTGTTGTGTAAGCCATAGTCGAAACATCCACATGTAACAATCGAACGAGACTGACCTCGCACGCCTTCACACTCCTACTTAGTACCCCACCCTTGCATACCCTACAGTCGTATTGAAGTGCAGTGGTGCGACGAATATTTTAAAAATATCTTTGTAATTTTTAAAATTTTAAATTGCGCAAAATATTTTGGATTTCAGTCTAATAAAATTAAATCTTTCCATTAATCATACTCTGTCCCCTTATTTCAAATACACCCTATATATTCTAACGTATACATTTTTGTAATAGCATTGCCCCTTGAATGTTAGCAACCTATTTTACTTATTGTAACTTCTTTTGAGTAATGCCTAAATCTTAAAATAAACGTTTTAAAGATAAAATTAATGTTCTTTTTCAACAACTCAACTAATTCTTAACATTATTATTTTTATTTAATGTGAAGGTCACAGCATGTTTTTTTGAATGGAATGCTATGCAGTTTTTACATTTTATGATAGCCCTTAAAGGGGTGATTAAACTGACATCAAATTGTATTTGCCGATTTTCAACTGTTCTGAGATTTTTCTTTAAAAATTGTACATTTGCTATGAAATAACGATTGATGATGAAATACCTGTTATGGGGTCAATTAGTAGAGATATCTTTTCAGTACGTAAAATTAATGTTTGTTTCCACATATCTACGCATGCTCTTTAGAGTTACATACCAAGTATTTAGAATAGAATTTTGAATATTTTTTGTTTGGAAAAAGGTTTTTTAAAATTTGAACATGAAGTAACACACTTGCAGGTTTATTTTTCTAAGATAAAAGTATTTAAAACAATTCAGAACAACTTGTGTATAATTTGGAACGCTCATACGTATAAGAAAGTCGTGTGGTGGCCACACCTCATTTTTTAAAAATTGTTAACGATTTGAAGAAACTGGCAGTACTCCGTATAGAAAAGGAGCCGTGTTACTGCTGCTGTAGAAAACACAGATGCACAAAAGGTTCTTTTGTTATACGTTCAAGAAAATCCTCATACAAGTGTGCGTAAACTTTCTAGAGTTCTTGATGTTAGCAAAAACTTTATTAAGAGAACCTTAAAGAGGATTTTTTAATTTTTTATATGATAACTTATAATTACTGTAATGCTTGAAAATAGTAACTCATACATTCTTCATGATATTGCGAAAGTTATAAAAGTTTTCAATAACATACATTTAAATACTTGTATTGGCGGTTTGCTTTTCAAGTGAAGTTATAAATGATTTCTTTAATTTTAAAGTAATTTAAAAGTTATAGTCTAAGTATTACGATAAACAATTTTATTACACAGAGCGACTGCGATATTATAATTATTGTTAATTCATGAACTTCCAAACTTTTCAATTGCTTATTTGTAAAAAGAAAATATTATATATATAATATTAGATTGGAAGTAACTCTTTTCGATTAATTTTGATTGTGTTATGTGTAATTAAGTCATGGCAATTCATATTTTTAAGTCGTAAACGGGTTTATTCAGATATAATATCCTATAATTTTTGCAATATCGCCCACAGGTCGAAGAAAGTATATATTTTAATTAGTAAATTTAAGTACTTTCAAATGACATATAAATATACTTTTTTATTTTTTTTTAACTTTAGCGAATGGTATGTAATTCTAAAAAATGTGCTGAAAAGATATATCTACTAATTGAGCCTACAATAGGTATTTCATCATGAATCGTTATTTCATAGCAATTTTTCAAATGTTGTACAATTTTTAGCGAAAAATCGCCATATCTCAGAAACAATTAAAAATCAACAAATACAAGTTGACGTCAGTTTAATTAGCCCTTCAAGGGCTACCATAAAATGTAAAAAAATACATAGCATTTCATTTAAAAAAACATAGATTGTGTTGGTTCGTCGTTGTTGAACACTCTATATAAATGAAAATATTTTTAAATTGTAGAGCTTATGATTATCTACAATTTTTGTATTAAAAATTATTTGCTATCTACATTATTAGATACCAATAATGGACTTTACCGCTAGGCTGTTACACCCAGTATATGTAGGCAGGAACGTCATCCAGGCCAACCGATTTTCTATACTCAGCTTCTTAATGGAAAAACAACTATCCTCACTAGTTATTTCATTGACAGTAATGTGCTCAGAAACCTCAATATTGAAATCAACACCATGTACTAGCATAAATTGTAGAGCTTATGATTATCTACAATTTTTGTATTAAAAATTATTTGCTATCTACATTATTAGATACCAATAATGGACTTTACCGCTAGGCTGGTACACCCAGTATATGTAGGCAGGAACGTCATCCAGGCCAGCCGATTTTCTAGACTTTAGCTTCTTAATGGAAAAACAAATATCCTCACTAGTTATTTCATTGACAGTAATGTGCTCAGAAACCTCAATATTCAAATCAACACCATGTACTAGCTGTCCATCATAAATAGTTTTAAAGTATGTAGCGAAGCCTTTAGCTATAGTTACGCTATCTGGAAATTAAATGTCATCATAGGTGAAGGTCTGAAAATGCTCCACAGTCCGCCTCCTAGGTATATAATCTAGTTAAAGAAAAAAATCCTAAATTCTTTAAATATTTCTGGACAACTTTGCCTTGATATAACTCCTGCAGTCATTCTTATAATTCGTTTCTGGGACCTAAATACGTCCTCAGAAGAGACAGAGCTATCCCAAAAGTGTATTCGATATCTTAACCTGGTATGAGACGATCAACCAGTTCCGAAGCAAAATACACTCAGTTCTCTCCAATGGGACTTCCAATTCAGATATTGATCAAAATGCAATCCCAAGAATCCTTCTGGTAATTACGTATAATCATAATTTCTGAGGTATCTTCTAATTATCACTAAAAAATGTTTGTATTTAAATATTTTCAATAACAAAATATAAAAACGAAGTGGCACCAGTAAAGCTGATTTATTAATGAATATAAATTTAAACAGGAATTGCAAAGATATAATAATACGATTAACATTGGGAGGATTAAATAATAAGTAAGAAAATGTTTATATCTGGAGGTAAAATGGAGGTAAACCGATATTTTCTGCTGATTTAGATCCACAGGAAATGAGAATACAGAATCATATTCGCAAATTCAACGGCATTATCTTCCATAATTCATTTTAATATTATTTCATTCGGAAGCGTAAACAACGAACATCTAAATATTTTGATATCCTGAGAGTGAAAAGAGGGAAAATACCGGCAAAGGTATTAATTAAAATAACGTCTTGAGGTTTCTGATATTTCCTGCTTCCAATTTCACCTTCGACCAATTCCGTCGTTTTTCAATTTATTCAATTTACTGTGCAAATTTGAATATTCGCCTCATTGAATTTTGTATTTTTTGCAACCCTCGTAAAATACATATTAGACATATCGCGATTTGGATCCTAATAATTTATACGTAACGTTATATGGTATGCTGATATATTTACTTTAAGGTAAATTTACTCTAAGGCAAATATTGAACGAAGAACTAGAATAAAGAAAGAATGATAGCATGGAGCATTTTTGCCGAAGAACAACGCATAATTTTGTAGAATAATATTAAATAAATATGTGTTGCCTTAAAATTCAGTAATAATATCTATTATATGGATTGAATTACAAATGATCACACATATTCAAATATTTAAGAAGAGGCACATATACAAAATATGAGGGGGGGAACGTACTAAATCATAGTTTCCTTCTGTTTATTTTTCCCTATCATTAATCTTTTTAAAATTAAATTTACCTTATTAAATTATCAATGCAAAAGCAGAAAATTATAATTACAAGTTTCTTATTCGGAGCTTCTGTTATATTGTCATAAAATACTTGCCCCCCCTCCAACATTTAAAACTACGTTTTAATCTCAACCTTTAATAGCGTGAACCACAACATCCTTCCAAAAATGTTGGAGTTGTTAGGTTACAGGGGAGTAATTCAAAAATTAATGAAATCGCATTTAACAAATCGAATCCAGTGTGTAACAGCAAAGGGGAATTACGATCGGACTGGTTACAAATACAGCATGGAATACCTCAACGATCCATTCTGGGGCAGTTTCTATTTCTTTATATACTAACGATCTACCAAAAGTATGTAAGAATTTTATTCATATTTAACAAATCGAATCCAATGTGTAGTAGCAATTGATAAATGCTTCAAGCTATAATCTAACTGGTTACAAGTACAACCTGGAATACCTCAAGGATCCATTCTGTGACCATTCTATTTCTTTATATACTAACAATCTACCAGAAGTACGTAAGAATTTCATTCATATTTAACAAATCGAATTCAATATGATAAATGCTCGAAATCACGATCTGACTGGTTACAAGTAGAACATGGAATACCTCAAGGAACAATTCTGGGTCCATTTCTATGTCTTTATGTACTAACGATCTACCAGAATTGAGTAAGAACTTTTTAACATGTTTGCAGATGATACCTTAATTATTATTGCGGTTGAAAATGGTGTGTTACTGTAAGATAATACAGTGAATACAGTGAATAAAGTAAATAACTGGTTTGTAGAAAGTAACTTAAAATTAAACGTTGAGAAAACGAATATGGTAAGGTTTACCTTACAAAAAAAAAAACTATAGATATTGCTTATGAAAACACTAACTTAAAATCAACCCAACATAGCATATTTCTAGGACTAGAACTGGATAGCCTATTAAACTGGAGAGAGCATATTCATATGCTTGGCAAAAATCTACAGGATTGCCTTTGCGTTGCGAACTATATCATCCCAAGTCCATACATGCACACAAATAGCTCTTAGTAAGTACCACGCTTACATAATATCTAGACTATGATGAATGAATTCAGAAAGATCTGAATGTTCTGCATACGTATACATACAGTAACAGGGACTACATTTTAGTGACATATTCCCTACATGGTTTTAAGTTCGGTCCGAATTTTTCTATATTAAAACAAAGATTTTTAATTTAATGTTCGTACAAAACATATTCTGCAAAGCATTTGCGTGAAGATATCTTCTACGCGTTTATGCAATTAAAGGCGCTCGCTCCTTTCAGCTGATCATGCTTTAAAAATGCGCTCATGCGGGAATGTAGTTTTCCCACACTTATTTCGTAAATAACTATAACAGATATTTTGTAACCCGTTAAGATACCGAATCTTTAATTGATTACCATTTGTTCCGCAATTGACTACTATAAATTTACCCGTCAAATACCTAAACTCTCACAGGCACACCCATCGATTCTGATGTAAAACGAAATGAACGTTTATCGATTTTGGACGTTTTTATTTTTTTTTCGCAGTAACGCGACGCGGAAGTATATTTCGGCTGATTTTTTTTTAATCGCCGGGGAAGAAAACAGAAAATAAAAAGTACAATAATGAAACGAATCCGTCGATTCGGCATGTCACAATGGTTGGTGGCGACAGAGATTGATAAACCGCGTACAAAACACAACAACATCGATCCTAGTTCGTTGTACTCCCGAAATAAAATAAGGATAACGGACTCCTTTCTTCTTTCGGATAGTATATATTCTCTTCGTAAAACAGCGCACAAACACATACCTACACTAATCCTGCTGTAGTCCCTTTCGCCAGCAAAGAGGTCCTGCCACAATTAATCCGAACTCGAAATCAATCAATTACTTTGCTTAACAACGGATTATTCCGACCGAAAGCAATTTATTCGATTCACTAGAACGGATCTAACAATTCCGTGTTCGATGTTAATAATACAAAATGATGTGGTATTGTATATAGTGGATATCAGCGTTTAAATACGTCTGTCTGCTCGTGTGAATTAATTTTTAAATCTGATCTTGGTTATAGCGACTGATTTAATGGGAAAGAAATAAATGAAATTTCAAATTTTTCGCTGAAAATAAATACTGTTTTTTCAGAATATTTTGTTACGGTCTAAAAGGCTGCCTTGTATATATATATGTGTATTTTTCAATACCATTAGTTGCATCTGCCTAGCTTCTAATGGTTTTTATTTTATTTTCTTTAAAAAGTTTGTTAATTTCTTTTGGCCCACACGGTATAGTGTGTGTATTCACGGTTGCCGAAGATGCTCTATTAATATAAATTTTTATTTGTTTTACCTTATAATAATGTTAGAATAATATTTAATTGTTTTATTAGTATTTTGCAATACTTTAATAGTATTATACGAATTACTGAATTCAGCTTTAGTTTTTGATTTATTATAATACCTGATTTTGGTGTACATCTATGGAAAGACTAGGTTATTCTCAACTTGGCCGTGTGAATTCATTAAAATTTGCACATGCAGGTCATTTTAATTGTTTGTGTAATTTTCTGTTTCTAAAACTACTATAATGAAGCTAAGGTAATTTTGCCATGTTTTTCTTTTCGTTTCACAGTTTAATTCTAATTTTTAATAAATATCCCCTAAATACGCAAAAGCCGTTTATGCGTGGTTCTCGTAAATTTTACAGTATTCGCCCACTTATCTTTCGTCTGTTGTTAGAATTTGAAAGTAAACTCTTAGTGCAAGGGTATAAAAGATTTATTCTAGTATCGTTTATTATCGGTGGTAAAACCGCATTATGCTGTTATAGTACTAATTGTGTGAAGAATTTTAGGGAATCTTTATTCGTAGATGTGATGGATGTGACGATGACTATTTTCTTTTGAAACGACTTTTTGTCGGAGTTTAAATCGCATGTGATTTGCTGGATTAATTAACACAAAAAGAAGTGTGTTCTTAACTGCTAAACTGTATAATTTTTTGTGGTGCTCTCTCTCTGTCACACAGATAAGATTTATATCTTTAAATTTTAATTATTTAATATGGCTGACGCCACGTGTTCTCACCTAAATTATTAATTTTGTTTAGTATTCCTTTCTCTTTTATTTTAAGGAATCTAGTGCCAGCAAGAAGCACAAATTATCTAATGTTACTTGAAGCACTTACTTATTGCTGGATTGAGGCATAACCTATTTAGGGCTTTCAGTGCTCGTTTGTTTTATGGGAGCTATCATTGGCAGATGATTTATATCCAAGTGGTTGGTTCGATACCATTCAATACCAGAGTTTTCATCTTCTTTTCAACACGAAGCCAAGTGTTAACCTAAGATTTTATTTGAAACCGTAATAGTTAATTTACCAGCTAGGAATAACCATACTTGATTGGTTATTACGTAAAATTGTAGCTTTACGAAAGTAGACGAATTAATTCTTGAATATTGTTTATGATTAAAGTGAAACGACAACTTGATCAAACCGTCAATGATTTAAATTTCGAAAAATTATATCTCAATGTATGTAAAGTTTTTCCGTAATGCCATATACAAGGTGAGTCATCTGCACGGGGAAGGCAGATTGTGACTTTATGAGAAGAAATATTTTGAAACGATTTTTTCCAATGATGGCCACTTATAAGGAACGCGTTTTAAAATTATTTTGTATTGTACAGGGAGTTCCATAACTTGGTGGCTGACAATAGTTATAGTTTTTTTAAACGTCTTCGTATAATTATTAGTCAAAAAGTTATAAGATGGCATATGCCTAAATTTTAAGATTTTCGACTTATTATTATTTTTCCGAAAAATTCAATGTTTTTTATAAAATTATATTTATTGAAAACGACGCATTAGATAAGACACAATTTTTGGTCGAGTTGTTCATAATAAAAGTCCTAATATAAACATATTTCGTTGTTTTGAGAAAATTGTAGAAAACTGTTCTGGAAATATATGGGCGACCAAAATGAAAAAAAATTGTGCTCAAACCTTTCATATTAATAATAATCAAATGAATAAGTAATCAAAAAATACAAAATTAAATGTACTGTTAGTTTAAAATTTAAATTTTTGTGGATATTCGCCCTTTTTCCAGATTAGTGCTGTTAGATGTGGTGCATTGACTCCAAGTTCGCCCTTTGGTTATGTGTTAAATTCATTCGCTCAAACCTCTAATTAAGAGTTGGTGAGAACTTTTAATGATTAATTACAATAAAATCATAACAAATAGTTCTAAAACATTTCAGTAAAAGTCAAAGAAGAAAAAAAAAATTTGTAAAAAAATATGAAAGTACAAATGAAATTAAAGCAACAATAAACTACAATAATTCTCAAAAAATTAATAATTAGGTGCAGTCTTCGTCCTCTTCATCGGTCTCCAAGACCCTATCTTCCACGTTTGGTCTAAATTACATAAGATAGAGATGCAGTTTGTTATATTATTACATCGAATTTCTCAATCCTGCCAAAATGTGACCTGTTAATAACGTCCAAATTCTCTAATGCCATATAACATTTAGCCAGCAATGGTACACCAGTTGAAACACTACTTGTTGGCATATTAATATTACGAACTAATTTTAGTATTCTCTCTGTTCGACTATACATACTTAACAATTTTTTCGTACCGTATCGCGTACACAGCATATAATCAACGAACAAAACTATTTTTAGTTTATGCTGTCTATAGTAAAGCAATGCACGTTCGCCCTTTAGGCGTTTTAGCCTTGTTACATTCGTCCTTTTGGACGGATTGTTCTAAACACATTCGCCCAAAGGAAAAATGTATTTTTGATTACCGACACCTTATATTCCATCAAATATCTTCATCCTTTTGCCAACATCATCTTACAGTAGGTACTTATTTTTTGGTACATAAAGCTCTAAATCTTAAAATTGGCGCGTTCGCCCTTTTGGCAAAGTACCATCGATACATTTGTCTAGAAGTGATTTTTTTCAAATGGAGCACCCTGTACATCGGTCCATTTTTGGATTGCTTACCAAATTTCGCACCAAAAGCATCTAAGGCGTTATCATTTTTAAAGTGACCATTACTGAGCTATTGTCGTTTTCGATATAATTTAGCCACCTTCATATTTTCAGTTGTCAAGCCAAATTTTATAATGATTTTTTCTAATAATGGGCTTGGAGATGATTTTTGTATGTAACAGTTAATTGATGAGGCTGATACATGTTGAAACTCCATATTTAACTGAATAAATAAAATACGTAAACTTAGTTTCAAAAATTATTTAATAATATCACTACAATATTGTTTCGCCAAACTTTGGCTTCATCAGGTGATGAGAAACTGAATATACAAAATTATTACAACATAATATATAATGTCACAACAGTATGGGATATGAGTGGGGGTATTTTATAAACTATAGCATTGTAACAACGGGGAATAATTGAATTGAGACTGATCGTTTAAAGCACGACCTAATTTACTATATCTATTAATTTCTAAGGTTTCTAATAAATTAAGTTTCTGTCCTTTATTTTGAATATGTAAAACTTTGAAATCTCTATTGAATTCGTGTTCTTCATCTATACAATGCGTTGCGAAGGTAGAGTCCGTTTTTTTACCCATATAACTTTTTTCATGTTCCCCTGTCCTTTGTTCAAAAGTACGGCCTGTTTGACCCACATATACCTTATCACACTCACAAGTCAACATATAGACCCCCGATTTCAACCTTTTATCCGTTTTGTCTTTATCATTTCTAATATATTTTTGAACTGAATTATTAGTTCTAATAATTAGAACTAAATAGAATCTACACGATAGCTAACAATAACGGCTATACAGTAAATTTGGTAGACAATATTCTTGCACGAAAACGAAAAAAGCAGGCTTTATCGTTAATTTATCCAAAAGTACAAGAAAAGTCAGATAACAAATATAATGCTTTCACATATATAGGACATACATCAATAAAAATAGGTAAACTAATTAAAAACGTTAAGAACGAGTCAATAGCATTTAAAACTAATAATTCAGTTCAAAAATATATTAGAAATGATAAAGACAAAACGGATAAAAGGTTGAAATCGGGGGTCTATATGTTGACTTGTGAGGGTGATAAGGTATATGTGGGTCAAACAGGCCGTACTTTTGAACAAAGGACAGGGGAACATGAAAAAAGTTATATGGGTAAAAAAACGGACTCTACCTTCGCAACGCATTGTATAGATGAAGAACACGAATTCAATAGAGATTTCAAAGTTTTACATATTCAAAATAAAGGACAGAAACTTAATTTATTAGAAACCTTAGAAATTAATAGATATAGTAAATTAGGTCGTGCTTTAAACGATCAGACTCAATTCAATTATTCCCCGTTGTTACAATGCTATAGTTTATAAAATACCCCCACTCATATCCCATACTGTTGTGACACTATATATTATGTTGTAATAATTTTGTATATTCAGTTTCTCATCACCTGATGAAGCCAAAGTTTGGCGAAACAATATTGTAGTGATATTATTAAATAATTTTTGAAACTAAGTTTACGTATTTTATTTATTCAGTTATTTTTGTTTGTATTGGGGTAAAACCCAAAAAAAAAGATAAATCCTACTTACAATACAGCGATATAATTCAAAGAATATGTAGAATACGGCACAATAAACAAGTTTTAAAACGAAACAAAAAAATTAATAACTTGATTTTAGTTGGTTTAGAAACAGAAATATAGCTTAAGAACAAATCGTGTAAATTTGAAAAAAAAAAATTTTGAATAGATCTATCAATTACCTTTCAAATGAGGGGTCACTCGACCACTCCTTGCCATTTAAAACTTTTAAATTGATATTGCTTACAACGCCTTCTGTAAAAATTTAAAATTGTGACATTCACATAAAGTTAGTAAATGTTCATTATTATGTCTGTTCTCCAAACTTCTTCTTTGCGCTCTTTATCTAGCCTGTCTGTTTTGTTCGAAGAAATTTCTTTTTTTCAGGGAGGCTGTGCCGTCTTTAATTTAACTGCTAAATATTTAATAACTGGTTTGATATATTAGATTTGAAAAATTTTAAGTCATTAGTTTACTTAAATGTCAAAAATAACATTTCATAACTTAAGAGTCAAGAGGTAAAAGAACTCACTGAATTAAAACATAAATGCTACCACCTATCATACAAAAGCGCACCGTCGGAAGAAACTCAAGCAGAATATGTCCAAGTAAGAAACAGAGTAAACGCAATAATAAAATCAATCAAAAGAGAACATTGGGCTAAATTTACTAGCGACATGGAGTACAACCTGTATGGCGCTCAAAGGAAAGTATGGAAAATGCTTCGGAACAGAAAAAAACATGTTAACGAGTTCGTGCAGACCAAAGGAGTGCCAATACTTACATGGCAACAGCATTTCAAACAGCTTTACAATGCCGAAGAAACGCTAAATATAAATGCATACGAAACAGATATGAATGGCAACGAGGAGATAGAAGCAAAACTCAAGAAATTAAAAACCAGAAAATAACCCGGGCCGAATGGCATCGCCAACGAGCTTTTAAAATATGGAGGCCCCGAACTCACAGCACTACACAACAGAGCTTTACAAAGGGGCTGTCAATAACAGTATTTACAATAAAACAAATCAACGAAAAAGCTATAGAGTACAGGATGCCAGCGTACATTTGCTTCATTAACCTAACAAGGGCGTTTGACAGGGTTCGTTTGGGAGACATTCTGCATATATTGATGGAAATTAATGCACCGGCGAGCATAACAAAGATAATCCATACTAGGATATCAATTCACTGACAACATCCCAACACCGGGAGGAATTAGACAGGGTGACAGCCTAAGTCCCTTTTTGTTTAATCTTCTCATGGATAAAATTATAAACAAAGTAACAGATCTTAACCTCGGATACAGGCTGGGCAAGAATTGGTATGGTGTGTTACGCCGATGATGCGGCAATTATTGCCGAATCAGAAAACGACCTACAGAGACAACTCTACAGGTTCTTCCAAGTGAGCCGCCAACTCAATATGAACACTTCTATCAACAAAACCAAAGGTATGACAATCACGAAAGATCCGCTCAGATGCAAGCTAGTGGTGGAGGATAATCCCATAGAACAGGTGATGCAATTCAGATATCTGGGCATAGACATATCAAGTACCCACGACCCAGTTAAAGACCTGAGTAGCCAAATTACAAAACATCCGCACTATCAGGATGCCTACGAGATATAGTCTGGTCAAACCCGTACATGCGAAAAGATAGCAAAATTAGAATCTACAAGACTTGCATCAGACCGATTATGACGCACGGTATAAAGTCCGCGAAGACACCAACAAGACGAAACACATGCTAAGCCGGTCGCCGAAATGAAAACGCTGGGAACAGTAGGGGGAGAAGACAAGAAGAGACAGCGTGAGAAACCCGGATATCAGGGAACAATGCGAGATACAGGATATTGTGAGATGGGGAATACAACGCAAGAGGCTGTGGTACAGCCATGTAAGACGGATGGACGAGAACAGACTCCCGAAGATAGTCCTAGAGAACAACCCGCCCGGCTACAGACCTATCGGAAGGCCACCTAAGACATGGAGAGATAGGTGACTATCTACCTCTCAGGAAAAGACGCAGGGGCAACTTCAGATTTAACAGATCGACAGATCTCTGAGTAGTAGTAGTAGAAGAAGAAGAAGAAGAAGAAGAAGAAGAAGAAGAAGAAGAAGAAGAAGAAGAAGAAGAAGAAGAAGAAGAAGAAGAAGAAGAAGAAGAAGAAGAAGAAGAAGAAGAAGAAGAAGAAAAAGAAGAAGAAGAAGAAGAAGAAGAAGAAGAAGAAGGAGAAGAAGAAGAAGGAGAAGAAGAAGAAGGAGAAGAAGAAGAAGAAGAAGAAGAACTCTTTTTCTTAAATAACACAAAGCATTAAATAAAAAAAAAATCTAGATTAAATTTTAAATTTCTGATTTCGAGGTGCATTGAGTCACCATACCTGTGTGCCAAATTCCACGGCTGTGAGTATGATTGATACGTCTGGACATCGCACACGCGCACTTCTTTTTATTTTTAATTGTTTTTTTCCGAGCTCAAATGACACTCACTCAATTTAATTGACAGTCATTTCTAATCATTTGGCAGTTTCATTTTATATATTTTTCACGCTCTTTTTCTACTTTGTTTCCTCTGTTCTTGTATTTATATAACAAGAACAGTTCTTTTTAGAACTCTTAGACCGTTTACTTGGAATCTACCAAAATATATCATGGACCCAATGCCGAGTACAAATAGCCTATTTCTCCACCGAGGAAACGCGGCCGTTTTGGTCACTTGTCCCTTATGGAAAAGTAAATAATTCTCAATACTTATAAGAAGCTGAGAACTAAAAATACAAAAAAAAAGTACAAGTGAAATAGCATCATATATAGTGTCCACAACAGGTAATATTATATTTTCTTAGATTATGTGTTATTTTTCTGAAGTTACCCATATTCTATTATTGCAGGTGTACGGTTTTTTAAGTTATAAAGGAATATAAGTCCGAGGGAGCGGTTACTCAACCCAAGCAAAGCTCTGGTAGACGCGCATTAGTCAACAACTTTGTGGAAAATGTATAGAATGCTGTAAGACAAGTAATATACAGCTTCTTTTATAACAATGAATCTCCTACACTCAAATTAAAATTTTTATCGAAATTCAAAACCATTCCAATATACCTCAAATGAGCCGTTCATCATTATACCTACTAAAAAATAAGATTAATTTCAAGTAAAATATATTTATTTTTAATATGAATAGGTATATAAAATATATTAATATTATTACAGGTACGTGAAGCGAAGCAGGAAGAGTTTATTGATAGAAGGTAGTCAAATAAGTACTTGGAGATATAGATATTGAACAACTATTAGATCATATAGAGCCTATCAAAAAAAAAATTAACTTAGATGAAACGTGGTTAATAGAAGGGCACACTCAATCAGAAGTTCGGGTTGATGTTAATGTACATAACCGCAGGCAAACATTTATAGATGGGTCTCAACAGGTTTGAAAAATCCAACAGGAAAAGGCAAAAGAACATAGGACCTGAAGATGGGTTTGTTGAAAGTGGATTTTAGTTTTCCAAAGCGAAAGAACTGGCGACTACCATGAGGCTTTGAATTCTGTTGTACTTGAAAATTGGTTTAGTACTGTTTTATAAAAATTACCAGACGATGCCATTATTATTATGGATAACGCACCCTACCATTCTCGCAAAGTTGAAAAAATTCCAAGAAGAACATGCAGAATTGGGCTACAATCAAAAGAACTACCATTTCAATTAAAAATGAGTAGACCAGTTTTACTGGATTTGACTGAAGAACATCGCCACAGTTTCAACCATTATGTTGTTGATGAAATGAACAACAGAGAACAAATGAGATTACCACCGTGCCACTGTGAAATAAACCCCGTTGAATTAGCATGGGTAAATTTTAAAATGGCAGAAGTCAAACAATTACTATTGACTGTATTAGCTAATTTTAGTAGTGCTAAATGGAGAAAGTGTATAGAACATATAATTAAAGAGGAAATGAGTCTATTAGATGGCTTAATTGACAATATCGTGGAGCCATTTATCATTTCAACTGCAAGTGATAGTGATATGGATAGTAACAGCGAATAATAAATTAAGCATGTGCTTAATTTGAAGTTTTCCTATAATTAAACGTGTTCCATGTAATAAATAAAGTCTTGATGTAAGAATATTGAACAAGCGCATGCATATCAGTGCGTATAACATAAAATAATGTACATAACCCATATCATAAATTTGTCAAAAATAAATGTCATAGTGTACATATGGCTCTACTTGGTCATCCGCGGAATTAAAGAACAGATAGATGTAATCAATTATTATTAGCAACGCAGTCACTTGTACAAAATTGGTTTAAAGCTTATGTATATAAAATAAATTCTATTGTAGAACATAACATACATTCAACGAAAAATATATTGAAATCAAGAATTAATCATTTTTCTGAAATATCGGTGTGTTTTTTAGAGTAGTATATGTTTTGTTTAAAGCTTTTTGCTCTACTTTTTGTAAAAAAAATAATTTTATGCATATGAATAAGACGAGCCTGTATGATGGAGACTTTAACTGCATAGACATAAAAAAGCAGAAACTATCAAGAATATCTTAGTAAACTGGGAGCCACTGGATTACAGGAGGCAACACCTTTTCGGGCAACCAAAGGTAGATCCAAATATGCTCATTAAAGCCCCAATAAAGGACCCGTATAGCCTTGTAGAGGACACAAAATTACTTAGGCGGCTATCATGAACCACACAGGCTCAGTACAATTAGCCTTATTGATTGAAATGCAAAGTGGGAACGGGAGTCGTACAGGACAGAAGAAAAAAGAAAATTTTATTTTTTGGTGTACTTGATAGAAATTGATAATATTGTTTAACCCAAAATAATTAAGAAAAGTGGGACTTTTCTTGTTAGCAACACTTTTTTTTTATTCATTCAATTTATTAGCATAAATTTTAAATGTACGCTTCCGCGACTCCTCTACTACGCCAACCACCGTGTCTCTTCAAAACTTGAATATCGGCCCCACTGTCGGCTAGAAATGTCGCAGAAGTTCTGCGGAAACAATGTCCTGTGAAACTGTTCGAATCCGGAAGTCCTAAACACGCAGCAATTTTCCTTGGTATATTGTAGAGGGTGTTTATACCGACTGGTTGCACAGTGCACTTGCCCTGTTTATAACATATAAAGAGTCTACGATGGTCCACATGCTTCGGTCTCAAATTCAAATACTTCCTGTAAAACTCAATACCATTTATACCAGTTTCCGACGTTACTGTAAAGACACGCTTTTTTTTTGGTTTTTGTGTCGTGTAAAGTAATCACCAAATTACGCCCGGTATCTTCTACATCATCAACTTTTAAGAGACTTAATTCTTCCGCCCAACAGGCTCCTTGCAACGCAACGATACCTTCATAAGGAGAAAGTTGTTATCAGGAGCATTGTTTAAGAAACCCTTTACATTATCAATTGACATAACTGACCAGAGTGTTGAGCATTTAAGAGTTTTCACCTGGAAGAATATTTAAAATTAGTGCTTGTAATAAATTTCATACATAAAACGAACCTTTTCACAAAAGTACGCAATTACAGTATCTTCATCATTTGCTCCTTCCACATTCTTTTCATTTCTCCATTGACAAAACTGTTGGTAAATTTTCTCGTATTTTGCTCTAGACTTTGTAGGCAGTAAACCTGATTCCGCTTCTGATAGCAATTGCAGAATGTTTTCATTATTTTTGCTTGATAGATTCATTTTACATGCTTTTTCGCAAATTAATTGTTTACTTTTGTGATGTTTTGTCACTAAGTAAACAAATTCTTGACACGGATTACTTTGATAATAGGAAAACGACAATTTTTATTACTTTCTTATACGTAGTATAAGGAAGTATTGTGATGATGAAAATTTTCGACCTCGAGATTTTTGCAGATGTCCACGTTTTGAAGTCCCCTGATACCAAAAAAGTGGTTTTTAAAAAATGGCTGTATGTCTCTCTCTGTGTGTGTGTCTGCTTGTGTGTGTGTGTGTGTGTGACCACGATAACGGTCAAACCGCTGTAGATATCAATTCCAAATTTTGTATTTACGTGTATAATCTCCCTCTTGAGATCTGATTAGTTTTTCAGTGAAATCGGTTGACCGGAAGTAGCAGTTTACTTCAGCGAAAAAATCGAATTTTGACAATATTTCGTCAACAACTAAGTTTAAACAAATTTATAAAGAATTCATATATACTTAAAATCGAAATTGAAAATAATTTTATTTAAAAAGTTTTTCGAAATTCCTACCGGAGGTAGGTCTTTTACTCTTATCGAAAATCAGTTTTTTGCGAATATTTCGCAAGTCATGCTTTTTAGACAAGTACGTTACGGGTATAAAAGTATTTAAAACATAATTTTCAATATCTTTTTTATAAAAGAAATTTCGAAATTCAGACCGGAAGTACCACTTTTACTCTTATCGAATAACGATTTTTTGCAAATATGTCGTAAGTTATGCATTCTATATATATTTATGAAGAGTACAAAAGTATCTAGAGTTGGATTTGGAATATTTTTTGTATAGACGAAATTTCAAAATTCGGACCGGAAGTAACACTTTCATACGTATAAGAAAGTCGTGTGGTGGCCACACCTCATTTTTTTTAAGATTATAATTCTCGTGAAGTACACGAAAAAATTACGTGTTCTACTACAAAAATCGAAAAAACATAAAAAATTAATTAATAAAGAAACACTTTCATGACTAAAATTATAGAAATTTTTCATTTTTACAAAAGTTAATATTTGTTTGTTTATATAGTGTTTTTTTTTTGGATACTTTCGGTATAGGTGCCGAATATATATATATAATACACACATATAAATTTTATTGTAGAACTCATGAAAACCAAAAAAACGGAAAGGAATATATTGATGTAGGTAGAGTTGGTAGAGTTGCCTATTTTGAATTATTAAGGTTACACTTTGAGGTAATAAGAGTTGCCTATTTTAGATCTATTAAGGATGAGTTAATCTAAGATTTGAATTTTCTTTGATTATGACAGAAATAGTTAAATTTGCAAATATTAATTAAGCTGGTTGTATTTTTGAAAGAATTGTGTATATTGAATTAAAGGAAATTTTATAGTTACATGGCTAACTAGAAAATTAATACTATTGGAGATGAGGTATATTTTCTATGCATATGTACCAATAATCTGTAAAGAAAATTTTATATTAGTATTGTAATTGTTTAGTAATGTATTTTAGCATTGTGAAAAATTTGTTCAAGTAATATTTATGATGAGAATAGGATAAAAAGTTGTTAGAATATGAAAACAAATCGATAAAGATTTGATAAGAAATTGCCGCCTTAAATTGTATTTTGGATGTGACAGTAATTGTCAATGTGACAGATTTTTATTACAATAATGAAGCAAAGTTTTAAAATGGTAAAGAATGTGTAAAAAACTTTATTAAATTCGTGGAATATTTTATTTTGATAGTAACTTTGAATTATATAAGGTATTTATAAAAGTATTACATATCTATAAGTTGTATTGATCTTGAGTTTAATGTGGAATTAATTTATTGGTTCAAAAAGAATTGAGTAATATCACTAAGGTAATTTTCAAAAAAAAATAAGAAAGAATTTTTTGAATTCAAATAAGGTGTGAATGTGATTATCGGGAAATTAATCATTTTCTCAGATAATTACATTATAACAGTGTTAAAATAATTAGAGAGTGATAGAATCCACTAATAAACATATAAATAATTGAAGAAAAAGTGAATTGTAAAATTTTAAAAAGAAAAGTTATAATTCTATACAAATATACCAAGTACTCACCAATTTGGATTAAGAGACAAAGGAGGAATCAGGAAATTGTTCTTCAGGATTATTTTGTGTATCCAGAATCTTGAAGTTAATATTGAGATCAAGAATCCAGAGATGACTATCGACTTCTAGAATCCAGAGGTATTTATCGAATTGCAGAATCCAGAGGTATTTCAAGAGTTGCAGAGAATTTTCTGATACAGTACGTGTGAAAGAAAATAGCGGATTTCTTCTAGAAGGAAACTATTGACTTCCAGAATCCATAGGTTACGATCGAGTTGCAGAATCCATAGGTATATCAAGAGTTAGCTGAGAATTTTCTGATTCAGAACGTGTAATAGCAGATAGCAAATTTCATCAAAAAGGCAACTATTAACATCAAGAATTACAAGATCCAGATTCCAGAGATACATCAAGAAGGAAGGCAAATATCATCATAACCATCCGGAACGTAGGATTTATAGCTACAAGTAAAACATATTAAATACATGAAAGAATTCGAGTGACAACTGGACATATATTTTGAGAGGTCGTATAAAGTTTTGTAGTATACTAAGAATTTTAGGTAGTCAATGAAAAGACAAAATATGATATATATTTAATTCTGTATTAAGGTCAAGTAATCATAAAATTACTGAATTCAATTATTCAAAGTCAGATAATTAACTATTTCAAAATAATAAATTTCATAATCGTAAACTAGTAAAGTTTGTAAACATACTAACAATTTCTGTCACATTAGATTACTTACTTGGTAAAAAACGTCGTCTTTAAAAGAAACTCATCCTAAATAGTCCTTTATATAATTTGAACAAGTTTTAGGAGTATTAAAAATAGATTTATGATATATAATCCGGATCTTAATGTAAATATGTATATGTGTTTATGGAAAAACGAATATATTGTTCTATTATAGCCAGTGTTCTTTTTATCATCATCAAGGTTATGTAAAGAATTGACAGATCACATTCCTAAAAGAAATAAAAGAGAAAAATTATAGATTTGGTAATAGTATATTAGACTGAGTTATAATTACCTGATGAGAAGTTCATGTTAATTTATAGTCATCAGATTTATTATATAGAATTTTAGAAGTGTAATTTATTATACTTAAAGTAAACGAAAACAGTTTGGTTTCAATAAGATATAGAGTACCATTGAATTCAGAATACCAACTACAAAATATAAAAATACTATTACAAGTAAAAATTGCTACTGAAGTATCCAGGACCGGATTAAGTGCATCAAGTAGGTGTTTAATACAAATAATTTTTAAAGTGAGTCTCATGTTCTTATTGTTTAAAAATATAGACAGTAGATATTATAAAATTATACTGAACTAGTACGAGGCATTTTAAAATAAATATAATCGTACAAAAAGATAAAATACTTACCCTGAGATAAATAGTATAAAACATAACATTTTTATAATTAAAAAATTTTTATTATTGAGTTGCTAATTTGTGGGATATCTTCTGAAAGCTAGTATATCCACTTTAGTACAATATATATATAAAATGGAAAGGAGTCTCTGCTGTCAAAGTCAAGAAAAATGTATTCTTAGGGGGGATCCAGCATCAAAAGATATAACTGTATGTGAAGTTCTTTATTTTTTGCCAATATTTCGTATTATAATCTAATACTTCTTCAGGGACAAAAATGCGAACTTATCGAGAGAAACACGTGCACATAACTAGAAAACATCACTTTTTTGGATGGATGAATTAAATTGACATTATTTAAGAATTTAAAAACTACAGTTAAACGTTTTACAGTCACATTACTAAAATAATAAAAACAATAAAAACAATAAAAACTGAAATTTTAAGGAACTTCCTAGAAGGACCTCTAAAAATTTGAACTACATGTTAACACTTCAAACATCTGACAGGATATCCTGTCTGTGTAGTATATGTAGTATATATATATATATATAGAAATTTAATCTTTCTTGGTCATTTGTTAATGTATTAATTCATTTTTTTCTTGGTATTAGCGACCATTACTTTACCAGCTAATTAAACATTAATAAAACACATTTTTTTAGACGTTTCGACAAAAAATTTTAATTGTATTCTTCAGTATTTTTTTTTTGATGTATAACACATACAAACATATTAAAAATTCTTTCGAATATTAATTAATAATCCACACATATCAGGACTTCGTCAATACAACTTTTTCTTAAAAAGGAATTTAAAATACTCGGTATGAGTACCATTTTAATTTTATTTGTTTTGTGTCACCTTATTTATGAACAATTAGATTTTTATTTTTAAAGTGTAACAATTATGCATACATAGTCATAGTTTAAATATTGCATGTCAATGAAAACGATTTTAAAATAAAATTCTTCGATCTGTCCGAGAACACTTTACCGCTATTTTTTTTTAGCGGCCATAAGTGAATAGTAAATAAATTACATCATTTTTTATTCAACCAACGTTTCGCCAATTACCCATTGCCTTTTTCAAGTTTATTTATCGAATCTAATAACAACAAAAGGAGAAATTACCTAATATTAGTTATTTACATTTGATGTGCTGTATGAATTTGATGATCAACACATGCAAGCTCTTAATAATCAATTTTTTATTTCTTATTCATTTCTTACTAATTTTATTTGTTGAATATCTTTTATAAATTTTATAAAAAATATACTTGTACTTATCAGAATGACAGCAATTTTTTTTTAAATTTTATGTATTAACATCACTTGTTATTTCATATACACCTTTTGTATATATTCTAACAACTTTATTATTTTCATACTGTAAGTACATTTACCCGTGATGTTAAATATAACGTCAATATTTAAATGTATAAATGTATATAAAACACCTGGACACACGATAAGTAAAGCACTAACACGAACAACTAAAAAACATGCAATAATAATTTCTTTGCACAAACAAAAAAATAAGTGATTGACAGACAGACTACCTCTTATAAATAAAATATTGTTACTTTGTACATATCACAATTATAAAATATTAAAATATATTTCAGACAATCCGTTAATATCGGTTCGATCATTTACCGCTTTATTATAGTTTTTTATCTGGATCATTTCTAAAACATTTCGAGCCCTGGAATTATTTTCTTTATTTAAAATACATGCATTATCTAAGTCAAATTTATGTCCTGTGGTGTTAATGTGTTTTTTTTAAAGAAGTCATATTTTGGGCATATTTATGTCCTTTAATTCTCTCTGCCAAATGCTGTTTAGTTTGCCCTATGTATAGTTTTTCACAGTCAGAACAGGGGATTTTATATACAACATGGGTCTTTTGTTTAGTTGGTACTTTATTCTTAATCTTTGTGAATAAATGTTTTAAATTATTTTTATTCCTGTGTGCCAATTTAATATTAAATGGTGCCAAACATTTTGTCAGGTTTTCTGATGGACCACATATTTTATAATTGTGATATGTACAAAGTAACAATATTTTATTTACAAAGTAACAATATTTTATTTATAAGAGGTAGTCTGTCTGTCAATCTCTTATGTTTTTGTTTGTGCACAGAAATTGTTATTGCATGTTTTTTAGTTGTTCGTGTTAGTGCTTTACTTATCGTGTGTGTCCAGGCGTTTTATATACATTTATACATTTAAATATTGACGTTATATTTAACATCACGGGTAAATGTGCTTACAGTATGAAAATAATAAAGTTGTTAGAATATATACAAAAGGTGTATATGAAATAACAAGTGATGTTAATATATAAAATTTAAAAAAAAAAAATACTGTCATTCTGCTAAGTACAAGTATATTTTTTATAAAATTTATAAACGATATTCAACAAGTAAAATTAGTAAGAAATTAATAAGAAATAAAAAATTGATTATTAAGAGCTTGCATGTGTTGATCATCAAATTGATACAGCACATCATATGTAAATAACTAATATTAGGTAATTTCTCCTTTTGTTGCTATTAGATTCAATAAATAACCTTGCAAAAGGCAATGGGTAATTGCCGAAACGTTGGTTGAATAAAAAATGATGTAATTTATTTACTATTCACTTATGGCCGCTAATCCCAGGAAAAAAGGAATGTTTTGATTATATGTATATATATATATATATATATATATATATATATATATATAAACCAGTTTAATTACTGTTTCGTAACTCCGAAAACAGAATGTATGGGTAGGTATAAAGAAAACACTATATTGTAGCTTATAACGTTTCGGAAATATTTATTTCCTTCATCAGATAATTGCCACACAATGGACCAAAAATCTCAGTATCTAACATTAATTTAAATCAAAGAGTATTTTGACAATCACAAATTTATTAATTATTTTGACAATCACAAATTAATTAATTTGTGATTGTCAAAATACTCTTTGATTTAAATTAATGTTAGATACTGAGATTTTTGGTCCATTGTGTGGCAATTATCTGATGAAGGAAATAAATATTTCCGAAACGTTATAAGCTACAATATAGTGTTTTCTTTATACCTACCCATACATTCTGTTTTCGGAGTTACGAAACAGTAATTAAACTGGTTTATTGGAATTTAAATATACATAACAGTTTTAACATTCTTTATTTTATATATATATATATATATATATATATATATATATATATATATATATATCAGTTACACCTCACATTATTTCATATCACGATGGCATACATGTCCTGATAATTTAGCCCGAAATATCACGGCCGAAAAATACAATGCGATATGCGTGCTGTTACGACATTACAACTGTTGGTCAGCTGTCGAGCTTTGGCCGAGTATAAACAGCAAATTACCGAATGGAATAAACCTACCAATTCGAACAGTCAAAGAGAAATTTTATTGGCGTCGGCCGGAATCCGACGAACAACACCATCGCACTCCGGGGAATTTTAACATAAACTGTAACTGTAATTCTCACTATAGAGGGCCAGTAATATTTCGAAATATAACCTTAATACGTTCTCCAGTGGTCCCCGAGGTGTAATCCGCCGCCTGGATATCTTTGCCAGGCGAACACTTCGCTACAAATCTGGTTTAATATATATTTTGTATGTAGGATACCTGTCCGTATTCAAGCTCGCTGTCGAAAATCGCGTTCAATAGGAATGCAGTGTTATAAATTTATGTTGTTGCAGATGAGAGTGATGGGAAATTTAAGAGAAAAATACTTTGAAGCGGCATAAAGGCGTATCTTTTCACTTTCTTATACGTAGTATAAGGAAGTATTGTGATGATGAAAATTTTCGACCTCGAGATTTTTGCAGATGTCCACGTTTTGAAGTCCCCTGATACCGAAAAAGTGGTTTTTAAAAAATGTCTGTGTGTCTGTGTGTCTGTGTGTCTGTGTGTCCGTGTGTCTGTGTGTCTGTCTCTCTGTGTGTGTGTGTGCGATAGCGGCCAAACCGCTGTAGATATCAATTCCAAATTTTGTATTTACGTGTATAATCTCCCTCTTGAGATCTGATTAGTTTCTCAGTAAAATCGGTAGGCCGGAAGTAGCAGTTTACTTCAGCGAAAAAATCGAATTTTGCGAATATTTCGTCAACTACTAAGTTTAAACAAATTTATAAAGAATTCATATATACTTAAAATTAAAATTGAGAATAATTTTATTTAAAAAGTTTTTCGAAATTCCTACCGGAAGTAGGTCTTTTACTCTTATCGAAAATCAGTTTTTTGCGAATATTTCGCAAGTCATGCTTGTTAGACAAGTACGTTACCGGTATAAAAGTATTTAGAACATAATTTTCAATATCTTTTATATAAAAAAAAATTCAAAATTCAGACCGGAAGTACCACTTTTACTCTTATCTAATAGCGATTTTTTGCAAATATGTCGAAGTTATGCATTCTATATATATTTATCAAGAGTACAAAAGTATTTAGAACTGGATTTGCAATATTTTTTGTATATATGAAATTTCAAAATTCGGACCGGAAGTAGCACTTTTACTCTTAGCGAGGAGCACTTTTTTGATAATATCTTGCAAAGTATGCATTCTATAGCGATTTATTAAGCGAATGAAAGTACCTAGAATAGGATTTTGAATAAGTTTTGTATAAAAAAATTCTTAAAATTGTATAGTTTGAAACGCTCATACGTATAAGAAAGTCGTGTGGTGGCCACACCTCATTTTTTTTTATAAAAATGCGTTTGTCATCATTTTACTAACGTAGGTAAAATTACATTAACAATGATGGTAAATATCTTATAAATAAGAAGCATATTTGAGATGGAGATTTTGTATGCTTCTAAAAAACAATTTATTCTCTTTGTTTATCAAAGACACTATTGCTTATTTTACAAAACCATTACAACTTTTCCGGATATTTGGACAAAATTTAAAATTACACCGATATTTAAATCATGATGTAGGAATCTAGACCTTATTCAGTCTAAAGATGGAACAGATGACGTTCCAATCCGAGCATAATTTACGCGTGATCAATGTTGTATTTTGAAAGCACACAAAACATTGCTGTGTTGTAATGTTAATAACTTTAGATTAAAAGTTTATGATAAAAGTCAAGTTAAACAGTAAAAAGCATGAATACCACGAATACTACGCGAGAGATTCGAAAAATGTGCTGCTCGCTAACAGTAAGTGTTACTTCCGGTCCGAATTTTGAAAATTTATTTATACAAAAAGTATTGAAAATCAGTCCTTGATACTTTTATACTCTACTTCCGGTTTACCGAACTGAAAATCTAATCAGATGTCACAAAGGAGATTATACTCATAAATATAAAATTTGGGATTGATATATTTAGCCGTTTGACAGCTACCGTGGTCACACACACTAACACACAGAGACATTTTTTTACTTTCTTATACGTAGTATAAGGAAGTATTGTGATGACGAAAATTTTCGACCTCGAGATTTTTGCAGATGTCCACGTTTTGAAGTCCCCTAATACCAAAAAAGTGGTTTTTAAAAAATGTCTGTGTGTCTGTCTGTGTGTGTGTGGTGTGTCTGTCTGTGTGTGTGTGACCACGATAGCGGTCAAACCGCTGTAGATATCAATTCCAAATTTTGTATTTACGTGTATAATCTGCCTCTTGAGATCTGATTAGTTTTTCAGTAAAATCGGTAGACCGGAAGTAGTACTTTACTTCAGTGAAAAAATTGAATTTCGCAAATATTTCGTCAACTACTAAGTTTAAACAAATTTATAAAGAATTCATATGTACTTAAAATTTAAATTGAGAACCATTTTATTTAAAAGGTTTTTCGAAATTACTACCGGAAGTAGGTCTTTTACTCTTATCGAAAATAAGTTTTTTGCCAATATTTTGCAAGTCATGCTTTTTAGACAGGTACGCTACGAATATAAAAGTATTTAGAACTTAATTTCCAATATATTTTGTATAAAGAAAATTTCAAAATTCGGACCGGAAGTATCACTTTTACTCTTGCCGAATAACGTTTTTTTTGCAAATATGTCATAAATTATGCATTCTATATATATTTATTAAGAGTACAAAAGTATTTAGAATTGGATTTGCAATATTTTTTGTATACATGAAATTGAAAATTCGGACCGGAAGTAGCACTTTTATTCTTAGCCAGTAGCACTTTTTTTCGAATATCTTGGAAAGTATGCATTCTATAGCTATTTATTAAGAAAATGAAAGTACTTAGAATGAGATTTTGAATAAGTTTTGTATAAAAAAAATTCTTAAAATTGAATTTGAAACGCTCATACGTATAAGAAAGTCGTGTGGTGGCCACACCTCATTTTTAAAACTACTTTTCGGTATCAGGGCACTCCAAAACGTGGAGATCTGCAAGAATCTCGATGTAAAAAATGTGCATCATCACAATACTTCCTTATACTACGTATAAAAAAATAAAAATACGAAAGCGCCATATGGAGAACTACTGGCTCAAGAGTACACAAAACTATTCAACAAAGTCTTGAAAGAAGGAACCTTCCCGGAAGAAGGGAGGGAAAGCACAACTGTACTCATCTGCAAAAAAAGGTGACAAGACAGACCCTGCAAATTATCTGGGGATCGCCCTCCTAAGCATATCGTCGGAAACTCATTAACCTCAAACATACCAATAAATGAGGCACTACAGGAATTTAGGAAAAACCACTCAACAACGTGTATCCTTTGTCCATCATAAGGCAGATCAGAGAGAATGTCATAGAATACAACACCCCTACGTTTCTCTGCTTTATTGACTTGAGTAAGACCTTCGGTCGGATTCAGCAGTGAAAGGGAAGAACACTCCTGCACAATACTTAATGTCGAATATCAAAAATATTAGACATGTGAAGGTGACGACATATTAACAAAAGAATTGCAATCACAGCTGGAATAAGACAAGGGGGTAGCTTCAAATCACAATTATTTAACAGATAGTGGACGAAATCATAAATGAAGTGAACAGGGTTAATCAGGATATTGGATGAGGCAAGACTGGATGAGGACTATATATATAATACACGGATGTGATATATTGATCTCAGAAAGCCAGGACGACTTGCAACGAATGCTGCACGCCTTTAATAGTCATGCAGAAAAATGTAATATGAAGATATCTTCAACCATCACAAAATCACCGACAATAACGCACTACGATGTAAACTTGCAATAGACAATACCAATATCGAACAAGTCATGCACTTCAACTATCTTGGGTGCAAAATCACAAGCTAAGGAAACCTTGCGGATGAACTAAGACAACAAACCAATAAGGCCGCAGTGCTTTCAGGCCATCTGAAACAAAGTATTTAGAAAAACAAGCACATTAGCCTAGATTGCAATGCAAAAATATACAAAGCATGAGATGAGGATGCTGTGAACAATCACTGGACAAAGCCTTCAAGACCGGATAAGGTAGGGGTGTAAGGTAGGAGATATAATGCGACGGATAAGATGCCGCTCTCCTGCGGCATCTTATGGAACCAGCATATAACAAGACTGACGGAGGACCAGTTGGCCAAGATCGTTAGAAATAAACTACATGGCAGGCGACCTATTAGAAGACTCCAAAAGATGGAAAGATAACTTACTTTGGGGGGAAAGTGACAGAGCTATTGTTGTTGTTATTAATGTTTAATTAATTATAATACCACTATTGTGTATGAAGTAAATGATTATGGACATCTTTTATTAAATTTCAATAGATAACTACATAGTTTATTAAGTAATTCCTTCATGGAAGGGGCATTCGACAAGACCTCCTTTGATTCTATTATCAGATCTCTCAGACATAGGGGAGGTGAAAATACCTTTTGTGTATGGATCGACATTATGTTGAGAGAAGGGTAAGTAGAAGCAGCCGTAGTGAGGGAGACGTTGGCGATCTAAGTGCGTCAAGGTTTCCCTGGGTGGTATTCTGTTCCCGCTTAAAGACTGGATTGGAATGCCTCGAAAAACTAATAACGCTGGTGGGCGAGAATAAGGTATACTCTAAGAAATATATTGGCAAGCAATAAAAGAGCTGAAAAACTGCTATATATGAGAAGGAAAGGCCGCGAATAATAACTGGTTTTCTAATCGCTCATGCACCTGTCACAGTGCATATGAATAAGACGAGCCTGTATGATGGAGACTTTAACAGCATACTCTGACATAAAGGAGCCGAAATTATCAAGCATATCTTAGCAAACTGGAAGCCACTGGATTACAGGAGGCAACACATTTTTGGACAACCAAAGGTAGATCCAAATATGCTCATTAAAGCACCAATAAAGGACCCGTATAGCCTTGTAGAGGTCACAAAATTACTTAGGTGGCTATCATGAACCACACAGGCTGAGTACAATTAGCCTTATTTATTGAAATGCAAAGTGGGAACGTGAGTCGTACAGGACAGAACAAAAAAAGAAAATTTATTTTCTTTTATGTACCTCGAAGATGATAATTTTATTTTTAGAAGTTGTTCAAGTATATTTTGCAAGGAAAAGTAGTTATTTACACAAAAATCAAAATTGCTAAAACGATTTCTCTATATCTTTCAACACGAGGTGATTTCGGAGCATTAAAGAGCTCAGATTGAGAGCAATCTGAGCTCTTTAATGCTCCGAAATCACCCCGTATAATAAATGGCATACGTATATAAATATATACGTATGCCATCGGTATAATTAATCTAATAAGTTCTCATCCCCAAAACAGGAAACCGGATAATTTATTACGTTAACAAGTAATACAAGACCTAAGCAGGACCTCTGCGGAATTAAGCCCATTAGATGATAAATTTCATTACGATGTATCGCGCCACACAATGCACTCGTGATTTCTTACACGAAAGATCGAGTGATAATAACTATGTTCGTTTGTTATAATTAAATCTGCATATCACTTACTTCGGATAGAAATATAGTTTTGTAAATAATTATATGTTACTTTATTTTTTTTAAATGTTTTTTTATTTTTTAACATCTCTCCATAGCTCTCTGTGCCGACGTTATTTTCTTAACAGAAATCTCTTTTGTTATTAGAGATAATAGAGAAATTTCAAACAAATCAATAGATACATTTTGAATATGTAGGAGCTCCTTTGTCCGCGCTTTTTATAATACGATTAGTATTGATAAATTATCGTCAAAATGAGCTTTGTAGAAAGATTAAAAGTAATAAAATCTGAGTAGTTAAAATAAATCGATTTACAAGCAAAGTCTATTTTAGTGTTCCGAAATGAACAATTTAAATTTACACTATTTACTATATGAAATACGAAATGTTCTAACTTCACCCTCTTGAATATACAGGGTTGCTCATTAGTGCGTCAAAGTCTAATATAGGCGTTATTAAATAGTACTGAAGAAATTTATTTTATAAAAAGTGTTACAGTAACAAAAAACACACATTTTGAAAATAATGTGAATTATACAGGGTGTTGCGTTAGAATGGCACACATTCGAATCTTTTTTAATGAAACACCCTGTATATCTTTTGTTTTTCCTTATCTACTTTAATTTGTGTTTTCATCGATATCTGGGGTTTTGGTTTTGGATGACGCATTGTTGCGTTATTAACGAAAATTATAAAAAAAAATGGTCGCGACAATGTTTACCATAATATAATAATTCTATGCGGTAGTATTACGATTATCTAAGACAAAATTATTTAGTAAGTATGCAGCCAAGGGATGTGTTGAACCTACAAGATAATAAAACATTCATTTTATTATACAGGGTGTTTGTTACGATGCAATCAATTTGGCTATCGTCAAAGAGCGTTTACTGATTTTTTTCAAATGGAACACCCCATATATTATCTAATTTTTGGAATGATGCGTTAATTGCGCTTAATTTCTGTTAATAATGTCCTATACCCAAACCCAATAATTTCGGAGTTATTTTTAATTTTTCAATACAAACCGCTTAATAATTTGTTTTCGCTTCGATTTAGTGTACTGGGTAAACCATTTGACAAACAATAAGAAATAAGCGACTAAAACTATCAAACTGAAATTTTGTTAGAAGCAATATTTATAATAAATTTTCATCCCTTAGCTGCATACTTACTAAATAATTTTGTCTTAGATAATCGTAATACTACCGCATAGAATTATTATGGTAAACATTGTCGCGACCATTTTTTTTATAATTTTCGTTAATAACTCAACAACGCGTCATCCAAAACCAAAACCCCAGATATCGATGAAAACACAAATTACAGTAGATAAGGAAAAACAAAAGATATATAAGGTGTTTCATTAAAAAAAAAATCGAATGTGTGCCATTTTAACGCATCATCCTGTATAATTCAAATTATTTTCAAAGAGTGTGTTTTTTGTTACTGTGCCACTTTTTATAAAATAAATTTCTTCAGTACTATTTAATAACGCCTATATTGGACTTTGACGCAATAATGAGCAACCCTGTATAGTGAAAAGTGTCGTCCAAATCTTTTAACAAGCTTGATTAAATGCTGATTGGCTTGCAATACGTAATCTCGTTTTTTTTCTTATAGATAAATATTTTATTGATTTACATAGAACATTTTAATTCAAAAAATTAAAAAATATCGAATACCGTATAGGTACTCAGTATAGAGTGTGCAAATGATTTTTTTTTATTTTTTTTTTTCAGAGTTTTAGGAGAACAACTTATGTTTTTTTAAAAATGTTGATTGTACGAAACCCCTTTTGGAAAATAAAAAAAAAACAGTAATCATTTAAGATAAGATAAAGCCTTGAAATTATATGTCAAGATGGTGATTTTAAATATGACTAAGTCCAAATGTTACATCAGTATCGCATTAGCTATGTATTAGTCATTAACCAACAACATTGCGCTAGCTATATTTCTGAAAAATGTTGACGTTAAAGCAGCGAATCCACCTGGTGAAATTTTATGGTATAGAAGAATATAGAGAAATCTTATGCAATACAGTTATTTAATGAAAAATACCTGAACGTAAGTGTAAGCAGAACAGCATTCAAAAAATTAATTGATACGTTTGATGAAACGGGATCCGTTTGCGACAAAAAAAAAAAAGCCTCGCAAAGGGTGCAATAATGATTATGCTGTGACCATTGTAATGGTACAGCCTATTTTTACATATTAATATTATAATTTTACCATATTAAATAATCTAATTAATCATACTTTTATGAATATTTTTAAACATATTTAAAATCAATGAATATATTACTGTAATGTTAATTGACATATAGTCATAAGTTTTATTATGTATTTATGTATAAGTATCGTGACGCCTAAACATTCGTGGTTATTTAAGATTGGTGTTGCGTTCACACGGTGACTTAACTATTTGTGTGTGAAAAAGTAGCAGGAAGGCCCGGACTATTTAGAAAGCGGGGAATCACAGGCGTTCACTTATAAAAAGCAAGAATACGTGTTGCGAGGTATCAGTCGAAAGCTAGACTTTGTGTCGAGAGGCAAACTGCAAGTAGACACAGACTCCTGTAGTGGGTCGGCAACAGCCTGAAGAGTTGTTGTTAAGTGTAAATTAAATAAAGTGTGGACAAGTTAGTTATAAAAAATGTATCGACTCCAATAAGTAATAAAACAGCGGTTAAAGAAAAGTATTGTTACAAGTAGAAACTTTTGAAATTAATCGCATATTGCGTATACAAATTAAATGTGCAAGTTGCTATATCTTTTGTGATAAAGATATAACAACAAGCTACAAGCGGCAGTGTACGCTGGAAAGCAGCGAAGAAGAAAGAAGACAGAAAAAAGCCTTAAAATAAGGTATTTTAAACGATTATTGTATGTAAGTGTATTTTGATAATAAAGAATTAACTATTATAAATCAATTTCAAATAGAGACAGTAAACATATTTAGCTGGGTGAGCTCAATATGTTCAGTAAATGAATAACGTCTTCAATGTATAAACTAAAATGTCACCTGATACATTTTGACATTATGTTTGGTGTGTATAAATATATATAAATCTTGTATGTAGCCGAAGTTACTATTTCTTGCTATGTTTGTTTTCATTTGAATATAATGAATAATACACGTAAATTTTATTCAATGTATTCTTTATAAAAGTGTATCTGACCGGGTCGTGTGTGTCTATTAATGTTTTCTCTTTGTTTCTTTTTATATTAAAAGCAGTATATTGTGTAAAATTTTTCTTTGTCTGTAAAACATATAAAATCATTGATTTCGATTATAATTATTTTTTAAATTATAAAATGGTATTTTTTGTTATATTAACACTCAATAATGTTTTAGGAACCTTTTCATTAATCATCTCTTTTAATCTGAATCGCCTTCGAGATCACGAACTGAGCTTAGCATGCAAATTTATTTACATTTTATTTTAGAATTTAACGTTACACTAAGTTTATTATTTTTATTTTGAGTGGTTCCTTTACATTACGGCTTCCAATTTTGGGGCATTTTAGGAGTTTTTTTTTTTATATTCACTAGGTCAAATACTAGAACCATTACACCATTATGGCTATCTAATCAGTTGCGGAACATCCAGGGAGTTCTTTACGCCAGCTACTAACTCAATGTTAGTCATACATTATTGCAAAGAATTTATAAAGCGAATAAAATTTATCCATATATGTATATACCTAAACTTAGATACACCTTAGAAAATGCAGATCATGCTTTCAAACACGAGTTTTGTTTATGGGTTGGTGAGAACACTATGGAACATCGCCTTTTTTTTTATTAGAATTTAATGTTTAGTGATAAAGCAACGTCTTCAACAAATGGTACTCTTTCCTCACAAAATTGTACATATTGGTCAAAAGTTAATGCAATTTTTAGAATTAATCAGCGAATTATTGGACTCTATGTTATTAATGGAAATTTAATTCAAGACAATCACTTGAACAAGGTAAATTGCGACGCATCTACTTCCAACAAGATGGGTCCAGCTCATGGTACCTTGATTGTAAGAGGATTCTTAAATTTACACTTTCCTAATAGATGGATTGGACGACATGGACCAATACATTGGCCAGTTCGATCACCGGACTTAACTCTCATGGATTTTTACTTTCTTCTACGTAGTATAAGAAAGTATTGTGATGACGAAAATTGTCGACCTCGAGATTGTTGCAGATGTTCACGTTTTGAAGTTCCCTGATACCGAAAAAGTGGTTTTTAAAAAATGTCTGTGTGTCTCTGTGTGTGTCTGTCTGTGTGTGACCACGATTGCGATCAAACCGCTGTAGACATAAATTCCAAATTTTGTATTTACGTGTATAATCTCCCTCTTGAGATCTGATTAGTTTTTCAGTAAAATCGGTAGACCGGAAGTACACTGAAAAAAAATTATGTGAAATAGCATAAATTCTTTGTAACATTTTACAGTGATTAGGTTGTAAGTTGCTGATGTGCAAATGCATCAAAGTAAATTCACAATTTATTTGTATTATTAAAGAATTCAAATTACAATTACAAATGTATTTGTATAATTAAGTTGTTTAATCACAAATTGAAGTGAAAAATACGGATTGACCGTGTATATTTCCAACATTTTGGCGTGTAAGTGACTTTTAAAATGTAAAATTTCATGGTAATTTTACATCTATGTAAAATTACTATAAAAAAATTGGTTACCGGGGATCAGTATTTAAAAAATCTATTTTTTTTCAGTGTAGTAGTTTACTTCAGTGAAAAAAATTAATATTGTCAATATTTCGTCAATTACTAAGTTTAAACAAATTTATAAAGAATTCAAATGTACCCAAAATTAAATTTTATTAAAAAAGTTTTTCCAAATTCCTACCGGAAATAGGTCTTTTACTCTTATCGAAAATCAGATTTTTGCAAATATTTCGCAAGCTTTTGTATAAAAAAAAATTAAAATTTGGACCGGAACTAATACTTTTACTCTTATCGAATAGCGACATTTTGCAAATAGGTCGTAAATTATGCATTTTGTATATATTTATCAAGAGTACAAAAGTATTTAGAGTTAGATTTGCAATGTTTTTTGTATAAACTAAATTTCAAAATTTGGCGAGTAGCACTTTTTTTATAATATCTTGCAAAGTATGCGTTCTGTAGAGATTTATTAAGAGAATAGAAGTACTTAAAATAATATTTTGAATAATTTTTGCATAAAAAAATTCTTAAAATTCTATAATTTGAAACGATCATGGGGATAAGACGACCGACAAAAGATTTCTGGTGGACGAACGAACTATCCGAAGTCGTAGAAGAAAGGAAAAAGTTATACTTCAAGTATCTAACCACGAAAGAGGAGGAAGGCAGGAAACAATATAACAGATATAGATACCTTGTCAAGGTAGAAATAAAAAAAGGTAAAAAATTCGGCGTGGAATAATAAATGTGCGCAAATAAACTCGGTGATAGGAGGATCTAGGTCCAGAAAAGCTTGGAAAACAATAAACAGTCTTAGACAAAACTCAAATGTAGCAAAAAAGATTAATACAATAGATACTGAAACGTGGAGGAGCTACTACAGTGATCTACTGATAGAAAAACGAACTGAGTACCTGGACACAAAATTACATGCAGAGGAAACTGATGCAGACGAACTGGAGCAAATTACGGTGGAAGAAGTGAGAAGAGCTCTACAAAAAATGAAAAACAATAAAGCGCCGAGGCCAGGTGATCTGGCTATCGAGTTAATAAAACATGCCACAACAAACACATTAGAAATAATCTGCAATATATTTAATAAGTGCGTAAAATTAGAAAACATACCAAATGACTGGAAAATATCCCATATACACTTGATCTACAAAAAAGGTTGTAAAAGAGATGATGTAAAAAAGAATTATAGAGGAATAAGCGTTACGTCATCAGTGGGAAGACTATAAGGAAGAATTCTCAAAGCTAGAATACAGAAAGAAAAGAGAGAGACAGAAGAACAAAGCGGCTTTAGATCGGGAAGGCCATGTATAGATAATCTATTTACGATAAGACACCTCGCAGAGAAAAAGTAAATAAAGGAAGAGAACTGCATGTTACGTATATAGATCTGAAGAAAGGATTTGATCCATTCCGCTTCAAAAGCTATGGGTAACTATGGAACAAGCGGGCATAAATAAAAAATACATAAACGCAGTGAATGCCCTGTACAAAGACAGTCAAGCCGTCGTAAAAGTGAGAGCCCAAGTCTCATCGCCATTCACACCATCAAAGGGAGTAAAGCAAGGATGCTGTCTGTCCCCCACCCTTTTTAAAATTTACCTGGACGGGGCCTTAAAACATTGGACCAAAAAATGTAGCCCAATGGGAACTTGGCTAAATGACAGCCCTATACATACGGTACTATTTGCAGATGACCAAATAGTAGTAGCGGAGGATCAACTTATACTAATATACTAAGTGGGGTCTGCAGTTAAACATGGAGAAAACCCAGTATATGGTCATAGGAAGGAAAGGACGGGATATAGAGTTAGACAGCGCAACAATAAAAAATGTAAGCCAGTATGAATACCTGGGGGTCACAATAGACGAGGACTGAAGAGACGACAAGGGCATAATGAAGAAAATAGGCAGAGCAAAGAATATGACGACAGCATTATATCCTACTCTGTGGAACAAGAACCTGACAAAAAAGACAAAAACGAACATATTTAAAACAATCATTGAACCAGTTATGACATATGGGTGATAGACAAAAGAATGAATCAAAGGTTTTCGGCTTTCGGCGGAAATGACATATTGGAGAAGATGCTGCGGAATAACATTATACGACCATGTCAGAAATGAGAACATCAGAGATAGAATGGGGGTGGTATGGACATCTGCGTCGAATAGAGGAAGAAAGATTTCCAAGAAGAGTATGGAATTGGAATCCACCTCAAAGGAATAAACGAGGCAGACCAATAAGGAGATGGATGGAAAATATAAAAGAATTAATGAGAAAGAGAGGTCTACGGGAGGAAGAGTGGAACGATAGAGATAAATGGCGCATAGGATGCGAGAAGCGGAAATAACTACTAATACTATTGTAAGTACTTGTTCTCCAGCATAAAATAAACAAAAAGGTCCATATAAACATATGTCTTAAATTAATTTATTACTAAGATATTGAAACATAAAGATATTTATTTAACAGTACAACATACAAAAGAACCACCGTTTTGTTGAATGCAGCATTCAGCACGACAAATTCGTACTTCTTTAGCACATCGTATAGCATCAGGATGATTCTTGATAGTTGCTGCGGCTTCCACGATGCGATTACTAAACTCTGATAAATCCCGATTTACCGATCTAACGCCGTTAGATCGGTAGTTTAGTAATCACATCGTGGAAGCCTCAGCAACTATCAAGGATTATCCTGATGCTATACGAAGTGCCAATGAAGAATGAATTTGTCGTGTTGAATGCTGCATTCAACAAAACGGCGGCCACTTTAAACAGTTCTTTTGGCTGTTGTATTGTTAAATAAATATCTTTATGCTCCAATATCTTAGTCATAAATTAATTTGATACATATTGCCGTGAACTCGCAAAATTTGTAGAATAAGAATAGCTTTAGAGATTAATTTAAGAATTAGTTTAAGCTTTGAAATAAAAAAATAAAAATAACAAAAATCCTATTTAAATATTATTGAGTAAAACTATGCAACAAGAACTACATGAAGGTATACAAAGTTGCATACTCATAGTCAATTTATAAAGGTGATTTTAAAAAAAACTATTATTATACAAATAAATAGTAAAAATGTAGAATAAAAATTTATTAAATAAAAATATGAAATAAAGACAAAATAAATATAAGTAATATATTTCTTTTGTAGAAAAGATACACAAAATGTATGGTTTACATATCATAAAAAGGAACCTAATTTTATACAATGCGTAAACATTGCTTTAAACATTCTAAATAATGGACCGCTGTTTAAGTCAAAAAGGGAAATGAAGGCAAATAATAGAGAAAGAGTTATGTTAATAGATGGAACAATTAAGAGAATGAGTCATGTGAAAGCAATAGAATTGTATGAAAAAAATGAAATACGATATGCAAGAAATATAAATGAGTAAATTATTGTGATTTATATGCATAAAGCAGTAAAAATTTTATGAAAGTGTTTAAGAACTAAATTGTATTAAAAGATAAAATTTACCTTAGCTTACAACTAGACTAAGAAAAAGGATATAAAAATATATAAAACGTAGAAACGATCAGCAACAACATTTTTGTATTTAAGGGTAGCTCACATCATAAATAAATAAAAAGTATATGTGTTTATGATTTGTTTGCAACACAATGCTTCAGGGACTGGAAACAGACGTGTACGGTTTAATGACCTACAAAAGACAACAAAATATATAAAACTTGTGTAAAGTCTATTGCAGATTGACATATTACCAATAGAAAGATCTTGGATAGAGGATAGAGAGGCAGTGGAGAAACAGACGTGTCCCACAGGTACAGGCAGTGCGGGAAGAAAAATAATGGTTATCTCCAACATGTTTCCCATTTTGCCAAGTCGCAATCCGGCTAAAAGAAAAGTGAAATTGACATTAATAAATGGAAAGAAAAAATATGTATCGAACAATGAACAAGGCAATAGGTTCATTGACGAATACAAAGAAGGATGGTATTAGCGACAAGAATAAACCTACCGTTGGAAATGCTGTGCGAGGCAGAGGGAACCTTTGAATTGGAAAGTTATGTTGACGTTTGGTAAATTGTGAACTGTCAGAACAATATGTGTATGTGTGCGTGTATCAAGACGGCAACATGCGGGCAGCGATTTCACGGGAAAGTGTATTCCAGTACCAACCTAAATATGGACTAGAGGGCGCAATGGTCAACATAGTTTTTTTTTTGCCGCTATAAATACGAAAACAAGATTCGACAAGAGGACTTCTGATGACAATTCCGAGAAGGAGACTTCTCATAACACTTCCGAAAGGAAGATCTCTTAAAGAATAAGACGTTTTAGATTGTTACATTGTAGTTTTCATTATTTCTTCATCACGTATAGTCATAGTAGTTTATTTTATTTAATACATTTGAATTCACTTGAAGCGTTCATAATGGACATTCAAAATAAATATTTTGATAGCAAGTAAGTTTATTTTTTTTTTGAAAAGGAAGTTATACAAATTGTTGGACAGACATTGGTTTTTACGTGCAAATGATTAATCAATGTATTGTTGGACAATATAGATAAGTAAATATTTTATCCTGTAAGGTTTGTTTTAAATTCATAAAGTTGGAATTACAACCAAATAGGATTAATGGTGTTGGTCAGTTGGAGAGATGCTACGTGCAAATGAGCATTTTCTTCATCGTATTGTCTAGGCATCATTAATCTCTTTCAAGTTAAGCAAATAATTAATTAAAATTTCACAAGGCAAAGATTAAGAGCTAGATACAACACGTGCAAATGGTTGTCTAAAGCAATTAATTGAAGCCAATACATAAATATAATTACATTGATAAGTATATCCATAAATGTACAATAAAAGTTTACATTTGTTTATTTACAGGATAAATATTTATTTTGTTTGGCAGAATAAATAAATAAATAAAAGATTTACATACATTACAACCGGCATTAGGTATAAATGATATGAGCATTTTCAATTATGTATCTTGTTTAGAGCATAAAGGTGTGTATAAAAAAATTATTTTTGAATCTATAAATTACAAAATAAAAGATATATGATTATGTTGTATAGACATACAGTTTTTCTTTGAACAAAACTATTACCTCTTCCCTATTATGAGCAAGAGAAAAATCATCAGCAAAGGAGAAGGAACCACATACATTGCCAGGACCCACAATAGTCATAAAGTACATGCTCCAACAATATAAGATAAAAATACAAAACCAATTATAAGTTTTTGGTGTATAAAGAATAATTTTAAGAGTACAGCATGTACAAAAGACTATACCCTACGTGTGGTAATACACACAAATATATGTTGTCACAGCATATAAATTATATGGCGATGCCCAACGTATGGCAATAACATTATTTAAAATAAATATTTATATGCTACAGCATAAATTAAAATGGCGCTCAACGAAGTGGGGCAATGTATTCCTTTTCTTGTTGTTTATTAATCATATATTTATTTAACGCCCAACATAGAGAGGCAATGTATTACTTTTCATAATTGTTTTAAAAGAAAAAAAAAATATATATAATTAATGTCGCTTAACATAGTGGAGCATTGTATTCATTTTCTCGTTTGTCAATAATTATTTACATAACATTCAACGTTATGAAGCAGTGCAATTTTGTTTTTTTTAAATGTTTAAACAAAAAAAAATAATAATTTATTTTGTACAAATAATGGGTACAAAGTTTGTTTCATTTTTTTTATTCATTAGCAAATAGAATAATTATTCAATGTCCAATTTAGAGACAGAATACTTTTAATTTTCATTTACTGGTGAATTATCAATTTCTCTTATTTAGAAAGGGATAAAGAAGGAGGAATAGTATTTGATTAGATAAGTTTCGTTATTAATTTATAAGTTAGAAATAAGATAAAAATGGCAGAGAAGGATAAGAATAATGGTGAAGGTTCACAGTTCACAAAATACAGGGACAATCGTCCGGTATCTTCTGATTCAGAGTCAGAAAAACCTGAATCAGAGGATCGCACACTTGAAGGTAGCGTACAGACAGAAAGCATCAGTAGCATAGCTGGTGAACAAAAAATTGAGAATCTTTTCAATAAACTATTCAGTAGAATAGAAGAAAATGATAAGAATTTAAATCGAAAACTAGAACAAAATAATTTGAATATGAACAGGAAATTTGAGGAAAGCAATCAAAGATTAGAACAAAATAAAGTAGAAATAAACTCAAGAATAGACAAGGTTCTCATGGAATTAAGAAAGGAAACTTTAGAGCTAAATGCAAAAGTAGAATTGAAGTTAGAACAGTCAGTTTCAACTTTAAATAAACAAATAAACATTAATGAAAAGAAATGTGAAGGTAAAGGCGCATTCTTAATAAAAGAAATCAACGAAAGGGTTGCCAAAACACAAGCTAGTTTTGATAAGGTAGATGAGAAAATAAATTCTCTTGAAAATAAAGTGAAAGGGAATAATGTAGAATATCAAGAACAAATACAAGAACTTTCACATCAGGTGGAAGATTGCAAAATAAAATATGGTGTTTGTACGGACACAATGTTGACTCTACAAAACAAAACTTTAAACTTTGAAAACACTATCAAAGGGTTAGAGAACAAAGTACATGGGGTTAGTACACCTAGTGTATCTTTAACACAAATACCTGGTAGCGCAGAGAATATACCAAAATTCTCAGGATTTTACAAAGATAATCCAATGGCGTTTATGAGAACGATAAAAACGTATATGAGGGGAATATCTGATGAGATGTCAAAGCTACATTTCATAAGAGGTTGTTTGAAGGATTATGCACTTCAGTGGTACGATATGATAATAGATGAAGTAGTAGACTTCAAAGAATTTGAGATTCGTTTTGTGAGACAGTACTGGGGACAGACTCAGCAGAGGAAAATTAGACACGATTTAGTGTTCGGCAAATACAGAGCTGGATCTTCTCGAGAAAACTACATCATACGAAAATATTCTTTTCTTAAATACATACAACCAACCATTGAAGAAAGCGATATTGTTTCACAGCTAGCAGCACACTTTGACCACAACGTTACACAAGCGGTGGCACTTCAAGGAATTGATAACATTGAAGGATTACTGGAACTGGTCAAGAGATTAGACGATGTGGATGAAAAGGGAAACAACAAAAATTATGGAAATGTCAAATATACAAACGATCCACCCAGAAATTATAATAACAACAACAACAATGGAAATAATCCACATATAAACAATACACCTCGTTACAATCAAAACAAACAGTACAACAATAATGGGTACAATCAAAATCAGGGTAAACAGAATTATGGAAACAACCCTTATACATATAATAAGCCAAGCTATGGGAACAATCCATATTCATACAATAAAACAAGAAACTATGAAAATGAGAGGAAGAAAGAACAGAATCATGGGAAGGAAGAAAGAAACCCTGAGAGGGAAAGAAGAGTGAACAACGTTCAAATAAATGAAGAGAAGAAAGAAACAAGTACGAAGGAAAAGAAAGAATCAAAAGGTGCAATACCCAAGGATTCAAGACAACTACCGACAAATGAAGAATGGGTAAATTCTACCTACTCAAATGCGACTTCGTTGGATTTTTAGAAAGGCCAGTCAAGAAGAAAAAGAAGATACAAAATGTATATAACTTTGACGATCTAAAGAAAATCACGACGGAATTACCACATATAACAGTAAAAATAGGGAACGAAGAAATAGAAGCATTATTAGACACAGGAGCGCAATTATCATTATTAGATAGTAGTATTATAGACAAAGACATAGAAAAATTAGGATATTATATGCCTATAAGAAAAGTAAATTTAATAAATGCAAATAAGAAACACATCATTACTATAGATAAAGTTTTTTGTATAAATGTTAGAATAGGTAGTTTAAATTTATTAACAGAATTCATAATAGTGCCTAATTTGAACAGCAATTGTATTTTGGGGATAGACTTTTTAAGTCAATACGGTACAAAAATAAATATGGAAAACAAAACATTTCATATTAAAAATTCAATAATCTCCTGATGTAAGGAAACACAGGAAGATGAGATATTAATTAATAATTTATATATAAATAATGCTGAACAAAATCTCACAAATAAAATGGATAGTAGTTTATTAGACAATAAGTGTGCACATCCTGTGAAGCATCGTCAAAGTGAGGACTTCACGCAATATAGGGATGGTACGAATTTAAATTGCGATAAACAATACATAAGCCATGTGAGCAATCTTGTCAGCAAATATAAAGAGTTATTTGATAATAAACCTGGTTTAGCAAAAGGCTATGAACACAGGCTCAAAGTAGATGAAACACAACCTTTTAAAGTCAAAAATTATCCTGTCCCCAATAAATACAGAGAACAAGTCAAATTAGAAATTAAAGAAATGTTAAAAAATAAAATTATAGAAAGAACAGAATCAACATTTATAAATCCAATAGTAGTGGTAGTAAAGAAAAATACAGGCAATCAGAAAGAAACAAAATTACGCTTATGTCTTGATGCAAGGGGCCTTAACTCAAGGACCTCCCCTAATTTTGAAGCTCCGCAGAGTATAGAGACCTTATTAACAAGGTGTACTGATGCAAGGTGGTTCACAAAAATAGATCTGAAGAGTTCTTTTTGGCTGGTACCATTACACAAGGACTCAAGGAAGTATTGTTCCTTTATGTTCAATTCATTAGTCTATTCGTATAGAGTCGTTCCGTTTGGCCTATCAACAGCGACAGCCACTTTGGTTAGAGCCATGCAACAAATTTTAGATCCACACGAGGAGTACGTTTCTCATTATGTGGATGACATACTGATATTTAATAAAGATTTAGAGAATCACAAAGAATCAGTAGAAAAGGTTTTAAATACGTTAGCAGAAAACGATTTAAAAGTTAACATTGAAAAATGTGAATTTTATAAAAATAAAATAAATTATCTAGGGTATATTATAGATGGTAAAACAATAACTATAGAAGAAGAAAAATTGGAAGCAATAAGAAAGTATCCCAGACCAAAGAACATAAAAATGCTCAGAGGATTCTTGGGAATGATAAATTATTATAAACATTTCATTCCGAAAATATCTGATCAAACTTACATGCTTTTCAGAATGATAAAGAAGGGAGTAAAATTTAAATGGACTCCTGAAACTCTCAAAGCATTTGAAGAAGTGAAAGAGAATTTTTGCAAAGCATTAATAGTAAATTTGCCTGATTTTAATGAAGAATTTATTTTGAGGTGCGACGCATCAAATAATGCTATAGCTGCAGAGTTACTACAGATAAGAAATGGTGTGGAAAGGCCAATCTGTTTCTTATCAAGGATTTTGAAAGGATACGAATTAAACTACACGATTTCAGAAAAAGAATTTTTGTCTTTGGTTCATGCAGTATCCAAATTAAAATACTATTCACTGGGAAATAGCTTCTTAGTTGAGACGGATCATTTGTCATTAATTTTCCTTATGAAGACCAGATTCAACAACTCAAGAATATATAGATGGTCACTTTTATTGTCGGAATATTCATTTAGAATAAGGCATAGAAAGGGCGCAGACAACATAGTTGCAGATGCATTGAGTAGAGCTCAAGGAGGGATAAAGCAGCAAAATGCATACCAAGTCAACAATTATAACTTGGATCATGCACCAGAAATATACAGTCGACAGAGCATTGAAGCATGTCAACAAACCGAAGAAATTCTAGAAATAAAAAGAAAAATACGAAGAGAAGGAGAATACAGAGGATATAATATAAGAAATAACATAGTATATAAGACTTTAGGTGATAAGAATTTAATAGTTTTAGATAGAAATTTAGCATTAAGTATCGTTAGAAATATACATAATAATTTAGGGCATCCTGGAAATAGAAAAACATTTCTTGTTTTCAGAGAGCAATTTTATTCTCTGAGAGACAAAAATTTAATTGCCACAGAGAATAGAAAATGTAGAGAATGTTTATTAGGAAAATATAAAAACAGAGTAAATCAGAACAGCATACATAGTATACGAGTAGAAAATAAACTTGATCTGGTAGCTGCTGATTTTCTGGGGAATTTAATACCAGGAGAGCAAGGATATTGCAACATATTTGTGATGGTAGACATTTTAACGAAATATGTAAAATTATATCCGACGAGAAGATATAATACTCGAATAGCAATAAATTGTGTCAATCAATTTATAAATGACCATGGACGGATAAGAAGATTACTGGTAGACAACGCTTCATACTTCAACAATATGAGATTCATTCAAGAATTGAGGGAGATGGACATAAAGGTAATTTTCACTAGCATAAGGCATCCACAAGCAAATCCTAGTGAGAGGTACATACAAGAAGTGACGAGGCACTTAAGAATGTTAACGCACGAAAGACACGATGCCTGGGTGCAATACATAGAAGAGGTGGAAAACAATATAAATTTCTTACCTAGTGTAACGACAAATATAAGTCCTTATACATTAATGCATGGGAGACATCCACCGAGACCTTGGAATCAAGAGACACCAATCGTGGATGATATCGAAGAATTGACAAATCAAGGTAAACAAAGACAAGCAAATATTGCAGAAAAATACATGAGAACAGAAAATGAAAAGATAAGAAAACACAAGACATACCAAATTGGAGATCTGGTAGTGGTAAAAAACTACAGATTGGGAAGGAGAAATTTAAACAAGTGCGCAAAGTTGGACTTACCGTACAGAGGCCCATATAGAGTAAATAAAATTTTGAGTGATGTAACGTACGAGCTACAAGAAATAGATAGCGAAAGGATCAAAGGAAAATATCACATATCTATGCTTTATGATTATATAGACATAGAAAATTAATAATCATTTGTGCGAGTTTTCACAATGGTTATTATATGTGTCGTTCATGCTTTAATAATCATTGTTGACGATTCACGACAAAATACAATAACCAAGGGAATATGCCGTGAACTCGCAAAATTTGTAGAATAAGAATAGCTTTAGAGATTAATTTAAGAATTAGTTTAAGCTTTGAAATAAAAAAATAAAAATAACAAAAATCCTATTTAAATATTATTGAGTAAAACTATGCAACAAGAACTACATGAAGGTATACAAAGTTGCATACTCATAGTCAATTTATAAAGGTGATTTTAAAAAAACTATTATTATACAAATAAATAGTAAAAATGTAGAATAAAAATTTATTAAATAAAAATATGAAATAAAGACAAAATAAATATAAGTAATATATTTCTTTTGTAGAAAAGATACACAAAATGTATGGTTTACATATCATAAAAAGGAACCTAATTTTATACAATGCGTAAACATTGCTTTAAGCATTCTAAATAATGGACCGCTGTTTAAGTCAAAAAGGGAAATGAAGGCAAATAATAGAGAAAGAGTTATGTTAATAGATGGAACAATTAAGAGAATGAGTCATGTGAAAGCAATAGAATTGTATGAAAAAAATGAAATACGATATGCAAGAAATATAAATGAGTAAATTATTGTGATTTATATGCATAAAGCAGTAAAAATTTTATGAAAGTGTTTAAGAACTAAATTGTATTAAAAGATAAAATTTACCTTAGCTTACAACTAGACTAAGAAAAAGGATATAAAAATATATAAAACGTAGAAACGATCAGCAACAACATTTTTGTATTTAAGGGTAGCTGACATCATAAATAAATAAAAAGTATATGTGTTTATGATTTGTTTGCAACACAATGCTTCAGGGACTGGAAACAGACGTGTACGGTTTAATGACCTACAAAAGACAACAAAATATATAAAACTTGTGTAAAGTCTATTGCAGATTGACATATTACCAATAGAAAGATCTTGGATAGAGGATAGAGAGGCAGTGGAGAAACAGACGTGTCCCACAGGTACAGGCAGTGCGGGAAGAAAAATAATGGTTATCTCCAACATGTTTCCCATTTTGCCAAGTCGCAATCCGGCTAAAAGAAAAGTGAAATTGACATTAATAAATGGAAAGAAAAAATATGTATCGAACAATGAACAAGGCAATAGGTTCATTGACGAATACAAAGAAGGATGGTATTAGCGACAAGAATAAACCTACCGTTGGAAATGCTGTGCGAGGCAGAGGGGACCTTTGAATTGGAAAGTTATGTTGACGTTTGGTAAATTGTGAACTGTCAGAACAATATGTGTATGTGTGCGTGTATCAAGACGGCAACATGCGGGCAGCGATTTCACGGGAAAGTGTATTCCAGTACCAACCTAAATATGGACTAGAGGGCGCAATGGTCAACATAGTTTTTTTTGCCGCTATAAATACGAAAACAAGATTCGACAAGAAGACTTCTGATGACAATTCCGAGAAGGAGACTTCTCATAACACTTCCGAAAGGAAGATCTCTTAAAGAATAAGACGTTTTAGATAGTTACATTGTAGTTTTCATTATTTCTTCATCACGTATAGTCATAGTAGTTTATTTTATTTAATACATTTGAATTCACTTGAAGCGTTCATAATGGACATTCAAAATATCAAAATAAATATTTTGATAGCAAGTAAGTTTATTTTATTTTTGAAAAGGAAGTTATACAAATTGTTGGACAGACATTGGTTTTTACGTGCAAATGATTAATCAATGTATTGTTGGACAATATAGATAAGTAAATATTTTATCCTGTAAGGTTTGTTTTAAATTCATAAAGTTGGAATTACAACCAAATAGGATTAATGGTGTTGGTCAGTTGGAGAGATGCTACGTGCAAATGAGCATTTTCTTCATCGTATTGTCTAGGCATCATTAATCTCTTTCAAGTTAAGCAAATAATTAATTAAAATTTCACAAGGCAAAGATTAAGAGCTAGATACAACACGTGCAAATGGTTGTCTAAAGCAATTAATTGAAGCCAATACATAAATATAATTACATTGATAAGTATATCCATAAATGTACAATAAAAGTTTACATTTGTTTATTTACAGGATAAATATTTATTTTGTTTGGCAGAATAAATAAATAAATAAAAGATTTACATACATTACAACCGGCATTAGGTATAAATGATATGAGCATTTTCAATTATGTATCTTGTTTAGAGCATAAAGGTGTGTATAAAAAAATTATTTTTGAATCTATAAATTACAAAATAAAAGATATATGATTATGTTGTATAGACATACAGTTTTTCTTTGAACAAAACTATTACCTCTTCCCTATTATGAGCAAGAGAAAAATCATCAGCAAAGGAGAAGGAACCACATACATTGCCAGGACCCACAATAGTCATAAAGTACATGCTCCAACAATATAAGATAAAAATACAAAACCAATTATAAGTTTTTGGTGTATAAAGAATAATTTTAAGAGTACAGCATGTACAAAAGACTATACCCTACGTGTGGTAATACACACAAATATATGTTGTCACAGCATATAAATTATATGGCGATGCCCAACGTATGGCAATAACATTATTTAAAATAAATATTTATATGCTACAGCAATATGTTTATATAGACTTTTTTGTTTATTTTATGTTGGAGAACAAGTACCTACAATAGTGCCGTGCAATTGCGAAACACCCTATATATGAAACGATCATACGTATAAAAAAAACTCGTGTGGTGGCCGCGCCTCATTTTTTTCTTTGGTGTTACCTAAAGCAAAAAGTGACAACAATGGAAAATGTTTTAAATTATCTAAAAATGCGAATTACGGAGGCTGTTCGAGAAATTAATTTTGAAGTGCTGAACAAAGTTTATAGACAATTTAGAAAAAGAGCTGAAGATTGTGCTGGATGTATACGAAATTATGTGGAATAATGTTAGAGTTTAGTCTTCATCCTTTTTTACAAACACAAAAATAATAAAAGTTTACCGAAATGACATTTGCCTTTTGTCTAACATTAATAATGTAATATAACTTTCGGACTTATGGTGGAATTCTGTAACTTTCTCGGAAGCTCCGATTATCGTAGGCCCTGGCAACGAAGTGACGTTGCGATGACGATTTCAGAATTTTTACAGTTAGTGACGTAGAAATGTCAAAACGTTCGTGAGTAAAGATTTTGTTGGTTATATTGTGGTTATATTATTATTATATAATTATTGTTAATATACTATTCCTGTTGTTATATTTATAGTTTCTGTTACTTTATTTGTTATAATTATTATTGTTCCTGTTTGTTTATTTGTTATATCTATTATTGTTCCTGTTTGTTTATTCGTTATATTTATTATTGTTTTATATTTGCAAATATGAATGGCTTTATAGCATTATTATTAGATGAAGATCACAACAGGTAGGTAATCGATAATATAAAATATATAGAGTATACATAATATTCTCTATTTTCTTTATTTTAGAAATTATATGCGTATATTCCGAAAACGTTTAAGAAATCACGGATATCCTTTTGAAATACCAAACAGGCATTTTAAACAAATGTTTAGACTGAATAAGGGCACTGTTCAAAACCTGATCCAGTTATTGGATGGACATATAACAAACAAATATACCATTACATTTGAAGGTTATTATCATAAACATCACTTGAAATGCATATTAACTTTATAGTGCACATTATATATTTGTTACAGGTCTTAACAACATTAAATTTCATAGCATCAGGCAGCTATCATAATAGTGTTGGTATTAATAGCCTTGTTTCTCTCAGTCAGAATTCAGTAAGTCGAATAGTTCATCAGGCCTGTCTTGTAATATCAAACAATTTATTCCCTGAATGGATAAAATTTCCCAGTGATTGTGAATCGAAGAATCGTGTTAAGTAAGGGTAATTATGTTGTATCAAAATATTCTAAAAATAATTCCTTATTTTGTTTTTATGATAAAAAATGGGAGACCGGAGATGTATTTTGTTTAATTGATAGCACCCAGTTCATATATTTACCAAGGGCAATCATATCTTTTCTAAACGTTCTAAAAATTATTGTTCTGTTTAGTTTTTATGAAAAATGGGGTGCACGAGATGTAGGTGTAATTGATGGCACACATGTTGATATACTTGCTCCACCTTTAGCCGATGAAGAACACCCTCCTTTTGTATATATATTTTTTATATTCACATACTGTAATTTTTTTAAATTTCAGCACTACTTTTATGGTAAGGTTAATAAAAAAAAATATATTTGACAATAAAATGTGTTTTATTTTTCAATATTTATACAAACAATTTCTATTTGAGTACCTATTATTCAAAGTTCACATTTCTAGTTCAGTATTATTATTTTTCTTTTTGATCTTTATTGTTAAGATTTTATAGTAAACATATAATTCATATCCAATATTAGTATAATTATACGAGTCAAATGTCTTCTATTGTTTTATAATACTTGCTGGTAAATTTATTAAACAATAATTTTTTACATTCTTTTGAGTTGACAAAGTGCAAATTTCAGCCTAATGAATATTACTCTTCTGTAAAAACTGCAAATAAAGAGAACTTTCAATTACTATAATTTCAGAGGCTCGACAACAAAATCCTGCAATAATATCGAATGATTTGGTGTACCAAGTACAACAATACAGCACAGGATTGGTCGATTTTCTAAATACAAAATCATCTATATCCTTCAACCATTTATGTACTTTGGCCTATGCTATTAAAACTTAATGTTACCTTTTTGGAGCCTAAAACATTAATCGTTCAATATAGTTACATATTGATAAAATCTTTGCGGTTTGACTTACAAATAAAGAAATTCATTGACTAAACAGGTAAATTTCCTCTTATCTTCTTGAACATGATATAAAGTTAAACATCCTCTCAATTTGATGTAGTTTTATTATTAGAAAATCTTATGAAAAAGTCAACTTTAAATTGTGAAGTTATTGTGAACACGATACCATAATAGACTTTTTCAAACAATTAGTTTGTGCACATTTCACATGCTTTATGTTCTGTGGATATTGTCTGCTAGGTTTATGTATTTTTTTGTGTTTAGGTACTCTTGTAAGAAAAACAATGTCCACTTGATAGGGATATCTGTTCTTGTTGGCTTTATAAAAAAATCACATTTCATCATCCATAAATGTGCCTGAAAAGACATTTATCTGCAAATTCACTATACACTAGTGCGATACTACGTCCTTTGAAACTCTCCTAATGATAGCAGTTCTTGTTGAAATTTTCCAAAGTGTTTCGTGCTATCTTGCAAGCAGTATAAACATATGGTTATACTATGTCTTGGCATTACAAAATGTTCCGTGCATTTTCTTTAAAAAAAATGCAATGCAAAAAAGCAATCGCTATATTATATTTCAAACAATTTTCTTATTAGTTAAAATTTTAAATTGAAAGATTTTGGTATATGTTTACGAGATGATGTTTGTTTACATGTTAAACATAAAGGTTATGTGCAAAAAATCGTAAATTGACACTTCTACGTCACTAACTCTAAAAATTCTGAAATCGTCATCGCAACGTCACTTCGTTGCCAGGGCCTACGATAGCCGCAGCTTCCGAGAAGTTACAGAATTCCACCATTAGTCTTATTTAAAATCGACATAATTTCATGTTTTTTATCTTATCATAAACGATTACATGTTTTTCTTTTCTGCCAAAAGCAACCACATCACTTACACATACTACAAATATACTGTTAACTGTATATTTCATATCCATGAAAATAAAATAAAATAAACAAGAAACGCTGATGTTCATCATTATCATACTCGTAATTCTGATCATATGAATATAACAAAAATTAGAACTCATTTACTTAAATCAGCATTAAAATATATAATTTTATTCGGAGTCCTTTAAAAGTTTTAGCAATAACTTGTTTAAATTTAAAAACATGAATTTGACACCAAATATTCTAGACACATATTGTATATTTCGTTAATAAATAAATATCAATCTATATTCCATTCTTAATCAAACTTTTAAAAAAAAGTTCGTTTCATACACTTAATGCTGTTGATTCATTCCACTTCGTCTATTCGACAAGCAATTTTCTGTAATAATATTGACCTACAAATGAGAAGCTGTGGGGAGGCAACGTGGGCGTTATCAAATCTAAAGAAAAACTATCCGAAGTGGAGGAACCGTTTGAAAAGTGATGAAGAAATGAATTTTCGATTCCATCAGCTATTAAATGACGGAAAATTCCTCCCGGGGGTTTAAGTAAAATGTTTTTCCTAATTCATTCGACTTCAATAGCGGACGCCTTTCTCCCGCGTCCTCTCTAAGAAATGTCTTAAATTAATTATGAATATCTGCTCTTCATTTCGTCTGTGTTCTGGAAATATTAAATGTGAACGGTAAAGATCGGAAAGGCACCTTTAATATTCGCTAAAATTCAATTTAGATTCATCTCGCTCCCTCAAATTGTATTATTGAGTAGATATTAAATATTAGTAACTACATGTATCAAATGTCGTTGTCAACAATATACAGGCATACACCTACAATAATAGGCTTTATTACTGTAGAGTGTAGAGCCACTGGATATTTGTATAATCATACAATATTTTGATCTAAATCTTTGTGTCACAATCTCTATGTACAGTAAAACCTCTCTTAACGGGCACTCTCAATAACGGATACCTTTTTAGGAACTTTTCTAACATATGATATAAGAAAGATATATAGATTAATAACAGAGGCAAGCAATGAATATACCAAAAAATCAACATCCAATATGCAAATCAAACACCCTTTGAAGATGAACGGAGCATGGCTGAATACTGTAATGAATTCTTTATAAATATATATATATATATAGTCAATATTTTTTCGTGACTGTGTATATTGTAGTATAGGATAGTTTCTTGGGTAAGGCAGTCAAAGGGCAATTAAAAACGTGACTCTTTTTTAAAAACCAAGCTTTCGGTCTTTAATTAAAACCTTCATCAGGGCTGTTGATAATTACATACAAAAGAAGAAAAAAAAAATTCCAATAAATATCTCACAATTACAGAAAGTAATCCCACAAAATACTCACAATTCAATTGAGATTGTATACAGAAAGTAGCATCTTTGTGTTTCTTAAGTGTAATGACAATGGTCACAATTTAAAATAATCACAAATTAAAATAAAACAGTGTTAAAAACAATAAAAACCAACAACAACATTGTATACAAAGGACAGCGCGACATTGAATATATGCATCGGTGATGTCAAGGTTGTGTGTCGGTCGAGTCAAGAGGTCAACGGAGTCAATTTCACGTGTCTAAAATTTATGTGTATGAAGGGAAGTATAAGGAGTAACATTAGAAATTAATTAAGTTGGTGATTAATGAGATACGTGTATATATTACTAAGGTTAGATATATCTGATTTTTTGTTCATAATTTTAGTCTGTTTTGTAATATGAAACATTTCTAAAAATAGGCGTTTCTGATTGTAAGACTCCATTTCTAAAATTTTGGTTTTTTCATATGCAATGTTATGCTTTGTGGAATGACAATGTATAGCTAGGGCCGATGACTGTTTCTTGTTAATATTCTTATTGTTACTTTTATGTGATATTATTCTTGAGTGTAGGGTGCGTGCTGTTTGGCCTATATATACCAGATCACAATCCCCGCAGGGTATTTGGTATACTACTCCGGATTTTAACATGTGTGGTAATGGAGTTTTAGTTTTAGTGAAGAGAGTGTTCGTGGTCACCAAGAATTTGTTCGCAATTTTAACTTTCCCATGGAAAAGCTTTGCGAGTTTAGGCGTCAGTTCTTCAACATACGGTAAAGTCCTAAAAGGCAAGTCTGGCCTTAAAGGAGGAATAGAGTTAGTACGTCTGGAACTATTTCCATTGTCTGATAGCATTCTATTCGTAAGTTTGATAGGATAGCCATTATCTGTCAGGATGTCTTTAAGTATCTTTATGTTTTTGTCATATAAGGAAGGCTGACAAATGGCTTTTATGCGTCTTTTGAATTCTAAAATGAAATTTATTTTCATCTTAATAGGATGATTAGAATTATAGTGTATGTACCGCCCAGAGCTGGTTGCCTTTCTGTACCAATCTAAAATAACTGTGTCGTCCTTCCTCTTTACTAACGTATCTAAGAAAGGAACGCTGTTTTCCGTTTCTGTTTCTATAGTAAATTGGATACAGTTGTTATACGAATTAAAGATATTTAAAATTTCCTGGCATTTATCTTTCGGGACGGTGCATATTATATCATCAACATATTTCTTTAAAAAAGGGAGCGGAAAAGATAATTTTGGGATGCAACTTTCTAACAAGTCATCCATTACGTATTGTGCTATTATAGGGGATATTATTCCACCCATTGGACAACCAAAGATTTGTTTGTAGAACTGGTCCTCAAAAACGAAGTAAGTAGTATTGAAAACCAGTTCCAATAATTCTATGAATGTACCTTGCGGTATGTCTCTGTGCTGTTGTATTATATCCCATCTTTTCTGTACTGATCTTTTAACTAATTCTAGTGATATGTTGGTAAATAATGATATAACATCCAGACTGACAATGACATGATCCTTTGGAATAATTTTATTATTCATGAAGTTAGCAAATTCAAAACTATCTTTGACGTAATACTCGTTGTTTTTATCGTAGGTATTTGAAAGAATGCCTGCTAAAAATTTTGAAAGTTTACTATTTGGAGAGTTGATTGAAGATATAATTGGCCTAAGTGACAAAGTAGGTTTGTGGATTTTTGGTAGTCCATAATATCTAGGAGCTACTGAATTATAAATAGTAAGGTGTTTAGCTAAGTCTTCCTCTATGTATGTATTATTTTTTAAGTTAGTTACAGTTTTGTTTATTTTCTGTTGATATGTAGATGTAGGATCTTGCTTAAGTTTTTGGTAGTATGTGGTGCCTTGTACTATTTCCACAGACTTGTTAATGTAATCAATTTTATTCATAGCCACAGTGACACCTCCTTTATCTGACTTTAGTATATATAAATCAGGGTTATTTTTTAAAAAAATTCTACATTCAATCAATTGCCTACGTTCAGTCGACTCGCTTTTGTCTACTTTATGACAGTAATTGGTGATAATTGTCATAAAGTAGACAAAATTTGTTTAAACTTACTATTTGACGAAATATTGACAAAATTCGATTTTTCACTGAAGTAAACCGCTACTTCCGGTCTACCGATTTTACTGAAAAACTAATCAGATGACAAGAGATTTTTTAAAAACCACTTTTTCGGTATTAGGGGACTTCAAAACGTAAACATCTGCAAAAATCTCGAGGTCGAAAATTTTCATCACAATACTTCACGCTTCCTTATACTACGTATAAGAAAGTAAAAAGCCTTGATAAATTGTATTTGGGACAACTACTTTATAGTTTTTATTGCAAACTCATTTCTTATTTCTCTTTGCGTTGAGTTTTATACAGATTATAGTATGATCGTCAGATTCAAGTACAAACAAACTTGCTAATAAAACTATTTTACGAGTATCTGGAGTTGGAATATTCACTGTGGTATTCATTTCTTATTTCATTTTCCTGGTACAGAATTTAAGCTACGGATATAGGTTATGTTTATGTTGCGTTACTATACATGGCCGCAAAGTGCGTTCGGAAATGTTTTAAATAACCCGGTAAAATTTGTGAACCTGTCAGTTACTTTCTGACCGGGTCAGGTTAATGCTATACATTTTACGAAAACGCCTATAGATTCCTAACCGCTTTCTGTCGCGAAGTATATATCGGGGTGGAGGGGGAGCTGTGCTATATGGGCTCGAGACAGCCTTGATGTTGTATGTATCGGTGAATCTCTCCCAGTAGTACTGGGCCAGTACTGCAATGAGAAGGACATTGAGCGGTGTTAAATGGTTTCATAAGAATACTTTTCTTTATATTATAAACATATACATATCGTTCCCCTACGGGAAATATAAATATTTTCTGGGAAAACTTAAATCAATTATTAAATGACATTTTTACCGCTAAATATCCCATCCTGGTATGTGGTGATTTCAATATTAACGTCAATGAAAATAGTCGTGATAAGGAAACTACTGTTAACCTATTAGCTACCTTTGGCTTGATACCTATTGTTAATGTTTGCACTAGGAAACAAGCACGAGTGCAACTCTCATAGACATGGTTTTTACTAACATTCCGTATTACTTCTAAGGATTCGTAATAATCTCAGACTATATATAAGATATGTTGATTCTATGTAGTTATTTAACGTAATATGTGAACCTGAAGAAGCTACTTTATAGTGAAACAGCTGTCGTGTTTATTGTAGTAAAAAAATATAGTGTAAATCTAAAACGTTGTTTGTTTTAATCCACGTTGAAAATGGATTTACATCAAGTAAAGACAACATTCATTCAAATTTTAAAAGTAATAGACATTTTAATATGCATTTCTGTTTCGCGATTTACCTATATGGTTAATAAGTACGATAAAAATTTAGCAAGTATATATTTCTTTCTTTCACTTCAAAAAAATTAAATTAGTGTGTCATAAACTAAACTGAACTTTATATCCAAATTGAAAAAAAGTTTAAACACTGATTATATTTTTTCTTTTATTTTCAGGAGAGACTTTTTGTCATACTTTACATATTATGGACTCGAAGGGTACCAGCGTCCTAGTAAATAAGAAATGCACAACAGATAAAGAATGCCAACGGTCGAAAGTAGGATGCGTGGAAATAGATACACAAATGGTTAGTAGAATTTAGCTATAAGAAGTATTTTAAAAAATCGCCCATCACTTTAGAAACACTAAAATAATCAATAAAAAAAGAAAATCTTTTTCAATGAGAAATTTACGAAGTGTCCCACCATATTTTTGCGAAATGTGAATATTTATTCCTCATTATTTTAATAAATTTGTGTAGAATGCATACCCAAGTTGAAGAATATTCCCACTCTTTCTTCTCTGACGTGTTTCGACCTCACGGTCATTATCGAAGACTACAGATTTAAGCTGGTTTGCATCTGTAAACTCTTCGATAGTGACCGACACTTGTCAGATAAATATAAATCTAAGTGAAACAAATATAACCTAGTGTTTATTTATTTTGATTATTCTCTCTATTTGCCACCAGCCCTATTATTGACTAGATGATTTGGTCCAATAAAAGGATGTCACTTTTTAATATGTCATTGAACTTGCTCAATAATTAAAGCAAAAATCAAAAACGTTGCCCCTGTAACTCGTTAGTCGGTGCAAAAGGCCATGGGTCTATAAGCGCCACATGCTTTTAAAAAACAAAAACATGAAAATAATAATAAAATAAAACACCTTTTTCACAAAAATTAGTTTAATTCACTATATGTCACATTTCGTGTGCACTGCACAGTAGTCACTATTTAAACATATTATCTAGGAGACATTTTATAATAAGAAAAATACATGTTCTCCAGACAAATTTTAAAGGTAGGGTGAAAAAACGATTAATGGAAAATTACAAGGAATATTAACAGTATAAAATTATGAGAATTAGTTCAATGGAAAATACAAAATATTAAAGAGAAAGAACAACGGTTAAAACTAACGGTGACAGGATTACGGATTACAATTCTAAATAGGATATTAATGAAAAGTTTAATACATAATTATTTAAACCTATTATCTACGAAACATTTTATAATAAAATACATGTTATACAGAACAAATTTAACGGTAGTTGAAAAACGATTAAAGCAAATTACAACGAATATTAACAATATTAAATACAAAATATTTCTGAGAAAGACAACGGGTTAATTTAACAGTGACAGGATTATGAATTAACAATTCTAAATAAGATATTACACAAAAGTTTAATACATATTTCAAGAGTGTCTTAAGTGTTAACCGATGTCGGTATTACAAGATTACAGTTTGTTATTAAGGGGAGAAATTTCATTATTTAGGAGATAATTTTTATGTTTTTTCATGTATATGGTTTCCCACATATCTACATTTCTATTGTTGCTTTGTTTAACTAAACTAACATTTTCTAGGCTGAAGTTGTGACCTGTATCAATATGATGTAGAGCTAATGCGGATTTTTCTACATTGCGTAATTTGACATGAGCCATGTGTTCTTTATATCGTGTTTGAACATTTCTTCTGGTTTGTCCGAAATATAATTTTGGACAACCACTACAACGTATTCTGTAAATGCCCGATTCTTTCAATGGATCTGTGTTAACAATTTTAGTTTTTAGACACTGTTATAATTTATTATTGTTGGAGAAAGCTGCAATTAAATTGTTTTATTACACTGTTATGCTAGTTTTTATGGAAAGACATCTTACAGTATTTTTTATTGTTATTTAGAATGTCTGGTGTTAATGAAGTTTTTGAACTTATGAACTTTTTCTTCACCAGCTTATTTTTAATTTTCAGTACTAATTGTTTATTATAACCAATCGATTCTGCAACTTTAAAAATATAGTTCAATTCTGTCTTAAAATTCGTAGCAGATAGGGGAATTGAAAGTAATCTAATGATTAAAAAATAAAAACTACTCTCTTTGTATTTGTGAAAAGCGTATGAGTCTTTGTGAATGTAATTGTCTGTATGTGTTTCTTTTCTGTGAATATCAAATTGAAAATTATTGTCTGATATTGAAATTTTAAGCTCTAAAAAGGGTAAAGTTTTTTCTTTTCTAATTCATATGTGAAATGTATTGAGGGATATTGGTTATTTAAAATGTTTAAGAAAGCCACCGTATTGAAAGAATCGGGTATCACTGCAAACACATCATCTACATATCTAGCCCAAAACTTGGGGAAAAAAAATCAGGTCCATATATTAAAATAGAGAAATATCCATTAAATATATTCATAAGAAACATTAATAGAACCTTAAATGAATGCACCTTACTGCTAGACAAAAGAAAAAGAGTTAAATTAAAAATCAGCAACCCAAAATTAGCACATTTATATTGCCTCCCAAAAATCCACAAACCAGGGAATTCCTATCGCCCAATTGTCTCGAACATAAACTCTCCCACATATGAAATTGCCAAATGGTTGGTTAAGGAATTTAGTAAATTCAAGTTTAAACATGACCTCTCCATTTCAAACACATCTGACCTCATTACTAAATTAAAGGACATACATTTAGAGCCAAATGATAGACTTTTTTCCTTTGACGTAGTGTCCCTGTTTCCAAGTGTTCCGATAGATACTACTCTTATCATGCTCAAAGATTTTCTAGAAATCAATTCGATCTCTACAGATTTAACAAATGAATATATTAAACTAACAACACTATGCATGGAACAAAACTTTTTACTTTTAACAAAAACTTCTATAAACAAACTCATGGCACAGCTTTGGGCTATCTTCTATCACCTTTTTAGCTAACCTATTTTTGAACAACCTTGAAAACAAAGTTAAAGACAATTGTAGTTTTTTTCCCAAGTTTTGGGGTAGATATGTAGATGATGTGTTTGCAGTGATACCCGATTCTTTCAATACGGTGGCTTTCTTAAACATTTTAAATAACCAATATCCCTCAATACATTTCACACATGAATTAGAAAAAGAAAAAACTTTATCCTTTTTAGATCTAAAAATTTCAATATCAGACAATAATTTTCAATTTGATATTCACAGAAAAGAAACACATACAGACAATTACATTCACAAAGACTCATACACTTTTCACAAATACAAAGAGAGGAGTTTTTATTTTTTAATCAATAGATTACTTTCAATCCCCCTATCTGCTACGAATTTTAAGAAAGAATTGAACTATATTTTTAAAGTTGCAGAATCGATTGGTTATAATAGACAATTACTACTGAAAATTAAAAATAAACTAGAGAAGAAAAAGTTCATAAGTTCAAAAACTACATTAACACCAGACATTCTAAATAACAATAAAGAATACTGTAAGATATCTTTCCATAAAAACTGGCATAACAGCGTAATAAAACTGTTTAAAAAATACAATTTAATTGCAGCTTTCTCCAACAATAATAAATTACAACAGTGTCTAAAAACTAAAATTGTTAACACAGATCCATTGAAAGAATCGGGCATTTACAGAATACGTTGTAGTGGTTGTCCAAAATTATATATCAGACAAACGAGAAGAAACGTTCAAATACGATATATAGAACACATGGCTCATGTCAAATTACACAATGTAGAAAAATCCGCATTAGCTCTACATCATATTGATACAGGTCACAACTTCAGCCCTTAGAAAATGTTAGTTTAGTTAAACAAAGCAATAATAGAAATTTAGATATGTGGGGTTAAGACACTCTTGAAATATGTATTAAACTATTGTGTAATTCTTATTTAGAATTGTTAATTCATAATCCTGTCACTGTTAAATTAACCCGTTGTCGTCCTCAGAAATATTTTGTATTTAATATTGTTAATATTCGTTGTAATTTGCTTTAATCGTTTTTCAACTACCGTTAAATTTGTTCTTATAACATGTATTTTTATTATAAAATGTCTGGTAGATAATAGGTTTAAATAATTATGTATTAAACTTTTCATTAATATCCTATTTAGAATTGTAATCCGTAATCCTGTCACCGTTAGTTTTAACCGTTGTTCTTTCTCATTAATATTTTGTACTTCCCATTGAACTAATTCTCATAATTTTATACTGTTAATATTCGTTGTAATTTTACATTGATCGTTTTTTCACCCTACCTTTAAAATTTGTCTGGATAACATGTATTTTTCTTATTATAAAATGTCTCGTAGATAATATGTTAAATAGTTAGTATTGACTATGTGTGCAGTGCACACGAAATGTGACATATAGTGAATTAAACTAATTTTTGTGAAAAAGGTGTTTTATTTTATTATTATTTTTATATTTCACAAGTGCTCAACATATATTACTACAAAAACATGCAAACTAGGATTAGGACTTAAAGCAATAGCAATCAAAACTCACAAGATCTAATTTAAATGTATAATTAATAGTAATATATACCGTAATTTTCATTAGGTATTCAATGTTTACGTGCGATTTATACGTATACAAGTAATACGTGGCAACGTGGCACCGCTACTGTCCGTCACCAATCCCGGCAACAATCGACATCTCAACGATTTTCTCCGATCTTCCGACTTCTCTCCACCAGATTTTACATTCAATGTTTAGCTGCGAACACGTTGCGATCTAGTCTGCAATAAAAGCCGTCTTATTACTGGAACGGGAAACATCAAATGGCCGCCGCGATCTCCTGATCTAGTAGTTTATTATTATTTTCAGAATCGTCTTTTATTTACCTTATTTTTAATTTTATTAGAATTACGCTTTGTGTCATGCAGCGTGAACGCAGCTTAATAATTCTCTACATTTACTGAAAGAAAAAAGAAAAACAAATCCTTGCAACTCGTAAATATTATTTCTGAACGCATTACAAACACCCAAGCCGGTGGTCGAATAGTTACAGCTAACCACGCTAACTTGTATTTACGAGCATGCATCGGTCGTGCTGGCATTGAAAAGGAAGGAAGGGGTGCAATGTTGCCACGTACTGTATGGATTAATCGCCTATGGCTAATGAAAATTGACACATGCTGTATATATATATATATATATATATATATATATATATATATATATATATATATATATTTATTTAACCGTCTACACAGACCCGATCTGCTACATACAGTAATCGTTGTCAGGCCCGCAAAGACGTTGTCAGTCCCGGTTTCGGGACTGACAACGTTTCTTGTGTTATTTCGGTCTATTTTTCAATGCTTATGATAAAAAATGATATTTCAAAAAAAATTTTTTGGGTCCGCTAACGCGGTATAATATCAACTCATATACAAGTGTAGTTCAGGGATTTTCTGGGAGAGGGCCAGGCGTATTTATGTAAAAACTTTTACTCTTACGTTGTCAAGCCCACCATATTATACCGACGTTCCCAAGCCCTAAACTTGGCAGCTACGTAAATGACGATAAGCGAAACACTTCTAGGAATAATACTTGTAGAACAAACACATTGCCTTTCTTTTAATACTCTTCAATTGGTCGAGTAACGCAAAACATTATTTTGAGACATTTGCTTCTAGATTCTTTGAAATACTATCCTTAACTATATTTCGAATGAATTAATGATGTAGAGCAATCTACTTATTTATATTATATTATGTTTACCTATCACTTAAAATCATATTTTATATAAAACAGTGTTAGATTTTATGTCACAGCAAATATCTCGACTATTGTATTAATGGTTAGAAAATGGTAGGTATACAAGAAAATCATTAGATTATTTATTCTTAATAATGTGTCAAAATCGGCAAAAATAATTTTACTTCAAATTATTCAAGTAAAGCAAAAAAAACTTAATATTTTAAGTGGATAGTAATTAGTATATATTCTACACGAACTTATCTTTACAACCGTCTTCCATATGTTGTATTTAATTAATTTACCACGTAATACAATAATAAAACTGAGGCACACATTAATAGAAAATCTGTGTTGGAACCTGCATTCCCGAATTTCATCACGATTCTCTGTATCCCAGAAATGATGTTTTCTTTTGTTAGAAATGCCGTTACTATTGAAATTATATTTATTACTCCAAAGAATGACAGTCACAAAATGTTGATTATTGTTAAGCCAGTTAAAAAATATTAACCTCCTATCAAAATACCTAACTCTTAAACCGGAAATCGATTTAATTTTATGTGGGATCATTTTATATTGTTTTTAGAATGGAAAGGCTTATTCCAATGTCGAGTACTGCTTCACGTATTAAATTGCTAGGATGTACTTTAAAATATGCCAGTACCATTACATATTCTTCATGTGCTGCACGTTAATTTCTTGGTCTTAGCATTTTAGCACTAAAACTCCGTTTCTTCCTAAATTACGTTCAATTTTTGCCAACGTGTGAGTCTGTGTACCCTTTCTGGATACAAGGTTCGATACAATGCAGAAGCTTCTCTAAGATTCCCATTGCATCTTATGTACACTCTCAATATATCAATTTTTTTCTTTATTACAATAATCATTATCACCAATTGTGTCACAAGATGAAAATAAACAATGCTAATTTACTGTCACTTCGATACGCTAGCAATAACACGTAGTATAAGAAAGTATTGTGATGATGAAAATTTTCAACTTCCAGATTTTTGCAGATGTCAACGTTTTGAAGTCCACTGACACCGAAAATTTGGTGTTTGCAAAAATCTCTCTCTCTCTCATACGTTACGAGTATAAAAGTATTTAAAACTTAATTTCCAGTACCTTCGTTATAAATTTTTTTTAAAAATTAGCACCGAAAGTAACACTTTTATCGAATAGATTTTTTTGCTATATGTCGTAAATTATGAATTCTATATATACAGTGAGGACGCCCGGGTTGGAATAAATTCATTTAAAATTATTGGTTTTGTTTTATGGAAAAACGCTGGGATAGGTCGATTTTTATTTTTAGCTGCGGTTTTTCTGATGGTAAATTGATGTACAAAGGTGGTCCAAAAATAAGTTACGACCATCAATTTTTTTTTCCAAATGGAAACATATGTTTTTTATTTAATTTATTAATTCTGCATCGAGTTCTAAGTATATTTCATGTACAATGTCCTATACCCAAACTCAACAGTTATCGAGAAATTATAACCGAAATACAACAAATTAAGCCGCAAACGTTAACTACAGTGTTATGATAAACTGATCTTCGGCTTGCCTATTGTCAGGAAGTTAGTAGTCAACAGTATGAACATTTAATTTGACTTGTTTTTCTGTTTTTTTTAATAAATCGGTCGTTTTCAGACAAGAAAGTGAAATAAATTTTGTAGGATACGCTCTCAGTTATTGATATGTTCAATTGTAAATTTCTCGATAACTGTTGAGTTTGGGTATAGGACATGGTACATGAAACATACTTAGAATTAGATGCAGAATTAATAAATTAAATAAAAAACATATGTTTCCATTTGAAAAAAAGAATTGATTGTCGTAACTTATTTTTGGACCACCGTTTGTATAGTTTTGTGCAATAAATTGGCGTACACGTCTTATTGCTAATTTTGACATTATTTTGCCATTGTGAAAATGGCTTAAGTTAAGTTGACAAATGGAATTATAGCGTCAATTCAATTTGTCATACATGACAGGTATTCAAACAAAAGTCATATTTACATAAGCGTATATTAAGTGTACGCCAATTTATTGCACAGAACTGTACATCAATTTACCATCAGAAAAACTGCAGCTAAAAATAAAAATCGACCTATCCCAGCGTTTTTCCATAAAACAAAACCAAAAATTTTAAATGAATTTATTCCAACCCCCGCGTCCTCACTGTATATTTATCAAGTCTTCAAAAGTATTTAGAGCTGGATTTGGAATATTTGTTTGTATTAATGAAATTTCAAAATTTGAACCGGAAGGAACACTTTTACTCTTAGCGAGTAGCATTTTCTCTTAAATATCTCGCAAAGTATGCATTCTGCGGAGATTTATTAAGAGAACAGAAGTAGATACTTATACCAGGATTTTGAATAATTTTTACATAAAAAAATTCTTAAAATTTGGACTTGAGGTAACACACTTACTCACAGGTTTATGTTTCTGAGATAAAAGTATTTAAAACAATTTAGAACAATTTTAATAGTTTGAAACGCTCATACGTATAAGAAAGCCGTGAGGTGGCCACACCTCTTTAGTTAAACTGTTTAGGTTGTTAACACGATCAGTTAGTTATTCTATTACGCTGTAAATAAATGAAACAAGTATAACATGTGATATACTGTTGTAAAGATAAATTCTTGTAGTTTCAGAATATGCAATAATACTGGGTATGTTCCATTTAAAATATGAATTTTTTTTTTTTTAGTATTTTATGTTCAATAGTTTTTCCGATTTTGACACATTATTAAAAAATTATCCAACTTTCTTATACGTAATTCCTCAATCATTCATACAATAGCCGCGATATTTGCTGTGACACATAAAATCTAACACACTGATTAAGCAATACATTTTAATATTTAAAAATGCCCTTTAAACAAAGTAAAAGAAAACATTGTGTACTTTATTTATAAGCGCAAGATTATTTAAGAATGTCAACATGGCTAATATAGTATTGCAGTTATAGTATTACTTAACAAAAATAGAGAACTTTTATGTATGGTTGAAATAAGGAATTCTACGTTCAACAAGGTCAGACCTTCTTGGAATCAAAAGAAATAGTATAATCATTAAGGTTTGAAAATTTTATCAACGAATTTATGGAAGCTTTTAGTTTTCTTCGCTCTGCTAACACCAGATTATATATTTATTTATTTATTTATTTATTTAATCATTTAATACCCAACAGATACATCTAATTACAGGGTAATATATACAAAAATTAACAGTGACTTAAAATAATAATTCACAATACGATGCACAGATAATAATAAAAAACAGAAAACAATACGGCATACAAAAATACAGAATACATTAAAAAAACAAAAAAAAACAGCATAAATATATTAATGTATCATCACCTCCCCAAGAATGGGTCAGCGCACAAAAGGTACAACTATATTATTATAATGGACTAATTATTTAAAATCGAAACTTTTCCATCTCGTCTTTGCTGACAGATGCTTTAAATAAATAGAAAGCAAAGCTTTTTAATAATGAACTACATATATTATATGTTTGAATCCAAGAGTTGAAATTGCATATATGTATAACTTCTGTAGATAAGCGAATTACTCCCTTGTAGTGTAAATGCTGACCTTTTCATACCTATTACTGTTATAATAGCTATCTATCTATTTTGTCTACCTCATTCTCCACTAAATTTTTTAATTGTCAAACGACAACTATGATTACTCCTGAATGTGGATACTTTTGATTTTTAGAGTACCTAAATAACACGTTGTTTGACCAGTGTGGCATACTGGCCAGTGAGTTAATGGCGTATTTAGTAATAAAGACTCTAATAATAACAATAGTATATTAAATTCACCCAATTCGAAATACTTTATTGCTTGACACTTTTTTTTTCTTTTTTTATTCAGCTAGTGAATTTGACGGATTTCAATCATCGACTTAATATTATAACGTAATTTCAGATTTGTTCAAAGTTGCTTCTTTTCAAAAGTATGATTTTTTAAATACGTAATCATTAGCATACAAGCTATTGTTGTAATGGGAGTTAACTAATTAAATATTTGAATAAATGCTTTTACTAATCCCTAAAATTGATTATATAAAATGAAAACAGAAAGCAAGCAAATCTCTTAGTTTTGATAAATCAGCTGTTCTACCAAGGTTATTAAAGAGACCCGGACTTGTTTCTTCTTTCTCAACTAATAAATAAGAATTTTATTATATATACAAAGCAACAACTATCGCCGACCTAAGTAGTTTTGTATTGCTTGTTATTTTATCAAATAAATCATTTTCGTCTACTAATATAATACTTTATTTATGTATAACTACATGGGTATCGGTTACATGGTGTAAGTGGAAGAGATTGTGTCCCATTCAGATGTGCACAATTAATTTGATCTCTGACGGATTATTTAAGTATAATTAGTTACAGGTATATTTTTCGAATAATATATCTCTGTTTACAATTACTATAGTTGGTCTTAAAGTAGTCTGCAGTAAATAATTCCAAGATTATTTGAAGAATATTAATTTAGAATTGCGACTCTTCTAATCTCAGCCAAATAAACTAATATATTCAAATAATAAAAGTAATAGAATTGAAGAATATACAGGGTTAGTAAAAAGTCCCGAAACGGTCGAATAACTTTGTTATTTCAAAATTATGATTTCTGAAATTTGGTATGGGGGTATAGTCAATATAAATGCATTTTATGCAATACAGTTAATATTTTTTTCACTTCCGGTTTAATCGGCAATACGTCCAACTTTTTTTTTTTTAAATGGAACGCCCAGATTTTTTTAACACTTTTGAATGCAAAATAAAAAACCACGTTCAGGAAGTATTAAGATGTTTATTTTTATTCACAAGAAAACAGTTAAAAAATTAAAAAAGTGTCCTAATACAGAAAAATCAAGATACCTGTCTATTCAGGTTGCGATTACAATAATTGTTCAAAATGCTCTCCATTTACAATTTGACAAAAATGTAAACGGTCAGTAAAATTTCTTATTGAATTTTGTATTTGTTCTGGAGTGATGCGATTGGCTTCTTGAACTATTCTCTCTTCCAATTGTTCAAGATTATGGGGACGATTTTTGTACACTTGACATTTCAAGTGACCCCAAAAGAAAAAATCTAATGGCGAGAGATCTGGCGAACGTGCTGGCCATTCGATTGCTCCTCTACGTCCGATCCAACGTCCTGGAAAAATTTCATTCAAATAATCGCGGATATTATAGGCAAAACGGGGGGGAGCTCCATCTAGTTGAAACCAAAAATGTGCATTAGGGTGATCACCTATGTTTGCATTTGGAAAGAGGGCCGAAAGTGCTGGAACAACCTCATTTCGCAATAAATTTAAGTAGACGTTGCCAGTTAAATTTCCTCTTATAAAAAATGGTCCTATGATGTTGTTTCCAACAAGACCAGCCCAGACATTCACCTTTTGAGGACGCTGTGTATGGACTTCTTCAATCCAATGCGGATTTTCAATTGACCAGTAGCGACAATTATGTCTGTTCACAGTGCCGTTGAGACAAAACGTTGCCTCATCTGAAAAAATCATGTGATCTAAAACATTAGGCTGCTGCTCGATCAATTCCGTCATTGTTTCGCAAAATTGTAGTATACGATCTGGATCATCTTCAGTTAACTCATGGACGGGATACATTTTATAGGCTTTCATTCTTGCTGATTTAAGCATATTATGAGCAGATTTTTGAGAGATCTCATGAATTTGACCTAATTCTGTTGTGGACACGTGATGATTTTCTTCAACTGTAAGTAACACATTCAAACTAGTTTCTTCATCTGTTGCTGTTAATGGACGTCCCCTTCTAGGTAAATCCTTCACCTGACGAAAGACTTCAAACTTTTGAATTGTTCGGCATACCGTACTTTTACTAATGTGACGATCCGGATAAACAGTATTAAACAAAATACGAACCTCTTCAAAAGAACGTTGACGATCACCGTACCCACGCATCATTAATATCTCAATTCGTTCTGATTCAGTAAGTTTTACTGTCATTTTCAAATGTGTCGATGTCAAAAATAAGTAAATTTATAGCGATGCAAAAGTTAAAACGCTTTTTTTTTGTCAAATGTGACGGCAAAAAGAATGCAAACACTAAACAACAACTGTTTTCAAAGGTACCTTGATTTTTCTGTATTAGGACACTTTTTTAATTTTTTAACTGTTTTCTTGTGAATAAAAATAAACATCTTAATACTTCCTGAACGTAGTTTTTTATTTTGCATTCAAAAGTGTTAAAAATATCTGGGCGTTCCATTTAAAAAAAAAGTTGGACGTATTGCCGATTAAACCGGAAGTGAAAAAAATATTAACTGTATTGCATAAAATGCATTTATATTAACTATACCCCCATACCAAATTTCAGAAATCATAATTTTCAAATAACAAAGTTATTAGTTACTAACGCTGTATTAGAATACTCGAAAAAACACTAATGGAAGATATACACATTTCTTTACCTTTTGTTTGATATATGTAAAAGAATATAGATATCTAAAGAAAGTGAAACAACCAAAAATAACGGCAAATATCTAAATTACCTTTATCACGATTTATTTTAAAATATTGTATTTTAAAATCTTACTTTTCCCTTACTCTTAAAACATCTTAAATAAATTTAAGCTGAATTTCATAGCACGAGCGGGACTATCAAATTACGTTGTTTATGTAGTATACTTGGCAATGCTGTCGGGAATGACAAGGTCTGATAAATGTTGCTTTTTTACACACTGGGACTCGAAAGACGGTAGAATCGCTGGGTTTAAAAGCGTCGATTGAATGACAACTCGTGTGTTATACACTGGGATTGACTTGGTAGCATGAATATAGCGGGCCTGGTTACGTCGGTTGAATAAATATATATATATATATATAAAAGAATAAGAAATTATCGCGGATACATAAAATATCAGAAAAAGAAAATATTGGGTATAATCCGCTGTAGAGCAACCGTAGACACGTGTTTCTGACTAATTGGTTGTACTGATGACGACCAATTAGTCAGAAACACGTGTCTACGGTTGCTCTACAGCGGATTATACCCAATATTTTTCTTTTTCTGATATATATATATATATATGTTATATATATATATATATATATATATATATATATATATGTATTGAAAAATTGAAAATCTTCTTGGTAGTAGTGGCATACAATGAATTAAAAGTAATAACAATATGACAACTGGTTGTCAATTAGAAAACAATAACAAATATAAAATGTAAATCAAAATGTATAAATGAAAATGTAATCAATAAGCATAGGGCAGTCGAGATTACTTATATAGTCACATCAAAAGACTTGAGGTCTACCACAAACTGTATAGTTAATTCAAATATACAAATAACAACGACGCAACTATGTAAAGAAAAATTAAGAGTAGAACTGTTGATAATATAACAATATAGAATGTAAAATAGTCATGTATAAATGTAAATGAAAGCAAATAAGCATAGGACAATCGATACTATCCATGTAATCCTATCAAAATGGCCTAGGTTCACCTAAACATGTACAATTTTGATTGAAATACATAAATAATCAACGATGCAACTATGTATGTGTTAAGATGTATTTGTAGCTACAGACATATATGTTTCTATCTAGTTTGGTCTCGTCAGTGCAGCATAACAAAAATGGTGTATGTTAAAGCATTAATATGTGAATAAAAAATATAGTATTACCTTAAAATGTCAATCTAAAATGTCCAAGTGTAAAACAACTGTGTAAATACTTAATACTGTGTAATGCCTTATTTCAACCAGGCAGTTAATAAAATATATTACAATTCTTTGCCAATTATACAAATGTATTGAAAAATTGAAAATCTTCTTGGTAGTAGTGGCATACAATGAATTAAAAGTAATAACAATATGACAACTGGTTGTCAATTAGAAAACAATGACAAATATAAAATGTAAATCAAAATGTATAAATGAAAATGTAATCAATAAGCATAGGACAGTCGAGATTACTTATATAGTCACATCAAAAGACTTGAGGTCTACCACAAACTGTATAGTTAATTCAAATATACAAATAACAACGACGCAACTATGTAAAGAAAAATTAAGAGTAGAACTGTTGATAATATAACAATATAGAATGTAAAATAGTCATGTATAAATGTAAATGAAAGCAAATAAGCATAGGACAATCGATACTATCCATGTAATCCTATCAAAATGGCCTAGGTTCACCTAAACATGTACAATTTTGATTGAAATACATAAATAATCAACAATGCAACTATGTATGTGTTAAGATGTATTTGTAGCTACAGACATATATGTTTCTACCTAGTTTGGTCTCGTCAGTGCAGCATAACAAAAATGGTGTATGTTAAAGCATTAATATGTGAATAAAAAATATAGTATTACCTTAAAATGTCAATCTAAAATGTCCAAGTGTAAAACAACTGTGTAAATACTTAATACTGTGTAATGCCTTATTTCAACCAGGCAGTTAATAAAATATATTACAATTCTTTGCCAATTATACAAATGTATTGAAAAATTGAAAATCTTCTTGGTAGTAGTGGCATACAATGAATTAAAAGTAATAACAATATGACAACTGGTTGTCAATTAGAAAACAATGACAAATATAAAATGTAAATCAAAATGTATAAATGAAAATGTAATCAATAAGCATAGGACAGTCGAGATTACTTATATAGTCACATCAAAAGGCTTGAGGTCTACCGCAAACTGTATAGGTAATCCAAATATACAAATAACAACGACGCAACTATGTAAAGGAAAATTAAGAGTAGAACTGTTGATAATATAACAATATAGAATGTAAAATAGTCATGTATAAATGTAAATGAAAGCAAATAAGCATAGGACAATCAATACTATCCATGTAATCCTATCAAAATGGCCTAGGTTCACCTAAACATGTACAATTTTGATTGAAATACATAAATAATCAACGATGCAACTATGTATGTGTTAAGATGTATTTGTAGCTACAGACATATATGTTTCTACCTAGTTTGGTTTCGTCAGTGCAGCATAACAAAGAAGGTGTATGTTAAAGCATTAATATGTGAATAAAAAATATAGTATTACCTTAAAATGTCAATCCAAAATGTCCAAGTGTAAAACAACTGTGTAAATACTTAATACTGTGTAATGCCTTATTTCAACCAGGCAGTTAATAAAATATATTACAATTCTTTGCCAATTATACAAATGTATTGAAAAATTGAAAATCTTCTTGGTAGTAGTGGCATACAATGAATTAAAAGTAATAACAATAACAATATGACAACTGGTTGTCAATTACAAAACAATGACAAATATAAAATGTAAATCAAAATGTATAAATGAAAATGTAATCAATAACCATAGGACAGTCGAGATTACTTATATAGTCACATCAAAAGGCTTGAGGTCTACCACAAACTGTATAGTTAATCCCAGGCCCGCGCCGTACATAAGGGCAAGGTAGGGCATTTGCCGACGGCGCCAAGGTATCGGAGGCGCCGAGCCGCCGAGTGGTTTCAAAAACTAAAAAATAAATAAACAAAAGAGCTAACAAATAATTCAAATAAAACTTATAATGTCATAAAAGTCCAAAAAGAAATTTTATTGTATGTCTTTGAGACGAGTCTTTCTTAATCGCGAAGTATTATATGTACATATATATGTTTATTTATATAGGTATGCATTATGTTAATTAACATTTTAAATACTTCTTGACAAAGAACACTTGCATGTTGAGAGATTCGCAGAAAAATAGTCGATCTATATTGGCAGCAAAACATTTTAGAGAACTCGTCAAAAAGAACACCTGCATTTGAGAGATTCGCAGAAAAATTGTCGGCTCGAGCGGACTGTCGGAACCCGGGATGTCTCGACGCTCATATTAAACTTTTCTGTATAACATGCATTAATTCATGAATTGTAACATACATCCATGCGATTTTTAATTGTTTTGGTATTAGAAAAGGTTTAGAAATATTTAAAAAGTGCACAATCGTTATAAATTCTACATCGCTTAATGAATTTCCAAGATTTGCTTAAACGAACACCTGCAGTCTGAAAGATTCGTAGAAAAATCTTCGGGCGGACCAATCTGAATATTTTCCCGAATCCACTAAAATATTTTGATCATCTTTTAGGTGTTTTATATAACAGCAATGATCGAAATTTACAGTTAGTTCTCGTCTGATACGATACATTTAACTTGTGCGATATAAGTGAAAAAATATTTGTTATTCCAACACACACAATTTTTGAAGTTTTACAGACATTGTTGTAGTGCTTTTGTGTTGTGAAATTTATTATTCTTTAAGGTAAGTGCAGGTAGAATTATTTTTTTTATTTCAGATTTATAAATAGCAAATAGCCAAAAACTTTCATCTGCGTCTCAAAAGTTTTTCTATTATTATTGATATATTTTCTTTGATTATGTTAATATAATTTTTGGTCACCTAAGTTGAAATAAATTAATCTTTAAAGGTTTTTATGAGCCTCAATTTTTATAAATTGTATTTCTGAAATAAAATTAGTAAATAAGTAAGTTGAGAAAATATTTTGAAGTTTGAGGCGTTGAAACGTTTTCATTGACAACTGAGGGGCTTTTTCCAAATCCCGATATCTACAAAATGAAAATTTACCAGAATTATTCGAACTCTACGGGCATAACCGTATAAATAAAATAGTTGAATAATATTTTTATATGTAAATATAATGTATCTTTTATGTATCGCAGTTTTAATACTTCCAACGACAGTTTAAATATAAAAAATAAAATTAAACATTTAAATCTATAGGATTTTTACCTTATTAGCAATGAAGTAGTTACCGAGTTTTGCAAAATTGTGGCTAATTTAGATTTAACTTCTATACGCAATAAAGATATTTAATGAAATAAGTGAGATAATACCTGATGACGAATGGAAACAATAATAGCAAAGGCGAAGTACTTTTTATTTTAAGAAAAGTACATGAAACCAAATTCAAATAAAAAGTTTAAAAATATAATATACAGTGACCGGCAGAAAGTGCGCAGCATATGGGAAAATGGTTTACCTTTGAATATAGCAAAATTATTTTATTGCATCATGTCTCGGCATGACTTGAGACCAAAATAGCACTCGCGATTTCTGCCGAAACTCTCATCGTATACGAGGGAGAGTCAAAAATACAAAATTACGCTAAGAGTAAAGTACCCCCATTTTTAACATTAGACTGTTCTTTATTAAGCAATAGTTCTTTGGTTTTAAAAATCAAAATAAAATATCGAGTTTCATTCACTTTTGATAAAAAATTTCAGTTTACTGTTTACTCTGAATTACCCTGTATAAGAAATTGAGTGCGCTCATACAATACGCAAATCTTACTCTCTGTAGACATCGTAACAGAAAACCATAAATAATACGTCGCAAAAGTCAGCTACAAAAATAATATAAGCTCTTGAAAATAAAAATTCAAGAATGTGAAATAATTTTGCTGCACACCATATTTTACGTTTTCAGAAGTCAAAAAATTTTATTTAACTCAAATTGTGTGATTCATTTTAACTTAATCATCTTTAAAATTGTAATATTTTTTCATAAAATTAGCAACACTTCTTTTTGTTAAGGTTTTAATAATAAACGCTTGACGAGAAAGAGCGACAAAAATAAAAAAGTAAGTCCCAGCATAATCCTCGACAGATGTTTTTTCGTACTGCATGTGTTTGATTTTAAAAAACATGAACTTAATTCAATAAATGTCATTTAGACATTTAGTTTTGCTATAAAAATGGAAGCGGAAAGGTTATCGGTACAAGAAAAGGTAGAAATAGTTCTAATTCGTGGTGAAAATTACTATAGCTATCGCGAAACAGCAAATATTTTTAATAATAGACACAATAAAAATATTCAGGATTCTACTGTATGCCGAATTGTGAACAAATTTAAACAAACTGGTTCGGTGGAAAGTAAATACAAGCAACCCCATGAGAAAAGTGTAACTAATGAAGAAAATAGTTTAAATGTGTTATTGTCAGTAAATGAAGTTCCTACTATGCCATTGTATGAAAGACAAGAAGTATTAGGTATTTCCGAAAAATCGATTAGAAGAATTCTTAAAAAAAACAAGTACTTACCATATAAACCAAAATTCACCCATACTCTTCAACAAAGAGATCTAGATGCTAGAATTGACTTTTGTTTTTGGTTCCAAGGCAACAAGGAAGATAATCCCCATTTTGGAAGTCAAATATTATTTACTGACGAAGCAACCTTCACAAGCAACGGCGTAGTAAGTGCTCAAAATTGTAGGTGGTGGGCTAATCAAAATCCTAATTTTACAATTGAATGTAAAAGCCAATATTCATTTAAAACAAACGTTTGGTGTGGTATATTGAATACTCAAATAGTTGGACCATATTTTTTCCGGCAAAATTTAAATGCAGGTAGATATTTACAATTCTTGCAGAATGAATTTAGCGAGTTCCTAGATGATATGCCTTTAAATCTACGAGCGAATATGTATTTTCAACAAGATGATGCTTCGATCCATTCTACATTGCAAGTAAGAGAATGGCTTAATCAACAATTTCCTCAAAAATGGATCGGACGGTTTTCAGAAAATCATTGGCCTGCAAGATCGCCTGACATTACCCCAATGGATTTCTTTCTCTGGGGTTACTTAAAGAACCAAGTATACAAACATCGACCATTTAGAAATCTGGACCATTTAGAAAATACGATTAGGCAGTGTGTCGTTCAAATTAATCCGGTTTTTTTAAGAAACGTAGCACAAGAATTTAACAACAGGACAATGAAATGTATTGAGAATGGGGGAGCTCACGTAGAAAAATAATGTACTTGTAAATAAATATTTTTGTTTACGATTTTGTTAATGTATTTTGAGTTTTATTTCCTACTATTATATATCTTTACTATTATTATTATTAAAACCTGAATAAAAAGAAGTGTTGCTAATTTTATGAAAAAATATTACAATTTTAAAGATGATTAAGTTAAAATGAATCACACAATTTCAGTTAAATAAAATTTTTTGACTTCTGAAAACGTAAAATATGGTGTGCAGCAAAATTATTTCACATTCTTGAATTTTTATTTTCAAGAGCTATATTATTTTTGTAGCTGACTTTTGCGACGTATTATTTATGGTTTTCTGTTACGATGTCTACAGAGAGTAAGATTTGCGTATTGTATGAGCGCACTCAATTTCTTATACAGGCTAATTCAGAATAAACAGTAAACTGAAATTTTTTATCAAAAGTGAATGAAACTCGATATTTCACTTTAATTTTTAAAACCAAAGAACTATTGCTTAATAAAGAAAAGTCTAATGTTAAAAATGGGGGTACTTTACTTTTAGCGTAATTTTGTATTTTTGACTCTCCCTCGTATACGATGAGAGTTTCGGCAGAATTCGCGAGTGCTATTTTGGTCTCAAGTCATGCCGAGACATGATGCAATAAAATAATTTTGCTATATTCAAAGGTAAACTATTTTCCCATATGCTGCGCACTTTCTGCCGGTCACTGTATACCTAAAATAAAAATATATGAAACTTCTGTTGTTTTTGTTTTGTGAAAAGTAGATCTCAAGGTTTGCCCAAGTACCCCCTTCTTTGACCAATTTGTTTACTTAACGAATTATTTTTCTGCAGTTTACACGATGTCAGAAAAGAAGAAGAAATTGTCAGGATACCAAAATTTACTGAATAAAAGAAAAAGAGAGGAAGAGCTGGATAAGCACGTCAAAATCACGCAGTTTTTTTTGAAGCCCGAATCTACTTTGCCTGATTTTAATACAAGTTCCAGCAGGCCAGATACTAATACAAGTTTCAGCAGGCCAGATACTAATGCAAGTTCCAGCAGGCCAGATACTAATACAAGTTCGAGCAGGCCAGATACTAATACAAGTTCCAGCAACATACAACAAACTCACCTTTTCGAAAGTATGCCATCAACATCTTCCAGTTCCACTGATAATGGGGAATCAATAACTTCAAACGTTACTACAGCTGAAAGTATATGTCAACTTTCCAAAGATGTCGCATTGTGGCCAACAATTTTACGTCCAAGTGATATTCAAGAATTAGTAGAGCTTGGCCCTACTTATTATCAAAATAAAAAAGATGATTATCCGAGAGATAATTCGGGACGAAAATTTAGGAATAGTTATTTCTTTAGAATTCTACCGAACAAAGAAAAAACAGAGCGTTTTTGGCTGTTATATTCCGAATCGAAAAATTCTGTTTATTGCTTCTGCTGCAAAGTTTTTACTGACGGCAACTTAAAATCTCTTCGCCTTAGTGATAAATCTGGTTACAATGACTGGAAGCACTTGGGTGAACATTTAAATATTCATGAAACGAGCAAGTTACATATAGAAAATGTTCTAAAATTGCTAGATCTTGCCAATCGTTTTAATAAAAATCAAGTAATTAATTCTGAGATTCAAAATGTAATAAATAGAGAAACTAAATACTGGCACGCTGTTATAGAAAGAATTTTCTACGTGATTCAGTTTTTAGCTGAGCAGAATTTAGCTTTTCGTGGAAGTGGTAGCAAGTTGTTTGAAAAAGGTAACGGTAACTTTTTAAAATGCATAGAAATGATTTCCAAATGTGACCCGATTATGTCAGAACATACAACACGGTCTCAATTACATGATAACAAGTATAACAACATTTATCTTGGGGATAAAATACAAAATGAAGTAATCAATTTAATCGGTGAAAATATCAAATCCAAAATTATAGAACTAGCGAAGAAAGCAAAATATTTTTCAATATTATTAGACTGCACTCCTGACTCTAGTCACCAAGAACAAATTTCAGTTTGTATACGATTTGTTAATTTAAAAAGCACAGGGATTTGTATAGAGGAACATTTTTTATTATTTTGTCCTATAGATGATACATCGGGTGAGGGATTAACAGAATTTCTTTTATTAGCGTTGAAAAAGGAAGGGTTAAACATCAATGATTGGCGGGGCCAGAGTTATGATAATGGGGCAAATATGCGTGGTCGGCATAATGGCCTACAAAAGAGAATTTTGGATTTGAATCCGCGTGCTTTCTTCGTTCCTTGTTGCAATCACAGTTTAAATTTGGCGGTTAATGATGCCGCAAAATCTAACACTTTGACCACCAATTTTTTTTCTTTAGTTCAACAACTGTTTGTGTTTTTTCAGGTTCTACTAAACGTTGGTCAATTTCGAAGTCTAATGTTACAAATTTAACTTTAAAATCTTTATCGGATACTCGATGGGCTAGTAGAATAGATGCAATAACTCCTTTAAGGTATCAACTCGGAGAAGTTTATGATGCTTGGTTTGAAATAAGCCGAGGAAATTTTGAAAATAGCGTAAAGAATTTGGCCATATCATTAGCTAATCAGTTGAAAAATTTTGAGTTTGTTTGCATACTTGTTGTATGGTATAATATTTTAAGTAAACTTAACATTGCTTGTAAAGTTATTCAAAACCCGAACTTTGATGTTGCTCAATGTTGTATTCATTTAAATAATTTGAATACATTTTTGAAAGCTTATCGCTCCGACAAAGGTTTTAATGATTTATTAATTGATGCTAAAGAAATTGCAACTACTTTAGATATAGAACCTAAATTCAAAAAACAAAAATTTTTAAAACCTCGAAAAGTAAAAAAACATTTTGACTATGAATGTGACGATGAACCAATGCACGACGCAAATTTAAAATTTAAAGTAGATTGTTTTTTTAACACTCTTGATGTAATCATTACATCAGTAGATGAACGATTCCAGACACTTTCGTGTTATTCTAGCAATTTTGAAATTTTGTGGAACATCGATAAATTTAGTAATTATTCCGAAAAGGAACAATTAGAGACGTGTCAAAAACTTGAAAATATATTGTACGATAAAACTCGCAATGAACGCGATATAAACGCCGCGGAATTACTTCAAGAATTGAAATATTTTCAAAATTTTGACAAAAATGTTAATAGATCTCCTGAGGAAATATTAAATTATATGGCAGTCAGTAACTTGGTAGATTGTTTCCCTAATACGAGTATATTACTGCGTATTCTATTAACAATGCCAGTTTCTGTTGCTACTGCAGAACGTTCCTTTTCGAAACTAAAATTAATAAAAAGTTATCTAAGATCTACCATGGGGCAAAACCGACTAACAAATCTTGCTATTATTTCAATAGAATCCGATATATTAAAAGAATTAGACACCGAAGATTTAATTAAACAATTTGCAAGAAACAAGGCACGGAAAGTTCAATTCATTTAATTTAGTTAAAATTAAGGACATATTTTTTGTATTTTTTTTTTTTTATTTTGGCTACTGCTATGCATATACTTCAATGACTAATGAGAAAATACTTATACAGCTTTGTATCTTTGTATAAAATTACAAATAAATTTATAAAAATACTTCTTGAAATTATTCTTTAATCGGTACCAAATATTACCCTTATATCTATTGCTTCTACTTCAGTACGATTTCAAAGTTCATGTGTGAACAAAAACATAAGCCATTTTCCCTCTAATATCACGGCTACCTAAAGGCGCTTATTTTATATTTGCCCAACGGCGCTGATTAGGCTTGGCGCGGGCCTGGTTAATCCAAATATACAAATAACAACGACGCAACTATGTAAAGAAAAATTAAGAGTAGAACTGTTGATAATATAACAATATAGAATGTAAAATAGTCATGTATAAATGTAAATGAAAGCAAATAAGCATAGGACAATCGATACTATCCATGTAATCCTATCAAAATGGCCTAGGTTATATATATACAGGCTGTCCAGAAACTCTCCTGACAAACGAAGAACGGAGATTCCTCAGATAATTTTAAGACAATTTAACTCAATTCACCCTAGTCCGAAAATGCTTCCTAAGGGAGCTAGAGCTCTTTGAAGATGGCGCCCTGTAATTAGTTTTTTTTAATATCTCCCGAACGCTTCTATTTAGCAAAACAAAAACTGGTATGCTTATTTATCCTCCAGAGATGAATCGACTCCATCAATTGCGAATTTCTAATACCGGTCATAGGCGTCCGTTTTGGGTAGGTAAACGGTTATTTTAACGCATAACTTTTTTGTCTTTAACTTTTAAGCATTTGTGACACTAGATTACTAAATTTTCAGGTATTCTACTACTAAAAGGTACTCTTACTTTAAGTCGGTAGGATACACCGTTTTCTAGAAAAATCGATTTGAAAATTTTTCGTTTTTTCGTCTTTTCATCTTTCGTTATTTCAACTTCGCGACCTGACAATAATTTGACAATTAAAAACGTAGGTTTCATTTCTGTTGGCAGTTCAGAGCGAACTAGTGCAAAAAATAATAAATTGAATTTTAATGACGAAAAAACGAAAAATTTTCAAATCGATTTTTCTAGAAAACGGTGTATCCTACCGACTTAAAATAAGAGTACCTTTTAGTACTAGAATACCTGAAAATTTAATGATCTAGTGTCACAAATGCTTAGAAGTTAAAGACAAAAAAGTTATGCGTTAAAATAACCGTTTACCTACCCAAAACGGACGCCTATGACCTTAGGAAGCATTTTCGGACTAGGGTGAATTGGGTTAAATTGTCTTAAAATTATCTGAGGAATCTCCGGTCTTCGTTTGTCAGGAGAGTTTCTGGACACCCTGTATATATATATATATATATATATATATATATATATATATATATATATATATATATATATATATATAAATGAAAGAATAAGAAATTGTTGCGGATACATAAAATATAAGAAAAAGAAAAATATTGGGTATAATCCGCTGTAGAGCAACCGTAGACACGTGTTTCTGACTAATTGGTCGTCATCAGTACGGTGTAGCCAAGGAATTAGGTGGGATAACCTTGGAGATGTAAGCTAAACGGAAGACCATCAGGTGACGTACTGATGACGACCAATTAGTCAGAAACACGTGTCTACGGTTGCTCTACAGCGGATTATACCCAATATTTTTCTTTTTCTTATATATATATATACATATATATAGTAAAATAAAAGATGTTAAAACCGTTACGTATATGTAAATTCCAATAACCCAGTTTAATTACTGTTTCGTAACTCCGAAAACAGAATGTATGTGTAGGTATAAAGAAAACACTATATTGTAGCTTATAACGTTTCGGAAATATTTATTTCCTTCATCAGATAATTGCCACAGAATGGACCAAGGATCTCAGTATCTATCATTAATTTTAATCAAAGAGTATTTTGACAATCACTAATTCTAAAACGCCTGTCAAACATCAGATTTGTATGGCTAGATAGCTAACAAACATCGAAAACAGCACTCTGAATTCAGTAAATCAAACAAATTACAAATTTTGGACAACACATCTAAAAATGTCACGAAATGGCAAATACAAAAAGAGCCTGAGGGCGATTCCTGACATCACTTGTATGTTGGGTATTACGATCTCTCACTCTTTGTCCAGTTTGACCTATGTAGTACTTATCACAGTCTTTACATGTTAAACAATACATAGGGCAAACTGGACAAAGAGTGAGAGATCGTAATACCCAACATAGAAGTGATGTCAGAAATCGCCCTCAGGCTTGTGGTTTGGCAGCCCATGTGTTTCACACGGGTCACACCATCGACTATGACTTGACCAAGATTTTGTACCATCAAAATAACTTGACTAAAAGGCTGTTTTTGCAGACTTTGTGCATTAACGTTATTGAACCTAACATTAATTCCAAAACTGACTGCAGGAGTTTCAGTAACTTATACGTTCTTTTGAAACAGTTCATTACTGATAAGATTGTTAATAAGATCAAAAGTTAAAATAACTTTCTTACCCATATTCAATTTTTTGCTTAATACTTTATGACTAACCATAATATTTATTAAAATCATACACATTGTTTCAACAACATTTTATTTACTAAAACTTACAATTTCAATTTATCTGATATAAACAAAACAAATCTGAGGTTTCATATCTGTTTCCATTGCTGTCGATAATGCGCTCTTTTTGTATTTGCCATTTCGTGACATTTTTAGATGTGTTGTCCAAAATTTGTAATATGTTTGATTTACTGAATTCAGAGTGCTGTTTTCGATGTTTGTTAGCTATCTAGCCATTACAAATCTGATGTTTGACAGACGTTTTAGAAGTAGTGATTGTCAAAATACTCTTTGATTAAAATTAATGATAGATACTGAGATCCTTGGTCCATTGTGTGGCAATTATCTGATGAAGGAAATTAATATTTCCGAAACGTTATAAGCTACAATATAGTGTTTTCTTTATACCTACCCATACATTCTGTTTTCGGAGTTACGAAACAGTAATTAAACTGGTTTATGTATATATATATATTGGTAAAGTATTGATATAAATCTCTGACACTAACTAATATGTTGTAGAAAAAACTTCTTACTACTCAAGGTAGAATTACAGGTAGAGGTAAATTGGATAAAAACACACTTCTACGTAACGTGACGTTTCGACTGAATATCTCAGTCTTCATCAGACCTGTTTATTAAAAACACAAACAAAATTTTTTTAGGAGAAAACCCAAGATAATTAAGTACAATGTGTCAAAATGATACTTACACTAACATAATTACTTGTACATCATGAGAAAACAATACTGACATTTAACACATTAAAAACTTGTTTTTAGAAATAAAAAAAAGGACACGTACATTTTAAAATTAGTGTATAAAAATAAATAGGTTGTATATTACATTTTAATTTAAAATTTCCCAAAGTATGGAATCAAATATTCTGTGTGTTTATTCGTCTTCAAATAAAATGTAAATGTCTTTAGAAATTGTGTTGTTATTATTTAGGTGAAAAAGAAAAGGATAAAGAAATCACTCCACTGATATTTTTCTATGAGAAAAACAGAAACGTATGACACGACTCTACAATAACATGAAACAGGTTCGGACTCTGCACTTTGGCTGCGCATTTGAATAGCACTAATCACGATATAATTTTTGACAATATAAAGGTGTTATTCAGGGAGAGCAATCTAGTCAAAAGACTTTTCCTAGAAACCCTGGCGATTAAGACAATAAAACCAAATATTAATAACAGAAATGATTGCAGCAATTTCAGCAATATATAGTCTGCTCTAATTCCCCAGATTACAGAAAGAATTAAAACTAAGATGAAATAAGAATTTTTCGTAAGGATATATCTATAAGATACGCGGAGTCCGAACCTGTTTCATGTTATTGTAGAGCCGTGTCATACGTTTCTGTTTTTCTCATAGAAAAATATCAGTGGAGTGATTTCTTTATCCTTTTCTTTTTCACCTAAATAATAACAACACAATTTCTAAAGACATTTACATTTTATTTGAAGACGAATAAACACACAGAATATTTGATTCCATACTTTGGGAAATTTTAAATTAAAATGTAATATACAACCTATTTATTTTTATACACTAATTTTAAAATGTACGTGTCCTTTTTTTATTTCTAAAAACAAGTTTTTAATGTGTTAAATGTCAGTATTGTTTTCTCGTGATGTACAAGTAATTATGTTAGTGTAAGTATCATTTTGACACATTGTACTTAATTATCTTGGGTTTTCTCCTAAAAAAATTTTGTTTGTGTTTTTAATAAACAGGTCTGATGAAGACTGAGATATTCAGTCGAAACGTCACGTTACGTTGAAGTGTGTTTTTATCCAATTTACCTCTACCCGTAATTCTACCTTGAGTAGTAAGAAGTTTTTTCTACAATATATATATATATATATATTATATTATGTAGAAGTACAATTTGTATTTTTCTTAGCCGTTATTTTGTATATTTTCTCATTTTATTCTTGGAATGCGGCTTTTTTTATATTATTATTGGTGGTAAATAATAATTGAAAAGTTAACGATTCGACACTTTATTGTCTTCATCAGAAACAGTGTATATATATATAGAAATTGCAGCATCTCTGGAAACAATTACACATTATATCTATTGTACTTTTTTAAAAACAAAAAAACATTCACAGCTTGTTATTTTTTAACATATTAAAATTATTTAATCTATAATTTACCTAAACATGTTTAGGTAAATTATAGATTTCTAATTTACCTAAACATGTTTAGGTAAATTATAGATTAAATAATTTTAATATGTTAATAAATAACAAGCTGTGAATGTTTTTTTTTAAAAAAAAGTACAATAGATATAATGTGTAATTGTTTCCAGAGATGCTGCAATTTCTATATATATATATACACTGTTTCTGATGAAGACAATAAAGTGTCGAAACGTTAACTTTTCAATTATTATTTACCACCAATAATAATATAAAAAAATGAGGTGTGGCCACCACACGACTTTCTTATACGTATGAGCGTTTCAAACTATACAATTTTAAGAATTTTTTTATACAAAACTTATTCAAAATCCTATTCTAGGTACTTTCATTCGCTTAATAAATCGCTATAGAATGCATACTTTGCAAGATATTATCAAAAAAGTGCTCCTCGCTAAGAGTAAAAGTGCTACTTCCGGTCCGAATTTTGAAATTTCATATATACAAAAAATATTGCAAATCCAGTTCTAAATACTTTTGTACTCTTGATAAATATATATAGAATGCATAACTTACGACATATTTGCAAAAAATCGCTATTCGATAAGAGTAAAAGTGGTACTTCCGGTCTGAATTTTGAAATTTTTTTTATACAAAAGATATTGAAAATTATGTTTTAAATACTTTTATACCCGTAATGTACTTGTCTAAAAAGCATGACTTGCGAAATATTCGCAAAAAACTGATTTTCGATAAGAGTAAAAACCTACTTCCGGTAGGAATTTCGAAAAACTTTTTAAATAAAATTATTCTCAATTTTAATTTTAAGTATATATGAATTCTTTATAAATTTGTTTAAACTTAGTAGTTGACGAAATATTCGCAAAATTCGATTTTTTCGCTGAAGTAAACTGCTACTTCCGGTCTACCGATTTTACTGAAAAACTAATCAGATCTCAAGAGGGAGATTATAAACGTAAATACAAAATTTGGAATTGATATCTACAGCGGTTTGGCCGCTATCGTGGTCACACACAGAGAGAGAGAGAGAGACAGACAGACACACAGACACACAGACATTTTTTAAAAACCACTTTTTCGGTATCAGGGGACTTCAAAACGTGGACATCTGCAAAAATCTCGAGGTCGAAAATTTTCATCATCACAATACTTCCTTATACTACGTATAAGAAAGTAAAAAGCCGCATTCCAAGAATAAAATGAGAATATATATATATATATATATATATATATATATATATATAACAGCAAAAAGAGAATATTGGGTAAATTCCGCTGTAGTGCAACCGTAGACACGTGTTTCTGACTAATTGGTCGTCATCAGTACGGTGTAGCCAAGGAATAAGGTGGGATATCCTTGGAGATAGAAGCATACACGGAAGACCATCAGGCGACAGACCACCATTTGCAGCTTCAGTTAGAAGATCTTCGGTTTTGAAGACAACAACTAACATCGCCACGAGGAAGACATTGTCAACCTGCGTGCCATCCGAAACCCAGGAAAGATGATCAATAAAAGAATTATCGCGGATACATAAAATAAAACAGGAAAAAGAGAATATTGGGTAAATTCCGCTGTAGTGCAACCGTAGACACGTGTTTCTGACTAATTGGTCGTCATCAGTACGGTGTAGCCAAGGAATAAGGTGGGATATCCTTGGAGATAGAAGCATACACGGAAGACCATCAGGCGACAGACCACCATTTGCAGCTTCAGTTAGAAGATCTTCGGTTTTGAAGACAACAACTAACATCGCCACGAGGAAGACATTGTCAACCTGCGTGCCATCCGAAACCCAGGAAAGATAATCAATAAAATAATTATCGCGGATACATAAAATAAAACAGGAAAAAGAGAATATTGGGTAAATTCCGCTGTAGTGCAACCGTAGACACGTGTTTCCGACTAATTGGTCGTCATCAGTACGGTGTAACCAAGGAATAAGGTGGGATATCCTTGGAGATAGAAGCATACACGGAAGACCATCAGGCGACAGACCACCATTTGCAGCTTCAGTTAGAAGATCTTCGGTTTTGAAGACAACAACTAACATCGCCACGAGGAAGACATTGTCAACCTGCGTGCCATCCGAAACCCAGGAAAGATAATCAATAAACGAATTATCGCGGGTACATAAAATAAAACAGGAAAAAGAGAATATTGGGTAAATTCCGCTGTAGTGCAACCGTAGACACGTGTTTCTGACTAATTGGTCGTCATCAGTACACCGTACTGATGACACCGTACTGTTGACGACCAATTAGTCAGAAACACGTGTCTACGGTTGCACTACAGCGGAATTTACCCAATATTCTCTTTTTCCTGTTTTATTTTATGTATCCGCGATAATTCTTTTGTTGATTATCTTTCCTAGGTTTCGGATGGCACGCAGGTTGACAATTTACACCGTACTGATGACGACCAATTAGTCAGAAACACGTGTCTACGGTTGCACTACAGCGGAATTTACCCAATATTCTCTTTTTCCTGTTTTATTTTATGTATCCGCGATAATTCTTTTATTGATTATCTTTCCTGGGTTTCGGATGGCACGCAGGTTGACAATGTCTTCCTCGTGGCGATGTTAGTTGTTGTCTTCAAAACCGAAGATCTTCTAACTGAAGCTGCAAATGGTGGTCTGTCGCCTGATGGTCTTCCGTGTATGCTTCTATCTCCAAGGATATCCCACCTTATTCCTTGGCTACACCGTACTGATGACGACCAATTAGTCAGAAACACATGTCTACGGTTGCATTACAGCGGAATTTACCCAATATTCTCTTTTTCCTGTTTTATTTTATGTATCCGCGATAATGCTTTTATTGATTATCTTTCCTGGGTTTCGGATGGCACGCAGGTTGACAATGTCTTCCTCGTGGCGATGTTAGTTGCTGTCTTCAAAACCGAAGATCTTCTAACTGAAGCTGCAAATGGTGGTCTGTCGCCTGATGGTCTTCCGTGTATGCTTCTATCTCCAAGGATATCCCACCTTATTCCTTGGCTACACCGTACTGATGACGACCAATTAGTCAGAAACACGTGTCTACGGTTGCACTACAGCGGAATTTACCCAATATTCTCTTTTTCCTGTTTTATTTTATGTATCCGCGATAATTCTTTTATTGATTATCTTTCCTGGGTTTCGGATGGCACGCAGGTTGACAATGTCTTCCTCGTGGCGATGTTAGTTGTTGTCTTCAAAACCGAAGATCTTCTAACTGAAGCTGCAAATGGTGGTCTGTCGCCTGATGGTCTTCCGTGTATGCTTCTATCTTCAAGGATATTCCACCTTATTCCTTGGCTACACCGTACTGATGACGACCAATTAGTCAGAAACACGTGTCTACGGTTGCACTACAGCGGAATTTACCCAATATTCTCTTTTTCCTGTTTTATTTTATGTATCCGCGATAATTCTTTTATTGATTATCTTTCCTGGGTTTCGGATGGCACGCAGGTTGACAATGTCTTCCTCGTGGCGATGTTAGTTGTTGTCTTCAAAACCGAAGATCTTCTAACTGAAGCTGCAAATGGTGGTCTGTTGCCTGATGGTCTTCCGTGTATGCTTCTATCTCCAAGGATATCCCACCTTATTCCTTGGCTACACCGTACTGATGACGACCAATTAGTCAGAAACACGTGTCTACGGTTGCACTACAGCGGAATTTACCCAATATTCTCTTTTTCCTGTTTTATTTTATGTATCCGCGATAATTCTTTTATTGATTATCTTTCCTGGGTTTCGGATGGCACGCAGGTTGACAATGTCTTCCTCGTGGCGATGTTAGTTGTTGTCTTCAAAACCGAAGATCTTCTAACTGAAGCTGCAAATGGTGGTCGGTTGCCTGATGGTCTTCCGTGTATGCTTCTATCTCCAAGGATATCCCACCTTATTCCTTGGCTACACCGTACTGATGACGACCAATTAGTCAGAAACACGTGTCTACGGTTGCACTACAGCGGAATTTACCCAATATTCTCTTTTTCCTGTTTTATTTTATGTATCCGCGATAATTCTTTTATTGATTATATATATATATATATATATATATATATATATATATATATACTACCTGTACACCCCCCTTAAAGACAAAATCCCTGATTTGAAAAAAACGCACATAGTTTACAAAATACCTTGTAATGATTGTGACGGAATATATATAGGACAGACACAACAGTATTTAAAAGACAGAATTAATGGACACAAATTTTCGAATAACAGTACTGCACTTAAGAAACATACAAGTAGAACAAATCACACTTTCGACTATTCAGAAACTTCAATCATAACCACAGAAAAAAACACCAAAGCTCGTAACATCTTAGAAAGCATCCACATACAAAAACATAAAAATGCGATAAATGATAGAACAGACATCAATAACCTCTCTAATATATATTTCCCTATTTTATAACAAATACATGTACCACACTGTGTTTTCCTTAAGCATATAGATTTAAAAATAAAGATACAAAAACAGACAAAATAAAAACATCCTCACATAAAAATCGTAAAATACAGACACAAGTGGAACTACACATATAGACATATATTTAAAGACAGAGCAATAGAAACACACACAATATTAGTTAAATATTTCAATTATCAAAGACAAATAGAATATAAGAATGTGTACATACCTCCACTTTATCAAAATAAAAAAGAAAAGAAATACAATTAGTATGCAGATGGGAAATCTATAAGAAGCCCAATGGAAAAAAACAATGTCAAACACATTTTACTTTTACACATACTATACATACAACGTAAGTTATTTTATATTTTACTACTTTACTTTTTAATCTGTTGTACTTAATTATATTACAGTTATATACAATTTTTTGAAAAAGATATTATAGATAATATCGAAACGTAAAAACCATCGTTTCTCTTACATAAACAAACCTTAATTAAATAAGAGGCCGCTACACCCATGATGACCATAGTAAATTATTTAAATATACGGCCAAGAAATTAAGAAAAGGATAAGAAATTTTCCATTTTAAATACTATATATATAAGTATATATCATCAGTATATATCAGTATATATATATACTATATATATATACTGATATATACTGATGATATATACTATACTATATATATATACTGATGCCGACCAAGGAGTCAGAAACACGTGTCTACGGTTGCTCTACAGCGGAATTACCCACTATTTCCATTGATTAACTTTCCAGGGTCGGTTAGCACGCAGGGTGACAATGTCTTCCTCGTGGCGATGTTGGTTGTTGTCCTCGAAACCGAGGATCTTCCATCTGAAGCTACAAATGGGGGTCTGTCGCCTGATGGTCTACCGTTTATGCTTACATCTCCAAGGTTATCCCACCTTATTCCTTGGCTACACCGTACTGATGACGACCAAGGAGTCAGAAACACGTGTCTACGGTTGCTCTACAGCGGAATTACCCACTATTTTCCATGACTAATTTATTAATCCGCACTATTTCCATTGATTAACTTTCCAGGGTCGGTTAGCACGCAGGTTGACAATGTCTTCCTCGTGGCGATGTTGGTTGTTGTCCTCGAAACCGAGGATCTTCCATCTGAAGCTACAAATGGGGGTCTGTCGCCTGATGGTCTACCGTTTATGCTTACATCTCCAAGGTTACCCCACCTTATTCCTTGGCTACACCGTACTGATGACGACCAAGGAGTCAGAAACACGTGTCTACGGTTTCTCTACAGCGGAATTACCCACAATTTTCCATGACTATATATATATATATATATATATTTCTTCAAATTTCTTTTTTCTTGGCCGTTGTTAATTATAATTATATTTGCATCATGGGAGGTATCGGCCTTTATTTAATTATAGGTAGTTTAGTGTGTATAAAATAAAAAAATTCTTCTTACGTTTCGATATTATATATAATATCTTTCTCAAAAAATGTTTATAATAAGCTGTAACAGTTATGCGTATATTAATCTATGTTATATGCAAAATAATTCTAAAAATAACTTACGTCATGTGTTATTAAAATTGATACTACATTTGTTTAAAATTTAAAAAATATATATTAAAATCTCCAAAAGATTTTCCACTCGCACAAAGTCTGAAGGCGAGGAATCTCCGAACAACAATGCTAAATTGTGTTAATTAGCTACAATATCTTGGAGCATTTGCATTCAATAAACAAACTACAGTTAAAACTACTTATCTTATACAATCTGCACAAATGAAGGTCTCGTTGAAATATGTAGATCGAAGTCTGTTATTCTGCTTCACACTGTATCATATCTGCATCTAGTCGATGAACTTGCACTTGTGAATAATGGCTTCATACAGTCGAAAAGGTTATAATACTTCTTAGCTTCGCCGTGCTTCTCTGTTCGCTAACATATGTACTTGTAGGGTTACCCCGATGCTTGTTTAATATCTTGCAATATTACACTTGTACATACTGCATACTGTCGCACATATCGAGATGTTGTCGCCTATTTCATAATAAATCATATGTCTGCATTCTCTGCCTAACAGCTTACCACTTCGTTCTTAAGAACCCGTTCCATAAAGTATTTCTTATTTAGACGTTCATTTGCTGGTTATACATAGTCTGCTTAGGTTGTTACTTGCAATATTTCCTTTTCTTTAAATGGTAACAAAGGATTTTCCTTAACACAAGGATTTCCTTAAAAGCCTAAAAGTCGAAATAACAATTAGCATGTGTTTCTTTTGAGGTTAAAAATACATGCGTTACAAATAGTGCTTGTAGAATTAGAAACAATTATCAACAGGTGCATTAAAACAATAAAAACACATTTACTTTGTTGTATCACTATATTAAACAAATGGTGTGACCGCGGTTTCGACCAACATGGCCATTCATGGTCACACCATTTGTTTAATATAGTGATACAACAAAGTAAATGTGTTTTTATTGTTTTAATATGGATTATCACAAAGTAACGGCTTACAGCATTAATTATTTGAAACAGGTGCATTACTAATTATCATTACTAAGCATGACGACTTGAGATTTAAATTAAATGGTATTATTAACAGTTGAGCTTACCCTAGAGTCTTATGAGGCTTCGAAATTAAAAAGAAACTAAAATTATCTCGGTCTAGTTTATATGTGCCTGTCAATTGACAAAAAGAAGCGCATGAAAATAGCCGCTTCAAAACCTCTGTGATTACACATGCTACTTGTCACACCGGCAACAATGATTGTTACTGAACCATAACAGGTATTTCTAACTGCTACATATTGACGTACCACTATTTGAAGAATTCGCCTCGTCACTCTACAATACTTGTTTACTAAAGTTTAGGTCTTCGAGTGTGTGAAGTTAGCCCCCCTTTTTTCGAATATCGGAAATCTGACGGTTGTTCCAGGTTGTTCTAGGTTTGTTCTAAATTGTTCCAAAGTATTTCAAAAAAAAAGTCAAAATTGGCCGAGATAATTGAAAAAAACGACTTTTTCACCCAGCCCCCCTTTTTTCGAAAATTAAAATTCTGAAGGTTGTTCCAGGTTGTTCTAGTTGTTCTAAACATTGTTCCAAAGAATCTTGAAAAAAAAATCAAAATTGGCCGAGATAATCGGAAAAAACGAGTTTTTTCCAGCCCCCCTTTTCTTGAAAATTGTAATTCTGATGATTGTTCTAGGTTGCTCTAGGTTTGTTCTGAATTGTTCCAAAGTATTTCATAGAAAAAATCAAAATTAGACGAGAAATTGGGAAAAAACGAAAGCCAAAAGTATGAAGTCGGACCCAGTTTTTGCAAAAATTAAAATTTTGACGGTTGTTCTAGGTTTGTTCTAAACATTGTTCGAATACGTCAAAACCGTATCTCTTATATATCAAAAGATATGGCAAAAAAACCAAATCCAAAAGTGTGAAGTTAGCCCCCCTTTTATCGAAAATCTAACTTCTGACGGTTGTTCCAGGTTGCTCTAGGTGTGTTCTCAATTGTTCCAAAGTATTTCAAAAAATAAATCATAATTGGCCGAAAAAACGGCAAAAAACTTTTTTTTTCTGGCGGCCCTTTTTTCGAAAATCGAAATTCTGACGGTTGTTCTAGGTTGTTTTAAGTTCGTTTTAAATTATTCCAAAGGATTTCAAAGAAAAAATCATAATTGGCCGAGATAATAGAAAAAAACGATTTTCCCACGGACCCCCTTTTTGCGAAAATTGAAATTCTGAGGGTTGTTCCAGGTTGTTCTGGATTTGTTCTAAACATTATTCTTATACATCAGAACCGTATCTCTTATATTTCAAAAGATATTGCAAAAAAACGTTTTTAAAAAAGTGTGAAGTTAGCCCCCCTTTTTTCGAAAATCTAACTTCTGACGGTTGTTCCAGGTTGCTCTAGGTGTGTTCTCAATTGTTCCAAAGTATTTCAAAAAATAAATCATAATTGGCCGAAAAAACGGCAAAAAACTTTTTTTTCTGGCGGCCCTTTTTTCGAAAATCGAAATTCTGACGGTTGTTCTAGGTTGCTCTAAGTTCGTTTTAAATTGTTCCAGAGGATTTCAAAGAAAAAATCATAATTGGCCGAGATAATAGAAAAAAACGATTTTCCCACGGACCCCCTTTTTGCGAAAATTGAAATTCTGAGGGTTGTTCCAGGTTGTTCTATGTTTGTTCTAAACATTATTCTTATACATCAGAACCGTATCTCTTATATTTCAAAAGATATTGCAAAAAAAACGTTTTTAAAAAAAGTGTGAAGTTAGCCCCCCTTTTTTCTAAAATCTAACTTCTGACGGTTGTTCCAGGTTGCTCTAGGTGTGTTCTCAATTGTTCCAAAGTATTTCAAAAAATAAATCATAATTGGCCGAAAAAACGGCAAAAAACTTTTTTTTTCTGGCGGCCCTTTTTTCGAAAATCGAAATTCTGACGGTTGTTCTAGGTTGTTCTAAGTTCGTTTTAAATTGTTCCAAAGGATTTCAAAGAAAAAATCATAATTGGCCGAGATAATAGAAAAAAACGATTTTCCCACGGACCCCCTTTTTGCGAAAATTGAAATTCTGAGGGTTGTTCCAGGTTGTTCTGGATTTGTTCTAAACATTATTCTTATACATCAGAACCGTATCTCTTATATTTCAAAAGATATTGCAAAAAACCCTTTTTAAAAAAGTGTGAAGTTAGCCCCCCTTTTTTCGAAAATCTAACTTCTGACGGTTGTTCCAGGTTGCTCTAGGTGTGTTCTCAATTGTTCCAAAGTATTTCAAAAAATAAATCATAATTGGCCGAAAAAACGGCAAAAAACTTTTTTTTTCTGGCGGCCCTTTTTTCGAAAATCGAAATTCTGACGGTTGTTCTAGGTTGCCCTAAGTTCGTTTTAAATTGTTCCAGAGGATTTCAAAGAAAAAATCATAATTGGCCGAGATAATAGAAAAAAACGATTTTCCCACGGACCCCCTTTTTGCGAAAATTGAAATTCTGAGGGTTGTTCCAGGTTGTTCTATGTTTGTTCTAAACATTATTCTTATACATCAGAACCGTATCTCTTATATTTCAAAAGATATTGCAAAAAAACGTTTTTAAAAAAAGTGTGAAGTTAGCCCCCCTTTTTTCTAAAATCTAACTTCTGACGGTTGTTCCAGGTTGCTCTAGGTGTGTTCTCAATTGTTCCAAAGTATTTCAAAAAATAAATCATAATTGGCCGAAAAAACGGCAAAAAACTTTTTTTTTCTGGCGGCCCTTTTTTCGAAAATCGAAATTCTGACCGTTGTTCTAGGTTGCTCTAAGTTCGTTTTAAATTGTTCCAGAGGATTTCAAAGAAAAAATCATAATTGGCCGAGATAATAGAAAAAAACGATTTTCCCACTGACCCCCTTTTTGCGAAAATTGAAATTCTGAGGGTTGTTCCAGGTTGTTCTATGTTTGTTCTAAACATTATTCTTATACATCAGAACCGTATCTCTTATATTTCAAAAGATATTGCAAAAAAACGTTTTTAAAAAAAGTGTGAAGTTAGCCCCCCTTTTTTCTAAAATCTAACTTCTGACGGTTGTTCCAGGTTGCTCTAGGTGTGTTCTCAATTGTTCCAAAGTATTTCAAAAAATAAATCATAATTGGCCGAAAAAACGGCAAAAAACTTTTTTTTTCTGGCGGCCCTTTTTTCGAAAATCGAAATTCTGACGGCTGTTCTAGGTTGTTCTAAGTTCGTTTTAAATTGTTCCAAAGGATTTCAAAGAAAAAATCATAATTGGCCGAGATAATAGAAAAAAACGATTTTCCCACGGACCCCCTCTTTGCGAAAATTGAAATTCTGAGGGTTGTTCCAGGTTGTTCTAGATTTGTTCTAAACATTATTCTTATACATCAGAACCGTATCTGTTATATTTCAAAAGATATTGCAAAAAACTTTTTTCAAAAAGTGTGAAGTTACCCCCCCTTTTTTCGAAAATCTAACTTCTGACGGTTGTTCCAGGTTGCTCTAAGTGTGTTCTCAATTGTTCCAAAGTATTTCAAAAAATAAATCATAATTGGCCGAAAAAACGGCAAAAAACAATTTTTTTTTCTGGCGCCCCTTTTTTCGAAAATCGAAATTTTGACGGTTGTTCTAGGTTGTTCTAAATTGTTCCAAAGGATTACAAAGAAAAAATCGAAATTGCCCAAGATAATAGGTAAATCGATTTTACCTATTATCTATATTTTAAAATGAATAATAATACTCATTTGTGATTCTGAATAAACATCTATACAAGCGGTAAATATACATATATTTTCCCAAGTAATATAATTCATTTGTTTGAAAACAATATTGTTACTAAATGCTGATGCTCCTAACATAAAATAATATTAGAACAGTGACGTTAGTTACATTATTAATGTAGATTAAAAACTACCTCATAAACATATTGAGAATGATTATACCTTGCTCATAAAAAGATTAGTGTTTTTCTTAAGAGCTGCTAGGTTGATGTTTCTTTGGTTATTTTTATTAGAGTTCATGCTTTAGTTTATCCCTAAAATCTAAAATATATATTTTTTCTGTAAAATTTATTTATTGATATTATTATATTATTTGATAACATTGACATAAATAATATATTTTTTTATCAATTTGGTATTGAAAAACAGTAGCCTTTCCCAAATCGGCTACTCTTTGACGGATATACTATCTTATATTATCTAAATAGGTACCTATATAATATTTTTTCCAAATAAAGTAATAGTAGCCTTTCAATCGTTTTAGTGAGAAAATTAGACAGCATATTTCAACATGTTTACGAAGAGGGGCTACAAAAAATAAGCATACTTGATAGGAATGTCTACACGTGCTTGCATTCCCGGAGCAAAAACCATGAAAAAAAGTGGCCAGACCACGGCTAGACAAAATAACGTTGTAGTGGTTTACTATAATTAAAATTTTTAAACTTTAAAATCAGTATTTTATTTTTATTATTATTAGACAAAATAAAATAACAAAGGGAGCCTGATAGACTTCCCCATTTTGTTTGATTTTAGTTGGGTACCCATATCCAGCGTTTTTTTTTTGAAATACTTTGAAACTGTAAGAATTTCGATTTTTAAGAAATGGGGACTGGGGAAAAATATCGTTTTTTCATAACCGGTTTTGATTTTTTCTTTGAAATAGTTCATCAGCATTTGGTAACAATATCGTTTTGTAATAAATGAACATGATATTTCTTGCGAAAATATATATTTATTGCTATATTAGATGTTTATTTCTTTAAATAGAACTGCATCATACAAAAACTTCCTTCAACACAGTAATGTTCGGAAAGTGCATTCCGCCCATTGTAAAATCGTTTTTTCCTATTATCTCCGCCAATTATGATTTTTTCTTTGAAATACTTTGGAACAATTGAGAAGAAACCTAGAACAACCTGGAACAACCGTCGAATTTAGATTTTCGAAAAGAAGGGGGGCTAACTTCACACTTTTGGATACAGTTCTTTCTTGCAATATCTTTTGATATATAAGAGATACGATTCTGAAGTACATATTAGAATAATGTTTAGAACAAATCTAGAACAATCTGGAACAACCATCAGAATTTTAATTTTCGCAAAAAAGGGGGTCGTGAGAAAATCGTTTTTTTCTATTATCTTGGCCAATTATGATTTTTTCTTTGAAATCCTTTGGAACAATTTAAAACGAACTTAGAACAAGCTAGAATAACCGTCAGAATTTCGATTTTCGAAAAAAGGGCCGCCAAACAAGAAAAGTTTTTTGCCGTTTTTTCGGCCAATTAAGATTTATTTTTTGAATTACTTTGGAACAATTGAGAACACACCTAGAGCAACCTGGAACAACCGTCAGAAGTTAGATTTTCGAAAAAAGGGGGGCTAACTTCACACTTTTTTAAAAACGTTTTTTTGCAATATCTTTTGAAATATAGGAGATACGGTTCTGATGTATAAGAATAATGTTTAGAACAAATCTAGAACAACCTGGAACAACCCTCAGAATTTCAATTTTCGCAAAAAGGGGGTCCGTGGGAAAATCGTTTTTTTCTATTATCTCGGCCAATTATGATTTTTTCTTTGAAAACCTTTGGAACAATTTAAAACAAACTTAGAACAACCGTCAGAATTTCGATTTTCGAAAAAAGGGCCGCCAAAAAAAAAAGTTTTTTGCCGTTTTTTCGGACAATTATGATTTATTTTTTGAAATACTTTGGAACAATTGAGAACACACCTAGAGCAACCTGGAACAACCGTCAGAAGTTAGATTTTCGAAAAAAGGGGGGCTAACTTCACACTTTTTTAAAAACGTTTTTTTGCAATATCTTTTGAAATATAATAGATACGGTTCTGATGTATAAGAATAATGTTTAGAACAAATCCAGAACAACCTGGAACAACCCTCAGAATTTCAATTTTCGCAAAAAGGGGGTCCGTGGGAAAATCGTTTTTTTCTATTATCTCGGCCAATTATGATTTTTTCTTTGAAATCCTTTGGAACAATTTAAAACGAACTTAGAACAACCTAGAACAACCGTCCGAATTTCGATTTTCGAAAAAAGGGCCGCCAGAAAAAAAAAGTTTTTTGCCGTTTTTTCGGCCAATTATGATTTATTTTTTGAAATACTTTGGAACAATTGAGAACACACCTAGAGCAACCTGGAACAACCGTCAGAAGTTAGATTTTCGAAAAAAGGGGGGCTAACTTCACACTTTTTTAAAAACGTTTTTTGCAATATCTTTTGAAATATAAGAGATACGGTTCTGATGTATAAGAATAATGTTTAGAACAAATCCAGAACAACCTGGAACAACCCTCAGAATTTCAATTTTCGGAAAAAGGGGGTCCGTGGGAAAATCGTTTTTTTCTATTATCTCGGCCAATTATGATTTTTTCTTTGAAATCCTTTGGAACAATTTAAAACGAACTTAGAACAACCTAGAACAACCGTCAGAATTTCGATTTTCGAAAAAAGGGCCGCCAGAAAAAAAAAGTTTTTTGCCGTTTTTTCGGCCAATTATGATTTATTTTTTGAAATACTTTGGAACAATTGAGAACACACCTAGAGCAACCTGGAACAACCGTCAGAAGTTAGATTTTCGAAAAAAGGGGGGCTAACTTCACACTTTTTTAAAAACGTTTTTTTGCAATATCTTTTGAAATATAGGAGATACGGTTCTGATGTATAAGAATAATGTTTAGAACAAATCTAGAACAACCTGGAACAACCCTCAGAATTTCAATTTTCGCAAAAAGGGGGTCCGTGGGAAAATCGTTTTTTTCTATTATCTCGGCCAATTACGATTTCTTCTTTGAAATCCTTTGGAACAATTTAAAACGAACTTAGAACAACCTAGAACAACCGTCAGAATTTCGATTTTCGAAAAAAAGGCCGCCAGAAAAAAAAGTTTTTTGCCGTTTTTTCGGCCAATTATGATTTATTTTTTGAAATACTTTGGAACAATTGAGAACACACTTAGAGCAACCTGGAACAACCGTCAGAAGTTAGATTTTCGATAAAAGGGGGGCTAACTTCACACTTTTGGATTTGGTTTTTTTGCCATATCTTTTGATATATAAGAGATACGGTTTTGACGTATTCGAATAATGTTTAGAACAAACCTAGAACAACCTAGAACAACCGTCAAAATTTTAATTTTTGCAAAAACTGGGTCCGACTTCATACTTTTGGCTTTCGTTTTTTCCCATTTTCTCGTCTGATTTTGATTTTTTCTATGAAATACTTTGGAACAATTTAGAACTAACCTAGAGTAACCTAGAACAATCATCAGAATTACAATTTTCAAGAAAAGGGGGGCTGGCAAAAACTCGTTTTTTCCGATTATCTCGGCCAATTTTGATTTTTTTTCGAGATTCTTTGGAACAATGTTTAGAACAACTAGAACAACCTGGAACAACCTTCAGAATTTCAATTTTCGAAAAAAGGGGGGCTGGGTGAAAAAGTCGTTTTTTTCAATTATCTCGGCCAATTTTGACTTTTTTTTTGAAATACTTTGGAACAATTTAGAACAAACCTAGAACAACCTGGAACAACCGTCAGATTTCCGATATTCGAAAAAAGGGGGGCTAACTTCACACACTCTAGGTCTTCAGTACATTTACGAATAAACCACACACAAAACTCTAATCTTCTACGGGCGTCACCATCTTCTAACGTCTGAAATGGTTGAAACTTGTGCAGCGAAAATTTATGTTTCTTCAAAATTCTTGTAAAAGAAATGCCGGTTTCTCTAGATGTTTTATCGAATTTCTATGATGCACTTCAAAATACATTAACACGGTAATTTCTCTTCAGAAATGATATTTGTCTTCTTTATTCTTTTCTCGTCAAAAGCATCCTCGTTACTTGAAATTGGCGATAAAGTCTTAAGAAGTAAAGCCGATATGGCATTTGTCGCCCAGGAAATAACACACTGTATCACTGAACCGCTCTATAGACACTTTTTTGACACGTCAAATAGGTTTCCAGAATATCACATTTTTTAATATGTGAGAGAGGCATCACAAATCTACAAATCTTGCTGAAATTGCTGACCTCTGTTGCGTATGCATGCGCGACATCTTTGCCTTATTTCTACAGTAGTTATGTGTAAATGCATATCTTTGGTATTTGGATTGGACTAAATCGTTCGTCGTTACAATTTCCGTGGCATATACGAGTCCTTTGGTCCGTCCCCAGACATAAAAATCTAACGGAGTTAGGTCTGGGGAACGTGGAGGGTGACAGCCATGGAACAGGACCATCTCACCTAATCCATGAATTTGGGAACACATTATTAAAGTACTCCCTGACTGTTAATCTCCAGTGTGCAGGACAACCGACATTTTGAAAACCAATAGACCTGTATTCATTGAAGATTGCCAACTCAGCTAGCAATTCGGCCAAGTCATTTTGCAGAAAGTCAAGGGTAATTATCCCCGTTGAGATTACGACAGTAACAGAATGAGAAAAGTAGCATACGGCGTTACGTAGAAACAGTCAAATCTCGACTAAAAAAAAAATTAACCGCGACGAGCACTTGCCAAGCCAGTTTAAGTAATACCCACGAAAAAAAGAGACAGATGTTAATTTTTGCTGCCCAGGAAAGAGATAATAATTTCTACCTGTTTCACGCGTGTTATTTACGCAAAAATAAGTTTTCACCTCAAATATCGAATCATCCTGATGTGTCCCGATACGCAAATTTAGTGAATTGTAAAGTTGTAATCAAGGTTTTTATGGAATATTGCATACCGTTAGAAAGGGAATACACTAGAGAAGTGTTTAAAAGAATTAGAAGATCACGATCGCTTTTAGTTATTTTTCATTGCAATGTAAAGTCTAGTTTAATAGTATACTACATACCGAGATGCAAAGCATCTCGGTTAACTTTATCTCGAGACAGGAATGGCACTTTTCACCGAGGTTTGTATACTATTTTATTTAGAACCATAATTATTATATTTATTTGTGATAAAAATTCTGGGAAGTAAACACACTTCCAAACTTTTATAAAGTCAGAAATGCCAACATTACGCGTATGGTTGTAAATAAAATTTATTTTTACCTCTTTCAAAAACTTTGTGAGTTAATGAAAAGTAAAATGAAAACTACATTTTATTTGCAAGTAATTTTGAATTTGGCTGATTCACACAACAGTACACATTAAAATTAAACCTAAACTTGTAGGCTTTCTAATTTAAGGTTAAATGCTGAATTTTGGAATTTTGCAAAATAAAAATTAAAAAGTCGGAAGTAAAAACGTGGGACTAATATTGAGTTATTGGGCCTTAAGGGGATATTAAAGTCGATTTGGTAAAATTGGAGTGAGAAGAGAATAAGTGAAATAAAATACTCCAGACTACCGCAAAAAGTTCGGACAGTCCCATAGGCGGGGCCAAGAAGTAGGTAAGAGCTGAAGGCGCTGCTAAAATACAAATAATTCAGTACCGCACCATTCCGGAATTTCTTAATTTAATTACTCAAATTAAAGTTTTTTCCGCAATTCAAAAAGCTATATCTCACAAGAAAACATTGGTCTACACGGGAATTACATCCGTTTTGATCAATTTTATTTAATTATTTCAGATTTTGACCGAGAAACACACGTACATTTTACTCTAATTTGGAATAAAAAAAATAGATGGTTGTGACAAAAAATTACATCATCTGACAACCTTTCCGTGTACTCATATCTAAATTAGAGTTGTACAGAAAATTTAAGGTTAAATGCTGAATTTTGGAATTTTGCAAAATAAAAATTAAAAAGTCGGAAATAAAAACGTGGGACTAATATTGAGTTATTGGGCCTTAAGAGACAGCAAGTGGTACCTTCTATCGACCAATTTAATTTGCCAAACCAAACACACTGTTTATTCTTCTAACCAAACTACGCCAAATCCTGCTCTCTCTTTCTCTATCTCCAGAAAGAAACGACATTTCCAAGAAGCATTTTTTATTTACCAAAATAACAGGGAAAATACATTTCCGAACACATAATTGTTATTACCGCGATTTGAAAGGGGGAATGGTCGCCATATTTTCCGACTTTAAATCGGCCCATTATATAACCATAGGTTATCATCATTCTCTCACGATGTTCGTTCGTACTTCCCTTTGAAAAGAACGCCTCGAAACGAAGTGAAAAACGCCAAGGAATAACAGTAAGTATATACGGCACACTAGCATCGGGAACCACCACACCACTAGCACCAGGAACGCCACACCATCCATCCATTACGATTTATTTTTATGCATCGAGCACTGTTCCGTTTCGAAACGCTCCCGTTTTCCATAAACTTTCCAAATCAGACATGAGGAAACACATTTGACGCCCAAGCGGTGAAGTCAATCATTCATGTTTCACCCCTTCACGAAAACATTCCACACAATCATCTCCAACAAGGCCCCTACCGTATGTCTAACTCATTACCGTTCTTTTCAGTTACGCAGATTTTTTCTGCGCTCCTTCTGAATTTGGTCGTTTTTCTCGCTACGTCTCTCTTTCTCTTACATAAAACGCCACGCACTGTTTTTCTGTTTCCCCTCCTCTACTGTAGTTTATCATCGCGGTTTGGAGCTTTTTCTTTCCTCATGGAAATTTATTTCTCCGTGAAACACCATATGTTACTCCGACGCTTTATGTATATTTTTATACGGGCACATACTTCTTGAGTCATTACGAAATACTTCGCGCTGAAGAGAAGGTTTGAGTATTGCAGATTACGTTGGCCATTCTTTCTTTTTATTTATTTATTTGCATTTTTATTAATAACATTTTAAGTGGCTTTGTTTGATATAAAATGTTGTAACGAAGTCCCTTCGTTAATTGTAATAAAATAAAAAAAAATTAAATTCATATTTAATTTAGCTGTAAATATCTAATTATATGAATGCTATTTTATTCAAATTTTAGTATTGTGTTAGGAACAATGAATCTTTCTGTATACAGGGTAAGTCATTAGTAGCCGCGTCTTCGATTGCTCTTTTGTGTTTTAAATAAAAGAAAAAACAATTAGTGGAAGATCCATGGTGGCTTGTGGCGCATATTGCACAAATACTTTAAACTCTGACGCACTTCCGGTTTCACCGGAAATTCACGCAACTTAAGTTTTTTAAATGACTCACCCTATATATTTTTGGATTTTCTTGTACTACTTTAAATTGCCTGTTCAACTATTTTTTCTTTTTCAAAATTGAGACGATAGTTTTTGAGTTATTAATTTTTTTTTAAACTATTTGACCAAAACACGTGTTCAGAAAAAAAACATTTTCATATTGTTTTTAAAAGTAAAGACATTAACTTTGGTGGTGCTCGTAGACAAGAAAATTCTGCATGCTTTGGTAAAGTTGCACTCGACAATACCTCAAAAAACTTTGTTTTTCCAAAGCCTACTTCCTGAAATTTTCACATACCAAACACTTATTTTTTTTAAATGGAACACCCAGTATTTTATTGAGGCATTTTGTTCCTTTTTTTATTCTCTTTCATTTTTGTTAACAATGTCCGATACCTATCTTTTGTAATTTCTGAGATAATCACTACAGGAGCAATTAGACGTGAAATAAAGAACTACGAGCGCTGTTGTTCTACGCACCAAAATATACGTTCAACGAATGGAAGACAAGAATGGCGCTTGACTTCCTTAGTCAAGTGTCAAACAAAGTAAATGTTAAATCCAACTATCCCAAAAGTAATAATTTTACAGAATGAGGAGTATCGCATTTCAATTTTTTAATTTCGGCAATGTCCAGTTGCAGTATTTAATTTTTGACTCTGTTGGCTAACATCGAAATAAAATAAAGGTTATGTTTACTGATATATTTGAAGATGTCTTCAAAAAGTTTTGAAAATCCGTCCGTAGATAGCGAAGATACTCTCCTCCATTAACATTTTCATCAAAGAAATAAGGTCCAATTATGTAACTACCCACTATTCCTCCCCACAGTTTTAATGACCAACGCTTTAGATAGTTTACAGGTGTGATAAAGTGGGGGGCTTTATGTGTTATAATAACGGAAATTGTGACGATGAACGTATTCACTTTAATAGAAGGTGGCTTCGTTGGTAAACAACAAAAAATTGAGAAAGCCCGGATAATTTATCGTCTGCCAATTGAAAACAATGTAAGCGATTCTTAAAATTTCTTCCCCTGTGTATGAATATGCTACGGGTGAATTTCATGTTTCCCAATTATTCTGGATTCTCAAATTTGACTTACATCTAACTGACGACTAATTTTCGTAGTATTAGTATGGGGGTGTTCGACTACACTCGCAAGTACCACAAACATCTTAACCTCACCAGTTACTGCTTTTTCCGCTCTTTCTTTCATATTCAATACTTTCTGTTCACTCAAATCGTCTACTTTATACTTTCGAAGGTTTCTGGCTTCGGTTGACTTCTACCAGGGATCGCTGTGCATAAAGTCTGGATGCTAGCAAAGAGTTTCCATCAAATTCACCCAAAACGCCAATCATATCTATTAACTCTTCATAAAAATAATTCATCTGGATGATAACTAATAGCGATGCTTTTATAAGTTTGACCTAAATGTATACCGACTTTCTTTAACAGTTGACTCAGACAGTCAGTCGCATTCCAGCCTTTATTGGACGAATATTTGGGTGCATAGAACAGCACCCGTAGTTCCTTAATTGGCTGCTAATTGCTCCTATAAGTGATTATCTCAGAAATTACAAAATATAGGTATAGGACATTGTTAACAAAAATGAAAAAGAATAAAAAAAGTAACAAAATTCCTCAATAAAATACTGGGTGTTCTATTTAAAAAAAAAAAGTTTTAAGTATGTGAAAATGTCAGGGAGTAGGCTTTGAAAAACCAAAGTTTTTTCAGGTATTGTCGAATGCAACTTTACCAAACAATACAGAATTTTCTTGGCTACAAGCACCACCAAAGTTAATGTTTTTAGTTTTAAAAATACACGTGTTTTGGTCAAATATTTTCAAAAAAAATTAAGAACTCAAAAACTGTTAGCTCAATTTTGAAAAAGAAAATGCAGTTGCACAGAGAATTTAAAGCAGTACAAGAAAATCCAAAAATATATAGGGTGAGTCATTTAAAAAAATCAAGTTCCGTCCATTTCCAGTGAAACCGGAAGCGCGTCAGAGCTTAAAGTATTTTTGCAATATGCGCCACAAGCTACCATTAATCTTCCACTAATTGTTTTTTCTTTTATTTAAAACGCAAAAGAGAAATCGAAGAAGCGGCTACTAATGACTCAGTCTGTATATTGCCGTATTATTTTTAATAATTCATGCTATTTATTTATTTGTATATGGAAAAGTACCGGCTGTCTACGTCACGTTCAGATTTCGCGCGATCTTTTCAGTCTCGTGTGCAAATTCAATGTTTTGAACCAGTTTTTACCTATATACGTATGATCTCCGGATAATATAAAAGGCCGACTTCCAGCACTAAAATTTATTCCTGTCTCAGGTCACCGTATCGTGAGATATCCTTTCCTTCCTTCCGTTTAGTCTCACTCAGACATATCGTCGTGGGGAGACTAAAATATCCCGCTTTAGTCTCACTCCAACATACCGTCGTGGGGAGATTAAAATATCCCGCTTAAAACTTATAATTACTGTTCATTTGTACGTTTTATTTCAGAATTACGCGACGACCGCGAATCGCAGTATAATTTTTCAGCTATTTAAAGCCACCCTACAAGACCCAGACCGCGCATTTTTAATAAGAGAATTTACTCGTCGTAGATATCTAAAATAAATTCCCGCGATAGTTGTTTTATCTTCGACAAGCACACATTTACTTTCGTAAATTAAATTTTATTAATAACTTTCGATGAACGTGCATTAAGACAGAAACTAACTTAGCCAAATTATTGTTTAATTCAAATGTAACAGTTCAAACTTTACGAAAACATGTCTTTTGTTTAAAAATCGCAATGTATCAAAACTTGTGGGTTTTTTAAGGTTATGTGTCTAAGTGACAGACCATTCATTCACGTTTAGAAAATTAAATTCTTTTGCCTGTAGTAATTTTGCCGTATTGTAATGCCGTTAATAAGGATGATTTTTTTAATTGCCTGTATTATGTGTATGTGAATATAAATGTATATACCATAAGACCGCGTGCGTCTGCATTATCGCGATACCTGTAGAGTAAGCGAAACAGATAGAGATGTCTGTGTATTAGAACGGTAAACAAGTAGACGCAGTGTTATACTGGATTACAACAGAGGTAGTATTTCGCATATGCCTATGATGCACTCGTATTTGTCCAAAAATTCCACATTTATACGGTGTAGTAGGGCAGTCGCTTCCACATATGGGCGTCAGTTCGAGTTTTATTATCGCTTAAGAATAACATTTTTTTAGCTAATTACAGGTTAATTGCAATGTTGAATTACAATTCTGTTTTAAGAAGTAAATATTTTATGTTTCAGTATTTTATTATAGTTGAGTTTTTAGATTATAATACATATTTGTTGAAAAATATTATTTTAGTTAAGAAGTTTTTTTTATTTTAAAGTCTAGGAGTTATTTATTTTTGCTCTTTTATGTTGTTTATGAAGCTGTGATGAGTTACTTCACTGATATATTATCAGTGATTATCTGATGCTTCAAACAACTACAAATAATTACTTACAACGGGAACGCAATACCTATTACACTGCTCTTCACTTGATTTGCCTACGAATACATTTATACGTATAACTTATACGCCCGCTGTCGGTGTGGTAATTCAAGTTGGCACGCCCATTTATAGTCGACCAGTAGTTACTAATATATGCATCGCGCTATGAACGGCGGCCACACGGTATATATATATATATAATAAATAATTATATTATTATATATATATATATATATATATATATGTGTATATCTATGAAATTATTTGACGTAAATAATAAACAATATTTTAAAACAAGTTACCCTATGTCTTGTCAATATTTTATTTCTCGTAGACCCGTCCGTAGTGACTTTTCCTAGTGCATAATTAATTCAATATAAGCAAAGAAAGATAGAACAAGGTACTCACCCCAATAATTCTCCCTGTAGTTAAGCCGACGTGTTTTGTATTCACTAACCTCAAAACAACAACACGAGCCCGCATAATGGCAATTGTATCTGGCACTAAGCGAACATAGCTACAGAGTATCTGTCATCGAAAGGATGGTCCGAGGTTTTCCGCGCCGTCGATGCATGTGGGTATAGGCAACCCAAGACACACGTAGTTGTCGAAGTAATTTTACTCCATTGAGGATTAGAGGATATATATGTCTTATAGCGACTGATCCGATTAATTACCATAATTAATTAACGGACCATGTTATAATGTTATTTTAAAGTAACAAGAAATTGTTGATGTAACAATAATAATAGTTTTTATTGATACGTATATAGGAGAGAAGCGGGTACTAACTTTGATCTTGAGTTCGGCGATTTGTAGCAACAGTAAAATTTGGTGAAGGCAAGATTCTTATTATACTATTTTTGTCAATTTAGGATTTGTCGGTTTCCAAAAATTTAAAAGTCTAAGATAGATGTTTGAAATATTAAACCGTTACATAGATATTATTAACAACTATGTAACGTATGGTGGCTGGCTGCGCGGTGGTACTTCGGGGGTGCATAACCTTAAAAGAGAGTGTAGGTGGAAAATCACCGCAGGCGAAAAAATTTTTGCGGGCCACGCTCAAAAATACTCTTTTTGGGCGTGGCCCGCAAAAATTTGATAACATAAAAATACTCTTTTTGGGCTATCAAGTAGTAGAAATTAAAGGAACTTATTAAGAAATTATTCTCGCCCATTATACTTCTAAGGAAAGTTTTTATTCGGTTTAATGTCGAGAAACAAAGTTCCAGTGAACTGATTACATTTGCACACGAAACAGCTTAAAACATCGCACGTCGCTTGGCTGTCGCGAAGAACAAAGAGTGCCGGCAGCAGAGGTTCCGCCAATTAGATTACATATTCACATGTGCAGTGAACGAAGCGATTAGGCGACGCGGTGGACTCGAGCTCGCTTGGATATTAGTTGGAACAACTTAACAACTTACATCTCGTGTTTTAATTTCTAATCTTTGTGTCTTTGACGAATTGTTTTGCCAAAAACAATTCTGTTATTATAACATTATTTAAAGAATGATGAGTTTTCTAAAGAACAACTGCGCAAAAATGTCTTATGAAACGTGTATTTTATATTATTTTTTCTATTTCGGATATTGAAAGTTCAAAAAAAATTAAAATGAGAGACATGTTTTGTTCGAACATTTTAGAAATTACGTTTTTTTGAAGTTGGTTACTCTGATTTTTAAGTAAAACAATTTAAATATATGAATATCGACGGACTTGTCATTTTGTTTAAAATTTAGTCTGATTTATGCATTAAATTATTTCAAATTATCAAGAAAATGAAAGAAATAAATAACTGCACGCCTCCAGAGATTCGCAAAATAGCAGAAGACAATTTAGAAAATCTTTTGCCAACAAAGTCTCGACATATTTATGAAAAGCAATACCAGCTCTTTTTAAGTTGGTGTAAAGAAAATAATATTGTGAATATTACGGAAAATGTAGTAATTGCTTATTTTGACAAAGAAAGAAAGATAAAAAATGAGGTGTGGCCACCACACGACTTTCTGATACGTATGAGCGTTTCAAACTATACAATTTTAAGAATTTTTTTATACAAAACTATTCAAAATCCTATTCTAAGTACTTTCATTCCCTTAATAAATCGCTATAGAATGCATACTTTGCAAGATAATCGAAAAAAAAGTGCTACTCGCTAAGAATAAAAGTGCTACTTCCGGCCCGAATTTTGAAATTCATGTATACAAAAAATATTGCAAATCCAACTCTAAATTCTTTTGTACTCTTAATAAATATATCTAGAATGCATAATTTACGACATATTTGCAAAAAATCGCTATTCGGTAAGAGTAAAAGTGGTACTTCCGGTCCGAATTTTGAAATTTGTTTTATACAAAAGATATTTATAATTATAATTTAAATACTTTTATACTCGTAATAGTCCAATTGGTATTAATACCATAGGAAAAGTACCAAAAAATATTGCTACCTACTTAAATTTACCTAATCCTGAGCCCTTCACTGGACATTGCTTTAGACGTTCCAGTCGAGGTGACTTAATAACAATTAAGCGCCATGGAGGATGGAAATCCTCAGCGGTGGCCGAAGGTTATATTCATAATTCTATCATGAAAAAATGAGGTGTGGCCACCACACGACTTTCTTATACGTATGAAAGTGTTACTTCCGGTCCGAATTTTGAAATTTCATTTATACAAAAAATATTCCAAATCCAACTCTAAATACTTTTGTACTCTTCATAAATATACATAGAATGCATAATTTACGACATATTTGCAAAAAATTGTTATTCGGTAAGAGTAAAAGTGGTACTTCCGGTCTGAATTTTGAAATTTCTTTTATACAAAAGATATTTAAAAATATGTTCTAAATACTTTTATACTCGTAATGTATCTGCCTAGAAAGCATGGCTTGCGAGATATTCGCAAAAAACTGATTTTCGATAAGAGTAAAAGACCTACTTCCGGTAGGAATTTCGAAAAACTTTATTAAAACAATTTTTCTCAAATTTAATTTTGAGTATATTTGAATTCTTTATAAATTTGTTTAAACTTAGTAATTGACGAAATATTTGCAAAATTCGATTTTTTCACTGGAGTAAACTACTACTTCCGGTCTGCCGATTTTGCTCAAAATCTAATCAGTTCTCAAGAGGGAGATTATATTCGTAAATACAAAATTTGGAATTGATATCTACAGCGGTTTGACCGCTATCGTGGTCACACACACACAGACAGACTCACACACAGACACACAGACATTTTTTAAAAACCACTTTTTTGGTATCAGGGGACCTCAAAACGTGGACATCTGCAAAAATCTCGAGGTCGAAAATTTACATCATCACAATACTTCCTTATACTACGTATAAGAAAGTAAAAAATGAGGTGTGGCCACCACACGACTTTCTTATACGTATGAGCGTTTGAAACTATACAATTTTAAGATTTTTTTATACAAAACTTATTCAAAATCCTATTCTAAGTACTTTCATTCTCTTAATAAATCGCTATAGAATGCATACTTTACAAGATATTATCAAGAAAGTGCTACTCGCTAAGAGTAAAAGTGCTACTTCCGGTCCGAATTTTGTAATTTCACATATACAAAAAATATTGAAAATCCAGTTCTAAATACTTTTGTACTCTTGATAAATATATATAGAATGCATAATTTACGATATATTTGCAAAAAATCGCTATTCGATAAGAGTAAAAGTGGTACTTCCGGTCTGAATTTTGAAATTTTTTTTATACAAAAGATATTGAAAATTATGTTCTAAATACTTTTATACTCGGAACATACTTCTCTAAAAAGCATGACTTGCGAGATATTCGCAAAAAACTGATTTTCGATAAGAGTAAAAGACCTACTTCCGGTTGGAATTTCGAAAAACTTTTTTAAGACAATTTGTCTCAAACTTAATTTTAAGTACATATGAATTCTTTATAAATTTGTTTAAACTTAGTAGTTGACGAATAATTGGTGAAATTCGATTTTTTCACTGAAGTAAACTACTACTTCCGGTCTGCCGATTTTACTGAAAATCTAATCAGATCTCAAGAGGGAGATTATCTTTGTAAATATAAAATTTGGAATTGATACCTATAGCGGTTTGAGCGCTATCGTGGTCACACACACACACACACACACAGACACACACAGACACAGACACACACAGACACAGACATTTTTTAAAAACCACTTTTTCGGTATCAGGGGACTTCAAAACGTGGACATCTGCAAAAATCTCGAGGTCGAAAATTTTCATCATCACAATACTTCCTTATACTACGTATAAGAAAGTAAAAATAGGTTTACTGTTGCGTTATCTTGTCTAGCAGATGGTACAAAATTGAGGCCGATGGTAATTTTTAAAAGGAAAACTTTAACCGAAATTAAAATTTCCTGCTGGGGTTTTTGTTCATGTCCACTAAAAGGGATGGATGGATGGATTCTAGGAAAACCATCTCTTTTAGTTTGGGACATGTTTAGATCTCATTTAACCGACTTCCTTGCTGCAACCATTAGATGTGTGCATAATCAAGCCATTCAAAGAAAATTTACGGTATATGTGGATGTTGGAGGGAGAGAAAACTTATACCAAGGGGGGTCAAATGCGTCATGCCTCATTAGATATTATCTGTGAATGGATAATTAATGCATGGAAAGATATTCCAACAGATGTAGTGATCAAGTTTTTTAAAAAAATTCTAATTTTAAATAATCTCGACGGGACAGAAGATGACTTGTGGTTAGATGAAGAAAAAGAAAATGATAATGGTGATATTCATCAAGATGACGTACCAGGAAATATTACAGAAGATGAGTATTATGAACTTTTTATGTCTACTGATGTGTAACTAAAAGTTGTATGATATAGTGTACCTACATGACCTATTAATAGTTGAATAGATATTTAATAAGTTCTTTGTTTTTTTAGTGCATTCTGAAAATGTTCATTTTCTATAGTCGGCATATAAGACGCAGGTGGATTTTGAGCCTATCTTTTCGGCCAAAAAAGTGCGTCTTATACGCCGGAATATACGGTATATGTATACAACTGCCCTCAGATGCTTTTAGAGTAATGAACATCTAAGAAAAATGGAAATACAAGTATCCACTTTTGAGAGTATGTCATCAAATATATTAAAAATTTGATAAACTTACTATATATATATCTAAACATTTTATTAAAAAAAGTGTTTCTTGGATAATGTTCGCATCTCTCTCTCTATATATCTATGTATCTCTCACTCTCCCTCTCTCCTCTCTCGCTCTCGCTCTTTCTCCCTCTCTCTCTCTCCCTCCCCTCCCTCTCTCTCTCTCTCTCTCTCTCTCCATTTCTCTCTTTTTCTCTCTCTCTGACCGGGATAGCGACAAAACAGCTCAACACATCAATATCAAACTTCATACTTGCAAACAGAATCTCCTTCTTCAGAACTGATTCGTTTTTCAGGGAAATCAATAAACCAGAAGTAGTAGTTTACTTCAGTGAAAAAGTCAAATTTCAAAACATTTCGTGATGTTTAAAGAAACTTCTAAAGAATACAAAGCAAAACATTTTTTATACAAAAATATGACGATTAATAATAATTAATTCTGTAAAATAGTAACGTAATTTGTGTTTTGCCTCCTTGTTTCAGATGTGTGTTTCCTGTTGCGATCAGAACTATTGCAACATGAACGCCCCAACGAATTCATCGACTGCCGTTTTCGACGACAAAATCACCAGGATGCGTATGCTGGCGAAGAATCTCTTCAAAGAACGGGAAAAAGCACTGACGACCGCAATTAAGGACACCAGTGACGCCGAGAGAAATCACATCGCCGTAATCAATCATCAGCTGCTCTGCTTCTACTTAATACTGAAGGTTCTCCTGTGAGAATCGTATGAGGTTGTGTAAGAGAAAATGAAACATAAACATAAGTCGAATGTGGTGTATATTATTAAAAGAGAAAACATGCATCTCACGAGCGGTAATAAATTGTTTCTTTGTCTAACGTTGTCTGAGTTTACACAGCATGCGGATTCTTTATGAAAGACGAATTTACAAATGAGAAAAGTTTTGTGAAGAAACTTCTTTCATATCGTGCATTTAAAAATACGTAATATAACCGGTGTACTCGTGCATCTTTTTGCTTCTTTTAGTTTACATTTTTCACACATTTCCATCATTAATAAAGCATAATGAAATATTAGATTATAAAGAGCGCTCTACAAGATCTTAAAATCACATTTGTTTCATCCTATTTTATCTCTATTTTAAAATCAGCCTTATTTTCTATATTAAATTTTTCATTCAAGTTTTGTATTAAGTTGGCAATAGTTTCGTAATGCCAACCACCAACTGATATCAATTGTTACCTGTAAAAGTTACCTTTGTTTTCATGTTTATGTATTATGGAATTTATTTGTTCAAATTAGGTATACATATTTATTTGGAGCGATTAATTTTTCTAATTGAAATTTATACGCCTACGTAGTTTTCTTCCATTTTCGCACCTGCATATTGTTGGTTGCTTATCCGTTTAGTAAATTAGAATCTTTATCGACGACTAAACAATAAAGTGGGTATTATATTAATCGCTATTGGTTAATAATAGGGTTCATAATACCCAGAGGGAATAATGAAATGCGACCGGGGAATAATGAGACATAGCGTTACCATTATTCCCTGCATTCCGCCAATCAGAACATAACGTATCAGTATGTTGTCATAGTAACGATAGACAAGTTCGGCCATTTTATTAACTGTCTAACCGTCAAACGTCATATCGATATAGTAATCTGACATTTTCGTTTAATTATTTTGATTTTTTTTTAGTAACCTATAGTTAGTCGTAGTTAAAGTAGTGTATACTCACTCGCAATAATGACTATTATACCCTCGAGCCGAGTTACTCCCTCGCCGCTTCACGGCTCTCGGGAATAATAACTGTCATGTTGTATAAACTACTATTATTATAATTAGTGATTAATTACTAATGATTGCTTTCTTCAATTTTACTTTTCTATCGTATGTTAGAATTTCTGTTTTACTTTTTCGTGGTAAATTTGGATTTATTTCTATTGTTTTTGTTAAGCAAAGTTTCCCGGGAATAAAGAAATGTTGACTACATTTTCGGTGGGAGTGGATGATGGACCTGTTATGAAAAACCGTGAGAATGCCGGTTTGCTCTGACACACTAAATACACTAAATATGTTGACCCACATTTATTTCTATTTGTTTGTTGTATTTGAAAAATATCATTAGTTTTATTAGTATAATTTAAAAACCTAGAGATTGAATAATATGCGTAGGTATCAAAATCGAATTAAAACAAAAATAATGGACATATTTTTAAAACTCTATATAATTTTATTGCTTTTCTTAGATGAAATAGAAACACAAGTAGCAAAAGAAGTTTTCTTTTTTGATATATTACATTACATTACATTAACGAGTCCTTGAAATTATATAGTTTTTGTCCTAAGAATTTAGTCTTGTTAAATTTTGTTATTTAATTCTTTCGGATAAGTCCTTAAGTGATTGTTTTTTCAAATTCAACAAATATTTACCTTATCTATTGCAAAATATTTAATTTGTTCCAAAGAATTCGCGCCGAAGCAAGTTTCGTAATCAAATACAAAATATGAGCAATAAATTATTAGTAGGTAAGTATATATAAGTGTCCCAGCTAAGACTTTCGGGTCATATATCTCCATAATTATTGAACGATTTTTTTTTTGAATTTAAAATGTAGATATTTTATTGAATGAGTATTGTTCTGTTACTTTTGAAATTGGTGGAAGTTAAAAAATGTAATTTTCACTCATCGTTTTTTTTTTCAAATTCCACGAAAACATCTTTAGATGGTTAAGCACCAAAAATCAAGCCTCTACAGAAAAAATGAAGTAAAACACCCCCTGTGACTACTTCCTGTGGGGATACGTCAAAACGAAAGTTTATTCAACACCGCCTACAACTTCTGAAGATTTGCGAAACAGAATCCGAGAAGCATTTGCATCAATAAATGCTAACATGATGCGAAACGTAATTGATGATTTTAGGATTCGTTTAGAGAGATATATTGAATCGGATGGTGGTACATTCAGATATATACTATGACATTTTCATCTAATTTTTGTTTGAGTGTTCTCGTTTTTCGGTTGCTCTTTGTTATCAACTTTTGTTATTAAATTGACGTTTTAAAGACTATGGTTGTTTCAGTAAAGCGCAACGGTTCTTCACTTAATAAATTTTATAAAAATTCGTTCAATAATAATGGAGATATATGACCCGAAAGTCTTAGCTGGGACACCCGATATATACATTTTTAAGTCTAATTTGTTTTTGTACTAATACTTGGTTCTATCAAAAATCGAATAGAGGATAATTTAAATTATGTTTTATAATGATATAATATATTCTGGTATATTAAATACACACAATATCAAAAGTGTTGGATCCCAAGAGATTATGATAATAGTTGTTATTAAGAACAATAAAAATATTATATTGAAAACATGTTCTTTTATCAGACGAAAATTTGAGAATGATAATTGTTGATCAACGTAGGCACTAACAGAAGAAGCAAAAGAAAAACTTTAAAAAATTTAAAAGACAAAAAAAGATGAAACAAAGGAATGAGTCAAACAACCAATATTCAATAGTCAGTATGTTTTCCTCTGCTTCTTACTAAACCATTGACACGCCTATCCATTGAAATAATCAATGAATTTATTATTTCTTGCGGAATATTGTTCCATTCCTCTATAGCCGCCATGGTTAATTCTTACTAACAAAATCCCACATATGTTCTATTGGGTTAATATTGGGGAATTGTGCTGGCCAATCCAATCTGGTGGTACGTCCTTCTTCAAGTGCCTCCCGAACCCTTATTGCACGATTTGGTCTGGCATTATCATCCATACAGATGAAATTTTCATTCAGTTCATTGCGTAATGGATAGATAATGGGCCTATAGTCGAGTCGTTTTGGCAACCGACATGGCCAAAGTACGAACTAAAGACGACGATTCAATACCACTACAAATTTCGATCGGCCAGAACAATTTCAAAAGAATAAAATTAAACTAATTGATTAATATTTCAGGATATATACCTTCCCATAGTAAAATACTCTTACATGAAAGCCAGTTACAAGTTAAATATTATAAGTAAAGCTATTAAATATTACTTTTTCTACATCTATATTTTACATAACATTTGGCTATACTGTTTAGGAGGAAAGCATTGTTGACAAATTTAAAATATTTTGATGACAATTATAACAAATGTCAAATCATAATTATGACAGATGTCAAAAGGTGTATGAATATTGTTATTTATGACAGTCCAAAAATGGCTTTTGTAGGTTATATTACTTGACAGGTAAAATTTTGCAACATCTCAAATTTGACGCTATTTTAATTTAGTGGCGCATGTCGGTTGCGAGAGCGACTCAACTATAATAACGTTTTCAATGTAAACTGCCAAACTGCACTTGTCATGTTCTGTTGAATGGAAATTAGAGCGGTATGGCGGTTAAACATTATACCATCCCAACACATGACTGTAAAGAGCAACTTCACGGGGTAAATTTAATTGTCCTTAACTCATCAATCCAATTGTGGTCTCAACGGTAAATAAGACCCATTGCCACTGCCGTAAAAGCCAAAACCCCTGTGCTCCCGCGGCTAATGGAAACGGGCAGTTCGGTGCAAGTAAAGTGGATACTCTTAAAGGTCTTCTAGCACGTAAATTCGCACTATGAAGTCTTCTTCGAATGGTAGAGGTTGAATATCACGACGAAACGTACCTTGGAAGTGAGCTCTTAGGGCTGAAGCTCAAGCATTTTGATGCCACCGGGTATATTGAACTAAGTAACGATTCTCCCTTTCATTCGACACTCGGGGACTCCCAGAACGTGATCTTCTTTCCACGGAATCAGTTTCTATGTATCTATGCAATATGCGTACAACAGATGCTCTAGGGATATTTAACATCGCGGAATCTGATGATTTAGATGTTCATAATCATACAAGGCAATGATTCTTGTTCTATTGTAGACCGAAATTTCACGGCCCGGTATTGAAATACGAAATTATCACAAATATCGTTTGACTACAAATGCGACAAAACTGACACTTTTTTTCAACAATTGACTATAAATAACCCGTCTGTTATCATTAAGGATCGGCCGTATCAGGCCGAAATTACGACGGACAAAAGAAATAGTGTATAACATCACGCAGTTACCAAATAAGCACTATTCATATGGTGAATTGCACATCTGTTTTCGTCAAGAAACAGCACAAAAAGTCGATTTTACTGTTTAATTCCTTTCTTCATCGAAGCGTGAGGAGTTTTTAAAATTTATTCTATTTACCTTATATTTCGTACGATAAATAAAGTACGGAGAGTTTACTCGATTTGAACTACAAAATGAACAAATAATAATGTATTTTGAATTTGTTATCCAGTTATACAAATAAAATTAAAAAGTCCTACAATACAAATGCAAAATTTCAATAGTGCGCCTCTGGGCGATGAGTCATCGCCCTCTCGTGTCCGGTCTCTAGTTATCATCAAACGTCAACGCTGTTTTTTCTTTCCCATACAATGTGCCTACTTTTATTAGTACCCAGAAATAACAATACACATATATTTAACATATAGATAATTGTGTATAATTTAAAAAACAAGGCAGTAAAAATATATAAAAGGTGTGTTTTATTCGATATTGTACATATGACCACTTTGATATTAAATACTATGCCTTATGCATGTTATATTGGATTTAGGACGCGTCTTTCGCTAGTTCTATCCTTGACTTATTGTGACGATGTGCGTATCGGTTTTTCAATTCAGACCGGACATTTCAAAAGACGACAAGTGTACATGGGGATATACGGGATAGCTTAACAACGTTTTGGATTATTTTGGCTCTAAAATTTGTGAATTCATGCCTCAATATATTATAACCGGTTTTGCACCTCTTACCGTATTCAAAGGCGTTGCGTTTCCTTTTCTTTATTTTTGTAATATACAGCGTGTCCCAGAATTGATGTTACAAGAGGTGTGCGGAACTAGAAATCTTTGGATCCCAATTTGATCTTTTGTAAGTAAGCCCTGCTTGGTTTTAAACTTATTTTTAGTATATTTTCGAGTTTATGAAATTACGTAGGCCTTGACAGTTGAGCAAGATCTACTTCCGTTTCCGGTAAAGTACCTTTCTCGTTCACAGTATGCTAAAATATGACTAAGAAAAGTTGTTCAGAATGACAAACTGTGGCCCTATACAAAATTTTAGGAAGATCTACTTACTTTGATTAAATCGTTATTCTTTATATTCACAAAATAAAATTACTTATATTTATTCACAAATTAAGTGTACAAAATGTAATAATAGTATTGCCCTACAATCAATCATTTATTCAACATAACTGCCACCTCTTTCTGCACACCGTTCTATACGATGCCTGAATTAAACGTGTTGTAAATACTTTTTCTGTCGTTCTACGTTCTAAGTCTTTTATAAAAATACTTTTGTGGAATCTAAAAACAACGATTTAATCAAAGTAGGTAGATCTTCCTGAAATTTTGTATAGGGCCACAGTTTGTCATTCTGAACAACTTTTCTTAGTAATATTTTAGCATACTGTGAACGAGAAAGGTACTTTACCTGAAACGGAAATAGATCTTGCTCAACTGTCAAGGCCTACGTGATTTCACAAACTCGAAACTATACTAAAAATAACTTTCAAACCAAGCAAGGCTTACTTACAAAATATAAAATCGAGATTCAAATATTTTTACTTCCGCACACCTCTTGTAACATCAACCCTGGGACACACTGTATATGTATACAGATCGGACGTATGAGACCGAAATTGCGACGGACAAAATAAATAATGTATAACATCACGCAGTTACTGAATAGCACTATTCATATGTTGAACTGCAACATCTGTTTTTGTCGAGAAAACGGACAGCAAAAAAGTCCATTTTACTGCTAAATTCCTTTCTTCATCGGCGTAGATACAAGCCAGTGGCGTAACTACAAATTTTGGGCCCCCCGCAACATCCAGCTCAACCTAACCAATTATTACCTTGGTGTATCCTACAAATAGGTGTATCTGGGCTCAGACCCCCCCCCCGCACCGCGGGGGTATGCGGGGGTATAGTTACGCCACTGGTACAAGCTTGAGGGGTTTTTAAAATTTATTATATTTCGTAAGATAAATAAAGTATTGAGAGTTTACTCAATTTGAACTATAAAATAAACAAATAATAATGTATTTTGTATTTTATAGATCACCACCCACTTGTTTGTTATCCAATTATATATAAAAAAAAAATTAAGCACTTTTTAAAAATACTAAATTTCAATAGCGCGCCCGTGAGCGACGAGTCATGGGCCGCTCGTGTCTGGTCTTTATATACCTAATACGTATATAGGTATACTGCTTTAATTTTACGTTATTGCTTCGCATAATACCGCCGGGCTAGCTATTCACTTCAAAGGTGCGATGTTAAGTAATAATATTTTCGGGTATTGATTCTTTTTTGCCCTACATTCCCAGACTTCTTAAAAGTTGTAATAATTAACGTATATTGCAAATTAACCTTAAAATTTCAAATCATCAAACATCAAAGCCGAGTATTTAATCTACTCAGCCTTCCTCTTGTCAATATTATCTGAATATTTATTTAACAATGTGAATGTAAACAAACAAATTAAAAAGATTGCCTCTCAGCTTAGACAAAGAAACACTTTTAATATAATACACAGGATTTATTTTCTCATTTTCTGATCAAATAAATGAAAAAAGAGAAGAGGACATTCACCTTCTTCTGTCTGTGAAAAGTGTCATTTTAAATGCAATTCATTTGATTAAAAGGAAAAAAGAGAAAGGACTCGAGAAGATAAGGAACGGTAAAAAGAGAGTTAAGTGAAATTCTGTAAGCGTATATCTTATAATATAAGGAAAAATCCAATAAGTTAAGAATTTAATTTCAATCCGCCTGTTTTCTATTATATACCTACTCCTACTTCTTCGACTTCGTCTTTAATAACTATAAAACGTAACGAAATCTGGGCGACGAGAACTTAAAAATCGGCTTGGATTTCATCCATATATGTTGGAGTTGCTGGTTATCTTGTTGCTGTTGCTATTATTTCGTGCGATAAGTATATATTAAGTTTATATCTGTGAGGTATATGCACAGTGTAGAGGCAAATAAAACACGTGTTAATCTAGAATGTGCTCACATGCAACTTACTTTTATTTCTACCTATACAGGGTTATAACAAGGAACATGTCCGATAGGTGGCGACACATATATTAGTTTATTTGATATATTTCAACACCCCCACTTATCAACTAAACTACATTTTAGAAATGTATGCCCAGCAGTTTTAATAATTTCTGATGCCTCTCTGCACCTAAAGTTTTTGTTAAGATATCTGCCGGCATAATTTCTGATGGCAAGTATTCTAATCTTACAACTTCTCTTGAAACTAATTCCCTTATATAATGATGCCGTATGTCAATATGTTTACTGCGTTTGTGATAAACAGGATTACTAGCTAAACTTATTGCACTTTGATTACCATTATATAAACTAACACAACTATCATCTCCTGTTAATTCTAATAGCATGCCTTTTAAGTATACAGCTTCTTTAACAGCCTCTGAAACTGCCATGTACTCAGCTTCAGTACTTGATAGAGCAACTGTTTTTTGTTTGGAACTCTCCCATGATATTGCAGACCCACCAAAATTGAAAACATAACCAGTATAAGATTTCCGATCTATACTGTTGCTACCCCAATCGGCATCTACAAAACCTTGTAAATTCATCTCATTTTTTGAAAAAATTAAACAATAATTAACAGTCCCTTTCAAATATCTTAAAATTCGTTTAGCATATTTCCAATGACTTTCATCATAATTATTGTTGAACTGGCTTAGAAAACTCACACTGTAAAATATGTCAGGTCTAGTCAAAACCGCTAAGTACATAAGACTGCCAATTAAATTTTGACAAGGACACTGACTTCTTACTGCATTCTTATCGCTCTTTAAGTCCAATTTCATTTCCATAGGCGTTTTGACTGTCTTGGCTTCTAGCATATTGAATTTGTCAAGTAGTTTAATAATATAATTCTTTTGACTTAAAGTTATAACATTATTTTCTTTATCAAACCCTACTTCCATGCCTAAACATTCTTTAATTCTACCTAAGTCTTTTATTTTAAATTTAGAGCTTAAACTTTGTTTAACACTATCAGTCTCATTCATATCATTAGAAAAAATAAAAAAATCGTCAACATAAACAGCAACAATTGTAATCTTATCCCCCTTTTTCTTTATATAAATACATGGTTCATGCTTAGACCTTTCATAATTTAACTTTAACAAGATATTATTTACTCTATCATTCCATGCTCTGGATGATTGTTTAAGCCCATATATAGCTTTATTTAATTTTAAACATTTGTTTTCATTCCTATAGTTCACACCCTCTGGTATTTCCATGAAAACATTTTCTTTTAAAAAACCATTCAAGAAAGCTGTTTTTACATCTAGATGTCTAATATCTAAACTTAATTTAACAGATAATGCAAATAATAATCTTAAACTTGAGAACCTTATTACAGGAGAAAAAGTTTCATCATAATCCACTCCTTCTTTCTGTGAGAACCCTTTTGCAACCAACCTAGCACGATACCTCACTTCACCTTCACAGTTTATCTTTTTCTTGAACACCCACTTGCACTTCACCAACGTAGCTGAAGAATCTGGTGGCCGATTCACTATTTCCCAGGCTTTGTTTTCTTCAAAACTTTCTATTTCCTCAGACATAGCCTTTTGCCAAATTTCTGAATCAGGTCTTGAGAGTGCCTCCTCCACGGTAATAGGATCATCCATCTTGAGATCTGCAGCACACATGTAGCTAATGAAGTCTTTAAATTCTTTGGGTTTCGGTTGTCGTGTTGTCCTTCTGATCTGTTGCACTGGAACCACTTCAGTCTTCGTAATATATTCTTCATCACTTGTGTTTATATTATTTGTATCTTCACATGATGATTCATGTTCAGTTTCTTCAACAATGGTGTTTATTTCAGCATCCCTTTCTTCTGTATAATCCCCCACTGAATTAACTTCCTCTGGAATGTTATTTATTATTAATATATCATCTTCAATTTCTTCCATTATCTCCACATCTCTGGATATTATTATGTTATTGATCTCTGGGTCATACAGTCTGTATCCTTTGGTGGTTTCACTATAGCCTACAAGAATTGTTTTCTTTGATTTCTTTTCCAATTTCTTCCTATTTGCTTTTGGAATGTGTGTCATCACTTTGCTACCAAATATTCTTAAGTTACTGATGTCAGGTTTTTTTCCATTCCATTTTTCCAGTGGTGTTACATTTTCTAATCCTGATACTGTACTTCTGTTATGTAAATATGCAGCAGTGTTAACTGCCTCAGCCCAAAATTTCTTATCGAGCTTGGCGTCAAACAACATACATCTTGCTTTTTCAACAATAGTTCTGTTTAAACGTTCTGCAGAACCATTTTGTTCTGGAGTATAAGTGTTTGTTGTCTGATGCACTATGCCGTTTTCTTTAAGAAAATTCTGAAATGCCTTACCTGTGTACTCTGTGCCATTATCACTCCTAAAAATCTTAATTTTCTTTTCAATTTGGTTTTCTACCATGTATTTAAATTGTTTAAAATATTCAAATACCTCATCCTTAGTTTTTAAGAAATATACGAAAACCATTTTACTACAATCGTCTCTGAATGTAAGAAAGTATTTGGCACCTCCAATAGATTTCTCTTCAATTGGACCACATACATCAGAGTGAACTATTTCTAGTAACTGACTAGCCCGAGATCCTTTCTCTGGAAACGGCAACCTGCTCTGTTTTCCTTCATTACATGTCTCACAATTGTGCTTGTTAATTCTATTTTCATCTTTATATGACATACCTGTAACTGCTTCTTTTGCCATTTTTTTCATGTCATTTTCATTAATATGTCCTAGTCGACGATGCCAAGTTTTCACAGACATTGGATTTCCTCTTGCTAAAAAACATTGCTTAGATTCTTTTATATCCAGTTTGTACATGTTGTTAACTAACTTTGCTGCACCAACCAACTGACCATTTCTGTTGTAAATGTGACATCCCTCATCGCAAAAAGTTACTTTATTGCCATTCCTTATAAGCTGACTTACAGATAAAAGATTTGTGGCTATTTGTGGAACGTAAAGAACGTCTTTGACTAACACTTCAAAGTTTTTACCTTTTATCACTGTAGTAATGTTTATGTTACCACTACCTTCCACTTCCATTTTTGATTTATCAGCAAGAATTATTTCATTTAGCTTCTGCGTTTCTTTAACCTCATTTAACCAGTGTTTATTTGCGGTTATATGTACACTTGCTCCGGAGTCCATATACCAATCGTTTTTACTAAATGCATGTCCGTTTAGAAATACTGCACTAAACACACTTCCTGTTTCGGAGCTACTATTATTCGATTTTAAACTAGGACAGTTATTTTTAAAATGTCCAATCTGTTTACATCTATAACAACGAATTTCTTTCTTGGTAATTGTACCTGTCATTTTTGTTATATTTGAAGTTGGATTTTTGCTGCCAACCTTACTTCCTCTATAGTCACTAGTTCTTCTATGATTTCCCACTCTGCTGATAAACGCGTTACCTGCTTTATCGTCCTCTATTTCTAATAACTTTGTTTTTATTGCATCTGTTGTAATTTCTATTCCACTATGCTCTATGGCCATTATCATTGGTGAATATTTTTCTGGTAGTCCTGCCAGAAGTAAAGATCCTACCCATTCTTCGTCTATTTTAAAACCCGTACTGCGCAATCTCTGTGATGTATCTATCACGTGATTGACATAGGACGCCATATCTTCCATATTCTCTAGACGAGCCGAAATCAATGACCTTAGTAAAGTTATTTTCCTTGTGAAGCCGGAGTCATGATATAGCTTCTCCAACTTTGTCCAAAATTCTTGAGCCGTCTTCGTTTCTTTTATATGGATGAACAACGAAGTATCAATCGTCAAAATCAGTTTCGCTTTCGCTTGAGTGACCTTGGATTCTTCCGTTTCTGTTCCATCGATGCATTTTTCTAACCCGTCAAGAATTAAAACGTTTCTTGCCGCAAACGCCCATTCCGCGTAATTCTCGCGACCTTTTAATTTTGGTATACATGCGATATAACTTGTACTAGCCATTCTCACAACACAATACTGGTTCTTTTTGTACCTCTAATTTCTCAGGGCCAATAACCTATTAAGTTTATATCTGTGAGGTATATGCACAGTGTAGAGGCAAATAAAACACGTGTTAATCTAGAATGTGCTCACATGCAACTTACTTTTATTTCTACCTATACAGGGTTATAACAAGGAACATGTCCGATAGGTGGCGACACATATATTAGTTTATTTGATATATTTCAACAGTATATGACACTAAAAATAAGTTTTCATGTTTTCCGATTTGCTTGGTGGTTGTATTCCAGCGCCCAATAGTAATTGATTACATCATTATATGAAACAGATTTCTATTTTGCTTTTATAACGGATATTTACATAAATCCAGAGTGGAAGTTATCCATGGAAATTTACATTTATCTGACATAAGAATATGTCTTAATTTCTTTATCAAAATAATATAAAACCATGTCAATAAAATTCCTCATCGTTTCCCATTATTGTCATTTAAAACTGCAGTTTGTAAAACATCGTTTCAAAAACCGTTTGAAACGATGTTATATGATTGATAAAGACATTAAACATTGTCGAAACATCAAATTTTAGTTTTATTTCTTTAAATAGTACGTACCACAAACCCAATGAACTGTATATACTAACTGGAAGGGAGGCAGGGTATTTTCCAAAGAGATTGTAATATAACAGAGGAAGCATGAGTGTAGTTTGTAGGCGAGATAAGTGGTCGCAATGTGTGCTTGGGTTCACGTTATAAATTGAATAGAAAACTACCCGGCTATGCACTTATTTTTCGTTCAACTATTCTTTACTTTGTTTAAAATGAATATAAAATAAATTAAAATTAGGCAACCCGCATTACAATGAATTGTTATTCTGCTATAAATTTTTCCCGCTGTTACAAATGTGTAAATATTTGGTCATAAATGAATTTTTATTCGCTTAGATATTGAGTTATTATTTCAAATATTTATTATACAGTATGTCCACGGATCGAGTTCCAAAGAGGAAAAACTTTTTTATTTTGCATTTTACAAGAAAAATGTATTCTTGATAAAAGTTTTTGCATGTCCCGAAACGGCCAAATCAGTTTTAACCTTTTCAAAATTTCCTTTAGTTTAAGATAAAAATCGAAAAATTGGTCGTTTTATTTGAAAATTTTTTAAAGTCCCAGAAATTAAGTTGCGTTGTCATGGTAATTATCCATATTTAATTATCTAATTAACAGTCAGTTAGAAAAATCACCCATAATAGTTGAAAATGTTGTCAAAAGACCAACGAATTTACCTAATTCAATGCTATGGCAAAGGTAATAAAGCGATCCGTCTAGTTGTCGAAGAATTTAATCAAAAGTTTCCGGATATTTACATCTCAAATAGAGGTGCACGAGCATTGGTCAAAAAATTCCAACCACTGGTTCCATACTGGATGTAAAGAAAAAATATATAGCACGCGATGATGACGACGCCGCCACTCTTCTTGTAATGGATTCAGTACGGAACTATCCCAAACTTTCTTTGCGGCGCAGATCAGTCCATCTGGGAATTAGTAAATCGCTCATTCAAAAGATTTTGAAACAAAGGAAGTTCCATCCCTACAAGCCCATTTTTAATCATGCATTAGAACCCGGAGATCCTGCGAAACGTTTGTATTTTTGTCTGTGGATGGGCGCTCAAATTATGGATAATCAATACTTTTACCGAAATATTATTTTTTCTGATGAGGCCACGTTTTCTACTAATGGTACTGTTGCATCTCAACATGTGAGATATTGGAGCGATTACAATCCGAATTTTCGCATGCCTCACAATCGACAATATTCGGCAAAAGTTAATGTGTGGTGTGCAATTTCTTACCATGGTATCATCGGACCATATTTTTTTGATAATACTGTCAATCAGCATACGTACTTGGATATGCTGCAAAATTTTGTTGATGAACGTTTGGACGATCTACCGATTAATTACCTCGCAAGGTGTTATTTCCAACAAGATGGTTGTCCGGCTCATTATGCTAGGATTGTTGTTGAATGGTTAAATCAGCAACTTGGACAGAATTGGATAGGTCGAAATGGTCCCGTGATATGGCCACCAAGGAGCCCTGATTTAACAATGGCTGATTTTTATCTTTGGGGTCGTTTGAAGCAAATAGTTTATGCAAATAATCTTCCTCCGAACGTAGAAGATTTAAAGGAGAGGATTAGAGACGCTGTGACGTCTTTAACTCTCGAAGAAATTCGAAGAAGTTATAGAGAATTGCGCCGACGGCTAGAATTGTGCGTTGAAAAGGGCGGTGAATGGATTGAGTAAAATAGTTATTAGTTATATCATTTTTGTTTTTGAGTTTATGAAAAAATTTTCAAATAAAACGACCAATTTTTCGATTTTTATCTTAAACTAAAAGAAATTTTGAAAAGGTTAAAACTGACTTGGCCGTTTCGAGACATGCAAAAACTTTTATCAAGAATACATTTTTCTTGTAAAATGCAAAATAAAAAAGTTTTTCCTCTTTGGAACTCGATCCGTGGACATACTGTATATTTATTCCCTATGTGTAATAAGTACTCGGACATCCTTCCCACTGTGCAAGAAACGTCACAGTTCGTTTAAACAACTTCCATTTTAGGTTAAAAACTAACGTTCTAATATGTAATACTGTTAACTTCCAATCAACTTTTGATTTGCACTTCTAATATTGGAAGTTTATACAACGTTATTCCTGAAAGTGTCAGGAACGAGACCTAATTGTCAGTTTGTACGACTTCCTTTTTATACTAAGAAAGAACGTTTCTGTACGTAAGAATTTTAACTTCAATATTACTTTGAATGTGCACTTTTATGATTGGAAGTGAATTTAACGTTGTTGCTAAAAGCTATAGTGACGAAGCGTCACAGTCAGTGTATAAGACTTCCTTTTTAATCTGAAACATAACGTTTACATAAATATGATTCGTACTTCCAAATAACTTCTAATAAAAATATTAACAAAGACGTAATCAAATAGGTAATTTATATTGCTTTGACCAATACGATTAAGCGTAACTACGAGAAATGCATCTGTTTATTTGTGAAGAACATAAATAATTAATGTAGTTTTTAATTTGCTTTTTATAAACTCGCCTTACCGTTATATATTGTAGACTTTTGATATTTATACTTTATTATTTAAATTATCATCCTGTTTAGTGGCAAATTTTTAGACTGTGTGTCTAAATAATAATAAACATCCAAATAAAATAGTTAAACATCGCATTTCGACAACAATGGGCCGCAAGATCTCCCTTTCTAAAGTCATTCATTATTATCTAAAAATTTGGTTAGAATGAGTGAGAAAATACGATAAAACCATCTATCAGACAAAGACAAAAAATTAATAAACGTCTCTAAATATTAATTAACCCTGCAGTCGACGCGCGGATCACATATGTGCTCCACGAAAACGATTTCTACCACTACTTTTACAATAGTGATTATCGGGTTGCCTACACTTCAGTACCTTCCTAGCAACATCTGATCTTTTATTTCAGCACGTTACCGCTTCTCTCTCTGTACAGTTGTGTTCTTGAAGTTGATTTTGTCACAATTGTGCTCCACGCGTCGAATAGCGTGACTATTATTTTTGATACTACGTTATAGTTTTGGTAAGTTTATTTTATTGAAATCTGGCTTTAGAGTTATTTTTATGTATTTATTAGGATTGATAATGTCTGAAAGAAAAAGAATAAGAGTTGACGATCCAAAGTTTGAGGCGGTGGCACTAGAATGGTTGAAGGAAGTTGAAGATCAGGAAGATATTTCTGTTGAAGATGCTGATGATGAATGGCCAGAGGAAAGTGAAGCATCTGACGAAGCTCCAGATGCTGAGGACTTGTGCTCAGAGTACGATTCTTCTTCACAGCAAGAACTAGATTCAGACGACGATTCCGAAGTAGCGGAAAATGAGACTCCAGTTGCATACTACGTAGGCAAGGATACTATTACCAAGTGGAAAACGGTGTGTCCTCCTCTGAACTCAAGAACACGGGTCGCTAATATTGTCCTACGATTACCTGGACCAAAAAACGAAGCAAAAAATGCCAAAAGAGAATTTGAATGCCTGCAACTGTTTTTAGATGATAAAATAATAGATACAATAACACAGTCTACCAACGTGTATATCAATAATATTAGAATCAAATACGCGCGTCTTAGAGATTGTAAAGTAACAGATAATGAGGAAGTTAAAGCATTAATAGGTATTCTATATCTTGCAGGAGTTTTAAAATCTGGACGCCAAAATATTTTGCAGATGTGGGACAACAGTAAGGGCACAGGTGTTGAAGCAATATATCTGACAATGTCTGTATCTCGCTTTCGTTTTCTAATGAAATGTATTAGATTTGATAATATTACAACTAGAAATCAAAGAAAAGAATTGGACAAATTAGCTCCCATAAGAGACCTTTTCGAAATGTTTATCCAGAATTTTCAGAAAAACTATACACCATCTCAGTATTTGACAGTAGATGAGCAACTAGTTGCATTTAGGGGCAAATGCCCTTTTAGACAATACATACCCAGTAAACCTGCAAAGTATGGGATAAAGATTTTCGCACTAGTTGACACAAAGAATGCCTACACACATAATATGGAAATATATTGTGGTAGGCAGCCCGAGGGACAATACAAAGTTGAGTGGACTGGTGCGCATGTGGTCAAAAGGATGGTGAAACATATTGAAGGCACAGGTAGAAATATTACAACTGACAATTATTTTACAAGCGTTCCATTAGCCATGGAATTACTAGAAAAAAAGCTGACTATTATAGGGACGATTCGTAAAAATAAGACCCAACTGCCGCCAGAATTTGTAGTCGGAAAAAGTAGACAATTAAATAGTTCTTTATTTGGTTTTTACCAGGGAAAATGCACTTTGGTCTCGCATTGCCCAAAAAAGAATAAAGTTGTACTGGCTTTATCAACAATGCATCACGACATGGCTATTGATGAGGATACTGGAGAGCAGCGGAAGCCGGAAATAATTACTGATTATAATAGAACTAAATTTGGTGTTGATTTAGTAGATCAGCTCTGCACTCAATATGACGTGTCCAGGAATTCTCGTCGTTGGCCTCTTACAGTATTTTTTGATCTTTTAAATATTTCTGCTGTAAATGCTTATGGTATTTATAAACTTAATAATGTATCAACAAAAATCACAAGAAGAAATTTTTTGCAGGAGGTAGCGTTCCATCTAATAAGACCTGTCATGTTCAAACGGTTCCAAAATCCCCACATATCACCCCAAATAAAGCAACGCATAGGATTTTTACTAAAAATCAGTAACGAAATTCCAAAAGAAATAGAAAACCGTAACTCAACCACTGGACGTTGCCATTTGTGTGGAAGAGCGAGAAACAAAACCACGAGAAAATCTTGCAGTAACTGTAATCGGTGGACCTGTCCGGCACATCTGAAACTAATTTGCATGAACTGCGCAGATGAAGAACAACATTCCATTGTGTCAAATGAAGATTGTTAGAAGAACATAGCTAAGCTTTAGTCATTTTAGTTCATTGATTTTGTTCCTTGTTTAATGTTTAGTTTAAATGTTCAGCATAATCATTTTGTTTTGACAATTACTAAAAGGTCGTTTAATTATAAACACAAACATGTTTTTTTAATGTAAATATTGTTTTTTATATAGATAACTACTGTTTTAATAAATTTTGTGCAATATACTTGTGGTAATATCAATTTTAGTATTAAAACATTAATGGATTACAATTGTGCTCCATGCGTCTAATGGTGTTAAAAAATCCGGCGCGTCGACTGCAGGGTTAAAGAAAAATCATAGGACCCAATGAAATTTAAAAATGTTTGTACGAAGGGGCGCTATGTCTGTGTAGTGTAGGTTTGGTGTAGGGGATATTGAAGTGACACATGAGTGGAAGAGAACAATCAAGAGAGTGATGACAACAGGTAAGTACATGTATCGAGATGTATCATATTTTATAATGTTTATAGCGATCGAATAATGCAATTAAAATTAAAACAAGTACACCGTCTATAAATCAATATCATAGCCATGATTGCAGTAGTTCTTGAAGCAGGGTTCGAACGCGAACATAGTGAGTCTCGTTTGATTTCAATACCTACCTAAATTCCTAATCTTCGTTCTCACTCGCCCCATATATACATACAAACACATACCAGACGCTCAAATCGCTAACACATGTGACTTTTTATAGGCATAAAAACATTATGTTTCCCTGGACGAAGCAGATATTAAATTATTAATTTAAAAGGCAGCAAATAAAGGCAAATTTAACAGGATTCAATTCCTTTTTAACATCAGTGAATATTAAGTCGTGCCAAATCACACATCACAACTTATTGATCTATTATAAAAATGAATTCTTCCAGTAAAAATGTAAGTAAAGTAACTTTGTACACCTAATCAATTTATTGCATCATGTCATACAAATTATCAAAATAAAAATTTGAGATTTATTAAAAATTTCAAAAATCATACATATCTACTCGTAGTTATATTACCTATTTTAATTGTTGAAAACTGATAGTTATTTTAAACTACAATTTATTGTGAATTTTACCTCATTGTACCTAATTGTAAATTGTAAATAATTTAAATAATAATCATAAACTGTTAGGTATTTATTTGATTAGCAATTAATTCAAAATCGTGTTTTGCGAAAAAGGTACAGATTTGAATAAACTGTTCCATCCGTTATTTTGTAATAAATATCATTAGGTAAATCGATTTATGTAAATAGTAGGTATAGGTATTTGATTTTTTTTAAATTAGTTATATAAAAAAGCCCACTTTACGATATCCGGGTTTGCATTTTCGAGTGTTTCTGGAATGAAATATACTCACCTTCACGATTATCCGAGATAATTACATATAATTAGGTACGTATGCATCAACTTTTAAAAAGACAAATCATCGTTTGAGCTTTGATTTGAGTTAATCAAACATGAAACTCGAATGCCAACATCAAATAGTGGAATTGGATTTTATAAAATTTCAAACAATTCAATATTTTTAGTGCTCTACGAGACATGTATTTGGGAAATAACTGATAATATACAATTTAATTTAATTCACTTTTGCATTTGAAAAATAATTAACTGCGATAATGTTTCACTTTTAGAGACATTCCACTAGGCGAAAATTAATTTCCACATTATCAAAAAGGCAGCGTAGAAGAATATTACTTCAGGAAATGTTAGCAAACAAAATGCGACCCACAAACAATACTAGTGACCCACAAACTGAACATAGTCAAAATTTTAGAATGGAGGAAACTACTTTAGCTTCAACAACATCATCTATTATTACTGATAATCCAAAACCTATGATAAGTAAAATATGTACACAGCAGATAGTAGCTGTTAGCTCTCCTATAGTTATGCCAAATAATAAACTTATACAATTGAGTTCTAACAGTAACGATTTTAGTAGTAAACTAACTCAGTGGGCTATCAAGTACAAAACTTCACACAATCAGTTTAATGATTTATTGATAATTTTACGTGACCACTGTGAAAATTGCAATCATGATATTTTACCACGCGACTGCCGCAGCTTGTTAAAAACAAATGATTTGAATATGAGGCCAGTTGACATAGTGTCCCCGGGAAAATATTTTCATTTCGGATTGGAATCTGGCATACGCTACATATTTAAATTAAAAAATTTAATAACTTACGATAAACCGTTTATTAATATTGCTATAAATGTAGATGGCTTGCCGTTAACAAAGAGTTCAGGTAGTCAATTCTGGCCCATTCTTGGTTCCATAGACGACAAAAATTTGTCAAATCCCTTTTTAATCGGTGTATATCACGGTTTTACAAAACCTAGTGAAAGTAACGTATTTTTAAAAAAGCTTGTTGACGAATTTCAATATATAAAGGAAAACTCAGGAATTGCTATTAATTTCAATAAATATATTATTCAAATAAATAAAATTATTTGTGATGCTCCTGCAAAAGCATTTATTTTGAACATAAAAAATCATAATGCTTACAATAGTTGTACAAAGTGTAAGGTAGAAGGGGATTTTATAAATAATCGAATGACATTTGGAGAAACCACTTCATCATTAAGAACTGACACAGAATTTTTCAACTATATTGATGAAAATTTTCATAAAAGTAATACCATATTAACGCAGCTGGGAATTGGCTTAGTCTCACATACTTGTTTGGATTACATGCATTTAGTATGCTTAGGTGTTATGAAACGTTTGATTATTTTTTGGGTAAAGGGAAACAGAGAAATTAGAATGACTGAAGAGCAAATATCAAACGTATGTGAACAGTTAAATGAATTTAGAAATTGTATGCCAAAAGAATTTAATCGCCTTCCACGATCAATTTTAGAAATCGATCGTTGGAAGGCAACAGAATTAAGACAATTTTTGTTGTATACTGGCCCAATTGTGTTAAAGAGAAATTTAAGTCCAGTTCAATTTAATCATTTCTTAAGCTTTCATTGCGCCATTAGAATTTTAGTAGATGAAACTTTATGTCATAAATATAACGAGTTTTCCAAAACATTGTTAATTTACTTTATAGAAAATTTTGGTGATCTTTATGGTAAGGAATATGTCAATCATAATGTACATAATTTAATTCACTTACCAGAAGATGTACAAAAATTTGGACCTCTGGATAACTTTAGCGCATTCAAGTTTGAAAACGCAATGCATGAAATAAAATTATATATGAAAACATCAAACAGACCTCTTAAACAACTTATTAATAAAATAGATCAGATCAGAAAATATAGCGAAACAGAAACTTCCGTAAAATATCCCAAACTTGCAAAAGAAATTCCAAACTTTAATTCTGTTGCTAATGAAACCTTTTATAGCAAAATTATACTTGAGAATTTCTACATTAATTGTAAATCAGAACGCGATTCTGTTGTGTACACAAAAAATTCATATTTTATGATCAAACGAATCTCAAAAATAAACGAGGACATAATATTACATTGCAACAAAATTCTTGATGTTGACTCTTTTTTTCATCGACCATGTAAATCAACTCTATTTAACTCTGGTATAGCTAAAAATTATGATAAATCGATAGAAAAAGTTAATATTGCACAAATAATTGGAAAATGTATTAAATTCAGAAAGTATGTTATTGCAATGTCACACAAACATAATTAAATAGAATACCTAATAATACTTAATGATTATATTTCCTAAGTTTTTTTTTAAGTTACAGTCATATTTTAAGTTTAATAGCACCTACGGGTATGTACAGTTGCCAGATCATAAAGCGGGACAGTTAAGCTTTATTAGTGTAAAGTAGCTTTTTGATATAAAGGGATCTTTCTATCCAAGAATATCCATTACTAATAAACGTCAAAAAACCGTGTAAAAAATATGTATTGACATGACAATTAATAATTGCCAAAAAGTACGTCCAACTTACAATACTAAAATAACAGCATTTGAATATAAGAGATGTCCCGCTTTATGATCCCGCAACTATACGTAATTATACATATTTTATAATCAGGTAAACTGTGTAAAAGTCATTATTATGTTTTTTCATATTTCTGGTTTTTCAGTTTTCTTATGCTATAGTAAAATTTAGCGATAATTCGTATTCTGTCATACCATCATCTTGGCTTTTGGAAAATGGCAAATCCTGTTATTGGCCGAACAGTAAAAGTCCGAGAAACTTAATAGTTCGTGCAGTAGAGCCAGAATCTACTTGGAAACTATACGAAGTCAATGTCCTGCAAAGTTTTAGTAAGGTGACGTTTAACTTTTTGATATTCAATACAACATATTTTTAATATTTTAGATTCCTACGAAGAAGCATTTCATAAAGAAAAACATTTTACAAGTTCCTCCTCCTCTTCTTCTTCCGATGAAATCAATTCTTCGAATAGAAAACAATTTAAAAGAAAATTAAAAATTAAAAATTCAATTGACCACGACTTACCTGAACTTCAAGAAGAGATTTCTGGTAAATAAAAAAATAACTTTTTATATTCACTTTGTAAACTATGTTTATAATAATATCAACTTACAGGTGATAGTGAACCACAAAACACCGATAACCAAATATTTAATATTGAAGAACCGTTTGACAATTTGCGAAAGGAAATTGATGGTAGTTAATACTTATATTTTACTAACCATTCAAATACAATTTTATTTACGATTTATTTTAGCCACTAGTAGGTTGCTATCCCTAGAAGAAGTAACAGAAGGTCCTACGGCAATTCATGCTATCCAACCGACTGCGTCAGGTACTGAAGAAAACAACAAACAAATTGATAACAGAGAGGGTAAGCTAACATATATATTGTTTACAACTATTAGTGCATGTTTAGTTAGATAATAATATTAAAAGGGTCAGTTTATAGAATACAAATTGAATATGTAAATGAGATTACATTTTAATCATGATCAATGACCAGCCCATCAAATTTTCAAAATACGGTTTTTCGCCATTAAATGATTAAAATATTTATTTGACTTTCTGTAAACGGACCCTAAGTATTTTATAGGTATAAGATAAGTATCATAAACATTATAATTATTGTTTTTCAGATAATACTAAATATGCATTTGGAAGAAAAACCATGGAAGAATGTTTTCTAGATATAAAACATGAATTAATGGTAATTTCCGAACGGTTATCCAGAATAGAGTCAAAATTTAACCTTGGCCCCAATGACACACGAACTAAGCTTCCTGAAATGCCATTGGCCAGTGTGCGTGAACTCCTGGATTTTGACGACCATATTCAGAAAGATCCCGCAATGGCCAAAACTTTCGTAAGAAATATAGGTACCTAACCTTTGAATTATGATTTATAATAAGATAATTTTGATTTTTAGTTGCAACGCATGACATACATAGGCGGATACAACGACAAGAATTGTGTCAACAGATGCCTACAAAATTTCTTCACCAATCACGTGGCAACTTTTTGTAGCTGGACGGGCCAAAAAAATAATTTTAAGCTTTCCAGCCTAAAATCTATATATATCATAAAAGGTACTCCTAAATTTTTTAAAGTTAGTTATAATTGAATTTTAAAATCGAAGCTAATATTTATTTCTTAGAGACCGTAAAAGAAAATTTTCCAAAAATGACCGACAGAAGTTTCCAGCAAGCAACGATGGAATGGCTCAAACATGCCAACCAACGATACCAGCGGGAGAAAACAAATTGAGTTTTATTTGCTGTTTAACTATTTTATTAAAATATTTTATATTTCAATAACACAATTTTTTATTTCCCCTAAAAATCATTAACTAATAAAAGCCAATTATTAATTATCATTAACTAATTAAAAATTAATTGAATTGTTAAGAAACTGACGCTAGGAAAATTTATTAAACTTTCAAATACGACGTTGCAGAAACTTTTTACTTTGAAGTTAACGTAACGTCATGTGTAAACGTGCCCGTGACCGCTGTAGTTTATCTTTTATTAACTTTTAACTAGTAAGTTTAAAGCACCTTAAAAAAGGAAGTTGTCCCAACTTATCGATGTCAACGTGCAGAACACATTTAAAATAGCAAGTTGTTAAAACGTGTTAAAATTTTCGTTAAATTAACTTCCCAAAAATTTGGTGCCAAGAACGTCGCATTTCAAACATTATAATAACTTTTTGGTGCGACGTTGGTGTGATAAAGTCGTTGGGACAGACATAAGAACTTCAGGCTACGTGCCTGTAACGTCACAGAAGGTGTAAACGTAAAGTCACAAGGTAACAAAGTAACGTTAACAGAACGTTTATGGGAAGTATTCTTGCATAGTGGGTTGGCTTATTAAATTATGTGCTATGCAACCAATATTACATTTCCCATTCACTAGCGAAGACCCTCAAGGTTGTCCGACTTCGTGCTGTCATTGGTCGAAATGTCGTGCTCGTACTTGGTTCGTATGATTTCGTTAAATTCTACGAACCAAGTACGAGCACGACATTTCGACCAATGACAGCACGAAGTCTTTTGGTATTTCCATTTAAGGGAGAAATGTGTCAGGCGCAACAGAAAGAGATAGTGCTACGTTGTGGTATATCCATCCTTAATTGTTGCATGTTCGTTTACGGAGTTTATTTATATATAACCTTAAAACACGATAATTATATAAAAATCATTCTTTGCATAATTTTTCTCCTTTTATAACACCTACAACAGATAATAATGAATAATAAATACGCTAAAGTAGATTTATTTTAAAAAAATATATTCAAAATGGCGGCGGCTAATTATGTAGCCGTTAGTTAGACAAAGATGACAATACCACAATGCAGCGGGTTGCATATTCCATAATTTTGCCTCAGTCATTGTTAACTTACCCGCCTTTCCAGTTATATATTTCACTGCCCCAGAAATACAAATTTGGTTTTATATATACAGGTGTGTATCTGGTATCACTAAAAACTACCAGGTCAAATATCTTGGAAACGGATAAAGAATTCCTGAAATGTGTTGTCCACCTTCTTTTACTTCATCTATCTAGAAAACTCCAGATTTAATGATTAATGTATCAAGTGGCAAATATAGAACAATATTTTTTGTCAAGTCTATGCCATATTCTTAGTTACATAACATCATTATAATCAATAATATTTTATATACAGGTGTACCACTTAAAACTTCCAGATCAAATATCTCGGAAACGGAAAAAGATATTTGAATTTTGTAAAAAGCAGTTACTAAAGAATGTGATTGACTCTAGTTTGTTCTCACAATTGTGTTTTATTATGTTAATATATAGATGGCGCTGCGACGTAATGAATTTTTTTGATTCCCATAATCTTCATTCGTTTTTTATTTGAAAGAGTATTAAAATTAATGTAAATTTTATTATTTGTGTTAGTTACCAAAATTTAACGGTTTCATAGATATTCGTGTTTAAAGAAAGTAAGAGTAATTTCAATTTTGGTCTTTATTTTGTTTAAATATTTAAACGAATCAAATCTAACTAACGAAGATATTCAAAATTGTTGTTTTCTTGATTGCTACATAACATATATCGCCTTATTAGTTCTCTTCCGCAAACATTTAACAATGTTATCCACCTAGGCTTATCCTCTTAACAATAAGGAGTATTATGCTTACTTAATTAAAGTATCATTGTTGTGAAAACGACATTCGTAACTCCACATTATCTGATTTATAAAATTAATGTATTCCGCTAACATTACAGAAAATTCTGCCAGAAAATCGAGTCTGCGTTGATTATATCGTATTCTTAAATGGTGCACTAAATGAACTTTATACAGAAAGTACTTATTTTATAGACCAATATCAATTCTACCAAACTTTGCCAAGGTGTATGAGGCTATACGATATGAACATATATACAGCAGTATCAAATCATTTTTGTCGCCGTGACAACATGGTTTTATGTCCAAGAGGTGTACCACTTCGAATCTCGCCATATTATCTCAGGCTTTATGTGCAACACTGGACGATGGGGGGCAGATGGATGTTATTTACGCTGACTTCTCTCAAGCTTTCGACACCATTGAGCATACCGCTCTCCTGACTAAAATGAGTTTGTTCGGTTTCAGCAACTCACTGTTAACACTTCTTGGTGCTTACCTTGCTGAAAGAAGTAACTTCGTTTACTAAAATGGCTACAAGTCAGGGATGTATGTTTCTACCTCTGGAGTTCCCCATGGGTCCAATCTTGGACCCTTATTATTTAACATCTTTGTCAATGTTTTGATAACTTCAATCGATTGTAATGTTTTAGCTTATGCGGATGATTTAAAAAAATTTCATTGTATTGATGGGACTCAGGATGCTGCCTTTCTTAAAGAGAACTTGGACCGAGTCACACATTGGTGCTCTTTAAATAAATTGAAGTTGAACATCGACAAATGTTGTTTTGTTTCGTTTACTAGAAAACCCAGTAGATTTTGCAAGAATTATTCTATTCTACAAAACGCATGTCCAAGATCTCGGAGTTACATTTGATGAAAGGCTTACCTTCGCCGATCATGTTTCCCTAGTCACTGCGTCAGCATTCGAGCATTGGGTTTCATTATCCGCACCTGCAAAGATTTTGACAACATAGCTACACTCAAGTCACTTTATTATGCACTGGTTGCTAGCAAGTTGGAATATGCCGTTGTCGTGTTGTATCCTATATATATATAGTTAGCCTAGTTAAAACAGGATCTAGAGATCTTCGAAAGAAGAGGCATTACTCCTTAGTGGAGTGTATAGCCATTATATATATATATATATATATATAATGGCTATACACTCCACTAAGGAGTAATGCCTCTTCTTTCGAAGATCTCTAGATCCTGTTTTAACTAGGCGGATCAGTCCTTATGTGTTGCTTCATGCCATTAGGCTTATTGTCTTCCACAACGTTCTATTCATCGCCTTTTCTTGCCAATCTCTAACGCCTACGCTTTCTAGGTCCTTGACTACTTCTTTTATCCACTTTGTCCTAGGCCGCCCTTTTCTTCTTGTGCCACTAGGTCTCCATGTTAACATTGCTTTTATGCTCTGTTCTTCTCCTGCTCTCCAAACATGACCAAGCCATTTTATTCTCTGTTTCTTGATTTTCTTCACAATATCCTCTCCTATTTCTTGTTGCAGTTCGTGGTTCATTCTACTTCTATATTCATCTTGCGATACCTTTACTGGTCCCATTATCGTTCTTAATATCCTCCTTTCCAGAATTCTTATATCTTCTTCGTCTTTTTATGTCATCGTCATTGTTTCAGCAGCATACAACATTAGTGGTCTTATTAACGTTTCATATATCCTCATTTTACTTTTTTTGGTAATGTGTTTACTTTTTAGCATTTTCTTGTTTGCATTATATGCTCTATTTACTGCTATTGTTTTTTCCTTTATCTCAGTTTCCCTATCTCCGTCATTTGCTATCATAACTCCCAGGTATTTAATTTTACTGACTTTTTCGAACTCGTATCTACCCATGTTGATTACTTTATTTACGGTTATATTATTGCCAATTTCCATCATTTTCGTCTTATCTTCATTTATCTTTAGTCCCATTTGGCTACCTTCTCTTTCTATTTCGTTTAGCATACTAACTAATATACCCTTTGTTTTCGCTACTAGTACTATGTCGTCTGCATACGCTATTAGTTGTCCCCCTCTTGTTCTCAGCGTTCCTCTATTTACGTTTCTTGTCACATACTCCAGTGCTAAGTTGAACAGTGTTGCCGATAGTGCATCTCCTTGTCTAACTCCTTTATTAGTTACGAACGCTTCTGTTTCTCCTTTTAGTGTTTTGACAGTCATTTTTGTGTTCATCATTGTCATCGCTATAAGTCTTCTTAACTTTGCCGGTATTCCAAGTTCTTTAATAGCTTCCATTAGCTGCACCCGTCTAATAGAGTCAAAAGCTTGTTGAAAATCTATGAAAAGCATATATATATTCATTTTATGTTCGTATGCTTTTTCCACAATTTGTTTAACATTGTGAATAGCATCTGTTGTAGATCTGCCTGATATATATCCACATTGATACTGTCCAATAATATTTTTCGTCATTGCCACCAATCTTCGCTGAATTACCGTGGATAGTATTTTATACGCCGTGCAAAGTAACGTGATGCTTCTATAGTTTCTGCATTCTTGTTGATCTCCTTTTTTATGTATTGTTACTACTTGTCCTACCTCCCAGTCCTTCGGTATAGTTTCTTCTCTCCATGCCCTCACAATTAGGCGGTGTATGTTTTCTTTCAGCGCCTGTCCTCCATACTTCATTAGTTCATTCTGTATATCATCTTTTCCTGGAGCTTTACCATTACTACTCTATCTTATAGCTAATTCCACTTCTTTTAGAGTTGGTTCCTCAATTGAAATTTGATCATCCTCATTCTCTACTGGTATTCCATTTTGTATCTGATTGTCATTTAGAAGTTGTTTGAAGTAATCGTACCATACTCTCTTATACTGCTCTTCATCTACAACTACTTCCCCAGCGTTATTTTTAATTCCACTTACTCTTTGTTTATATGTTTGATTTTGTTCCCTAATCCTTTTGTAGAGGTGTTTTGTGTTTTTATTTCTGCTGTCCATTTCAATTCCTTCCATTTTACTACTTATCCATTGTCTCTTATTTCTTCTTATTATCTTATTACATTCTTTTCTTCTGCGCTCATACTCTTTTCTCTCTTTTCTCTCTTTTTCTCTATTCGACCTTATCCATTTAAGTCTCGCCCCTATTTTCTTCTCTACCATTTCGTGACACTCTTCGTTGAACCATTCTTTTCTCACTTTCGTTTCCTCCTTTCCAATGGCTTATGCATGATTTTATATCTTCCCATTCCTCCTCTATCGTGTTTCCTTCGATCCTTTCTTCCATATGCTTCTCCATTTGTTCTCCATATTCCCTCGCTTTGTTATCCTTACTTATTTCTGCTACATTCCATTTCTTTGACTTTCTTCCCCTTTTACCTGTTTTCTGAACCTTCTGTTTTACCACTGCGGTCACCATAAAATGGTCCGAATCTGCACAGGCTCCCCTGTATGTTCTTACGTCCATTATTGAAGTCTTCTTCCTTTTTGTGATCATAACATGATCGATTTGTGTTTGGTACGTTTTATCCGGTGCTGTCCATGTAACTTTATGGCATCCTGGGTGTTCATATTTGGTGCTGCTTACCATCATATTTGTTCTCGCTGCTAGGTTGCACAGCCTCTGCCCATTATCATTTGTTTTGTCGTGTATGGTGTGTTTTCCAGCTACTTCTTTAATATACTCCTCCTTTCCTATTTGCGCATTGAAATCTCCCAATACTACTATAATATCTTCTTTGTGTATTTTTTCCATCTCTTCTTCTACTCTTTCATAAAATCGTTCCTTTGTTATTATTTCAGCATTTTCTGTTGGAGCATACACATTTAACAAAGATAACTTGGTATCGCCTCTAGTCTCAAATACGCTATTCTTTCACTAACTGGTCTGAATTCGAGTATCTTTTCCCTCAATTTCCCTCTTATTATGAATGCTATTCCATTATGTCCTTGCTTTCTATCTCCTGAGTACATTAACGTAAAATCCTTCTTATCTGTTCTTCCACTTCCGCTCCATCGCACTTCTTGTATAGCAGCTACGTCTATGTTGTATCTTTCTAACTCTTTACCAATTTCCTGCATCTTTCCTGGCACCAACATTGTCCTAACATTCCATGTGCTGATTCTAACTTTATTTTGCTGTTTTCCTCTTCTTTTCATCTTTAATTTACTCTTTCTGTCCCTTTCTTCTATTGGTTCTATTCCTTTTCGTTGCCATACCGTTTTCCTATGTTCCAGTCCAATATCTTCTCTAATCTGTTTTGTTATCTTTCTTTCCAGATTATCCTCTTCCTCATTCCATATCATGTCCTTTCCGTCTACAATTAATTTCATATGTCCCCATTTTACTTCTTTTCCCTCTTCTCTTAGTTTTTTCGCGGCTATCCTCATCTTCTTTTGAATTTGTCTTTCCTGTGGCATTAAGTCGCTATCAATATAGAGATTTTTGCCTTTCAATCTTTTTTTACATTTAAATACTTCTAATTTCGCCTCAAAAGTTTCCATTTGTACTATTACCTTGTTTTGTGATATCCTTTTAGCATCTTTAATTTTTTTAACTACTCCAATTTCTTGTTCCATCCACTTCTCTATCTGTTTAGCTGTTTCGGTATCTCCTTTTTTTATTTCTAACCCCGTAATAACAATGTTATTCTTGCGCTTCTCCTTTTCCACACTTTCCACTTTCTTTTCTAGTTTTTTAATTTTTTCCTCCAAATCTTTGTATTTTCCTTCCCATTTTTTATTTATTAATTTAATTTCTTCCCTAAGTGCCTTCACTTCCTCATTGTTGATATCAATTTTTTCTTTCATCTCCTCCTGATCTTTTCTAAGTTTTTTTATTTCTCCCAGCATCTGTTTACATATTTGCATAATATCATCTTCACTTTTTTCTTTTTCTACTTTTGATGGTGTTCTTGTCGTTTTTTTACTCCTCTGAAATATTTCATAATTATCTCCTTTTCGTTTCTTTCAATCAGATAATGTTTCCTCAGAGTCAGACATTTTAATTTTATCTATTTATTACTGGTACTAGTACGCCCCTGTCTTTAACTTTTATTCGCGTATCCACACAAGGTCAGTCCGGTCAACCCGTCGAAACTATCCTTGCGCCGGTAACTCGTTTCTCCCGTTTGACAGTTTACACTTTATTATTTTTCCCCTTTTTATTAGTATTTATTCATTTCTTATGTGTTATTTAATATATCTGACTCACCCTTATCTACACAGTTAAACACTTTTAACCTGTTTTGTTGTTATAATTCCTAATATTTTCACGATTCAAACCACGAGCATTATCTCACTATACTACTCACTACTAAAGTGCAAGAACCAATCGATTGTAATGTTTTAGCTTATGCGGATGATTTAAAAAAATTTCATCGTATTGATGGGACTCAGGATGCTGCCTTTCTTAAAGAGAACTTGGACCGAGTCACACATTGGTGCTCTTTAAATAAATTGAAGTTGAACATCGACAAATGTTGTTTTGTTTCGTTTACTAGAAAACCCAGTAGATTTTGCAAGAATTATTCTATTCTACAAAACGCATGTCAAAGATCTCGGAGTTACATTTGATGAAAGGCTTACCTTCGCCGATCATGTTTCCCTAGTCACTGCGTCAGCATTTCGAGCATTGGGTTTCATTATCCGCACCTGCAAAGATTTTGACAACATAGCTACACTCAAGTCAGTTTATTATGCACTGGTTGCTAGCAAGTTGGAATATGCCGTTGTCGTGTGGTATCCTATATATAATTGCTATATTAATGTAATTGAATCAGTACAGCGCAGGTTCCTAAAGTATTTATGTTATAAAGTAGATGAATCCTGCCCTCCTCGTGGGTTTGACTATGAGTTGCTCCTGGATCGACATGAGATTGGGTCGCTTGAAGCATGGCGATACCAAATTAGTGCTAATATTGTAAAAAATATCATTCTGTTTAAGATAGACTCTCTGGATTTGTTAGCAGAAATTGGCTTTCGAGTGTGTTCCAAAAAGTTTTATACAAATGGAGAAAAAGCTTATCTTATATTTCACAAAAAAAAATATTCTTTATAAAAGGCTCTGCATGACTTGCAAAATCAAGTAAAATTTTTTAATACATTGACACGTCAGCAATTGTTGTATTAATGCACAGTACGAAACATCGTAAGATCCCGTTCATAATAAGTGCCATATTAAACACATTCTGGATCGAGTGCTTTGGAATATCTGATAACTGTCAACAATTGTCAAATGTTACAACAGTGTGTGTTTGCAATAATTGGAAATGCCAGTAAAATTGAGTATTAGTGATAAAATTGAAATTGTACTCATTGTTGGAGAAAATTATAAAACATGTAGGGAAGCAGCAGAAATTTTTAATAATAGACACCCTGATAAAAGAATACATTTCACAACTGTCAGATATGTAATATATAAATTCAAGAGTTCTGGAAATGTTCATAATAAATTTAAAAAGAAACATCGGGCATGGGTTAGAACTGAAGATATTGAAACTGATGTGATGCTATCGGTCGTGGAAAATCCAAAATATTCACTTCCAAAACGATCCAATTTATTAAATGTAAGTAAAACTACAGTTGCGCGAAGTCAAATAAATTTAAACCATACAAACCCCAATTTATCCATACTTTAAGAGAAGGAGATGCTGAACGAAGGTTCAAATTTTGTGCTCGTATCCAAGGAGAATTGGAAGATAACAGATTTATGACACGACAAGTACTTTTCTCTGACGAAGCAAAAAAAAAGTTCGCAAAATTGTCGATGGTGAAGCGACGTCAATCCAAATCTCCATGTCAAACCCGAGATCAGTATTCATTTAAAACTAATGTATGGTGTGGCATTTACAAACACAGAATTGTTGGACCATTCTTTTTTCGAAATAACATGAATGGTGAAAGATATCTACAATTTTTAAATAATCAGTTGTCTGACTTTCTTGATGAACTACCACTAAATAAACTAGGAAAAATATGGTACCAACAGGATGGAGCACCATGTCACTGTAACAGAAATATTCTGGAATTTCTCTTCCACACATTTAACGGAAAAGTGATCGGGAGAAACATGGAGTTTCTTTGGCCTCCAAGGTCTCTCTTGAAAGAATCATTAGACAAACATGTGAAGCTATAACTCCAGATGTGATTAGAAATGTCATTAAAGATTATAATCAACAAACAATCACCTGTTTAGAAAGGGACGGTAGATACGTTGAAGTTTCGTAGTATTTCAGTAATTTTACATGTTCCCAATAAAATTTATTAGTTACGTATTATTTTTTGTTGATAAATTGATAAAGAGGTTATCAATTTTTTATCATGTCTTATTCCTTTATTCAATAAATAATTTAATTAATATCTTGTAATTTTTTTCTGGGAAAAAAATTTGTACTTGATTATGGATTTACAAGTCATGCAGAGCTTTTTATAAAGAATATTTTTATTGTGAAATGTAAGATAAACTTTTTCTCCATTTGTATAAAACTTTTTGGAACACACTGTATTTTAACGTTTGTTGTTGTCAATTTTCACATATGTATTACCTTTATGATTTGTTTATATTGTCTATATTGGGATGACCTGTTGGGCAATTTAATAAATATTATTATTATTATTATTATCATTTTAGAATTCTACGGCAAGAGGTTACAGATAAATCATGCTCTTCTTTTAATTGCCGTAATGATGTATGTATGTGTATTATTATTAGCTGTTTCTAGTAACCCTGCCGTAATTTCATCATCTCTTACTCTTTTCTGCCTTAATTGTTTTTGTTTTTTGAAGCTACCGTAATTTTTGAGATTTGCACACAGACTTATAAATGTTTTGTCATCTTGTAAAGGCCTGTTTGGAAAGCCTAGAGCATATAATCGCACTGCTTCAGATGCATTTCTACGGTATTCTCCATAAATTACAACCATATTCAGTTTGTCCTCATTTGTGTGTAAAACCATATTTTTAATTCAATCTCAACGCAAAGTGAGTAGATGTTTGAATGAAGCCAATTATAAACACAACTATAGTCCGTCTCAACCTTATTATGCAGTACAGGTCTTATGAGAATTGATTTCATGGTTGCCAAATCGTCTCATTGTATAATGTCGTTACAGTTCCGGTTCAATATCTGACATTTTTGTAATCAAAACATAACCTATACGACTGTTTGTCATTCAATTGATGCATACTGCATACAAAAAATTAATAGTAATTTGAAACACTAAAAGTGGAGAATATATGGGAAGATGGATTAGTTAAAATATTTGTAATAATATTATCCTTTGGGATTGTTCTGTTAAAAATTATTTAAAATCTAACTTAATATAGTAAGCCAGAGTAAATGAATTAATATACAACATGTACTTTTATTTTTTAATATGTTACATGACTTATATAGTCTTATTGAATATTAATATGTTAACCTACATTGCGTTATACACATTTAAAGACACAAATTCCTCACAAATTCATTTTGCAAAAACATATTTTCCCATTTATAAGAACAAGTTAATAATACATGATAACATTTATGAAAAAACTAACCATGACCATACACATATTGTTTTATTTTTCTTCATCACTTAAAGAATCTTGATCTGATGATGAATGTGTGACGTTAATTATAAACTCTTCAACATCATCTTGCAAGTTGGCAAGGTGGCCAATGTAATTCCGCCAGTTGTTCACTGTTACATTCTGAGAACCCTTCACAATTAATTGTTGAATATCTCTTTGTTTGAATGTCGTATTGTGCATTTCAACGTAGTGCTTAACTTGTGCCCACACCATTTCAATTGGGTTTAATTCACAATGATAAGGTGATAAGCCGAAGAACATAATGCCCTTTATTCTTTGCAAATTCATCAATTTTGTTTCTCTCATACTGAGACCTAACCTCTGACCACAAGCCAGTAAATCTCTTTTTAACATGTCATTATCAAGTGGAATATTCTCCTCAGTGAGCCATTCAATAATTTGGTCTTCTCCGTGCTACTGCTGGAAACTTTTCTAATTTTCTCGTGTGATATGAGGCATTATCGAGACCAACAACCGAGTTCTCTAGTATATTTGGAAGCAATTTATTCTTGAACCAATCTCCATATACATCTGCATCCATTTCGCTATGAACATCAGCAGTATTTTTCTTACAAAGAAATGTACATTCAGCACCAATAACAAAACCTTGCTCGCCTCCAGCATGAATTAATGGAAATCGAGGCCCAAGACCATTTGGTGATTTTAAACCAGTGCTGAGTCCTTACGTAAAAGGTGCGTAAAAGCTTGTCGACTGCTTTGAACAGTAACGTCAGTCCACTTTTTATTTACCGAGTGTCCTGCATTCACTCATGATTCATCAGTATATATTATAGTTCCACCTAAAAATAAAACAATCACAATCAAACACAAGCAAATAATAAATTGGGTAATGAACATAAAAGTATAACAAATTAAATGATAAAATATACCTTCGTCTCTGAATTTTCTGATGTCTCGTAAGTATTTATGTCTCCACCTAATGATGTCATCTCTTTCAATAAGAATACTCTATCGTCGCACTTTTTAAAATTCAAAACTCATATCATGTGGCAATCTGTAAAAAGTATATGTATATGTATACAGGGTGTAACAGTCGGAACGCCGTGGTCTCTGGTAGTCAAATGGTAAAAATTTTGAAAAAGTTACATACTGGAATATATGTAGGTGGATTAGATCTACAATTTAAAAATAATAGGCAATATACAGGGTGTTTCAAAACTTAGCAATGTACCAAAGTTATGCTTTTCTTAATGGAACACCCTATATTTTATGTCATTTTTGAGTTGTACACTGAAATCTAGATCAACTTTATTTAAGGTTTCCTATGTCTAATTTTTGTAGTTTAGGAAATATTTCAGGTTTTTTGAAAATGCAATGTTGCACGAAAAGTTTAGTATCTTGAAAATGACTTAATTCAGAGAAGTGTAACGAATAGCGTAAATGGCAGATCCTTTGGCTGATTGAATGCCATATTCAAAGTTGCCGAGTATTCTACAGGTCGTTCATGTACCGAGAGCAAACTTTATGAACTTCTTTCGTGCATAACTTTATTATTTTAAATGGAACACCCTGTATGTATTTATGTTATCAGATAGAACATTTTATTGTCTAAAAACCAGTATCAGGAATTCCTATGACTATCTTTACTAGTTTTTAAGTTATTTGTGTTTTTTAGATAATTTAAGTGAACTAAATTTGTTTTTTGTAAGTGAACACCCAGTATATCTTTACATCGATGGGTATAAATATTATTATTCGAAGAAGTTGATTTTATATTGTCACAATTTACATGAAAACATAAATTCCAAGTAATAAAAATAAACTAAACAAAACAGCAGTAAATATTTTTGTATTTGGATTAAGGAAAAAGGATTTCGTATAAAATAAACGAAAAAACATAACAACAAAATAAACGAAAAAGTGCTAGCGTTCAACATAATTGCCATTTTCTTCAATACAGAAAATAACCCTCTGTTCAAATGCTGTTCTGACGTTCCTCAGCATATCCGGTGTTACTGAACTGAAGGCGTCTCTGATTCTCGTGTTCATATCCTCTGCTGTAGTGGGCAAGATATTGTAAACGATCCCTTTTACATACCCCCATAGGAAAAAGTCCATACATGTTAAGTCCAGAGACCTTGGTGGCCAATTGCACGGACCATCTCTTCCGATCCACCTATTAGGAAATTTCCTGTGAAGATAGTTTTTAACGGACCGTTTAAAATGGGCAGGAGCGCCGTCTAATTGAAGCCACATCCGGTTTCTAATATTCAAGGGAATATTTTCCAAGAGGGTCCAAAAGTCCCTTTTTAAGAACCTTAGAAATTCGTCTCCGTTTAGGTGCCCATTGAAGAAGTATGGTCCAATTACATAATCGCCTATAATGCCTCCAAAAACGTTCAAACTCCAGCGATGCTGCCGATCCAAGGTACGAAAAAGATGGCGATTTTCGGTATCATAATAATGAAAATTGTGACGGTTTACTAATCCATTATTATGAAAAGTGGATTCATCGGTAAATAAAACGTAATTAAAAAAATCATTATGTTCTGCGTTTCTATCAAGAGCCCACAAGCAAAAATCAATTCGCCTTTCATAATCCATTGCGTATAAATTTTGATGGTATTGTAAGCGATAGGGTTGGTATTTGTGTTTTCTTAGTATCCTAGATACGCTCATATGAGTTATATCTAATTCCTAGGCAATCTGTCGTGTGCTTTTATGCGGTTCTTCAGTGACTGTTGCCAATACCACGAATTCATTTTCTACGTCTACAGTTGTTGTTCGCCTTTTGTATACAACACTTCCTGTGGCACGGAATCTACCCAACAAATTTTCAAATACCCTTTTATCTGGATGTTTTCGATTTGGGTACTTCTGCGAATACACCCGAGACGCAAGGAAGCAATTTTCCTGACACTCACCAATAACTAAAATCATATCAGTTCTTTCTTGCAACGAGTATGCCTTCATGATGTTAACAGAGTACACGTCAAATTGACAGTTTCTCTATGAGGATCCAACCTCCTAGATTAAATAATAACAATTTCCGTAAGTTATCTAAAAAACGCAAATAACTTAAAAACTAGTAAAGATTGTCATAGGGATTCCTGATACTGGTTTTTAGACAATAAAATGTTCTATCTGATAACATAAATACATACAGGGTGTTCCATTTAAAATAATAAAGTTATGCACGAAAGAAGTTCATAAAGTTTGCTCTCGGTACATGAACGACCTGTAGAATACTCGGCAACTTTGAATATGGCATTCAATCAGCCAAAGGATCTGCCATTTACGCTATTCGTTACACTTCTCTGAATTAAGTCATTTTCAAGATACTAAACTTTTCGTGCAACATTGCATTTTCAAAAAACTTGAAATATCTCCTAAACTACAAAAATTAGACATAGGAAACCTCAAATAAAGTTGATCTAGATTTCAGTGTACAACTCAAAAATGACATAAAATACAGGGTGTTCCATTAAGAAAAACATAACTTTGGTACATTGCTAAGTTTTGAAACACCCTGTATATTGCCTATTATTTTTAAATTGTAGATCTAATCCACCTATATATATTCCAGTATGTAACTTTTTCAAAATTGTTACCATTTGACTACCAGAGACCACGGCGTTCCCACTGTTACACCCTGTATAGGTTATCACGTTAATCAGAATTATAGATCTAGGTATGCATACTTACTTTTAAATGCTTGAAAAAGATAATATGCTTGCTAAAAAGAACGATTTAACAGAAATTATATATAGATAAATTAAAGACAATATAAAAGTTTACACACTACGGCAAAAACTGACAATTGACAGCAACGATTACTCATATATCCATCATATACTTTGCATAATAGAACTTGCAACAAGGCAACCGGATATAAAGATGTCGTTATTAAGAGACTACTAAAGATAATAAGAGATGCAATATCCCTATTAAACCTGTACTGCATAATAGGGTTGAGACGGACTATAGTAATCAAGCAAATGTCACTAATGTCAAAATATTTCCTAAATTATCGAAACAAGCATACATACATATAACACAGATATGAATGCTTTTCTGCCTAGGTACATACCATATGGGTGCATATGAAGTGGAATTTATAAAAAGGAACTAACTATAAAATTTAAATTGTGACGTAACTATAATAGCAAGAATTGTGAGTATGTTTACTGCTATATTCCCTACAAATAAAATATGTAAACAAAATAAAGACAAAAATTGAAATTACTCTTACATTCTTTAAACACGAATATCTATGAAACCGTTAAATTTGAGAAACTAACACAAATATTAAAATTTACATTGATCTTAATATTCTTTCAATAAAAAACAAATGAAGATTATGGCGATCAAAAAAATTCTTTTCATCGCCGCGCCATCTATATATTTACCTAATAACACAATTGTGAGAGCAAACTAGAGTCGATCACATTCTTTAGTAATTGCTTTTTACAAAATTCAAATATCTATTTCCGTTTCCGAGATATTTGACCTGGGAGTTCTAAATGGTACACCCAGTATATATATATATATATATATATATATATATATAAATATATATATATATATATATATATATATATATTTTGCCGAAACGTCGTCAAGAAACCAGCATCGGTCTTTCCAAAGACCAAGCAGTGGAAACGCGGAAGAAAACCCGGAATCCAGTGACAACACATACTACTACCCGCGGAAACCTGAAAGAGAACATATATATATAGGTATATATATATATATAAATATATATATTATATAACTAAGGATATGGCATAGACTTGACAGAGAATATAGTTTTATATTTGCCTCTTGATACATGAATCATTAAATATGCTGAGTTACACATGCTTAAGTACCATTAAATATTTATTCCAAGCAATTGGCTGAAGAGCACCACCCTGTACAGTTTTGTGCAATAAATTGGCGTACACGTCTTATTGCTAATTTTGACATTATTTTGCCATTGTGAAAATGGCTTAAGTTAAGTTGACAAATGGAATTATAGCGTCAATTCAATTTGTCATACATGACAGGTATTCAAACAAAAGTTATATTTATATAAGCGTATATTAAGTGTACGCCAATTTATTGCACAGAACTGTACATTGAATTTTATTTTAATAACTTGTTCTTATTAATAACCATTATTCCCTCCCCCCACAACCCTTTTTCCAGAAAGATGAAGTAAAAGGATCTAGACAACACTTTATTTTACACGAGGTCGTATCTAGAAGGGGTTTTGGGAGTTCAAAACCTAGCATCCAAATTGTTACGTCGGCGTCGCATATTTAAATCATCTTGCGAAAGAACCCTCCCGCCCCTCTTGAAAATTTTTGGACGGCATCAATATATTTTCTTAGTTACGACCTCGTATCTGCATGTTATATATGATGGAAAAACAAGCATGTGAATCACAGAGTATATACAAATATCGGTATAGTGCACTGTATTTATTCTCCCAGTACCTATATTCCAAGAAGCGAGACACGAAGAATATTGTCATCAATGTCATCATGAATTAGCAACGACATCGATGCAGTAAATAAATATTCTATCAGATATTAATTTCATTTGTAATATTGATTCACTGCTTGACTAAAATTTAAATATTAAATCCTACATGTATCTTGACTAGAAAGTATAATTGTAAATAACGCTAAAGTATTTTTTATACAAACCCATCACAAAATTAGAAAATGTTTGTGTATATGTAGCTATATCACAATATTATTCCCAACCATCTTCCCCATCACTCATAGCTTTCCAGTATGCAAAGATAAAAACAGCAACTCCATTTACAACAAAGAAAAGGTCCGTTTTTCTTCCACTAATACATTTCATTTGATCTCGCTAACATTCGAAAATCTAGTATGTGTATAATATAAACTTAAATATAAAAGAAAAATATATGAAAGCATACACAAAGGCGTAACGTGATATCAAAGAAACATTTATACCTACTGGTTTAATCATTGTATTTTTAAATTTGGCGCCAATACCATATTGATAAAATACATGTATATCTGTCTAATAGATTTGTATAAATCAACGAATTATTACTTAAGATTTATGTATCAGCTGTTAATAAAATCTTTTTTTATATACGTAAGTTGTTTTATTTATTTTATGCCAATAAGCACACTGTATAACGCCTTAATAAACATGGTCAGAGTTATTTGAATATTTACTGTAATTTTTACATTTTTTATTATTACTGTTATTGTTATTTTCATATATTCTCGCAAACTTTTAAAAACATTGACAGATAACACCTACTATCAAAAACTTCTGAATTCTGAACAGTCGAAATTACAACCTGAATCTGACGAAATCAATTTTAGGCGGTAAAATTAAATTTTAATATCTATCTGAAATATGGAATCTGTACCAAATTAAATTGTATATAGATTCTTCAGAGATAAATCCACAGTTGAGGCAACAGAAAGGTAGATGTAGTAATCACGACACATAAAAGTAAATAAATTTATCTAGCAAACAAGCAAAGTCCAAGATGTCAAAATATTTGACAATTGATAGAAAAAGCGAAGACCATCAGTTATCAAAATTTTTGAATAAATGTAAATGTCTTAAAAACGAGTAGAGAAGTAAATATGTATTGTTTTATACAAAGTTGTATTAAAATTACCTTGGAAACTGAAAATTTTAATAATTTTAAAATTCAAAATTTTAAACTTCTGGATAGTTGCGCCCAAACTAAACACACTGTATAATTAAAAAAAAATTAAAACAATAACTTTAGGTGATAGAGCCTCGAAATGCGAGAAACAGTTGCTGTTACACCTTGCATATAATATAGACGTCTCAGCTTTTTACATAATCTTCTAGGGCCAATGAACCTAAAAACAGCTATCAAAGAAATACCTAAACGAAACATTTAACATCTTCCAAACTAGTAACATACGTAAGCTAAGCAAAGCAGACCAGTTTCTAAATACAATAGGTACATTTCTTCATGACTTGTTTAAAAAAAGTAAACAAATGTATTTACATTCCATTCTGCCGTAGTCTTTAGGAATCGACGATATCAATATCTATGAATTGAATAATTGACAAAAGCAAAGTTCATTATTCAAACCTTCATAAATATGGAAACTGTAGGTATTTCTATTTTACTAATACCAATGTCAACTAATAAAGAAACTAGAGATAAGTAAATACCAGAATTTTTAATTAGAAGAAAGGCCTTTTTAAAAAAACAAACAAACAACTATAGCTATTTCAAATGTGGTTGACAAGTCTTTTAGTTTGTATCTATATCTCCAAGATAAATTACATTGTGAATTTTGTATAAATTGCAACTGTAATAATAGATCATTTTAATTTCGTTTAGAATTCAATTAAAATAAGTTCATGAATTATGAACTAATAATGATAATAAGTTATTAGCGCTTCTGTTCACAGAAAGGAAAACTTTTAAGTTATTATTTATGTCATCTACCTACAAACTATACAAACATAGCAAATAGAATGATAAAGTCATTCCAAATACATAAAGATACATGTACAATATACATTTCCCAAAAAATAAAAATATATACAATTTTTAAATAATATACCAGTACAAAAATACTTTTAAACAGGAAATTAAAATAAAAATTATCATAATTTACCATAAATGAGTTTTTACAGTTTCCGATGACATAACGATCAACTAATTTAACAGATGGCGCGACAAATGAATTAGTCAAATGAATATCAAGTTTAACAAAATAGAACGAAAAAAACATTTACGAGAAACAAAATCCAGTTAAATGCATTTGGATTGTTTTTAAAAAGAAATAATAATTTTGACGTAAACGGCACTGTTTAAATAGCAATTTCAGTAATTATTATTAACTTTGAGATCTTACTTTGATTTCACCCGAACAAATAAACAATGTTGACGCCATTTTTTGTAATTGAATTAGTTTTCGTAGCGTCGTTTACATTTCACTGGAAGAATACCGCCGTCAAGATCCAAACAAGCAGATTGAGATGTGTGATAATCAATTTGCTATTACCGATATCGATTTCGGAAACCTAAACGATGTATCGCAATCGAAAAGGTAAGATTTTAAAAGTATTTTACGATAAAACATTACGTATGTCAAAACACACACATCAGATACAATGACAAATTTCTTTTATTTCAAACAACTCACGCCGCATTTCGTTTTTTCTCTTTAAAAAATGAATAATCAAAACAAAACTAGCAGATTTCACGTCTACAGCCTGTTTTTTTTTTTTTTTTACTAATACAACTTGTCCAGCCAGCTCGTGCTGTAATTTCAAAGCGCATGCCCAATATTACCTAATCATTTTTCTGAAATAGTAATAGCCTGTACAGAGACCCTATTATAAAAGAAGAAATAGTGAAAGATGACGATATATTGCTGTTTACACCTGCTGAAATGGAAGAAATCTCGAACGCTAACGCCAACGAATTTGAAATTGTGGATAATATTGGAAATACTGTGACTATACCTGAAATATCGTCCTTTAATATACCATTTCACGACGAGCAACTAAACCAGTTGGTAAATACTAACAGCTTTAGTCCGAAAGTTAACTTTGACCTGTACAATTACAAACCTGTCAATTTAAAAACTGATGGAAATTTTCCTCATTTCGTTAAATATAAAATAAGGGATGGCAAGCATACTAAGGTTTGGCAGTGTGGGATATGTAAGTTTTAAAATTTCAAATAAACTGTTTTCTTTGCTTCTATCTTCTGCTTTATAATTTGCTTAGTAAGTAGATAAGTATAAACATGTAGTAAACGTTTTCAATTCCATTTGAATTCTAGAGCTGCATAACATCTTCATTTAGTATTAGATGTAGATATTTAAAGTATTGCACATACTGCATAAAAAAGATGGAAATATTTTACACTGAGTGATTCGAATTTTGCGATTTTAAAGATAATCTTGGGCTTTACTTTATTTATTTGTTAGATGTAATACATATCTAACTATTTATTGTCACAAAAAAGAGATTGTAAATGCATATATAGTTAAGAAAAATACGTAAAATTAATACATCTTCATATTTGTACATTCACGTAAAATATTCCAGGAGTATGTTTGGCTTTTTTACCGTTCATTTTAATAAAATATTAGTTGTATTTTCCATACGTAAAACATGTAATTGAGGGAAGCAGTTTTTAACATGGAAAAGTTCATACTCAAATTTATATTTGGGCATTTATGCCTACGTAATATTTCTTTTTATGTCTAAAAAAAAAATGTTGGCCAATACATTAGATGTGTCTGGATAATTATATGGTAGAGATGCAGATGTTAAAAATTGTGTAATTACGTATAATCATTCTTTTATGTAAATTGCCTTTATTTATCCTTTTTTTTGTGTTTTGCATGTTTTATTTTCTGAACCTGAAGGCTGTTTTTTTTTGAATATTTGTGAGTTGAAATCTTTGTATAGATATTGTTTAGATATGTGATGTGTATTGATACAGATACTAATACTGCATGGCCCTATATCCATATATAGGTAGAGCCTGTTCCTTTGTTAGTTGCACAATATTGATTAAGTACAAGAATCGTTATATGGTGATCTTATTAACTTTAGATATACCTATGATACAATAGCAATACTGTATTATTTTAAATATGTCCCTGTTATATTTTTAACACAAGGTATTGTAACTATCTTTGCTGAATACAGAAAATTCGTTGAGCTGTCACCGTGCTTTGGAAGAAAAATAAAACCATCGATCCATGTCACTAAGGTACAAACCGATTATGTATATAAAATGCTTGATAAACAATTTGTTTGAATGTATAATTCACATAAATTAGACAAATGCCTAGGTTGTTGTATACAAATTAATCAACGTGTCTATAAAACTTAATTATACATTAATTTAACATTTATAATTAATGGCAAATAAATTAATTACATTATTAATAATGAATTTGCCAAAAAAATATTCGGAATAATTGTTCGTGGATTACCGAAGAGTATGAAGTGTATACGTGGAATTTGCTATGACGCATGCATAAAACTTAACTCGAACACAGCTTAAGATTTAAAACATAATCCAGTTTAAATGTACAGAAATAACCCACTAAATCTAAAAAGTAAAATACAATATGTACATTACCCCGCTGAGAATTAACCAGAAGGTTTGAACCGGCGAAAACCTAGAAGTTTTAGTAGAATAGCTAGGAGGAAAAGAGAAATTTTATATGTATTCGATGATGTGAAATGTTATATGAGGCAAATTAAAAAGCATTAAATTATTACACTACCTTCATTAAATTTTGTTTATTTTTCTTAATGTAAATCGGTTCATTTACTGATATAGGTATAGCATATTAATAACTGAAATTTATTGAGCAAACATCGTATTCAGAATGACACTGTGAATTCTCTATGTATGCATGCAAGCCAAACATAATTTTGTTGAATAATGGGTCTATTAAAATTTATTTTATTTTATATACAATGTTATTTAGGTAACTAGAAATAAATTTAACAAAGTTAGACATAGACAAACTAATTGTTATATTCTGAATCTGTCAACTGCATTTCCCCATCCGATTTAACTAATTGAATAATAAATTCACGTAGTTCCTCATTAAATCTATCTCTTTCTGTATGTAGCTTTTCAACTTGCATGTTCACATTCTGCTGGCCAAGCATTTGACATTACTTCTTCAAATAGGTACTTGACGTATTAAAACTGAATATCACACCTGACCTAAAAAAATACCACAGGCTAACTGATTACAGAGAATATTCCTATCTTTGCAGATGTATTTGAGAAAATATAATATTTACATTTTATTTACCAATATAAGTAAGAAAGGCAATTGATCTGTTCACAGTTTTTAAAGATAATAATTTATTGGATGTATTTATAAACTTGTATATAACATTTTATGTGTGAATGAATAAAGTAAACAATGTTCCTAGAGCACATTTCGTGCTAGTATGAATATACAGATAATGTAGGGAGGTTCAACAAGAATAAAGGAACGAAAAACAGGTATATACCTATTGTGGGGAGAAAGCAGTTATTAACATAGATGAATAATTATATCCTGTTTTTTACTTTCTTAAACAACGTATATAGTATTGTGACCACGACAGCGGCCAAAGATTAAAGCTATCAATATCAAACTTAATATTTACGAGTATAATTTTGTCTCAGATGGGTACACCAGAAGTAGTGAAAGAAAACAAATTTCACCAATATTTCACCCACTACTAAGTTTAAGCAAATTTCTAAAGAACACAAATGTACTCAAAAGTAAATTTGCGAAAAATTTTTAAAAATCCGTTTTCAAAATTTGCACTGGAAGCAGGTCATTTATCGGAAAATAACTTTTTGAGAATATATTGAAAGTCATGCTTTCTGGACAGATATATTAATTTTAGAGCTTTGATTTTGCATAAATTTTGTATTTCAATATTTGAGCCGGAAGTAGCACTATGACTTTTTTGCCAGTGTCTCGTAAATTGCATTCTATATAGATTTGTGAAGAGTACAACAGTATTTAGATATCGGTTTCGAGCATCTTTGTATTAAAAAAAGATTTCAAGATTCCAAGTAAAGAAGTAAAACTTTAGTTCTTATCGAATTATTTTGTTGTTGTTGTAAATATCTCCCAAATTATGCATTCTATACCGATGTATTACCATAAAAGTATATAGAGGTGAATTTGGAATAATTTTTGGTTAAAAAACATCAAAATTTAAACCGGAAGTAACAATTTTATCACAGGCTTATTGAGATGCTAAAAGTATTTTTCTACTCCCATCATAAAATGCCATTTATATCATGTGTTTCGATTATCTATGATCGATGCTAAGTGATCTTTTAAATACTGCGTGTCTGTAAATGTTTGTACGCCAATTAAGTTGGTGGTAGTATGGATTTTATTTTGCTAAAGTTGGTGAAACCCAGTTATGAATAATGACAAGCACTAAAGCAAAATAAGGTTATATTGTACATACTTGTTAATAGATACATTAAAAACGCTATTATTAAATGAAAATAAAAGTAATAAGTAGATTAATAAATTCTGTCAAAATGACAGTTTGATATCTCTCTGCATTAATTGTTTCGTTAAAGAATATTGGCCTTATTATTCACTGTCTTGAAATAGCAATCCAAATTTCAACTTTTAATGATTGCAAATCTTTTTCAATGATATTGTGAGAGTTCTCTGTAGCCCAAGTTCGGTAATTCAGGCTCTTTACATAACCGGATAAATAGAACCATGCGTCGTCAGTGAACAAGGTTAGGTCCAGTAAATCATTATTATTAGAGTGCTCGTTATACCATTCACAGTACAGTATACGTTGTTCATAATCACGAGGGTACAATTGCTGCACAACCGAAACTCGATAAAGTTGCATTTGTTATTTAATGTAGAGCTTTTGCACAACTAGCTCTACTAATACCTGAAAAGAACACATAACGTACTTGCGCTTATTTTTCTAGCTCGTGTATCTAACTGTGCTGATAGCCTTCGTAGTGATTTCTTGGACCTTTGATTGATTTGTTTTTCAAGATCATCATCAAGTATTGTGATGACGAAAATTTTCGACCTCGAGATTTTTGCAGATGTCCACGTTTTGAAGTCCCCTGATACCAAAAAAGTGGTCTGTGTGTGACCACGATAGCGGTCAAACCGCTGTAGATATCTTTTTCAAAGTTTGTATTTATGTATATAATCTCCCTCTTGAGACCTGATTGGTTTTTCAGTAAAATCGGTAGACCGGAAGTAGTAGTTTACTTCAGTGAAAAAATCGAATTTTGCAAATATTTCGTCAATTACTAAGTTTAAACAAATTTATAAAGAATTCAAATGTACTCAAAATTAAATTTGAGACAAATCGTCTTAAAAAAGTTTTTTGAAATTCCTACCGGAAGTAGGTCTTTTACTCTTATCGAAAATCAGTTGTTTGCGAATATCTCGCAAGTCATGCTTTCTAGGCAGGTACATTACGAGTATAAAAGTATTTAAATGATAATTTTAAATATCTTGTATAAAAGAAATTTCAAAATTCGGACCGGAAGTACCACTTTTACTCTTACCGAATAGCGATTTTTTGCAAATATGTCGTAAATTATGCAGTCTATATATATTTATTAAGAGTACAAAAGTATTTAGAGTTGGATTTGCAATATTTTATGTATACATGAAATTTCAAAATTCGGACCGGAAGTAGCACTTTTGCTCTTAGCGAGTAGCACTTTTTTTCGAATATCTTGCAAAGTATGCATTCTATAGCGATTTATTAAGAGAATGAAAGTACTTAGAATAGGATTTTGAATAATTTTTGTATAAAAGAATTCTTAAAATTGTATAGTTTGAAACGCTCATACGTAAGAAAATCGTGTGGTGGCCACACCTCACTTTTTTTATCTACATCTATGTACCCAGTTCAAGCGGCAGAGTTACCACTAAATCTTTATATAATTGCAGGCATACCAACTTAATTGGCGCACAAACATTAACAGACACATGGAACTTGGCAAGCTTGTAATAACCCAACGTGGCGTGATAATAGACATGTAAATTTGTATTATTTTGATTATTTGTTGTCGTAGAAAAAGTGAAGTATGAAACTCATTTTATAACCTCGTGAGACACTCGCTTTACTAAACATTTGCTTCGCTTGTGTATTACAGTTAGTAAATGTTTTAATATTGCGATGCTGTTGCTACTGTTGGAGGAGATTTCCGTCTCCAAACAATAGGTACAGTAATTCCTATCTCGGCTGATATTCTTCGCAAATTAGTCTCTCAATTCTGCTCTGTCCTTGCTAAAATTGCCTTTTCTACCTCACGGGTGGTCACCGACCTTGAACTCCAGTAATCATGGGATAATTCAATATATTGGCAACTACAAACTGTATCTTCGACATAACGTCTGTCAATTACGATACAAAAATGCCAGTTTTTTCGAATGACAAAAGAGATAAGCGAAAGAATGCACAAATGTTATAAAAAGGAATAATCCCCCATATCTTCGAAATCATCCATTTCCAGACACATGTTTATTAACACTTTTCTGCATATTTTGGGTCATACTACCTTTTAAAATTTGTGAAACATCGTTTTTAACACCATGTATAAATGTGTATCTATGTACTTTATCCTAAAACATGAAAGGTATGGATGCGCGGCTGAGTAAACTTATTTTCTTACTCCGCATATTTTAAATCACTATAAAATAGCCTCAATTTTAGGTATTCATTGTTCAAATTTGTAGACCGTACTTCAAAGATTTACAAACCCTTTTTTTGTACTCCAAAAATATCTAATTTAATTTATCCACAAATAATTTCAAGATGACTAAGCCAAAAGTACGAACAATATCTAAAAGATAATCTTGATTTATGACTTTCCTCAGTGCATTTATTGAATATAAATCAATCATATAGTCATTTAATGTTAAAAGTTGACTTATTTCCGTAATAATCCTTGGCTGTAAAAGCAATTAACAATTAGATCAATCTCGGAAGTTGAAAAGACTCGCAAGTATAAAACCTACGCCAAGCGTCTATTATTATTATTTGTGCTTACCACTTCCTTTGTGCCTTCCTTTTTGTTCTGTTATCTTCTATGTGTGATCAAAACTTAATTATTACGTCAATTATATACCGTTATTTACACGGTCCATTTATCATCGTTTTGGTTGGAAGCGGCGGCTTCTTTTTTCCCCCATTTCATAATTAATATTTCCTTGATGAATCGAAGAGCGACGAGCGTATGTATAGAAGACGTGCGGATATATATATACATTAAGTTCTGGAAGTGAAAGGCGGCCAAAAGACGGATCAATATATAAGTATAGAAAAAGATAAATTATGACATCGCCCTGGCGAAAATATTTGGTGCAGTCACAAATTTGTCTTATTTACAGATATTCCATATCGCTCACAAGTAATCTACTTCATTTGCCGACAAAGGAATAGTAAAGTAAACTCTCCGAGTTTTCATTGATGAAAAAATATCGTAGCAATTCTGGAATAACTCTAAACGTTTAATGGAGTTTTATATCGCAGGTTTTTTTTTTCGGTATTTATCAATTTTATTATACGTATTTGTAAGGAGAGAGAGAGAGAGATCTCTTTAGAAAGTGGGATATACCATTCAAATTTAGTTTCTCGAAATTACATTTCATCTAGAATCTCTTCATAATACTGCAGTTTAACTTACAATAAGATCGAAACATTTAATTTGGCAAGCATCCATAATCGATCATGCTCCATTTAATAATAATAATAATAATGTCAACAGATTTGCAAGAGCATTTAAGAACTCTCTTATAGCAGGACTTAACTGTAACCGTAGCTGTAACTAATCAACTGGTTACTTTACACTGCACATGACTGTATCTGTCCTTGTCTTTGCCGCATATATTATTGGCCTGACTTTATTCTCTGTAGTCACTGTATGTATTTTAACTTCTTATACGTAGTATAAGGGAGTATTGTGATGATGAACATTTTCGACCTCGAGATTTTTGCAGATGTCCACGTTTTGAAATCCCCTTGTACCGAAAAATATGTGTCTCTCTGTGTGTGACCACGATAGCGGTCAAACGGCTATATCTATCAAGTTCGAATTTTGTACTTGCGAGTGTAATCTCCCTTGTGCGATCTGAATAAATTTTCAGTAAAATCGGCAGACCGGAAGTAGTAGTTTACTTCGGTAAAAAACTCGAATTTTGCCAATATTTCGTCAACTACTAAGTTTAGACAAATTTATAAAGAATTCATATGTACTTAAAATTAAATTAGAGAAGAATTTTATTAGAAAAATTTTTCGAAATTCCTACCGGAAGTAGGTTTTTACTCTTATCGAAAATCAGTTTTTTGCGAATATCTCACAAGTCATGATTTTTAGGCAGGTGCATTACCATTATAAAAGTATTTAAAACATAAAAATATTACCTTTTGTGTAAAAAAAAAAATTTAAATTCGGATTGGAAGTAACTCTTTTAGGAAGCAGCACTTTTTACTTTCTTATACATAGTATAAGGAAGTGTTGTGACGTTTTGAAGTCCCCTGATACCGAAAAAGTGGTTTTTAAAAAATATCTGTGTGTGTGACCACGATAGTCGTCAAACAGCTGTAGATATTAATTCCGAATTTTGCATTTACGTGTATAATCTCCCTCTTGAGATATGATTAGTTTTTCAGTAAAATCGATAGGCCGGAAGTAGTAGTTTACTTCAGTGAAAAAATCGAATTTTGCAAATATTTCGTCAACTACTAAGTTTAAACAAATTTATAAAGAATTCATATGTACTTAAAATTAAAATTGAGAACAATTTTATTTAAGAAGTTTTTCAAAATTCTTACCGGAAGTAGGTCTTTTACTCCTATCAAAAGCAATTTTTTGCGAATATTTCGCAAGTCATGCTTTTTAGACAGGTACGTTACGGGTATAAAAGTATTTAGAACTTAATTTTTAACACCTTTTCTATAAAAAGTTTTTCAAAATTCGGACCGGAAGTATCACTTTTACTCTTACCGAATAGCGATTTATTGCAAATATGTCGTAAATTATGCATTCTGTATATATTTATCAAGAGTACCAACGTATTTAGAGCTGAATTTGCAATATTTTTTGTATACATGAAATTTCAAAATTCGGACCTGGAGTAACACTTACTTTTAGGGAGCAGCACTTTTTTTCGAATATCTTGCAAAGTATGCATTCTATGGAGATTTATTAAGATAATAGAAGTACTCAGAATAGGATTTTGAATAATTTTTGTAAAAAAAAAATTCTTAAAATTATATAATTTGAAACGCTCATACGTATAAAATGTCGTGTGGTGGCCACACCTCATTTTTCTTTATGGTTTCTCTCAAGCAGTTATTCACTCTCAGCAGTTATTCACTCTCATCGCTTCGATGCTTTATTACTTCTGTTTTCAAGTTTCTTCCACTGGTGATTTCAGTTCCTAGATGGTTAAACGTAGTCACCTGTTTCACTTCCATCTTCCTTGCTGATCACTATGCATTTGTTTTTTTTTTTTCTGTTGAAATCATCATGTTACATTCCAATATCAAAATGTAAAATTGTAATGTACGTAATTCTGTTGTTTTCTTTTTTTTGTATTTAGAGTTAATTTAAAAAATTATCGATTTGGACTGAGAAAAAAAGAACCTATTAGTAAAACTTTAGTCAACGCCCTATAAGTATTGTTATATGTAGGTGAGGTTTCCAGCAAAAATTGCTAGTTGTTGTATCATTTTTAGTTTAGTTGCTTTGCCAATACTTTTATTGATCAAATTCAAAAAAAATGCTCTCAGTTTTTCGTTTCATTCGGCTTTAGTTCTCTTATCGAAACAATTGTAAAATTTCAAGATTGAGGGGTTGGGTTATTAAATATGTTATACGGCACAATTGGCGTGCATTGCGAAGGCACATAGTTTTAAAAGGGAAATTCAAGTTTTTGAGAGGGCCAATAGTCAAATTGGACCCCACCTTCCATTTTTTGTAAAAATTTCGGAAAATAGAAGAGCACTAGAACTAATAACAAATAACGACACAATTGAGTACAAATGGAGCACAATTGACGCGCATTTTATACCGTGATATTATAAAGTTTCTAGGAGGAAGATGATAATAAAATAGAAAATATTTCAGACATATAATTAATCCAGGTATTATACCATAACGCTTTTAAAAAATATTTTGACTGACATTGACTCTCATCAATTAATGACTTAGAACTGCTGAAAGCAAGTTTGAACATCGAATTTAAATATATTCAAATATGATTTACAATACAGTGCAAAAGACGTACATAATTGAAGACTATTTTCGAACTGGAGTCGAATTGATGGGTTTTGGTTATATAGGCAGCGTGCATGTTTGGATGATTCCAGAGAGCACTTCGCAGAGTTAGCTGTAATTTCCAAAAAATTGCCTTTCCAATTGTGTTGCTGTTTTTCGTGAGACTGGTTCTGTGGGCCATAAATCACGTACTGGTAGACCAACTGTTCGTTCAGAAGAAGTTATAAATGATGTTAGTCAACGTATGGAAAATGAAACCACAAAACTTTTGAAACGCCTTACTCAAGCATAGATAGACTTTCTTATGGAACATGCCAGAAAATTGTAAAGAAAAACTTACACATGCGTCCGTGTAAGATGGAGTCACATCAAACTATTTTGCCGGTAGACTGCTCTAGACGTCTTGCTTACTGCAAGCGGTTTGCAAATAACTTAATTCAAGATAATGACATGCTAAATTTAACATTTTTCACTGACGAAGCGTGGTTTCATCTTTCGGGGTACATCAATTCCAAAAATACTTGGATATGGAGTAGTGAAAATCCTCATATTTTTGTTGAATCGTTTCCCCATTTTGCGAAACTGATGTTTGGCTAGCGGTTTCTCGCCGCAGAATTGTTGGACCTGTTTTTTTTTTTAATTTTGCAATTAATGCTGTGAGGTAGGTATAGAAAATTTTGAATGAATAATTGAACAGCTGCACTAAGATGAATAACAGTATCGTTACTTTCAGCAAGATGGTGCTACGACACACACAACACGAGAAACATTGCTTTTCTTCGTGTTTTTTGACGATTGATTATAATCTTACATACGGAATGTATTGAATTTCCACCACGATCGCCTTGTTTGACAATTGTGGATTTTTTCGTGTTTTCTCACCTAAAGAATAAAGTATTTAAAAGTCCTATTGCTAATTTGCAAGATCTGCAGCAAATGATATCACGGTACTATATAAATTGTAACAGGAGAGGGACAATTTGACACACCTAATTAACAAGTAGGGGAAACAAAACTTGACTAAAAATTGACTAAATTAAAGTATAATAAAACTAATGAAATTAACAATTAGGGATAACATTTAAATTTAGTAAAGTGAAATTATTGACCTGAAAGTAGAGATAGTCAGATTAAATACTACAGGTTTCCCAAGGAAGAGACGGTACGAAATGTGTGATTAATTGCGTCTAAAAGACAGGAGTTAATAAATTTGAAAAATGGTAATATAAAAAAAAAATTGCATGTATCTGTATTGTTCATTTTGAGCCATCATGTTTTCATACATCACTTCAACAAGAAGTACTGCAATTTTCCAATAAATCATTCAGAGATTTAAATTCAGAAACAGTTTCCAGATTCAAAGAAGAGACAACTTGTAGCAATAAATAATGAGTTGAAAATCTTAAAAAGTAAAAAATAGATGCTTTGATAAAACATATACAGATGCTCAAAGTACTATAGGATAGAGCAGTAAAATGTGTGAAGCATTGATATAGACTAATTTTGAAGCTTTAAAGTGGCCGATGCTTACTAATCACCTATGAAAGTGAATTATTTGATTCCATATTTTTCCAAGATTGTCACATTAAGAACAACACATTTGTACATCTGTGATTATTCATAAAGTATTTTGAGGCATTCTATACATCGTAGCAACGTACGTAGTTTTTTTGCTTATTAAGAATTTCTAATTTATTGTTAACTATTTCAGATTGCTTTTTAATATATGGCAAGCATATAAGAATAGTATTTGGATTTCAATCTGATACAAAATTGGATAGCTTTTTCTTTAATAGTGTTAAAAAACATTGACTCAGACTGAATTGAAATAAACTTCTTGAACTATCAAAATTGTTATTTATATTAGCAACCATAATTAAAATTCCTACCTTTTACAAACATTTATCCATAACCTTCATGGTATCTTTCTTAATAGGGAGCATATAATACATTATCTGCCTTTTATTTGTATTTTGTTCAAATACATTGTTTTTTTCAAACACAAAATCTAATAAAATCTCTTCAAATCATAAATTTTATAGGGCAGATAAAAGATGAAATAAAAGTTATATTTGGCAATTTTATTTTAACATAATATTATTATAATAGAAAGCCTTTTAAAATTCTGAAATACGTAACTACGATTATAATTATTGTTTAATCTAGAATCAAGATAAATTTATTGCTTGAAGTCGTGGAGTTTTATGCTCTTGTATTTCGGTGGGTAATTTATATGGGCGCGGAATCCAGCGAGTCATGACTCATCGCCCATGGGCGCGCTATTGAAACGTTGTATTTTTAAAGAGGTTTTAATTTTATTTATATAATTGAATAACAAATGGCTGGTGATTATAAAATACAAAATACCTTACTATTTGTTCATTTCCTCTTCTGTAAGACTTGTTCTCTTTGAATTAAGTACATCCTTGTAGATAGAAAACGTCCTTTCTACATCGCAACTGGTTATAGGTGCGTACTGGAAATATTGTTTTATTTCAGCGTATTTAGCATACACAATTGCCGCAATGTTATTAAACCTGGATTTCTATTAAAAACTGCGTCTAACTTTTGCCGAAAGCCACAACTAAAGCCACTTGGAATTATTAATAGCCACATCTAATGTGGTTAATCCATTTTTACTTTCTTATACGTAGTATAAGGAAGTATTGTGAAATTCTCGACCTAGAGATTTTTGCAGATGTCCACGTTTTGAAGTCCCCTGATACCGAAAAAGTGGTTTTTAAAAAATGTCTGTGTGTCTCTGTGTGACCACGATAACCGCTGTAGATATCAATTCCAAATTTTGTATTTACGTGTCCAATCTTCCTCTTGAGATCTGATTAGTTTTCCAGTAAAATCGGTAGACCGGAAGTAGCAGTTTACTTCAGTGAAAAAATTAAATTTTGCCAATATTTTGTCAACTACTAAGTTTAAACAAATTTATAAAGAATTTATATGTACTTCCAATTAAAATTGAGAACAATTTTATTTAAAAAGTTTTTCGAAGCTGGAACCGGAAGTACGAAAATCAGTTTTTTTGCGAATATTTCGCAAGTCAAGCTTTTTAGACAGGTACGTTACGGGTATACAAGTATTTAAAACGTACTTTTCAATATCTTTTGTATGAAAAAAATTTCAAAATTCAGACCGGAAGTACCACTTTTACTCTTATCGAATAGCGATTTTTTTGCGAATATGTCGTAAATTATGCATTCTATATATATTTATCAAGAGTACAAAAGTATTTAGTGCTAGATTTGCAATATTTTTTGAATATATGCAATTTCAAAATTCGGACCGGAAGTAACACTTTTACTCTTAGGGAGTTGCCCTTTTTTTCGAATATCTTGCTAAGTATGCATTTTATAGCGATTTATTAAGAGAATAGAAGTATGTTCTTAGAATAGGATTTTGAATAATTTTTGTGTAAAAAAATCTTAAAATTGCATAGTTTGAAACGCTCATACGTATAAGAAAGTCGTGTGATGGCCACCCCTCATTTTTTAATTTGAGATTCGATTTTCAAAATATGTGATTAGTTTAGGCAAATTTGCAAAGTGTTCCTGAAGGAATAACAACTGATTTTTTAAATTTGGGATTTGTGTTAGTTCCTTGCACTCAGAAATACTTCGAGCATCGTCATTTGAACATGTAACAAAATTTTATAAACTATCGAAATTCTCTGCATAAAAACTATTTCTGTGTATGTTTTAGCAAAGATAAGTGACGATATTTTACAGACTTTGCAATAAATTTCAGAATCACTGACAATTAATTTTCATTTCAGAAAAAGTAACATAAACAACGTTCTAGATCTAAATAAATGATAACTAAAAATGTACGCGTATGTTATTGAAACATTCGCGTACATATTATACAGGTTCGGTCTGTTTTTACCTTGCATGCCAGCTAAAGCCCATGTATAGAAACGAACGTTGTTGCCAGTATTTATACACATGTGGGCAGTGGGCACATACTGTTCGACGCTCGACGAGTGGCCGATACGATCATAAGATTCCAATACTAATGCATGTGTGCATGTTGCAGGGGTTGTTATCTTCATTTTTAGATACTATTCCCATTCGTAATATTCTTAAAAAAGTATCTTAAGTTAATATTATAAGAATTCCTTAAGATTTATTATTTTTATGACTGAATTTAATATGGTTTCGCTGAAGGTCTATTTGTCGCCTCGCGTATGTATATCTGTTAGTCGAGGCGCGCACCAAAGTGATGTGGCGATGGCGTGGTGACAACGTGGCATGTGGCAATTTTTAAACGATTGAAATCAGATGCGACAGCGCGCATCGATATGGCGCTGTGGCAACTGATTTCACTCATATGACTAAACAAATAAGACGCGTCAAAAGGATAGGAAGACAAGAATCGCGTATAAGTGGCGCCATCTCATGAAGCATATGTATAACACTGCTATTGATCGCGAAAATTATATATCGAAAACTGTAACACATAACTTAAGAGAAAAGCAATGTTAGTAAAAGAACCTATAGAGTTCACTAACGTTTAAAATAAGGTTTCAGGTTAGAATTTATTATTATTTTATTATTTATTTTAGTTGCAATGTGACGAAATAGGTAAGTTATCGCGCTAGTGCTTTCCAATAATTGTTTTCTGGTTTAGACTAAAATTTAATGTAACGCGAAAAGTTAATTATAATTATAGAATCAGTGATTTGAATTGTCTTACTGTTTTTGCTTGTTTTACTTTTCCATATAAAATGACTGGGAGGAATACACATCACTGTTGCGCACCAAATTGCAAGAATGTATATTATTTATATATTACAGATACTTCTTACAGAAATAAACACTTTTTTCAAGTTACTGCAAACAGGGAAATGATTTGGATAGAATCAGTTCGCAAATTTTGTAAAGCTGATTTTAACCTCCCGAGCAAAAATAGTTTCTTTTGCGAAGACCACTTTGAATTAAAATGTTTTAAAAATACTAAGAAGAATAGTCTCAACAAAAATGCAGTGCCAACAATATTTTGTGAATCAAACATTAGCTCAACATCCGTTAATTCTCTTAATGGTAACATTTGCTTGAAAAATACTGTAGAGTCAGTTAAACAGTTTGTTAGTGAAACATTAAAGAATGCTGAAATTAATAAATGCCAAACATCAGTTTCAGATGATTTTTCAGAACCACCATTTAAAAAGCCAAAATACACTTATTCCAAATTGCCATCTGTAAATACCACTGCGAGTACTAGTACTGTTATTGTTGACGACACCATGCCGGATGAAGCAGAATCAAATACTGGTTGTGTAAGTACTTCACCTAATACTTCATTTTGTCAAAACTCTACTTTTAAGTCGAATACAAGACAGCAACAAACACTTTTGCAATCTCTCAATGTAAAAAGAGGGTCTCACCTTTCAAAAGATCTTAAAAAGTTTTATTATTTAGACCGTAAACAAAAAAATCAGATTTTAAAATTAAAAACAAAATTATTAAAGTGTAGAAATAATTTGTTCAATGTTCGTAATATCGCTTATTCCAATTTATTCACAAATTTATCTCAACGTATCGATCCTATCGGAGTAAAATTTATTGAATCACAAATTAACAACTGTAAAAAGAGACGTCCTATATATAACTCAGAAAATAAAGCACTTGCTTTAGCCATTTATAAACGGGGTCCAAGGTGCTATCGATTTTTACAGAAATTTTTCATACTACCTTCTAAATCTTCCATTAGAAAATATTTAGGCCAAATACCTTTAGAAGTAGGAATCAATAAAAAATTTTTATCCAAATTATCAGAACGTGTAAAGAAAATGTATCCAAGGGACCGGGTTTGTTGTTTAGTATTTGATGAAATAGCTTTGTCTGCTGGTTTAAATTATAATATTTCTAAAGATCAAGTAATCGGATATGTAGATCTTGGATCTCTGGGTAGACAAAATGAAGTAGCAAATCACGCTTTGGTGTTTTTGGTGCAAGGTATTAGTAAACATTGGAAGCAACCTATTGCATACTATTTTACTAAAGATGTGGTAAAAACACATGATTTAAAAGTGTTATTGCCTGAAATAATTTCAGCTTTACAATCTTGTGGATTAACAGTAATTTGCACAGTTTGTGATCAGGGTTCCACTAATAGATCAGCCATCAGACAGTTACTTTTAGACTCGCAAAATAAATCTACTTTTAATGTTAATGGTCAAGAAATTATTCCTATTTTTGATGTTCCTCATTTATTAAAAAATACCAGAAATGCTTTATATAAATATAATATAAAATTTTCACAGAATAAGACGGCTAAATTTAATCATATTGTTCAATGTTATGAAATAGATAAATCGAAACGTTTCCAAGGTTTACGAAAGTTACATGACCATTATTTTGATCTCAGTCGTAGTAACATTAAAATGAAAGTTAAAATTGCAGCACAAACATTAAGTGCCTCTGTAGCTCATGAGATTGAGTCAATGGTTAGTAATCCCAGTACCGGTATACCTGCTGAGGCTATTCATACAGCAGAATTTGCTAATGATATCAACAATCTTTTTGATAGTTTAAATTCTCGGTTAATTCAATTAAATAAAAATAGTTCTTTAAAATCTTGCGTCACTAAAAACTCAGGACATATGAAATTTTGGAGTAGCATGTTAGAGAAAATTAATTCTTGGCAATTTGAATCAGTTGAAAATAATAAAATTAAAAACATTCTTCCTGTAAAATCTGGTTGGATTTTTACGATAAAGGGTATTCAGAAAATTTGGAAAGAATGTTCAGAGAAACATGGCTTCACCTATTTAAGAACGAGATATTTAAATCAAGACCCTGTAGAAAATTTATTTAGTTCTGTTCGGCAGTGCGGTGGATTCAATGATAACCCAACTCCTTCGCAGTTTATTTCAGCCTTAAAAACATGTATTGTTAATAATTTAGTAAGTAACCAAAATAGAGGTTCAAATTGTGAAGAAGACGGGGCAACCCTTTTGGAAAACCTTCAGAAGTTTTTTGTAAACGATCCTGAGAGTAGTAGTACTATAAATAATAATAATGAAAATGAAGAATTTAAAAATTTTGTTGTTCCAGTAGTTTTAGAATCAGACATTTCCGATGAAAAATTTGATACTCAAGCCGTTGCATATGTTTGTGGATTTTTAATAAAAAAAATTAGATTATCAGAATGTATTTATTGTAAAAAGTGTTTACTAACAGAAAATTTAGAACCACAACATATTTTAACCATGTTTAAGGAATTTGATGATTCCCGTCGTCTGAACTACGTTACTCGAAATTTGGTAATTTATGTTATTAACATACATGATGCAACAATAAATTTCTTAAACTCATTTGGTCATATCAGTTCATTACGAACAAAATTGTTATCCGTATTAAGTCAAATAGATTTTTCATGGTTTTCATGTTCAGAACATTTTCATCAGATTAAAAGTCAATTATTAGATACCTCTTCATTATTAATAATAAGAAAACATTTTGACGATATCAATAGTAATTTTAAAAGTCACACTCGCAGAAAGGCAATTCAAAGAAAAATGAAAATCCTTTGTCAATCTAAAGTTTGATTAAAGATTGAAAACAATTATTTAAGTATATGCAACCGTTGTTAATTGTTTTTAGAGTTTATATTTTGTTAATTTGTTTAAAGAATGTTAAATTTTATTTTAAAGTAATGACAGAATATGCATTACTTGGCATATTTATCGATTCCATTCGCTTTTATACCGGTTTTGTGCCAAATATATGTTTATTTCGGTGATTATTTACTGAAGAAATTGCGTACATTGTTTTTGATTTTTTAATGGATATAAATAGTTTTTTTAAGCAATGGTAGATACATATGTCTACGATTCTACTGATTTTTCTAACTCATACTGTTACTATGAGTACTTACTTAAACTTTCACTGAAAATAATAATCAGTAGTACATCGTACTGACGAGAACCAATATAGTTCGAAACAAATGTATCTAACAATAATATTTTTCATAAAGACAGATAAAGGTAAGTATGTTTGTCATATTAATCAATATTAATTACTAGTGATTATATTTTCCTATTTACAACAGAATAAAGCATTTAAAAAACAACTACTGCTTCTTACAATTTTTAGTCATTGCTTAAAATGTGAAACCAATTATAGCTAAATGGATATATTAAAAAATTCTATCTCTAATACCATTATTGTGTAACTTATATGAAATAAAATTCATTATTTATTGACTACGAAATTTTGTAAAAAATCAGGTCAATTTTTATATTAGAACTTGTATTTTTTTACGAAAATTTGTAGTCAATGATTATGAATTTTATCCCATATATATATGTTGTACTATAAAAATTGTGGCATATTTAAATTTACCGCCAACTGCTGGGTATTGAAGATTGTTTGGGAGTGACATCTATTGTACAGTTTTTGAGTTATATTTGTCTCAAACCAAAAACGCATAGGGCAATGTAGTTGCTATTTGTTTACATATGGAACGTTAGATGGCGCTAGTTGAGTCGTGCTTCCCATGAAAGACAGAGAAAAGAATCCTCTTATTTAGTTACTCATATGATTTCACTAGTTAAAAATTTGCCACATGCCACGTTGTCACCACGCCACTTCCACGCCACGTACGTACCATTTCGGTGCGCGCCTCGACTTTGGTAGTTACGGTTTGGCAACTCTTTTCGTGTTATGTACGGAAAGGCGCATGCAAGATGATCGTAGGCCAAACCTGTATATATATTATATTGGGAAATATAAGGTAAATATAATAAATTTTAAAAACTCGTCACCCTTGTACCTACGCCGATGAAGAAAGGATTTTATTCATAAAATTCCTTATTTTATTACCCTTTTTTTTCTCTGATTCTCGGACTCTTGTCGAGCGTAAACAGATGTTGCAGTTCGCCCTATGAATTAGTGCTATTCAGATATATTGTAAACAACACACAGTTGTTTACATTATTTCTTTGCTCGGTTGTAGCTCCGTGGTAGTTTAGCTCGCTCGATTCCGCGCCCATTGTAAACATACAAAATATGTATATTATACATAAACTCCAGCCATGTAGTATTTGCTTCATTCAAATGTTGGTTTATCCTCATTACCAATATCGAATACTTCATACCTATGAGATTCACTAAATAGGATTTACATCTGTGCAAAATAAAATATTATAAGCCTCAAAATATATGTTTAATAAATATCTTTATTTACATGTTGGCAATGATTTTATTCACATTTCAGTTTATATTTACACAATTCATTAATTCATAAGGCCTCTAGACAGCACAGTACAAAAATGATCTCAGAATAAACTATTTTGCATTGTGTATCGAAAATGTAATTCAAACACATCCAAAAGAAGTTAAAACATCTTAAATAGTTATGATTGCATTTTAAAATACCACTTTGCCTGAGTACTTCAACAATTGCTTATATTATTAAATAAACAACTATAATCAAAAACGGCTACTAAATTGCGTAATATGGATTTCCGGAAATACCGTTGTTCACATTTATTAAATCCTGCCTTTTACACGCAATTAACCACACACTTCGTACCGTCTCTTCCTTGGGAAACCTGTAATATTTAATCTGACTATCTCGACTTTTTCGATTGTATTTACGACAATCGTATACAGCATAACCAGGCATATTGAATAGTATATTATTAAAAAGAAAAAACCTTAAAATAACTACAAACTGTGTCAATCTGACTAGCTTCGCAATGACGTCATTAGCAGCTCAAGCGAGCATACCGGTATATGTGTGATAATGTGTATCATGGTATGAGTGGCTAATATCAAAAATTAAGTACAGACAAAAAAATAAACTCAATATGTTATTTATAATTAATTTGTTTGAAAATAAAATCCATTCGCCGTTCCTTACGATTAGCAAAATGAATAACTATTTCACTTAAGTTTGGTGTTCATGAGTTTATCTTATTATAAAATTCATCTAGAAATGTTTTGTTTGCTGTAAAATTGTCAAATTGTATTGTATATTTAAAAAATGTGTTCCTAGTTGCTTTAACAAGATGTCGTACATCAAAAAAAAAAAAAAAATTATGTTCTACATAAGTAAAAGTGTGGTGATTCTGGAGTAAATTTATTCATTTAATCCGACAAAGCCCTAGAAAATATTGTAAATTCTCCTGTTTAGGATAGGATTTCATTTTAGATTTAGTAACTATAACTCGATGCTGTTTTAGAGATTTTCTCAATCTTTCCTTTCTGGGTGTAAGGGCAGAGAGATTTTTTTCTGTTTGAACCCCAACATCACTTGTAGTAAGAATTTCCAGAACTGCTAAAATACAATTAAAAAATTATAGATTTTGTTAAAACAAATTCATTGTATGTTTGTAACTGAAAATTATTCTACTTTATACTTGGTTAAATACATATGTGTTGAATTTTTGTTCAAAAATGATTTCGAATTCTTCAGTTAAACAACTAAACGTATTTTATGTTTTGCTCATAATATAATTCTGCATCGTAAATATTAATTGTCATACCTATAGATGGTTCACTTTCTGCTAAATTTTGAGATCCAATATCACTTGTGCTAGGAACATTTATAGTTTCCACAAATTCTAAAATACATTTTGAAATTAGTATGCTTTTAAAATTTCAAATAATACTTAGTTCTTATAAAATAATATTTTATAATAAACATTTACCTTTAGATCGTTTCTTAACCGGTGAGGTTTGAATTGGTTTCTTTTCGTTATGGTCATGGCTGTGAGAGATAACGATGTCCTCTAAAATTCTTATTTTCGGAGAATAAATATATATATATATATATAAAAAGTTTCATTCAAAGTGTTTACCACACACAAATGTTGTTTGACATAATTTTGACAAATCTTTACTTAGAAGGTCATTTCGGTTACACCTGGTGATCTACTGTAAGACACTACAAAAAAGATTAATTATTACAAATTATCTGTTACTCAATAGCTATAACTTACCGATTTTCTTCTTTAGGAAACGAACAGAAGCTGTAGAATATACTTTGTTGCTGAACATTTTTACAAGTAAAAATAAAAATACAGTTTCCATTATTTATTTCAGCAACAATTTAACTGGCACCTTTACTTATTATTCTTTCGTAAATTATAAGTTATAAAACTAAGACAGGTTATATTTATACAAGTACACAATAAAAACAAAACACGCCATTTTAAAATGTGGCCCTGTTTGATTTTGCGCACAAATATCGGAATTATGCAAGTGTGGCTTTTGTCACTTCTGTTATTCTGTGATATTACATACTGGATTGCTAGCCTGCATCACAGTCTAGTGCCCTGTCGTGACATACCGCTCTCGCCCCGCGGCACTTTTTATACGCACGATTTCTAAAACAAACGGTGCAGTCGCGCGAGATGCCCCGGAGCCTACATGATTTTTAAACGCGCTGAAGAGACGGACTGTTACTTCCGAAAAAATCCCAAGCAGCAAAATCACAATTTTAGAGAAGGATAAAAATATATATTTGCTAATGTAGGACAAGTGTGCATATAATGATTTTGCTGCTAGGGATATTATTTGTTATCAAACAAATCAGAAAAATTACATACAAATTAGGTATTTATAATTAATTTGTCTGTTAAAAGAAATTTGTCACGGGGGGACAGTGCCCCGTTGCCCTCCGTGCAGCAGCCGCCACTGGTGTAGGAATAAGATATAGACTATATACCACACTCATTTAGAGACACAGGCTGGAGTTTTACAAATTAAATAGTGGTAGTAAATCCAATATCAGACAAACTGGTAGTTGTTCTTCTACATATAAGAAGAACTATAGAGGCCATAAACAACAACAAAAAACACTCTTCCTATAAGTACGCAAACCACTGCCTAGAACACAAACACAAATTTAATGATAATGTGCTCCCATTTGTTAATTTCATTAGTTATACTTTAGTTTCGTAAATTTTTAAAATTTGTTAATCTCCTTGAGCAAAATAATTGTTGTGAAATATACCTTTTTAGCCTCTCACTGTGTGTGTGTTATTTCATTCTACTTTGTATTATGTACTGTAGTTAGAAGAAGCCTTATGCCTAGTAGCCTGTAGATTAAAACGAAATCTTGAATTTCTAGAAACACCTCAAAAATACTACCACTAATAAAAACGAAATGAATTGTAGGCTCTAAAGAATTCGGCCATCAATACATATTAATGAGACACGTTCCTACTCATACTGATGAGAGAAAATTTCAGTGCAACGTGTGTGGAAAAGGTAATGCCGGGCAAGATCCATTACTTTTATTATAAGCCATGTTCATTTTACCCCTTCATTTATTTATATTTATTATTCAAATAAAGCATTTAGGCAAATGTCCACATTGTCACAACACCGAGCTATTCACTCTGCCGACCGGCCTTACATCTGCGAGATATGTCAGAAGACTTTCAACAGGGTCTCAACTCTTATATCTCATCGCAAGACACACACCGGTCACAAACCTCACAGGTGTACTATGTGTAATAAAGCGTTTCATCAGAAAGGTATGGTGTACTTCTTTTGTTTAGTGAACGTTCCAGTTATTAACTAGTTGTTTTTATTCGTAGGTAATTTGAGGAATCACATCTTCACTCACACAAACGAAAGACCATACAAGTGCGACGTCTGCTCTAAAGGATTCAACCAAATGTCTAATTTGATGTGCCATAAGTTGAAAGTAAGTACGAACAGTTGATTTCTTTAAACTTTTCTAAAAACTTGCGTGTATCTTTTATTAGATTCAATCAGTGGCGGCTCGGGGTGGTTCACATAGGGAGTGCATAATTTCAAAATTAAAACGTATAATACAAGAACGCTTCCCCAATCTTTATAAGTTTCACCGACATACTGTTCCAGACAGGTACTGTCCATTGTACAGTTTGTTTTGAGGTAATAGTAAATATAACACTACAGTTTGATTACATCTGACGATAAACGAAGTCCATTTTGCGTGTCTTTGACTTCCAGAACAGTTCTATCACTTTTTCATTAAAATTTGGGAAATCATTTATAAATTCTTTTTCACAAGATAACATAGTAAGGGCATTTAATCTGTCTTCAATCATTGTATTTCTCAGGGAAGTTTTTATTCTCTTCAGCCGTGAAAACTGGCGTTCCGCTTCAGACGTTGTCATTGGGATTGTAATGACAATTTTTAAAAGCTTAACAACTTCATTAAAGGTGTCGCTTAATCTATCCAGCAGAAGGCCTAGCAGACCTACAGCACTGACTTCTATATTTTGCCTAAATTCAGTTCGTAGTCTGCTTTCATTGAGGCATGGATAAAATTTTACTGCTTCTTTAAGGCAATCTTCCGGATTTTTTTTTTGAAAAGAGGAGAACTGTTTAAAAGAAATTAAGTTTGCTAATATTAAGTGCCCTGTATACCGAAATCTAGTTTTTATTTCAAGCAAAATAATATCGCACACTTCAATAGTTTCCCTCCGTCTTTGGCTACCATCAGTTACTCTTCGTCGCGTTGATGGTCGAGGAGTCAGTTCTGAGTCATTTTGTTTAACCAACTGATTATCTGTGTCAGCGATTTCGGTTCGAATTTTTCCAATAGCGCGTTCAAAATTATCTAAATTATGCTTGATTTTTAATGCATCTGTATTAACATTTTGTAATTGATTAAACAATATGTCCACATGTGGCATAATTTTATGAAAGAAAGTTAAGCAATAGATAAAATTTTCCTCCTCTAAAATTCGCAAATTGGCACCAGCTTGATGAATGGTAGTTTGTAAACTAGCTTCTCCCTCGATTTGTTCTAGAGCTTCAATTTTTTCTTCTCGGTGCTCATATATTGTATTCACTGTCATAGAATTGAAGTTCCATCTCATTTTTGAAGAACGTGGTAAGCTTTTTCTCTGAAGGAATTCTTCCAATCTTGCAGCTAGTTGTGGTGAAGTGGAGAAAAAAGTACATAATCCCGTCAGATTGGCAAAAAAAATCTGCAATTACTACTGCTCGATGTAGCATGTGACATAATAAGATTTGTCTGATGTGCGTAACAATGTACAAAATTGGCCCTTGGATACTGGTCTTGGACATGTCTTTGCACGCCGTTAATAGCACAACTCATGACTGCTGCCCCATCATAGCTCTGTGCAATCAGTTTTTCTGGTTCAACAACAAGCAAACTAATTTCGTTAAGGATGGAGGCAGATAAAGAATTAGCATCATGTCCACTAGGCAGAAGAAATTTCCAAAATCTTTCGACCGGTCTCGCGTTCACAATATATCTTAAAACAACCACCAACTGAAACTGATTGGACGCATCTGTGGTTTCATCAGCTATCACAGTTATGAAGTCGGTTGCTTTAATTTCACTGGAAACTTGTTCATGATACACGTTCAACATTGCATCAAGCAGCTCATTCTGTATCGTTTTTGATAATCCCTTAAAAACCGGTGCTGCTTCGATGTGATCTCTGAGCGATTTATCCAATTCTGCCGTAAAATTTATCAATTCCCGAAAAATTCCCTTGGTATTCGACGTTTGTCGTTCATCATGACTCCGAAGTGCCAGTTCAAACGCGCCACAAAATCTAATGCAATTTATTATTAAATTTAACGCATGCCTATTTTTTGTTACCTGTTCATTGTGTTGTTAAACTGATTTTCTATATGATGAATCTAAAACATTCTGAATGTTATTTTTTCCTAACATTCTTAGACTAAATATATTTTTCAAATGCCCTTCGGAATTTTCATATTTCGTAATTTTAGCACTAAGATGAATTATGTCTTTTATTCCGTTCTTTGACCAATACGGTTCACCACCAAACAAAAGACGCGAAAAACAACTCAAAGTATTTTTAATTTCACACCCACAAATCCAGTCATTTTTCTGATAAATATTCATTTGAATTTTCTTATAACGTCTTTACCTTTAACAGGTTGATTATTTTCTAAACATAATTGAGGCATCGGCCGTTTAAGATTTTTTATTGCGATTTTTTCATCATACCTTAACCGCGAAAACGTGTTATTCTGTAACGCAGAGACGAAATTCGTCTTACAACAGCGGTGAGCAGACTGGGGATCTTGCTCACACGCTATGTATTATACGATATGGAAGTAGAACAAAGTACAGTTCTCCCCACCTTCAATGTAATGTTAATGGCTTAACGGAGCAACGGTTGGGCTCATGGGTATGTTTCTCTCAGTGGAAGGGGTAAACATTCGAATAGTTTCTCGTATTTACATCCGTGCGCTGTTAGTCGTCATTATATCTGTGACGACGATCGGAGCATGTAGGTTGTTACGCGCGCCGCACACGCCACGTTCCTGTTCAATAACTATGACTACGTAATAAATAAATACTTTCACAGTTAGTCGCCGCTTGGTTTATTTTGTTTCAAAATTCCAGGGGTTGCAATTGCTCACTTGCTCTCATTAAAGAGCCGCCACTGGATTCAATGACAAAGGATTGTCAATAAAAACATATAACGATCAGGTGTTTGTGTTAATAAAATTTATCCTTACAGAAAGAAATTATTTATCCACAAATATTTAAACTTTCGAGTCTTCAATCAGTGGATATCTAGAAATTCGCATATAAAGTATGAATATAATATTGAAGGTAAATTTTATCATTTTTTAATTTCATGCATTATATGCGAATTTCTAGATATTCGATGACGATTATTCTAAAGTTGAAACATGCCTGGATTAAATTAAATGATTTATCATGATAAAAAAATGTATTAACCGAAACCTGATAATTTTAGTATAGAAACTAACTCCTATTCAAAAATTATATAATTTTAATTGGACCATTATTTGTGACAAAGTAAGCATCTTGATTACTTTTAAAAGGTCAAAACTTATTCCAACACAAATCACAAACTAGTTAGGAGCAATTTGATTGGTTGAGAGAAATCACGAACTAGTTTCTGATTGATTTACAAGATGTGATTTGTTCTGAGTCCGCGACTAGCGAATGTTCTCAGGAAACCTTCATGTACAACCTTTAGGTTGTACATGCGTTATATATTCATACAATTTTCCTTAAAGATATTGACCGAAATTAAAGATGCAGGATCGGTTAAGCAGTTTTTCTCTCATCGAATTGCAGTTTTTTTCGAATATCTCGCAAATTATGCATTCCTTACAATTTATTAAGAATACAAAAGTGTTTTAGAGTTCGATTTGAAATAATTTTTGTATAAAAAAATGTTTAAATTCGTACCGGAAGTAACACTTTTACTTTTATATCTGAAATAATCTATAATGAATATTCTTTCTAAGATTTACGTGAGACAAATCCGAAGTATGATTGAAACAAGCATATCGCAACATTTATGCTCATTAAAAAAAAAAGATGATTTTAATTACTGTAAACACTCTTTGAAAAGCATAGTTTTAATAAAAGATATTTTACAGATTAAATATAGTGGAATCTTTCCTAGTTTTTAGAAATTATAGGAATTCTAAAAACTTACCAAATGTAGAAAGTGGGTTTAAATATGTCTACATATATAAAAGTATTTTTGTACTCGCTTATCAAAACCTGTCATTTCACAATTCGATTTGCGTGCGTAAAAAGTCACTTTAAACACGAGTGCGTAAAAGTAAAGTTGGTACTTCCTAGAACTTGATTAATTTAGTGACATTTTAAAATCATAAATTCCTAACCTTAATAATATGCTACCCAGTTCGTTGTTTTTCTATGAAAATAAAAGGAAATGAAATAGAATTTTTTGAATTTGATAATTTTAAATTAAATGTCACTTCAAATAATCAATACTGCCAATTCAATTTTTTTTAATTAATATCAAGAGATTAGTAGTGTGTCATAAACGATAACGTATTTAACAATATGTATTATTATTATAGTTCTCGTACAAAAAATATTGTACAAACTTCGTGCGTGAAACATTTTGCGAATTCGTGTCCATAAAGCGCTCGCCTTTCGGCTCGCGCTTTAAACTGGTCACTCATTCGCGAAATATGATTTCACGCACTTGGTTCGTAAATAACTATTGTGTATCTGTAATCTCATAACTGAAGAAGCCTGTGTTGGTGTCATCATACCATTAAGTTAGTGAACATCTAAGCACATTTTGTTATTCATATATTTATGTTCTTATGACAATTTGACAGAACTATCGCATTTATATTTTCGAACGTGAGGATTGTCTGAGGTATTAATAGATTTTTTGAGTTGTCAAATTTAAATTGTTAAATTAGATTATGGCAAATTATGCCTTCTATACAGATATATAAGTACAAAAATATTTAGAGCTCGAGTTGGAACAATTTTTGCATATACAAAACTTCAAACTTCGGACCGCAAATTACACTTCTAAGTCACATGATTATTAAGAGGATGAAAGTATTTAGAACATCATTTAGAATAATTTTTGTTTAAAAACATATACGTATAAGAAAGTCGTGTGGTGTCTACGCCTCACTTTTTCGATATCATGAGACTTTAAAACGTAGACATCTACAAAAATCTCGAGGTCGAATGTTTTTGTCAGCATAAATCTTTCTTATACTACGTATAAGAAAGTAAAACCCAAGAAAAAAATTCCTAACCGCAATAAAATTATAATACGTACTTAAACAACAAGATGGCAACTTAATCTCGGATAATTCTAAAAACATTGTTAAACGCAACACTTTTAACTTAGGTTGAACTTTCAAAGGTATGTTATTTACTTAATCGCCAGTGGAATAACACTACCTGTTACCAGTGGCGGAATACTTTTGGGGTACACAGCCTTAGAATAAAAGAGAGTGTTGGAAAATCACCGCAGGCGAAAAATTTGTTTTCTTAATAAATTAAATCCCCAATTTAGCAGATAGAGGTGGCTTTGAATATTGATCCGTTTTAATTTTTTCGGGTCAGATTTTTTCCATTCTGATGCCCCATCACTTCCAAATAATAAACAAGGAAAACAGTAAAAACTATTACTAACACCACACCCGCCTAACCAGTCAGTTTTACTTTCTTATACGTAGTATAAGGAAGTATTGTGATGACGAAAATTTTCGACCTCGAGATTTTTGCAGATGTCCACGTTTTGAAGTTCCCTGATACCAAAAAAGTGGTTTTTAAAAAATGTCTGTGAGTCTCTGTGTGTGTAACCACGATAGCGGTCAAACTGCTGTAGATATCAATTCCAAATTTTGTATTTACGTGTATAATCTCCCTCTTGAGATCTGATTAGTTTTTCAGTAAAATCGATAGACCGGAAGTAGTAAAAAATTAATTTTGACTATATTTCGTCAATTAGTAAGTTTAAACAAATTTATAAAGAATATAAATGTATTCAAAATTAAATTTAGGAAGAATTTTATAAAAAAAGTTTTTTGAAATTCCTACCGGAAGTAGAACTTTTACTCCTATCAAAAATCAGTTTTTTGCGAATATTTTTCAAATAATGCTTTCTAGGCAGGTATATTAAGAGTATAAAATTATTTAAAATATAATTTTCAATATCTTTTGTATAAAAAAAAATTCAAAATTCGGACCGGAAGTAACACTTTTACTCGTATCGAATAGTCATTTTTTGCATTCTGTATATATTTGTCAAGAGTACAAAAGTATTTAGAACTGGATTTGGGATATTTTTTGTATAAATGAAATTTCAAAATTCGGGCCGGAAGTAACACTTCTACTCTTAGCGAATAGCCTTTTTTCAAATATCTCGCAAAGTATGCACTCTATAGTGATTTATTAAGAGAATAGAAGTATTTAGAATAGGATTTTGAATATTTTCTGTATAAAGAAATTCTTAAAATTTTAACTTGAAGTAACACATTTACATGTTTATTTTTCTAAGGTATTTAAAACAATTCAGAACAACTATTGTATAATTTGAAACGCTTATACGTATAAGAAAGTCGTGTGGTGGCCACACCTCATTTTTTTCGTAAGTTTCTATTTTAAAAGTTCGTTTATAAACACGACCTTTGCATTTGGTGGTAACATTTGTAATTAGCAGAGTTGGTTTTGGACGACGGACACTTTTGATTCTGATTTTTTCTGCCAGTGAGAGCGAAAAAAATTTAATTGACTTTAAATATTGCACGCTAACACAAACACTATCAGAGTTGGAAAATTCCGCTATTCTTGTAATTCGTGAAATCCCGACCGAAGTGCACTGATTACATGTGCACACGGAGCAGCTTACATCGTCGAACGTCACCGCATTGTCGCGGGGAACAAAGAGTACGGGCGGCAAAGGTTCCGCCAATTAGATTTAATACTCACATGTGCTGTGAACGAAGCGATTAGGCGACGCAGTGGACAGGTATGAAAGGCTCGCTTACATAATAGTTGGAGAACAATTTACATTTCGTGTTTTAATTTCACATCTTTGCGTCTTGTTTTTGGAATTAATAGTTATGCTGTTATTATAAAATTATTTAAAGAATGATAAAATTTAAATATGTTTTTTTAAACAAGAATACACATTAAATTTGGGAGTGCAGGTACACATGTTCACTTATTGAAGAACCGCCATCTACTGTTACCTACCCTATAAGTGTAGAAAAGCCCTAACACAATATTTAATTCTTCATAGTTTTATAATTATCAATGACAGATTCCGTCACTAAATCTTTTCACTTCAAATATAGAAAACTCATTATGAGCAAATTAAATTCTGTTGTTTTTATCACAAAATGTTTAATTAATCCTAATTTTATATGCAATGGAGATAACAAGTTTTTATTTACTATTAATATGTTGAACACTTGTGAAAATATTAAATCTAATTAAATAAAAACACCTTTTTCACAAAAAAAAAAGCTGGCAGAACAAAGTAACAAAATTATTTAAAAAATACAATTTAGCAGCAGCATTTTCCAACAATAATAAGTTACAGCATTCTCTAAAAACAGAATTAGTTAACACGGATCCGATAAAAGAATCAGGTATTTACAAAATAAATTGCAATTCTTGTCCAAAATTATATATCGGTCAAACAAGAAGAAATGTCCAAACCCAATCAGCATTAGCTCAACATCACATAGACACAGGTCATAAACTTTAATTTAGAAAATGCAGAATTAGTCAAAAAATGTAATAATAGAAATTTAGATATGTGGGAAGCCATATATATGAAAAAACATGAAAATAACCTCCTTAATAACGATATTTCACCCCTCAACAATAAACTATTAAAATGTATTCCGACATTATCGAATAATTAAGAAACAAATTTATTAAGTTGTACATATTCCTGTTAATTTTAAGTACCTACACATATTGTAATCCAACCAACACAATTTTCCTTCGTGTTCGTTTTTGTTACATGGCATTAGTGCGGCTAACATTCCTTCTTTTTTTCCTTCTCGGAAATACGTAATAATTTAAGACAAACCAAACAGGATTCCCTTAGGTCAGATATTGTATTTAGTTTAAATTTGTCACCCCTACCCCGAATATTTCTTTACAACTATGTCTATATACATAAGATATGTTAACTCAAATAAACGTTTAAGCAGTGTTAATTTACTACTGATGATGTGTGCAGTGCACATGAAATGTACATATAGTTTTTAATAAACTATTATTTTGTGAAAAAGGTGTTTTTATTTAATTAAGTTTTTATTTACAAGACACTAGACGAATACGCTTTACTTTAGCTGAACTTGAAACAAATTCATTTCTTTGAGGCTATTCCTTTTCAAAGAAATGAGATTGTGCAACGTAATTTTATGTAATTCTGCCTTACTTCGTTTCTCTGCGCATCAGAGAAGAAGAATATACATTTAGTTTAGACTTATCTGCTGTTTAAGACAAGCTCGCCTGCATAAGAGCTTAAAATCTTATGTTCTATAAAACAAAATTCTTTCCACTGTTGGAAAACTGCTGTAAACAATTGTTAGGTTATAGAATGTATCAAACTGGCTAATTTAGTTAACGTGAAGTTTGCGTTGTGTAATTTTGTCACTATAAGGTCTAAGCGCCGCAAATGAATATCATAAAAATATGTGCTTTGGTGGTTATTAACGTTGTTAGCGTGATATTTTGGGCTAGACTCAAGCGTAAAATTTAAATTCGTATGCACCGTCGGACTTTCATAAATTTGCCACTAAGTTAATGGCGTCAGTTAACCGCTTACCGGGCGCATGCATTTAGTTCGGATGTAGTAAACTAAATTCCTGGAGCGAAAGACAAAATAATTACCACGTATTTTCGAAAAAGTTGTTTGAGAAACTAATGGTGGAGATATTTAACTAGCTGCCAAGTGTAAAGCATATTTCGCGTTGATAAATGATTGGATAAACGTGTTGCCGGTGAAATTGACTTATCATGATCTTAATCAACTTTCCACCGGTTTGATGTCAATCGGGATATTCGATTTTAATTGTGGTTAAAACCTTAGCTGTGATTCTCAAACTGTGCGCCTCTTCACAAGGGCGCCGCGAAATATTCATAATTAATTGAACCAAGACATTTGGCCTAACTAAAAAAAAACAAAATAAGAAACTAAAAATATCTGGATTTTTTGTGTAGTTTGTTTTTGCTTGACCCTGAATAAAAGTAAATTCGGCGTACCAGAATATTCTTGCGAACGCGAGCTGGCAACGCTGCGTTTTCTCGTTCGTGCTAGACACGTCAAAGTGTGTAGACCTCTCGCGACAGATTTGGACTATTCTGAAAGATCTTGCGGAAAGCATATAAGCATGCGTTGCCGACTCGATTGAGTCAGAGTAGTGTATTTCAACTCAGCGGTTGATAGTTTTGTGAATTTTTGCTCTTCTATATTTAATTATAGATCTATTTTTAACCAGTTATAAAGCAGATAAAGAAAGTTTGTCTTCCACCAATGTGACACGACTATGAAGAAACGAAAATATCGTAAATATAATGACGGTTATTTAGAGTTTGGTTTTACGTCAACAGAAATTAATGGTGAACAGATACCAAAACGTGTATTGTATATGAAAGTTTTAGCAGCGGAGTGTATGCTTCCAAGTAAATTGAAGCGTCACTTAGAAGCTAATCACCCATGGTGAGCAAACCTCGTGATTTTTTTTTGCCAAGAAGTTAAAAGAAGAGAAACAACATCAAAATACATTTTGTAAGACTGCATCTATATCAAAAAGCGCTTTACCAGCATCTTACAAGGTGACTTACAGAATCGCGAAATGTAAGAGGGCTCATATCATCGCAGAAGAACTTATTCTTCTGGCTGCTGTAGATATGGTGAACATTAGAGATGGTGAGCCTGCTGGGAAGCTGCTTTTAAATGTGTCTTTGTCCAATAACACAATTTGTCGGAGAATACAACATATGGCCGAAGATATCAACGATCAATTAATTAAATAATTAAAGGAGGGGAATTAGGATTACAGCTAGATGAAGCTAAAGATAATAATAAGGATGCTCATTTTATATTCTATACCGTAGTCGACATATTTTAATGTCTGATACGAAAGTAGAAAGAGGAAAAGAGCGCGACGAAATAAACTAAAGATAAACATAAGCGAGGCTGCCAAGACAGTACACTCGACAAACGTTTGCTATAAAATGTAAGGCGTGAGGGTCCCCCGACACTGCGTTGCTCTCCCACCACTGTTAGCAAGCAGGCATCGCTGCATATTATAAGGTCATCTTCTGCATGGGATAGAAGTGTAAACCGAAATTAAAATTTGACGACTACGGTATACGATTTATATATGGAAATAACATTAAAGTAAAGTGTTTTGTAAAAATATCACTGCAGGAGTGAAGGTTCAGGACCTGTTCGAGATTCTTGATACAATCCTAGATGCGTTGGTGTCTGTACTGATGTAGCTCGCTCCATGTCTGGTTGCTATGGAGAATTACAGGCACGTATTCGAAGCAAATTACCAAATGCACTGTGGAGCTATTGCATTATTTATAGAGAAGCACTTGCGTTAAAGCATCTGAGTCCTGCACTGAATCAGGTGTTAGAATGTGTGGTGAAAGTGGTAAATTTTAAATCTCATTCAAAGCAAGGTTTTTTAAAAAACTGTGGAAAGATAAGGGAGCTGAACACTCGACTTTGTTTTCTGCAGTGCACGATGACTCTTTCGTGGTAATGTTTTATCACGTACCTTTGAATTGCTGCAAGAAGTTTTTAGTTTCCTTAAAGAGGAAGGATACAGAGATGCAGAAGATTTTGCTGATGCCGATTTTTTAATAAAACTGGCATGTTTATACGACAGGGAAAAAAACATGCACCTATTGAGGCCAACAGAAAAATCTCAAACTATGAGAAGAAAATAGAATGAAGATGCAAGCAAAAACTTTTTCAAATGAATTTGATCTTTCTAAAGATATTAAAAACATGTTTTAAGGGCACTTATCACAGCTAATTATCTCGTTTGAGAAATACTTTCAAAATGAAAGTTTCTATAGGTTTGCAAGGATTCAAGATCTATTTAACACTCCACTCCGTCTGAATTTACTTCTGCGGAAGAAGAGAATTTCATCGAGTTATCTTGTGACAACAGTTTGAAAGCAAAATTTGACAGCATGGAATTGACAAAATTTTGGATTTCACTAAAAAAGATGAATATCCCCTTCTAGGTGAAAAGGTTCTGCTGGTTTTAATTCCGTTTTCGACATCGTATTTGTACGAAGCTGGGTTTTCAGCGGTCGCTGTGATAAAAAGCAAGTATAGAGCAAAAATCAAAGTGGACAAGGAAATGAGAGTGGCCGTGTCGGTTTAATTCCACGATTTGAGAATATATGCAGTGATTTGCAGGCGCATTCATTACATTAATTATTAGTTTAACATTTATATTGTAAAAAAATTTTAAACACTGAAGATACACGAGTTTTATTTATGTTTATTTTTTACTTGGGATCAGTCATACTTTTACTTAGAGTTGGGCGCCATGGAAAATTTTTAATTGAAAAATGAAGGCCGCGACTCGGAAAAGTTTGGTCTTAGACCATGTACTTAACTAGATACAGCATTGACTATGCCTTTCGTAAACCAACCTAAGCAGATAGACAATTGAGAGGAGAGTGTTTATGCTTGTTTTCAGAAGCAATTACAATAGCGCCGAGTGTCAATATTTTGAGTGGGCAAACAAACTATTTAAATTTCCCTCAATTTAATGGAAGGGGTTGTTGTAATCTGCTTGTAATTACACTAGCAGTCAGGGGTACATTGCAGAACTGAACTTTGAAATTGCGCACATTAAAAGTGATGATATCAATTTCTTCTTGCTATCTAAATTAATCACCGCATCATGGCAAAAGCGCAGTCTATGATCTCAACATGCTTCAATTCTTTACAACCTATAAACATTGTCTTGGTCCGTTATAGGGTCTCATTGATGATGTCTTCCATATATATTACGCAGAGCAATGGACTGAGTCCATCTGTGAATAAATCTGATATTAGATTATTCGTAATTATTGGTTTCCTCATATAGACATTTGATTACTCTTACTAATTTATTGTTGACGTTTCTTTCCTCCAAGCTTTTCAATATACTTTTCTAGGTACGCTGTCGATTGCTTTTTCCATGTCCATAAAGGTCAAGTAAATTTTTTTGCCTTTAGTCAGCATTCTGCTCGTTATTTCTTTAATTGTACATATATGTCCCTGGGCACTGGGGACTCTACCACTTTCCTGAATTTTCTTTCCGAAATCTGTTTATATACATCATTCCTCTGTAATTATTGCAGTCTTTTTTGTCTCCGTATTTATAAATTGGTATTGTGATGCCAATCACCGCCCAATCTGTAGCCACTCTTTCTTCCTAAGATACATTATTATTGATTTCTAAAAGCAATTCATCTTCAAGCTCTCCCGTATTCTTAAACGTATGTGCTATTATTTTTCGTACGCTGAAGTTTTACCATTTCTTACATTCCTGATTACTTCTATCAATTCTCCTTTTTTTGTATGCAGGGTGTATTTGAAATAAGGGGACAGAGTATGATAAATGGAAAGGTGCAATTATGTAGAATAAAAATCCCAAAAATTGTGAGTCAATTACGACACGAACGCCAAAATTAAAAACCGCTGAAAGTGTTATGTGCCGCCTATGAATTTAGCATGTGTCTATATGTCGTAGGTATCGCGCCAGACGTCGACGGTTCCACACAGGTTGAGGAGACGTAATAATTTCCATCGAAGTAAATAAACACGCATAGATATACGCAATAACAGCTGTAGACGTTATAAAAACCCCAATGATAGCATTATTTACTATTTCTAAACAGGTGTTCATGCTAAGAGTTCAACAACCTTAATATGAAGTATCAGCTGTTAAAATATCTTATTTTTCAACAACGAGAATTTTTTTTATTGAGATGGATTATTTAGATATTATGTTTTCTTCCGCTATTACTGTTATTATGATTAAATTCAACGACTTTTTACTTCTTATTTCTCACAGAAACAAATTTGTGTTGTAAAATTTGCCCAACTCTACTTATGAGAAACTTTTATTTTAATTGGACGCAAGTAAATTAAAAAAAAACATAATTTATTTCAGTTCGTGTGTTGTGTAAGCAATAGTCGAAACATCCACACGTAACAATCGAACGAGACTGACCTCGCACGACTTCACACTCCTACTTACTAACCCACCCTTCCATAGCCTACAGTCGTATTAAAGTGCAGTGGCGCGACGAATATTTTAAAAATATCTTTGGAATTTTTAAAATTTGAATTTGCGCAAAATGTTTTGAATTTGAGTCTAATAAAATTACATCTTTCCATTAATCATACTCTGTCCCCTTATTTCAAATACACCCTGTATATTCGTCATGTGTCTGAAGTATAGGGTTTATGGTTGTTACGTTTTCTTCATTTCCTTGTTTCATTATTGTTTCTGTGTTTAATAGACTTTCAAACTATTATTGAATTGATTCGGTCTTTACTTGATGAAGATCCATCGTATTAATTACTAAATAAACAACAAATGTTGGATTTTCACTATTTTAATATTCTAAGTAATATTTGACAATTGTTTCGCCAACACAGATACAAAGATACAAATAATAGATATAAAACTATTACATATGTCGGTCCACCTAGTGAAAAAGTTGCTAAGTTTTTAAATAATAATAGCTTTTAGAACAAACAACAAATTATCTAAATATATTAAGAACAATAAAGATAAAACACCTAAAAGTCAAAAGTCAGGAGTCTATAAGTTAAAATGTAGTGATTGCCCTAAGTTTTACATAGGCCAAACAGGAAGAACGTTTGAGAAAAGGATGTCAGAACATTTTAGATCCTTCAAAATGAAGAAAACTGATTCTTCATACGCAAACCACCTCATAGAAGAAAGCCATAGTTTTAGTCATAATTTCGATATCTTACATATAGAAAATAAAGGTGTTAAATTAAACCTACTAGAATCCCTTGAAATTAATAAAAATAGACCCTCTAATAATTTACTTAATGATCAGTTAGAAACTAATAACTCCCCCTTATTAAATTTATTTTCATAATATACACTGTTCAATAGATCACCCCCTCTACATAAATTGTGCTATATTGTTAGATATATAAGTGTTTGTGTAATATTTTTATTTATTTCTGAAGAAGCCACTGTGTTGGCGAAACAATTGTCAAATATTACCTAGAATATTAAAATAGTGAAAATCCAACATTTGTTGTTTATTTAGTAATTAATTTCAAACTATTCCTTCCACCTAGTCATTACATGTGTTTCTTCTATTATTAATGTACCGCCTGTATTTTTAATTGCTATTATTTCATTTTCTCTACTGTACTGTAAACGCCAAATTAGATGGCGAGCGGTGGGAATGCGTTGTGGTCATTTTTAAAAACATTTAGCTTTAGCTTTGCTTGTTTTAATTATGTATATATTTTGTTAGGTTAAATAGAACAGTCTGAGTACAATTTGGGGAGAAGCGTGTTCTACGAGGTCAAGTGAGTTTAATCTATTTTATTGAACGTAAAAGTCGTGTTTACAGTCACATTTTGTTAAGTTGTGTTAGCGGAGCTAGCTTTGGTTGTTGTTTTAATTATGTACATATTTTGTTAGGTTAAATACCACTTACTGAAGCAGTAGTCAGACTATTGGTCTATATTTGTCTCACTGTTTCTAATGCTGCGCGGAAATACTCCCACCGCTCTCTATCTCATTTGGCGTTTACTGTACCATATGACTTTTATTTTAATAATTTTTACTTGCTATCCAACGGATTTTCTCTTTACATATGCAGTTAACTTGGGAAACTTTTTATTATCAACTTTTTCTTGTGTAAGTGGATTTTAACATGGAGAAAATGCTCCACAAAGTAGGGAATTTATAATCATTCGTTTTCTCTGCGAAATAAACGACGGAAACTTCCTCTGTAACTACTGTGACTTTCTTAGAATTGCACCAATCTTCAAACATTGCTTTCTGATATCTGGCTTTCGATTTGCCTGGCAGTAAATCCTCCATTGCAGCATTGTCAGCTGCACTTATCTTCGATGGAATGTAGTCTTCTACATCACTATTTTCTTTCAAAGACATTCACATTTATCACACCGTTATTAACTCGAAGTAAGAACCAGGGAAAATTGCAAAGAGTGATGAAGTTTTGTTGTTGTAAACGTTTGTTGACTAGTCACAAACAACAGAAACAGGGCTAATTTGTTTTTACTGATCATTTTTATTGTCAATAGCTATTAATTTATTTTCTAAAAATTAAATATTCGATTTCAGCAAAAATACAATACAATGAACGTCAATAAAGTGTCTTTACCTGACTCAGTGGTTAAAGTACATACTCGGCCGTTACGCAGTCTGGTACTTCAAATTTCGCCTCGTCAAGAAACGTATCGCTTTTTTAACTTTTATGTACATAACTATTCTCTCACTCTTCGAATTTTGTCGGTACCAGCTCCGTCAATTAGTATTATTAAGGTCAATGATACCCGCACGTTTGTGACCTTTTTTAATTGCTTGGCATTTCGATTCAGAGGTCCCTCGTTTTAGAGGCTAAATTATTTCTAACACAATTCATTTCGCTTATTAGGAAAGCATGTCGTTTTTTATCAGTGATTGTGATGCGCAATTTATATTTTCCATAGTAAGACTTACGTGATTGTGTGATATAAATTATGCATTTACATTATTGCATCTGCTTAATCCTGAATAATATTTACGCCATTTCTCCCTTTCTGGGTCCGCTTATTTTACTCCGAAGTAATTGCTCTTTCCTCTGAAACACCCAGTATAATTTAAAAATCAACATCTGACATATGCACGATATATTATTTAAATTTCCCACGTATTCTGATGACTGAAATAAAGACATCAAATGTGCGCAGGAACTGTGGCTTGAATCACTCATCTGTCAAAATGACAGGTTGCTATAGTTGCCATATCTAAAGTCGACTTCCACGGTCAAGCTTAGCTTAACGCTTGCATTTGAAATTACTAACTAAAACTGTCGATTAAAAGCGTGTTGAACAATATAAGACAATAAGAATATTTTATTATCAACTGAAATACTAACAAGGGTCGAAAAATATATATAAAACAACAATATAACCCTATATAGAGGATTTATAATAACACGAAAACCAAAACCAAAATATTAATCGGATGGATCATAATTCTAAAATACAATTAGAACTGCTTAACTAGAATGTGTAATTTCAACAGAAGTGTTTATGATCAGAATCCGCGAATTATTTTGCAGTTTCTTGAGGTTAGTTTTTACCAATTTACAAATATCTAAAGTTATGTAGGACCTTTCGTATCATCTCACATTTCGTTCGCTATCTTGTGTTCTCTTTCTCTCTCCATTCTTCATCTTCGACTGGATGTACACCAATTATACAAAGCAATTTGTTTGCTTAACATAACTTTTTTGTATAAATGTATTTGCTACTCAAATATTTATATGTAATTATAAATGTCAAATTAATGTATACTTAAGTTTTACCGACATTTTATTTACTTTATGAGTATTATACCGTCAAACAAGTCTGTAAAACATGTATAATTTATTGGTGTGCATTCAGCCTTTAAATTCCTTAATTCTTATATAAGTAATTCATCCCGACAAAGACTTTCCTATTTTTTTCCATAACATAACTTTCTCTCAAATTCCTATTATAATTTCATATTATACAAGTTGACTAATTTCTATTTATTGTACTATTGTAAATAATCTTGCTTTTCTCATAAATTCCTTATTTCTTGCATTTTCCGATTTTGACATTCTACAATTCTTATTTTAGTTTTTATTTTAATATAACTTGAGCAGAATAGTAAGATTAAATTTAACTATGCCATATATTTAGAAATGTCCATCTGTTTTTTTTTATTCAGGCCCATCAGCGCGCTGACAAGCCCAGATATACCTGTCAGAGTTGCGGCAAAGAGTTCCAGAAGAGAATAAGCTTAAGAAATCATGAACAATACGAACATGGCGACATGAACGGCCCAGGAACATCGAATGGAACACCTCGAATAAGGTTTGTATAGCACCTACCGTAGACAAAATACATACACTGTTATAAAACTAAAACCATAGATAACTTGTACATAGTAGATGGGTAACTAAATTCTATATATTGTAACCCTATCAGACTCATCTCTTGAAATTTTCAGGTACTAAATTAAATGGCGCCAATTTTTGAAATTAAGCATAGTACATACTTATTCAAAATTAATAGTTTAATTTTCGTAATTTGTGAAGAACACCTTAATATTTTTGTAATTAACTTCTTTTATCTAAAATTACTTTAATATAATCAAAAAAAAAGCTATTACTAAAATATTAGAGCTTTCTTCATATACGTCGTCTGTCTCGTCCAAGTCTCCATTTGAGTTTGGAGAATATATTTTTCTTTTTTTTTTTGGTAACTAAGCACACACGTATTATAAACTGTGGGATATATGTATCTTAGCTCAGAATATTATTTACAAAAATTCACTAGTCGTTATTCAAGCAAACAAAAATAGATAGAAAACACAAAACACTATAGACAAGGCTCCGAAGCACCTTGCTGCCGGCTTTCTAGGTTTTTGCTAGAAGATAGATCAGCCAGCATTTGATATTATCATAGTATTTTACTTATACCTCCTTATGTTTCATATCGTTTTCTTCCAATTATTAACACCTACATATTCTACAAAGATCATCCACAACCTTGGCCGATTCGCCTTTCCATTTACTACATGGTCTTCATTCCATCGTTGAGTAATTATTTACACTTTCCTCTTTTCTTCATACAACCATTTTATTCTTTGTTTTTCTATTTTAAAATAATAATATCACGGAACATTCTACACAATATGCGCACACGAAAACATATTAAATAATAAAATATACAGGGTTTTCAAACTTAAGTCGGCACTATCGCTATCTTCGTTATTATTGGAGCTACGAAGTCGGTTAAATAGGCAAACTAGTAGGATTTTTTTCCCTCATTACGACGGTGAAAACGGAATAAAAATTGAACATCGCGTTCGCGACTTATGTCAAAAAGTTAAATTTTTTCAAATGGAACACCCAGTATAAAATATCCTCAATCGATGGGAAATTGAATTCTGAACAAAATGTGCTCTATGATCTTTTATGCTAATGTCAAAAATGACAAAGCTATTGATGACTTTTCAAATTCGTGGCTGTCTTAGCTGTAACTTTGTATTAGCAATGAAATAAAAAGCAAGGGGAATATCAATGAAGTATTGTTTATTTTAGGTAATCATAATAGTAATAATAATAAATCCTATAAATATTTAAAAAATACAACAAAACTTAAACTAGATGCTCAAAAACACCTCCCTCGTACTCCAAGCATTTTTGAGCCCGTTTGTAAACGCTCCTAGTGGCTCTGGCAATGATTCTACCATCAATACTATTGATAGCATGAACGATACTCTGCTGAAGATCGTCAAGATTATCATACTGCCTGTTGTACACCACACTCTTCACATATCCCCAAAAGAAAAAATCCATCGGCGTAATGTCTGGTGATCGAGGAGGCATACGGATAGGGCCGTTGGTTGATAAATATCTGTCATTAAAAAATTCGTGTAATAGGATATCTACCTAGCGAACGTTATGGGGGAGGAGCTCCGTCTTGTTGCAAGTAAATCTGCTGTTTATCAATTAAAGTCAGATCATCCAAGAAGTCGCGAAGTGTGGCGGTTAACATATCGGAATACCGCTCACCAGTTAATGCGCCCTGATAAAATATAGGGCCTACAATTGTTGAGCCCATTAGACCGCACCAAACATTAATACTAAAACGTCTCTGCGGGTTACAAGGACGGAATAGCATCGGATTTTCGCGACTCCAGTAGTGACTGTTCTTTCTGTTGAACATGCCCCTATTGGAGAAAGTTGATTCGTCACTCCAAAGAACTAAGCGCCAAAAATTATCATTGGTTCTCATTTTATTAATGAACCACTGACAAAACTGGATGCGCCTTTCTTGATCTCCTGGTACCAACGTCTGTGTAGGTCGATACTTGTACGGCACAAAATTATACTTTTTGAGAATATTATGAATAGTTCCCAAACATAGTTCACTTTCTTGCATGAAATCGTTAATTGAATTATTAGGATGAGCTTCAAAGTAAGCTAACACATTAATTTCCGTTGCTTCACTTGTTATAAATTGTTTCTTGGTTCTAGTTTTCTTGAACACATTTTCATTAGATCTAAATTTACGATACAAAAGCAAAAAGTACCTTCTATCTGGCAAATTACGCATAGGAAACAACGCACTATAACGTTCACGCGCTCGGTGGCTATTTTTTTGACAAACGATATAACATTCCACCATATCACATTTTTCTGAATGCGTGAAAGGCATTCAATTTGACATCATAATTCTGATGACATTTATGAAACAAACGAATTTTGTTTATGAAATATCAGCCACCTTGACGAATTTGAAAAATCATCAATAGCTTTGTCATTTTTGACATTAGCATAAAAGTCATAGAGCACATTTTGTTCAGAATTCACTTTTCTATCGATTGAGGATATTTTATACCGGGTGTTCCATTTGAAAAAATTTAACTTTTTGACATAAGTCGCGAACGCGATGTTCAATTTTTATTCCGTTTTCACCGTCGTAATGAGGGAAAAAAATGCTACTAGTTTGCCTATTTAACCGACTTCGTAGCTCCAATAATAACGAAGATAGCGATAGTGCCGACTTAAGTTTGAAAACCCTGTATAGTTCCAAAATATAACACAGAAAAGTATAATTAATTTCCAATTATATGACACTTACCTAAAATTGACAGTGACAAACTTCAACTATAATAGGAACGAAATTTTCCAAACGAATGAATTATTAAAAATAGTCAAATAATATAAACCAAAACACAACAAAATATTTAAATATGAATAAATGAAAACATGCAGAATCGGTTGTCAATTGTATCCGAAATTAAACAGATAAAGGCGGTAAAATATAAGTAGCAAATTAGTAATCTACATATTTTATGATAGTACTACACAGAGCCATCTGGTGAGGTTTTCAGGTACCAAAAAACTGAAGCTACAAAGGTGTAATTTAAGTTACGCCCCTCTGACTATACCTTGTCTCAGAATAAGAAGGAGTGATTCAAATATCGCGCCAAAATGGCGTATGTTTTTAAAGTATTTCATTGGTTCTTGCGTAGGCAAGTTTAACATGGGAAAATAAGTTTGACAAAACGTCATTTTATGTTTATAGCCAAGCCATAACCTAGAATCTTACATTTTTACTTTGGTTTATTATACTTTATTGTGTTATTAAATAAAATCCATACTTTTATGTACAACATGAGTATGCGTTGATCAGACGATTTAAGACCTAAGGAACAAGTGATCATGGATTTGAAACTTTGAATTTGATGAATATGTCAAAAATACTGTACGTCAGTAGAAAAATCAAACATTCAACAATTAATATCATTGCAAAAATAACTATAGATGAGTTCATACCATAAATGAAGTGGACAACTCACACATATTATAGAATTGACTCATTAATTTCAAGTAAGTGTTAATTAAATACTAATTATATTACCACATGTTCATATACATGTTATATTTCAGAAATATTTATCAAACGTAAAGAATCCTGTACTAATAGAAAAAGGTAAAAATATCTGGTGGAGAATATGGGAAAAAGTTTGGATTGCCACAAGTATAATGAGTGCACGACAAGCTTTGTTGAAAACCTGTAGCATTAAATAGCCATACCGATAAAGATAGGCAATTAAGAATACTTCATATAGGATCTGAATTGATACATAAGATGAAGTTGCTTAAAAAAATCCCCTTTCGGAATATCACTTATATGAGAACGTTTGACAGAAGCAATTACAAATGTTACAATAAGTATTTGGAAAAATTGTGCCGACCATGTAAATTTTTAATCTTTTTAACATGATGTGAACACTAAATTATTGTTAATTTCCAATATATAGTAGAAATAAATATTTGTTATACTTTATATATTTTCATAATAAATAAATTTTAATAGGGAATAATAATTAGTAATGTGTAGGTATATGTAATTATCTTTGCAGTTCGTGTAAACAACTTCAGCCGATGTAAATTTTTCTATTTATTACTGTTGTATGTAAGATTCAAATTTCCAAGACTAGTTGCTTGAAGTTACCTCTTCAAGGTTTGTCGCAGTAATACGAATGATTTATCTGTAAGTTCTTTATTGATATTTAAAATAGAAACTAATAAACAAAACCTTTTCTGCAAGTTCTTAAGGACATTTTGATAAAAGATAAAAGGTTTGATTCATTCTTGCTCTCTGATACAAATATTTAATAATAAGTAGACTTGATTCACAATTTTCATGTTGATATAGCACATTTACTGAAATGTGCAGTAATTATAGGTATATTTATAACGGCAATCCCCCTCAAAACGCTCAGAACAAAGTCTATGCTTTCATTTGTAAATTGGGCTTATATCTTTATCCATAGATTCTTCTAATTTTTTTTTCAAAACTAGAATGAACAGATTTGAATGTTAAGAGATTTGTATTCATCAAATTATAGATGTATGCACATACTTGTGTTTATAACTTTACTCTCCTGTTTCCAATTGCCGTGCACTCGTATAGCTGCTTCGATTGGTAGAATGAAAAGCGGCACATCCATCTATTTTAACGAAAGTAGTAAATGAAACATAAAACAGCTAAATCCTTAGTTAGAATTAATACAGTTCTTCTAACCTCAATTGTCATGATGTCATATCAAATTGTCTACTAAATTTTAAGCTATGTGTTCCATGTTTTGGCGGGATATTTGAATCACTCCTTCTTATTCTGAGACAGGGTATAAAACATATTAAAGTTCATAGATAAATTACTAAAGTGCAACTGATCTGCCGCGGGCGACAAAAACATTTATTAGTGGTTTGGAACCTAGCTTTTTAAATTTGTATGCGCGGGAATTTTAAATTACTCTAGTTTTCAATTACCAACATTTATAAATTGTAAAAACGGGCGTCAAAATGTTTACAGACATAGTCGTCAATTATGTAGCATGCTCGATGAGAAGGGCTTTCAGAGCGTGTTTAAATGCAGGTACGGACTTGATGTGCCCGATGCGCAAATTTATTTTTGTTACAATTTTGTATGCTTCTACATATATTTTGGTGATTTAGTTTCTTTTCCAAAAAGTAATTTGTTTTGCACCATGTATATAAGTAATTCTTTTATAGAATTACTTGCCGTCTGTATAAAAACGTAACTTACAAAATGAAATCATGTTTGTGTATAAAGAGAAAATTGAAAAAAATAAGCAACTTCGTCTATACTACATTAAGTTATATGGTTATTTTTGTGATTTTATTTATGAATAGAGTGGAATTTCATAGAATTTCATTGATATCACAAAATACTAATCAACTACCTCAAGAAACACCTGTCGCCGGTGCCGGCTTTATTGGACTTTTGAGCCTAAGTTCAAGAATTGTATTTTACATTTAATTATACTTTCTGCTCGCTCTAAAGAGTTGGCTACTTTTATTCGATAGCGACCAGCGATAGTAGTCAATACTGGATATTGCCCATCACTACTTGTAATAGCACTTATTTCTTCAACCTGATTTTGACGTTTCTAATACACTAATACATTCTTTGGAAAATAATTTATATTATTATTATCGTTTTCTAAATTTCTTAGGTATACTAATGGCGTTCTAGTGGATCCAATCAACACTGCTGCGATGCAGCATGCTCTGGCTACGAATCAAACGCCTTTTGCTCTCTTAAGACCACTGAACGGCATCCCGGTGTTGGTTAGAGTTTTAGCTGCAGGAGATAAACAGGTTAGTACAGCCACGTATTTTTAGAAATCATATTTAAATTTTTAAATATCAAATGTTTCCTCAGGGTATCTTATTAAAATATACTCAGTTGTATTGTATTCTAAGTGTAGGATGAATCATTGTAAAGTTCCTGTTTTATCTGTCGCAACGTTGAATTATATTGGTGAAATGTTTTCCCATTTTTTCCCAGATGCTTTTTCTGAAAAGACTCAAAGTGCGATCAATTACGATCTCAATCCAACCACATTAAATTTATTCAATATTCCACACAGGGCTTTCTGGCTACCTTCTAAACTACTTTTGGTAATTTTCTTTGTTCCCACTGCAGCTTCTACTCATGTAACCAACAAACATAACTAAGATAAATTACATTATTACCACTTTTATTAAAAAGTTGGTAAAGTTTCTCATCACAACACAGTATCTGGTAACAACATAAATTTAGTAATTACATATGGTCGAGGCGCGTTAAGTTCCGTTGCACGTCATCGATGACGTTTACATGTTGTCATAACTGTATTAGAGAAACTTAAAAAGTTACTTTGTTAAATTATACTTGAGGGCATTTATTTCATTAGCTTAAATAGAAGATTTATAAATTGATCGTAATATACGCATTCATGGCAAATAAACACATAATTTCCTTTTCAATATTAAATTTCTTTATTACATATTTTTAATAGACTAATAGTTCAATTCGGTGTTGACAGATAAATCATATCTGTCAAAAAGACGAGCGTTGTGCATATTCTTCCTGTCAAATTTTTCATGTTTATTTTTACGTTGATATAAATTGTTTAAAAACAGTGCTTCTTCGAAGTGTATTTATTATTTATTTGCGTCCGTTGAATATAATGCCGAAAGGTTTCTGTAAACAGTCGAAGCTTTTTGCAAACTTTTTTATAATCATCTGATTAACGAGAATAACGTAAGTAATGTTTATTTTAAATTTTATTATGGATACGTTATGAAACATTTAAGAGTTTTCGACAATCTAAATCAATATAATAAATAAGTTGAGAAAGACTGAAGTCTTAGAGCATTCCAATTACTAAATATATTACGTTATAGTTATTGTATTGTGAATAATTTTTTTCTTTGGTTATATCAAATGTCACTGACAGAAATAAAAATAGATCCGGCAACATATACAAGGCGAGTCGTCATGGATCTAGTATGACGTGCAACGGAACTTAACGCGCCTCGACCATATATAGATAATCGTTGTCTAAATTCTCTAAGTGAAAATAAAATATTAAAAATTCAGTCAGTTTTTACATGCAAATATACTTATTGAGTCACTTTTCATTAATATTTCTAGAATAGCATAAATAATAATTAATTCAATTGATCGTGGTTTACTTGGACGTCGTAAATAAAACGTATTTGCAACTACATATTTTGATTTTCACTCGTATATAAGAATTGATGCCAACAACGTGCTGTGTTGTAAACGTGCATAGTCTGTTTCCAGATATAGTGCGATTGCAAGCTCCCTCAGTTGCTTGAACACGGTACGGTGGTATGCAATAAAAGTAATCTTAGAAATAATAAAAGTGTAGGTGTATTATAATATATATGCATATTTATACGAAATATCAACTACGCTATGTGAAATACAATAATACATTTTGCTCGCTAAATTGTAAGAGATATTATCACTGAATTGAATGTTAAAATTATAAATAAACATGGTATGATACACACGACACCATAATAAAAAACTGGACTGATAATATTGATATGTGTAGGTTAAATGTGCCTTCATCAAGAGGAAAGAGAATAATAATTTTACATTGTGGTTCGGTGAATAGTTGTGTTGGTGAAATGATGCTATCAGCAAAAAAAATCAAATCATCTCATCTTGACTACCACGAAGATGTGACAGCACAATTATTCGAAGACTGGTTTGAAAAGAAATTATTGGCTGTCTTGCCCTCGAAGAGTGTTATTGTAATGGACAACGCTTCATACTATTCACGACAGATCAGTAAAATACCAGACTGTAGCAGCAAAAAGGCAAATTTAGCGAATATACGAACCTTATTCGGGAACCTACACGAAATATCACACAGAAAGACTGGAGAAATTGTATTCAACATACAGTTACTATATAAAATAAATATTACCAGTACACATGTATGGATCAGAAATTTGTAATTCATTTAAGTGATGGTAATGAAACAAGTGTTGAAGATTACGGAGAAGACTAATGCATATACATACATATGTAATGTGTAACAAACTCTACTTTGTAAGTATTATATAAATATGTCTTTTAAATTGAGAATATTTTGTTAAATTAGTTGCCTCATTCATTATAGCTGTCTCCTGTGTTTTTCTCGGACAGATCGCATTCCTGATATTTCCCTTTTTTTTTATTGAATTGTATATATAATAGTTTTTGTGACATACATGTATATCTATATAAATTATTATTTCCGTTTTGATACCCAAGTAATAAAACAATGTAATACTTCCTATTTATTTAAATTAAAATCATTTTTTATATTATTATTTGATTATATAATAAACAATTTATATTACCAAAATAAACGTGATGAACACTTATTGTTAGCCCTATCAAATAAAAATTAATACTGCTCTGTTTTTCTTGACCCTCACCGTAGGTTGCCTACTTAAAGTATTTACATCTCAAAAAGCTATTTTCTTATATTTCCGAATGAACTATACATTTTATTTAAAACAGGAATGGCGCAAGTGTTCAATGCCTATCCGACCCGATAAAATCCTAAGAAGTGGGTTCCGTAAAGAATATTATTATTTTAGTAAACTGTGATCTTTGATCTTATTTTATATTTACTTACTTTTTTTTTACTGTAGCTTTACAGTAAAATTAAAATCTAAAGTTGAATCAATTATTTTAGGACTGTTGTCTCCTGTTAAGTTACAAATGAAACAACATTCGATATAAAGTCACATAATTAGATACACGACTTTGTGCCCTCTCTGTCTCTGTCTATAGGTATAAAAATGTAAAGAGATATGCCTATTTACTCTTCGGGACTAACACAATCCATGCGTGACTAACATTATCCATCAACAAGGCGTGGTCACTCTAGCCCATGATTGGCACAATTATAGTATACCAACGGATGATCCATCCAGTAAAAGACGTCCATAGGAAGTATTTAAGTGTACGTCCATTGGACAATAAGTGTAACACAATCGTTGTAGTACCGTTAATGGTTTAGAAATGGAGGTCCCTCGAACATTGTTTGCTATTTAATGTGTGGTTATCTCTATTCGGGGATATAGTCATTTTGAGTAGTTTAGACAGCCATTAGTGATAGACATGGTATACAAATGGCCGTTCCACTGTTATTAATACAGTATGTATAGTATAGTCATTTATTTATTTTTATTAAAAAAGTTACTAAGCATGAATAATACTTCTTTTATTATTTTTAAAACTATCTTACTTCAATAAAGAATATTGAAACATCCTCTAAGATTAAGGCTCGATACACATTATCGGTACGCTCACGGTTGGATCACGGTCAGGTCTCGGCCGTTCAAATATTTTTACATTGGCTGCGTTCGTCACACAAGGCAGCCATGATACCAAGTGCAATCCGTTTGCGATTTGTAGTGATTTTATATGTCCATGTGATGAACGACAATTGTCATCCATGATTCAGGCAATCCCTTCCACAATTCTTTTCTGTTTGAAATTTCGTTTAATTTGAGAATTGACGGCTAGTTGGTAGAGAAGTGTTCATTGTTCATTAGTTCATTTACTGTTTGTTTTTTGTATAGTAAGGTGTATATATAATAAAAAGATAATTCTATTATTTATAAGAAATTTCAATATTTTATACATAATGAATATAAGAGATCTCTTATTTGATGTAGATTTAAATATTAATAGTATTGTAAATGCAGCATTACATTTAGCTGAGCCTATTAATCAAATCAACAATCATGAGAATGAAGACCATAATGATGGTGGAGTACTAGATAGGAATGTTGTTAGAAATACAAATTATTTCGAAATAACTATTCCTAATTATACCGATCATCAGTTTCCAGAACATTTTAGAATGTCGATGTATTTCGCTGTTATTTGTTATCGAATAACATATATTTTGCCACAAATAAGTTTTCGTTTCCCTTTTATGAGGCGAAAATGTTTTACCAATCGCAGGCACTTGAATACGTTTGCAGCGTACTTACAGCGTAAAATGGTTATGCTTGCTAAGATGGCGACCGCTTTGCAAACGCGTTTGCATCATGGATAGACGTTCTTCACACCGCTTGCTAGCGGCTTGCCAACTGTTGCCTGTGTTGGGTGTGTGATGAACGCAGACAATATTTGAATAGATCGAGACCTGACCGTGATCGAACCGTGAGCGTACCGATAATGTGTATCGAGCCTAAGTATATTTTAAAAATATTCAGAAATCCAAGATATTGTTAGTATCAACCAATAGCAAGTCAGCTAAGCCACGCCTTCTGGTTTATTTGTGGTTGCGATTAGGGATTGTACAGGTAAGAAACTAAACTTGGAGTCTGTGGCTTGAAACTACACAAAAACACTAAAACACCTTACCACACTAAAGCACAAAAATGGCTAAATACGTATTTCAACAACTAAGTTATCATCAGTAGCACTGATTAAAAATCGCGCTGTCTACACACCGTAGCGTACAGAACAACACTGGGTGTTCTGTACGCTACGGTGTGTAGACAGCGCGATTTTTAATCAGTGCTACTGATGATGACAACTTAGTTGTTGAAATACGTATTTAGCCATTTTTGTGCTTTAGTGTGGTAAGGTGCTTTAGTGTTTTTGTGTGGATTGTACAGGTATTCAACATAATGTTAGTTAGTGACAGTGACCGCGTTCGCCAGAAGCAATCGCTTGCTAACAGTTGGCCGACAGTTGTTAATTTTTCTGGTGAACGGTTGGTTACATTGCAAACATGTTTGCGATTAGTTTGAAAGCGGTCGTCATCTTTGTAAGCGTACTCATTTGATGCTTGCTATTATCCACTATCTCCAGAAAGTACGTCCTCATCTGTTTCAAATATATTTTCTGAAATAACGGATAAGCCAAATATTTCTAAAACATGTGTTGGTAATGTGGATGAAGAAAAGGCCAACATACAGAGTATCCATACTCCAAAAAAACGTAAGGCAAATAATATGAAAGCTTTGTATAACCAACGACAAGAGCTCTTAAATGTTGAGCAAAAAAGAGTCACTGCCATTGAAAAGTTGTCGGCTCAACTTGAAGAGACTAACAACATTCTAACGACATTCAGCGGAATGAATTAATAAAAATAATTACAAATTAGAAGAATTTTTTGTAATTAAATCTTTATTATGACATTTTATATGTACAAAATATTAAATATTTTAAGACAAATAATTATTGCACATATGCATTAATTCTTCTCTTTTTATTTGGGCCAGTCCTCTTAGAGTGGTTCATACATTATTTCATCATTATTTTCAATGTTTATTATTAAATTATAGTCATCTTTTTCATTATTTTGCTGTAATATAAAATAGTATGTAATACACAGGCAGCAGCTACAATTTCAGCAGCAGTTGCGGGAGTGTTAGCATCAAGGTACTTTAACCGACGAAATTTTACTTTTAATAGTCCAAATGCTCTTTCAATAGTAGACCGGACACTAGACAGTTTATTATTAAAAACATGCTGAGCCTGTGTAATATGTCCATTATCTTGGTAAGGCTTCATTAGATTCACCATCAAAGGATATGCTGAATTTCCAACTAAATGCCTGTGTTGTGGTAATAATGGATTTATGGGGTCAATTATCCTTTCATATATGGGACTTAATCTGAATACCCTTGCATCATGCATACTTCCTGGTTGTCCAACATTTATATCAATGAATTTTGCTTGCTCGTCACAAATTCCTGTAAAATTTTATTTACTATCACCATTCAATTTTTTTTTTCATATATAACAAACCTTGCCGAATAATTGAATGAAATTGTTTTCTATTGAAATAATCAACTGGATTTCCATAAGGATGCTTAATTGGTATGTGGCAGCCATCAACAGCACCTACAATACCAGGAATTCCTCGAGAACGATTTCTAAAAATCTAAAATAAAATACTAAGTGAAGAATCAAAGGACACAGAAACTGGGTTATACCATGAGTGAAGGATATTAGTAACAATATTACCTACTTACATTCATTGTATTCACAGATTGTGCGGCCATCTAATATATTCAGCCATTAATTGGCAAATTAAATACACAATATTCGGTCTCCTGCAGCCAGAAAACTTTCAGGCTTACTCAGCAACCATATAGTAAATAATACCTTCTTTTTCAAGGTATAGTTCTATCCAATTCCTTATTAATATTTCCGATATGATTAAGTAATATCTACAAATATCATTGTAACTAAAGCTTCTTAAGGTGCGAATTCACAATGAGAATATCTCATGAGATTTTTGTCTCATGTAATAAAAATCGCAAGATAACTTCAGTTTTATGATGATTTCCACCAATGAAATTGAAGTATTCTGCCATTTTTATTGCATGAGACAAAAATCTCATGAGATATTCTCATTGTGGATTCGCACCTTTAAATTTATAAATGTAGTTTACCTGAAACGTTTGTCGGGACATCCTGAAATGTTCCTTGAATTGCATATCGGTATAATGCGGAATAGTTATTTCAAAATAATTTTGATTTCTATCAGTTCTATTTCTTTCTTGTAAATCATCATGATAAATCGGTTCTGCTAGGTCTAACGCGAGCAGAATAATACCTTCTACATTTACACCATTGTCTTTGTAATGGAACCCGCGTACTCAAATTAATCAATTTAATTTAAAGTTCAATTTTAGAAAGAAACTGTAAAATTATTTGGTTTGCCGGCTCAACTCTAATGATCTCAGGGCGATTTGAGGTTCTCGAAATAATTAAGTAAACGGGGTTCCCAAACATTAATAAAAAAAATATTCTTTAAAACATTTTAATAATTCGTATATTTAAAATCAATGAATCAGACTCCTATATTTTTTACATTCAATAAAATAATTAAAAACATATTTAAAAGAAAGTAATTTTGATACATTTGTACAAAGAATGAATGGCCATGTATCTTTACGTATATTTTTACTACATTGCTAACATAGTCACATATACATATGGTGAAACGATACTCATTTATTAACTTTATTTATTATGATCGTTTTTATTAAACATTTATTTTACAATCTTGACGTTGTTATTCTAAACAAATACATTCATTTACGATAATCTAAACAAAATACCTTATAGCAACGATTCTTTCAGCTTCTCTAGTTTATACGGTTTTTTTTAGCGGGAGCTTCGTTCTTCTACGTTGTTTTCAACGTCGATTTCCTTGGTGGCCCCGACTTCGGCGTGAAGAATCTGCTTACTTGGAAATACAATATATTTTTTTTTTGATGACACATCACTCGACATATACGGTGTAGGTGCCCCTTCAATTACTATTCACTATTTTTTAACTAACACTAACAATTCTCATTATAAGAGTTTTAAATACTGAGTGGGCCACCGAAAACGAAACAGATTGAATATCTAGAAGGAGAAAACTTTCTTGAAAAAACGGGAAAACAGGTCGATTTTTGATCCAAGGGGGACACCCTTCCATCATATCTTCAACTGTGATACGTCATTCCCCTCCCCTCCATCACTCTAACCATTACAATTTAAATAGGGAAAGTACTAAATACGATACATCATTGAAAAGGTAATTGTACGGAGAATTCAGCAATGTGATTGTTGGTTGCGCTATTTTTGATTTTAGCGCCCTCTAGCGGAAAAAAAACGGTTACGTATTCCACAATGTGACACATCATTTCAAAGCTAATTTTATTAGCAACTAAATACGTAATATCTTTGACATTTATTTGTCATCATTCTCAAGTACAGACTGTCAGTGTCTTTTGTAAACTAATAAGTTCGTAGTTTCTAATATTAGAGCTCTGCAAGGTGTTTCGATTATTTAATTTTTTTTCAATTGTGCATTAAATTGCTAATAAAATTAGCTTTGAAATGATGTGTCACATTGTGAAATACGTAACCGTTTTTTTACCCGCTAGAGGGCGCTAAAATCAAAAATAGCGCAACCAACAATCACATTGCTGAATTCTCCGTACAATTACCTTTTCAATGATGTATCGTATTTAGTACTTTCCCTATTTAAATTGTAATGGTTAGAGTGATGGAGGGGAGGGGAATGACGTATCACAGTTGAAGATATGATGGAAGGGTGTCCCCCTTGGATCAAAAATCGACCTGTTTTTGCGTTTCTTCAAAAAAGTTTTCTCCTTCGAGATATTCAATCTGTTTCGTTTTCGGTGGCCCACTCTATATATGTACTAAGATTTCGCCCTTTTGATACGACGTTTAGTCGGCGACTTCCCTTTAAGTCCGCTGGTCGACTTTTTCTTGACTATTTATTCAGACAAATTTACCAGTCGACTGTTACATTTTAAGCACGTACTTCGTTTTTTATATGGGAATGTCTGGGGTTCCCCGCTTTTTCACCAAGTCTAGGCGTCCCCACTCATATTTACACATACACACATTCTTTCACGTGGGCGAATGTTTATTACTAATGTAAATACTCGGCTCCATGGTTCTTATAACTAAATACAGAGTAAGCTTATGACTAATATTATCATATATCATACTGCATCCATTGATTTTAAATATTTCTATATATTTTTTAAATACTAATAAAAAAAATATACTTCATTAACTTCTAAAAATTTATAAATTTAGTAAATGAAATGGTATGTACATGTACCATTACATCTTCAAACAGAATTTCAGGCAAATTCATTTTTTGAGTATTACCGTAATTATAATTTATACTTTCTTTTCAAACACAAGATTACTTTTAAATGAATGAGATTGAATGACGTCAGAAATTTAACCAAATGGCGGAATGCCGTTCATCACATACATATACCATTCATAAACTAATCATAAGCGCAGTACAAGCGGCTTCTTTCTGGCGAACGCACCCACTGACTACGAGAGGCTAGATTTTTGAACAATGGGAAAAAAGAATGGTTTTCTCCTGAAATATTAAATAGTGTTTGACAAGACAGGGAAATACAAGTATATTTTCATGCGACTAGGCAAACTCGTGGTTTGTCGGCTCTCGGGCAACACCGTGTTGACTATCGGTTTCCCTGAGAGTCTGAGCACTATTTATCTGCAGTAATTCTGTAACAGTTTTTGTGTGGTAATAAATTAATTGTCTATGTCTCTGTTAGTATATATGACACTCGTATTCAATTATCATTCTCGTGTCTTAATAGCCATCATTGCAATAATATACTATAATAACATTTATTTACCACACAGCACGTTGTAGATATCTTTTTCTATACAAAAAGCAAAATAAGTAAACCACAATCAGTTGAATTAATATCCACGTTATTATAGAATACAAGTATTACTTAAAAATATATTGCATATAGAAATAATTATAGCATGACTACAGGCGGCCATCTTGATTTTACTTTAACAACTCTATATTATTGACACATTTGACATTTAAAATGTAATCATAATCTTAGTTAGTTAGATCTAACGTTTTTTTGTCCATAACCTACACAGAGAAAACTGTCTAATACAATCTAGATTATAGAAAAGTTTTATTATTATTAATACTTACTAATCCAGTTAATTGCCTCTATAATACAAATATAATAATATATATATAATGTGTATAATATAAATATTGTAACGTTTTCGGGTTCCAATAAACAACTCGTGCAATTATTTATTTAAAACAGTCTGTATATTTATATACTTAAAATTATTTAACAATATAAAAATATAAATAAAATATCACACTTTAACTACTATTAATAAATTAAAATTAACACTTGTATTTATTTATATCTATTACTAATATCTCTGTCCGTATTTAGGTAACCCTTCTATTTATATAAGACGGCACTACTTATTTATTTCTTTGGCTACCACTCGAGACTACTTATCCCGCAATGAATGAATCATCCATCGGTGACCCAGTCGCCTTATATACACATGCGAAGATTACGAGAACATACCAGCACAGTCCCGCTTTTTCTCCACATGTACGAGAATCGTTCTAGTCCCTTTCGCTATGCAAGCCGTACGGCGTGGAGATGACTCATCGACTTGTTTACATATCGTTTTTTATATGCCGCGCCGAGATGATTTATGGTGGTGTGTAAACAAGAGCGTTTTTATCGCGCCGAGAGGTCTGCTTCTTTTATTTAATGTAAACTCATTTCGTTACATTGCCCCCTTCTTAAAAACTGCGTTTCGTCCCGAAACACACTCTTCCATGTTCTTGTTGTTAGCGGATGACGGAATCTACATTGGGACCCACGGGTGCACCCAGCTGTCTTGTAAAAATGGCAATCCACCGTCCCAGGCGGCACAACGGGCTGATTGGGCCGACAGCCACACATGACCATTTCCATACCAGTATACCGAAACACTACTTCCAGCATGTTTCTTACTGCTCTCCATTCCAAACGGTCTAATCCGCAGCCCAGTTTCGGAATTGCCAGCCTCCTTACATTTTGCTCGAGTGCACGTCCTCGTAAATCGACAAGGGATTCCCATAAGTTGGCTCTCTAGGTTTTCTGGTAATTTGTCCCACATCCGCCACTTCACCGCCGTCACGTCCATGGTATGGGGCAATTGGTTGAAACGCACCACCCCTGGCTCACTATGGGGTGTTAGTCTCATGCGACAAACCACGTCATCTATTTGCTCTAGTATTTCGCATGGTCCCTCCCAGTATTCTTGGAGCTTTGGGGACAGGCATCGGCGACGTTGAGGATCATACAACCAAACAAGGTCCTCTTCTCTGTAACAACCTCTCTCGGCTTGCTCGTGGTAACGATTCTTCGTCCTGTCGCTGGCATCCTGAGTGTGATGGCGTACTCGCTAGTGGGCATCCTCCAACCTTCGTCTGGATCCGCTGACGTAGTCTTCTCCATTTGGGTTCCCCACAACACACTTGAGTACATCATTCTCTACCTTCAGAGAGTCCCATTGAGCCCAGTAGGATTCCAGTCTCTGTGAGCGAGGAGCCACTTCTTGACAAGCCGGTCCGCGACCAGTACCTTTCCAAACCATCAATGAACCAAGGTCTTCATCAGCTTCTTGACCGATCCGCAAATTGTCAGGATGCCACTGATCGTCAACCACGGTTGTTCCAAATGTGTTGGCCGATTTTTCTTCTAGTCGGTTACTATGCCTGCAGTCTTCTGGACGTTGTCTGCTTGCAACAGCATCAGCGTTTTGGTGTTGCACAGATGCAATTTGCGCTATTGGTTTTGAGGCTCCACGATACTGGGTCGACGATTGCCTCTTCTCATCGACCCGTTTCATTTTCGCTGCTCCGCTATGGTTTTCTTGGGCTTCTTCCCGCATTTACTATGCGCATGGCCCATTTCCAATTCCAGCATCGGAGCGTTCTTCTCATAGGTTGCACCTTATTCACTAATCGTCGGACTACCTGTTCTAGGTGTGCATGCCCATACTTCATCTCAAGACGCTTGATTAGTTTAGGATAGTCTTGACACTCTTCTGGAAGTAAGGTCTGTAGAACGTCACTGGCTTCTCCTCTTAATGACACAATCAGGGCAGTAGCTTCCTTCGGGGACATCCACCCATTTGCTCTTGCAGCGGCTTCGAATTGTTTCAGGTACGTCATCCATGATGTCCTTCCATCGAAGGTGGGAGGTTTTACCTTTGTCTTCGCTGTTCGGACAATCTCCAGGCTTCCGCTTGAGATGTCATGGGGACCGCAGTCGTTCATCGCTGGCAACTGAAGCTGAACCCCAAACTCGTCCCCCATTCCGAACACGCGCTCCTCAACTTTCTGTTCTACGGCTTCGATGGCCTCTGAAAATTCCTGAATTCTTTTGAATGTCTTCCTTAAAAGTAGTCTCGAGTTGTTTTGTATTACTTGCAATTTCATTTCTTAAAGCTTTTCTGGATTATTTGCAATTTCATTTCTTAAAGCTTTTAAATTATTTGCAATTTCTTTTAGAGTCTCAGATTGTTTTTCAATTTCATCTTTTAGAATCTCCGTTATTAAGCTTAAATCAACCTGTACTTGAAACAAATATTTCTCGGGATCCTCACCTTCATTTATTAAAAGGTCACGAAGCCGATCCTGGAGAATTGTTTTTTTCCCAGACGTATCTGCGTCCCTTTCTTCCAATTCTGCCCTTAACTCGGAGACCTTTAGTTCTTCCAAACGTTTGGTAGCCATTTATTTATTTATTTGCACTTATGTTTACCCCACACCTGACACCAATTGTAACGTTTTCGGGTTCCAATAAACAACTCGTGCAATTATTTATTTAAAACAGTCTGTATATTTATATACTTAAAATTATTTAACAATATAAAAATATAAATAAAATATCACACTTTAACTACTATTAATAAATTAAAATTAACACTTGTATTTATTTATATCTATTACTAATATCTCTGTCCGTATTTATGTAACCCTTCTATTTATATAATTTATTTATTTCTTTGGCTACCACTCGAGACTACTTATCCCGCAATGAATGAATCATCCATCGGTGACCCAGTCGCCTTATATACACATGCGAAGATTACGAGAACATACCAGCACAGTCCCGCTTTTTCTCCACATGTACGAGAATCGTTCTAGTCCCTTTCGCTATGCAAGCCGTACGGCGTGGAGATGACTCATCGACTTGTTTACATATCGTTTTTTATATGCCGCGCCGAGATGATTTATGGTGGTGTGTAAACAAGAGCGTTTTTATCGCGCCGAGAGGTCTGCTTCTTTTATTTAATGTAAACTCATTTCGTTACAATATAATGCAATGTCTTTAACATTTATTAAACAATAAAGTTTTGGCCTGTATACAAATTTAACTGCTTTCAAATTTCAAATATATTGAAAAAGAAAATAATCCATACAATGAAAAGGAATAGCTACAGAAAAATAAAACCTCAAAAATTGCTTCAAACACTAACCTTCCCACAAACTGCAGTGATGGTTCGGACGCAGCTCTTTTTTTGTTGTTGAAAGTTTGGATATAACAATCGAAATATGAAATATATATACAGCAAGAGCGCGCGAGGTATGATCACCCGATGGTATACGTAAACTCGCATCTAAACGTGGTCCGATAATACATATTAGAGTAACGGCACAACATACTAGCATCTAGCATTGCCTGCTCATATTCGAACTCATAGTGATCTGATTATTTTTTTGCAGATTGACAAAAAGAACAAATTAAATTTTCTCTTTAAGTGATGACGATTGCTTAGATAACTAAGTCGATAATAACGCGAAGATTGTAATACTTATAACGTAATTATGATTATCCTAATGAAATTAAATAATAATGTAGTTGTGTACAACTGGGTTTTAGAATGAAATAAAAACAACCCGCCTGAAACATCTGCAGAATAAACTAAGATGTCTAGAGAAAAATAAATAAATAGAAATTTCATGGTAAAAAAAAACTATAAATAAGTATAACAGGAATACCATAAAATAACATAAAAACGACCCTTGAAATAGAAATTAAAATTAGAGATTCTCTCCAGTAAATATAACGAAATAACAACTCTGGAAAAATAAATCTATATATCTATATCTGGCGAACACAGCTAGCGGAGATCATTTGCCGAATATATGTCCGAAGAATATCGACTAGCATCGGGTGATCATACCCCGCGCGCTCAAGCTGTATAGTTTCCTAAATTGTTTTATTTTGTGGATGACCACTCAATACTCGCTTATTTTGTATATACATACTCAATTTTGCTGATGTTAACACAATGGCGATTAAATCCATCTGCAGATGACAACTGTCTAATTAAAGAAAATGGGATAATTTTTTTAATATTGTGGAGCAATTTTTTCTATATAGACTAAATATCTTACTTCCTGTTAATTTAATTGAAAAATATTTCAAGCGAAAGGAAGAGGACTAATAATAGTATTATACGTTATAATAATCTGTATTAACAGATTCATATTAAATTTGTGTAATACTGTGTATTAAATTTTTTTGCTGCCACTATACGTAATACAAAATTTAATACCTACTATTATATTTCTAATAGCCTGTATTATACAATTTTCTCTGTGTATATGACTACGGATTTTCTGAACACAATTTATAATATAATATATTCATGTCTGCCATTAATTTATTTGACATTTATTCTAAATAACACATTATATATTTATACATCAGATGCTTGTTCCGGCAACAGCTGAAGACCTCAAGAAACACGGCCATATTACCATAACACCGAAGGAAGAAGGCGAAGCAGCAGCACTCGCGAAACTCGACAATGAAGGGAATGTTTCAGATAATGGTTGTCATGTTTGACCAATGTAAAAGAGAAAAAATAACCGTAGATTATGTTTGATTTATAGGCAAATCTACCGGCAGCACCGTTCAAATTAAAATACCTGTTGTGGCAACAGTGATTCAACGTTGCGGTAAAGATGGCAACATGTGCATGGATGTGAAGAGTCCAGGGCCCACTTCCAGTGGACTCGTTCAAGATAGCTACCTGGTCGATGCTCAGGATAGTCAAGGTGAGAAATTTTCTTTTAATTGATTAAAAATTTTGAAGTGAAATAATTAATATTCATGTGGTTAATAGTTTGCCAAAAGACCGTCAATGCTACAACGACTGCAGAACTGGCCGATGTAAGTGATATAGCATCGGAAGAGAATCCCGGAATGTCAACACCAAATGCGAATCCAATCGAATACTTCGACTTGACCGAATCTGTCATTGATACTGGAGGCAATGAAAAGAACACAGGTACGATTATAAACATTTTATAACTGACAAATTTGAAGAGGGCGAACGTTTTGAAATTATGTTACTGTTCTAGTAGTATATGGAATTATCAATAACACCATTAACAATCTCCGTTTCTTAGACACTGCAAATGATGCCCCATTTATTGCCTAATTCGCAATGTATATTTACTGAAACAGAAAATATAGAAAACTTCAAAACTGATCTTAAAATACGAAATGACATAAATTTCATACGAACGAAAATCATAAATAAAAGATTTTCTGAATGTTTCATCGTCATATATCGCACACATTTCATGCGACCATTTATTAGACACTGGACAACGCAACATATCTTCAATACAAATAAAGCAACAATAGCATTCTGTTTTATCAAAAAAATATCTAGTCGTACCTTTTACATTGGTGACACTTTTGATTCTTTTTCACCTATTCCACTGGAGCCTGCGTTACCCAACTTCTTGCCTCTTGTGCGATTTGCATTTGCATCTATAGGTACCTAGAAATTATTACTTATTGTAACGTTAAAGCTCATCTTGATTTCTTTCGGCCCTTGTGTTTGTCTCAGTTCTTTAAATATATCTTTATAAATGCTACGACCGTCACTTTTAGAGATCCATTATTCTTTTGTTTTTTTATATATTTTGATCTTTTAGTACTGGACTTAATTGTTCAATGAGAATTAGCAATCTAGAATGACAACTATTCAAAATTATGGCATCAGATGTATATGTTATTCATAGCATTTTTATCGTTTCTTGAAACAGTACTTATTTGAGGAATACTTTATGATATCACAGTATCAACAGTACTTACATTACATAAATTGTTTTGTGAATCTTCTGCAATTTTAAGGGGAGGGATCACGTTTTCACATTCTATAAAACTCCTTGTCGGAAAATACAAAACGATCAACTAGCAACATTCCTGTAGCTTTAAAACCACGTGCAGCATTCCTAAATGATGCTGCGACCTCAAGTTGTAAAGGCTTGAAATAGCAACATATGAGTGGTCGTATGACAAGGCAGTGAAAACATCAATACACCGTCTCTTTAATGCGTCGTGTAACCATAAAATACATAATAGATACAAGTATGGTCCCAGCGCACTACTCTGTGGTACTCCTGATTGTGTAAGTTGTAAGATTTTAACCTGAAAGTTTCTTTCAGAGAGGTAGGATTTCATTATTAAATATAGTTGATTTGGTTGCTTCTACTTTAAATTATACGATAGGCCGTCGTATATATGAGAAACTAATTCTACTTCAATTACAGATTCTTTTTCCCAGACCGGTTTAACTTACGTCTCCACTTTGCACTGCAGCTGAAAAATTCAGATATTAAAATTCTTAACCTTTCATTAATTGGGCCCTGGACGCACTACTTCTCTGCTCACTTGACCTCTCATATGCCTGACGAATGTTTTTTTATGAATATCGTATTCTTCGCAACTTGAATAACACATACAAGTGATATTTTTGAGCAAATCAGCGGTGTTATATAGGAAACTTGTCATTTTATCATAAAAGTTGTTTTAATCTATTACACCCTGTCTCAGAACAAGGAATGATTCAAATAACCCGCTAAAATCCGGCACATACAGCTTAACATAGTAAACAATTTGGTATGACATCTAACAGTGTGACTTTTTGAATTAATATGTAAAACCTACTCAAAATTAGGACTGAATACGATGTTTGGCATAACCGATTCTGGTAAAATTTAAACTCAGGCATATAAATATTTCATGAAATTTTCTGTTGAATATCGCAAATTATTATTATATTATATCAGGTGTGATTGTAAAGTCAAAGTAAAATGTAAACTACTTTTGAAATTTATTATGAAAGTTTCTATAAAAGACAATAACAATGTTATATACAAAAATTAACTGCAAAATTAGTATAATTCACTGGACAGTACACTATCACTATTTTCAACATTAATTAATCCCACATTCTTTTTTCTAAGTAGACAACCTTTGCACTCTACGTGAATGATATAATACATTGTTCAACCTATTCTTCGTGGTAGCCATCTGCTTTTCTACCTTCGAAGAAGTTCGTTTTTAAAAAAGAAAGTTCAGACTATCTGCTGCATAGTATTTTTTGAAAACTTCATCTAATTCTTGCAGTTTCGAAGGCCTGCCCATTCGTTCTTTAGTAGGTTTTAGTTGCTTGTTTTTTAATTTTGCAATATACATTTGATTTTGCCAGCACTGTAATAATCATATTTTTATAATATATTGTCATTGAAATAATACTTTTATTTTATTTAGTGTTTTGGAGATGATTATTACAACTACTGTAGTTTCCATTTTTTTGAATTTGTAGAGTTAACATTGTGTTTATGGTTGCCTTAAGTGCACCAATCGTTAACGCTCTTTAAGTAGTGAATCTAACCGTTTGCATGGATTTGGCTGATTACTAATATTCCTTAAACGCAGTAATTATAATTTATATAACACAGTAAATGATAATAAACTAAAGCAAAAATTAAAGTTTTTTTTTTTTAAATCAGCTAAAGTGCGGTTTCGACAACCTTACTCAAAGCGCAGGCGAAATTTATACAAATGCTGTTTCGTTACTAATTAATTTATTATTATTAATTAGTATTTAATTTATTCAGACCTGATTTGTTTTTTGGGAGGAAAGAGCTTATTCGAAAAAAATTTTGAAGAAATGATCTTAAATCTAATCTCTACGCACGCTTATATTTGGCACCCAACAGTGGAGCTATAACAGGTTTTTTCCCTATACTGTATAAATTAGCACACTATCTAGGAATATAAGAGCGAAGTGTAAATATATGGAAATGATATTCATTAGATATCTATAATGTTCCTTAATATGCATACTTAAATTATTAAATTTTATGCAAATATGCAAACACTCCTTCCATTATTTTTATTTACAGATATTGGTCAGAATTTCCACTACGAAACCGACGTCTTCGGCGCAAATCTGCACTTCGATGATCAAGTCATAGATTTGGAAGAGAGCCAGGAAGCCATGAGCAACGTTAACATTTATACAGAGGAAATGTTCGACATCCAAAACGGGGATAATTCTGGGCACGTATTCGAGGTTCGTAATTATTACCAACAATTCACTCGTAATCTAGACATTGCTTCAGAGACGTCCATTCAAATAAATCAAAACGGGTATAATTCTGGACACGTATTCGAGGTTCGTAACTATTACCAGCAATTCGCTCGTAATCTAGACAGTGCTTCAGAGATATCCATTAAAATAAATCTGAACAGGGATAATTCTGCGCGTTTGGTCGAGGTTCGTAATTATTACCACCAGTTCGCTCGTAATCTAGACATTGCTTCAGAGGCAGGCGTTCAAAGCCGAGATAGTTCTGAGCACTTATCGGTAGAGGTTTGTAATTATTACCAAGAATTTGGTCATGATCTAGAAATTGCTTCGGAGATATTCATTCACATCAAACAAATACTCTCCGAAATAATATGCCAATGTTTTGACACAGTAGTTATACCAATGTGTGCATAAGAAGGTTACTATAATATATGCTACCGTGATATAAAGTTTTTAAAATATATGTCTGAACTTAATCCAAGTATTATAACTTAACGCTTTAAAAAAATTATTTTGACAGTGACATTGACTCTCATCAATTAATGTCTTAGAACTGCTGAAAGCAAGTTTGAACATCGAGTTTGAATAAACTCAAATATGGTGCATGAAATGTAGATGATTGACGCCATTTTAAACTGGAGTGTGAATGGATGGAATTTGGGTGTACAGCCAGTCTGTTTGTTTCGATGATTTCAGCGAGCCACTTCCCAGAGTTAGCTGTAATTCACTCACAATCATTTTTATAATTGCCTTTTCAATTGTGTTGGTGTTTTTCGTGAGACTGGTTCTGTGAGACATAAATTACGTGCTGGTAGACCAACTGTTCATTCAGAAGAAGTTACAAATAATGTTCGTCAACGTATAGAAAGTGAAACCACAAAACTTCTTAAACGGGTTTCTCAGGAGATTGGACTTTTTTATGGAACATGCCAGATAATTTCAAAGAAAAACTTACACATGCATTCCGTATAAGATGCAATTACATCAGGCTATTTTGCCGGTAGACTACCCTAAACGTCTTGCTTGCTGCCAGTGGTTAGCTAATAATTTAATGCTAGATAATGACCTTCTAAATTTGAAATTTTCTCTAATAAAGCGTGGTGTCATCTTTCGGGGTACGTCAATTCTCTAAATACTCGAATGTGGAATAGTGAAAATCCTCATATTTTTGCTGACTTTTTTCTGCAATTTGGTGTTTGGCTAGAAGTTTCTCGTTGCAGAATTGTTGGGCCTATTTTTTTAATTTTACAATTAATGCTGTGGGGTATAGGAACATTTTGAATGAATTTATTGAACAGCTGCTCGAAGATGAATTACAATGTGGTGCAACGGCACACACAACACAAGAAAATATTACTTTTCTTCGTCTTTTAACGTTCGGATTATAAGCTTACATACGGAAGTTGAATTTCCACCACGATCACCTTCTTTTGACAATTATGGACTTTTTCGTGTTTCCTCGCCTAAAGAACTGACTATTTAAAACTCCTATTGGTAATTTGCAAGATCTGCAGCAAAGACGTATTGAGGAATGTACATTAATAACGCCCGGAATGTTGCAAAATGCCTTTAATACCATGAGCAGGCGTATAAACTTGGGAATTGAAAAGAATGAACAACAATTTCAACTCTTGCTTTAATTTTGCCTTTTTTTTTTGTTAATAATATCTTGAATACCAGCTGAACTTTTTGTTTTATTGTATCTATATGAAAGGACATATTTATTGATGTTACGATGGCTCTGTCGAAATAATTTTCAAAAGGTAATGTTTTGTTACGAGTATTGACGTGTTTTATTTACCTGATAGATCAGTTTAGGCTGCAGCACCTAGATTATACAGCCAAACAGCTCGTTTGTGACGTTAATAGTAATATTTCGTTGGTAAATGTCAATTTTGCTTCTATTATTGCAATACACCATTTTCTATTATGACAGTTTTACCGATCTTAGGTAACAGAATAAACCACTGTTATAGATACGATAAAATCCACTAGCCATTATAAAAACCTACGTAAATTAATTTAGATCAACGCTAATTACCGAATGACGAGAAATTTTAAAATCGTGGCCATGGATAACACTCAACCACTTTAGCAAATTGTCATCTTTAGGGGATTTGAAAATGTGTTCTTTTTTTATTTAAACTTTTATTATGTTCGATTCACAGAATCTGTTCACCATTTCTGTAAAAGCATTAAGTCATAAAGATTAAATAAGCTTTCTTATCGCACCGCAATAGCAAACTGTACGTCGGCTAACAGCAGATGATAACTAGTTGACAATTCTAAACTGACATCATAGACTAAACAAACCAGACTGGTAACTAAATCCTAAATTTTATCCGGATTACGCCTCCTTGGTTAGCAAATGAAAATATCAATCCTCTACCGTCTTTGTCATATTAACTGAACGGGAGATGAGATGGCGCTAGCGTCATTTGAAATTTTTTGTTATGTTGTGGTTATTTCATCGATGAAGGAATACATATTATATACCTTCAATCAATGTCACACGTCATTCCAAACAATATTTCAAATTTGACGTATTATTGCAAGCCTTTCTTGTTCTACATCATATTAAGTATAAGTAAGTTGATATTGATCGTGAGTTTATGATTAAATAAGTACAGACTGAAAATTAGTGAACTGTGGTGTAATATAAACTCATAGGAATATTTAGCGTTAGAGTGATTTAATGTATTATATTGTGTATGTAAAATAAACAGGGATTTCTATCAATAATAACATCTAAGTATTCGTATTTTTTAAACGTACAAGTTGAGGGTATGTGTGATTTGTCCAATAGTTTTGTGTATTTTTCTATTACATTAATAACGTATTAAATACACATATTCTAAAAACAAGCTCATTTCAAATTCCGCGCCAATATGGTGCTAGCGCCATCTCCGTACCCGTTCATTTATGTGTGACAAGGATAGAAGATCTTGGATATTTTTCTATCAAGTAGTTGCCGGTCTAGTTTGTTTAGTCTGTGCTGACATTTTATTGCCGACGTCAATATGAGGTTGCAATAGGGCTGTTCATCTTTATTATCTAGGTGGGGTTGATTAAACTGATCTTATATATTCAAAGAATCACTTGAAAAGGGTAAGTGGACAAACTACTCAGAACAGTCAATTTGCATACAAATATCAAAAGAAAAGGAAAGCCTTCCCAATTTATAATATTATAGGAATTCCTTTGCGCTGAAATTTTTTTTTTAATTCATTACTTATTTCCTAGCTATATACAAATTTATATATGTTAACACATTTTTTATGTTTTGTTAACTTTCCTTCGTTCCATTATTTTCCCTTTGAATATATCTTTCCTGCAATCTTCTTCCGGTTTTCTTGGCATTCCCCGTTTATTCTCTATTGATATTTGTTGCTTCCTAGATTTTTTACTTATATATTACTGTTCATCTTTTGTATGTAGATGACGACCTCGCCAACTTAGTTGAGGCTGCTGTATAAATGCCAGCACTGATTGCAATTTGGTCAATCTTTGTTTTATTCCTTGTCACCATTCTAACCGCTTCTTTTGTTTTTTTTTGTCAGACAACATACCTCGCATCCATGTGTAAGAATTGGTTTATAAACAGCTCTGTAGATATTTACTTTTGTTCCTGCTGATATCTCCTATTTTATTGTTAAAAGCTTTATTTAACCTGCCTGTGACTGAAAATAGTTCGAGAAAAGTAATATCTTATTTTTCAACATTATAACGATGACCATTCATAGCAACATTTTTCCAATAAGACTTTATTAAAAATTTCTCCACAACTTCCTTCAACTATTTAACTACTATAGAGTATGATGATTGCATTTCCAAACTTAATTCATATGCTAAATGGCAAACGTTTTTAATTATTATTCATATAAATAAATAAAATAAATAAAAATATTACATTCCCTCCTATGTAGCCCACATTTTGCATTTTTTTGTAAACGGATATCAAACATGAAGTATATGAAGCGCATTCTAGTTTTAAGATGTCTCTCTACTCTTAGCTGTGATACTATACTTAATCATTGACTAATTATGATTTTTTTAATATATAAATTGATATCGTGAAATTAGATTGTTTTAAGAACTTTTATTGTAGGCGATAAGAAATTTGACTGATTCTTCATTTGTACTAATTTAAGCTATTTCCTCAAAACTATTAAGATTTTCTTTTACATTTTAATAAGTACGTTTCATATCACTTACACAGAATTTTGTTAGGATAAATCCGAATGTTAGCGGGATACGAATCCACGTATTACCTCACCATTCTCTAAGAGGACGCTCTAACCACTAGGCCACCACACAGAACAGAACAGATCATGAAAAATAATATTGCCCTTTGCAACATTTAATAATTCAATTGAGATTGTCTCACGATCTTTGATAGGGGGGGGAGGGTGACTGTTAAGGCACCCATCCAACAAATGGAATACTATCATGGGCGAGATATGGGAATACGTTTCAGCTCCAATCAGACTAGACCGACTCGTGTTTTGTCGGCTCTCGGGGAAACCGGTAGGTGATACGGTGCCCGAGAGCCGACAAAACACTAGTCGATCTAGTTTGAGTGGAACTGAACCGTATTCCCCTATCTCGCTCATGTTATATGGAATACCGTTGGTTCGAATATGTGAATTACCTAGTAGGGACATACTGTTACACACACTTTACGCAATAAAATAAAAAGTACAAATCAATTTAGGATTAAATATTATTAGTTTATTAGCAGACATAAATGACATATAAAACATGAAAGATCGTTCAAAATGACAGCCTTTAGCTTTAATGCAGGCCTTAAGTCGCACCGGCCAACCATCAATCGCTACACGCACCTCGTTCATCGGAAAGGTAGCCACAGCTCGGATCAAGGCCTGTTTCAAGGAGTCAATATTACTGTATCTTTTGTGGCAATACCATGTCCTCCAAAACAGCCCATAATTTGTAATGTAAAGGGTTTAGGTCCGGGCTACCTGACGGCCAATCTTCTGTGCTTATGAAATCCGGTAAATTGTTTTGGAGCCAAGTCTGCGTGGGTTTGGCCTTAAGAGCTGGTGGAGAGTCTTGCTGGAACGTCCACGGCTGATTTTGGAAGAGGGATCGGTTTAGTGGCTCCACAATGGTTTCCAGGACGGATTCCTGATACACTTTGGCAGATGTTTTGACGCCCTTTTCACAGAAATGCAAATTGGTAACACCATCGTAGGAAACACCCCACCAAACCGTAACTGACGCTGGGTGGTGACCTCTTGCAACCCGTGAGACCACTTCAGTGGCTTCCTTAGATGATATTTTTTCATAGGTGAAAAGGACTTTTTTGTAATGATCATACGTGTACTTCGATAAGATTTTATGGCCCTATTTTTCTTAAGAGTCGCAGTCAACAATTGGCCTGTACGTCGTTTGAATTCCCCAAGTCCTAAGTCTTTTTTGATAAAACGACTTATTGATTTTCGAGTCATATCCACTTCAAGAGCCATAATTTTTTTCTTCCACAGCGGATTCCGCTTAATTCTGGACGTCCGGATCGCAGGCGGTCTTTGATGTCCCCAATCTCCTTAAACAAATTAATGCATTGATAAGCAAACATTCAGCTTATTCCGCGTGGTCGGTCGAAGCATCTCAAAAATATCTCCTTTTTTCATATTGCATTTATACAATGCTATAATTGCGATTCGATTATCTTTATTGGACAATTCCATAACGACAACAAACACATGCGTCAATTATTTGCACATATGACTAAGCTGTAGTTGGCTGTCAGAAATCATGTGTTTTTAAAGGCAGCTAACTACTGCGACGGGGTGCGTTCAAAGTTGTAACAGCATTTATGTCCCCACTAGGTATTTCTAATACGAAGGAAGTGTTTTTCTGCATAGTCTTCTTTTACCCAATACATTTAATCCAACGTTTTTCAAGACCTTTCATTCCTTCAGAAAAATAAGAACTTCCAAATTTTCATTTAGAGCTTCGATTATTTGATGAGAATTTCTTTTCAGTCAACCATTTCTTGAGATTCGGAAATAGAAAAAAATTCCAAATGCGAAAAATCTGGCAAGTAGGGTGCATATTCACTTAATTGGAATAGTAATTCTTGCAGTTTCGCCGTAGCAATTACCTACTTGTCAGATGGGGCATTGTCTTGGTAGAACAAGACTTTTTTCTTTGTAAATGAGGCCTTTTGACTTTGATTTCTGAGTTCAGTCTATCTAATTACGACGCATAATACACGCCTGTTATTGACCTCCCGTGTTGCAAGTAGTCGATAAAAATTATTCCTCGGAAATCGCAAAAGACGGTAGCAATCACCTTTTCAACTGATGGTATCGTCTTGGCCTTACTAGTGTCCACTGCTTTGATTGTTTTATTCTCTGGAGTGAAGTAGTGTATCCACGTTTCACCTACGGTTACAAAACGTCTTAGAAACTCTACAGATTATGCTCGAACAAGTCTAGACATCACTGAGAAATGGTCACATGGTCTTGATTTTCGTCGACTGACAGCAAACGCCGCACCCATCTTGCACTGAGCTGTCTCATGTCCAAATGTTGATGTAAAACTTAATGTGTGCGGTCAGATGATATGCTTAATGCCTCTGCTACCTCTCTCAGCTTTAATCGGCAATCATTCAACACGATTTCATGAACTGTTCTAATGGTTTCTTCATCTGTAGATGCTTTTGGTCTCCCAGAACGCGGTGCGCTTTCTATGTTTGTTCGACCACGTTTATGGTCACCAATTCAGTTCGCAACAACGGCAAAGACTCACCATGAACTTCGTCTAATTCCGTTTTTATATCTTTAGCATTTAAGCCTTTCAGAAAAAATGTTTATTGACTGAACGAAATTTGGTTATTCATGATTAGCAAAATGCACACTCTGTTTTAACAGTGTTGTTACGGTTTTATTAATTTTATCCTAATGAACAATTATTTAGGAATGTTGTAATTTCGATTTTTTTTAATCTATGGCAGACTCCTTTCTTACTTTGCCTTGCTGTTTATAATATTGCTTAAATCGCATGCATGTGTAGAAATAAACCCCTTTCGCTATGATTCGTGGCGGTGCACCTGACACTCAAATTTAATCATTTTGTTTTCGGGAACTAAAAAGAAAATCTTCTATTGTGTTACCAAAAACGTCAACGAAGGCAATATGTTTGAAAAGCACATTTTCTAATCTTAACAAATTGTGAATAATTTGATTGGGATGATTCCACCATCCCCTTGATTTTAATTAAACTAGTTTAGCTTCGGGAGGCGAACTATGAGGTTCATGATTATAACGAAGCTCCCGACAAAATTTACATTTTGACTCTTCATAAAGAGTTTTTTGCAAATAAATCCCGTTAAATAATAAATAATACAATCGAGTGTTTCAGGTACGTCAACATCATAAATACCGCGCGATCATTTAAATTCTAAATTAGAGCAGGCTGTGAAATTTAAATTAAGTTGGTATATAAGTACTAATTTACAATTTGAATTGTCAAAGTGACGTTTCAAAATGTTAATTAATCATTAATTGACATTCTGGACAACCTAATAAAAAAAAATCCCGCCTGCTATAATTTAGAATTTAAATGATCGCGTGGTACTACGGTATCTTCAAATAATTCCCAAAATTCACCCACCAGAAGATCGTCTAATTTATTCTGGATTTTACTTTAGAAAACAACAACAAAATTATGGCACACGTGTTTACTTGTATTCATAGATATATTTTCATTATGTTCTTTGGAAGTTGAGGGTTCATTAAAATCTAAACAAAAGTTATTGTGATTAAGATTTTAGGAATTGTATTAGGTAGGACGTTTGACCTTTATTTACGTCGCATATATTATGTAGTTGAGGTTTTGCAAGTGGGACATATTCATAACGTTCGATCAGTCTTCTTTTCTTTGCAGGATGTTTTGACAAATAAGATGGGCAATTGGGATGCAGGGTTTTGCACTGTCTTTTAAACGAGGGAACTTACAACAAAAAACGAGAAAAGAATATTGCATTGATCGATTAAGTCTGATGATCAATTTCTCTACTGAAAACATGTATAACGCAGAAAATTATCCCTCTTCAATATCCCTCCACTCTTATCGAATACTACTACAATAATTATGTGTTCAAAAATCAGACATTCACCATTGGTATATTCATTTATTGGAGGAAATTTAGCATTCAAAATTATACGTGAATAATTTAAAACTTATCGAATAAATTTCTATGATAACTTCACGTACAATATCTTCTTTTAAAAAATATTTTTCACACAAAGCGACTTTAATTGTTAATTGTTTGCCAGTAGGTATCATGGCACTCCACTCTTTTAATTTGTTTTTGGGCACCTTAAATAAATACGCGTTCTCTTTATTGCCACTCTTCTTCCTTCGGAACATTATCAAAAATTAAATACCAACACCGAATCACAAATGCCAAAAATGAATGTCAAACTTTGCATACAAATCTGTACGCTAGCAAGATTCTGTTTTCGTGCCAAGCGCCTTTTCCATCTTTGTCGCTACTTCTCTCTGGCACGTTGACCACACTCGAGATTCGTCTGTCACGAAAAGATACCGTCTCGGTTCACCTTCTTTATTATACATCCGTGCTATATGTACCAATATGTACGAACAATCTAAAAGTTTAACATTATATATTACAAGGGACACTCAAACCACATGACCGGAATGCGCGCAAAACGCCATCTTCTGGTTCGTTCTAGAAGCATTCCGATCTTCCCTCGTAAAATTCCCCCTAATGATTATCAATATGAAACGTATTTATTAAAAGTAGATAATTATAACGACGAAAAAGTGTATTTACACCTTAGTGTTTCAGATTAAGTATTATTATGGTAATTCTCCAATTTTGCTATGTATTTTATTATACCGTATGTGTCAATTTTGATTAGGTATAGGGATTCAATGTTTACGTGCGATTTATACGTATATAAGTAATACGTGGCACCCCTACTGTCCGTCTCCAATCCCGGCAACAATCGACATCACAACGATTTTCTCCGATCTTCCCACTTCTCTCCACCAGATTTTACATTCAATGTTTAGCTGCGAACACGTTGCGATCTAGTCTGCAATAAAAGCCGTCTTATTACTGGAACGGGAAATATAAAATGGCCGCCGCGATCTCCTGATCTAGTAGTTTATTATTATTTTGAGAATCCTTTTTTATTTACCTTATTTTTAATTTTATTAGAATTACGCTTTTGTTTGTGTTATGCAGTGTGAACGCAGCTTAATAATTCTCTGCATTTACTGAAAGGAAAAAGTAAAGCAAATCCTTGCAACTCGTAAATATTATTTCTGAACGCATTACAAACACCCAAGCCGGTGGTCGAATAGTTACTGCTAACCACCCTAACTTGTATTTACGAGCATGCATCGGTCATGCTGGCATTGGAAAGGAAAGAAGGGGTACTGTGTTGCCAGGTACTGTATGGCTAATGAAAATTGATACATGCTGTATACATATTTTGCATATGCGAACATAAGATATGCAGGAGTCGATCCCATTCGGACAATACACGAACTAATAAAATTAATATTTGTTCCAACGACTTGGGCAAACCAAACACTTACCAGAAATACTAAAATCCTTTTCCTAATTTTCATTAGATCCTGGAAAAACCAAACACCATGAACCTTGCTGAAAATGTCCTCAGTAATGATAATATACTCTATACTGCCACAAATATAAACCAGCAGTTCCTCTAATCCAGAAAAGTCGCTTTTAAACCAAAGGTATTTGCTTTTATTATAATGTTAATTAAGAATATTTTTCACTATATTCCTTTAATAATATGTATTTTAATTAATTTAAAGTTTTAATATGATATGATAGTAAATTTTTAATTAAACAGACAGTGTTTCGATACTCGTTTTTTTAGTATTAATTTTAAAAAATGTAATTACTGTAGAGAGAGTATGAATTTCAAAATATCGGACTGGTAAATATTAATTTAACTTTAGACAAGAAATGTGATACATTATTTTGAAATTTATTCTTCTCGTTTATAAATAAGCTATGCATAAATTTATTATTATTGTTGTTCTGAATATTGTTCAAATTATTTAATTGTAATAAAGAATGTTTACCGAAATTTGAATTTTATTTATTTATATTTGGATACTTTACGGGCTAGTTAGAAATACGAGGGGATCTTATTTACCCAGAGCAATGAACGAAAAGAGTTTGAAGAAAAGTCATATTTTAACTTTGCTTACATTTATCTTTTCTGATTTAAACGTGGTATAGTTCCTTCTTCTAATTAAAATTATTCCAAACAATACTCTACAAGTAAAAGCCAGATACATTTCCAGTACAAAAGTATTCATTTCAACAGAAATAAGAACATCACTTTATCATTTTCTGTTCATATAATTTACTTTAATCACAAGAAAATATACAGGTGCATTTGAAATAAGAGGACAACGTATGTGTTCGGTTTGCGTGAAGCCAATATATTTTGGTGATGGACTGTAGTGGCGACTCCACGCTAGTTTTCTCAAATGTTAAGTATATTTAAGGACCAAACGCTGTTCGTAGATTTAATAAAAGTCCAGTACTGTAGCACTAATTATTTTATTTCAACTAGACCTTAATTGACACGTTTATTTAATTCGGAATACTGGGTTGCAATCCAGTGGCGGCTGCTGCAGGGAGGGCAACGGAGCACTGCCCCCCCCCCCCGTGACAAATTGCCCCGTAACAAATTTCTTTTAACAGATAAATTAATTATAAATACCTAATTTGTATGTAATTTTTCTGATTAGTTTGATAACAAATAATATGTTTTCGGAAGTAACAGTCCGTCTTTTCAACGCGTTTAAAAATCGCAGTCTGACGTAGGCTCCGGGGCACCTCGCGCGACTGCCCCGTCTGCATTAGAAATCGAGCGATGAAACTGGCGCGGGTAGCGTGCGTACATATGTAGGCGGCGGGGCACTACTCTATGGTGGCGGTCCAGTATGTAATATACAGCGGTGAGTGTATGTTGTAATTTCTATCGGTGCAAATGCAACTATGAATTGCGTTAGTAACATTAAGACAGAACTAAAAAAATCTAGGTCTCCCTATACCAGATTTATTGATTAAACTAGAAGATCACAATTAGAAAACTAATAAAACCGTGACGAGAAAATTCAACAGAAACTCTTACAGTTTATCAGACTGGTTGTGTGGGTGTAATGTGCAAAATGCTTTTTTCGATTTCGGTGCTATAAAGTTCACTTTACGACATCCGTTTTGGTTTCAAAAGTATTTCTTTATCGCACGCTAATTTTGTTGTTTTGACGTTGGTAACAAAAAAAAATGGAACCAAATTATATTTAAATGTCAAAATGTAAGCCTTTAATGTAATAAACATGTGCAATAGAAGTTGTACAAAGAATAAAAAGCACACATGCTAACATTTTATTTACTAATTAACAATATAAATTATTAAGCAGAGTTGTATGATAAGTTTTCTGATTCTACTATTGAAATCTACTTCCAAGGTTGAATAGTACAACTGTTATAAAAGTTTGTTTTTGATAATATGTCGAGACTATCTTGGCGAAAGATTTTGTAAATTGTCTTCTGCTGTTTTGCGAATCTCTGGGAGCGTGCAAAGTAGAAAAAATCAAGTGAACGGTGTTTTTCTACTTTGAAGAGAATAAAACATTTTCTAGAAATACCATGCAGGAAAGCAGACTATGTGCCTTAGCAATGTGTTCCATTGAAAAACAATTACTGACATCAACACCAAACTTCAATGAATGAGTTATTAATCATTTTGCTGATCGTAAGGAACGGCGGATGGATTTTATTTTCAAACAAGTTAATTAAATAGCATATTGAGTTTGTTTTTTGTCTGTACTTAATTTTTGATATTAAACACTCAGACCCCCGGTGCCCTCCCGTCCCAAAAAATCACGGGCCGTCACTGTTGCAATCCATTCAGTTATGTTTGTAATTATTTTAGTTGTATATTGAAACAAACTGTTTTTGTTTTTACATCCAGAATGGAACTGCTTTATTTTTAGTTTTAAAACGAACTGTTCGATATTACATCATGAATTGAAATGAATGTTTCTTAACAGTAAGAATATCTTCAAAATATGAGTTTCTCCCATCAAACAAAATGCTGTTGGCAGATCACCCTATTTTCTGACGTCAACCTAAACATTTCATTTATTAATAATAATGTACTGATTTGCAAAGTTCTAACGGAAATTCCTGATAACCCTCTCGTTTGTACTTTAGTTTAAATTATGTACAATAAATGTGAAAGATGCTCTTTTGTCAAAGAAAAAACCAACCAAAAGGTTTTCGGTACAAAAATAATATGCCGATATTTGCGTCTTTTGAGGAAGGATCATAACCTTAAAAGTAGTGAATTTTTAACGGTAAGAGATGTAATAGATGTAAGGGAGTGATTCTTAGGAATCGCTTGCTCATATAGAAGAAAAATGAGAGGATGAGGTCAGCATCGGGATCGACCAATGAGATGACAAGGAAAAACCCAATTCACGGTCGAAGATGTGTAATCGAATAGGATATTATCGTGTATGGTATGTTTTTCTGCAAGTGAATAAGAAAAAGTTTGCTACAGCTGAGTCGCTCTTGCAACCGACAATGCGCCACTTAAATTAAAATGGCGTCAAATTAGAGATGTTGCAAAATTTTACCTGTCAAGTAATATATATAACCTATAAAATCCATTTCAGGACTGTGATATATATATAACAATATCCATACACCTTTTGACATTTGCCATAATTATCTTTCGACGTTTGTTGTAATTGTCATCTAAACTTTTTAAATTTGTCAACAATGCTTGCCTCCTAAACATTATAGCCATGTTATATAAAATGGAGGTGTAGAAAAAATAATATTTAATAGCTTTATTTATAATATGTAATTTGTAACTGGCTTTCATGTAATTGTATTTTACTATGGGAAGGTAGGTACATATCCTGAAATACTAATTAATTACTTTAATTTTATTGAAATTGTTCCGGCCGATCAAAATTTGTAGTGGTATTGAATCAAAACGACTCGACTAATAGGTACCTAACTACATTATTAGTATTTATTCAAATATAGTTTATTTTTTCTGCCAATCTACGCTGTTAAGAGGGATTCACACTGATGCAATTAGTTGCAGCGATTTATCGCATGTGAAAAGTTGCATGAACGGTGCAATTTTTAAGAATTGCACGGTTGGTTCACACTGATCAGGAAGTACAAGCAATTTTTCACAGATGCAATTTTTTTTTGTGGTACTGCCAACATGAAATAATTATATGTCATCATTATTTTCAATGTATAGCGATGGAAAATAATACATGTACTTTGGTACATTTCATAAGACAGGTTGGCAGCATAAAAGTTACTAAAAAATTGCATGCAATTTCTTCAAAAAATAGAACACGCTCTAATACGTGCAACTTTTCACATGCAACAAATTGCATAGTGTGAACCCTCTTTGAATCATTAGAACAGATTTAAGGAAAAGGTTCGAACAAAAAATACATGTAAAAGTGCATTATCTTTATTTGTCGTATTTGAAAACATGTTTTATGGACTAGATTGCAGTGTAATGTGTTATCAGATATGCAGCATTAAATGAGCATTCCAATCTTTTTGTCATAAAAATAACACTTTCACTGGCCAACTATAATGCAGTTCATAAAAGATTTGATAATTACGTATATTCTAATACTAAGGTAGGTATATTAACAATTTCCCTACAAAAGATAATTTAACATAGGTACCCAAACTTCTACTCCTTTTAAATAAAATAACCTAATATCGTAAACATATCATTCCTTCTGGAATACATTCAAAATGCACAGGAACGTACATCATGCGAGAATATTCAGTTCTAATTATTCGACTATAGACATTAATGCTTCCTCTCATCAATTATTTACATTTACTGCTGAAATATAACATGCAACACAACATTTGAACTCTCCTGATGAAGCCATTAAATATAACGAAACATTGCGAAATTTGAATACTTAAGTTTTATTTATAGACAGGTCACGTATATCTTTTCAACTCTTTTCTAAATATACCTCTAGGTGTGTAGAGATTCTAAAATTGTAATGAAATATAAGCAACGAACACATATTGTTTGCGAGACGCTTTGTAGTGGGGAAAATACAAGAGTTTGTGTATAAACAAACAATAGCAGTTATTGGAACTGTCGTTGTATTATTTAATTTTATTATTTTTGCAATGGATAACAGAATTATTTTAATAACAAGATACATTCACTATGCCTAAAGCAAGTAAGAAATAATGTCTTTAATAAAAACGATTGATTTTTAAGTGTTAATATTTATTGTTTAATTATAGGTGGCTTTAAATAAGTCGTATTATATTTTCAATATTGGCAGTGGCAATTTACTATAATTTCCTACGAGGAAAGAATTCTATTGTTTCCTCGTAGATAATTTCATACCAAAAACATTTTAGCGTGTTAAGTTACAAGCAGGACATACAGTCCGTACTAAATTTCATGAGCAAAAATTCGTGGAAGACCGCTACGTCACTTTCTTGGAATCGACCCGACCCTCGAGAAGAATAGGGGACGCATAGGCGGCGGTCTTTCGCCGTACAATTATTATAGCAAATATAGCACTTTCGGCTGTTACTTTGTGAAGATTCATGAAGTAGACGCTGGCTTACCCGCTTTATTTCTCGCGATTTAATTTCTTACAACAAACAAAACTTGCCGAAGATCTCCTCAATACTTTCTGAATATTCGCCAAAAACAAAATACCGAGAAAAAAGCAAGGCACGCCACTGCTTGCAAATATCTAGTCGAGGTAGAGCCTTCCGTCGGCTTTATTCCAAGAAATAACGTAGCGGTCTTCCACGAATTTTTGCTCGTGAAATTTGGTACGGACTGTATATTCAGCTATATCCTTAAACTCCGTATATATATATTCGTATGAAACTACATGACAGGTACAAGAAAAGAAACATATATAAATTACATTACAAAAGTAGAAACATATTTAGAAGGGCCATAACTGCAGGGGGGCCTCTAAAACACTGCACCATTTGGTCTAGGATGTAGGAAAAAACCTGCAGAATAAAAAAACCTACATCACAGTGCCACAAAACTAAAGGTCTTTAGTTGTTAAGATCTAAGCAATCTGCACTTTAAAACCACGTAGAAAATTTTAATTCAACTATTCAAAATGGCTGCCTGTAGACGGCACTCAATCTTCAGAACGTCGCCGTCGTAATAATTTCTTGTACGAGGATTTGAAAAACCCGCCTTTATAAGTAGTTCCGGATGTCCTAGAATTTCCTATAATTTGACACCTGTCATGATTCGAACTGTCTGTAAAACAGGAATATTACGCCATTATGAAGCTTGTATGCAAGCGGTGATTTTGAACACTTGCGACGTAGCTTGAAGATATTGTAAGCAACAAATTTTCACGATGTGTTTTTGAAACGGTCACAAACAACTGTTTCATACATTTCAATATGTCACTGCCAAATTCCACAAGAAGTCCTAGCATGTTACGTATTACTGTGTTTAGAATGCTATCAGCAATTTGAAGAAAAGGGAATGTTGGTTAAGAATAGTTGACATATTTGGGCTTCAATGTTTAAAACACTTTTAGTTCCATAATTGTATCTATTTAAGTAACGGAGATATTATTTGTACTTTTGCGTTTCAGAGGGCGAAATTCGCAAGAATGTTTGATGTCGTTTAAATCAATTTTTGTTTTATTATTGTTATAAGACATTTAGCGGCATCAGCATATCTATATATTAATACGTGAAGAAAAATATTTGTACCCATTTTTAAGCATATTGCGTGCACGGATGACTGTGAGATTTGGCATAGTTAAAGTTCATATGGAGAAGGAGTACAGCCAGACAAAATGTCCTATATAGTGGATCGGAAATGTAATATTGGTTGCATAGCACATAATAAGCAAAGGATGTCCGAGTACATATTACACATAGGGAATATATAATAAATATATGAAATAATAACTCAATATCTAAGTGATTAAAAATTCATTTATGACCAAATATTTACACATTTGTAACCGCGGGAAAGATTTTTACTAGAATAACAATTCATTGTAATGTGGGTTGCCTAATTTTAATTTATTTTATATAAACTTGTTTTTAATATTTTGACATTTGAATTAATTTTCTTTAATCCGATAATTTTTTTCTAAATTTGATTCTTCAGCGGGGTAGATTACTAAATTCTTCATAAGTTGACGTTGAAAGGTTTTCTCCAAATTTAAAATCAACAAAAATATCTTGCATCTAAAATCTGCTATTTTTCCATTGTTGACAGATCCACTATATAGAACCCTTAAGGTCGAATTTCGACCACTAGTACCAATCTAATAGATTTAAAAAGTCAAAACTGTTTGCAATAAAGTCATTACTCCTTACTCCATATGCATCTCAGACATATGACATAAAACTGTCTATAACTCAATTAACAAATTTTGTTGTAAATGTGTTTAGTTGGAATACATATCAATTCTATTTTCAATATTAAATGGCTCCATCACTTTTATTTCTGTGCTGTTGGCAAAGTGTCAAAACGTTTAGTATTAAATACTAAGTCATTTAAAGGATTAAATAAAATCATACTAGTACTACAGCAGCGAAAGAATATACCGTAGTCGACAAATTTTAATTTCTGTTTACAGCTCAATTCACCGGTACGAAAGTAGAAGAGCAAAACAGCACGGCGAAATAAAGTAAAGACAAACATATAGCGAGGGGTAGTACACCCGGCAAACGTTTGCTATCAAATGTGAAAATCTCCCGACTGCGTTGCTTCTCCCTCCACTGTTTGGAAAGCAGGCATCGCTGCATATTATAAGGTCATCTTCTGCATGGGATAGATAGCTAGTATAGAACTATAAACAGAAATTAAAATTTGTCGACTACGGTACATTTTCATTCAAAATATGTCATTTGTTTTCTAAAGATAATCTTTTATTTCACAGTTAGAGATGAATGACAATATGGAATCCATCAAGAGTTACTCGTTACTCTACATACGGTGCTTAATTCCTCTTTAAAAAAAATAAGTTTATCGGTACGAGTTATGGAAACCCACAACACAATACATGAACTTATCATGCTTTTATTACTGATAATTTACAATGAGAGGAAGTATTAAGCGTTCTTCTCAATAAAAAAAAAATATATACATAATAATATTCATATTGCACAATGTAAAAAAAAAATTCTAGTCTGTGCAATAAATAAAACATCTACGCTACACAAAACATAAAATAAAACAAATAACTTTATAAACATTACTTTGGTAATGATGTTATACTACGTATTTCTTATGTACGTTATTGACTCCATTAGATATAACCCACAAATTCGCAACTTAATGATGCATTAAACTTCCAAGCCATTTTTTTTAAAAAGGGGTGAAATTCTATTAACAATTTGTATTCTGATTACTTACAGATAAATAAATACAGGTTTTCTTTCGAAATTCACATAACTTATGCATGATAATACGCAAATCAACATGTTTTGTTTGGATAAAGTTGACCATGTTGTCAAATGTTTTATTTATTTGTGACATAACCCTAATGGCGTCAACTGTACGTAAAAAGTTATAAATAAAATAAATACTTAAACGTTTCATTTTGAAGTATTCGGTTTTATGAAAACTGATCATTTTTTTATTTTTGTTTCTCTATAGCATCTGTTTAGCAAAAAATCGCATTTAACAATCTTACACCTTTATTCTAGGCACATATATATGAAAAACTTCACCTGAATATCTTAATAATGTAAAAATTTTGTAATTAAAATAATATACAGGTAGAAAATTTATGTTCTTATCAGAAATTGAGACAGCAGACAGTAAGGCCCGATTGTTCAAATTTGGTTCAGTTTCGAGTTGTGTTCAAGTAAACTTTGCTTTAATTTCTCTCTGTGTTGTACATAGCAGTTCAGTGTAAGTTTAAGAAAATGGTGAAATTTCATAATATCGTACGGTTGGCAATGGTCACGCATGCGTCTGTAATAAAAATTGAAATTTTAATCTTAATCTACAACCACACTATAAACACATACGCAAACGTATGTGCTACACTACAGTCATCACATATAGTAATAGAATACAACAACAGAAGAGATTAGGGAATTTTGCCCTCAATGAGGGAAATTTATTAATATTATTAATCAAAAAAATTCGGTGCTGGCTGCACACTGAAAAACAATTCAAGAGTGAAAGCGGTGGAGTGTTTAGATGCCACACTGTTTTAAGCTACGAGTAAAGAATAGAGCAGGAGAGAGCATAACGTGGTGTGGAAATAGGTATTTTTTAGACGGAGTTACGCTTTTCGGTAGGTCAGTTATGTCCGGTTATGTCAAAAATGACATTTTAGTGTTTCTATAATGGTCAATTGTGTGGCTTGTGGTCGTTCTAAAACGGCAAGAACAAAGAATATTAATTTTTCTCTTCATCGATAAGTTATTTCATTGGCATTCAACATAGGCAATAATAATTTAAAAAGAGGTATTTTAAATAAATTGTCATATATCTGACATGTCTGATTATGTGTTCAGTGTCGTAACATACCGTTTGACTGAAATAAAAGTAGATATAGGGAAACACAGACACGCACACATGTGCATGCAAACATGAAATGGAGGGGTACGATAGTAGGGGAGTACAGATCGGGACCGGGTATCGAGTTACCGAGGCTTCAGTGCAAAACGTTGAAAGTTAGTATGCAGACGTTTGGTTTAAAGAATTGCTTCGCTATGTACGGCTTTTGTATAATATTTTGGTAACTGATGTATAATGTATTAACATTGAACTGAAACAAAACTATAAAATTTGTAACTAAAATAAAATTCTTATAAAAAATTAAATAAAATTCTCACATTTAAAACGAAACAAAATATTATACTTAATGAATTATACAAAATCAAAAATGTTGAAGATGTTCGAATGTCTGTCCCTCTTGCATCAAGCAGTACCCTAAACGATTATAAAACCCATTTCGTACATTGGATAGCATTTCAGACAGAGGGAGGTGGACGATTTTCATACGCCGCAACAAATAAATTTTGCACGTCTTTGTACGAATTATCCTTCGCATACCATAAACACAATCTGTATTTTTTCCTCGACAGCTAAGGGCATTTTATTTTAATATTTGCGAGTTTGCTCAGACAGAATATAGTTCACGCTCTAAAGATACGGAACGAATGCCATGCGCGCATGCTTTCGGTCTCCCCACTTTCTTGAACTGTTGTATACATACATACATAGGTACATGTTTATGTGTGTGTATTTGAGGATGCATATTAACTTTTAACTACGCCAATCTGTATATATCCAAGTCATTTAATATTTGTCATATTTTTGACGCAGATTTCATTTAAACCCGTTTATAATATATTAAAAAGAAGAAAAGAATTGAAAACATAATACACTCACGATATTTCTTTAATTATTTTTGAACTAACAACCTATTCTAAATGATTATCGAGAACACAGGAAGTGTACATATACCCTATACAAAATAGTTATGCACGCCTAGGCATTGCGGCGGCCATATTTAGTTACCAAATTTGGACAAATATTATTATTAAGGAGACTCTCTCCTGTTCTATTCTTTACTCGTAGGTTTTAAGAAATAAGTATGAAAATATTTTAAAAAACGGCCAAAAAAGAAATTTAGTGATGAGAACATATACGTGCAAGATACAGGATATCTTCACCGTCAGTTAAAAATTCTGTCATTTTATATCAATATCAAAATAATATAGCTGTTCGTATAAACTGAGTTCATAATTCTCATAACATACAACAGAATAATAAGATTGAACTTATGTTGAACTAACCATAAACGTACATATTGAATTTGGTTTCGTTATTAAGCTAAGTTCAAAAAAAAACCTACCCTAAACTAACATTGAACAAAAGAGCCTCGTACATATTGAATTTGGTTTCGTTATTAAGCTAAGTTCAAAAAAAAACCTACCCTAAACTAACATTGAACAAAAGAGCCTAAGTAGTTAAGCTCAACTTCAGTTGTAGTAAAACAAACTTTCCATGGACAGGTTTTCTATACCTTGGGGGGGGATATTCAGAAAGCAAGTTTATCATAAATAAACGATCTAGACACAGCGGCAAATTTAGGAGGACTTGCAGAAAAATAAAGTTTTTTTTGGATAATCGTTAAATATGATATTTTTTTCAAATCTAGTCGTCTTCTATATTATAGGAAAATTCAACCGTTGACGATGAAGTTATAGGATCTTTTAAATATTTGTTAAGAATTTTGTCGCTTCAGTCATTTTGAAAAAGATAGATTTTAATTTCATAGGCGCCATCAAAGGTCAATTCATTTGATCTGTTAAATTTTATAAGAGGACAAACACGTTATGAGTGATTTAGCCCTGATAGATGTGGCCGTGATATTAAATGAATGTGGTCATACTTATCGCACAGTGGCTAGAGCCCTTGGAACATCAAAATCGTCAATTAATCGCAATGTGTCACGGTATAGAGATACTGGTCCGTATGTCAGAAGGCGAGGACAAGGCAGGAAACGGTCAGCCATAGCCAAAGATGACTGTTACATAGTGTTACAATTATATAATTATTATTATGACTCGCCCAAGTCAAACACAGTCGAAAGAATGTAGCGACGTCGAAGAAAACGATCGCAATGCAATTTCACTCCAAGAGCCTCCACTCAATTATGGTTTGGGCTGGAATATGTTTGGGAGCATGCACAGAATTAGTGATCATTGACTGACAGGGGTACTTTGACTGGTGATCGGTACATAATAAACGTTTTACAAAATTGCCTTTAGCCCCACGTATTGAGGATAATTTCCTTTTAACGCAAAATAATGTTCTCCCTCATATGTGGTCTAGGCTGGAATATGTTTAGAAACGTGCACAGAATTTGTGATCATTGACTGACAGGGGCACTCTTTGACTGGTGATCGATACATAATAAACGTTTTACGAAATTGCCTTTAGCCCCACGTATTGAGGATAATTTCCTTTTAACGCAAAATAATGTTCTCCCTCATATGTGGTCTAGGCTGGAATATATTTAGAAACGTGCACAGAATTAGTGATCATTGACTGACAGGGGTACTTTGACTGGTGATCGGTACATAATAAACGTTTTACAAAATTGCCTTTAGCCCCACGTATTGAGGATAATTTCCTTTTAACGCAAAATAATGTTCTCCTTCATATGTGGTCTAGGCTGGAATATGTTTAGAAACGTGCACAGAATTAGTGATCATTGACTGACAGGGGTACTTTTTGACTGGTGATCGATACATAATAAACGTTCTACAAAATTGCCTTTAGCCCCACGTATTGAGGATAATTTCCTTTCAACGCAAAACAATGTTCTCCCGCATATGTGGTCTAGGCTGGATTACGTTTGGGAATGTGCACAGAATTAGTGATCGATGACTAACAAGGGCACTTTGACTGGTGATCGGTACATAACAAACGTTTTTCCAAAATTGCCAATGTTCTCTCGCATATCGTATGCTGTGTAACTGACTTTTAAAAAAAATGTCAGAGATAACCAAGATGGATTGGCCTGCTAGGTCTCCCGACATATGAATTCTACGAACATGTGTGGAACATGTTGGGCAGAAGGATCAAGGCCCGAATTCCTGTTCTCCAAACTACGCCAGAATGCAAACCATGTTAATGGAAGGAAGGGACAATTTGCCTTGAGAGTTAATTGACAATAGCATCAGTCGTATGCAGAGACGGATGACCACATTAGGTCAATTTATCATTAAATTTGTGTCATTCTGTTTAGTTATTGTGTTATACTTTAAATTGTATTGATTTTTTTGTAAAATTTGCAAATATCTTTTTTTTTGGAAAAAAAACAATTTGTTCCTCCTAATTTTGCCAGTGAGTGTATTTTTAAGCTATAAAAGTACATTCATTATTATGTAGACTTCTTTGTAATTATAAAAAGAACAAAATTAATGTATCGAATAATTATGAAATTATGACAAACCAACATGTCCATTATATCAAGTCTTATCAATTTCTTAATATATTTCTGTTAATTGGTGTAATACTGTAATACTAGATCATATAGCATTTCTGTACTAAATTATATTTATGGTGGGATTCTATAAAGATCTATAACATCTGTAAACAGTTCCTTTTTTTTCCAGTGAAATAGTACGGAATCCTAGTTAAAAGCTAGAGCTTTTAAATAAAGTGTTAAATAAGTTGTTTCTGCAGGTGTATGTATACACAGCGTCGCAATTCGTGAGCCACCATTGCAATCTCGTAAACGGTAAAAGGTCGTATATTTTATGTTACCAATGATATTTTAACGTATTATGTGATGTACATGTATTGTGTGAAATAATCTCACACATAAGTCAGTTATATACAGGGTGAGTCATCTCCGCGGGTAAGGCCGATTATGCCTTTACGAGTAAAAATATTTCGAAGCGGTTTTTTTCTTGCGATAGCTGCTCATTAGGAGCACATTTTAAAAATATTTTGTATTATACAGTGTTCCATAACTTGGTGGCTAACCATAGTTATAGTTTTTTTAAATGGAACACCCTATATATTATTGCATTTTTGTATTCCCCGTATAATTTTTAGTCAAAAAGTAATAAGATAGTGTAGGCCTAAAATCTAAAGTTTTTGACTTATTCCCATTTTTATGAAAAATTTAATGTTTGTATAAAATTATATTCCTCGAAAACGACGTATTAGATGGACACACTTTTTTGAAGTATTGTTTACAATAAGAGGTCTTAATAGAAGCATGTTTTATTTTTTTAGTTACTAACTGCATGTGCATAAAACTGGATTAAAATTATATGACACATTTTTGTATAAAAGTCAATTTTATTAAATGGAACACCCTGTATATTAGTTCATTTTTGAATTGCTTATTTAATTTCACATCAAAAACATGTAAGACGTTAAGTTAACACTTTAAAACTGATTATTACAGAGTTATTGTCGTTTTTTGATATGCTTTTGTAAGTTTTTGCAAAAAAGTCAATTTTTTCAAATGAAACAGCCTATATATTATTTCATTTTTGAATTTCTTATTAAATTTCACATCAAAAACATCTTAGACGTTAATACTTTAAAAGTGATTATTACTGAGCTATTGTCGCTTTTTGATATAATTTTGTCAGTTTTGTGGTTTTAATTATTATAGTATAGTACTGACAAAATAATATCAAAAAACGACAATAGCTCAGTAATAGTCACTTTTAAAGTATTAACGTCTTAGATGTTTATTTCACTAGATAGTAAAAAATGTGCAAGACTAATAGTATTACACAATGTGTAAGGAATAAAATTCAAAAATTTATAATACCTCAATTAGTAAAAATATGAGAAATTCTTAACTTTAACATTGATCTTGACTGTTACGCCTCCTAGCGGACATTTTACAAACTCCAAAATAATTTCCAGCATTTTCTCTGGAGCACTTTTACTTGCATAATTTTTACCCGGAAACAATATGACTACTGGTTTCTGAGATGTAGCCAGCGGCCGTTCTTAGTTGGCCATCCGGTACATACTCTACAGACGGCCATTCAACGCCACTACAACTCGACATCGAGCGGAGCAATTTTACTTAACACTAGGCTATTACTAATAGGCGAACATTGCTAAAAAAATTGTATTATTTGAAAAACAAATATAGGAAACGTCAAGTGGTATTTGGACGCCAATTGCTATAATATCCCCGTACTCACAAATATCTACAGATTTCAAATAACATAAATAAAGTATTATTTCACAAATTCTTTAAATAAATATTCAATGTACATTTCGCATAGTGGCATCATTCTCTTTAAATTTTGTATTATTCTGATATTTTTTAAATTGAGCTTAATTAAAACAAAAGTTTGCTCTGAAATAATTAATGCTTTGATATTGGTCAGAGAAAAGGTGAAAAAGTAGCACTCACTTGAAAATGCTGAGTCACATTAGCTATGATATAAATAAGGATTTGGACAAAGATGAGCGCTCATCATTTTTGTAATATTTCATGTACTTGTTTATTTTAGAAATCTTTGTTTTGTTTTCAGGTTTCTTTTATTATTCTAACCTGTTCTTCTATCAATAAAAAAAAAAATTAACATACTTTTTAAGAAAGCCGGAGAAATTTAATAATAATAATACATTTATTGATTCCATCACATTACAATGCTAACGAACATATTAATTATAATATTGAACGTATCATTTAGACATAATAACGAATCTGGCATCAAAAGGTAACACCTTCCCTAATCTACCAGGTGTACCGACTGAATGTGAAAATTTTTAAATGAATTTTACAGCGTTACACCATAATTCCACGAGAGACCGCTGGCAACACTGATTGTATGTGACACATAATGAAATAAATGTTATTAATATAGGGTGTTCGATTCAAAGTAACAGTAATCCTTGAAAATTTGAAGTCATGTCCGAGAGAGAGTAGATTCTAACAATTATTGATAGATAACAACTGATTATTAATACAAATCAAAGGCTTAAGCTAGGACACCTACTTTGCATTTTTCTGAACACCCGATACCTACTATTACTACGATAAATGTCAAAAGTGTTATATGAATATTATTAGGTTCATTCAGACCTCCAGTTCTGAACGGTTCTAGAACTAGTGCGCATGTCATTTGAGAAAAAGAGTTTGTAAAAGTTGTCGTTCAAGTACCTATTTATTTATTTTTTTTATTTTAGTTTGTGAATTATTAGAATATTGGTGTGATTCGATTCATCAAACTTATTTTTAATTTTTGTGACACTGGTTTCTGTTTGTAATAGGCAAAGTAAACAACTATGAGTATGTGATTGAACATATTCAAATTTCTTCAAATGGTGTTTTATTGTTTTAGAAATCACTTTCTAGTAAGTGATTCTTTCTCTAAGTGCATGTAATGGTACAATTATAGGAAATTTGGAACATAATGTTGGTAGTACAAGTTCTCCAATTCCAATTTTAAAACTGTTCGGACCTTCAGGATTTCGAACCATTTCAGAACCAGGATTTGGCCGGACATGCGCATTATTATCAGAACTACTAATTGTAGAACGGTTCCGGAACTGTTCAGAACTAGAAGTTTAAAAAACCTATTATTAGGACAGTCCTGAAATGGCTTCTGTAGGTTATATTCTTTAAAAGTAATAACATTTTTTATATCATAAATTTGACGCCATTTTTTATATATTCAAGCATGTCGATTGCTAAGATGGTTCTACTGTATATCACTTGCTAATGAAATTACACATGGTTACGTAAGACATAAATATTTACTACAAGATACATTTATATAGTTGAGTCGCATATTAAAATGGCGTCAAATTTGAGATGTTGCAAAATATTACCTGTCAAGTAATATAACCTACAAAAGCCATTTCGGGATTGTCATAAATAATAATATTTAATAGCTTTATTTATAATATTTAATTTGTAACTAGCTTTCATTTAATAGTATTTTACTATGGGAAGGTGTGTATCCTGAAATATTAATTAATTAGTGTAATTTTATTGTATTGAAATTGTTCCGGCCGATCGGAATTTGTAGTGGTATTGAATCGTCGCCTTTAGTTCGTACTCTGGCCGTGTCGCTTGCCAAAACGACTCAACTATACCTTCAAGTATACATTATTTCATTATCTACTAAATTATTTAATACAGATGATGATCAATTTCAAAATAATATAATCCCTTGTTTAAATGCGTTGTAAACACGACATTTTTTTTCTGTTTTGAAATTCTTATAGTTTACGGGATCCCAATGATGAATACACTAAGTGCCTCAGCTTATGTATTTGAAACATTCAAAAATGTTATAAGATGTTAGTTGCAATTGTCTATTAATGCGCTTTCTTTCATTAAAAAAACTAGTATTATATAAATTCATCGATGTGCAAAGCCCTTCACAATACGATAAATACCACAAAAAACGGCATTTCATGCTTCCTGACAAGAATTACTACTAATGATCTGGCACCTTACAAAAAATTTTGCAAAATCACAACCTCCAAATTAAAATTAACTCACAACATAAGCATATATGTTTTTTCTTCATTATCACAATTTTTACACATTGAAAAAGAAGAAACGTAATGATGTACGATGAACAGCAGTTATTCGGCATGCTGTCGACTTTTTCTTCTCCCCAACAATAATCTTACAATAGGAGAGTATAATATAGGCCATGGAATGAACAAAACTAGTCCGATGTAATTTACTGCACCGAACACTTTCCAATACTTATCGAAGGTAAGTAGCACGAAAGGTAACAGGCACCAGCCCATGAATACAAAAGTATAAACACGTAATAAAACATGCACCATTATGGATATGATGGTATTATCGTGTAGGAGTTTCCATAGTTTCTCATTTGATTTTAGTATTCCTTGGAGCTAAAAATAAAAAAAAAACTTATAGTATAAGATAATATAATATAATTTATTTGTTCCATGATACAATAGTATAATAGTAAAGAACACGTCAGACATATCACAGGTAAAATAACTAATAATAATGATATTTATTCATTCAATTGACCATAAAAATGGTATAGAACAACATGTACAGACGTCTCAACAAAAAGGTTGCCAATCTACACGAGCCGAGCGCATTGAGGGACTTTAACATGAACGCATTGGCATGATATTCATTCTTAAACTGATAACTCAAAGACACATATAAAGCACGTTACAAACGCACACAATAACCTGCTTGTTAAACTACATCAAATACATAAAGAACAAACAATCTGTGTGCTCCAATACCAAGTATGAAATGTATCCAAAAAAGAAATGGGTGTGCTTAAGACCACACGGCAGAAGTGAAAACTTCATCAAGGCGAGGTTAATAATACGAAATACAACTTTTTCTTTCGTTCTATATTCATTTACATTTACATTTTCCATTTTTGTTCTATATTACATTTAAAAAGTATATATATATTATTATTGTGTATACATTATTCTAGTACATTTCGCTCGGTCTGATCAAGTTTTCACTTCAAAAATTCATGCGTACGCATGTATATATACAAATAGACGATATGATAATTCTCATACGAGTACTCGCGCTGGTCTAATGGTAACGTGCCGGCCTCAAACCCGGGCGGTTCGGGATCGCATCTGCACGCGGACAAGAATTTTTCAGAAAATAAAAATACAATATTTCGCGTATTTATTCTAAATTTCAATTTAATTGAAATTAAATACCGCTAGTTAGCGTTATAATACAAAGCCGAGCGTGAAACGGTTGCCGAGCGTGAAACGGTTGCCGAGCGAGTATAGCAGAGACCGGCAGAGACGCGTTAACTATATCTCTCGCGTTCCCTTAGTCGACTCGACTCGAGTCGACTTTATCCGAACGAGCGTTACACAGCCGAGCGTGACGGCTCAGTCTGTGCCAAACAATCAACGCATCAACGCGCCCATAGAAGTTTTCACTTCAAAAATTGACGACATACAATTTTAATTCCTCTCGAAATGCTTAGTTGGAGTAAATCGCCCATTTATCGAATTATAGTGGTATAAAAAAGTATAAAATATGCTTTATTTATTTCGTAAAGACCGGACACGAGCGGCCGATGACTTAACGCTCACGCGCGATATTGAGATTTTGTATTATTAAATAGTGTTTAATTTTATTTATATAAGTGGATAACAAGTGGGTGGTGATCTATAAAATTATCACATTGCCTGCTTTTATGATCAAGACACTAATACGGCTACAATAATAAAGAAGTATTTTATCATAAACCAAAATATATTTAACGGTATATTTATAGGTTTTTATAGAATCAACCAAAGTCTAGGAGTGTATTCGACAGGTGAAAATAATGAAAAAAAACTCAAATGTTGTTATCCGATTTTTATTTGTTTTCGAGTTATAGCGTAATTTTAAATAACAAAATTTCATACATTAAAGTTTTGGTATCCCATTGTTATTATCGTTCTTTATAATATATTTTCAAAAATACCGCCATTCATTTCTAAACATTTTCTACATCGTTTACCAAGGGCGCTGGTTGCGTTCTTGATAGCGTCAGGTTGATGTTATTTAATATTTTCTGCAGCATTCCTAATCCGTCGAATTAGTGCATCACGAGTGTCCACTTTTACTTGATACATTTCATTTTTGAACCAGCCCCACAAACAATAATCGAGTGGGGTGAGGTCTGGAGACCTAGGAGGCCAACCAATGTCACTACCACGACCAATCCATCTCCCTGGAAACCTTTCATTCAAATGTTGCCTGACCGCACGAGCGTAATGTGCAGGCGCTCCATCGTGCTGGTAGAACATTTGGATTCTGATGTTTAGGGGAACATCCTCTAGCAGTCCGTGTAGTTCACTTTCTAAACAATTTAAATAGGTCTCCCCCGTGAGGCGATTTTCAAAAATGTAAGGACCAATTACAAAACCATCAATCAGACCACACCACACGTTTACCGAAAATTTATGTTGAAAGTTACTGTTCCGTCGTACGACAGTGTCGTCATATACTATTAATCATATATTGTTATTATTATTAATTTAATTATTATTAAGTTTCTATTTGTCACACTGTATATCATATATTCGTGTTCTTGGTTGACCTAATTGACCATACCTATACCTGCGCGAGAAGGTACATTTGCGATGATTTCTTGCCGGCTATTCATGATCGCACGTAAACGTAATTATAACTAAGTATTTTGGAAAAAACATTACCTTAAGTTTACGATCCTTTGTCAAAAGAAGCAGATATTTGCCTATTATTATTTACTTAGTACAAAAGGGTCTTTCCCCTTCATAAAACATTGCCTGTAATTTGCTTTCTTTGACAAAGAGACAGCATCTTTCACTTTTATTGCACATAATTTAAGATAAATTACAAAGGCAGACGGTCATCAGGAATTTCCGTTAGAACCTTGCAAATCGGTATATTATCATTTAATAAAAGAAATGTTTAGGTTGACGTCAACAAATAGGGTGATCTACCAATAGCATTTCGTTTGGTGGGAGTAACTCATATTTTCAAGTTATTCTTGCTCTTAAGAAACAATAGTACAATTCAAGATGTAACATTAAACAGTCGCTTCAAGACATACAATAACAGTACAATTCAAGATGTAACATCAAACAGTGTGTGTTCAAAACAAAATTTAAGTAGTTCAATTCCTGATTGTAAAACAATACAATTCGTATCAATATACGAATAAATAGTTACAAGCAATTCGAATAAATTAAACAAACCCGTCAATTTAAGGTGTAGTTAAAATAAATAGTTAGTGCTACAGTGCTGCAGTTTTATTTAATCAACGAAGCCTTTGGTCCTTCGATTAACATTTTGAGAAAACTAGCGTGGAGTCTTGAGAAAACTAGCGTGGAGTCGCTTCTACAGTCCATCATCAAAATACGTTGGCCTCACGCAAACCCAACAGTTACTTTCGACTGTTGCGTGTGGATTTTCGTCTGCCCATACATGATTGTTATGACAATTATTAATACCGTCACAGGTGAATGTTGCTTCATCCGTAAAAAGTGTACGCGATACAAAACGGGGATTATCAGTTATCCATCGACAAAATTCCATACGTCTACGATAATCATTTGGTTGTAGGTGCTGTACACTTTGTACATAGTACGTAAGCCTTGCTCGTGGAGTGTTTTTATCACCCTCGTTTGTGGATTGCCCAATTGAATACTGATTCTCCGTGAGCTGATAGTTGCGTCTTCTTCTACTACATCAAGAATATCTTCTACTTCTTGTAATTTTTGTCGACTGCCTCGTTCAGATATTATGCTTCCCATTACAAAATCCATAAACAAACACCATATTAGCATATTCTAAATTTGAATAAGTGTGTGGCATTTTAGTTTCCTACACTTTAGTCGTACAAACGTCAAGTCAATGTCATAAAACTCGAACAACAATTTTATAATATTTTACTCCAAGGTATGTATGTATAAGGAACGTTTCTTATGATGGCAGCGCCCTAACTATATCAACAATGAACGAGAGGTAGTGACATTAGACATACAAAACACTCTACACTATTTCTCGACTGCTTTAGATATCACCACCGCTAGTTCGGAAAACCACGAACAGATAGCGTTTCAGTTAGGAAGACTTTCCTATGATGATTTGGTACCGGGGTTTCACTGTTTTCACGAATACATACATAAACATGGCATACTAAATATACATTTTTAATTACGCTATAACTCGAAAATAAATAAAAATCGGATAACAACATTTGAGTATTTTTTCATTATTTTCACATATAGAATACACTCCTAGAGTTTGGTCGATTACTCACGACTCACCCTATATGTATATACACGGTGGCCAGAAAAATGCGGACAAACGCCACGCAGGCCAAATCTTTGTTTAATTCTGAGTTGACAATCTTAATTGAAAAAAGTAGTAGTGTTTTTTTTTTTTTTTTTTTTTTTTTTTGTAAACCATTGGTATTAATCGATTAGTTACATCAATGCATTTGAGATAATTCCATTTCTAAATTTCACCACAATGATTTTACATAGATAAATTTGACGAATTTTGCTAAATTTTAGCCGTACAACTTAATGTTTGATGGTCTCGTATGCCGTAAGGAAGGACCGTATAACTTTTTTGGATTAAGATTATCGCCTCAGAATTGAACAAAGAATCGTTCTACCTGGCGTTTGTCCGCATTTTTCTGGCCACCGTGTATATGTGTTAATATAATAAGATAAATTGTTTTTGTTCTGTATAGCAAATCTTATTTGCTTTACGAGAACCCGACGCACAGAGGTATTTTTTTAAATTATAGGTGTAAAATTGTATTTAATATACAGGTGCCCATTTTCTATCTCCCCCATATAAACTTTCTTAATATTGATGATACAGGGATCACTTAAATTAGTAAAGTTGTTAAGAAATTTGAGGAGTATTTGATAGTATTTTCAAATTCAGATTTAACATTTGTTGTCAACTTTTGAAGATATTTTAAAAAAATGAAAATTGTCGAAATTTTCAATCATTCATATCTTCGTAACCGTTAGAAATAGAACAAAACTAAAAATGGCACCTTGTTGTGCCGTAGAATTTTTTTTTCTACGTAGAATTTAATAATATTAATTAAAAATTCATGGCCATCTTAATTATCAAGATATAACATAATAAATGTTTGAAAAGGTTATCATACCAAACCTTATATCTGTGAAATCAGAAAAAAATAATCATATTTATAAAGCCATGGCCAACTATGATTCCTATTTTTAAAAAAATAAGTTTATATTTTGATAATTCAGTTGGACACGAATTTTTGTTTTAGATTATTAAATTCTACTTAAAATTACTACAAGTGGCCGTTTTTAGTTTTGTTCTATCTTTAATGGTTATTTTCAATTTTTTCAATGTCTTGAAAAGTTGACAACAAATGTTAAATCTAAAAATATTATCAAATACTGCTCAAATCTCTTAACAACCTGGTTAATTTAACAGATCCCATATCTACAATATTAACAAAGTTACCCATACATACACCAAATAAAATGGGTGAAACTAGAATATAAAACAAAAAAACAAATGAAATGTAATAAAATATGCAGCATTATCCACAGATTGCTTCTTCATTGTCGTTTGGCCCTAAGACCTCAAAACGCGTAAGTGTTATCAGAAATTTTATCAATTCATTTTATAGCCCATTTAATTTGCCTTTTAAATTATTAAAATCGGCGTAGGTAGAAGCGTGAGGGGTTGCTAAAATTTATTATATTTCGTAAGGTAAATAAAGTACGGAGAGTTTACTCGATTTGAACTACAAAATCAATAAACAATAATGCATTTTGTATTTTATAGATCACCACCCACTTGTTATTCAATTATATAAATAAAATTAAACACTATTTAAAAATACAAAATCTCAATATCGCGCGTGAGCGTTAAGTCATCGGCCGCTCGTGTCCGGTCTTTACGAAATAAATAAAGCATATTTTATACTTTTTTATACCACTATAATTCGATAAATGGGCGATTTACTCCAACTCAGCATTTCGAGAGGAATTAAAATTGTATGTCGTCAATTTTTGAAGTGAAAACTTCTATGGGCGCGTTGATGCGTTGATTGTTGGGCACTGAACCAGACTGAGCCGTCACGCTCGGCTGTGTAACGCTCGTTCGGATACTTACTATGCGGGTAAAAAGCCCACATAAAATTGCAAAAACATCCCAAACAAAAAACATGTGATTTATTATATTTACATTAAGTGTATCTTGACTATTTCATTCATAATAAGGCTATAGCTCGACCTACAAATATTAAACAGAATTTATGCTTTAGATTGGCAACCTTATTGTTGAGAGAACTGTACATTAACATTTTAAAATTTCAAATTATACTCAAAAAAAGCTATTTAAATTATAAAATACTTTTAATTCATTTTTAAAGATCTAATGTCTTCAGAACGTCAGAAATTCTTCCAGCGATTAGAAAGCATTGTCCATCAGAAAATTCTTAACAGTTCGCACATATTTTCGTAGACCACCATTCACGGCGTTTAGCTGGTTATATACTTTAGGTCCCCAGTAGCCGACGTATCTCATCTTTGTTACATGTTGCGTAAAGGTGTGTGTGTTGTCATTTTTTGAAAAATTATGTTTGTTTTCATGAACATATTTTGCCGTTGTTAATATACAGGGTGAGTCATTAGTAGCCGCTTCTTCGATTGCTCTTTTGTGTTTCAAATAAACCAAAAAACAATTAGTGGAAGATCCATGGTTGCTTGTGGCGCATATTGTAAAAATACATTAAGCTCTGACGAACTTCCGGTTTCAGCGGAAATGCACGGAACTTAATTTTTTTAAATGACACCCTATATATTTTTGGATTTTCATGTACTGCTTTAAATTGTCTGTTCAAATGGTTTTCCTTTTTCAAAATTGAGCCATTAGTTTTTGAGTTATTAATTGTTTTTGAAAATATTTGACCAAAACACGTGTTCAGAAAAAAATCATTTTCACATTGCTTTTAAAAGTAAAAACATTAGCTTTGGTGGTGCCTGTAGCCAAGAAAATTCTGCATCATTTGGTAAAGTTGCACTCGACAATACCTCAAAGAACTTTGTTTTTTCAAAGCCTACTTCCTGAAATTTTCACATACCAAAAACTTATTTTTTTTAAATGGAACACCCAGTATTTTATTGAGCCATTTTGTTCCTTTTTTTATTCTCTTTCAATTTTGTTAACAATGTCCTATACCTATCTTTTGTAATTTCTGAGATAATCACTATAGGAGTAATTAGCGGTCAATTGAAGAACTACGAGCGCTGTTGTTCTATGCACCAAAATATTCGGTCAGCCAATGGAAGGCAGAAATGGCGCCCGACTTCCTTAGTCAACTGTTAAACAAAGTAAATGTTAAATCCAACTATCTTAAAAGTAATAATTTTACAGAATGAAGAGCATCGCATTTCAATTTTTAATTCGGCAATGTCCAGTTGCAATATTTAATTTTTGACACTGGTTAACATCGAAATAAAATAAAGGTTATGTTTACTGACATATTTGAAGATGTCTTCGAAAAGTTTTAAAAATCCATCCGTAGATAGCGAAGATACTCTCTTCCATTAACATTTTCATCAAAGAAATAAGGTCCAATTATGTAAGTACCCACCATTCCCCGCCACAGTTTTAATGACCAACGATTTTAAAAGTTAACAGGTGTAATAAAGTGGGGGGTTTTATGTGTTATAATAACGGAAATTATGACGATGAACGTATTCACTTTAATAGAAGGTGGCTTCGTTGGTAAACAACAAAAAACTGAGAAAGCCAGGATAATTTATCTGCTGCCAATTGACAAAAATGTAAGCGATTCTGAAAATTTCATTTAACCCTGTGTCTGAATATGCTACGGGTGAATTTCATATTTCCTAATTACTCTGGATTCTTAAATTTGACTTACATCTAACTGACAACTAATTTTCGTAGTACTAGTATGGGAGTGTTCGACTACAGTCGTAAGTACCATAAACGTCTTATCCTCACAAGTTATTGCCTTTTCCGCTCTTTCTTTCATATTCAATACTTCTGTTCACTCAAACCGTCCCTTTATACTTGCGAAGGTTTCTGGCTTAGGTTGACATCTACCAGGGATCGCTGTGCATAAAGTCTGGATCATAGCAGAGAGTTTCTTTCAGATTCACCCAAAACGTCAATCATATCTATTAACTCTTCATAAGAATAATTCATTTGGATGATCACTAATAGCGATGTTTGTATAAGTTTGACATAAATGTATACCGACTTTCTCTAACAGTTGACACAGGCAGTCAGTCGCATTCCAGCCTTTATTGGACGAATATTTGAGTGCATAGAACAGCGCCCATAGTTCTTCAATTGACCGCTAATTACTCCTATAGTGATTATCTCAGAAATTACAAAAGATAGGTATAGGACATTGTTAACAAAAATGAAAGAGAATAAAAAAATGAACAAAATGCCTCAATAAAATACTGGGTGTTCCATTTAAAAAAAATAAATTTTTGGTATGTTAAAATTTCGGGAAGTAGGCCTTGAAAAAACAATGTCTTTTGAGGTATTGTCGGGTGCAACTTTACCAAATGATGTAGAATTTTCTTGGCTACAAGCACCACCAAAGTTAATGTTTCTGCTTTTAAAAACAATGTGAAAATGATTTTTTTCTGAACACGTGTTTTGGTCAAATATTTTCAAAAAAAATTAATAACTCAAAAACTATTGGCTGAATTTTGAAAAAGAAAAAATAGTCGAACAGACAATTTAAAGCAGTACAAGAAAATCCAAAAATATATAGGGTGAGTCGTTTAAAAAAATTAAGTTCGGTGCATTTCCGGTGAAACCGGAAATGAGTCAGAGCTTAAAGTATTTTTGCAATATCCGCCACAAGCAACCATGGATCTTCCACTAATTGTTTTTTCCTTTATTTAAAACACAAAAGAGCAATCGAAGAAGCGGCTACTAATGACTCACCCTGTATATACACCCTGTCCAGTTTAAAATGCAGTACATGGGGATATTGGAAACCGTTGAAGATACAACGTCGGTTAAATGGGAGAAAAGTTGCGTATTCATTTGTCCATGAATAATCCGACATCAGATTTTGAAATTTTTGTTTCATTGGGCAGATACAGGGTGAAAAAGAAAAAAATGCATTTTTGAAAATCTTCCATATTTTGTTTCCTAGAAGAGATAAATTTACAAAAGTTGTAAGCTAGGGATAACAAGTCATGAGGATTTTAAAAATGATTAAAAAAATCTAGGTCTACTAGATTTTGCGTGACAATAATCAACTTTTGTTTTTCTTATGGCAGCCATATTGGATTTTGACATTTTTAATATCTTCAAAAAAAAATGCTATTCAATGATGTATAACATGTTTATGTTCATGATAGTAAAAACATGAAAAATAGAGAAAGTAAGATTTTAACATAGTAGGCCGTGATAATAAATGTGACATTTGTATTAAACAACTCTAAAAGCTGTGAAGTTTATTCGGAACTGTCAGTAATCTTATTGTTAATCTCATTGTATTGTTATAAGTATCTGTACTGTGCAAACCTAAGATGGATCGTTTTACAAATAGTGACAAATATCAAATGCTGGAGTGTTTTATTTTGTGTGGAAGAAATGATGAATTGGCTGCAGAAATGTATTTCGATAGATACCCTGAAAGGCGGCAGCCAGAAAAAAGCATATTTCGCCGATTGCGTGATAATTTGATAATGCATGGAAGTTTTGTCAAACCCAAAAAAAGGCAAAACAATGAAAATATTGTTCTTCAAGCAGTAGTTGAAAATCCCCGTACGTCTTTACGGGTAATTGAAATCACACTTGTGTTACCATATGGAGGCACCGCCCTCCATGACATCATACGACGTTGCTTCGCAACAATGTTCCCGGTCCGTGCTAACGTCATTGGGAACCCCTGGCAGTAAACATCTTACAGGCTCCGCCTCTCTATATGAACATATGGACGGATCGATTAGCCAATGGGAAAGAGGATGACATCAGCGTTCCCCAATCAAATGAAGGAACGTATGATACTCATGTAATATGGCAGAGGTATAAATGCAAGCACCTCTGCATCCAGTGGACAGTTCATCCGAACATCTACTACTACACACATCTACTACTACCTCATCCATTAAGAACCATATGCCCACCGAAGTCTTCAAGTCTGCCAACGCATCCAGGCCACCTACTACGGCCAAATTGGACCAGGCCTAAGACTCCACTAGGCCCAAAGCATCCAGGCGACCTACTACGGCCAAATTGGACCAGGCCTAAGACTCCACTAGGCCCAACGCATCCAGGCCACCTACTACGGCCAAATTGGACCAGGCCTAAGACTCCACTAGGCCCAAAGCATCCAGGCCACCTACTACGGCCAAATTGGACCAGGCCTAAGACTCCACTAGGCCCAACGCATCCAGGCCACCTACTACGGCCAAATTGGACCAGGCCTAAGACTCCACTAGGCCCAACGCATCCAGGCCACCTACTACGGCCAAATTGGACCAGGCCTAAGACTCCACTAGGCCCAAGGCATCCAGGCCACCTACTACGGCCAAATTGGACCAGGCCTAAGACTCCACTAGGCCCAACGCATCCGGGCCACCTACTTCGGCCAAAATTGGACCAGGCCTAAGACTCCACTGGGATCAACACATCTTGGCCCCCAGCTACACCGCCTGCCTAACCATAGTGCCAATCGTCCACAAGGAATACGTGAGTGAGCTCAACACCCCAGTTAAGTGCTAGTGACACTGCCTCCCCAACCATAGTGCCGATCGCCCACAAGGAATACGTGAGTGCGCTCAACGCCCCAGTTAAGTGCTAGTGACACTGCCTCCCCAACCATAGTGCCAATCGCCCACAAGGAATACGTGAGTGCGCTCAACCCCCCAGTCAAGTGCTAGTGACATTGCTTCTCCAACCCTAGTGCCGATTGCCCACAAGGAATACGCGAGTGCGTCGACACTTCCCCCCCCCCCCAGTGCAACAGACGCTGTTAGCTCTTTCATAGGAGTTGGTGTAATATTTATCTCACAGCGTATACACCATGTGTCAATTTTCGTTAGCCATAGGTGATTAATTCATGCAATACGTGACAACATGGCATCCCTACTTTCCTCTCTAATGCCAGCGCGACCGATACAAGCTCAAGTTAGAGTTAGCAGTACCTATTCGACCAACGTCTTGGATGTTTGTAATGCGTTGAGAAATAATATTTCCGAGTTGCAAGGATTTATTTTTCTTTTTCCTTTCAGTATATGCGTTCACGCTGCATGACAGAAACAAAAGCGTAATTCTAATAAAATTAAAAATAAGGTAAATAAAAAAGGATTCTGAAAATAATAATATATTACTAGATCGGAGATCGCGGCGGCCATTTGATGTTTCCCGTTCCAGTAATAAGACGACTTTTGCAGACTAGATCGCAACGTGTTCGCAACTAAAGATTGAATGTAAAATCTGGTGGGGACATCGGACAAAATCGTTGTATGTCGATTGTTGCCGGGATTGGTGACGGACACGTTGCCACGTATTATTTGTATACGTATAAATCCCATGTAAAAATTGAATCCTTATAGCTAATGAAAATTGACACATACGGTATATATTTGAATTTATACTCATTTACTTGTTTGTTAATAAAGAATATCATTTATTTTGTGTGCAACCCTTGTGTTTTTATTTTAATTGTTACCCCCACCACTAAGAGTCTCTGCCGGCCCCTCTCTTACGTACACAATTAAAGTGGTGGGTAACACTTGGCGTCGCTAGGTCAACAGCTGGTACCATTTTAAAGCATGCCAAATTCAAACCTTATCGTGAAAGAGCCAGTCAAGGGCTTCAAAATGGCGACGAAATACGGAGAGCACAATTCTGTCATTGGTTCATCGAAAAACATAATGAAAATCCAAACTTTTTTGCGAAAATTTTATGGTCTGATGAGAGTCGATTTACTAACTCTGGAATGTTTAATCGTAAAGATACTATCTTTTGGTCCGATGAAAATCCACACCTAGTTCGTGGCATTAGACAGCAAGTCAGATGGGGATTTAATGTCTGGATCGGCGTTATTGATACCCATGTTATCGGTCCATTCTTTTTCAATGAGAATTTAAATTCTGAAAGGTATTTAGAACTTTTGCGCACACATGTTGCTGAACGAATTGAAGAACTTCCACTTGCCACGTTGCAAAATATGTATATTTATTTAGCGCCTCCACACAATTCCTTGTTGGTTACAAATTATTTAAATAATCAATATTACAAAAACTGGATTGGTACCTCACACCTCTTGATTTTTTTGTATGGGGCTATCTGAAAAACAAGGTGTATTCGAGATCTTATGAAAATGTGGAAGAATTACGTCAAGCAGTTGAAGAAGCAGTGAATGGAATGACACCGAACATGGTTAGACAATCTTGTGAGGCAGTACTAACACGATGTAGATTGTGCATACGAATGAACGGTGGCTTATTTGAACAGTTGTTACATTAATGATTCAGCTACCTAACCACCTTTATTTAATGAATACTAATAAATAAAATGTTAAAGATATTTTAACAGTACTTGGAGACTTGTTATTTTTTGTTTTGTTATCAGTATACACTTAAGATATCCACAGTTCCATGGCCTACTATGGTAAAATCTTACTTTCTCTATTTTTCATGTTTTTACTATCTTGAACATAAACATGTTATACATCATTGAATAGCATTTTTTTTGAAGATATTAAAAATGTCAAAATCCAATATGACTGCCATAAGAAAAACAAAAGTTGATTATTGTCACGCAAAATCTAGTAGACCGATTTTTTTTTAATCATTTTTAAAATCCTCATGACTTGCTATACCTAGCTAACAACTTTTGTAAATTTATCTCTTCTAGGAAACAAAATATGGAAGATTTTCAAAAATGCATTTTTTTCTTTTTCACCCTGTATCTGCCCAATGAAACAAAAATTTCAAACTTTTCTCCCATTTAACGGTCGTTGTATCTCCAACGGTTTCCAATATCCCCATGTACTGCATTTTAAACTGGACACCCGGTATACATGGAATAGTGAGTATTCTTTGGTTTATAAACAATGGTTTACACGTTTCATCTGATTTTAGATCACATAATACTCTCACAGTTCGTTTCTGGAGTAGAAAAACCCTTTCAGCACCTCCGGAAGCGCCCCAGACCTGGATTCCATAGCGAGCCACAGCATGGAAATTCGCGAAGTATACCTGTCTCACAGCTTCGCAGGTGCATATGGATTTCATTCTTCGCGTATTGTAAATTGCGGCAGTCAGCTTGTAAGAAATATCTGCTACATGTGGCAACCAGCTAAGCCTGTAGTCCACTATGAGTCCTAAGAACTTCACAGTTTTCATCTCTTCGCATGTTCCCTTTGCAAATTGTATCCGTTGCGTTTTTTTGTTATTCATTTGCAGACCATTGCTTGCGAACCATTCGTCAGCTTCCTGCAGCACCATTTCTTGTCATCTCTATCCTCCTTCGAAGATGCTTTTGCGAATATCGAGGTATCATCCGCATATAAGTAGATGCGATCGGCTGATATATTTACTTCTAGATCATTCATATATATTATGAACAGTAGTGGCCAAAGGATAGAACCCTGCGGTACGCCTTCTGTAAAATCCATTAAGCACGATTTTTGCCCTTAGAACTCCACGAACTGCCAACTATTCTGCAGATACGAAGTCAAGAGACCATGCCCAATTCCCCAAACCTCATAGTGCTGTAGTTTTTCCAATAAGATGATATGGTCTACCGTATCGAATGCGCGCGTTATTGCGCAACAGATCAACTCAGAATATCCCTGGTTGTCCAACGCTTTCCTCAAATGATTAAATATGTCGATTTGATCTGTTTTTCCTGTAACGATGTTGCGCATCATAAAGCACACCGTTTTGGTCGAGGTAATGTATAAGACTAGTGGCCACAACATGTTCGAAGATTTTCGACACAGCGGGCAATATAGAAATTGGCCTATAATTTTGGGGGGTCTTCCATATATCCTTTCTTGTGGATCGGAAAACTCTGCCTATTTTTAATTCTGAAGGAAATGTCCCCTCCATTAGGCATTTGTTTATCAATTCGTCATTGGTGCATATGCTATGAATTACGGTCTTCAATAACCCTGTGGACACGCCATAGCAGTGCAGCTTTTGGTTTAATTTTATTAACCAATACCTACTATAATTTCGTCTACCGTCACCGGTCCAAAGTAACAGGATCCACTGTAGACCACATATGCCTTTTTTAGGTATGTTGAAAATCTTTTCATATCCTTACCGATTTTATTCATTCTGGAAACACCTGTTGTCCAATTATTATTTAATATTTCCGCATTTAGCGTCACATCCTATGACATTTGCTTTGTTTCCTGTTGTTTCCAATTGCTTTTTGTTTATTTTCAGAGTTGTTTATTTGTCTCATATAGCTCTACCTTATATTATCATTCAAGGCAGCCTTATAAGTTTGTTTGTATTTATGATACTCCTGATGTACAGGATTGTAGTTTGTTACATTAGCCATAGTTGCTAAAGCATTTAAGGTGTTCCTCATTTCTTTCAATTTCTGGTGCTAATTTTTTGTTAGGTTTCCGTTGTTTTATTTCTTTTTCAGAAAATGCTTGATCATAAAGATTACAGAAAATAAAAAGAACGTCTTAGATGTATCAGCTGCTTATAAAACATGTGTGTAGAAAAAATACTACATATCACTATTCTAAAAAATATAGTAGGTATGTGCAGTAGGATTCTTTTCTATAAAAACTGTTCAAAATAAGTTTAAAATACTTTTATACTCTTAAAAATCTGTATATAGTATTCATACTTTGCAAAATATTTTCAAAAATTGCTATTCTATAAGACTAGAATTGTACTTCCAATGCAAATTTAGACAATTACTTTCTTATACGTAGTATAAGGCAGTATTATGAAAACGTGGACATCTGCAAAAATCTCGAAATAAACATTTTTCGTTTCGTAGTCCCCTGATACCGAAAAAGTGATTTTAAAAAAATTTCTGTCTGCGTGTGTGTAACCACGAGAGCAGCTATCAATTTCGAATTTCATACCTACGAGTATAATCTCCCTCTTGAAATCTGATTAGATTTTAAGTAAAATCGGTAGACCGGAGTAGTAGTGTACTTCAGTGAAAAAATCGAATTTTGCCAATATTTTGTCAGCTACTAAGTTTAAACAAATATATAAAGAATTCAAATGTACTCGAATATAAATTTTAGAATGTTATTAAAAAATTTTTTCGAAAATCCTACCGGAAGTACGTCTTTTCCACTTATAGAAAATCAACTTTCTGCGAATATGTCATGCTTTCTAGGCAGGTGCATTACGACTATAAAAGAATTTAAAACTTAATTTTCAATAGCTTAAGAAAAACTATAACGAAAAAGAACTTACATCTTTCTCCATATACATAACTAAAAACTCATGTAAAAAGCAGATGTAGTATCCTGAATGAAAACCATGCCAAATTGCCAAGAATAGTAAAGCTGCAGCCTGACTTATTAATCGGTTATTCATAAATTTTAGCCTTTTGTAAACATAGTGCGCCACCCAGTGGTTTGTATTTACATTAAATGATTGAATATAATGATTAAATTGTGTAGTGTTTTCTAAGACCGATATTTTAACATTCTCTACACCATTCCACAAGATTTCTCCTTTGTCATTATATCCATTATGTGATAATCCTAAAAAAATAGCTCAGATAGTACTAAACATAAATAAAATATAAAAATATACTTCATATTTGGTCTCAATAAAAAGATGTAATTATTGTATCAATATTTATATATCTTCATAAAGAAAACTCACCGAAAAGTATGCAACCACCCTCTGCAAACAACCAGCAGCTAATATATTTGTATAAAGAATATCTTCCCCATAGACCCAATAAAACAATCCTCTTTAAAAATGAGAGTTCACCAAACTCATCTGTTTGAATATAATCATCCGAAACAAACACACCTAGGGCTTGAAATATGAAGAGATAGAATACACCACTAAGCAATCGTTTCACTGCATAAGTAACTGAATCAGGAGGCTTTGATAAGTCACCCTAAGAATAAAGAAATTACAATTCTTATCACAGGGAGAAAAATGGGAATAAAAAAATAAGACAAAAGTTTAAAATATATACCTCATCATTGTAACCACCTGTAACGAACTCTTGCAATCTTTTAATTGGAAATTGTGGTCCTATTAGAAAACTAGTTGGGAAAAACATGTGACCACAAAACTCTAAAAAGCCAGGTCTTTTTACTAATGCAATTTTTTTACCATCTGCATTTAAACTTTCTAAAGGTTGACGTCCATCATACAAATCAAATGCTATACCTAAAAGAAAATATTGTGTAATATAAAAACAACTAGATGTTTACTAACTTGCCAATTAAACGTAACACAAGTACACACTGAGGCACAGTCCAATTTATATCATAGTTATCCGTCCCAGAATAATAATAACCTAAAATTTGTTAAAAAATGTATTTAACTGATTTTATCTGGGTTCTGAAGAAAATACCAGTTAACAAATAAACCATATTAAATATAAATGTCAACGCAACTGCAATTTCGGATCCTCCAAATAACAAAAGTGTTATGTAAGTAAAAGTTGCAGCAAAAACTGCATGCAAAATATCAAATCCATAATTCCAATAACCCAAGCCCAGTCCAGTAGCAATAAAGTACAGATATTGTAAGTTGGCATTTTTACCATACAGACACTTCCTATGTATAAGTGCTATTGGATAACCTAGAATTAAACAAATATATTAAATAAAAAAATTTGTAGTTTCAGAATAAAGAATATTTATAAGTATTAAGTTCATTAAATATGTTCTAAATGTTTCACCTAAGAGCAGAGATAGTACTACACGTAAAGCTGCCTCTGAAGTACCAGCAAATGCACTAAGGTTTCCAATAAGCCCCAAACTTGCCACTTCAGTTTCGGTCATGTTGCTTGTTTTCTTTTATCCAAAGCAAATTCAATTTTGAATATCGGATGCAATCCAACGTATTTTAGAATAGCATACTTTCAGATGAAAATGAGAACATGTGGGAGGTGCAAGTTTAAGAGAAATCGGAAAAGAGAAAAAGTGTGTTTTCTATGTCCAAAACTTATTTAGATTCCTCAGCCATTTACTTACTAAAAAAACTCATTATGTATTTTGACCTTTTCTTCAAATTAGGTTATTTGTGCTGTCAGTCATAGAATATGGGGTGTCACGATATTAAAGTAGCAATAAATTGTAATCCTCTAAATTCCAAAGTTTATTGATAATAATAGAATGAGTGTAGGTATTATAATGTAGACTATTAATTTATACTTACATACATGTTTAACTTTTTAATAATAATCATATCGTGGAATTTCTGTCCAACAAAAGTGTCAAACATGAATCGCAAAAAAGTATTTAAATTTCTACGTATAAATTTACTATGAATTTAAATATTTATGCATTCAATAAGTTACATATACCACAGATTTTATACGAAAGTACTTTGCATTTATTGATTGTATTAATTGAATAATGGAGATAATCTGGTTGAAAACAGACATATTCCTAGAAGAGGAAAATTATTTGACATTAAATTTTTGAACAGATATAATGGATTATAATTCTATAATTATCAAAAAAAGAATATTTTGTTTGTCTACTTATGGTCCAACAATCGTTTAAGTCACATATAGCACATAGCACACAGTGGCACACAGAGTGTCTACATTAGAGGTGGGTCGTTCGCGAACGAACCGGTTCAGTGAACCGAATCTTAGCTGGGGACCGAGGGAGCCGGTTCAGTAAATTTCAATGAACCGGATCTCGGCTCACTAGGGACGCGAACCCAGAAAGCCGGTTGATAATGAATCGGATCTCGGCTCACTTGGGCAGTAACTTTATCCGGTTCGGTCGCGAACGTATCAAATCCATAAAGGAACCTACTGTACGACTGGCTGCCGAGTATCGACTGAATAATTTGGAAATTATACATTCATATATTCATAAGAACGTACTATTTTTAACAGATGTTTTATAGTAAAATGTTCTTTGCCGGGATTGTAAAAATATACCTCTTGTAATGGGATGAAGGTATTTTAAATGCCTGTGGAGATGGCTCACAAAAGACAAAATACCAGTGGACGAGAGTTTGTATTCATTATATTTATAAATTATTATAAATTTCTTATCCCTAAACTATTAGCATTTTATAAAATGTCTTATGCTTTCCTGATACTGTCATTTGAAATTAATAAATGTTATTAAAATGACGAACTTCTTTCTAAAAACAAGTGTTATTGAATGAAATTGATTATTAAGTGTAATATTTTTTACATTAGAGTTATGTTAGATATTTTGTTAAAATGCTAAACATATAAATGGTATGATGTAGATATAGGTATGTTTTTATATATTTTTTTTTTGTAGACATTTAAAGATTGGAAATCCAGTACTAAAATAAGACAAGGCTGGGTAATATATAGCTACAACAAACTGGTGGTCCTAGTCTATCTACATCCACTTTTTTGGAAGAAACACCAGAAGGCATAAAATCTCCAAGGTATTTAAAATTAATTAATTACTATGCATAAAAAATAGTTCAGTGTATTTAAATTTATTCTGATAAAATTAATTTTACGTATTCTAACTGTAATTGTAACTTCTACTGATATTGTCATATTTGTTACAGGAAGAATATGTTGAAGATGTCATTAAATAGTGCACTTGATGAATACAAGGCATCACAAGAAAAACAGTTGGATGTTTTAAATAAACTGTACTTCAGTGTTTTAGGACGGCTAAAATTGAAGAAAATCATATAAATAACAGATTTTAAAATACAAAATGACAAAAATGAAAATTACTGAGCAAATATGTCTGATCCAGAAAGTTATACAGATTAAAATGAATGCTGATCATATTTTACTTTCATTATTTTTATACTATATTATTATGAGGTACTACATAAATAAAAATATTTCCCCTGCAATTTTCTTTTTAATTTTATACCCGTATATCATATTACTTAAATTTTAATGCATAATTTAATGAATTCACTAATTAGATGAAATTGAAACAAATTTAACGAGGTTGTGTCAATATTTTCATTTGCAGGGTCAGGTATATTACCCTCGACTGCCATATTGTGTAAAACAGCACATGAATAAATATTTCTGCCAGAGTTGTAGGATTATAATGAAGTATTTGTTGACGTAGAGACACCTCATTTTCAATAATCCTATGTATCTCTCCAGGGGCCTGATTCTCGAGTCGAGAGAACAGAGATTTCGAGAGAATAATGGAGGGGATTCTCTTGAAACGTTAAAAATCGTATTCTTGAACTTGAGAGATAGATCCCTTCCCTCAAGAGTTGTGAGAATTTACATCTATCGGTTCAAGTCAAGCGAACATATTAAAAGTTAAGAGAAGCATGCGCATATCGACTTAAATTTTGTACATGTGGCTGCGACCAATGTTGATGATAAAGAAGAGTAATAGAGGTTATGGTATAAATTTTTGGAGTACCATGGATGAAGAAGAGATTTTCATAATGAACCAAGTAGTAAACGATGTTGCGGAAGCAGAGGAACTGTATCAACGTCCTCGGCGTCGTTTTCATATACGTGAAAATGCATTTAACCTATCTCAAATACAATTTAGAAAATTATGTGGTGGTGATATGGTTTATGGTATATCGTCGTTAATATTTTTAAAATATTGGAACAGCAGATATTCTTTGTGAAATATTCAAGTGAGATGACAGTATATTAACTAAATTGTCCGCCAATTGTTTATTTAATCTAAACAAATTAATAAAATTATTTTCAGATAATTGGAAGGGATTACTTGTATCTCTTAAATACCTATTTTCTATATAATTGTTCCTAAAATGCATATTATTTTAACAAAAAAATCTTCTTTAAATTTATTTTAAAATTCATCAATATTCGCCAATACCAATAATAAAACATGTTGATCCATACTTATTTTGTCCAATTAAAATTAAAATCAAAGTAAAATATATTTTACAACAATATTCATTCACACACAAATTTTTAGCACTGCATAACGACAGCTGTTTACTAGTCGTAATGGAATACAACTTCATAACGACTTTCCAACGATTCCATAACGATCGAACAAGTAGAGAATACGAATTCTCGACCGTATCGATTTTTGGGTGAAATGCGTTCGATAATGCGTAACGATCAAGTCCTTGTTCCTTGGGTAATGGTTTAAATATTTTGGCAACAATGCGACCAAAAAGATAAATTTTAAGGGTGGCGACATTGACTAGTTTTATAAATGGTGTGAAAGCGCATGGTTTGCCGGAGCTCCTAAACAAAAACGCTAAGGAAATTGTTTATAATATATGAGTGTGTGACGTTAATGTGTATTTAAAAGGTAAGTTTTCTAGTGTAGGTCTATTTTACGGTAATATGGATGTACGTATGTGTTATTAAAATTAACTTTTGTTAAAAAAATGAGGTTAGATAGGGGGTGTCAGTTACTGGTACAAGATACGGGCGAGTTTCCAGTAAGCGACACTAGTGTCAGCTACAGGGTCTACGATGTTTTTATATTTTGAATAAATATCTAGGTAGCGAGGAAGTAAATAACCCTGTACATACAACTGAAATGTTATAGTATTATGTTGTACCAATAGCTGACACCCATGTCTGATATTAGTTACTAACATGTCAGCTATTGGATGTATCAAAGAATCTTTTTTGGATTTCTTTATATTTCAGTTGGCAATGTCAAAGAAATATTCTAAAGAATTATTACGTCAAGCCCTGGCAGATATTGACAAGGGAATACCTGTTGCCACAACAAGTAAAAAATATGGGATCCCTAGAACCACATTAATATATAAAAAAAAGGTGGTAAATACCCAAGAGAATGCAGAAAGGGACCAGCTACAAATTTAACCCATCATGAGGAAGATCTTTTGGTTAAATGGTTATTTTATATATCCGATCGTGGTTTTCCAGCAACAAAGCATCAGCTTATTGATTCGGTAGAATTATTTTTCAAACTTAACAAATGTGAAAATAATTTCAAAAATAGAAGACCGGGCAAAAAGTGGTATTCTTGCTTTTTACAAAGACATCCAGAGCTGACCCATAGAGTGGCGCAAAACTTGAGCACCGGGAGGTCATCTGTCAATGAAGAAAATTTACGCCGCTGGTTTAGGGATATTAAATCCTACTTTGAGGAGAATTATTACTGCGACATATTTGAAGATCCTAAACGAGTATTCAATGCCGATGAGTCGGCTTTTTATTTGAATCCTAAAGGAAACCGAGTTCTTACACGTAAAGGAGATTCAACAGTCTACAGCCATCTACCAAATGACGAGAAAGAGTGCCTTACTGTTCCTATGACAGCAAACGCAGCGGGAAACATTGCCCCAGGCATGGTGATGTTTGCTTATGAAAGGATTCCACCAGCCATATCTGTCTCTATGCCAGAATGTTTTGCAATTGGTAAAAGTGAAAGTGTTGAATGACCGCGGAAACTTTCTATGAATATTTAACAAACGTTTTTTATCCTTGGGCAGTGGAAACTGAAATTGAGTTTCCAATTATATTCTTCGTTGATGGACATTCTAGTCACTTGACTTTGCCGCTTAGTGATTTCTGTACTGAAAAAGAAATTATACTTGTTGCATTGCATCCTAATTCGACACATATTACGCAGCCGATGGATGTAGCCGTTTTTAGACCCCTAAAAAATTGCTGGAGAAAGGAGGTAAACAACTGGAGAATAGATAATAACGGTGCAAAAATGAAAAAGGAAAATTTTGGACCAGTTTTAGAGAAAGCCATAAAGAATTCCATTACTCCGAATATTATATCGAATGGTTTTCGTGCCACAGGATTGTGTCCATTCAACGCCGATGCAATTAACTACCAAAAATATTTCAAGTCTAATAATAATGTAGAAATTCACAATAATCCATTGTCCATAGAAGAAACTCGACAAGAACAAACACTCCAACAAACGTTAGAGACCTACATTGACCCTGGCTTGTTAAGAGAATTTAATGCAGCAGAATCGGGTACGTGGAACGGAAATATAAAACATTTAAGTCTTTTTCAAGTTTGGCAGAAGATCAAAGATGAAAAACAACGCAACACAATTATTATCGTTCCCAATTCAGGTGGCACTGAAATCACAACAACACAGGAAGATAAAGAACTACATTTTGATGCCACAACAACAGAAGAAGATAAAGATGAAGACCGTTCTCATAACAAGGAGAACAGTATGGATACATACAATAAAGATGAATATCAACAACTACATTTTGACGAAGATAATCATTCTTCAGGAGGCAATGTAGTTGTTGAACCCGTTTTTAATGTTCACAATACAACTACTTCAGAAAACTTACAGAGTCTTAATGAAACATCGCCTGAAAAATATATACCTTTTAACGAAAAAATCCCTACTCCATTTAAGAAGGCATTGTTTTGACCAGACAAATCATGTTCCAAACAAGTGAAAAAAAGAGTGGGTGAAACGTTGCCTTCTGTTGCAACTTCCACTCAGTGGAAACAATACCATTTAAAGAAAAAAATTGAAAAAGAACGCAAAGAACGTGAAAAAGAAGAGCGAAAGCGAAAAAGAGAAGAAAAGAAGGTGATGCAGGAAAAGAAGCCAAAAAGGATGAAGTTAAAGGAAAATTCAGACTCTGAAACATCGGTATCTGACGAGCAATTAAACATAGAATCTGATAGTGACGACGACATTAATCCAGCTATTGTTCCAACCTTCAACAAATCTGATTTAAAAGAAGGTGACTATGTTATTGTTATTTATGAAGAACAACACTACCCGGGGAAAATAAAACAAGTACAAGAAAATAAGGCGTTTGTTAGTGTTATGTTAAATAGCAATTATAATACTTGGAAATGGCCAAGTAAAGAGAATGCTACCTATATGCTATGATCATACCGACATAGTGGAAAAGATAAATGAGCCAACAAGTGTCAATAATCGTGGAATTTACAGAGTACCAGAAATAATAAAGTTTTTTTGTTTTAATTAGTATCTTAGAATTAGTATAGACACATCTAGTTTATTTGGTTGTTGTAAAACTGTTAACTACTAACTATAGTTATACGATATAAACATAATAAATACTTATGTTTAATTTTTAATTAAATACGTTTTTTATATGTCAGGTATTGGGTATTTTTTTGGATTCTGCAAAATTTGTAATGTCAGGTATTGGGGAAAAAACATATATTTTTTTAAATTATTTTTTTGTCAAGTTTTATTTAAATAAAAATTTCTTTTAAATGTACAATTAGTAATAAACTTTAACCTATATTTTGATTCAGAGAACAAATATTTTTGACTAAAATTAACGATTTGGTATCAGAACATGTACATTTCTGGCGTTAAAGTGTCAGATACTGGTGCCTCTACCTTAACAGGTAGGGTACGCACTACGCACTAAAATATTTATTTTTGTACAACATAACAGCATATTGTATAAATATATAAAATCAATATACTTACTACATCAAAATGTAAAATAACTAAACAGCTTAGGTATAAATCTAAATTCTACATTGATAATTTACAAATTATAATTTAAAAAAATTATTTGTGATGTATTCACGGTTGTTAATCGACTTCTCCTGTCAGTAAGAATGTTCCCAGATTTACTAGAAATGCGCTCGCACGGAACAGATGTAGCCAAGACACATAAACGTTTTTTTACTATTTCGTAAATTCTGGGATAGATATCTTTTCTTTGATGCCACCATGTAAGTGGATCTTGATGTCTATTGATTATCGGTTCATTTAGGTATTTATCAAATTCAATTCTTTTGCCTGTTCTATGTAGGTCAAAGACGCATAACAGTACTTAGTAGTAATATAGTTCTCAAAAATATTCCTTTGAATAATAAAATAAAATATTTAATTTATTAGTTGTCTGTGAGTTACACACCTACAAAATTCTTACAAATATTTTTATTACATCTGCATCATAATCATAACTGCCATTTATTAATGCTATGAAAATTATGAAATGCTCTAGTTCTAATTACTTTTTGTTCGAATGGCACATTCTCTTCAATAATTATAAATACCAAATGAATGTATAATTTAGTTTTACATATATTTTGCTTAATTTGTGTACAACAATCTGATAATTTGTCAAATTTGTGTGCATTATAGCTTCAAATAAATTGTTTGTCAAACATTTTGTATAATTGGTGTGCGCCCAGCCTAAATTACCATCACGGTTCGTTTGAGCCGACGACGGCGCCGAGTATTACATGTCCTACACGTTCCTGGAACGGTATGCTATTACGGATCCACACGGTTCAAATGAGCCGGTTCCGGGACCCGACTCACAATGAGGAGCTGAACCGAATGAGCCGGGTCAATGAAATGAACCGTTTTGCCCATCTCTAGTCTACATAGGAGTGGTCATGTGTCATGTGTTCAATCATGTGTGGTAACGAGATTTGTTCCGAACATATTGACGCAAATTGTAGAGTGAAAACATTTAGAGAATATCACATACGTCATCACAAAGCTGCGCGAACAAAAAGTGCCAGTGGCGTAGGTGATTAAGAGGGCAGAGGTATTAGGGATGATTTTTTAAAAGCTTCATAATTGTAAAAATTATGTTTTTACATAAAACTACAATATTTCTAATGAATTAAATTGATATTAGGAAAGCAAATTATTATTTAAAGAAGTATTAATGTAATTTTTTAAAACTACCTCAATATGAATACTGCTCCTATATAGTATAATTCGAATAAAAGTATGTCAAATTAATGCAATAAATTTGTCACTTCATAAACTTTCTTATTTTAGAGAATTATTTGGAACTCAGTGTCGCAGTTAAAATTTACTTTACATTTATCAAATCAGAATAATTATTATAATTTGAAGTAGGTATTGGCTTATTCCAAGCTACAATAAAGATACATATACATATTTCATGTCGTCTAAAGAGTATATTGTTATATTTAATACAAGTTAACTTATAAAAGATATGGAAGACAAAATGATTTAGAAAATTTTATTTTTGCCAAGTAATATTGCAATACATATACAATACAAACAATAACAGTGTAATGGATGTATGTTAATACCAGTATATATAATATATGGGGTATAAAAAAGAGACAAATTGTTTATTTTTTTAATTTAAAGTGTTACAAAAGATTTAAGAAAAGTAACAGAACATCCAATTCTGCATGTTCATTTGTGGCTGTTTAAGCCTAATCACTTTTATTCAACTTGTTCTAGGACTGGTTGATCAGCATCATCACCTTCAATGTCAGTGTCATCATCGATATCACTATTTTCTTCATTATCAGTTTCTTCGGTGTTAACTGTAAAAACTAGATTGTCAGTTACATCATCTAATAAATGCTCCGTTTGCAAATAATTTTCAACAACTTTATCTACGTGGCTACAAACAGATGCCCACTCTTCTACATTTACTGATGCAAATTTTTCTCGAACCAAATTTTCGACATCTGCTAACTTAAAAGTTACATTTCTGGTTCCAACCCAATTCTTTACAATTGCCCATATCTTTTCTATTGGATTTAACTCTGGGTGATAAGGAGGCAACCTCAATACATTGTGTTTATGAGCCCATAATAGTGTATCCAGTTTATATGTGGGATTTTCACTTTTATTTTTCTTTATTAATTCATATAACTCCGGCTTTGTCCACTTAATATCAAACACTATATTCCTTGCTACAAGCCAATCTATCATTTCTGCCTTTTTGGAGGATGATGTTGGATCACGTTCAAGTTTTACATTGTGGTATGATGCATTATCGATTACCAGTACACTTCTTGGTGGAAGATTTGGCAGTAACTGTTTATTGACCCAAGTGAAAAAGTTTGTTGAATTCATTTCATCATGGTAATCACCAGATTTTGTACCTATAAAAACAATGGAAATAATAGCAACAATAATTTTAACAACTCTGATAAATTTAATACGAAAATTTTAAAGTATAATTTGTATCTTATGCATAGATCAATCTACACAATAATTTGAATGTTACATATTTTGTGTAAAAAAGGTAATATATAAATACCTGATTTAAATAGGAGTAATGCATTTTGAATAAAACCCATTTTTCCACCAGCATGAACCATAATCAAACGATTTCCTTTTGAAATTGGTTTCTTCAACCCAAGCAAAGAATTATCTGACCATTCTTTAGATTGTGTATGTGTACTGTGAATGTAGGATTCATCTGTAAATATAATGGGTCTATTTTCATGTATGTAACTTTGCAATTGTTTTAAATATTTTATACGTTTTGAACGTATATCATATGACTCCATTAAAATTTTTCTCTTGTCGCCTGTTTTCTGCCATCTAGAAAGAAATAAAATATTTATTTCTTGTTATATTGTGAAAAAACACTATTATTTACTTAAATCCCATCTTCTTTAGCACCTTCGATAATGTTGTAAGTCCACCCATGAATGGTATGCCATTCTCTATTATTTTATCATAAATACCTGTAAATAAATGAAGATATAACAATTATAATTTATATGGAAATATTTATCGTTACCCTTCAAACTTGGACGTCGTTTTTCATGTATATAGAAGTTGTGAATGATGCTACGTATTGTGTCAGTATCTTCTGGACGAAGTGTACTTTTTGTGCTTTTGCGAGGTCTTGTTTTGTGTGGGGTACTAAATGAAGCAACTTTTCCGGAATTTACATCCTCAGCTTCTTTAGCAATATTTCTGTATGTCACATCAGAAATTCCAACCGCTCTCATTAACCTCTCTTTGTAATTTGTTAAAGGAATTATTATTTTCTGCTTCTTCCTTCATAAATTTTAAAACATTGGCAATTATTTCTCTTCCTTGGCTATGTATAACTTTGCCTTTTACGCCAACTTTCTTCGATGATGAAGCCATCACTGTAAAAATAATTTCTAAGTATGGGTAAATTGTAGTATATGGGTGCAACCGATTTTTGACAAAATGACTAGTGTACCTTATAGAGGACGTCTAATTGAACAACTTTTACTTATAAATTAATCGGCGCAAACGTACAGGAACGGAGATAATTAATAATTAAGGTGCTCACCGAGTGGATTTTCCATGTCACATTTTTAGTGGTATCTGTTATACACACCGTTGAAATTATGAAAATGGTAATAAATGATGTGTATTTCACTTTACCACACAACAATTACATTTGATTTTTATGTTTTTTAATCACTTTTCTGCGATTTTAAAATTCTAACATAACCTTTAACATAGCCTTTCTGTTTAGGTTATGTTAGAATTTTAAAATCGCAGAAAAGTGATTAAAAAACATAAAAATCAAATGTAATTGTTGTGTGGTAAAGTGAAATACACATCATTTATTACCATTTTCATAATTTCAACGGTGTGTATAACAGATACCACTAAAAATGTGACATGGAAAATCCACTCGGTGAGCACCTTAATTATTAATTATCTCCGTTGCTGTACGTTTGCGCCGATTAATTTATAAGTAAAAGTTGTTCAATTAGAGCTCCTCTATAAGGTACACTAGTCATTTTGTCAAAAATCGGTTGCAACCATATACTACAATTTCTAAGTATTTATACAATAGAATAAAATATATACTTTTTCAACTTACCGATCGAATAATATAGAAATATTTTGTGTCTTGATAAAGACAATTATTTAAAGAACAATATTAACAATATTTTACTAAATTCAAAGAAGCAGCAATAAAACATAAACACCAATATAACCTAATCGTAAACGACCCGCTACTGTTTTACAAACACCCCTAAACTGGACCGGATGGGATATAATGAACTCGTCCAACTCTAATACGATCATAGCGCATTATGACGTATGTGATATTCTCTAAATGTTTTCACTCTACCCACATAATAGCATCTTGTGCAAAAATGTATATTACAGTAAACAAACCAAACTGGTAACGAAACCCCAAATTTTATCCAGATTACGCCTCCTTGTTTAGTAAATGAAAACATCAATCCTCAACCATCTTTGTCATTTTAGCTGAACGGGAGATGAGATGGCGCTAGCGTTATTTGAAATTTTTTGTTATGTTGTGGTTACCGTTATACCGTTGATTGAAGGAATACATATACCACGCGATCATTTAAATTCTAAATTATAGCAGGCGGGATTTTTTTTATTAGGTTGTCCAGAATGTCAAATATTGATTAATTAACATTTTGAAACGTCACTTTGACAATTCAAATTGTAAATTAGTACTTATATACCAACTTAATTTAAATTTCACAGCCTGCTCTAATTTAGAATTTAAATGATCGCGCGGTATTATTCTTTCAATCAATGTCATATGTCATTCCAAACAATATTTCAAATTTGACGTATTGCAATCCAGTAAAAATTAATGAACTGTGATGTAATTATATAATATATATATATATATATATATATATATGATATTCCTGATGTTTTTTCATATATATATATATATTGGTGGTGTAGATACACTCGGATTCAAGAAAGATGATCCCTGCGTCACTACTATATAATTCTATCAAAGAATTATGTCTATATCCGAATAAGAAATAGTATCAACTTGTATAACAAGGATAGCATAAGCGAATGCATGTGTTTTCAGTACGATGCAAGCACGACATACGTTTCATAGAATTTATTTGAGCGAGACAAAGACGGAGTGATTGCATGCGCTGTATTATTTCATACACTTCCGTTTAGCGTTTTGGCTTTGACATTAATGCTTTGACATTTCTAGTAGTTTGTAGTTTGATCGTTTGATTTCGTTTCACAATTTGTATGTTGTTTCAATCTTTATTAAACCAGAATGTCACGACGCGGTAAAACATTACGGTCACAAGCTCAAGGACTCATTTTAAATTTATTAGAATATTTCGAGCAAGAGAAGGTTAATGGTGGTCCTCTAATATCCCTTACATCTGTACAACAGGTAAACATTGTGAGATTTAACATTTTACAAATTCTAATGAATATCTTTTAGCGAGTAGCAGATGCATTGAAGGTAGGACTAGCTTCAGTAAAACGTATTAAAGCCCGATCACTAAATAGTCCTGTTCTAAAAAAAAAAATTGTATTTATTGTTTGTTTTGTACCCACGTTATTTCTCAATAAAGTTCTATTATCATTTGTATTTTGGCATATGTTAAATTTAGTACATTAAAAGACTATTGACTTTATATTACATATTTTTAATAAACGATAAAGGCGATTATCTAACTTAGTTATCTACTTATACATAACCTAAAATTAGATCGATCAATCTAACCTGAAAACGTAGGATGTCATCATTATAATTTCCATGTTCATTTTATAGTTTACAGTACTTATCATGATGGCGAAGTATTGATTTGAATCATACGATATTAAAAAATGACGCAGGGATCATCTTTCTTGAATCCGACTATATGCATTACATTTCATATCACTTATGCATATACGAATTATTTCGTATATGCATACTTGATTTGAATTAACGCGGCAAATAACCCAAAATATCAATTTGTCATCACATAACCGCGAAAAACGTCATTTTTGATATATATATATATATATACAATATGTCTCACTAAGTTGGAACCATATGGGAAACTTTTTTATTATTAATTTTAGGGAAAAAAGTTATTCTTCATAAAAACTTCTGCATGTTCTAAAACCTAAAATACAATCATCAGATATTAAAGTTTTTCAGTTGTATACTAGATATGTCAAAAATATTAATTTTACCCAAGAGTAAAGTACCTTTATATTTGACAATATCGAACAACTTTATTAAAAAAAGTTGATTAGAACTAAAAATTATGTTCAAATATGCCATTACATCCATTTATATGGAAAAACTCATTTTTCAATTTTTTGCCTACAATAACAATGCAAATTTAACTGTAGTTACATATTATCTAGGATGCACTGACATACAAATGATTTGTTGTTTGCTAGAAAGGTTTGACAGTGAATGTCAAAACGCGTTAGAATTTATATGACACATAAACATGGTAGGGTTATTATCTTGTGAAGAGAAAATAGAAATTGTTTTGATTGTGGGAGAAAAGTATAAAACGCATAGAGAAGCAGCAATTATTTTTAATAATAGATATCCCAATAAAAATATTAATCATTCAACTGTTACGAAAATAATAAATAAATTTAAGAGTACTGGAAGTATTAAAAATAATCATAATAGAAAACGCCAAAAGCTGGTTGCCGATGAGAATACGCAGTTTGAAGTAATGCTGTCTGTTGTAGAAAATCCAAAAATGTCATTGCGCAAAAGGAAGTCGTTGATGCAACAAAATATAAGTAAAGATACAGTGGCAAGAATTCTAAAACTAAATAAATACAGACCATTTAAACCAAAAATCGTTCACACATTAAAAGATAGGGATTATGACAGGCGCTTTGATTTTTGCTCACTCATCCAAGGAGAGTTAGAAGAGGACACTTTCTTTACGAGGCGTATAATTTTTTCCGATGAAGCAACATTTTCGTCAAATGGAACTGTCTCGTCACAACATTGTCGCTGGTGGTCTAAAGAAAATCTCAATTTTATAATAAAGTCTCATGACCAATATTCATTTAAGACGAACGTATGGTGTGGCATTTATAAGAACAGATTAATAGGACCTTTCTTTTTTCATCAACCAATGAATGCCGAACGTTATTTACAGTTTTTACAAACTTACATCAATGACTTCATGGACGAACTACCCATACAAGAACGTCAATGTATTTGGTTCCAACAAGACGGTGCCGCATGCCACAGTACATTAAATGTTAGGGAATATCTTGAACATATGTTCCATGGAAATGTTTTTCACAGATACTCAAATCTTTATTGGCCTGCTAGATCCCCTGACTTAACCCTCCTTGATTACTTTTTATGGGGTTACTTGAAACAAAAAGTTTACCAGAAAGGGCCGTTTCAAGATGTTAATCATTTGGAGAGGATAATTATAGTAACATGCCAAGAAATTTCTCCAGAAATGATAAAGAATGTATTACGTCAATTTGCCAAAAGAACGATTAAATGTATTGAACGAGAGGGTGGATATGTCGAGGCATTAGTGGAATGAGTGAAAATTAAACTTCTATTTACTTCTATTATTAATAATATATGGTTACACAACTTTTTTGTTTTTTCTTATTTACAAAATAAATGCACATGCCTTCATTACGTGTTTAAATTGCGAAATTGTTGTATAGTTTTCTCCCACAATCAAAACAATTTCTATTTTCTCTTTACAAGTTAATAACCATTCCATGTTTATGTGTCATATAAATTCTCACGCGTTTTGACATTCACTATCAAACATTTCTAGCAAACAACAAATCAATTGTATGTCAGTGCATCCTAGATACCATGTAACTACAGTTAAATTTGCATTGTTATTGTAGGCAAAAATAGAAAAAATGAATTTTTCCATATGAATGGATCTAATGGCATATTTGAACGTAATTTTTAGTTCTAATCAACTTTTTTTAATAAAGTTGTTCGATATTCTCAAATATAAAGGTACTTTACTCTTGAGTAAAATTAATATTTTTTGACATACCTCGTATACAACTGATAAAATTTAATATCTGATGATCGTATTTTAGATTTTAGAACATGCAGAAGTTTTTATAAAGAATAACTTTTTTTCCTAAAATTAATAATAAAAAAGTTTTCCATATGGTTCCAACTTAGTGAGACATATTGTATATATATATATATATATATATATATACAGATTGTCGTAGTTAAAAGTTAATATGCATCTTCAAATACACACACATAAACATGTACCTATGTATAAGACCGGTGGTGTGGGGAGATAGTGGGGAGATCGAGAGCGGGGACAACACATTCGTTCCATAACTTTAGAGCGTGAACGTACATACAGTATCTGAGCAATCTCGCAAATATTAATACCGCTGAAGGAAATAGAGCGATTGATTTGGATGGCTTAAGAGAACACCTTCTTAACGCCATACAAATGATTACTCCTGAAATGCTATCGAATGTAAGAAATGGGTTTTATAATCGTTTAGGGTACTGCTTGATGCAAGAGGGACAGACATTTGAACATCTTCAAACATTAAATTTTGTATAGTTCATTTAATATTTTGTTTCGTTTTAAATGTGAGAATTTTATTTAATTTTTTTATAAGAATTTTATTTTAGTTACAAATTTTATAGAGTTTTGTTTCAGTTCAATGTTAATACATCAGTTACCAAAATATTATACAAAAGCCGTAAAGAGCGTAGCAATTCCTTAAAGCAAACGTCTACACACTAACTTTCAACGTTTTGCACTAAAGCCTCGGTACCCCGGTGTCCCGATATGAACTGATCTGTACTCCCCTACTATCGTACCCCTCCAATTCATGTTTGCATGCACTTGTGTGCGTGTTTGTGTTTCCCTATATCTACTTTTATTTCAGTCAAACGGTATATAATCAATAAAGGAATTATCGCGGATACATAAAATAAAACAAGAAAAAGAGAATATTGGGTAAAATCCGCTGTAGTGCAACCGTAGACACGTGTTTCTGACTAATTGGTCGTCATCAGTACGGTGTAGCCAAGGAATAAGGTGGATGGCACGCAGGTTGACAATGTCTTCCTCGTGGCGATGTTAGTTGTTGTCCTCAAAACCGAAGATCTTCTAACTGAAGCTGCAAATGGTGGTCTGTCACCTGATGGTCTTCCGTATATGCTTCTATCTCCAAGGATATCCCACCTTATTCCTTGGCTACACCGTACTGATGACGACCAATTAGTCAGAAACACGTGTCTACGGTTGCACTACAGCGGATTTTACCCAATATTCTCTTTTTCTTGTTTTATATATATATATATATACAACGTGTCCACGTAAGTATGAGGCAAATGGGAAATTTTTTTATTATTGATTTTAAAGAAAACTTTATAGGAAGGAAAAGTTCGAGCATCAGAAGAAACCTAATATTTTTTATTCAAAGTTGGTTTCTAGTACTTGGTTAGAGAGAAAATTAAAAACAAGTAATTTTGCCATAAGAGTAAACTACATTTATTTTTAAAGATATCAAAAATATCCATATAAAAATGTTGTTCAAATTTTAAAATATGCACAAATATGAATTTATATTAACATAACTAATAAAATTAAAATTCACTGTTATAGAGAAATAATAATAGTAAATACGTAATAATTTTTAATTGCTATCTACATTTCAGTAATTCTGTGGTTGTCATGCGGACTGTCACTTCAATAATAATTTCCATATCATTTTGACACTCGCTGTCACTTTAATAAATCAGTCATTTGAAGCCGAGATATATTCAAACCTTGCAAGAACGGGACTATAATAATAGATTTGAATGTTCTTTGGATATTCAAGCTGAAATTAAAATGCACAAATTATTTTTCAAAAATATATTATTTACTGATGAAGCAACATTTACAACAAATGGTGTTGTTTGAGCACAAAATTGTCGTTGGTGGTCGCCTATCAACCCAAATTTTAGAATTCCTTGTAAGAATCAGTATTCGCAAAAGGTAAATGTTTGGTGTGGGATTTTAAATAGAAAAATTTTTGGTTCGTATTTTTTCCAAATGACATTAAATTCACAACGTTATATTTAATTTCTGCAAATATACCTCGATAACGCTCGATAACGAATTAGATGAATTGTCACTAGAAATTAGGAGAACCCTTTGGTTTATGCAAGATGGAGCACCTGCACATAGTGCACGAATAGTTGTCAACTATTTAAATGAAAAATTTGGGGAAAGATGGATAGGATACCTTTTCCATGGCCAGCGCGCTCACCCGACCTAAATCTTATGGATTATTTTGTTTGGGGATGGTTAAAGAATAAAGTATATTCAGAAAGACCTTTTCAGAATGTAGAAGAATTGAAAAACAAAATAAATGATGCGGTACTGTTCTTAAGAAATAATCCTATAATTATAGAACATGCATGCAAGGATTTTAACAGGCGTACAAACTTGTGCATTCAACGGGAAGGACATTACCTTAAATAGTTTTTTCTATTATTTGTATTTCTGAATTTGTTATTTTTGTCAATTTCATATTTTTTGTATATTATAAAAAAATCCACTTCTTAAATATTGTGAGTATATGATTTCTGTTTAATTCCATGCATATCAGCTCTAAGAGTTTGATATCAAATGTAAATTATTTTACGTGAAAATTACACGAAATTTATTATTGAAGTGACAGTCCACATGACAACTGCAGAATTACTGAAATGTAGATAGCAGTTAAAAATTATAACGTATTTACTATTATTATTTCTCTATAACAGTGAATTTTAATTTTATTAGTTATGTTAATATAAATTCATATTTGTGCATATTTTAAAATTTGAAACAACAATTTTATATGGATATTTTTGATATCTTTAAAAATAAATGTAGTTTACTCTTATGGCAAAATTACTTGTTTTTAATTTTCTCTCTATCCAAGTACTAGAAAGCAACTTTGAATAAAAAATATTAGGTTTCTTCTGATGCTCGAACTTTTCCTTCATATAAAGTTTTCTGTAATATCAATAATAAAAAAATTTCCCATTTGCCTCATACTTACTTGGACACGTTGTATATAATTATTATATTGTAACGAAATGTGTTTACATTAAATAAAAGAATCAGATCTCTCGGCGCGATAAAAACGAAATTGTCACACGCACAAAAAAAGACCATAAATCATATTCGGCGCAACGGGTAAACAAGTCTGGTGAATCATCATATGTGTATAATATGTGGGCGACAGTATGTCCGACGTATGTTCTGGCAAATATCGAGAGGAAGATGGAATGTTCCCGAGTATTACGAGAGTCTTGTGTGCCGGTATAAAAAGCAACCGATACAGAGAAAGGGACATTCATTACGGGATTCATTATGGAGAAGTAATCGCGGAGTAATTCGGTAGTCTCGAGTGGTGGAAACGAATAGTGGTAGCCGCATAAATAAATATAGTAGTGCCGTCTTATATAAATAGAACTGTTATATAAATAAATACGGACAGAGATATAAATAATAGTAGTAGTAAATAAATACCTGTGATAATTAAATTGTAGTAGTTTAAGTGTGTTAAGTTAGTTTTATATTTTTATATTGTTAAATAATTTTAAGTATATAAATATACAGACTGTTTTTAAATAAATAATTGCACGAGTTGTTTATTGGAACCCGAAAACGTTACAATTGGTGTCAGGTGTGGGGTAAACACAAGTGCAAATAAATAAATAAATAAATAAATAAATGGCTACCAAACGTTTGGAAGAATTAAAGGTCTCCGAGTTGAGGGCAGAATTGGAGGAAAGGGACGCAGATGCGTCTGGAAAAAAAACAATTCTCCAGGACCGGCTTCGTGACCTTTTAATAAATGAAGGTGAGGATCCCGAGAAATATTTGTTTCAAGTACAACCTGATTTAAGCTTAATAATCGAGACTCTAAGAGATGCAGTTGCAAAACAATTCGAGACTGATATGAAGACTATAAAAGAACATTTCAAGACTCTAAGAAATGAAATTGCAAGTAATTCAAAACAACTCGAGACTACTTTCAAGGAAGACATTCAAAAGAATTCATCGAATGAGAGGCAGGAATTTTCTGAGGCCATCGATGCCGTAGAACAGAAAGTTGAGGAGCGCGTGTTCGGAATGGGGGACGAGTTTGGGGTTCAGCTTCAGTTGCCAGCGATGAACGACTGCGGTCCCCATGATATCTGAAGCGGAAGCCTGGAGATTGCCCGAACAGCAAAGGTAAAGGTAAAACCTCCCACCTTCGATGGAAAGACGTCATGGATGTCGTACCGGAATCAATTCGAAGCCGCTGCAGGAGCAAATGGGTGGATGTCCCCGAAGAAAGCTACTGCCCTGATTGTGTCATTAAGAGGACAGGTCAGTGATGTTCTGCAGACCTTACTTCCAGAAGAGTGTGAAGACTACCTTAAATCAATCAAGCGTCTTAAGATGAAGTATGGGCATGCACACCTGGAACAGGTAGTCCGACGGTTAGTAAATCAGGTGCAACCTAAGAGAAGAACGCTCCGATGTTGGAATTGGAAATGGAAATGGAGATGGAAATGGGCCATGCGCATAGTAAATGCGCGAAGAAGCCCAAGAAAACCATAGCGGAGCAGCGAAGAATGAAACGGGTCGATGAGAAGAGGCAATCGTCGACCCAGTATCGTGGAGCCTCAAAATAAATAGCGCGAAGTGCATCTGTGCAACACCAAATCGCTGATGCTGTTGCAAGAAGACCACGTCTAGAAGACTGCAGGCATAGTAACAGACTAGAAGAAAAATCGGCCAAAACATTCAGAACTGCCGTGGTTGACGATCAGTGGCATCCTGACAATTTGCGGATTGGTCAAGAAGCTGATGAAGACCTTGGTTCATTGATGGTTTGGAAGGGAATTGGTCGCGGACCGGCTTGGCAAGAAGTGGCTCCTCGTTCACAGGGACTGGAATCCTACTGGGCTCAATGGGACTCTCTGAAAGTAGAGGATGGATCTACTCAAGTGTGTTGTGGAGAACCCAAATGGAGAAGACTGCGTCAGTGGACCTGGCGAAGGTTGAAGGATGTCCACGAGCGAGTACGCCATCACACTCAGGATGTCAGCGACAGGACGAAGAATCGTTACCACGTGCAAGCCGAGAGAGATGGTTACGGAGAAGGAGACCTTGTTTGGTTATATGATCCTCAACGTCGCCGATGCCTGTCCCCAAAGCTCCAAGAATACTGGGAGGGACCATACGAAATACTGGAGCAAATAGATGACGTCGTTTATCGCATGAGACTAACACCTCATAGTGAGCCAGGGATAGTGTGTTTCTACCAGTTGCCCCATACCATGGACGTGACGGCGGTGAAGTGGCGGATGTGCGACAAATTGCTGGAAAACCTAGAGAGCCAGCTTATGGGAATCCCTTGTCGATTTACGAGGACGTGCACTCGAGCAGGATGTGGGGAGGCTGGCAATTCCGAGCCTGGGCTGCGGATTAGACCGTTTGGTATGGAAAATCGCAGGAAACATACTGGAGGTGGTGTTTCGGCGTGCTGGTATGGAAATGGTCGTGTGCGGCTGTCGGACCGATCAGCCCGTTGTGCAGCCTGGGACGGTGGATTGCCATTGCCACAAGACGGCTGGGTGCACCCGTGGGTCCCGGTGTGGATTTCGTCATCCGCCAGCGTCAAGAACATGGAATAGTGTGTTTCGGGACGAAACGCAGTTTTTAAGAAGGGGGCAATGTAACGAAATGTGTTTACATTAAATAAAAGAATCAGATCTCTCGGCGCGATAAAAACGAAATTGTCACACGCACAAAAAAAGACCATAAATCATATTCGGCGCAACGGGTAAACAAGTCTGGTGAATCATCATATGTGTATAATATGTGGGCGACAGTATGTCCGACGTATGTTCTGGCAAATATCGAGAGGAAGATGGAATGTTCCCGAGTATTACGAGAGTCTTGTGTGCCGGTATAAAAAGCAGCCGATACACAGAAAGGGACATTCATTACGGGATTCATTATGGAGAAGTAATCGCGGAGTAATTCGGTAGTCTCGAGTGGTGGAAACGAATAGTGGTAGCCGCATAAATAAATATAGTAGTGCCGTCTTATATAAATAGAACTGTTATATAAATACCTGTGATAATTAAATTGTAGTAGTTTAAGTGTGTTAAGTTAGTTTTATATTTTCATATTGTTAAATAATTTTAGGTATATAAATATACAGACTGTTTTTAAATAAATAATTGCACGAGTTGTTTACTGGAACCCGAAAACGTTACAATATTAATTCTTGGGTGTAGCGGCCTGTTTCATTAACAATTATAAGGTATAATAAAACTCATTTTCTTTTCTGCTCTTAACGTTTCGACGTCATGTATAACGTCTTTATCAAAAGTACTATAATAAAAAAAGGAGTACAGTCATATAAAGTAATTAAAAATATAAAATAATCAGACTTACATTGTATCTTTGAATAAAACTTATAACTATTTGTTGGTTTTTCTTAAAAATAGTTTTTCTTTTTATGATTTCTCTTCTTCATTTCGGTTTTTTTCCTTTGAGTGTAACAAAATATACTTATTTTTCATGTTCACTAACTTTAATCATTTACTATTTAAAATGTTCTTAACAATTGCTTGTGTATCAATAGCTGTGCTTAGTATGTATGTGTATCTGTACAAACTTGCATTTTTAGATTCATGTGTGTGTTTTTCGTGAGTATTTTTTGTTTGTATTTTATTTATGCTCGAGGAAACATCGTGTTATAAGCCAGTGCTGTCCCTTTATTTATTCTAAAATTGAGAAATAAATATTTGATAAATTGTTAATATCAGTCCTGTCATTAATAGATGTTTTATGTTTTTTAATGTGGATGCTTTCTAGTATATTTCGGGCTTTATTATTTGTTTCGGTTGCTCAAATTGTAGTATTTGTATAATTAAACGTGTGATTTGTTGTTTGAATATGTTTTTTAAGTGCAGTACTATTATTAGAAAATTTATGTCCGTTTATTCTGTCTTTTAAATATTGTGTGGTTTGGCCAATGTATACTCCTTTACAGTTGTTGCATGGAATTTTGTATATTACATGGGTTTTCTTTGGGGTGGGTATTTTTGTTTTTAGCGGGGTGTAAAGGTTGTTAAGATTATTATAAGTTTTATGTGCCACTTTTATATTGTATGGCAACATTATTTTATTTATTCTTTCTGAGAGGTTCTTGATGTATGGTAGTGGTGCAAATTTATAAATAGTGTTTTTATTTTTATCTGTAGGTGTATCATGATTATAATGTTTGTGTAGCTGTTGTTTGAGAATTTTGTTTATTTGTGTAAGTGGGTAATTATAATCATGATACACCTACAGATAAAAATAAAAACACTATTTATAAATTTGCACCACTACCATACATCAAGAACCTCTCAGAAAGAATAAATAAAATAATGTTGCCATACAATATAAAAGTGGCACATAAAACTTATAATAATCTTAACAACCTTTACACCCCGCTAAAAACAAAAATACCCACCCCAAAGAAAACCCATGTAATATACAAAATTCCATGCAACAACTGTAAAGGAGTATACATTGGCCAAACCACACAATATTTAAAAGACAGAATAAACGGACATGAATTTTCTAATAATAGTACTGCACTTAAAAAACATATTCAAACAACAAATCACACGTTTAATTATACAAATACTACAATTTTAGCAACCGAAACAAATAATAAGGCCCGAAATATACTAGAAAGCATCCACATTGCTACCGGATCTACGTCGCATTAAGATAACGGCAGATTTCATAAATGAAACGGAGAGTCGCAATAGGGGTTGTTAAACAGGATAACGCAGGGCCGAGCTAACTCTGTCGCAGACGGCGTGACGGTTCAAGAAAATAAAACACCTAAGAGTAGAGCGTCGGTCGGCAACGACGCTTGCGACGATTGTCCGGGCACCAGGACACTATGCTATCTACAGATAACCTACCTGCGCCTCCTACGAACTACCACTGGCTGTGTCCCTCCAGTAGGGTACCTATTGAACACTCTGTATATTTGAAGCACCTAATCTTATGTACGTGCTTGTCACAAAATAATTAAGATATGCAGAGGTAAAAGAAATAAAAGATAAGGTATTCGTTACGTAACAATATTTAATTAAATCTGATGTGTTGTAAGGGGATCTGTTTATAATAAAATTAAAATTGTGAAATTAGGTATTAAAAAAAAACTTGCGTTGAATGAAAAGTTAAATTGGAATAAGTGTACTGAAGTTAGACAGTTGATAAAAAAAAAAGCGTTAGGTGACAGTTACAAAAAATTTAGCAAGTATAAAAAACTTAATGATTTAAACATATACTCTGCGCTTCAGCAGAAGTTGGTCGGCTGCAGAAACGTTTCCTTCACCTCACATAAGGTGTACATATTGCTGTGACTCTTACAAATTTATAGATATATAAAATAAATTTAATTTACTTAATTAATACGTAACTGAGAGTCAAGCACGCATCCTAGTGCTAGGCCTTATGCTAGACTATGATACGGTGAACTTTCTGCTGAAAGGTAGGTTAAGCAAAACATTCTACATGTAACTAGCTCAGTTTGAAAATAAATAGTTCTCTCAGGGGCAGAAAATATGACTTGATTCTCCTTCTCTTTAATCATCTCCAGGTCAGGTAAAGAAATAAAATACAAAATAATCTTAACATCTAATTTATTAAAATAAAATAATTTTAAATGAATTCAAAAGTTTTAATCTACAAATATTTACACATCAAAAATCAATATTCGGTCATAATTCAAATTTATACATCATAAACAATAAAACATTACAAGAAATAAAGAATAAATGAAATCATCATGTCGTGCAAGCTTATATCTAAAATGTGAACGTGATTATTATTATTAATATTTGTTATAGATACATGTAAACAATCAAAAATAAAATAAATTACCCGTGATGAATTGTACTGGAATATAAATAAAGAAAATAAAATTTGTGCGGTCTACTATTTGCTAACAAAATATAGACATTAAGGAAGTGGCTTTGCCCTAATTAGTCCTGTCCGGCGCCTTTTCTCGCTCCCAACACAGTACCATCAGATAACAAATTCACACAGATGAGTATCCCAAAGTTCCACCCTACGAGCATGTCATTTTCAGCTCGTCTGACGCAACCCGAACATACATCACAATGTGCACACTCCTTAAGGAATATATAAATTTTTTAAGTTGAATAAATAAAATGAAATAAAATAATGTATCTGCGTATTCAATAAATTAACTCAGCCCTGATTAGTTCTGCCTGGTGCCTTTTCTCGCTCCCAAACGCAGTACCACCAAGACCAATTCGTGTATTTCAAATTCACCAGGACTCCATGCTATGAATTAAATAATGACATAATTCATTTCACACATCCCTGATGTATTATTCAACACGTTAATATTGAACACCCAAATACAACAAAACATACTTAATTCTCATATCAAAAGAAATAATATATATACATTAAAAGAAAATAAACTTTACCTTTTTCACGAAATTCCAATACAAAAACACCACTACAAATAAAGAATTTTGAGACGCCACTATACACACATTTATAACAAATATTGTTTAATCACCTTAACTCTTCATACATCGTATTAAACTCTTCCATAATTCTCAATGAAAAATTTTATTCACTTATATATAACCTATATACACATAAAACAAAATTATCAATTTCAAATATCTTTTATAGGATGAATAAATTTAAAAGAAAAATAAATTATACGGAAAAGAAAATGATTATGCTATTCAAAGTTATCATTACAAATGCTAGAAGGTTTTGTCATAATGTATGGCATAGTACCCCTACATGCAAAACAAAACTCTCTAGGAAAAAGAAAATAAAATGAAATTAAATAAATTCAAAACCGAGTTCATAAATAAAAGTATTTCATACATAGGTAGTTATTCAAATACATCTAGACATTTTAATGTAATACGCGCTGCATGTTAAAAATAAAATTATTATAAGTGTAGAATCTTGTAAAAATTCTATAAGTATCGAAAATCTCAAAATTTATTCTAAGTCCGGATTTTAAAATAATCCTTTAAAAAGAAGGAGGGAGTCGTCTATTACCTACTTTTAGACTAGTTAATATTGCGGTTTTCACCAGCAATCCCGGAAATTTTATCTGTCCGCGCTTTTATTCGTAAATCTCTTTATAAAAACATACGGCAACTTTCGTTAAACACGAATCCACCTCCAAAATTGTATGTCGACGGTGCCGCTCCTATCGGTTGCATGGGGAAACAGCGTATTAATAATCCTTGAAAAAGGTAAACAAACATGTGACTATAAATCCGTCTATACTTTTATGATTCAGCCATGCACCTGATAAACAATACTTTTTGTGCCGGTCCACCCGGTCGATCCCTGCCAAAGCCAGACGTGTTTGTGCGAGAAACACCTGCTCGATCCTTTACCCGTAACATTTAATATGTCTTAAAATTATAACCTTATAAAAAATTTATTAAGATTCTTTTATTATTTTACTTAAATAAAATAAAAGTTTCGTAAATTATCAATATAGTGAATATTTATACATATCATGGTAAATATGAATAAAGTAAAAATTAATTTAAATAAAACTTGGAGTGATCTTGATTATACTTATTTATTTACATATTATTATTTATTCAAGATCACTGCATAAATATCCCTATGGGAATATCTGCGATTTATAAGCGAGAATCGCTAATGCCAATGGTATAAATTCAAGATTTCCCATAAATACCAGTTAATATACTTATACATTATTTACAATATTATTGATATAAAGCATAGAGACATGAAATTTCCCTATAATATGCTTATTCTATCTATATACAAGTCAGGAGTAAATATGCAAAACTCTTGGAGTTTATTTTAAACTTTACTCCTTTCATGACGAGAAAGTTTAAACAAATGACATTTAAAACACCTAAATTAATTAAACTACTTATAAATATATATACAAAAGTGTACTTAAATTCTTTAAATTTTACACCTTTCATAGGTATTACAAATATTGTAATTGCATCATCGAGTTCCCTTAAAATGAAGTGGCAATTGTCATCCACTATTTTGAGAAAACTTCTTAACATTTTTAAGTATCTGGGCTGTGGGTACTTTTCAACTGCATCCAAAACCTCTATTCTCGCATGGGTCCATATAAATTTCACACCCTCTTGTAAAATCATTTTATCATTCACATGATGTGACACATTTTCATCATGTGGGTTTAATATATGCTGTACGGGCTTTACATACCCATAATGTAAAATATTTTGTTCCTTATGAACAATTTTATTTAAATTCACTAATAAATTTACCACTATTGGATATAATTTCATGAAACATTTATATAGCTGTACCAACCAAAGAGAATTAACGTTTACAAACCACTTTGCATTAGTACTTATTAACAATAATGTTTCTATTAATTTGGGGAGTTGTAGCTGTTGTTTTATTGATTGAAATAAACATAAGCTTAATTTATTATTCTCAATGTTTTCTAAATAATCTAAATATTCCTTAATTACTACTGTGATAGGGTTCATTAAATTATATACTAAATTTTCAATAATTTCATCTTTTAACAAACTTTTAATTTTAAATTGAACACTTACTTTGTACTGGGAAAATGGACGAGTCGTTTCTGTTTTAATACAACTTATATAGCCTACTGTTAAATCTATATTACCATTAAATAATTTAACATCTTTTGTCAAAGGATCACTCATATTATCATTATTAAATTGTTTGTTGCAAATCAAATTTTTGTCACCCATAATTATTTCCCGGTGTGAACATTTATTTATTATGTCACCCATATATTTCGTGGCGTCTTTCTTTTGAAGACCCTCCACATGGTGTGTACATTTATTATTTATGTCACCCGTGGCAAACATGGACTCTTCCCTTTGAAGATCATCCACATGGTGTGAACCTTTATCCTTGTCAATCAAACTATCATTATTTATTTTTAAAGTGAGGTCCCTATCAAAATTATCAATGATTGAATTATTAACTAATATTTTATCATCTTGAGCGCCTTTGTCCCAAGACATGTTTACTTTACTATTGTGAAGGGTTCTATTTTCCCTTTCCAATTTCGATGTATATAGACTCAAAAAATCCATCCCAAGTACGCAGCAATATTTTAATCTTGGTGTAACAATAAATTGTGTTACAAGTTCTACATCACCCATCTCTATATTTATACAAAATACATTATCTTGCTTATAAAAACCTAATTTTTCAAACCTTTTATCAAATAATCCCCCATCTAAAAGTGACAATTCTAATTCACTATCTATTATAGCTACACCATATACATCCCCTACTTTAACATCTACCAGTGGAAATTTAGTGGTTATATTACTTAAATCTACGACGTTTCTCTTGCCTCGTTGTTTCTTCTTTCTCCCTTTGGTTGGACCTACCAAAAATCCAGGTCCTTCTTTATTGCTCCTCTTGACGCATCTTTCATCACAGCTTCTGTTTTATTTTCTTTATTTTCTATAACTACGTTATTAAATCCTCGGGTATCTTCTGTTTCATTTTTTTCGTATTTCCTTCCTACATGACCCTCCTGTCTCCAATTATTATTATTACCATTACTACTATTACTCATATTCTTGTTGTTACCATTCTCCACCCTTCCTCCCTGGTAACTATTATTCTGATACCGATTACCATTGTATCTTTGTTGGTTATTATGGTAATTACCATTATACCTTTGCTGAGTATTATATTGGTTACCATTGTTACCTGCTTTATACCCATTTTTATTCTGAGATACACTCCTGTCTTCCACGTCGTCCAGACGCTTTACCAATTCCAAGAGTTGCTCAACGGTGTCTATACCCTGTAAAGCAACTGCTTGTACTACCTCATGCTCAAAATGATTAGCTAATTGGGTAACAATGTCACACTCCTGGATCACAGGTTGTATGTGCTTCAAGAAAGAATATTTCCGAATAACATAATTCTCTCTAGACGTAATGGAACGATATTTTCCAAAGGTAAGGTCATGTCTAATGCGTCTTTGCTGAGTTTGTCCCCAGTACTGTCTAATAAACATACTTTCTAATTCTTCGTACGTCTGTACCTCATCAATTACCATATCATACCATAATAACGCATAATCTCTAAGACACCCCCTCATGAAATGTAACTTTGACATATCATCATTGATACCACGAATATATGTCTTAATAGTTTTAAGAAATGCCATTGGGTTGTCTTTATTATACCCAGAAAATTTTGGTATATTCTCCGTACCAATTGATATCTGTTGCGGTACAACACAAGGTGTAATTGTACCTTGCTCAACTCTCGTTTTCAAATTCTTAATTGTATCTTGACAATTTAACGTCATATCCTGTAGCTTTAAAAGAGAGTCTGTGCATGCACCATATTTAACCCTACAGTCTTCAAACTTACTTGTTAAATTTATAACATCTTTCTGAACTGACATGGCACTACTGTCCACCTTCAGTTCCAAGAATTGTATTTTCTCATCTTGTCCTCCAATCCTTTCTTCTATCTGTCTAAAATTTTCTCTTGCTACACCGGCCCTCTGATTCATTTCATCTATTAAAAAATTACTGCTATCCTTGCACTTCTTTTCATTTGCTTCAATTTTTTCATTGATCTGTGTCGTGCTTTGTTTCACATCTTCTTTTATTTTATTATTCATTGCAGACATTTCCATTCTACAAGCTTTAATTCTTTCATCAATCTTCTCATTCATCGACTTTACCACAGTTTGTATCTCTATTTTATTTCTATTCATCTCTTCTTTCATCTCTATCTTGTTCTCATCTAATTTTTTATTCATCTCTATCTTGTCACATTCCAATTTACAGAAAAGTTTTTCAAATAAAATATCAAATCTGTCTCCGCCTAGCATTTCTTTCGTTTCAATTTTTACATTTTCAGTTACATTTTCATCCTCATCAAGAGGTAGCGTCTTTTCTGAATCTGTCACAGAGGAAATGCCTTGTGGTTCCCTGTACGTTTCAAATAAATATTTGGTATCCATACTACTTTCAGGATTTTCACCCTCACCTTTATACTCAGACATATTTACTTTATCTGTCCTGGCACTTAAAGAGACTTATTTGTGGAGAAAAATAAATCAAAACTTGACAAAATTTACTTGTGAATTATACTTATTAATTATTCAAATGCACTTAAAGGTGAAAATACCTCCCTTTAATTACACAGCTACTCGAATATTAAATAATCAATTAATTTTTATCTAAATAGTTTAAAATGTAGAAGCTTTGCCCCACTACGTTGGGTGCCATATATATGCTGTGACTCTTACAAATTTATAGATATATAAAATAAATTTAATTTACTTAATTAATACGTAACTGAGAGTCAAGCACGCATCCTAGTGCTAGGCCTTATGCTAGACTATGATACGGTGAACTTTCTGCTGAAAGGTAGGTTAAGCAAAACATTCTACATGTAACTAGCTCAGTTTGAAAATAAATAGTTCTCTCAGGGGCAGAAAATATGACTTGATTCTCCTTCTCTTTAATCATCTCCAGGTCAGGTAAAGAAATAAAATACAAAATAATCTTAACATCTAATTTATTAAAATAAAATAATTTTAAATGAATTCAAAAGTTTTAATCTACAAATATTTACACATCAAAAATCAATATTCGGTCATAATTCAAATTTATACATCATAAACAATAAAACATTACAAGAAATAAAGAATAAATGAAATCATCATGTCGTGCAAGCTTATATCTAAAATGTGAACGTGATTATTATTATTAATATTTGTTATAGATACATGTAAACAATCAAAAATAAAATAAATTACCCGTGATGAATTGTACTGGAATATAAATAAAGAAAATAAAATTTGTGCGGTCTACTATTTGCTAACAAAATATAGACTTTAAGGAAGTGGCTTTGCCCTAATTAGTCCTGTCCGGCGCCTTTTCTCGCTCCCAACACAGTACCATCAGATAACAAATTCACACAGATGAGTATCCCAAAGTTCCACCCTACGAGCATGTCATTTTCAGCTCGTCTGACGCAACCCGAACATACATCACAATGTGCACACTCCTTAAGGAATATATAAATTTTTTAAGTTGAATAAATAAAATGAAATAAAATAATGTATCTGCGTATTCAATAAATTAACTCAGCCCTGATTAGTTCTGCCTGGTGCCTTTTCTCGCTCCCAAACGCAGTACCACCAAGACCAATTCGTGTATTTCAAATTCACCAGGACTCCATGCTATGAATTAAATAATGACATAATTCATTTCACACATCCCTGATGTATTATTCAACACGTTAATATTGAACACCCAAATACAACAAAACATACTTAATTCTCATATCAAAAGAAATAATATATATACATTAAAAGAAAATAAACTTTACCTTTTTCACGAAATTCCAATACAAAAACACCACTACAAATAAAGAATTTTGAGACGCCACTATACACACATTTATAACAAATATTGTTTAATCACCTTAACTCTTCATACATCGTATTAAACTCTTCCATAATTCTCAATGAAAAATTTTATTCACTTATATATAACCTATATACACATAAAACAAAATTATCAATTTCAAATATCTTTTATAGGATGAATAAATTTAAAAGAAAAATAAATTATACGGAAAAGAAAATGATTATGCTATTCAAAGTTATCATTACAAATGCTAGAAGGTTTTGTCATAATGTATGGCATAGTACCCCTACATGCAAAACAAAACTCTCTAGGAAAAAGAAAATAAAATGAAATTAAATAAATTCAAAACCGAGTTCATAAATAAAAGTATTTCATACATAGGTAGTTATTCAAATACATCTAGACATTTTAATGTAATACGCGCTGCATGTTAAAAATAAAATTATTATAAGTGTAGAATCTTGTAAAAATTCTATAAGTATCGAAAATCTCAAAATTTATTCTAAGTCCGGATTTTAAAATAATCCTTTAAAAAGAAGGAGGGAGTGGTCTATTACCTACTTTTAGACTAGTTAATATTGCGGTTTTCACCAGCAATCCCGGAAATTTTATCTGTCCGCGCTTTTATTCGTAAATCTCTTTATAAAAACATACGGCAACTTTCGTTAAACACGAATCCACCTCCAAAATTGTATGTCGACGGTGCCGCTCCTATCGGTTGCATGGGGAAACAGCGTATTAATAATCCTTGAAAAAGGTAAACAAACATGTGACTATAAATCCGTCTATACTTTTATGATTCAGCCATGCACCTGATAAACAATACTTTTTGTGCCGGTCCACCCGGTCGATCCCTGCCAAAGCCAGACGTGTTTGTGCGAGAAACACCTGCTCGATCCTTTACCCGTAACATTTAATATGTCTTAAAATTATAACCTTATAAAAAATTTATTAAGATTCTTTTATTATTTTACTTAAATAAAATAAAAGTTTCGTAAATTATCAATATAGTGAATATTTATACATATCATGGTAAATATGAATAAAGTAAAAATTAATTTAAATAAAACTTGGAGTGATCTTGATTATACTTATTTATTTACATATTATTATTTATTCAAGATCACTGCAATATGTTTTCAAGGACACGCCACAACGGCAATGTCAATACATAGGTGTGAGTATACATATAAGTTTATAAGCGCAAAAGTACAATTGATAAGTCAGTAAAAGTTCTTAGTCTAAAATGAGGAAAATTCGCTAAATATAAAAACGTCGGTTTGCTTACATGAACTGAATGATATTAATTGATGGTTAGTGATTAGCTAAGTCAAAAAAAAACAATTAAAGGTAAAATTTAGAAAAACAATTTCATGAAAATTCCATAAAACCCTGAGCTTCGAGAACCAAAGTTGGCTACTACATTAATGAATTTTATCGGGCTCAGGTAAAATTAATTGATCATCAAAAGGCAAAATTTACAATCTTACGGCGAAAAAAGTAACCGTGCAAAATAATTAATAAAACTTAGATTTCAAATGCAACACAACATAGAACATACAACTATTGTTTCGGAAGAGAAAAACACTGGGTATATTACTAAGTAAGTAAAAACTATCCTAAAGATTAAGTGATCATATAATGAATTTACTAGAATTAATTATAGTGAAATATTAGCCTCGATAAGGGGCTACAGTAATTGCGGTAGTGACAAATCCAAAATTACAGGTTAATTTTCAAATATACATAATAGATCAAAGAGAAATTATAACGGTAGTTTTTAGAAAAAAAAAAGGATTAAATTGTGACCACGCAGATTACTAAGAGGTGCGATAGTTATTTAGCCACTCAAAATTCTTGGCACTAATCAGGCAAAAATAAGTCTTGCACTCAGGCGTAAAACGTCGAAAATCAGACGAAAAATATGAGGTAAAAAAATTACAACCTTAGCTGGCAAGATGGTTGTCGGAAAGGACGCTACAGAGATCCCAAAATGGCGGCGACTCCCTTGTTGGAAAGATTCCACTCAACAGGTGGGCTGGATGTTGAATAAAACCACTGTTGTGGGCGATTCCACCAAAGGTAAGACTTCGGAGGGCTTAAACGGCCGTCAAAGGAATTCTAACAGCTTCTGAGGGCTTTAGCGCCCGACATAAGAATCCTAACGGTTTCTGAGGGCTTTTGTGCCCATCAAAAGAATCCTATTAAATTTAGAGAAGAAAAGAACCAAAGATAAAATCCCGAAAATTTAACACAGAGTTTCAAACACTTACCCCAAAAAGATGGAGATCCCGCGGTAAGGACTCAGGAGTTCCACATAGCACGAAAATAATTCAAAATCCACCTCGTGGCATTCGTAAATTAGATAACGGTATTGCGATAAAAATAATTCACGATAAATCACCTAATAAAGGTATCGATAACTCAAACTTATTTCAATAAAGCCGCCGAAGCGTTAGTCTAACTTTAGACAAAGTGATAAATTCACCAAAAGAAAATAAGCATATCGTGCCCATGCACTTTCAACAAGCTTCACTTCGAAAGTGTCCCAACCGTGACCTTTACGGTAGATACGTTACAACCCAAGAACACGCACGCTCAATGTATCACTCGAAAGGATTCAAACTAAAGGCGGGAGTTTCAAATAAACATAATAAGCACACAACTAATCTGACAATAACAAAAAAGGAGACGACATCGTGACTTAAACTCAATTAAACGTAACCCTACACATAACTTAGACGGAAAACATAAGCGAAACACTCAACAAGTGTAAGTAGAAAATATAAAGTCGACGGCACGAGAGGGTATTTCATGCTCGACGTTGGCAATACCGCGTGTATAACAGATCTGTACTACAATAGCCGATAGGTTTGACAGAAAATAAACAAACAATCTTTCACACGCAGTTTCTAATTTATTAGACGAAAGGACAGAATCTCTGCAGGTAAATAACAAAGTACCAGGGCTTTAATATCAAAACGCTGCAAAAGACGGTGGAAGACCGATCTACCTATATGTTTCAGAATGTTATTATCGTCCATAACCCCTTAATGGGAGAGCCAGGATGAACCACGGAAGATGCCTAATACTTAGAAGAACGAAGGAAGGCCACAAATGATCGGCAAACAATTAATAGTATGACCTACTGTCCCGAGCATTTCCTTAATTAATACTTCTTACATTTTAGTGGGACGTCTGCGAAAGAAAGGAAAATAACAATACTTGGGCCTGCTCAAGAACTATGTTTGGCAATACGCAAAACATGTGAAACAGTTAACACAAAACTTGACTGACGTCTCAAAGCGTTTACAAACCACGGATAAATGCCTTATTTAGAGATCGGACGTAATATGTATAAGAAGATATTTTATATACTTAAGCAAGGCGTAGAAATAATTGCAAATGCGGAAAATACGAAACTACAGGTAGGTTAGATTAAGCTAGGGCTAAGATAATTAAAGTTAGTTACTCAGATAAAGAGGCTTTCACAAAAACAGGGTGTAAATGCCCGATCTTACACACAATGTATCTGTCATATTCGCGGTACGTGATTTAGAGCGATGAGGGCTCAATAGTAGGTTTAATACCCACGGGAGCATACTGCAGGCAGTCTTAACAACTGGTGCAATAGACAATATACAGGGTACGCTCAAAAGGTCATGAGCTTTATACAAAATTCCACGTATTTAGACTAAAGGTACACAATCTTTCGAGAATTTTAAATAAAGTGAATTTACAACGTAACAAATTCCCCCCTTTCCAGCGAAAAGAAATTGACCGCAGAGCAATTTCTTGCACCGAGAACTTAGGCTGACGGGATAAAGATAGTGAAAAGGGTAAGCGAGAGCTCTAAAACGGACGTTGTCTACTATACCAACGCACACATCCACACTCAGTCACAGCAACACCAAACAGCTTGGCCATAACCACCACGTGGCCCTTCGGCATTCGGCCGGTACGGGAAAGTAACGAAAAAAAAAAGCAAGGGTGTCGAGATTCTGCACAGACGCGCCCCGAGACCTGTCCAACCGACAGCCCAGCACTATTGGTAGCATCACGGGGGAAAAGGGTGTAGACGGGTTAGATATCGGTGTGCCCGGCCGGCGGTGATCCTTACGACGGTCGAAGGCACAGGAATGAGGAGTAGGCACTACCAATAGGCCAAGATGCGGGCAAGGCAACCCCCGAGACGACACTCTGCAGACACGCGACGGTAAAAGAGACCCTTGGGTAAGGCCCTCGGTATCTCAAAACAAACAAAATAAAAGGACAACTAAAAACGGGTTTATTACTACAGATACGGGATACAAAGTGGAATAAGGAAGAGGTAACTAAAGGTAAGGTAAAGCTCAGAATGGTGCAACTGCTCAGAGGTACAGATATGCCGTTACGACAACCAAACATCCGACGACAACAAAACGAGAGAAGATCGCCAAACAAAAATAGACATTAGGGAACAAAAGTTTAAAGTCTGGACCGGCGTTGTCCCGACTAAAATGCTGAAGGCAACGATAAACCATAAAGGCTGAAGTCATATCCGATTCCTGGAGGTAACATTTTGAACGTAAGAAAAGCAAAAAGGTCGCCAGGACACGACCTTTAGAAGGCTGAGGATTATCACACAAAAGGGACCATCACTCTTTATACCTTCACAAATAAGAAAGTCAAATCCGGTAATTAAGCAATAACCAACATAAGTTAGCTTAAAAGGTAGTCATGTCAGATAGGGTAACGAAATATATAGTGTGGACTCCCCTAGCAAGGTTGCCACTCCATATATGCAAAGACAAGGAAGATCCGAAACATACGGAAGCGATAAAGATACGGGAAGATAAATGCATAGACGGAATCACAGATACAAGCTGTGCAATGGGGCCGGTAATCACACTAACGAAAGGTCGTTAAAAGGAAAAATGTTTCTTGATCTATCAAAGCTATTAGTTAGTAATTGCGGGTTATGAGATAACTTTTCCCAGATGGATCAGCAACCGCGCGGAAGAGGACGTACACGTAGCCGCGCGAGGAGACAACCGCAAGCAGGGGGAGGACAAATGGCAGACCCGGGAGATCCAAAACGGAAGACCCGATGACAACAACACGAGAGAGGGAGAGTCCGAAAGGGACAGTAATCGGTTGTTCCGGGGTGATAGGGAACAATAGAGGTCCGAGTCCCTTTAGAAGCCTTTTACTTCACGCAGGATCACGGTAGGAGAATTCTTTCAGCCCTCACTACAGGCCGTAAAGGTAGCGGTAGGTACAAGTAATGAAAAGACGAAATCAAGATAAGCGATAATTTTAGGCAGATGGTCACGTGAGAAGATAGATCTTAATCATCACTCGGTTGAGGTTTCAGTAAACTTGCATGCCACGCCCCGGGCAGCAATTTACCTTCGCAAGTTTTGAGTTCATAAATGTCAGTGGAGATACGTTTACTAATTTGAAAGGGCCCGACATATTTGTCAGCCAATTTGGCGGTATAGAACTTGGCGGCATCTGAAAGGACGAAATTTTTACGCCAGACCAACTGGTTTACCAAGAATTCATCTCGTCTATGACGAGTATCGTAGCGCGCCTTAGCACGCTCGTATGCTTTCTGCAAGCGGGATTTGATGTCACGATAAAGTTTAGAAAATCCTTCGGAACGCTCTATTAGTTTTTCCGGATCGCGGACCTCGACAAGTGGAGTTCCGTCAGAGATAGGAGCATCGGAAATTCTTTCTCCAGTGAGATTCATCTCACGACCGAAGTTAATGAAATAGGGCGTATGTCCGGTGACTTCGTGTCTAGCAGTGCGCAAGGCGCAAGTGACTTTGGGAAGGTAGACGTCCCACTCGCGATGATTGTCAGAGACATACGAGATCAACATGGTTTTGATAACCCTATTCACACGTTCCACGGGATTCGCTTGAGGATGGTAATTTGCAGTATAGCATGGACGTACTTTATATTCTTTTAACTTAGAACGGTAGTCGTTAGAACGAAACTGCACGCTATTATCGGAAATTACGGAACGAGGTACGCCAAAAATCAGAAACACATCTTCTTCAAGATGTCGGATAATAGACTTGGAGGAAGCTTTACGTAACGGGAAAGTCAGAACAAACTTACTGAAGATATCAGAGACCACTAAAATGTAATTAAAACCGCGCTTGGACCTCGGAAGAGGACCAACGATGTCGACACTGAGTACTTCCCATGGTTTAGTAACTTTAGAATGTCCACCCATACGACCAACAGGAGCTCTTTGAAGAGGTTTCGCCTTATTGCAGTTAGGACAGGCTCTGATGTGACGAATCACATCACCTAACATCTTGGGCCAATAGTAGTGTTGCAATATGCGAGCGAGAGTCTTCGCAATGCCCAGATGACCACTTGTGGGCTCGTTATGACATTCTAACAAGACCTCTTGTCGTTGTTCCTTAGGAACATAGATTTTCCATGAATCGGAATCCTCAGAGGGAAAAGCGCTATTAGGCGGTACGTAACGTCGAAGTATCCCACCGATAAGTTGGAATTGAGGGTACTTCTCGGGATGTCTCTTAATTTGTTCTAAGATACGAACGTAACATTTGTCTTGGCTTTTAGGGTTGACTTGAACGATAGCCAATTTGGGGACTGAACGGGAGAGAGTGTCCGGAACGACATTGAATTTTCCTTTACGGTGGATGATAGTGAAGTCGTACTGCTGAAGACGTACGGCCCATCGAGCCAATCTACCCGACGGAGAATTAAGAGAGTTCAGCCAGCAGAGGGAATAATGATCCGTTATCACCGTAAAGTGAGAGCATTCGATATATGGGCGAAGCTTTTCTATAGCCCAAAGGACGGCAAGGCATTCTTTCTCAACCGTAGAGAATTTACGTTCGGCAGGTGTTAAAGAACGGCTTAGATAACTGATTACTTTCTCCTGTCCGTCTATGTCTTGAGTCAATACGGCTCCGAGACCATAGTCGCTAGCATCAGTTTGAATGATGAATTCATATTGGAAATCGGGACATGTCAAAATCGGGGAGGAAACCAAGCGTTCACGCAAAGATGTCCAGGCTTCTTCGCAAGCTAACGTCCAAACGAAGGGACGATTTTTCCGTAACAAATCAGTAAGCGGAGAGATAACAGTAGAGAAATTAGGGACGAAACGTCGATACCATGAAGCCATACCTACTAAGCGTCTGACTTCAGAAACATTTTTGGGTGTGGCAATTCCGATGATAGCCTTGACTTTGTCAGGGTCGACCATCAACCCACGACGATTAACCACATAACCCAGGTACTTCAATTCGTCGCGACAAAACTGACATTTGTCTCTATTAAGCGTTAAGCCAGCGTCACGCAGGCGGGATAAAACTTGCTCTAAGATAGTCAAGTGTTTTTCAAAGGTAGGAGTGACAATTATGATATCATCCAGATAAACGAAAACGTAAGGTTCTAATTCAGGACCTAAAACTCTATCAATAAAACGCTGCCAGGAGGCAGGTGCGTTGTGGAGACCATACGGAAGACGACAAAACTGGAACAAGCCTCGATTCGGCACAGTGAAGGCGGTATACTGACGGGAAGACTCGGCAACAGGAATCTGCCAATACGCACTTTTTATATCGAGAGACGTAAGATATTTGGCGTCTCGTAATTTATCTAAGGTATTCGAAACATAGGGAAGGGGATAGGCATCTCTCTCAGTGACCTGATTGAGCTTCCGATAATCGACACAAAATCGAAAAGTCTTATCCTTCTTAGGCACGAGGAGAATGGGTGAAGACCAACCACTCTGAGACCTCTCAACGACACCGAGAGCCAACATCTTCTCTAATTCAGCGTCGACTACTTTCTGCACCGCCGGAGATATCGGATAATAGCGTTGCTTAATCGGAGGGCTACTAGTGATAATAGTGTGCTCTACACCTTTGGCACAACCTAACACCTCTTTATCGACGTTAGGAAAATTTTGATTGATGATAGCCTCGAGCTGACGTTGACGCTCATCAGACAACACCTGTGGTTCGACATCGACAGAAGACACGTTGGGTGCGTCTGAAAATACCCAATCGCCACTGCGCATGTTTATGACGATACCCATATCTCGCCAGAAGTCTGCGCCCAAGATAAGTTGATGCGGTAGTTCAGGTACCACCAAAACGTCAAAGACCTTAGAACGATTCCTAACATTAATAGGCAAGGCAACTTCACCTGATATTCGGCATCGTGACCCGTTAGCAACAGTGCAAAAGGACATAGAGGATTTAAGCGGAACAAAACCCTTTAAAACGGACCAACCTGCTTCACCTAAAATAGTGCGTGATGAACCTGTGTCCAAAAGACCGAGAAACTCTTTACCAAAGATTTGAACTTTAAGATAGGGGCGTTCGTCCCCTATGGCTTGTGCGAGAATAAAATCTAACCGGGCTCTAATTTGTCGATAGGCCGCTGTGTATACTGTACGCACGGGACGGCCACTTAGTGCGCACGTCGGGCGTTTCCCGAACACTGCGGACAAGAAGATACAATGGTCTCTGGACGACCACAACGATAACAAAAGCGCTTACGAGGTAAAGCGCATTGGGCGTAACGATGTCCTGTTTGACGACAATTCCAACATGTGACAGGGTTTGCTGAAACGGGTGCCACACGGACACGAGGGCGATTAGAGACGGGAGTAACGGGTGTCTCACGACTTCGAGAATAACTCGGGTCTGGTTCGGCATTGACATAAGCCAAATCCGGCTCGAGTGTTTTGGCACGCAAGGGAGGCGGTACGTAAGCTTCAGCAGAGGCCTTGCGGGCTTCGAGAACTTTCCCATATTTAAGGAGTTCCGCGATAGAATTGACTTCAGTTAAACCCAATTGCGTTTGGTAGAAAGGCAGAATATTACGTTGCAGAATTCGTAATTGAGTTTTTTCAGGGACTGAATCAGAAAGGCGAGAAAAGAGATTTTTCATGACCGACACATATAGTCCGATAGGTTCATTAGGACCTTGAGTCCGTTGCTTAATTTCGTCCATAAGACGGTCGTCATAGTCTACGGCTTGAAATTCTTCCCGTAGACCGGCAGCTAACTCTGACCAATTAGAGTAAAGATGACGATTTGCCCGATACCACACCAAAGCACGATCCTTAAATAAGTCTATAGCGGAACTGAACAACAACTGGTCCGAGGAATTACGAGCGATTTTAAGCTCAGCTACACGCTCCAGAAAGACACTAACTGAGTAGTTCTTCTGCCCTGAAAATGTAATATTCCAAGAGGCAACGGGAACGGGTTTAGGAGAAGAACTAGCGAAAGTCGAGTGACCGGGACCAGTAAACGTGTTAACCGGGAGTCGGATAGGGTCATCCTCATCACTAAACTCCTCTTCACTCCCTTGAGGACCAGGGTTACCGGCAGTGGGTGACTGCAATAAACTGAACGTTGAGGCACGTTCAAGGGTGCGAGCCTTATCGCGGATGCTATCTCCTAGTTTAGCAACGCGACTCCTAAACGCATGATATTCTTTCACCTCCTCTGGCGAATGTGGGACGGAGTTCTGAATGCGACTCATTACGAAAGCAAGGGCAGTAGAAATTTTTTTAAACTCGGAAGACTCACGATTCCCTATGAACTGATCGATGAGCCCTTCGATAACCGTAAGCTTATCCTTAATGGCCGCGGCGTCTTCCGCATATGTGAATGGATACGTAAGCTTAGTATCCGACGGATAAGACTTAGCATACCCTAACAGACGTCGATACATTCGTCGCATTTTATCCAAAGTAGATGGCACCTCAGCACCCAGAACAGTCAGTAGGTACTCAAGGTCTTCCTTTAAAAGACGATTGATCTCAAATTTAGGAGACATGGCGGCAGTTAATTCAGCAGAAAGTCGAAAAGAAGGAAATATAAAAAGAAATGGCGGTACCGGGGTCAGCAAGCAAAGACTCGAGTCCTAAGACACACAAATATATTCTGGAAGACAAGGTAGTTCAGAACCTAAGATAAAATTGTAACGTGAGGTGATAACTTTTCCCAAACGAAAAGGAAGGAAAAGAAATATAAACAGTCGAAGTTAGATTAGGTGAGGGAGTAGACGGAAATACAAAAAACTGAGCGGTAAGGAAACTGAACGTCCACTTGCCCACCTAAAACGAGAAACGGGCTTAAGTCGAGAAAATTCAAAATTTATTCCTGAAGATGGTCAGGACCGAAACGTTGATACAAAACAAATAGCTTCTCCAAAGTATAACACCACTGTGCGGTACGACGAAATGTTAGTGGCTGAAATACTTAAAGGTAAGAAAAATATTCCGGAAGATGGAGAAAACTTGTCCAAACCGTTAGGCAACGACACGTTGTCACGTCAAAGCAACCAAAACCAAGGAAAATTAGAAAAGACGAGAAATTTCCCTGAAGATGGTAAAACCAGGTCGAAACGTTCGGTGTCAACTTATGAGTTGATAGATGACACACAAAAGGAAAAGAAAATTTGAGGGCGGCGAAAACTTAGTCGAAACGTAGGTGCGAAATGTTGTTCGTTAGGCCCACAACGAAGGCATGAAATTGTTAAGAAGGCAGCGAAAACTTCGTTGGAGCATTGGGTAGCGAAGGAGAAACTTGGCTCCGGAAGGTGGAGAAAAGATGGCGGAAACGTTGGTGTGTCAATTCGTACGGAAGGGGGAAGAAAACTTGTCTGAAATTTGAAAATGGCGGAAAATAGGCCGAAACTTGGTTGACACACGAAAATAATAATAAAGAAAAATCGAAGGTGGCGGAAAGTTGGTCGAAACGTTGGTGCCAAATTTTTCCTATCACCAAAAGAAAGTCCAGACGCTAGGGCACCAAATTTTTCCTTATTACTGAAAGAAAGGCCCAGAAAAAGATTATCGAAACGTTGGCTGTTAAAGACAGGGAGATAATTTGCAAAATTCAAGAAAATGTTCCGGAAGATGGTCAAAATTTTTCCGAAACGTGGTCCACCAAGGACAAGGCGATAAATTTGAAAATTTCAAAAAAAAAATTCCGGAAGATGGTCAAAAATCGGCCGAAACGTTGGGCGCCAAATTTTTGCTACCGGATCTACGTCGCATTAAGATAACGGCAGATTTCATAAATGAAACGGAGAGTCGCAATAGGGGTTGTTAAACAGGATAACGCAGGGCCGAGCTAACTCTGTCGCAGACGGCGTGACGGTTCAAGAAAATAAAACACCTAAGAGTAGAGCGTCGGTCGGCAACGACGCTTGCGACGATTGTCCGGGCACCAGGACACTATGCTATCTACAGATAACCTACCTGCGCCTCCTACGAACTACCACTGGCTGTGTCCCTCCAGTAGGGTACCTATTGAACACTCTGTATATTTGAAGCACCTAATCTTATGTACGTGCTTGTCACAAAATAATTAAGATATGCAGAGGTAAAAGAAATAAAAGATAAGGTATTCGTTACGTAACAATATTTAATTAAATCTGATGTGTTGTAAGGGGATCTGTTTATAATAAAATTAAAATTGTGAAATTAGGTATTAAAAAAAAACTTGCGTTGAATGAAAAGTTAAATTGGAATAAGTGTACTGAAGTTAGACAGTTGATAAAAAAAAAAGCGTTAGGTGACAGTTACAAAAAATTTAGCAAGTATAAAAAACTTAATGATTTAAACATATACTCTGCGCTTCAGCAGAAGTTGGTCGGCTGCAGAAACGTTTCCTTCACCTCACATAAGGTGTACATATGTTTTCAAGGACACGCCACAACGGCAATGTCAATACATAGGTGTGAGTATACATATAAGTTTATAAGCGCAAAAGTACAATTGATAAGTCAGTAAAAGGTCTTAGTCTAAAATGAGGAAAATTCGCTAAATATAAAAACGTCGGTTTGCTTACATGAACTGAATGATATTAATTGATGGTTAGTGATTAGCTAAGTCAAAAAAAAACAATTAAAGGTAAAATTTAGAAAAACAATTTCATGAAAATTCCATAAAACCCTGAGCTTCGAGAACCAAAGTTGGCTACTACATTAATGAATTTTATCGGGCTCAGGTAAAATTAATTGATCATCAAAAGGCAAAATTTACAATCTTACGGCGAAAAAAGTAACCGTGCAAAATAATTAATAAAACTTAGATTTCAAATGCAACACAACATAGAACATACAACTATTGTTTCGGAAGAGAAAAACACTGGGTATATTACTAAGTAAGTAAAAACTATCCTAAAGATTAAGTGATCATATAATGAATTTACTAGAATTAATTATAGTGAAATATTAGCCTCGATAAGGGGCTACAGTAATTGCGGTAGTGACAAATCCAAAATTACAGGTTAATTTTCAAATATACATAATAGATCAAAGAGAAATTATAACGGTAGTTTTTAGAAAAAAAAAAGGATTAAATTGTGACCACGCAGATTACTAAGAGGTGCGATAGTTATTTAGCCACTCAAAATTCTTGGCACTAATCAGGCAAAAATAAGTCTTGCACTCAGGCGTAAAACGTCGAAAATCAGACGAAAAATATGAGGTAAAAAAATTACAACCTTAGCTGGCAAGATGGTTGTCGGAAAGGACGCTACAGAGATCCCAAAATGGCGGCGACTCCCTTGTTGGAAAGATTCCACTCAACAGGTGGGCTGGATGTTGAATAAAACCACTGTTGTGGGCGATTCCACCAAAGGTAAGACTTCGGAGGGCTTAAACGGCCGTCAAAGGAATTCTAACAGCTTCTGAGGGCTTTAGCGCCCGACATAAGAATCCTAACGGTTTCTGAGGGCTTTTGTGCCCATCAAAAGAATCCTATTAAATTTAGAGAAGAAAAGAACCAAAGATAAAATCCCGAAAATTTAACACAGAGTTTCAAACACTTACCCCAAAAAGATGGAGATCCCGCGGTAAGGACTCAGGAGTTCCACATAGCACGAAAATAATTCAAAATCCACCTCGTGGCATTCGTAAATTAGATAACGGTATTGCGATAAAAATAATTCACGATAAATCACCTAATAAAGGTATCGATAACTCAAACTTATTTCAATAAAGCCGCCGAAGCGTTAGTCTAACTTTAGACAAAGTGATAAATTCACCAAAAGAAAATAAGCATATCGTGCCCATGCACTTTCAACAAGCTTCACTTCGAAAGTGTCCCAACCGTGACCTTTACGGTAGATACGTTACAACCCAAGAACACGCACGCTCAATGTATCACTCGAAAGGATTCAAACTAAAGGCGGGAGTTTCAAATAAACATAATAAGCACACAACTAATCTGACAATAACAAAAAAGGAGACGACATCGTGACTTAAACTCAATTAAACGTAACCCTACACATAACTTAGACGGAAAACATAAGCGAAACACTCAACAAGTGTAAGTAGAAAATATAAAGTCGACGGCACGAGAGGGTATTTCATGCTCGACGTTGGCAATACCGCGTGTATAACAGATCTGTACTACAATAGCCGATAGGTTTGACAGAAAATAAACAAACAATCTTTCACACGCAGTTTCTAATTTATTAGACGAAAGGACAGAATCTCTGCAGGTAAATAACAAAGTACCAGGGCTTTAATATCAAAACGCTGCAAAAGACGGTGGAAGACCGATCTACCTATATGTTTCAGAATGTTATTATCGTCCATAACCCCTTAATGGGAGAGCCAGGATGAACCACGGAAGATGCCTAATACTTAGAAGAACGAAGGAAGGCCACAAATGATCGGCAAACAATTAATAGTATGACCTACTGTCCCGAGCATTTCCTTAATTAATACTTCTTACATTTTAGTGGGACGTCTGCGAAAGAAAGGAAAATAACAATACTTGGGCCTGCTCAAGAACTATGTTTGGCAATACGCAAAACATGTGAAACAGTTAACACAAAACTTGACTGACGTCTCAAAGCGTTTACAAACCACGGATAAATGCCTTATTTAGAGATCGGACGTAATATGTATAAGAAGATATTTTATATACTTAAGCAAGGCGTAGAAATAATTGCAAATGCGGAAAATACGAAACTACAGGTAGGTTAGATTAAGCTAGGGCTAAGATAATTAAAGTTAGTTACTCAGATAAAGAGGCTTTCACAAAAACAGGGTGTAAATGCCCGATCTTACACACAATGTATCTGTCATATTCGCGGTACGTGATTTAGAGCGATGAGGGCTCAATAGTAGGTTTAATACCCACGGGAGCATACTGCAGGCAGTCTTAACAACTGGTGCAATAGACAATATACAGGGTACGCTCAAAAGGTCATGAGCTTTATACAAAATTCCACGTATTTAGACTAAAGGTACACAATCTTTCGAGAATTTTAAATAAAGTGAATTTACAACGTAACAACATTAAAAAACATAAAACATCTATTAATGACAGGACTGATATTAACAATTTATCGAATATTTATTTCTCAATTTTAGAATAAATAAAGGGACAGCACTGCCTTATAACACGATGTTTCCTCGAGCATAAATAAAATACAAACAAAAAATAATCACGAAAAACACACACATGAATCTAAAAATGCAAGTTTGTACACACATACATACTAAGCACAGCTATTGATACACAAGCAATTGTTAAGAACATTTTAAATAGTAAATGATTACAGTTAGTGAACATGAAAAATAAGTATATTTTGTTACACTCAAAGGAAAAAAACCGAAATGAAGAAGAGAAATCATAAAAAGAAAAACTATTTTTAAGAAAAACCAACAAATAGTTATAAGTTTTATTCAAAGATACAATGTAAGTCTGATTATTTTATATTTTTAATTACTCAATTTATATGACTACTCCTTTTTTTTATTATAGTACTTTTCATAAAGACGTTATACATGACGTCGAAACGTTAAGAGCAGAAAAGAAATGAGTTTTATTATACCTTATAATTGTTAATGAAACAGGCCGCTACACCCAAGAATTAATATAATAATTATAAAATATTACGGCCAAAAAAATAAAGAAAAAATTTTTTTTTTCTTTTTAAAAATACTATATATATATATATACCAGTTTCCTTTCGTGGTTTAGCGGCTGTAAAATGAATGTGAGTGTTTCGATAATATAAATATTATCTTTGTCAATTATTTAACACAAACTAACTAAATCAAACATTAAAACACCAATAAATATTAATAAAACTGTAACATATATTTGACAAATATTTTGTTGACAAGTATATAGGCGGCAAATATATGGTACAGAATAAACAATATTGGTGTATCCTAGACGACCCAGAATACGTAAATGAAGCAGACACAATACAATATTATTATATTAAATTATTGAATGGTATGCTATTGCCAAATTATTAATTTCTGTTCGGTCATTTACTGCATTATCATGTTTCTTAATTTGTATGAGTTCTAGAAAGTTTCTAATTTTGTTGTTATGTTCTTTACATAAAATTGTTGTTTCATCAAATTTAAACTTATGTTTTGTAATGTTCATATGTTTTTTTAAAGCCGTAATGTTTTTTGCGTATTTGTGTCCATTTAGTCTTTCCGATAAATATTGTAGGGTTTGACCTATATATACACCATTACAATCTCCACATGGAATTTTGTATATAAAAATAACAAAATAGCAAAAACAAAAGGTACCTACCTTAATTCTCGGCTGGCGTGGCTTCTCTTAAGGAGGCGAGGAGATTGCACTATTTCAATAAAACACTACTGGTAGCATATAACACACTTATTTATTAAATACTAATAACCACTAAATGACAACAATAAGAATGACTACGAAAGATCACAAGTGATCCTCCTATCGGATATTTTATCAGCTATTTTTTTTAAACCACGAAAGGAAACTGTCTTATCAAACTGCTACGAAAAGAACGCATTTATATATATATATATTATCTTCTACGAAATAAGAGAAAAGAAGACTTCTTATTTCTTCTCCTCTTCAAATTTCTTTTTTTTCCCTGGCCGTTGTTACATAAACTATACTTAAATCATGGGAGGTATCGGCCTGTATTTAATTATAGGTAAAAATAAAAATAAAAAATTCTTCTACGTTTCGATATTATATATAATATCTTTCTCAAAAAATATTTTTTTCTTATAAGGTCATGTATTAAAATTGTTCCTACATTTATTTACAATTCAATAAAAACACATATTAAACTCTCCAAAAGATTTTCCACTTGCACAAACACCTGCACATCTGTTTTCTTATTTTTTTCCTTTTTTTGAATGTTATTATAAATGTATACATTCTTTTGGTTTTTTAGTGTTATCTAAAATGTTAATTACTTTTCAAAATAAGTGTAATGGATATTGAACGTGTACGTGCTCATTGAAAAGCTTTTCAATGGATATTGAACGTGTACGTGCTAATTGAAAAGCTTTTCAATGAGCACGTACACGTTCAATATCCATTACACTTATTTTGAAAAGTAATTAACATTTTAGATAACACTAAAAAACCAAAAGAATGTATACATTTATAATAACATTCAAAAAAAGGAAAAAAATAAGAAAACAGATGTGCAGGTGTTTGTGCAAGTGGAAAATCTTTTGGAGAGTTTAATATGTGTTTTTATTGAATTGTAAATAAATGTAGGAACAATTTTAATACATGACCTTATAAGAAAAAAATATTTTTTGAGAAAGATATTATATATAATATCGAAACGTAGAAGAATTTTTTATTTTTATTTTTACCTATAATTAAATACAGGCCGATACCTCCCATGATTTAAGTATAGTTTATATATATATATATATATATATATATATATATATATATATATATATATTGTCGCGAATCAACACTCTGTATTGTAGTAGAATTATTACAGCGGTAACCTAACTCCTGATTTACCTAGCGCTGAGTCGATACATCGTGTCTGTCCGTTCGATGAGTTCAACGGAAGTTGATCGAACGGAGGGAATGTGCGGATTCAGCGGGGTAATGACGGACTTGGCGTTACCGAGGTAATAAAAGAAGCATATTCCGAACAGAATATAATTCATAAGTGATCTTCCGATAGGAGGATCACTTGTGATCCTTCGTAGTCATTCTTATTGTTGTCATTTAGTGGTTATTAGTATTTAATAAATAAGTGTGTTATATGCTACCAGTAGTGTTTTATTGAAATAGTGCAATCTCCTCGCCTCCTTAAGAGAAGCCACGCCAGCCGAGAATTAAGGTAGGTACCTTTTGTTTTTGCTATTTTGTTATTTTTATTTTATAAAGCGAGTGCTCGCCCCTGAGCAACCCCTCGTCACGGGATTAGCGGCCTTTGCGACCGTAACGCTAAAGGCGCCGTGACAATATACTACGTGAGCATTTTGACCTGTCCTGGTTGTTTTATTGTCGCTTTTCTGTCTATTTCAAGACAATATACCTCGTGTACCATGCCTTTCACGATACAACAGGATACGTTTATCGTAATGTCGCACTTTCGCAGTAGAACATTGCAAGAGGATTTATTGGGATCGTGTTTCCAGCAATTTGTAACGAAATATGCAAATCTGAGTATAAACTTGGAAACATTCACTCGTCATCGCAATTGGGTGATTGAAAGATTTAAGGAAACGGGGAGTGTTTGTAAACGTACACCTGAAAAAGAACCAACAGTCAGTTTTAACTGAAGATGTTGTCGCGGACATTGGGCAGCAAATGGAAGTTAGTCCTATAAAATCTGAATGAAAGCTAAAGCTGTCTGGTCAAACTGGTAAATAGATCTAATTAACTTAAACGTAATTTGTTATACAGCATTGTGTATTTAAATTGTAGGTATTTCCTATGGAAGTGTTCATAAGGCACTGAAAACAAACTTACATATACACTTATATGGCTGCATATGTAAGTTTCTGTACTACAACATTTACGGAGCAATTACTTTGAGCATAGATTGAATTATTGCAACTGGTTTAATGAAATATTACATGAAGAAGAGTTGAATCGCACTTTCTTTTCGGATAAAGCTTGGATCCATTTGTCGGGGTATATCAACTCTCAAAATTACCGCATCTGGTCAACAAAGAATCCACGTTTTTGTTGAAAATAATCTCCATCCTTTCAAAATTGGTGTTTGGATTGCAATGTCGGAAAGACGGATTATTGGACCAATTTTTTTTGCAACTGAATGTAACGCGTTTCCACCATACCTTGGTGGAAACGCGTTACATTCAATTGCACGTCATACTAGATCCATGACGACTCGTCTTGTATATGTTGCCGGATCTATTTTTATTTCTGTCAGTGACATTTGATATAACCAAAGAAAAAAATTATTCACAATACAATAACTATAACGTAATATATTTAGTAATTGAAATGCTCTAAGACTTCAGTCTTTCTCAACTTATTTATTGAAGTGTAAACTTCTTTGGGCGCGTTGCGTTGATTGTGGGCACTGAACATGGGCGCCCGCAGATTTTTTCTTCAGGGGGGGCGAAATTGAAAAATATTGGTGCACGTTATGTTATGTAACATTTATTTTTATAATAAGTTAACGAAACATAATACTAGCCTCTTTAAGGAACAAAACCAAACATATTTTTCTCATAAAACCATATTTGTGAACACAAGAACACACATGTGTTGAAATATACAGAACAACATACACAATAAATGTTGTCAATACCAAAAAATCACAACAATGACACTCAATAGTACTAAATATAGAAAAGCAAGTATGTTTTACTCTAAACTAAAAACCAGTCTTCTGTTACTTTGACAAAACTGGTCTAGTACTTTAACGGAAAAATTAAAAATATCTACTGTACGGTTTCGATGGATACTCAACAACGCTAACCCAGCAAGTCTGTCTTGCCCCATTGTATTTCTTATCCAGGTCTTAATCCTGCGTAAGGTGCTAAAACTGCGCTCTATAGTGCAAGTCGTACACGGCAAAGTAAGTAGAAGTATGCAGATATCTTTTACAGCAGGAAAAAATTTACGGTTATGTTTTCAGCTATTTGAGATTGCGTTAAATACTCTTTCCAAATATTTAATTCGCTTTCCAAATTTTCAATGCTGTACAGATTCCCGACCTTAACTGCGAAAGATTTAACATCTAATGATTTTATATTTTTTGGCAATATATCAAACAGAGAGAAGGCAATTTCATGTTTTTTTGAAAACCTTGTTTTTAAGGCAAGAATCAAGTGATCTAAATATGGGATAAATATAGATTTTCTAACTTTTCAACTGAATCAGATTCATAATTCGATCTATGAATTTGCCGACCGCAAATCCGGGGTTTACCCACCTCTATGTTAAGAGCCTCACAACTAGATAATGCATTAGAAAAAACGTCCGTGAAAGTTGTATCAGCTTCTAAGCGGTGTTTCTTACATGTGTTGGTAATTAAATTTATGTGTTTGAGTTGTTGTTTGGGCTATTTCCATCGTTGGAACGATGCAACGATGGAAATAGCCCAAACAACAACTCAAATTATACTCCATCGTCAACAATTACACGTCATGAGTTAAATTTATGTGATTGTGAACATCTGGAAAATTTATTGAAACACCTTGTAGAGTATTTGCAACAGGTTCTAAAATATTTGAATGTTTACTGGCCACTGTTAGACAAATAACGAATGTAAACGAATTCATGGCAGCCCATAATTGAGCTGCTCTTTTTGTGGTAGAAGAGTTCATTAAAATTTCTCCTGATTTTATATCAAAAAGAGTTTTAAATATAGTATTAAAGTTTTCAGCAAAAATTCGCAAAGATTTATATTTAGCTGACCAACGAGTCTCACAAAACAAGGGTATATTGGGAATTAGATTTCTTCTTAAAGTACTCTCTCTAAAAAATACTATTACGTCCTTAACGGTACCTATGGTATTGTGAATTTCAGTTATTTTACTTATATCATTTATTACTAAATTCAACTTATGTGAGGCACAATGAAAATAAAATGCTTTCTTATACTTATCGTGTATGATCTTTTGAACCCCGTGAATTTCACCAGCCATTGTTGAGCATCCATCGTAACCCTGTGCTACAAGTTTGTCCATGTTTAAACCAGATTTTTCTAAAAACTCTAAAATAGAAGAAGCTATGCTATCAGCGTTTAGTTTATCTAATTTCACGAATCCAAGAAACTCTTCTTTCAGAGTGAAATTTTCATTTTCGTCATACACGTATCGTATCCCAATGGATAATTGCTCATGTCCGGAAATGTCGGCAGTCTCATCCGCCAATACACTGAAATATTTAGAAGAATTTGCTTCTTCTACTATATTTTTTATTATTACTTGTCCTGGCAATGAAATTATTTCATTTTGGATCCTATGAGAAGTGTATTTAGAGTTACCAGCTGCGTTAAATAAGTGGTTCTCTAAAATTTTATCGCCAGCGTCTATTCTGAATTTCAAAAGATCTGTAAAATTTCCAGAATTCTTGCTGTTTTCTCTTAAAGGCATATCATGAGTTCCACAAAAAACTATTGTCTTTATAATTGGAAGAATTTTCTTCCTATTTTCTTCAATATTTTTCTTCTTACCATCATCAATTAGAGACAATATGTCAAGTTTCTTATCAGAAAATATATCAATAAAATTTTTGGCACGGACAGCTGAATCTTTATGCCAGGCTGAACTCGAATGGTTGTTTGCCCGGGTATGGAAATCTCTGTATTTTTTAAAAGGTTTTGTTATAAATGCGCCTAAAGCACTACCGTGAGTTACAGCCGGCGGAAAAACCACACAGTATTTACAAAGTGCACCTTTAAGGACTTTGGAATAAGCCAACCAATCATATTGATCAAGCCATTTGTGTATAAATGGTCGTTTATCTGGTTCAACATCTTGCTTAAAATCATAGGTAGGGGACGGTGTGTATGGACTTGTCAATAAATCGTATTTTTGTTTATCCGACTCCGACATCAAGGAATAATTCACAACATTTCCAATATCTTCTGTTTGACCGCTAGGTTTTGCTTCTGCTATTACATGTTCTTTATAACCTTCAGCTGGTATGTCACTACTAGTGCTTGGGGCAGGATTGGGACTATCATCTGTTTGTAGCCCTATTTTCTTTGAAGAATTGTTGCATTCTTCGTAGGTTGTTTTTCTTTTGAAAAAATTTCGAATGTCCATTTTTTCTATAAACAATAATTTACTATGAATCTAAAAATACCAGTAAAATCATTAAACACCTAATTACCTGATGCGTATAGCGATTTGTATGTTACCGATTTGAAGCCCGTAATTTTCATTCAAAAGACAATGAAGAGCACAGATAACATATTATACACAATAACAGCTCGACAGCTCGACGATAACTATCTGAGGCGGAGGGCAGCGAAGCGGCCGGGTTAAGTCATCGTTACGTGTTTGTGCAAGGTTGCCGGTTGTGCTGAAAAGGCGCGTATTGATTGCAATTTAATATAATATCTCAATAATTTTCTTGTTTTTCTTTTGTATGTAGTTTTCGTATTAAAATATAAAGACTTGAAAAAGGCTAAGTGTTGTGGAAAAAAAGAACACAATATCAAAATCTCAGGAGGGGCCACGGCCCCCACTGGCCCCTCTCTGCGGGCGCCCATGGCACTGAACAAGACTGAGCCGTCACGCTCGGCTATGTAACGCTAGTTCGGGTAAAGTCGCCTGGAGTCGACTAAGGGAACGAGAGAAATATATCATATAGAGGTATTTAATTTCAATTAAATTGAAATTTAAATGAATAAATGAATTCATGTCCCCGAGCAGATTCGATCCCGAGCCGCACGGGTGAGAAGCCGGCACGTTAGCATCAGACCAGCGCGAGGCTCGTAAGCGAGTATTCATATTGTCAATTTATATATAGCCATAGCAACGGCCGCGAAATTGTATTTCGCGGACTGTGTTGCGTTCGCTAATTGGTAACTTCGCGGACGGTTAACCAAAAAATTTGTTGTGTGTGTATGAGACATTATCTCTATAATAATATAATATAATATTTCTCGCTCAGGATGACCCTAATGTAATATTGAACGAAAAAAAAATGGATTTCGTATTATTAACCTCGCCTTGATGAAGTTTTCACTTCTGCCGTGTGGTTTTAAGCACACCCATTTTCCTGTTATATTGATTTAGATTGTAGAAAAACCTTAAATGTTTCATTACGTATCCATATTATAATCTAAAATAAGCAATACTTACGCTATTCACATTAAATTTAACACATGATTATAGAAGAGTTTGTAAAAAGCCTCGACTGTTTACAGAAACCTTTCGGCATTATATTCAATGGACGCAAATAAATAGTAAATACACTTCTAAGGAGCACTGTTTTTAAACAATTTATATCAAAGCAAAAATAAACATGAAAAATTTGACAGGAAGAATATACACAACGCACGTCTTTTTGACAGATATGATTTATCTGTCAACACCGAATTGAACTATTAAGAGGGATTCACACTGATGCAATTAGTTGCAGCGATTCATCGCATATGAAAAGTTGCATGAAAGGTGCAATTGTTAAGGGTTGCACGGTTGGTTTACACTGTTCAGGAAGTACAAGCAATTTTTCACAAATGCAATTTTTTTTGTGGTACTGCCAACATGAAATAATTATATGTCATCATTACTTTCAATGTATAGTGATGGAAAATAATACTTGCCCCCGGATTCCAAACATACGTTACGAAATTCGAATTCGAAACGAAAGCAAAGTCGATATCATTTACGTTTTGAGATTCTGAACTACTTTCGTATCGTGGTCGAAAGTTGTTCGGTTATCATCGTTAATTGAATAGGGAATTTCAAGCCAAATCAAAGTAATTGGTATTAATGAAGTATTTAGCTATTTTCATTGTGGGATAAAATCTAGGGTATACAACTTGCGTCTAGCAACAGATGGTTCTACATACGCCTATGACCACGCGGCCTAGTAGGTATTAGGTGCTTTATCGTATTAATGTACTAAGAATAATGGAAACGTGTAAAGAAGCAAAATGTGGACGCAAATCAAACCTCAGAAAACGTGGACAGTTTACATCCACATAAATTGAATGAACTGGCTCCAAAATATTTACAAGTTAGTTCTAACTTTGTGCTTACTTGTGAAATATGTATAAAAAACTTTGTTACTTTTAAATACTTCTTTGTTAAAATAGAATAAAAAATTATTTTCAAACGTAGGCTTATACCTTATTTTTATTTCTATCACAAAACCTCTTTTTTAAACATTATTCCTATTCAATTAAACAATTATGTTTTTTATAAAAAAATTGCAGTAAAATAATAACTTTTATAATATAGGTCTTTTTATAGTCAGAAATAAGTATGTACAGTTCTGTGCAATAAACGGGCGTACACTTATTATACGATTATGTAAATATGACTTTTGTTTGAATATCTGTCAGGTATGACAAATTGAATTGACGCTATAATTCAATTTGTCATACTTAACGTAAGCCATTTTCACAATGGCAAAATAATGTCAAAATTAGCAATAAGACGTGTACGCCATTTTATTGCACAGAACTGTACATATTTTTTTTTTACTTATTTCTAAAAAATAATTACTTAAAAATTAAATAATACTCTCTGTGTGTGTGTCTTACTATACACTAGTATACACCAGCAACAGTTCTAGTTATGGGCCCATACATGGTACAAATATATAAGGTATGTTCTAGCGCAGCTTCCTTATGACGTCAATTGGATGCAATTTCGTCATACCACTGATATTAAGAAAAGAAAGATTACTCTTGAATAACCACAGATGTAATAGTATATAGATAGCTATATAAAGAATAATAAAATAGACATAATATATAGCACAGTTGTTTACGAATGTGTAACTAAATTAAATTTCTTTACAAATTACCTGTTTAAAAACTCATAAAGCAAATTAATAAGATTGTATTATTGAAAAATCTCCCACTGGATATTATGTAGCACTTTGGTTTACGAAACCTGTTTTAGTCGTTTGATAATACAATTTGTAATTACTTTACTGACAAAGTAATTTATCACAAAATAAATTTATGACTTGAAATTGTGCATTTTATGTAGTATATTGCTTTAAATTACTGATACCAATGAATATTGCAAAAGTTGAAAGTATTATAGTAAGAAAACTATTGGTTTAATATTGGATTTTCGTTTATTAATTGTTAATTGACAGGTAATAAATAAAACAACAGATATGGTTACTTTTTTTTATTGGTAAATTTTATTGTTTTTTTTTGTAATTTTCTTTTTTGTTGATAATTATTTTTATTTATCTCTTTTATACGTATGTAAGTTCTTACTCTAATATATGATTCCACAACTTCTTGTGGCAAACTAGTCTTAATATTTTGTACCAAACGCTTTATTATGTTGGTATTTTTGTTAATCGATTTCTTATGGAATTCATTAAACATTTGTTCAGCGTCTTCTGCCATTTTCTTCATAATAGCATTCGGCTGACGTAGACACCGCCTGGAGACTAATCCAATCCAGTTGCTTTCTGGGGATTCAATCTGAGTATCATCATGTAACGAGTATTTGCTTCTGAACTTATGTGCTATATATCCCGCTATATAGTATAAGCCTTGCTTCGCAATATCCCCGGTAGCAGAGGTTGCGGAATGGATTCTTTCGAATTCCGTCAGCAAGTCCATAAATTCCTCATTTATGTCATCCTCAGACACCCTGACAACATTTTCTTCAAAATCTCCAGTTTCTTGCACAAAAGGTTCCAAAACTGTAGTTAAGTTAAGTGTTGCGTCTGTAGTTAGTAACTCTACTTCAGACGTATCTTCCTGTGTGTTGACATTTTCTGAAAACACAACAGATGAATGCTTCCCAAGAATGTACCATCTCAATCGATATTTGAATTGTAATGCACTAGGGTGGTCATTGGTGGATCCCATAGCTCGCATATATGAAAAAAAATTTTCTATTATATCTTGATTCAGACGTCTAGTAATTATGTACTCAATATTAAAGTTTGACCTTAAATATTGATATAAGTTTTTTAGAGAGCTGTTATTTTGTAGTATCGCTTTTTGAAAAAACATTAAACTTTTTCTTGTACCGACTCTTATATTTTGTATTAATTTAGTCATTTTTTCTATTTTATCCAGTTGGTTTTCAATATCAACACCATATGCATTGGCAGCAATATCAAATTTGGTTTGAGTATTGAACAAATCAAACCAATCGTTAATGATATTAATTATGTCACTAATTTCAGTGCATGCAATATCTGGCATTAAATTATGTTCACCACACCACCTTATCGCTAGCGCCACTGTACGTGAGAGACATTGCACAGCATATTTTACTTTCTGCCTTTGGTTGCCAATTACATCGATGTGAACCTGTGTAAGCTTATGGGCAAGTTTCAAGTCACCTTCCTGTAGGTCAACCAATTTCTGAAAGGGCTCCTTCGTGATCTTTGTATTATTTATGGTGAACCCATGATCAAAAAGATTATTTCTAATCAATTTGATTAAATGTGGCACATCAGCAAATACAAAAATCTTTTTCCCTTCATCAGATGGATGAGTGAAGGATTCACTTTCATCGACAGCTACACCAACCTTCATATTTTTCCATAATTTTCTGTTTCCAGGTCCTAGATCCGAAACAACAGCTACAACAGTGTACTGTATTACTTCTAATTTACATATAATATTTCGGAGGACTTCTACCGACATACCACAGTCGTAATCATAGTATATTACTTGCTTCCATGCCGAAAACAAGCCACGTACCATAACGGTTTGCACTGTTTTGTGCGGTCCTACAGCCTGTTCCCTTTTGCGATCGAAACATATTTCATTAGAGACGTACATCTCGTCAAAAGAAAGTACACACAATCTGTCGCGCTCGGTATACTCATTTGCCTTATATTTCATAATTAGTAAAACCTCTTCCAGAATACCTGGTTTCAATTCCAAACTTGTCGCCCACTTCCTTAAGGTTGATAAGCCTGGCAGTGGATATTCTCTGGTAGTTCTTAAATATCTGTAGGCTTTAGGACTTACGCTTCGAAGCGAAATTGCCGAGGAAATATCTTCAGCAGTCCATTTTGCCTTCATTTTTGTCTTTGATTTTATTAGTCGTATTTGCCCCGGTGTAAAATATTTCTCTAAAATTCTATTGAGGTGACATATTTCTTCAGTGAGGTAGGCCACCTTTTCCTGTAAGGTCTGTATTTTCCCTTGCGATAGAAAATATTGTTCCTTCCAATGTGATAGTGTGTCTTCAGGGTTTTCGGTTGAAGTAGATGGTCTGCATTATAAAATCAAAATTAGAAATGCTCAATACATAAATCATTCGTTATACTATCTTTCACAAACTTGATTTGTTTCATTTTTAAAAAAATGCATATTAAAATATATATTACAGAATTACTGTTTTTAGCATATTCAAATTATTTATTATACACCATAATCTTAATCAATAAAGTCTACAACATTATTACTTACATAACAGCTTATGGCCAAGCATTTCAGTAAAAATGGAACATAGGTATATAGTAATATGTATCAAATAAGAAGTATATAGAATAATTAAATAAGTAAGACTGATTTGTGTACTGTTCGGGCATATGAAAATAGGTATTAATGTGAAGGTAATGATTAAAATCGATAATTTTCTTTCTGTAATTCCTTAATATCATATGTAACAATGATCATTCTCCCTTACAGATTATATTACAGACAATGAATGCTATACTTTTTTAAGTAAAATATCAAAATTTTTACTGACAAAAAGTTTTTATTCAATCAATGAATATTTGAATAATAATTTTATTGATATACAATTTTAATTTGTTTGTCTGTATATTTTGACTTTTCATGTAATGATTTTATTACATTGAATAAATATTATTATTATTATTATTATTATTATTATAAATTACATCATTAATGATATATATATATATATATTTACTTAAATGAAAAAGCTCCAGGTTTTGTAAATGCTACTTCACAATATTTTTCTGTTTCGCATGTTTGGTTTCTTCTTTCCTCGGGAACAATAGAACAACTAGAACAAATTATTAAAATTAGAATGCTTTGTTTATTAAACATGGTAAGGTAGTATTGCTAACCTTATTTATTTGTTAAAAGTATGAAACAGCAATTTCTTTAAGTATTTTTACATTGCACACCACTTCAACATTACAAGACTATTTAAAACATTTTGAGCTTTTAATTTGACAGCTTATTTGAATACAACTCTTTTCATAATAACTATGCTTTGACAACTCCACTAACGAGTTAAATTTTTCCTTACCTTGTTGAGGAATCTTCTTTTGGCATAGAGAATGTTACTTCTGTATCTTCTACAGTTGGAGGTAACAGGTCGATTTCTTCCGATGGATTGATGGAATAACTGTAATAATTCATTAAATAGGTAATACTTTTTACATTGGCATATAATACATAGGTTATTATTAGGTTCATTGCTTCATACAAACAAATTTATTTGTATTTTTTTAAATACAGTATAAGTAGTGATTATATGAAGGTACGTATTACAGATTAACATTCTTCCTCTGCAACATCCTACTCTGTATACTAAATAATTTAAAAGTAAGTACACTCATGCGTTATTTCATATCTGTTACCTTGATGTTGATGGTTGTAAAGTCGAGTAATTTACAGCAGCTTCACTATGTGTATGTATATACAATGTGGGAACAGCTGTTTTATGAAGTATTTGGTACGATTTTATATATTTCTCTCTCATCTGTCGATTATCTAAATACCACTTCTCATATGCGTCTCTTGCAAAATGAAGTGAACATATATAATCTGTAAATAATAACATCATTAAAAGGTACACAAATACGTCCAAATACAAAACCTACGATTTCTTGTGTTTTTTATCCTTCTACCACAGGCTTGTATCCACTGCTGAGATAAGTTTCGATCTTTAGGAAAACGAAAATATTTAATATTCCTTCCTCGAGTGTTTTCTGACCTGCTTTTGCAGCTCAAGACACAGCAGCTTACCATATTAGATGAGCTAAAGGTAGAGGCAAATGTATTGCTTTATAATACAATTTTTAATAAACTCATTACCTTCTATGTTATAACCTCTTCTTAAGTTCTAAATAAATCAAATTAAAAGTCTTTGGCTTAATGAAAATATTCACAAATCTTAATAACTACACTAAACATATAAAATAATAATTATAATGACACAAAATACGATATAATCGGATATAACTCTTCGAAATCTAAATATAAACAAAGCACAAACTCAAAACTACAAACATGTGATGGATGACGCAACACATATGACGAAATTGCATCCAGCGCAGAAATAGACGAATTTGAGTCAAAGTTGTAGCATACCTTATATATTTGTACCATGGGCCCATATCAGAGAAATAGAGTAGGGGAGAACGCGCTTAAAGATGCGCCAACTAAGTTAAATTGAATTCCGCCATTTTGAAGGTTGCTCACAAGCGGGAACATTTTTTCCTAGCACATCTAACCACATTTTCAATGAATCACCCCGTGGAAATCTACAAATAGTGCAGAATTAATCGCGCTCTTAAAGATGCAATTCTTTCATTCTATTACGGTAATATTTATACCTAGCTCAACAATTCGCATGTAAAGTTCATTGACTTAGAAAAATGTAAACAAACTTACGTGTGAAAAGAAATGCCTTCCGGCTTAAATCTTCGACTGTTACTGCAGCCCAACACAGAGCACGACATGTTAATAACACACACAAGTCCTTTTTAATACAATTAATTAAAAATAACCTCCAAGCTTGACAATTACAACAACACAAGTGCCAATTACCCTGCAAAATGGCGACCACAATAGCGTTTGCTTAAAACTGGATGCGCACTCGTCGAAGCGCGTTCTCCCCTACTCTATTTCTCTGGCCCATATATATTTACTCTTGTGACGTCGTGATCATGTGTGACCCATCTGTCGCTAGACGCAAGTATACACCACAAGGAGGACGCTACCTCAGCGTGGAACTTATAAACACGGCTTCCTAGAGGAGCCCGCGACACTGTCACGATAAAATCGAGTGGAGTGTATTTTTATTTACCAGTATGTGGATAGCACTGGAACAAAGACTAGTCTAAAACGTCGCCCACTTTCTGATTTTAATTTGCCATACATAACTTTATACAGTATAAGTTTAGCAACTCATCTTTATTACTTTTATATACAAGTAAATGATGGCAAACTTTTGGTTGTGAAAGTCTATTACGTGTTTTCGATATATAATATATACATATATATTCGAACAAATTTAAAACATACAAGTGGATAGAGTGGAGGAAAAATGCATTCTTATAATTTAAAAATAGGGTTTACATAGTTAATTATATCCTGTTTCTTATTGTATTACTGTATAATAAAAGTTATACTGCCAAACGTGAGTTAAATTATTTTTATTCTATTGGACTTCTAAAACTATACATTATTCCTTCTTTAAAATCAATGAACATTTCCATAGGTAAACATTAGGTAGTTTAAAGTTAATTAAAAAGGAAATTTTGAACCTTCATGTGCGCTATTCAAATTGTGTTAATATTTGAAAAAGGCGAGTATAAGCGGGTATATTCATTGTATGTAGTAGTCTTGCCATCAAGTACTTTTAATAAAAGTGTCAATGTTAATAACGACTAATCACTAATAATGTATTTTTATTTGCATGTTTACAATAGGCAAATACAATACAGCATAAATATGGTATAGCACAAAACTATCTTTTCGATAAGTTCAACACCTCTGTAGGTCTCGGACAAATACTATCGTATTTGACGAAGTCAAATGCTTTCGAAATTGTTCTGAATCGCTATTCACGAATAAAAATGGCGGATATCTATCGTAACGAGTACATAGTTCGGAATCCGGGGGCTGTACTTTGGTACATTTCATAAGACAGGTTGGCAGCGTAAAAGTTACTAAAAAATCGCATGCAACTTTTTCAGAAAATAGAACACGCTCTAATACGTGTGCAACTTTTCACAACTTTTCATAAAACTGGAATCGCTGCAACTAATTGCATCAGTGTGAACCCCCCTTTAGTCTATTAAAAGGGCTTTCCAGTTAGAGGTTAAAATGAACTAGGTCAAAATGAACCCACCCTCGCCGGAACAAGTAATGATATCACTTCGGAATGGGTCCCCCACAACAACATTGAACATCACTTCGACTTTAGACGAGCTCGTGTACACCCTTGGTTTTTTTTTTATATAAATGTTATAATCCGTGTGAATATAGTAATAAATATGACGTATTTCAATGTAAATATTTCTGCCCAAAATAATCTAATTAACCTGCAAGCGTAAAACATTCGCGGACAATTTGAATGTGCATTTGCCTCGTACATCGAGAAGACCGCATAACAAACAAATGACAGGTTTATTATCTCAGTACTACATAAGTAACTGCATAAAATCAATAAACATTTATATAAAAACAGCAAGTATGTACGCAAGTGCATTTATTTCAAATTGACACCTTTCGGCGATTGAATACGGGCGAAGAGTCAGTAGTAGCGTCAAAAGTGCGGCTGTTGCCATATTTTAATTAATTATTAAGAAGTCGAGTTGTTCATTGTTTTCAGCTTTTTACTTATTATCGCAAATAAGAGAGATTAGACGTAAGACGCATTACAAAACAGACAACAACCTAATTATTTTATAGAAAATATAACGAGTGGGTCGTTCTGAACCACTTTCAAAGCTGGTCCTTGAGGGGGCGGGGGTAAGTAACACCGGTGCCAAGAAGATCAAAATGACACTAACAAAAGGAACACGCGGGGGTAGTAGAAGTTGCGATTGAGGTAGAGTGAAAACATTTAGAGAATATCACATACGTCATCACAAAGCTGCGCGAACAAAAAGTGCCAGTGGCGTAGGTGATTAAGAGGGCAGAGGTATTAGGGATGATTTTTTAAAAGCTTCATAATTGTAAAAATTATGTTTTTACATAAAACTACAATATTTCTAATGAATTAAATTGATATTAGGAAAGCAAATTATTATTTAAAGAAGTATTAATGTAATTTTTTAAAACTACCTCAATATGAATACTGCTCCTATATAGTATAATTCGAATAAAAGTATGTCAAATTAATGCAATAAATTTGTCACTTCATAAACTTTCTTATTTTAGAGAATTATTTGGAACTCAGTGTCGCAGTTAAAATTTACTTTACATTTATCAAATCAGAATAATTATTATAATTTGAAGTAGGTATTGGCTTATTCCAAGCTACAATAAAGATACATATACATATTTCATGTCGTCTAAAGAGTATATTGTTATATTTAATACAAGTTAACTTATAAAAGATATGGAAGACAAAATGATTTAGAAAATTTTATTTTTGCCAAGTAATATTGCAATACATATACAATACAAACAATAACAGTGTAATGGATGTATGTTAATACCAGTATATATAATATATGGGGTATAAAAAAGAGACAAATTGTTTATTTTTTTAATTTAAAGTGTTACAAAAGATTTAAGAAAAGTAACAGAACATCCAATTCTGCATGTTCATTTGTGGCTGTTTAAGCCTAATCACTTTTATTCAACTTGTTCTAGGACTGGTTGATCAGCATCATCACCTTCAATGTCAGTGTCATCATCGATATCACTATTTTCTTCATTATCAGTTTCTTCGGTGTTAACTGTAAAAACTAGATTGTCAGTTACATCATCTAATAAATGCTCCGTTTGCAAATAATTTTCAACAACTTTATCTACGTGGCTACAAACAGATGCCCACTCTTCTACATTTACTGATGCAAATTTTTCTCGAACCAAATTTTCGACATCTGCTAACTTAAAAGTTACATTTCTGGTTCCAACCCAATTCTTTACAATTGCCCATATCTTTTCTATTGGATTTAACTCTGGGTGATAAGGAGGCAACCTCAATACATTGTGTTTATGAGCCCATAATAGTGTATCCAGTTTATATGTGGGATTTTCACTTTTATTTTTCTTTATTAATTCATATAACTCCGGCTTTGTCCACTTAATATCAAACACTATATTCCTTGCTACAAGCCAATCTATCATTTCTGCCTTTTTGGAGGATGATGTTGGATCACGTTCAAGTTTTACATTGTGGTATGATGCATTATCGATTACCAGTACACTTCTTGGTGGAAGATTTGGCAGTAACTGTTTATTGACCCAAGTGAAAAAGTTTGTTGAATTCATTTCATCATGGTAATCACCAGATTTTGTACCTATAAAAACAATGGAAATAATAGCAACAATAATTTTAACAACTCTGATAAATTTAATACGAAAATTTTAAAGTATAATTTGTATCTTATGCATAGATCAATCTACACAATAATTTGAATGTTACATATTTTGTGTAAAAAAGGTAATATATAAATACCTGATTTAAATAGGAGTAATGCATTTTGAATAAAACCCATTTTTCCACCAGCATGAACCATAATCAAACGATTTCCTTTTGAAATTGGTTTCTTCAACCCAAGCAAAGAATTATCTGACCATTCTTTAGATTGTGTATGTGTACTGTGAATGTAGGATTCATCTGTAAATATAATGGGTCTATTTTCATGTATGTAACTTTGCAATTGTTTTAAATATTTTATACGTTTTGAACGTATATCATATGACTCCATTAAAATTTTTCTCTTGTCGCCTGTTTTCTGCCATCTAGAAAGAAATAAAATATTTATTTCTTGTTATATTGTGAAAAAACACTATTATTTACTTAAATCCCATCTTCTTTAGCACCTTCGATAATGTTGTAAGTCCACCCATGAATGGTATGCCATTCTCTATTATTTTATCATAAATACCTGTAAATAAATGAAGATATAACAATTATAATTTATATGGAAATATTTATCGTTACCCTTCAAACTTGGACGTCGTTTTTCATGTATATAGAAGTTGTGAATGATGCTACGTATTGTGTCAGTATCTTCTGGACGAAGTGTACTTTTTGTGCTTTTGCGAGGTCTTGTTTTGTGTGGGGTACTAAATGAAGCAACTTTTCCGGAATTTACATCCTCAGCTTCTTTAGCAATATTTCTGTATGTCACATCAGAAATTCCAACCGCTCTCATTAACCTCTCTTTGTAATTTGTTAAAGGAATTATCGGATGCTTATTTTCTGCTTCTTCCTTCATAAATTTTAAAACATTGGCAATTATTTCTCTTCCTTGGCTATGTATAACTTTGCCTTTTACGCCAACTTTCTTCGATGATGAAGCCATCACTGTAAAAATAATTTCTAAGTATGGGTAAATTGTAGTATATGGGTGCAACCGATTTTTGACAAAATGACTAGTGTACCTTATAGAGGACGTCTAATTGAACAACTTTTACTTATAAATTAATCGGCGCAAACGTACAGGAACGGAGATAATTAATAATTAAGGTGCTCACCGAGTGGATTTTCCATGTCACATTTTTAGTGGTATCTGTTATACACACCGTTGAAATTATGAAAATGGTAATAAATGATGTGTATTTCACTTTACCACACAACAATTACATTTGATTTTTATGTTTTTTAATCACTTTTCTGCGATTTTAAAATTCTAACATAACCTTTAACATAGCCTTTCTGTTTAGGTTATGTTAGAATTTTAAAATCGCAGAAAAGTGATTAAAAAACATAAAAATCAAATGTAATTGTTGTGTGGTAAAGTGAAATACACATCATTTATTACCATTTTCATAATTTCAACGGTGTGTATAACAGATACCACTAAAAATGTGACATGGAAAATCCACTCGGTGAGCACCTTAATTATTAATTATCTCCGTTGCTGTACGTTTGCGCCGATTAATTTATAAGTAAAAGTTGTTCAATTAGAGCTCCTCTATAAGGTACACTAGTCATTTTGTCAAAAATCGGTTGCAACCATATACTACAATTTCTAAGTATTTATACAATAGAATAAAATATATACTTTTTCAACTTACCGATCGAATAATATAGAAATATTTTGTGTCTTGATAAAGACAATTATTTAAAGAACAATATTAACAATATTTTACTAAATTCAAAGAAGCAGCAATAAAACATAAACACCAATATAACCTAATCGTAAACGACCCGCTACTGTTTTACAAACACCCCTAAACTGGACCGGATGGGATATAATGAACTCGTCCAACTCTAATACGATCATAGCGCATTATGACGTATGTGATATTCTCTAAATGTTTTCACTCTAACTCTGTACTTATTCTGATCCTAACGGGAAAGCGCCTAAAAATATGTAATAAAGAAATTTAATATTGGAACGGAAATTATGTGTTTATTTGCTATGAATGCGTATATTACGATAAATTTATAAATCTTCTATTTAAGCTAATGAAATAAATGTCTTCAAGTATAATTTAACAAAGTAACTTTTTTAGTTTCTCTAATACAGTTATGACAACATGTAAACGTCATCGATGACGTCCTACTGAACTTAACGCGTCTCGTGGGGTGCGTTCAGAAATGTTGGATAGGATACTGGTATGGGCAGGTCATATTTTATGACGTCATCCACTTGGTAAACTTGGAGCGCTTTACAATTCTGAACGCCGTAGAGTGAGTCGAGTTAGTTTGTGGGGATGCGTTCAGAAATAGCAACCCGAGCGCGCTCTAGAGTAAAATGCGCTCCACAGGCGTTCAGAATATGTAAAATAATGACGTCGTCATTCAAAATATAACGTTCAAGAAAGTCGTTAGAGCGCACTCGGAGTGCACTCCTTTCACCCCAGTATTTAGTGGGATGAAAAACGTCTCGCATGCGTAGAAAGAATCAACAATCGCGGTTTGGTTAGTTCGGAGAGTTCAATTTGTAATGCGTTTGTGTGTGGCTTAGGTTATATTCAATTTATAGGTTATATCAGCGTAATAACCAATGATCTCCCACTATACACTAGATGAAGCGTTGTCTATACAGACGACTGTGTGAACTGACCCACACCATTAAAGAGAGATATAGCGTATTGACAAAGACCTTGCTAGAGCGAGAACAACATAGTTTGATCACGTGATATAGGGAACGAATACATTTGAAGCATTGATGAATAATATTAATTTTCAAATATTTATTTAAGTTGTAATGCTATTATAAAAAAATTGAGGCACGATTTAAGTTGTAATGCTATTATAATAAATATTATAGAACAAGTGAATTAAACCACTGTTTATTTGCGATAAGAATGTTTATCCACGAGCGCGTTTAGCGCGAGTCGATAAATTCTTTAAGCAAATAATAGGTTTAATTCACGTGTTTTATACATTTTTTTATTCAATTTTGACAAAATTTATCAAAAAAAAATTCAATTACATTGATCGGTTTAGACAAATCATGTAGGTTGCGAAGCAAATTTCCGTGACATCGAGTTGTTAATTTTTTGCGCTAATTGTCACGTTTAAGCAGTTAATATAAAAATATATAAAAAAATGGATAGAATTTGCGATAATGAAGAGAAAAACCAGGTTTTCGTGCCTGAGTTGGTCAAATCAAAATATAAATTTGCCTATTAATGGTACATATGGTGTGCAATTTAATAGTCTCAATAATTGTAACATTTATTTTAATAAATAAAAATATTTTTTTGTTCTTCATAAAATGTTTTCTTATTGTATTGGTCAATTTTTTTTTAAAACAATAGTGGATTAAAATCGTTTTAATTCACTAGTTAATTAAAACGCTTTTTATCCACTCGTAGATAATAGACTATTTATAAGGATTACTATGGAGTTAATAATGTCACTTTATAATGTCAAAATTGAATAAAAAAATAAAAATATAAAACAAAGTAGATAAAATTACAAATATTTATTTTATTCATTTATTTATTCATTGTGAAGTACATATAATAAATGTTCAAATACAAAACCATATACCTATATGCTAATATTGAGAAAAGTTAAATATAAAAAAATAGAAATGTAAATATAATGAGAAAACTAAGTTACAAATAATGTAAAACTGTAAATAATACATTTATTATTATTATTTTGTTATTATATTTTGTCAAAAATCGGTTGCACCCGTATTCTCTAATTTACCCTATATCTTTCCTTACTCGGTGCTTTAATCAAGTGCTTGGGAAATTTAAAAACTGTTGGGATAGTATTTTCCTTAAGATTTTTTTCCCAAAGTTGTATATGAAATTGTCTTTTTGAAAATGGTCGGAACAGAGCTTGGAATGTTTGGTTGGTGTAAATTTATCCCTTTTCATAGCAACTACCCATCTCTTACATAGTAATGGCTTAGAAGGAAAACTACATAAAATATTTGATTGATTCTTAAAGAATTATGGTACAGTGAAATGTATGTGGTAATACCTACCCATGAAAAGATATGTTACTCCCTTTTTTTACTCTATTCGTACAACCGTACGCAGAACACGACAAAACCATTTTAACCTAAATATTAAAAACTACAGCTTCAAACACCCCACCAACACAATAAATTCATTACACTTAATGAGATGTAGGAACTAACTATGGAATAACAGTTAATACAATTCTACCCGAGTATTATCCACGAAATACCGGCGAATGTCCAATGTAGCCAATGTAATATGAATGGCCGCCCTTAATGTTTTTCCCTAAATCAGCTGATCGGTATACAGCGGTCTCCCTCTAATGTACAGGTCAATATGTCTCTTTTCACGGCCCATCTAGTGTATCCTGGGAGATCATTGGTAATAACATAATAAGAATAAATATGGACGAAATTTGTATCTACATTACAAATAGTTCACACGATATTCCAATCGAAGACGGAAAATATATATTCAACTCTAACAATGAAATAAAATTAATAAGTCGCATAGGTAAGTTTTGAAAATTTGTTGATTAATTGCTATAATCAAGTATCTTTTAGATGGTTCCGTGGTTTTTATTCCTATTAATAATATGTTCAAAACAGTTTTTGGGTATCAAAAATATGAAGATGCGATAAAACAACTAATACAAGATGAAAGAAAATACGAAAAAAAATAATGGTCTCGAAATGCAATATTACAGTTAATACATTTATATAAAGAATTTGAAAGAGATTTTATAGGTAGCACGCAGAAAAATGAAAAAGTATGGGTTTTATTGGCAAATGAAATGGCGAAAAATAAGTTTTTGTATGACGCAACTCAATGTAAAAACAAATTCAAATATTTAAAACAAAAATACCTTAAAAAAGAGATAATATGAGCTCGAAAGCAAGTGGAGCTGCACCAATTTTTTTTGAATTTTTTGAAGAATTCAATGAAATATTTGATAAGCGACCTATTGTAAATCCTGTTGTTAGAAGTAATTTACAGCCAGTAGAAGGTAAAAGATAGTGTACATTCTATTTACTTAGTAGATTATTTTATTTATATTTCTAGAAATGAATGCAGTAACAAATGTACTAGAAGAGGATGAAGGTACATCTGAGGATGATCTAACTGCGAATAAAAAACGAAAATTAGGAAGCGGTCTAGATAAATTAGTGTCATTTCTAAAAGATGATTCACATATAAGAGAACAAAACCGACAAAGAAGACACGAAGAAGTGATGCAACTTAAAAAAGAAGCCTTGCTTTTATTTTCATCAAAATTAGATGAAATTATTAATAAATAATATAATATTAGCTTAATATAATATTATTTTTAAAGAATTTATATTTATTTATTTTGTTTTTAATGTTAATAAATAATGTTTTAAAATTTGTTATATAATAAATATATTTTGGAAAAAGCATGTGTATTTTATAACAGTAGTAATAAGAAGGAAAAGTAAGTTATATACACAAATTAGATAAACAAGATTGCAGTTGTCCATGGTAATTATCTATTATGATTACTATGTACATTATCATAAAAGTTCAATATTTTTAGAAATGCCTAATCCAATGTGGGAAAGTAACCAACATAATACCAGTCAATTTTGAAGAACAGTAAAACAAGTAACTAATATATAAAATTTATTAAATTCATTTAGACATTTTGTGAATATTATGTCCTAGTTTCAAATAAATTTCTGCATAGTTCATTACGGAGTGCTTTACCATCAGAAATATTTTGATGTGCATGTACATCATTTTGACATATATCTTCATCCGGACGTTCTATAAATGGTCTTCCCTCGTTAATGTAATTTTCTAATTCGCTATCATATTCTCTTAATCATAAATTGTGTAGCACACAAGCAGCAAGAACAGTGTCAGGTATTAAATCTACACGATTCATGTCAATATATTTTAAGCGGCGAAACCTTCCAAACAAGAGTGCAAATGCCCGCTCAATACTTGATCTCAATTTTGAATGTTGCTTATTAAAGTAAATTTGTTGCGGTTGCAAATTTCCTCTGTCAATATATGGCGTGATACACCAAGATAACAAAGGGTACGCTTTATCTCCCAGTATAAATTGTCGTCCAGAAAAGTATTGCTCTTTGTGTTCTGACACTTTCTGGTAAATATGTGAGTTTCTAAAAACACGAGCATCGCTCACAGAACCAGGATATCCTACAAAGGCATCGATAAACTTTAGGTTTGTATTACATATTGATTGTAGTGTAATGGAATAGTTACATTTTCTTGTAAGGTAACTATGAGCATTTTGCTTGGGAGCTTTGATCGGTATAAACGTTCCATCTACAAAACCTATCACTCCTGGAATTTTATAATTTCTATTTAATGCATCACTATGCAAGGTTTTTTCATTTTCATCTGGCCACTTTATAAATTGCGGTGCTATTTTGTTCAATACATTAATCACCCTAACAAACGATATATTTAAAGATGACTGCCATATCAAATCGTTCTCCTACTGATCTATAATAGAATAAATGAACTGTTATTTACACGTAATTATTAATATATATATTTCCTATTACCTGTAAGAGTCTGGTGTGGCTAAAAGCCATAAAGTTGATAATATCTGTTTCTCATAATTTATGCGAGGCCTTCCAAAATGATTTTCCTTAGCTAACAACGGCATTACTATTTGCAAAAGAAATTCATATATATGTCGAGTTAAACGAAAATGCGATTGAAATTCAAGTTCAGTGTAGTTAGAAATAACACGTTCAATATAATGTTTGATGCGTGATGCTTCTTGTTTATCATAATTTTGCAATTTTTGTGTGCAGAAGAGAAAATTCAACGGTATGTTGTCATCATCTGACTCCTCACTCTCACTACATAAAATATTTGTCAATTCCGAATATAAAGTGATAACGTTGGCTTTATTAATCCTATGCATGGTAGGTCCGCATGAAAAAATACAATAGGGCAATCCAACGACCTGTCAAATAAAATTCAAGATGGCCGTTATGGGCAAACAAACAGATTTGTATAATTAAAATTTGAGAATAAGTGCTCTTACTAAACAATTATCTTATTAAATTAACTTATTAAGGTCATTATTTAGTTATCAAAGTATGATGTTGTGTATCAAAGGCTAAAACTTATAATTATATGACCAGAACGTTCTGTATTGCAGTATGTTTGAAAGAAGTGTTTCAAGAAAAAAACAGCTGTAATTATTGCCTGCTTTGAAGTTTTCATTGGAAAACCAGATAATAAGTTAGTTCAGCAGCAGTACTGTTCTATTTATAAGCACGATAGACATTTTAATAGCAATAACTCCTTAGGGAAGTATGTGCTACATTAGTGAAACTCGAGTGACATACATCTGAGAAATGAATGGAAGAAGTAATTTTTGCAACAATATTAACCCTCTCATGCATTGAGTCCACTACAGTGGACAGAACATTCAAGGTCAGATTTTTTTTTTGTCTTAGCAAAAATGTTAGGAAATGCATACTAGCCTCTTCAGTGGACGTCGTATAAGTGGTTTGTAGCGCCATCTGTAGTCGAATTCTCTAAATGTAGCAGCTGAGGCATTTGTTATGCAGCACGTTATGCAGTGATCAGCTGTTTTGCAATAGAGGAGATTTTGTGTTCAGAAATTAGTGTAAAATCATTTTATGGACGTTCCAGAAAAAAGGTAAAAATTATCAACATTTCAAATAGGTTGTAGAGAATGTATTCACTAAAAAAATTTGGGAAAATATTACATAGATAATAAGAAAAATGAATTTGTTCACGCGTCCATTGTAATGGACATCATGCAGTTTCGGCATTCTAGTGAAACTTGTTTTTGTTTCGTAGCACGTGATTTTCGATGATCTGGACAGCGATGAAGAACCAGAGGAAGCACCGTTTGCTGCAATTGTTCGAAATGACGAGTACGCTGGGGTGGAAAATGATATAATTAATTATCATCTGCCTGACGGATCTGATTTAGAATCAGGCAATGAAGAAGAACAAGCTGTTCACAAACCTGATGATGATGTGGAAGAAAATGACTGGGACAGTGAGGATGAATTGCCTTTAGAGCAATTGCGTTCCTTGGCAGCAAACAAAAACAAAAAGAAAACAAAAAAGAGCTACGTGTGGCGTAATGTGGATAGCATGTATGGACCAGCAACACTACCACTATTTTTAGGATCTGATAAAATAAATATTCAAGGAACTACTCCTGTAGAATATTTTTTGTCTTTATTCACTGAAGATATGATGGATGATATCGTATTTCAAACAAATGTATATGCAGGGCAAAATGGTAAACTAAATTTTGGTCTCACTAAAGAGGAATTGTTTGTTTTTTTGGGTGTAAATTTAGTTATGTCTTACATAAGATATCCACGAATACGTCTGTATTGGTCAAGTGATGAGGGCTTGAGAATGAATCTAATTGCAAACTCTATGTCTGTAAACAGATTCGAGTTGATCCTACGTTTTCTCCATTTTGTAAATAACGTCGATTTGAAAAAAGACAACACAGATAAACTAAAAAAACTTCGACCATTTCTGGACCAGCTGCAAGCCAATTTTGTTAGTGCTGCAGATCCTGAAGAGTACCAATCAATTGATGAGCAAATAATACCTCTAAAAGGAAGATTAGGAATAAAATAATATCTTCCGAAAAAGCCGACAAAATGGGGTGTCAAAGTTTGGGAAAGAGCAGGTGTAAGTGGCTACATGCATCGGTTTGAAGTTTACCAAGGAGCTGCAGGAAACCGAGATGGAATAAGTGCATTGGGTGCATGTGCAGATGTAGTTCTTCGTCTAAGTGATTATTTACCCCAAGTAAACCATAAATTGTTTTTTGACAACCTATTTTGTTCACTACCACTCTTAGAAGAGCTAAAGCAAAGAGGAATATGGGCAACGGTCCAATAGTTTACAGAATGCAAGTTCTGTATTGATGTCGGATAAAGACATGAAAAGACAGGGTAGAGGAACTGCAAATGTTATAAGTACAGAATCGAGAAACATTACAATAACTAAATGGCTAGATAATAATTCTATCTGCATACCTTCTACCTGTGCAGGTCTAGAGCCACGGAATACAGTACAACGTTGGCAAAAGTCGTCCAACAGCGTTATTGAAATTAGTAGACCATTTTCTGTACAATTTTATAATAAAAATATGGGTGGAGTAGACCTTCACAATCAACTTATTGCATTATATCCAATTCGACGAAGGAATAAAAGGTGGTACATCAAAGTATTCATGCATTTTTTAGATGTAACAGTGGTAAATGCTTGGATATTGTTTCGAAAAAATGGAAACAACAAAATGGACCTTCTAGAATTTAAAGCCAGTGTAGCAAGAGCTTTGATCAATATGGGTCAACACAGAGAGAATAAGAGAGGCAGGCCACGTTCTGCTACTCCACCTAGTATACTGAAAAAGAAGAAACCTATGAACCATGCACCTCCTGAAGTACGTGGGGACAGATTTGGACATTGGCCAAAATTGACAGAAATTAAAAATGCAAGACGATGCCATTCAAACGCTTGCAAAAGAAAAACTAAGTACATTTGTAAAAAATGCAATGAACCGCTTTGTCCAGACTGCTTTGAATATTTTCATACCCAATCTCGTTGAGACCGTGGGTGCATAATGTCCACTCCAGGGGACAGGATTTTTTTTTAGGATTAAAGGATAAATACCATAAGTTTTTGCTTTGTTTAGTCATAGTTGATATAATTTTGTCGTTTGAGGAATAAATTATACTTTTTTAATAATTTCTCGATTCTTTGAAATAATTATGCACGAGAGGGTTAACCCAGGATATGTTCTAGGAGAAAGAGCATTTTTAATAAAAAAAAAAAAAGTGTAAATAATATGCAAAAATTAAACAGTGTGGATAAAATTGTGATTGTGTTTAATGCTCTAATTGACATATGTAAGTTATAAATGATTTTGTATTTATAATTATTTATGGCGCTATATAATCTTAAGTTATTTCTGTACAACGTGGCCATTATTTTAGAATTTAAATAGGCATTTTGTTACAGACAAAACACAAAACTTTAATAATAAGTTAAATTTATTTATTAATATATTTGAAATGTATTTACATTTTTTTAAGTCCTAAACTGTTATATATTGTACGCTAAATATTTATAATAAACTTTTATAATCTTACACATAATATTTCTATATGATTAAACTCATTTTCTTATTACTATTTATTAACTATTGCTTCTATAATAATTAAGTGAAACTATTTTAATAAATAAATCTTATTAAACAATCCTCTGATTATTTTGTCAGGTGTTGAAAATTTAAAGACAAATTTAAATAATTAATCCTTAATCAGTACATGAGTGGCTTTGTTTTTCTTCGTATACTAGAAATAATAATGCACCAGCATAACTACAATGTTCGGCTGTTACCAGCCATGCATGTAGAGTGAGCCAAAAGTGCCGATTCACATTTCATAATAATGCACTACACATCTATTGGTTTTAAATTAACTTCTTATAAATGTTTCACCTAATCAAAAACACGTACGTTTCCACATAAAATAAATAAGTTGTTAATAAATGTAAGCGGTGAGGCTCTTGAACACTGTCATTTGGTCCTTACTGTAATAAATATGTAATAGAACCAAATATAAAATAATATTCGTACTTGGCACATGTGGAATACTATCTATTAAAGTGTCTAATTTCAAGAGTGAATAGATCCAAATTATCAAGTAATTTAATGTTCATCTGATAGCTGCCAAAAAATACATTCTCACACGAATAATTATTTTCTATGATGATTTCAACAAAATGTTACTCCAACTTCTGGATTTTCAGTTAAGAACTTCTTCAGGTAATCACTCTGCATTATCATGTTTATAAACTCAGCACACACGAAAAGTAAAACCATATTAAAACTAATAATAATGGCATACTAAACTAAGGTCCATTCATTGCACATTCATTGTTTGCCCACAGACGCCATATTAGACCACGTGATTTGGATACAATTTGGATTCCCTAATATGAAGAAGACTAATGATCTTTTAGGTTATCTAAAAGTAATATTGTGAAAAGTTAATTATCAACTGTCAAAAATGAAACACCACACGGTTCAGAAAGCACAAACTTCTATACTCAACCCTTGACGTAGTTCGCGCACTCTGATATATGACGTCAGAGTGTGAAATAAATTTCGCTCCGAGATTTCTGAACAGACTCTGGCAAAAATCAAAGGTCCAAGCTTAGCATTGCAGAGTGAGAGGTTATGTATGAAAAGATAAAGTCATCAAAGAAATAAGTCGAAAATTAAAACTAATTAGAAAAATGGATCATAATCGAAAAAAATTGTTGGATCAAATTAAAATTATCCAAAAACAAACTGTTCAAACTCCAAGAAACACACATATGGCCATATGATATGAAACGACATGAAATTATAATTATAGCCTTAAAAACACAGACTAAACAACCCAGACCGGCAACTTAATCCTAGATTTTATCCAGAGTACTCATCCTTGTTTAGCAAACGTAAACTTCAATACTCTACCATCTTTGTCAGATTCACTGAACTTGGAGATGAGATGGCGCTAGCGTCAATTGAAATGTTTGTTATGCTGTGGTTATGTCATTCAAAACTTCATTTAAAATTTGACACCTTTGACATATTTTTGCAATCCTTTGTCGTACATCGTATTAATTATATGTTGATACAAATATGGTGTCCAAGTGTTTAGTGTGCTGTTTTGGGCAGGATGAAGTTAACAAAATGCACAGGTTTCCTGCAAATCTCGACAAGTGAGTATAAATATTGTACAGTTGTGCTTTAAATATGTATATTACAAAATTTCTTTGTCATCATATTAGTCCTTTTTGCATGGTATTTTTTTTATAAATTCAGGTCAAGATTATGGCAAAAGGCAATGGCGATGGTTTTTACATGAGAACACCTCCAGAATTATAGGATTTGTAGTCTTCATTTTACACCTGATATATTGCTGAATTTGTTCCTTTTGGTATATATTAGTTTTGTTTTTATTTGTCATATTACATAAAATTTGTATTATTTTTGTCTTCTCATTACTGATTGTTTAATTTAATTTTATTATGTTTTATTGTATAAGTATATGTAGGTATCAATAAAAACTATTTTTATATCCCTATGTTTTGCTTGACAGTTTTCACTTATTAGATTATTATATTTCTCTTAACTTATATAGAGTAGTAGTTTGTTGTGTCTAATAGGTCACCGTAAGAGGGGTGTTATAATACATGTAAGTAAAAGATTAATATTTATACTTCGTATCACATATTTAATATGTAACACCACAAAATTACACATACGATGCTCAAACTATGGCTATAATTGTTACAGTAAGTAATATTTATTACCATAGTTTTAGTAAGTTTTGTGTATGTTCTGTTACATAAATAACGTATTTAATAAGCGTATTCTAAAAACAAGCTCATTTCAAATTTAGCGCCAATATGCTGTTAGCGCCATCTTCGTACCAAGTTCACTGATATGTGACAAGGATAGAAGATCTTGGATATTTTTTTTTCAAGTAGTTGCCGGTTTGGGTTGTTTAGTCTGTGCTTAAAAACCACTCAGAACCGCGCTTTAAATACCCCGACCCGAATGCGCATGAATCGCCCTCTATTAACCATCACAAATGGGTGGGTGATAGATCGCACCAATCATTTCTGAACGGCAATGACGTCATAATTTTAGGACATCTTTTTGTTTCAGAACGGCAAGTGTGAAATTGGAATGACACTTGGATAACATTCTTTCCTTTTCTCACCTTTTCTGAACGCACCTCCAGTATATATCTATTATCTATTTATGTGTGATATATGCTTCTTATTGTTCTTAGACAGTAGACACTGTTCTTATTAGATTGATTTTAGTCTGAGTGATATAACTCTGTTGTATTTAATTCCGTGTGTGTTGTATATACCATTGGTTTACACAAATTATAGTAATTTTGATGGCTGACCAAAATGAAAATAGTGGTGTAAATAACACATTGCTTTCCTTAAATATATCCAGTATTAGGGAAAAAGACGATTTTGTAGATAATAAGGTCGACGTCTCTGAAACTATTATTAGTGTAAATAATTTAGAATTACAAGACCATGTAAGAAGACATGTAGAGATGAAAGAGCATGAGGCAACTGCTATTGTGGATAATATTAAGGCAGAATTGACATCATATGAAGGACAATGTAACATAACAAAAGACAGTGTTAAAACAGAGGAAGGAATAGGTCCCATTGATATAAAAATTGAACTTGATAATGGATTACTGTGTAAGTAAAAGCATAATTAACTTACCGCTATATAACTACTAATGATTTCTTATTGTATTTATACTTGGTAGGCCTTTTAGGCTTATTTCTACTTGGGTAAATTAGAGAATACGGGTGCAACCGATTTTAGATAAAAAAAATAGTGTACCTTATAGAAGACCTCTAATTGAACAACGCGCGCGCGGGGTATGGGGAAGGGCCTTTCTGTTTAGGTTATAATTTTTAAATCGCCGAAAAGTTATTAAAAAACTTAAAAATTAGATTTAATTGTGGTGTGATAAAGTGAAATAAACATCATTTTTTTACGATTTTCATAATTTCAAAGGTGTGCGTAACAGATACGACTAAAAATGTGACATGGAAAATTCATTCGGTGAGCACCTTAATTATTAATTATCTCCGTTCCTGTACGTGAGCGCAGATTAATTTATAAGTAAAAGTGGTTCAATTAGAGGTCTTCTCTAAGGTACACTAGTTTTTTTTGTCAAAAATCATTCTCTAATTATTCCTTCTACTTTATTGAAAGTGCTACTATCATTTTAAAAAATGTTTTTGCATTATAAACTGAATATTATTTTAATTTTGAACTTATACATATATTGAATAGTAAACTTGTCTTGCTTTAATAGCCAACTAAATATTTGTTCCTTTTTTACCTATGCAAATATTATGTTTGTTGCTTTTTAATTTGTTTAAATTTCACCACCAGATTGTGAAGATTGTCAGGCATATTATGAAGACTATTGCATTGAGTGTGGAATGCTTGTACATATTTTGAACAGAAATGCTTCAGATAATTCAGATAACAAAACACGAGAAGAATTACCAAATGATATTTTAGAAATTCAGCATTTGTTTGGACAGTTTGGAATATTGGCTTTAAAAGTTATTCCTGAAGGTGTAAAATTTGGTCCCTTTACTGGACTCTCTAGAACAGAATGCGCTTGGAGAATAAAAAGAGGGAAATTTGTGTTTGACATGGATAGATTAAGATATTTAAATTGGATGCAGTACATTAACACTGCCAGAAATATTCTTGAACGAAACCTAATTGTCCTTCAATATGAAGATTATATATATTATCAAAGCACTCGTCAAATTCTACCTGGTGAAGAATTACTAATATATTTTGGTGAAAAATTTGAAGATGGTCTGAATAAAAATGTTGAGGTGGATTTTATTCCCACAACAGAGTACATGAATAAGAATGTATTTGCCTGTACATTTTGCTGCCTTGGATTTAGCTCAAAATCATATTTGGCTAAACATAAAAGAAAATGTCCAGGCGATGCAGGTAGTGATTTTTCATTTAAAGGTATGTCAAATATTGAATTTGAGAATTATAGCTTATTATTATTAAAAGTTCATTTGAAAAAATTTTTGAAGTTTATAGATTTTCTTGTTTGATTGTTGTTTTAAAAGTGATTAACAGTATATAAGTCTTATTAAAATAGTTTTTCTTTGAAAATTAAGAAAGTAATTTGGTACATAATATTTGTATTAATCTACGAGTAAAGAATAGAACAGGAGAGATAATAACGTGGTGGGGGAATAGATATTTTTAGACGGAAGTTGCCACTTTAAGGAAGGTCAGTTATGTCCTGTTATGTCAAAAATGACGTTTTATTGTTTTTATAATGGTGAATTGTGTGGCTTGTGGTCGTTCTAAAACGGCAAGAACGAAGAATATCACTTTTTCTCTTCATCGGTAAGTTATTTCATTGGCATTCAACATAGGCAATAATAATTTTAAAAAAGTTATTTTAAATAACTTGTCATATATCTGACATGTCTGATTATGTGTTCAGTGGCGTAACATACATATCCAAGTCATTTAACATTTGTTATATTTTTGATGCAGATTTCCTTTAAACCCGTTTATAATATATTAAAAAGAAGAAAATACTTGAAAACATAATACACTCACGATATTTCTTTAATATTTTTGGTCTAACAACCTATTTTAAATGATTATCGAGAACACAGGAAGTGTACATATACCCTATAAAAACTTTTATGCACGCCTATGCATTACGGCGACCATATTGAGTTACCACTTTGGACAAATATTATTTTTAAGGAGACTCTCACCTGTTCTATTCTTTACTCGTAAGTTTTAATATAATGTTTACATTATGGTCTCTACAATACTTATTGTATATGAATTTTTCAGTGTCTTGAGGTACCATGTTATAGGATTGTATTCTAGTGTGTTTTTATGTGGTTTCAGAACTTATGCAGTGCCCATTTTGCAAAATCCACTTTGGTCAGAAGGAATATTTGGAACGTCATTACTCCTACTGCTCTGAAAGAAATGACAGGTATGATTTGTTTTCATATCTTTTTATCGATATAGTACCATATACTAATGATGTTTGGATGTGGACAATAGTAATTAATTAATGGATCATTTATTAAGTTTTTTTACTTAATATTTCATTTAATATGCTAAGTTTCGCAATTTAGTTTTTATTATATTTATTTATTTAATAATATAAGCAATTAAAAGCACTCTGGCAAAGTGGTATTTTTAAATGCAGGCTTAACAACTTAAAAATTATCAAATTCACTCAAAAGTAAATTTGAGAAGAATTTTATTAAAAAAGTTTTTCGAAATTCCTACCGGAAGTAGCTCTTTTACTCCTATCGAAAATCAGTTTTTTTGCGAATATTTCTTTAATTATTGTTTAACACATCTTGAGATTTATAATACATATAATAATAATAATATACGTTTATTTAGAAATACCTATTATTTTACATTATATGACATAACAATACATTATTGTTTACATGAAACAATTTAAGGGGGGGTCGTCAAGGCAAAATTGAGGTTAGCTTTTATTTAAATTTCAAATCTATTGTGTGCATGCAAATCAAAAGATTGCTTAACCAAATTTGACTCATTAGCTGGATTCTATAAGATGAAGGGGCGCATATACTTTTTATGGATTGTTGTAAAAAATTTTTTTTCTTAAATTCCCGCCAAATTAGTATTGTTTTTGTAATACAAATATTTCATAACTTAGCAAACTATTGCCACTGAAAATAGTATACGCCCCTCATAAAAAGATGACGTTTCACAGCTATGTACTTAATATTGTAAAAAGTGTTCAATTATTATTATTATTAAATAAAATAAAGTGTAAATATATTTCCATCTCTTTTTTACTCGCAACTGAATGTTCCTATCTCTTGCTACACCTTAGTCCGAGTTTTTGTATCTAGTTCAGCTTAAATTGCACAGATGGCGTAATTATTAAATAATTATTACATATTAGCAATTAGTGATTATAAGGTATCCTCATAATCCATACAAACATCCACTGTAAAATGTAATATGTCTAGGTACACTATATTTATAAAGTAAATAATTCTTCTGATTAGCTATTACACATGAAATACAGTGATGTTATTTTCAGTTTAGATGTCAAAAGTGCGTATGTCACATCTAAATAGGTTCAATAATAATAATGAAAACAAATAAACTTTTAACCCCATATTGTTTAATACACTGAAGTTGTATATTATTCAAAGGGATCAAAAGTAATCAAAGAGCAACAGTAAACTTTCAAAATTTAGCTCTGTAACCCGTTCAATGACTTCAGGCGCTAGCCGAGAGCTGTTGTGGGTAATTGCTTCCAGCGCCGTAAGTATAGTATGTCCTGTACGCACAACTGGCAACAGTGAGCGTGTTGTTTATAGATAATTTACGAAGCAGGTAAAGTGAAAGTTCCTCTTGGTTCCTCTCTTCGGTTTCGTTATTCACACGTATGACTGTTTTTCCAGTAGTGACAAATCGCCAACGTAGTGTTTTCAAAATTTGAACCGGAAGTGACACTTTTACTCTTAGCGAGTAGCACTTTTTTTCGAATATCTTGCAAAGTATGCTTTCCATAGAGATTTATTATGAGAATAGAAGTACTTAGAATTGGATTTTGAATAATTTCTGTATACTAAATTTTTAAAATTGTATAATTTGAAACACTCGTATTTATAAGAAAGTTGTGTGGCGGCCACACCTCATTTTTTAAAGATGTAACAAATGTTAAACTTTTTAAAAATCAAAGAAATACATTTGATAAAAGTAATTGGCTGGTTTTCATAATTTTTTTCTATAAAATCTTGTCAGTTACCCAGTCACCGGTTCAGAGTAATAAATAATATGTTGATTTCATGAGTTACTATAAAATATGTCTGTACATATTTTACCAGTGGACATAATACATGAAAACAAGAAAGTACATGTATAACTAATACACAAAAATTATTTTAAAAAAAGGGTTTCATTCATTTATTGTGTGTACAAACTTATTATTAACACTTATTACACTAGTTGTATGTTTTATGTACTTCCAATTTCGTTATTTGGTGTAATGCGTATTAAATAATTTTATCTGTATTTGTGAAAAATCAAAAAAGTAATTTCTCATGAGTTTCTTATTCACTCTTCTTGTGAGCAGTAATAAACATGTCAAAATAAATATATTAACTTATCCATCAAAAAATTGTTTTCTTTAACTTAGCCCCAACACCTATAAATAAATGGGTACTAAATATAACACTAGTAATTTTTTTCAACTATTAAAATATCAGACTCAAATTTAAGACCGTTATTTAAATGAAATGATTTTTTTATAAAAATAAAAGGTGGTATAAGGTTACTGAAATTACATATATTTATGCATATCATATTTTTATCATTCATATTTAATATCTAATTTGGCGTTTACAGTAATTCCAAAATGCACGTAGGTAAAATATGTATTTCAAACACATACTACTCAACACGCTCACGTGTAGTATTTTATGTTTGACATGTATATTTTGTCAGCGCATCATACAACACAACTTTTAAAATCGTATATTTACCGCTCGTACATAATTTCGCATGCATGGGTATTAGTTCAGACCTCTGCAATTTTGAAGTCGTCTAGTACCACTTACTATTTTTTGTAATAAAACGTACCTAATCATTAAAAATAATTCTTTAATAATAGCACCATCTGTGTAATTCGAGATGAACTATTTTGCCTTGCCGACCCGGCCTACAAATATGTACTAGTGCTGCCACGACGGTCAGTTAGCAAATTTTTAACCTGCCGACCTGGCCTTAACCTAAAAAAATAATAGTAAACCTTAGAGTAAGTAAGATATATAGAGAGAGCATAATGTCAGTTTATAGACAAATAAAGTGATGCCAGGTGGGGTACTGGCAGGGTAGAAATGGTTCAAACTTGGCGGGTTGCGTACCGTTAGGCATCATATTGCTGTGACATATAAATATTTATTTTAAATAACAATATTGCCATACGTTGGGCATCGCCAATTTAAATTAATGCTGTAGCATATAAATATTTATTTTAAATAACAATATTGCCATATAATTTATATGCTGTAACAACATACTTTTGTGTGTATTACCACACGTAGGGTATAGTCTTTTGTACACATTATACTCTTTAAATTATTCTTTACACACCAAGAACTTATAATTGGTTTTGTATTTTATCTTATATTGTTGTGTCATGTACCTTATAACTATTGTGGGTCCTGGCAATGTTTGTGGTTCCTTCTTATTTGCTGATGATTTTTCTCTTGCTCATTATAGGGAAAGAGGTAATAGTTTCGTTCAAAGAAAAAAACTGTATGTCTATTCAACATAATCATGTATTTTTTTTTTATTTTGTAATTTATGGATTCAAAAATATAGTTTCCTTTATATGCACACCTTTATGCTCTAAACAAGATACATAATTGAAAAATGCTCATATCATTTATACCTAATGCCGGTTGTAATGTATGTAAATCTTTTGTTTATTTATTTATTCTACCAAACAAAATAAATATTTATCCTGCAAATAAACAAAAATAAACTTTTATTGTACGTTTATGAATATACTCATCGACGTTATAATATTTATGTATAGGCTTCAATTAATTGCTTTAGACAACCATTTGCACGTGTTGTATCGAGCTCTTAATCTATGCCTTGTGAAATTCTAATTTATTATTCGCTTAATTTGAAAGAAATTAATGATGTCTAGACAATACGATGAAGAAAATGCTCATTTTCACGTAACATCTCTCCAACTGACCAACACCATTAATCCTATTTGGTTGTAATTCCAACTATATAAATTCAAAATAAACCTTACAGGATAAATTATTTACTTGTCTATTTTTTTGTCCAACAATACATTGATTAATCATTCGCACGTAAAAATCAATGTCTGTCCAACAACTCGTATAACTTAATTTTCAAAAGAAATAATAAACTTACTTGTTATCAATAAATCTATTTTGAATGTCCATTATGAACGCTTCAAATGAATTCAAATGTATTAAATAAAATAAATTACTGTTACTATATGTGTTGAAGAAATAATGAAAAACTACAATATAACAATTAAAAAAAAACTTATTCTTTAAGAGATCTTCCTTTTGTAAGTGTTCTGAGAAGTTCACCTCTCGGAGGTGTTATCAGAAAGTCTCCCTCTCGGAAGTGTTATCAGAAGTCTGTCTTGTCGAATCTTGTCTTCGTATTTATAGCGGCAAAAATAAACTATGTTGACCATTGCGCCCTCTAGTCCATGTTTAGGTTGGTACTGGAATACACTTTTCCCGTGAAATCGCTGCCCATATGTTGCCGCCTTGATTCACGCACACATACACATTTTGTTCTGACAGTTCACAATTCACTTAAACGTCAACATAACCTTCCAATTCAAAGGTCCCCTCTGCTTTGCACATGATTCCCAACGGTAGGTTTATTCTTGTTACTAATACCATCCTTCCTTGTGCTCGTCAATGAACCTATTACCTTGTTCATTGTTCGACACATACTTTTTCTTTCCATTTATTAATGTTAGTTTTACTTTTCTTTTAGTCGGAGTTCGCCTTGGCAAAATGGGAAACACGTCGAAGATAACCATTATTTTTCTTCCCTCACTGCCTGTCCCTGTAGAACACGTCTGTTTCTCCACCGCCTCTCTATCTTCTAACCAAGATCTTTCTGTTGGTGATATGTCGATCTGCAATAGACTTTACACAAGTTTTATATATTTTGTTGTTTTTTGTAGGTCATGCAACCGTATACGTCCGTTTTCAGTCCCTGAAGCATTGTGTTACGAACAACTCATGAACACAGATACCTTTTTATTTATTTATAATGTCAGCTTTTAAATACAAAAATATGTCACTGCTGATTGCTTCCATGTTTTACACATTTTTATATCCTTTTTTATTTGTCTAGTAGTAAGCTAAGGTAAATTTTATTCTTTAATACTATTTATTTCATAAACATTTTCATAACATTTTATTGCTTTATGCATATAAATTACAATAATTTACTCATTTATATTTCTTGCATATCTTATTTCATTTTTTTCATATAATTCTATTGCTTTCACATGACTCATTCTCTTAATTGTTCCATCCATTAACATAACTCTTTCTCTATTGTTTGCCTTCATTTCTCTTTTTGACTTAAACAGCGGTCCATTATTTAGAATGTTTAAAGCAATATTTACGCATTGTGTAAAATTAGGTTCCTTCTTTTGATATGTAAACCATACTTTTTGTGTATCTTTTCTACAAAAGAAATATATTACTTATATTTATTTTGTCTTTATTTCATATATTTCTTTATTTAATAAATTTTTATTCTACATCATTTGTTTTATATATTTATTTAATAAACTTTACTTTGCATATTTCATTATTTACTGTTATAATAAAAATTTGACTATAAGTATGCAACTTTGTATACCTTCATGTAGTTCTTGTTGCATAATTTTACTCAATAATATCTAAATAGGACTTTTTCTTATTTTTACTTTTATTTCTAAGCTTAAACTAATTCTTAAATCAATCTCTAAAACTATTCTTATTTTACAAATTTGCGAGGTCACAGCATATCCCTTGGTTATTATACTTTGTCGTGAATCGTCAACAATGATTATTAAAGCATGAACGACACATATAATAACCATTGTGAAAACTCGCACAAATGATTATTAATCTTCTACGTCTATATAATCATAGAGCATAGATATGTGATTAACGATACTTAATGCTAAATTTCTTATAGCTATTGCATTATTTGATGCATCGCATCTTAAAACAAATTCTTCATTAATATCGGGTAAATTTTCTATTAATGCTTTGCAAAAATTCTCTTTCATTTCTTCAAATACTTTGAGAGTTTCAGAAGTCCATTTAAATTTCACTCCCTTCTTTATTATTGCAATTAATATAAGCATGAAGGCAAAATATTTCCTTTCATCCTTTTGTACTTTGCTTCTTTCATGAGTCTTTTTAAACTTGACTCCTTTCTTTCTAATTATAAATAACATTACTAAGAATGAACAATCATTTATTGAATCATTACTTATTGTTGCCAGCCAAAAAGTACGCCTCCGATCGGTCCTTTTGAACTGTTCGATATTTACACACATTGTTAATGAAAATGTAACGCTCTGTTGAGCTTCAAAATAAGGTGAGTTTCTTGCATTTAAATATTTTGGTAGTATAGTGTCCCTTTGATCACTTATACCCCTTTTGTTTATTTCGACTACAGGATTGGTAAATGTTGATTCCGTTTTTTCTATAATTTTGTTCTTTAACATTTCTTTAATTTCTAATTTGACTTGTTCTCTGTATTTATTGGGGACAGGATAATTTTTAACTTTAAAAGGTTGTGTTTCATCTACTTTTAGCCTGTGTTCATAGCCTTTTGCTAAACCAGGTTTATTATCAAATAACTCTTTATACTTGCTGACAAGATTGCTCACATGGCTTATGTATTGTTTATCGCAATTTAAATTCGTACCATCCCTATATTGCGTGAAGTCCTCACTTTGACGATGCTTCACAGGATGTGCACACTTATTGTCTAATAAACTACTATCCATTTTATTTGTGAGATTTTGTTCAGCATTATTTATATATAAATTATTAATTAATATCTCATCTTCCTGTGTTTCCTTACACCAGGAGATTATTGAATTTTTAATATGAAATGTTTTGTTTTCCATATTTATTTTTGTACCATATTGACTTAAAAAGTCTATCCCCAAAATACAATTGCTGTTCAAATTAGGCACTATTATGAATTCTGTTAATAAATTTAAACTACCTATTCTAACATTTATACAAAAAACTTTATCTACAGTAACGATGCGTTTCTTATTTGCATTTATTAAATTTACTTTTCTTATAGGCATACAATATCCTAATTTTTCTATGTCTTTACTTATAATACTACTATCTAATAAAGATAATTGCGCTCCTGTGTCTAATAATGCTTCTATCTCTTCGTTCCCTATTTTTACTGTTATGTGTGGTAATTCCGTCGTGATTTTCTTTAGATCGTCAAAGTTATATACGTTTTGTACCTTCTTTTTCTTCTTGACTGGCCTTTCTAAAAATCCAACGAAGTCGCATTTGAGTAGGTAGAATTTACCCATTCTTTATTTGTCGGTAGTTGTCTTGAATCCTTGGGTATTGCACCTTTTGATTCTGTTTTTTTCTTCGTACTTATTTCTTCTTTTTCTTCACTTATTTGAACATTGTTCACTCTTCTTTCCCTCTCAGGGTTTCTTTCTTCCTTCCCATAATTCTGTTCTTTCTTCCTCTTATTTTCATCGTTTCTTGCTTTATTGTATGAATATGGATTGTTCCCATAGCTTGGCTTATTATATGTATAAGGGTTGTTTCCATAATTCTTTTTACCCTGATTTTGATTGTACCCATTATTATTGTACTGTTTATCTTGATTGTAACGAGGTGTCTTGTTTATATGTGGATTATTTCCATTGTTGTAGTTAATATTATCATTTCTGGGTGGATCGTTTGTATATTTGATGTTTCCATAACTCTTGCTGTTTCCCTTCTCATCCACATCGTCTAATCTCTTGACCAGTTCCAGGAGTGCTTCAATGTTATCAATTCCTTGAAGTGCCACCGCCTGTGTAACGTTGTGGTCAAAGTGTGCTGCTAGCTGTGAAACAATATCACTTTCTTCAATGGTTGGTTGGATGTATTTAAGAAAAGAATATTTTCTTATGATGTAGTTTTCTCTAGAAGATCCAGCTCTGTATTTGCCAAACACTAAATCGTGTCTAATCTTCCTCTGCTGAGTCTGTCCCCAGTACTGTCTCACAAAACGAATCTCAAATTCTTTGAAATCCACTACTTCATCTATTATCATATCGTACCACTGAAGTGCATAATCCTTCAAACAACCTCTTATGAAATGTAGCCTTGACATCTCATCAGATATTCCCCTCATGTATGTTTTTATCGTTCTCATAAACGCCATTGGATTATCTTTGTAAAATCCTGAGAATTTTGGTATATTCTCTGCGCTACCAGGTATTTGTGTCAAAGATACACTAGGTGTACTAACCCCATGTACTTTGTTCTCTAATCCTTTTATAGTGTTTTCGAAGTTTAAAGTTTTGTTTTGTAGGGTCAACATTGTGTCCGTACAAACACCATATTTTATTTTACAATCTTCCACTTGGTGTGAAAGTTCTTGTATTTGCTCTTGATATTGCACATTATTCCCTTTAACTTTATTTTCAAGAGAATTTATTTTCTCATCTACCTTATCAAAACTAGCTTGTGTGTTGGCAGATCTTTCGTTGATTTCTTTTATTATGAATGTGCCTTTACCTTCACATTTCTATTCATTAATGTTTATTTGTTTATTTAAAGTTGACACTGACTGTTCTAACTTTAATTCTACTTTTGCATTTAGCTCTAAAGTTTCTTTTCTTAATTCCATGAGAACCTTGTCTAATCTTGAGTTTATTTCTATTTTATTTTGTTCTAATCTTTGATTGCTTTCCTCAAATTTCCTGTTCATACTCAAATTATTTTCTTCTAGTCTTTGATTTATACTTAAATTATTTTGTTCTAATCTTTGATTTATACTTAAATTATTTTCTACTAATCTTTGATTTAAATTCTTATCACTTTCTTCTATTCTGCTGAATAGTTTATTAAAAAGATTCTCAATTTTTTGTTCACCAGTTATGCTACTGATGCTTTCTGTTTGTACGTTGCTATCAAGTGTTTGATCCTCTGATTCAGGTTTTTCTGAATCTGAATCAGAATATACCGGACGATTGTCCCTGTATTTAGTGAACTGTGAACCTTCACCATCATTTTTATCTTTATCTGCCATTTTTATCTTATTTCTAACTTATAAATTAATAACTAAACTTATCTAATCAAATACTATTCCTTTTTTTTTTTATCCCTTTCTAAACAAGAGAAATTGATAATTCACCAGTAAATGAAAATTAAGGTAATCTGTCTCTAACTTGGACACTGAATAATTATTCTATTTACTAATAAATAAAAAAAAATGAAACAAACTTTGTACCCATTATTTGTACAAAATAAATTATTATTTTTTTGTTTAAACATTTAAAAAAAAACAAAAATTGCATTGCTTCACAACGTTAAATGTTATGTAAATAATTATTGACAAACGAGAAAATGAATACAATGCTCCACTATGTTAAGCAACATTAATTATATATATATATTTTTTCTTCTTTTAAACAATTATGAAAAATAATGCATTGCCTCTCTATTTTGGGCGTTAAATAAATACATGATTAATAAACAACAAGAAAAGGAATACATTGCCCCACTACGTTGAGCGCCATTTAAATTAATGCTGTGACATATAAATATTTATTTTAAATAACAATATTGCCATACGTTGGGCATCGCCAATTTAAATTAATGCTGTAGCATATAAATATTTATTTTAAATAACAATATTGCCATATAATTTATATGCTGTAACAACATACTTTTGTGTGTATTACCACACGTAGGGTATAGTCTTTTGTACACATTATACTCTTTAAATTATTCTTTACACACCAAGAACTTATAATTGGTTTTGTGTTTTATCTTATATTGTTGTGTCATGTACCTTATAACTATTGTGGGTCCTGGCAATGTTTGTGGTTCCTTCTTATTTGCTGATGATTTTTCTCTTGCTCATTATAGGGAAAGAGGTAATAGTTTCGTTCAAAGAAAAAAACTGTATGTCTATTCAACATAATCATGTATTTTTTTTTATTTTGTAATTTATGGATTCAAAAATATAGTTTCCTTTATATGCACACCTTTATGCTCTAAACAAGATACATAATTGAAAAATGCTCATATCATTTATACCTAATGCCGGTTGTAATGTATGTAAATCTTTTGTTTATTTATTTATTCTACCAAACAAAATAAATATTTATCCTGCAAATAAACAAAAATAAACTTTTATTGTACGTTTATGAATATACTCATCGACGTTATAATATTTATGTATAGGCTTCAATTAATTGCTTTAGACAACCATTTGCACGTGTTGTATCGAGCTCTTAATCTATGCCTTGTGAAATTCTAATTTATTATTCGCTTAATTTGAAAGAAATTAATGATGTCTAGACAATACGATGAAGAAAATGCTCATTTTCACGTAACATCTCTCCAACTGACCAACACCATTAATCCTATTTGGTTGTAATTCCAACTATATAAATTCAAAATAAACCTTACAGGATAAATTATTTACTTGTCTATTTTTTTGTCCAACAATACATTGATTAATCATTCGCACGTAAAAATCAATGTCTGTCCAACAACTCGTATAACTTAATTTTCAAAAGAAATAATAAACTTACTTGTTATCAATAAATCTATTTTGAATGTCCATTATGAACGCTTCAAATGAATTCAAATGTATTAAATAAAATAAATTACTGTTACTATATGTGTTGAAGAAATAATGAAAAACTACAATATAACAATTAAAAAAAAACTTATTCTTTAAGAGATCTTCCTTTTGTAAGTGTTCTGAGAAGTTCACCTCTCGGAGGTGTTATCAGAAAGTCTCCCTCTCGGAAGTGTTATCAGAAGTCTGTCTTGTCGAATCTTGTCTTCGTATTTATAGCGGCAAAAATAAACTATGTTGACCATTGCGCCCTCTAGTCCATGTTTAGGTTGGTACTGGAATACACTTTTCCCGTGAAATCGCTGCCCATATGTTGCCGCCTTGATTCACGCACACATACACATTTTGTTCTGACAGTTCACAATTCACTTAAACGTCAACATAACCTTCCAATTCAAAGGTCCCCTCTGCTTTGCACATGATTCCCAACGGTAGGTTTATTCTTGTTACTAATACCATCCTTCCTTGTGCTCGTCAATGAACCTATTACCTTGTTCATTGTTCGACACATACTTTTTCTTTCCATTTATTAATGTTAGTTTTACTTTTCTTTTAGTCGGAGTTCGCCTTGGCAAAATGGGAAACACGTCGAAGATAACCATTATTTTTCTTCCCTCACTGCCTGTCCCTGTAGAACACGTCTGTTTCTCCACCGCCTCTCTATCTTCTAACCAAGATCTTTCTGTTGGTGATATGTCGATCTGCAATAGACTTTACACAAGTTTTATATATTTTGTTGTTTTTTGTAGGTCATTCAACCGTATACGTCCGTTTTCAGTCCCTGAAGCATTGTGTTACGAACAACTCATGAACACAGATACCTTTTTATTTATTTATAATGTCAGCTTTTAAATACAAAAATATGTCACTGCTGATTGCTTCCATGTTTTACACATTTTTATATCCTTTTTTATTTGTCTAGTAGTAAGCTAAGGTAAATTTTATTCTTTAATACTATTTATTTCATAAACATTTTCATAACATTTTATTGCTTTATGCATATAAATTACAATAATTTACTCATTTATATTTCTTGCATATCTTATTTCATTTTTTTCATATAATTCTATTGCTTTCACATGACTCATTCTCTTAATTGTTCCATCCATTAACATAACTCTTTCTCTATTGTTTGCCTTCATTTCTCTTTTTGACTTAAACAGCGGTCCATTATTTAGAATGTTTAAAGCAATATTTACGCATTGTGTAAAATTAGGTTCCTTCTTTTGATATGTAAACCATACTTTTTGTGTATCTTTTCTACAAAAGAAATATATTACTTATATTTATTTTGTCTTTATTTCATATATTTCTTTATTTAATAAATTTTTATTCTACATCATTTGTTTTATATATTTATTTAATAAACTTTACTTTGCATATTTCATTATTTACTGTTATAATAAAAATTTGACTATAAGTATGCAACTTTGTATACCTTCATGTAGTTCTTGTTGCATAATTTTACTCAATAATATCTAAATAGGACTTTTTCTTATTTTTACTTTTATTTCTAAGCTTAAACTAATTCTTAAATCAATCTCTAAAACTATTCTTATTTTACAAATTTGCGAGGTCACAGCAATATGTAATAAAATTTATTAAATTATTTAAATTCGAATATTATTATCTTTTAATTGTTTATAGATGAAAGCTACTTCTCTAATAATTATACTTAAAAAAAAACAAATTATAGATTTTTCTAAAAATAAATATTTGCTAGTGCTCATGAATTACTCGTAAACTTTCAATACATAACTGAAGTAAAAATGTTATTTCCAAAGATGCCTTTCAGAACAATTAATGGTTCTGCAAGCATAGAAATGTGTGTATGTACTTAGGTTAGCAATATTATAAACAACTTACACATCAACAAATTTATATACATATATATTTATTAGTAATATATCTATATACTTCAACATTTAACTAGTGGCTTGAATTTACATACTATCCGTCCATCGGATCTTTTGAGTCACGTGATTAATTTTGATCCGTATGAATTAAATCAACACTTCTGGCTCAAATTCATTACTTACAAAATAGAATTAAACATTCAAAAATAAAGAACTTATGATGCTTATATCTAATATTTTTTATATTTTATACCATGTTTTATTCATTGCTTAAAATTAGCTATATCTATCATAATGAAATTTTATAAAATAATAATAAAATTTGGTTATGGTTATGAACAAAATTTATCGGTCTGTCATTCATTCACCTTGCAACAAATTGGTTATGTACAATTCCTTAGTATGTATTTATTAAAAAAAAACATAATAGTGGAATAATATCTCAAAATATTTAACAACAAATCATGTCAGTCTGAATATAGAACACATAAAATGTTTAAATGCACCATCCATTGGTTTTAAATTAACTTCTTATAAATGTTTCACCGAAATAAAAACACGTACATTTCAACATAAAATAAAGAAGTTGTTAATAAATGGATTTTCAGATAAGAACTTCGTCAGGTAATCACTCTGCATTATCATGTTTATAAACTCAACAAACATATTGTTTTATATTATAAAAAGTCACTCAGATTCTAAATCTGAATCTGAACTGGATGTTTCATTAGGATTAAATACAGTTTCTCAGGTTTGCTTCTCCTAACTAAATCCAACAATTCATATTTTGTGAATTCACCGGAAAAACTTATTAGTGCTGGACAGCCAGTCTATTATTTCCTGTTTTCTCGATGCAGAATTTGGGATTTTATTTAATACTACACTATGATATGGTGTATTGTCCATTATCACAAGTGAATTGTTTGGTAAATGTGGCATGAATTGTATTTTAATCCATTCCTGAAACTTTTTACTGTTCATTTCAGCATGATAGTATTTTGCTTTGGTTTTCGATGCAAATATCAAACTTGCACCTTCAATAAACCCTGATTCACCTCCGGCATGTAAAACTATAAACCTTTTGCCATCATAACCTTCTGGCTTTTGAACACTTTTTGTAGATGTATCATGCCAAGATCTTCCTCAATTATCTTTTGAATATATCCATGTTTCATCAAGGAATATCACCGGTCTTGGAGAATTTGACTTTAAATTATCTGTATACTTCCTCAAAAAAGTGCTTCGGTAAAGGGCTATATCATGCTTTTCCACCAATGCTCGTCTGTTGTCTTCCTTTTTGAATTTAAATCCAATCTTTTAATAAATGGGACAAAGAAGATTTTCCAATATCGATTACTGCTTTGGTGTGTAATTCGTTTTTCAATGTAAGCAGAGTAACATGTTTCTCTGAAATAATTTCAAATATATTAAAATTGTGAAACATAAATGAAATACCTAATAACATACTCTTTATACATGTTATAAATAGTGTTTCGTACTTCCATCATTGTAGATTCTCGCAAATCTTCTGTTTTGGCTTTGACACAAGGTCTTTTCTTACCGGGTGAAGAAAGCACTGAGTTTTGTCCTTTACGTTGTTTTATATTTCTGATAGTTTGTGTGGAGATTTTAAGGACAGCGGCTGCTCTCTGCAATATTCAAACCTTTATTATGATTTCAAAAAATATATCTATATGATTCTTACTTCAAAAAAAAGTCCAGGACATTTAATACAAGTTGTTGAGATTGTGAATTCAGAATTCAGACGTTTCCCAGACATGTCTCTGTAATAAATGTAAATTCTCAACCTCTAACCAATAAATTTAGTGATTAGAATACTTACAGAAAATGTATTAAATTCAGTTTTTTTTGTTCTGAATAGAACAATTATTTGCAAGGTAGAACGAAAACGAATTAGAAAAGCAATATAACAAAAATAAACCAAAACGCAGAGAATAATGTTATATGTCAAACTTTAATAAGTTGACTAACGTAGTATCATGTCATGGCGGTATATTTTCTCTGTCTGTCTTATTACTCTTATGGAGAAGACAACCCCACCTTAAAGTTTAAAATTTCTATCCTTATCTAGTCATTGAAATTGGACAGAAATGAGTATATATACATTCTAGGTGCGGATGTCCTTGATAACGCACGCAATTAATCATGTGACTCAAAAGATCCGATGGACGGATAGTATATGAGGTTTTATTTTATGATTTTATTTACAATATAATAATATATAAAAGCTTTCCGTCAAGTTCTTATGGCTCTCTTGATGGAAGGTTTGATTCACTCTCACTCGCTGCTACAAATATTTAATAAACAAATCCACCGTAACCAAAGAAAATAATGCACTTGCTTCACAATTTATGTTTGTATAGCACTTCACTAAGGTATATAGTAGTTAGAGTATCTTTATAATGGCAATTCTTCCCAAAATGAGACCAAAGTATACTACTTTCCCTTGGAACCCAATTTGGCCTATCTATTTTCTTTAACCGCAGATTCTTTCTAATGGGCTCTTTTTGTATCCTATAATCAACAATTTTCAATGTTAAAAGATTTATATTCACCAAATTTTGGATGAAATTAATAACTTTATGTACCTACCTACAATCGTGGAAAGATAATTTTCCTTTTCTATGCCTCTAATTGCCTTGCACTCTTCTTGCTAATCCAATTCGTGCAATGAAAAGCGGCATATCAACCCATATTCAATACTAAGTACTAAATTAAAGATAAAACAGCTAAATCCTTAGTAAAAAATGAAATGGGAAATAATGTAAATTCTTAACCTTAAACTAATTAACAACAAACGATAGCATTGAATATATTAAATAAAAAAATAAATCAAAACGAAAATGAAAAGTGTGAACACATGGATGTTAAAACTAACATCAAGCAGTAAATAATTACTGTGACTTACATATATACCTTTATACGTAAAACGTATATGTATATATGCATGTGTTTGAGATACACACATACATTAAGTGCCATTGCCGATAATCGAACGTACAGACACCGGTGTTTCGACCTATGAGGTCTCATCAGTGTACGTGGAGATTCTCGACAATAGCTTCAAGACTTAAATCGCTGCCTATGTCATTTTCGCATGTTAAATGTAGTGAGAGTATCACAGCGACATCTAAACACCCAAAAGATGACACGGAAAAAAGCGATGGCTTCTGACAGCATGTTCTGCTATACAGAGGCCTGTATGTTAATAGTGTATCTCGTGTAATAGAGCCTTAGGTGCCGTTACCAATCAAAACGAAAATGAAAAGTGTGAACACATGGATGTTAAAACTAACATCAAGCAGTAAATAATTACTGTGACTTACATATATACCTTTATACGTAAAACGTATATGTATATATGCATGATTATCGGCAATGGCACTTAATGTATGTGTGTATCTCAAACACATGCATATATACATATACGTTTTACGTATAAAGGTATATATGTAAGTCACAGTAATTATTTACTGCTTGATGTTAGTTTTAACATCCATGTGTTCACACTTTTCATTTTCGTTTTGATTGGTGACGCCACCTAAGGCTCTATTACACGAGATACACTATTAACATACAGGCCTCTGTATAGCAGAACATGCTGTCAGAAGCCATCGCTTTTTTCCGTGTCATCTTTTGGGTGTTAGATGTCGCTGTGATACTCTCACTACATTTAACATGCGAAAATGACATAGGCAGCGATTTAAGTCTTGAAGCTATTGTCGAGAATCTCCACGTACACTGATGAGACCTCATAGGTCGAAACACCGGTGTCTGTGCGTTCGATTATCGGCAATGGCACTTAATGTATGTGTGTATCTCAAACACATGCATATATATATATACATCTTTCTATCCATACTGAGCCAAATCAAATTTCATACTATCCTGCTCCAGCTATAAATAAGGTATTTAGAGTCTCATTTTACGCATATATCTGATGAATAGTACCTTTGCTGCTTAGTGTTCAAAAGTATACATTAAAAATAGAAAAAAATAAACTACATATTTATACAAAATAAATAATACGTTTCTGAACCAATAGCTTTACGTTATCCTGAACCACTTTGTATATATTTTAATAAAATAATGCCATTCTGATCCACATTCAGTTTTGCGATGTGTAAGGTTTTTTCTTGTGTGAACAGTAAAAGCAGTACAAGTATTGCATTATAACGTTTAAGAGAAATGTGAAGTTTTTGTGCAGCATAGTTTTACTGCAGCCAATATATTTTCTTTTTTGTATAAATTAATAGACATAAAAGAAAATATTGTACGGATTGTAAGGATAAGGTATACAGGTGGGTCGTCTCCGCGGGGAAGCCAGATTGTGATTATATGATAAAAAATATTTCGAAGCTGTTTTTCCATGCCACTCATTAGGAGTACCTTTTAAATTTGTTTTATAATATACAGAGTCTCATAACTTGATGGCTGACCACAATAATAGTTTTTTAAAAGTCGAACACTTTTTTTTTACACTATCTTTTTGACTTTTTGACTAAGAATTATACGAAGAATACAAAAATGTAATAATATACAGGATGTTCCATTAAGTAAATTATAGCTATACAATCACTAAATTAACCAAATTATGTGTATAATACAAGATAAACTTAAAAGGTACTCCTACTGAGTGGCTATCATAGGAAACAAAGCGCTTCAAAATATCTTTTTTTAGAAAGTCACAGTCTGGCTTCCCCGGGAAGATGACTCATCCTATAGAGCAGGGGTCTCCAAACTACGGCCCGAGGGCCACATCCGGCCCGCGGACAGATTTTGTCCGGCCCGCGGAGAGCTAGCATACTTGAAAACTCCTTTTAGAGAACATATTTTTTATAGCAAATTAAATTTAGTTTACTGAAGTATTCTAATTTTATGTTGAATAATTATTAATATGACATCTACATTGATATGGTCATGGGCTAACTACTCATAACATTGTTGTAGGCTTATTGTTATTGTTTTTGTGATAAGTTGGATAAAGAAACACAGAATTGTAATGAGTAAAGACATGTATAATATGCAGAAAATTTTACTTCAGTATATAATAACTAACAAATTATTGAAATGAATCCAACTAACATTTTATACATTTTAAATAAAAACATAACTTATAACAAGCATAATGACATATGAAATACTAATGAGATTTGTGTAATTGAGATTTTCCACTGACAATAGTTTGTAGTTGTGGACTAATTTTACTTGTACCAATTATTAAAAGAGATTTAAGATGCTCATCAGTTAATTTAGATCTGTAAACATTTTTTGTGTACTTCATTTTGGAGAAGGTCTTCTCACACAAATAAGTAGCACCAAAAACAGAAAACAGCCCACGAGCAAATTTATGCAAATTATCAAATTGTGTCAGTGGAAGACTCTTATAAAATTCCAACAAAGATGAGTTTTGATATTTGTTCTTAATTATATCACTGCACTGTAGATCAATTATTTCCATTTGAAGTTCCGGGGCTAGGGTTTCAATGTCAGTATCAAAAGGATTCTGAAAAATCTTAATTTGATTCGCAATGGCATCAAAGTCCGAGAAACGAGTATCAAAATTTATTTTCAAAGCACTCAAAGTTTCGATTGCAAAATCGATAGGAAACTCAGTCTCAGTAGTGTGGCTGAATATTTCACATGTTTTAAAATGTGAAAAACATTTACTTCGTAGTTGTGATTGAAACAGTATCAATTTCTTCCGGAATGATTTGATATTAGTGTATAAATCAGGAAGATGCTGGTTTTCTCCTTGCAATCTCAAATTCAGTTCGTTCACATGTTTTGTCAAATCAACATAGAATGCTAACTTCCACAGCCATGCGTTGTTTTGTAATTCAGTAAGCGGGCGATGCTTTTCATTCAAAAAAATTTCGATCACTGCTCGAAGTTCAAAAAAGCGCTGAAGGACTTTCCCACAACTAAGCCAACGTACGGCAGTATGATAGGGTAAGTCATTTTCTCCAATCTCTTCAATAAATTGTCGGAATTGTCGGTGATTCAGCCCAAAAGATCTGATAAAATTAACAGTTGATATGACTGGTTTCAGAACTTCAGACATATCCAAACATTTTCCGCACAAAGACTGTTGATGAATGATACAATGTAAGACTAATGGTTTTAAACCACCGTCATTTTCTACAGCCTTTGACACAAGAGCGACCACTCCTTTATCTTTCCCACTCGTGTTTTTGCCTCCATCAGTTGTAATACATTTCAAGTTTTTCCATCGAAGGTTCTTTTGATTAATGGCCATTTCAACTCCTTTAAAAATATCTGTACCAGTAGTTGTGCCATGAATACTATTCATATCAAGAAGTTCTTCATGCACTTCATAGCTTTTATCTACTCCTCGAATATAAATCAACACCTGAGCAGTATCTGACACATCCGTTGACTCATCCAAGGCCAAAGAAAACCACTCAACATGTCCATTTTTGTCGAACAGTTGAGAGGATATATTTTCAGCGATGTTTTCTACCCTTCGAGCCACAGTGTTTGCTGACATACTGACACTTTTTAATAAATTTACCTTTTCAGGGCACATTTCTTCGGCTACTGCAATTATGCATTCTTTGATCATTTCTCCATCGGTGAATGGTTTTCCACGTTTTGCAATTTCAAGAGCCACACGAAAGCTGGCACGCGTTGCAGCCTCTTGTTCAGTTTTGAGTTTTGTAAATGAAGATTGCTGCGATTTCAATCCGCGCTTCATAGCTTCGAATTTTTCTGTCCGCAAACTTCCTGTATATTTTGAGTAATTTTGAAAATGTTTTGTTTCATAATGACGTTTAATGTTATATTCTTTGAGAACGGCTATGCTTTCATTGCAAATCAAACATAGCGCCTTCTTACTGGACTCAATTACGAAATACTGAATGTTCCACTGATCTTTGAATTTTCTGCATTCACTATCAATTTTTCGCTTCTTTTCCATGCTACTAAATCACACACAAAAGCAACAATTCAAATCAAAATACTGTTACAAAGATGTCTTAAACTTAAACACGCACAAACACGTTTTAAGGAGGTACGCACTATTTTATTTCACAACAGTGTCATAGGAACTGACTTGTGGTTGCGCCACTAGCCTTCTTATATATTCCAATTACTGCCATCTAGAAGTGAGTGGAAGACACCAGAACTTTCTCGAACCAACGAGATTATTCTGTACGTGCTATTAGCGCCATCTGTTAGCGATAGAAGGTACTACCTATTTCCGCTTGTGTCCACCAGATGTCGTGTCACGTTACTCCTCATGGCTCGTACTCTACGACTAATCTAGAAATTACGGATAATGACAGGAACATTAATAATATGCAGTGTTGCCGTTTTGCAGCCTTTTTTAAACGTTGCGTACTTTTTCGGACTTTTTTTCATCAGTGGACTATTTCACTTTTTACCACCGGCAGCAATGATAATATGGTTTTGGCCCTCGGAACTTATTGGAGTAATCAGTATGGCCCTAAGGCTGGAAAGTTTGGAGACCCCTGCTATAGAGGATGCCCATGGGTAACTTTCTTAATATTGAAGACACAGGATCGGCTTAATTAGCGATGTTGTTAAGAAATTTGAGGAGTAGTTGATCGTATTTTCAGATTCAAAATTTATTGTCAACTTTTGAAGATAGAAATAATATAAAAATGGTATCTGGTAGTAATTTTTAAGAAGAATTTAATAATCTTAGCTGAAAATTCATGCCATACTTTATTATCAAGATATAACATAAACTTGTTTTTTTTAATGGCATCATAGTTGGCAATGACTTCATAAAAATGTTTATATTTTTTTCTGATTTCATGGATATAAGGTTTGGTATTGTAATTCAACTACTGTTAATTCAATGTTTTTATAAAATTATAGTTCTCGAAAACGATGTACTAGACGGGCACAATTTTTGATAGCGCTGTTCATAATAAAATGTTTAACACAAACATATTTTATTTTTTCGCAATTACTAATTATTGAATTTGCAGAAAACTGGATTAAAGTTACATAACATTTTTTTGTCTACAAGTAATTTTTTTAAATGGAACAGCCTGTATATCGGTTCATTTTTGAATTGCTTACTATATTGCGCACCAAAAACATGTAACACTTTCTTATTTTAAAAGTGACCATTACTAAGCTATTGTCGTTTCTTGATATAATTTTGCCAGCTTTATGTTTTTTATTGTAATACGGTCTTTCTGTACTGAAGGAATGTCAAAGAAATTATTTATTAGCCCAAAGAGTTTACCAGAAGCGTTACCCTGACAGAAGATGTCCCAAAACAGATACCTTTAGAACAGTAATGGATGCCTTCATTACTACTGGTAGTATTGGTAATTCAAAAGCAAGGAAACTTAAATATGTGGTTAATGATGAAAGTTAATTAAGCATTCTTATGGCAAAAACAGAAAATCAACACGTCAGTATCCAAACCATCGTTGCAAGAACCCAAATTGAAATATCGTCCATAATGACTAAATTTAAATATTGAGTTACGCACCCATCAGTTTAAAGCTAGAAGAATGTTCTGCCAAAAGGAAATAATTAGAATGGCAGTCTATTTGATAGTGTGTTATTTGCGGATGAAGCAGGTTACCATAGTAACGGAATAGTTAACAAAGGTAATTTTAATTACTGTTCAAAGCAAAACCCTTACTTCACTAATAAATAGATCATTTACATAGGTGGGGCATAAATGTATGGGGTGGCATTCGTGGTGATTGGATGATAGGCCTGCATTTATTTGAAGGTCGTATTAACGGAGCAGTTTATGAGTAATTTCCATCAAGCAGTTTGGTGGAATTATTGGAAGATGTTCCGCTAAATTTATGAAGAGATGTAGATACAATAAGACGGCGAATCCCAACATTCTATGCTACAGACACAAAATAATTTAATGAATGTTTTCAACGAAGTGGCTAGCGCATGGAGGCCGTGAAGACCCAGATGGGTCTTCAGACATCACAAAATTCTTATTCTTTTTATAGAGATTCGTAAAAGAGTATATATAAAGTATACTTGTAACCAAAAAAGAAGTTATGAGGGAACATATTCGACAAATATTTAGAAATATAAGTACTCAATGCCTTATTAAAGTCGAGTTATTATTTTGGAAGCATTTGAATTTCAATTTTCATCTACTTTATAATTTCTGTCCCACTAATTACTCATCCATTCACATAACATTTCCTGATTCTACACCTACTAAAATCAAGTTATTAATTTGTTCGGTTTTAAAATTGGTTTACTGTGACATATTCTACATATTCTTTGAATTATATTGCTGTATTGTAAATAAGATATATAATTTTTTTGTCATTACCCCAATACATAAAAATCTTATCTCTAAGCTCATTTTTAGGAAAAGCCATTATAAAATCAAACTTGACAACTGGAAAGCAACTTATTAAATGTCATTCAATCAACTGTCAATTTGGCAGTGAATATCATGGCTCACTTAAATACGGTATTCAAATAAAAAACATTATTTCGAAAAACCACAATAGCTCAGTAATGTGTGGTAATGGTCACTTTTAAAATAATAACCTACCACATGTTTTTTTTAGAAAATTTAGTAAGCAATGCAAAAATAAACCGATATACATTCCGTTTGAAAAAATTCACTTTTAGACAAAAATAAGTTATGTGACTTCAATCCAGTTTTCTGCAAATTCAATTAGTATGTAATTGCAAAAAAATAAAGCATGTTTTTTATGAACAACGCTGGACACAAAAATTGTGCCCATCTAATACGTCGTTTTCGACAAATATAATTTTGTAAAAACATTGTATTTTTCAAAAAAATGGTAATAATTCAAAAATCTTAAATTTTAGGCCTCTACTGTCTTATAACTTTTTCGCTAAGAATTATACGGAGAATACAAAAATGTAGTGATATATAGGCTGTTCCATTTCAAAAACTATAACTATGGTCGATCACCAAGTTTTGAAACACTGCATAGCAAGAAGGCCGTTTCAAAATATTTTTTCTCATAAAGTCACAATTTGCCTTCCCCGCGGAGATGACTCACCCTGTATATAAGCATTGAAACATGTTAATACTAAATAATTCATAGTAAGGACAGTATTCAGTTGGCTTTATAAGAATTTATTCTTTTAGATGAAAGAGAGAATTTACAGTATTGACTGGCGTATCTTGGCGAAGTTTCATTATCTCTACTTATTTTGACTGAATTTTGTTGTTGTAAGATATACCAACAAAACACCTCTACCAATCATTTTGTTCGATATATGAGAAAACACACTTTAACACGAAATTACGCCAGGCACTCTAACACATAAATGTTGCGAAATCAGAGAACACCGCATGCTTCAGGATTGCTGTTATACAGATATACAAACAGAGTCTACAACAGCGCCCTCAAGATATGGCGCGGAAAAGGCTGGAACTTGAAATCGACGATTCGTACAAAAATGAACCTTTTTAAAATTTATTCACACACGTTATGAGATCACTACGAGTGACTTTATAAAGGTCTCCAATCCTGAACCATATATATGGTTCAGTTTTGTCAGGGAGGTTCAGGATAAACTGCTCGTAAACATACGTTTGGTTCAGCATCATACTAAAGAGCTATATATACATATACGTTTTACGTATAAAGGTATATATGTAAGTCACAGTAAAAAAATAAATTTTATATGAACATAATAAGATTGTATTTCACGATAATAAAGAATAAAATACAAAATATATATTACACAAATAATCAGCTGATGGACCCACCAATGGCGGATGTAAACATACCCCTCTCGGCATCACTTTTTGTGGACAATGCTCTCTCCTTCTTTTCTATCCTCCTTGTAGTAAACAGACTTATGGGTAATATACTACTTACTTTACATTATTACACAATGTCAGCATTTGTCTATTAATACATAGAATAAATTCAATACAAATAACAATTGTGCAACGAATACTATATATTATTTTACATAACCTACTTTAAATTATATATACGCAATTTCTAATCTCTATAGGTAACTTATTATAATGTTTTTTGATGTTTGTACACATTTACATATAAAAAAATGACTTGTATTCCTAGTATGTATTATAATTCTGAGTCTTGCATTAAATATACTTAATTTTAGACTTTTGTGTTTCTAGAATTCATTGGGACAATTTCTGTCAATTGCTGTATGGTTAACATCCAAATCAGTTTGTACTTTCTTATACGTAGTATAAGTATAGAGATTTTTGCAGATGTCCACATTTTGAGGTCCCCTGATACTAAAAAAATGAGGTGTGGCCACCACACGACTTTCTTATACGTATGAAAGTGTTACTTGCAGTCCGAATTTTGAAATTTCATTTATACAAAAAATATTCCAAATCCAACTCTAAATACTTTTGTACTCTTCATAAATATACATAGAATGCATAATTTACGACATATTTGCAAAAAATCGCTATTCGATAAGAGTAAAAGTGGTACTTCCGGTCTGAATTTTGAAATTTTTTTTATATAAAAGATATTGAAAATTATGTTTTAAATACTTTTATACTCGTAACGTACTTGTCTTAAAAGCATGACTTGCGAAATATTCGCAAAAAACTGATTTTCGATAAGAGTAAAAGATCTACTTCCGATTGGAATTTCAAAAAACTTTTTTAAGAAAATTTGTTTCAAACTTAATTCTAAGTACATATGAATTCTTTATAAATTTGTTTAAACTTAGTAATTGACGAAATATTTGCAAATTTCGATTTTTTCACTGAAGTAAACTACTACTTCCGGTCTGCCGATTTTGCTCAAAATCTAATCAGTTCTCAAGAGGCAGATTATACACGTAAATACAAAATTTGGAATTGATATCTGCAGCGGTTTGACCGCTATCGTGGTCACACACACACACACACACAGACACACAGACATTTTTTAAAAACCACTTTTTTGGTATCAGGGGACCTCGAAACGTGGACATCTGCAAAAATCTCGAGGTCAAAAATTTTCATCATCACAATACTTCCTTATACTACGTATAAGAAAGTAAAAGTGGTTTTTAAAAAATGTCTGTGTCTCTGTCTGTCTGTCTGTGACCACGATAGCGGTCAAACCTCTGGAGATATCAATTCCAAATTTTGTATTTACGTGTATAATCTCCCGCTTGAGATCTGATTAGTTTTTCAGTAAAATCGATAGACCGGAAGTAGCAGTTTCCTTAAATCGAATTTTGCCAATATTTCGTCAACTACTAAGTTTAAACAAATTTATAAAGAATTTATATCTACTTAAAATTAAAATTGAGAATAATTTTATTTATAAAGTTTTTCGAAATTCCTACAGGAAGCAGGTCTTTTACTCTTATCGAAAATCAGTTTTTTGCGAATATTTCGCAAGTCATGCTATTTAGACAAGTACGTTACGAGTATAAAAGTATTTAAAACATAATTTTCAATATCTTTTGTATAAAAAAAATTTCAAAATTCAGACCGGAAGTACCACTTTTACTCTGATCGAATAGCGATTTTTTGCAAATATGTCGTAAGCTATGCATTCTATATATATTTATCAAGAGTACAAAAGTATTTAGAACTGGATTTGCAATATTTTTTGTTATATGAAATTTCAAAATTCCCACCGGAAGTAGCACTTTTACTCTTAGCGAGTAGCATTTTTTTGATAATATCTTGCATTCTTTAGAGATTTATAAGATTTTGAATAATTTTTGTATAAAAAAATTTTTAAAATTCTATAATTTGAAACGCTCATACGTATAAGAAAGTCGTGTGGTGGCCACACCTCATTTTTAATTTTAATACCATGCTCATACAATTTACGCACTTCTCGTCCTCACGAACACCATTAACCCACTAAATTGTGCAGTATTCACTTGCAAATGATCATAACCTGCACATTTATAACACCTTATTGTATTTATGTATTCATATTTCTTCCATCCAACATTATTTTTTTCTTTCTGTAGTATTTTTCCCAATATATCCTAATACATCAATTATTATGTTATCGTAGTTCATTTTGCGTTTGCTGAGATACTTCCTATTTATCTTTACGTTTTGCTTTATATGACTACCTAGTATTTCTAAGTCATTCTGATTAACAATTGCGCACATAATATCTTCCGGCTGCATGTTAATATATTCTCTTTCCACTCCTACAATAATAATCTGTGGATATTTCAGCTTAGGATCTCACCCTTTATATTTATTTCCCAATTCTTTTTTCAATTGACTTTTTTCTTTTTCTTTGTAAGTAGTATCACCGCAACTATCCAATTATCATTATTTTTTTTACAGTATGAAGTCCTATTTTCCGTTTTAATTCCAGTGATCGAAATAGATTTTAAAATTTCATGAATCAATATGTTTTGATCTGAAATTGTTTCAAGGCAATCATTAAGTTTTTTATCTGTTTCATTTATTTTTTGACAAACTTCAAATATGCAATTATATCGGCTTTACTTAATTTTTTAGCTGTTTCGTTGCTCAGTCTCGCGCATTTACCATGTCTCTCTTCTTCACATATGAAACACTTTACCGTTCTTTCCGTCCTTCTAAATTCAACTTGACAAACATAACACTTATTGGATGACATCTTTTTTTGTTATTTTGTTGACCCACGTAAATGATTAATCATTCATTTTGTCCATCGATGAAATTTACTAACAGCTTCATCATCACAATTTCATACTTAACGACGTACAATATTTTACTTTTCGACACTGCATTTTTGCAGAGCCGATAGAAATACGTCCTCACTCTACAAATTCTAAACTACCACTCAATTTTTTTTTAGACGGATGTATCTTATTTTGCTAATACATGAATCTCAGCCCTAACGTATTGAATATTGTTAACATGCTGCTGCACTTTTATTCACTTTTTATAAAGCCGATTAGGAAAGTTAATTAACTGCATTATAACCACACTAGAAATGCGATTATATTTTAGAATGTTTAATTATTTTATTTTAGATGTTTAGGAGTTTTTTGTATTATAGTAATACTTAAGTTAAAATAAAATTGGAATATATAACACACATTTCATATTTTTTGACTTACAATATCTTCTGACAAAATATTATGAGATTGTTGTTTAAACGATGTGACTCATAAAGAATGGAAGAGATAAATGTTAAAATAACTTAGCTTTTTAATTATTATTTATTACTAATAATACAGTCAATTTATGGAAATACATTTTTCAGATTCATTAAATTCTGCCTATTACAGGCATTTAACCACAAATTTTGCGCCATCTCTTCCTTAGGAAACTGTAAAATTTAATCTGATTATTTCCACTTTTTGTATTGTAATCACGACCATCGTACATAGCACAACCTGACATGTTAAATAGAATATTATTAAAAAAGCCAGATAAATGATCATAAAAGTGTGTCCAAATGCAGTGGAGATGACAACTGCCAAAACTGACTTGCTTCGCAATGACATAAGTGTCAGGTCAAATGAGCACACCGCTATAAGTGTATCGTGAATTTTATTAATATAGCACCACACACTAATGATGTTTTGTTGCGAAAATTTAATACTAATTAATTACTTGTTTCATTATATTTATAATCACCATAACTCACACCGTCAATATTTTAATCCCTCAACATTATTAGTTAATTCATGGAACAATAATATACGACGATCAGCTCACCTCATGAGAATTGAATTAAAAGAAAAGGCCAAAAACATTTGTCCTACGCATTTCCGACTGAGAAGTAAAGAGTCGAGCATTGCCGAGCAAAGCAGCCGAGCTTTGTAAACTAACGTTCACCACATTACAAACATCGCCGCCTTAACATTGACGAATCACGTGAAGCAATGATTCGCCTTAAATTTCTGTTCAGTTAGTGTAGGTTTTTATTCCATGAAAATAAGTTAAAACTAATTTCTTTCGTATAAGAAAAGTAGTATTATTTATACTAATAATATTATTATAAAAAACTATTATTATGTTCATATTTTCATATTTAAAACGAGAATGGAACGTTCCGTCCTAAAGCAAAACAACAAACTCTACAACGTGAATCAACTCACAATTCGGCGCAACTTGATTCCCCTGTTTATGCGGTTGCCATGACAAGGACACGTAGGCCAGGCCGTAAGCGAGAGGCGGTCAAATTACGTCATCCCAGTGAAGCAACACAGTACGTTGATTTACTCGTTCAATCTGCGGCTGACACTCGATCGGTCTGTGTTTGTTATGTATCTTTATCTCTAGACGTGTTTTGCATTGTGTAAAATGTCATTACCACTGTACGATCCCGTGCGTGTTCTATTAGAAAAAACTTTCTTGTTGTGGCATGAAGAAGATAAAAAGACTTTTTTAAAACGTGAAAAACCTGTGCCATATTTGTTAGTAAAGTAGAAAAATAGAAAGACAAAGACAATAGATCTATACATAAACATGAATTATCTGCAGAGTATATGCGTTGTGCACTGGGATTTACATAAGTGGTTTAAGTCTAATGTAAGTACAATTCAAGATGCTTTAAGAGAACATTCTAGACTTTTTATACAAATATTTAATGAAAACGTGCAACGTAATAGATGTTTAATGCAGTTGCCAATTCGCGCTACACTTTACTTGGGGAAACAATATCCTTCCGTGGACATCGTGAAGATTTGCTTTCCAATAATCGCGGAAATTTTAAAGAACTTTCAGATACCTTTGTAGCAATAAGTCCCATTGACATTGAAGAACATTATAAAACAGTTGCCAATTAATTCAAAATGAATTAATTGGTTGCATTTCCGAGTATTTTGATGAGCTTACCGACAATGAAATTAATGAATGCGAATACTTTTCTATTCAGATAGAATGTAGTATTATTATAAGATACGTTATTGCTAGAGAAATGGTAAAAGATTTTTAAGATTTTTGATGTAATTTCGAATCGAAGTGCTGACACTTTATTTAATCTTATTACCAGTTGCGTTGAGAAACACGAGTAGAGGAGACAAAACTTTTGCGCAACCTTATGACGGGGCAAGCGTAATATCTGCTCATGTGAATGGTTTCCAGGCAAAAATCAAACAAGTGGCTGCACAAGCATTATTTTTCCATTGTATGGCACATCGTTTAAATTCGGTATTACAGCCAAGGTGCAATTCAATTTCAAAATGTCATGTCTTCTTTGCAACCGTTAATGGTTTACCACCATTCATTCATTTCATCATTCTGCAAAACGCACTAATGTAGCTGACAGGGCTATGGGTAGACGAGTACCGACCGCCGCATCAACAAGATGGACTTCAAACTTGTATATTTTAAATGTTATAAATAATGACTGGGAATCTTTAAAACAAGTATTTACTAAAATAATAGGCGATGAGAGTTCTGATCAAACGTCAATTAAGCAATGCAAGGGTTTCCTCAAAGAATTTAATGATTTTGACTTTGCACTCTTAATTATTTCCTCTACCAGTGCTTCTACAGAGCGTAGCTTTTCGTGCTTAAAACGAAAAAGACATTTTTCCGGAGTAACACTGCAGAGGGCAGACTTACAAATTTGTTGAAAATTTCAATTGAAAAAACACTGCTGAATGAATTGTTGGATACCCAACTTTTTATGATGACATCATTGATAAGTTTATCGCCTTGAGGAATAGAAGAATTGAACTTACGTTCAAGAAATAGTTCTACCTGTAATTTCACCAATGGTTTCTTTTTTAATCTTGACTACATACACATTACTTTTTCTAAGAGGGGAGCGGGGAGATCGATTTTGCCAACATTGCTTCACCTGTTACTGAACTGACGAGCCGCCACTGCTTTTTAGTTATGAAATTGAGTAGTGTAAAACAATCTTAGCAAATAATATCTGTGCGTTTATGTTAAAATAATTTTTGTATTAAGTCATGGGCTCTTTTAGTCTTCAAATGGGTAACTTTCACAGTCCAATCATTTTCAGAGTAATTATAATGAACGTATCGGAGAATGACGCTAGAAATATTTATTTGTTTTCAGGAAATGCAGTGCACCAACGCTAAGTTATCGAATGACGGCAGTACATAGACGCAGGACACGCCGCAGTCCATTGTATAAGTGTGAGCAGTGCAAGTACAGGACAAACTATAAAGCAGATCTCAAGCAGCACACCAACAGCCAGCATTACAAAGTCAGAAAGTCTAAATGTGGGATTTGTTACAGAAGATTTGAGACAAAAGAATATCTGAGGTTACATGTGGAAAATACACACATTTCTGTTGGCGGAGAGGAAGATCCGACACACTCTAGATGCGATTATGTGATGACACATAGTAAAGTAGAGCAATCAAACTCACAAGGGAAAAGGAAGGGGGGGTTGAAATGTTCCGTATGTAGTCTTCAAGTAAAACACAAAAAATCATTAATAAAACATATAAAAACAAAACATTTGAAAAAATTTAATTTTAATTGTGACTCATGTGAATACAGAACAAACTATAAATGTAGATTAGTAGATCATATAAAAACAAAACATTTAAAAGAATTTAGTTTTAATTGTGACTCATGTGAATACAGAACAAACTGTAAGTGTAGATTAGCAGATCATATAAAAACAAAACATTTAAAAGAACTTAATTTTAATTGTGACTCATGTGAATATAGAACAAACCAGAAATATAATTTACAACGCCATATAAAAAGAAATCATTTAAAATCAAACTCACAAGAAAAAAAGAAGGGGGGATTTAAATGTTCCCTATGTGGTCATCAAATAAAACACAAAAAATCGTTGATAAAACATATAAGAACAATACATTTGAAAGAATTTAATTTCAATTGTGACTCATGTGAATATAGAACAAACAATAAACGTTGTTTAGAAGATCATATAAAAACAATACATTTGAAACAATTTAATTTTAATTGTGACTCATGTAAATATAGAACAAACCTGAAAACTGATTTAGAACGTCATATAAAAACAAAACACTTAAAAGAACTCAATTATAATTGTGACTCATGTGAATATAGAACAAACTATAAACGTAGTTTAGCAGATCATATAAAAACAAAACATTTAAAAGAATTTAGTTTTAATTGTGACTTGTGTGAATATCGAACAAACAAGAAATTTAATTTAGAACATCATATAAAAACAAAACATTTGAAAAAATTTAATTTTAATTGTGACTCATGTGAATATAGCACAAACCTGAAATGTGATTTCGAACGTCATATAAAAGCAAAACATTTGATAGAATTTAATTTTAATTGTGACTCATGTGAATATAGAACAAACTATAAACGTAATTTTGAAGATCATATAAATGCAATACATTTGAAAGAATTTAATTTTAATTGTGACTCGTGTGAATATAGAACAAACCGCAAACGGGATTTAGAACAGCATATAAAAACAATACATTTGAAAGAATTTAATTTTAATTGTGACTCATGTGAATATAGGACAAACCAGAAATATAATTTTGAAGAGCATATAAAAACAAAACATTTGCAACAATTTGATTATAAATGTAAATTGTGTGCATATGAAACAAACCGCAGATACACTTTAAAAGCACATATAAAAGCAAAACACTTCTGATATTATACATCTTGTTTGAATTTAGAACAAACAAAATATATTTTTAAATGTGACTTGCAAACTTAGAACAAACTAGAAACAGCATTTAGAAAGATTTTGAAAGCAAAACATTTGAAGGACTTTGATATGTATATACAGAGAGATGTAAATGGTTGACCGTGCCCCTCCATCGATATATCAACTTTAGTACGAGTTTGCAACACTTTCATTGCTGTAGTATGAATATTTAGTGTGTACATAACTTCACTAAAGTGGCTGTCAATCCAATATTCTGTCATTTATACACAATGAACTGTATATACTAACTGGAAGGGGGGCAGGGTATTTGCATTTAAGAGAGAAATGTGTCAGGCGCAACAGAAAGAGATAGTTCTACGTTGTGGTATATCCATCCTTAATTGTTGCATGTTCGTTTACGGAGTTTATTTATATATAACTTTAAAACACGATAATTATATATAAATCATTCATTGGATAATTTTTCTATTATAACACCTACAACAGATAATAATGTATAATAAATACCCTAAAGTAGATTTATTTAAAAATATGTATATTTAAAACGGCGGCGGCTAATTATGTAGCCGTTAGTCAGACAAAGAAGAGAATACCACAATGCAGCGGGTTGCATATTCCATAATTTTGCCTCAGTCATCGTTAACTTACCCGCCTTTCTAGTTATATATATATATATATACCGTAGAGGACAAATTTTAATTTCTGTTTAGAGCTCTATATAGCTATTTATCGCATGCAGAAGATGACCTTATAATATGCAGCGATGCCCGCTTTCCAACAGTGATGGGAGAGGCAACGAAGTCGGGGGAACCTCACATTTCATATGAAACGTTTGCCGAATGTACTTGGCAGCCTCGCTATATGTTTGTCTTTACTTTATTTCGTCGTGCTCTTTACCTCCTTCTACTTTCGTATCAGAAATTAAAATTTGTCGACTACGGTATATATATATTGTAAATTTTTATGCAAAAAAAATTTCCGTACATTAACATATTAATTAGCTATTAGGAAAGTGTTTCTTAGTACTTTAAAAATGTGTTTAGATTAGTTTTGACAATTTCTTAAGTTTAAGTTCATTTTTATAATATATTAATGTTTGTAGAATTTTTCTAAGTATACTGATTTTTGTTTGTTAACTTCTTAATACCTAATCTTATTTATTAATTATGTAGAGAATTTCTTACGTATGTACATTATATTCATAGACTTAATTTTATTTTGTATCTTGTGTAGTATAAGCTGTTGTTGATTTTGTTTCATTTGTTTTGATATTTAAGTTGCATCGAACTTTATGAAATATTTTTATTAATTGTGTGTTTAATTTTAAGTAAGTTGTCCTTATGAAAATTTGACTTCAGGGGTATGTTTCTTATATTTTTTTCGTATGCCGATTCTTTCCTTGGAGTTTTCTGAAGATAGTCCTTTACGTACTTCTAAATGTTTTTTCTGTGATTACTTGTTTGTTTAATTTTCTTTTGAAGTTCTGATTCCTTTCAGCTGTGGCTGACAATATTGGCCTAATAATAACTCATATTTTCTTGTGTAATGTTTTCTTTATTTAATCGCTTTGTTCATATTCCATGCATTTTGCATCAATTTATTTCCCTTTCCTGAGGAAATATTTTTGTAAATATTCAAGCCCATTCTTAGGTGCTTTGAATACCATATCATTTTATTATAATAATTCATATTTTTTTTCTCTCTTCATATATCTTCATAATTCATAATTTTCAAGCTTTTTCGCATTTTTATATTTTTAATTTTAGTAATCATAATTACTGTTTGTGCAGTCTTTTCTGCCAATAAATAAAACATTTTCCTTCACAAATATATTTTTCTTAGGCCTTTCTTGTGTATTTTTTTTTCTTTCTTCTATCCTCTAACCACAGAGTATTTTTCTTTTTGTTTTGTAAAATTGATTTGTTTTTCATTTTTGATATGTCCGTTTCTTCTTTTCTTTGTTCGTTGACTATTATTTTCCTTCCAAGGTATGTTATGTTTGTGGATTTTTATTATTTTCCTTCTGGTATGTATTATTTTCCTCTTGTCCTTTTTCCTTCAAATTTTGATTTTAAGCAATGTTGTATCTTCATAAGGGTTTGTATTTTATTTTCTTAATATTGTTCGATACTGATTCTTGTTGTCCAACTTATAATACACGTGGATAAGTAACATCTTAATTCTAATTATTTATGTTTTGTGAGAGACGGTTAACTTCAAACGACTTAAGGCTAGGTAGTACGACTATTTTTATCCTATTTCTAAACATCTATTTTATATTTGTCAGGGGTGTTATATCCTTATTCGGATCATTGTCTAGCAGCGGGGCTAATTTGTTGTGACATGTGAGAGGTAATTTATGATACTGGGGTTATATAATGTTTGGGGCGTCTTGAAGTCTTCTTGGGGTTCGAAGAAATTGTAAGGGGTTTTTGAAAATCTTTGGGGTGTGTCAGAAATCTTTCTGGGGTGAGAAATTCTTATGAGAGTTGGGAAATTCTGGGAGTATAAGGTTCTTTTAAAACCGATGAGATCTAAGGGGTTGCTGGGGTGAGTAGGTGTTGCAAATACCTTCGGGAGGCGATCTCATTTCATTAGGAATCTCCCGTCCTGACTAAAATGTGGGTTTAATTATTGTTGAATGGGGGAGTCTATTTTGAGAAATAGAATTTTGGGGTTGTGAGATCGAGGGCGTTGCTAGGAAACGTAGGTGTCGCAAAGACCTTCGAGAGTTGATCTCTCGTCCTGACTGAAATGATTGTTGCGACATTATTTTCCTATAATTTTTAGTGTTAGTGTACACTGTTTGCGTTTGATAATCCAAGTCTTGGTTGCGTGTGCGTGTGTGTATTCTTGTGAGATGTACGTGTGTTACCTTCTTTTCCTTGTTTAATAATAAAGCTATTCCTATGCCCTTCAGTATGTTGAATTCTTTGTACATCTTGGTTATGTGACAAATTAATTGTATTAGTGTATGCTGTTTCCCTATAGTGGTGTATTTTTGTGAACTTGTGTGTTGAAATGAATTAGTACTGATGTCACTTGACAAGCTTGATGTGAAAATGGGTAAATCTTCCTCAGTTTCTTCTGTATGTAGAAGCGCGTCGAAACATATTCTTAAAATTCGTCTGCCAGAATCCATATATTTGGTTCTCCTCGGCAATTGTATTCTTGGACAAGTTTTCCTCATTTGTGTTGCTTTTTGTTCATCATGTTCGTGGATTTCTTCTGTTTCTTCTTTCACAATTTCTATCTGTGGGTTTTCGTTACTTTGCTTAATGAATTCGGCGGTGTCTTGAAATGTTTCCTCATCTTCATTGGATAAATCTTCTATCTGCCCTTCTACTGTTTTTACTTCTGTATTCAGTAACGATGATGTTTCCGTGTCATGCTAGTCTAGTGTATTGTCTGCTTCTAGACTTTTTGCCTCCATCTCCATTTTTTTTCCGTTGTAGTAACTATAATCGATTTTCATTGAAATACATAAGTCCTTTACGAGTTTTTTATTCCGTTCTTCCTTCTTTTTCTCTATGTTGTTAAAAAGTTTTTATATATTTTTATTCGTCTTTTCTTGGTTATCATTCATTTTTTCCATATCTATGTTCATTCTTTTTTGGGTATTAATAATTTTTCCATGGCTTTGTTGTTGTTCTGCATAGCATGTAGGAGTTGTTCGAGTGTTACTTTTGAGGTGTTCATTTTGATGTATGTTAATTTTAAAATGCACGTAAATAATATATTATACCTGTGTTACTACAACAACCTCGTATGTTACCCAAAAATAAATGTATTTGCTTATATCTTATTTTAATTTTAAACTATTGTTGATACTACACCCTGTACCTATGTTTATATGACCATCAATTTGTATTATACGTCACAGATATGTACATCAGATTAGATAAATAAAACAAACATATGATTGTGTATTTTTTTAATTATTACAAGTTATCGCAATAAATAAATTCCTTGGTAAGACTATTCCTTTGGATCGGCTGGAACGACCTGAAAGTAGACACAATTGCCACACGTTGGGCGCCACTTTATAATAACCCGGGAGTCTGTTAACTGTGAATACTGAATGTATTGATATAATTTCTCAAATGTGCTCACAATTTTTATATTGAAAATTAAACTTTGTTATTTAACTTTTTGGAAACACAAGTTCAGGGGTTATTATAATTACTTTGGCTAGCTCAGATAGACTCTAATCAATACTGTATATTTTAAGGAAGTTATTCGCTAATAAACAATGACTGAAAACTATTCACCCTTCTTAAACAAATGTGAAAGTTACGTTATTGATTTAAAATTCGCGGGTTTGTTGCGTAGAAAGTTATATTGGGCTTCTGATATTCCCTCAATGGAAGGAGAACCCAAGCTTCTTGTATTAGCGCGAAACTTTCAATTAGACAGGTGATAGTGAGTTTTTTCGTGTGAATATAAATTGAAGTGCTATTAAATTGATTGAGAATCATGATTGATTTGTGATATATACGTGTTAATCTCAGGGGTTCATTGGATTCGAGTGTATTGTGTCAAAATTACCTTATTCTTACAAGATCCTACAGACGCCCATCGGGAAGTTCTTGTCGATCATAACCTGAAACTTAACATGCATGGCTCCAATGCAGATGCTATATCTGTGCGTTGTGTTTCGATTTTTCTTCATTTCTACCGATTAAGCCATCATATCTACCGAATTTTTAAGAATGAGGAAAAATCTAAAAAAAATCACAAACTGGAATCGTTTAAACTGTTTATATTCATGTAAATAATACGATTTAATATAAATATTTATATTTCTGTAAAATGTTTAACAAAGCATAAAAATACAATATAATAAATTATTAATTTAATGGCATTCGTCTTTAATCTATGACTATAATAAATAATAAATTAATACAGGCAAGTTATTTTATAGTAATAAAATCCACAAACATGGATTGTAGTCGATATAATGCCTGCAATCAAAGCCAGAAATACGCGCTCTTTATTCTGAATAAAGGAACTATTCTGTTAAAAAAAAATTAAACAAAAGTAGTTTTCCAAATAAAAACATGACCCACTTATTGGCATAAAAATAATTATTTAAAAATACATCAATAAAAATAATCGTTTTCATTCGAATGTATGAATGAAGTAAGTACAACATATCATTCAATAATTGAATAATATATAAAAAAATATATAAATAGAGACAGCTGTTTCGATTTCAAAATAAACAACAAATTGCTGTTGAAAATGAATGATAAAATGTTAAAAAATATACCTGGTGATGAGTAGTTCCTCACTCCTAAATACGCCAGTAGTTTTATAAAATATATTGTATGTAATATGTAGGTACCTACATTCTTATTATATTTACTTTATTTCGTTATATGCATTTATGAATTTTATAAATCAAAATTGTTTTCAAATATTTGTTTTTAAACTAAGGATAAAAAAAAATCTACCGAATTCTACCGATTTTTCACGAAGAATTCTACTGATTATATTCTCAGGTGACGGAACAACGCTGAATATACCATCATAGATAAAGGAATACTATAGATGGGAAACACACTGTATATAAATTGAGTACTTACGGAACTGCCCTCTTGCGGGCTTAGTCACGTATTACTTTCATATACCTATCCATATTTTCAAACATGTAAATTATCGTTTTCGGATGCGAACAAATTAAATGCATGTGTTCATTTTCACCTCGCTTTAATGCACATCTTAAAGTCGGATGAAAATTAACACATTCAATTTGTTTGCAAGACAAGAATACTCTCTTTTTAATTTATTTTCACCCATCACAATAGTACAATATATTTTTAATCTAACAGAAATTCAAATTCAAACATTATTTCTCATTATATTGTACAATTGTAGTGATAAATAGATCTAGAAAGACATAATAAAAAAGGAAATCTTATAGAAAAACAATTTCAAACATGATGAAGTTACTTTATTACAAATAAATGATAGATATACAAATATATATATGTGTATAACTAATAATAATATATAACAAATTATGTACATAATCAAGTATTCTTAATTTTTATGAAGAACTTCTTGTGTTTAATATATTGTTCTCGCACAAGTAATTTCAGTGAGTCTGTTGAATTCACAGTGAGTGTTTTTCCTTTCATTTCTTTGTTAATGTTTTTTGTGTAGGTAAATAAATGAAATTGAATAAGTAATTTTATAAAAGTCTTTCCGGTATCATGCATCACACATTTGAAATTACTTATAGAGGAGACAAGTTATATTCAATTGCACGTCATTGATGACATGTACATGATGTCATAACTGTATTAGTGAAACTTAAAGTTATTTTGTTAAATTATATTTGAGAGCATTTATTTCATTAGTTTAGATAGAAAATGTATACATTGATCGTAATATATGCATTCATGGCAAATAAACACATACCTAATTTTCGTTTCAATATTAAATTTCTGCCTTACAAATTTTTAATAGACTAATAGTTCAATTTGGTGTTGGCAGATAAATCATATCTGTCAAAAAGGCATGGGTTGTGTATTTTTTGCCTTTGTGTATATTTTGCCTGTCAAATTTGCGTGTTTATTTTTGCTTTGATATGAATTGTATAAAAACAGTTCTTCTTAGAAGTACATTGTGTTTATTATCTATTTGCGTCCTTTGAATATATGCCAAAATGTTTCTGTAAACAGCCAAAGCTTTTTACAAACTTTTCTATAATCATCTGATTAATGAGAATAGCATAAGTATTGGTTATTTTAAATTTTATTATGGATGAAACATTTATGGTTTTTCAACAATCTGACTCTATATAATAAATTAGTTGAGAAAGGCTGAAGTCTTAGACCATTTCAATTACAAAATATATTACGTTATAGTTATTGTATTGTTAATACATATTTTCTTTGGTTATATCAAATATCACTGACAGAAATAAAAATAAATCCAGCAACATAAACAAGACGTCATGGATCTAGTATGATGTACAATTGAATGTAACATGTTTCCTCTATATATCAACATTTGATTTTGTTAATGCATGAAGAGAAGAAGGGGGCAGGGTTGCGATATTTAGGGAAATTTCCCTAGATCTACGGAATTTTATGTTCGTTTAGGGAAAAAGGGAATTTTAATATAAATAGGTCAAAATCTAGGGAAAATTTAATACAACCGTCTGTATTTAAGCTACCTATATTGTATCACAATTCATTTTAAAAAGTTTTAAACTTAAACCACAGATAAGGGAGATTACAGATAGCCGATGTAATGGCTATTATTGGCAACACATTTTAGAGACGACCGCTAGGTTCTAGCGGTCGTCTCTAAAATGTGTTGCCAATAATAGCCATTACATCGGCTATCTGTAATCTCCCTTATCTGTGCTTAAACCACTGATTACATATTTTTTTAAATAGTAGTCCGCCATCTTATGGCTAGTAGGAAATTCAAAGGTTAATAACGCGATAACATCTATACACATTCCGAACCGGTGCTCTACCGATTTTAAATTTTAAGCACGTTTGCAAATCGATCAAATTACTACAATATAATAAAATAAGGTAAATCCCTTGGAAAAAGTCCCTGCTCTGAAGTATAACTATAACAGCTTGTGCTGTTTTTTATTTTTCACATTTTAATTCAAGCTTTCGAGAAGTAAATGTGAATGAATTTTTTAATTCACTAATAAGTTTAGTTTTATCTGTACAGCTTAGTTATATCTATTTAATGTAAGTATATGTAGATACAAAATTACTTTTGTTTTATTAACGAGGTTTAGTTTATCTGATTCTTACTTAAAGTGTTCGGTTGTTTCTCATTTATTAATGAATTTTTTTGAATGAAAAATAGATAACGAGATTCGAAATGAATTTTGTAATCCTTCAATACTAAAAAAATATTTTGTATTTTTCTCAATGTAGTGGGTGTCATTGAAACGAAGATGTAAAATATTAAAAATAGGCTATAAACGCACATCGAAAATATAGTGTTCGCAAGTTCATACAGACAGTTTGAAAAAAAAAACAGGTAATTCTTGACTAAGTAGTTAATATAATTCGTAATCACCTTTGTTGGAAGTTTCGAAATGCACTAAACTTTATTTTTATTGATCAGTGATACACACAAGCTTACTCATATTATTAAATATTTTTGTGACCGTGATGACTTAATTTTTTTTCTACCGTCTGCATGAACATAACAGCATTATTTTAAAAACATGCATGCGGTTGCAAAACTTAAGGCCGAGTTTTAATTTAGGAGATGCCTACTTTCAGTTTTCTTTTTGATTTAATGTTTTTGAATAAAAAAATAGATTGCGAGAATCGAATTAAGTTTTGTAATAGTTTAATACTGAAGAATATCAACTTCAATTTATATATTTTTAAAATAATATCTCGTACCATGTCATTTACCGACAGTGGGTATTTGAGTTATTGCATTATATTATTCTAAAAAGATATAAATTCGAGATGGAATTCATAAATATTATACTATAGCAAAACTTAATGTGACTGCCGTGATTTATTATTTTTATTTCAAAGTCGTTAACTATTAAATAAAAAAAAGCAGAAAACTGAAAGTAGGAAACTGCTAAATTAAACCACGGCCTTAATTCGAATTTCGTGATGTATTTGTTATTCAAAAACAGACAAAAACTAAAAGCACGAATCTGCTGAACTCAAACTCTGTCTTAAACGATTTAAATTTTACCATTGCCCTTCTATTTCTCTTTACAATAGAAAATTTCAAAATGTCATCTCCACGACCTTCAACGTCCAAGGACCATTCAGATTCACCATCTTCATCAGCAGAAGGTCAAGTTTCTAAAAAGAGGAAAAAGAGAGACAACAAAAGGTACGCTCAAAAATATAATATCCAATGGGAGGAAGATCTCCAATTTAAAGGTTGGCTGCAAAGAAGCAAAAAGGGAACCAACTTCGCCAATTGTAAAGTTTGCAATAAAGACATTGTTTGCGGTAAATCTGAGATCATCAAACATTCTCAAGGAAAATTGCATAATAAATTAGTTAAGTCAGTTCATACCCAACAATCCTTAACGGATATGTCTTCGTTTACACAAAAAATAGTTTTAGAAAAGAAAATTAAAAATGCTGAAATCAGAATAGCTGCATTTGCTGTAGAACATAATATTGCTTTCAATACTTTGGATCATTTATCAGAAGTCATTAGAGTATCATTCACAGATTCTGAAATAGCACAAAAAATTACGTGTAGTCGAAAGAAAGCCACATCTATTGTAAATAATGTTATAGGATCCTACAGTTTTCAAAAAACAATAGAATTATTAAACTGTAAAAAGTTTTCTTTAATTGCAGATGAGTCGACCGATAAAGGAACCATAAAGCATTTAGCTTTAGTAGCTAGAGTATTTGATGGATATAAAGTAAATGATATTTTCTTGGGTTTATTGCAAATGCCAAGCGGTACTGCTGATGCCCTTTATAATACAATTATTGAATACTTTTTACAACATAACATTAATTACAAAACTAATTTAATAGGTTTTGCTTCTGATGGGGCAAGTGCCATGATGGGGATTCATAATTCTCTATCAACAAAATTAATAAATGATATTCCTGATTTATTTATTATGAAATGTGTATGTCATTCATTTAACCTATGTGCAAATTATGCTTGCGAAAAGTTACCCCAGATGATTGAAGATCTTATCAGGGAAGTACATACATTTTTGCAGTTTAGTTTCAAAAGGCAATCAGAATTTTCAGAATTTCAGGAATTTTTGAACATCAAACCTCATAAAATTCTGTATCTGTCGCAAACGAGGTGGCTTTCGTTGTTGTCTGTCACAAAACGATTTTTGGAACAATACAATGCTTTAGTTTTATACTTTACCAATGCTCATTTAGTAGAAAAAAATTTGCAGGGTGAAAATATTTTGAATAGACTTCGAAATCCTTGTGTTAAATTATATTTACATTTTTTGGATTTCGTGTTACCTTTTTTCAATAATTTAAACCTTGAAATGCAGTCTGAAGATATCAAAATTCACACGTTATACAATAAAGTAACATCTGTTCTAAGAACCATTTTAGACTGCTATATCAAAAAAGAATATTTAGATACAACACAATTAGAAAATGTAGAATATAGAAATCCCTATTATTTTGTTGAAATTGAGAAAATTTATTTAGGTGCATTTGTCATGGGAACTATTAGTAATAAATCGCATGGGTTAAACGAACAGGAGCTACTAGATTTCAGGAGAAGATGTTTATATTTTTTCATCGAAGGTTGCGCACAAATATATAAAAGATTTGACAACAAAAATAAAACAACAATGATTCTGAAAGAGTTATCTGTTATTTCACCATTGCAAGTTATTTCTGGGAATCACTTATCTATAGGACCTTTAGCCCTTAATTTTCCCTCTCTTATAACGCACAATCAATTAAATGAAGTCGACAGAGAATGGCGAATCCTCAGAAATGTCGATCTTTCAGAATTTAAGGACTTAAACATTGTAGTATTTTGGGTCAAAGTGTCTCTTCTAAAATTTGGTGACAATTCTCCAATGTGTTCCAATTTATGTAATTTTGTTTTTAATTTGGTGAGTTTGCCCCATTCTAGTGCAACAGTAGAACGCATTTTTTCGCAAATCAATTTAAACAAAACAAAAATTAGAAACAAACTGTCAACAACCACTTTAAGTGGTATCCTACATTCCAAAAATTTAATGAAAGCAAGCAATTGCCACAACTTTGAGATACACTCCGACATGTTGAAGCGGTTTGATGGAAACATCTATAATACAAAAAAACGATAATAATTAATCTAATACAAACTATTCGATGTAAATAAAATATGTACTTAATTAGTATTAGGTAACTTCAAAGAGAAATTATTTTTTAATTTACCTAACACATTATATTACCTACTTTGATGAACTTTTCTCATGTACTTGTTTTTGTATTTTGTATGCTGTTTCAAAATAAAATTTTACCTTTACTTAGGTGTGTTTTTATGTATTCTTTTCTCAGCAAAGATATGAGTTTGCTTGCGTGGAACATTGTTAAATAACACGGGTATTTCCCTATATCACCATATACTTCAAAATTACAGCTTTATTGTTTTTTTTTTATAAGTTATACAAATATTTCCTCTCTGGTTTAAATGTTATAAAGCCACTTAAGTGTGCTGTTAGAGCCATTGCTACTAGCTTGGATGTAGAAGACATTATTCTGGTATTTAAAAAACATAATTATACCTATCTAAAATTTTGTATTTGTGGAAGGCGACGACAATGATCCACTTCAAATAAGACAAGTACTACTATTTTCAATCAACGATACTTCAAATTCATACACGTTATCGGTTTCATAATCCTTCAGCAAAATACCTACGTGTATTTTCCATTTTTAGCAAATAAGATGTATTTGTTTCATATAACTGATAACTTTCATCGATTAGGTAGGCACTATTCACTTGAATCAACATCGTTTGAATAATATTTCGAGTTCTCTGTCATATCTTTATCAAAACGTCATTGTGATAAACGACTTGTCACTTTACTTTTAACGCTAGTGTTAAAAGTTAATTACTTTTAACACTTGTTAAGATATTTCATTTTTAATTGAAGTATGATGTGTTAAAAATTGAGTTTTTAATAGTGTTTGTAGAAACAAAAAAACAATATTATACACTTCGGGGAAATCTAGGGACATTTTGACTAGAAATCTAGGGAAATAAAAAAAAATCCGATCGCAACCCTGGAAGGGGGGCCGCATGCGCAAGCAAGAGAGAAGAGTCTAAGCACAAGCCAGCGACGACGTGTGTGTCATTGTCAATTTAGTAATATCAAACAATAAAACAATACAACAAAAGTATACAGTCCACTTAATCACAATTAACCCAACATTTGGTCAAATCGAACCGGATAGCAAATACAAATCAAGGCAAAAAGCAGATCAAGAAAGTGTACGGTGATACATAACCTAGCCAGGCAGCGTCTACCAGCGTGTGTGCGACCGCGTCGAGTCAACCAGCGTGTGTGCCACGGCCACGCGTCGCTTCAGCCAACGTGGGTACGACGCGTCGAGTCAACCGAGGGAACCACGCCCAAACCAGAAAAGCAATCATCGCAAACAAAGTACAAACAAGTGAGTCAAATTCCGATTTTATTATTTTTCCTTTTATTTCAATCCTTTATTAACTTAAATACATAATGGTTGATACAAAAGACGATGCAAATTCATTAAAACAACAACGAGGACAGATTAAAGCAAAAGTAACAAGATTCAGAACTTTTATCAATAATTTAGAAAAGGACAAATCAAAACTAGATCAACTACAAATACGCAAACAAAATATCGAAGCATGTTACAACGAATTCGATAAAATCCAAACGGAAATCGAACAGTTAGAACCGGAAGAAGATGGCACAACAGAACGTCAGTCATTTGAAGACAATTATTTCGAAACAATTGCTAGTGCAAACAAAATATTAAAATCAAACACAAACACAGAAGAACGAATACATCAAATCAATCAAAATCAAAACACAAGTCAGTACAATAACATTAAATTACCACCAATAAATATACATAAATTCAACGGAGCAACTGATCAATGGTTACCGTTTTATAATTCATTCAATTCGTTAGTAGATACAAACCCGAATATTGATAATTATCAGAAGTTACATTACTTAAAATCGTCATTGACAGGACCGGCATTGGACGCGTTAGATTCACTAGAACTAACACCAGATAACTATTCAGTAGCGTACGAATATTTACAAAACAGATATAAATCAACTCGTTTAATAGTGGATAGTCATGTTAAAGCTATTATTGACTTACCAGTAATTTCAAGAGAATCACCTGATACAACTAGAGATTTATTGGATGGATATCTAAAACACATAGGCGCACTTAAATTATTGAAGTTACCAACAGAACAATGGGATGTTCTTTTAGTTCACATAATGGTCCGTAAGTTTGATTACAATACAAGAAGGGAATGGGAAAACAAATTAGACAATGATGAATTATCAACAATGGAAGAATTAACAGAATTTTTAACAAATAAATGCAGAATATTAGAATCAATGAAAGCAGACAAAATCAAGTTTGAAAAATCATATAATTCAAAACCAAAAAGCGCACATTTGTCTATAAATACTAACACATCAAGGAATTGTTTATTTTGCAGGGGAGATCATTCAATTTATTATTGTGAACGATTTCTTAAATTGGCAAACAAAAAACGTTTCGATGAAATCAAAAAGTTTCAATTATGTGTCAATTGCTTAAAACCTAATCACAGAGCAAGCAATTGTCATGCAAGTACATGCAAGAAATGTCATCAATACCACAATACCCTACTCCATACAGAACATAATGATCAATTATCTCAAGATCATGCAACTATGTCAAACCATACAAACATGGGTTCACAAGCTTTATTATCTACAGCAGTCATTAATATTTCTAATTCATCTGATACCATATCATGCCGTGCATTACTAGATCCAGGTTCGCAATCGAATTTTATAACTAACACTTTGTGCAAGAAACTAAATTTAAAATTAGAACCACTTACGACACCTGTTTGCGGTATAGGTGAATTATCATTGAATATCAAATATTCAACAAGAATTATGATTCATTCAAGGGTCAATACATACAAAACAGAAATCAATTGTTTGGTTATACCAAAAATCACAGGTTTGATCCCTAATCACTTTGTGGAGATTTCTAATGTAATAATCCCACGGAACATTCATTTAGCGGATCCAAAATTCAACGTACCAAGTAATATCGATTTGTTAATTGGAACTACACTGTTCTGGGAAGTTTTACACATGCAACAACTGAAATCACCAGATCACCCCTTATTACAGAAAACATCGTTCGGTTGGATTGTCGCAGGGAAATTCAATCAATTAATATTTAATCAAACAACATGCACTTTGACAGTCAATAAATTAGAGAATGAAATGCAGAAATTCTGGGATATTGAACAATTAGATGAAATACATACATACACCTCAGAAGAAAGAGAATGCGAACAACATTTTTTGAGCACCCATCGAAGACAAGAAGATGGACGATTTATTGTCAAATTACCATTCAAGAATCAATCAACAGAATTGGGAGCTTCGAGAGAAATAGCATTAAAGAAGTTACATTATTTAGAGAATAAATTCAAAGAAAACAGCACTTTAAAAGAAAGATATTCAGAATTCATGAATGAATATATTAAATTGGGACATATGACACTTGATGAAGAAATGAAAGATAAGCCAAATGAACATTACTATATGCCACACCATTGTGTAATGAAGGAAACGAGTTTATCAACCAAACTAAGAGTGGTATTCAATGGATCAAGCAAGACGACAAATGGCATATCACTCAATGAGAAACTCATGGTTGGACCCACAGTGCAGCCCACATTGTTTTCTACAGTAACACGGTTTAGAACATACAAGTATGTAATTACAGCTGACATCGTCAAAATGTATCGACAAATCAGAGTTGACAAAGACGATCAAGAGTTTCAGAAAATTCTTTGGAGAAATGACACGACAGAATCTGTAAAAACCTATAAGCTAGAAACCGTAACATATGGGATTGCATGTTCTCCATATTTAGCGACCAGATGTCTGAACCAATTAGCATTTGAATACCAAGATGAGTTTCCACTAGAATCATCGATCATCCAGTCGCACTTCTACGTAGATGATTTGCTAGCTGGAGCTGAAACAATTGAATCCACAAAAGACATCAGAAAAAATATTGAAAGATTGTTAAACCGCGGAGGTTTCAAACTATCCAAATGGTCATCAAATAGTGCTGATGTTTTGTTAGATCTACACTCTAATGAAGATGAGTTGATACAAATCAGCAAAGATGAAAGTATCAAAACTTTAGGACTAGCATGGAACTCCAAAGCAGATACTTTCCAATTTAACATAACATGTGAAAGGACACCAAACATCACGAAAAGAACAATCGTATCTTCAATATTTAGACTATTTGACCCCTTAGGTCTCATCAGCCCAATGATTACTAATGCAAAATTAATTATGCAGCAGCTATGGCAATTGAAAATTGGATGGGACGAATCCGTTTCTATGGAAATTGCAACTAAGTGGCACGATTTTCAGGATCAATTAACCGAATTACAGCAATTGAGGATAGATAGATTGATCATAAATTATGACAATTTAGCATCAATAGAACTGCATGGATTTGCTGACGCATCCGAAAGGGCATATGGTGCTTGTATTTATGCTAGATCAGTTGCAAGGAATGGCCAAGGTCATTCTAGGTTAATAGCATCAAAATCAAGATTAGCGCCACTAAAGCAAATATCGTTGCCAAGATTGGAACTCAGCGCAGCTGTGTTATTGAGTAATCTTATTAAACAAGCAATGAATGATTTACAATTACAGATTTCAAGAAGATACTTATGGGTAGATTCTACAATTACATTGGCATGGATTCAAGCAGAATCTAAAACTTGGAAAACGTTTGTTGCTAACAGAGTTACTGAAATCCACAACAATACCGATAAACATGAATGGAATCATATTAGCGGTGTGGAGAATCCAGCAGACCTAATTTCTAGAGGATGCAATCCAAGACATTTAATTAAATCAAAATTATGGTGGCATGGGCCAGACTGGTTAAAACAAGAGCAAGCTAAGTGGCCTCAACCCACAGCCATTGATAAATCATCACAAGACATACCTGAGAAGAAAACTATTAGTACAGTATTATTAAGCCAAAATATAAACTGCGACGAATTTAATTTATTTAATAAATTTTCAACACCAGATAAGCTTATAAGGATAACAGCTTATGTATTGAGATTCATAAACAACACTAGGCAAGAAAAACCACGACAAACAAAACACTTAACAGTAAAAGAATTGCATAATGCGATGACAAACTTAGTAAAATTAGCACAAACAGAATTTTCAGACGATATAAGTCATTTAAAACAATACAATTGTGTACATAAGAAAAGCAAAATATTGAATTTGAATCCATTTCTGGATGAAAATGAAATAATAAGAGTTGGAGGAAGATTGAAACATTCACAGTTAATATATGGGAAAAAATATCCTATATTATTGCCTACACGACACAAGTTGACAGAACTGATAATAGAGAGAGAGCACTTATTACAATTACATGCAGGAGTTACAGGAACTCTAACGGCAGTGCGGAATAAGTTTTGGCCAATCGCAGGCAAGGGACTAACCAGAAAATTAATCAGAAAATGCATTACATGCTACAAGGCCAAACCAATAGAGTGCACACAACTATTGGGAGATTTGCCAGCACACAGAATTCAGCCATCAAAACCATTTACTAATTGCGGTATAGATTATTGTGGTCCAATATACGTAAAGGAAGGTCCGCAACGAAAAAGAACACTAAAGAAAACATACGTAGTAGTTTTCGTTTGCTTTGCAACAAAAGCTATACACCTGGAATTATCCAATGATTTGACAACAGATGCATTTATAGCAGCTCTAAAAAGATTTTTATCTCGAAGAGCAAAGGTGTTAAATATCTACTGCGATAATGGAACCAATTTTACTGGTGCAAATAATCAACTACAAGAACTACCAAAACTATTTGCTAGTTCACAACACAGAAACAAAATTAATCATGTGTTATCTCCACACAATATCACATTTCACTTTATTCCACCCAGATCACCTAACTTTGGAGGGTTATGGGAGTCAGGTGTAAAATCATTTAAACATCACTTCCTAAGAGTTACAAAAAATCAACCATTAACGTACGATGAAACTAATACATTATTGATTCAAGTTGAAGGAATACTAAATTCCCGACCTCTATGTCCTTTGTCACAAGATCCTAACGACTTATCCGCCTTAACCCCAGGTCATTTCCTTATTGGCGAATCACTTGTAAGCAATTTGGATCCAGACTACAAAGACGTAGCAGTCAATCGTTTGACCAGGTATCAACTTCTTCAACACATGTTCCAACACTTTTGGAAAAGATGGAATTGTGAATACCTTACATCGCTTCAGCAGCGAACGAAGTGGAAATCACCTCAGCCAAATTTGGAAGTCAACCAACTAGTTATAGTGAAAGAGGACAATACTCCACCATTTCGATGGATCATCGGCAAAGTTATCGAAGTGCATCCAGGACCAGACGGACTGGTCAGAACAGTTACAGTGAAAACCAGTACGACAATGTTGAAACGCGGGATCAACCAACTGTGTGTGTTACCTATAAATTAACTATGTACAATGTTATTAAATAATTATCTTAATTATCTTTGACATGTAAACATGTATTTGTATTATGTTATAATTTTAAACGTCTTCACCCGTTTAAGGTGGGGAGAATGTTAATGCATGAAGAGAAGAAGGGGGCCGCATGCGCAAGCAAGGCAAAAAAAAGAGTCTAAGCACAAGCCAGCGACGACGTGTGTGTCATTGTCAATTTAGTAATATCAAACAATAAAACAATACAACAAAAGTATACAGTCCACTTAATCACAATTAACCCAACAGATTTTATTTCATACAGCAACACAATAGAATAAAATCATACCTTCAATGGTATATGGCAAATATAGAGATGGAACACTATGTTTCTTCATATTTGCACTATTGTGTCTATCTTGCTCAGCAAAATGTATATCACATACTCATATATCACAAACACTATAGTTCTTTCGGACTTCAGTAGGTGTTTGCAATTCTAGTTTCGGATTTTTTTATAGCTTGCTGCATCCATAAATTGAATAACTAAAATATTTTATACCATTTTAAGTAAAAAAGTTATTTTACAATTCTATTAATTTAATAACTTACATTTGCATCCTTTGGAAACATACGCATTTTCATGCTTTTATTGTTGTTGACATGACGTAAATAATAAAAAACCATTATTACTTAGGTACCTTATAAGCTGCCAAACAGTGAAATATAACTTTATGATAAAAGCAATGAAAAACAGCATACAACAAGTATTGATTAAAGTAAAACAATGAACGATGAACACAAACATATAACCTGCACAAGCTTTAGTAGGCAAATGCAAATGGCGAAAAAGTAAAAGCAAAACAACTTGGTAAGTATATACGCGAATTGTTTTACCGATCGACCGTATATGTCCAACGAAGAGACATCTCGCGGGCTTAGTTAAGAATTAATAAACTGTCTGAACCCGGCCGTAAGCGATAACAACCCGTGATATACCATACAAGGGTATGCATCTTTCCCTAATGTTCTTGTCCTTCTAAAATAGTTCCTGTCAAAGCAACTTAGCCCAGATGGCGTTGTCATTATGAGGTTGTTAAAGTCCCTAGATAATAAAGTACCGCAATTGGTTTGTCCCATTATAACGGCGCCAAAATGGCGGTGATTTGGTGACTTGCGGACTTTAGTGATTGAGTTGGTAGTATCTGGACGCGCGGAACAATCAGCTGATCGCTGTTGACATAAAGAGTAAAGTTATTACGTTATTACGTGCGTTGGAACGATGCCCAGTTGTTGTTTGAGTGGATGTCGAAACCGTGGCGAGAACGGATTTCCGTTTTTCCGAATACCAACATCAAATAATGATGATCGGCATAAAGCATGGATTGCATTTATCAATGGAGTTGACTTGCCTGAACGAGCTTTGTCATTTACACAAACATCATCATAGAATTGCCATATCAATTGAACATAAAGTTCTTGCAGCTTTAAGATTTTATGCTACTGGATCCTATCAGCGCTGTGTAGGACAAGAATTTTGTTTTAGTGTTAGCCAGACATCAATTTATCGAATTGTACATGAAGTTACTGGGTCAATAGATAATCACATGTCAGGTACAAATATACATTTTCCTGCTACAATACTAGAAAGACAGTAGAAAAAGGTGGTATTTTTGAACATGTGGGGTATAGGTGGTGTAATAGGAGCTGTTGACTGTACACATGTAGCAATAATTATGCCCAAAAGACGAAGGTCATAATTACATGAACCGGAAGATGTTTTATTCAAAAAATGTGCAAATTATATGTGACTCTGAACTAAAAATTATGAATGTGAATGCTGGGGGTACACATGATGCATTTATATGGAGGCATTCTGCCATTCAAGCATTTTTAAGGCAGAGATATTTAATGGGTGAAACAAATTCTTGGTTGTTAGGTGACTCTGGATATCGTCTACAACCGTATTTGTTAACACCTGCGCCAGAAGCTCTACCAAATTCGCCTGAAGAAAGGTATAATAGAGCTCACAGTTCAGCTAGAAATTGTATTTAACGCTGCATTGGTTTGTTGAAAACCCGATTTTGATGCTCATTAAAAAAGAGGAGCTCCAGGTATAACCCCGAATTTATGGGCACTATTGTAAATGCATGTTCTGTATTACATAACATGTGTTTAACTGCAGATATTCCATTAAATGAAGAAATAGTCCATGAAGATGTGCCAGTAAGATATATTATGGCAGATCATAATTTGTTGAATGAATGAGGGATGACAAGAAACCGTGTTGTAAATCTTTACTTTAATAATGAATAACAAATACTTAAACTTATTAATATATAATATTTATATGTATCTACTCTTATTTTTAGTTCTATATTTTGTTATTTATATGTATTACCTTTTTAATATATATTTTTTGTCTTTCTATTGTACATTTATTCTATACTTGGATTTTCTGTTGAGTAATAAATAATAAGAATCATGTACACACATATACACTAGCTTGCTGCTTTTCGATTGGTCCTCTTTAGCTAACGACACGATCACAATCACAATCACAATTCTATTTTTCTAAATTTTAATTAGAAAACTTTCGTATTTTGTCACGAAATCAATAAGCTATTTTACAATTTGAATACATTTTTGACATATTGTTTGACAACTATTGTATTTTTGTAGTTAAAAAAACTGACAGATTTTTAAATTTGCCGCTTCTTTGGCGCCAAAATGGAGGTAATTGCGGTACTTTATATATCTAGGGACTTTAGAGGTTGTTAAAGTCCCTAGATATATAAAGTACCGCAATTACCTCCATTTTGGCGCCAAAGAAGCGGCAAATTTAAAAATCTGTCAGTTTTTTTAACTACAAAAATACAATAGTTGTCAAACAATATGTCAAAAATGTATTCAAATTGTAAAATAGTTTATTGATTTCTTGACAAAATACGAAAGTTGTCTAATTAAACTTTAGAAAAATATAATTGTGATTGTGTTGTTAGCTATAGAGGACCAATCGAAAAGCAGCAAGCTAGTGTATATGTGTGTGCATGATTTTTATTATCAACTTGACTGGTTTATGTGAGGCATTCAAACCAGTAATGTAGTACATTTTACAAAGAAAATGCATTATAAACACCACATTATTATAAGGTTTTGGTATCATCAGAATTTAGACATTTAAATGATTCTCAACCAATCGTTTATCACTTAACCAGAATAAATGTGAGACAATTTACTTTACTAGTCCGTCTCAACCCTATTATGCAGTACAGGTTTAATAGGGATATTGCATCTCTTATTATCTTTAGTAGTTTCTTAATAACGACATCTTTATATCCGGTTGCCTTGTTGCAAGTTCTATTATGCAAAGTATATGATGGGTATATGAGTAATCGTTGCTGTCAATTGTCAGTTTTTGCCGTAGTGTGTAAACTTTTATATAGTCTTTAATTTATCTATATATAATTTCTGTTAAATCGTTCTTTTTAGCAAGCATATTATCTTTTTCAAACATTTAAAAGTAAGTATGCATACCTAGATCTATAATTCTGATTAACGTGATAACCTATATACATATACACATACTTTTTACAGATTGCTACATGATGAGTGTTGAATTTTAAAAAGTGGGACGAAAGAGGGAAAAATTGGAGTATATGGTTGCAACCGATTTTTGACAAAAAAACTAGTGTACCGTATAGAGGACCACTAATTGAACAACTTTTACTTATAAATTAATCGGTGCAAACGTACAGGAACGGAGATAATTAATAATTAAGGTGCTCACCGAGTGAATTTTCCATGTCACATTTTTAGTCGTATCTGTTATACACACCGTTGAAATTATGAAAATTGTAATAAATGATGTTTATTTCACTTTACCACACAACAATTACATTGAATTTTTATGTTTTTTAATTACTTTTCAGCGATTTTAAATATCTTAACATAACCCATACATAACAACAAACCACCTAGTGGAAAAGTTGCATTCGTACCAACTACTGTCATCCATAGAGTTATAGAGTGGGTAGATAGATGGTCGAACAAACTTGTATTTTTCAATATTTATTTGAAAATTATATGCAAATCAGTAACAAAAGGCGTTATAAAATGTATATTATTTATAAATTTGCAGTTTATTTCATTGATTTTTTAACATGCCTTTTAATATTGTATAATTTCCAGTAAATACTCCAATTTACCCATATATTTGTAGTTTATTTCATTGATTTTTTAACATGCCTTTTAAAATTATATAATATTCAGTAAATAAGTACCGAAAGATATAGAGAATGTTTATAGGTGTTTTCTTTCTTTTTTTTCAAACATTCATAAGTCTCTTTTTGCACATTTACATAATTTATTCTGTAATCTTTACTTTGATTGTTCCCTTAATTTATAGATTTTTTACTTCTATACCGTCTCCCAAAGAGTGGTATTTATTTATTAGAAACAATTGGAAAATACATAATGAAGTTGAAAATACTGACACATTGTGAGCTGTTCAGAGAATTATCCTTATCTTACTAAATATACTGTTAATAAGTGGTCTATCATTTGCAATGTAAGTGCATGAATTTTAGAGAAAATCTCATGAAAGTAAAACATATATTTTGAAAACAACAAAGAAAACACAAATTAAATTTGCCATGTAAGAGCATTTATTTCAGACAAATTCACGAGAAAGTAAGACATGTAATTTGTAAACATTATAGTAAAACATAAATTTCATTTGACTTCTATAAGAACCTAATGAAGCATAAAGCTTATTAATATATAGGTACGTTCTCATATAAAATGTATTGTTGAATGTTTGCATTGCAATTATTGTTCATATGAATTTTGTATTCGCACCCCGAGATGGTGGGGAAAAGGGGGTGGCAAAAATAGAAATGAGCGAAAAATGCAATGCAAACATTTAACAATAAATGAATTCAATGTGATTACGAACTTGTACGGTAATAATTAATAGCAATTTCTGTACCCCATTCGTTGTCCGTACTGGTATTTATTTCGGTTGATTTATACCAATTTTTTGATGTTTTGCCGCCCCTTCCCCCCACACCCCCGCGCGCGCGCGGGGGTGTGGGGGGGAGGGGCGGCAAAACATCAAAAAATTGGTATAAATCAACCGAAATAAATACCAGTACGGACAACGAATGGGGTACAGAAAGCAAAAACAAATATTGTTGCCGCCCCCTTAACACAAACCCGCGCGCGCGTGGTAGTGTGAAGGGGGCGGCAACAAAAGAACGAAATCTGCACCGGGGAAGGCAGATGGTAAAAAAGTAAAAAACCGATATAAATCAACTGAAAAATCCAATGCAAAAACTGCACTATTCCCCCATCCCCTGAAAAGCGCGAGTGAAAAGGGCGGCAAGCCCAAAAAGTGTGGGGGAAAGGTGCGCCACAAAGCGAAATAGTAAACAAAGTTTGCAATATAAATCATGTAAATGTGCAAAAAGAGACTTATGAATGTTTGAAAAAATGAAAGAAAACACCTATAAACATTCTCTATATCTTTCCGTACTTATTTACTGGATATTATATAATATTAAAAGGCATGTTAAAAATCAATGAAATAAACTACAAATTTATAAATAATATACATTTTATAACGTCTTTTGTTACTGATTTGCATATAATTTTCAAATAAATATTGAAAAATACAAGTTTGTTCGACCATCTATCTACCCACTCTATAACTCTATGGATGACAGTAGTTGGTACGAATGCAACTTTTCCACTAGGCGGTTTGTTGTTATGTATGGGTTATGTTAAGATATTTAAAATCGCTGAAAAGTAATTAAAAAACATAAAAATTCAATGTAATTGTTGTGTGGTAAAGTGAAATAAACATCATTTATTACAATTTTCATAATTTCAACGGTGTGTATAACAGATACGACTAAAAATGTGACATGGAAAATTCACTCGGTGAGCACCTTAATTATTAATTATCTCCGTTCCTGTACGTTTGCACCGATTAATTTATAAGTAAAAGTTGTTCAATTAGTGGTCCTCTATACGGTACACTAGTTTTTTTGTCAAAAATCGGTTGCAACCATATACTCCAATTTAGCCCGAAAGAGTATTCTTATTGAAAGAGATGACATCATTAGGTGGAGTCATAAATACTTACGAGGCATCAGAAAATTCAAAGACGAAGGTATAGTTTATCATTTAATTTGTTATACTTTTATGTTCATTACGCAATTTATTATTTGCTTGTGTTTGATTGTGATTGTTTTATTTTTAGGTAGAACTATAATATATACTGATGAATCATGAGTGAATGCAGGACACTCGGTAAATAAAAAGTGGACTGACGTTACTGTTCAAAGCAGTCGACAAGCTTTTACGTAAGGACTCAGCACTGGTTTAAAATCACCAAGTGGTCTTGGGCCTCGATTTTCATTAATTCATGCTGGAGGCGAGCAAGGTTTTGATATTGGTGCTGAATGTACATTTCTTTGTAAGAAAAATACTGCTGATGTGCATAGCGAAATGGATGCAGATACATATGGAGATTGGTTCAAGAATAAATTGCTTTCAAATATACTAGAGAACTCGGTTGTTGGTCTCGATGATGCCTCATATCACACGAGTAAATTAGAAAAGTTTCCAGCAGTAGCACGGAGAAGAGCAAATTATTGAATGGCTCACTGAGAAGAATATTCCACTTGATAATGACATGTTAAAAAGAGATTTACGGCTTGTGTCAGAGGTTAAGTCTCAGTATGAGAGAAACAAAATTGATGAATTTGCAAAGAATAAAGGGCATTATGTTCTTCGGCTTTCACCTTATCATTGTGAATTAAACCCAATTGAAATGGTGTGGGCACAAGTTAGGCACTACGTTGAAATGCAGAATACGACATTCAAACAAGAGATATTGAACAACTGGCGGAATTACATTGGCCACCTTGCCAACTTGCAAGACGATGTTGAAGAGTTGATAATTAACGTCACACATTCATCATCAGATCAAGATTCTTTAAGTGATGAAGAAAAATAAAACAATATGTGTAACTACTCCTTTGTATGGTCATGGTTAGTTTTTTCATAAATGTTATCATGTATTATTAATTGTTCTTATAAATGGCAAAATATGTTTTTGCAAAATGAATTTGTGAGGAATTTATGTCTTTAAATGTGTATAACGTAATGTAGGTTAACATATTAATATTCAATAAGACTATATAAGTCATGTAACATATTACAAAATAAAAGTACATGTTGTGTGTGGTTATTGTTATTCTTTTCATAAATATGTATTATTTAAGTTGTTTTTATAAATAGAAAAGTTTTTTATGAAAAATAAACTTGTGATTAACTTTGTCTTGGTCTGAATTTATGTGGATAGTTGATTAAGATGTCAATATTCAGTAACGAAGAAAATTGTATACCTTAAGTGTTTCTTTGAAATATTAATTCATTTACTCTGGCTTACTATATTCAGTTAGATTTTAAATAATTTTTTACAGAACAATCCCAAAGGATTACATTATTACAAATATTTTAACTAATCCATCTTCCCATATATTCTCCCCTTTTAGTGTTTCAAATTAGGTACTATTAATTTTTTGTATGCAGTATGCATCAATTGAATGACAAACAGTCGTATAGGTTATTTTTTGATTACAAAAAATGTCAGATATTGAACCGGAACTGTAACGACATTATACAATGAGACGATTTGGCAACCATGAAATCAATTCCCATAAGACCTGTACTGCATAATAAGGTTGAGACGGACTGTATATGTGTGTGCATGATTTTTATTATTTATTACTCAACAGAAAATCCAAGTATAGAATAAATGTACAATAGAAAAGACAAAAAATGTTTATTAAAAAGGTAATACATATAAATAACAAAATATAGAACTAAAAATAAGAGTAGATACATATAAATATTATATATTAAAAGTTTAAGTATTTGTTATTCATTATTAAAGTAAAGATTTACAACACGGTTTCTTGTCATCCTTCATTCATTCAACAAATTATGATCTGCTATAATATATCTTACTGGCACATCTTCATGGACTATTTCTTTATAAAATCCACAGTGTTTTCATGTATGCTCTCGTCTATCGTTGACCAAGCAAGTTTTGTATGTCTACTGGTAATTATTTTGAACCAATTAAACATAGTCTTACAAAACCAAGCAGTGGTTGCATGAGCCTGATGAATTTTCCCTTTCGCAATGAAATATTCAATGCCAGCACCTGTATCATGGTGCAGAAGAGCATGTGCTGTACTGACATCCATTTTTGCAAAGTGGGTAGGATCAAACATGTGTCCTTTTAGTCTTGGAGCGACTTTTAAATTCATTTCTGAATCTAAATCAAATAATTGTCGTTGGTCGTATGGCTCTAATGTCAATACATACACTGCCAAGATTATATTTATTTGAATTACTAGATCAATTTCAAAAATTTTGTGTGTAATCAGTGATGTAGCCAGATTTTTAAAAACATGAACAGGGTCTGGAATAATATATAACCTTTCTTGTTTGTTCAAGGGATGTGGACAAAAATTAACTATTTTAGAATGTCTATTAGCTGAAATGTTAAGTAGTCTCCAGAAACTTCTATTTAGGGGACCCATGGCCGAAATTATAGTTTTCACTGTTACACCTACATCACTAGCTTGCTAAATGTATTGAAATAGTTTTTTCAGAACTTCATCAGCACTGTATGGCTTTGTAGTCAGTTCAGTTCATACCCCACTGTAGTGTAGTGCAGAATTTGTTTCTAAATGTTCTTGATCCTGATTGGTAACAATTGGAGAAGTTGTCGCATTAGCAGTCGGGTCTGCAACATTAGCAATTAGATATTAACAATTGGAACAGGACAAGAGGCATCTTACCTAATAGTTTTCGTTTGATTCCTTGATTTCGTGGAAAGTCAGCTATTGCAATAGTTGGAATTGCACTTTTTTTTAACAACTTCCAATTATCCAACCTGTTTAATTCGAATTGGTCAAGTTCGAAGTGTGCCTGAAAATTGCAAAAAAAAAACATCTTCACATTAGGTAACATTCTGCAAGTGAACAAGAATATGAAAGAATTTAGCAAATATAGGATACTTACCTCACATAACAGAGCTCGTTCAGGCAAGTCAACTCGATTGATAAATGCAATCCATGCTTTACGCCGATCATCATTATTTGATGTTGGTATTCTGAAAAACCGAAATCCGTTCTCGCCACGGTTTCGACATCCACTCAAACAACAACTGGGCATGGTTCCAACGCACGTAATAACTTTACCCTCTATGTCATTAGACATGAGTAACGCAGCGCTGCGTTGAGTTAGTGCGTTGATACACTGGAGTGCGTTACAAGTATTAATACAGCAGTTTCAACGCAATAACGCATCAGCGCAATTCGTAATACACTTAATACAATAACGCATCAGCGCAATTCGTGATATACTTAATACAATACACACACTGCAGCTATAGAAATGTCGTGCGTCGGGAACAATTTTCGATTAGTTTATAATAGGTATGTTGTTTCAATTGACGAGGGGTTTCGAATTCGAAACTTAAAACAATTCCAATTATCATTCATTTTTATTTAAAAATATATTCAAAAGTACTTCAAGATATGAAAACAAATATATCAGGAGCAAGGTTTTAAAATTAAATAACGAAATATGAACGAATAATGCACATAAATAAACATATAAATATCGATATGTATACATAATTAACAACATTAATTATATTTTCAAACAAAAAGATATTTATTTTAAAAATATTTAAATTTATAACATTTTTAACACAAATAAATATACAGGATACAAGAATATAAGCGATATTTAAAATGAATGTAAAGAAATGCATATTAGCAATACATTGTCTATTTTAACTTTATTTTTAAAACATATACTATATTCAAATGAAGTAAATAAGTTTATCTTAGTTTGGATGATTACTTTCAAAATTACAAATGTATTTTTCAATGTAGACTAATTTTCAAATAAATCTGAATTCTTAAACTTAGAATACTTTTTGTGTGTAGTGTTGCTATTTCTATATGATAGATAAACTACAAATTTGGTTACAAAAACAATTACAATAAATTCTGGTATCTACAGTTTCTTAAAAGTATATAAGTTATATTTATTATTTTATTTGGAAACGATGCCTTTGTAAATTCCGCGACCTTTCTATCCCATAACTCAAGCGCTACGACAAGCCAGTAATCGGACGGAGTCACGGGATGCAAATATTAAATGTATCACATGGCGCTATAGCGCAATTGCGTTAACGCATTGCGTTGATACCTTAATGTGCGCTTGAGTTATTGTATCAGCGCACAGATTTTTAGTGCGTTACCCCGGTTACCCATGTCTATATGTCATTATGTCAACAGCGATCAGCTGATTGCTCCGCGTGTCCAGACACTACCAACTCAATCACTAAAGTCCCTAAAAGTCACCAAATCACCGCCATTTTAGCGCCGTTATAATAGGACAAACCCAAGGATTGTATAAGAACATAGGATTGCTCGATCCCGCAATATTTTCGCCGCGTAGTGGGGAGCCATGACGTCACAAACGGACCAGGTTGAACGCGCACACTACTGTAAAGCACCTTATAAAATGTGTTTAGCTACTACAACAATTAATTATCGAGTTATATTAGTGCTATTATTATGGTATATAATATTTCATTAGATAATAACATATCCGTCAGTGTACTGTTATAAATATAATACACGTTTTTATTGCCATAAGGTTATACTTTGGGTTATAATTTAAAAAAAAAACTTTTCCAACTTCAAATAAACACATTTATTAGGTACATAAACATAAATAAAGAAAGCCGATGAGCATGTATTCTCTATACAAAGCAAAAAATATATATTTTTCAATTAAAAGAGTCAGTATATAGCAGTGTTTTATTACGCAGTAATTAAATAAAAACGAATCAAGTAGTGGTTTTTCGCATTTTTTAGCTAGTGTTCGTTGAGTGTCTGACGGTGTACTAGTAGAAAGCTTACGTTTACTCGATTTTTTAGCATTGTCAAGGGTTCTTTTTGTATTTAAATAATTCATACGGATAACAGTTCTTAATTTACAAAATAATTTTATAATAACAAAGCAAAAATTTTGTTTAGAAGAATAGAAATTTGATTTTCTGTTAAGAGTTTTCTCAGTATTTTTACCGTTTCCTGTTTTTGTGCAGGTTTATCTTGCTTGTTCTTTCTTCTATAGAATAAAAGTTGTTTTCTCTGCAAATTCAATTTGCGTTTCATAATTTCCATCTCTGTAGATAATTTAGTGTGACTTTCACGAAGCTCCGCATATTGTTTAGATAATATATTTTCTGCTGGGACAGTTAAAGGCTTATCGGTTTTAAATTCTGCTGTTGAAGACCCTGTTGACAGCTCACTTGCCGCTAAACATGAAGCTATCGATTGTTCGGCAATCAATCTATTTACTTCTTCTTTCCTTTCATTTTCTTTTTAAATATGCTTCCCCTCTTGTCGCAACATTCTTTATATCTTTGGACATTTGTGGAAGATTTACATTAGGCACAGCAGTGTATTTAAGCTGTTTTCGTACAGGTAACCCTAGCAATAATTACTATGTATTAGAATAATTTATCTCATAACGTATAAATACATTTATTACCTAATAATTCGTTGCGCATATCACGTTCATAATCGTTTGCATTAAAGTGGATTGAGCAAATTTGGCTAGTATTTGGATTCCACTTATCTGCTCGTTTGCAGCGCCTTATCCATTCTTTACGGACAGTATCGGATACGAAGTTTGTCGCCTTTGGAAAGTTGTGATAAACGATTTTTCTATTGGTAATTGTCGTAGAAATACGACTGTTATTACAGCCAACTACCGCACAACTACGTCCCGGCATTTCGCTAATTTACAAAGGATAACGGCGAAAACTAAATTAAAACACTTTACTTTAAGGTGCGACTGGTCCGTTTGTGACGTCACAGGAGGCGGAGTCACGGCTCGATGCGAACAACACTGCCGGTATAGGGATCTGGCTATCCTGTGTTCTTATACAATCCTTGGGACAAACCAATTGCGGTACTTTATTATCTAGGGACTTTAGAGGTTGTGTTTGTGTTCGTCCGCCATTATGGTTTTAGTATTTGTGTTTGTTGGATGTTGTTTGTTTATGCGTATATAGTGTTTGTTTTGGGAGTTATTGTTTTTAACGCAGTTTTAGCTTTGAACTTTATTTTGTGATCTTGGAAGTGTTTGAGAAAGGTATACTTCATTTTATTTAAACATAATATTGTAAGCAAAAAAATACGTTAATCAATATCATTGAATAGAATTATATCTGAGATGGATTAATCAATTGTTCAATTCAATTTTATTGGTACACCACACCTTACAAGTAATATTCATCAATAGTAATTATTGTAGATCATGTCGAGAGCATGTTGTGTGTTTGGTTGCCCATCAAAAAGAGGTCTACCAGGCCATAAATTTCCAAAGGATGCATATATGTTTAATCTATGGAAGTCAGCAATGTTTTCACCAAAAGCTGATATGTTGAGTGATGCTGATTTAAAAAAGTGTATGGTGTGCTATCGCCATTTTAATGCGAATGAATATATTCACTCGTATCAGCGGAGAAGACTTAAAGCTGGTGTATTTCCAAGCTTACATTTACCATCAAAAATAGATATTCATGCAATTGTGCAAGGCCAAAGTCCAAATTCCTTAGTTATAGAACAGGTGAAAAATTAATCATATGTGTTAATTCATTTTACTTTCTTATACGTAGTATAAGGAAGTATTGTGATGATGAAAATTTTCGATCTCGAGATTTTTGCAGATGTCCACGTTTTGAAGTCCCCTGATACCGAAAAAGTGGTTTTTAAAAAATGTCTCTGTGTGTGTCTGTATGTCTGTGTGTCTGTATGTGTGTGTGTGACCACGATAGCGGTCAAACCGCTGTAGATATCAATTCCAAATTTTGTATTTACGTGTCTAATCTCCCTCTTGAGATCTGATTAGTTTTTCAGTAAAATCGGTAGACCGGAAGTAGCAGTTTAGTAGCGAAAAAATCGAATTTTGCCAATATTTCGTCAACTACTAAGTTTAAACAAATTTATAAAGAATTCATATATACTTAAAATTAAAATTGAGAAAAAGATTATTTAAAAAGTTTTTCGAAATTCCTACCGGAAGTAGGTCTTTTACTCTTATCGAAAATCAGTTTTTTGCGAATATTTCGTAAGTCTTGCTTTTTAGACAAGTACGTTACGGGTATAAAAGTATTTAAAACATAATTTTCAATATCTTTTGTATAAAAAAAATTTCAAAATTCAGACCCGAAGTAGCACTTTTACTCTTATCGAATAGCGATTTTTTGCAAATATGTCGTAAGTTATGCATTCTATATATATTTATCAAGAGTACAAAAGTATTTAGAACTGAATTTGCAATATTTTTTTATATATGAAATTTCAAAATTCGGACCGGAAGTAGCACTTTTACTCTTATCGAGTAGCACTTTTTTGATAATATCTTGCAAAGTATGCATTCTATAGAGATTTTATTAAGAGAATAGAAGTACTTAGAATACGATTTGGAATAATTTTTGTATAAAAAAAATTCTTAAAATTCTATAATTTGAAACGCTCATACGTATAAGAAAGTCGTGTGGTGGCCACACATAATTTTTTTAATTTATTGTGTAATTATAGAACTTGGAAGAATTAAATCCACAACCTTTAGCTGAAGAAAAATCAACAGCTCTATCCCCAGCTGAAAACAAGCAAACTGATCCTCAGCACACCAATGTTTCTGCATCAATTAATGTCGATGTAATTCCATCTACAAGTAGAACTTCCTATGTGTATCGATGTGAAGGTGAACAGGAGGCAACTCCAGAAATAATACACCGTTCAGTACATACTACACCAGTATCTAAATCAACAACCTTTTTATTAAGCAAGCGTATTAAAAAAGCAAAACTCTCACCAACAGCAAGAAAGCTATACCAAGTTGCATTGTCGTTGAAGAGAAAACATAGAGTTGCTGTAAAGAAAAACTTGGCTTATCGTCAACGACTTCAACAGGCAAAGGAATGTCAGCAAAGTGAAATATTCAAGAAATATCTTGAAAATTTAACTCCTGAACAGCAAACTTTTATTAATATTCAACTGAAATCAAGCAAATATAAGCCAAAGGTAGGAAAATAATTATATAGCATTTGAAATATATGTACCATCATATTTCATACTTCACTTATTAGTATAAGAGCAAATATTAAATAATAGACTATTGAGTCTTTATGTCATTATTAGCAAATTGATTTCTCTTTTAAAATGCTTTTGTTATATGACTTTCTTTCGTTTTTTATATTTTACAGTTTTAATTGCTGATTAGTTAAGTGTTAATATGTTTTGACGTATAATACTTAATAGTTTCTATTACAAAATGTTAAATCAATGTTTTTTTTATATCAGGGTCGAAGATTTACGATAAAAGAGAAAGTACTTGCTTTATCAATATGGAAGCAGTCTGACCGTACTTATAAATTTCTGAAGCAAATTTTCAATCTCCCTAGTGAAAGGACATTAAGGGAATTACTTCAACAAGTTGAATTGCATCCAGGGCCAGTGTAATTTATTAAACATATTTGCACTCTGTAGTGCAGAAAATGCATGAATAGGAGAATATATGTTTTCTGATGTGGGATGTAGTTTCCGTACAAGCACATCTTGATTATAATAAAACAAATCAGCAAATAATTGGTTTTGAAGATTTTGGCAACAAGAGAGAACCCAAATTTGCAGATCATGTTCTAGTTTTCATGGTAAGGGGAATTTCGAGTGGATGGAAATTACCAGTGTCCTATTATTTTTGTGAATCTACTACAAAAACAATTCAACTGAAAAAATGTATCGAAGAAGTTGTGAAGTCTATGCTTGATAGTGGACTGAATGTAGTTGCATTTGTTTGTGATCAAGCAAAACCAAATGTTGCAGCAGTAAATTTATTAAGACGGAACACAAAGGAAATATATCTGAAGGAAGGAAAAGATTATAGTATATAAAATGTTGAGGTCTGATGTGTGCATCCACATATATCTCATTTTCCAATGTGCAGCACATAGATCATGTATATTGTTCAATTTGTGATAATATAATAATAATAATAATAATATTTATTACTACCAGAACAAGATATTACATTACATTACATTACACTACATATGTACAATATTACAATGCATATATTTTGAGGTAGACGTCAAAGGTGTGAACTGTTTGTGTTGTATATGGGGTGTATGAGAGTGTGTATGCAAGTGTGTATGGGAGAAATGTGTAGCAGACTGTTGTCTAGGTGTTTGTGTATGTCGGTGGCCTGTTTAATGTGGCTTGGTTAAAGTTTCTTCGTATGTTCCTCGAACTCCTCGACTGTGTAGAATCCATTTTGCAGGAGACATTCTTTGAGATGCTTCTTAAAAACACAGTACGGTTTGTCCATCCAATCCGTTGGTAGTCCATTTAGCAACTTTAGATGTCTATGTTGGTTATCTGTAGTCGCTATCCTATGGCTGGGGATTTGAACCTGGTAGTCTGATCGTAGATTGTATTTTGTCGACATACTCTTTCTTTCTAATTTAGGGAGCTCAATTCTTGCTCTAAGTAGTTGTTTGTAAATGTACGCAGATGGTAAGGTCATTATCCTGTTCTTGATGAATAGTGGTTTACAGTGTGTTTGTTGGCTTACTTGCTCCAGAGCTCGTATGGCCTTCTGCATAACGAAAACGTCATGTGCATGAGCCGATTCACCCCATAATTCAATTCCGTAGGTCATTCGTGAGTGGAACAGCGTATGGTATATTAAAGTCGCTGTTTCTTTATTCGTTATGGTTCTCATTCTTCTGATGGCGTACAGTGCACTTGACAGCCTCGTAGTTAGGCCATTGACGTGGTCCCTCCAGGTCAGTCTAGTATCGATAGTCATCCCCAGAAGTTTTGCACATCCGGCATTTCCTGGTGTTGAGGCGCGTTTCGATGTTATAGGCAGATACACTGTTTTAGTCTCATTCAACGTTAGCTTGTTTTGGATGAACCATGCCTTGGCCCCTTCTTGCACCTTTTCTACCTCCTGTGCGATTTGTTGTTCATTGCTGCCCCTACATACGAAAGTTGTATCGTCTGCGTACTGTACAGTTTTCGTCGTGATGTTCTTCGAAAGGTCGTTCACATATAGGCAGAAGAGAATGGGCCCCAGAATTGATCCCTGTGGTATCCCATGGTAGATCTCCCGCATGTCACTTAATTCCCCGTTCAGGCTTACAGCTTGCTTCCTATTTGTTAGATAGGACTTGACAAGTTACAGTATATTCCCTCTTAGGCCGTATCGTTCCATTTTTTTGCAACAGAATATTCCCCTGCATACAGTCGAACGCCTTAGACAAGTCACACATTACCACCGTACAGTTGTCTCCTTCCTCTATAGCGTCCCATGCTGAGTTTAGTACTGCGAGAATAGCGTCTGTTGTTGTTCTCGCAGTTCGGAAGCCGAACTGGTTTTCCGATAATAGGTTGTTTTTTACCAGAAATGATACCAATCGTGAAAGTATGGCAGCTTCCAAAACCTTTCCAACAGCAGGCAATACTGCTATTGGTCTGTAATTTCCTGGGAGCATTGACTGCCCAGACTTATAAATAGGTGCGACCCTCGCCACTTTCAAGTTGGGTGGTACCACTCATCTTTTGAGCATTTTTGTGTTCATACCGTATATATCTAGGGAGTCTTTTGGTTTGAGATTTTTAATTATCTGTTGTACTTCAGCTGTTGTTACTGGTGCAAGAAAGCAAGCACTTTTGTGGGATTCAATGTTACTGATGTCAAAGGTCGAGTTATTCCGGCATATATCTCGCAGAACACCATCTGCCACGCCACAAAAGTAATCGTTTAGAGTTTAGAGCATATACAGACGGCGCTCGATCTGTTTATGGAGCAAGTTTCTCTATTTATAATTTGCCATGTGATTTTCTGGGTATTTTCGGATGAGTGTATTAATTGTAAGTAATTGTTCCGTTTTTCTTCTCTTGCTTTTTGTAAATAGAACTCCTTATAGTTTTCGTTGAAGTTCCAGCTAGTTTCTTCCTAAGAGGGAATGCGATATCCACACTTTCAATTAGTTTGTTGAAGAAAAATTCAAATTTTTTGTTTGTATCTTGTATGTGAAGGGAATCTGTCCATGTCTGCCCTTTGATTATTTCTTCGAAGTTTTGGTAGTTCCTTTGTGAGAGGATTCTGCTTTTTGTGTAGATAGGCTGTGGTTGGTTATTGTTACAGCTAGCGATGAAATTAATTACCTTATGATCCGATATTGGTGTTTCTATAGTATAGGCTTTGTATATTCCTGTGTTTGTGAATACATTGTCTAATGTACTTTTCGATTCTCCCTGAATTCTCGTATGTTCATAGACTGTGCGTGCTAATCCGAAAGATTGTAGTGTGTTTATTAGATCACGCGAATTCCTACTTTTGATTGACATATCTATGTTGAAATCGCCGCCGACGACTAGTTTTACATTGTTTTTAAGATGGTGTATTACATTTGTGAGCATTTCTTGCATTACTTCTAAAAAAAGTTGAATGTCCTTTTCTGGTGAGCGGTAGCTGCATATTATAACCATGTTTTCCCTGCTCAAGTAAATTCCGCAAAATTCCGCTATTTTCTCTCTCGAGAAGTTCGATACTAGCTCAATCCTTTGATATTGTATCTCCTTTCTAACGTATATACATACCCCTCCGTGCTTGTACTGTCTTCTAGTAAAATATGCACCTAGAGTGTAATCTCTGATATTATATGTTTGAAGATTGTGTATATTGAACCCAGTGGCGGCTAAAAGGGAGGGCTTGGGGGGGCTTGGCCCCCCCGAAATCCCGACATGAAAATTCACAATTTATTTTTCGGTTAAGTTAGAAAAATATTTTTTTAGGCAAATTAATAGTAACAAGTTCTAATTAATGCATGTTCTTAGTTTATCAAATACCACCTTATTACAAATTATAAACATGACTGTAGCTCTCATGAATGTTTACTACCGTACTTAATGGGTTATATCTTCTTCTGCTGCGATATAAATGCCGCTGAACAGTGCAGAGGCGGCAGCGGCACAAAGTGGACTAGTGGACACGGACTGTCTTTCCCACTATCAATCTTGACCTTGTCAGACATCCCCCCTCCCACCGTCCCCCGTCTCATCCTCATCACATCAGTCATCCATCAGTAGTATTGCTGTGACGATGCGCTGGATTTGATGCAATTCGCAGTGCCGCCATATTAACATTAACAAAAAATATCGTGTCTATATGATAGTTCATTTGTGTACGTTGACACTATTATCAGTAGTGATATTGCAATGAAGCGTGTAACTGACTACTTTAAAAAACTAACCAGTGACAACAAACGAAATGACGAAACGACGACTGCAACCGCAAGTGTACAATCAACGCCAACGCCTAGTACAAGTATTAACAGAGATGTGATAGTTGGTACAATTACAAGTGAGAATAAACATAATGATTTAGGGACTAGAGAGTCAGGGCCAGTTCAGCCTAAGCTGAGTAATTACCCTTCAACTGTATTTGGCAAACAAAACAGGTCCTTTTCAAAGGCCTATTTTGATCAGTATTCTTGGCTCGAATACAGTGTAGCTAATGACGCAGCGTATTGCTATGTTTGTCGTATGTTTGACTCAAATCTCTCTTCCTCAGAAGAAGTATTTACAAAATCTGGGTTTCGAAATTGGAAAAAAACTAAAGAGAGATTTGACAAACACGATAAATGTAAAAGCCACCTTCTTTGTTGGGAAAAACATTTGATGGAAAAACAGTCCAGGGAAAAGGGCAGTGTTATGACACTATTGTCGAGTGCCTACAAAGACGAGGTTGAGAAAAATAAACGGTATATAAGCAAAATTATCGAAATTATAATATTCCTTACAAATCAGGGCCTTGCTTTAAGAGGGCATGATGAGAAAGACGACTCAGACAACCGGGGGAATTTCCTCGAACTTTGCAACTTTTATGCTCGAGATGATCCATTATTTAAAGATGGCTTTGAAAGAACCATAAATTTTTGTAGTAAATCTATACAAAATGAAATAATTCACATTATTTCAACTATGGTAACTGAGAAAATTGTTGATGAAGTGAAATCTTGTGGGTTTTTTTCTGTTATGGTCGATGAAGCCAGAAGTTATAAGGATCAACAACTTTCCTTGTGCATTCGCTACGTAGACGATAAGCTAACCCCCCACGAACGTTTCCTCATGTTTCGAAACTGTTCAGATGACCGAAATGCCGAGGAACTAGCTTTACTTATATTGACTATTTTTGAAGAATTAGGAATGAGTAATCTTTCTATAATTGCTCAGACATATGACGGGGCCTCTGTAATGTCTGGGAAAAATTCCGGATTACAAACAATAATCAGAAGAAGGCATCCTGCAGCTGTATATTTTCATTGTTACGCCCATAAAGTTGCCTTAGCTGTAACAGACTTGTGCAAATCTGTTGGGAGCTCAAGCATTTTATTTAATGGGCTTCAGGCATTGTATGTACATTTTTCAAAGCCATCCCGCCACGAAGTGTTGAAGAAAGTAACGGATATAATACAAACAGGCCAGGGCTTGAAGAAGAGTTCTGTTGAGATTTCTGCTCAAAGCACTACCAGATGGACTTGTAGATATAAAAACTGTGAGCAATTGATAAAAAATTATGATGTAATTACTGAAGCCCTGAGATTTGAAATCGACCAAAATGAAAACATGGATGCTGTTGAAGCTGTAGGGATTTTGAGCACCATAACTAAAGGGAACTTCGTTGTTAACCTCTTCGTCTTCCACCAAGTATTAACTGTTACTCACATTTTGAGCCAACAGCTACAAAACTCTGAAGGCACACTGGGAGGAGCTTCACAGGTGATTAAAGCTACAATTAATTCTTTGAAAGAAAAAAGAAGTGAGGCAGAATTTTCCAAAATCTGGACGAAAATAACAGATTTTGCTGAAAAGCATGACATTTCCTTGGAACATGTTAGGAGTTCAAAAAGAAAAAGAGAAATGAGTGTCCTTTTGAGAGACAGTGCAGTAATGTCAACTGTCGGAGCGGGAGAGGATGTCACTCACGATGAAGGTCAAGACGGAGTGAAAAGATTTTGGAGAACTCATGTTTACTTCAAGGTCATCGACGTTATCTTTGAACGATTGAATGAAAGATTCAATGAAGAATCGCTAAAGTTAGCTGAAGCTGTCAATGCCCTGTTCAATTTGAGTTATGAAAAATCGAAAGTCTTCCTTGAACATTATGATAGGATACTTAGAGTAGACACCACATTACTTGAAGCAGAAATGACAGTAGCTAATAATTTACTTAAATCTAGATCATTGGAACACCAAAATTTGTCAGAAAATAGAAACGTCATTACTTCAAGAGTAAAGTTCGAAGAATTGAGGGAAATAGTTAAGCAAGAAGACTTTCCTAACTTATTCAAGACAATCAGACTAGCTGCTTCTATTCCCATAAGCTCAGCCTCGTGCGAAAGAAGTTTCTCTGTTATGAGGAGGATCAAAAACTGGTTGAGAACTTCAATGCTACAAGAGAGATTCTCCAGCTTATCGTTGTTGTACATAGAGAAGAAAATACTGAGAGAACAGATTCAAATTAAAGATATTGTAGAAAGGTTCGCTATGAAGAAGAGAAAATTGTACTTGACATAGACACTTTATTTTACTTTTTGAATATTAATATTTTAAATGAAATTCATGAAAATAACAAATATTTTAATTTAAAATGTAAAATTTTTGTTAAATAACTATTTTGTATTTTGTTGAAAGTTAAATAAATATTTGTTCTTGGGTTCTCATTTTTATCTTCTCTTTCCATCTTTAAATTTGTGTAATCGAATCTAATTGTAATTGTTTTTAATTTTTAAAAAGGTGTAGGTATAACTTAGTTGACAATTCTAAAAAATTCAGGTAGGGAAATTGTAGATTTAGTTCTTAAAAAACAAGCCTAGTCAAGCTTTTAGTTAATATAATGGTCGGAAAATTAATTAGCCTCCTATAATGATTTCCTGGTTATAAAAATTTGATTCTATACCCCCAGGCACGGCGGTAAGCCCATACAAAATTAGCCCCCCCAGAGATTTTTGTCTAGAGCCGCCTATGATTGAACCAGTGCTCTGCAACACACAGGATATTTGTTTTTCCCTCGTGAACCATTAACTCAACAGCTTCGATTTTATTGGTTAAGCACTGAGCATTGATGTATGTAATTTTTAACTTAAAATATTCTGATTGTTTAGTTGAGATAGCATTTATTTTATTCCTACCTTTTTTGAGCTCCACATCGTTCTCTCTGCAATCTATGTTGGGTTGTTGGGAGTATGTAATTTGTGAAAATTTACATATGCACTATTTGGATCTACCTTGTTGAGTCTATTTCGGAATATAAATTTTCTTATTTTGGTACCTTCTGGCCAATTACTAGGCTCTATGAAGTTTGCATAGTCCCTCTCTGCTATTCCTATGTTGTAGCAATTTACATTATATTTGGCATCTAGTTTCACACACTCGTAGCTGGACTGTGTAAGAGTGTCTACATGTTCCTTTACATCTTCAATTGTGTTATTTTTGTGTATGTTACCAAGAAAGAGCCACATTTTCCTTTCAACTGCTTTTAGTTTGTATGCTTTAGGGAATGAAATTGTGTTATATGGCAAGCAAATCTTTCATCTTTACGATCCCCCACACTTACTAAAAAGTATACGAAACAACTTGCTTAATAGAAATTTACGGTTTGATGGCAACAAGATTGCAAGTTGGAATGTAATTGAAACATGCTATTACATGGATCATCCCCACAGCATATTCAGGTTGATGCCAAATGTCACATCTGAACATATTATAAAAAATCGCCTAAAAAAATGAAGGTAAAAAATGCTGCACAAGTTTTAAGTCGCACGATGGCAGGATTTATTCATCGCCATACATTAATAGAAGGTAATGTTTTTTTTTACTTATTTCAAATAAATTAAATTTCTAATCCTTGTAGGAAGTATTCATACGAAGATAGGTGATCTTAAAATTGACAAGAAAGAAGGGGAAGATACTGCAGAAATGGTATATTTCTTCAATAGTCTATTTGACTTGGTGAATGGTCACACTGTATATCCAGAAGCACCCTTACGAATTGTAGTCTCAGATAAAAGTCCACATATGAAATTTTGGGAAACAGCCAAAAAAGGTTGCATTCTATGAACTTTATTGATAAAGATAGTAAAGCAGTAAAGTCTGTAAAAGTTATAAAAAACTGGATAGACACCATTGAAGCATACCAACAACTCTGGGCATTTTTAAAATCTAAAGGTTTAAATGTACAAACCTAGAATGGTAACCCAGGATTCTCTGGAAAACTTCTTTAGCTTAATCAGGACACTGGGCAGGCGCAATATTAATCCAACCTGTGCTCAGTTTGAACATTCCTACAAAACACTATTAATTAATAATTTATGCTCAAGAAGAAGTGTTGGGGCAAACTGTGAGAATGTTTGTGATGGAAAACTGTTATTCTCCTTGGAAGAATATTTAACTAAAAAAAATGAACACTTGCAAGAAGTGTTTATGAGTAATATAGAAACTATATTGCAGAACATTTCTGTACAAGATCCACCAATTTCTGCTTCTGACGCACACATCTACACAGCTGGTTGGATTGCTAAAAAATATTAAAACAAGAAGCTATCAGGGAATGTAATATATGTGTAAATATTTGAACAGAAAATCCTGCATTTTCCAATACAGCAATAATAGCAAGTAGGGAATATGGTGAACAGAAAAGACTGCATTATGGTTCTACATTACTGAATGACACATTTGCTAAAGCCGAAAGCATACTAACACAAGATACTTCCGGCATGTGCCACGAGAGAAATCTTCTTACTATGCTTCAGACATCTTTAGATACAAAATTAGATTTAAACTGGCTAAACAATTGCACTGACCATTATGTATTAGTTAAACAATTGTTTATTGAATTAATAATAAGTTTATTTATAAATACTTGGTGCAGAAAAATAAATCAAACCCTTTCTGGGAAAGAAAATAAATTATTGATTGAGAAAAATACAATATTTAAAAAGGCTTTCCAGAAATATTTAAGAAATAAACATATTAAACATTGCCTTCGCTTTTGATTTTCTCAATTAGACCTTGTCCTTGTGTATTTATTTTCAAAAATATGTCAGAATTATTAATATCAAATTTATATATAGAACATTAAGGTAAATACAAAGTATTTACTTTAATGTTACATATACAAAATTGATATTAACAATTTTGTTATAATGCTCGCATTCAAATTTATATTAATATGGATTTGAATGCGCGCTCTATTTTAGTGTGTGTAAGTGCAACTTAACGTAGAGGGAGCTGTTGTTATGATCTCATTAAAGTCCCTAGATAATAAAGTACCGCAATTGGTTTGTCCCATTATAACGGCGCCAAAATGGCGGTGATTTGGTGACTTTTAGGGACTTTAGTGATTGAGTTGGTAGTGTCTGGACACGCGGAGCAATCAGCTGATCGCTGTTGACATAATGACATAAAGAGTAGGGTTATTACGTGCGTTGGAACCATGTTGTTTGAGTGGATGTCGAAACCGTGGCGAGAACGGATTTCGGTTTTTCCGAATACCAACATCAAATAATGATGATCAGCGTAAAGCGTGGATTGCATTTATCAATCGAGTTGACTTGCCTGAACGAGCTTTGTTATGTGAGGTAAGTATCCTATATTTGCTCAATTCTTTCATATTCTTGTTCACTTGCAGACTGTTACCTAATGTGAAAATGTTTTTTTTTTTTGCAATTTTGAGGCACACTTCGAACTTGACCAATTCGAATTAAACAGGTTGGATAATCGGAAGTTGTTAAAAAAAGTGCAATTCCAACTATTGCAATAGCTGACTTTCCACGAAATTAAGGAATCAAACGAAAACTATTAGGTAAGATGCCTTTTGTCCTGTTCCAATTGTTAATCATATCTAATTGCAAATGTTGCAGACCCGACTGCTAATGCGACAACTTCTTCAATTGTTACCAATCAGGATCAAGAACATTTAGAAACAAATTCTGCACTACACTACAGTGGAGTATGAACTGAACTGACTACAAAGTCATACAGTGCTGATGAAGTTCTGAAAAAACTATTTCAATACATTTAGCGAGCTAATGATGTAGGTGTCACAGTGAAAACTATAATTTCGGACATGGGTCCCCTAAATAGAAGTTTCTGGAGACTACTTAACATTTCAGCCAATAGACATTCTAAAATAGTTAATTTTTGTCCACATCCCTTGAACAAACAAGAAATGTTGTATATTATGCCAGATTCTGTTCATGTTTTTAAAAATCTGGCTACATCTCTGATTAGGCACAAAATTTTTGAAATTGATCTAGTAATTCAAAAAAATATAATTTTGGCAGTGTATGTATTGACATTGGAGCCAACGACAATTATTTGATTTAGATTCAGAAATGAATTTAAAAGTCGCTCCAAGACTAAAAGGACACATGTTTGATCCTACCCACTTTGGATGTCAGTACAGCACATGCTCTTCTGCACCAGGATACAGGTGCTGCCATTGAATATTTCATTGCGAAAGGGAAAATTCATCAGGCTCATGCAACCACTGCTTGGTTTTGTAAGACTGTGTTTAAATGGTTCAAAATAATTACCAGTAGACATACAAAACTTGCTTGGTCAGACGAGAACATACATGAAAACACTGTGGATTTTATAAAGAAATGGTTCATGAAGATGTGCCAGTAAGATATATTATGGCAGATCATAATTTGTTGAATGAATGAAGGATGACAAGAAACCGTGTTGTAAATCTTTACTTTAATAATGAATAACAAATACTTAAACTTATTAATATATAATATTTTTGATTCTATATTTTGTTATTTATATGTATTACCTTTTTAATATACATTTTTTGTCTTTTCTATTGTACATTTTGTTTTGTTGTTTCTTATGTGGGTTCGTTTTAATTAAACGTTAACACACTTTTCATTTTAAAACACTTTATTAACAATGCTACAGTAACAGATATTACATCTTATACATATGTATGGCGCTACTAGAAGCCATTATCTCTGTATCTGGTTCCTTGACAAAAACCCTATTCTAGTCTAAAACTACCAATCGCTACCAATCTTAAATAATAAAAACCCTTACACAACACGCTTTTTCTTTTTTTTTTTCCTTTTTTTTTTTTTTTTAAGTTAATACATTAATATAAGACATAGTCACTTAAGGTTTGAGGCGGCCGAGAAGTTCTCATACTTCTTGCATTTACAGGTCTATTTTGATTTCTTATAGATAAGTCATTATCATTTACATTCATAATACCATTATCTACAGATACATCATTGTCACTACGATTAGGATTTACATCATTATCAATTACACTATTTATTATAGTATCATCAAGATTAATAATAGTTTCAACAGGCACTACAACATTAACAGGGTTAACATCGTTAATATCTGTTTCACTAACCAGAAGGTCTTCGTAAACATAATGCAAGTTAGGGCAAAAATTACTTTTATTGAAGCTTATTTTTGTTTTGTTAATTAGCTTCCGATTACGCCTAAATTTATTATTATTCAAATCTTTAACAATATAGGAACGATCATTATACTTTTCCACCACTTTACCTTTTTCCCATCTTTTATTTTTTTGAAATAAAATATTTTCGTTTATATTCAAAGGAGGTAAATCTTTTGCTGATTTGTCATAGTGTTTTTTTTGTTTTTTAGAATTACTCCTTAATTTATCTGTAACAGTAGGGCTTTCTATAATTTTAGGCATTAAATTTTCTATAGCTGTAGGAATTTTTGTTTTTACCAATTTATTTAAAAGTAGTTGAGAAGGAGAATAACCTATGCTTGGTAATGGGGTATTTCTATACTCTAATAAAAAGTTAGGCAAATCATCATAATTTTTCATTTTCTTTAACATTCTTTTTGCTATGTCCACGTATTTTTCGGCTAAACCATTCGATTGGTGGTGATGCGGACTAGAAAATTCAACTTCAAAGTTCCAGTTTCTCGCAAAATCCCGGAAACATATGCTATTGTACGGATTGTTATCTCCAAAGAATTTATCCGGTACACCAAATTTTGAAAATATTTCTTTACAAACTTTAACAACAGTTTCTGCCGCTTTGCCAGAAGTAGGAACCACTTCCATCCAATGTGAATAAGAATCTACGATTAATAAATAGTTTTGATTTTTATACTCAAAAAAATCAGAATACAAGTATTGCCAGGGTCGATTTGGAATTTCGTGTGTTATAAGATTCTCTCTTTTATTAGCTGGTTTATTTACTTGACATATTTCACATTCATTTATAAAATTTTCAATATCAGCTGACATTTTTGGCCAAAACATTACTAGTCTAGCGCGTAATTTAGATTTTTGTATTCCAAAGTGGGCCTCATGAATTAATTTTAACATTTCCTTTCTTAATTGTGAAGGTACAATAATTTTAGTATTATAAAACAATAGATTATCTGAGAGAAATATATCATCCCTTAAAGCAAAATAATATTTTAATTCTCCATCTAGAGCTCTATTGGACTTAGGCCAGCCTGTAGAACAAAAATGTTTAACTCTTGACAGAATTATGTCCTTATCAATAGCATTTTGAAAAGTTACTCTCTTTTCTGGAGTCATAGGGACATTTAAGGAAAGTGAATGCACCATATACTCCAATTCTTCATCTACTGGTGTATTTGTCTTAATGTAGGATCTACTTAAAGTATCAGCTACGTACATTTTCGATCCGGGGAGATATTCAACATTTAACTTATATTTTAATAACTTTAACAACATTCGTTGTAAACGAGCACTAACATTATCCAAACTCTTATTAAATATCGGGATTAATGGTTTATGGTCAGTCTGTATAGTTATCTCTCTGCCATAAATTAGAAATTTAAATTTTTCACAAGCAAACGTTATGCTGAGGAGTTCTTTTTCAATTTGAGCGTATTTGACTTCTGCGTGATTCAAAGATCGAGATGCAAATGATACGGGATATCCGTCTTGTAACAGAACACAACCCATGCCCTTACTAGAAGCATCAGTTTGAATAGTAATTTTTTTATTTTCATCAAATAACTTTAATATTGGTTTGTTTGTGATCAAAGTTTTTAAAGTATCTAGTTCGGATTGATGAGCATCTGTCCAAATAAATTTGATATCATTTCTACTTAAATTTCTCATATGAAAAGTTAATTGCGTTAAGTTCGGTATAAACTTAGAAAAAAATTTAAATAGTCCTAAAATTCTAAGTAAATCTTTCTTATTTTCTGGTATTTCTAGAGCTAAGACAGCATTAATATTTTTATTTGAGGGTTGAACACCTTTTTTTGAGATATCTTGGCCCAAAAAATTTACTTCTTCTAGTTTATATTGTAATTTACTAAAGTTAAATTTAATTCCGTATTTTAAAGCTCTTTCTAGGACAGTTTTGAATGCTTTATCATGTTCTATTTCATTAGAACCTGTAACGATTAAATCGTCAAAATATATACTTACACCAGGTATATCACCAAATATTTCCATATTTTTTCTTTGGAATATTTCAGGTATTGAATTTAGGCCAAAGGGTACTCGATTAAATTTATATCTACCAAAGGGGGAATTAAAAGTACATAAGTTAGAACTGCTTTCATTAAGTTGGATCTGCCAAAACCCATCTTTCATATCTATGACCGAAAACATGGTCTTACCTACCAAATTGTTTAAAATATCATCACATTTGGGTATTATAAAATGTTCTCTGCAAATAAATTTATTTAGTGGTTTGGGATCAAGACATACGCGAAGGGAACCATTGGGTTTTTCTACTATCATTAAAGAATTTACCCATTCAGTAGGATAATTTACTTTTGAAATTATACTTTTTTCTTCTAATTCATCTAGAGTTTCTTTAAGTTTTTTATGTAGTGATAATGGTACTTTTCTCTGAGTCTGAATGACTGGAATTGCATTTTCTTTTAATTTTATATCTACGAATCCTGGTATACAGCCAAGACCATTAAATATTTCCATAAATTGTTCATAAAGGTCATTTTTGTTATTTGGTAATAACGTAAACTTATCAAGTAAATTATTCTCAATTGCGTTTAAGCGACATATTAATTTGAATTTTATACAGTCTGTTAATCCTAATATCGGTTCAGAATCAAGATCTACAATTAGAAATTTCAAATTGCAAGATTTATCTTTATAGCTACATTTTAAAATTAATTCACCTAGTACATTAGTTTTGAAATTTCCATAAGAAAGAATAATACTTTTAGTTGGAATAATAGAGGATTTCTGAATATTTAATTTGCTGAGAATTTTTAGTGGTAATACACTTGATTCTGCACCTGAATCTAATTTAAATCTAATATTATAATTATTAATTAAAACATATTCATACCAACATGATACATTCAAAGAATTTTCTTTATGTTCATAAATTTCAACATAGTTGTCTTGATTTAGTTCGGTTTTTCTTTGTAGAATATTTGAATTGTCTTCATTCGATGTCTGGATTTCTTCTATTTTTTCTTCGTATCTTGGGTTTTCATTTTTCTCTTTTTTATCTTTTGCATCCTTTCTAGAATTTTTGAAATTTGATGTGGATAGTTGATTTTTATCTTTCGAGCGACACATTTTTGCAAAATGTCCTTTCTTCTGACATACAGCACAAGTTTTGTTGTATGCAGGGCATTTCCCTCTGGTGTGTTCAAAGCCACATCTTTTGCATTTAATTAGTGCTAGTGAAACTGCATTGACTCGCTCTTCTGGAGTTAATAATTTTATATGCTGCTCGGATAATTCTACAGATTTACAGTATTCTTGTATTTTTTCAAGGCTCATGTCAGGTTCTCTAATTAATCTTTGTTGTATTTGTTTGTCATTAATTCCTAGAATTACTCTGTCTTTTAACATTCTGTCAATATATGACTGTTTACAGTTGTCCTTTGAGCACATGAATTCGCAGTTAGCAGCTTGCTTTTTTAATTCAGTTATAAACGAATCAATGGTTTGATCTTCCTTTTGAATAATATTATTGAATTTAAATGTTTCCATTGTTATATTTTTCTTGGGTAGAAAATACTGGTCAAAACAGTGTAGGACATTTTCTAGTGTTTTTATATTATCCTTAGGAAAGGTATTGTATATATCCAGACCTGTTTCTCCTATTGTATGTAACAGTAAGGCAATTTTTACATCTTCCTGTTCTTTACTTTTTCCTGATGCTAGCATAAAAATCTCGAACCTTTGTTTCCATTTCGGCCATTTACTAATTGAATCTTCCATGGAAAATTGTTCTGGTGGTTTGCACTCCATTTTGTTTTCGTTACCTCTCTATTGGCGGGAACTAGTATGTTATCAGGATTGTTATCACGTTTTAATTAATACTTCTGACACCATGTTTTGTTGTTTCTTATGTGGGTTCGTTTTAATTAAACGTTAACACACTTTTCATTTTAAAACACTTTATTAACAATGCTACAGTAACAGATATTACATCTTATACATATGTATGGCGCTACTAGAAGCCATTATCTCTGTATCTGGTTCCTTGACAAAAACCCTATTCTAGTCTAAAACTACCAATCGCTACCAATCTTAAATAATAAAAACCCTTACACAACACATTTATTCTATACTTGGATTTTCTGTTGAGTAATAAATAATAAAAATCATGCACACACATATACACTAGCTTGCTGCTTTTCGATTGGTCCTCTTTAGCTAACGACGCAATCACAATTATATTTTTCTAAAGTTTTATTAGACAACTTTCGCATTTCGTCAAGAAATCAATAAGTTATTTTACAATTTGAATACATTATTGACATATTGTTTGAAAACTATTGTATTTTTGTAGTTAAAAAAAACTGACAGATTTTTAAATTTTCGGCTTCTTTGGCGCCAAAATGGAGGTAATTGCGGTACTTTATATATCTAGGGACTTTAGATCTCATAGATCTCATTTAATACGAGAGTTGCCAAACTTATTTACCATACTATTGATGGACATAAACAACTTCATTTGGTGTATAACAAATTCTATTTATGGAAAAATTGGAGTATATGGTTGCAACCGATTTTTGACAAAAAAACTAGTGTACCGTATAGAGGACCACTAATTGAACAACTTTTACTTATAAATTAATCGGTGCAAACGTACAGGAACGGAGATAATTAATAATTAAGGTGCTCACCGAGTGAATTTTCCATGTCACATTTTTAGTCGTATCTGTTATACACACCGTTGAAATTATGAAAATTGTAATAAATGATGTTTATTTCACTTTACCACACAACAATTACATTGAATTTTTATGTTTTTTAATTACTTTTCAGCGATTTTAAATATCTTAACATAACCCATACACAACAACAAACCACCTAGTGGAAAAGTTGCATTCGTACCAACTACTGTCATCCATAGAGTTATAGAGTGGGTAGATAGATGGTCGAACAAACTTGTATTTTTCAATATTTATTTGAAAATTATATGCAAATCAGTAACAAAAGGCGTTATAAAATGTATATTATTTATAAATTTGCAGTTTATTTCATTGATTTTTTAACATGCCTTTTAATATTGTATAATTTCCAGTAAATACTCCAATTTACCCATATATTTGTAGTTTATTTCATTGATTTTTTAACATGCCTTTTAAAATTATATAATATTCAGTAAATAAGTACCGAAAGATATAGAGAATGTTTATAGGTGTTTTCTTTCTTTTTTTTCAAACATTCATAAGTCTCTTTTTGCACATTTACATAATTTATTCTGTAATCTTTACTTTGATTGTTCCCTTAATTTATAGATTTTTTACTTCTATACCGTCTCCCAAAGAGTGGTATTTATTTATTAGAAACAATTGGAAAATACATAATGAAGTTGAAAATACTGACACATTTACTATAATATAAAGTGTGTCTAAATATTTAATACTACATTTTACAGTGAATTATTATGGATTATGTGGAAGTTTTCGATGAAGTTGGCGTAATCCATTATCAATATTATATCAGCAGTGTTGGCTGAGATATTTATCGGCACTGTGAATAGTTGTTCATTTCAATTTTAATTAATTGATGTATTTTTTGAATGCTACTTTGTAATAAGTGTATAAATAAATAAATAAATCGCCTATCCTTTTGATAAATAAATATGACATAAACTGATAACATTGTGTGTTTGTTTTATTGTGGTTGAAGAAGCAATATTATTCCAACATTTATCGTACTGGAATCTGATGGTAGATCTTGTGTAAAAGTCTTAAGTTACGTTACCTAATAGACTACATATGTAGCTATCTATACTTATGCATACAATACTAATGTATTTTAGAACACGAAAATATAATAAGAAGATAAGGCCCAAAAACAAACAGTCTTATATATATAGCTCATTAGTTTCAATAGCAGCTCTTAATATTTTTGATTAAATTTAGTGCCAAATTAGAAGGAATTATGCTGTTTGACATTACTTGTTATACCTATTTCAAAATACATTTCAATACCTATATAAACATATCAAAAAGACTTATTAGGCACTATCTAAGATCTACTGTGCAACATAATTGAAGTTTTTATTGATCGTATTATTCACAAGATTCAAATTTGAATTTTAACCGCTTTCTTTTACCGCTGCTAAGTCATCGAGCCAAATTTATTTTCATATATTACTTAGAATAAATAATCTATTTCAAGTAGAAAAAAGATATTCACTTTATATGTAAACCGAATATAATAGTACTTATCAATATCTATTTTATATGATAAATTATATAACTTTCGCATAACATTAAATATAACAAGTACAACAGCAACCGTAAAAATGATATTTACTACTACAATTAATAAATTTTGTATTAATCCGCGGGTTTGAATTTTTAAATTCATATTTGAATATTCACCGCTTATCCCCACTTCTTTCTAGCGCCGCTAGGTCATCGAGCGAAATTCCGTGCGTTCAGGGAGTTACGGCGCTGGAAGCTAATACCGCTAGAGCTTGTGGCTAGCGCCTGAAGTCATTGAACGGGTCACAGTAGTAAATTTGAAAATTGTTGCTTGCGCATGCGTAATTTTACTACTTCTGAAGAATCACATTCTGACAGCAGCAATATGGCGTTCTGAAGTTTATTTTTGTTTTTATTTCATTTCACTATTATTATTGTTTGAAGTATGAACACATGACATACGCACTTTTAAAATGTAAACTAAAAATAAAGTCGACGTATTTCGTGTGTAATTAGGTTGTCTCATGTATGATAGCAATAGAAAATCCTTATTTTAGAATTGAGACTAAGGTGATGGTAAATTATTTACTATAATATATAGTGTGCCTAAATATTTAATACTACATTTTACAGTGGATTATTATATGGATTATGTGGAAGTTTTCGCCGAAGATGATGTATCTATTATCAATACTATATTAGCAGTTTTGGTTAGAATATTTATCGGCACTGTGAACAGTATTCATTTCAATTTTAATTAGTTGGTGAATTTTCTGAATGGTATGTTGCAGAAGAGTATAATCACAGAATTATAACTGATAAATAAATTTAATACAAAGAAATAACTTTGTGAATTTATTTTATTACTGTGGTTGTAAAAACAATATTCTTCCAATATTTAACTTACTGAAATCTGATGTTGGATTATTTTGATGTTTTTGTTGAAGATGATGTAACGATTAACACTATTATATTAGCAATTTTTGCTGAGATATTTATCGGCACTGTGAATAGTTGTTCATTTCAATTTCAATTGATGTATTTCTTGAATGCTACTTTGTAATAAGTGTATAATTGCAGAGTATACAACTGATAAATAAATATGACATAAACTGATAACATTGTATGTTTATTTTATTGTTGTAGTTGACAAAGCAATATTATTTCAACATTTAACGTATTAGAATCTGATAGCAGATCTTGTGAAAAAGTCTTAAGTTACATTACCTAATAGACTGCATAGCTATCTATACTTATACATAGGAAAAGAGTTTACCGAAGGCAGTACTAATGTATTTTAGAACACGAAAATATAATGAGACGATAAGGCCCATAAACCAGCATTATTATATATACTGGGCTCTTTTTTTATCATTACACATAGCATTTTCCCTATGTGTAATGATAAAAAAAAAATTGTCAATGCATTAGCGATATAGTCACTGTATAGTAGACACTCGTATTTTGACAAGCAGGAACAGTGAGCTGTCATAAGATGATGTAACGATTAACACTATTATATTAGCAATTTTTGCTGAGATATTTATCGGCACTGTGAATAGTTGTTCATTTCAATTTCAATTGATGTATTTCTTGAATGCTACTTTGTAATATAAGTGTATAATTGCAGAGTATACAACTGATAAATAAATATGACATAAACTGATAACATTGTATGTTTATTTTATTGTTGTAGTTGACAAAGCAATATTATTTCAACATTTAACGTATTAGAATCTGATAGCAGATCTTGTGAAAAAGTCTTAAGTTACATTACCTAATAGACTGCATAGCTATCTATACTTATACATAGGAAAAGAGTTTACCGAAGGCAGTACTAATGTATTTTAGAACACGAAAATATAATGAGACGATAAGGTGATAAAATAATTTCTTAATAATAAAACACAACACTTCTACACATTAGTTTATTCTGTCTATTACTGCCTTTTATAGCTCTACAAACTTTTTATACATTTTCATACATACATGTTTACAATCAATTACAATTCTTAAAATACATATAGCGCCACATACGGCAGTATGCTCTAGTTGCAGGGATGAGACTGGTTGCCTATTTTCAACACTCTTCCTCAACGATCTCATTCCTGCAAACCAAACCTAGCATAGAAAGAAACGATTTGAAACGCTTCGTAACCAGCGGCTTTGTTAAGACATCTGCTAACTGATCCTGACCACAAACATACTCTATTTGTATAATACCTTCTTCTAACTTTTGTTTCACAAAATTGAATTTCACATCCATGTGCTTTAATCGTTTTTGATCAGGATTTCTCACAGATTTGATTGTACTTTGATTATCTTCATACATGGTTATAACACTAACATTAATGTTTAAATCTAATAACAGTTTCTTAATCCAACAGGCTTCAACTGTTGCCTCACAAAGAGACATAAATTCTGCCTCTGTAGTGCTTAAAGCGACTGTTGTCTGTTTCCTTGACCTCCATACTACTGTATTTTCATAAACCTTAAATATATATCCTGTAGTTGATTTTCTGTCGCTACTTCTAGCCCAATCGGCATCAGCAAATCCCACTAGTGGGACATTTGAACAATCTCTTTTATACAGCAACTGAAAATCAACCGTTCTCTTAACATAACGTAAAATTCTTTTAAGTGCTTGCCATAATTCAACGCTTGGCTTTGATTGAAACCTACCAAGATAATACACAGAAGTAGCCAGGTCTGGTCTAGTACCTACTGTTGCATACATCAATGAACCTATCAAAGATCTACATTGTTTCTCATATGACACATCAATAATACAATTTTCATTAAATCTAAAATTAGCATCCATAGGTGACTCTACACTCCTGCAATCTTCCATACCGAAACGTTTTAAAATGTTTTTCAAATATTTTGACTGATTAATAAAAATACCTTCTGAGTGTTTAGTAATTAAAATACCCAAGTAATTTAAATTGTTGTCTCCCAAATCTTTCATCTTAAATTTAGTGAATAACATTTCTTTTACTTCATCTATTTTCTGCAAATTATTTCCCAAAATTAACAAATCATCAACATACAGTACTAAATACAAATTATCTTTATAATATAAACAATAGTCATTCTCAGATCTTTCAAACCCACAGTTTATTATTGTATCTGTAAAGCACTCGTACCAATACTTTGGGGATTTTCTCAAACCATAAAGTGACTTTGTTAACTTTAAAACATGTCCATCTCGTATGTCGACTCCTTGAGGTGGTTTCAAATATACTTCTTCATTTATTTTTCCATATAGGAATGCACCTTTTGCATCCATTTGATGAATAAAATAATTCCTTTGAACAGCTACTGATAACATAATTCTTAGAGTTTGTAATCTCAATACAGGGGAGTATACATTATCAAAAGTGTCTGGTTGTTGATATCCTCGAACAACCAGTCTTGCTTTGTATATGGTTTTATCCATACCATCCTTGTTTGTAAATACCCATTTTGTGTCAATTAATTTCATCTCATCTTGTTTTGGTACACTTACCCATGTCTTACTTTCTTGTAGTGTAGTTATCTCTTCTCGTATTGCATTCATCCACTCTTTCCTGTCTTCTCTTGTCTCAATTTCTTCATAACTGGTCGGCAGATTATCACTTTGTCCTACATACAAAGCAAACATTGCATCATTTTCTTCATTAAAATCCATAATATAATCTTCTTGCCATTTAGGCTTATTTCTTTTCCTTTCTTTTATATTATCTTCTTGTCTTTCTTCATTTGTTGGTTCATCATTTATTCTTTCATTATCTCTGAATTCCTTATTTTCTTGTTGTCCTTCAACTGAATCCCTCATAGGATTATTTTCGTGTACATCATTGTCAGTTTCTTTATCAATTCTTTCAATTCTTGTTTCTCCTTTTTCCTTATTGTTTTCTCCAATCAATTGGAACTCCTGTCTATTTTCTAATCCCTCCAATACTCTTTCTTCTTCTTCCTCTGGTCCCTCGTTAAATATAACATTTCTCGCAACTACAACTTCTTGCTTGTCTTCATCCCATAGTTTATATCCTCCTGTACAATATCCTATCATAAGCATCTTCTTTCCTTTTGCATCAAATTTTCTTCTTAATTCTTTTGGTACATGATTGTATACAATGCTGCCAAAAACTCTCATATTTTTCACATTCGGCTTCCGTCCTTCCCATAATTCACTAGGTGTTTTCTCTTTCAATATTGTTGGACTTCTATTAGTTACATACGCAGAATAATATACAGCCTCTCCCCAGAAGCTTTTAGGTAGCCTTGATTCTATTAAAATTGTGCGTGCCTTGTCCATTAATGTCCTATTCATCCTCTCAGCCATGCCATTCATTTCTGGGTTGTATGCCACTGTGTTCTGTAACTGAATACCCTTATCACTACAGAACTGTTTAAATTCCTTTGAAACATATTCCCCACCATTATCTGACCTTAACTTTAATAAATTCATATTAAAATGTCTAGTAGCATAATTATAATACCCTTTGAATTTTTCAAACACTTCAGATTTTTCTTTTATTAAATACACCATTACAAAATGTGTATAGTCATCTATGAATGTCACAAAATAGTTACAATTGTTCCACGTAGATGGGCCTATTGGTCCACAAACATCTGTATGTACTAATTCTAATGGTTTAGTTGCTCTATGACCTTTATTATTAAATGGCTGTCTTGTCATTTTACCTAATATACAACTTTCACATAGTATTTGCTCTATTTTACTGTTTTTAATGTCATTCAATCCATCAACCAAATTCTTTTGCACTAATAATTTTATGTTGTTATAATTCAAATGACCAAACCGTCTATGCCACAACTGCAATAGTTCCCTGTCATTTTTAGGTACATAGTTACTTTCTAAATTTCTTATAATTGAATTTACAGAATACAAAGATCCATCCTTATAGCACAGACAATACTTCCAGACAAACCGTCCTTACCTAGCAAACGGCAACTCTATATTTAGTTTAAAAATACGCCAAAAGAGGCCACTAATAGTGCGAATACGCAAATTAAATTTATCTCATGTTGAAATGCCATCGAGTTTGGCAAATTTCTGCACAGAAATAGTTCGCACTATTACATACGAGATGACACTCGTGCGAATTGTGCGTAGAGAGAGCGCATTTTCTTCTAAATAGTGCAGCTTGTTAGGACGTTTAGACAAATCCATTACGAAGCGGGCGTGCAGAAAACGAAAGGAGCGACAGAGTCTACCCCATATAGTTGTATTTTTGTACTGTACTCCGACATACGTGTTTTTTCTTCACAGAAAAAAAAAACATGAAAAGAAAAAGTGTCTAGGCTTATTCACAAAATAAAATAACAGCATTTTGTTTGATTTTAATTTTATTTATATCGGTGGTTATGACTTTATTTTCGAACCGCCAGAATTACGATTTTTAAGAAAAGGGGACTGAAAAAATATCGATTTTTCCTATTACCTCAGCCAGTTTTGATTTTTTCATTGTAATAGTTTATCAGTATTTGGTAACAATATCATTTTGTTATAATAGAACATTATATTACTTGAGAAAATATATATTTAATAAACCCTGCTTATATTAGATGTTTATTATAAATCACAATAAAGTATTGTTATTGAACTGCATCATACAAAAACTTCCTTGAACACTGTAATGTGCAGAAAGTGCAAGTCATTCCGCCCCTTGCAAAATCGTTTTTTCCTATTATCTTGGCCAATTTCGACTTTTTCTTTGAAATACGTTGGGACAATTTAGAACAAACCTAGAACAACCTGAAACGACTGTCAGAAAGTTTTTCGAAATTGATACCGGAAGTAGGTCTTTTAGGTACTCTTATCAAAAATCAGTTTTTTGCAAATATTTCGCAAGTCATGCTTTTGAGACAGGTACGCTACGAATATAAAAGTATTTAAAACTTAATTTTAAATATCTTTTGTATAAAAAAAATTCAAAATACGGACCGGAAGTATCAGTTTTACTCTTATCGAATAGCTATTTTTTGCCAATATGTAGTAAATCATGCATTCTATAAATATTTGTCAACAGTACGAAAGTATTTAGAGTTGGTTTTGAAATATTTTTTGTATAAACGAAATTTCAAAATTCGGACCGGAAGTAACACTTTTACTCAGCACTTTCTTTCGAATATCTGGCAAAGTAGGTATGCATTCTATAGAGATTTATTAAGAGAATAGAGGTACTTATAATGGGTTTTTAATTAATTTTTGTATAAAAAAAAATTTAAAACTCTATAATTTGAAACGCTCATACGTATAAGAAAGTCGTGTGGTGGCCACACCTCATTTTTCCTATTAACTCAGCCAATTATGATTTTTTATTTGAAATACTTTGGAACAATCTAAAACAAACCTAGGATAACCTAGAACAACCGTCAGAATTTCGATTTTCGAAAAAAGGGGGGCCAACTTCTCACTTTTGGATATAGTTTTTTGGCAATATCTTTTGATATATAAGATACGGTCTTGATGTATTAGAACAGTGTTTCGAACAAATCTAGAACAACCTGAAACAGAATTTTAATTTTCTCAAAAAGAGGGGCTATAAGAAAATCTCTTTTCCTATTAACTCCAGCCAATTAAGATTTTTTTTAAATACTTTGGAACAATTTAAAACAAACCTGGAACGACCGTCAGAATTTTGATTTTCGAAAAAAGGGGCCCTGGCAAAAAATTGTTTTGTTTTTCCCATTTTTTCGGCCGATTATGATTTATTTTTGAAATACTTTGGAACAATTGAGAACCAATTTAGAGCAACCTGGAACAACCGTCACAATTCCGAATTCCGAAAAAAGAGGTCTATCTTCACACACCCAAAAGTGAAACTAAAACGACATGTGCGTGTATTGTTAAGAATTTTTCGAATTTCCGGAATATGTCACAGAGTGAGTAATTAAGAATTATTTGGATTACTAAATACTCGCACACGCAACCAGCACTTCGTACCTATACAATACCACTTGAAGGAAAAACTTTAAGACCTACCACCTGACGAGTTCAAGAAAAGGGTCAAAGGGCTGTTGATGGAGAGGAAGTACTACGGCGTCGAAGATTTTCTGGCAGTTAATGCGAGCTGCTGAAGTATATAACATTCTATCCTTTTTTATTATTTGATTATATCGTTGATACAGTGATCTTGTTATATATACTTTAATTTAAATTAATTAGTTATGCCCAGTACTTTGGTAGTTTTTATAAATCTTTTTCAGTAATCAGATTTTATGCTTATGTTACCGTAAGTTTTGTGCAAAATAAGTAATTTTGTAGCGTCGTTCAAGTGTAAGTTTGTTGTTGAAAATAGTTTACACGACAAACAATTAAATTCTTCCAAACACTTTCTAATTAAATAGGCCGCAAAATAAACAATAGCGCATTCTTGTAGATATGCTTCAGTAGTCGGCCCAGTTAACGTTGACATTTCCTTAACTGGTGACGATGAAGAAAAAGAAGAAGAGGAGGAAGAAGAAGAAGAAAAAGAAGAGAATTCACAGTGGACTTCATCATAGTCGGGTAGAGACATTATTTCCATCATTTCGTCAGTGTCAGGTTCATAATTTGCACTTGAGGGATGGTTTCATCAGTGAGTTAATGGCGACACCCCCTTGCAGTTGGATTACGATTATAACCACCTTTTTGTAGAACAACCGAGAAAAACTTTTCAATTACGTCTTGATTTAACCGACTAGTTAAAATATACTGTTTTTCTCCTTGTAAAAGCTGTAGCACTCCTTTCACTGTTTGCAACAATCCATCAAAACATATTTGCAAATGCTTTGCAAACTAGATTTAGCGTCTGTGACTTCCAAACTTTCACAACTGCAGAAGCGTAACCAGGGGAGGAGGGGTTTGAGGGTTAGAACCCCCCGCCCCCATCATAAAAAAGAAAAGAAAAATTGGGTCATTAAGTACTTTTTTAAAAGTCTTGACAAATGTATTATTTTTACACACTCTGATGGAAAGGAATAGAACTACTACCAGTACTGACAAATGCGAAAGAAAACGGGTTTGAAAAATGGACGATCATGGCATATCTTTGCAGTGACCCCCCCTATGGTCAAGGTCTAGTTACGCCTATGCATAACTGTATACTTCTAGAACAAGTAGCCTCGCGTTACACAAGAAATATACCGATTAGAGATCTACCTGAAGTCATAGCGACTCAACAAAACATTAGGAATAAAAAATGAGGTGTGGCCACCACACTACTTTCTTATATGTATTAGCGTATCAAATTATAGAATTTTCAGATTTTTTTTAATTAAAAATTATTCAAAATCCTATTCTAAGTACTTCTATTGCCTTAATAAATTTCTATAGAACGCATACTTTGCAAGATACATATTATAAAAAAAGTGCTACTCGCTAAGAGTAAAGTGTTACTTCTCGTCCGAATTTTAAAATGTCATGTATGCCAAATACATTGCAAATCCAGCTCTAAATACTTTTGTACTCTTGACAAATATATATGAAATGCATCATTAACGACATATTTGCAAAAACTCGTTATTCGATAACTATAAAAGTGTTACTTCCGGTCCGAATTTTGAAATTTTTTTTATACTAAAGGTATTGAAAATTAAGTTCTAAATACTTTTATACTCGTAACGTACCTGTCTAAAAAGCATAACTAGCGAAATATTCGCAAAAAACTTATTTTCGATAAGGTAAAAGGCATATTTCCGGTAGGAATTTCGAAAAACTTTTTTAATAAAATTCTTCTCCAATTTAATTTTGAGTACATTTGAATTCTTTATAAATTTGTTTAAACTTAGTAAGTGAAGAAATATTGGCAAAATTCAATTTCTTCACTGAAGTAAACTACTACTTCCGGTCTACCGATTTTACTGAAAAACTAACACGTAAATACAAAATTTGGAATTGATATCTATAGCGCTTTCACCGCTATAGACCGTCACACACAGACACAGAGTGACAGGAGACACATAGACATTTTTTAAAAATCCCTTTAACGGTATCAGGGGACTCGAGGTCGAAAATTTTCGTCATAACAATACTTCCTTATACTATAAAAAAGTCACAAATATTAAATAATCTCTATATGGATAATCGAATTTCATTGTTTTATTATTATTAATATAAAGTATGAAAAATTTAATAATTGATCATTATTATGTACTTATCTATATACAGGGTGAGTCAACTACGCGGGTAAGGCCGATTGTGCCTTTACGAGTAAAGATATTTCGAAACGGTTTTTTTCTTGTGGTAGCTGTTCATTAGGGACACATTTTAAAAATATGTTGTATTATACAGAGTGTTCCGTAACTTGGTGGCTAACCATAGTTATAGTTTTTTAAATGGAACATATATTATTGCATTTTTGAATTCCCCGTATTATTTTTAGTCAAAAAGTTATAAGATAGTATAGGCCTAAAGTGGAAAGTTTTTGACTTATTCCCATTTTTCTGAAAAATTCAATGTTTGTATAAAATTATATTTCTCGAAAACGACGTATTAGATGGACAAAATTTTTTGCAATATTGTTTACAATAAGAGGTCCTAATAGAAGCATGTTCTATTTTTTTACAGTTACTAACTGCAAGTGCAGGAAACTGGATTAAAATTAGATGACACGTTTTTGTATAGAAGTTATTTTTTTTAAATAGAACAGCCTGTATATCAGTTCATTTTTGAATTGTTTATTAAATTTTGTGTCAGAAACATGTAAGACGTTAATACAGTAAAAGTGACTATTACAGAGTTATTGTCGTTTTTTGATATGCTTTTGATAGTTTTTGCAAAAAAGCCAATTTTTTCAAATGGAACACCCTGTATATTATTTTATAAATGTGCTCCTAATGAACAGCTATCACAAGGAAAGAACCGCTTCGAAATATCTTTACTCATAAAGGCATAATCGGCCTTACCCTATTAGATGACTCACCCTGTATATACCTATGCATCTCTATTCTTGCCTGTGTTCTATATCATAATAAGTGTAAGCATCATAACATCCAATGTATTTGGATTTTAAAGCTTTTTAAATCATATTCTTTCCCCAGAATTTATTCATTATTTACATTAACTCTTTTTATAACCGTCCGGACACGGGACTGTGTAAAAGAAATTTTTTTCGCGGTCATAAATTACTTTTGGGAACTGTGTCTGTCTGGTGCAATTTCTGAAGTTCGGTTTGGAAGAAGTACGTACCATCCATCTATCTCTATCTATATTAGCCAAGTTATTTTATTTTTATTCTGCCCATTAAAAATGCTGTATATTTATAAATATTATTTAAATATTTATACTGGGTAATATTCAAAAGTCTCTAAAATGGAATATTTGAATTTATATTTTATTTAATTCTAAAATTTAAATTTTGTTTTCTTAATCTTAAACAAAATGACATCTATCGGTTAAAAGTAATAAGTCAGCATAATCCTCTTTGGTGGTGCCACCTAAAGTTTGCTCGTGGAATTTAAAAAATACAGTGGCGACGCCTAACGCTTGCATTCTTTTTAGCGCTGCCTAATAATGTTTAAAGACTGTATAGTATTGTCTGTGCTTATAGCCTAAAAGTACTAATTCACCAAACTTATCATATACGTTTACATTATTTTTATGGAAAACAATTTTATAACCACAACTACTCATTTTCGATACAGATAATAAATTTTTTCTTAACTCAGGAACATAATATACATTTGTTATTGTTACAAAAATGGATTTATTATAAACTAAATACTTTACCCTAAGATTTCCAACTCCCACAGCTTCTAAATTAATTCCATTCTTGGCCACATTTATCTTCTTTGGGATTCCTAGTTCTATGTATTCATCAAAATAGTCCTTGGTATTTACCAGATGGTCAGAACAACCAGAGTCCAAATACCATACCAAATTTAGATCTTCCATATTGCACCTACCTTCCTGATCACAAAGGAAAACTTGATCTTCTACCTGTTCTGTTTCAGCCAACATAGATCTATCCATTGAATACTGAAATCCTCGACTGTGACAACCTCTATTGTGACTGCGGCTGCCTCTACTGGAACCTCTTCCTCGATCAGGCCTTCTTCCTCGATTAAATCCTCTTCCTCGATCTAATCCTTCTCCACGAGCTGATCCCTGTCCATAGTCGCGGCCATATCCTTGACTGTATGTAGAAGTATTATGCCTTGTGCACTGGTACTGTTTGTGCCCCCTTTTGCCACATGTATAACACAAAAATGAGCTTTCTAGTTTTTCTGTATCTTTTCGTAGTAATTTCTTTCTTTTTTCTTCTTCACCGAGTAGTCTATTTTTTACAAAGGCTAATTTTAAATCTTCTATTGTTTCTAATGCAGTAATGACACTTTCATAACTTCTTGGCATTGACAATAAGATGTAATTTATTTTTTCTTCCTCAGTTAACTCGTTTCCTGCATCCTTTAATTGCGAAAACATTTCCTCCATTGTAATAAAATGCTCCATTAACGGTTTCCGTTCACAATATTTCTCTTCTGTTAATTTTCTTCTTAAATATATTCTGCTACGTACTCCTTTTGTCTTGAAATTATCTTTCAATTTTTTAAACATCTCATATGCTGTTTTTTCTTTTAAATATTCCAAATGACTATCTGCCACTCCACTAATTATAATAGCCTGGGCCTTTGCCTCTAATGATTCATTTGCATCTATGTTTGCGAAAGTTTCTTCTTCTACGGCCTTAAGTGCTCCAGCCTCTCTTAATATTGCTTTCATGCGAAACGACCACGCATCAAAGTTTTCGCCGGCAAATTGAACAATTGCAAATTTATCTCTAGACATCATTTTCTTATATTTTACACTCTACACCATGGTACAAATATATAAGGTATGCTACAACTTTGACTCAAATTCGCCTATTTCTGCGCTGGATGCAATTTCGTCATATGTGTTGCGTCATCCATCACATGTTTGTAGTTTTGAGTTTGTGCTTTGTTTATATTTAGATTTCGAAGAGTTATATCCGATTATATCGTATTTTGTGTCATTATAATTATTATTTTATATGTTTAGTGTAGTTATTAAGATTTGTGAATATTTTCATTAAGCCAAAGACTTTTAATTTGATTTATTTAGAACTTAAGAAGAGGTTATAACATAGAAGGTAATGAGTTTATTAAATATTGTATTATAAAGCAATACATTTGCCTCTACCTTTAGCTCATCTAATATGGTAAGCTGCTGTGTCTTGAGCTGCAAAAGCAGGTCAGAAAACACTCGAGGAAGGAATATTAAATATTTTCGTTTTCCTAAAGATCGAAACTTATCTCAGCAGTGGATACAAGCCTGTGGTAGAAGGATAAAAAACACAAGAAATCGTAGGTTTTGTATTTGGACGTATTTGTGTACCTTTTAATGATGTTATTATTTACAGATTATATATGTTCACTTCATTTTGCAAGAGACGCATATGAGAAGTGGTATTTAGATAATCGACAGATGAGAGAGAAATATATAAAATCGTACCAAATACTTCATAAAACAGCTGTTCCCACATTGTATATACATACACATAGTGAAGCTGCTGTAAATTACTCGACTTTACAACCATCAACATCAAGGTAACAGATATGAAATAACGCATGAGTGTACTTACTTTTAAATTATTTAGTATACAGAGTAGGATGTTGCAGAGGAAGAATGTTAATCTGTAATACGTACCTTCATATAATCACTACTTATACTGTATTTAAAAAAATACAAATAAATTTGTTTGTATGAAGCAATGAACCTAATAATAACCTATGTATTATATGCCAATGTAAAAAGTATTACCTATTTAATGAATTATTACAGTTATTCCATCAATCCATCGGAAGAAATCGACCTGTTACCTCCAACTGTAGAAGATACAGAAGTAACATTCTCTATGCCAAAAGAAGATTCCTCAACAAGGTAAGGAAAAATTTAACTCGTTAGTGGAGTTGTCAAAGCATAGTTATTATGAAAAGAGTTGTATTCAAATAAGCTGTCAAATTAAAAGCTCAAAATGTTTTAAATAGTCTTGTAATGTTGAAGTGGTGTGCAATGTAAAAATACTTAAAGAAATTGCTGTTTCATACTTTTAACAAATAAATAAGGTTAGCAATACTACCTTACCATGTTTAATAAACAAAGCATTCTAATTTTAATAATTTGTTCTAGTTGTTCTATTGTTCCCGAGGAAAGAAGAAACCAAACATGCGAAACAGAAAAATATTGTGAAGTAGCATTTACAAAACCTGGAGCTTTTTCATTTAAGTAAATATATATATATTGTTATAGTATAAAGACATACGTTAACAATATAATATGGAAAGTTATTAAAGTTACCAAATTTAATCAAATAAACGTAGAAAAATTTATTATGATGTGTTTAAAATAAGATTTATTGAGTTAATTATAAAAGAGGTATATCGCATTTAACAAGTATTCGAATTTTATAATAAACCACCTGTATATGGAAAGGTTGACCATGTTCATTTTTCTTAGAAGTTCAAAATATTCTGGAAAGAAGAGAGTTGAATATTAGTTGTTATTTTTTAAAATGTATTATAGATTTGTAAAAACTTGGGTAATTGACGTTTATGAGGTAATAAAAATATTTAGAATCTTATTTTGAAAGGTGTATAGATTGTATTGTAGAACAGTTCCCGGGAATAATTTGAAATACAGGAACTGTCATTATTTGACATGTGTTCAAAAATATAGATGTAGAGAGGTATTGGGAGATGAATATGTAAAGAAGGGTTGATATAATTATGAAAAGAATTTAGATAATCAAATAATACAATTTTAAGAAGTATTCTAGGTATATTAGAGAATTTAAAAGCTATGTTGTTGATGGTTATTGCTGTTGTAAAACTTTGATTGGAGAATACAAAATGAGAAAGGATTACTAGGGAAATGAATAAATAAAGGAGAGATTTTTTCGAATTCGAAAAAGCGGTAGACGTATTTTTGGGAAAGAGAATATCTTTCCTGAAATTAACGCGATAATAGTTAAATATAATAGAGAAAAGTGTGTATTTAGATAACTTCGTTCAACTACGAATAAATTTAATAATAAAGTGATAGTACATACCAAATTAGACAAGATCCAGATACATTCGAAATAGGATTATTGTATTCCAAGTTCATCGGAGTTTATAAGAGGCTGCTGTGTTACAAGAGATCCAGAATCCCATAAGGGTTATTATAATCCACGAGATCCAGTAATTTATAAGAGGTAGCTGTTTTCCAGGAGAACTGATATTCAAGAGAGCCTGATGTATTAGAAGAGATCCGGAAATCCATAAAGGTTGTTGTATTTCACGTGGTCCGAGATATAGGAGAGATTGCTGTGTAATAAGAGGTTCCGGCATACTAATAAAAGGACAATCTATTCCATGCATCGAGCAAGATACCACACAGGATAATTGGTAATATTTTTTCAAGAGTTTGTACGAGTTTGGAGTATAGAAACATCGAGGAAGCAGTATACGTCCTAAATATCACCAGGAAGTGGATATAAACATATCTGAAAGAAGAAAGCATTAAGTATTACAAAATTTGAATATTATTTTTGACAGAACTATCAAAAGATTTATTTATATTAATTTTGTAAAGAATTAATTATTTAGACCGTAATTCAGTTTTTTAAACAAACTGTACTAAAAGATATTACATGTGTTAAATGTGTTTTGGACATCATAAGTTTTAATTCTCTACTATCCAGTAATATGTCAAGATATGAATGATTTTCATTATTATACAAATTCATAGAGTTATCAAGCCATTAAATAGTTTTGAACACATTATAATAATAGTATAAATTAATTTGAGGAGAAAATATTAGAAAGAATTACTTAATTTAGTATATCAATAATTAATAATATCAAAGTATGTACCTGCATTATTTAGTTGGGTTTGGAACTAAACGCTTGGATTTAAATAACTTCTAAACGTCAAATATCAGGTTTCCATATTATACTTATTGTTAGCAAATGTCCCATATTTTAAAAAAAAATACGAAGTTTGAATATAAACCTATAATTTAGTAGTAGAATATCGTTTTATTTAATCATAGTCAAATTCTCAACTATAGGAAATTTTTTGGTTAATTTATAACCTCAAGGAAATAAATGTCATTTGATATATTGAAATGAAATGAGTAGTGGTGACATCTAGGTGTTTTATTGAACACTTGTTAGTAATCTGGATTATTTAAAGTATAGATTGTGTAAAAAGAATACAGAAAGCAGTAATTTATAAAATGTTAGTTTGAAGAAAAAAATAAGTAATTCAAAAGGATTATTGATATTTATAAAAGTATATAATTGCAGGTAGAGTTAAATACTGAAAATTAAATAAAGAGTTAGGATAAAGTAAAATAATTTATATAAAGATAAAATATAAAGCTAGTCGGGTATATAAAATTAAGACATCTTCGTATTATGAGTAAAATGTTAGATGATATATAAAGAGATTATAAAACGAGCACATACGAGGGTTGTTCAATAAATAATAGCAATTTTTCTAAACATGTCTAGAGTGTTATTTCATTACATATACAGTTCAATTTATGACATTTAAACTGTAATAGGATTCAATTATTATTTCGAGAGTTGAACTGATATGTATGAGGTATTACCTAGCACAATATATATATCATTAATGATGTAATTTATAATAATAATAGTAATAATAATAATATTTATTCAATGTAATAAAATCATTACATGAAAAGTCAAAATATACAGACAAACAAATTAAAATTGTATATCAATAAAATTATTATTCAAATATTCATTGATTGAATAAAAACTTTTTGTCAGTAAAAATTTTGATATTTTACTTAAAAAAGTATAGCATTCATTGTCTGTAATATAATCTGTAAGGGAGAATGATCATTGTTACATATGATATTAAGGAATTACAGAAAGAAAATTATCGATTTTAATCATTACCTTCACATTAATACCTATTTTCATATGCCCGAACAGTACACAAATCAGTCTTACTTATTTAATTATTCTATATACTTCTTATTTGATACATATTACTATATACCTATGTTCCATTTTTACTGAAATGCTTGGCCATAAGCTGTTATGTAAGTAATAATGTTGTAGACTTTATTGATTAAGATTATGGTGTATAATAAATAATTTGAATATGCTAAAAACAGTAATTCTGTAATATATATTTTAATATGCATTTTTTTAAAAATGAAACAAATCAAGTTTGTGAAAGATAGTATAACGAATGATTTATGTATTGAGCATTTCTAATTTTGATTTTATAATGCAGACCATCTACTTCAACCGAAAACCCTGAAGACACACTATCACATTGGAAGGAACAATATTTTCTATCGCAAGGGAAAATACAGACCTTACAGGAAAAGGTGGCCTACCTCACTGAAGAAATATGTCACCTCAATAGAATTTTAGAGAAATATTTTACACCGGGGCAAATACGACTAATAAAATCAAAGACAAAAATGAAGGCAAAATGGACTGCTGAAGATATTTCCTCGGCAATTTCGCTTCGAAGCGTAAGTCCTAAAGCCTACAGATATTTAAGAACTACCAGAGAATATCCACTGCCAGGCTTATCAACCTTAAGGAAGTGGGCGACAAGTTTGGAATTGAAACCAGGTATTCTGGAAGAGGTTTTACTAATTATGAAATATAAGGCAAATGAGTATACCGAGCGCGACAGATTGTGTGTACTTTCTTTTGACGAGATGTACGTCTCTAATGAAATATGTTTCGATCGCAAAAGGGAACAGGCTGTAGGACCGCACAAAACAGTGCAAACCGTTATGGTACGTGGCTTGTTTTCGGCATGGAAGCAAGTAATATACTATGATTACGACTGTGGTATGTCGGTAGAAGTCCTCCGAAATATTATATGTAAATTAGAAGTAATACAGTACACTGTTGTAGCTGTTGTTTCGGATCTAGGACCTGGAAACAGAAAATTATGGAAAAATATGAAGGTTGGTGTAGCTGTCGATGAAAGTGAATCCTTCACTCATCCATCTGATGAAGGGAAAAAGATTTTTGTATTTGCTGATGTGCCACATTTAATCAAATTGATTAGAAATAATCTTTTTGATCATGGGTTCACCATAAATAATACAAAGATCACGAAGGAGCCCTTTCAGAAATTGGTTGACCTACAGGAAGGTGACTTGAAACTTGCCCATAAGCTTACACAGGTTCACATCGATGTAATTGGCAACCAAAGGCAGAAAGTAAAATATGCTGTGCAATGTCTCTCACGTACAGTGGCGCTAGCGATAAGGTGGTGTGGTGAACATAATTTAATGCCAGATATTGCATGCACTGAAATTAGTGACATAATTAATATCATTAACGATTGGTTTGATTTGTTCAATACTCAAACCAAATTTGATATTGCTGCCAATGCATATGGTGTTGATATTGAAAACCAACTGGATAAAATAGAAAAAATGACTAAATTAATACAAAATATAAGAGTCGGTACAAGAAAAAGTTTAATGTTTTTTCAAAAAGCGATACTACAAAATAACAGCTCTCTAAAAAACTTATATCAATATTTAAGGTCAAACTTTAATATTGAGTACATAATTACTAGACGTCTGAATCAAGATATAATAGAAAATTTTTTTTCATATATGCGAGCTATGGGATCCACCAATGACCACCCTAGTGCATTACAATTCAGATATCGATTGAGATGGTACATTCTTGGGAAGCATTCATCTGTTGTGTTTTCAGAAAATGTCAACACACAGGAAAATACGTCTGTAGTAGAGTTACTAACTACAGACGCAACACTTAACTTAACTACAGTTTTGGAACCTTTTGTGCAAGAAACTGGAGATTTTGAAGAAAATGTTGTCAGGGTGTCTGAGGATGACATAAATGAGGAATTTATGGACTTGCTGACGGAATTCGAAAGAATCCATTCCGCAACCTCTGCTACCGGGGATATTGCGAAGCAAGGCTTATACTATATAGCGGGATATATAGCACATAAGTTCAGAAGCAAATACTCGTTACATGATGATACTCAGATTGAATCCCCAGAAAGCAACTGGATTGGATTAGTCTCCAGGCGGTGTCTACGTCAGCCGAATGCTATTATGAAGAAAATGGCAGAAGACGAACAAATGTTTAATGAATTCCATAAGAAATCGATTAACAAAAATACCAACATAATAAAGCGTTTGGTACAAAATATTAAGACTAGTTTGCCACAAGAAGTTGTGGAATCATATATTAGAGTAAGAACTTACATACGTATAAAAGAGATAAATAAAAATAATTATCAACAAAAAAGAAAATTACAAAAAAAAACAATAAAATTTACCAATAAAAAAAAGTAACCATATCTGTTGTTTTATTTATTACCTGTCAATTAACAATTAATAAACGAAAATCCAATATTAAACCAATAGTTTTCTTACTATAATACTTTCAACTTTTGCAATATTCATTGGTATCAGTAATTTAAAGCAATATACTACATAAAATGCACAATTTCAAGTCATAAATTTATTTTGTGATAAATTACTTTGTCAGTAAAGTAATTACAAATTGTATTATCAAACGACTAAAACAGGTTTCGTAAACCAAAGTGCTACATAATATCCAGTGGGAGATTTTTCAATAATACAATCTTATTATTTTGCTTTATGAGTTTTTAAACAGGTAATTTGTAAAGAAATTTAATTTAGTTACACATTCGTAAACAACTGTGCTATATATTATGTCTATTTTATTATTCTTTATATAGCTATCTATATACTATTACATCTGTGGTTATTCAAGAGTAATCTTTCTTTTCTTAATATCAGTGGTATGACGAAATTGCATCCAATTGACGTCATAAGGAAGCTGCGCTAGAACATACCTTATATATTTGTACCATGCTCTACACAATACTATTCGTGTGGCGTCCTTTTTTTTTCGGAATCAAAAATGGAGGTTCGTTGTTTTCTTAACCAGATATTTTTAACTAAAACGTGTCTGAGTCCATAACCCTGATAAAATAATTTCTTAATAATAAAACACAACACTTCTACACATTAGTTTATTCTGTCTATTACTGCCTTTTATAGCTCTACAAACTTTTTATACATTTTCATACATACATGTTTACAATCAATTACAATTCTTAAAATACATATAGCGCCACATACGGCAGTATGCTCTAGTTGCAGGGATGAGACTGGTTGCCTATTTTCAACATAAGGCACATAAACCAGAGAAATAGAGTAGGGGAGAACGCGCTTCGACGAGTGCGCATCCAGTTTTAAGCAAACGCTATTGTGGTCGCCATTTTGCAGGAAGGCATTTCTTTTCACACGTAAGTTTGTTTACATTTTTCTAAGTCAATGAACTTTACATGCGAATTGTTGAGCTAGGTATAAATATTACCGTAATAGAACCTTCAAAATGGCGGAATTCAATTTAACTTAGTTGGCGCATCTTTAAGCGCGTTCTCCCCTACTCTATTTCTCTGACATAAACCAGCATTATTATATATACCGGGCTCTTTTTTTATCATTACACATAGCATTTTCCCTATGTGTAATGATAAAAAAAAAATTGTCAATGCATTAGCGATATAGTCACTGTATAGTAGACACTCGTATTTTGACAAGCAGGAACAGTGAGCTGTCATAAGATTTTTATCAGTCAATTTTCGTTAAACTTTTTATTCAAATTTTAAAATAAAAATTGAGTTTGTAGCAGAAACACTGTACGATACACGTGTTAAAATGTTATTTTATTTGGCTTATTTTAAATTGCTCCAGTTCCTAATCACCCTCGTGTCGCAAATCTTACTCGCAAAATAAAATAGCACTTTTAACAATTATATCGTAAATAACTAATTTTGTACAATTTTTCTTACAATTTTAAAATTCGAAATATATCACGTCGTCAACATCATAATTGCTACATTAACGTTGATACAAATAAAATAATATTCTGGAGATCCGTTTCTCTTACTTCTACCATAAATTATTTGTACGGAAAAATTAAACTTTGCAGCGTACATAAAACCTTTTACATTTATTACGAAACTGTTAAAATTTAGCGCGAAAGTATTTGATTCGGCAATAATACTTGTACTGGTAACACTGGGCGATACAGAGCAAAATAAAGCTTAGAAGAATTAGGTTATGTTTTTAATAAAGAAAATGCAGAATATCACTTGGAACAAAATAATTAGTTTATTATAACAATTAAACGAACTTAAATGTGAAGTCTAATATCATAACAAGTTCTCGAAATGTCCACCTTGTCTTTCAAGGCAATAAGCAAGGCGATCTTGAAAGCAACGAAGTGTATTTCTAATAAATTCTGGCCTTATTCCATTACATGCAGTACGTATACGCTCTTTTAGTTCATTCAAGTTGCGTATTCGTACATTGTTGTAAATTTTACTTTTTAGGTAACCCCAAAGAAAATAGTCATTTGGAGATAAATCAGCTGATCTCGGGACCAAATCTACCAATCCACTGTCTTTGAAATAAGTTATTTAAAAAATTCCTGATAGCGTTAGTAGATTGTGGCGGGGCCCCATCCATTTGGAACCAGGGTTCATCAACATTCATCATATCAATTGATGGAATGATATGGTCTCTCAACAAATGCAAATATTTCACTGCAGTGAGGTTACCGTCAATAAAAAATGGGCCAATAAGTCTATCACTTATTATTCCAATCCAGACATTAACTTTTTGAGGGTACTGTGTTTGGGTCAGGTTTTGAGCATGAGGATTTGTACGGGACCAGTACCTAATGGATTAATGGATAGGAAATTTAATAATTTTTCATGGATAAATGTAGGGTACAAACCGAAAGTTCTGAGAGTTGACTTCACCGTTTATGGTAAATGTAGCCTCATCAGTAAAAATTATTTTATTTAAAATTTCTTGGTTTTCATTTAACATGTTAAACATTATTTCACAAAACTCAGTTCGTTTTATCTTATCCTCTTCGAAAAGCTCTTGATGATTTGATATTTTGTATGGCCTGTATTAAAATTCTTTCAGAGTTTTGTATACCGAACTGTACGATACTCCAAAATGTTTAGCTACATCTAAAAGCGATCCTACAGGCCGTTCCTCTACGTAACACAGCATATTTAATTTCATGTCTTCTATTCGAACATGATTGGTTCTATTTCTTTTTTTGTGAGAATTTAGAACACAACCATCTTCTTGAAATTTTTTAAAAAAGCTCAGAATTGTTTTTGCACAAGGTATAGGCCTATCTGGATAATTGACGGAAAACATGTCTCTAACTTGCCTTAAACTATTATTTTTCTGGTACCACATTACTATTGCCACCTTTTCATTTCTGTTGTATTTATCCATGATTTATAAATAAATTATCTATTTTTTAATAAAATGTATTTAATTTATGACTTATGTTTGAATAGAATTCAGAAATATTAGACATAAAAAATGTTTTTCCCGTCATGGCAACCTGATTTAAAAATTAAGGTATGCTATAGTGGAGGCAATCCTTAAACCGTTGCACGTCATTACTCGTTAATGACGTCATATACTGCAGCGTAGTCAAGTCTGTTTGAAAAATCATATGATTTGCACGCCATTTTAATGTAAACAAATTTGACATATAAATATCTGAAAAATATAATTGTGTATTGTAAATTTTATAATTTTTTGGGTGGTACGGTTTTTAAAAAATGAATGACGTGCAACGGTTTAAGGATTGCCTCCACTATATACGTAAATTCTTCATTGGTGTATAACTGGTTGTCTACTATACAGTGACTATATCGCTAATGCATTGACAATTTTTTTTTTATCATTACACAGGGAAAATGCTATGTGTAATGATAAAAAAAGAGCCCGGTATGTTTGTTAGCCAACAGAGAGTTAAATTGATATTGGTGAATACGGCCGTTATTAGATTGATTTTAGTGTGAGTGATATAACTCTGTTACCTATATTTAATTCCGTGTGTGTTGTATATACCATTGGTTTACACAAATTAGTAATTTTGATGGCTGACCAAATTGAAAATAATTATGGTGTGAATAACACATTGCTTTCCTTAAATATATCCAGTATTAAGGAAAAAGACGATTTTGTAGATAATAAAGTCGACGTCTCTGAAACTATTATTACTGTAAATAATTTAGAACTACAAGACCGCGTAAGAAGGCATGTAGAGATGAAAGAGTATGAGGCAACTGCTATTGTGGATAATATTAAGGTAGAATTGACATCATATGAAGGACAATATAACATAGCAAATGACAATGTTAAAACAGAGGAAGGAATAGGTCCCATTGATGTAAAAATTGAATTTGATAATGGACTACTATGTAAGTAATTAACTTTCCGCTAAATAATTAAAAATAACTTCATATTGTATTTATACTTCGTAGGCTGTTTCTACTTTATTGAAAGTGCTATTATACTGTTTTAAAAAATGTTTTGTCATTATAAACTAAATATTATTTGAATTTTCAACTTATACATATATTAAATAGTAAGCTTGTCTTGGTTTAATAGCCAAATAAATATTTAGTCCTTCTTGAATGTATGCAAATATGTTACTTACTTTTTAATTTGTTTAAATTTTACCACCAGATTGTGAAGATTGTCAGGCATATTATGAAGATTATTGCATCGAGTGTGGAATGCTTGTACATATTTTGAACAGAAATGCTTCAGATAATTTAGATAACAAAATACGAGAAGAATTACCAAGTGATATTTTAGAAATTCAGCATTTGTTTGGACAGTTTGGAATATTGGCTTCAAAAGTTATTCCTGAAGGTGTAAAATTTGGTCCTTTTACTGGACTTTCTAGAACAGAGTGTGCTTGGAGAATAAAAGGAGGGAGATTTGTGTTTGACAAGGATAGATCAAGGTATTTAAATTGGATGCAGTACATTAACTCTTCCACAAATATTCTTGAACGAAACCTAATTATCTTTCAATATGAACATTATCTATACTATCAAAGCACTCGTCAAATTCTACCTGGTGAAGAATTGCTAGTATATTTTGGTGAAAAATTTGAAGAAGGCCTGAATAAAAATGTTGAAGTGGATTTTATTCCCACAACAGAATATATTAGTAAGGATGTATTTGCTTGCACATTTTGCTGCCTTGGATTTAGCTCAAAATCATATTTGGCTAAACATAAAGAAAAATGTCCCGGCGATGCAGGTAGTGATTTTTCAATTAAAGGTATGTCAAATATCAAATTTGAGAATTATAGCTTATTATTATTAAAAGCTCACTTGACAAAAATTTTTGAGGCTTATAGATTTTCTTGTTTGATTATTGTTTTCAAAGTGATTAACAGTATATAAGTCTTGTTAAAATAGTTCTTCTTTGAAAATTAAGAAAATAATTTAATACATAGTATTTGTTTTAATATAATGTTTACATTATGGTTTCTAAAATAATTATTGTGTATGAATTTTTCAGTGTCTTGGGGTGCCATGTTATATGATTATATTCTAGTGTGTTTTTATGTGGTTTCAGAACTTATGCAGTGCCCATTTTGCAAAATCCACTTTGGTCAGAAGGAATATTTGGAACGTCATTATGCCTACTGCTCTGAAAGAAATGACAGGTATGATTTGCTTTCATATCTTTTTATTGATATAGTACCATATACTAATGATGTTTTGAGGTGGACAATAATTAATTAATGGAGCATTTATTAAGTTTTTTACTTAATATTTAATTTAATATACTAAGTTGTGCAATTTAGTTGTTAGTTTTTAATTATATTTATTTATTTAATAATATAAGCAATTAAAAGTACTATGGCAAAGTGGTATTTTTAAATGCAGGCTTCACAACTTAAGAATTATCAAATCTACGCAAAAGTAAATTTTGGAAGAATTTTATTAAGAGTTTCTCGAAATTCCTACCTGAAGTAGGTCTTTTACTCTTATCGAAAATCAGTTTTTTTGCGAATATTTTTGTTATTATTGTGTAACACATATCTTGAGGTTTATAATATAATAATAATAATATATGTTTATTTTGGAATTGCTATTATTTTACATTATATGACATAACAATACATTATTGTTTACCTGAAACAATTTAACCTAAAAAAATAAGAGTAATAGTATATTATTCAACAAGCGTGTAATGATGGCTATTACCCACGAAGATGAAATTGCAACACGAGCCGTCAGGCGAGTGTTGTAACATCTGAGTGGGTAATAGCCATTATACGCGAGTTAAATACTATACTTTATCCACAACTTAAATGTTGTTCAAAAAATACGAAAGATAAAGAACAATATTTCTTTCTAGAAACGCTGTCAAAAGTTGACAGTTTGACACGGCAAACTTAAAAAAAAATACGATTTTATGCATACCGCATATTCACAACTATATATGTTTGTTCAAAAATACAAAAGATAAAGAGATAAAGGAACAACATTATTTATTAATAGTGACGTTTTTAATACACAAAAAATTAATTTTTATAATAATTATTAATCGTTACATTACAGTTGCTAAAATTCATATACACCGCTGGTCTGAGCAGATTTGGAATGCGGCTATCAGTAGAAAACGCGCACAGTGTTGCCTTATGTATTTGAAACATTTTTCCCGGTATCGACTTATAGACTATGCACTAACGTAATGTAAACATTAAACATTTTGTTGTTGTGCATTGGTTAGGTCAGGCTAGATAAACGTCAGTGAACGTCATGTAAAGGTTACGAGTGCATTTAATGCTTCCGTATAGCGCCCTTTTGTTAACGGTAATTTATATTTTATCGAAAATAAGTAATATCACACTGGAGAGAAGTGAAAAAATACAAACAGAACACAATAATCAGTTTAGAGGTAGCAACGTTTTAATAAAATTAGAATAATTCTGCGTAAGCAATGGTATTAATGTAAAAAGATCGCTAGAAAATTAAACTAAAATATTCTTGGAAAATTAAATTACAAAATTAAACTACCGTATATTAGAATTAAACTAAAATGTTTTTTAAACTAATTAGTAAAAGGAAAGATTTTATTTTATAAAATTTAGTACAAAAATTCTATAAATATTAATGGAGTAGATGTTCAAATAAACCGCCTGCTTGCTCTTGACAATAACCAAGCCTATAGTAAAATTCATTCCGTACGTTGGCAAGTGTTTCAGGCAATATACTATTGGCAGTGTTGACAATCTTTTGCCGTAATTCTTCCAAATTTCTAGCTTGCTCATGCGCATATGTATAAACTTTTTCCTTGATACAGCCCCAAAAGAAAAAATCTAACGGCGTTAAATCGGGCGAGCGAGGTGGCCATTCTATCGTGCCGCCTGAACCTATTATACGGTTAAGAAAAGTTTGTTGAAGAAATTGCCGTACAATCCGTGCAGTGTGAGCTGGACAGTTATCCTGTTGAAACCAAATCTCTTCAACATTAACATTGAGAGCACGAACGGCCGGCATGATATTAGTTTCGAGCAATTGCAAATATCTGGCTGCTGTAAGTGTACCATCAATAAAAAATGGACCAATAATATGATCACCCAATATACCGGCCCATACATTCAATTTTTGAGGATATTGGGTACGAAGGGGCAAAAACAGATGTTTATTTTGCTTTGACCAATATTTAGTAATCATTGGATTAGAACGACCATGTAAATAGAACGCAGATTCGTCCGTAAATAAAATGTTTTGTATAAAATTATCATTTTCGACGACTCGTGCCATTACACTTTCACAAAAGTAATGCGCCTTACTTGATCTCCAAGAAAAATTTCCTGGCGTTTTTGTATGCTGTAGCTACGATACCCTTGCCTATTCAAAAACTTTCTAACAGTACGCGCTGGGATATCAACCTGTTCAGATATTTGCCGTGATGAACATGGTTCATTTTGCTCAACAGCACTACATACATTAACTTCCCGTTGTTCCCTTTCCTCGTTCAGTATCCGTATACGACATCCTTTGCTCTTCTCAATGCATTTATGGCAGTCCGTAATACATCCAACAGATTCGAATTTATGAACAATGTTCAAAACTGTTTGAACGGCAGGGACGGGTCTATTTTCAAATGAAAATATGAAACGACCAACTACTTCCTGTGCTGTACTACCTGAATAGTACCATTTAATTATTTGAATTCTTTCTTCCGTAGTGTACAACATCTTAGACAGTGTCAGTAACTCAAAATCAAAGAAAACTGTCCGCGTGAATATACGATTTTCTATTAAATGTCATTTGTGTCATTATTAAGTACTGTCATAGTTATGATGCCGGACTAAATTATATTGGCAACCTCGCTTGCTACCATATGTACGAAATACATGTATTTTATCCCGCATTCTAATAGTAAACAGACCAGCGGTGTATATATAAGTATATTTATGAAATGTCAAATTTGACACAACGATGGAGTAATATTATTCCATCGAAGTGTCATTATTATTCAACAGTATTTAGTAATGCATGGCATTACTTGATAGAAATCGCTTATTTAATACATACCATAAGACCGCGTGCGTCTGCATTATCGCGATACCTGTAGGGTGAGCGAAACAGATAGAGATGTCTGTGTATTAGAACGGTAAACAAGTAGACGCAGTGTTATACTGGATTACAACAGAGCTAGTATTTCGCATATGCCTATGATGCACTCGTATTGTCCAAAAAATCGACATTTATACGGTGTAGTCGGGCAGTCGCTTCCACATATGGGCGTCAGTTCGAGTTTTATTATTGCTTAAGAATAACATTTTTTTAGCTAATTACAGGTTAATTGCAATGTTGAATTAAAATTCTGTTTTAAGAAGTAAATATTTTATGTTTCAGTATTTTATTATAGTTGAGTTTTTAGATTATAATATTTGTTGAAAAATATTATTTTAGTTAAGAAGTTTTTTTTATTTTAAAGTCTAGGAGTTATTTATTATTTATTTTTGCTCTTTTATGTTGTTTATGAAGCTGTGATGAGTTACTTCACTGACATATTATCAGTGATTATCTGATGCTTCAAACAACTACAAATAATTACTTACAACGGGAACGCAATACATATTACATTGCTTTTCACTTGATTTGCCTACGAATACATTTATACGTATAACTTATACGCCCGCTGTCGGTGTGGCAATTCAAGTTGGCACGCCCATTTATAGTCGACCAGTAGTTACTAATACATGCATCGCGCTATGAACGGCGGCCACACGGTATATTACTTAATAGTTGTGGATAATAGTATATTATTCAACAAGCGTGTAATGATGGCTATTACCCACGAAGATGAAATTGCAACACGAGCCGTCAGGCGAGTGTTGTAACATCTGAGTGGGTAATAGCCATTATACGCGAGTTAAATACTATACTTTATCCACAACTTAAATGTTGTTCAAAAAATTCGAAAGATAAAGAACAATATTTCTTTCTACAAACGCTGTCAAAAGTTGACATTTTGATACGGCAAACTTAAAAAAAAATGCGATTTTATGTATACCGCATATTCACAACTATACAGGGTAAGTTTTTTTGAATGTTTAGCATTGGGATCTCAGAAACTACAGGAGATAGAAAAACGCTTAAATGGGGAAAGATGCGCAGTTTTACGAATTTGATTTAAAACTGCTTTTGTTTCTCCGATAACTTTCATGGCTTATTAGATATTCAAAGAAAACTAAATTTTACGTTTTTCTTTAAACATGCTTAGCATCGTTAATAGTAATTTTAGAGAAAAAGTGTTCAGACAAAAGTTTTAGATAATTTTACGCCACATAAAACTATGTAGCTAATATTTTTTTTTCGTTCACCATTATCGAGTTATGACACAAACTTGTGTTTTTTTAAATGGAAACCATAGTTGGTTTTGACATCATTAAAAAGCTTATTTTTTGCTGATTACAATGATATAAGGTTTGATATGGTTATTTTAAAAAATAAAGAGGATATAGACATTTTTATGGTTTTTATGGAAAACAATTGAATTTCGAACTGATAAAATACAAACCAAACGAAAACTTATTTTGAAATCTTATGTAGTAATAAAATGAAAACTATAAGAACTTTTATTAAGGGCACACAACATTATTAATGTTCAAAGATACCTCCATTATTATTAATACACAAATTGCATCTCTTCACAACAGAATTTGTAGCATTGCGTACTTTACGCCTACCAATGTTATTAAAAGCAACTAAGACAGCTTCTCTTAAATCGTCGATTGTTTCATATGTTCTTTTGTATACTGTGTCCTTTAGTACACCCCACAAGAAAAAATCCAAAACTGATAAATCAGGGGATCTAGCCGGCCTTTCAATGGGTGCATTTCGTACTATCCATTGATTACGGAAGTTCAAATTTAAATAATTTATAACATTCAGTTGATTGTGCGGAGGCGCTCCGTTATGTTGAAACCATTGCATTGCTCGGGTTCTTAAATTTAAATTATCTAACATTTCCTCGAAATCTTGTAAAAAATTAAGATAACGATTGCCAGTTAGTGATCCATCAAAAATAAAAGGAGGAAGAACAGTTGATCCTATAACACCACCCCAAACATTAAACCCAAATTTAATTTGTGGTCTCCTATGTTCAACGTGAAGCGGATTTGTTTGAGACCATATTATGTGCTCATTGTGCCTATTAAACATTCCACAATTTGTGAAACGAAATTCATCAGTCCATAATATTTTCATTGAGCAGTGTGGATCGTTTTGACACTGATCTTTAAACCATCTACAAAAAGCTATTCGTCTGATGTTATCACCTTCATGTAAAGTTTGTGATACTGATAATTTGTAGGGACGAAATTTATGCTTCTTCAACACTCTGACAATAGTGCGTTGAGAGGAGCCCATTTCTGTTAAAATTTGTCGGGTCGATATAGATGGATTCTGAGCGACACATGCTAATATGTTTATTTCTCTATCTTCATCCATCCCTTTTTTTGATTTTGGTTTAACGAACGAACCATAATCTGCTAAATTATCCCATAATCTCTTAAAAGTAGGTAGCCACGGCTGACATCGATCAACATAATTTTTAAAATAAACTTCAGCAACTCTAGTAGAATTTCTCTGGCACTGAATGTAACATTCAACCATATCACGCTTTTCTACGTTAGAAAATTCCATAGCCAATGCAAACTTATGATTAACGGCCGTTTACACCGCTTATAGTTAGGTTACAATTAAATTAATTAATAGTTAATTGTCAATTAAGAGATTATGGGATAATTTAGCAGATTATGGTTCGTTCGTTAAACCAAAATCAAAAAAAGGGATGGATGAAGATAGAGAAATAAACATATTAGCATGTGTCGCTCAGAATCCATCTATATCGACCCGACAAATTTTAACAGAAATGGGCTCCTCTCAACGCACTATTGTCAGAGTGTTGAAGAAGCATAAATTTCGTCCCTACAAATTATCAGTATCACAAACTTTACATGAAGGTGATAACATCAGACGAATAGCTTTTTGTAGATGGTTTAAAGATCAGTGTCAAAACGATCCACACTGCTCAATGAAAATATTATGGACTGATGAATTTCGTTTCACAAATTGTGGAATGTTTAATAGGCACAATGAGCACATAATATGGTCTCAAACAAATCCGCTTCACGTTGAACATAGGAGACCACAAATTAAATTTCGGTTTAATGTTTGGGGTGGTGTTATAGGATCAACTGTTCTTCCTCCTTTTATTTTTGATGGATCACTAACTGGCAATCGTTATCTTAATTTTTTACAAGATTTCGAGGAAATGTTAGATAATTTAAATTTAAGAACCCGAGCAATGCAATGGTTTCAACATAACGGAGCGCCTCCGCACAATCAACTGAATGTTATAAATTATTTAAATTTGAACTTCCGTAATCAATGGATAGTACGAAATGCACCCATTGAATGGCCGGCTAGATCCCCTGATTTATCAGTTTTGGATTTTTTCTTGTGGGGTGTACTAAAGGACACAGTATACAAAAGAACATATGAAACAATCGACGATTTAAGAGAAGCTGTCTTAGTTGCTTTTAATAACATTGGTAGGCGTAAAGTACGCAATGCTACAAATTCTGTTGTGAAGAGATGCAATTTGTGTATTAATAATAATGGAGGTATCTTTGAACATTAATAATGTTGTGTGCCCTTAATAAAAGTTCTTATAGTTTTCATTTTATTACTACATAAGATTTCAAAATAAGTTTTCGTTTGGTTTGTATTTTATCAGTTCGAAATTCAATTGTTTTCCATAAAAACCATAAAAATGTCTATATCCTCTTTATTTTTTAAAATAACCATATCAAACCTTATGTCATTGTAATCAGCAAAAAATAAGCTTTTTAATGATGTCAAAACCAACTATGGTTTCCATTTAAAAAAACACAAGTTTGTGTCATAACTCGATAATGGCGAACGAAAAAAAATATTAGCTACATAGTTTTATTTGGCGTAAAATTATCTAAAACTTTTGTCTGAACACTTTTTCTCTAAAATTACTATTAACGATGCTAAGCATGTTTAAAGAAAAACGTAAAATTTAGTTTTCTTTGAATATCTAATAAGCCATGAAAGTTATCGGAGAAACAAAAGCAGTTTTAAATCAAATTCGTAAAACTGCGCATCTTTCCCCATTTAAGCGTTTTTCTATCTCCAGTAGTTTCTGAGATCCCAATGCTAAACATTCAAAAAAACTCACCCTGTATATGTTTGTTCAAAAATACAAAAAATAAAGAGATAAAGGAACAACATTATTTATTAATAGTGACGTTTTTAATACACTAGACATTAATTTTTATAATAATATTAATCGTTCCCTTATATACAGTTGCTAAAATTCATATATACATAAGTATATTTATGAAATGTCAAATTTGACACAACGGTGGAGTAATATTATTCCATCGAAGTGTCATTATTATTCAACAGTATTTAGTAATGCATGGCATTACTTGATAAAAATCGCGTATTTAATTTACTTAATAGTTGTGGATAAACAGACTTATGGACTAATATACTACTTACATTACAACATTACAAATATTACACAATGTCACATTGTACACATTTACATATACAAAAAATGACATATTTCAAATATTTCAAGTATGTATTATAATTATGAATCTTGCATTAAATATACTTAATTTCAGACTTTTGTGTTCCAAGAATTCATTGATAATTAGGACAGTTTCTGTCAAATGCTGTATGGTTAACATCCAAATCAGTTTTTAATTTTACTACCATGCTCATACAATGTTACGCCCTTGCCGTGTATACGTAAAGATTTGGCCACAAATGTACAGGTAGAAGGCGCAATAAAATGGCGCTGTCGGAAACTAAAATATGTTCATCCGTTCGGCAATATGAGAATGAGCCCGTTTGTCTGAGTCAAAATATCTGCAGCTCCGCACAACAAACACTTGTGAAAGTTTATTAATTAGTCTTACATAATAATATAATAATGTTACAGTTATATATATTCTCTTGTTGCCTACAGATGGCGTTCGAGAATACAAATGTACAGTATGTTCACATATTCAACACGCCTCCTTACATTTGTTTTCTCTTTGTTTTACACATATATTCAATATTATTGCTTAACCTAGTCCTTACATTAGTCTTAACATATCTCTATATTTTCTGAATTTACCTTAATTATACTAATAATTCCCTTTTCATAATTTTCATTTATAAAGTGGTATTGTACCTCTATGTGTTTTGAATTCTTTGTAAAATTTCCATATTTTGCAATTACTATTGCTCCTGAATTATCCTCATATATTTTTACAGGTTCTTTTATTTCTATATGGAAAACTTCTTCTAGCATGCCTCTTATGAATTTTACATTAGTAACTGCTTCCGATAAAGCTACATATTCTGCATGAGTCGATGATTTTGTTACTGAGTTTTGTTTTTGTGTTTTCCAGAAAATTACATTATTGAACAATCTTATAACATACCCTGTGGTCGATTTTCTATCGTTATGGTCTCCTGCCCAATCAGCATCAACCATACAATCCATTATTTCGGTTTCATTATTTCTAGTGTAGGTTAATTTTAATTCTTTTGTAAGGTATAAATATTTCAAAATTCTTAATGCATATTTGTAGTGTGTTTCATCATAGCAATTTTGAAATCTACTTAAATAGTTCACGCTATAGGTAATATCTGGTCTCGTTCCAGTACTAATATATAAAAGTTCGCCAATTAAATTTCTATATTTTATTCTTATATCAGCTTCAATTGCAGGTTCTAAGTTTAAGTTTACTTCCATTGGTGTATTGTACAGTTTTGCATTTTCCAAATTGTATTTTTTATTTAAAGACTCAATATACTTTTCTTGACTTAAATACATATAGTTTTCCTTATTATTATACTCAATATTAATACCAATGTAATTCTTAACTTTCCCTAAATCCTTCATATTGTAATGATTTGATAAATTTTGTTTAACATGATTGATCTTTTCCTGATTTGCCGAGCATATTAACAAATCATCAACAAATAATAATATATAAATTGGGTCCTTATCATTATAGTTAACATACAAACAATAGTCACTCTCGCATCGTTTAAACCCTAATTTACTTATGAAGTCATTGAAGCATTCATACCATGATCTAGGACTTTCCCTCAGACCGTACAGAGATTTTAATAACTTGTAAACCTTATTTGTACCGATTTTATACCCTTCTGGTTGATTAACATAAACTTCAGAAATAATCCGTCCATTCAAAAAGGCTGCTTCTACATCCATTTGTTCTATTAATAAGCTATTGTGACAACAATAAGATAATAATATTTTTAATGTTTGCATCCTCACTACTGGTGAGTAGCAATTTTCTCTCTGATCCTCCTGCTGAAAACCCTTAACCACTAATCTTGCCTTGTATAGGTTCTCATCTTTCCTTTTGTAAATCCATTTTACATCAATTACACTTTTATCTTTAGGTCTTTGAACTAGTACCCATGTTTTATTTTTTATGAGATTTTCTATTTCAGAATTCATAGCATTTTTCCACTTTTCTGACTCTTGGGACTCAATCGCCTCCTCAAAGGTATTTGGTATGTTAGCATCGCAGTAATTTACATGTATGTAATTAGTTTCAAAGTCATCATTAAAATATTTACTATTAGGTTTTCTATTTCTTGTAGGATGCGTGACTACTGACTCATCTTTCATTACTTCAGGTTTACTATTGTGATCTGTTGAGCTTTCATATTCACCATTATCATTTCTTGTTTCTTCACTTTCATCGTCATTTTCTGATAAACCTATGCATTTTATTCCCTGTTCTATTACATCAACGTGCCTAGCATTTATAACCCTGTTGTTAACTAAAACTCTATATCCTGTTTCAGTATATCCCAATAATATTCCTAATTTCGCTTTATCGTCCCACTTTGACTTTCTTAATTGTTCTGGTATTCTAACAAAGACTCTGCTTCCATAAACTTTTAAATATTCAACATTAGGTTTTTCATTTAGGAATATTTCATATGGTGACTTTTTCTCTATCGTATTCGCTAACGTTCTGTTTTTTAAATATGCGGCTGCTTTTATAACTTCAGGCCAAAACATTCTACTTACTCTAGCTTCTTTTAACAAACACCGTGCTACATCCATTATTGACCTATTGTATCGTTCAGCTACACCATTTAGCTCATGAACATAAGGTGGGCATGTAATCATGTGAATCCCTTTTTCCCTAATAAAATTGTAAACACTAGCATTTAAGTATTCTTTGCCATTGTCGCAAACCATTTTTTTTATTCTTTTACCTGTCATATTCTCAACTAAGTTTACATAGTCGACAAAACAGTTATATACTTCAGACTTTTTGATAATGCAATAAACTTTGGCTAATTTACTATAGTTATCTATAAATGTTAAAAAATATCTTTCACCACAATTACCTACAGTTGGGTGAGGCCCATTTATATCAGTGTGTACAATCTCTAAAATTTCTTTCGCTTGACTTCTGTTATTTTTAAAAGGTAAGTTTGTCATTTTACTTTCTATACATACAGCACATTTTACATATTCTAATTCTAATTCTTTTGGCAAACCGATTAATACTTCGTCTTTACATAGTTTATCTAGATATTGAAAATTAACATGTCCTAAAGTTCGATGCCATTTTTCTTTAATGGTTATTTTATTATTACTAACTACATTTGCACTAACATTTTCATTCTCATTATTCATAATAAAACTTGTCATGTGATATAAATTTCCTTGCTTAATTGCTATTGCAATTAGTTCTTTATGCTGATTATAAATTTTTGCATTATTACCACAAGAAACTATTTTATTTTTAAGCGTAACTTTAGAATAACTAATTAGATTTTGTTTCATATCTTTAACATAGAATACATTATGTAGAGTTATTTCATTAGTTTTATTATAAATTTGAAACATTGCTTTTATTGTAGTGTTTTTGTTGCTGTTAGTATACGTCCGTCACCTAATTTTACATTAATTGTTTCATTCAATATTTCATATGTATCAAAAATAGAATCGTCATTCACAATGTGATCTGTACATCCACTATCGAGAATCCAATTTATTTCAATTTTATAATCTAACCTAGTTCTATCGGTGTTTACTTGTAAAGTATTTACCTCAGTGATAAATGCGTTTCCATGTGTGCTGTGTTGACCTCGGTGATTCCATGAAGTAGTAGTAGTGGCTGCACCTCTATTGTGGCTATTTCTTCCACGACTATATTCTCCATGTTGATAACCTCTGCTGAAACTTCCTTGATAGTTAGAGTTCTCCCATTATAAGAAATACATGTACGTCATAATGCGCTATGAACGAAAGCGCGTTCGGACGAGTCGCTTGCAAATTTGTGGGTAAGGTCTGCTCTCATAGTGCGCATCTTACGAAGTGACGTACATGTATTTCTTATAATGGGAGAACTCTACCTCTAAATTGCCCATTTCCACGACCTCGTACTTGTGAACACTCCCTCGGTCTATTGCCTGGTCTGCTATTTGTATAACATCTGCCCCTAACTTCCATAGAAAAAGCATTTGAATGTTGTTTTTGTGGCTTATTATTTTGTTCTTCAATACTTTTTAATTTAATTTTTGATTTTAAATATTCCACTGTTCGTTCTTCTTCCTTTATTACGTCAATTAAATCTCCAATATAGCTGTACGAAGATGGTAGTGCTCTTAACATATAACTTAATTTTTCTTGTTCTGTTATTTTACCTCCAGCTGATTTTAATTCATTTGTGGCTTTTTCAAATTCATCAAAAAAGGTTGTTACATCAGTAAAATCTTTCTACTTAATACTTTCCAAATTATTTCGACACACAATCTGTAATGCAGTTGATTCCTTTAGATACATTTCCTCAAATTTTTTAATTATTTTATATGTAGAGTCAAGGTCTCCAATGTATTCAAGTTGTTTATTTGAAATGGAGCTATAAATAAAATTTGTTGCTTTTATATCGTCATGTTTCCATTCCTCTTCGGCATCGGCTTGTGTTTTTTCTCTTACAGCCGGATCTTTGCACTTTTTAAATTCAAAAAATTTTAATATTCTTCTTTTCCAATTTGCATAGTCAGCACCATCAAAAATTGGTATTATGACCTCGTCCACTTTTACAAATGCCATGATTCTTTTTTCTTATGCGTTTACTATTTGCTTCTTTATCTGTATTTATTTTCGTTTGATCCTTTAATATACTATGTTACTTTTCACAACTACCGATTGCTACCATGTTGTAATAATAAGAGGTCCATTTATATGTTTTATATTAACTTTATTAATTAGTCTTACATAATAATATAATAATGTTCTACGATCTAGATACACATCTTTACAGTTATATATATTCTCTTGTTGCCTACAGATGGCGTTCGAGAATACAAATGTACAGTATGTTCACATATTCAACACTTACCTTTAAAAAACCCTAGGTATGCTGTTGAATATGGAGGGGAGATCTGCCTCTTGCTCGTCGGTGTGGGCATAGGTCTATTAGAATACTGATGGATGAAATATAGGCGCCAGCTCCCTTTTCAAATGATACCACCCCAAAATGTCTCTAGATCCGGAAGCAAAATCAAAAATGAATACCCAGGTAGTAAAAATGTAAGACAAACGACAAAATCAAAGCAAAACAATTTTAATTGACTACAAAACATAGATCGGTGCAAGTAATTCAAAAATAAAACGAATTAGGTCGTTGCTTAAAATTCAACACCCTGACTAGGGGATCATAAACACCCATAAAATAAATGTATGTATACAATTAAAAAAAGAAATATGAACAGGCCGTAATTAAAAATAAGGTAAATCTAGATGCAATTGATTGAGAAATAAGTCAGAATTAAATTGACACAATGTAATATATACTAAAATAAACATGTGTCCTAATTTTTCGGACACCTATAATAATAATAATAATAATAATAATATTTGTTACTACCAGAACAAGATATTACATTACATTCCACTACATATGTACAATATTACAATGCATATATTTTGAGGAAGACGTCAAAGGTGTGAACTGTTTGTGTTGTATATGGAGTGTATGAGAGTGTGTATGAAAGTGTGTATGGGAGAAATGTGTAGCAGACTGTTGTCTAGGTGTTTGTGTATGTCGGTGGCCTGTTTAATGTGGCTTGGTTAAAGTCTCTTCGTATGTTCCTCGAACTCCTCGACTGTATAGAATTCATTTTGCAGGAGACATTCTTTCGAGATGCTTCTTAAAAACATAGTACGGTTTGTCCATCCAATCCGTTGGTAGTCCATTTAGCAACTTTAGGTGTCTATGTTGGTTATCTGTAGTCGCTATCCTATGGCTGGGGATTTGAACCTGGTAGTCTGATCGTAGATTGTATTTTGTCGACATACTCTTTCTTTCTAATTTAGGGAGCTCAATTCTTGCTCTAAGTAGTTGTTTGTAAATGTACTGTTCTTGATGAATAGTGGTTTACAGTGTGTTTGTTGGCTTACTTGCTCCAGAGCTCGTATGGCCTTCTTCTGCATAACGAAAACGTCATGTGCATGAGCCGATTCACCCCATAATTCAATTCCGTAGGTCATTCGTGAGTGGAACAGCGTATGGTATACTAAAGTCGCTGTTTCTTTATTCGGTATCGTTCTCATTCTTCTGATGGCGTACAGTGCACTTGACAGCCTCGTAGTTAGGTCATTGACGTGGTCCCTCCAGGTCAGTCTAGTATCGATAGTCATCCCCAGAAGTTTTGCACATCCGGCATTTCCTGGTGTTGAGGCGCGTTTCGACGTTATAGGCAGATACACTGTTTTAGTCTCATTCAACGTTAGCTTGTTTTGGATGAACCATGCCTTGGCCCCTTCTTGCACCTTTTCTACCTCCTGTGCGATTTGTTGTTCATTGTTGCCCCTACATACGAAAGTTGTATCGTCTGCGTACTGTACAGTTTTCGTCGTGATGTTCTTCGAAAGGTCGTTCACATATAGGCAGAAGAGAATGGGCCCCAGAATTGATCCCTGTGGTATCCCATGGTAGATCTCCCGCATGTCACTTAATTCCCCGTTCAGGCTTACAGCTTGCTTCCTATTTGTTAGATAGGAGTTGACAAGTTTCAGTATATTCCCTCTTAGGCCGTATCGTTCCATTTTTTGCAACAGAATATCCCCCTGCATACAGTCGAACGCCTTAGACAAGTCACACATTACCACCGTACAGTTGTCTCCTTCCTCTATAGCGTCCCATGCTGAGTTTAGTACTGCGAGAATAGCGTCTGTTGTTCTCCCAGTTCGGAAGCCGAACTGGTTGTCCGATAATAGGTTGTTTTTTACCAGAAATGATACCAATCGTGAAAGTATGGCAGCTTCCAAAACCTTTGCAACAGCAGGCAATACTGCTATTGGTCTGTAATTTCCTGGGAGCATTGACTGCCCAGACTTATAAATAGGTGCGACCCTCGCCACTTTCAAGTTGGGTGGTACCACTCCTTCCTGAAAGAATGCATTTATTATGTCAGCCAATGGTTCACCCAATGGTTGACAACATCTTTTGAGCATTTTTGTGTTCATACCGTAGGTAGACTAGGGAGTCTTTTGGTTTGAGATTTTTAATTAGCTGTTGTACTTCAGCTGTTGTTACTGGTGCAAGAAAGCAAGAATTTTTGTGGGATTCAATGTTACTGATGTCAAAGGTCGAGTTATTCCGGCCTATATCTCGCAGAAGACCATCTGCCACGCCACAAAAGTAATCGTTTAGAGCATATACAGACGTCGATCTGTTTATGGAGCAAGTTTCTCTATTTATAATTTGCCATGTGATTTTCTGGGTATTTTCGGATGAGTGTATTAATTGTAAGTAATTGTTCCGTTTTTCTTCTCTTGCTCGCAAGAGGTTGTATGCTTCCTGAATGAGCGCCATGGTTTCTTTTATTTGTCTGAGTTCATTCGAAATATAAACAGGTTTAATTTTCGTTGAAGTTCCAGCTAGTTTCTTCCTAGGAGGGAATGCGATATCCACACTTTCAATTAGTTTGTTGAAGAAAAATTCAAATTTTTTGTTTGTATCTTGTATGTGAAGTGAATCTGTCCATGTCTGCCCTTTGATTATTTCTTCGAAGTTTTGGTAGTTCCTTTGTGAGAGGATTCTGCTTTTTGTGTAGATAGGCTGTGGTTGGTTATTGTTACAGCTAGCGATGAAATTAATTACCTTATGATCCGATATTGGTGTTTCTATAGTATAGGCTTTGTATATTCCTGTGTTTGTGAATACATTAGGCGTTTTCTTTTGCTCACTTAAGATTAATCATACTAAGTATTTTTGATCCTTGCACGTTCTTCTGTGTCTCCCCACCCCACAAAACCTATCGCGATAAGTTTTCCCCTTTCCCCTCTGAATCATAAGTAATTTTGGATTCAATCCGCTTAATTCCATGTTTTTAAGAGGGGGAAATATGGCGTTTGACATATAACTAATAAACATAACCTTTGTGAATGAATTTTTGAAGTTTATGTGCGAGTAATATTTTAATCAAATATGAATATCCTGATGAAAGAAACAATCTTGGTAAGATAGGTAACATAAATGTATTTGGAATTTGGACCAGCTATTGTATTTTTAGAATATAATAGTGACAACACTTCCAACAATGAAAAGTGTAGAAAGTAGTGACGACAGTTCATCGAGCGATGAAGAACTCAATAAAGGCAGACAACATCATGTTCGCATAAAAAGTTATGTGCACAACATAGTTTAATGCGTATACTGACTTAGATTTTAAGTCACATTTCAGAATGCACCGAACCACAGTGTCAGTATTGATACGTAAGTAATTATGTAAGCAAATGTATGTAATTTGTTTCTACAACATGTTGTTTTAGAGAACTATGGGGTTCAAAAATCTATCACAAAAGGCGGATGGCCCAAAGTATCTGTTGAGAAAGTGGTACTGATGACTGTTTGGTATTTATCAAATACTGAAACATTTCGTGAAGTTTCTGACCGTTTTGGCATCACTACTAGCTGCTGCTACAACAGCATTGTAGATTATTTTAAATTTCTGATATTGAATAGCCATAACTACATTAAGTGGCCAAATCAAAATGAAGCAGATCTTTATTCAAGAGAATTTCATAAAAAGAGACAGTTAACAAATGTGATTGGAGCTATAGATGGCAGCCATATACGTATAAATCGACCAAGACTTCATCAAGAAGATTATTACAACCGGAAGTCATACCACAGCATAATAATCCAAGCAGTTGCCACCTATAATTTGCAATTTATAGACGTTTACATAGGAGAAGCAGGTTCCATGCATGATGCTAGAGTACTGCGGAAATCAAATTTATATCAGATATCTAGCGAACAACCTGCAACTTTATTTTATAATACGTATCATTTACTGGGAGATTCAGCATACCCTGCTTTGCCATGGTTGTTGCCACCACATAAAGACAATGGTCATTTGACTGACGAGCAAATATCTTTTAATTATAACCATTCGTCTACAAGAATGGTTGTAGAACATGCGTTTGGTCTTTTAAAACAAAGATTTAGAAGATTACAAAAATTTTGTAACTACAAAATTAATTTTATAATAAATGCTACATTTGTATGTTGCATATTGCATAATATTTGCTTGACCTCAGATGACACTTTTGATGAAAATTTTTATGATTCTGATAACTAACTTTTAAACTTTTTTTGAGAAAATAATTTGTATATTACATTTATTTTAAATTAAAACGTATATATATTTTTAACTCTATTCTTTTTATTAAATCTCAACAATTTTAAATATAATAAATAAAATTAAAATAAATTCTTATCAACAAAGAACATAGGTATTCTGCAAAAAATATTTTTTCACAAAAAAATATTCCTAACACCGCAATAAAAATAAATTTTAATGAATATATTCTGTATAAATACAAAAATTATTTATCCATACTTTTTAAAAGTTTTTCTAGAATATCTATTTTTCTTTTTTCTAATGAAATTTTTTCTTCTAGTTTTAGTAATTCCATGTGCCTTTTTTTTTGGAATCTTCTTTCTCAATAAAATATTTCCTTTTTATGTCTATATACTCCTTGTTTAATTGATTTAAGAATTTCCGCTTTCTTGGAACTTGTTCTATTTCAGATTCTGATGGTTCTGAAGTTTGTACACAATCTATCTCATAATTTTCAGTGTTTTCAACACTTAGTGCTGATATAGGTGTTGCACCAACAGATAATGTTTCTGTTGTTCTATTGACAGGTCGATTGCCAACAATTTCGTCAATTTTCTCAAAATATTTATATAATATAGCACCTTTACCTACCTGTTTGTTTTTGTGAATTATTGTCCTTTATTTTTCGATAAACCATCATTAAATTATGCCACTTCCTTTCAATTTTACTGACAGGTCTCTATAAAATACTATTATTTAGAATCATTTAATTGGCGAAAGCTATGAAAAAATTACATTATATTCATGCGAAGCCATTCTTTCAGCTATCATCGTCCACACACTCCTTCTTTTCTTTGCTTTGTTAAAATCATGTATATGATCTCCATATAAAGATATTAACAAGAGAGTTTCTTCAGTTGACCACAAGGAATCTCCACTTGTTCCCTCACCTGCGTCTTCTATTGGTAAATGCGATCCTGTGTGGTTTTCATCTAAAAATAGGTGTAGAATTTTTTATAGCATGTTATAGAAAATCACAATATTTTACCTGAGTTATTTATCAGCAGATTCTGTGTTTCTTCAGTTACCCTTTGCCCTAGTACATTTGGGATATCTTCACTTGCTTTTCCTAAAAATTGAATATAAATACCCATTGCCATTCTCTGAAATTAATATATTTTTACCTGCGTCATTTATCAACAAACTATGTATTTCTGCTGCTTTCTGTTCTAAAATTTAATGGCATATATTATTCTTTAATATACAATGCAACATTAAATAATTTTCTTTATCTGAGTTAGTTTTCCAAGTCGGTAACTTTTTAGTGGCGTTTTCAACTAATAATTATATATACATATATATGTAGTTAGCATAAAACGACATATTTCCGATAAAGTTATACTTACAAATTTCAGCATGATTCAATAAACTTTGGGCAAAAGTAACATCTAACAGAAGGAATAGTTTTAACACAAAAATAGATAAATAAACATGTATTTACCTTCTATTGCACGTTTATAATCGTCTTCATTTACTTTTAAAGTGTAGATTTTATTTGTTTGTGGATTTGTAATGTACAACACTTTTTCCATTATTTTACTATAGTATTTTTTTACTCAACGTGCGAAGGAGTTTAGGGTAACCTATACAGTGAGCTCAAAAAGGTTGGAATAAATTCAATTAAAATTCAACCTTTAATTTTTTTAAAAAACACTGGGACCCGTCAATTTTTATTTTTAGATGGGCATTTTTTAAACTCATTTTCGTTTATACAGGGTGACTCAAAAAAAAGATTTCATTTGACACTTCAATTTTTTTTAATTGAAACACCCATTTTTTATTTTATTTTCGAAATATACGTAAAATTTCAATTACATTTCATGTATTATAACCTAAGTCTAAGTTAAGTTAGCTTATTTCTTTTCATTTAAACTGTACATATTAGGAGTTAAACATAATCAAATTTACTGAAACTGTAAACATTTAAACATTAATACCATTTTTATCTGTTACCTAGGTTATTTAACATTGACGTTGAAGTTCATTCCCTGTCAAAAGTATTTAAACATTTGTATAAAAGTTCTAATAAAAGTAGTTTTTTTTAACTGTAAAATGGCACGAGTAAATGAAAGGGAGCGCATAGAAATACTAATGATGATTGGCTATGGAGATAGGATGCGTACCCAACTGGAAGTTTCCGAACTGTTCAACAATAAATACCCAAACAGAGCGCCTATATCTCAATCAACTATTAGTAAAATTGAAAAAAAATATAGGGATTTGGGGCATGTGAGAGATAATTATGTAAAAGGCCGGCCCACTATCTCAGAAGATGTGCAGTTGAATGTGCTATTATCCGTTGAAGAGAACAACCATAAAGTTAGTCGCGCTATTGCTGACGAGAACAAAATTAGTCAAGGATCTGTATTAAACTATTTACATAAAAATAAATGGTATCCTTATAAAGTTCAGTTAGTTCATGAACTAAATGAGGACGATCCAGATAGAAGAATGCAATTTTCCTCAATTTTCACGAAGAATTGTGTTCTCGGATGAAGCAACCTTTTGCCTAAACGGAACCGTGAATAGGCAAAATTTCCGTTATTAGGCTACAGAAAACCCGCATTGGATTATGGAGTGTCACACACAATACCCTCAAAAAGTAAATGTTTGGGCTGGGATTATTGGAAACAGAATTTTGGGTCCCTTCTTCTTTGACGGCACTTTGACTGGAGAAAGATATCTAGAATTTCTAGAATTCGATTTGAGCGCTTGCTGTAGTGTATCCAAATCCAGAAGATCCTGACATTCTCAATGATAGCTTATGGTATCAACAGGATGGAGCACCAGCCCATTTTACTCGCCCGGTGCGTGAATATTTAGATAGTGTTTTTCCTGGAAGGTGGATTGGTCGACGGGGCCCAATAGAATGGCCGGCCAGATCCCCTGATTTGACCCCGTTAGACTATTATCTGTGGGGCTACCTAAAATCTAAAGTGTATATCAACAGACCGAACAATATTGACGAACTTAAATCCCGAATAAGACAAGAAATGAGACTGATAGAACCTCAAATAGTGCTCAATGTTTTGCAAGAATTCGAAGATCGCCTCGGATATTGCTAGGATGTTGGTGGTGGCCAATTTCAACATTTATTAAATTAATATTTCACAATTTAATTACGAATCATTGAGACATTTATTATTTAGAATTAAATATTTTTTTTTTAAATTACATTGATTATTTTAGAAAAGAACTTAACTTAGACTTAGGTTATAATACATGAAATGTGATCAAAATTTTACGTAGAATCCGAAAATAAAATAAAAAATGGGTGTTTCAATTAAAAAAAATTGAAGTGTCAAATGAAATCTTTTTTTGAGTCACCCTGTATAAACAAAAATTCGTTTAAAAAATGCCCATCTAAAAATAAAAATTGACGGGTCCCAGTGTTTTTTAAAAAAATTAAAGGTTGAATTTTAAATGAATTTATTCCAACCTTTTTGAGCTCAGTGTATATTAAAGATAATGAAAATATCTAAATGACGTATCAATGTTTCTATTCTATAGATGCAGGCTTTTTCGTTGCTGAAGGATTGAGAATTATTAATCAGCGATCACGTCAAGTTAGCATAACTTATGTTTGGTTATGTCACGGAGGTTATGTTCATAGTTTATGGACAGGATTTGAACGAGTTATAGATGGCTCTGCATACACTTTATCCGTCGCTAACTTTTTTTGTTCTTTTACATTGCTACTTTTAATCCTTATTTGTAATCCTTCTAAGTTTTTAGGATTAATCTTACGGAGCAAAAGAAAACAGCTATTGTCTAATGTACTTTTTCTACTCCCATACTGTAATTGTATTATTAGATATGCCGAACCTGTACTATAAAGATGTTCATTACGATACAGATTTTCATTATGTTACAAGTTTATATCCAATAGGAACACAGATTTTTCATTACGATACAAGTTTATATCCAATAGGAATGCGACATTTCAATATTCAAACAATATTCAATATGGCGACTGCATATCTGACAGATATACAAATTAAATAAATGTGACAGTTCTCTGCAATTTACAAGTAAGTACTTAAAATTTGTGCTTTTTTGAAAATATAAACGGTAAAAATGAGGGATAATGACAGTGAAATGTAATAATTGACTCCACCAGAACTTATGGAACAAGCCTTAGTAGCCACGAACAATTTATTACCAGGCAAATTCACAAAAACGTACGGAAAATTTTAAAATAGTGTATGCAACTCGCATTTAATGGCTATTACGACACTCGTACTCATTACAATACTCGCCTTACGGCTCGTATTGTAATTTTTTTACTCGTGTCGTAATAGCTATCATTAAATGCTTGTTGCATAATATACTATTTCGATTCTCCCTGAATTCTCGTATGTTCATATACTGTGCGTGCTAATCCGAAAGATTGTAGTGTGTTTATTAGATCACGCGAATTCCTACTTTTGATTGACATATCTATGTTGAAATCGCCGCCGACGACTAGTTTTACATTGTTTTTAAGATGGTGTATTACATTTGTGAGCATTTCTTGCATTATTTCTAAAAAAGTTGAATGTCCTTTTCTGGTGAGCGGTAGCTGCATATTATAACCATGCTTTCCCTGCTCAAGTAAATTCCGCAAAATTCCGCTATTTTCTCTCTCGAGAAGTTCGATACTAGCTCAATCCTTTGATATTGTATCTCCTTTCTAACGTATATACATACCCCTCCGTGCTTGTACTGTCTTCTAGTAAAATATGCACCTAGAGTGTAATCTCTGATATTATATGTTTGAAGATTGTGTATATTGAACCAGTGCTCTCCAACACACATGATATTTGTTTTTCCCTCGTGAACCATTAACTCAACAGCTTCGATTTTATTGGTTAAGCACTGAGCATTGATGTATGTAATTTTTAACTTAAAATATTCTGATTGTTTAGTTGAGATAGCATTTATTTTATTCCTACCTTTTTTGAGCTCCACATCGTTCTCTCTGCAATCTATGTTGGGTTGTTGGGAGTATGTAATTTGTGAAAATTTACATCTGCACTATTTGGATCTACCTTGTTGAATCTATTTCGGAATATAAATTTTCTTATTTTGGTACCTTCTGGCCAATTACTAGGCTCTATGAAGTTTGCATAGTCCCTCTCTGCTATTCCTATTTTGTAGGAATTTACATTATATTTGGCATCTAGTTTCACACACTCGTAGCCGGACTGTGTAAGAGTGTCTACATGTTCCTTTACATCTTCAATTGTGTTATTTTTCTGTATGTTACCAAGAAAGAGCCACATTTTCCTTTCAACTGCTTTTAGTTTCAGCTCCCCGTTTATTGCCATACCCACTGATATATTTTCCTCTGTTTTCTTTTTACCACCTCTGTCCATTTTGTGCGAGTAATTATATTTTCATTGTTTATTCCATTTTGGTTATTCAACATGGATTGTACTTCCAGTATTCCTTCAGAAACTTGTTCTTTAGTAATTTGTATTGCTTTGTTTTTCCTCTCATCCGAGTCCTTTATAATGTCCTGTTTGGCTCCAATTTCCTGAGTTTTATTCGTGGTATTTTCTTCTACTTTGGACTCTGCATTTTTTATTCTTGATACTTGAGCTCTTGTTGTCCCCTGATACCCCTCTTTCGATATCATATTTTGAGTATTTACCTGATTTTTCTTGTTTACAGGCGTTTTTTGATACTTTTGAGTTTCTTCCTTCGTGTTGTTGGTGTATGTTTGGTTGATGTGTTCTTCCAAATGGTCTACTTTTCTAGACAGGTTATTTATTATATCAATACAGAGTTCTATTTTAGCCTTTAATTCACCAATCTCAGCTTTATCATTATGTGAGGTTATGTCCTGGTCCGAGTCTTCACAACAAATTATTAAAGAGTTTTTTACTACTTTAATATTTTTATTTCTTTCGGCGCAACTCCCGTGATATGCACCGCCACATTTGGAACACACATATGTAGTGATTAATTTCTTTTTGCAACATTTATACTGCTTGTTATCATTCATGTTTTGCTCATCCGCCATCTTACTTATATATATATATATACACCGTGTCCAAAGTTATCGGTGCACTATTGCTATCTCCGTTATTTCTTGAGCTACGATTTCGGTTAAATTAGCAAATTACTAGTGTTTTTAACGCTGATTATTATGCAGTTCATGAAAAAACAATTGAATTACGTATTTCTGAGATATTTAAAAATTTATAATTTTTTTAAATGGAACACCCTGTATATTTGTACATATTTAGAAAGATAATTTTATTTGTGATATAAAAGCTCCAATACACTATTGTCCTTAAACCAATAATAAAGCAGTTGTGTTGGATTTTAGTTGATGTCAATGAAATATTATTAAGCTTATTTCACTTTAACCCCAAAAAAATAGTATGCCAACTAAAGTTGTCAGTCACGTACTGTGTTTGATTCTCTCTCGCACGAAAAGTTATTTAAAGCAGTTGGTTTATTCTTCCATATTTATTAAAAACAATGCCGTTTACGCATTTAGAAAAATGTGATATGCTAGAGGCATATCTTATTTGTAGAAAAAATGCAAGAAGTGCGCTTCGTTACTATCAAAACACATATGTGAATCGTCAATTACCAAATCAGTTTTATTTTCTAAGACTGTATAGAAAATTTCGAAGTAACGAAGAAACATTTAAGATACGAAGAAGGAAAAAGGATTTTGTAATAGACGAAGAAACGGAAGTAAATGTATTAGCTTATTTTGAAACTAATCCAGAAAAAACCATTCGAAGTTGTACCAGAGAATTAGATTTGAAAAAGAGTACAGTGCATGGTATTTTAAAAAAGCATAAGTTGCGTCCATACAAACACCACAAAGTTCAGACATTACTTCCCGGCGATGCAGACAGAAGAATAGTTTTCTGTAATTGGCTAAGAAATTTTTATAATGAACGTCCAGATAATTTAAATTATATTCTATGGTCTGACGAATCAAATTTTTCTAATTCAGGTATGTGTAATAAAAAAAATCAACATTATTGGAGTAGAGAAAATCCTCTGAGAGTTGATCCACGCAATCCCCAGCACCGATTTAGTTTAAATGTGTGGTGCGGATTAATGGGCAACAGTATTGTTGGTCCAGTTTTCTATCAAGGTAGCTTAACTGGAGACCGCTATGTGCGGTTATTAACAGAAATTCTGGATGGTCTCTTAGATAATATGCCAGTGCTTGATAGGCTCCGTATTTATTTTCAACAGGATGGAGCACCTCCTCATAATTACGTCAACACTACCAATTTGTTAAGCGAAACGTTTAACCAAAGATGGATAGGAACCAACGCCCCCATTCGTTGGCCTGCACGCTCTCCTGACTTGACACCTCTGGATTACTATCTTTGGGGTTTTGTAAAGAATGAAGTGTACAAGCAGCGATATCGAAATGTGATGGAACTTGAAAATAGTATTAGGCAAACGCTAAATAATATTTCTGGTAGAACTATTAGAAAAGCTACAGAAAACGTTATTGTGAGAGCCGAAAAATGCATTGAAGAACAAGGCAATGTCTTTGAACATTTACTAAGTTAGGCAAAATGTTGAATAGGTTATTAAAAATTAAATTTATTTCATTATTATGTTTGTTTGTACCGTGAACATTATATTTCATTATTATTTTCCATGACCTACTTATAATTAAATGTTAACAAATTTCTTAAGCTTTAAACGCTTGCCATTTGTTTATTTTTTAGTTAAAGATAGTTATGTATTTGATATTATTTGTTCAAAATATTATGCTTTTTCAAAATACGTACAAATATACAGGGTGTTCCATTTAAAAAAATTATAAATTTTCAAATATCTCAGAAATACGTAATTCAATTGTTTTTTCATGAACTGCATAATAATCAGCGTTAAAAACACTAGTAATTTGCTAATTTAACCGAAATCGTAGCTCAAGAAATAACGGAGATAGCAATAGTGCACCGATAACTTTGGACACCCTGTATATATAAAAAATGCGTTCTTTTCGTAGCCGTTTGATAAAACAGTTTCCTTTCGTGGTTTAGCGGCTGTAAAATGAACTCAAAAAAACACAATAAGAATTAAAACGTTTCGATACATAAATATTATCTTTGTCAATTATTTAACACAAACTAACTAAATCAAACATCAAAACACCAATAACCATTAATAAAACTATAACATATATTTGACAAATATTTTTTTGAAAAATATATTGGCGGCAAATATATGGTACCATATATTTGCCGCCAATATATTTGTTACCCAGCGGTCCGCTGGGTAATTTTTGAATATGTGAATAAGGTCAAGAAAAATTTAGAATTATTTATATATATATATATATATAAATAATTCTACTTTCATATATATATATATATATATATGAAACAATGGTTTCTCGGGTTCTTGGCCGCGTGTGAGATGTGTCCTGAGAAGGACTGTTGTCTCGACGTTTCGACGAGATCGCACTCGTCATTTTCTAGAGATAGTCTTCTGCTGGTTACAGTTGAGAGTTATCTGCTGTTCGCCTTGTTGTACGCCTGCTTTTATATTGCTGAGTTGGAGTGGGGTCGGGTGGGGGATGTTGTACTGTGGCGATCGCTCGCAAGCGGCTGCGTGTGATTGGTCCGTGTATTTGCGAATCCTGTGTATGGGTCTGCTTCGGTTGTGGAGTGTTGCGTTTATCGTGAGTTCTAATCTGTATGTCGGCCACGAGCGGTTTCCATGTATGCGGCAGGCGTAGGCCGTCGTCTCTTTTATTTAAACTTCTGGGCCTCCTTTCAATTTCTATCGCTTCTCTAGTGATTCTAGTAGCTAGATTTTCGCTCTTTGCTAATAACTTTGTATTGTCGAAGTCGATATTATGCCCCGTTATCACACGATGTTGTGCTAGAGATGAAGTTGGTTCTTTCTTGAGCACTGCGTTTCTATGTTCTTCTTTTCTTACGTTTATTCGCCTATTCGTCTGCCCTACATAGGATTGGTCGCACTCCAAGCATGGTATTTCGTACACGCCCTGATCTTCGAGTGGAATTTTATCTTTCGCGTTGATTAATTCATCAGCTATTTTTCTCTTTGTTGTAAAAACTGTGTTGATGTTGTGTTTTCTTAGTATTCGGCTGATTTTATCTGTGGTACCTTTTACATATGGGAGAAAGGCTCTTGAAATGAATTCTTCTTTCTCTTTCTCTGTTCTTCTTGTTTTGTTATAGGTGGCTTCCTTTATTATTTTGTGCGAGTAACCGTTTGCAAGGAGAGCGTTTCTAATATTTGTTCTTTCTTCGGATTTATGTTCTTTATCTGTTAGTCTGTCGGATCGTAGTACTAGTGTTTTTACTACTGCGTTCAGTTGCGCCGGATGATGGTGAGATTGCGCTTTTAAATATCTATTTGTGTGTGTAGGTTTCCGGTAAACAGTCTGTCCCAATGTCCCGTTTTCTTTCTTGATCACCAACACATCTAGAAATGGTAGTTTCCCTTGTTCTTCTACCTCCATTGTGAATTTAATTTTCGGATGTTGGGCGTTTAGGTGGTATAGAAAGTCTTCTAGTTTTTCTCTGCCATGTGTCCATATTACAAATGTATCGTCGACATACCGCAGCCACAGTTTTGGTTTATTCGCACAGGTGTTAACAAACTTTGTTTCAAAGTTCTCCATAAATATGTTGGCTATTATCGGTGACAGAGGTGAGCCCATCGGTGCGCCTTCAACTTGTCGGTATTTTTGGTTGTTGTAAGTAAAATAGGTATTTACTAGGCAGTGTTCTATCAAGTTGATTGTAGTCTTTTGTACTTGATACTGGTTTTCTAATATGGACATGGTTTCAGCGATTGGCACCTGCGTAAATAGGGATGTTACATCGAAACTGACTAACAGATCCGTTGGTTCGAGATGGATGTCTTTTATCAATTCAATGAAGTGATCTGCATTCTTTACGTAGGATGCCATTTGTTCTGCGTGTACTTGAAGTTCTTGTGCCAGGTATCGTGCTAACGCTTGTGTTGGTGATCCAATTGAGCTTACAATCGGACGGAGTGGTACATCGGTTTTATGTATTTTTGGAAGTCCGTAGAATTTTGGACAACGGGACGACTTTTCCCTGGGGATGATCTGTTTCTTTAATTCTTCACTCAGCGGTGTTGCGTTTATTTTTGTTTTTGTTACTTTTTCTAAGTAAGTCGTCGGGTGGGGACGATACATTTGTAATATGGACACATGGCAGAGAAAAACTAGAAGACTTTCTATACCACCTAAACGCCCAACATCCGTAAATTAAATTCACAATGGAGGTAGAAGAACAAGGGAAACTACCATTTCTAGATGTGTTGGTGATCAAGAAAGAAAACGGGACATTGGGACAGACTGTTTACCGGAAACCTACACACACAAATAGATATTTAAAAGCGCAATCTTACCATCATCCGGCGCAACTGAACGCAGTAGTAAAAACACTAGTACTACGATCCGACAGACTAACAGATAAAGAACATAAATCCGAAGAAAGAACAAATATTAGAAACGCTCTCCTTGCAAACGGTTACTCGCACAAAATAATAAAGGAAGCCACCTATAACAAAACAAGAAGAACAGAGAAAGAGAAAGAAGAATTCATTTCAAGAGCCTTTCTCCCATATGTAAAAGGTACCACAGATAAAATCAGCCGAATACTAAGAAAACACAACATCAACACAGTTTTTACAACAAAGAGAAAAATAGCTGATGAATTAATCAACGCGAAAGATAAAATTCCACTCGAAGATCAGGGCGTGTACGAAATACCATGCTTGGAGTGCGACCAATCCTATGTAGGGCAGACGAATAGGCGAATAAACGTAAGAAAAGAAGAACATAGAAACGCAGTGCTCAAGAAAGAACCAACTTCATCTCTAGCACAACATCGTGTGATAACGGGGCATAATATCGACTTCGACAATACAAAGTTATTAGCAAAGAGCGAAAATCTAGCTACTAGAATCACTAGAGAAGCGATAGAAATTGAAAAGAGGCCCAGAAGTTTAAATAAAAGAGACGACGGCCTACGCCTGCCGCATACATGGAAACCGCTCGTGGCCGACATACAGATTAGAACTCACGATAAACGCAACACTCCACAACCGAAGCAGACCCATACACAGGATTCGCAAATACACGGACCAATCACACGCAGCCGCTTGCGAGCGATCGCCACAGTACAACATCCCCCACCCGACCCCACTCCAACTCAGCAATATAAAAGCAGGCGTACAACAAGGCGAACAGCAGATAACTCTCAACTGTAACCAGCAGAAGACTATCTCTAGAAAATGACGTGTGCGATCTCGTCGAAACGTCGAGACAACAGTCCTTCTCAGGACACATCTCACACGCGGCCAAGAACCCGAGAAACCATTGTTTCATCATACTACCGCGAAAATATCAGGAATATCATATATATATATATATATATATATATGTGTGTGTGTTGAGAAATTTCTTGAATTAGCGGCATTTAAATTAATCAATGACAAATTACTTGCATTATTTTAATGTTAATGAGGAAAAGAAACACATTACTCCGAGGACTAACATATATACATTAGTTTTGCTTAACCACTATACGTGAATGCTCTTCAGCTCGGTCTGTGTAATGCATCCATTTTTCCTATCTACCGAAATTTGTATATATACTTACGGAGACGATCTTTGCAAGCATGAGAGATAATTTCTTATCATTCTCATTTAATGAAGGAAACATATTAATTACTGTGTTTTTCCTTCTACAATATTACAGCACATACAGTGCACTCTGTGTTGGAACACAGAAATCCAAATTTCATTCTGCATAATTACAATTAATATTTTATATGTGGTTAATGTACATATTAAACACATATAATGTTTCTCTTTGCCGTAAATGTGTGTTGTCATTGATTAATTTAAATGCCGCTAATTCAAGAAATTTCTCAACACACATTTAAATATACGGCAAAGAAAAAGATTATATGTGTTTAATATGTACATTAACCACATATAAAATATTAATTAATGTATTGAAAATTGAAAATCTTCTTGGTAGTAGTGGCATACAATGAAATAAAAATAATAACAATATGACAACTGGTTGTCAATTAGAAAACAATGACAAATATAAAATGTAAATCAAAATGTAAAAATGAAAATGTAATCAATAAGCATAGGACAGTCGAGATTACTTATATAGTCACATCAAAAGGCTTGGGGACTACCACAAACTGTTCAGTCAATCCAAATATACAAATAACAACGACTCAACTATGTAAAGAAAAATTAAGAGTAGAACTGTTGATATTATAACAATATAGAATGTAAAATAGTCATGTATAAATGTAAATGAAAGCAAATAAGCATAAGACAATCGATATTACCCATGTAATCCTATCAAAATGGCCTAGGTTCACCTAAACATGTACAATTTTGATTGAAATACATAAACAATCAACGATGCAACTATGTATGTGTTAAGATGTAATTTGTAGCTACAGACATATATGTTTCTACCTAGTTTGGTTTCGTCAGTGCAGCATAACAAAGAAGGTGTATGTTAAAGTATTAATATGTGTTGAATAAAAAATATAGTATTACCTTAAAATGTCAATCCAAAATGTCCAAGTGTAAAACAACTGTGCAAATACTTAATACTGTGTAATGCCTTATTTCAACCAGGCAGTTAATAAAATATATTACAATTCTTTGCCAATTATACAAATGTAATGAAAATTGAAAATCTTCTTGGTAGTAGTGGCATACAATGAAAAAAAAAATTACAAACTATACTTAAAATTTATTTCGTATGTTCACTTTAAAAGCATGCTCTCATGCTTAGTTAATTCCCACAAAGACCTAAAGGTATAAGTTAAACTTAAATCCTCCGGCATCAAATGCGCGGTTGTAAAAAAAAAACTAAAGTTACCAATTAAATGAAGAACAAAATTTAGGGATTATCTTCCACTAACTTGAGTTCGAAATTAAGATTTTAAAATTACCGAATTACTCGAAATAACACATAAAACATAAAATTTTTAAAACACTTAGCCAACATGTGCGATGAGGAAGAATTCCACCCAGCGGTTCTGCTTCGTTGCTTAACCACAAGCTTCCAACATCCTCTAATTATCTCCTTGGATAATTTGACGGAAATCCAAGCTGATTTATCAATTAAAATTTGACTAACTCATTCACTGTTACGACTGCATCCACATTACATCGTGTAAAATTTTAACGGAAATCGGTACTAAACACCCAAAATTGCAACAGAAATCGCAGCCGGGAATATTTCTCCTTGTTTCCAGTAAGACGACAAAGTTAAAAATAGGAAGATGGCTTCGCAATTTAAAGATATGAAAATGCCATACGTTACGTAAAAATTGCAGTCCGATAGCGACACCACTTCAAACTAAAAATACATCGGCGCTACTCAAAACAATCAGACCATTCTGCCCACACGATTGCGCCACAGTCTAATAACCAGAACGTTAAATAATGTTAAATAATTCACAAGTGAAACAGACAATAAAAAAATAATAAAAACCAAACACATAGGCAAGATGGAGGACTAAAACTAAAGAGTTCTCAAACCACAACAAGTAATAGTGGCATTTAACCGAAAATAAATACGGATAAGCTGGTACTGAGGCAGCTGCGAACCGGCAACGAGTTCACTCTGTCCACAGATGTCGACACGGTGAAAATTTTAGAATCAATTTAAGGAATAGCTCGAACACAAAATAAAACAACAATTCTAAGAATTATTCAACCAAGTGCAATAAATTCCAAAATATACATACAGCTTCGCTCGAAATTAAAAGAACTAGAATCCCAAAAGATAAACACAGGAGTCAAAATTGTATGAGACCCACAGGATAAAAAAAAACGTAACAACAATTTACGCACTTCTCGTCTTCACCAACACCATTAACCCAATAAATTGTACAGTATTCACTTGCAAATGATTATAACCGGCGCATTTATAACACCTTATTGTATTTATGTATTCATATTTCTCCCATCCAACATTATTTTTTTCTTTCTGTAGCATTTTTCCAAATATATCCAAATACATCAATTATTATGTTACCGTAGTTCATTTTGCGTTTGCTGAGATACTTCCCATTTATCTTTACTCTTTGCTTTATATCACTACCTAGTATTTCTAAAGTCATACTGATTAACAATTGCGCACATAATATCGTCCGGCTGCATGTTAATATATTCTTTTTCCACTTCTACTATAATAATCTGTAAATCTTTAAGCTTAGGATCTAACACTTCATATTTATTTCCCAATTCTTTTTTCATTTAATTTTTTTCTTTTTCTTTGTAAGTAGTATCACCGCAACTAACCAAAATACCACCTTTGCTTATATTACTTTCTTATAAGTAGTATAAGGATGTATTGTGATGATGAAAATTTTCGACCTCGAGTTTTTTGCAGATGTCCACGTTTTGAGGTCCCCTGATACCAAAAAATGAGGTGTGGTCACCACACGACTTTCTTATACGTATGAGCGTTTCAAATTATAGAATTTTAAGAATTTTTTTATACAAAAATTATTCAAAATCCTATTCCAAGTACTTCTATTCTCTTAATAAATCTCTATAGAATGCATACTTTGCAGGATATTATCAAAAAAGTGCTACTCGCTAAGAGTAAAAGTGCTACTTCCGGTCCGAATTTTGAAATTTCATATAAACAAAAACTATTGCAAATCCAGTTCTAAATACTTTTGTACTCTTGATAAATATATATAGAATGCATAATTTACGACATATTTGCAAAAAATCGCTATTCGGTAAGAGTAAAAGTGGTACTTCCGGTCCGAATTTTGAAATTTTTTTTATACAAAAGATATTGGAAATTAAGTTCTAAAGACTTTTATATTCGTAGCGTACCTGTCTAAAAAGCATGACTTGCAAGATATTGGCAAGAAACTGATTTTCGATAAGAGTAAAAGACCTACTTCCGGTAGGAATTTCGAAAATTTTTTTTAATAAAATTGCTCACAATTTCAATTTTAAGTACATATGAATTCTTTATAAATTAGTCTAAACTTAGTAGTTGACGAAATATTGGCAAGATTCGATTTTTTTACTGAAGTAAACTACTACTTCCGGTCTGCCGATTTTATTGAAAATCTAAACAGTTCTCAAGAGGGAGATTATACTACTAAATATAAAATTTGGAATTGATATCTACAGCGGTTTGACCGCTATCGTGGTCACAGACAGACAGACACACAGACATTTTTTAAAAATCACTTTTTCGGGATCAGGGGACATCAAAACGTGGACATCTGCAAAAATCTCGAGGTCGAAAATGTTCATCATCACAATACTTCCTTATACTACGTATAAGAAAGTAAAAGTGGTTTTTAAAAAATGTCTGTGTGTGTGTCTGTGACCACGATAGCGGTCAAACCGCTACAGATATCAATTCCAAATTTTGTATTTACGAATATAATCTCCCTCTTGAGAACTGATTAGATTTTGAGCAAAATCGGCAGACCGGAAGTAGTAGTTTACTTCATTGAAAAAATCGAATTTTGCCAATACTTCAACTATTTAGTACAAATTTATAAAGAATCCATATGTACTCAAAATTAAAATTGAGAAAAATGTTATTATGAAAGTTATGAAATTCCTACTGGAAGCGGGTCTTTTACTCTTATTGAAGATCAGTTTTTTGCAAATATGTATTTCGCAAGTCATGCTTTTTAGACGGGTACATTACCAGTATAAAAGTATTTAAACTCAATTTTCTATATCTTTTGTAAAAAAAAAAATGTCAAAATTTATCAAGAGTACAAAAGTATTTAGAGTTGGAACTGCAATATTTTTTGTATACATGAAATGTCAAAATTCGGACCGGAAGTAACACTTTTACTCTTAGCCAGTAGCACTTTTTTTCGAATATCTCGCAAAGTGTGCATTATATAGAGATTTATTAAGATAATAGAAGTACTTAGAATAGGATTTTGAATAATTTTTGTATAAAAAAATTCTTAAAATTTTACGATTTGAAACACTCATATACGTATAAGAAAGTCGTGTGGTGGCCACACCTCATTTTTTGTTATTTTGTTTACCCACGTAAATGAATAATCATTAATTTTGTCCGTCGATGAAATTTACTAATAGTTTCATCATCACAATTTCATACTTAACGACGTACAATATTTTACTTTTAGACACTGCACTTTTACAGAGCCGATAGAGATATCCTCACTCTACAAATTCTGAACTACCAGTCAGTATTTTCTTTCAGACAGATGTATCTTATTTTGCTAATACATGAATCTCAGCCCTAACGTATTGAATCTTGTTAACATGCTGCTGTAATCATTTTTAATAAAGCCGATCAGTAAAGTTATTTAACTGCATTATATCCACACTAGCAATGCGATTATATTTTAGAATGTTTAATTATTTTATTTCAGTTGTTTAGGAGTTTTTGTATTATAGTAATACTTAAGTTAAAATAAAATTGGAATATATAACACTAATTTCATAATTTTTTCAGACTTACATTATCTTTTGACAAAATAATATGAGATTGTTGTGTAAACGATGTGACTCATAAAGAATGGAAGAGATAAATGTTAAAATAACTTAGTTTTTTAATTATGAATAATAATACAGTCAATTTCTGAAAGAAATACATTTTATCGCCAACCGTCAATAAAGCGATGCGTTACCATAGCGTTTTACGGAGGTAAACAAACACTTTATCGTATTGTAAAATAATAGTTATTTATGTACCAAGTCAGTAAAGTGATACTTTATTGAACGAGTCTGATTTATGAGCCAAGCGAGCGCAGCGAGCGAGGCGAGTAACGGACGAGTGCGATAATGGCACTTTATTGACGTGGTGCATACAAAATTTTATCGCCAACCGTAAAAATTCGTATTTTAAAAAATAAAGGTATAATGACTTATGACATTTCATGACAGCAACAAACGATTTATGTTTAATATCACGCAATCGTGTCTAGTTGACAGATATTAGCGGCAGGTAAAGTACTTTATTGTACAGTACGATAGTACTTTATTGTACAGTACGATAAAGTGTTTGTTTACCTCCGTAAAACGCTATGGTAACACATCGCTTTATTGACGGTTGGCGATAAAGTACTTTACCTGCCTCTAATATCTGTGAACACAGACATGATTGTATGACATCGGCGGTGTTATATGTAATTATGTTTAAAATTCAGACTGATTTATGCAATAAATTATTTCAAATTATCAACAAAAAAGACGAAATAAATAATTGTATGACCCCAGGGATTCGTAAAATAGCAGAAGACAATTTACAACATCTTTCGCCAATAAACTCTCTACATATTTATCAAAATCAAACCTTTATAACAGTTGTACTATTCAACATGGGAAGTAAATGTCAATAGTAGCATCAGAAAACTTATCATCTAATAATACACATATTTGTTACTTTAAAGGTTTATATTTTGACATTTAAATACGATTTGATTTCATTTCTTTTTGTTACCAACTTCAAAAAAATAAAATTGCTTGCGATAATGTAATACTTTATGCAACCAAAACGGGTGTCGTAAAGTGAACTTTATAGCACCGGAATAGAAAAAGTACTTTATCGACGACTAAACATTAAAGTAGGAATTATATTAATCGCTATTGGTTAATAATAGAACTCATAATACCCAGAGGGTATAATGAAATGCGACAGGGGAATAATGATACATAACGTTACCATTATTCCAATAAGAACATAACGTTACCAAACGTTACTACCAACGTTGTCGTAGTAACGATAAACAAGTTCGGCCATTTTACTAACTGTCTAACCGTCAAACGTCATATCGACATAGTAATCTGACATTTTCGTTTAATTATTTTGATTTTTTTTAGTAATCTTCAGTTAGTCGTAGATAAAGTAGTGTATACTAACCCGCAATAATGACTATTATACCCTCGAGCCGACTTACTCCCTCGCCGCTTCACGGCTCGGTTCGTAAATTCGGCTCTCGGGAATAATAACTGTCATTATTGACTCGTATAAACTACTATTACCTGCCGCTAATATCTGTCAAACAGACATACACATTAATTTTTCTAAGATGGGAGCGGGAGATTGATTTTGCCGACATTGCTTCACCTGTTACTGAACTCACGAGCCGCTACTGGTTCTTAGTTATGAAATTGAGTATAACAATCTTAGCACATAATATCTGTGTTTATGTTAAAATAATTTTTGTATTAACTCATGGACTATTTTATCGGAGAATGAGGCTAGAGATATTTATTTGTTTTCAGGAAATGCAGTGCACCAACGCTAAGCTATCGAATGACGGCAGTACACAGACGCAGAGCGCGCCGCAGCCCATTGTATAAGTGTGGGCAGTGCAAGTACAGGACAAACTATAAAGCAGATCTCAAGCAGCACACCAACAGCCAGCATTACAAAGTGAAAAAGTTTAAATGTGGGATTTGTTATAGAAGATTTGAAAAAAAAGAATATCTGAGGTTGCATGTGGAAAATACACACATTTCTGTTGGCGGAGAGGAAGGCCCGACACACTCTAGATGCGATTATGTTATGACACATAGTAAAGTAGAACAATCAAACGCACAAGTAAAAAGGAAGGGAGGATTTAAATGTTCCCTATGTAGTCTTCAAATAAAACACAAACAATCATTGATAAAACATATGAAAACAAAACATTTGAAAGAATTTAATTTTAATTGTGACTCATGTGAATTTAGAACAAACCATCAACGTAGTTTAAAAAATCATATAAAAACAATACATTTGAAACAATATAATTTTAAGTGTGGCTCATGTGAATATAGAACAAACCAGAAACGTAATTTTGAAAATCATATAAAAACAAAACATTTAAAAGAATTTAATTTAAATTGTGACTTGTGTGAATATAGAACAAACTATAAACGTAATTTTGAAGATCATATAAAAGCAAAACACTTGAAAGAATTTAATTTTAATTGTGACTCGTGTGAATATGGAACAAACCACACACGTCATTTAGAACGTCATATAAAAACAATACATTTGAAAGAATCTCATTTTAATTGTGTCTCATGTGAATATAGAACAAGCCAAAAAAGTCGTTTTCAAGATCATATAAAAACTATACATTTGAAAGGATTTAATTTTAATTGTGACTTGTGTGAATATAGAACACACCGTAAACATTATTTAGAAGATCATATAAAAACAAAACATTTAAAAGAATTTAATTTTAATTGTGACTCATGTGAATATAGTGCAAAATGGAAAAGTCATTTAGAACGTCATACAAAAACAATACATTTGAAAGAATTTAATTTTAATTGTGACTCATGTGAATATAGAACAAACCTGAAATGTAATTTAGAACGTCATACAAAAACAATACATTTGAAAGAATTTAATTTTAATTGTGACTCATGTGAATATAGAACAAACCTGAAATGTAATTTAGAACGCCATATAAAAAGAAAACACTTGAAAGAATTTAATTTTAATTGTGACTCATGTGAATATAGAACAAACGTGAAATGTGATTTAAAACGCCATATTAAAAGAAAACATATGAAATAATTCGATTATAAATGTAACTTGTGTGAATTTGAAACAAACCGCAGACGCACTTTAAAAGCACATATAAAAGCACAACATTTCAGATATTAAACATCTTGTTTGAATTTAGAACAAACAGAAAAGTAATTTAGAAAGATATATTAAAATAAGTCATTTGATAAAATATAATTTCAAATTTGACTTGTAAACTTAGAACAAACTAGAAACAGCATTTAGGAAGATTTTAAAAGCAGAACATTTCAAACAATTTAATTTTATTGATATTTCTAATTATTTACATTTATCATAATTGTTAAACATTTTACTCGATAAGATTTTCTTGGTCTTTTTAGTGTGCCCCCCATATATGTAGTGATAGATAAAAGCGAATCCTGTCAATAACAGAGTTCCCGCCACTCGAGTAGTTGTCACTTGCGTCGTCTCGCGGTCTACATAGCAGATGACATATCCAACACGTATTTCATTGTACCGCCAATTATTATCAGGACATGGTCTAGGAAACCAAAGTATACATTCACAATTTAAGTTATACATTTTCATATAGCTCTTTATTTAAGAAAACTAATGCGTACTAAGCGGGTTTCGCATTAAAGACAAATTGATGGAACGAAGCGAGGGGAAAACCCGAAAGAATTAGGAATTAACAAAAATGTACCGAAACCAACGTATTGGTTTCCCCCCGAAAGACAGGATAACCTCAACCCCAAGCAGATTGTACAAAGCTGTGTTTACAGTCAAATAAATTGATGAATTTATCCATGAAAAAATCCATCAATTTATTGGACCTTGTAAACGCAAAACTTGAACCAATACATTAGTGACAATATTCACGATTCCCAACCATCACATAGTGACATTTACTTTTTAGCAACCTTCAACAGTGTTTTTGTTTTCACTTATTAATTTGGAGGTTATATAGAACTTATTATTATTTATAATTTATGTCAAGCAAAAATAAGAATCACAAAGAAGGCTGGAACATAAAGATGTGTTTCGTCTAGAATAGCTTAACTGCATAATACAATGTGTCTCTAATTGACACTGGAGGTAGAACAAATGAAGGAAGACGTTTCTAAGTCGCCAATATAATAAAGCAATACTCATGTACTCAATGCACATTTCTTTACAAACACGATTGCTAACTTTTTCAATTTTTCATAATAAAAAAGATATTTCACGGGGCACAATCTTGGCCACGCAAAAGTTCACATTAAATTATTAAATTTTAAAGTGAAATGTAACCATAATTCCCTAGAAAATTCATGAACAATTACAGTGGGTTTTAAGTCGACCATTTATTCATGAATTTATTTGGCAAGAAGAATTTCATGACAATTTTAAGGTTTAGGCGCTTCAATAAATTCAAGGTCAAAAACTTTCTGAATTTATTTCACCATGTGAACATAAGAAACTCATAAGACGTATGATACACATATGATACACATAAGTACATATACAGTGTTAAACATAAAACTTCCATAATTATTTCTTTGAGAATGTATAGGACATTCATAATAGTATTAGAATCACTGGTGATTATAATAATAATAAATTCATTAAACCGACAAGTAAAGAATACGGCGGTAACATCAATAGAAAAGGGCATGTAAGTTACAAATTAGTAACGTGTTGTATGCATTCATTTGAATTACATAAAAACACTGTTTTTGTACGAAAGCTTTCAAATGGTTTTGTTTGTTTAACAGTTCCAGATATGTCTGTGTTGATTGGCAAGGTCGGGAATTTTCCAAATTTCATTATTCAAATATTCATTTTGATGAATATTTAAATATTTGAATTATTTAAATGTTCATTTGAATATTTCAACAAGTTCTTCTGTATTAGAATATTCCAACACAAAAATTTCTGTTTATTGTCGCTATGGAAAGAATTGCAACAAATCGAAAGCGAAAAAATTGTATTTAAATAATAGGTACTTAGTTACTTATGACGTTACTTACCTTCATTTAATTTGAATTTTCAAAGAAAATAATAAATAATCTTACGAGACAACTAACAAGAATCGAAGATACAAAACACGTTTTAATTTGGTAGGTACATAACATACTACATATTAAACACACAAATAAAAATAATACACTACAAAATTTTGCGCTTAGAAACCACATTTTCCGGCTTCAAGCAAAAACGATTCGCTGTTACAATGTTACCGGCTTTAGAGACACTCTTTCGGAAGGTGTCGGCGGGGACTCCGGGATATCGTTTAGCATATATTCATAGCTTTGTAAATTTTTTTTCAGTGGTTTTCCATCATTGTAACGGGCACATGTTTTTTGGTATACAAGATTCCGAAGAATATATATTGACTTCATTGGCACAATCTACTTGTTCATCGGGGAACAAAATTTCCAAAGCTGTTTCTTTTTGTTGGATTCATGTTACTTTCATCAAATTCAACGAATGACTCCTCTTCGTTTTCCAAGATACCTTTTAGGTGTCTTTTTGTTTTAAGCAGACATCCAAAAAATCTTTCCTCTTCTTTAAACCTTGGATCTAGAAATGTACTAATGTCAAATATTTCAATTGGTGAAGCACGGTAACCAAAACATTACTGGGAAAGGCTTTTATGAACTTGACAGAAATTCCCGTTGCAAAACATATTTTATTTCTTTTATCTCTTCTGGTTTGTCCTTATCAATCTTTGAAATGAAATTCTCCATTAAAGATTCCAAATTGGGCATCACCATTGAAATCGTCGGTTGTAATTCTGATGACAATAAAGTAGCCAACTCAAAGGGTTCCAATATTTTCAATAGCCATCCATTCATCTTCAATTAACATTAAATGTCCTGCTTGAGCTCTTGCGGTTATTGCCCTGTCAGATAATACGCTGATCAATGCTTCACGTTGTTCCAGTATCCGTTTCAACTACGGCCGGGAATTTTCCAAATTTCAGTATTCAGATCTTCATTTTGATAAATATTTAAATATTCGAATTATTTAAATATGCATTCGAATATTCAAATATTTGAATGTTTGAATATTTGAAGATTCAAATATTTGAATATTTCAAGTTGTACTGCATCAGAATATTCCAACACAAAAATTTGAATTTTTATTACCCATTCCAGCAGAGATATCCTTTAGCATGTTTTGATAGCTTTGTATATTTTTTCATTGATGATTGTGCCTTGTGTTTTTCCACACATACGGAGCATCTGGCTTTCCAGAGATTCCAGAATGCAAACAACATAATCATTTGGAATGTAAGACTAAAAATGTGCGATGTATCAGCTTATTGTACGAAAAAAAGGACAAACTATACCAAGAGAGTCAGTGGATGGACAATTAAGAGTTAAAGAATGTTTCTTTAAATATTATGTTAACAGTCATTACAATATAGGCTTTGGAACACCTCTGACAGATATGTGTCAGATTGTCTAAAAACGCAACAAAAACCTAAAGACCGAAGCAAATCGGAACGTAAGAAAATAACATGTCTAATGGCTAATAGGGTACATAAGCTAAAGGCACAGGCTTTTTATTGGTACCTTAAAACCGAATGCAATAATATTCAGTGTTTCTCATTCGATTTTTAGAAAAATCTAGCTTTGCCGAAACTAGCCGACCAATCAACGTAACTTCATACTTGTGGACAGATCAGCAATTACCAAAAAACTCTAGTGTCATAGCCTAAGCCTTTCTTTCACGTTCTCTCAAAATTTGACTTTTCTGGAGAAATTACCACTGTTCGTCTTTTTGCTGATGGGTGCGCTGAGCAAAATAAGAACTCCATCGTTCTTGGCATGCTCGCCGCGTGGCTTTATTGCTCCAAACCATATTTCTAAAATTTATTTATTTTTCCCGTGGTTGGACATTCTTATATGCCTCCCGATTGAGTGTTTGGGCTCATTGAACGAAAATTAAAAAAATAAAACGCAATTACAAATCCAGAAGAATACTATAAAATAATAGCGAATTCCCCAGTATCCAGATTATAGGAAAAGACTGGGATGCTTATAAATGGAAGGAAGTAACTACTTTCGTTTATAAACTCCAACAATAAAATGGATAATAATATTAAAGTACGCGGCCAAGTAAGTTACAGAAGCGATATCGGAGTTTCTAAAAGCATGACGAAATGTGGCAAATCAGTAATTATGTTAAATCCTGATATTATGCAAGCAGGAAGACCTGTAGATCCTCAGAAAGCGGCATTCGCCGCCAATTTGTTAAGTAAACATTATGGAGATGAGTGGAGAATGTTGCCAGATTTAAAGTTCTATAAGGAAGTAATAGACCAAGAACCAGAAGCTATGCAAATGCATAGAAGATAATGGCAACACTGCTTGCTGCCAAAATAACAATGGTCTTGGAATAGACATTGATTTAAGGGTTTAGAATTTAGGTCACGAATTTCTTCTTTCTTTTAAATTAAAGTTTATTTTTTGTGTTGTTAGGCATTTTTCAATGTTATTTCCAAGATTTTTGCGTTACATTAAAAAATGTTTAACAATTTTCTTTAAGTTCAAATGCAAAATCCGCCAAGTAATTTTTTGAAAATTCGATATTAATACACGTGACACGTTTAGATTTTATAAGAATACTGATTTTTGCTAATAAACTATCCTAGCACATTCTAAAAATACAAGCTGTCTAATAAATAGTATACGTTGCTTTCTAAAGGTTTTTCTTGATTTTCTCAGAAACAGTTAAAAGTGACTTGGCGGGTTTTGCATCTATACGACTCGTATAAGTCGAGGCGCGCACCGAAATGGTACGTACGTGGCGTGGTGACAACGTGGCAAATTTTTAACTAGTGAAATCAGTTGCCACAGCGCCATATCGATGCGCGCTGTTGCATCTGATTTCACTCGTTTAAAAATTGCCACATGCCACGTTGTCACCATGCCACTTCCACGCCATCGCCACACCACTTTGGTGCGCGCCTCGACTAACAACGCACTAATGTTCATAGAAAGGTTGTTGAAATCCAATACGTGTCATAGTTAATACAGATTAGGCGCCATTTATGTTCAATTGTATATACGTTGGGCGTTTGGTTTTTTTTGTGATTTTTAGATATTAATAATTGCAGATAGAAAAGAGAGAGACGAAATTCTGAACAGACAAGTGAGGGTTTTTTCTTATTGGTTGACAGCTACGAGGAAAGAATAGAACAGGAGAGAGTCTCCTTAATAAAAATATTTGTCCAAAGTGGTAACTCAATATGGCCGCCGCAATGCATAGGCGTGGATAAATATTTTGTATAGGGTATATGTACACTTCGTCTGTTCTCGAAAATCATTTAAAATAGGTTCTTAGTCCAATAATAATTAAAGTAATATGGCGAGTGCATTATTTTTCAATCCCTTTATTCTTTTTAATATAGTAACATTTCTTCTAACTGTATTAAAGAAAACATAAAAAAAACATGCCTAGAATATGTATGTTACGCCAGTGAACACATAATCAAACATACCGGATATATGATAAGTTATTCAAAATGCTGATTTTATAAATTATGATTGGTCAATATTGCCATAACTGACCTGCCTTAAAGTGGTAACTTCCGTCTAAATAATATCTATTCCCCCACCAGTTTATTATCTCTCCTGTTCTATTCTTTCCTCGTAGGTTGACACTAAGGCGAAATAACACCGTACTTACTACATTCGCTTTTTGCTATCTCAAATATTTTGATATTTCTGACATTGTTTGTTTTCTAGACAAATCTATTTACTTTTTATGTGTTGTGATTACTACATTTACCATTCTGTTGCATTAACTGTGGATTTATCTTTGAAGAATCTATGTACAATTTAATTTGGTACAGATTTCATATTTCAGACAGATATTTAAATTTAATTTTACCGCCTAAAATTGATTTCAGCAGTTACAGGTTGTAATTTGGACTGGGGTCTGTTCAAAATTTCGTGTCTCTCTTTCTGGAATAAGGTGTAAGTTAAGTTTAGAGTAAAACTTTAATATTTGCGTTTTGTTTAGGTTAATATTTATAGACATTTTGCTTTGGCAGATAAATGACTGATTGTAAAACGTAAGGGGCTACTAATATTATAGTAAAATAAAAAGCCTGTACATTATGTATCTTATATTTCATAAAGGGGCAAACAAAATACAAAGTAACAATCCAAAGGAAGTAATTTTAGCTGTTGTTCTACCGCTGACATATTTCATTAAGATCTGTCAATAAAAAATTAAGCTTAACGCATTTATAAATGAAAAAGACAACAATTTTCAAATTAGCGAAAAACTGTCTTTTAATCTCTCTTTATTCATCCTTATTTTTTAAGAGAATAAATTGCTACCAAAAATGGTAGGTATGGAATTTTTATTTTGCTATAATTTTGTTTGTTTGTTTATTATACCTAGCTTAGGGGCAAAATGAATGAATATTGATTCATTTCAAAGAAGATATCTCTCGACATAAGTTATAAACCTTATATCAAGAGGTCTAAGCATAAGCATAAGAAGACACTTTTTAAAAGAATTTATATAATTTTATAAACATTATTACCATCCCTACACCCCAACATGCTAAGATTATACCTATTATTATTCTCTATTTTTTAAATTATGCATTATTTCCGTTCATGATAAACGAATACTTCTGAAATGGTGTGACTTGTGATTCACAACTTTATGGAACTGCTAGTACTAGGTCACATAGCGTCATCGTGCGTGCGCAAGAGCATATTTTCTTTATTTGTACCATGGGTGTGGGCCTCTCTTTTGCCTGTTTTGTTTTCCAATTTTGAATTCATATTTTTTCGTATTCTTGATTTATGTGTATAATATTAATGTAACAAAAAGAAATAAAAACATTATTATTATTACGCTGTGAAGTTTGTCTCTGAGGAATTACTGTACCTTCTGTGTATGATATTTAACAAGTCAATTTTTACGGAAACGTTTAAAAATACATTAAAGTAAGCGAAAGCAATTCCAGTATACAAGAAAAAGACCGTCTAGACCTAGTCATGACTAATTATCAACCGACTTCAGTCATTTTCTAAAATATTTGAGTCAGTAGTAGATACCGGGTAGTCGAATTTGTTAGCAAATATAAGATATTGATGGATGCGCAGCGTGGTTTTCGATCACGGAGGTCTACGGTGCATATATTATGGCATAATTGATCGGCTTGACGAGCGGTATGTCGCTGGAATTTTCTTTGACTTGTCTCAGGCGTTCGAGAGTTTGGAGATTGCTTTTTTCACGGATAAATTGAACGCTACGGGCATTAGGGATCCATTGCTTGAATGGATAATTTCATTTTTGACGCAACGCCGGATGAAGGTGGCCATACCTGAGGTTACATCCAAACCACACATAACTGACTTGGGTGTGCCTCTGGGTTTTAGCCTGAGGCCTCTGATTTTTTTATTATTTGTGAACGACTTGCCCTCTCATATAAAAAGTGGACATTTAATGTTGTGCACATGGTTGTGCATAAGAATGTATGCTGACGATACGACCATTGCAGTGAGTGCCGACTCTCCAGATGAACTGAGAGATAATATAGTAAGGGTCGTAAATGAATTTTCAACGTGGTGTAATAAAAACCCGTTAGTTTTAAATCGCGAGAGATTTTACACACCGTGAAGCAAATATAGAGATTGAAAATATTCCGTTTACTAAAACAGCACGATGAAATTTGAGGACCAAGTAGATACCGTCTGCAAGAAAATTAATAAACATTACTTTGGGCTGGTTCAACTCAAGCACTCTGAATTATGTAAGGGCGCTGGATTCTCAGAAACGAGTACTCCGTTTGATCTTTGGGTGTAAGGCGAGAGAACCATATGTATGCCTTTATTTATTGAAAATTCGATACTGACTTTTCCGTGTATGTATTTATATATGTATAAAGCTGCGGTTCATGTTAAGCGTAATATCAACTTATTTAGAATTCCGACGCATTGTTATAGCACTCGTAAGAATAATATTTATTTCATAAAGCATAGAACCGCCGGCTTTGAAAAGTCGCCTCTATATTCATGCGTAAAAATATTCTGCTCCACTACGTGGCACAAGCAATCATGACCAGTTTAGGCGAACTTACGACGCTTTTTGGAGTCGAAGTGCTACTATACGTTGAGGCTGCCGAAATGGCATAATGTGTATTCTGGGATCTATGCCCACTTGACTTGAAAGTATTTATTCATGTGTATCTATGTGATAAATTGTTGAGTTTTTTACACTGATCAAAGGTATACATATTTGTGTATGTATATTTTACCTTTGTGTAAACTTGATGTTTTGTAAAAGTAAAGGAATTATTAACACTTGGTTATTTGTTTCACTACTGATATCGATGATGACTCCGTCATTGAAGGTGATGATGCTGATCAATCAGCGCTAGAAGAAGTAGAATAAAAGTGATTTGGCGAAATCTGATAGGACTAAAACAGCCACAAGTGAATATGCGGCATCTTAAATCTTGTGTAAAACTTCAAATTAAGAAAATAGAACAGTTTGTCACTTTTTTATACTCCATATATTATGTATAGATACTGGTATTAACATACATCCATTACACTGTTTTTGTTTGTATTGCATATATATTTTTAATTTTCTAAGTAATTTCGTCTTCGATATATTACACATATTAACTATAACAATATAATTGTTAGACAACAAGAAATATTTATATCTATCTTTATTGTAGCTAAGAATAAGCCAGTATCTATTTCAATTATAACGATTATTCTGATTTGATGTAAAATAAACTTTAACTGCCTAGTTCGAAATAATTCTCTAATAAGAAAGTTTATGAAGCGAACAATTTATTGCATTATTTGACTTAATTTTATTCAAATTATACTAGCAGCAATATTCATGACGAGGCAGATTTAAAGAATCACATTTATACTTCCGTAAATAATAATTTGCTCCGCTAATATCAATTTCATTCATCAAAAATATTGCAGTTTTATGTAAAAACATAATTTTCACAATGATGAATTTTTTAAAAAATCATTCCTAATACCTCTATCCTCTTAATCACCTACGCCCTTGGCACTTCTAGTTCGCGCAGCTTTGTGATGACGTATGTGATATTCTCTAAATGTTTTCGCTATACCAAGTAAAACTCGAAATTTTATTATAAAACGCGTTTCTCTTATTGTCAAAGAATGGATGCGTTTTATTTGTAAATAGAGCAAAAGGATTAAAAAGAAAACGAGACAAATCCAATAAATTATTTTATTGCTTACTATTAAGTGATGAAAATTTACACTAAACAAAAAACAAAACGGTATCTTTTATAAAATCAATAATAACATGGTAATGCACAATGTTCATAAATATAATTGGGTATTTAATAAAATTACTTATATGCATGTTAAAATTCAGCTATGGGGAGTAAAAGTTTCTCGTTCATATCTCTCTGTTAACGTGAAAACTAATTCGCACACGTTTTGTATGATGTAGGTCCACAAGTGACTATGCCTAAACACATTAACTATATACATGGGTCAACTCAGGATTGGTCATATCATTTCAACGATATGTGGATATTTACAATAATAATAATAATAATAAACGGGAAGAAACAAAAGCGCATCAGTAATATTGCAACAAGATAATAAATTGATAAAAAGTAAAAATAAAACAATAATTAATTAGGGAAGGTATAAGAATAGCTTTTTAACACAAGAAATTTTCAAAAATATATGTATACCTATATAATATAAGAAAGATTTGTTATTGTGATCTATTTTTAAAAGTTATTATATCTATAAATAGAACCCTTCTTCTTTTGGAATCTCTGCAAATATATTTTTTTTAAAAAAGTTTGTTCAACTTGCACATCAATCCTTGCAAGCATAACAATGAATGACTTAAAAAATCAACGAACAACACAAGTGATTTTGAAACGATGATACCTTATACCTGTACCACTTATGACATAATTGTAGTAAATCAATATTGTGTTGTGTGTATCGATTTTAACGTCTTGGAGTTTCAAATTGGAATTAAAAACATTAAATCCAATTTATTTAACACCTACTGGAGAACTAGACCGATCTTCGAAGGTTGAATCGATGGACACCTCCAATTATACAAGTAGTACTGCAGATTTCCATCACCGACTCCGAATTTTAACTGTTCGAGAAATTCTTTATTGTCCATTAGATCTAGAGCGTTGAACACGTCAAAATTTAACTGTTTAGCTGATATCAGAGCGTCGTTCATAAGATCCACCCATGGTGTTTTGTTGGCGACGTTGTAGAAGCTGTAAGCTGCTTTTAGCACCTTGTGCACCGGATGGTGCATCACCGTCGATGGTAACGTGTAGTAACTGACGAAATCGGTTATTTCATCGTTCACTTCGACGACGAAACTGTCCACGATGTCCTGTTGCGGTAGGAACCAATGGGCGAAGTCTTCCTCGGAGAAAACGGGAGCCAAGTCAAACTTTCTCAGGTACTGTAACATATAGTAATAATATAAAATAAAACTGTTTTTAGTGGAGCTTGTAAATATACTGCTTAAGACTGCTTTTGAAAAGCTAGGAAAACAATTTGCCACAAAAACATTTTTACTTTTTTCTGGCATTAAAATGTTAAAACATATAAAATCTACGCAGTGGGTCGAAATATAATGTTTAAACAAACTGGACGGACTATTTTATTTTTCCTATTTATTTATTTACTGTTATAGATTTCACATGGCGCGTTCCAGATAACGACCGCAACGCTAAACAGTGGTCATTTTTTACACGTTCGGCGCCAAGCAAAATTTACGACCAGAATTAGCAGTGATTTTGGTTGATAGTTCTCCTGCAGATTTTTATTCTATATTTGTTGATGACGAAGTTCTAGAAATCATGGCTGATCAAATGAATATACACGCCACACACATTTTGCTAATGGATAAAGACATTGCAGAACATAGTCGTTTACATGCATGGACGACACCAACAAATAAAAGAGAAATGAGGATTTTTTTTTTGGAGATCCTAGGTTACATGGGATTGATGAAATTACCTTCATTGCGCCATTATTGGTGCAAAAAGAAGAAGTTGTACCGAGTCAGTATTCTAAACCAAGTAATGAGTAGAAGAAGAAGGCAATTGCGGCTACAAAATAGAACCTTTCATTGATATTCTCCTAAGCAAGTTTCAATACGCTTACACCCCGGACAGGGAGGTTTGTATTGATGAAACTCTTGTACCATTATACCATGAACAGTATATTCCCACTAAAACCCAAAAATACGGGATAAAGCTTTTCAAACTTTGTGCAGAGGCTGGTTATACATGGAATATAAAACTATATTGTGGTAAAGAGAAAACTTAGGTTCAGCAGTTGCTACAAATGTTGTGATGAAGTCGTCCGTAAACTTATTGTCTGCCCCCCCCCCCGAAATAAGCAAAATATTACCTAATATTATACCGAAAAAATACGAGTGAAGAGAGTTAAATTATTACATTTGAATATATAACGCCATCTCTAGTCGAGTCTAAATATTTTCGTGTATATGATGTCTCATAAAGCAGATAGCATAATGACTTTTAACTCAATTAACATAAATACAAAAGTCTAAATTAAGAACCTGGTAATGCCGGTAGTGTCTCTGGAGCCATAGCGGCCCCTATAGAATGTTAAAATGATTTAGCAGCCGTCCGCTGGCCTGTACGATTTAAAAATTATTGATATTACAGACCGCCGTGGTGCTCAACGCGTTAAATTCTAGGTGGAAAAAAATCGCAACATTTATTATGAAAGTATGTATTTCCAATGACTTTATCTTGAAAGAGACAGTTTGTAAAATCGGTTTTTTATGCCCGAATTGTTATACTTCATCGCCTGTTGCTATGACAACGAAAAGTATGGCATATTTAATTTGAGCGATTTATAAGTTTAGTGCCGTCCCATCAGTACATTTGCATGGTTCATTTTGGTGGTTTTATAAAAAATTCTAAACAATGAATTTGCAGTAAGAAAGCATAAGGTAAGCATTCACTATAGACAAAATATTGTTATTTTAAAATCTTTGTACATACTAAAAAAATTATAAATTACAACTGCTCGGAAATTGTAATTTTTTTTGGAATAATGAATTTAAAGTGTATGCAGAATGCGGTGTTTACGCATGTTTGTTTGAATAATACTTTTTATTGTTAGCTCATTTTATTATCTGTTGATTCATGGCAAACTTGGCTGTCAAGAACTGAAAAAAAAAACATCTTTATCTACGACTGTTAAATATCTTCCGTGTTTTTCGTTAAAATGGATAAACTTGAATATCGCGCGGTCATAAAATTCTTCGTTTTGGATGGATTAACCACTAAGGAAATTCATCCGAAGTTGAAAGAAGGTTACGGGGACTCTGCTCCTTCAATGTCAACGTCCCTCCAAGATGACCCACGTGAAGGACGATCAAAAACCGCAACCACACCGGAGAATATCGAAAAGGTGCACGATATCGTGTTGGACGATAGGCGTGTGAAGGTGAGTGAGATAGCTGGGACCGTGCCGTGGGGATATCAAAAGAATCGCAAACACCTTTCGCAGCAATGTTTGGACCGATTCAATAGGGATCCGACCGATTTTGTGCGGCGATTTATTAACATGGATGAGATACGGGTCCACCACTACACGCCAGAAACAAAACAGTAGTCGAAGCAGTGGGTGGAAGCCGGTGGTTCAGCGCCAAAGAAAGCGAAATCTATCTCATCTGCCGGAAAGGCCATGACCAGTGTCTTTTGGGATGCGAAAGGGATCCTGTTAGTTGATTACTTTGAAAAAGGCAGAACAATTACAGGCGAATATTACTCCAACCTTCTTGACCAGCTGCATGCCAAACTTCGCGAGAAGATGCCTGGCTTGAAGAAGAAAAATGTCTTGTTTCGCCAGGACAACGCACCTGCTCACAAAAGTGCGTTGCCAATGGGAAAACTGCGAGATTTTGAGGTATGATTTGCTCGACCATCCCCCCCTATTCTCCTGATTTGACACCCTCAGACTTCTATCTGTTCCCAAACTTGAAAAAAAAATGTTTCTGGGAAGTGCTTCGCGTCCAATGAAGAAGTTGAAATACAATTTTTTTATGTGTTCAAACTACATATAGTTGACCACGCATTCCTTCCATATCGGTCTTGGGGCACGACAAAACTGCGAATAGATGGCGTGAATTGTGTATTGCCTATATGCCATTTTATCAGTGTTCAATTTGTAATTATCTGAACAAAAACTCAACGAGCAGGATTACTTCTGAAAATGAAGTAAATACATCGTCGTGTTCAGAATGAAAATGTCTTGGTTATCACACTTCAAAAAAGTACTTTATAAGCACAGTAAGTGTTGCATCACTTAAAAAAAGAAACAAATTGTGCCTGTATGTATTTTAACTATTTTCTAAATATAATTACTAGGGAGGCGGGCGTCCCAGGTTTAAACTACAACGGAACAAAAAAGTAATGTAAACAACACGTAGTTACTGGATAGCATTATTCATCTGTTGTTGACAGGAAAAAGACACAAAAAAAGTCCATTTAACTCGTAAATTTCCTATTTTCATCGGCGTATATAGGAGCGTGAGGGGTTTTTAAAATTTATTATATTACCTTATATTTCGGCAGGATAAATAAAGTACGGGGAGTTAGTTTCGTAATTTTTATAATAGTTCATGTTTAATACCCCACACCGCTGTAGATATCAATTCCAAATTTTGTATTTAAGTGTCTAATCTCCCTCTTGAGATCTGAGTAGTTTTTCAGTAAAATCGGTAGACCGGAAGTAGCAGTTTACTTCAGTGAAAAAATTAAATTTTGCCAATATTTCGTCAACTACTAAATTTAAACAAATTTATAAAGAATTCATATGTACTTGAAATTAAAATTGAGAACAATTTTATTTAAAAAGTTTTTCGAAGCTGCTACCGGAAGTAGGTCTTTTACTCCTATCGAAAATCAGTTTTTTGCGAATATTTCGCATGTCATGCTTTTTAGACAGGTACGTTACGGGTATAAAAGTATTTAAAACGTAATTTTCAATATCTTTTGCATAAAAACAATTTCAAAATTCAGACCGGAATTACCACTTTTACTCTTATCGAATAGCGATTTTTTGCGAATATGTCGTAAATTATGCATTCTATATGTATTTATCAAAAATACAAACGTATTTAGTGCTAGATTTGCAATATTTTTTGAATATATGAAATTTCAAAATTCGGAACGGAAGTAACACTTTTACTCTTCGGGAGTAGTCCTTTTTTCGAATATCTTGCTAAGTATGGATTCTATAGCGATTTATTAAGAGAACAGAAGTACTTAGAATAGGATTTTGAATAATTTTTGTGTAAAAAAAATATAGTATAGTTTGAAACGCTCATACGTATAAGAAAGTCGTGTGGTGGCCACACCTCATTTTTTAATTTGAGATTCGATTTTCAAAATATGTCATTAGTCTAGGCAAATTTCCAAAGTGTTCCTGAAGGAATAACAAGTGATTTTTTAAATTTGGGATTTGTGTTAGTTCCTTGCACTCAGAAATACTTCGAGCATTGTCATTTAAACATGTAACGAAATTTTGTAAACTATCGAAATTCTCTGCATGAAAACTATTTCTGTGTATGTTTTAGCAAAGCTAAGTGACGATATTTTACAGACTTTGCAATAAATTTCGGAATCACTGACAATTAATTTTTATCTCAGAAAAAGTAACATAAACAACGTTCTAGATCTAAATAAATGATAACTAAAAATGTACGCGTATGTTATTGAAACATACATATTATATTGCGAAATATAAGGTAAATATAATAAATTTTAAAAACTCGTCACCCTTGTACCTACGCCGATGAAGAAAGGATTTTATTCATAAAATTCCTTATTTTATGGCAGTTTTTTCTCTGATTCTCTGGAGTAAACAGATGTTACAGTTCGCCCTATGAATTAGTGCTATTCAGATATAATGTAAACAACACGCAGTTGTTTACATTATTTCTTTTCACGGTTGTGGCTCCGTGGTAGTTTAGCTCGCTCGATTCCGCTCCCTAGTTATAATAGTAAACTGGGAGATTGTGCGGTTTCATGTTCATAAAAGCGCGAGGATTTTTTGACTTTCCAATCACAGTCAGCTTCAGTTTATGGCCGCCAGACGCATTGGAAGAACACAACACTGTTATCCGGACTTTGCTTTTTTCATACCCCGGTGCACTCATCTCATTACTTGCAGCTAAAGTTTTTGTAGGTATTGCTCGCCAGTATAACCCTATTTCGCCAGCGTTATAAATTTGAGGTTATTTTCTGTAATTATAGTCTCCAGCTCATAGCAAAATCCCACCATTGCTTCTCCGTCGGCATTGAGCTTTTGCCTTGAATGGTAACGGTGGTGACGTTTTTTGGATCGATGCAACCAACCACTGGATGCATTGAAAGGTTCTTTGATTTTCAAGTGTTCGTGAAAAATCTCCGCTTGTTTAGCACACATTGGCCCAGAAATTGGTATGCCCTCCGATCTTTTCTGCAGAAACCACTTGGAAAGTACTTGATCGAGTTGCTGAAAAGTCGATCCTTTCAATGATTTCCGTGCAGATATGTTTTTAAAAGAGTCAGACCGAGGTATAAAATTTTGTAGATTCACTTTGTTTTTAATGATATCGCGTATTGTTTGCTTACCAACTTCATAGATTCGTGATAATGATGCGACACTTTCACCCTGTTCACTTTTGTTTAAAATCTCTAGTTTTTGTTCAATCGTTAAAACATTTCTCTTCCGTTTAACACTGGCTGTTGCCATTTTGAAAACAAACACACTGCGAAACTAAATCTCACATATTCGACGTAACCGCGCAGCGGCAGATGAAAAGCGAATGATTCCCAGGGATTCCCCGAGTACACTGCTGGCGATATCGATATTGCGTCATCATGCGCATGGCACGGATAATCCGCAGCCCGGATAACCCGCGCACGGATAATCGGGGTTCTACTGTACAATATTTCAATAGTGCGCCCACGGGCGATGAGTCATCATCCTTTCGTGTCCGCTCTCTAATAATTACAAATTTTAATCGTGAGTCACCAAGAACAAATATTCTTTATTTCATTCATATAGTGTCGATTTTTTCAAATGCCTTAATTTATTGCTATACAGGCTGACAGCTAAATAGGTACCAGGCTATACGAATCTGAAGAATACGTATAAATGTCTAAATGGAAATCAAAAAAGAAATTTATTTGTGACTCATCAAACGTTTCTAAATTTTTAGGGCGAAAATGTAGTTAAAGTCGGTCCATAACATTGTTTATCCTATACGCATTTACGTAAATACCACAACTGAAAAGATGTTCTCTGTTGATGTTTTTTTTGTGTGAATAACACGTCTTTATGTGGAAAAGGTCGACAACCTCGGTGCATTACAATGTTTTTTTTTTTTCGTTAAATAGAAGTATATTACAATTTTGAAACTTAAATTTCTCTACATGAAAATTATTATTATATATACTAAAAGCCAATTGTCTCGCTCTTTTTAACGCGAGCGATTAATACGGCACAGATATACCCTAAAATTGACGAATTGGGGCAACACTTTTCTGAGAACCTGGCCCATCTACGGTGAAAACGAAAGTGTCACGTGACGGGGACTACGGTCCCATGTGCCTAAGACTATTTTTCACGTCTCCGAAGAGAGAACGAGGGCCCGAAAGGAATTTTTGAAAATTTTAGTACGTGCAGAAAAAGACTGTGCATCATAGCATTTTGCCATAAGGCCTACGTTTAGAATATTTTATCGTGGACTAGGTTCGATGTTAAAATGGCGGTGGATCGGTACAGATGACCGTGACACCTCAAAGTTCGGATAAGGTTAAGTTACACGCACGAAAAATTCAATTTCAGGTTATAAATTATCAAAACCGTCAGTCAGTTTGAGTTCGCGATATGGCATTTGCCGGGAAACGTCAAAATTGGCGGAAAGCACCAGTCGTGCAATACACATATAATGACTATATATTCACGTTCATCGATCGGTTGCCAAGTTTAAATGTCAGAAGGCCGACAAACAAAGAGATTACGAAGGAAAAGTGCATTTTTAATTGAAATGTGGTACCTTTCAGATACGTGTTAGTGTTACTATTATCAATTGTTACTATTTCTTTTCTATATGAATATATGAACAATACCGACTGATATGATAAAATAAACTTAAAGTGTATTATCGCACGTAAGTACAGTAACAAATATAACGATCATTCTATATTTTAAGATATATTAAATACAATGGCACTCTATTCATTATATATGTCATCGAAATGTCGTCACGATGACAGCTCGCGAGAGACGTACGGGCTATATTTTGCTTAAAACTGGACGCAAAAAAGTCAGGCCAATTTCATACAACGAAGAACTTGAAGCAAGACTAAATAAAGAACCATCTGAGTTTTGCCTTTTGGGCCTGCCAAATTACGTTAGATGCACACTAATTATACAAAACCTAAATGTCAACAGAATGTTGGAAATATATCAGTGTTCAAAATGTAATTACATAAATTTAAGCCATTTTACGAATGGGATCATTTAATAACATTTGTCATCGATCTTTCTACATACAAATAATAGGGTGAGTTTTCTTTATTTGTCAGATGTGTCCGAAACACTTCGAAATAAAATAAATACATCAAATAAAATTCCCATAAGCATTTATGTAATTTCATTTACCAATTCAGTTATAAAAGCCATTTAAAGTATGCGACTGCGGGTTGGCACCAACTAATCAGAAGTACATTTTCGGTTAAATGGTATTAGGAGCCAGCAAGATTTTCGATTGGGTTTTACAAAGTATACTATTAAAGCGTAATATGAAAATTAATTAATTCTCTCAATGACCTGTAAGTTTAAAACATGTTGTGTTAAAGTTCATCATGTTATGTTGTTAATTTCATTTGACAATTTGGTTAAGCACTGTCAGTCTGACATTTCGTTCTCACAAGTTTATGTGTGAACGAATACACTACAACGAACTATTGTCACGATGACAGGTGGAACCACAATTTGGTTAAACATCTTGACGTCAGCAGTCTGACTTTTCATTGTCGTATAAATGTCACGATGACAGTCTGTCAAAAAATTTGAAGTATACACTATTTTTATCGTAAACTTGACACAAAGCGAGGCATAGTACTACCAATTTTATAGAACGAATAACTTGAAACAACATTTAATTACCGAACCGTCTTGGTTTTTTTTTTTGGTCTGTCTACGTTCACCTTGGGCTAAATGCACCCCAATTGATACAAAACCTGAATGTCAACAAAAATTTTCTAAATATCAGCGTTCAGTAAATTACTATTATTATTACTATTGTATCGGTCATTTATAGTATCTTTAATGGCTTGGACACATCTCTGTCATCTTTCTACATACAAATATACATACTGCGTCTTTAATTTACATTTAGAGTAGCTTATGATATCAATATTAATTTGGGAACACTGTGCTACAGTAATGTTTTTCATTTTGACTACTGTCATAGTTAAGTCAATTTATTGAAAAGTTCCACAGTGTTCTCAAATTAATATTGAAATCGTAGGTTATTCAAAAAAAAAATAATTGAAGGCACGGTATGTCTACAATGACATTCAATTTGACAATTCATTCTCGCAATAGATCGATCTGTCGCCACGATGGCAGTTTGCAAGAAAATTTAACGTATGGACAACTTTTATCATAAAACTTGAGACAAATAGAGTTAGAGTACTACCAAATTTAAAAAAAATGAAATTTATATATGATACAACAAATCTTGATCATACAACCATCTTAGGTTTACCTTTTCGGCCTACTTACATTCAACTTAGACTAGGTGCACACGCATTATATCAAACCTGAATGTCGACGAAATGTTCGAAGTAATCAGCTTTCAGTAAATTCTACAGAAATGTTAAACATTTTATGGGAAATTTTTTAATTAATAAATCCTTTTGTCTATAATTATAGATGCCACAATAATGTCTAATTAATTTCTAGAGATATTTTATTTAATTTGAATGTTCATTCATAAACTAATTAAAAGAAAATTTATAACGATAAAATTCAAGTGCCTCTGCGACTAGCAGTGGTCACGTTCCAAAGAGGCACATTTATGGAGAAACATACAGCGAAGAAGTGGTCGCGAAGAGGCAACTCAAACTCGAAGAGTTTTATGGACCACTGTAATAACAAAAAGAGGAAGTATTCTATTAAATTAATGTGTCCTAAATAAAAAAAAAAGGGGGAAAGAGTAAATTGAATAATCAGCACTTGATGCATTTTATGACAAACATTATGGAGCACTGATGATTTTGATTATTTGCAAAGAACGTCATATAAATTTATTTCTATTGACTATTGTCCCGGAAGCCCTACGTTAATTGTAATTCAAAGAAACGAATATATCATGCATACATACCACCTTTAATTTAACGATTTAAAGGGTAATGTAATTATTAATTTAAAAATGGAACTACTACTACATATAAAGACAATGCGACTTAAAAATTTATCATACATGGTAATTCACTAATTATCAGTTACTTTAAGATCGCGATCTATTTTATTACACAAAAGCATCCCTTCCTTAGAAAAAATAATTTAAGCATTACGCCCCAGATGCTGATCAAAATTGGTGAACATAGTATATTATTAAAATAAAATTAAGTAACAGTTAAAGGGTGTAGCGAAAATAAAAAAAATAGTGCACATCTATGTCGCCATCTTTACTCATCTATTATCATTTTAACACCGATATATTTAACTAGAGCATACGCGAAATGTTGGTCAACTCAACATTCACGTTAGGTGGCTTAAATGTTACAGGAAACGTCAGAATTGTCAGAAAAAATCCATCTGACTTTTGATTAATGTTGGCAATTTCACAAAAATTTAATTGCAGGTTATAAAACGATCAACCTATTTCAGATCGTGATGAAATTTGAACTGCTTTCATGATGACAATTATTTCAAAAAAAAAAGGTTAAACACTCTGACATCTGTCTGATATTTCATTGTTCATGTTTTTAAGCTCCATCGATATTTATTGTAGACCTTAACACAAAAAGATATGAAATTACAAATTTTATACAGCGAAATGACTAAAATATTAATGAGAAAAGTGCTATCAGATCCATTTTAGTTTTGCCTATATATTAGACAATTACCTTAAAATATGAATTATATTATTATTACTAGGTGATAGACGAATCAAATTCCAATGTAATGACAATTGTTTTGTAACTATTCAATTTATTAAAGTAAATATTCCAGCCTAATTCAACAATTACTACTACTAAATAATTTGATTGTCAGTAGAAAGTTTCAAGTACGGGTAGCGTTCAATCATTTAATGGGATATGTTTGAAAATACACCATTAAATCAAATTGTTAATCAAACATTCTGATGACGGAATCGGACAACCCGCCGCCGTCGACTCGCCGCCGTCATCTCGCCGCCGTCATCTCGCCGCGGGGACAACTCGCCGCCGTCGACTCGCCTCGCGGACAACTCGCCGCCGTCCACTGAAAATGTAGGTTATTTAATGTGATTTAGTTAAATGAATACTATTCTGAATAATTTTGCTGCTAAATAATAAAATGAAATAATAAAATTAAAAAAAAAATATTTATTCTGAGTCTTTCAAAAGTGTTTTTAAGGTTTCAGGCAATAAAAAGATGAAGTCAACAAGTCGCCTTATAGCACAACTAAAATCGATTACTCTAATATATAATCGTGTGTGGAGATTTCCTTGCTTACCAAAAATTAAAATTCTATCGGTGTTTGGGCCACTATCAAATAGTAAAAAATTTTCTTCAACCCCTTCGGCCATTTTAATTATTTTATATGCGTCCGGGATTACTAGCGTTGTTAAATCGCTTGGATTGGGCGGAGCGGAAATAACCTCGTTGCGTTTTCTTCTCACAATTCTCTTCAGAGCATTTTGCTTAGGTAAAGCACCTTGGCAAGCGAGTGTCAAATTTTCCGTACACGAATTGATCACTTGTGATGTGCTTTCTAAAGTTGACGCAGCTCGTCGCTTGATATCACCGACAACCTTATCAGCTTCGACTTTAGCTGCATTTGCCTCATGAGAGTGGCCATTAACCACATGAACGACACTTCCTTCCCGAACATGAATTCTGCCTTTGCACTGTCCTCTTCGTTCGCATCGCCAGAATTCCGTAGAACCGTCTTTTGAAACTTTATCTAACACATAAATGAAACCTTCACTCACGAACTTACTTTTGTTGCGTTGCGATATTACATTTGTTGCTTCCATGGCTCAATGTTTCTATGCGAAAAATCTGCTAACACTAAACGTCCGACACCTACATTAGCTGTTTATATATCAATTTTCATTTTAGAAAGATTCCTAACTCATTAACTTGTTATTATTTAAAAGACCACATTACCTGAAATATAGTTCGTTTCAAGCAATATGAGCGACTTGTATAAGCTGATAATCCGGATTAAAGAGAAACCCTTTCCTCGAGCTGCAGCGGGTAATTAAGAAGCACTTGAATCTACCGTTACCATTAACTTCGTTATAATATCCAAACGTAATGTAAATACAATTAAGTGAGTTTTTCTCTCAAATAAATATTACTTACTACGTTCTTTTTACTCGGCACGTTTATGACACATAAGTACCTGTCTTAATGATTATCCGTTATTATTTATTATTATTTAAAAGACCACATTACCTCTATTGACAAGGCTATTTTATTCTTTAGCAGCGAAATTATTCAGAATAGTATTTGTTTATTCATTTAACTAAATCACACTAAATAACCTACATTTTCGGCGAGTCGACGGCGGCGGGTTGTCCTAGACCGTTCTGATGATGGTTCATGATGATCGTGTCCCAGGCTGGTGGCTCTTATTTCGATCGATTGGTTGTAATCATGAACTACCTTTTTGTGTTATTTTTCCTTAAATACTTAATAAGAATCACAAAATGGTCCAACAATTACGAATTATATTTCTTTTACAGTGTGTGTAAGCAAAATGTTTACACAGATATTCCCACGTCGGTCTGTTTTATTTTTGATTATTGTTTTTAGTTCAACTACCAGCGTCACTACTAAATATTTAAATTATAATAGGATCGTCTCAGCAACCGACATAGCCAGAGCACGATCTACAGGCGACGACTCAATGCCACTGCAAACTCACTTTGACAGGAACAATTTCAGAGCAGACAAATGAAACTAATTTATTAATATGGAAGCCAGTTATAAATTCACTATTATAAATAAAATTAATGTCATACTATTCTATACAAACATTTGATTCTTCTGTGTAATGGGCATGCATTGTTCACAAATTTGCATTATAACAAAACTCAAAAGGTATGTCAAAAGATGTATGACTATTATTAAATATTACAGCCCAGAAATGACGTTTGTGCGCCATGATAATTGACAGGTCAAATTATGCAAAGCTAAAATAAATCTGATATTACCTTTTTAAGAATGATTTAGTCCTTTCATTGTGTAAAACTAATAACACTATGAATCTTTTAGTGTCAAGTCTTTGTATTACGCTAAATAGCATCTAAATTTCAAACTTCAACAACAAAAAGTCAGACTGACGTTAAGATGCTTTAAATTGTCGTTCCACCTGTCACCGTGACAGTAGTTCGTGGACAAAAATATACGTCTATACAAGGTGTGTCAAAAGTTTACAAAATCAAAAATGATTTTTGTGGCGTTTTACAGGGAACTGTAATAAAACTGTAAGCGGACGCTAAAACGCGACTCAAGCTCGAAGAGGTTGATGGACAGCTAGTGTTTGTATATTAACTGCGACAGGCTCGGACTCGAGGAAAGAAAAATTAATTTCTCGTCACTGCGTGCACATTGGACGGCGATTTTTTTTTGTACGGACATTGTTCATATTTTTCTTTCGTCCCCTTCTTTTAACGACGCTATTTAAAACTAACGCTGTATTTTGCATGGAAATTGACCATTTTATGGCATGCACCGATTAGCCAACCCTTCCCAACCAAATAATGCATCATTTACTCCACTAAATGTGTAAGATAAAAACTGTTATAAAACTAAGTGTCTACCTCTCCAAGTAATTTATGGGCTTTTGGTATGTCTGTGCTGGTCATTTTCCTAAATCCTGGCGTCCTAGGTGAATCAGGCAGCTTGTACAGTTTCAGCGTTCGCTGCATGGTCATGTTTCGAGATAAATGTGAGAATTTCACTTCGATCAATTTCTTTGGATTGAGCGATCGATGCCAGTATCTAAAGGACAAAAAGAAATCGAACTTAGCAATCGAAACATCGAAGCTTGACATGAATTTAGACCTGCAAGTCACGACTGGTTTCGGCAACACAACGCCAGCGGTGTAGACTGCCTGGAATAAGCCAGTAAGGTGAACGCGCCTAGTTATTTCCCTAATTAGCACCGGAGCAACTCTCTTAGATCTTAACTTTTTATGTACACATAGAAAATTTATTTCTACCATTCTTTGAGTTCTAAAATTACGAGAAGAGATGCATTAAACGACGCGAATCATTGTCGAGTGACTGGACATACTTATCGTAAATGTTCAGCGTAACTGGTATAGCTGATATAAATCCTACTAATCGACCACTTTTTGAAACTCTAACGCCACAATGCCATTCTTTCCTCCATCCTGGTGCTTGTAAAGCCCTAAAAAAAAGAAATTTAATTAAGAACTGTTTAAATTATCAGTATTTCGTTGCTTTTTTTTACATAAATGACTTAGCCACAGTTTTTTGAACATGAATTTTAATATTTCTATTACTAATTTTCGTAGTACAATACTTTAATAATACATAGACTATTACATATACCCCTTGTAACGTTACATCCTAATTTAATATTTTTATAATTTTAAATACGAACATTAATTATATTTCAAGGTTTATATATTAGAAACCAATGATATATTTCTTTGAACTGCTTATCCTAAATGTATATCTATGTATAAGTTAAATACTATTTAGATAGGAAATGTTTATAAGAACCATGGCACCAAATGTTTGTATTAATTATATTGTAAGATTTGTGGCGTTGTTTTTGTGTTATCACCGTTTCATATGTGCGTGCGTGATCGAATGTATGGGAACGATAACTGCGGTAAATGCGCAGGGGTGAAGGGAGACAGGCAGTTGCGTTTTAGGGACGAAGTCTGATGGATGAGGAAGTCGACATGTAGACTTCAAAGAAAAAAGCCGACCGGGGACCTTCGAGCGGTTGACAGCATCTTAAAGCTGTCCCGAACCGCATATACGAGTCCCTATATATGTATAAAAAAGTCGACCTTTGAAGATATGGGTCACCGGCGTATTTGACCGGTTTAAGTAGACCGTTAAGAGTAATATATGGTAATCTAATTAATAAGTAAGTCGACCCACACATATCGGTCGATAATGTACTAAACTGTCGATGCCGAACCCCAAAAATAATAAAATAGGTTCTTTGTTTACATAAAGGTCGACCACCAACTAAGTGTTAAATGTGTAAAGCTCAACATATCTTCCTATAAAAAGTTATTATTGTGCGACTAGCAGTTAAAGAAGCTACAGGTGTCTCTACCATCGAAGGAGGACGCCAAATAAGCACACCGAGAACAGGAAGATCTTCTTCAGTGCATAAAGAAGAAAAATAAATGAAAGGTATTTAGAAACTCTTATCGTGCGAGTACTAGATAAACTCAACTATTAAAATTTGTCTTAATATAGAGACGTAATCTATGGGCTGGTCTTTCCATCTACCATTAAACCCCCTAATAACTTTATTTAGCAAATAATTTAATTTACCGTGTTTCCCCTTCCTAATAAGTAGTATTCACCTAATAACAACGCTTATTTGGCAAATAACTTATAAGCTACTTGAACCCACTATTTTAATGTATTAGGTACTTATTACGCCAGCGCGGACGCCTCCTAGTGATCAGCTGACAGGTAATATATGCTTTCTGTCATTTATTAGACAGCAGAGTTAAATTTAGTGATAAGCTGACCGGTAATATATATCTTTTGCCATATTTGTTGGTTAATATTCCAACAAATTTATAGGTTATAATAAACAGTAAACACTGAAACTGAACTTCCAAAATAAAATAATCATGTTGTTCTATCACTCATCACTCTCTTACTTATTGTAGGTATACAGCAGTTTATCTTGCCTATCAAAATCCACTTGAAGTTGTTTCGGGCTACTTTATCATGTTTCTGATACAAACATAAGAAATATTTTTGCATTGAACGTTATTTGCCTAATAGCTATTAGCAGGTTCGGAAATGTTGAAAAAACGCACTCGGACAAACTGACTAATAAAAGTACCTTATAAAATTATTTGTCGAATAGTTATCGGGCACTATATTAGTAGGTGAAAAGACCGGCCCTAAGATTGATAAACATATTCAATAGTTGTCTTAGATACGACAATATCTCAGTATTTGTAAATTGTTTGCCAATGTTGTTTTAAAAAAATTTGCGTACTAGATATATATTAAATCTAAGCGTAGTTTGTTTTTCTATTAAGACCTACGTTGTTAGTATTGATATAAATACTGAGAGGCGGTGAAAAACAAACGATGTATGATGCATTTTATTTCAGAGAAACGATAATATATAAACAAATCTTAAGTAATCTTTCAGTATTATATGTGCTCTGAAATTATTTTATTAATGTCTTTGTTCTAATTAAAATTGATATTATTTTGTGTATATATGCAAAAATCTTGGTTTCTAATAGAAATGTTATTTAAATTAATTAACTTTGTTATATTTAATTGTGCCAATTAATGCCCAAAGATTACTTTTGTTAATATTCTCTTAACATGGATCGTCCTGGGAATATGAGCTAGCCAGGTAAAACGATTCACATTTTATTTTATCTAAAAAATATTAAAATATAAAGAGTTGAGGGTTTCTTTACAATATGGTGTTCCCAACGTGGAGCCGTTAATAATTATAAAGGGTTTCCGCTAGAATATGGCTCAACAACGTGTTCCATTACACCCTTAATAAAACAAAATTCGACCGAGAATTAAATAGAACATATACCGTTGCAAAAAATAATGGATATTACTACATATAATATTATCAATAGTATTCTCCCGACATGAACAAAAAGCACGTAACCGGCTCTTTAATATATCCTAAAACAGCAAGAAAAAATTCAGTACAGTATTATTTCTTAACTTATATCGGGATAACGTCAGACAAAATTAGTAATCTAATCAAAAAAGCCGCTAACTGCGTCATAGCGTACAAAACTAATAATACAATTGAAGGATTTTTAACAAATGAAAAGGACAAAAATCTAGCCCAGGCGTCTATAAGTTATCATGTGAGTGTAATATGTCATATATTGGTCAAACCGGAGGAATATATCTGGATGGGACAAGCTTTAGACAACCTGTCATTCTTTTGACATTCAACTCAGGCAACCGTGACAAAGACTTTTTAAAGAACTTGACAGATATTTTTTCTTTAAATACTGGCCTTGTTCTATCACTTCCGTATATAGACTGTGTATATTTAAATAATTGTGGATAAACACAAATAAAAATGTGTAAATATATTCATTGTATAACCAATTGAAACAAAAGTGTAAAACAGGAAGACCCAAAAAATATAATAATAACTGTAGAAAACATTAACTGAAGATATCAAAAATAAGAAATATGAAATTATGTCCATTCCAATTCTTATATTAAATTAAAAAGTGTTTAATATACTACCCTATATTCTGCGTTTGTCTAATGTTCTTAACATAAGTTGTTTTATACATTGCGTGCTTAAAGTCGTTCCCCTCATTATCTTTTAAACGAAGTGGAAAACATTAAAAGAAAAAGAAAATAAAATCATTATAAAAATACTAATTTTATGACCATGACTCATTTTAAAATTTTGACAGATGGCGCTGTAGACTATACCAACCAAGATCAACTGTATCTGCTATCGCTGCGCCATATAAGGCCGTTACATAATGAGATTTTTCTGATTCTGGTAACCACAAAATATCTATTCTTAAGTGGCGCCATCTACCCAAAGCATTAAGAACTACTTGGTAATCGCTGAGCATTTTTAAAATCACGTGCTGAAAATATGCAATGATTGAATTATATCAAATCATGCGTTGTAAAGTACATTACAAAAAGATGGAACTTAGTCGGGTCGTGAACCCGTAATGATGTATTCAGTCGCTATAGCGCTATAGTAGATGTGACTAGCAATTTTGATTTTTAAATGTTTATTAGTGTGAAAGTTGGTAGAACTAACCATATTCGTATCTATCATTTTAATATTCATCTGTCAGCTGTCGACATGGGATTTAAGTGTTTAGCATATATGTCAATTTTTTTTTGTGATTATGATTGTAAATTGGTCAGTTTATAGTTATTTATGTAACAAGTCAGTAAAGTGATACTTTACCGAACGAGTCTGGTTTACGAGCCAAGCGAGTGAAGCGAGCGCGGCGAGTAACAGACGAGTTCGGTAAAGGTACTTTACTGACGTGGTGCATACAAAATTTTATCGCCAACCGTTAAAATTGTTAATTTAAGAAATAAAGATATAATAACTTTTGACAGTTTATGACAGTGACAAACGATTTATTTTTAAAAGTCATCAGTCATGCTACGCTGACAGATATTAGCGGCAGGTAAAGTACTTTATTGTACAGTACGATAAAGTGTTTCTTTACCTCCGCAAAACGCTATGGTAACGCATCACTTTACTGACGGTTGGCGATAAAATATATTATATTCATCAACAATATAATATAATTTCTAAAATTTGAAGTGACTAATCTACAATTATAATTATAAAAACCTTCGAAACTTATAAAATAATAAATTTTAAATTTGACGCGGGTAGGATTAGCGACTTTAGCGACTGAATACCAAACTACGATTAATAGTTTTGGCGGGATCCGAAAGAGTTCACTATCTATTCTTATTCTAATCTATGTATCAAACCTATTGTTATTGACATTTGATTGATTTGACATGTATTATGTCTATTCCATATTCCTTTCTTACTTAAAATATTCTAATACTGCAAACATTCACTCGTTTTATTTAATGTGGGCTACAAATTTACTATGATATATTTTGGAAGTTACGTCGAGCACCAAAAGAAAACTATATCTATTTTTCTCACGGAAAAAAAAACGTCGCTGTTCTGGGTTATTTAGTTCTTACAATAATAGTATGTGCTAAAAGGCAAGTAATTCGCAAGGTACTTCAGAGAATTGAATATTCGAAATGTAGTATAAGGAAAATTCTTGGTAAATAGCTATAATTTCTTGGATTTTTAGGTTAAATTTATATCTTAATATTTGTAGATGTATAAAGTTCTAATGGAAAAATTGCCGGGCTGAAGTGAAGCAGCTTTGCTAGATATTATTTGGTTACTAATATTAAGAATAAGTCTGAATATGTGAACTCTAAGGTATTTGAAGGCTGATTTAGTACAATTTTAAAAAGGATACAAGTGGGTTTATTATGAATATTTCAACACTGTCAATTTGTGTTCTGTAATTAGAATTGCAGCTGTTGGATAAATAAAGATGCTATAGTAATTTTTAAAATGCTCTAATTAGTACCAATAGTGCACCTTGTTATCATCGTAAAGTTGAGATGTGCCAACAAGAAACTGATTAGTGTTATAAAGAAAATTTTGGTCCGTCTTGAAATGTGTGCGTAGAAATACTAACAGATTTGACAGCATCAAAGAGTGCGTCACCGTAACTAACTAAATTAGCAAATTGTAATAGTGCCAAAATGGAAAAAAGTACATCAAATATGTACCGAAATACACAGCAAAAACGAGTTTAGTGATGCTTACCTTTTTAACTAGTGTTATTTGGAAATACTCAATACTTCTTCTAATAAGTGTACATGGATTTATATCAGTTTATTGTAATATTTGAGTATACTGTAGAACAAAGTTACTTTTATCTTAACAAGATCATTTAGTTCCGATTCTGTAGAAGAAATGTTTCGACATGTTAGGCTTAAAGGAAGTGCAAATGATACAACACAGTTATTACGATACGATTACGTTTGTACCGCAACATTTAGCTTTTGAATTGTTAGAAAAAATCAGAAATATAAGTAAAATTGTTATTCTTGAAACTACCCGACAATTTCATTTTCAGCAACACTCTTTTAAATTATTAATATTAATTATTGTGAAGTTAATGTTTAAAGTGTTATTTTAAAGTTTATTTCAATAAAAAATCAGAAATTATTTCTCTTGGGTAGTACCTACTAGATGGCGTTACATAAGGATCAATATTTTGAGGTTACCAGAATCAAATTCATCAATGTAAATTCAAGTTATCTGACGACCTTCATCGCGCAGCGATAGCAGATACAGTTGGCTTTGTATCAACATAAAAATTCTAAATGGCAAAGGGGCCGAGTGGCCCCTCATTTGAAAGGTTTTTGGAAGATCTATTCAAAATTCATGTTTTCCTAAAAATTTCCTTCATATCTATAAAAGAAACGCTGAATTTCACGGGTAGCAAATAAAAAAAAACTACTAAAATCAAAAAAAAAAAAAAAATTAATGGGTCAAAATAAGCACCCCGAAACTCTTGGCAATAGAACAATCGATTGCAAAATGCATGTAATTATCCTACTCGTGAAATTCGGCGTTTTTTTTTAACAAATGAAGAAAATTTAAAAAAGAACATGAATTTTGAATAGATCTTCCTAACAACTTTCAAATAAAGGGTCAATCGACCTCCTTTGCCATTTAAAATATTTAATTCGATATAGCCTACAGCGTCATCTGTCAAAATTTTAAAAGTGAAAGATGGTCATAAAGTTAGTATTTTACTTTCTTATACGTAGTATAAGGAAGTATTGTGATGACGAAAATTTTCGACCTCGAGATTTTTGTATATGTCCACGTTTTGAAGTCCCCTGATACCAAAAGTGGTTTTTAAAAAATGTCTGTGTGTTTATAAAGAACAATAGCAAAAATTGTCGAATTTTGTTTTGTCTTTCCATTATTCTCAAAGCTAGACAAAATACAGTTTGAAATATCTAATAATATAAGAAGATATTTCGATTGATAACTGTTAATTAACTGTGCATTAAACGTATATAAACTGATGGACAACATTAACTCACCACTTAATTAAACTTGTATAATTACAAAACTAAATTTAATATTGCAAAAAAAATCATGAAAGCTTATTGTTAGGTACTGTCTAGTAGCTTGTAAATAAAATCAGCGAAACATGCCGTTTATTTCCAACCATTTTTTTTATTAAAAAACTTTTTTCTTGAAAACAACGCAAACATGTAAACAAAAAACAAACGAAAACAATAGAATTTATGGAGTTAGAGCTATTCTAATATCGTGTATGTCCTCCTCTACTTCTAATTACTGCTTCTATATGTCTTGGCATAGTGGAGATCAAATTTTGAACGACTTCTTGAGAAGTATTTTCCCATTCTTGAATTGCTGCGTCTATCAGTTGATTGTGATTGGCAGGTGGAGTTGTACGACGACAAACCCTTTTTTAAATATCGTCCCATAAACGCTCTATGGGGTTCATGTCAGAACCAGTGATGTAAGTCGGTAAATTACCACGTATATTACCGAATTAATTACCGTCATTTACGGTAAATTACCACATAAAATTTCCGTAAATTACAAACAAAGTAAAACATAATCTATGTACACGTATGACGTTGCACACTCGGTGATTGGGGAAGTCCCTTTCCAGAAGATGTAAAAGCCCGTGAATCAGCCGTTTATATAACGAATGAAGTAGTCTTTCAAAAGATTTCGGTGTATAAGTTGAACTATATAAAGTTTGTGAATATATTACTCGTAGTGCTGTGCGCTGGGATGGAGCGTAAAGATAAAATAAAAAAAAGTTATTTTAACGGCATTTTCAAAATCCACAGAACATTGGAAATTATATTCGTGTAACTTCTGTTCGCAAGTTATGTTTTAAATGTAACCAGAATGTCCAGTCACTTACAGAATTAGTGCATTCGTTGTCCTCGTAAAATACAGAATGAAATACAATCAAAATCAAGAGCATTAAGTGTTAAGAACATTAAAGCAATAAATAAAGGTGAGTAATTTTGATTGATTCCTATTGGGTTCTATGGAAACATATTTAACATTTTAGAGATTCCGGAAAAAAAAGTTCTTCGCAAACAGATTTAGAAGACGACGATAGAAAGACGATTTCAAGCGATTCTCGCCCACAATCTGCTGCAAGCACCACAAAATCCGCTTACAGTGAAAATTTGGATTTTTTTGTGGAAGTAATGAATAAATCAGAAGAAGAGGAAATTTGGGATCTCTTAGCAACAGCATGCGTTGCTAGTAATACCCCTTTAAATTTTACGGACAATGTTCATTGGCAAAATTTATTTAAAAAAATTAAACCATCTTTACGATTGCCGACTAGATATCAGTTATCCAATGCGCTTTTAGATAAACAACACTCAAATAAATCAGTTAGTTAATAAAAAAATAGCAAAGTCTAAAACAATTGGAATTCAAGTTGCTGGGTGGAGTAATATTAGAAACGAATCCATTATAAATATAATAATTACATGTCCAGAATCAGTTTTATTTAAAGTAATTGACTGCAAGGAAAATCGGCACGATGCTGCATATCTTTGTTCTTTGCTTAGTTCTGTTATTGACGACTTAGGTATTCATAAAGTTATAAGCATAGTGACTGATAACGCTAGCAATATGAAATAAACTTGGAAATTAATTAGTGATATGTACCCGTCCAATTATTTTTCTTGTTATGGATGTTGTGCTCATATTTTGAATTTATTCGCACAAGATATTTTAAAATTAGAAGTATTTGCATGTTTAATTACTGATTGTAAAGTCATAGTAAAAACTATTAAAAATCGCATATTTTGAATGCTACATTTAAAAATAGACAAGATGAACAGCGAGCATTAAAAAATTAAACACACTAAAATCTCTTAAACTACCTGACCAAACTAGATGGAGCTCTAATATTTTCTGTTTAGAAAGCTTAAGGATAAATAATTTTTGTTTAAAAGAATTGGCTATAACAGAAACTATAGTTAATACTTTAAATAAAAGTATAAAAAATAATATGTTAGATGATGTGTTTTGGGAAAGAGTTGATACATTACATAGAATCACCCAGTTTCCGTAATTTTAAAGAACATACAAACTTCTCAACCTTGCATATCTCATGTGGTTGAATATTTTCAAGACCTGAATGACCAACTGATTGCTGCATGCCCAGTTTCAGAACTAAATGCTGTCCTATCACATTTAAAATCATGGAGACAAATGGCTATAACACTATGCATTTGGCTGCCAATTTACTAGATACAAAATTTAAAGGCAAAAATCTCAATAACGAGGAATATATCACAGCACTGACATATATTAGCAAACTATCAACGCATCTAGTTAGTGGATCTGATATAGCAGAAATTATGACTGAGGTTGCTTATTACGAATCGAAAGAACAATTGTTTTCAAAAGATTTTAAATGGCAAGCATTTGAGACAGGCAAATGGAATTTTGTATTATGGTGGAAATTACTTTGTTGTACTACAGCTTTAAGTAAAGTCGCAATAGAAATTTTGAACAGCCCACCAACAACATATGCAACGGAGAGAAGTTTTTCGATGTTTAGAATTATACACAAAAAAAAAAAACTAAATAGATTAACTAATGAAAGAGCTGCTAAGTTGGTATATGTGAATTTAAATTTAAAACTGAAAGAAAATCCGACACTGAAAGAACTCCCAACAGAAGAGTTGGAATGTTCTGAATCGAATTGCAATACTGAGACAGAGAGTGATCTGGAATAGTTATATAAATAATAATGGTAATAATAAATTGTTTTGTTCTATTTTTAGAATATTGTTTAATCTTAAAATATGTTAATATTGTATTTTTTTTCCTTTAATAAAATGTATAAGACTTTTTTTGTTGTAGGGGTTTTATTTAAACAATAAAAAAAGTGTGGTAAATTATCAACAGTAATTACATAAGTGGTGATAATTTTTTGATAATTTTAACTAGATGCACGAACCTTTGTTGCTATAGAAATCTCACGAGTGGACGAAGTCCACGAGTGGGATTTCTTAATAGCAATAAAGGTGAGTGCTAATCTAGTTATAATTATCAACAAAAAATTATTACCACGAATGTAATTCGGCGTGATTATTTTTTAAACTATGTCGGAAAATGTTAAATAAGTATGTAAGTATCTTTATTAAACAATTCGTAAAATTATATTTATCGCTTATGTCATCATAAAATGTCATACATCATTGTCATCGGAATAGACAATGATGTATGACATTTCATGATGACATAAGCGTTAGTTAAATGATGGTTTCATTGGTTAATTTGACACACATGATTAGAAATAGACCAATTTGATTGGATTTCTTTTTAATCAAAAAATTATCACTGTAATTTGCTACTAGCAAATAGTCGGTGTAATTGTGATGTTATTGGTCGATTTCAAACTTTTTCTCATTACGATTGGCTGACATAACAGTTTAAAAAATAATCACTTATAATACCATGAGTAGTCAAAGTTATGTCGATTATTTTTGTGGTGGTTACACGAATGTCTTTCATGATTGCATTTAAATACTACGAGTGCGGAGCACGAGTAGTATTCGCAATTATGAAAGACATGAGTGTAAAGCACCACAAAAATAGTAGACTCAACTTTGACTACGAATCGTATTCGAGAGACTATTCAATGAACCAAATCAATTTTTCATATTAAAATGACTCAAAATTTAGTTACACATGATTACGTTTCCATGTCAACAAAAAAAACATTTATGTTTGTCATTAAAATTTTTGGAATCGTGTTCCTATTTAGTTCGTTTCGTTGAATAAAAACTGGTGTTTCTAAATAATGGGAACTGAGAAAAGATTTGGCACGAAATCTGAAGACGAAATCGATGCTGAAATTTGCGAAAATATCCCTTGGAACACGAAGAAATCCAAAGATTCAGTATGGAGACAAATGTGTCATGTACAACTTCGACATCTGTCAGTAATAGTGACGGTATTAAGCTACAAGAGAAAGGTACTCCCTCGGGTACTCCCAGTGATAGCTCTGTTCCAGAATGTCTGCTGCAGCACTGCAGTAATGTTAGTTTTTCTAATTGTACCTTCAATATTGTTAGTAAATGAGTTACATTAATAAAAACTTTCACTTGTTTAAAATATCCACTTGAATACCTTCTAGGAAGATATAATCGCTGAAATTTCCTGTTGCTATGATACGAAAGTAAATATTTGCTATTTTATTGGTTCATATTTGAACAATGACAGGTGAATTGAATAGTCAACAGTAATTACATAAGTGGTGATAATTTTTTGATAATTTTAACTAGATGCACGAACCTTTGTTGCTATAGAAATCTCACGAGTGGACGAAGTCCACGAGTGGGATTTCTTAATAGCAATAAAGGTGAGTGCTAATCTAGTTAAAATTATCAACAAAAAATTATTACCACGAATGTAATTCGGCGTGATTATTTTTTAAACTATGTCGGAAAATGTTAAATAAGTATGTAAGTATCTTTATTAAACAATTCGTAAAATTATATTTATCGCTTATGTCATCATAAAATGTCATACATCATTGTCATCGGAATAGACAATGATGTATGACATTTCATGATGACATAAGCGTTAGTTAAATGATGGTTTCATTGGTTAATTTGACACACATGATTAGAAATAGACCAATTTGATTGGATTTCTTTTTAATCAAAAAATTATCGCTGTAATTTGCTTCTAGCAAATAGTCGGTGTAATTGTGATGTTATTGGTCGATTTCAAACTTTTTCTCATTACGATTGGCTGACATAACAGTTTAAAAAATAATCATGGTAATTTACTCAAAAAATGGTAATTTACGCAAGAATAAATCTTGGTAAAAAAGAGCAGTAATTTACCAAAAATATAAATTACGGTAATTTTACAACAACAAAAATGTGAAATTATATTATTGAATATAAGTACCTATTGTACAATATTCAACTTATTCAAAACACAAAAATTGTAGTTTTATAAATCCAATCAAATATATAAAGTACGTACGTCAGGTTGTGTTACATTTTGACATATAATTATTGTATTTAATATTTATTTTTTGATCTGATATTTTTCTTTCCACTTATGATATCTTAGGAGAATATACGCATAGAGACACAAGTACGATGCAATTCAATGGTCTATGAGTTTTACTTAATAATTAACTTATTACAACATAACCTCAATTCATGCAAACTTTTATAAATACATTTCTTCGATATGCTCGTTTGATTGCCTATAGTTTGCATACGATTTTAATTATTTTTTTTATTAATTGTTTGAATATGTTTGACTGTCGAATTTCTATTGAAACAGCATCTGATTTTGCTCCATTTGATGTAATTTTATTTTACGATCATATATCGCGTGTACATTCTTATGATTAAACATATTTTAATGTTCTCAAATATGATATTTTCTTATAACGAGTAGCAAAAGAAACGGATGCTTTATCTTAATCTTTTATGAATATCGTACTAAAACCTTCCACTAACTTTTCAGGCTTTCCACAATGTCACTAACGTCTTCCTAGTTTTTTGACGATATCCAATCCTACTTTATTTTATAGTTGTCATCCATACTGATTCGTCTTTATCTAAAAAATCCAAGGCGGTGTTAAATCTTTGGAAAAAATTCTTCATTTCAAGTGAAACAAATTGTCAAAGGCGTATTTATCATGTTTACAGGTTACAATAATAATCTACTTTAATCAAGGCTATTCTCATCGTTGCAATGCCTCATTACATAAGTCTTCTTGTATTTTAATGATAACCCAACTAAGGTTTACCATACATAATTGCAATACTTACAATATCACTCGGGTTTACAATGCCGGGATCCCGAATCCCGGAATCTCGGCCGTTTTTTGATCCCGAGCGAGATCACATACTGGAGTTAACAAAGGATGAAATACATTGGATGCATTGATATTTCTGCGATTGTATTTTCGTAATTCTAAATAGTTTTTTGTATTGTCTTTTTTGTTCCTTATTTTAGTATATTGTGTATTGTGTTGTGCAACAATATTAATAAATAATTTTTAAGAAATTACTTAAGTTTTCTTTCCTTTTGAGCCCAATTAGAAACCACATAGTCTAATCCCGGGATTCCGGGACTGTATTCTCTAATTACAACATGTATCAGTGCAGAGTTTTGGCAAGTTATATACACGGTGTCCAGAAACTCTCCTGACAAACGAAGACCGGAGATTCCTCAGATCATTTTAAGACAATTTAACCCAATTCACCCTAGTCCGAAAATGCTTCCTAAGGGAGCTAGAGCTCTTTGAAGATGGCGCCTTGTAAATTAGTTTTAATACTTTTTAATATCTCCCGAACGCTTCTATTTAGAAAAAAAAAACTGGTATGCTTATTTATCCTCCAGAGATGAATCGATTCCATCAATTGCGAATTTCTAGTACCGGTCATAGGCGTCCGTTTTGGGTAGGTAAACGGTTATTTTAACGCATAACTTTTAAGCATTTGTGACACTAGATTATTAAATTTTCAGGTATTCTAGTACTAAAAGGTACTCTTACTTTAAGTCGGTAGAATACACCGATTTCTAGAAAAATCGATTTGAAAATTTTTCGTTTTTTCGTCATTTCATCTTCGCGAACTGACAACAATTTGACAATTAAAAACGTAGGTTTTATTTCTGTTGGCAGTTCAGAGCGAACTAGTGCAAAAAATAATAAATTGAATTTTAATGACGAAAAAACGAAAAATTTTCAAATCGATTTTTCTAGAAAAGGGTGTGTCCTACCGACTTAAAGTAAGAGTACCTTTTAGTACTAGAATACCTGAAAATTTAATAATCTTGTGTCACAAATGCTTAAAAGTTAAAGACAAAAAAGTTATGCGTTGAAATAACCGTTTACCTACCCAAAACGGACGCCTATGACCTTAGGAAGCATTTTCGGACTAGGGTGAATTGGGTTAAATTGTCTTAAAATTATCTGAGGAATCTCCGGTCTTCGTTTGTCAGAAGAGTTTCTGGACACCCTGTATATGGTTTCTTCACTCGTCTGAGCGATTAATATATTATTTTGTTTATACTTTGTTACTTTTTCTATGAATCTATGCAGCGGAGCCACAAGGATGTCAAAACAAAATTAATACCCAAATAATTATGTGCTGTTACAGTCTAAAAATATTTTCATTTGTAAAAAATGTTAGAGAACGAGGAACCTACATAAACTTATACTTTTCTAAATGGAGCTCTACGCGTTTTATTAATTTTATGATTTTTCAACTTTTTCGGATTAAAAATGATTTTTTGTCAAAACTTGCGAAACTTTTCAAAATTTCTTTGAAATAATGATTAGTGATGAAATAGTAAACATATCGTAACATTATGTGAATTTAATGTTTATTTCAAAATTTAAAAAATAATTAAATGAAACACCCTGTATATTTATTTAACAGTGAAAAGTACTAAAAATGTACTATTTAAGAATACCTACTCTCTTGCGTTTGTGAACAATGTTGTAAAACTTAGAGATTACGGCTTATTAATTTCGAACAATGAGTTGCCATGGCTTGCATTAGGTACACACAGTATACTTTAAATTAGTTGAAAAACTAAAATAATTTATAATATTTTCTATTGACAAAAATATAATTTGAACTTTAGTATAGAATTGTACCTATGGTCTCTTAAAACAAATAATTAAATTTATTTTTTCTCACAAATAAGGTAGAACGCACCAAACAATCCACTTTCGTCATAAACGAAAAATAATGACGTCTACATTTCCAATTTCATAACAATGTACATAATAATAATTACAGGATTATTTAATCATTAATATTAATTAAAAATGATAATGTTGGCGGTATTTTAGCCCGTTTTACTAGAAATATTAAGATCGGATGTTGGCTTACATGAAACGTCGTTTACACTTCGCTAATACTTTTGAATTTTGAGTCATTTGCAGTCATTTGACAGTATTCCTTGACAGTATTATAGATTTTGTTTGTTGTTTATGTTTGTTATATTATCGTAGTATTATAATTAAAAGTCCTTTTTAGAACTAACGATGCTTACGCCGTCCAGTAGTCAGTCAAAGGAGCTCAATAGGTCTTTGATTACATATTTCGAACGTAAACGGAATAACGGAGGTCTTCTCTACCGTTGACAAGTGTGCGAGAGGTATGTATACATTTTTGTTGAAATGACATCAAATAAAATATTATCATTTTATCGAGTTGCACAAGCTTTAAATATTTCTCTTGAATCGGTCAGCAGTATTTCTAAGACACGTAAACAAAATGATGCTCGCCAAAGTCCTATAAAAACGTTTCAGAAAAAACCTGTATGTGATTACTCCTGCAATAAAAGCAACAATAAATACACTATACAATATACGATCTGAATAAAAACAGTAAGTTGCCTATACAACTCAATGAAAATAAAAAGATTATTATAACGTTAATTATGTCATTTTAGAATAACACTTTACACGAGCTTCGTTATTATCACTGCTAGGGGAGCATCATATCTTTGATGGCTCTGTTGATTCTTTTGGTAGAGTACTAGCAGATATTGGTTTCAAATATAAGAAAGACCGTTCACAGATAAATTTAATGGAAAAAGCATGTATTGCTCTTCCTCAAACTAATTTTCTAAGCAAATATATGAGTAGTTTACAATATTAAAATCCACTGGAATGTGGATAAGACTTGGATTTTTGAAAATGGCACCAACCAGATCATGACAAGGTGATAGTCATAAAAGTGTTCGAAAGTAGAGAGTTGACAAGAGGTAATGGTCTGCATTAAAATTGGCACGTGTCAAGTAATACAAATGTTGCTTTGCTTTTAGGATGATAGTCATTTATGCAGGTACGTGTAATAGTATTTTTTTGAAATACTAGTAATCTTGATTACCATGTTGAAATAGATGGAAACAATATCTTAAATTAGTTTGAAAATCAACTGCTGTGTACACTAGAAGTTAACTTAGCATTTACATGATAAATCTCCCAATAATTCTTGGAAAAAAGGTCAAATAAGAGAGTGTTCAAAAGCCATAATATACAAGATGCATACAGTTGTATGACTACTACCATATCACTACATATTCAACCCAATAGAGCATATCTGGGGAATATCCAAAATATATTATAATAAGAACATTGGAGAACAGGGTTATGGGGAAAAATGCAGTTAAGATGTGGAATCATGCCCTAGAAATGATCATATCTGAAATTTAGAACAATACTATTTATTAGACACACTAGCAGTGAAATCAAAAAATCGTGGAACCGAGAATTGTTGCTTGACAGAGAAGAAGTAATACCATTTATTATAAACATAAATCAATGTTCAGAATCTGAAGACAGTAGAAACAGTGATAATGAACAAGAATGTCTGAAAAATCTGCTGTTCTTTTCTGATAAATCTTTTTTATATATTACTATAATTAATTTTAAAACTGAAGATTAATAACTTGAAATAAAAAAGACATAAGTTTTCTTTTTTTACAGAAGTAATATATTTTAGGCATATGTAGTTATTAGACAATATAACAATGTGAGTGTACTTAAAACGTTAATGATCTAATTATTGACAATTAGAGTTAGTTTAGTATTTATTCATGACATGTAATTATTAATGATGTAGTATAATGTGAGATGTACTTTTAATATTTTTTGTGCTCATCTTTGCTTATGTGACAGAGAGTGGCATATTTCATGTCATGTAAATGTATAAGAATATGTAAACATTTTGAGTATATTTTCAGTACAACTTAGAGAATTTTAATTTCAAGTCAAAGATGTTTTAATTTATTTAATTGTTACTTCTAATTAAATTTATAAGAAAAAGACATAAACAGAAAATGTGCGATAAAATAAATTGGCTAGATATACTCATTTTAAAAATGTGTACTGATATATACCGTTTATAAGAAAAAACACTAAATATGAAAATGAATGTCTAAATTTTATTATCACTTGCCTGTAGCATTTGTAACTTTCTTTTTGTTGGATTTGTGTATGTTCTAAGCAGAAGAGTGTTATCAGTAATAATTTATTACAAATTTGGATAAGTGACGAGTTAATTTGTGTTCTAAATAACAAAGAATTATTGAAAGAGCCTTGCTTCCTAAAATATATACATTATATAACAACTGTTTAAGTCTTCAGTATTCAGAAATAATTTCTAGAATAAAAGTGAGAAGAGTTTGATTATTTATTTTTACTATTCATTAAGTGAAATGGTTAATTCAAGATGTAGTTTTATTTCATTATACTCACAGAATACATTGTTTTACTTTAACAAAAAATACTTAATCTACATTCAAATTTGGTGAATTTTGATGCAAATATAACCTCAAAGTAAACTTCAGAAATCGTAATTTTATTCGTTGATCACAGTACTAACATTGATTAACATACTACAACTATTACATCATGGATTTTGATGACGAAGGTGGATTGTTTGGTGCTTTCTAGTATAGTTAACACTACTGCATAAACTTCAGTGTAAACTAAGCAATTCTGAAATAACAAAGTATTTACATGTTCTGTGAACTTTCCTATAAACTTGCTCCTTTCATAATGAATATAGGTTTCACATGTATCATTAGATGTAGGTATTAAAAACCCATTTCAAGTTTAATAGTATTGGAATGTTAGCTGTTTTATGTGTTTATTGAATTATTCTATCTGTTCAATCACAATCTAATGTACTGTTATTATGCAGTTCTAATAGTATATACTTTTAAGGTCAAATACTATGCATTGAGTTTTCTGCTTATCTGATTTGACAAAAAATAATATTGTATCAATTGGAATAAAATTCAGAGCTATGATGAAAAACATTTGAATAGAAGAGAATTATATACAGTTTGTTGAGGACCAACATAATATGTACACATACCCACTGATGCTGGTAGACATATGGCACATGTTAAATATTCTATTTCGACTTACCATTTAAGGAAATCTGGCTGGTAATCAAAACGAAACATGCAATCATCATCTTCAACATAATTTTCATTCAATAAAGTATATAATTCTTTTAAAACTAATGGATCATCTAAATTTAATGTTTCCCATTGGAAACCATCTGGTAAACTATATGGCTCGGCCCTAATGTCTGCCGCTTCCTTGTCAGGTTCAATAGATTCATTAACAGTAATTTTCTCATCTGCAAATTAAGTAATGCAGATTAATAGACCTTGGTATTCAAAGCAGTGGCTACCCATTTTTGGCACTGGCTGAGTATTCCAAAACTGATAAGACTTATGAAGTGCTTCCTCTGGTGTTTTTGCCGGTTTTTGATAAAACGAAAACATTTCCATAGCTGCTCTAAGGTCCTTAATAGATATATTACCCAAGGAATTTAAATCTTGTCCTTCTAATATTTCGATTTTATTTTTTTCTTCTTTAGGTGGTTCTTCCGCAACTTTTCCACGCCTCTTTTTACTAGGAACAAAGTTATAGGTTATGTTTAAGTAATTAAATAAAATTACTAAGCACTTAATTTACATTAAACACTTTACAAGCTAGAAATAATAGAACGAAACACATTTTTAATTATTCAATGGCAAATAAGTAATAAATTTATCGATTGGCCATTGAAAATGGTAAAATTTATATGTGTAAAAGAAGGAATAATCCACAAAGAAACAAACGACACAAATATGGTTTTTATAATCGTACATTATTCTGTTTACTATCTTCAATACCTTTTTGCTTTTTTACTATCCGTATTTCCATCTATTTGTGTTTTTTCCTCGGGTAAGATCTTCTTGTCGGACATTTTTGTCAAAAAAATTATGACACTGGAATTGTCATGCAGGTGTATGTTCAGAAACTAATGGCTGTGTCTATTCAGAAGATTCAGAATGACATGACTATAAAATCCCAACAATAAATAAGTCATTAATCCATTGATTTATGTTGTTCAAGAAGCAAATTCTTATTACAATTCTCTTATATTTATATAAAATAAAATCTTGTCAAATTAACAAAATAGATTCAAATGTGTTAAATCCTTAAATCACACAAGTCAATAAAGCGCATGTACAAAATACCGGGCGATCGATACTTTGGAGAGAATGTTTTTTTTTGCCCACCTTCAAGCAGAATTCTCCCACACACAACCCAATCTTTATTTTCCCGGAACAGGGTCGGAATGTTAGAATCTTAGCGGTGCTATTTATTCACAGTTTTTTGTTCTTCCAAGTTAGGTCCATTTTATTTATTGATAGGTACGGATACCTACCTTCGAAATGGCAATAAGTGGTAATGTCAATGAAAGGAGTTACATTTTGGAAAGTAGACGAAATTTCTCGGAAGAGCGTGTAAGTGTTATATAGTTTCGGCAACTATTATTTTTTAAGGAATATTTTCTATTAATTCTTAATTTTCTTTAGTGAAAAAAAGATAAAAAAGGTGTTAATATTAATACGTTCTTTGTACATAATAATTTATGCTATTATTATTCTTTCTAGTATATATCGTATATGGATAGTATTTTGTTAAGATCTATGTTAATGTATTATACAGAAGAAAATGATTATTAGGTCATAAAAGGCACACATTTTTTTAATGTTGTCATAGAATAATCTTTTTTAATTCTTTTTTAAATGCCACTGCTAATATTTTGCTTCTAATTTTTATGCAATTTATAAATACTAATTCAAAAATCCATTAGCTACCTAGCCTTAAATTGTTGCGGATCAGTTAAGGTCACTTTCGAAAATTAATTATTTAAGACGCCGATCACTAAACACTCTTGCCAGTAATTTCAAAATTAAAATCACTTTTGTGACCGGTTGTGACAATAGAATTATATTTTCAAAAAAAAATTTGTAAATTAATCTCTATTACCAACTAACATTTTTAAAGCGATAGTTTCCCGATCCCACTTCCTGATGCCAACTTTTTTTCTAAATTTATTATCTCATCCCAAAGTGCATCTGGACTGTGTTGGATGACCCACTTTATTGTAAAAGTTTAATAGTAATAAGAAAATCTATTTACTACACAAATATGATCTATATATATGATATAATTAATAAAAATGTCGAAATTCTTTATAAATTACCTATATAAGTATTTAAAATACATTTTACGTTTTAATATCTAATTGAAATACCCTAATTATTGTTTAATGGGAACAGATACAAATTTAACTTTTTATTTTATTTTGAATATGTACTGATATAATAGTAATTGGTTACGGGAACGCTGTTTCTAAAGATTTATTAGTGTGGTAATGGAAATTTACGATTGTCTGTGTGGTTGCTTAATGCAGTTCAGTGCGGTTTTCGCTTGTTAACTGAAAAACACGAGAAGATAAATGATACCACAACGATATATATATTTTCTCTTTACTCGTATAGGTATATACAAGGTTCGTCAAAAGTATGGAATGTGCGGTTTATTTCCGTAAATATAAACTTTATAACAAAATGTCTTTAACATAAGTTCTTCTTACAAATTATTCTCCATTCTTCCATACACTTGAATAAGAAAATTTCAGATAAAATGTTCATAATACTTTATTTACACTATTAATAATAAAATAAAATTAAATGTTCAAACTGAAGACCCGCTGCAGCTTGACAATATCCTAACCTATCACAGAAATTACGAAACGAATTTTGCAGCGAGTTTGGATTTATATTTTCAAATTCATGCCCAATTCTGGTTTCCAGCACTTGCAAATTTAGTGGTTTCTGTTTGTAAGTTTTATTTTTTAAATGTCCCCAGAGGAAAAAATCTAGGGGACTCAAATTAGGCGACCTAGCAGGCCATTCAATAGATCCTCGACGTCCTATCGAACGAGCGGGAAAGATGTGATTTAGAAACAGGCGATCATAATCTCCATAATGTGGTGGAGCGCCGTCTTGCAGAAACCAAACACTGCGGTTTGGCATTCCTTGTCGATCTTCATCTGGAAATAAATATACAATGTCAGGTACAATGTGATCACCAAATAGATTTAGGTATTATTCTGTTGTCAAATTTCCATCTATAAAGTATGGACTTATTATGTGGTGCCCAATAATACCAGCCCAGACATTGAGTTTTTGTGGATGCGGTGTATGGTGTTCCATCATCCAGTGAGGATTTTCACTGGACCAGTAGCGACAGTTGTGCCTGTTTACAAACCCATTTAGACAAGAAGTGGCTTTATCAGAAAATAAAACATTGTTTACACAATTATGATTAGTATTGGTCATTTCCATCATTATTGCACAAAACTGTATTCTTCTGTCAGGGTCGTCTTCGTTTAGCTCATGGAGAAGGTGTATCTTATAGGGTTTGTGTTTGTTCTTTTTTAATATTCGAACAACCGACGATTGACTAATATCATTATCCAATATTCTTGACTATTGTAGCAGACACTTCTTGGTGAAACATTTTTAACTTCATACATTAAATAACTTAAAACACTTGGCTTGTTTCACTATGAGTTTATTAACAATACTCTGACATATACGTTTCGGTTGTTACACCATTATCAAAGAGATATACAAATCTAACTTAAGAGGCCTCTGTACGGTTCAACAGCATAGGCATTTACATGTAAATGAGCGCCAAAATGTCTCATTATCCAACGAACCTGAACAAAATATATTGTTAAGATTTCGAAAATATACATTATTAGGTACAATTCACCCGGAGCTTTTTTTAATATTCAGTTTCGTTTAATGACAATTAGATATCAAAGTGGAACGGTAATCAGCGTAATCAATGTCCCATTTGAGTCTCCTTTTACCACCTTATAAATAATTCAAAACAAATTTGCTCCGGTCAGATTATAGATATATAAATGAACAACAAAAACATGTACATAGATGAATAAAAATAATATGATTACGCCGTTTTTTGGCGCTCCTGAAATGTGAATTTTGTCACTAAAGTCACTAGATATATAAAGTACCGCAATCCATAAGGCCAAAGAGTGCGAGAGAGAAAGCGCTACTTTTGCCCAAACATGGCCGCCAAACGTCAAATCACTTGTCAAATCGTTCGAAAACGTAGACGTAGTGTTCAGTTTGGTTAAGCGTGCGACATCGTTGCATATAAACCCACCGTTGGCAACATGAAGTGTAATTATGCCTGGTTGTTGTATTATCAACTGCAAAAACAGTGTCGCCAAAGGTTTCCGTTTATTTGCATTTCCCAGTGGTGAAAGGAATGCAGACAGAAGAAAAATGTGGTTATGTGACATTAATCAAGACAATGTGCCGGTAAATGCGAAGATTTGTGAGGTGAGTACATATGTAAAAGCAGATCACATGTTATAACACTTAGTTACTTATGTAAGGTGCATTTTTCTGATTCCCAATTTGAACAATCAAGAGCAGATGACATGAAAAAACTAACTCCAAATGCACACCCTGATCTGGTTGTCAACCACAAAAGGCGAAATTAAAGGAGTTTAAAGTTGACGTTCTCCAATTCGCAACAAATGATTTGTATCAATATATTAAAAAAATTGAACTGTACTTCCGTGAATGTACGAATTCATTGATACAAAATGATTTATCATTAAATGAGTTCAAAGCAATTATTAAGACGAAATTTGATACTCCTGACATACCAAATTGTCATAATATATTAGATAATATTATTTCTATATTTATACGAAGTAGATTATATTTTGTATATTAAACGAATAAAACACTTGGTTATATTGTTTCACTTAAGGACAGATTTATTGTACTCTGACACGTGTTTCGACCTCTCGGTCATTAACGAAGAGTAGTATAAAACCGTTAATTTTGCTTTACTTGCATTATTAATAAAATTAATAGAATCTACGGTTGGTTCTTGGTGAAACATTATGAATATTAAACGAATAAAACACTTGGTTATATTGCTTCACTTAAGGACAGATTTATTGTACTCTGACACGTGTTTCGACCTCTCGGTCATTAACGAAGAGTAGTATAAAACCGTTAATTTTGCTTTACTTGCATTATTAATAAAATTAATAGAATCTACGGTTGGTTCTTGGTGAAACATTATGAATATTAAACGAATAAAACACTTGGTTATATTGTTTCACTTAAGGACAGATTTATTGTACTCTGACACGTGTTTCGACCTCTCGGTCATTAACGAAGAGTAGTATAAAACCGTTAATTTTGCTTTACTTGCATTATTAATAAAATTAATAGAATCTACGGTTGGTTGTTGGTGAAACATTATGAATATTAAACGAATAAAACACTTGGTTATATTGTTTAACTTAAGGACAGATTTATTGTACTCTGACACGTGTTTCGACCTCTCGGTCATTAACGAAGAGTAGTATAAAACCGTTAATTTTGCTTTACTTGCATTATTACTAAAATTAATAGAATCTACGGTTGGTTCTTGGTGAAACATTATGAATATTAAACGAATAAAACACTTGGTTATATTGTTTCACTTAAGGACAGATTTATTGTACTCTGTCCTTAAGTGAAACAATATAACCAAGTGTTTTATTCGTTTAATATTCATAATGTTTCACCAAGAACCAACCGTAGATTCTATTAATTTTATTAATAATGCAAGTAAAGCAAAATTAACGGTTTTATACTACTCTTCGTTAATGACCTAGAGGTCGAAACACGTGTCAGAGTACAATAAATCTGTCCTTAAGTGAAACAATATAACCAAGTGTTTTATTCGTTTAATATTCATAATGTTTCACCAAGAACCAACCGTAGATTCTATTAATTTTATTAATAATGCAAGTAAAGCAAAATTAACGGTTTTATACTACTCTTCGTTAATGACCGAGAGGTCGAAACACGTGTCAGAGTACAATAAATCTGTCCTTAAGTGAAACAATATAACCAAGTGTTTTATTCGTTTAATATTCATAATGTTTCACCAAGAACCAACCGTAGATTCTATTAATTTGATTATATTTTGTTTTGTCCGATTTGGACAAAGGGGCTACCAGGTCAATTTTAAAAAGTAGTCGCAGCGTTGCAATGCGTGCTTTAGTAAACCAACAATAATAAATAATGAAAACGGTGCTTGCTTGTTTTAATTAATTGCCTTACTATCTGCGGTTTAATTATTAACGCATGTTCATACAGTTGCGTTCTTTTAAGAATACAGTACTAAATTGATTTTTTATTTAACACAGCAATTCAATTTTGGCGCCAAATTTATAATAATAATAATAATTTTTGCCCAAAAATGGCGGAGGTTTGCGGTACTTTATATATCTAGTGACTTTATTTGTCACTGTACAGTGGCGCCATCTGCCGGGCATTTGTACAATATGTAGGTAGAGAAATGAGATGGATATAGATGGTGCGTACTTCCTTTGTACAGATCGTCAGATATTGTACCAGACCGGTAGACGTTGAAAAGAGTAATTTACGACCTAGCAAAAAATTACTCTCAAACGATTTAGTGTTCGGACAGTTATAAAAAGATTTGAAGTAAATCAGAAATTGCTAGGAACGGATATTTTTTATTTTAAAAATGTAACTAGAATACTTTTCGTGTTATGGTAAATAAAGAACAGACAGAAATAGGACTTATTATTTTACAGATGTAGTTACATAATAATAATGAATAAACATTAAACTTTAAATAATTTATATATAATAATAAAACAATGAAATTCGATTTAATACATGATATTATAGTAGTCATTCTGTATTTTTTTTGGAAAAAAATATGCGAGACTATTTTATTTGATAAATCGTTAGTGGGGCATGCTACGACTCTAAAACAAAAAAGTTGGACCCTCCCCCTCCTTGTGGGTTTTTGGTAATCCCAAAAAGTTTTTGGATGGATTTTCCACGTAAATGGTTGGTCGAACAAAAAATTTTTTTAACAAAAATTGTAGAGGACAATATTATCTACAAATTATCTAATGTACTCGCTGCGCTGCAGCCAAAAGCGAAAAAAGCAGAGGGCGCCAAAATTTTCAAAAATGGGTTTTTATTATTTTTCGGCGCGAAAAAATTTTTTTGCGTTCGATGCAAATGTAAAGTTGTAGAGAATGCCTTAATTTGTCTGAAGGGCAGTAGAGAGACGATCGTTTCTACGTTAGAACGTATCTTTTCTGGCTCTTTGAAAATGAGCGTTTACTTCATTTGCGAAGAAAAATTTCGGTGACGATGAATACTGTGCGTTGAAGCCGCGGGACAGGTCATCTTCATGGCATTGTACGATGGTGCCACTTGCAAGTACACACTGTCTCAACTTCGCTTCAAGGAATGCACGCAATCCGCGACCAAGAGCAAAGTGAATCTCCCTTATTTACCGCCTTCGCCCGATGCATTGGTTTAGCAATGGATCCCTTGGATTGGGGACTTCTCGAACGTTGTTTCCATGGAATATGTGTTCATTTGGTTGTTCAATAATTTCCGGAGTAGGCAAAACCGAAGTAACTGCAAAATTGTTTTTTTAACATACTATACCACCAATAGAATCTTGTTCCTTTCACTCACGAAAAATAGTACATTATAATATAATAATATAATGACATTCCTTTCGTTCTGCAAACTCCAACAAAACAAAGTCATTTTTAATTCGAAAATATATATTCCGTAATCCAAAAAATTCTTAATTACTCACTCCGCGACATATTCCGGAAATTTGAAAAATTCTTAATGATACACGCACATGTCGTTTTAGTTTCACTTTTGGATTTCGTTTTTTTTTTGCAATATCCTTTGATGTACCTAAAAGAGATACGGTTTTGAGGCATTAGAAAAATGTTTAGAACAAATCTACAACTACACGAAAATCTAAATTCTGACAGTCGTATCAGGTTTTTCTAGGTTTGTTCTAAATTGTTCCAACGTATTTAAAAGTCAAAATTGGCCAAGATAATAGGAAAAAATGAGGTGTGGCCACCACACGACTTTCTTATACGTATGAGCGTTTCAAATCATACAATTTTAAACATTATTTTATACAAAAATGATTCAAAATCCTATTCTAAGTACTTCCAGTCTCTTAAGAGGCCTCTGTACGGTTCAACAGTATATGCATTTACATGTAAATGAGCGACAAAATATCTCATTACCCAACGAAGCTGTACAAAATGTATTGTAAGATTTCAAAAATATATGTTATTAGGTACAATTGAGCCGGAGCATACATTTGTTGTAAAACTTGGAAAGGTTTGGCAGAATTGTGTTTTCCCAAAAAGATGCATCTCTTCTAATATATTCAACTTTCAGAGGAAAATCACTTTCAGTCCAAACTGCCAAAAGAGACAACCTTTCCTTCCAGTTATATTGATTTGTCCCTGGATTTGGAAATACAAATTAAAAGCAGAATATGGACATTTTAAAAGAACTTGTCCAAATTTTTGACCCACAATTGCTGCAATACCAGACAGAGCGCTATAGTTTTTACGATAAGATCACTTAGACCAACATCCGTCTGCCACTACGCTAATGAGAGGAACACCCTCTTCACCGACTTTACCACATTGTTTGGCGTATTCTGCTTCTTGAAGAGCTGCATCATCTTTCATCTTCTCAGTAGCTGTGTTTTGCCAACATCTAGACAATAATTCATGATGTTTTGTGTACGTTTTAGAAGACATATATGGAATGTCCATAACACTAAACATTTCTTCAGAATTCGAAAATCCTATACCGATACTCATTGAAGCAGAAACAGCTGCTGTATTAATATTCATTTCCGAAACATTATCATCATCTAGCTTTGTCAATAACAAATCAGCGTTACACACAGTGCACTTGAAACGTAACCTCATTGATGAGCCATTGCGTATTTCTCCCGCAAAATGAATATTTTTTAATGTGCAACCAAATGGAGGATTTTTGGGACGGGAGGGCACCGGGGGTCTAAGTGTTTAATATCAAAAATTAAGTACAGACAAAAAATAAGCTCAATATGCTATTTAATTAACTTGTTTGAAAATAAAATCCATCCGCCGTTCCTTACGATCAGCAAAATGATTAATAACTCATTCATTGAAGTTTGGTGTTGATGTCAGTAACTGTTTTTCAATGGAACACATAGTCTGCTTTCCCGCATGGTATTTCTAGAGAATGTTTTTATTCTCTTCAAAGTAGAAAAACACCGTTCACTTGATTTTTTCTATTTTGGTTATTAAAAGTTCAAAAAAGCTTAAAATGAGAGACATCTTTCGTTCGAACATTTTAAATATTTGAATACATGCGGTGTTTATGTAATTATGATTAAAACGTCTATGGAAACTGTAACTTCGTACGTGTTCAGACGTCTTCGGAATGTCAGTGGTGGCTTTGCTTTGACTTTAGGCAACTTCATATGGGTTCGGACGTCTTCGGAATGTCGGTGAAGTCCTTGCCTTGGGTTCGGCAAACTTCGTTTTTGTTCGGACGTCTTCGGAATATCGGTGAAGATCTTGCCTTGTTTTCGGCCAACTTCCTTTGTGTTCGGACGTCTTCGGAATATCGGTGAAGGCCTTGCCTTGTCTTCGGCCAACTTCGTTTGTGCTCAGACGTCTTCGGAATGTCAGTAGTGGCCTTGCTTTCACTTCGGCAAACATCGTTTGTGTTCGGACGTCTTCGGAATGTCGATGAAGGCCTTGCTTTGTCTTCGGCCAACTTCGTTTGTGTTCGGACGTCTTCGGAATGTCAGTAGTGGCCTTGCTTGGCCAACTTCGTATGGGTTCGGACGTCTTCGGAATGTCGGTGAAGGTCTTGCTATGGCTTCGGCAAACTTCGTATGTCTTCGGGCGTCTTCAGAATATCGGTGAAGGCTTTGCCTTGTCTTCGGCCAACTTCGTTTGTATTCGGACGTCTTCGGAATGTCGATGAAGGCTTTGCCTTGTCTTCGGCCAACTTCGTGAACATTTTAAATATTTGAATATAGGCGGTGTTATATGTAATTATCATTAAAATTCAGACAGATTTATGCAATAAATTATTTCAAATTATCAACAAAGAGGACGAAATAAATAATTGCACGCCCCCAGAAATTCGCAAAATAGCAGAAGACAATTTACAAAATCTTTCGCCAACATAGTCTCGACATATTATCAAAAACAAACTTTTATAACAGTTGTACTATTCAACCTTGGAAGTAAATTACAATGGTAGCATCAGAAAAGTTATCATCCAACTCTGCTTAACAATTTATATTGTTAATTAGTAAATAAAATATTAGCATGTGTGCTTTCTATTCTTTGTACAACTTCTATTGCACATGTTTGTTACATTAAAGGCTTACATTTTGACATTTAAATATAATTTGGTTCCATTTTTCTTTTGTTACCAACGTCAAAACAACAAAATTAGCGTGTGATAAAGAAATACTTTTTTTCTGTGACGGGAAAAAAAGTTGACATTTTATCCTTCTTGACAGGTAATAAAATGTTACTTTATCAACCCGGGCGTAAAGTGTTACTTTTTGCGCATGGGAAAAAAGTTCTACTTTTTGCCCGCTTAAATTGGCAGGTTTCCATAGCAACGCAGGTGTAATGTCACTTGAAATGTCACATCGATTGATTTTCTGACTTTAATATAAAGTATTTACGTGTTTTTTACACTATCAAATCGTCGTTTTTCCCATCACAGAAAAAAATAGTGTATTATATACAGGAAAAAAATTAGATTTTAGCTATCGGTAATTTATCTCCCTCCGCTTCGCGTCGGGAAATAAACCTTACCTCGAGCTAAAATCTAATACTTTTTCCCTTGTATAATAAATAACTATTGCAACCAAACCGGATGTCGTAAAGTGAACTTTATAGCACCGAAATAGAAAAAAGCATTTTGCACATTACACCCACACAACCAGTCTGATAAACTGTAAGAGCTTCTGTTGAATTTTCTCGTCACGGTTTTATTAGTTTTCAAATTGTGATCTTCTAGTTTAATCAATAAATCTGGTCTAGGGAGACCTAGATTTTTTAATTCTGTTTTAATGTTACTAACGCAATTCATAGTTGCATTTGCACTGATAGAAATTACAACATAAACTCACCGCTGTATATTACATACTGGACCGCGACCCGGCATCATAGAGTAGTGCCCCGCCGCCTACATATATACGCGCGCTACCCGCGCCAGTTTCATCGCTCGATTTCTAATACAGACGGGACAGTCGCGCGAGATGCCCCGGAGCCTATGTCAGACTGCGATTTTTAAACGCGCTGAAAAGACGGACTGTTACTTCCGAAAACATACTATTTGTTATCAAACAAATCAGAAAAATTACATAGAAATTAGGTATTTATAATTAATTTATCTGTTAAAAGAAATTTGTTACGGGGAAATTTGTCACGGGAGGGCAGTGCCCCGTTGCCCTCCCTGCAGCAGCCGCCACTGATTATGACTGTTCAATTTATTAAATTGTTCTAGCAAATGCACTATATTTACTATTCTGTCTGGACTTGTGAATTTTCCTGTCAAACAATGTTGGATTGTTATAAAAAAAACTCTTCAAAATGATACAAGAACGTACCTCTTCCTCTCTGTTTGGAAGTGAAATAGCAGAAGAGGAAGTTGCTACAATCTAAAAATAGCCGTTATTCTAGATTGTTCTAGATTTGTTCTCAATTGTTCTAAAGTATTTCAAATAATAAATTATAATGGCCGAGAAAATGGCAAAAAACAAATTTTTGCCAGCGCCCCTTTTTTTGAAAATCGAAATTCTGACGGTCGTTCCAGGTTTGTTTTAAATTGTTCCAAAGTATTTCAAATAAAAAATCATAATTGGCTGAGTTAATAGGAAAAGCGATTTTCTTACAGCCCCTCTTTGTGCGAAAATTGAAATTCTGACGGCTGTTTGAGGTTGTTCTAGATTTGTTCTAAACGCTGTTCTAATACATCAAAACGGTATCTCATATATCAGAAGATATTGCCAAAAAACTATATCCAAGAGTGAGAAGTTACCTAGCCCCTCTTTTCTTCGAAAATCGAAAATCTTATCGTCATTCTAGATTGTTCTAGATTTGTTCTCAATTATTCCGAAGAATTTCAAAAAATAAATCATAATCGGCCGAGAAAATGGCAAAAAACAATTTTTTGCCAGCGCCCCTTTTTTTTCGAAAATCGAAATTCTGACGGTCGTTCCAGGTTTGTTTTAAATTGTTCCAAAGTATTTCAAATAAATCATAATTGGCTGAGTTAATAGAAAAAGCGATTTTTTACAGCCCCTCTTTTTGCGAAAATTAAAATTCTGACGGCTGTTCCAGGTTGTTCTAGATTTGTTCTAAACGCTATTCTAATACATCGAAACCGTATCTCATATATCAAAAGATATTGCAGAAAAACTATATCCAAAAGTTAGAAGTTAGCCCCCCCTTTATTCGAAAATCTAAATTCTGACAGTTGTACCAGGTTGTTCTAGGTTTGTTCTAAATTATTCCAACGTATTTCAAAGAAAAAATCGAAATTGGCCAAGATAATAGGAAAAAACGATTTTACAAGGGCCGAATGACTTTCACTTTCCACACATCACAGTGTTGAAGGGAGTTTTTGTATGATGCAGTTCAATAATAATACTGTATTGTAATTTATAATAAACATCTAATACCTATAAGCAGGAAATATTAAATATATATTTTCTCAAGTAATATAATGTTCTATTATTACAAAACGATATTGTTACCAAATACTGATGAACTATTACAAAGAAAAATCAAAACTGGCTCAAATAATAGGAAAAGACGATATTTTTTCAGTCCCCTTTTCTTAAAAATCGAAATTCTCGTGTTTCCAAAGTAAAGTCATGATCGCTGGATATAAATAAAATTAAAATCAAAGAAAATCGGGTTATTTTATTTTGTGAATAAGCCTAGCCACTTTTTCTTTCCATGTTTTTTTTTCCTGTGAATACAAACACGTGCGTACGGCGCAAAAATACAACTGCCTCGGGACTAGACTCTATCGCACCTCTCGTTTTCTGCACGCCCGCGTCGTAAGAAATTTGTCTATACGTCCTAGCACGCTGCACTATTTAGAAGAAAATGCGCTCTCTCTGCTCAAAATTCCCTCGACCGTACAGAGGCCTCTTAAAGTCTATAAATGTTTGTCTTATATACTTGTCTGTCCTGTGTGTGGTGGGGTGTTATTATGTTGTTAATGACAGTATCTATGAAGTAGCAGGTTTGGTGGTTAGAACCCCCCCCCCTCTCGTAAAAAAAGAAAAGAAAAATTGGGTCATTTAGTACTTGTTAATTTTAAAAGTCTCTACAAATGCATTATTTTAATACACTCTGATGGAAAGAAATAGAACCACTACCAGTACTGACAAATACGATAGAAAAGCGGGTTGGAAAAATGGACGATTATGGCATATCTTTGAAGTGATCCCCCCCCCCCCCCCATGGTTGAGGTCTAGTTACGCCTATGTGTGTGTTGGTAACTAATCGTTTTTGTTTTTGAGCTTGTTTTATTTATAATATTTCTAAGAGATCTTATCTTTTGCTTTTTGTAACATTATGTGTTAACTCGCAGTTATCTGTGTCGGGAAAGTGGTTGTATTCTATACAATGTTCGGCAAAGCCTGTGTTTTTCTCACTATATCATATTGATTTTTTATGTTCTTTGACTCTAGTTTTAATAGCTCGTCCACTTTGCCCGATATAGATAGCCTCACAATCTTTACATTTTAATTTATAAACGCCTGATTGTTCCATTTTATCTAGTTTATCATTGTTGTTGCTAATCATTGTTCCTAAATTTGTTTTGTTTACCCAGCTTATTTTGACATCTAATCATTTCACTATTTTGTTTATTTTGTTAGCAAGTTGGGGTATATATGTTATTTTGTGCCATTTTTGTGTATTTTCTGTTATTTTCGGGTATAAGTATTTGTTCTTATTATTGTGCTTTTCTTTCTGTTTTTACAGTTTTTCTATGATTTTTGGGTCATATCCATTATTTATTGCAATTAATTTAAATGTGTTTATTTATTTATTAAAGGATCTCTTGTTTAGTGGTATGTTTGTCGCTCTATGTATATAACTATGGAAGGCTGCCAATTTTATTTTCATTGATTGTTTAGCATTTACGTGTAATATGTTGTCAGTAAAAGTAGGCTTTCTATATATTTCAAATGTAAGTTTATTATTATTTCTGTTTATTGTGACGTCAAGAAAGTTTATTTTCTTGTCTTTTTCAGTTTCTATTGTAAATTGTATCTTATGGTTTATAGAATTTATTACTTTTAGGAACTCCGTTAATTGCCTCTCTGTACCTTTCCAAATGCATCGTATGTCAGACTATTGTTAATAAACTCATAGTGAAACAAGCCAAGTGTTTTAAGTTATTTAATGTATCATTATCCAAAGCCAGTTGCGTGGATGATGTAATTGGATTATCCATCACATTAAGTACAACATTGAGAGCTCGACCTTCATTTGTGGCTGATTTTGGACGTGCAGCCATTGGGATATCTCTTACATTTCCAGTTTCTCTAAATCTTCTAACCAATTTAGACACTGTGGATTGTACAATAGGATTTCTCTCCGGATGAACGTTATTGAACAAATGACAAATATCTTGTGAACGTTGCCGATCTCCATAACCAACTATCATTAGTATTTCTATTCTTTCATCTTCACTGACTTTCACCATGTTTACAAATGAAAATTAAACTTCTTATTACGTACATTAGCTTGTCCACTTATTGAAAGGTACTTCACAATGACATGATTAATAAATAGGGAAGCAGAGGCTCCTATCATTTTTTGTAGAATAATACTCAAATGAATAAAAAGGAGTATTAAAAACTGTTAAATCTGTTTTCATATCACATTTTGCCGTTTTTAGGAAAATCTGATTTTACACAGAAATTATCTTATTCAAGAATATGAATGAAAAATCAAGTCATTTCAAGAAAAAGAAGAGGAATAAAAATCAGCAAAAAAACTCCATGCTTGCTATTAAAAAAAAAACGTTACCATGGAATTGCGTTTACATACAAAAACAAGGAGTAGGCTAAGAAATTGAGAATAATTAGTAAAAAAACTTATGTTACAGATAATTTGTTATAAAGTTTATGTTTACGGGAATAAACAGCCCATTCCATACTTTTGACTGATCCTGTATATATGAAATGTAATTATACATATCAAGTTATGTGTATACTATTTTATAAATGTATAGAGAATTTATTTATTTTTTCACGTATCTATAGATAATATCCGTTCTATTTGATCATGAAAATGATATATTTTATTGTCATCTAGTACAACATAGACTACATTAAATTAAAAGACACAGGGGACGCGCTTTATGCGCATGCGTGACGGACGTCTTCGTTTGACATTAACGGCAAATTTAAATTTGTCGTTTTTTGAACTTATAGCTTTTATCTGTGAAAATTAACAAAAAAAAAATGTCTAAAACAATATTTTGACGATAATATTTAAAAAAATAAAATCTAAAATTACTGTTAGAGACGCCATCTATGAAAGTGTCTTGATTTTATTTTAAATATTGACTAAAAAATTTTGAAATATAGGAAAAATGAAACAAAAGCTTTGCATGATATTAACTGTATTGTAGTAGGTTCAATTACTGCTCATAAGAAGAACCTACAGGAACTTATGAGAGTTCTGAGTAGGTAATATTTTTCAACCTTATTTTATCACACAATACACACAAACAAAAATAAATTATTACATGTAGTATTTACAAAATAGGTATCTAAAAAGAACAATTTGTATTCAGTCTATAATAAACTATGCAAGATAATAATATTTAAAAAAAAACAACTAAATACACCTATCATTTAATCTATTTTCCATTATTCTGTTCCGTGTTTTCTTCTTTTTACCGATTTGTGTCTCATTTTAACCCTGTATTTTCTCATTTAGGAAGTCTCTTCTTTCCGCCTTCACTCCTAAATACATATTAATACATAACTGAACAAAAATAACTTGCTAAATAAATACTTACTTTACGTTTTTTTGAAGGAAAATATTCCTGCTTTTCCATTTTCCTCTTGGTTATTGTTGCCTTGTTTCTTCTCTGATCCTCTTCTGTCATGGCCCCTTGAATGATCTTCCTGACTCTGCCAAAAGCTTCATCATCCAAGCCGTGTATCCAATTCATCAAATGTTCTTCCTGAATAGTTCGCTTATTTGAGTCATCCACTTGGTGCGCTACATGTTCCGTCATTTTCTCTTCCACAAACTGCTCAATCTCTTCTTGGTGATGGGTCTTGATTTGCGAATATTGCCCTAAAGCTTCAGCAGCATCATCTAAAACAGAGTTAGTGCCCCTTCGCTCCTCATGCATTCGTACCAAGTGTATGTGTTTACACATAGTATTTTTCACCACATATTCTAGACAATCACATTCATAACGATGCACACATATTTTGCACACTCTACAAAACAATGTTCGGCATTCACTTTCACATACTTGCTTCAATTGTATATTATAAAAAGTGTTACCTTCTGACGATTTTACCTGAAATCCTCCTGATGCCTTTTCAATGACCTCCACATTGTTCTTCATTGCTTGTGCTTTTTTGTGTGCTTTGATAATAATCCTGTCCTGGTAATTGTTGGCGTTTGGTCGTTCTATGTTCAAAATCCTCTGCCACATTCTGATGTCCACTAAGTCTTCAATTGTGTCCAGGAGTTGTTCTATTGTCACTTTGGCTTTTCTTTTCAGCTGATTGGTCTTTAGTAAATTGTTTAAACTCTCTATTGCCATATTGGTGTTAATTCCAGCATTCTTCCTGTAACAGTGGGCCCACATTTGAATCCTTTCCTCACCTTGATTGTAATATCTATGACAAAAGAAGTTTTAGGAATATAATATTTACTATTATACTGTATCACAGTAGTATACATAGTTTGATAAAGACAAACGTACTTTAAAAGATAATTTGCAAAATCCACTTCATTTGCTTCTATTAGTTTTCCAAAGTACACGTTTGTCAATTTTATGAATCTGTCTTCAGCCGTCTCATTTAAAATCCTCTTCATTTCATTTTTCATTTGCTTTCTCATGTCCGGATCCTTGATTTTGTTCTTTCCCTGGATATTCCAATTCTTCACAACATGACACGTGCACAAAAGTCTCCTAGGTTTATTTGCCATCGTTTTCACCCACGCATTGTAATATTTGGGATCGTCATCACTCCTAAAATACTCCGCTTTTAATTCTTGCTTCATCCTGTCCCTAAGGGCATCTAGAAAAACTTCCTGTACTTGTTGGTCTAACCTATTTGATAAAAAGAAGGCCACGGGAAAGCCTGCGTTTTTGTCATCCTTGATGAGCATTATTGTCAAAAACTGTTAGTACCATGTGTGCCATCCATGCATATAATCGTCGGAAAATTTCGAAGTTTATCTTCGATGGTCAAGTTCATAAAACCTAAAGCAAAATCTTCTTTCTTGAGAACATCATGAGCCTCTCCTGTGATAAAACCATCACCAATAATGTAAATAATACTACCACCACCATTAGAGAAAAACTTTCAAAAAAGAAACTGTTCATGGAAACGGAATAAATTTTATATATTTAATTATTTAAATAATATGTAGGTACAATATATTAAACAAAATATAAAAAATAAATAAATATGTACCTTAAACTAAGTCACCCCAAGCTTTATCAAATGCCAACACCACAAAAAAACCTAAGCCTTTACACATAATACAATTATTTAGGAATGAATGGCAAAAAATGGCAATTTAATGTAACCTGAATACCATCACCATAGCTTTTTCATGGAATTACATTGGGTTGCTTTATACATAATACCAACAATAAAAAAATGACTAACAACTTACTTTCTTGCTTAAACAAAAAAGCAAACTTCTTGCCACCTGCATTCCATTCCTGAACTTTTAATGAAGCTGCCACCATCTCGTTGTTGTATCTCTTCTTGTCAATGTTGTACTTTTTCGATAAATAAGTGACGTCACCCCTGCTTAGCAAATTGATCCTTTCTAGTTTCGGCATTTCAAATTTTCTTGCATCTTCCAAAATTCTGTCTATTGGTACCCCAGATTTCAATTTCTGTTGTTTGTTTCTCAGTTCCTTTTCATCATGCCCAGCATGTGTTTTTCAAAAGTTGACAGTCACTTTACCACCTACTCAAAAATAAAATTTATAAAAAGCTTCGTTAAACATAAATTATTACCATTATAAAATTTGATAATTAACTTGGACGGGCACACACCGTGCATTTTTATTGTCCCCCCAGATTTCTCGGTCCTTTTGCAATACTTCGGTTGATATCCTAGAAAATCATTAACTTCTGTGTATTGGAAAAAATTGAATACATAATTATAATACTCTACCTCTTGTATCACTTTTGTTGCACTCATAGTGTACTTCCTTGTGGTCTTTCAACTGGCTTGATCTGTGCATTGCATAATTGGTTTCTATTTTTTCTGCATTTTTCCACACTTCGTACTCCTGACTGCTATAAAATTGAAGAGTTAATTTTTCAATACTTACCCCGTGATTTTCTTGAAGGTGTTTTCGCAAATTCTCATATGTTTGGACGTCGCTTCCCTCTTCACACAATGGACATAAAATGCGGCTTTTTCGAAAATTTTCCACAACTATCTGTACTCTCTTGATGTGATGGTTCTTCAGTTTGCAGTTGGCGAAATTTTTATCACAATACTGACACTTTCCTGATGAATGATCCATTTTCCTCCTTCGTTCCAAACCTAAGTACTTACCTAACCTCTAAAACTAATTAATTATTATTTAAAACAACGGTAATAAAGCTAATAAATATGAAACTTATAACAAAAGTAGTCGCTTTCTGTGAATCAGTAAATATGATGCTGATCGAACAAAGAAGCGGGAAAAAGTGAGAATTTGCCGGCATATTTTTGAAATACTACGCATGTTATGTGGTTGGTATTGTAAGGAATTAAGTTGGCATCCACTCTCGACGCATGCGCATAAACGCGTCCCCTGTGTCTTTTAATGTAGTCTGTACAACATGATGTATAGATAGATACAGGTTTATTCATTTTTTATTATTATACTTTGCTCCTTCCCCTTCTTTAACTACGTTGTTATTAGATTTGCTCATAAAATATAAATTTTTTATAGTTGTTATCTGCATATTATTATCTGACAGTTATGCAGACACTGATAGGTTTAGCTGAAGTTTATCCAAGAACGCTAAACTAATAAGGACCAAGTAAAAATTGAAATAAATTCAAATTGAGTTCAAAACAGTTTTATTCATACAACTTCTTTAACACCTGCCTAGAACACAATTACTTTGTATTTAACGGGACCTACTATAAACAAACCGGAGGGTTAGCAATGGTCCCTTATTACCCGAAATATTTATGGACAACCTTGAAGACATTATTAGTAAACATTCGTTATTTAAAAATTGTATATACTGGGTGAGATATGTAGATGATATTTTGGTGTGTTTTAAAGGAACGGATAGACAATTAAATTCACTTCATAATCATATTAACACTTTGCATTCTAATATTAAATTCACCATAGAATTAGAAGAAAATAAAACCATTAATTTTCTAGACCTTCAAATATCACATATTACTGATACACACGAATTCGCTATTTACCATAAACCCACCCACACAGATATTACGATACATTCTAACTCTTTCCACCCGATTAGTCATACACTTGCTGCTTTTCACTCAATGTTATATAAATTAATCCATGTTCCTATGAATAAGATTAATTTTGATAAAGAATTAGATAGAATTTACACCATAGCTCAGAATAATGGTTATTCAAAAGAATTAATAAATAATCTCCTTCATAAAAAACAAAAAACAAAAATCATATCCAAAATTTATCCTATAGTTCCCCAAACTTACTTATCAAAATTTGCCTCTATGACTTATATAGGTACACCTTCCATAAAAATAAAAACATATTTACAAAAAACAACAAACACATTAATTTCATTTCGTACAAACAACAAACTACAGAATCACATTAAAAATAATAAAGATAAAACTGACAAAAATTTAAAATCTGGGGTCTATAAGTTAAATTGCGAGTGTGGAAAAGCTTATATCGGACAAACTGGTAGATCCTTTTCCACACGCATAAAAGAACATGAAAGAAGTTATAAATTACAAAAAACAGATTCCACATATGCAAACCACTGTATTGAACAAAAACATAAATTCAATAATAAGTTTGACATACTACATATACAAGACAAGAGTAAAAAATTAAATTTATTAGAAAACCTAGAAATAAATAAATTAAACAAATTAAACCTTATTTTAAATGACCAACTAGAAGTGAATAATTCACCGTTGTTAAATTTAAATATTTAAAATCAACGTAATAATTCTTATAGTTATATATATATATTTATAAATTGTTTAATTTTATAATAACAGTAAACAATCAGTTTTCAAAAAAATTTTTAATATTCTTAATCATATTGTTATGTATATAAATTAAATATTACATTAAATATATAAGTTATTCCCGCTCTTAATGTAATGTCACAAACTCCCCCCTCTTCATTTAGGAAAAGACATAAATATGAAATATTTTGTATTATAATATTCATCACCTGATGAAGCCCTAGTAGGGTGAAACAATTGTAGTGAATTGAATAAAACTGTTTTGAACTCAATTTGAATTTATTTCAATTTTTACTTGTAAATTATGGAGTTTCAACACGTATCTCCGTCTTCAATCAATTATTTAATAAGGACCACACAGTGGCCCAATCTGTTCGAGTAAATCCGCACTTAAAACTTTTGAAATTTACAAGATTACGGCCAATCATATTAACGAACTTTTACAAATTGAAAATAATTAGTGTTTATTATTAATTTACCTACATGGAAATTTTATCTGGGTAATGAAGACATTAAAAAACGTAATAATGTTAAAATAAATATTTATTTGAATTTAATTAATTATTTTTCTTAGCTTTTTAATTTTTTTCGATGTAAATCACCTGAATTTGTACTTTCTCTTTTCATTTCTTTAGCATGCGTTGCTTTCAAATTTTTGAAAATCATCCTGATAATTGTTCTGAGCTTACAAAAATCGTTCAAAACAGTTACAAGTGAATGGTATCGTTTTCCTTTTTAAAAATCTTTGACGCCAAACTTTTAACGATACCGGGATTTTTGCGGAAAGATTCACCATGATGGATTTCAAAATAAGTATTTCCTTTTTTTTTACTTTTTTGAGCTATTCCGCAGCTGGTTTTATTAGTCCACCATAATATAACTGTTGTACCCACGAAAGAATATTATAGGTGTGATCTTGTTTTATTTTATAGGTAAAATCTCCCAAACCAAAATGACTGTCTTTATATTTTTTGGCCAGATAACCAGCAATATATTCTAGAGAATCATCAGTGGTTTCCTGCGATGATATGCTAAAATCAGACTCCTGTGTTGAATCATTTGAGGAATAGGAAGAGTACTACCTCGATGTGACTCAGTAATTTCCCATTTATCATTTAAATTTGCGGCCACCTCAACTTTTGCAATTTCAAAAACTTTATGAATTATGTACTCATCCTGAACTTTGTCTTCAATATTAACTTTTGAGTCAAAAATACCAGGATTCTTTCCCAGCATTATCATTCTGATTATATATATACCGCATGTGTCAATTTTCATTAGCCATAGGCGATTAGTCCATACAGTATGTGGCAACATAGTACCCCTTCTTTCCTTTCCAATGCCAACACGACCGATGCATGCCCGTAAATAGAAGTTAGCGTGGTTAGCAGTAGCAGTACCTATTCGACCACCGGCCTGAGTGTTTGTAATGCGTTCAGAAATAATATTTACGAGTTGCAAGGATTTGTTTTTCTTTTTCCTTTCCGGAAATTGAGAGAATTATTAAGCTGCGTTCACGCTACATGACACAAACAAAAGCGTAATTCTAATAAAATTAAAAATAAGGTAAATAAAAAAGGATTCTGAAAATAATAATAAACTACTAGATCAGGAGATCGCGGCGGCCATTTGATGTTTTCCGTTTCAGTAATAAGACGGCTTTCATTGCAGACAAGATCGCAACGTGTTGGCAGTGAATGTAAAATCTGGTCGGAGAAAATCGTTGTCGTGTCGGTTGTTGTCGGCACTGGTGACGGACAGTAGGGGCACCATGTTGCCACGTATTTTATGTATACGTATAGATCGCACGCAAACATTGAATCCCTATAGCTAATGAAATTTGACACATGCGGTATATGGCTGCTAGGGAACTAGGATATTCATCAGGTCCTCCTCTACTTCTAATTTGAAATAAAAGTTTTGTAAAGTATCCTGGTTAAGTTTGTGTGTACAAATGTACTTAATATTAAATTTCTGTTTCATATCCTAAAATAAGCTTCTAGGGGCTTTCATGGAAATGATCATCCCCTTTTGAAAAATTTGAAGAGCACCTTTTGCTATCGATCTCAAATTAGTGATACGTTGAATCATCTTATTCAAATGGTCTTCTTGAGATTATAATATAAACTGATTCCATATCCATTTTTTTGATGGAACGTTGCCTTTTTTAGCACATTAACTGTGGAAGATAAGAAACTACAGATTAATATCGCCTATGAAATTGCCCAAATTTTTCTGTCATTTTTTATCACCGCCTGGTTTATAACGTAGAAGGGCTCTAGAAACAGTATTTGACAAGCTAGGCAGCCGTTGGCTATTTGCACAGTTCAAATGCTTTTTATTGACTTTCCGACAGGAACTGATTTCGGAATCTGTCAATTTTAGTAAAGCTTCCAAAGGAGTTTTGTTGATTACAGTTCCATCTTCGAAACTGAATCCTCTATCTAAAAGCCAATTACGCAGTAACATCAACAAATGCGGAGTATCAGAAAACGTGTAAATATTCTCTCCTGTCGCAGGATATTCAAAGTAGGTTTTATTTATATCAATCCCCAGTTCTTTCCATAATCCCACATTGCATGCCCCACAATCACTGACGCATGCGACAACATTATAAGGTATTTTATGCAGCTCAGAAATAACATCAAATAGTATTTTATTTGTCATCTTCTGATCAAAAGCAATGTAAATTGGTTGTTTTCCTTGTGAAAAGAGCCTTCTAGCCATAACGATTTGCATTTGGTTATGAGGACCCAATACTTCATCTTTTGAGGTATCATACTCTTCCACTGATTTGACTTTTATTTCATCATATTGAATAACAACAGTTTTTTCAATCCTTGATAGTAAGTACGCGTAAAAACGGATTTTGGCTATTTACGGTAACATATACGTGAAATTTCAAAATTCGGACCGGAAGTAACTCTTTTACTCTTATCGAGTAGCACTTTTTTTCCGATTATCTTGCAAAGTATGCATTCTATAGGATTTATTAAGAAAATAGAAGTGTTGATAATAGGATTCTGAATAATTTTTGTATAAAAAAATTCTATAATTTGAAACGCTTATACGTATAAGAAAGTCGTGTGGTGGCCACACCTCATTTTTTTTAAAGGAACACCTCTGTATAGATATGTTGTCTTTTCTGTAAAAACGAACTTTATTTTGATGAGGATAAAATATACTAAAAGGGGGTAGATACACCAGCTCAACCCTTTATTTGTTTTACTCTTTTTTTGTGCCACCAAGTCTTAAATATGCACCGTTTAAAATTAAAAAATGAAGTGTGGCCACCACACTTCATTTTTTAATTTTAAAGTGCTACTTCCGGTCCGAATTTTGAGATTTCATATATACAAAAAATATTGCAAATCCAGTTCTAAATACTTTTGTACTCTTGATAAATATATATAGAATGCATAACTTACGACATATTTGCAAAAAATCGCTATTCGATAAGAGTAAAAGTGGTACATCCGATCTGAATTTTGAAATTTTTTTTATACAAAAGATATTGAAAATTATGTTTTAAATACTTTTATACTCGTAACGTACTTGTCTAAAAAGCATGACTTGGGAAATATTCGCAAAAAACTGATTTTCGATAAGAGTAAAAGACCTACTTCCGGTAGGAATTTCGAAAAACTTTTTAAATAAAATTATTCTCAATTTTAATTTTAAGTACATATAAATTCTTTATAAATTTGTTTAAACTTAGTAGTTGACGAAATATTGGCAAAATTCGATTTTTTCACTGAAGTAAACTGCTACTTCCGATCTAGCGATTTTACTGAAAAACTAACCAGATCTCACGAGGGAGATTATACACGTAAATACAAAATTTGGAATTGATATCTCCAGCGGTTTGACCGCTATCGTGGTCACAGGCAGACAGACACACAGACATTTTTTAAAAACCACTTTTTTGGGATCAGGGGACTTCAAAACGTGGACATCTGCAAAAATCTCGAGGTCGAAAATTTTCGTCATCACATTTACTTTCTTATACTACATATAAGAAAAGCGAATAAGATCTGAAACACGAGAAAATTTACAAAACAATTTAATATAGTTAATATAATTATTTTCTAAACCGTTCTACTGATATCTTGTCAAAGGAACACATGGCAGTATTGATTAAGTAAAGATGTTTAATTATATACATATAGCGAGAATCAACACTTACGTTAACACAGGATATTAGATTAAACCGGAAGACCTAACTTTGATTAGAAATGTTAAATAGAACAAAGAACAACTTTCATCTTGATATAGTTAGTGACGAAGCCCTAAATACATACTGTGAATAATTTTCTATTGAAATATTTACATATACAGAAATTAAAAGTAAAGATTGTAAATATTACTGTATGTATGAAGATTGTTGTTTATATTTTTTACTTTCTTATACGTAGTATAAGGAAGTATTTTGATGATGAAAATTTTCGACCTCGGATTTTTGTAGATGTCCCCTGATACCGAAAAAGTGGTTTTTAAAAATGTCTCTCTGTCTGTCTGTCTGTCTGTCTGTCTGTGTGTGTGACCACGATAGCGGTCAAACCGCTATAGGTATCAATTCCAAATTTTATATTTACGAATATAATCTCCCTCTTGAGATCTGATTAGATCTTCAGTAAAATCGGCAGACCGGAAATAGTAGTTTACTTCAGTGAAAAAATCGAATTTTGCCAATTATTCGTCAACTACTAAGTTTAAACAAATTTGTAAAGAATTCATATATACTCAAAATGAAATTTGAAAAGAATTTTATTAAAAAAGTTTTTGGTAATTCCTACCGGAAGTAGGTCTTTTACTCTTATCGAAAATCAGTCTTTTGCGAATATTTCGCAAGTCATGCTTTTTAGACAGGTACGTTACGAGTATAAAAATATTTAGAACTTAATTTTCAATACCTTTTGTACAAAAAAATTTTCAAAATTCGGACCGGAATTAACACTTTTGCTCTTATCGAATAGCGATTTTTGCAAATATTTCGTAAATTATGCATTTTATATATATTTGTGGAGAGTACAAAAGTATTTAGAGTTGGGTTTGAAATATTTTTTGTATAAATGAAATTTTAAAATTCAGACTGGAAGTAACATTTTTACTCTTATGGAATAGCGATTTTTGCAAGTATTTCGTAAATTATGCATTTTATATTTATTTGTATAGAGTATAAAAGTATTTAGAGTTGGGTTTGAAATATTTTTTGTATAAATGAAATTTTAAAATTCGGACCGGAAGTAACATTTTTCCTCTTATGGAATAGCGATTTTTGCAAGTATTTCGTAAGTTATGCATTTTATATTTATTAGTCTAGAGTATAAAAGTATTTAGAGTTGGATGGGAATATTTTTTGTACAGATGAAAATTCAAAATTCGGACCGGAAGTAATACTTTTACTCTTAGCGTGTAGCATTTTTTTTGCAAATATCTCACAAACTATGTATCCTGTAGAGATTTATTAAGAGACTCGAAGTAGTTAGAATAGGATTTTGAATAATTTTGTATAAAATAATTTTTAAAATTGTATGATTTGAAACGCTCATACGTATAAGAAAGTCGTGTGGTGGCCACACCTCATTTTTTTAACTGGTGATATCTTTTGTCGAAGATAATGGCACAATATTAGAAATATAATAAAATATAAATATTATCGTTTACGAGTAACTTATAACACATAGATCAATATCTTTACCCAGGATCTTTGTTAGTGTAATTATAATTAGTGTAATTTATATTTATTAAGGGTCCTATATAGTGGATCTGTCAACAATGGAAAAGTAGCAGATTTTAGATGAAATATTTTTGTTGATTTCAAATTTGGAAAAAACCTTTCAACGTCAACTTATGAAGAATGTAGTAATCTACCCCGCTGAATAATCAAATTTAGAAAAAAATGATCTGATTAAAGAAAATTAATTAATATGTCAAAATATTAAAAACAAGTTTTCTCAAAAATCCTTCGGAGGAGATTTGTTTGCTTTAGTTCACGTTATAAATCGAAAAGAAAGCTACCCCGCTCTGCACTTATTTTGCGTTCAACTATTCTTTACTTTGTTTTAAATGAATATAAAATAAATTAAAATTAGGCAACCCACATTACAATGAATAATAAAAATCTTTCCCGCGGTTACAAATGTGTAAATATTTAATAATAATAATAAATTTTAATTCATATCAGACACATTACAGTGTATATGAGCGTCACAAAAATACATATATAAAACAAACAGTTACAAATCAAACATAAATGTGACAAATCACTTTATCCCTGCAAATATTCATTGACACTGTAATAACATTGTCGCAGTAGAAATGTTTTCAGTGCCGTTTTAAACTGATGAGCATTATGCGTGCCCTTCACCTCCGATGGCAACTTGTTATATATGACCTTAGCGGCATATGTTGGTGACTTCTCAAAGCAAGCAGTCCTATGCCGGTCAGCACGCAACAAATGGGCTTGCCGCGTCGGGTATTCATGACCACCACAGCAATACCTACCCAAGTTATCTCTTGCATACCGTGCACACTGGTAAATATACACACCCGGCACAGTCAAGAAACCCTCCCCCACAAAAACCGGTCTGCAAGAGTCATCAGAATTTAGGTTAAAAATTAAGCGTAATATTCGTTTCTGTTGAATAAAAACACGCCTAGCCCCAGAGGAATTACCCCACAGAACAGTATTATAAGAGAGAGCCGAATATACCAGAGCATAGTACACACTCACTATGGAGTCATGATGGAGGCTAGATTTTAATTTTAAAATGGCATAGTAAGCGCTGTTAATCTTTGCACAGACACAATCGATATGATTACTCCAAGTTAACTGTCCATCAATATGAACCCCCAAGAGTTTTATATTGTCAACCATACGCAACACATCACCATTCGGAAAAACAAACCCGTCTGTCCCCACAACTCTGCGTTTATAAAACTTAACACAGGCCGATTTACTCGTATTCAGTAACAAGTTATTCGCGTAACACCACTCACTGAATGCCGTCAAAATCCGACTCACCTTGGCAAAAAGAGAGTCTTCATCACGAGAGACCACGAGCATAGAAGTGTCGTCAGCGAAGATTACCAGCTCATCAGGACCAACAAATTCAGGCAAATCATTTATAAATATTAAAAACAGCAGTGGTCCGAGCACAGATCCCTGTGGCACACCATGTTGAACTGGATACTCAGTAGATGTTACGCCATTTACTCTAACGGTCATTGTTCTTCCCGCTAGATACGACCGCAACCACTGAAGCATTGCTCCCCTAATGGCCAGGGAATACAACTTTTCCAAAAGAAACCCATGGCGCACAGTATCAAACGCTGATGTCAGATCAAAGAACAGTCCAACCGTATACATCCCATCATCAATGGCCCTATAAATTGCATCAACAAAGCTATAAGTAGCTGTAGCAGTTGAACAACCAGCACGAAAGCCATGTTGGCTCTCATTCAACACGCCACAATCGTTTAGAAATGCAGTCAGTCTGTCGAACACAATTCTTTCTAATATCTTGGAGAATTCATCTAATACAGATATAGGTCTATATTCTTCAACAGATGTGGCATTCTTCCGTTTATGAATGGGCACCACTGATGACTTTTTGAAGACATCCGGAAATGTGGATGAGCTAATGGACAGATTAAACAGATAATGCATGGGTCGCAACAAAAACTCCAGAGAACACTTTATCAGTATTGTAGGAAAACCAGCGCCACCAGAAGCATTCCTATTCTTTAACTTTTTAGTCGCCTCAAGAATCTCCTCATGAGTGATGTCTTGGAAAAACATAGAATTACGCACCGACCCAGAAAGAGTACAAGTCTGTGAGGACACACCCGCAAAACACTGTGTCAACTTGGTTTCGGCATTGCTACTAAAAAAACTGCCAAAAGCATTAGCCACGCACTCCGCAGACAAAATCCTACCGCTGGAGTCAGTGAGGGTAACCTCCCTGTGCTTATTTTTGCCTAATTCTCTATTAATAACTTTCCATATTTGACGTGACTTATTTTTGGACTCAACCAATAAATTAGAATTATAATTCTTTTTGGCAGCATCCAACATATACCTGTAGTTTTTCTTTCTTTCTTTATAAACAGCATACAGATGATCTTCATTCACAGTTCTGGCCAAATAAAATAGTTCCTTCAACGATTTACTTTCCATTGCAATTTCAGGAGTCACCCATATTTTATTATGACGTTGATTACGAGTTCTTGTAACAATAGGACAGGCAATGTCCAGATACCAGGTAAATGTGCTCAAGAATGCCCGAAACGCATCATCAGCACCCCCGGCACTGTACACACCACCCCAATCCTCCTCAGAAAGCATACTAACTAGGTGATCCATATTACTATCACCTGTCAATCTATATGTCCGAACAACATTATTATCAGGTACAATATCTAAACTGCTATCAATAGTGAGAATGTGAGATAGATGATCAGAAATATTTAGATTTTTAATTTTACATGTCCATTCCATGTCATGAATATTATGTAAGACGTAGTCAATGCCCGTTTCAGACACCACCCCATTTTTACTCAAAGAGACTCTTGTCGGCGAACGCGTGGTTATTATCAACTTATAAGATGTCACCACATCTAGAAACATATCTCTCTCAACACTTTGTCTCAGGCAATCAATATTAAAATCACCACACAGGATCACCCTATCAGCGAGTTCATAAGCCTTATTCAACATTAAAACCAGCCTGTCGAGGAACACTCCAATGGTCATAAATGAATTTTTATTCGCTTAGATATTGAGTTATTATTTCAAATATTCAAAATATGCAAAAGTACTGACCAATGAAATTTTATTATTTTTAACACTGATGCAGGAAATTATTCTATTATGTTCGACAATGTCAGTATTTATGGATCAAATAGAATCAACTTCTTTGGTATGTGGGTGAATGAAGAGCACTCATATCGATCAGACACCATACAGACTCGTAGAGTTATGCTACGCATTTAAAGCAAATTGCCATATTAATATAGTGAGATCGTTCTAGTTTACTTTTAGCTTTGCTAATTTTATCCAGGCCTTAAATACACCATTATAAAGTGGGATCTGTCCTCATATACGATGAATGTTTCTTCTACAAAAATATGCGCTGTTGGAAAAATACGATATTAAAGTCATGAGTCACGTAAGAAGATATTCCAAGTCCATAAGAAAAAGGTTGCGCCTAAAATCAACATTTTGGATGTGACCACCAGTAGGGCGCTAGTGGTCAAAGTGTCCACATGTGGTGGGGGTAGTTTTAAAGTAGTTGAGATTTAAACCGTTAACCGACATAATAAATTCTTAGTTTAGGTTTTCAGTAAACAGATGACGCTGTAAAAAAAAGTAAATAAATTTAATTTAATTCTTATATAGGTAATAATAATAATTCTGATCATATACTGCGCAGAGTCATTAATAAAATGTGTATATACTAATAGTATTAAGGTGGCCATCTCGCCCATCTAAATTACATTGCAAACATGTTGCGAACATATTGCACCAGAATCCGTTAGTAAGCCACAAAATTACAAAAAAAAAAAATACGAGCATAATCTACAAACTTATCTCCAGGGGCTGGGTAGTTTTAGTAACGGAAGTTTGTTCGATTAATGTGGAAAAAAATGTTAAAAAACAGGAAGTTTTTATGCCAAAAATCTGCTACTTTATTTCGTAATTACTTGGAATATATAGATAATTGCCAGATATTAGATAGCTTACCCCCTGGAGAAATAAATTCTCTTTCTTTTGATGCTTGATACAAAGCAATTAAGCGTATTTTATAGCTGTCTTGTGCTTTTAAATGTTTTCACCCGTAAATTCCGATTGATTTCGATCTAAGAGACATAGGTATTCTTATGGGAAAAGTAGATTTCGTTTATTATAATCAGGGTGGTAGGTGCAGCAATTCTTAAACAGAGGGCACTGCCAACGATCGGTTATTGTTAGGCAAGTTGAGTGTTGCAAAATTTTAATGTCTACGGCAAATATAGGCTCGACATACTTGTATATTGCTTACTCAGTCATACTCAGTTACGTTATATATGTGTTTGTCAGGCATCAAAAGAGTAATCTTTAAAGAAAAAAAGGTTACAAACAATATGTTCTTCAATTACAAAAAACCGAAAATAGAACTTAGGCGTCTCGGATTCTCATTTAATAATAAATCTACTGAAAATATCGGGCCAACAGAGTATTTCAAGTACCTATTGTTCAACCATATTTTACGAAAAATATTTATATTTTGATGATTATGTACAGTGTATCTCAAATTACATGCTAATCTGAAAATACTTTCTGATTTAATTTCCATTTAATTTGCAGTCGATTTCCATAAATTTGCTTTTAATTTGCAACATATGTACAGTATGTTGCAACATACAGGGTGAGTCATTAGTAGCCGTTTTTTTGATTGCTCCTTTATGTTTTAAATTAAAAAAAAACAATTAGAGGAAGTTTCATGGTTGCTTAAGGCGCATATTCTAAAAATACTTTAAGCCCTGACGCACTTCCGGTTTCACCGGAAATGCATGGAACTTAATTTTTTTAAATGACTCACTCTATATATTTTTGGATTTTTTAGTACTGTTTAAAATTGTCTATTCAGCTATTTTTCCTTTTCAAAATTGAGGCAATAGTTTTTGAGTTATTAATTTTTTTTTTAATTTTTTGACCAACATACGTCCAAAAAAACATTTTGTCATTGTCTTTAATTGCATTTTTGTCAATGGGCAGCAGATAAATTAGCCTGACTTTCCCAATTTTTGTTGTTTACCGACGAAGCTACCTTCTATTAAAATGGATACGTTAATCGTCACAATTTTCGTTCGACAAAAGAACCTCAATAACTCAAACTTAAAAATTTAATGAATTGAGATCAAATTTCGGCCACTGGTCGACCACTAGTATTAATTATAAGGCAAGTTATTTAGGTACCTATACAAAATTTTTAATCTATTTTCTTCAATCCTGTAATAAAAATTACTTACATATGTAAGAAATTTAATTCAATATTCTGCAGATCTCGTTTTTAATTATATTTTAGTAAATTATTATGAACGTGGGAAATCCACACTGTCGGATAAATTTTAGGGTGGTCTTTCAAATTTTTTTCCAACTGAATCGGGCATTCTAATAGCTGATACGGTATCAAAAGTAATACAAAGAAGGCATTTTATAATATCCAAAACTACTTTCTGAGCACACATGTAGATTTAACCTATTTAGTTAGAATGTTATAGGTATGTGAAAAATATTGATTGTTTCTCTTTTTCTTACTTTTACACACACAATAGGCCTTGTGTTTCTTACATTGTCAGGTTCACTACTTATGGGTTTTCTTAAATAAACAGTTCATTTTTTAGTCAAATTTGAATAAATACTTGGCGAGATACTTCTATAAAAAAACTATTTATCTATAAGAATAAAAATGTACTGCCTCTGTGAAAGTAGATTTTTTTATGCAAAAGTTGTTCCAAACTTACTTCTGAATACTTTTGTATCCATTACACATTTTGAAAAAACTAACCATTGACAACATACTTGGTAACTATGTATTTCGCGCTCAAGTGTTACGTCTCATCTACTAATCTAATTCTTCCAACTAAGACATGGTACATGCTCAAGTTACATAACAAAACACAAAATTTACCAATTTTGCCAAACTCAAACCTACTCTCTATTCCAAATAATAAGCGAAATACCCATGGTGACCATCAAAATTGAATCAGCCTATATATTCCTTTTTCAAAAATGCAATAATCACTAAAAAAATACCTGTTTATTATCTAAATCAAATAGATAAAGCACATAGATATACATAGGTATTTACAAAACAAACATTATATGTAACAGTATGTTCCTATTATTCTTGTAATGACGCAATTTGCATTTTTACAATTTAGGGTAAATATCAATGATTTCAAAATAGACACATATTCTATTAAATCGTGTATGAGACAAAAACTCTGTTTTTTGTCTCATACACAAAAAAACAACGGTCTGGTCTGCCAGTCTCTGTATAATTTGGTTCAATCTAAGAGATACGTTGCGTTAGTAGTGCCCTCTTTCATCCAATAAATTTGTTTTATAGATAACCTACTGGCAACCAGATGGCTAATTAAAATACAGTCACGTATGCAACACATAATACACGCCTAATGGTTAGAAAAGGACAGAGCAATGTGACGATTCTCTTTCTATTAAATGGCCACCTTAAGAAATATTTTATTTACGTTCCACTCTACGACAAGAGCATTTATAAACACAATGAATATACATGTTTACTGTAGACGCGTTAAGTTCCGTAGCACGTCAATTGAAATTTCGTATATACAAAAAATGTTGAAAATCTAGTTTTAAATACTTTTGTACTCTTGATAAACTTATATAGAATGCATAACTTACGACATATTTGCAAAAAATCGCTATTCGATAAGAGTAAAAATGGTACTTCCGGTCTGAATTTTGAAATTTTTTTTATACAAGAGATATTGAAAATTATGTTTTAAATACTTTTATATCCGGAACGTACTAGCCAAAAAGGCATGACTTGCGAAATATTCGCAAAAAGCTGATTTTCGATAATAGTAAAAGACCTACTTCCGGTAGGAATTTCGGAAAACTTTTTAGATAAAATTATACTCAATTTTAATTCTAAGTATATATGAATTCTTTATAAATTTGTTAAAACTTAGTAGTTGACGAAATATTGGCAAAATTCGATTTTTTCGCTGAAGTAAACTACTACTTCCGGTCTACCGATTTTACTGAAAAACTAATCAGATCTCAAGAGGGAGATTATACACGTAAATACAAAATTTGGAATTGATATCTACAGCGGCTTGACCGCTATCGTGGTCACACACACACACACATACACACAGACACACAGTCACACACACACACACACAGAGAGAGAGAGAGACACAGAGACATTTTTTAAAAACCACTTTTTCGGTATCAGGGGACTTTAAAACGTGGACATCTGCAAAAATCTCGAGGTCGAAAATTTTCATCATCACAATACTTCCTTATACTCATGTTTATTTTTGCTTTGATATAAATTGTTTAAAAACAGTGCTTCTTAGAAGTGTATTTATTATTTATTTGCGTCCGTTGAATATAATGCCGAAAGGTTTCTGTAAACAGTCGAGACCTTTTACAAACTTTTCTATAATCATGTGTTAAATTTAATGTGAATAGCATAAATATTGCTTATTTTAAATTATATTATGGATACGTAATGAAACATTAAGGTTTTTCGACAATCTAAATCAATATAATTAATAAGTTGAGAAAGACTGAAGTCTTAGAACATTTCAATTACTAAATATATTACGTTATAGTTATTCTATTGTGAATATTTTTTTTCTTTGGTTATATCAAATGGCACTGACAGAAATAAAAATAGATCCGGCAACAGATACAAGGCGAGTCGTCATGGATCTAGTATGACGTGCAACTGAATGTAACGCGTTTCCACCATATGTATATTTAAAAACGTCGGGCTTTGCCGAAGAAAGAAGGCATGGATATAATCCTTTTATTTGTGTTACTTTCTTATACGTAGTATAAGGAAGTATTGTGATGATGAAAATTTTCGACCTCGAGATTTTTGCAGATGTCCACGTTTTGAGGTCCCCTGATACTAAAAAAGTGGTTTTTAAAAAATGTCTGTGTGTCTGTGTGTCTCTCTCTCTCTCTGTGTGTGTCTGTGTGTCTGTGTGTCTGTGTGTGTGTGACCACGATAGCGGTCAAACCGCTGTAGATATCAATTTCAAATTTTGTATTTACGAATATAATCTCCCTCTTGAGAACTGATTAGATTTTGAGCAAAATCGGCAGACCGTAAGTAGTAGTTTACTTCAGTGAAAAAATCGAATTTTGTAAATATTTCGTCCATTACTAAGTTTAAACAAATTTATAAAGAATTCAAATGTACTCAAAATTAAATTTGAGAAAAATTGTTTTAATAAAGTTTTTCGAAATTCCTACCGGAAGTAGGTCTTTTACTCTTATCGGAAATCAGTTTTTTGCGAATATCTCGCAAGTCATGCTTTCTAGGCAAGTACATTACGAGTATAAAAGTATTTAGAACATAGTTTTAAATATCTTTTGTATAAAAAAAAATTCAAAATTCGGACCGGAAGTACCACTTTTACTCTTATCGAATAGCGATTTTTTGCAAATATGTCGTAAATTATGCATTCTATATATATTTATGAAGAGTACAAAAGTATTTAGAGTTGGATTTGGAATATTTTTTGTATAAATGAAATTTCAAAATTCGGACCGGAAGTAACACTTTCATACGTATAAGAAAGTCGTGTGGTGGCCACACCTCATTTTTTTGTTTTTGTTTAGTGCATGACGCCAAACTGATTCAGGCCTAGCGAACACGCATATAGGGCTCTTACTTTTGCGCGGATATCCGGATATCCAAGTCGTCAATATCCGGGTACTCGAATCTTAGATTCAAGTATTCGGATATCCGGATGCCCGGATATCCGGATACTTGTTACTTTCTTATACGTAGTATAAGGAAGTATTGTGATGATGAAAATTTTCGACCTCGAGATTTTTGCAGATGTCCACGTTTTAAAGTCCCCTGATACCGAAAAAGTGGTTTTTAAAAAATGTCTCTCTCTCTCTCTCTCTCTGTGTGTGTGTGTCTGTGTGTCTGTGTGGCTGTGTGTGTGTGTGTGTGACCACGATAGCGGTCAAGCCGCTGTAGATATCAATTCCAAATTTTGTATTTACGTGTATAATCTCCCTCTTGAGATCTGATTAGTTTTTCAGTAAAATCGGTAGACCGGAAGTAGTAGTTTACTTCGGCGAAAAAATCGAATTTTGCCAATATTTCGTCAACTACTAAGTTTTAACAAATTTATAAAGAATTCATATATACTTAGAATTAAAATTGAGTATAATTTTATCTAAAAAGTTTTCCGAAATTCCTACCGGAAGTAGGTCTTTTACTCTTATCGAAAATCAGTTTTTTGCGAATATTTCGCAAGTCATGCCTTTTTGGCTAGTACGTTACGGATATAAAAGTATTTAAAACATAATTTTCAATATCTCTTGTATAAAAAAAATTTCAAAATTCAGACCGGAAGTACCATTTTTACTCTTATCGAATAGCGATTTTTTGCAAATATGTCGTAAGTTATGCATTCTATATAAGTTTATCAAGAGTACAAAAGTATTTAAAACTAGATTTTCAACATTTTTTGTATATATGAAATTTCAAAATTCGGACTGGAAGTAGCACTTTTACTCATAGCGAGGAGCACTTTTTTGATAATATCTTGCAAAGTATGCATTCTATAGAAATTTATTAAGAGAATAGAAGTACTTAGAATAGGATTTTGAATAATTTCTGAAAAAAAAAAATTCTTAAAATTCTGTAATTTGAGTCGCTCATACGTATAAGAAAGTCGTGTGGTGGCCACACCTCATTTTTTTTAAATTAGGAATACTGAAATCGTAATCTTAGTTCGTTCGATTAACGATTACAGTAATCGTGATTTCAAAAATTTTTGAATTACCATTTTCTAAGTAATCGTGATCGAAGTTGTTCAAAAAATGTCGGAGAGCTAAACGCGGCTCAATTAAACTGGTACGCGTTATATATGAAGGCAATAATTATCCGAATAAGAATAGGTAAATACAAAAACAAAAAAGTTTTTAAAATACACCAGAAATTAAAAAAATAATGAGGTGTGGCTACCACACGACTTTTTTTATACGTATGAGCGTATAGAAAAATTATTGAAAATCCTAGTTTGAGTACTTTTATTCTCATAATAAATCATTATATAATACATACTTTGCAATATATTCGAAAAAAAGTGCTACTCGCAGACCGGCTTTTGCACGTACTGGCGAAGATATCTCGCGGTCGAAATTATTAGTGCTCGTTCAATGAAGCTCCGCATCAGTATTCGTTTTTTTTTAATTTCGTGGCACGTAAGAGGACACAATTAAATTGACTTTTGGTGATTGACTTATTGCGATTTTGGTTAGTTCTTTAATTTGTATGCAGAAATAGCGTTGCAGTTGCATTGGAACATGTTGCTGCATACATTATGTTTGTATTACATACATATTTAGCATCTGCCAAAAATAATTTTTGGAATTTTTTAAAATTATTAAAATATTTGTTTGAGTTGTGTAATAGACATTTTATATATGTGATTTCATGATAAAATAATTGTCATGTACCCGGGTACCTCGATCATAGACACAAGGGTTAATCAGAATACAAATGACAGCTTTATATTTGAGGCGTCATAATAAAAGAACCGAAACCGGATATCCGGATACTCGAATCTAAGTTTAACAAGTATCCGGATATCCGCATCCGGATCTTGATCCGGATTTCGAGTTATAATGAGTAACCCGGATACTCGAATATCCGGATAGTAAGAGCTCTACATTTTTACCGTAGGGAAAAATATCTAAGAGTTCGAAGCGTGTGCACGCTGCTATGCTCTTCTTTGTTCCACTAAAAGAATTTGATCGGACGATATTTTTCCGTACGGTAAAAATCGATGCGTGTGCGCTAGGCCTACGACAGACGGACGCCGTGATTATAGTGGCGTATATGATCCAACAAACGCATGCACACGCCACGATTTTTATTCGTACGTAGTGGCAATACACGGCACCAACACGCCGATCGTGCCGTATCGTGTGGAGTTCGAAGCGTGTGCACGCTCCTATGCTCTTCTTTGTTCTACTAAAAGAATTTGATCGGACGATATTTTTCCGTACGGTAAAAATCGATGCGTGTGCGCTAGGCCTTAGGCTAAGCGCACACGCATCGATTTTTATCGTACGACAAAATATCGTGCCGGCAAATTCCTTTAGTGGAACAAAGAAGAGAATGCGAGCGCGCACACGCTACGAACTCCACACGATACGGCACGATCGTCGTGTTGACGCCGTGTATTGCCACTACGACACACGGTCGCCGTGCCGTTGCCGTGAGTATAGTGGCATATATGATCCAATGAACGCACGCACACGCCACGATTTTTATTCGTACGTATTCGTGCGCTAGGCCTGTTAGTGGAACGAAGAAGATCCTATGCTCTTCTTTGTTCCACTAACAGAATTTGATCATACGATATTTTTCCGTACGGTAAAAATCGCTGCATGTGCGCTAAGCCGACACACGATAAAAAAACGTCCGATATTTTGCCGTACGATCGAAATCGATGCGTGTGCGCTTAGCCTTTAGGCTAAGCACACGTTACGAGTATAAAAGTATTAAGAACTTAATTCTCAATACTTTTTGTATCTTATCGAATAGCGATTTTTTGCTAAATATCCTAAATTGAGCATTCTATATATATTTATCAAGAGTACAAAAGTATTTAGAGTTGGATTTGGAATATTTTTTGTATAAATAAAATTTTAAAATTCGGACCGGAAGTAACACTTTTACTCTTAGCGAATAGTACTTTCTTTCGAATATCTCGCAAAGTATTCATCCTATAGAGATTTATTAAGAGAATAGAAGTATTTATAATAGGATTTTGAATAATTATTATATAAAAAAATTCGTAAAATTCTATAATTTGATACGTATAAGAAAGTCGTGTAGTGGACACACTTCAATATTTTTTGTATTATAATTAGTAACATCGATCTGCGTAATATAAAACCAACATTATTTCCAAAATTGATCCTTTCTTCTTTTATCACATTTTGGGTTTATGTCTGAATACAATTTTGAGCATTTAAATAAATGTTTAAAAAATTATCGTTTAAAGATAAGAATTTCCATTACATTATTTTTAACTCGCCGCGCTCGCTTCACTCGCTTGGCTCGTAAATCAGACTCGTTCGATAAAGTATCACTTTACTGACTTGTTACAATTACTTAGAACTATTGTTCATATTATTTATAGTTTTTGGCATACTTTGAAATTACTGTTTATTAATATAAGAAATAAAGCTGTAACATAATGTAAAATTACTTTAATAGGCTTCTTAGTATATTTATCGAAAAATTATTAATGATGCTACGTTGATAAGATTGTATTGTAACGTTTTCGGGTTCGCAATAAACAACTCGTGCAATTTATTTATTTAAAAACAGTCTGTATATTCATACACGTAAAATTAATTACAATATAAAAATGTAAAACTAATGTATCACACTTAAACTACTACGATTTAAATTAACACATGTATTTATTTCTATTACTAATATTTATGTCCGTATATTTAAATCACTTCTATTTATATAACACGGTAATATTTATGTCTACTCTTCGACTACCACTTAAGGAACTATTTACTTATTTCTTATATTTATCTTACTGTTCCGCACGAGACTACTTAAGGACTTTCTTATTCCGGAATTACTCATCCATCGGTGACCCAGCCGCCTTATATACACATACGAAACATCTGGAAGCATTCGCGTAAACTCCATCTTCCTCTCGATGTTTGTAGAACATTCGATAGACATTCTGTCTCTTTGCAGTACAACACAAATGGATGATTTATTGCTTTATGATGTTTACCGGTCGCGTCGAGATGATTTACAACCTCTTTTTATTGTCGCTCGGAAGTCTGCCTTTCTTTGTGCACTTGTTTCGTTACATTGCCCCCTTCTTAAAAACTGCGTTTCGTCCCGAAACACGCAATTCCATGTTCTTGTCGCTGGCGGATGACTGAATCTACATTGGGACCCACGGGTGCACCCAGCCGTCTTGTGGAAATGGCAATTCACCGTCCCAGGCTGCACAACGGGCTGATTGGGCCGACAGACGCACACGACCATTTCCATACCAGTATGCCGAAACACTACCTCCAGCATGTCTCTTACGATTCTCCATTCCAAACGGTCTAATCCGCAGCCCAGTTTCGGAATTGCCAGCCTCCTTATACTTTGCTCGAGTGCTTGTCCTCGTGAATCGACAAGGGATTCCCATAAATTGGTTCTCTAGGTTTTCCGGTAATTTGTCGCACATCCGCTACTTCACCGCTGTCACGTCCATGGTATGGGGCCAATTGGTTGAAACGCACCATCCTTGGGCCACTATAGGGTGTTAGTCTTATGCGATAAACCACGTCATCTATTCGCTCTAGTATTTCGCACGGTCCCTCCCAGTATTGTTGGAGCTTTGGGGACAGGCCTCGGCGACGTTGAGGATTATATAACCAAACAAGGTTTCCTTCTCGATAACCACCTCTCTCGGCTTGCACGTCGTAACGATTCTTCGTCCTGTCGCTAGTATCCTAAGTGTGATGGCGTACTCGCTCGTGGGCCTCCTCCAACCTTCGCCTAAGTTCGCTGACGTAGTCTTCTCCATTTGGGTTCTCCACAACACGCTTGAGTAGGCCATCCTCCACCTTCAGAGAGTCCCATTGAGCCTAGTAGGATTCCAGCCCCTGTGAACGAGGAGCTACTTCTTGCCTAGCTGGTCCGCGACCAGTACCTTTCCAAACCATCAATGAACCAATGAACCATGGTCTTCATCAGCTTCTTGACCGATCCGCAAATTGTCAGGTTGCCACTGATCGTCAATCACGATAGTTTCGAATGTGTTGGCCGATTTTTCTTCTAGTCGGTTGCTATGCCTGCAGTCTTCTGGACGTGGTCTCTTTGCAACAGCATCAGCGTTTTGGTGTTGCACAGATGCAATTCGCGCTATTGATTTTGAGACTCTACGATACTGGGTCGACGATTGCCTCTTCTCATCGACCCGTTTCATTTTCCGCTGCTTCGCTATGGTTTTCTTGGGCTCCTTCTCGAATTTACTATGCACATGGCCCATTTCCATTTCCATTTTCATTTCCAATTCCAGCATCGGAGCGCTCTTCTCTTAGGTTGCACCTGTTTCACTAATCGTCAGACTACCTGTTCCAAGTGTGCATGCCCATACTTCATCTCAAGACGCTTGATCAATTGAGGGTAGTCTTGACACTCTTCCGGAAGTAAGGTCTGCAGAACATCACTGGCCTCACCTCTTAATGACACAATCAGAGCAGTAGCTTTCTTCGGGGACGTCCACCCATTTGCTCCTGCAGCGGCTTCGAATTGTTTGCGGTACGTCATCCATGACGTCTTCCCATCGAAGGTGGGAGGTTTTACCTTTGCCTTTGCTGTTCGGGAGATCTCCAGGCTTCCGCTTGAGGTGTCATGGGGACCGCAATCGTTCATTGCTAGCAACTGAAGCTGAACCCCCAACTCGTCCCCCATTCCTAACACGCGCTCCTCAACTTTCTGTTCTACGGCTTCGATGGCCCCAGAAAATTCCTGTCTCCCATTCGATGAATTCTTTTGAATGTCTTCCTCGAGTTGTTTTGAATTACTTGCAGTTTCATTTCTTAAAGCTTTTGAATTATTTGCAATTTCATTATTTAAAGCTTTTAAATTATTTGCAATTTCTTTTAGAGTCTCCATATTAGTCTCGAATTGTTTTGCAACTTCATCTCTTAGAGTCTCAAATTGTTTTGCAATTTCATACGTTATTAAGCTTAGATCAGGCTGTACTTGAAACAAATATTTCTCGGGATCCTCACCTTCATTTATTAAAAGGTCACGAAGCCGATCCTGGAGAATTGTTTTTTTTTCCAGACGTATCTGCGTCCCTTTCTTCCAATTCTGCCCTTAACTCGGAGATCTTAAGTTCTTCCAAACGTTTGGTGGCCATTTATTTATTTATTTATTTATTTATTTATTTATTTGCACTTATATTGTTTATCCCACACTGACACCAATTGTAACGTTTTCGGGTTCGCAATAAACAACTCGTGCTATTTATTTATTTAAAAACACTCTGTATATCCATACACGTAAAATTAATTACAATATAAAAATGTAAAACTAATGTATCACACTTAAACTACTACGATTTAAATTAACACATGTATTTATTTCTATTACTAATATTTATGTCCGTATATTTAAATCACTTCTATTTATATAACACGGTAATATTTATGTCTACTCTTCGACTACCACTTAAGGAACTATTTATTTATTTCTTATATTTATCTTACTGTTCCGCACGAGACTACTTAAGGACTTTCTTATTCCGGAATTACTCATCCATCGGTGACCCAGCCGCCTTATATACACATACGAAATATCTGGAAGCATTCGCGTAAACTCCATCTTCCTCTCGATGTTTGTAGAACATTCGATAGACATTCTGTCTCTTTGCAGTACAACGCAAATGTATGATTTATTGCTTTATGATGTTTACCGGTCGCGTCGAGATGAATTACAACCTCTTTTTATTGTCGCTCGGAAGTCTGCCTTTCTTTGTGCACTTGTTTCGTTACAGTATCTTCAGTATCCTTTTATGGGATGTGTTATTTTTGTATAGCATTTTATTACATTTTAAATACAATAAAAAGAAAAATTGAGATTCTTTACTCAGATATTAGAAAGAAATAGAAAAAGAAGTAATAAATAAACCGGCTTCATACAATACATCCCTTCATTCGCGTGTTCGTATATTATGTATATGTATACCATGTGCTTGCCGTCAAGCTACGGATACAGTTTACTGTAAGATAAATCGACGACACCGAGAGTTTGTATGAGTTAGTACGAGAAAGCAATATAGGTACAAACTGCAGTACAGCTGCTATCTATTCTTGCTGCCCTGATTAAACGAGAGTCAGTCTAGCCCGTCTAGCCTCAGCGTAAATGTACTCAAATCCCCTCTTTTCCAATACTACACTCGATCAAAAAGCGGTTTGTATATTGCTTTCTCGTACTAACTCATACAAACTCTCGGTGTCGTCGTTTTATCTTACAGTAAACTGTATCCGCAGCTTGACGGCAAGCACATGGTATATGACAGGTATATATTTTTAAATATCTGTAAAAAAACACAATATGTGTTGGTTACTTTGCTCTCTGCTTTGGTTTATTTACGTAAGAGTTTATTAAGCAGCCACACGAACTATTCTTTCGTAGATAGCGCAACGAGTCAATGTGCCTTGGTTTTAAACTTGAATGCAGTCACGCGCGAAATTGAAATTTTTCATATTTTGGATAGTTAGGCAACATCTTCCGCTGACATTTTTAACTATTTTGATTGGCTATGGACTTGGAATATCTTCTTATACATAATCAATGTCACGTCTTACTGCAGGAGCCCAAGTTTTGGACACGCCGAGCACAGCGAGTAGAAAATATTAATTATTTCTTACTAAAACGCTAGACGACAAATACCTTGCAACAAAAGTAAGATATTATTTAAGGTTTCTCTTAATATATTACAATTAGATATTTATATTTTTAAGGTTGCACTAACAAAGGGAAGAGATTTATTGCATAAAAATTAGTGATTTGCAAGACCTTGGATTAGCTTTTTTAGTAAATGTACCCAAAACCAAGACCAATATAACTCGAAAATTTACCATTACTGATAATATTTATGAAATATGAAAAAAGTACATCAGTAGTCGTCCAACTTTTATTACAAGATTTATAAGTGTTTTGCTATTTTAAACTCTCAGAACGGTAAATGCATTGCCCAAAAAATTGATATTAATAGATTTACCAAAATTGGGAAAGAGACTGCTGCATTTTTAAAAATATCAAATCCAGAAAAATCAGCTTATAAATAATAAGAATAATGTTCCATAAATATTTGCCTTTATAAAAGTATTTTCATAAACACTCGTGGACAAAGTATAGTACTCTACTCGCAAATAACGGCTGTTATTCACACTATTGTGAATAATAGGCATCATTACATGCTTGTTGAATAATATACAGTAGTACCCCCATATCCGCGGGGGTTTGGTTCTGTGGTCTTCCGCGGATACTGCAAACGGCGGATAGTAGCGAACGCTTTATTTTCGAGTACAATATGAAATATGGAGCAAAACAATGAAACAAGAAAAAATAAGTTATATAATATTTATTTAAAATAAATAAACAATAAATAAATAAATATTCTTGTGCTGTGGCACAAATAGAATTTAAGTTTAATAAATATATAAGTTCATACATATTGCAGTGATCTTGAATAAATAATGATATGTAAATAAATGGTTTTCAGATCACTTGCAATTTTATGTTTAGTTAAATAAGATTTTCTTTTGTGTGCGTTCATTTTATATACATAAGTGATTAATAAAGGTAAGAATTTTTCTTTATTTATATTTATTCACATTTATATCTATATGTACATTGGCATTTTATTTATTTAAGTTAACAAATTCCTCATGAGTAATAATAATTTAGGTAATGTAAACGTGATCTGTATAAATTAAAGTGACAGAATAAATAAATTTTTCACAAGTAAGCAATCAATAGGAATAACTTGGAGTACATGTAATTGGTAACCAGGTTATATAGGGAATGGAATTTGTTATAGACCAGAAAAGCAGATGAATGTATTCCCGGATGTGAGGGATTCGCCTGACTTCTGTGCCTCGGTGCGTCGAGCCTTTTCTATTTTAGGCCGGGATAGTTTGACGCTCGGGGTACCCAGTCGCAAGGCTCGACGGAGGCAACGGGTCATGTTGTTGGATGGATCCGTCGTTCGCGTGTCGAACGAGACCGCTTGCAGGATGGCCGCGGATGGCATGATCCGGCCTGTGAAGCAACGATAAGGGGCCTCCGTCGAGGCTGAAGAGGGTAGCGGAAATAAATAATTATGAGTCTAAGTAATGCTTCACTTAATTTCACTTTGTACTCTATGGATATCTATGTCTGTACTCGTGTATATGTGTGTTTCTTGATTGTCCTCGTATAATCTGTATGATAATCAAGTAACTGATACAGCATTTGTACTTTAATTTAAGATGTCAATCACCAGGAACGATAAGCTGGGTGAACGCATATGATAATCCACCTGTCAACAATACATCATCGTTAGAAATTGAAAAGGTGAAAGGGGTTCATGATAAATTTAACCAACGCATACCGACGATCATGAATGTTTTCCCTTTATTTCCAAATGTGAGCAAGACAAAGAAAATACGAATAAAACTTCCCGACAATACGAAGAGATGGTTCAAGAATGAAGTAAACAACAATCAAGAAATTTACAAAATAATAAGAATGTGGCAATGAACTTTAAGTTGTATTTAAAAGTTGTAAATAGTGTTATTTACTTACCAAGTCAATGTTTAATAGATAGCATCCTGTGCGTTATATCTGTATTTCACTATTGCTCACATTAATATCAATTTTAACTTTTTACAAATAACAAATGCAGACGTATCACTCCAAGTTTTATTTAAATTAATTTTTACTTTATTCATTTTTACCATAATGTGTATATAAATATTCACTATATTGATAATTTACGAAAACTTTATTTTTATTTAAGTAAAACAATAAAAGAATCTTAGTAAATTTTTATAAGGTTATGATATTAAGACGTATTAAATGTTACGTGAAAAGGGAGCGAGCAAGTGTTTCTCGCACAAAGATTTCTGGCATTGGCAAAGATCGACTGTGTAGACCGGCGCAAAAAGTATTGTTCATCAGGTGCACGGCTGAGTCATAAACGTATAGACGAATTTATATTCGCATGTTTGTTTACCTTTTTCAAGGATTATTAATACGCTGTTTCCCCAAGTGACCGATAAGAGCAGCACCGTCGATATACAATTTTGGAGGTGGATTCGTGTTTGCCGAAAGTTGCCGTATGTTTTTATAAAGAAATTTAAGCATAAAAGCGCGGACGGATAAAATTTCCAGGATTGCTGGTGCAAACCGCTCTCTTTAAATAATCTAAAAGTAGGTGATAAACCACTTCCTCCTTCTTTTAAAAAGGATTACTCCTAAATCTGGACTTAGAATAATTTTTGAGATTTTCGACACTTATAAAATTTTAACAAGATTCAACACTTATAATATTTTTTATTTTTAACATGCAGCGCGTATCACATTGAGATGTCTAGATATATTTGAATAATTACTTATGTATGAGATACTTTATTTATGAACTCAGTTTTTCAATTTATTTAATTTCATTTTATTTTCTTTCTAGAGTGTTTTGTTTTGCATGTAGGGGTACTATGCCATACATTATGACAAAACTTTCTAGTAATTGTAATGATAACTTTGGATAACATAATCATTTCATTTTCGCATAATTTACTTTTCTTTTAAATTTATTTATTCTACAAAAAGGTATTTAAAATTAATAATTTTGTTTTATGTGTATATAGGTTATATATAAGTGAATCAAATTTTCATTGAAAATTTATTATGGATGAGTTTGAAACGATGTACGAAGAGTTAAGGTGATTAAACAATATTTGTTATAAATGTGTGTATAGTGGCGTACCAAATTCTTTGTTTGTAGTGGTGTTTTTGTATTGGAATTTCACGAGAAAGGTAAAATTTATTTTTAATGTATATATTATTTCTTTTGATATGTGTATTAAGTATATTTTTGTTGTATTTGGGTGTTCAATATTAACGTGTTGAATAATACATCAGGAATGTGTGAAATGAATTATGTCATTATTTAATTCATAGCATGGAGTCCTGGTGAATTTGAAAGACACGAATTGGTCTTGGTGGTACTGCGTTTGGGAGCGAGAAAAGGCACCAGGCAGAACTAATCAGGGCTGAGTTAATTTATTGAATACGCAGAGACATTATTTTATTTCATTTTATTTATTTAATTTAAAATATATATATTCCTTAAGGAGTGAGCACATTGTGATGTATGTTCGGGTTGCGTCCGACGAGTTGAAAAAGACATGCTCGTAGGGTGGAACTTTGGGATACTCATCTGTGTGAATTTGCTATCTGATGGTACTGTGTTGGGAGCGAGAAAAGGCGCCGGACAGGACTAATTAGGGCAAAGCCATATCCTTAATGTTTATATTTTGTTAGCAAATAGTAGACCGCACAATTTTTTTTATATATATATATATATTCCAGTACAATTCATCACGGGTAATTTATTTTATTTTTGATTGTTTACATGTATCTATGACAAATATAAATTATAATAATCACGTTCACATTTTTAGACATAAGCTTTTCACGACATTATGACTTCATTTATTTTATTTTATCTTTTATAATATTTTATTGATATGTTGTATAGATTTGAATTATGACTGAATATTGATTTTGTGTGTAAATATTTCTAGATAAAAACTTTTGAATTCGTTTAAAAATTATTTTATTTTAATAAATTAGATGTTAAGATTTATTTTGTATTTTATTTTCTTTACCTGACCTGGAGATAATTAAAGAGCAGGAGAATCAACTCATATTTTCTGCCCCTGAGAGAACTATCTATTTTCAAACTGAGCTAGTTGCATGTAAATGTTTTGCTTAACCTACCTTTCAGCAGAAAGTTTACCGTATCTTAGTCTAGCATAAGGCCTAGCACTAGGATGCGTGCTTGACTCTCAGTTACGCATTAATTAAGTAAATTAAATTTATTTCATTTATATATAAATTTGTAAGAGTCACAGCAATATGTACATATACATATGTAGTACATATTTACATACACAACAAGAAAATATACAAGAAAAACTTTATCATCGTGAGCTACATATTTATTCATCTTCCTCCAAGTCCAAGTTAGCAGTCGATCGTTTACTTAGATCCGAAGCAAACGATGTTGATGGCTGTGCATTATCGATAGTTTTGTCGACTTTTTCAAAGTACATTGTTATTAGTAGTTGTCGTTTTTGTCTTTTCATTTCAATAACCAAATCCTCCAAAGGTTTCAAGGCTTCTGTTATAGTGCGAGTAATTTTAATACTGCGTTCCATTATTGGATCATATTCTACTATCTGTTCTTTTAATGTTTGAGCAGTTCGAAATATCGCAGAAAATTTTTCAAGTGTCCATGCTGGCGGTTCTTGTTGACACTCATCCTCATCGTCACTCGCTTCTGGAGAAGATTTCACAAGGTCTTCCAATTCCTCGTTGGTGAATACTTGATCCTCTTCTTTTATGTAATCACTGAGTTCTTCTTGGGTTATATCGTTAAATCCTACTCCATCTATTTTCTGCGCTATGTTAAATATCGTTGTTAGATGTGAATTAATATTATGTATGTCTTCAGAACTAAGAACGATGTCATTCCACAGATTTTTCCAACATGCTATTATCGTTTCTGACTTTAATTCCTCCATCGCTCCTTTGATAAATAGAATTGCGTCAGCAATTGTAAATGACTTCCAGCATTCCATGAGCCCGATATCAGAGCATTCGTTAGCCATTGTATACAGCATTTCGAAAACCTGTCGAATACTGCCGCAGTGGCGGCTCTTTAATGAGAGCAAGTGAGCAATTGCACCCCCTGGAATTTTGAAACAAAACAAACCAAGCCGCGACTAACTGTGAAAGTATTTATTTATTACGTATTCATAGTTATTGAACAGGAACCGTGTGCGGCGCGCGTAACAACCTACATGCACCGATCGTCGTTACAGATATAATGACGACTTACAGCGCACGGATGTTTACTCCTTCCACCCAGAGAAACATACCCATGAGCAATGCCCTACCGTTGCTGCGTTAAGCCATTAAACATTACATTGAAGGTGGGGAGAACTGTATTTTGTTCTAGTTCCATATCGTTAATACATAGCATGTGAGCAGATTCCCAGTCGGCTCACCGCTGTTGGTTCTGCATCTCCACATAATACGTAACGGTCCCGCTTGATTTAATATTTTTATGTATGTACAGGGGTCGATTAATATTTTAATAATGATTTGAATTAAAATACGATAATTCCAGAACGCGTATGCCCCGTTTCCTTAATGGGGAAAAGGATTGCTTTTAACATTGATGTGCCCTTATGTAATAATTTTATTTAAACAATTTCGCATACATGCAGAGTGGGCGGAGCTAGCTGAAATTAATTTCTCTCTTCTGATTAAAGTAAAATTCGGCACTTGGGAGTTTTTGTGGTGTCATTGATCACGTATCCAAAGTCGAAATGTCAAAAAAAAACAAAATGGCCGAAAGATTTTTTGAAAATTGACGTGTAAATGTGAAATTTTAGATACGGGGGTGTCTTAGGTCGCCGATCACAAATCCAAAATCAAAATGTCAAAAAAAACAGAATGGCGGAAGATTTTTTTGAAAATTGACGTATGAATGTGAAATTTTAGATACGGGGGTGTCTTAGGTCACCGATCACGAATCCATAATCAAATGTCAAAAAAAACAAAATGGCGGAAGATTTTTTGAAAATTGACGTATAAATGTGAAATTTTAGATACGGGGGTGTCTTAGGTCGCCGATCACAAATCCAAAATCAAAATGTCAAAGAAAACAGAATGGCGGAAGATTTTTGCGAAAATTGACGTATGAATGTGAAATTTTAGATACGGGGGTCGTCTTAGGTCACCGATCACGAATCCATAATCAAATGTCAAAAAAAACAAAATGGCGGAAGATTTTTTGAAAATTGACGTGTAAATGTGAAATTTTAGATACGGGGGTGTCTTAGGTCGCCGATCACAAATCCAAAATCAAAATGTCAAACAAAACAAAATGGCGGAAGATTTTTTTGAAAATTGACGTATGAATGTGAAATTTTAGATACGGGGGGTGTCTTAGGTCACCGATCACGAATCCATAATCAAAATGTTAAAAAAAAACAAAATGGCGGAAGATTTTTTGAAAATTGACGTATAAATGTGAAATTTTAGATACGGGGGTGTCTTAGGTCGCCGATCACAAATCCAAAATCAAAATGTCAAAAAAAACAAAATGGAAGATTTTTTGAAAATTGACGTATAAATGTGAAATTTTGGATACGGGGGTGTCTTAGGTCGCCGATCCCAAATCCAAAATCAAAATGTCAAAAAAAACAAAATGGCGGATTTTTTTGTTGAAAATTGACGTATGAATGTGAAATTTTAGATACGGAGGTGTTTTAGGTCACCGATCACGAAACCATAATCAAAATTTCAAAAAAAAACAAAATGGCGGAAGATTTTTTGAAAATTGACGTATAAATGTGAAATTTTAGATACGGGGGTGTCTTGGGTCGCCGATCACAAATCCAAAATCAAAATGTCAAAAAAAAACAAAATGGCGGAAGATTTTTTTTGAAAATTGACGTATAAATGTGAAATTTTAGATACGGGGGTGTCTTGGGTCGCCGATCACAAATCCAAAATGAAAATGTCAAAAAAAACAAAGTGGTGGAACAGTTTTTTGAAAATTGACGTATGAATGTGAAATTTTGGATACGGGAGTGTTTGTGGTTGCTTATTACGTCTTCAATTGGGCTATTCTTCGAAGCGTGATTGAACAGGTCTTAAATTTAATACTTCATTTTTTCTTAACGATAGTAGATTCGAAAACATCAGAATAGTATTACCTTTCTCGCTCTTGAGTTTGTACCAGTTTGTGTAAAAAACAGTTCGAGAAGAATTTTAAATAAAATATACTATTGGCTAAATAAAATATATGTAGGGGTGCTTCGAAAACAAACTGTACAATGAACAGTACCTATCTGGAACAGTATATCGGTGAAACTTATTAAGATTGGGTAAGCGTTCTTGTATTATACTTTTTAATTTTGAAATTATGCACTCCCTATGTGAACCACCCCGAGCCGCCACTGCTTTAAAGCATCTAATGACACCTTGATCAAAGGGTTGAAGCAATGAGGTCGTGTTAGGTGGTAAAAAAAGCACTTCAACATTTTTATCTTCTGTGCCTAGTGACACAGGATGCCCAGGAGCATTCTCTAGTATCAGCAGCACTTTAAATGGTAATTCTTCCTTTTCCAAATATCTTTTCACTTCCGCAGTAAAGCATTGATGAAACCATTGTGTAAATAGAACAGCCGTAACTCACGCCTTTCGATTTGATTGCCAAAACACAGGCAGACAAGCTTTATCTTTGTATTTAAGAGCACGTGGATTCTGTGATCGGTAAACAAGTCCGGGTTTAATCATATGACCAGCTGCATTTGTACAAAATATTAAGGTAAGTCTATCCTTAATTGCTTTAAAGCCTGGTGCACTCTTTGCAGTCTTATGAATATAAGTTCGTTGAGGCATTTTTTCCACATAAGACCAGTCTCATCGCAGTTAAAAACTTGCTTGGGATGATAATTCTTTTCTGCGATAATTTGTTTAAATTTTTCTGGAAACAGAGCAGCAGCATTTTTATATTTTTTAGATTAAACCGAGTTTTAAATCTATGCAGCCACCCCCTACTTGCTGTGAATGATTTTCCTTCCTCATCAGTATAATCTTGGGTCTGCATATCTTCATATAAAAACAACGCCTTTTGTTGTAGCACTTTGCCATCGATAGGAATATGTTTTCTTGTCATATCTTCCACCCATAAATTTAAGGCATTTTCTACCTTAAGTAACACTTTATTACGTATTGTTGTTGCAACTTTTGCAGTTTGGGGTGCACTAGAAAAACTAGCTCGAATCTTATCTTTGTTTTTTAACACTTCTCGTATCGAAGATTCGTTTTTATTGTATATTTTAGCAACAGTTGCAATAGATTTTTTTTCTATTTCAATCATATTAATAATTTTTATTTTTTGACTAATAGTCAGCATTTCACGTTTTCTTTTTGGTTTAGAAGCCATTTTAAAATGATTTTCAAATTTACTTGCTATTGCAAGCACTGTCTTGTCCGACAATTCGAATACATAGTACTAAACTCATAGTTAACAGGAGCGTTTATATGTACAAGTAAAAGCGAGTGGCACCTTAAGCACGTTCCAACTTGTTTAACTTATCATAAGAGAGCGCCGAATTCATGGGATGACTCATATATACGACGATATATCGACAAATGCTCCTATAACTTTTATATTTATTGATATAACGCGTTTTCTGCTCATCATAGGTAAATCGCGGATGACTGAAACCGCGGATACGGAGTCAGTGGATAACGGGGTACTACTGTACTATATAGTCCAATAAGGTGCATAAGTAAAATGAATCTCCATGATTTAATTCATACATGTTGTTTTTTGGAAGCAAGTTCTTCATGTTTTACAGATTTTTTTCTTTTAGGGCAGTAGTATCGACTCGAACGAGAATGCTTTTGATGATATGAAACAACTAATAACAGTAAGTATAAAAGCAACAAATAGATTAAATATAGATAGTTAATAATTTGCGTACGGCCATTCACTTTAGATAGCGAACTTTGTCTCAAAACACATTTTTATATGCATATATTTTAGACTTATATGCCATGCCGTATTGGGCGTAATCAATATGGCGGATTATATAAGGTATTTTCTTGAAACCTTTTTATCCACATTCGTTTTGTACTATACTTCTCTAAACTAAAACTAAAAAAAAAACTAAATGGTGTAAATAATAACGAAACTACGATGGGGTCTTTATGGACCTTACCAAATCTTTTGATAGCGTAGATTATAGAAATCTACTTAGAAAATTGGAAATATAAAGTGTAAGGGGGAAAGCTCTTGATTTAATAGAAAACTACCTGTGCAACAGAAAGCAAGTAGTAGTATCTAACGATAGGAACAAACGAACATCCGATTGGTTGGAAATGGAGAGAGGAGTACCACAGGGGTCAATACTATGCCCACTTCTGTTTTTGATATACGTAAACGACATCCCGAGGGTGACACCATATGCAACGACCATGTTTGCCGACGACAGATCTGTTATTATCAGGACATCAAAAGAAGACATCAATGGCGAAGTAGTTTCACCATTAAAGGATTTTAGCAAGTGATTTTTTCAAAATAATCTACAACTAAATATAATAATAATATTAATAATAGTAATAATGATAATAATAATAATAATGCTTTATTAGTCTCCGATCCGCTGGATATAGACTTCGTCAATACAGAGTATATTACACAAATAGTAAAACATATATACACGTACATAAATATAAACCACAAAACATAATAGACTAAATGTACAATACGACTAGGGCAACCGTGCATGGAGCTCTGCCATACTGTAGAAACTGTGGTCAATTAGAAAATCCCTCAACAGTTTCTTAAAGTTTGCCAGACCCGAGTCCCGCACGTGTGCTGGCAATTTATTAAAAATTGTAAAGCCAGTTATGAGTGGGGACTTTTGATGAAACAAGTGATATGATCTGTCCACAACTAAGTTATTTCTATTACGAGTCCTGTAATTATTCTTCTCACTTATTACTGAAAATTTATGCTTGTTATTAAAAATAAATATTAATAATTTATAAGCATAGATAGAGGTAACGGTAAATATTTTCTTTGAGCGGAAGGTGTCCCTACAAGACTTATGGTAGGACAAATCAAGAACAAGTCTGATGATACGCTTTTGCAGAAGAAACACTCTTTGTATATCCCTCGCTTGGCCCCAGACAATAATATTATAGGAAATTATAGAGTAGGCATAAGCATAATAAACGCTGAGAAGGGATTTGACATTCAAGATATTTTTGAAAGTGTGCAAAACATAATATGCCCTCTGAAGTTTACCGCACACCTAATCAACCTGGTTTTCCCATTACATATTTTCATCAAGAATTGTATCTAAGAATTTACAATTTCTAGAGACCTCAATAATTTGATTATTAAATGTTATGTCTAAACTTGAGCGTGTTCTATGTCTGTTGAAAAATTCAATTATAACCGTCTTATCATGGTTGATTATTAATTTGTTGGCACAACACCAGTCCTCAAAACTTTGTAAAACTATATTGATCTTATTGTTGAGCTGTTCCAGATCCGAGTGGGAAACCACTATTGCTGTATCGTCAGCATACAGAAATATTTTGCCATATTTTATGAAACTAGGTAGGTCATTTATAAATAATAAAAATATTAATGGACCTAGGACACTGCCCTGTGGAACTCCAACGTCCATATCATATTTCTCCGATCTGACGTCACCAAGTCTAACAACGATTTTTTTGTCTTTTAAAAATGAGACAATCCATTTATTCAGTTCCCCGCGAATTCCCAGGTTATAGATCTTACTACTAACAAAATGACAATTAACGGAGTCAAATGCTCTGGATAGGTCAAACAAGATCAACACGGTGTATCGTCCTATATTCATTTCATCAAGAATGTGCCGCGTACATTCCACAACACCGTCTCAGTAGAGAAACCACTCCGAAAACCGTGCTGACAGGGGGTAATGAGATTATGTTTGTTTAGAAAATTAAATATTTTATTAGCAATAATTTTTTCAGCGCGATAGGTCTGTAGTTCTCAATATTGGAGCGTTCATTTCTTTTATGTATAGGAATTACAGCAGAAGATTTCATAGCTGTAGGGAATTTGCCCAAAGTAATCGATAGATTTACCAAGTGGGAAAGATTTTCTGCTACCTCCATCGCACAGGCCTTTATAACACTAACGGGAATGTCGTCAAGACCCGTAGTTCTTTTATTGGGTAAACGCTTTATAATATCTATAATGTCTCCAGCAACGACAGGACCACAAAACATCTTGCAAGGCACAATACAACCAGTAGTACAGCCAACGCCGTCGCCGGCTCCAAAACGAGATCCCACATCGCACTCGACAACGGACGAAAAGTAGTTGCCAAACAAGTTGGCCACCTGCTTCGAATCCTCGACACAGCGGTCATCGTAATTCAGAATAATATCACGGTTTACCCTAGTCTTCCCGTTAAAATCATTAACAATACGTCAGAGAGCCCTAGATTTATTGTCTGACCGATAAATTACATCACCATAGTGCGCTTCTTTTTCGTGTTTGATCTTATTGTTAATATTTCGTTTCTTAATCTTACAGTTGTTTGTCAATTCAGTGTTATTCATCCTCTGGCGTAGCCAATTAAGCTCTCTAAGGTTATATAGCTCAACTTGTAACTCACCCGAAAAACATATTTTTTTTTGCTACTCTTGGCTGATAATGAAAATCGCTTGTATTTTTTTTTAAAAAACAGTATTAAAGCACCACTGACAGTGTCCCAAAAAACCGTCAAATGCCTCATCTACGTCTTCGCCGCCGAAGCCGGTGTGTGCGCCATCAGCCGTAAGTAAGTTTTTGAACTCACAAATGGACGAATGTGAGAAACTTCGGTGTTAAATCTCATGGCCCCATCCTCGTCAACATCCACACCCCTATCGCAATTCAGAATCTGACCAAAGTGTTCGGAGAAACCAGTATCAATATTAAAAGCCCAGCATGCCTGAGGTATGTTAGTAACTACATAATCAATACCGGTACAACTGGAATATCTAGTCGTCGCAAAAGCGCGTGTGCCGTCAGTTAACAAAGACGTCAGGCCGAAAGACCAGAAAATGTCACTTAAAATTCTATAGTCAAGACTGTTTTGAAAACGGTCAATATTAAAGTCGCCACACATAATTAAAAACTTAAATTTCGCCAAATATAAATGTGAGTAGTTCCGACAACAATCCACAAAACACCTCGAAATCATGCCTACCCCTACCCGGTGGCCTGTAAACGTTTACAATGCAAAGATCCCCACATAAGGAAACACCCGAACACTCAAAGACGCTCTCAATTGAATATAAATCAATAATTTTGATCGGCTTGCACCGTGAGAGAAATTCTTCATGAGTAAATATAGTAGAACCGCCATGCACATAGTCGCTACGACAGAATTTTGATACTAATCTATAATTATTTATTACAGTAAGGTCCAGTTGGGGTTGGCTCAGCCAATGCTCACAAAATAAGAGAAACATAAAATTATGATTCTTCAGAAAAAGGTCAATTAGATTGATGTAAACACTGTATATTAATTTTAAAAATACTAAATTGGGGTGTATAGGACCCCTTATTGTCATGAAATTGATCATAAGTCTTTTTATTTATAAAAAATTACTGACATTATTTTCTTTATTTTCGAAATTACGTGGGAACCTAAACTTAACATCGTCTTTGGGTTTATTGTCGTTCACTAAAACTGGATTCCCCAACTGAAGCACATGTCCACATCCATGACCATCCATCTCCTGAGAATACGACGTTGACTCATCGTGTATGTCCACATCTTTTGTTGTTCCTGAGGTCAGCATATCCGACAGCAATTTACAAACAAATCGTTTTGACCGCTATTTCAGATGTACGAGTATACCATCATTTGCATAATTCCAGTATGTAATGATATTGTTTATACAAAATAATTGGACATGTTTATAGTATGTCGCCATATTATAGATTTTGTAATTTACGTGCTCTATCATCCTATTGACATATTTATTTACACATCTAAATGGTATTGTAACAATAATAACATTTGTATTTTTTGTAATTTCCATTATATTTTTAAATTTATTAATAATGTTCGTTATATCAGAGCTATCATAACAGTAATCCATATTATTTGTGCCAGCCATTATTACAACAGAATCAGTTTTCTTAAGATGATCTATTTGTTCTTCCAATCTAGAGGTGACAGCATCAATTCCCGCGTTAGGCTTGATTTCACCAATAATCTTAACATTTTCTTTAAGATGTTTATCTATTAACTGACTATAATGTCGAGCATGGCTATCACCAATTATAATGACATTTTGTTCAACTGGGGAATTTCTATTTTTTGTTTCATTTTTATTTAATTCATTAAAAGTTTCCATTAAAGTGGCGTCAGATTCTACTATTTCCGTAGGGATTTGTATATCGCATGCCAGTTTTTTATTGTTCATTTCTATTGTCAGTTTTTCAATTTCTTTTCATAAACCAATGATAACAGATTCTTTACTTTTTATATTGTCAAGTGCACCTTGTAGTTCATTTCTTAATTCTGTGCATTCGTCCCTTTGTTCATTTAAATCGTATTCTGTTTTTGCTAATTTATTTCTAAGATCTGTTATTAGGTAAACCTCATCTACATTTTTGTCATCATTATTCTCACTAACAATAGCTATATAGCCACTGTTGTTAGATTTTTTCTTTGTTACCTTACTAGATTTGTTTACCATGCTTGCTATATTTTTTTGCGATCTTGTTTCGGATGGCACTACTTCACCCTCATCGATAATGTGAGCTATAAATAAGACAAAATGTATTTAATTCTCGTATTTCAAAATATTTCACTAAACGGAAGTAATGATGCAGTAGAAGACGATGTTCATAATGCAAGAAATCACTGGAATACTGAAACACAGCAGATAATCCAAAATGTATACAATAATTTGAAAAATGAGAATTATGGGACTAAAACAGAGACAATTATTAGAACATAGAAATTAACGAAAGGGACAGTCCAAAAAATGGTTCAGTATGGTTTATTTAAAAGAAAATTGTTCGGGCCCCAGTCCGAAGTAACAACAATTACCATCATTGAATCTACCTAACACCTATACGCTAAACTCGTGAAACTCACTATTAGTGCCTTCTGCCATGCTTTATAGCGTTTGTCTGCCACATTTTCTGCTAAATTATGCCTTCTTTTTTGTCTCTTTTTGGGAGCTTCGAGTTTTGCTGGACGCTCATATGGTGTTCTTTTGCTTCCTTTGGTTACTCCAACTCTACGCCTGCTTATGGCTGTGGGCTGAGGTCTAATATTGGAAATCGAGCTATAGCGCTTTGCAGATAAACTACCTGCATTGTTTAGAAAACTTTCCCAAGCTGTGCCTATTTTATCATTTATCAGCAGTTTATAAAAGCTCTGAATCGTTGCTAAACTGATTCCAAATTCATCGTTTTCTTCTTTCAATGTGGTGATGACTGTATCGAAGGAAAGTTTATGAGTTTCGCCGATAGAAGTTTCCTCGCCTTCATCACAATCAAAAGATATATTACTCGTCACTATTTCCGCTGCACTGGAGGTTCCAGAAGGATTTTAGGGATCTGTAGCTGCATTTGAAATTGAAGAGATTTTGGGTTGAAAAATGAGAATGGCCGATTTTTTTCGCCAAATGCCAGTTTAATCATTAAGAACAGAGATTCTGGAGGTATTGCGGGCGTAATAAGAGCGGATATACCATAATAATGAGATATTGCTGCTTGATGTTTGCAGAACGTTCGTAGTCTTCCTACTACACAACTGCAATAGCCGGTTTCAATGTACACTTCATAAAAAACATTAAAATCTTTTTCACTGGGTACTGTGTACGTAGCATTTGAAGTTTTATGAATATCCTTCGACGTTAAATATTTCGTTTTCTTGATCTGTCTCCTTAGTAGCAAATAAGGCCTTTTTGCCTCATAATCACAATTTTTTGATTTCCCTTTTTTTTAAACACTGGTGCAACTGTACCATAGCTCTCATGGTGACAGAGATATTCTTTACTGCAATAATTATTGTCATTTTTAACTTTTAATGAGATATATTTATTCTATGTAAGAATGCTTTACCTGCATACAAAACGCTGTGAATTTTGTCTACCTGCTTTACGCCGCTATATTGTTGAGGTTATGATGCTGTACTCTTCTATCCACTTGATAACATCACATTCCTTCAACAATTTGCTCTATAAATAGCAACATTCACATTGGACTCTTTAGTCGTGAGCGAAATATGTTTAAAGCAAATATAGGCAAAGTCATTTTGAGTAATAAATCAAATTCATTTTATGCAATAAATACTGTGTTAGAAATAATAGGGCGCCCATTTGGTTGCTTCGCACATTATCGTTAGCAAAACACCTGAGTTAAGACTAAATAAAGCATTGCTTTGTGCATAAAGCAATATACGTTGTAACAGCACCTCAAGATCCATAGTAAAAGTCTTGTCTTTTGACTTAATAAATTAAAATGATTTCGTTAGCTTTACTTGTTTATTCCTTTTGAAGGTAAATGTTCAAGTCTTGTCTTTTGATTTAACAAATTGATCTAATTTCATTAGCCTTGCTTGTTTATTCCTTTTGAAGGTAAACGTTGAAACTGTTTGTCTGTCATTTATTTAACGATTACATTACCAACCTCCTCTGCTAGTTCTGGGTCAACAGCATTGCCATAGGTTATACCTGTTAGTACATTGCTCAAATTTAAGTCTTCTTCAAAAATATACAGGTGCATCGATACATGTTGATCATAACTCCTTGATTTACTCCTGAAAAATCTTGCATACAACTGTTTACATGAGCACACACTGAACGTAACATTACCCACAGAAGCTGCTGCCGCGGTCATACATTTACCGTGGGTCATTCCGCCATATCCTTTAATGTCCTTCGTTAGAACCTGTTCAATTATTAGGTCCGTTGAAACAACCTCTAATATTTCAGCCAGTCATTACAAATCCAATGCATCCAACGACGTTGATTATTGTATTGTAGCCCACCTAATCGTAGGACAGTTTTTCTCAAACACTTGTCTCTGGTTCATTGTAGATAATAATCAAAGCCTTACGGAACAAAGGCTGATCGAAAGTCAGAACAGGTGTTTGTGTTTTTAGTGTGATCAGCAACAAACAGTAGGGTTGATATAAGTTTCATTTGTTGGATCTATGTCTACCATTGGCAGAAATACTACTGATGATACCCCTGGGTGGTCACCTTTGTGGAGAAGCAGACAAAGTACTCGCCATGCTGGTACTATCTGTTTTTAAAGACGTGAGATATTCCACAATATGTCCAGATTTTCCGTAGGATCATGGTACTCATTTTCATTGGCATGCTTATAATTCAAAAAGCTTATGCCACTAGCCTAAGAAGAATAAACTATGATGGGAATTTTTCCCCCTCCTTCAGTTCTTCAAAAGAAACATTTTACCATAGAAAACTTCCCTGCTGGAACTATTATCTATAATACCTATTCCAGTTCCACTGGCATCTAGAGTAATTATATTGTGGTCAGTGTTGTCAGCAGCATATCGAATGAAACGCTCAGAAGATTAGGATTGTAAAAAATCTGGCATTCTTGTACCTCGTTGTGCAGCAGTCGAACGTTCAAATTTCTGCACCTCTGCATATGAACTTCAAAAGCCAGATAGTAACGCGTTTTCTTTTCTTGTTGCGGAAGAGCTTGCGGCCCATAAATGCAATTATTGCAATATGTGGTTACATTCTTCATGAGACACTTATCTTTGAATTATTTTGAATTGATAAATCAAAACTCCGCTTGTGCCAAATACATAGGCAGAATGTATAAAGCCACCCAGTACCTAAATACATAAATAGGTTTTGACAATAATATAATAAGCCTATATAAAATGACTTTTCAATTAATATTTATTGCAAGTATATGCTCAGTAGTTAAGAGGCCTCTGTACGGTTCAACACCATATGCATTTACATGTAAATGAGCGCCAAAATATCTCATTATCCAACGAACGTGTACAAAATGTATTGTAAGATTTCAAAAATAAAGATTGTTAGGTACAATTCACCCGGAGCTTTTTTTTATATTCAGTTTTGTTTAAAAGCAGAGAGCGCCAAAATTTTCAAAATAGAGTTTATACTATTTTTTGACGCACAAAAAAGGTTTGTTCTCAATTGTTCCAAAATATTTCAAAAAATAAATCCCAGTCGGCCGAGAAAATAGCAAAAACAATTTTTTCCGCAGCCTTTTTTTTTCGAAAATCGAAATTCTGATGCTTGTTCTAGGTTTGTTTTAGATTGTTCCAAAGTATTTCAAATAAAAAATCATAATTGGCCGAGTTAATAGGAAAACACGATTTACTTATAGCCTCCTTTTTTGCGAAATTTGAAATTCTGACGGTTGTTCCATGTAGTTTTAGATTTGTTCTAAACATTTTTCTAATGCATCAAAACCGTATCTCTTATAGTTATATCAAAGACATTGCAAAAAAAAACGAAATCCAAAAGTGAGAAGTTAGACCCCCTTTTTTCGAAAATCTAAATTCTGACAGTTGTACCAGGTTGCTCTCTATATAGGTTTGTTCTAAATTGGTCCAACGTATTTCCAAGAAAAAATCGAAATTGGCAGAGATAATAGGAAGAAACGATTTTACAAGGGGCGGAATGACTTGCGCTTTCCGCACATTCCAGTGTTGAAGGAAGTGTTTGTACGAGTCAGTTCTATATCAATACTCTATTGTGATTTATAATAAACATCTAATATAAGCAGTAAATATTAAATATATATTTTCCCAAGTAATATAATGTTCTATTATTACAAAACGATATTACCAAATGCTGATGAATCCAAAGAAAAAATCAAAACCGGCTGAGATAATTGGAAAAAACGATATTTTTCCAGTCCCCCTTTTTTAAAAATTGAAATTCTGGCTGTTCCAAAGTAAAGTCATAATCGCTCGACATAAATAATATCAAACAACAAAATCCGAGAGTCTGATATATCAGGTTATTTTATATTGTGAATAAGCACTTTTTCTTTTCATGGTTTTACTTCTATGAATACAAACACGTGTGTCGACATTTTTACCGCGTACGGCACAAAAATCTAAACAACTATATCGGGATTAGATTCAATCGCACCTTTCTTTTTCTGCACATCCGCTTCGTAAGAGATTTGTCTATACGTCATAGCAAGCTGCACTATTTCGAAAAAATGCGCTCTCTCTACGCAAAATTCGTACGAGCGCAGCGTATAGATAGAATAATCAATACACTCTCGGAGTGCTACGTAATCTTTTCTTTTAATACTACCTGTATACAAAACGGCTCTTTTAATCCAAAATGTTTGTGTCAGGCATTCTTTTTCAAACATGTATATTCAATTTTTATACTAATTCTAAGTATTTCATATTGTATTATTTCCGTTTACCTTTGTATAAATTCTGTGTTAATATACCTACACGTTTTCCATTACCATCATATTACTTATTCAAACCACAACTACAATTTCAGCTCCGTGGAATTCAATTTCAACCTACACGTTTTCCGTTTGATCCTCCACTGAAATAGAAGGACATTTTGTCATTTTACGACATTCTTGTGGGGTGATATTTAATTCGTCTTATGTTTCACAGGATGAAGAAAATGAGAAAACAAGTAGTCTACCTTGGGCCAGTTTTAACTTTATCAATTCTATAATAGGAAGCGGCGTCATAGGTAAGTGGTTTAGTTTTAAATGTCGTTTGTATAGAGATATTTAATACTCTCAGCCTTCCAGTAATCCGTATTTATTTGTTTTATATAGTAAGTAGTATTAAGAGAGAAATAGATTTTGAAAATAAATGAGCTGTCAGAATATTTTTCTGGCTTCCAGAATTTAATCTAGCCGGAGTATACTTCTCTGGTGTATTATATTACCATAATAAGAAAAGATGGTAAATTTATAATATTCGGATATTATAAAAGAAATATATATTTGGTATTTAAATTAGTTAAAAAGGTCAAGTGTCAGAAAATAAAAGCTTTTTAAATTTTTCGATTTCTTGGGCTTTACACGGAGTATTGAGAGAAGATATATTTTTCTCTATGATTGAGCGAGAAATCACAAGTGGCTAAAATTGCCAAACAACTACAAAAACAATCTTATTGAACGTTTTTTTTTATACTCTAGTCCAGGCAAACCTTTATTGACTTACGTGTCATTTTTTCTAAAGAAATGTTTAATGAGGCTATGACGTGCCATCAAACAATATTGAATCAGTGATTAATGGGGAAAAAATAAAACTAAATACGTACTATCAACTTAAAAAACTCTTTATTTGCAAGCAAAAATATACAATTTGTGCAGCAATAGTAACATTATATTTATTTAAATGAAAGAAAAAAATAGTTCAGCTTTTGCTTTTGCAAATTAGATGTTAAATTCGCTTCATACTTTGTTACATTTACCAGAATGCAAGTTGAACTGAAGTCATCTGAATCAAACGGCTTCTTAGAGTGTCTTTATTGTTATTAATTTCTGAAAATAATGACTCGCAGCCATAGGCAGATATTGTTAAGATAGCAAAAGTCAGCTTCTTCAGCTAAATGTGTCTTTCTATTTGATTTCACTCTAACTCCTTCCTTGTTTCGATAAATTTGACTGGAAATAAATCAGCTGCATTGCAATTTCTTCAATTTCCAACAAAACAAATTTGGCCAAGTTTAGTTTATCAAGTAAAGTCACATCAAGATACATAATAAACTTGAGTGTTTCCAATAATTCTTTGAATTGAGAAAATCTCGATGAAAATTCGTTGATTGAAAAATTAATTACCGAATTAAACTTTTCAGTGATTTTTGCATGGTCTTGTGTTTTGTGTAAATCCAAATCTCTGGTGACATTTATAGATGAGTTTTGAAAAAAAAAAATTGAAACTCTAACCTTTGAATGAAAAGCGCTAGTTTAGTGTTGCTAACGTGCTTGTGGCAAGATTCGTTTTCTTTGTGTGACTTTGCTTCTCTACTGTAGAGTGATTTTACTTTCTTAGTATTGTGTTGGTGAACATTTTCGACCTCAAGATTTTTGCAGATGTCCACGTTTTGAAGTCCCCTGATACCGAAAAAGTGGTTTTTAAAATAATCTCTCTCTGTGTGTATGTGTCCACGATAGCGGTCAAACCGCTATAGCAATCAATTCCAAATTTGATATTCAAGAGTATAATCTCCCTCTTGAGATCTGATTAGATTTTCAGTAAAATCGGCATACCGGAAGTAGTAGTTTACTTCAGTGAAAAAATCGAATTTTGCCAATATTTCGTCAACTACTAAGTTTAAACAAATTTATAAAGAATTCATATGTACTCAAAATTAAATTTCAGAAGAATTTTATTAAAAAAGTTTTGCAAGTCATGCTTTCAAAGCAGGTATATTACTAGTATAAAAAGTATTTAAAACTTAATTTTCAATACCTTTTTCTATAAAAAAAAAATAAATTCCGACCGAAAGTATGACTTTTACTCTTATCGAATAGCGATTTTTTGTAAATATGTCGTGAATTATGCAATCTATATAAGTTTATCGAGAGTACAAAAGGATTTAGAGCTGCATTTTGAATATTTCTTGTATAAATGAAATTTCAAAATTCAGACCGGAAGTAACACTTTTACTCTTAGCGAGTAGCGCTTTTTTCGAATATCTCGCAAAGTATGCATTCTATATAGAGATTTATTTAGAGAATAAAAGTACTTATAATAGAATTTTGAATAATTATTATATGTCTTAAAATTTGGACTTGGAGTTACACACTTACTCACAGGTTTATTTTGCGAAGAAGATGTAAGTATTTAAAGCAATTTAGATCAAGTTTTGTATAATTTGAAAAGCCCATACGTATAAGAAGGTCGTGTGGTGGCCACATTTCTTTATTATAGTTAGAATAGGGTCTGTATCTCTACAGACTGGGATAGTCGGTATATGTCTATTGTACTTGAATAGAGCCTTAATTTTCAGATGTTTTACTTTTGACAAATATTTGATGAGGAATTAGAAAAGCTAAAACAAATATCAAAAAAAAGATGAGGTGTGTCCACTACACGACTTTCTTATACGTATGAGCGTTTCAAACTATACAATTTTAAGAATTTTTTTATATAAAAATTATTCAAAATCCTATTCTAAGTACTTCTATTCTCTTAATAAATCTCTATAGAATGCATACTTTGCAAGATATTATCAAGAAAGTGCTACTCGCTAAGAGTAAAAGTGCTACTTCCGGTCCGAATTTTGAAATTTCATGTCTACAAAAAATATTGCAAATCCAACTCTAAATACTTTTGTACTCTTAATAAATATACATAACTTACGACATATTTGCAAAAAATCGCTATTCGATAAGAGTAAAAGTGGCACTTCCGGTCTGAATTTTGAATTTTTTTTATACAAAAGATATTGAAAATTATGTTTTAAATACTTTTATACTCGTAACGTACTTGTCTAAAAAGCATGACTTGCGAGATTTTCGCAAAAAACTGATTTTCGATAAGAGTAAAAGACCTCCGGCTGGAATTTCGAAAAACTTTTTTAAGATAATTTGTCTCAAACTTAATTTTAAGTACATATGAATTCTTTATAAATTTGTTTAAACTTAGTAATTGACGAAATATTGGCAAAATTCTATTTTTCACTGAAGTAAACTGCTACTTCCGGTCTACCGATTTTACTGAAAAACTAATCAGATCTCAAGAGGGAGATTATACACGTAAATACAAAATTTGGAATTGATAGCTACAGCGGTTTGACCGCTATCGTGGTCACAGACACACAGACGGACAGACAGACATTTTTTAAAAACCACTTTTTCGGTATCAGGGGACTTCAAAACGTGGACATCTGCAAAAATCTCGAGGTCGAAAATTTTTGTCATCACAATACTTTCTTATACTATATATAAGAAAGTAAAAAAAATGATTATATAAACACATTGTTTCATTAAGTAGAAAAGAAAAATAAGTAATATTAAAATTACAATATTGTTTTTAGGTATCCCTTATGCCCTACAAGAAGCCGGTTTTGGTTTTGGTTTAATATTATTATTCCTAGTGGCGTATATAACAGATTATTCCTTAATTTTAATGGTCAGAAGTGGTCATATCTGCGGAAAGTTTTCTTATCAGGGAATTATGGAGGCTGCCTTTGGCAAGCCAGGGTATATACTGTTAGGAATATTGCAATTTATCTATCCATTCATTGGTAAGTATTGAATATTTATTATTTATGACATAATGTTAATTAATTTCAAAAAGTAAATATCAGCTGATTGCGAGGACGATTCAAAAAGTAAGATCATACGAGTTCTCAGTCGTAATTCCCTTCGCTTTCTTTTAGACCCTTTATCATTGGTTAACTTTCTGGTTCCACAATTATTTAACCGTAATCTTTCGCTCTCTTTTGGGAGCATGGACAAAAGACTCACCTTCCTTGATAAGCTAGCAGAACAATTTATCATAGCTTAACTTCCTGCTTCTACAATTTTTCACCCATCATTCATAATTCTTTGCTACCTTTTAGAAGCTTCTATAATAGACTTACCTTCCTGTATAAGCTAGCCGAATAACTTACCATTGCCTAACTTCCTTGTTCCACATCTTTTACGCGCCATAATTTTGCTCTTTACCTTCCATTTTCTGAAACAATCTTACGTAATGCTCTCTAATAATTTCCTCAAGTAAAAGCATTCATTTTGATTTGTTTTTATTATTCCAAAATTTCTTTTAGACTTCTCCAATAAATTAAACATGTATTACATACCTACATACTGTGTGATGCTTATCTCTTAATCGTGGTATTTATTGGTCTGTGTAGTACTTCTAAATAATTTACAAGGTTGATTTGACAGAAGGTGAGACTCACCTATCAGTGTTTGTGAAAAAAATAGTATTATTTTCAAGCAGGCCATGCGTTTACGAAAGGATATTTACTTTTTCAATATTGTATGTTTAGTTTGACAGATAGAGTTGCTTAAATAAGACGCGTTTAATGGTTGTTTTAAAATGGATAACTACGCAGTGCGGTAGTGCAATAGAGAATTTATGTTTTAAAAAGATAAACACAAGTGAGATTTTGACGGATATGAAGCAAATCTGCTTTTTCGAAAATTCTGATTTGCATCTGGGTTGCTTGGATTAAACGTGTGGAATGGGTTTTGTCTATGAAGAATGATCTCGATCATCAAAACGTGTTACCATTCAAGAAAATATAATGGCTTTGCTCCTGACACTTGTCCAATTATTTCTGGTGTGCCGCAGGGGTCCAATCTTGGGCCTCTTCTATTTTTATTATACATCTTGTGGGGCAAATAGACTGCAATATCTTAATGTTCGCCGACGACGTCAAGCTATATAAACCTATAAATACATTGAAAGATTGTGATGACCTTCAATAATTGGTGCGCCACTAACGGGTTTAACCTCAAAATTTCAAAATGTACTGTCGTCTCCTATACTCGGAAACTGTCACCTCTACATTTTAACTACACTGTCAATTGCATTCGTATTTCCAGATGTGATGGCATCCGTGACTTGGGTGTTTATTTCGACTCCTTTTTGACATTCAATAAACATGTTCAGGATGTGGTGGCTACGGCTAGTGGGATATTGAGTTTTGCCTTCCGCAATACCAAATCTTCGCTCCGGGGCAATTCACCGAGAGCAGTTCACCGAAAACAATTTACCTAAAACAGTTCACCGAAAAACAATTTACCGAAAGAACAATTCACCGAAAGAACAATTCACCTAAAATCCCTTATATTATTTATATATATGTAAACTTCCCTTCACACTTTACCAAGGCTTAGGACTTGCAGCAAATGCTGGCGTGTTTAATTTTGTTGTTGTTTTTATGAAGTTTTTGTTTTTATGAAGTTTGGTCAATCAATATAAAAATCCCAAATTGTGGGCTATACCGCGTACGAATTCATTCACATTTGCAATATTGTACTCTTCAACTATTCTTAATATCCTTTCGGCACATGCTGCTTACCTTCCCAAGCCTACTTGCTGCTGCGTGGCTGACTCCATTTGATGTACTTGTTATGATGTAATGTGGTGAATCTCGAGTTCTTCTGGCGGCATCGCGTATGGTGGTCAACACTTGCATTTTTTCTACATGCGCAGCATCAGCGAGATGGTTATGTGTTCCACTTCTTTTAATAACACTGTCATCCAGTGTTATCATGCGTGCAGCACACTTAACTTTGTGGTAACTTTCACACTTCCAATATATCTTTGAATCTACTTTTCTATCCGTATAGAAGAAGTGACCTCCGTCAAACAACAAACGTTTACCTTTTTCACTGGTTATGTATTCGAGAGCCATTTCGAACTTCACTCTAGCAAAGTTTTATATAAACTAAACTCCCGCGCCTATCTTCTACGGGAGAACACCATAAGCCGCTTTTACTATTAGCCGATAATTACCCTGGCAATTAAATCCGAACGCATAATTCCCTGTAATTGACCATCTGTAATGACTAATGACAATAGCTGTTCTAATATGCCCGGTATTATCTGCTTTTACTTATGCTTTATTTTAGGTGAATTGTTCTTTCGGTGAATTGTTTTTTCGGTGAATTGTAATTCGGTGAACTGTTTTAGGTAAATTGTTTTCGGTGAATTGTTTTCGGTGAATTGCCCCAGATTCCCAAATCTTTTACTAATGTCTCAATGCTCAAGACCTTGTATTTCACTCTGGTGCGCTCTAAAGTGGAGTATGCTGTACTTGTATGGACATCGAAGTACGAAACCCATAAGCTTTCATTGGAGAATGTTCAGAGGCAATTCTTAAAGTACTTATGGTATAAAGAGCATGACGTCTATCCATATAGAAGATTTCCACATGACATTTTACTGAAGGTATTTTCAGTTATCTCTCTTGAGGCTCGTCGTAACAACATAGGCCTCACCCTTTTGTATAAATTACTACATAATCAGATTGACGCTAGTCTGCTTGTTTCAAAACTTAACTTTTATGTATCTCATCAATCTTTACGTGATTCCAATACATTTTATATCAACCTGACAAGAAGTAACCTCGCTCACCGATTTCATCTATATGTTCACTGAATAACGAAATTAGCGCAGAATGCGATATTTTTTGCTGTTCCCTTAAGCAGCTCTTACGGTTGAATTTAGAATAATTCGTTTGAGTTGATTAGCTGCCGATCTATAACTTTAATTTTTCTTACATGGTGCTCCTGCGTCTTATCCTTTTATTAATTGTGCATTTATATTATGTTATCATGTTATTGCATTATATCGTACTGTTCTGTTATTTAACTAGTATTATGTATCATGTATTGCATTAAATTGCCTTATTATGGCGTTAAACTCTTGGGCAATAAACATTTATTATTATAAGTTGAACAATAAAAAAAATATAATTGTCATAATTCAAGTGTTACAGTTTAAGTCTCACTTTCTGTCAAATCATCCTGTTATTGATAATTTATTAATTTTATGCCTTGTTAGTTGTTTTTGTTTTTGTAAGTTTACAAAATATTAATTTTGTTACATCTGGTCTTATAATTGGAACTGTAATATTGTATTGAACAAATGCAATATTTATTATTACTTATTTCACTATTATTATTAATCAAACTCTAACTTTATCCATCATACTCTGATGCAAGCTTTCCAAAAAGATATGGTGCCATTTAAACATAAGAAACTTATTTTAATTAGAGAAAATATTATGTAGTTACATAGCAAAACAAAGACTATGCGAAACACAAATTGAACAGCTTTACTTAATCCTTTGTTTTAATGACACCAGTATTTTAATAGTTATTACCAACAAACATAACTTGTTCCCTACACTGTATATTACATTATGTTCACAGTTTTTGTAATGAAATAAATAAAGCTTTTACAGCAGTGGAGCGCAACCGGTCCTAAAGCATTAAAATTGTTGTATGAAATTATTTGTACCTTTCATATCTAATTACAGCAATGGTCTCTTACAACGTAGTCGTTGGTGATACAGTAACAAAAGTTATAGTAAGACTGACAGGTATAGAGCACGATTCCGTCTTCGCCAAGAGAGAAATTATAGTTCTGATAGCCACTTTTCTTATAACGATACCTCTTTGCCTTTACCGAGACATAGCGAAATTGGCCAAAGTTTCCTTCATTAGTTTGGTGTGCATCGGATTTATTTTGATTGCGATTTTTGTAAGGATTGGTACCATGCGTGTTATAGTGTAAGTAGTTTTAGCGTTATAACATATAAATATATATATATATTTTTCGTTTTTTGATAATTTCTCAAAATTCTCAAATGTGGAGGCATATACATTGCAAGTAAAAATTGAAATAAATTCAAATTGAGTTCAAAACAGTTTTATTCAATTTACTACAATTGTTTCACCCTACTAGGGCTTCATCAGGTGATGAATATTATAATACAAAATATTTGTAGACGTTCTTATTTATGTCTTTTTCTAAATGAAGAGGGGGGAGTTTGTGACATTAGGTTAAGAGCGGGAGTAACTTATATATTTAATGTAATATTTAATATATATATATATATATAACAATATGATTAAGAATATTAAATTTTTTTTTGAAAACTGTTTGTTTACTGTTATTATAAAATTAAACAATTTATAAATATATATATAACTATAAGAATTATTAAGTTGATTTTAAATATTTAAATTTAACAACGGTGAATTATTCACTTCTAGTTGGTCATTTAAAATAAGGTTTAATTTGTTTAATTTATTTATTTCTAGGCTTTCTAATAAATTTAATTTTTTACTCTTGTCTTGTATATGTAGTATGTCAAACTTATTATTGAATTTATGTTTTTGTTCAATACAGTGGTTTGCATATGTGGAATCTGTTTTTTGTAATTTATAACTTCTTTCATGTTCTTTTATGCGTGTGGAAAAGGATCTACCAGTTTGTCCGATATAAGCTTTTCCACACTCGCAATTTAACTTATAGACCCCAGATTTTAAATTTTTGTCAGTTTTATCTTTATTATTTTTAATGTGATTCTGTAGTTTGTTGTTTATACGAAATGAAATTAATGTGTTTGTTGTTTTTTGTAAATATGTTTTTATTTTTATGGAAGGTGTACCTATATAAGTCACAGAGGCAAATTTTGATAAGTAAGTTTGGGGAACTATAGGATAAATTTTGGATATGATTTTTGTTTCTTGTTTTTTTATGAAGGAGATTATTTATTAATTCTTTTGAATAACCATTATTCTGAACTATGGTGTAAATTCTATCTAATTCTTTATCAAAATTAATCTTATTCATAGGAACATGGATTAATTTATATAACATTGAGTGAAAAGCAGCAAGTTTATGACTAATCGGGTGGAAAGAGTTAGAATGTATCGTAATATCTGTGTGGGTGGGTTTATGGTAAATAGCGAATTCGTGTGTATCAGTAATATGTGATATTTGAAGGTCTAGAAAATTAATGGTTTTATTTTCTTCTAATTCTATGGTGAATTTAATATTATCATGCAAAGTGTTAATATGATTATGAAGTGCATTTAACTGTCTTTCCGTTCCTTTAAAACACACCAAAATATCATCTACATATCTCACCCAGTATATACAATTTTTAAATAACGAATGTTTACTAATAATGTCTTCAAGGTTGTCCATAAATATTTCGGATAATAAGGGACTTAGTGGATTTCCCATTGCTAACCCTCCGGTTTGTTTATAGTAGGTCCCGTTAAATACAAAGTAATTGTGTTCTAGGCAGATGTTAAGAAGTTGTAAAATTTCGGATTTAATTACAGGGTTAACTTTATTGTTTTCTAATTTAGTTTCTATTAAGTTTAACACTTCTTTTGGGGGAATACTCGTAAACAAATTAGTGACATCAAATGAAATGAGTATTGAATTATCTGGTAATTTAAATTTACTAATTTTATTTATTAATTCTCCAGAGTTTTTTATCGAATATTTAGGTTTGAATTTAGTGTATTCTAAAATGATTTTTATAAGTTGTTTGCATAGATTCACATCTGGTGCTTTTACATACGAAACGACAGGACGAATAGGTATATTCTTTTTATGTAATTTTAATAAACCATATAATTTTGGAGGTTGTGGGTTCATAACCGGTAGTTGGAACTTTTGTGCATTATTGAATAAACATTCGGTATTATTTATTGCACTTTTAATTTGTTTTTGAAACCGTTCTGTAGGGTTAGATTTTAGTTTTATGAACGCATTAGTATTCAGGAACTCCTCTACTTTACTATTGTATTCGTTTTTAGAAATGGCAATTACTGAGTTCCCTTTATCTGCTTTTGTAAAAACAATATCATTTAAAATTGATTTTTGTTTAATGGATTTTAATGTATTAATTTCTATATTATGTTTGATTTTAGTATTATTTTTAGATTCAATTATTTTTTTAATTTCAAATTTTTGTTCTAAGTTGTTATTATATCTATCAAGAATTAATTCAGATTCTATAGCTAAGTTTTCTAGATCTGAAGGTTGCAAATAGGGTTTGATGTTGTAATTAAAGCCTCTAGATAACAAAGTACTTTCCATTTGTGTAAATGAACTATCTGTTAAATTGATAAATCTATCGAAAAATATATGATTATAATTATTATCTTTGGGACAACTTTCTTTCTGATTTTTTACTGACTCCTTTTTCTTTTGTGTGATTAATTTAGATAGTTTAGATTTTTGGATAACACAGTTTTTATGAATAATAGGTGCAATTTTGTTGACAATACTATCATATACAAGATCAAATAATATGTTATTATATTTACCAACTAGTTGTGTATGTATTAATAGAAGGTGAGCTGACAAGACATCTCTTTTGTAGTATAGTTCTTTTAATTCTTCCTTTAACCATATAATATGTCCTATTTTTGAGGCTTTGGATGCTGCTCTACTGCTGTTATTGGTCTTCAGCTTGATGTGTTTAGGTGTTACTCCATAAAACTTGCACTTATGTAGGAACCAGATGTTCTGTTCCGTAATTCTGTATTTTAATTTTAGTTTAAATATACATACCGTTTGTGTCTATTTTCATTAGCTATAGGGATTCAATCTTTACATGCGATTTATACGTATACAAATAATACGTGGCAACGTGTGTCTCCCGGCAACAATCGACATCACAGCGACTTTCACCGATCTTGCCACTTCTACATTAAATGTTCAGCTGCGAACACGTTCCGAGATATAGTCTGCAATAAAATCCGTCATCATCAAATGGCCGGCGCGATCTACTTGTTTATTATTATTTTCAGAATCCTTTTTTAATTACCTTATTTTTAATTTTATTAGAATTACGCTTTTGTTTGTGTCATGCTTAATAATTCTCTGCATTTACTGAAAGGAGAAAGAAAAATCCTTGCAAGGCGTAAATATTATTTCTAAGCGCAGTACAAACATCCAAGTCAATAGTCCAACAGCTACTGCTAACTTGAGCTTGCAGCGGTCGCGCTCGCATTGAAGAGAAAAGTAGGGGGTGCCATGTTGTCACGTATTGCATGAATTAATCGCCTATGGCTAATGAAAATTGACACGTGCTGTATACATTGATTCAGTTTTGGCGCTCGCTATGGGAATTTCGTTTATTATCATGTAAATGTTATGTTTAAATTTGACAAAGTTGATAAATCTTGTGCTTATTTATAGGTCCGGACAGAACATCAATATCTGGCAAATGACGTTTTAGACTTTTAAAATTTTTTTTTTCTCGCATATTACGAATCATAACAGTCAATAATGTGTCAGAAAATGTATATGGGTAGGCTCGGACAATTTTGAGCCTATGCGATAACATTTTATTTTTTAGTATTATTTAGAGTATATTTTATATTTTCATTAACATTCCGTTCTTAGTAAATTTATAGAATAATTTACTAAGAATTAATGTTTAATTAGAATTGTGCTTTTATTTTCCTACTGCGTTGTATACGCAATATAATAAAACTCCCAGAAGTATTTTGAATTCTTATTTGGTAAATATGTATTTACGAAGCTTGTGATGCATGCTGAAATGCTAATCGTGGTTTTATCTTCTACCATACATACTGTTTGCATTAGTTCTCTTTTCATTAGTTAGCCATGACAGTGTTTACAAAATTATAAATTGTCATTCGTTGATGAAAAGTCATGAACCTTATCATAATTGCAATAAGTCATGTCGGGGCGCTTAAATTATACAAACGATGATTATTTAAATTTATTTATTATTTATGGGGAATGTAATAAAGTTATGTCAAGAACATGTGATACATTTGCAACTCGATATCCGCAAAAACGGAAACCATCTACCAATACCGTTAAACGTATTAAGCTTGATTTATAAACTTGACGTTGCCGTTGCCGTTGCAGTTGACGTTCGCAGTTGCCGTTCCCTTAAAGTTGAATACGTGGAAAGCTACAGATCCATTTATAAACTTCGTTACCGTTGCAGTTGGACGTTGAGCTGTCGTTCGCTTGACGTTGGAGTCCGTTGGTACATAACCAACTTTTATGTTTTGTCGTTGCCGTTTGCTGACGTCAAACGGTTAGCCAATCAAACGGCAGATAACATGCACTCGATCGGTAAGTATGCACGCTCTGTACTAGTCGACGTAGTTGACGTTTCCATTCGTAGTTTGAACGAATGGAAAGTTTATAAATGCTATTTCCGAAAGAAATCAACAGAACGAACGGCAACTGCTAGCATCAACTGTAACGACAACGGCAACGTAAAGTTTATAAATCAAGCTTTATAGAAAACTTCAGAAACTTTGGATCCGTGAGGGCAAAGATTCAGGGAAATAAACCAGTTATTAATAACAATAATAATGTAATGCAAATGTATCACATGTTCTTGACATAACTTTATTACATTCCTCATAAATAATAAATAAATTTAAATAATCATCGTTTGTATAATTTAAGCACCCCAGCATGACTAAAATTATGACTTTTTTTCAACGAATGGCAATTTATAATTTTGTAAACACTGTCATGGCTAACTATTGAAAAAAGAACTAATGCAACAGTATACCGGGTGTCCCGTAAAAAACGCCAACAATAATAACTCCGTTATTTATTGTCCAATTTTATTGAAACAAAAAGTCAGTTAATTAGCATCAAAAATACTACAAGAAAGTAGTGTTTTAGTTGTTTTCAGTTGTTTTCATTAATGTCAAACGATAGTCAACTTTTTTATGTTAAATGGAAACAGATATATTTTTGGCAATATTCGGATTGGATTTTCTTTTCTGAATTCATCGATGTATATCATGTCTATTTTTTTATAAACGATTATTGAAAGAAAACCATTTATTAAAATTGACCATGTTTTTAATAAATTATGTATAACATTTCGAATGTGCTATGACACATTGAAAACGTAAGTATTATAAGTATTATTCTAAAAAACAAAACAAAACACTTCACAATAATTGTTCAAATTGCCCGCCACCTTGTTCAATACATAACGCACATCTCCTAATTACTCCACGAGTCGCATTTAAAAGACAAACGGCAGGTATTTCTTGACAAGTGTTAATAATTCTTTGTCTTAAAATGTCAACATTTTCTGGGGGTGTCAAATAAACTCGATCTTGTAGATAAGCCCACAACCAAAAATCTAGGGGCGAAAGATCGGGTGAACGCGCAGGCCACTCGATGGGACCGGATGTTCCTATCCACCTATTTCCAAATTGTGTGTTCAGCCAATCAGTATTTACTCTGGCGTTGTGAGCGGGGGCCCCATCTTGTTGATAAAATATTCTATTTAAATTTGCCAAAGGTAATTCATCTAAAAAGTTTTGGAGATTTTTGTTTAATAAAGTGTGATACTTTTCTTAATTTAAGCAACCATCTATGAAAAACGGCCCAATTAATTGATCGCCTAAAATACCACACCAGACATTTACGCTGAAACGTCTTTGAAAATTATTTTCAATGACAAATCTCGGATTGTCTTGGCTCCATTGTCGATGTATGTTTCTATTAAAAATACCATTGTTGCTAAAAGTGCATTCATCAAACCAAATTATCATTCTGTAAAAATTCCGGTCTTGTTCTAATGCATTTAAAAAAAGTCGACAAAACTGTATTCTTCGGCGTTGATCATTTTGTTCTAATGCATTAACTTTTCGAGCTATGTACGGTTTAAATTTGTGTTTTCTTAAAATACTATGGACTGTAGTTTTTGATACCCCAATATTATGTGCAATTTCGCGAGTCGAAGTTCGTGAATTTTCTTGTAGTGCAAGAAGAACATCATATTCCGTATCTTCGGCAAATCTACGTCGCTATGTTTTAGGTTTTTTAAATGATCCATATTCCTCAAATTCGTTTCAATTCTCTGAAATATTTTCGAATCTGGAACTTCTCTGTCCGGAAAACGAACGCTGTAACGCCGAACTGCTTGAAGACGATTTTTATTACATTCAAAAAACACTTGCAACATGTCTGTTAACTCATTGTTATTCACTTTTACGAATATACTTTTTTTTTGTGGCAAAACGTTCAAGCAGAACAATAAATATGACTTAATAGACACTTACACTGACGTTTATTGACGTTTATCGCATTTTTGTTTTTCCTTGGCACATTCCAAAATGTATAAATAATGGAATACAAAGATGAAATTTATTAAGTGTTTTATATTTTTTTTCAATAATTGATTATCAAAAATAGACATTTTATACATTGTTGAATTGAGAAAAGAAAATGCAATCCGAATATAGCCAAAAATATATCTGTTTCCATTTAAAATAAAAAAGTTGACTATCTTTTGGCATTAATAAAAACAACTGAAAACAAACAAAACACTGCTTTTTTGTAGCATTTTTGATGCAAATTAACTTTCTTTTTGTTTGAATAATATCGGACAATAAATAACAGAGTTATTATTGTTGGCGTTTTTTACGGGACACCCGGTATATGGTAGAAGATAAAAGCACTAACTAGCCAATATTTTGAAAACTACCAATTTTTATAATAGACATATTTATACAAAGTGATCCTTATTTTTAATGCAGAATAAGATAAAATTATAAAAGTTGCCGCTTCCCATTTGTCATTTGGCAATTTTTCCAAATTCGTTTTCAGGCGTATAATTCGCACACTCTGTATTAATAATTGTAACAATTTTATACAAATAGTATTTAATTAAGCCATCTATTTCAGAGAATTTACTTCAAATTAAATAATAAATTCATCTTTATATGGAAAAAGTGCTATTGATTTTCTGCCTGCAAACGTCAAATTTAACATAAGAATTTCAATAAATCAAAAAGGGTTACACTTAGATATATGACATTGTACACAAAATATATTTAGAATTTCACGTAGAATCTAAACTCCTGACAATATACAGGGTGTTCTATTTAAAATTAGGAAGTTTGTGCCTACTTCCGGTATTGCCCGCCATCTTGAAAATATTTTAGGCAAATGGCCCCCATCGACTTTAGTATAGTGTCAAAATTTCAGATCATTCCTAGCTACAGTTTTTCCGCAATCTATCGATACAGTTCCCGGTGAACCAGCCTGTATAACTTGATCTAAAATGTTGAAAGTGCATTCATTTTTAATAAATTTACCGTACAATTATTTTATTATTTTAGCCCAAACCACGATGATTCATGGAAGTTTGTCAATACAGATATCGTACCAGCTATAGGAATTATGGCATTTGGTAAAATATAAATTCGACGTTGACTTTCAAAATTATAATTACGAAATATATTTTAGCCTTCATGTGTCACCACAATACGTTTTTAATTTATACATCAATTCAAGATGCCTCACAGAAACGATGGGATATGGTTACCCATGCCTCTATTTTGACATCTTTATTAGTTGCATGCTTATTTGGCGTTGCTGGTTATGTCACGTTCACCGCTTATTCTCAAGGTATGTTTCGGTGTATTTTTCAGACAAAGATGCATTTTTCTTTTTTATGAGTGCATAGAAAGATCTGAAAATGTATTAGGGTTGCAGATGAATATGTATATTGAAAAAGAGAAATAATGTTGTATATTTATTCTTTCTCGAATAACTTAAAAATGCTTTCTCGTATTTGGTGTTCAAATGTACGACAATTGACTATTCACAGCTTTTTGATGGCTCATAAGATCAGCTGTATGGTCTTACGAAGGACAAAATTTTTGCGCAAACTATACATAGCTTCACATACACATATACACGTTACATAAAGATTAAACCAAAAAAGGACAAAACATAATATATAATCGGTACTATGTGTATATCTCAAATCAAAAGAAGAAGCAAACAAGCTTCAACATTTGTAACACTGTGGGCAAAAATAGCACAATAACCACACTTGCGTGGTTTGGTGTAGCTATAACTGAAATGAATCAGAATAATATATTCAAACTTATTGACTGTTTTATTTGTGAAGGGAGCTTATTAAAAAGCTTGCATCCCATAAATAGTATATTTCTTTGTGAGCTTGTGGCAAAAGATAGTCTAGATCTCCCGTTCTATATTGATAAGAGACATCAGCTGTAAACTCCGATCTAAATCTATAGACCAAGCATAGTAGTTCCAAGATGTAGGCGCCATAAAACGTTAGCAGTCTTTGATCTGCTTACAAGTTTCTACATGAATCACAGAAATTGAGGTCAAAAACAATGCGAAGTGCCCGCTTTTGCATTAAGAATACATTACATCCTATACAGAATTACCAGAAACTAACACCATACGTCATCTTAGGAAAGAGGTTTGAAAAGTAGTAGACTTTCAACACGCTTTGAGACTAAGATCCCTTTAAGTTACGAAGCGCATGGCATACCCCAGATAATGCACTACATACATTATCCAGTTGAATGTCCCATCTAAGGCGCCGATCAATAGAAAGACCGAGGATTTTGGCGTGTAAGACCATGTGTATATTGGGGAAGGAGGGATCAGTTACATCAGTCGATACACCGTCGAAAAACACCATATACTTTGTTTTTCTTCAATAATTAACAATTTATTCTCATTCATCCAATTGTTCATTTGTGAAAGTGTAAGATTTATGCTGTTAATCAAGTTCCTTAGAGTGTCAGAACAAGCAATAATATTAATATCATCAGCATAAAGTGATACAGTTGCGGACGAATGTAAAGTCCTGGGAAAATCATTTATGTACTACAGGAATAGGGCAGGTCCAAGAACTGAGCCCTGTGGAACCCCAATATCAGATTGCAGTGTTGTTGACTCATGTCTCCCTATAGTCACTATAAATGCCGCTAACACTAAACATTTCAAGAATCTTCTGTGTATCCTTTCAATAGCTATTGGTTTATTCACATAATGATACCAAACCGGATAACTGTATTCCACCTTATTACGTACAAGCGAGTAATATAAAGTTTTAATAGCTGATATAGGTTTTTGAACGAATTATTGAACAAATTATGTAATCCATATGATATGAAAAGTTTAATACGAAAGTGATATTTTCTTATTAATTTAAAAAACTTAGCGTTATCTACTACCCAGCTAACAATAATAGTTTTATAGTTTATAAGTGTTCCCTTTTGCAATTTGGCTTTCGGAAACAATATTGCAATATTAAAATGTCTCGATAACGTTCTATACACGAAAATAAAAATTTATTTTATAAATACTTCTTAAAGTTCTAGTAAATATTGAAAACATATCCTTATACAACATTTTGATTCTTATAAGTGGTGTTACCTATTAAGCGTTGTATAAGCACTTTTACATAAAATTAATAAAACACTTATGCAATATTCTACGAGGCTCATTTTTAAAGTAAGAACCGTTTGCGCATAACAACCGCGCAGGCTGTCACGTGACGCCCGCTCAAGGTCAGCCACCCTTGCCCAGTCCCCAACTACGCAGTCAGTTGATTTCATGTCTCTGCCACTGTTGGTTCTATCGTAACACTGCTTTGTTTGTCGCCATGTCAATCAATAAACCCGCCGATTGGAGTGTGCTCGGGTCGCAAAACAAGTATGTCCCACCGAAATTCACCGGCAGCCTGTTCAAGTTTATGGTAAAGGTGTAATGAATGACAGTAATGTGCGTAAATGATGTAAGGCTTTTCAATGAAGGAAGAACAAATGTTCATGATGAAGAACGATCTTGGGCGACCAACTGTCATTGATGAAGACTTGAAAAAAAAAGTCGATGAGGAAATTCGCCAAAACCGGCGCTTTACGATTGACGAGCTTCATGGGAAATTTCCACGAGTTTCAAGATCGGTTGTTTATAACATTGTTTCCGACAAACTTCATTACAAAAAAATGTGTGCGAGATGGGTGCCAAAAATGTTGACAGAAGAACACAAAAAGAAGCGTTTGGCACATTCTTTGTCATTTTTTGGAGCGCTACGATAAGAGTGGTGATGAGTTCTTGAATCATATTGTTACCGGTGATGAAAAGTGTGTAGCGTACTACACTCCAGAGACTAAACGTCAATCCAGTGAATGGCATCACTCAAATTCACCGACGAAACCACGAAAATTCAAACAAGAACCTTCAACACAGAAAATCATGGCCACGGTCTTTTGGGATCGGAAATGCGTTCTTCTGATTGACTTTCTGCCAAGAGGAATGACCATAAATGCTGAGAGATATTGCGATACACTAACCAAGCTTAGGCGCGCTATTCAAAACCGCCCGCGGGGACTTCTGTCTAGCGGCGTCGTGCTGCTTCACGATAACGCTGGGCCTCACACTGCAGCAATGACAAAGACGCAACTGGACAAATTTCGATGGGAATTACTGGACCATCCCCTCTACAGCCCTGACCTGGCACCATCAGACTTTCATGTTTTTCCTAAACTCAAAGAATATCTTGGTGGAAAGCGATTTGAAAATGATGACGTGTTGAAGGAAACTGTTACTAACTGGTTAAATGCTCAGGCGGCAGAGTTCTATGGTGAGGGGATCCAAAAGCTAGTGGTACGACTTAACAAATGCTTAGATATTCTTGGTGACTATGTAGAAAAGTAAAAATATGTCCATACTTCAGTTTTTGATACAATTTATGTTCATAAATAAAGTTGCTGTTACTCCACTTAAAAACGGTTCTTACTTTAAAAATGACCCTCATAATTGTATATTATGGTTTAATTAAGCAGTGATAAGAGCATTTTTGAGGTAAAAGTAAAACACATTTATGTTTTATAAGCTAATTGATTTCCATAAACTCTTTAAGAATGACGTATATCAGTTTTTTTTCAGACTGTAGAAGTAAATATTTAAAAAGCTTATAGGACACTACAAGGTTTCTTGTGAAGCGTTTGGACTATTCTCGTTATGATTATAAAATCCTTTTACAGCGAAGGGAAATAATACATAACCATATTTTCAAATGTTCAAACGTGTCTCCTGATTTTTTAAAATTAATTCCACAAAATTACTTTGTAATGGTTTTATAAAACCCACAATGACAAAGCTCTTTCTTACTTTATAGAAGTGTTATAATCAACTAAGAATAAACTTCATGCATGTTGACAGGACATCATCCTAAAACCAAAATTGTGGTATTAACGTTGCCAACTATATGATAAAATTGTCTAATAATTTTTACCCATTGGTCACAAAGTAGTTGTACTAAAACTAGATAGACGTTAATTATAAAATCTCTTATTAAAAGGGCGTATAATTGTTTTCAATGCATTTATAAAAGCAAATTTGCCACTGGTCTTGTAATTGTTAACATTTATTTATTAATTTTTAGGCGATCTCTTAGAAAACTACTGTTGGGACGATGACTTGATGAACGTAAGCAGATTACTTTTCAGCATCACCATTCTCCTTACTTATCCGATCGAATGTTTCGTTACAAGGGAAGTCATTCAAAATTCCCTGCTCAGCGCACCAATATCTGAACGGACACATTATATGATAACACTGTGCGTAGTTGGCACTGCCTACCTCATCTCTATGTCTACGGATTGTCTTGGTGTGGTGCTAGAACTGAACGTAAGTATTATTAAATTTGCTATGCTATAAGAGGTGTGATCAAAAAATATCGTGAATAATTATATACGAGCAAAGTAATATGCTCACATCAAATTTGAATTAATCCCTTTTGTTAATTATATGATTCGAAGCATTTTTGGAAGGCTTCTTTCGGAAGCATCTACACCTGTCTTACCTTTGACGAAATTTCTTTTGGTCTTAACTCTTCGTGCAGCTTCCATTGGAATGATTGGGTCTTGGTTTTAATGTCATTTGGTCGAAATTCAGCAATTTTGGAACAAATTTTGCTGCCACACGTCTTATACCCAAAATTTATAAACAAATGTTTGGAAATATATGTCGAAATTACGAGAGTTGATCATTATGTCCATGATTTTTTAATTTTCCTCGTTGTAAATGCAGGAGTCACACTGCTCCCGTAAACTACTATCTGTTATTACACTACTGTCAAAGTTTGAGAAAACTGCGTTGCTTATTTAAAGCTTGACAGCCGCTGACAGCAGAAAATTGAAAAAAGTTATTTTGGTGTGCTTATCAAGCATTATTTTTTGCGGAAGAAAACGATCACACGAACCAAGGCTAAGCATGATAGATAGTATGGGAATTCTGCGCCATCAGAATCAGTGGTAAACAAGTGGCTCACTCAATTTCGTTGCAGTAGCACAAGGACGAATGAGGCCGAACGTTCTGCACGTCCAATTGAGGTCATTGCATTTGAAAAAATTGAAAAAATCCATGAAATGGTGCCGGTCGATCAAAGATTAAAAGTACACAAAATTATAGAAGCCATAGGCACATGGCTCAGTGGTTTCGATATTTTTATTACTTACGCATGAAAAAGCTATCTTCAAGACGAGTGCCGTGTTTGCTCACAATTGATCACAAACGTAATCGCCGTGACAATTTCAAAGATATGTTTGGCGTTGTTCAATAGCTATTCGCTAAGCTTTTGAGGCGTTTTCTAACCGTGGACAAAGCATGGTTCCACCACAACACACCGGAGATCAAGCAGCATAATCAACATTGATTGCCTCCTACTTAACAGTCACTGGCAAATATTATGGCAACTTATTGCACCGATTCAGCGGCTATTTGAGGAAAAAACGACCGCATCCAGGCAAGAAGAAAGTGTTCTCCAATTAAGAAAATGCGCAAAGTGCGCGGGTGTGTACGTGCATAGTGGCTATGGCGAAATTACATGAATTGAGGGGCTACGAATTGTTTTCTCATACGTCGTATTCTCCGGTGAACTTTCCTGCTTCCATGCCTGAACAAATGCCTTGGCAGAAAGAGATTTGGCTCCATAAATGAAATCATCACTTAAACATAAATCCTATTTGGAAGGCATTTTTCCTGAAAACACTATCTTACATTAAAATATCACAGGTTCTCTACTAGGGTGGATCATTATCTCGATCTACCTTCGTAGACAACCAGTGATATTTAAAAATTCTCGGTGGTGAAGAGAACAAAATGAGGAAATAAATAGTGGAAGGGGAATGACGGAAGGAGAAGATGTGATTGACAGGCCTGAACAGATTATTAATCCAGTTTCTTGATTTCTCTGGTTTTATTGTTGCTTTTAATGGGCAGCTTTGGATAGTATTTATGTGCACCAAATTATTATATAAAATTTATAAATAACTTCATACAACTAATACTACTAAGATCTAAAAATTAAGCTTGTCATTTGTGATAAAATTGTACGTGATGGTCCCATTAAATTATTTTGCCAATAATCAGCATTCACAAAGCTATATTTCATTTTTTTAACGCAGATCTATGCTATATATATATTTCTTTTTACAGGGTGTTTTAGCGGCCGTACCATTAGCTTACGTCCTCCCAGCTTTAAGTTATCTCCAACTGGAGGAAGGTTTCATTTTGTCCAGACGAAAGATACCTGCATTAGCCGTGGTTATGTTCGGTTTGACAGTGGCTACCTTGGGAGCCTTGTTTTTAGTTATGGACTTCTCTGAGGTCGACACATGTTCTCACGGTAAGGTAATGCCTTACTGCGTCAACGCAACATCTACAAATAACTCAGTACCAATATAATAGGGTAATACTGATTTCACAGTAACATCGACATAAAATATTTTTTAAATGCCATATTTGTTGCTAAGAATTTACAAATAATTTTAGTTTTAGATTTTGACAATTAATTACTTTACTCATACAGGATGATATGGAAATGTTGCTGTTATTTTTATATGAATGTAATACACATCAAATAATAACGTTTGAGAAAAAAATGCATAAGTTGTAGTAGAAAAGGAAGACATTACTTTACTTTTCCGCAAAATCGACGTTCATTCCTAATTACCTAATGTTGCACTAGCTTCTTTAACCACTGACAGCTGAACCAGCTAACACCGGTAGTGTTAAGATCTTGATCATCTTCAACTCGTTGCCTACGAAGTTATTGTTTCAAGGGCAAGTGGGGACTGTAGGGTGTGTGGTCGAAACATTTCCGATGCATCTCGTTCTTGGTACGGGCAGTGGTATCAGAAACCCGGTCGACAGTTGTTTTCCGACGTTCCATAAAATCAACTAAAAGAACGTCCTTTTCGCCCCAGAAAATGGTAGCCAACATTTTTGACCCGATTGTTTAAATTTTTCGGTTTTGGCAAAGTTGGATGGCTGCACTGTGTTAACTGTTGTTTCGATTCTGTGTTGATGTAGGATATCCACGTCTCATTATCCGTAAAAATGTGGGAAACCAAAACATCTTGTCGATAGCGGTCCAAAAACGTCCGCTTCATATTCTTCGCTCTTTGTGTTTTGGACGGTAAGCAGTTTGATAACCACTTTGCATAGAATTCATGAATTCCGAGCTTTTATGTGACAATCATGTAATTATTAGTGCGTTGAACATGAGGAGTTCGATCAGCCAAAGTACTAAAATTATCAGTCATCGATCACATCGCAGTTTTTGTTCATTTGTGCACGATTTCATCAGTCTGGATACTGAATCTGCCACTCCGATCCTCATCATGCATATTTATGTTTTTAAAGTCTTCACGTCATTGTCTAACTTTTCGGTAACTGAATACTGTAGGCCCATAAACTAGGCACAACTCCTGAATTTGAGAAGCTGTAGATCTTTTTGCACACAACAGTTGAATTACAGAACTCACTTCGCCTCAAATTCAGTGGCTTCCTAAACAGCCAATAGATGGTGCTGTAATCATTCAAGTTTGATTTGAGGTGCCAACCGATAAATATAAGCAAGCGGCTCTTACTTTTCGAATATGTTTCGTAATAAACAATGATTTAACTCTTTATTTCAAACTGTACATTAGGTAAAAAAGTTAAGACATGAGAATACACCTAATTGACGTTGCACAGACTCAGTTATCGCTTAATTATACTTTTAGGAATGTTTCATATTACTATTGAAATAAATCTGAAATCTCTGTAGTACACCTTACTTGCAGTGTATTTAAAATCGAGCTTTGGAATGTATTTTTATATCTAGAGTACGTTACTATTAAGTAGAACATCATATATTTCGGCAAGTAACTTCTCATCTTTAGTAGGAGATCTGAAAACAGTGTTAATATTACTTTTTTATCTAAGGTAGAACTTTTAAAGATATGCCTTAGCCAAATATGTTACATTTAATACAACTTAGTTTTTTTAATAGTTTGTTTTAATTTAGCCATGTCTAGGAATTTTTTTTCCTCTTGATTGTTTCAAAATTCTTTAAATTCCATATTCAATTATCTCAGTTATAATGTTATCGTTTCTTCAGCGTTATTGTTTGATATGTCCAATCAAAAATAAATAGCAAATTTCTTTATCACCTTGCATACATGTAGTAGAGAAAACATGCTTTTGAAAGATTCTATCATAGTGTTAGCATAATTAGAGGTGTTGTAATTTATTGGTTGATTGTATTTAAGCGAGACCTACGTAAATTTACTATCTCTTTATGTGAGTAACTTTCTTAATATTAATTAATACAGCATCCCTTAAACGACCTACATTGTTGAAAAGTTAAAGCAATATTTATTCCGATTTATAAAATTATTATGCTACGATATCTTTGTGAGTTATTTCAAAAAATTGAAAACGTTTCAATGTTACTTATTTTCTTAACTGCACGCTATAAAAAGTATGAACATGATTTTTACGTAGAATTCAACAATCATAAACCGATACTGATGCTGTTATATATGTCCAAGATATATGAAAAGGATATATGTCGAAGAAAATATGGGAATCTTGACAAATTCAGTAGCTTTAGAATTAAGCAAAACGGTTATTGAAAGGAAAATCAACGAATATACAAGTAAATTAACTTTTAACTTCGATGCTATAAGAACATGGAAGCATTGGGTATTCCTATGGCCCTCCCTACATAAGATTTTCGACATCACTTAAATAATTGCTAAAGACTCTATGACAAATTGTATGTGGTGCCATGATCAGATGAGAGCCTCTTTCACTGGTTAAATCGTAATTCAGCAATAAATATAGGGGAAGTGTGCCTCAAGGATCAATTTTGAGATCACTTTTATTTCTGGTATACGTAAATTATCTTCAAATTACAGCATTACATCGTATACAGATGAGACGTGACTTGTGACGAGGAAATATATTGGAAGAGATGACAACAGTGGAAAATGTCATAAATGGTTTAAAGAACATAATTTCAAAATTGTCATAAATAAAACGAATTTATTGCATTTTAGTTATTTCCAAATAGATTCAAGCACCCTATTGTATAAAGTCGAAGTGTTTATAACAATAAACTTCGGAAGTTGCTTGGTTTTAAACTTGATTTTTCTCGCCTGAGTATGGTTTCCGTATGGTGTGTATCTCAGTTGATGAAGAGGCTGGTTTCGGGAAATTAGTTTGCATCGAGAATATTCATTTTGTAGAACGCAATTATACTGAGTACAGCTATACCTCGCATAGTCCGAATAATTGGTTCCACGGACTTCCCGGACTGTTCGAAGCCGGACTATACGAGGTATTGCTGTTATACAAAAAGTGGCAATTGGTTCAAAGAAATGCGTCCCTCAGTAAGTAAATCCAAATGTCTTCATTAAAAATAATTGTGTGTATAAGAAATTCATTTTGTATTGTCTAAAAATTGCAATATGGATGTCTGCACCTTTTTCTTCGATTTTTTATCTTCATAAATTTCTCTGTAGCACCGAACTGCATTGTTTATTGTTCGGCAAACTGTAAGGCTACGCTCGATATTGGGATCAACTTCCTTAATATGCTCCGATACGTTCTCAACTATTACAATAATTTTTGATAGTTGTTCAGTTGTTAATCCCTTGTAGGAACTTCAACACTATCGTCGTTGTCTAAGTTGTCCTCCTGTTCTTCATAAGCTCGTTGTTCATCTATGTTAATAAGTGTTTCATTATCCAATTCATTAGTATTCGATTCAATGCACTCAATTACGTTGGCGGAATCTAATTCTTCGAAACCGAGCTGCTGTTCAATTTCCACTATGTTATTAGTTACCTCAGCAAAATGAGTTTCAAAATCAATGAAATCATTTGCACAATGTGGTATGATATGTTTCCTCACTGCTCTCATATTATATTGCTTGCTGTTAATTCATGCCATGCTTCGCTTATATTTTTGATAACGTTATTGCTTTTCCAAAATTCCGTTAAAGTAGTGCATTTTCTCCTGTTGTAGCTTTCATGGCTTGGGAAAAAGTGCGGCGCAAATAATACGCCTTAAATGTCGCAATGACACCTTGATCCAAAGGTTGAATCAACGATGCGACGTCGTATTTGGCGGAAGAAAACTTATTTGTATATTTTCATTTTCCGAAAGACTAGTCGGATGACCTGGGGCGTTATCTAAGATCAGTAAAATCTTAAAATCTAACCCTTTTTCGTTACAATAACGTTTCGTTGCAGGGCAAAAGTAGTTGGTGAACCAATCTTCAAATAAAGTTTTTGTGACCAATGCTTTCTTATTTGAACGACACAACACTGGGATATCATTTTTGGCTACATTTTTAAGAGCTCTAGGATTATTAAATATTTGTTCATCTTTATAACCACTTTTCAGTATGATTTCACTCAATTCCTTCGGATATCTTAATGCAGCTTCTTTATCTGCACTGGCAGATGCACTAACAATGCGAACATTATGGATACCAGTTCGTTGCTTAAAACGAAAAAAAAGTCTTTACAACGACTTAAAGACTTAGTGCTTTGGCTTGAATTTCCATTTGACTAAGCGGAACTCGCTTTTGATTTAAGTCTTCGATCCATATGGATAATAGTCGTTCCATATTTACCATTTAAGCGCTTCTTGTTTTAGTCACTTTTCTTGACAAATAAGAAGCCGTAGCCATACCTTGCGATTTGTATTGATCTTTTTTTTTTTGATAAGTTTTCGAACTGATGACTCATCCATTCCTTTGTCACGGCCTATTTTAGCTACTGTGAAGCTTGATGATATCGAGCTTTTGTTCTAAAGTAAGCCATTTACGTTTTTTGATGGCAGAATCACTTTCACGTTTTCTTTTTGCTCTCATTTTTATTTTAATGGAATTCAGATCTATCTAATCACTAATCAATTTTACTGTAGATTTACACATCGATAACTAATAGAACATCCACTGTTTATGCGCACACTACATACTATATATGTACGACTTCATAGTTTATACATTACGGCGTTGAAGGGGGAACCACCGAAACTTTATACATTCTCATTCAGTCTAGGTACATACATACGCAACGGGGAACCCCAGAAAAAATGAAATTTTATATTGCATAACTTTAAATTTTTTAAAATTTAAAACCTGACTATAGTGAATCCCGGACTGTTCGAAGCCGAACTATGCGAGGTATTGCTGTATATTCCATCTGAAGCATAGAAAAGCCTGTAAAAACGTTGCTATAATAAATAATATACTAATCCTTCCAAATATAAGTATATTTGAATGTACGGTGTTTTTGAAACACAATCCCGACTTCTTCCTTCGAAATTGTGTGCATTATAACACACGTAGTGATAAAAGAAATAAGTTACGACGGGTACCCTAAAAATTTCCGAAAAGAGAAAGAAAATAGATATTTTATCCAAACAAAAACACTTTATTGTCTTTCAAAGTATTCGCCTTTAAGTTTTAAGCACTTTTCTGTTCGAAGGAACCAGTTGTCGAAACATTTATTCCAATCAGAAGTGGGTATCGCCCAAACATTTCTTTTAAATGCTTCAACAGCCTTTTCCAGTCTCGAAAACAACTCAGCACGCAATTTGTTTTTCACAAAAGGGAACATGAAGAAGTGATTAGGTGATGAGTCAGGCGAATATGGACAATGAGTCATTAATTCAATGTTATAATCGATTGTTTGATCTGTGTGGGAGCTGGCGTTATCGTGGTGAAGGACGATGCTCCGATGTCTGCTGGTTTTTCTGATTTCATCGAAGACTTCAGAAAAACAAATTGTTGTATACCAATCAGCGTTTACTGTTTTTTGATTCTCAAGAGCAGCAACAGTAGCAACAGGCCCAGTTATACGGAAGAAAAAGGCAACAACTTTTGGTTTGATTTTGTTCACTTTGGAATACCCAAGCAGTTGATCGTTGCTTTGTTTCTTATTCGTATAAATATATCCAGGTTTCGCCACTTGTTATGATACTGTATATGTTGGCAGAAGCACTGTGATTGAATTTTTGAAGCATTTTCTTTGCATTAACTCACACCAGTCAATTTTTGAGCATCTGCTGCTGACTCCAGAGTTTCTTCACTACTAAATGCTAATGTAAAATCGTTTGTATTTGACTCTATCAATGCCCAAGGATGCTTCTATTTCTCGATATGTCACATGTCTATCCACTTCAATCATATCTCGCACAGCATTGATGTTTGCCGCAACAACAGCAGTTGATGAACGACCTTTACGAAATTCGTCACTGACACTAGTACGTCCACGCTTAACTACTGCAAACCACTCATCAATTGTTGTTTTGGATGATGCTTCATCCTCAGAGGCAGAATGAAGCGATCGATGTGTTATTGTTGAGTTAGACCACATTTAAAATCGTAAAAAATTATCACACAAAAATGTTTGCGAGAATTGTAAATTTTTTCATTCAAATTAATTACGCCATTAACACTAAACTACGCATCGACTCATCATCTCAGTGGTGTTTATCGTACTATACGGCCATCTAGTAGTAATTTCCAGAAATTTTTACCCTTGTACTTCAACCAAAAACTATAAAATTGTTCAAGTATATATACACGAAAAATTTCGTATATGAATAAATGTATGAATGCACATCTACCCTAAGTTGGCATTACGAACAACAACGTGCAGACAGCTGTTTCGACCTTACATTGGTCTCATCAATGCACGAACGTGTTGTTCACAATGCGTTTAAAAACTTAGATTACGTGATATAGTCAACTTACGTACCAAACGCCATGAGAGATTCTCAGCGGCATCTGTTACCCAAGTGCGACATCGCAAGGTAATGTTACCCTCCGTAGTACAACTACAAATCGGCCATAGGTGGCGTACCTATTACAATACAATGTAACAGTAATTCTTGGAGAGAAAGCGCTCTCACGCTATTAAATTGCTCAAGTATACATACACGAAAAATTTCGTATATGAATAAATGTATGAATGCACATCTACCCTAAGCTGGCATTGCGAACAACAACGTGCAGACAGCTGTAGTTGTACTACGGAGGGTAACATTACCTTGCTATGTCGCAAGGTAATGTTACTCTTGGGTAACAGATGCCGCTGAGAATCTCTCATGGCGTTGGGTACGTAAGTTGACTATATCAGGTAATCTAAGTTCTTAAAGGCATTGTGAACAACACGTTCGTGCACTGATGAGACATTCATACATTTATTCATATATGAAATTTTTCGTGTATGTATACTTGAGTGATTTAATAGCGTGAGAGCGCTTTCTCTCCAAGAATTACTGTTACATTGTATTATAAAAATTTTCTTAAATAAGAGTAATAGAAATTATGATCAGCTATTTCTAAATGTAAAAGAAATAGGAAGTGTGATGTTTAAAAAGAAGTTTAAGCATATTTCTTATAGAGAATGCATTTTATAGTATTGACGATTTTTACAGAACTATTATTGACTGACTGTTGGGTTCTAGAATTATTTTTACGTATAGTTTGGACATATGTGGAAATTTTGTGGTATAACTTATTAACTTAATCATTACTTCTGGATTCTTGCGGGTAGGTTATTATCTCTATGCGCTTGCTCTCAATTTCTTTCTGTTTCCGGCAGTGTTTGTGCCATCTTCCATGTATGTCCTTTAGCACTCAATGTTTTACACTCTTGTTTATGAGAAACTCAATTCACCAATGCTGTATTTTCAATATTAAGAAGCTTTTTTATAATATTTATATTTTATTATTTTGTATTTATTATTACATTACTATGGCAGTATTCAAGTAGTAGATCAACATGCTTAGAATTATTCGGACCCAATTTTAAGCACGTTTCAAGCTACTTGACTTGACCTTTTCATTGAAAGCCACCAAATGTAATCCAGCCAAATTTTACTACCGAATAATCAATTTACAGAATATTTTATTATTTTGAACAGAACTATTACAATTAAGACCATTTCAACGCTAAAGGTACAATATTGTGTTATTCAGTTATTGACTGAAATATCTGCAATAAACGTTGCTGTTTGGTATTGGTTTAAAATTTAAAAATATTTACTTTTATACAGCCTGATCCATAAACCACTGGCACAGAAAAGATTACTTTTATAAGCTGAGAATACTCCTTGGATCCCGCGTCAAAATTAATAGTTTTTGAATTATTTATCATTAAAATCAGAGAGTGATATTTGCAGACGTTTTTAATTATCTATAAATCAAAAGCGTCATGATATAATTTGGTATGACGGACATAAAAGGTGTGCAAAGTGATACTTTTATGCAGAACTTGTTCTAATATATGCTGGATGTTTGCGAAGGTTTGGCAACATAAGGACAATTTAAATAAAAACATTCATTTTTTTACAGAATGGTAATAAGCCTTTTGACAAATCCCTTTTCTCTAGATATGTTCTATACCTATTTTTTATATTTTGGATGATTTTCAAATTTATTTTAAAATTTATTCATGGCATAGTAAAAATCGTGGATGTTACAGAAAACCGTAGTAGCCATCGAAAAATACCACGAGGATATATTATAATTTTGTCAGATCACCTTCACCTTGCATGGTCTGTATTTGGGACGAAGCCTAGAAAAATTGTTTGCTTTCTTTACCTACTTACCGCATACGTTATTCGAATAGGCGTCACCTATTGAAAAGAAGAAAATTACTATATGTTAAAAGACTTTAATAAATAAACACACTACTTCGAAAGGAAATTGTTGTAACGCAAATTAAAGTTAAAGAAGTAATTAAAATCTTCATCTATATCGCATAGAATTGAATTAGTGGTTAAAACCTTGAAATTCTGAAAACAATATTCGTCTTTAGTGGGTAATAGAATTTAAGAATATTTGAGAATATTTTGATTAAATATTTTCAAAATTATTGTTGCAATATCTAAATTAGGTGGAACATCAACAGCGACAGTATTAATAGGTGATACTAACAGAAGTCAATAACACGTCAGTGTTTTTATTCATATACGAAAAGTTTTACACCCTTCCAACCTATCTCCATCAATATTTTTCAACATATGTTTTACCAAGGCTACCAAGATTATTACTGTCTCAGGAATAAGATTTTAAAAAAAGTTGAAGTTTGAATTACTTCTAAAATTTTGAAGATATATATATATATATAGGACACGATTAATGGGATTCTGTAAAAAAAATATTGGTTGCTCCGTTTAATATAAACAAGATTTTTCTGTTTAAAGTTTTCTCATGTTGACAAACCTTCGCGAACACTCGGTATATATTAGATCAAATTCTGCGTATAAGTATCCCTTGGAACACCTCGGACACCATCCAACATTATTTCGTGTTCTGATTTAACCGTCTTGAATTATAGGCACTTAGAAAGATCTGTAAAATTCAGTTTTAATCTTTAGCCACTCATTATACTTAATAAAAGATATCTCTATTTTTATAGTGAAATCCAAATTCGAATATATATATATATATTGCGCCAGTGATTTATGGAACAGCCTGTATAACAGTACACAGTTTTAAATTGTGAACCAGTAGCAACTCTATCAACTACAGTGCGCGAATGTTTTTATAATATATTAAGAATTAAGGAGTAAATTTATATCGCTGTATCACTCGGTATAGTAGCTTTTCTTTTATTAACCATGACGTAACAAAATCATGCAATAATTACATTTTATGGTGTCAATTGCCTTCACAAGTTAACTTAAACTGAATACCCATGAGCGGGCTGCAGGCTGCATTATAGAATAATATCTTAAAATTATTACTAAGTGGAAATCTTAAAAGCATGGTTTCTTAAGTTTAAATTTTTTTTTTCGCAGGAGTAAATTTAGATCGCTGAATCACTCGGTATAGTAGCTTTTCTTTTATTAACCATGATGTAACAAAATCATGCTATATTTACATTTGATGGTGCCAATTGCCTTGACAAATTAACTTAAACTGAAGGCTGCATTATAGAATAATACCTTAAAATTATTACTAAGTGGAGAACTTAAAAGCATGGTTTCTTAAGTTTAAGGTTTTTTTTTCCACATCCAAATGATGTAAATTAATCAACATAAAAACGTCCAAAAATTTATACACAGTATTACTATTTTAGAACTTAGAAAGAAGACATTTTACGTTATATTTGATATATATATGGTATACATATATATATAATCTTGTGATATTTCTTATAGTTATTAACATTTTCTTTTAAATTACTTAAAATTTAATCCAAAAGTTGAATAATAATTGACTGGAATTTAAAACTTTCATTTATTTATTCGTAATCAAAAGATTAGTAATTAATAGTTATTACTTAGTGACTGCTTTCACTTATATTATTTATAAAATACGTAAATATAAAAGTTTTATTATCACAACAATATTTGCGCAATATATATTCCTTCATTTTTGTAAATATTTTGTTTAAGTTTGTGATGTTTTATATTTGTAGGTGCTACTTATTAACGTGTTTTCTATATAAATATTTTTGTAATTGTTAGAATTTTTGTAAAACAATTTTCTCCTATAACTTTCACGATTATATCTAGCACAACGTAAAACTTATCTTATGAAAAGATTGACGAATGCTTTGCTAAGTATTTAGTAAATGAATCCAGCCAATTCATCTACTAAAGCGTCTAGATATATGTACAACATACATGCAATAATGCGATGTTCTGAAAGTGTCACTGGAGTAAAGGGAAGCTAATATGATAAATACAAAATTTATTAGATTTGCAACCTAGGAATTAGCAAGGAATCTTTCTAATATTTTTTTAAGTAAATGTATGTATGAACTTTTAATTTCAGTTGCTATCAGGAAGATATTGGTGTTTAGAAAATTTTATACATAAAATTAATATACAAGATATACAACTCGATGAAGAGGAGATAATAATAATAATAATAATAATAAAGTGTCTTCATTGCTACAGGAAACAAGGTGTACAAGTATATAATCAATCTTCATCTTAACATTGGATATAGAACCAGAAAAGATTTTAATTTGATAACGAATGCCTAGGGCAAAAAAATCGATAACGCATCACGCACCACTGAAAAAATGACTTAACAAGAAAACGAATATTTCAATCTGAAATTCTGATGGTTTTCAAAAACATACACAACAAAAATCAGGATTATTAAACTTTAAACTCACTAAATTTACTAAATCTGTCAATTCTTCAAAATTACTGAACCTATTCACTAGCCAAGCATCAACATCTTGTCCACGTAATGATTTTTTCCTCATAGAATTATGGAAAAATGAGCCAGAAAAGACATCAGTAGGAACCCCGTTATATTTACATTAAATTTGATACGAAAATGATCTTTGATATAATGCGGTTTAATACGGTGGTGAAGAAATCCTACCTCTAAACCTCGTGGTTAGGTTATGAACATCCGTTTTGAAGATAATCTTCTCGAAAAAGATAATTATTCTATCAGAGAGGTAAGTTGTCATTAATTTTAATGGATCAAACGTGAAACAGAAAGAATCCCTCTTTTTTTTTTAGTAATTTCATATTCAGAATTTCAGCAGTGTACCGCGAAAACGTAGCTAAATTCGAAAGAGTAGACCTACCTGCCATAAATTCTTGTTGATATTCAGAGATATGTAGGCGGACATTCGTAAAAATACAGTTGAATAATAACCGTTGAAGGATTTTCCAAAATTGGAGAAAATTGCAATAAGTTTGAAATTCTTCATACATCTATCTTGAATACAAGAGTTATCCCGGCGCGTTTGCAGATGATGTGATGATATTTGCTCAGAATAGAAAATAATTAGGTAACTTAGTCTCTAATACATTTGAATAAAATAAGTACAAGAATTTAATATAAAATCGGAAAGGTCAAAATAGAACAAGTAAATTTTTTTCAGTATCTAGGAGTAATAACCAGTTGAATTTTCAATCTCTTCGAGCTTGAATCGCTTAAAACGCGAGCATCGCCTTGATGCTCTTTATAATGTCCGGTTTTCTAAACTTTTGACGTGCCCTGTATATAGGTACGTCTAATTTAAGTTTTTGCACAAACTGTCATTGCGTCTAAAATTAGTTGACGTTTAACCGTCATTGTTGACATAAGTAAATGTGGCTATTGTGTGTAATTTTTTTGGTATTAAGAAGCGTTTTTATAATATTAAAAAGTCGTTATTGTTTTTGTTGTACTTACATGTGATAGCTGAAATCCAATTTTCGTAAGACTATCGTCGAAAATCAAACTTCAGTTGGATGTTTGAAGTTTCTTGTTACTTTAAAGAATATTCCGCATTACCTACATACCATTAGCACTTTACTAACTGTTTTTCTTCGGTGTATGTTATTCGGCTACGTTTACATACAGAAGAATTAAAAATGTGCATATCTTCGCTATAATTTTGTATGTTTAGTTTACGTTTTGTCGTATAAATACTATAATCATTTTCACTGAAGTTAATGCCCTTTAACGCGTTCGTATTTGATTTTCTCGATCTATATACTCGCCTGTCTTTGATAGTTCCAGTTTTTAATTAACGACGCCTGCAAACGTTTAAGACTGTAATTTTTAAATCATATACCAACAATATATTCACCTTGTGACATAAATTCTTTGCACCTTACTTTACGATAGGGTTCGTGTTGCCCGTCTGTCTTTTAAATGTCAGTTCTTTGCGTTCATCGTCCTGATAATTATGAATCTTGATATGTGTGCGCGTTTTTTTTTTGTAAATTAGTACCGTCCATCGTTATAAGACAGCTGTCAAAATCATACGTCCGTTTGAATTAATCACACTGTCTCGCCAACGCGTCATCGCGAGTTTTTTTACCGCATCTCCCTGCAGAAAGGCGTTAAATGAGTCGTACCTTCGACAGCGACAGACTTGGCACGTGGATAGTGCACTCAATCGTCGCAGAAAAGTCCACTCTTTTGGTTTCCAACCCTCTTTCGGCACTCTAAACCTCGACGGCCTGAAATTTCTTCGTCAAAGTGAAACTTCTGCAATTCTTTCGTGTGCCTGTCATACCTGACATTTTTACGATTTTTATCGGGTGTCGTGGGAATTGGTCATAACGTAAGCCATTTTTCTGTTACAACATCGACTGCACGCTCGCCTTTAAAAGCCTATATATCTGCACACGCTCCGCTAAAAAGGAAAATCTCTCCGTCGAGGAACCCTTTAAAGTCGTCCGTACACCAACCCCAAAGGACAGCTTTCAAATTCGCGTATCCAGAGAGGAGTTCTTTGCACAATTTCGCTGATTTTTGTCGATTTTAATGGTTCGGTTCGTAACCAAGGCGATTCGTCTTGGAGTAGATAATAGAGTAGACAATGAAATTCTACTACTTTATGAAAAACAAGTTCTGAAGAGGAAATAAATTACACCAAAGATGAAAACTAAAGTAGTTATTTACGTATCAAGGAGCAAAACAATATCTTACAGTCGAGACATAGATATTCGCTCCAGGCGTAACCTTGTCGAGACTGTAATATTACTTTGCTCCAGTGTTGCGTACAACATTTTTTCGCCCATGTCATCATTTTTATTTTAAAATAATTACAAAATGTATTATTCAGAAATTTTTGTCAAATAAAGGCTACACTAGAATTTATAGAGAAAAGTCAACTTGGATGGTGGGGCCATTACAATCAACAAAAAGAATATACAACAGGCGTAACAGTAGTAGAAATAATAAACAATTCTTGGTAGTTGATTTAGATGACATACATATTTATCTCTCAACAAAATGCAAGCGTGATCATTTTAAATTTGATAAAAGCCTTTACCCAGCTTGACTCAATCTTTAACTCATATAACTACAAACGCAACTAACATCACCTTCATGTCTCATCATCAATAAAGAGTTGACATTTTAATAAATTTCGCTGTTCACTGCTGTAGTTTATTACATTTCGAAAGATTGTTTGCTTTTATCAATTATTTCTGTTTAAACCAGTGACATGCCTGAAATCGCCAGTTTCACTTGTGAGACTGTTATATAATATGTATATTTAATTCTTAATTGTGATATTGCTGATACATAAGCCCTATAGTTTAATTTTAATTTAAATAAAATAATATTTATGGAACAGAATACGAAATAAGATTATTTACTTTGTTACCGTCGATAAAAAAAAAGCTTTCTTTTAAACTGATGGTAATAATAAGATCTTTTGGAAAATTCTGAAAATTTGGAATCAAAATGCATTTAAAATGTACTTTTTCATTCACGACATAAAATTAAAATAAGATATCATTTATTATACGTATTAATAGTAATAATAATAATAATGACAACACCAATTTTGTGATATTAATGTTAAATTTAGTGCGATGCACGTTTAGCATAAAATCACTACTTAGTTTGTCAAGTTGACGATAGAGGGCATTTTACAAGATATATTGGGTGTTTAGAAAAATTCGAAGTCAAGTAGGTATTGAAGAAAAAATCGTTTGTCCTAACTTAAGTCTATGATTTGTATTAAATATTAAACTATAGTAGAATTACCGAACAGATGCAGTAGCAACAGCGCGTCAATACATAATATAATATATTATAATGCAATGTTGCTACTGCATCTGTTTGGCAATTCTACTATAAATATTAATTGCTGTTTGTCAATAATTGTCACAATCTGCTCTATCTCAGACATGACTTGAAATTTTCAAGGATCGAATTCGAATTTTTCTGAACACAAGATACTTTACATAGAAGTGTTATTTACTTAAGTGTGGTTATAAAATCTTTGTTAGTTCAAAAATGTACACCAGAGGGCGTATCGGTCAGCATGGATTTTCCATAGGAAATACAAAATAAAGATTAGATCGCCATCGAGGATGATCTATAAAAATCGACTTTTCACAGTGCTTTAATAACGGCAGTATTTCAAAAGATTTCACCGATATACGGAAGTTTTTAACCACTTCATCGTGTGTGTATGTTCCATAAGTATGATATTATTTGCCTTGTGAATATTTTTTTTCTCTATTTAATGTAAAAAAAGTTTACTGCAAATTAATGTGGCATGAGACCAAAAACGAGGGCGCATATTTTAACACCCGGTCGAAAATTAATCTCCGAGAAGATCAGCTCATTACACTTTCTCCTCTGACATTCACTTCATTTTCTTCATACTTATTTTCACACAAGACGTGTGACTTGTAGATGTACCTATAAGATATATATTGTCTGTCGCTTTTGGGCTCTTGTTACGTAACAAAACCATGTGCCAAAAAAGAGGAATCAATCAAATCTTTTAAATGTCTGTTATGTGAGTGTAAGAAAATTATATAGGACATGTTGACAGTGTAATAATAGATTTTATCGCCAAAAATATTGTACATACATCAACGAATATTTTCGTTAATAAATTATATCTTTAAGTAATAAATGAAATGAACGAATATTAACAGAGTTCTTGAGTACCTAAATACTATATATATATTATACATTCTATGAAAACCTGCACATTTAAAAATCATCTAAAACTACTATAATAAGCACCGTGATTTTTGATGTGATTGTACCAAGACTTATTGTGAATTATATTGAATATTAAATACACCATTTATTGAAAGACATTTCATTGTTTTCTTTATACCGGGATATCAACAATTAAATTGGTCAATGGTGGTCATGGATTTTAAAATTATTGTCGTAGCGTGCATCGTACATTTAGGTTTGTCATAATTTTTTGAATGTCAAAATCTGTCAAGTTATTGTGTTGAAGTTTTCTAATCCTGCACGGTTTTTGAATCATGGTTCTCACCACAGAGCACAAAATTTACATGATTGAAGCCTATTTTCGAACGGGTGTGCTAGTTAATGGAACTTGGGAATACAGTTAACGTTTGTGTTTGGAGAATTTTCGAGAGCACTTCCCAGTCGTAGCAGAATTACCAGACAATTTTTATACATGCCTTACAAATTGTGTTGGAGTGTTTCGTGAAACTGGTTCTGTGACGCATAAAAAAGGTGCTGGTAGACCAAGAGTTCGTACAGAAGAAGTTATTAATGACGTTCGTCAACGTATGGAAGAAGAGCCTACAAAACCTTTAAAACGTCTCTCTCAAAAAATTCGGCTTTCTTATGGAACATGCCATACGATTGTAAAGAAGGACGCAATCATATCAAGCTCTTCTGCCTGCAGACCACCCCAGGCGCCTTGGGTACTGCCATTGGTTCGTTAATAATTTAATGAATGACGATCTGCTGAACTTAACTTTTTTTTCTGACGAAGCTTGGTTCCACCTTTCGGGATACATCAATTCTCACAATATGAGAATGTGGAGCACTGATAACCCGCATATTTTTATTGAAACGCCACTACATGCTCAGAAAATTGGTGTTTGGATGGCAGTTTCTCGCAGAAGAATAATTGGGCAAATTTTTTCCAATTTCACCGTCAACGCAGAAAGGTACAGAAATATTTTTTTGACTGAATTTGTGCAACAGTTAGACGATGATGAACTTCAATACGATTATTTACAGCAAGACGGTGCAAGAGCACATACTACACGAGAAAATCTTGCTTTTCTCCGCGAGTTTTTTGATGACCGACTGATAAGTTTGCATACGGAAGTTGAGTTTCCTCCGAGATCACCTTGTTTGACAATTATGGACTATTTTATCTTTCCTTATTTAAAAAACAAGATTTTCGCAAATCCGATACATAATTTGCAAGACCTGCAACAAAGAATTGTTCAGCAATGTGCAACCATAACGCCAGAAATGCAGCAAAACGCTTTTCACAGCATGAGGAGGCGCGTAAACTTGTGCATTGAACAAAACGGGGGACATTTCCAACAATTATTGTAATTTAGTTTTTCTGCTTAATTATTTAATATTGTTATTTATTTCATAACTTGTAGTTCATTATTATTTTACAGCTGAACTAAGTAGGTAACACATTTGTAGGTTATTGATAATGTCAGTGTAGCTTGACAATGATTGAATTATTTCAAAAGGATGATTTAAACTAAGACTAGCGTTTTACATTCCATGAACAATATTGATCAATTTAATTTTTGATATCATAGTAGCTGGATGCATAATAAATATTTGAAATGAAGGGCCGGTTTTCCCAACTCCGATTAAAATACCAGTTAGTGTAAACATTGATTAAAACTCCGGTTAGTATAAATTTGCGTTGTTCCAGCACAGGTTAGCGCAAATTATTAATTAAGAACGTCGTTAATCGAAGCAATTTTAACATGTGTTTGGAGTCATAGATAAGGGAATACTATAGATGGGCAACAGACTGTATAAAGAATGACGGAACTGCCCTCTTGCGGATATAGTCAGGTACTACTTTTTATACCTATTTATTCATATTTTGAAATATGTAATTATTGTAGTTTTCGGATGCGAACAAATTAAATGCTTCCATTTTCACATCTTAAAGTCGGATGAAAATTAATACATTTAATTTGTTTACAATAAAAGAATACTCTCTTTTTATAGTTATTTATGAACCAAGTGCGGGAAAACTATTTTCTCGCATGAGCGCACTTTGAAAGCACGAGCGACCGCAGGAAGCGAGTGCTTTTAATTGCGCGAATGCGTGGAAGATGTCTTCACACAAGTGGTCTGTACAATATTTTTTGTACGAATATTAAATTAAAAAGATATTAGTGATTAATGTAATTAGTATCATACCTAACCTAAGATAGATTACCTAATTAATTTAACCATTTCATGTACGTAATTATTACTCACCTTTCCCTAAAATTAAGTGATTATATTCTTACACATGGCAAACATGAGGTACTTATTCTTATATTTATAAATTTATAGTACATTTATTGCGTTTTTTGGTTTAATTTCAAAATATTATGAATTGCCGATATGAATGTCGATGTGGTCAAATAGATGGCGCCACAAATTTATTGTAAGAATTCTTAATTGTTACTTCTATTTCCCCAACTTTTAGCGAAGAATAGTCGAGGGAAGTAGTATTTTATAGACTAAATTTTATTACTATCAAGTTAGATTTTTTTAAAATGTTCCAAAGAGCCAGTTTTTTTTTCAATTTTTACAGTCGCCTCGTCCGGGAAATACTCTTTCCTAGTCGGGCTACACATGCACCAAATGTCACTTTACAGGCGGTGAGTACAAAACCATATTTCGAGCCATCACAATAGTACAACAAATTTTTATATCAAACGGAAATTCAAATTCAACCATTATTTCTCATTATATTGTACAATTGTAATGATAAATAGATCTAGAAAGAAATAATAAAAAAAAAATCTTATAGAAAAACAATTTCAGAAATGATGAAGTTACTTTATTACAAATAACTGATAGATATACAAATACATACATGCGTATAACTAATAATAATATATAAAAAAATATGTCAATATGTATAATCAAGTATTCTTAATTTTGATGAAGAACTTCTTGTGTTTAATATAATGTTCTCGCAGAAGTAATTTCAGAGGGTCTATTGGATTCACTGTGAGTGTTTTACCTTTCAATATTTTAATGTTTTTTTTGTAAGTAAATAAATGAAATTGAATATGTAATTTTATAAAAGTCTTTCCGGTATCATGCATCACACATTTGAAATTTCTTATATCAACATTGGATTTTATTTTATACTGTAACACAATAGAATAAAATCATACCTTCAACGGTATATGGCAAATGTAGAGATGGAACACTATGTTTCTTCAAATTTGCACCATGGCGTCAATCTTGCTCAGCAAAATGTATATGATATACTCTAGTTCTTTCGGACTTCAAGTAGGTGCTTGCAATTCTACTTTCGGATTTTTTATAGTTTGCATTCATAAAAAAAAATTATTTTACAATTCTATTAATTTAATAACTTACATTTGCATCCTTTGGAAACATACACATTTTGATGTTTTTACTGATGTTATGACATGACGGTAAACAATAAAAACCCATTATTACTTAGGTACCTCATTAGCCGCCAAACAGTGAAATACAACTTTATGATAAAAGCAATATGAAAAACAACTGATTAGAGTAAAACAATAAATGATGAACATAAATATATAACCTGTGCAAGCTATAGCACGCAAATGGACGAAAAAGGAAAATGCAAAACAACTTGGTAAGTATATACGCTAATTGTTTTACCGATCGACCGTATCTACACGCCACTGTGTTTTTGATAGCCTGCAAACAAAATTCAGTCTCAGCTATACAACTTTTATTTGAAGCATTTTTTTGTATATGCAATAATAACGATGATAAAGGCTGGGTAATTTATAATGAATAACCCTGTACATCCTGATATATAAAATTCACACTAGAAACAGAGACTGACGGTTCTATTAATTTCCTAGACCTTACTATTTCACAGAATATAAATAAAAACCATGAATTTGCAATTTATCACAAGCCTACAACTGATACAATTATTCATTCTTCTTCCTTTCACCCTTTAAAATATAAATTAGCTGCTAATGAATCAATGATACATAGACTAGATAGACGTTACCTATATAGGTTGCCTTATCCCGTCTCAACCAATGAACGTGCGAGTTACGAGTGACGTATGCCAGTCTCCCATATTTAAAAGATGGACAGGAGTTAATGGCTAAATGCATAAATAAAATAATGTATAGGTAAATAGGCTTCTTACTTTTTGCCAGAATTAACACATAAAAAGTGAGCACTGCTATGTTACTTCATAATATACAGGGTGATTCTTAACATATGCGACCAACTTTAGGAGCTGATTCCTGGGGTTATTTTGATCATAAAAGTTCATAAGAACATATGTCCAAAACCGCTTAGTTCAGAAGTTATACAATGTTTAATAGAAAGTTAAAATAATAAATGGTTTTATTATAAATTAACAAAATAATTAGTAAAACAAAATTAACTTATAGTAACTGTTGAAATTGACCGCCCCCAACTGTACTACAAGCTGCTATCCTCTGTCGTATTGACTGGCGAGTCCGTCCGAAAATACCAGGGGTATTTCGAATTGTTTCAAAAGCTGCTATAATACGATTTCTTAGTTCATCGACATTTTCCATGGGAGTCGTGTAAACTAATGATTTAAGGTAGCCCCAGAGAAAAAAGTCCAATGAATTTAAGTCTGGAGACCGAGGAGGCCACGGTTGTGGACCGCCCCGTCCTATCCACCGATTTGGATACGACTGTCCAGAAACTCGCGAGCAAGTAAACTAAAATGCGCTGGAGCACCGTCATGCATAAAATACATTTGTAATCTTAACTGCAACGGAACTTCTTCCAGCAGTAGTGGTAACTCCTCTTCAAGAAAATTGCGGTATACCTCGCCATTTAACCGCATCGGTAAAAAATGTGGACCTAACAAGTGATCTGCAACAATTCCGGCCCACACATTGACAGAGAGCTTGTATTACAGTTGGGAGCGGTCATTTTCAACAGTTACTATAAGTTAATTTTGTATTACTGATTATTTTGATAATTTATAATAAAACCATTTATTATTTTAACTTTCTATTAAACATTGTATAACTTCTGAACTAAGCGGTTTTGGACATATGTTCTTATGAACTTTTATGATCAAAATAACCCCAGGAATCAGCTCCTAAAGTTTGTCGCATATATTAAGAATCACCCATTAACATTATTAAAAGAGAAATACACGTAGGCAGGTAAATCAAGAGTTATCTACTTACATACATGCTAAATTCATTATTAACTAATTTATTGTTAGGTTGAGTACAATGATTTGACTTAAGGGGGCGTTTGAATCATAGAAAACAAGTAATTTCGTTACTCTCAAGAAATAACAACATTTTAGTCCTAAAGATGTAGCGCGTTGTATCAAAATTCATCATCTCAAATATACAAATAATTGAATTGCCAGAATTTGTTTGAAATAACAAATATGTATACGATCACTATTAAATCATTTTAAATAATTTAGATACTTATGATTATCTGTTAATTTCCTTAGATAACCAGTCACACTAGAGTATTTTCGGATCTCGCGCCCTCTCTTAGGGAATCCTGCAAAGTACAAAATACAAAAATGGCCGTTCCTTACCAATTATTTAAAATATGCAAATAAACCAAACTAATACATCATTGTCAAAATTTCTGTTATATTTCTCTTCTACGAAACACGCGTCATAGGGTTAAGGGGTTCTTTTGATAAAATTGAAATAAAAATGTTATAAAAAGAATTTGTGTAAATTAAACCCCTGTACCATACGTAGGAGGATATTATGATTTATTACATACAATAAAATAAACAATTAATGACTTTAATACAAAATTAGATAGAATAAACACTATTGCTACAAATAATGATCAATAATATCTTTCGAAACAAACAAATAGCACATACCCGTTCTTTAATTTACCCCAAAATTTCTAGTAAAAATTCAGTACATTATTCTACCCTTATGTATATAGTATAGGTAAACCTTCAGACAGAATTAGCAAATTAATTAAAAAAAGCCACTAATGGTAAAACAGCTTTCAAAACTAATAATACTTTAGAATGTCTTTTAAAAACAATAAGGACAAAACAGACAAAAAATCAAACTCGGGGGTATATAAGTTAATTTGTAATTGTAATATGTCTTATATCGGCCAAACTGGAAGATCCTTTGCCCAGAGAGTGTCCGAACATAATAGAAGTTACCGGGATAAAAAAGCTGATTCTACATTTGCGAATCATTGTTTAGAATACAAACATACTTTTAATAATAATTTTAAAATACTTCATATCCAAGATAAAAGTAAAAAACTTGATCTCCTAGAATCATTGGAAATTTCTAGAATTACAAAATTAGGGTTAGCGTTAAATGATCAAACCAACCTATGTCACTCCCCACTTTTGTCCTTAAATTTGTGATGTTTGTCTAGTATATAATTTCTCGCACTAATGTAAATTCGTCTTTATTCATCCCGCTGATGAAGTAGCAGTGCGACGAAATAACGTAGTGTAGTGGTTTACTATAATTAAAATTTTGAAACTTTAAAATCAGTGTTTTATTTTTATTATTATTTGTCATGGAGTTTCAACAAGAGTGTCCTTCTTCAATTAATTTATGGAAATATCTTTTGCACTTGCATCTAGATCCACAAAACGCTATTGTAACTGTATACCGTAGTCGACAAATTTTAATTTCTGATACGAAAGTAGAAGAGGAAAAGAGCACGACGAAATAAGGTAAAGATAAACATATAGCGAGGCTGCCAAGTAATCTCGGCAAACGCTTCTATGAAATGTGAGTATCCCCCGACACTGCGTCGGTTCTCCCACCACTGTTGGCAAGCAGGCATCGCTGCATATTATAAGGTCATCTTCTGCATGGCATAGAAGTATAAACAGAAATTAAAACTTGTCGACTACGGTATAGGTTGAGAAAGTATATCCTGCTCGAATTTGTTTGGGAATGAGGATTTCCCTAACATTTGAATAGTCAAATTTGTTAAGTGTTATTTGTGTTTTAAACAATTCAATTTTTCGTCAATATGCCTTTACGATATTACATTTCACATATGGGTAATTTTATTTTGAATTCGCTGGGATATGCCACATTCGTTGTTCGATAATAAAGATTGTGGGAAATTTTTCTCATTTAAAATAATATCTCTAACTTCTCTCAGTTCAAAGACTCTTAGCAAAACTTTCCCAACGCTGAGCCATCGAACGGTTGTGTGATAAGGTAAGTGAAGATATTCAGCGTCGATCTGTAATAAAAATTCACGAAACTGGCGATGTTTAAGTGCAGTAGAGCGAATAACGTTTACTACTGATTCAACTGGTTCAATAACACATGACACATTAAGGTATTTCCCACAAAGAGCCTTGCTGAATAATACAGTGAATTACTATAAGTTTTAAACATTTAGCATACGCAAGCATTTTAATTTTTTCTAAATAATCTTTTTCCCGTTCCACACATATTTTTTTCACTATTTGTTGTGACTAGAGATGGTCTTAACGGTGATTTTTCATTCACCGTTCTAAAGCAAACGGTGATTTCAAAATCGCGGTGATTTTAAACAGCTCTTTTAATCACAGCGAAAGCAGGAGCCGTTTATTTTCACCGTTGTGTTTTCACTGTTTGTTTTCACCGTTTGTTTTCACCGCGCATTGTAAAGGGTTCCTCCCAGCTGTTTACCGTGAGCGGTGAAAATAAACGGTGAAAACAAACGGCGAAAACAAACTGTGAAAATAAACGGTTCTTGCTTTCGCCGTTCGTTTTATTTGAAACAGCTCTTTTAATCACCGTTCTCCGAGCTGTTTGGCTTCGGTGAAAAAAAACGGTTCCTGCTTTCGCCCATGTTTCGCCGTTCGATTTTAAACAGCTCTTTGAGCTGTTTAGGTACCTATATGCGTAGTGAAAATGAATATCTTAACACAAATTCGCGTTATATAATGGAAATTATTGATTTGTTGATAAATTACCGAGGTTATAAAATATTAATATACGAATATTAGGTATATCAGTAGGTATTTGTTTTTAATTTATGTTTTATAAGTATGTATATAAAACACACGAATGTGCAAAAAGACTTAAATTAATAATATATAGTAAGTAACATGATGAATTGTTTTTAGTTATAAAGATGATCATGTATGAACATAAATATTTATACAAAATGTGTATGGATAATAAATTAAATATAACTTACAAAACAGAAAATAAGTAAAAAGTAACTCCAAGCAATGAAGTATATTTTATTTATTGTTTGTTCAGTTTAAAGTACCTATATGTAATAATTAAATACATTTCAGTTTCTCTTCTAATATTATATTTATTAAATATAAAGTTTACTTGGGCACTTTTTAATTATTAATTTATTAAACTACATTATTAATGATTAATAAAAAAGTTTACTAACTTTGTTAGAACGTAATGGACTTCGACTTGCTACGTTACAGATAGTGTGAAACATATTTCTGTCAAATTGATATATTATTTAAAGTTAAGTAAATATTAGAATTGCAGGCAGAAATCTTTCTTTATATGAAAAAGATATTTATTTTCCCATATTGAAAAGAACCCTTTCCATCATAATAAATACGAAAGTGATTCCACGAATTTGCAAACGGTGAAAACAGTGATTAGGAAATCACTGTGTAAAATCACTGTGACCAATATCTGCTCTCATCTCTAGTTGTGACACACTTTAATTGATTCCATTGCAAATTGAAACGCGAGATCAAAAATTATATTGATAAAGGTTTGCCATGGAATTTAAAACGTTTGTCTTAAGTTATATCATTAAGTGTCATACTGTCATTAATATTTGTCATTATATTTTATCTCTGACATCTTGTAGATCTTCAATTATGGTTTACACCACAGCACACATAACTTACATGAATACAGTAAGCGTTTATGTTCGGATAATTTCCGTGTTATGTTATTCAAACATGTAAATCGTTTTAAATAAACATATACAAATTTTATGTCAGTCAAATGTCAGTATGACAGTTAACCTGATAATTTAATCAGAATTATCTCAAAAGAATGACGGACGTTTTACATTCCATGGCAAACCTTTCTCAATATAATTCTTGATCTTGCGGTATTATGTTACTAACTAAATATTAAATAATATTCTAACATTAATATGTGACAAGACAATCCCAGACTTCAACATAAAGAATTATTATTCAAGTAAATTCGGCAACCAATTATATACATACTATGTAGACGCTGTCCCGCGAAAAGATAACATAACATTTAAAACAAAATGAGCCAAAAACTACGTAAAAGCGGTTATAATGCAATATATGTTTATAAAAAATAGACATATATAATGTCTGAACTTTTAAATCGTAACAATTCTGGTTTTATTTTTGTCACTTTCTGTATGTTAAACTTGCGAAAAAAAATTACATAGTAAGTTATAGCGTATAATAGATTTGCACTTTAATTGAGGTCTTAAATTTATTGCAAATATACACATTATCCAGATCAATTTTTGAGCAGTATATATATGAGACGGCTGAACGCCTTTGGTAAGCACATTGAATTAACGGAGTTTTAACACTGCGAGTAGTATTCCAGTATTTGAGTTTACGCTCTATAATAAACCGGGTGTCTCCGCCTAGCGGTAAACTCTATTATTGGTATCTAATAATGTAGATAGCGAATAATTTTTAATACAAAAATTGTAGATAATCATAAGCTTTACACTTTGAAAAGATTTTCATTTATACAGAGTGTTTGACAACGATGAACCAATAAAAACTTATGTTCTTTAAATGGAATGCTATGCATTTTTTTTACATTTTATGATAGCTCTTGAGAAGCTGATTAAACTGACGTCAACTTGTATTTGTCGAGTTTCAATTGTTTCTGAGATATGGCGATTCTTCGTTAAAAATTGTACAACTTTTGAAAAGTTGCTATGAAATAACGTTTGATGATGAAATAACTATTATGGGCTCAATTAGTAGAGATACCTTTTAAGTACGTGAAATTAATGTTTATTTCGACATATCTACGCATATTCTTTAGAATTACATACCATTCGCTAAAGTTAAAAATTCTAAAAGAAATGTATATTTATATGTCATTAAAAAGTACTTAAAATTTACTAAATAAGAATATATACTTTCTTCCACCTGTGGGCGATATTGCAAAAGTTATAGAATATTATATCTGAATAAAATCGAGTTGCCATGACTTGTACTACAACTATAACAAAAATTAATCGAAAAGAGCTACTTTTACTTTCCTTTTATCAATAAGTACTTTTTATTCAAATTTTAAAACTCATGAGAAGTTTGGAAATTCATGAATTAGCAATAATATAAAAAATATCGCTGACGCTGTGTGTCAAAAATTGTTTAAACGTTAAACTTAGATTTATAGCTTCAATTTAAAGGGAAGTAGGTACATGAATTTACGTTAAGTGCGAAATGAAATATTTAAAATTGAAATTAATAGATATGATCTATGTTTTGGGGAAAGTGATTGTTTGCTGACACAAAGATATATAGCCAAAAATATCCAAATATGAGACTACCATCGATGAGTACTTTTCAAAAATTGTTAACGAATTGAAAAATCTGGCAGTATTCCGTTTGAAAAAAGAACCGTGTTAGCTGCCGTAGAAAACGCAGAAGCACAAGAGGTTCTTTTGTTATGCGTTCAAGAAAATCTTCATACAAGTGTGCTTAAACTTTCTAGAGTCCTTGATGTTAGCAAAAACTTTATTAAGAGAATCTTAAAGAAGAGTTTTTAATTTGTTATATGATAACTTATAATTTCTGTGATGTTTGACAATAGTAACTTATACATTCTTCATGATATTGCGAAACTTATAGAAGTTTTCAATAACGTGCATTTAAATACATGTATTGACGGCTTGCTTTTCATGTGAAGTTATAAATCTAAGAATGACGATAAACAATTTTTGACACAGAGCGACTGCGATATTTTAACTATTGTTAATTCATGAACTTCCAAACTTTTCATTTTATGAGTTTTAAAATTTTAATAAAAATTACTTATTTGTAAAAAAAAAATATTAGATATATAATATTAGATTAGAAGTAACGTAACTCTTTTCGATTAATTTTAATTATGTTATGTGTAATTAAGTCATAGGTCGTAATCGGGTTTATTCAGATATAATATCCTATAACTTTTGCAATATCGCCAACAGGCACTAGAAAGTATATATCTTTAATTAGTAAATTAAAGTTAAAGTACTTTTCAATGACATATAAATATACAGGCTGTTCAATTTAATTTTTTTTAGAATTTTAACTTTAGCGAATGGTATGTAATTCTAAAGAACATGCGTAGATATGCGAAATAAACATTAATTTCATGTACTGAAGAGATATCTCTACTAATTGAGCCCATAATAGGTATTTCATCATCAATCGTTATTTCATAGTAACTTTTCAAATGTTGTACAATTTTTAACGAAAAATCACCATATCTCAGAAACAATTGAAAATCGACAAATACAAGTTGACGTCAGTTTAATCAGCCCTTCAAGGGCTATCATAAAATGTAAAAACTGGATAGCATTCCATTTAAAAAACATAAGTTTGTGTTGGTTCATCATTGTCAAGCACTCTGTATAAATGAAAATACTTTTAAATTCTAGAGCTTATGATTATCTACACTATTAGATACCAATAATGGACTTTACCGCTACGCTGGGACACGCGCTATATAGTATATTTTCAAGGCTAATGAATACATGACAATTTAGAAATTTATATGTTACATACTTTAATGCAATTGTTTTTAATTCCAACGTTGCACAAACTTGCTTCCAAGAAATACGGAGGACGTATCACTCTAGGTAGGCAATTCCACATTTATGTAACCGCAATGGTGATAATAAAGGAATAAATTATCGCAGCATTTATATTTGCAGTTTTTCATGCATCTTCTACATTTTAACTTAGAACCATGTGTACGAGGGTTTATCTTGTGTTTCTAGTGCTTGCTGGTGTTCCTTATATTGGAGGACAAGAGGTAGGTGTATTATTTGATGTTCGAAATATTTCACGTACAGTTTGCGTAAAAATATCATGAGATATGTAGCCACCAGTTTATTATTTTTATGGGTCGGTTATTAAGAATATTGACTAAAGTACTTGAATAGCACTAATGTTGTGATTGTTGCATCTACATGGTTCAAATGTTTCATGCATACTGTAAATTCATACATGTTTAATAATTTAAGATACTGATAGCATTATCATTGCAATGCAAGTGGTGTTTACTTTCTTATACATGTAAAGTATTACAAATAAGAAGATTTTTGACGTTGAGATTATTTCAGAGCTCCGTATTTTGAAGTCCTCTGAAGACATTGACATTGTTTTTCGTGTCACCGTGTACTAACAAAGAATACAAAAAAGTCCGTTTAGGACAATTTTTATATAAACAAACGTTCAAAATTCGAACCGAAAGTAACACTTTTACTCTTATTAAGTCTTTGCAAATATTTTGAAAACTATTTGTTTCATTTCAATTTATCAAGAATATAATAACCTAAATTTAGTTTCGTTTAGCAAAACGTATATTTGGGTAATTTTATAAATATCGTTGGATTCGTATATCTGGCTAGAAAATCCAGTTGGTCATTTTCACGTTCAGTAATTCATTTGTTTATAAAAATCAAAAAATTGACGGGCAAATTATTATTTAACTGAATTTTCAAGATAAGTAAAACCAAACATCGGTTTCAATATTTATTCACACTAAACCAAATATGCAAAGTGATTGAATTAAAATCACAAAATTTATTGATCAAATCTTACATGTTATCTTCAGAGTTATGGCTACGATGCAGTTACATTACATTTTTTCCCCTCATATCTGTCTGATCGTAGGCAGAGAGTTGTAATTGAGTTATCTGAATCTGAAGATCTTCTTGTGTCTAGAGGCGTTCCACAGGGACCATTATTGTACATATTGCATACGGCTAATTTGGCAAAACAACTTCACTACTGTCATTATATGTTCTATGCAGATGATACTCAAATTTACAGAACTTTTTCATCAGCTAGTGCTGTGGAGGAGTCTCGATTAATTAACGAGGATTTGGAAAGACTGTTACTATTAGCTAGAAAACACAACTTACATATCAACCCTACTAAATCTTCATTGATAATTTTCGGTAATAAGAAGTCCCTTGCATGTTCAAAATCTCTTAATGTTTGTGTTAATGACGTACTGCTGACACCTGTAGGCTCAGCAAGGAATTTGGGACTCTATTTTGATACCCCATATTAGTCAGCTTTTAAGAAAGGCATACTCCTGTTTAAAAATACTTTACTTCAACAAGCACTGCCTTGTTTTAAATTAAGAAAACTTCTGACGCAGAGTTTAGTGTTATCTCATTTCAACTACTGCGATACTGTGTATGGTTCTTCAGCTATGGCACAGTTATTGTAGAGTTAAGTTATGTAAGGTATTTTCATACATGTGTATTTTTTTTTTGGTTTCCTTTGTGCGTATTAATGTACTGTTAAGGTTAAGTGTAAATAGCTTCGGCTAAACTTCGCCTATATTAATAAAGACCTTTTATTATTATTATTATTATTATTATTAGACTCGTACCATATCTGTTTCATGGCGTGCGATGCTTTTCTCGGGGAATTAGTACCGCCTTTACCCATGCTTGTCGACGGTGGCATTTTTTTGAACGAATTCTTGTTTTTACATCGCCAATTTATGCATTTATTTAAGGGTTTGTCTCACTGTTTTTGGGCCTCTCCGTTTTGGCGTCTTTCTTTTCTGGGTGCAGCTTTAGGAAGAGATCTCACAAAGCGCAACACTTTCTCAATTTTTCTTTACTCCCACTGTCATTCATGTCTTGCTAGTCCGTTGGTTCAGCAAATGAATCTATAGCTCTAGAAGTTAGAAGTTAAAAATTGACAAGGACGAGGAACCAGGTTCTAATTGTTTTTAGACGTTGAAACAGGGTTTTCGCGGTCAGCTACACTGCTAGGCAGGAGGAACTCATATACTTGCAATACATCAGAATTGTATGGAACAACACCTGTGCATTAGAAGCCAGATACGATATTCCGATGTGTCACGGTCAAAGGCAACGCTTTATTGACGATCGCGGGGATGTCATAAATCCTAATGGATTTTACTGGATAAGATGTAATCTAATAATCACATTGTATATCGGTAGTTGTTTTTAAGAAACCGTAAACAGCACGATTAAACTGATGCAATTTGTATTAACAATGGGGCGGAAAAAAGAAAACTAGTGTTAATTTTCCTCGCCAAAAGGGAGTCACGTAATGCTCAAATGGAACTCATGGTTGTCAGAATAAGAAAAACTGGAACCCAAACTGACGCGCGAGCGTGATATTCAAAAAACTGGTGATAACTTTAGAAGTGTTCTGAGTTCATGCATTCGCTTTGATTGCAATGCCGACACATTCTGGGGGTGGTCATATTTTCCGGAGAAAAACTACAAAAGATGGCAAACTGCCATGCCGAGCAATGACTTTTTGAGGCTTTTGAACTGTTGTTATTTCAGTCTCGACCATGTTCCAGATATTAAACGACAGGGAATATTTATCAAGGACTTGTTTCAGAAGTTTAACTTTAAATTGGAACAATAATGACAAATTCACTTATTTTATTTCTGTAGTGCTAGCTAACGTTTATGATGACATTGCCCCACATGCAGGGTGATAACACAACGCCACACGGAACATTTTCCTACACCTATATATAATATAATAATAATAATATATTTAAATTGAATATATTCTGGGACAATCAGTGCGGTGGTCATATTTGGCAATTTTCTTTAAATAAAAACAACTTACATCGATTGTTTTGTACGTTAAAATATTAACACTGTAACAACATTTCTTAGAAAGGCAAAAATTATTTCTGAATATCGAAAGCACTTGACACACTATAAATACCGCTACATAACCTAGAATTCCATTAAACGCTGTCGGAGATCTCGGATCATAAGGGTTCACTTTCACTAAAAAAATCATGTTCATGAAATTTATAGTTACCTCAAAAATGTAGCCCCACTAGTGCCAATACCCCACTCTTCCCTAATTACTGTTATTATTAACTATCAAAAAACGTTTTAAATAACAGTTGCATTAAATCTTATTTCAAAGTTATTTTCGATGGTATATTTTATTTAATCTTTATCATATCGCAATTACGCAGGAGATATAAATTCCTGCGGTTTTTAATGATTCATTTTGTTGCAAATAAATAACAGTGGCATTGAAAATAGTATCACAATTGTTTCCTGGAAGTAAGTAAACGTTAATTTTATTTATATATGTGTACTCCTTTCTTTACTATATGGTTAGAAATAAATCATAGCACGTATTATAGAAAAAAATCACTTCATTAGAAAAAAATATTTGTTTACCTTTAATGATAAGGATTTTTGTGTGTGAGGCACCATGTATATTAAAAAAATGGAAATATAGAAAATTTTACATACCAATCCCTGAACCCAAATATATGAATATGTATATTAAAGTCTGTGAATTTTCTAAATTTACATTAAATTTAGAAATTTGCATATTATGACAATTTGTGAAACACAGACAGGAATAGTTTCAAAGGTTATTAACTGTATGATTCAGAATATATAGAAACAATTGATGACCTGGATTTATAATGTTGTAACGGTATTAAATGAAATATTAGGAGGAATAATAATAATAATAATAACTTTATTTAAATGTCTTCCTAGTTGAACTTCGAAAAACGAGCGGAGATCCATGTAGTAAGTTCGTTCTCGAGAAAGAAATCAGGAATGTGGAAGACGGATGTATGGATTAGTCTGGGAGTGTGAAAGTTCAGAGAGAAAAGGAGATCTGGACAGTTCATTCTTCCCTTGCACAGCATTCTTATCAACCGCGCCCTATAAATATCACATCGGTAATTCAAAGACTGAAGGCCACGAGTCTTCAATAGCAACGAGTAGTCAACTCCTCGCAGTAGATACGTCCCGATTCTTGAAGGAGAGCTAGTTTAATAATGAGGTGTGGCCACCACACATCTTTCTTATACATATGAGTGTTTCAAATTATACAATTTTAAGAATTTTTTTATATAAAAATTATTCAAAATCCTTTTCTAAGTACTTCTATTGTTTTAATAAATCACTATAGAATGCATACTTTGCAAGATATTCGAAAAAAAGTACTACTCGCTAAGAGTAAAAGTGGTACTTCCGGTCCGAATGTTTAATGTATACAAAAAATATTGCAAATCTAGCTCTAAATACTCTTGTACTCTTGATAAACATAATAATGCATAATTTATGACATATTTGCAAAAAATTGCTATGCGATAAGAGTAAAAGTGTGACTTCTGGTCCGAATTTTAAAAAGTTTTTTTATACGAAAGATATTCTAACTTATGTTTTAAATACGTTTATACTCATAATGTACCTGCCTAGAAAGCATGACTTGCCAGATATTCGCAAAAAACTGATTTTTGATAAGAGTAAGAGACCTACTTCTAGTAGGAATTTCGAAAAACTTTTTTAATAATTTTTTTTTCAAATTTAATTTTGAGTACATTTGAATTCTTTATAAATTTGTTTAAACTTAGTAGTTGACGAAATATTGGCAAAATTCGGTTTTTCCGCTGAAGTAAACTACTACTTCCGGTCTACCGATTTTACTGAAAATCTAATCAGATCTTAAGAGGGAGACTGTAGTCGTAAATACAAAATTTGGAATTGATAGCTATAGCCGTTTGACCGCTATCGTGAGGGAGAGAGAGAGAGAGAGAGAGAGAGAGAGAGAGAGAGAGAGAGAGAGAGAGAGAGAGAGAGAGAGAGAGAGAGAGAGAGAGAGAGAGAGAGAGAGAGAGAGGGAGAGAGAGAGAGAGAGATAGATATATTTTTTAGAAACCAACCACTTTTTTGGTATCAGGAGACTTCAAAACATCTGCAAAAATCTCGAAGTTGAAAATTTTCATGACACTACTTCCTTGTACTACGTATAAGAAAGTAAAGATCGTCGTCGAGATTTTTTAATGGAGAGCTGCAAGTAAAATATACTGCGTAGACCAAACCTGTAAAGCTGGGGAAAACGATGATTTTCATAATAATCCAGAAAGTTTTAAAACGACTAAATATTAGTTTGTTATAAAAAAGGTCTAGCTATGGGTAATTCTTTAAGCCCTCATTTAACGGAGGTTTTCATGACAGTTTGAGAATATAGTTAGCACCCGCTCTTTATTTCGAAAGTGCATAGATATGTAGATGATATAGTAGTTTTCATGGCACGCGCAGGTAATTAAGAAAGTTTTATGACTATCTAAATACAATTCATTCTAACATAAATTCACTTTGTAATAAGAAGGAAAGTTAGTTTCCTTGATTTAAGGTTATCTCATACAAATTATAGGTTTACGACATACATATTTCATAAATCCATATATACAAACACACCAATACATTCCTCTTCCCATCATCCAATTAATCATAAGTATGCCTCGTATTAATCTATGAATGTTAATAAATGTACACACAAATAAAGATCAGTTTGAGTTTGAATTAAACAGGATGTACACTACAGCCTTTAATAAGGGTTATGCTTAAGACATAATTAATAATATTCTGTTTGAAGAAATAGAAAACAATTTAATATTTATAATCTCTTTAATTTATTCTAAAATTACATATCAAAACTACATTAATTACAGCTGTATTACATGTATACAAAGTAGTCTATAAGCTGATATGTGTCACGAATATTTACAATAACAGTAATTTTTATGTACTTCATATTCAATAAGAAGGCAAAAATTTTATATTTTAGAATCTATGGAAATTAATAGGTATAATGAACTAGGCATAGCATTGAATTACCAACCAGATATATATCACCCCCCCTTTCTGTCGTTAAATTTGTAATTCTCATGTTGCATGCATAAAGCAGTGTACAACATTGCAGTTGTACTACAATAATTATTGTAATATGCGTATTGCAGTAGACTGCTACTTCTGGTTTACTGAGTTAGCTAAAAAAATTAATCAGCTCTTTTGAATAGGGTTACAAGCTTAAGTTTTGACTAAGGTGACGATAGGTTTAGCGATTTAGGCGCAATTGTGCCTCCAGACAGTCAGACACTTTTTATAAACTTTAATTATGAGATGCTTTCAAAACTGTTTTCGTCTTGCAGAGAGAACGAATACGTTTACAACTACAAAATGGAGAAATAGAAGGCCGAGTAGCAAAAACTGTGGATGAAGGTAAAAAATACTACTCTTTTCAAGGTATTCCATATGCAAAACCTCCACTAGGAGATTTAAGATTTGCGGTAAGTATAGTTATTATAAAATAAAATAATAAAAGCGACTCATTTCAAAATTACATAGTTGCCTTCCAAAAAATAAATTTTACATCATTTTATAACTTTCAAAATCACGTTAAATATTAAATAGTTAATAAAGAATAATTCTTACTCTTATATGTATATTATACTTTATTTTGTAAAATATAATTAATTTGATGTTTTTTTGAAGAGGTTGTTTTTATATACATTAATATAAAACTATTCAATGTCTTAAGGCACCTCAACCAGCTCCAAAATGGACTGGCACTCGAGACGCTACGAAACTTGCCAGCATCTGCATCGAAATATTTGGAGAACGCGGAAATGAAGATTGCTTATATCTTAATGTTTACACACCGGTACGTTAAACTATACAGTTGAGTTCATAGGTATTACCCAGATAAGTAAAAAAAGTTAGTGTCAATTTTAAGTTTCTATTGTCCTAGTTATTTTTATGATTTAATCTATATTTCTTTAGTTTTATTTGATTTTGGTCAATGGTAACCATCTTTACGATGGTCCAAAATGGAGAATATAATGTTGTCCATAATAACCATCACTTGGAAGACCGCACGAGATCCACAAGATCCTCACGGTCATATGACAGGTATAACTTTTCAAGTTTGAAGACAAATGTAACTACTTAACGAGATTGGCGAACGAAATGGAATTTGATATTATTGTACTTCAGGAAATTCATGTAGCATCAGTGGATCAACTGGTTTCAAGAGGAGAAATTTCTGGTTTTACTTTGGTTGACTACATTTTTAGTCCTGTCTATGGACCGGCAACTTATGTAAAATCAGACATATCAAATATCCAGATAATTGAAAGAAATACTATAAGTGACACTTATATTCTTACGATTAAAGTAGCCGAAATATTTATAATAAATATTTATAAACCACCAAATATTCGATGGCCAACAAATCTTAAAGTTAATTACAAACATCCTGCTGTTTTTGTAGGAGATTTCAATTGTCATCATGAAATGTGGGGATATTCTGAAAGCGATATGAATGAAATTTCCTTAATGACTTGGTGTGAGGCGAATAACTTACATCTGGTTTTTGATGCAAAAGATAGGAAGAGTTTTCATTCGGTTAGATGGAAAAAAGACTATAATTCCGATCTTTGTTTTGTTACATCTGATGATAAAAATAATTATTGCCTACAATACGGTGAGTTTTAAACGACTTTCCGCGAAGTCAACATTGTCTAGTTTTAATTCATGTTGGAATACAAATTCCGCTAGTTAAATCTACGGAAAAACCTCGGTGGCATTTTAAAAATACTGACTGGAATGAATTTAGGAGACAAGTTGATTCGAATCTTCGATGGATACCACCTTTACCTAAAAATTATATTAGGTTTATGGGTGTCATTAAAGGGGCAGCGAAGAGATCTATTCCAAGCGGTTTTCGTAAGGAATGCATTCCATGCTGGTCTGAAAGAACAAATGAATTATATAGAAATTTCAATGAAAATCCTAGTCCAGAAATTACTGATGAATTATTAACTTTATTAAATCAAGAAAGAAAGACTAAATGATCGCGTCATATGGAAGACATGAATTTCACACATTCTAGTCGCAGCAGTTGGAATCTATTAAGAAAACTAGGAGCGGCAACCCAAACTAGTATTTTAGAATCAAAAATCAGCGCTAATACCATAGCTCAAGATTAGTGGACGTCTTAAATATGATAAAGGTAAATAAAGTAGAAATCAAAAATATGAAGAAATTAATGCGTAAGAAAAGAAAATCTATTAATACAAAAAATGATGATCTTACAAAACCCTTTTCTATGGAGGAATTGGATATAGGGATAAAATTATTAATTATTCGAAGGCTGCTGGTGTTGATGGAATTTATCCAGAATTTATTAAACATCTAGGTCCATTAGGACGTAATTGGCTTTTACGTTTCTATAATAATATTTTAAATAATGGTATTGTTCCTACTCAATTTAAAAAGGCAAAAGTTGCAGCAGTTTTGAAGACAGGAAAGCCAGCAGATGTTGCTTCCAGTTATAGACCAATGTCATTCTTATCAGTATGTTACAAGATGTTAGAGAAATTATTTTATCTCAGAATTTCTCCAATTATGGAAAATATATTTCCCATAGAGCAAGCTGGTTTTAGACGAAATCGTAATTGCTGTGATCAAGTTTTAGCTTTAACAAATTATATAGAGAATGGTTTTCAAAAGAATTTGAAAACAGGAATTAGTTTCATTGATTTAACAGCTGTTTATGACACAGTTTGGTTAGACGAATTATTTTTAAAATTATATAATGTGTTGCCTAATGGTAATTTAATTAAACTTATGGATAATATGTTTACAAATCGTAAATTTAGAGTTTTTACCAATGGAGAAAGTAGTAAATTTAAAATATTATATAATGGTTTACCTCAAGGATCGGTATTATCCCCTCTTCTCTTTAAGTGATTTACCAGATACGACTTCTAGAAAATTCATTTACGCTGATGACATGGCAATTGCTTATCAACACAATAATTTCAATGAAATTGAAATTGATTTAAACGAAGATCTATTGATTCTGAGTGATTATTTTAGAAAATGGAGGTTATGTCCTAACCCATCTAAGTCAGAAGTTTCTTGTTTCCATCTTAAGAATAACGAAAAACATAAAAAACTTGTAGTATCTTTTAATGGTACCGTTCTAAGACATAATTTTAATCCAACATACGTAGGAGTTAGTCTGGATACATCGTTAACATATAAACAACATATTCATAAATTGCGTATGAAGATTAAAACAAGAAATAATATCTTACAGAAGTTGGCTGGTTCCAATTGGGGAGCTCGTGCAGGCATTTTACGTACGTCCGCTCTTGCATTGGTGTACTCTGCTGCTGAATATTGTAGTGCAGTTTGGATGAATATTCAGTTAAATTGTACACTTCGAATTATTACGGGCACAGTAAAATCTAGTCCACTTCCTTGGCTCAACGTCTTGGCTAACAGGTATCCTCATCATTTAAGAAGAAAATAGGTTTTAAAACGGTGTTGGGATAAATATCAAAATTTTTCTAATTTATATTAAATTACTCAAGATCTTCAGAACTTACCATCTTATAGATTGAAATCACGTAGTCCAATTTGGAAGGAAGACTTCCTAAATCAAACATTTTCGATTAATGACCTCTGGAAATCTATTTGGTTAGAATGTGAAGTGTTTAATAAACAATTAATAGATGATCCTTTGATTGAAGTTCCTGGCTTTACACAACCAAGAAAAATTTGGTGTAAGTTGAATCGTCCTAGGACGGGTCATGGAAGGTGCAATAACATGATATTCAAGTGGAATGTGATTGCGAGTCCAGCGTGTGATTGCGGGGCTGAGATTGAAACAGTTAAACATATTGTTGAAGAATGTCCTCTAGCTAAGTTTGAATTTGGATACACAGATAAGTTATATCCAAAATCCATACTGCTGTGGCGATGTAATTGTAGCTAATGTAAGAGAACTATTCTTAATTTTATTAAAATATTTTTCTAAATAGAATTATTTTATTGTAATTAACAATTAGAATAAATGCTGTAAGTGATAAATGGCGGTAACTTGGCAAAATAAGGAATAGATGAGCCTATGTATGATGATAACTTTAGATATGACTTATAAAGTATTGCTAATTTGGAGCTAGAATTCCTCAAAATTAGTAATTCATTTGAAATTCAAATTTCTCATGAATCTGCTATACTAGTAAATGAATATGTAGAAAATATATTGAAAGAACAGCAAGCACATCAACTTAATACAAAAATATAGTATATTACGGGTTAGACACCAGTATATGAATCGAACATTCAGAAAATTGCCTTCTAGCATATACTTACGTCTTCATCCCATGTCTTATCGACACTAACCTTCCAATTAGTCCTGTTTTATTTAGTTTATGTTCACCAAAATATAGCATTTTATTGCACAATAGTCTTGCATTTTGGAGATGACGTAAATGGGAAATACTTATGAACATCTGCAAATCTATAATCTCTTTTAGAAGGCAAAATTATTTTATTAATTTTAAATTTGTATTCAGTCCTTAGATAAGTCTTTACCAGTCATAGTGTGGATACATGGCGGAGCTTTTGTCTTCGTTATTACAGATTTCACCTTGAATGGTACAGATTTCTTTATGAACGAGGAAGTTATTGTCGTCACAATTAATTATCGATTGGGTGCATTCGGTAAGTGAGATGCAGTTAGTTTATAAGATTGTAAGACGCACTAGTTGTTGTAACTGCCAATCTCTTTACGGGGCAGGTCGGCTACGTGGTAAGATAGGCCAAGCACTGGAAGTACGATAATGTAGTGAGTTGGAATCGGAATGCCGGCAGATTGATTTAAATTATGTTCAAAGGTTCTGTCCTGCCTGAATGAAGTTAATGTGATTTTTAAAGATTTAATTTACCTTTAAATTAATTGACTCGATTTTTCTTTGCACCTAATCAATAATTTGAGAATATGTAATATAATCCGCTTTTTTCTGATCATGAAACTATTTTATTTCATCGATGAAATTTAGTAAAACGATTCAGACTTTAACTTTACTGAGTCGCCATTCTTGAGTACTGAATATATAAAATTAAATCAGACGCACCACACTTTTTTCAAATATTTTTCTTTAAATGTAAATTATAATGTCAACAGATATAATTTATAAAATAGCTATGTGACTCAAATGACGATAAAAAAGTTTAGTGCTCAAAACGTTAGTAAGTATATAAATAATAATAATAATAATAATAATAATAATAATAAACTTTATTGTTCAACGGGCAAAATCCATTTACAGGACAAAACAATAATTAAAGTCTAATACAGTGCAAGCAAAAATATCAGCATATTTCCAATAAAAAAAAACAAGTATTATACTAGCACGTAAACGAATACAAGCTGAATAATTAGTTAATATAGGCATATATTGTTAAAGTTCAATTATAGACTCTAACAATAATATTGTTAAGTATAAGAGTGGGGAGATATATATTTTATATTATTGGCGCCCAACGTGGGGCATTTGCGTTATAAAAAAGTATATCTCCCCACTCATATATTTAACAATATATCAAAATATATTACATAGTATTGTAACCATTAGGCAGCCTGACTCACTTAGATAATTAGTAACTGGATGAAATAACTAACAATTTTCATGGCAGCAGGCAAAGGATTAACTGTGGAAGGGGTCAGAATATAAAATATTTGCATTTCTGGTCATATGAGTTAACGGTGCAGTAACCATAACTTTCGTTCCAGCTCTGGCAACTAAAAACTTATCAGTCGAATGCGTTGCATACGTTGGCAGCAAAAAGTCCGCGGCCGACAGAAGGCAGGACGATCCAATTTCATTATTGATTAATTTTCTTAAATACCTCGCACTGGCTATCTTCCTTCTTGAAGTTAAGCTTATGAAATTATGGGTATTTAAGAGTGCATCATAATCAGTACCACGTGGTGGGTAAATGTCGCTCATTCTGAAAGATACATATTTTAGAAATCTCTTCTGCACTCTCTCCAAAGCTAGTTGCTGGTACAAGTATCAAGGGTACCATATTATTGATGCGTACTCCAATTTTGGACGAACCAGTGTTAAATAAATAAAGTTATAAGTTAAAATTGTTGTTGATATAAAATTTGAAGAATATTTCTACTTTGTCTAACGTTAAAAGCTATAAAAAATTTTTGTTTACAGAATAATATCTGAAAATTCTCTTTAGCATCATAACTAAAGATTTGCCAATTTGTAAATAATTACTAATTATCAATTACATTTTCTAACTGATTTTGATAACATCATATATTTTAGCAGTTTTTCATTTCATAGTATTTGTTGATAGTTGGAAGTTATGTATTGATTCTAAAACTGTTTATGATGAAATTATGGGGCAATTATTGGGCACCAGAGAGTAATTCCTGCCCTTGCAAGTAAGATTTTCTTATTTGAAATAAAATTAACGTCTTTTGATTTATGTTGGACTTTTTAAATAATCAAATATAAATATATATAGTATTTTCCAAATGTAGATTCTATGTTAATCATTCTAAGAGCACATCAACTTCCTTCATACACGCGGGGCTGGGTAGGCAAATTATGGTATAAGCTTTCCTACTTTGTTTTGCTTCCAGAGAGTAAAAAAATATTTATTAGTATGGTATGACATTTACAAAAGAAATGTGCAAGGTCATGCAAATGATTTCACAATACCGAGAAACGCCGATTCAATTTATTTAAATAATGTATGCCTCGAATATCTACGAAAAAAACTTGCAAAATATTTCTTACATACCACAAGAACCAATATCACATATATGAAAGGAAATATATAACTAAATAATTTCTAGTACAGTTTTGACGTAATTTTTTTCCCTGAATAATGTAAATAATGTAGTACGAGTACAATGACTAACATTTATTATTAATTCTCGTGTTTTAATCGAGAAGCAGGTTTAACAATTCTACTACTAATAAGGTTTTTCTTTTAATTAAAACATTTACCTCAACTAAGTAATAATTGCTTGTCTGAGTTTTGCATGTAACATGAGTTTATTGAAGTTTACACCAATTTTCTGCTTGTGTTGCATGATGGATGTTTCAAAAACGTTAAATTTTCGGTTTTTTTTTTAGTTTTTTACTAGTAACTCCTACACCATACTTATCTAACGTTATTCTTTTATAAATTGAAGTACACAAAATTTTGCATCGAATGAGTTTACAATTACGCAGCGTCTTTAAGAAGATATGCGAGTTCAATGAACGACAATTTTTCCCTTTTTTTTTTAAATCGTGTCTTGGATTTTCAAACCGTATTTTCGCAATGTAAAGTGTATCATATGAAATAAATAATATATTTGAATATTATATAGTATCAAATCTTGCGGCCGACCTTATATACGAACCAGTGCCGGATCTAGAAAATGTCTTAAGGGGGGCAAGTCAGCACCATGCCGCCTTTGTAGCTATTTTCACTATATAGGTAATGCAGTAATAAATTCCATTTTGCCGCCCTCCGGAGATGCCGCCCGGGGCAATTGCCCCCTTTTGACCCCCCCTCAATCCGGTATTGATACGAACACCGGTACAACAATTTTCAACAAAACGTCTTCTACTTTTTCATTCCTGCTGGCGAACCAAGAACCAGTCCCCCAAAGGACAGAATGAGATTAATGAGAATCGCCCAAAAGGGAAGAAGAGAGGGAACAGGTGCATTCTTCTTGCCCCCCTTGCGTCTTCCTTGTTACACCCAAGTCGCAATTTGAATTTGAAAAGTTATTCAGTTTTACGCCCGATCCTCACCGAGGAAAACGTAAATTGCCCATCTGTCAGACCAAATCGAAAATTCCAGTCTCGAAAGCATTATCGGAAGCAAGTTTGGTCAAGTGAAGTTTCCCAGGAAGAAAAGAGTCTTACCAGTTCTGAACAAATACGTGGAGTATATAAAAATTATGTTTCCGGGCGCAATCAGTCATAGTATTTCATGGCTATTTAGAATACCTTACAGAGCTGAGAACAAAATCTGCAGAACGTTTTAGATGGAACAAGTATATTGCAGCAAACGTTGAATTTGATGAAACAGTGTCAAAAATAAATTTCTCTCTAATGAAGAGAACAAAAAACGACTCATCTCAATGCTAATTCAGAAATTTGCTGATGAAAACATTGCTGTCGAACATGCTGCAGAGGCTGCCGACACAACCATTGCCAGAATGGCTATAAAAAAGCTACACTTTCTGAATGTGTGATTGTGATAGGAGAACACCTAGATCTTGTAGTAATTATTACTGCATTGGCTCCTAATAGCGATCGGTTGTTTTTGATAAAGCCTGAAAAATGAAAGTCCAAGACTGTCTTCTATTCCCCGAGACATTTCAAAATGTCAAACAATGTTAAAGAAAATACATTATTTCTTCACGCTTTCAGTGGATGCGATTCAACATCTGCCATTTTGAGATAGGGGAAGATGAAGTTGGCAAATCTTTTCGACAAAGCTGCGGAGGTAAAAAGAATTGTGAAAATATTGAAAACCGTGCACCGACTGCAGATGAAGTCGGTGCTGCCGGCAAGAAAGTAATTGCAGCTTTGCATGCCGATTCGTTTCTTCAATCTTCTGCTCTGAATGAAACACGCATTAAACTGTTCACCAAATCCTTAGTACAGGATACTTTCAACTTGGCTACTTTTCCTTCAGCTAAAGAAGTTGCTCGACTACACGCAACTACTACTACTCACATATGATGGACCCAGTTGAATGAGGATGGACGGTTACTAAGCATTTGCTACTCCCAATTACCGTCAACAGCCGAACAAGCCCCGCAGAAGCTGATTAATAATACTGCCTGCAAATGTTCGAGACACTCCTCATACGGTACAAGCAGTAAATTAGTGCAAACTTCAATAAAACCGTTTTACATGCAAAGAAGAGATCAAACCCGTTTCCAGTCTTTCGAGAATTAATTAGCCCACAAACCCTGTATTGCTTGGTCTATTTGTATTGCTTTCAGGAATATTTTTTTCATTTACTGATTTATTGATGATCTTGGGTAGCATTTCCGCATCGACAGAATTATTGAAAGCTTATATGTTTCGTTTTTTCTTCTGCTTACTAATAACAGAATTAATAATAAGTAACTAACACTTTTTGTACCTTTCAACACTAATGCCAGGATTCATGAGTACTGAAGATGACGTAATTCCTGGAAATTTCGGTTTGAAAGATCAAGTGATGGCGATCAACTGGGTACATGAAAATATTGCAGCATTCGGTGGAAATCCAAATAAAGTTACAGTGATGGGTCAAAGTGCTGGTTCTGTATCCGCATCTTATTTGGGGATGGTACCTCAATTGAAAGGTATATATTTTAGATATTTTTTTCAATACATTCTAAGATGGTTACTTGAAGTTGTTTATATTAAAGAGTGCGGATTTTAATTTTTCAAAATCTTGTAGGTAAATTATTTTATAAAAATTCAGACTTCTTTGTCTCTTCTCTAAAATGAACTGAATCAAAATTTGATTAATTTTGAAGTTAAAAATGTAGTTCTCAAAATGATTCACCAAATTCTTTTACAAATAATTACTTTGATAGCCATGTATACTACAAACAATATTTTTTGCATAATTTACTTTTACTTTACAATTAGCAATTCTTATGCACACGCTAGTGCTATTACTTTTGTCAATTTTATTGATCAACCATAGCTACAAAAGTACATGTTTCACATTTATTATTGCTTCATCTGTCAGCCAGAAAGAGAATTCGACAAAAATGGTGGTAGGTTGAATCTTGGTTAAAATAACTAAAAGAGAAAAAACATAAATTTAACTTAGAAATTTTGGGATGCTTATGTTTTATATCTCTAAATGTCTTGAGAAAGACTGAAAGCATATTTAAAAAATTATTGGAAAAGATGGCATAGTACATCGAAATATTCGATTGTCGTCAAATTTACTGATAGCATGACAAAGACAAGAATTTTCATCATGTGTTGGCTGCCATAGAATCATTAAAAAAATTCTATGCATTGCAAGTAAGGTGTAATTAAAATAGGTCATCTTCTAGTCCTTAGAATGCAAGAAATATTGCATCAGTTTATACAAAAAATGCAATTGGCAGATTTTTCGTAGATAAAAAACGTCCTGATACATGAAAACATGTTACCATTCTAGACATGGTTAAAAAACTTCATGATGAAAACTTCAATACTCGATTACGAGTCCCGCGCTTGGTCAGATGCTAACGTGCCGGCGTCATACCCGTGCGGCTCGGGATCGAATCTGCTCGGGGACATGAATTTATTTAATTTAAATTTCAATTTAATTGCAATTAAATACCTCTATATGATATATTTATCTTGTTCCCTTAGTCGACTCGAGTCGACATTACCCGAACGGGCGTTACATATCCGAGCATGACGGACAGTCTTGTTCAGTGCCTACAATCAGCGCAACGCGCCCAAAGAAGTTTACACTTCAAAAAGTCGTATAATGGCTTGAAAGAAAGTGTTATTCTATCACGCACAGATCGTATTGTTCGAGAAAAACCACATGTGTTACGCTTTTAGGTTGAGCCCCAGCCACAGGATATAGTCACTTCAAATTTCCACTTATTCTCAAAACTCAAGTCGTTTAATTTTTCAGGTAAAATACACGGCATTATTCAAGAGAGCGGATCCTCCATAAATCCATTTAGCTTGGGACGATACCAAAGAACCGGAGCGTTTGTTCTTAGCACTGCGATGGGATTACAAACATCAGACTCAAAGCTAATCCTAGAGCATCTGAGGAAAGCAGATGCCTTGGCATTGAGGAACGCATCTCTAGCCACATATATAGATGTAAGTAAATTTTAATCAGTTTTGATTTCCGGTACTTGGAATGGGAATTTCACTAACTTGCTATACACTTATTAGATTAATCTGCTGTTTGATGTGCAATATATTTAGCGCAACATCTCCCATTTGTGTTCACTCTATAAACTGTAATACTGATTCCACCACTAAATCTTGTCTTACTTGTTATTTCTAAAATCAGCATTTCTATTAACTCCGTTCACTCATCTGGGCCACGTCAGGCCTGTATTTTATTGTTTATTTCTAAATTTGTTATTCATTAAACAATATAAATTTATCCTTTTCTATTTTTCCATATAATTCTAGTTCTGTCTATTGTCACTTCCAGTAATCTAAATGAATTTTGTAGTTATGCTCCCTTTACATTTATGTCCATTTCTTCTGTAGTCCTCATATGCCTTATGACCTTGGATTATAATATAGAAGTAGTAAAGCTCTATTACTGACAGAAGTTTCCTATTAGTAATTGAGGAAAAGTAGCATCAATAAAAATTCACGACTGATTGATTTTAATTCCATGGAAGGTCTCTATGCTATTGCAGAAATCACTTTTATAATATAGTTCATATATACTATAAACAGCACCGTGCTTAAAGCTCCTCTTTTTCTTAGTCTCTCGTTGATATGGAACATTTTTACATTAATAAAATGTTTTTTGTGTATAAACTTCGTAATATTCTTATAGGTTCAATATTGACGCCTCTTAGATTCAAATATTTTTATAGTTCTATACCCGGAATCCTATCGAAAGCCTTCTCTAAATCCACAAATGCAAAATACATGTTATATGATTGTTTTCCTTTTTTTTTGATACTACTTATTTTAGAGTAAACATATCTTCTTCTTCGTACGACTAGGATTTCTCCTGTTTGTCAACCTCTTATTCGGTTTCGGTTGTTGTTTTCTGTAAATGTCATATTCTTCTTTGACAGTTTTTATAACCAATTTTTTTAAAAATTTTGATGTTTCTATTTTTTTTTACTATCTGTCTGGCTAATATTTTTTCTGCTGTTGTATATTTTATTACTTTACTATATCATTTATCAAATCCGTTATTGCTGAAACTTATTTTAGCTTGTACTTGGCATGGGTCCATTCACCGCCTTGCTTTATACCCCTGGATTAGAACCTAGAAGCAGCCGCGATTCATTATTGACAGAATTTCCCTATGAGCAATTGAGGCAAGGCAACATCAACAAAATTCCACGGCTGATTGGTCTTACTTCCATGGAAGGCCTTTACATGATTGATACAGGTAATAACTAAAAAAAATAATTGAAGAGGGACACACTTGTTCAACCTCCATGACAAATAATAATAAAAATAAAACACTGATTTTAAAGTTTTAAAATTTTAATTATAGTAAACCACTATAACGTTGTTTCGTCGCACTGCGACTTCATCAGGTGGATGAATAATGACGAATTTACATTAGTGCGAGGCATTATATAGGTACTAGACAAACATTACAAATTTAAGGACAAAAGTGGGGAGTAACATAGGTTGGTTTGATCATTTAACGCTAACCCTAATTTTGTAATTCTAAGAATTTCCAATGATTCAAGGAGATCAAGTTTTTTACTTTTATCTTGGATACGTAGTATTTTAAAATTATTATTAAAAGTATGTTTATATTCTAAACAATGGTTCGCAAATGTAGAATCAGCTTTTTTATCCCGGTAACTTCTATTATGTTCGGACACTCTCTGGGCAAAGGATCTTCCAGTTTGGACAATATAAGACATATTACAATCACAAGTTAACTTGTATACCCTCGAGTTTGATTTTTTGTCTGTTTTGTCCTTATTGTTTTTTAAAAAACCCAAAATATAAATTAGCTGCTTATGAATCAATGATACATAGACTAGTGAATACGCCACTTCATAAAACTAACTCTAATACAGAATTAGATAGAATATACACTATTGCTAGAAATAATGGCTATACTAAAGATATGATCAATAATATCCTTCGAAACAAACAAATAGTACATACCCGTTCTTTAATCTAGCCTAAAATGTATAGTAAAAATTCAGTACATTATTCTACCCTTACGTATATTGGTAAACCTTCAGACAAAAAATCATACTCGGGGGTATATAAGTTAACTTGTGATTGTAACATGTCTTATATTGGCCAAACTGGAAGATCCTTTGTCCAGAGAGTGTCCGAACATAATAGAAGTTACCGGGATAAAAAAGCTGATTCTACATTTGCGAACCATTGTTTAGAATATAAATATACTTTTAATAACAATTTTAAAATACTACGTATCCAAGATAAAAGTAAAAAACTTGATCTCCTTGAATCATTGGAAATTCTTAGAATTACAAAATTATGGTTAGCGTTAAATGATCAAACCAACCTATGTCACTCCCCACTTTCGTCCTTAAATTTGTAATGGTTGACTAGTATATAATTTCTCGCACTAATGTATGTAAATTCGTCACTATTCATTATTCATCCACCTTATGAAGTCGCTGTTCGACAAAACAACGTTGTAGTGGTTTACTATAATTAAAATTTTGAAACTTTAAAATCAGCGTTTTATTTTTATTATTACAGGTAATAACATTAAACTTTTCATAATATACATATAATAGTTAACAATTTAAATAATAGAACTCTGAGTTGAAACAATATGTAATAACTTTTATAATCTAACAAATTGATTCAAAATACATTAATCGAGCGAAAAATTATACATCGTGTCCAAACTTAAATGTTCAGCATTTCTTAGTATTGAAGAATAAAGTTTGTTAAATTAGCAAGGTGTTGATATTTCTAGTTTTAATTGATATTGTGAAAACAGAAAAATAATTGAACTTTTGATTTCCGGGATATTCATACAAACAGCATTCAAAATATAATATTGAAGTCCAAGTTTCCTGATATCAAAAAAGTGGTTCTTGAAAAATCTCTTTCTCTTACCCTCTGACCAAAGGGCTAAAAGTTATCAATAGAAAACTTTAGATTTAAAAGTATAATTTTCCTCCTGAGATCTGTGATAGATTTTCAAAAAATCGGAAGACCGGTAGTAGTAGTTAACTTCAGGGACAAAATCAAATTTCAACAGAATATTCTCAGCTACTTCTAAGTTTAAAAAAAATCTAAAGAATACAAATGTACCAAAAAGTAGATTTGAGAAATATTTAATAAAAAAAGTTTTTCGAAATTTCTACCGGAAGTAAGTCCTTTACGCTTATCGAAATATAGTTTTTTTGTAAATATTTTGCGAATTACGTTTTCTGAACAGATTTAGATTATGAAGGTATTTACGGCTTCATTTTAAATAATTTTGGTATTAAAAAATTTCAAAATTCAAACCGAACTTTAATAACAATAATGTACTGTCCCAATCAGCAAAAACATAATTTTAGAGAAGGATGAAAATATATATTTGCTAATATAGGACAAGTATGCATATAGTGATTTTGCTACTATGGGTACTGACTAGGCGAAGTTTAGCTGTGGCCACTCCTACACTTAAGCTAGTGAGCATAGAAAAATTAAAACACATTCAATAAAATCATACAAATACACAATACGAACAATATTCAAAAACAAAACAAAACATAATAAGGAACAAAATTCCATTAATTTCAGTGAAGTATATAAATGTAAAAAAAATGGGGTGTGCGTATGTACGTTCGAAATGTGTATACAAAAGTTGTTACAAATTAATTTTTAAATTCTTTATCTTCTTAATAAAGTAAACCTCTGAGTAAAAGTGTTACTTCCGGCTGGAATTTTGAACTTTTTTTTATACAAGAATTGTTTCAAATGCTTTTGTGTCCTTAATAAATCTTTACATATAGCAGAATTTGCGAGATATTTGCCAAAAACTGGTATTTGATAGGAGTAGAAGTATTACTTCCGCTCCAAATTCTAAATTTATTTTGAAAAACATTTTTCCAAATCTAGCTCTAAATATTTTTGCACTCATAATAAATCTATATAGAACGTATGATGTGCGATATATTTGCAGAAACTGCTATTCGGTAAGAGAAAAAGTGTTTTGATTTTTTTTTATAAACAAAAATTGTTCCAGTTCTTGCTCCAAATATTTTTGTAATCTAGATAAATTTGTACAGGAAAAATGTTTTTCGCTAAAACCTGTTTTCGGTAGGAATTTCGAAAGACGTTTTTATAAAATCTTTCTAAAATTTACTTCTTAGTACTTTTGTATTCTTCAGCAATTTGTCTAAAAATAGTAGTTGACGAGACATTAGTAAATTTTGATTTTTTTACTGAAGTAAAAACTACTACCGATCTACCGATATAGCATTTGGTATTGACAGCTGTAGCCGCCTTGCCTCTATCGGCTACACATACACACATACAGAGAGAGATAGATACACATACACAAAGAGAGAGAGAGAGGAAAGAGAGAAAAGAAAGAAAGGTGATGGAGAGAAGGAGTGAGAGGGAGGGAGAGAGAGATGTTTGCAAATACCACTTTTTCGGTATCAGAGAATTTCAAAACGTGACGTCAGCAAAAATCTCGAAGTCGAAAATTTTCATCACAGAACTTCCTTATTCTACGTATAAGAAAGTAAAAAAAAGAGGTGCGGGCACCACACCACTGTCTTATATATTATGTATGTGCGTTCCGAATTCATCCTCTTAATAAACATGTGGAGTAGAGGTGTAGAAGTCTGACATTTACATACAAAATAAATAGTTGTTCGTAGGTATATATCTGCATAGAATACACAACTTGCGAGATAATTGCAAAAAAATTTAATTTGAGAAGAGTAGAAGTACGGTACTACTTCTTTGTTTTTGTTGTTGTAATACAGTATATTATTATTAGAGACCCGACACGAGGGGCCGATGAATCATCACCCACGGGCGCACTATTGAAATTTTGTATTTTGTTTTTAATTTTATTTATATAATTGGATAACAATTGAGTGGTGATATATAAAATACATTCATTTTGTAGTTCAAGTCGAGTAAAGGAGTATTAATATTCACTAGAAATATTTTCTCAAGGTTCTCTTCTGTTAGAATTGTTCTCTTTGATTGAAATACATCCTTGTGGACAGAAAACGTCCTTTATACATAGCAACTGGTTAAGTGCATACTGGAAATATTCTTTTATTTCAGAGTATTTAGCAGTTAGATTTTGTGTCATTGTCCCTATACACAATTGCCGCAACGTTATTAAATCTGGATTTCGATAAAAACTGCGTCTAACTTTTGCCGAAGGCCACATCGGAAGTCACTTGGAATACTTTTGAAATTATTAATAGCCTCATCTAATGTGGTTAATCCATCTTTTAATTTGATATACATGATTAGTTTAGGAAAATTTCCAAAGTGTTCCTAAAGGAAGTGATTTTTTAAATTTGGGATTTGTGTTAGTTCCTAGCACTCAAAAATACTTCGAGCATCGTCATTTAAACATGTAACGAAATTTTGTAAACTATCGAAATTCTCTGCATAAAAACTAGTAGCTTCCAACCATGTTCCCCATCTAGTTATTGCTGGCGAGCGAGGCAGTGACAAAGATGAAAGGTTTTCCCTGTCAAGAGTTACTTCTTCAAAACCTTTTTAAAAGCGGTTACAAGTCTATCAATTTCCTGATAGGTGTCTCTGATATATTCACAGATTCTGTGGAGAGCATGCTACACAAGTAATGTGGAGGATATAAGGATATGTTTTCTTTAATAGTTTGCCTGTTTTTAACATATATGCTGCACTTTCACTAACGAATAAAAGTGTTTTTTCGTTGTACCTGTCGTCCGAATGAAGCATTTTGTGCAAATTCTCGTCAATGGTTTTAGCAACTGTTTCCGCATCAACTGTATTTATAAGTTTAGATGCTATTACATATGCGCTATATGGAATAGTTGGATGTAGTACACCAGCTACAACATTTACCACGCAGCGTCTTAATATATCGACAGTTTAGTCGGCACTTATCCATATGTACTGATTTGAAAGATGCATTCTACCGCTTTCGTGAAGTACTTAATATTTGCGTAAGGTGGATTCATCAGGAACATCGACCACTATATTTTTGGAGAAATGTTTTCGAAGTGGGATTATCAAGTTTATTTAATGGGATATTAGCCGCCATTAAAGTTTCACAGAGTTCTTCGTTAAAATTGTCAGCTTTCAACGGGTCCAATTTCGGTGTATATTTTAGCGATGTTAAGTGACGTAGTACGTGCGATTTTTTGGACATTCTGTAACGATATTTTACAGACTTTGCAATAAATTTCGGAATAACTGACAATGGACATAAAATCAGTATGACACTTAATCCAATTCGCCATTATTTCACGATGCCATTCTCGACGTTCTTCCATATCATATCTGAGTAACAAAAGTTATTACTTGGAGAAATCCCTAATTGAAATAAATTAATTGATCAGAGACTATGCTCGTTGCAGCGTCTCCAATCAATCAATATTTTCTCCCGAAACACTCAATTAATTAGTGACTATGCTCGTCGCGGCGTTCTACTAATTCAGGGTGCATGAGGATTTGTGTAAATCAGAACATGCACTTACCTTTAATAAATTATTAATCGCTTATGATTATTAATAATATTTTCAGATGTTAAGCTCGAAGTAGAACCGTTGATGTTATTATATATGTGCCCAGCCTGTATATCTAGCTCAGAGCTTGAGATTACTAAAAGATGTTAACTAATGCCCGTTTGCGCCACCCATTTTATAATAATCAAGGCAGAGTCACTGTTGTTACAGTATTGTACAATAAAAATGGGAAATATTGCACTAAACTGATAGGCCTGCCTCAAAGGAAACACAAAAGTAATTAAAACAATAACAATTTATTAAATAAAAAAAAGAGAAATGTGAAATAGAAAATTTAGTACAGTAAAGATAATAATTATAAAATCGAAATATTGACTTCACAAAGTATTAGAGCACAAATATGAATGAATGATTATTAAATAAACAAATAAAATTAACTTTTGTTATCGTTGAAAATTACTAAATTTACACAAAATTTATCTGAGACTAATAATTGTAGTTCGTTGTAAAACAAAGAAGCACTGAATTTTAGAGAGACGGTACATCAATAAAAGCAAACAATAGGAACAAATGATCTAAATTCGGTGCATCTATTAACCTAATAATATTCATAAACTAACTAAATAAACCAGAAACTACTTGATTAAATATATCAAACAGAATAAACTGACGAAGTGTACAAAAAAAAGAAATAAAAATAATGAGTATTCTAACAGAAGATTTAATGAACATATATAAATATGTATACCATAGTCGTCAAATTTTAATTTCGGTTTGCACTTCTATCATATGCAGAAGATGACCTTATGATATGCAGCGATGCCTGCTTGCTAACAGTGGTGGGAGAGCAACGCAGTGGCGGGGGACCCCCACGCCTTACATTTCATAGCAAACGTTTGTCGAGTGTGGCAGCCTCGCTTATGTTTATCTTTAGTTTATTTCGTCGCCCTCTTTTCCTCTTTCTACTTTCGTATCAGATATTAAAATATGTCGACCTCGGTAGATAAACACAAAAAAGACTCTTGATGTACGTGCTTTGTTGTACTCGGTTAATATTTTACGTTATTATATAAAAAGAAATTACTGACAACTTGGTAGTTAATTAATTTCGCGGCACTACAAAAGGTTGATAATGTAAATACCTGGCCGGTGGAGTTTGTAGTACTCGCAAGGAATTCAGAGTTCCAACGGATGGCCCACAAATGCCGGTTTGATCAGTGTACTGTGGACGAGCTAGCGGATTATTCTCCGTGAATTGGAAGACATTAAATGCTCCATAATTACTTTACTTTAGAAAGAGACAAATCGCATAACAGCGTATCTTTACTTTAGGATATTTAGACGTAGATCTATTATGGATATATATTGTCACCGGAACCTAACGGACTTCGACAAAGAGGACCGGTATTTATAACTGTTTCACTATCACTTACTGTGACGTATCGTACTATTTTTAATTTAATGTAGTAATAATGAATGATGTACTAATAATCAATAATTTTGGACGTGCTTAGCCCTTTTAAAGACTCGGAGGTGGGAGAAGAATATTCTAGAGAACTATAGGCGTCAATCAGACGAATCACGTTACCAGAAAATACATAATACGCAATTCCTGCACCCAAGGAACTGTGAGAACTATGTAGATAACTTTAGACGGACCAAAAAAAAAGCATACGTCGCCAATCTTAAATTTGAACAAGGAGTCCTTCATAAACTAAATATTTTAAATCGAATATTTATATGCGAGGCAGATTTTAATGTCGAAAATTTTAAGGCGTACTTTATTAAAAATTTAAAATATAATTTGAATAAGTCTGATCTAGAAATATTTAACAAGTAATATACAGGGGTGAATGAATTAAATGTTGAACGCGTCCTTTTAAACGTAACAAAGAAACATAAACAAATTTCTAGAACTAAATAAATTATAACTAAAAATGTATTCGTATGTTATTGACACTTAACGAAATCCAATGCACACTTACGTCAAGATAATTGGAGAACTAGACACAATGAAACGCTATTAAACAGGAACATTACGAAGTATGTAATTAACAGTCAAAACAATGAAAAAACGAAACTAACTTTCCGTACTTTATTTATCTTACGAAATATAAGGTAAACAGCATAAATTTTAAAAACTCGTCACCCTTCTACCTACGCCGATGAAGAAAGGAAATTAACAGTAAAATCGACTTTTTTGCTGTCTGTTTTCTGGACGAAAACAGATGTGCAGTTCACCCTATCAATACTACTATTCAGTAACTGCGTGATGTTATACATTATTTTTGTTTGTATGTCCTAATTTCGGCCTTGTACGTCCCGTGTATAATTATTATTATGGCCATGAGATCATACAATGTTTTATTATTGCGTGCACTACTAATCATACCATAACATAAATATATGTTAAAACATATTGTAAGTTATGTACTAAACATTCAAAATTTTTTGGACGAAAGTTTACAAATATTGAATGTTAAGATTAAGTGAAATGAATAGGGCATTTTTTGGAATTATGCTTTTTTTGTATTAGTCTTTTCTTCGCCATTTTTAGCATTATGCATTTTACAACTGAAAAAAACAAAGTAATATATTAATCTGGTATTTTTTTAGAATTTGGAGCCAGGCCCAGCCTATACAACAATTACGATCAAAATATCAGAAGATATATACCAGTGGACATGAATACTCGCGATGAACATGTGGGTCAGTTAATTAAGCATTACTACATGAATGACAAGCCATTCCTTAGTAATCTTACTAACGCAGTTCACGTAAGTAAAGATAGTTGTTAAATTAAAAAGAAAAACATCGGGCAACAAAATATGATAATGAACTATCAGCAATAGAAAAGCGTACACGTTTTTAACGTTTTTTTTTTGTTCATTTCACAGTTCGCCACGGAAGACCAATTTGTGAGAGGTATACTGAAAGATGCCAGTCTGGTTTCTAAACATACAACCACGTACCTGTATCAATTTTCATATGAAGGCAGGTTGGGTAATCCCAACAGAAAACTGAGAGGTAAGTCGTATTTTTTAGATGAAGTATTTGACACATTCATTTCTATCGATTCATAACAATATTTTCTAGGCGTCAGTCATGGAGAAGAAGTGGAGTATTTGTTTCATAGCTCAGCTCACGGACAAGTGTCAGAAGATGATAGAAAAACTAGGAAAAAATTGGTCAAAATGTGGAGTAATTTTGCCAAATATGGGTAAGGATATACTTCTTTAAATTCATACACGAAGTAATTTATTAAAATTCCATGTCTATGATTTATGACAGAAACATGATTTTAAATTATAATCTCCCTGTTTAACACTGATAGTTAATTATTATTATTATTATTCAAAGACTATCACAAGAAGTGCAGGTATGGATAGATCACATCAAGGAACTATTACTTAACCGGGAAGTGTAAGAAGCAGAACAATAAAAGAGTAAGATGGGACTGGTGAAAGAGGCATAACCGTTATACCACATAAGAAGAGATAGAGAAGACCCCCATGGAAAAATTTGTAAAGTACCGGATAAAGATGTAATTCACATTGAACTTATTAAATGTGGAGGCAATGACCTCAGAGAACGAAAACGCTATCTGATTATAAAACGTTGGAAAAAGGAATGATGCTAAAGGATAGAGTTATAATGGAAGTGATAACGATTCATAAGAAAAGAGACCAACAAATATGTGGAAATTGCACAGAAATAAAACTTCTTAATATTGCTTACAAATATTATCTACTCTAAAAAATACTACTAAAAAAGTAATGGAAGAGTGGAAATACGAAAGGGAAAAAACGCAGCCTTTAAGAAATGAAGCTATTGCTATAGAAAGGTTATAATAACTGCTTTGTTGTGTGTCGTGATAAAAGTTCTAAGTGACATGAATGCGTATGCAATGTTGATTAGTTTCCAAAGATACTGTTATTAGACGCTACAAATTTCAATAGAAAGGTGGTATGTGTCACGTGTTATTAGTGACGTACGAGCGAAAGTGGATCATTTTGAGAATCACAAATACGATTTAAATTTAGTTGACAATTATATGAAAGTCATAAATGTAAAATAAAACCTGCAAAAGCTGTACTGGGAAAAAGAAATCATAACCTTCAATGTGGAAGCCTACTTTTAACCTTTTATTGTATCATGTAGGTATAATTTTGATTGCAATGCGATTAGTTATGAGAGAAGTGAAGCAATTTTCTGGGAGTTTTATAGGTAGGACAACAAAGCTTAAAGAACTACCAGACCAAATCAAACTATCAATAGGACACATTATCTTGTCTCGTAAAGTACATGTTGCCATTACTAAGAAAACACACGCAATCGCTCGAAAGAAAGTGCTATTCCAGCATGGCAATCAGCATCACACATCAGTCCCATTGTTCGAGAAAAACTGGATGAATTACGAATACAGGTTGGGTCTCAACTACCCCAACCACCTGATCGAGCCAAGTCAGACTTCCACTTATTCCCAAAACTGAAACTGTTTCTTGCCGGAAGGAAATTTAATACAGATTAGGAAGTTAATGTCGAAGTGGAACAGTATTCTGACGACCGAGATGTTGATGATTATAAAACTGGTACAAAGTAGAGTGTAAGGTCGCATTCAGCAGACACAACAGTTGCGCAACTGTTTAGTGGTGGGATTCAGATGATGTACGCTCACTCTGAACAAGTGGAGTGGTCGCAAATTCTACGTTCACTTAGTGAGCGTATTCTGTCCATATAACTATTAAAGAGATATAATGCTTCTTAGCTATTCTTTACATGTACAAAGAGTCTGGCAATCAAAGTGAAACAAAATATATATCTGCATCTCACTTTCTGAGACTATCCATTTGTGCGCATGAACTTCGTAGCCAATCCCAGAACGAGGCGAAAGGCGCTAAGATTTTGGTTTTTGGGGTGTTTAACATTTTGATAGATATTATGTTTGCCGGTCACCTACGACATACGCAATTGCCTCACTTTGTGAAATTTTATACAAATGAAAATTATTTATCGTTTTATCGTTTGAATAGTCTCAAGAATTCTATTTTATTTTATATAATGTGATTCTACCGTAAGCTGTTTTATGTATGACATATATTACGAAATTTTTATCAAAGGAACATTTGTAAAAAGGATTCTGATCCAATATAAATATGAAAGCAAGATTTTTTAGGTTGAAGTTGATACAGAGATTTATTTTGTATCCATTATTACCATTCAAATTCAATGGTGTAGTAATAAAACGTTAATTTAATTATGTAAATATGTCACCTGAATCAAAATTAATACTCACCTTAAAAGATCAACCACTCCAATAGATAGAAAATTATATGTGTGGTTAATAAAAGATTTTTCATAACTGGGGGAAAAACAAGTTGATATGTAACATAAGAAATTAAGAAATTAACTGAAAAAAATCAATTTCTTTATTTACTCACATTATTTACCTAATATACTATATTATATTTATTACAATAGAGCAAATTCTTTTACAAATTTCGAAGCTATTTACAACAATATTTTAACTAATAATATATGACGAATGCTGATGCTGAATGTGTGATGCCAGTAAAAGTTACGTTTTCATTTTCTTTATTTTGGGGTGACGAATTACCGGAACAGCACCAGGTTTTAATTTCAAATATCCACCGAGTTGCTTCGGAACATAATTGGTGAAATCCGCCGAAGTAAAATGATTTGAACACAGAACAATTCTCGATACATCATCGGTGTCTGCTAAATTACAGAAACGCAACCATTTTATACGCGTTAACTCATCATTTGGAAACCTACAATAGATATTGTACAAAACTTTATAATAGCTGAGAAACATTATACATACTTATGAAAACTATATTCAACTTTTGCATTACGCAGTTGTTTATTATCGCACATGTAGCAGGATCTCGAGTAACTTGACTTCGACATACCTAACACAAAACGCTTAATAACTTTCAGCTAAACGTAAACACCTAAACACGTTTTCTCTTTTCTCTAAATTTTTACGGTTATGTATGTCTTCGTTGTTTGTATGCGTTCGTTTGACGTTCATTGGTTCTACCCACTGTCGGCTGTCGCATGCGCACTCAACCGATATCTCAAAGAGTAGCGTAGCAATATGTTTTCTATCTCATGATGGTAGCCAGAAGAACTGGCGGAAAGTCGCATTATATCTAGTAGTATTTATATGATTCTGTCCACATGCGCCATTAACGCATTCCAATTACCAACGTAACACACAATTTTGAAGAAAGTTACTACAAAAGTAACATAAGCAAATTAAAGGTATTGTGCATAAATAAATGTATTATAATATTGAAGTTAACACAGTATTTCAATCGGGGTTGGAAAAACCGATACTTACGCTAAAACTACGCCGAAACTTAATGCAGAAAACATTTATTATTATTGTTTATTCGGTTTAATCTGTATAATTCTAGCATATGGTAGCAGTGAAAAGTACGTAGATGGTGATCAAATAAAGGTCAACGATCCTCAACAGCGAACTCTCAGCTGTTGTCAAGTGTACAGTTGGAGCGGGAACGGTTCCCGATCCGTCTGCTGAATGCGACCAATGATAAGGCTGTGTTCTCAGATTGAAAGAATTCCGATTTTAAGTAGGGGCGTCGTGTATTTCTCTAATTTTTGTACACCGACATATGGTTTGGTGGTCATGCTAATCGCAGGTGGTGTGAAAGAGATAAAACATTTATGTTAAGTTGCAACCGTAAGGCATTCTGATTTATGTGTGCACCGTGCGTGTGATTTGTTGACTCGTCACTAGGCATGTGTCATTTAAATCAACGTGAACTGTGAATGGGAATCTTAAAACTCTTATCTATGTGTCTTTATTAAAGTTCACAAAACCGACAAATCTCGTCTGGTGAAACGCCGCCTGCTCGTCGAAACTGTACCTTCTTATCTTTCAATTTAAAATTTCTCCAACAATCATTCTTGCAGTGTTTATTTTATTTTCCAAATAACAGGTTTAATTGTAAAAATGTTTGCTCCACTCTTTCAAGGACGGAGTTAAAGTATTTTTAAATTATGAAAGTGTCGTTAATATAAGACTATTTTTTTAAATTTTTTTCTACACATATTTTTGGAAAAAGGACTACGCTGTCATATTTCTTTTATTTTTTAAAAATAACATAAAAATAATTGATTAAATATTTAAAAAAATAAAGTCAGGATTTGGAAGAAAATGATTGAGGTAGTGGGTACTCCCCCTTAAAATGGAATATGTTGAAAAATTCAAAAAGCATTTTCTTATTTATAGTATCTTCTTCCCACAAATTATTCTTGTATAAATAATCACTAATATGATTCATTGTCAACTTACAAACATTTTGCATTTCCATGTTTGAATTCAAATATCCTTATTTTCATATTTAAGTACATTGTCAAATTTTAAAAATGTTTTATATGATTTTGAAATGTATTTTGTTGCATTAAATTTGATTTCAGATTATTATAAGATTTTTCTAGATTGCAACATATTTATTTTGTTTACCATTTTTAATAATATATAAATAACCAGCGAGATTGATTTCTACATACTGGACTTGAATCACGCACGTATACCCACATATATTGCTCTGAAATTAGAAGAATATGTGAATTGTATGAACTCTTAAGTTCAATTGTACTTTCTTCAGTTCACAATATATTTACATAAACAAGGCTAAATCATAATATTCAGAAAATAAATAACAGCAAAAAGCAAAACGGAGATGCCATGTTATAGGAATGTTAATATGTGCCTTTTTGATATCTATTTATAGTCATCAAGTTGTGTCCTAATTTTAGTAATTGAAAGTAATTTTCTAATATTAAGAACATGACTTGAAGCAAATAGATAGGCTATGGGGCTTCTGGAACAAAATCCCATGAGGTTTACACAGGGGATCTAAAATTACTTTTTGTCCCCACCAAGGGAGGTACTCCTCACCCACAACTTGTTTCTATAACGTCACGCACACGTGACCGAAAGCAACGTCCCCATTGGCCAACCCAAACCATAGACTAAAAGGTTCAAACCCCACATAACCACGGGCACTCCCACATGTGACGTCACGTGATCAAACCCAGCGCCCCCATTGTTCCCCATAACCGCAGAGGCGTCACTCCCCACCCGGCCACAGATACAATATGGCCGACTTGTTATTGTTTTTATCTCCGGCCACATTATTGGGGGTACGTGCAAGCGGTATTCCAAATTGCTGGTGTGCTCGTATGTGTCCGGGTGCGGAGTGACGCCTCTGCGGTTAGGGGGAACAATGGGGGTGCTGGGTTTGATCACGTGACGTCACATGTGGGAGTGCTCGTGGTTATGTGGGGTTTGTACCTTTTAGTCTATGGTTTGGGTTGGCCAATGGGGACGTTGCTTTCGGTCACGTGTGCGTGACGTCATAGAAACAAGGTGTGGGTGAGGAGTACCCCCCTTGGTGGGGAATCAAAGTCTAGGCGAGGGGTACCCCCCTTGGCTGGGACAAAAAGTAATTTTAGACCCTCTGTGTAAACCTTATGGGATTTTGTTCCAGAAGCCCCATGGCCTATCTACTGAATCAATTTTTATTTGAAACATTTCTTAATACTTTCAATAAAAATAGGTATAGAGGAAATTATTTCAGCCCAGACAAATTGCATAATAATGTTTTGCTTTTGTTTCAATAGAAACCCAACACCACATAAAGAACAACTGTTGGACAATAAAATATGGTTGCCGATAAATCCAAACAGTAATGATGTTGATTACATGGATATAAGATTTAAACTGGTGCCCTCCCAAAATCCTCATCAAAAGGATGTCGACTTTTGGGATAATCTATATGAGAAGTACGGGAATCCGCCTTTTGATACCTATTAAATAATAAATAATTACATTTATATATTGTATAACTATCTATATACTTATATACATATCACTATATTCTAATATCCACAATGAAATATATTGAATTAAATTGTCTATTTTGTTACACACCTGCTGCAAATCCACAAAATTTGTGTTTGTCAACACAAGTTTAGTCAAATTACAATGGATATATTTTAATGATTATACTATATTTCACAAGACGAATTAAAGTATACGGTGCGTTTCAAAAGTCTGGAACTATTAAAATAAAATTCTAACAACCAGCTTTTGAGAAAAACCCTCGGACAGGTCAACTTTAGTTTTAAAAACACATCATTTTGTATCAATTAAATTCTTCGATCGCCTTTTGTTTTTGATTATGATGTCATCTATTTTTTTTTAAACTGCAACGCAACTATAAAAAATAAATAAATATTTTTTTTACGATTTCGTGTTTATTCTACTGCAGAAACGGGCAAGTTAGCCGTTATCATAAATAAACTAAATGAGATGTTCAAACTGATTCCCATTTACTTCTTGGCAATATCCCAGGCGATATTCGAAATCTTGTAGAACATTCCGGAGGGTTTCTGGACGAATTTCTCTAATTTCGGCCCGAATTCTGTTCTTTAAATCGTCAACTGTAACTGGCCGATTGAAGTAAACCTTGCTTTTCAGGTAGCCCCACAAAAAGAAATCGAGTGGGGTAAGATCGGGGGACCGTGCAGGCCACTCAATGTCCCCCTTCTACCAATCCAACGATTGGGAAAAACTTGATTAAAATAATTTCGCACATCTAACGAAAAATGTGGAGACGCTCCATCTTGTTGATACCATAAGTTATTATTTGGCAAGTCTGGATCTTCTTCATTGGGATAAAGTATCACCAGACCGGGTGTCAGGTCGTCCCTCAAGTATTTAGCACTCGTCAACGTCCCTTCTATGAAAAATGGTCCCAAAATTCGATCTTCAACAATTCCCGCCCAAACATTATCTTTTTGTGGAAACTGCGTGTGGACCTCTATCATCCAATGAGGATTTTGGGAGCCCAGTATCGGCAGTTCTGCCGATTTACTGCTCCATTAAGGCAAAACGTGGCTGCGTCCGAAAATAATACTCGACTAACAAATTCGGGATGGGTTGTGCATCTAGCCATTATATCCTCGCGGAATACCATACGGCGATACGGATCGTCTTCATTAAGTTTATGCACTTAAACTGCCTTGTAGGGATGCCATTTATACTTTTTCAATGTCCTCCATACCGAAGATCACTGGTCAACAGTGAAATTGCTTCTTAGGTGAAAGTACCCAATCCTGAATGAATTCAACGTGCTGAACACGAATATCACATTGAAAAAAGTTGATTGGCTCACGTTCAAGAGATATTGACGTTTTGTCCATTGTATAGATGCTATTGCATAATGTAATGCAATTTAGTGAGAAATTACGAAATTTTGCGTCATATTGCATCACCCCTTCATGCAAAGAAGTTAATGCAGCATTTACTGTAAGTTTCCATTGAGAGTGTTGCGAAATTGATTGCTCAATATCAAGCAATAGCTAATTATAGTTTATTTATAAATGGCCGACGTGACAGTTAACTCGTGCAATGTCCGTTCATTCGCGCATATTTTTCGAAGCTCTAGCATACATAAGTGATTGCTATAGTGTAAAGTAACTAAACAGTAGCAATGCCTCGTAACTGTGTTAATAGTGCAAATAACTTCTGTTATATTTGCGGAGAAGTGACATTTGCTGCACAGAAAAAGAACATCAGTGCAACAGTTAAGCAAGCGTATCATTTGTATTTTGGTTGCAAGATAGGCGACCAGGACAAAGACTGGGCCCCACACGTATGCTGCCGCACTTGTGCCGTAAATCTTTCACAGTGGCTTAATGGCAAAAGAAAGGCAATGCCATTTGCTGTGCCCATGATTTGGAGGGAGCCCACCAATCACGTTGACGACTGTTATTTCTGTATGGTTCGACCAGCTTCTGAAGGCATCACCAAGAAGAAGAAGTGGACAGTTGAATACCCTAACATACCATCTGCTCTGCGACCTGTCTCTCATGGCGAAGGACTCCCAATTCCAGAACCTCCTACACCATGGAGCACCGGTACCAAGGCAAATGGTCTACGTCAATGCTAGCTGACTATTGTTGGACAATCAGTAGAGATGCTCCACAAGTCCACTACAAACGGCAGGCCAAAAGAAGTCGAAAGCCGGAAGCAGACTAATGTTTTCTTACCATGTATTATAATATTGACATAAGTACACTTTTTCTGAAATATGCGTAAATGTTTTCTTACCATGTATTATAATGTTGACATAAGTACACTTTTTCTGAAATATGCGTAAATGTTTTCTTACCATGTATTATAATATTGACATAAGTACACTTTTTCTGAAATATGCGTACATATTACAGAAAACCCGTAGCCAATTCAGCTTTTTCTTAGTCATTTTCGTGTTCAGCACATTGAATTCATTAAGAAATGACTATTTTCAGCTTGGAAGCATGAACTTTTCGAACATTTGTTGCCCAGTGAGATTTACTGATTTCATAATTTGCAGCGACCTATTGTGTGGCTTTATGGGGATTTTCTTGCAGGTTCAGTAGAACATCTAACTGGACATCTTCGGAAACTTTTGGTCGACCACATCTAGGGAGATCCCTTACATGCCCGAAATCTTAAAATTTTCTTAAAATCTTGGATACGGCTGTTCTTGTAATTGGTTCCAGTTCTGGATACTTATTGTTAAAGAGCTCGCAAACTTCATCTTGAGTTCTACATCTGTCTCCATATCCCTTCATCATTAAAGTTTCTAGTCTTTGCTTTTCACTTAAGTATCGTACCATTTTGGTAATAATAATAAATAATGCGTCAAAAGTGACAGTTCGCATAGTAATTAAAAATTTCAAAGCTTACTCAATTTTTTCCTCTTTCAGGATTTAAGGTCTCTTATTGCAGAAACTATCAAAGTCGGGGTCATGCTTGTACATATTTCTGTATTCAGAATTTCAAGCTCTGTCCAAATCCATCGAAAAAAATATGGGTTGCAATTTAAAAAAAAATCAATGACGTCATAAATCAAAAACAAAACACGATCGAAAAATTTAGTTGATACAAAAAGATGTGTTTTTTAAAACCAAAATTTACCTGTCCGAGGGTTTTTCTCAAAAACTGTTTGTTGGAATTTTATTTTAATAGTTCCAGACTTTTGAAATGCACTATATAATAAACATTTGTAATTTCAATACACAAAATCCAAAGCTATGCATATTATAATCAACCGGTGTATTGAGAGTATAATTGTCGTCATATTAATCAAAACATAATAGATTAGACCTGTTTATAATATATCGAGAATGTAATTTTGTAATAACGAGACAGCTAGTATTGGACGACTTGAGAAAAACAATTGGAACAATAATATTTTAATTTGAACCGAAGTAAAGCTTAAAACGACGCTAACAAATATTTTGAACATATTAAAGAATAGGTAAAGTTAAAATGAAGTTTTAAAATACCTAAAATCCTGTTATAGTAGAATAATTATTGTGTGATATATGAACTTTTTCAAAAATAATTACGTTTGAAGGGCCTTAATCATTCTGAGTGTATTGAAGCTGACGCCAAAATGGAAATAACAATAAAGCATAAAAATAAAAACTTTTTCAAGAAAGAAAATAACCTTACTGGATTTTTTTCTTTCATATTCATGACTTTGACGAGGAGTAGATGTTTCGTACTATTTTTGTTCATACCATTAAAAAATTGCATCATTGTCCTTAAAATAAATACCAATTAAAATACTAAATTTTAAATAGCTTTAAAATTAATATTTCTCAGTGTTGAAAATTCTAACTATAATTTTTACTTTAGCACTGATAATTATTTAATTAGGTAAATTATTAATTTTAAAATTTACCCACAGTTGAGATATGAACCCATTATGCTAAAAGCAGAAAATTATAATTAAAATTTTCAACATTGAGATAAACTATAAAATATAATATAAAATTTAGTTAGACGTCGCGTTGGTCTGCCGACACATATCTCCATGTGTTACTTGATATGGTTCAGTACGATTTAAGGACTCGAACTCAGATACCCACGGTAGCGTAATGGTAGCGCAACCGACTAAAAATCGGGTGGTCGAGGGTTCGCGTCTCAGCCGTGGGTAATTTTTAAAATTAAAAATGTAATCAGTTATCAAAAAATCTTGAGACGTCTGAATTTCTATTAATGTACACCGTGTCCCAAGATTTTTTGATAACTGACCGTACCTAATTAAATAATTATCAGATCAAAAAGCAGAAAATTATAATTAGAAGAATTAAAATAATTTATTTACAACCATAAGCGTAATATTGGCATTTCTGACTTTTTAAAAGTTTGGAAGTGTCATTTTGTTCACATTTACTTCCCGCCCTCATTTCGCGCCCTAATTTTCTACTCTTATTTCTCAACCTCAATTTCAATCATACGTTAGTTTACTTTTATTTTAATACGAGGCTCATTTTTAAAGTAAGAACCGTTTGCGCATAGCAACCGCGCAGGCTGTCACGTGACGCCCGCTCAAGGTCAGCCACTCTTGCCCACTCCCAACTACGCAGTAAGTTGATTTCATGTCTCTGCCACTGTTGGTTCTATCGTAACACTGCTTTGTTTGTCGCCATGTCAATCAATAAACCCGCCGATTGTGAAGTGTCGGTTATTCGGTTTTTAAACGCAAAACAAGTTCGTCCCGCCGAAATTCATCGGCAGCTTGTTGAAGTTTATGGTGAAGGTGTAATGAATGACATTATGTGCGTAAATGGTATAGGTTTTTCAATGAAGGAAGAACAAATGTTTATGATGAAGAACGATCTGGGCGACCAACTGTCATTGATGAAGACTTGAAAAGAAAAGTTGATGAGGAAATTCGCCATAACCGGTGCTTTACGATTGACGAGCTTCATGGGAAATTTCCACAAGTTTCAAGATCGGTTGTTTATAACATTGTTTCCGACAAAATTCATTACAAAAAAATGTGTGCGAGATGGGAGCCAAAAATGTTGACAGAAGAACACAAAAAGGAGTGTTTGGCACATTCTTTGTCATTTTTGAAGCGTCACAATAAGAGTGGTGATGAGTTCTTGAATCATATTGTTACCGGTGATGAAACGTGGGTAGCGTATTACACTCCAGAGACTAAACGTCAATCCAGTGAATGGCATCACTCAAATTCACCGACGAAACCACGAAAATTCAAACAAGAACCTTCAACACGGAAAATCATGGCTACGGTCTTTTGGGATCGGAAAGGCGTTCTTCTGATTGACTTTCTGCCAAAAGGAATGACCATAAATGCTGAGAGATATTGCGATACACTAACCAAGCTTAGGCGCGCTATTCAAAACCGCCGGCGGGGACTTCTGTCTAGCGGCGTCGTGCTGCATCATGATAACGCTCGGCCTCACATTGCAGCAATGACAAAGACGCACCTGGACAAATGTCGATGGGAATTACTGGACCATCCCCCCTACAGCCCTGACCTGGCACCATCAGACTTTCATGTTTTTCCTAAACTCAAAGAATATCTTGGTGGAAAGCGATTTGAATATGATGACGTGTTGAAAGAAACTGTTACTAACTGGTTAAATGCTCAGGCGGCAGAGTTCTTTGGTGAGGGGATCCAAAAGCTAGTGCCACGACTTAACAAATGCTTAGATATTCTTGGTGACTATGTAGAAAAGTAAAAATATGTTCATACTTCAGTTGTTGATACAATTTATGTTCATAAATAAAGTTGCTGTTACTTCACTTAAAAACGGCTATTACTTTAAAAATGACCCTCGTACATTAAAGAGGGCTTACAACCACATTTTAATTAACTAGACGAACAAAAACTTATTTATTAAAATATATATTCGTATGAAACTACATGACAGGTACAAGAAAAGAAACATATATAAATTATATTACAAAAGTTGAAATATATTTAGAAGGGCCATAACTGCAGGGGGACCCTCTAGAACACTGCACCATTTGGTCTAGGATGTAGGAAAAAACTTACGTAAGTAGAGACGGCTGTGCTTCTACCTATATAAAACAGTCATTCTGATGTGCAGTTTTAAGATTAAAGTATACTAAGTGTGCTTTGTTGACTGAGAAACAGTACAGCTACTGTTGTATATGGAATGAGTGGATAATAAACTACAATATACACTTATATTCTTTATGGTTTTCACAAGTTTTATTACATAGCGTTGTACAGGGTGTTTCATCGGTTGGGGTATCGCGAATTAAAGTGCCTAAATATAAAAATATCGACTTCAAATTTTAACCACTTATAGAGCTTTTAAACCGCTACCAGCAGGTTAGGTTGTTTTTGATAATATTATTTTAATTAATGCGTAAATTAAAAAAAAACGTATTATCAAAAATTAAAAGTGCTCAAAAAATGTTCAAATTTGAATGGTGATACGTGGAAATATCACCCATATTAACTTCACAATCAGAATTTTTATAAACGGAACCGTTTGTCAAATAAAGTCAATATTAAATAATGTCGTTTTTCTTACGACAGATTTATGGTACTTAACTTTCTAATTGTGCTGTCCGCAAACAGGTAGTCCTTTTAAATTTATGACGGATAATAAATAAAAATTTATGACGGATAATATTCAACCCTGAAGCCTTCAGTTGTTGTTGTAGTTCTACTAATCGGGAAGCGTTTCCAAGGGCATTCTGAACTTACATTTAGGTACTTTGGGATGTTAGTTGTGATTCTATTTTTACGGAGTCAACTTCATTTGTTTAAGCTGTGTTTTGCTAGTGTTTTCTGTTTTCAAAATGCCGTTCACTTTCTCTGCCGACGAAAAAGTTGACATGATACTTGTTTATGGGGAAGCTCTACAAAATGCCGCGGTTGCTGAGCAGATTTATGCGGAACGCTTTCCGGATAGGATCCACCCAGAAAGTCGAACTTTCAAAAGGTTAGTGGATAACTTGAGGCAAACGGGATCACTTGCGTCAAAAAATCGAAGTGTGAATAATCCACCTGTCACCAATGAACTGAATCAGGCAATTGTTTTAAATATGGTGGACAATAACCCTCAGATAAGCACTAAAGAAATCAGTGTTGCGACTGGAATCAGCAAGACATCGGTGTGGCGGATAATCAACAAACACACTTACCACCCATATCATATCGAGCTTCACCAAGAACTTCACGGGGATGATTTTGCAAATCGAGTTGCATTTTGTGAATGGGCACAAAGACAATTAGAAGAAAATGAGCACTTTTTTAGACATGTTTTGTTTACTGACGAATGCTCTTTTAGAAGCAGTGGACATGTCAACAGACATAACATACACTATTGGGCACCAGTGAACCCTCATTGGATGCGTGAAGAACGCATTCAGAATAGGTGGACGGTCAATGTTTGGGGGGGAATCATTGATAACCATTTAATCGGCCCCTTCTTTTTTGACCAGCATTTAAACGGCGAGCTTTACGCAAATTTTCTGGAAAATGATCTTTACAATTTATTAGAAAATGTGCCGTTAAATGTTCGCCAACACTTGTGGCTGCAGCAAGATGGGGCTCCTCCGCACTACGCACTAAGGGCTCGTCAGGTTATGGATAATCAGTTCCCTGCACGCTGGATCGGACGTGGTGGGCCAGTTCCATGGCCAGCCAGATCACCCGACTTAACACCGATGGATTTTTTCACATGGGGTGCTGTGAAGGAGATGGTGTACCAACAACCGCCAACTACCGCCGAGGATATGAGGGCAAGAATAACAAATGCGTTTGAACGCCTTAACCAGCTAAACAGAGGCGCTACAGTTCTTAATTCCTTCACGCGTCGGTTAGAACTGTGTGTGCAGCAAGAAGGTCACCATTTTGAACATTTGTTATAAATATTTACTTTCTACTACCTGGTATTACCCATTCACTTGACATCCGCACAGTGACAGTGTCATGTTGATCTGAATTAGTGGAATTTACAGCTAGCGCCAAAAAAAGCTGGGTAATACCTAATTTTTCCTAATTTATATTAACTTTCTTACCTTGAATCGCTTATAAACTCAACACACAACACTGTAATAAAAAACCCATAAATTCTTCAACGTCTTGCCTTTAATTTTGAAATTATTGTAAAATATTCAATAATTGATTAAGTTTTAATTTTTTTTTCAATTGCATAGTTGATTTTATAGACATATCTTTTTAACACCTGAATTTCAATAAAATATGAGTACTTTTGATTTTTTGAACGAAGGTTTTTTTTTATTTACGCATTAAATAAAATAATATTATCAAAAACAACCTAACCTACTGGTAGCGGTTTAAAAGTTCTATAAGTGGTTAAAATTTGAAGTCGACATTTTTATATTTAGGCACTTTAATTCGCGATACCCCAACCGATGAAACACCCGGTACAGTCCATTGTAGGTCAATGTATCTTTCTCTTCATACCATCACCTATTTTCACTCCCGTTCCTCGTTATTCCCGGGTGACCAACCTTACCACCCCACATATTACTGTCAATATATAACAACCACGATTAAATTTAGAGATTTGTTTAAACTTAATTAATAATTAATAAGATATTGGTAAAATTAAATTCTTCTCTCTAGTAAATTACTACTTCTGGTCTACTAATTTGTCTGAAAATCTTATAAGATTGTTTGTTAAACTCTTAAATACAAGATTTGATATCAATAGATTAACAATTTGGCCGCTACTGTGGTCACACACACAATTTCGCTTTGTGCAAACACACACAACGTTCAACAACCTCTCTTATTTGGTTGGGACACTTTGTTCACCACTTCACTAACAGGTCACGAATGCTCCTTGGATGTTGTTGAAGCACGCAACTACTGTTGGTTTCGGGCTCTTGGTCCTCCTCGTAAATGTTCAGGTTCACTCGTAGAGGCCTTTCTACGTCTTTGGGTATCTTCGGGTTACCTCGGAAGCGTTCGGGTTTGCTTCGGTTCGTTCGTAGAGACCTTTCTACGTCTTCGGGTTACCTCGGCAGCGTTCGGGTTTGCTTCGGTTCGCTCGTAGAGGCCTTTCTATGTCTTCGGGTATTTTCGGGTTACCTCGGAAGCGTTCGGGCTTGCTTCGGGTACGTTCGGTTCGCTCGTAGAAGTCTTTCTACGTCTTCGGGTATCTTCGGGTTACCTCGGAAGCGTTCGGGTTGGCTTCGGTTCGCTCGTAGAAGCCTTTCTACGTCTTCAGGTATCTTCGGGTTACCTCGGAGGCGTTCGGGTTTGCTTCGGGTACGTTCGGTTCGCTCGTAGAAGTCTTCCTACGTCTTCGGGTATCTTCAGAAACGTTCGAGTACGTTTCAGAGATCTTCGGGAAACTTTTTCCCGGCTTCGGTTATCTTCGGATGCGTTCGGTTCGCTCGTAGAAATCCTTCCACGACTTCGGGTATCTTCGAAAACGTTTGGGTACGTCTCGGAGATGTTCGGTTCACTAGCGGAAACCTTTTTCCGGCTTCGGTTAAGCTCGGTAGCGTTCGGGTTCGCTCGTAGAAATCCTTCCACGACTTCGGGTATCTTCGAAAACGTTTGGGTACGTCTCGGAGATGTTCGGTTCACAAGCGGAAACCTTTTCTCGGCTTCGGGTATCTTCGGGAACGTTCGGAGATGTTGGGTTCACAAGCGGAAACCTTTTCCCGGCTTCGGTTAAGCTCGGTAGCGTTCGGGTACGCTTCGATAATGTTCGGCTCGCCCGTAGAAACTTTATATCAGCTTCGACGTCACTTTCGAGAATGTTCGGTTTTCTTCGGAGCTAATAGGTCTTGTCGCTCCAGCAGCTAAAGCTGACTGGTTGACTCAATATAAAATTTCTTAGTTTATATAACTTTATTCGGGATGTCAACAAATGACGCGGTAGCAGGTGTTCTTTTAAACGACGCATTTTATTCGTCCGAATAACGACTCTTTTGGTTGGTCGGAGAGAATTTTTGTTCTCGAACAATTTTATTTTTCACTTGTACATTGGGTGAAAAATTGATAGGTGTGGCCTGTGCACGATATCAGTAGTTAAAAATCCATATTCCACATTAATAATATTTGATTATACCGTGAAAAATATGGGATTTATAAAAATGTGATCCGATAATCACATTCACGGATCGAAGATGAATTTTGCGTCGGCTCAAACTTATTAAATGTTAATTACAACAACAATACTGGTATTTAGCTCAAACAGACCTGGAACAGCGTTTCTATTTCACACCCAGGACCGGCATATGTAACACTGGTAGGAAGTGATAGATCGTAAACAAGAATGTTTTATGTAAACAGTAACTGTATAAATTAAAAATACACTTATTAGTTCTTGTATGCATAACACAAGGGCTTCAAAGACTATGGAAATGGTCATGTGTGGTTTAAAAAGCCTGCAAAAGAAAAATACAGTGTTAATGTTGTTAATAGCATTCTGAAAATCGACGTATTACTTGAGAAAATATGGTTGAAAAGTCCGAGAGAATGTGAGACAGACCACGATAAGAAAATGTCCGTCGTAGACAACGGTTTTCGTGTGCCATCAGAACAAAGAATTCCTAAAAAGAAAACAGAATAAATGTTAGTACACCATAAGAATAAATATACAACAAATCATGAAATTCATATACAAGTACAATGAGGGACTACACTAAGAAGAAATAAAAGATATATACCTACCGAAGACGAAACATAACAAGTTTGTGAAAAACTTTTAAGGGTCCTCGCTAGTGGATCTGTCAACAATGGAAAAATAGCAGATTTTAGATACCAGATATTTTTGTTGATTTCAAAGATGGAGAAAACCTTTCAACGTCAACTTATGAAGAATTTAGTAATCTACCCGGCTGAAGAATCAAATTTAGAAAAAAAATTAACGTATTAAAGAAAATTAATGTGTCAAAATATTAAAAACCAGTTTTCTCAAAAATCCTTCGGAGGAGATTTGTTTGCTTGGGTTCACGTTATAAATTGAATAGAAAGCTACCCGGCTGTGCACTTATTTTTCGTTCAACTATTCTTCACTTTGTTTAAAATAAATTAAAATTAGGCAACCCACATTACAATGAATTTTTATTCTGCTATAAATCTTTCCCGCGGTTACAAATGTGTAAATATTTGGTCATAAATGCATTTTTATTCGCTTAGATATTGAGTTATTATTTCAAATATTTATTATTTATTCCCTATGTGTAATAAGTACTCGGACATCCTTGGCTTATTAAATTATGTGCTATGCAACCAATATTACATTTCCCATTTACATTCAAGGTGCCGCCATTAGTGTATAAACTGTCAAAGACGATGTGCGTGTTGGTGCAAATGTGGCAACTTGAAGAAAACGGACAAGAAAGATTTTATCACAAACGTTTCAAAAAATCAATGCCAACCTAAATTTTAGTTTGACGGGAGAGGCGCTACAAATTGCCGATAGCAATTGTTTTTTATATAAGCGAAAAACAAGAATCGACTTTTTTTTTGTATTACTAATTTTTAAAATGGAGGATACGAATAAGGCAGAATTTGATAAAATATATGACGAAATAAGGTAAGTTATGAAATAAATGATTCAATTTGGGGATAATTAATGGTGTGAGACGTGCTGAAAATACTATGTGAAAATATTTGCTTTTAGTAAAACGTTGAGCATTATTAATTAGATGAATATTATCTTGTTTAGTAATAATAATTCATTTTTTTTAAAGTAATTAAAGGATAGTTAATGGTATTGGACGTGCTGAGAGTACTATATGAGAATAGTTGCTTTCAGTAAATCATTATTATATAGTCATTTTAATTTAATATTTCAAACAAAATAAGTGCGAAAAAATAGGGATGTTTTTGGTGGGCAGGTGCTAAGCCGCTAGAAGTACAATGTGAGAATGTTTGCAGCTAGCGATTAGTTATGCAAGTTTCAGAACATTCACGTAGCAAAGTTCTGGATTACCAAGGTACTATGTGAAAATGTATGTTTTGGTAAAATAGACTCAGCTTCGTATTAATAAATTTCTTATCATGAATCAATGATTTTCTTTTATTTAAAAGAACAGGATAATTATTCTTACAACTGTCATTATAGATATATAAACCTTACACAAGCATTATAACTAGATAATGGGTAGAAATATTTTCTTTCTCATTATTTGTAAAACAAAAATAGATGTAGATACAGTATAGCAATGCTATTTACGATTGATATTCTAATAAAATATAAATATAATTTCTATATGAGATTTAGACCTTTCCTTTAATTTTTAACCTTATCCCAAACAGGATACAGGTATACCAGAAATGAAGAAGCAAATCACTGCAAGAACTCATAAGAACTTTTAAAATACTATGCTGTTAAGGAATAAGCTTACAAGTAGACTATTCTATTTTTTTTATTATTCATCAGCATTGTTGCAGCTACAGGGTATATATTTAAATGGCTGTGCCCAACGTGTGGCAATGTTACATTTTAATTTCAAATAAGAAATTTACCATTTTATAACAGTGTAACAGCTACAGCAATATGTAGGAAAAATTAGCGAAAAAATAGGCACAGAATTACAAAAAATAAATTTAAAACCAGCATATAAAACTAATAACTCACTATGTAAATTCATAAAAAACAACAAATCAAAAACTAGGAAAGGAAATAAATCAGGAATATAGAAATTAAATTGTTAAAACGATTGCACAAAAGCATACATTGGCCAAACGGGTAGGAATTTCGATGAACGAATTAAGGAACACTACAGATGTTATAACAACAAAAATATGGAATCAAATTATGCATGTCACCTGTTGGAAAATAACCACAAATTTAATAGTAATTTTGAAATTTTACATTCAGAAACAAAAGGCTTCCGATTAAACTACTAGAGTCTCTTGAAATAAACAAACTTAAAAATTCAGACATATTACTCAATGAACAATTAGATCTTAATAATTCACCTCTTTAAATATGTATTGTGAAAATCCAAACCCACATTAAATAAATACCTATAACAGACCTTATGATTGTAAACAGAAATATTTTGTATGATGTAGTTGGTAGTATTGTACAACTAGGGAGTTGAATAAAAGATGGCGACTTGACAACTATATGTTTTGTAATATAATGGTGATTTATATTCATTTATAGTATCAAGCCAGCGAGGCTTGCAGTTTAGGTGTGGGGTAAAGCCACGGTATAGCCTAGGGTTAGGTCGGATGTGACAAGGCGGCTCTTGTGGTACTGCCGGAGATAGTTTTACGGTTTTTTCGTGTAGCGTTGGTAAAGTCGTAGAAGCTACCAAGATGGAAGGAATAAGCGATACAAATGCAGAGTTGGGAAAAAGTGTAACAGCAAATACAGAGAGTAGTCAGATAACTGTCCAGTAAATAGTGCAGATAGTTGTGGCTGCTTTGAGCGAGCAGGCTACAAACAGATTGTCTAATTCGGAAATAGCTGCAATGATACCGGAATTTGAAGGTGGTGTCGAGGAGGATGTATCAACATGGTTCCAGAGGATAGAGATGATTAAGCAATCACATAATGTGGGTGACAAGGTAATAATGCCAATCCTTATCAGCAAGTTTAAGGGTGTTGCATTATCATGGTTTTATTCCAAACCAGAATATGTGTCTTTTACATATGCAGAACTTAAAGATAAAGTTACTGCAATGTTTGGTTGTAGAGAAAATCGCATAGTATTAATGCGTAAATTTGATAATAGAAAATGGAAAAGGAATGAACCTTTCTTCAATTATTACCAGGACAAAGTAATGTTAGGTAATAAACTAGATATGTGTGAAAGCGATTTAATTTCCTATATGATTGATGGTTTTGACAATGGAATTTTGCAAGCACAGGCAAGAATGGCACGGTTTACGTCTCTGTCGGATCTATTGGATGTGATGGAAAAATTGTCAAGCAATGAGCGACATTGTGCTAGGTCAAGCACAATTTCCCGTTCAAATGTTGTTCCTGAACCCAGTGCTTCAAAGAAGATTGTGAAGTTATGTTTTGGATGCAATGAGGAGGGACATTTCAAGAGTGATTGCCCGAAGAAGAAAACAAACCAGCGTGAACCTGATAGTACAACTTTATTGGTGGAGCAAGAACTGAAGATTCCGCCTGCCTACCAAGTGCCTATTAGTTTTAATTTTGGTAATGGGGAATTCAAATTATTTGCTATACTCGATAGTGGTAGTGGGATATCGTTAATAAAAGGCAAATATGTTCCTGGCAATCATATGAGACCATATTTGTGTCCGATTGGTTTTAGTGGTATTAACAGTTCAAAGCTGAATGTTTTGGGTCTGTATACACATGATGTTAAAATTAATGATATTTCTGTACCTATTACTTTTCATGTTGTTAGTAATAATTCACTGAGTTATGACTGTCTACTAGGCAGAGATTTTATTTCTAGTTCATTCATTAATGTTAAGTTTAATGGCAATAGTGTTATTGTTGAGAATGTAATTAGTTCTGAGATTGTAAATGAATTATTGTTTATTGATCTGCATGATAATGATGTTTGTGGTTCAAAACTAAATATTGGTAATACTAGTTTTAAAGAGAGATTGGAATTTATTAATATGTTTAACTTAAATTATGTTGAGCCTAAGCGTTGTGACAGTATTGATTCAGATTTTGTTGCAAATATTAGAGTTGAACAGAATCACAATCCTTTCTTTTATAGACTGCGTCGATTATCTTTTGTTAATAAAAATACTGTTAATGAAATTATTAATGATTTGTTGGGTAGGGACATTATTAGGAAAAGTTCATCACCTTATGCTTCCCCCATAGTTTTGGTGAATAAGAAAAATGGAACTAAACGTTTGTGTGTAGATTTTCGGGATCTAAACAAGATTACTGTTAAGGATCGTTTTCCGATACCGAATATTGCTGATCAAATTGATGGGTTGCATGGCAAAAAATGGTTCAGTAAGTTGGACTTGAAAGATGCTTTTCACAATATAAAACTGAATGAGGAATGTACACATTTTACTTCATTTGTGACTCCTCAGGGTCAGTACGAGTACTTAAAACTTCCTTTTGGATATTGCAATAGCCCTGCAATATTTGCCAGGTTTATTAGCGAGTTGTTTAAAGATTTAATTAGTAAGGGCAAAGTGATGATTTATCTCGATGATATTCTCATAGCTACTGAAACAGTCGAGGAAAATTTGGATGTTTTGAAACAACTTTTCGAAATTTTAGTTAAATCTGCGGTTGACTTGAAGATAGATAAATGTAGTTTCTTGCAATCTGAAATAGAATATCTGGGATACGTTGTTAGCGAAAAGGGAATTCAACCCAATCCAGCTAGTGTGGCTGCTGTGGCTAGGTATCCGGTTCCTGCGGATGCAAAACAGTTACATAGTTTTGTTGGTCTTGCAAGTTATTTTAGAAAGTTTATTAAGGATTTTTCCGTAATTGCTAAACCTTTGTATGACCTTTTGAAGAAGAATGCTGTGTTTAAGTTTGGTGAAGTACATTTGAAAGCAATGGAACTACTGAAGGCAAAATTGGCAGCATCACCGGTGTTGGCAGTTTATTCCCCTGATGCAGAAACAGAGCTACACTATGATGCTAGTACACATGGATATGGAGCTATTCTGTTGCAGCGGCAGACAGATGGTAAAATGCACCCTATAAGTTACTTCAGTAAACGAACAAGCGAATGTGAAACAAGGTACCATAGTTACGAACTTGAGTGTTTGGCAATTGTGAATGCACTGAAGAGATTTGACATATACTTAAAAGGAATTAAGTTCAAAATTGTCACTGACTGTAATAGTATAAAACAGACATTTGCCAAGAAAGATGTAATTCCTAGGATAATGCGTTGGGTTTTATACCTCCAGGATTTTGCTTACGATTTAGAACATCGTCCAGGTACGTGCATGGGACATGTGGACGCGTTGAGCCGTGTCAGAGAAGTGTTGATTGTAGAGGAGAATACATTGGAACAGAATTTATCATATAAGCAAGATATCGATCCATATATCCGAAATATAAGACAATCGCTAGAGGAACAAGAGAGTTCACTTTACGAACTTCGTAATGGACTTGTCTACAGAAAATTGAAAGATGATTTATTATTTGTGGTGCCTGAAATGACGGAGTATCACATTATGAACAAATATCATGATGAGATGGGACATTTTAGTTTAGATAAAACAATTGAACTTATTACAAGAAGCTATTGGTTCCCAAAGATGAAAGAACAGGTAAGATATTATATTGGCAATTGTCTTAAATGTATTGTGTATTCCCCTGGAACAGGGAGAAGGCAGGTTTTTTTTTACATTCAATTGCAAAGGGAAATATACCTTTCCATACAATTCATGTTGACCATTTGGGGCCACTTGAGAAAACAACGAATGGTAAGAAACATATTTTAGTAATAATAGACGCTTTTACTAAGCATACAAGATTGTATTCTTGCAAGTCAGTTGATACGAGGGAAACGTTAAAACATATAGAATCGTATTTCAGAAGCTATAGTCGACCAAATAGACTTATTTCAGACAGAGGTACAGCTTTCACATCGAGGATGTTTGAAGAAGCTATGAATGACTGGCAAGTGGAACACATTCGAGTAGCTGTAGGTACACCTCGCGCTAATGGACAGGTTGAGAGAATCAATAGAATAATAACGCCTATGTTAGCAAAGATTACTGGTTGTCCTGATCGATGGGATGAAGTATTGGACCAAGTTGAGTTTAACATTAATAGCACAGTAAGCGCATCTACAGGAAGCACTCCTAGTAGGTTATTGTTTGGCGTTGACCAGAGGGGCAAAGTAGTGGATTCTTTAAGAGAATTATTGATGGATGAAGAGATCAGAAGAGATTTGATTAATGAAAGAAAAATCGCAGCCGAGAAGATAGGGAAATCCCAGGAATATAACACTCAGTATATAAGCAAGTAATAACAACAATAACAACAATTATTTAACACTCAGTATTATAACAAGGGGCGTGTAGATAGCCATAAGTATCTTGTTGGCGATTATGTCGTTTTGGCTAATACTGTCACTACGCCAGGTATTAACAGAAAACTTTTACCAAAATTTAAGGGACCATATGTTATTTCTAAGTGTTTGGGTAATGACCGATATGTTGTAAAGGATGTCGATGGATTTCAATTAGCACATACACCATTTGAGGGTATTTACGAGTCATCACGTATTAAACCGTGGACCAGTACTAATCCATCCACATCCACTAGTGTTTAACATTTTTGAATTTAGCGTGGCCTGATCGGGTGATCAGGATAGGCCGAGTTGTAAACAGAAATATTTTGTATGATGTAGTTGGTAGTATTGTACAACTAGGGAGTTGAATAAAAGATGGCGACTTGACAACTATATATTTTGTTTTAATGTAATGTAATGGTGATTTATATTCATTTATATTAACAAGCCAGTGAGGCTTGCAAGATCATAAACCATTTAAAAGCTATTGTTAGAAAATACTTTTGACATCAAATAGATAATAAAAAGTCATTAAAGGAAATTACCGAAATTCCCCACAGTATCCTAGACATTATAAGACCTGAACACCTGATTTTGTAGAAAATATATTGTTTAGTAGTAATTGAATATCCGAAGAAGCTACAGTGATAGCGAAACATGTCATATACTTTGTAATAATAAGTGTAAATATACTGGATTTATTGTAAATTGTATTTTATTCTTTCTACTATTATTAATAAAATTTATTAATAGCTCGTCCACGTATCATGTTCAGATTTTAAGATTGTCTTTTTTGTCACTAAACCAACACATATTGTGAATATGAGTCAGGTTGGTCCATAAATCTAGAATTTGTTAATAACTTGACTTTAGCGCCACCTATCGAATGTTTTAATAGCCCATTTTACGCGCATTGACGCTATAGAAATGGCCTGAGAATATCAAGAAGTTTGGTTGAGCCATTAAAAAGATAATGAATAACTTACTGACGCATCAACGATGAATGGACACAATAGGTTGCATATCTAGAAGTTATATAATCCAAACTTTAATATAATCCATTTCCATTCGACCGCTAGTCTATGAACTCTGCAATTATTGCAAATCGACTCTTGTACATGTAAAGCAATTAGTTTTATAAAGCAATACACTACTGTATAAATGTACACATAAACTACTGGCCTGATAAATCTAGTTATTATAAAAATAAGGTAAATACAAAGCTTACATTATTTCGTACGTACAAGTTTGGAGTAAATACTTGTACGTACGAAATTTTTTTTTATTTGTACAACTAGTTATGGAAGCAATACTTTTTTTTTAATGAGTTTCAAGTTTGATTCACGTCAGCACAGCTGAAGTCGTCCAACGAATATAAAAATATGTTTTCATTGGGGATGTAAATTCTTTTTTGCAAATCCTGAATATTCTAGATTTGGAACAACATACACCCATAATTTTTAAATGCAAGCCAATATCTCCATAATAATTGCTTTTTTCCAATAAATACAATAATAAAATTCTTATTTCAAACGTCCTCTCAGGTGTTTAAATTATTGTTCTTGTAGATTTGAAAAGAAATTGATATATTTTGTGTATAAACAATTCATGAATAAAGAGTTAATGATTACCCAACCAAAATATTTAACTTTTCTTTTACTAGAAAACAACGTCGTTTTTCACAAAACGAAAAATATGGGTTGTTTATAGTTTTTAATGTATTGTATGAAGATATATTAGAATTATGTAATCAATAAGAAATTTTAAAAAAAATATTAAGGAATAAAATTACACGAGTGAAATTCGGCGCCTCTGGAACTTGCTTTTCTAGATGTGTGGTAGATTTTTCCTAGTTTATACTACTAGGTAATAATTAGATTTATAAATGTAACATCCAATGCTTTTAATATAACTACTTTCATTATAATGGTTCGCAAATATTATTAATGAAAATAGGATAAATTAGGACGCTACCTCAGTTTTAGGACATATAAGCGCACTTTAGGATTTCAGGACTTAAAATTTCTTCAAAATGTATTTAGGCATGACTCTAGTTCTTGGGCTTTAAATCTAAAAGAAAAGGCATTACATAAAATCCGGACTCTAGTCATTTTTCAAATATTTTTGAGAATATTGTCAAAATGCTTATGATTTTTTTTATTTCATTAATTTTTGGAACTCTTATTATTCGAGTTACTTTTAACTGTGACGGAAAGTGATTCAGTCTAAGTAAGCTATTACATATTTGTCCTTCTATGTTTTAATTACATTCTTAAACAGAAACGTGTGCAAGCCGTGGTTCAGCTGCAAAATAAGAAGTATATTTGTAAAAATATTGATGTTTAGACAAGCACCGATGTACTTTCGTGGTTGTACTACTTTAAGTATTGACACTTAAATTAATTTAATAACATTTCTTGTAAGAATCAAAATTTTGTATTCTATTAAATATCATTTTCACATTATACAGCCAATTATTATACAGACTGTTCATTTCAAAACTTCCCACCCTAAATTTCTGGAAATCTGGAAATCTATGAAAAATGTCCTGTAACACGTAAGAAGTACTATTGCGGGGGTCATTTCTTCATGCAAAGATTGACTCACCCACTTTAACCCCCTGCCCCCGGAAGCTATCCTCTCTTAAAAATTTAGATGGAAAGGGGTATCGAATAATACGTCATTGTAAAGGTCTTTTAATGTTTTAAAAGAATACTGTTGTACATTTTGGCGTTTAGTTTTTGAAATTGGTCGATTCGTTTTGAAGATATTTAAAAAAATCTGTTGGTTTGTTTTGTTTTGTGTTTTTAATTAGTCAATCTATTTTATGACCTTCGGAAAAAAAGCCAATATTAAAAACCTTTATAAATTTCTCAAGAACATGAAAAATAAATAATCTTATGGTTTTTTAACTTTTTAGTTATGCTTAATGCATAATACGTTTCCTGCCTTTTGTAGTTACTTATTAAACAAAAATTATGTTTTAGGAAAGTTTTTATAGCGATTTTGCGTTGATTGATAAAATTTTTGTAACAACACAATAAAATAATGTTCTAAAGGAAAACAGGCAATAGCATAAAAGGTGTATATATCATTTTTTGTTCCGGTACTTCTCGTTTAGATATATGTACATTGTATCTTGCGTTAGTATAAAATGTTATTTAGTATTATCAACCCAAGGTTATTTAAAAAAATAACAATAATGGTTAACAGTTTGGAAGAAAGGGTTGAAATTGTATTAATTTATGGAGACGAAAATCAATGTGCTCGACGAACTGCCGCAACACTGAACGAAAGACATCCGGGTTGCAAATGTAAGCCATATTCAGCCCAGAGTTTTAAATATTTATTTTTCATGTTTTTGAGAAATTTATAAAGGTTTTCAATATTGGCTTTTGTTTCGATGCTTATAAAATAGATAGACTAGTTAGAAACACAAAACAAGACAAACCAAAAGGTTTTTTTTAAATATCTTCAAAACAAATCGACCAATTTTAAAAAAGTAAACGCCGAAATGTACTGTTTCAAAAGACTTTTAAAATAACGTATTACTCGATACCCCTTTCTATTTATAATTTTTAAGGGGGTAGCTTTCGGGGGCAGGGGGTTAAAGTGGGCGAGTCAATTTTTGCATCAATAAATGGCCCCCATAATAATACATCTTATGTGTTTGAGGGATTTTTTTATAGATTTCCAGATTTCCAGAAATTTAAGGTGCGAAGTTATCTAATGAACATTCTGTATAATAGTGAATATGAAATTTGCAGTGGGCAAAAATATTGATATTTAGATAAGCACCGATGTACTTTCGTGGTTTTGCTAGTTTAAGTATTGACGTTTCAAATATTATAGTAACATTTCTTGTAAAAATCAACAATTTTCTAATCTATTAAATATCATATTCACATTATACAACCAATTAATAGTGGGTGGACGATAACGCCAACAAATTGGCAGTTTAGAAATATAAAATTCAACCTAATTACTGTAACTAGGTCAACGTGAAGAGACCTTTGCGAAGAAATCATCATGAAAGACTCGAAAATCATCAATGTTTACCAAAACGAGAGTCACCAAGGTACAATATAATATGATTTAAATAAAACAGCCGTAAAATCCGTGCAGTGTATTATAGGTAACAGACACCGACAGATTCGCTTTCTTTTCAATTTTGCGAACTAGTCCGACCTTGACCAGGTTATAGTACAAAAGAAAAATACAAATATTTAATTTTACTCATTTATAGCTTGTGTCTTTTCTTCGTAAATTGTTAGCATTCTCTTGCGCTGCGACAGGACGTTTATATATAACTGTACAACAAAACGAAAATTCTGTGTATTATTATTTACAAACGTTTATAACGTTAAAGGAAAATTAAAATAAAATTAGACATTAATAATTGCCGTCTGAAGAAATTTCTTGTTTTGTAAAATGTCGTGAATATATTTTTTCTACTCCCATATTTAATTGTATTATTAGATATGCTGAAGCTGTACTTTAATGATGCCCATTAAGATACAGATTTTTATTAAGATACAAGTTTATATCCAACAGGAATGCGACATTCCAATATTCATCAATATTCAATATGGCCACTGCATATCTGACAGACATAAAAATTAATTAAATGTGACAGTTCTCTGCAATTTACTAGTAAGTAGTTAAAGTTTGTGCTTTTTTGAAAATATAAACGGTAAAAATTAGGGATAATGACAGTGAAATGTAAAATTTGACTCCAGCAGAAATTATGGAACAAGCCTTAGTAGCCACCAACAATTTATTACCAGCTAAATTCGCAAATCGTACGGAAAATTTGACTTTCAATTTAGAAATGGAATGTTAAAAAAAATGTTTTATTATGGTGTCGTAGAAAAAATAGTGTATGCAACTTGCATTTAATGGCTATTAAGACACTCGTATTCATTACGATACTCGCCTTCGGCTCGTATCGCTATTTTCTTACTCGTGTCTTAATAGCCATCATTAAATGCTCGTTGCATAATATACTATTAAAGGGTGCAGATAAGTTAAAAGCATTTGGAAAGTTATTAATGCAGAAAGTAAAAATAAGTTGAAATTAATGTAATTAAATTACTTGGGGGTGGGGGGGGTTACTCAATCGGAGTATTAAAGCATTTCAAAATATTAAAATTACATGAACGAAATAACCAATTTGTTTGTTCTAGGGATTCTCGATTCAAATTTGCAATTATATTAAAAAATCATTAAAATTCGATTTTTAAGTGATGTTAAGCTTACAGTGCTTATAAAGTACTTTTTTGAATCGTGAGACTGTGTATATTTTCATTCTGAGCACTGCAATGTGTTTACTTTTCAATTTTTTAATAACATTTAGTGTGCGAGTAACCTACATTAAACTAATTTAAAAAAAATACATTCTGGCAAATATATCTTTAAGTTTCGGCTTATTTATGATTTAATGATAATATTGATTTATAAAAAATTTTTGCGGTTCATCATCACCTTTATACAATTATTTTACACCTATAATTTACAGTTTAACCGAATATTTTCAGATTAAGTGTAAATTTACATCTTAACTGTAAATTGAAAGTCTATAATTAACAGTTTAACTGTAATTTTGCTCCTAAATTGTAAATTTACAGGTTAAGTGTAAATTGAAAGCGTATAATTGACAGTTTAATTGTAGTTTAGAGTTAAACTGTCAATTATACGCTTTCAATTTATAGTTAAGCTGTAAATTTACACTTAATCTAAAAATTTAAAGTCAAACTCTAAATTGTAAATATAAAATAAATGTGTGAAAAGCCATGTCCTAACTACACTTTCGTAGTTCTTATCTTTTTGGTTTTTATTTGTCATGGGTATGAATGTTTTATTTATTATATATCCGTTTTATTTTATAATTATTTTAATGATATTTGCGAGATTGTATTAAATATTAATTTTTTGTTTGAAATAAATGTATGTTATTACCATTATTATTATTAACTTGTTATTTATTATTTCTCGCAGTGATTTGTATTTAATTTAGATGTTGGAGCCTTTTAATCCTAATAATATGACCAATGTCAAAAACAACTGAAATATTACAAAAACGATTCTGTGTTGTAACAATAACAGCGCCTATTTGTTTATAAAATGTAAAATTTTTTATTATATACAGGGTGAGTCATTAGTAGCCGCTTCTTCGATTGCTCTTCTGTGTTTTAAATTAAAAAAAAAACAATTAGTGGAAGATCCATGGTTGCTTGTGGCGCATATTGTAAAAATACTTTAAACTCTGACGCACTTCCAGTTTCCCCGGAAATGCACGGAACTTAATTTTTTTAAATGACTCACCTTATATATTTTTGTATCTTCTTGTACTGCTTTAAATTGTCTGTTCAACTGTTTTTTCTTTTTCAAAATTGAGCGAATAGTTTTTGAGTTATTAATTTTTTTTGAAAATATTTAATCAAAACACCTACCTGTTCAGAAAAAAATCATTTTCACATTGTTTTTAAAAGTAAACACATTAACTTTGGTGGTGTTTTTAGCCAAGAAAATTCTGCATCATTTGGTAAAGTTGCACTCGACAATATCTCAAACAACTTTGTTTTTTCAAAGCCTACTTCCTGAATTTTCACATATCAAGAACTTATTCTTCTTAAATGGAACACTCAGTATTTTATTGAGGCATTTTGTTCCTTCTTTTATTGTCCTTCATTTTTGTTAACAATATCCTATACCTATCTTTTGTAATTTCTGAGATAATCACTTTCGGAGCAATTAGCGGTCAATAAAAGAATTACGAGCGCTGTTGTTCTATGCACCAAAATATTCATTCAACCAATGGAAGGCAGGAATGGCGCCCGATTTCCTTAGTCAACTGTCAAACAAAGTAAATGTTAAATACAAGTATCCCAAAACTAATAATTTTATAGAATGAAAAGCATCGCATTTCAATTTTTTAATTCCGGCAATGTCCACTTGCAGTATTTCATTTTTGACACTGTTGGTTAACATGGAAATAAAATAAAGGTTATGTTAACTGACATATTTGAAGATGTCTTCAAAAAGTTTTGAAAATCCATCCGTAGATAGCGAAGATACTTTCCTCCATTAACATTTTCATCAAAGAAATAAGGTCCAATTATATATTGTAACGTTTTCGGGTTCCAATAAACAACTCGTGCAATTATTTATTTAAAATAGTCTGTATATTTATATACTTAAAATTATATAATAATATAAAAATATAAAACTAACTTAACACACTTAAACTACTACAATTTAATTATCACAGGTATTTATTTACTACTACTATTATTTATATCTCTGTCCGTATTTATTTATATAATAGTTCTATTTATATAAGACGGCACTACTATATTTATTTTTATTCGGCTACCACTATTTGTTTCTACTGTTCCCACGAGACCACTCGAGACTACCGAAGTACTCCGCGATTACTTTTTTTCCGCAATGAATGCCGTAATGAATGAATCCCGGTGACTCAGTCGCCTTATGTACACATGCATGAAATGTTCTCGAACAGTACCAGTAAATTCTGCATATACCAGTGGAAATCTGGACCCTTCGTTGCTTACGTCGCACATCTGTGAGATGACTCACTGCATTTACGATATTTACCAGCCGAGAGAGAGATGATTTATGGCGGTGTGTAAATAAGAGCGTTTTTATACGTTGCTCGGCCTGCCCCTTTTTTTGCGTGTGACAATTTCGTTTTTATCGCGCCGAGAGATCTGATTCTTTTATTTAATGTAAACACATTTCGTTACAATATCTACACACTATTCCCCCCAACAGTTTTAATGACCAACGATTTTGAAAGTTTACAGGTGTGATAAAGCGGGGGGTTTTATGTGTTATAATAACGGAAATTGTGACGATGAACGTATTCACTTTAATAGAAGGTGGGTGGCTTCGTTGGTAAGCAACAAAAAATTGAGAAAGCCAAGATAATTCATCTGCTGCCAATTGACAAAAATGTAAGCGATTCTGAAAATTTCTTTCATCTAACCCTGTGTATGAATATGCTACGGGTGAATTTCATATTTCCTAATTATTCTGGATTCTCAAATTTGACTTACACCTAACTGACGACTAATTTTCGTAATACTAGTACGAGGGTGTTCGACTATACTCGCAAGTACCATAAACGTCTTATCCTCACCAGTTATTGCTTTTTCCGCTCTTTCTTTCATAATCAATACTTTCTGTTCACTTGAACGGTCCCTTTATACTTTCGAAGGTTTCTGGCTTCGGTTGACTTCTACCAGGGATCGCTGTGTATAAAGTCTGGATGCTAGCAAAGAGTTTGTTTCAGATTTATCCAAAACGTCAATCATATCTATTAACTCTTCATAAGAATAATTCACTTGGATGATAACTGATAGCGATGCTTTTATAAATTTGACATAAATGTTTACCGACTTTCTTTAACAGTTGACTCTGCAGTCGCCCGCATTCCAGCCTTTATTGGACGAATGCTTGGGTGCATAGAACAGCGCCCGTAGTTCTTTAATTGACCGCTAATTGCTCCTATAGTGATTATCTCAAAAATTACAAAAGATAGGTATAGGACTTTGTTAACAAAAATGAAAGACAATAAAAAAAGGAACAAAACGCCTCAATAAAATTCTGGGTGTTCCATTTAAAAAAAATAAGTTTTTGGTATGTGAAAATTTCAGGAAGTAGGCTTTGAAAAAACAAAGTTTTTTGAGGTATTGTCGAGTGCAACTTTACCAAATGATGCAGAATCTTCTTGGCTAGAAGCACCACCAAAGTTAATGTTTTTACTTTTAAAAACAATGTGAAAATGATTTTTTTCTTAACACGTGTTTTGGTCAAATATTTTCAAAAAAAATTAATAACTCGAAAACTATTGCCTCAATTTTGAAAAAGAAAAAATCAGTTGAACAGACAATTTAAAGCAGTACCAGAAAATCCAAAAATATATAGGGTGTCATTTAAAAAAAATAAGTTTCCTGCATTTCCGGTGAAACCGGAAGTGCGTCATAGCTAAAGTATTTTTACAATATGGACCACAAGCAACTATCGATCTTCCACTAATTGTTTTTTCTTTTATTTAAAACACAAAAGAGCAATCGAAGAAGCGGCTACTAATGACTCACCCTGTATATTCTCCAATAAACAGATGTTTTGGATTATTGAATATTATATTCTTCCCAATCGACATTGATAGATTAGCGAAATTGAATTATAAATAATTTGTCACAGGTAAGATTCGAACTAAATTTGATCACCAAATAATATTGCAAGTAAATGGCTGTCCAAAGAAGCATGAGTCCTTGATTTCCATATGTTAAGCAAGTAAAGTCATATATGATTGATTACGAGCTGAAGAAATCCAATGCTGAAACTCCTAGGCAGTATTAAAATCAGAATGTTAAACCGAATGCGGAATATTGTCAAATGATCTTTTGCTTAATCAACAGCAAGCAGTCCTGGGGCCTATTCCATAAAAATACTTTGCAACTTTTCACTTTGCACTTTACACTTTTCAGTAGATTTCTGTTACATAAAATGTATTTTGGAAAAGTTGCAAAGTAAAATTTGAAAAGTGCAAAGTGCAAAGTAAAAGCGTAAAAATCAAAGGTTCTGTTTCATAAAACAAAATAAATGTAAACTAATGTCACAATTGCTTTGCACTTTGCAATATAAACTGTAAAGTCATTTTTCTATTTGCAATGAGCAAACGAACGGTCGCCAATCAAAAAAAGCTTGCCGTATTGGCACTAATCGAAGAAAATAAAGGAATACTGTTTGGAAATTTCAAAAACGTTAATGCTAAGGAAAAACAGGCAGCTTGGCAATCTGTACTGGACAAGGCTAAAGCACTGGAATTGGCTACGGCGCGCGGCGGATAGAAGTTGGACGTTTGCTCGTGATTGCCTTTTTGGGGTATGGAAGAGCCGTACATTATCTAGTGAGTAATATATTTTCTAAATGTAAACAAATATTAAACTAAGCACTTAATTTAGAGAGAGACAATGCGAGAAAAACGGGTACGGAAGGGGGAAAGGATAAAAAGTTAGACGAGATAGATTTGGCCATATTAAAAATTTTGGATGCAGAAAGTGCTGCTGTTACAGGACTGGAAATGCCAGAATCTGACGTCGGCACTGGGGACGGACTACTATTTGTCCCATTAGATGAGAGAGATGTTGTGGAACAAGAACCACGTGCTTCGAGCGAAATCACGGCGCCTACATCAAAAAAAAAAAGAAAGAAGGAAAATTCCCAGTCTCAATACCAGACTCTAAAAGAAGAGTTGCTACGAATTGAAATATATAGAAGAAGACTACATGCGCTCAAATTAGAAAGAGAACTGGGCATTGACGTGTCAGAGTACACAAATCCTCTCTTTCAATAGTGTTGTTTTTGTATTTTAAAAATTTATAAGTTGTACAATTAAAAAAATAATTTTGTTTAATGTTTAAACATGGAATAAGGACAATAACTACGAACGAAAAAATGCACAATTATCGAAAAAAATTTAAAAGTCTTTCCATTCGTTGAATACCATTAGGATCCTCTTCATGTTCATCTTCCATATTAGGATCATCATCCATGTCTTCGTGAAGTTCATATCCACCTATGACATCCTCGTTTTCGCAAGCGATATTGTGCAGGGTTGCACAACAAATTACCACAAGAGCAGCATGTGTTGGAGATAATCTTAGATAATTTAGGCAAGGAAATCGTTCTTTCAAAATACCGAAGCTGTTTTCTATTAGCCGCCTTGTTCGCTTGTAAGCCCGATTGAAACGTTGCTCAACAGGGTCATTCGGATTCCTGTTTATTGGAGGAATAATCCATTCTTTCAGTCCATAAGCGCTGTCACCTAAAACAACAGCTCCAGGAAATGGTCTCCAACCCCCATCGAAGCGATGGGAAATCCGTGAATTTCTCAAGACCCGTGCGCCGTGAACGCTTCCTGGCCAGTTTGCATTCACTGCGTAAAATTTGAAATTGGGCCCGCAAATCATCATTGCATTTAAAGAATGATTACCATGTCGGTCAACATACTGTTCCTCATTTACTCTTGGTGCATCTATATTTATGATGGTCCCATCCACACATCCACACACTGAAGGAAAGTCTCCTTTTCTAAAAAATTCCTGAGATATTTCTGGATTCTCAGGCCAACATACAACGCGTCTAAAAAGCCTGTTGATTATTGCCCTTGCCACACGTTGAATGACTCTACATACGGAGGCCTTCGTTATCCCGTGCATGGCTGCTATACCATGATACTGGCCACCATTACCGAACCAATGCAATGCAACTAGGAGCTGCTGCTGAGGCGTCAATGCATGGTTTCCTCGAGTTGGTCGAGCAAGATCAGCCCCTATGGCTAACAATATCATTTCTACCCCGGGTGGGAAAAGTCGAAAGTACTCTTTAAACACAAAATTATTCATGATATTAAAGTTAATCCGTTCTTTAAAATTTCTACGAGGTACTTCATCATCACTCTCGTCGCTAGAGAAAATCAAATTGTTACAAAACATTTGTACAAGACCAAGTCGTGAACCACTGATAGAGCAAAAACGTCACGATGACATTTATCCAAACTTTGCAAAATGCGACTGAAAAGTTCGAAATCTGCAAAGTCAACTAACGTACTTTATGAAACACAAAGACTTTGCACTTTTCAAAATTTAACAAGTGCAAAGTGCAAACTGAAAAGTTGCAAAGTAGTTTTATGGAATAGGCCCCTGGTCAATAATCTGATAAGTACCAATAATTTTTTGAAATCTTGTAAAACATTTTATGTAATTATATATATTTTATTATTACATATTAGTAGTAATATGTAGAAGTAACCCTTTTTCATTGTCCATTAGTGTACAATTATTTATTTTATTGCTAATGACTGATTATTTTCAAAGATATGCTTTTCAAGCTATCAGTAGATTATTAATTTATTAGTAACAGTACAAAACGAAAACACATAAAAGTCTACGTATTTCAGCCTTCTATCAAATAAATATTTTAAACATGTTTATGTACATATATTCGCTCAGGTTGGTATTAATGCGTTAGCTATTACAATTAGTAATAAAAACATTTATTTATGTACTGGTATTTTTTCGCATTACAGTAATAATTTCACTATTTTATGATGGAATAAAACGTTAATCGCATTAGAAATTTTATATTGAAATAAATTTAAAAACATAATCCAGCAGCTTCGAAGCAAATAACATGAGATATTTAGAGGACAGGCCTTCTGTATAAAGAAGTACTGACAAACATGTAATACCTAAAAGATCGAATGCAATAAGAAAAGATGTGTTTGTCGACAAAGCATACTACGGTACCCTTGATAGAAAATTCCTTGTCACATAACGATAGATAAGAAAATTTCTAGTACTTTTCCATGGCAGATAACTTGTCCATTTTGTCCAAAGTGGACACCACATGCTTTCTTGATTTTACATTTTCAATTTTCTCAGTGCAGAAGTTGTACCTAGTTTACTTCAGTGAAACAATCAAATTTTAACAATATCTCGTCAAGTACTAACTTTAGGCATATTTCTAAGGAATATGAAAGTACTCAAAAGTGAATTTGAACATTTTTGTATAAAAGAACTTTTTTGAAATCCCTTATCCTTATATATTTCAGGTAGATCTTTTACTCTTGTAGAAACACAATTTCTTGCAAATATTTCCCAAGTCAAGCTTTCTTGACAGATATATTCATTATTTAAAGATATTTAAGAAGTATTTAAAGATTGATTTTGAATATCTTTTAAATAAGAGAATTTCAAAATTCGGATTGAGAAGGTAAACGTATTTAAAACTTCATTTGGAACATCGCTTGTATCAAAAATTCGGAACGCACATACTGCTGTGATCTTCACATCATTGATATAATAATATTAAGAATTAGTTTAGTTATTGAAAAAGAAGACTAATTGTATTCAAAAAAATCGTTAATTAAAGATTTAGGGTATACGTTCAAGACAAGCAAATATAAGTATAATGGGTTGCCTATACTTAAAGACAAACTTCTTTATGAAAATAAACATGAATTGTTAGTATACTTTAGTTAAAATAAGTATAAACATTAACTACAATACAAACATAAAATAAATCAATAGGCTTTATGTTGTGTAAAGTACACATAAATACCATATGAATGTAAACAAAACAAGAGGTGCTCGAGAAAAATGATGCACTCTTGAAATAAATAAATTGAACAAATAAAATATGGATTTGAACATGAATAATGCTGCCAATTCGTAAGGAAAAATAGTAGTAATAATAAAACTAAATATATTAGATACGTACATGTTATATAAAAAGGATATAAATCAAAAACATTTCCAATGTGAAATGTCAGATCGTAAATAAGAATATTTTGTGTAAATAATAACAGTAAGAATTAGAAATACACTTGTTAGTTCTTGTATGTATAACTCAAGGGCTTCAAAGACAATGGAAATGGTCATGAGTGGTTTAAAAACCTGCAAAGGAAAAAAATACAATGTTAATGTTGTTATAGCACTTTACTAATTGACATGTTACCAGAAGAAAGGGCATTGGTTCGAGATTAGGGAAGATGTGACGAAGACCACCGTTATTTTCGGCAAAGGAAATTCCTGTGGTATGTAATGTGTTTTCGTTACTGCCGGTTAGAAGGATTTCTAAAAGAAGAATCAAGATAACATTAGTTCATGGTAAAAGGAAATATGTAACAAATGATGAAAAGGGTAATGCATACATATACAAATACAATGAAGGACTGTACTGAACAAGGAGAGAATAAAATATACTTACCCAAGAAGTTATGCAACAAAAATTGTTGTAACGATATTTTACAGACTATGCAATAAATTTCGGAATCACTGACAATGGAGGACATACAATCAGTATGACCCTTAATCCAACTTGCCATTGTTTCACGATGCCATTCTCGACGTTCTTCCATATCATAGTAACATAAACAATGTTCTAGGTCTAAATAAATGATAACTAAAAATGTATGCGTATGTTATTGAAACTTAACAAAATCCAATGCACACTTACGTCGATATAAACGGAAGAAGAAGATTCAATGAACCGGTATTAAACAGGAACTATTACAAAAATTACGATGTACGTAATTAACAGTCAAAACAATTAAAAAACGAAATTAACGTAAGTATGAATAGGTATACACATATATAACTTTATTTATTTTACGAAATAAAAGGTAAATATAATAAATTTTAAAAACTCGTCACCCTTCTACCTGCGACGATGAAGAAAGGATTTTACTCATAAATTCCTTTTTTGATGGGCATTTTTTGTTGTCCTTTTCAGTAACTTTTCAAGTAAACGACAGATGTTGCAGTTTACCATATGAATAATGCTATTCAGAAATAATGTAAACAACACACAGTTGTTTACATCATTTCTTTGCTCCGTTGTAACTCCGTTGTAGTTTAAACCTGGGACGTCCGCCCCCTACTCATAATATATCTACCTAGAAAGCATGACTTGGGAGATATTCGCAAAAAAATGATTTTTAATTAAAGCAGAAGACCTACTTCCGATAGGAATTTCGAGAATTTTTTTTTATAAAATTTTTCTCAAATTTACTTTTGTGTACACTTGAATTCTTTATAAATTTGTTTAAACTTGCTGCTTCCTGTCTGTCGATTTTATTGAAAATCTAAACAGCTCTCAAGAGCGAGATTATACTCGTAAATAAAAAATTGATAGTTTTAGCCGTTTGACCGCTATCGTGGTCACAGACAGACAGATAGACAGACAGATAGACGGAGAGACATATAAAAGAAGGAAAATATGTTTATAGGTTATATTAGTCATTCATAAGATAACTATGGCATTTATTAACAGTAAAATGTACTGACATTATTACTACTACTGCTTATTTTCCTCCTTCAGAAAAATTTCTCTAACATCATCAATCAAATTTAAGCGAACTTATCTTAAAACAATGGACAAAAGTGATTCTAATTTCTAATGTAAGTTTTATGTTCTCGTGATAAATACGAAATGGTTTAACGTTTTATCATAACTATGAACAATGCGCGATCTCTTCCTACATTTTCGTGCAATTGTTTGTACATAATTCGATGTTGTTGCACAAGAGGAAAGGCAAAATTAGCGGAACTACTGAATTTTAACGCTTTCTCTAGTATCAAATAATCTTATTAGAATATCGTCGAAGATAATGCACATTCCATTAGACAATTTTTATTTAGTTAACTTTTCCTAGTATTGGGTAACCTTTTGTAATTTGGTGTGTAGTAAACTTGTGAAAGTTTCTATCAAACTGAAGTCTGAGACTGTCGGAGAAAAAGGATAATGGATACTTGAAATAGATAGTGTATATACAGCGTTATTCTTAATAGATGTCAGATATTTCTGTGGATAATATCACTAAAATGTGAATAATTCTCTTCTTTTCAGCGAATTCTAATTTTCCATCTTTCTCCAAAAAGAGATTAAATGAATTACTATAATGCTTAGAACCCACTTCTCTTTTGCTGTTATAAATTAACATTTACTGTACGTAAACTAGTTGGCATTTCGTTAAGTTTCGTATTCATAGCGAAACAATAATTGTTTCAAACATTCTTACGCACAATTCCACAACACTTTCGAGTCAGTGCCGAGCGTATAAGAAACTATATGTTATTTAAAGCCTAAAGTAGACGACTAATATAAAATATGTTGTTCCAGTATCACTAACGGTACTATAACAATTTTAGTCTGAGAACCTAGGATTTATTTCTGAATTAAAGCACTTGTCCGGCTTCTGAGATTTCAATCTTTGAATTCAAACATGCCAATCCAATTATCATTATTATGACATACATCAAATCATAGTCAGATATTACAACCTAAAACCACGAAGTGAGGCAGATCAAGAAGATGAAATAATCAACGGAGCCCTGAATAGTTGTAGCAGAAGTGGCTTGTAAAGCGTGTCACCGAGAATCCTTCCGATCCTATTCACGGCAGGAAAGTCAACACGGTAATGAACGGTATAAATTACGAGAGGGGGGGGGGGAGTACCACAGGAGTCAGTCTTCAGGGAAGCTCTCTTTACCTTTTACATCAACGACATTGCAAAGGCATAGGATAATTGCGGGTACATTGTCCTATACATAGGCAATATCACCATCGCACATAGGAGTATTTTGTCAATCTAGGTGGCCAGTATTTCTTCTTCCATGTCAGTATCCTAAATACATATAGCAATAAGCTTAAGCTATAAGAAGTGTTTTGCGACCTTTTAATTAAAAAAAAAACTATTAAGAGGAGCGTTTACCTATCGAAAATTAAGGCATCGCCATTTCGCGTTTTTTAAACTTATTTTGTAATTTTAGAATCTCAAATTTGGGTTAGTGATGCAAAAGGCATAAATTTATAATGTCAAGGTCACGTTTTGTACTAATGTATTTTCTTAAGAAAGTTATGTGTTTTAGAAGTTACCACAAAAATGCATGAATTTGATTAATGTCTACTAAGTAACGCCGGTACACAAAAGAAAAAAAAACGACCTCTACGCGCCAGCTGCACATTTGATGTACGATATAAAGAAAAAATCAAATGTATGTAATTAGTTTTAAAGATAAAAAACATTAAACAGTAAACATTGTCACACACATTTTACACGAGGTTTTTCCAAGCTAATCGCGTCGTCTATCCCCACTTTACGGTATTTCTACCGGTCCTAGCGAAGACGAAAATCTATCGTAATCGGTCGGCTATTGCAGACTTAAATGCGAGTGACAGTTTAATTACAAACTGTCACTCGCATTTAAATGTCATATATACCTATAATATTCGAGTGTATAATAATATAACAGTTATGGGCAAGCGAAAATTGGTTTATTATAAAACATCAACAACATCAACAGTTCCGTAAGTACTCATTCTTTATACATTATGGTTCCTATCTATAGTATTTCTTTATCTATGACATAATCTGTGAATATAACCGAAGGGCTGTGATCGAAACCGATATCGTGTAGCTCCACCTACTCACACCCACTTGCGTCTACCCGTCCCGCGAGTAATATAAGTTACATAAGTTTCTATTTGTTAGTAAACGTCCCTCTTAAGACAAATTCAAAAAAATGTATTTTCGTAACATAACGTTATAAAATCATTACTTTAGTTTTTTGGATCGGGGTGTTCCTTGTCAGAGCGAGGTTCAGCTGGAATTAGTAATTCAATTGCATATTTTGTAAAAGGAATCGTTCTTTTTTCGGGAGTTGGTCTCAACCTGGTAATAAGGGGGTCTGCGCTGAGTAATAACCTGTTTATTACATCCAAGTCACATGTCTCCCTTGAAAATTTCCTTGCAAAATTCTGCCTGTACAGCCTGAAATGTTTATTCCGTGCCTCAGCAGCTTCTTAGGAAAGCAAGCCTATTGGCAACAATGATTTCTCTATCACAATTGCCCCGTCAACAAAATTTTGTGCATCGCGGAAGTCATAGGATGCCATGGATAAAGGATGAATCTGTAAACTTCTGTAAATCGACCCTGTGACCACTTGATATCACTTCAAGGATTACTTTAATTTGATATATCAAATTAAAATCAACGCCAGTGATTTACGCAGCCAATTATGGATTACTGAAAAATCTTCTGCTGGTATTACCATCATTACTGTTGCCAAACCCAGCTTTCGGTACATCAAAAAGCAAACCCGTTTCTTATCTGAACTTTTCCTGAATTTCTTTTTCTCTCTTCATAACAATAGCTGTTCTTAGTTGCCACTTTTTTACAGCGAGTTTATATGAGAGGTGTAATATGCTTTCGAACAGACGAATTCTGGCGTGCAATATTGATAAACCAAACGAAAGAGCATTAACATCACAACCCCACTTACAAATCAGCAGTAATCTGTTACGAACTTCTGGACTTAAGTTATAAATAACGTCCTTCAAATATGTTAATAATCTTGCAACAATGTGGTCCAGTAAGGCTTGTTAATTTATTTCAGCGCACGTCTCAGTCACTTCAAAACATTCTTTCCGTGGATGGCAATTACTTTTTGTAGCAGGTTATTTTTATTTGGGCATCTAATTATCTCGTATTGTCTCCGAGCAAGTCAGCATCCACGAACATTGAAAGAGCTATTGTAAGGCGTTACTTGTTTTTATTATTCCCTTGACTTTTTTTGTACGCTTTCTTTAACTTCGTAACTCGAAATAAATAATAACGCCTGCTTTATTAATTTTTAAAAAGAACTTTACTATAAATAAATCAAAGAAAACATGTACTCATTACAAATACTATAATACGACTGACTTTCTATCAGTGATGGTAACCCTGATTCTTACTAGATCGGTGAAAGGTCGGCAATATTCGGTAGATTATAGAAAATATCGGTAGATTAAAGAATTTACAGCTTTTTTAGGAATATCTTCTTTTAATTTTTATTTACAACAATATATCAGTAACGTACATTAAATAGAATATAAAATTTGATATAAGTAACATATATATAATAGAAATAGAAAAATTTGAAAATAAATTTTTTAAAAAAATCTCATTTTACTAAAAATTACTCGTTTTCGCCATCTTCATAGAGTGTATGCTAGCTATTCGCAAAGTTAGTTTTTTTTTCAATTGAAAAATCAAAGCAACTTTTATTTCCAATGTATTGCTTAGCAAGAATTAACCCGTTGATTGTATCCGTACGTAGCTTGTTTTTCTGTTTAGTTTTTAAATTATTGACCGTAGAAAAAATTCTTTCAACATTGGCCGAAGAATGCGGCAAACAAAGTAAATTAAAAACAAATTTTGTAAGACAAATAAATTTACGTTTTCCGTCGCCGAATGTCGTTGTTTCTACTTTTTGCCAAAATAATTCTACGTTTAACGGTTAACAGTTAATTTCGCTAGTATTTCTTAAAATACGCCATTCATTGTCCAAAGTCTGAAGGTCGGAATTGTATAAAAAAATCCGGGAAAATAAGTGCTATGTCGGTAATAGATTGAATTGATCCTGATTTTACAACTACTGGATCTAAAAACTGAAAATTTTCAAAGCATTATTCTTTAAAGGAAACCGTTTAATTATTTGATCACATCCTTCTACATAAAAATGCAAGCATCTTAGTCTAAAAAAGGATAATTGTTCTTTGGTAAGTGACGTGCTGGATATTGTTTGTATCACTTTCGCGCCAAAATACATATCCTTAATCTGCAGATAGTGTTTAGGATTTTTAAAATCTACGTCTACCACTGAAATACCTTGAAGGTAATCCCTTTTTATGAAAGAATCGAATATCGTTTTTATAATAGTAAGTATGTTTTTATATAGACAATGTATTTTAGGTTGTTCAGATTGCATTTCCATATTCGTCATTAAAAAAGGATAGAACAAATTCTAAAAATTGTAAAAATTACTTTGTAACAGGATCATACGTTTTCAATATGTTATCCACAGACATGATATCATTGGTACTAGCGACATCGGTGAAATATAACTGTAGAAGTCCATACTTTTCTAATAACGGCGAAACAACGCTATGTACGGATAACCATCGGGTTCGACATGGGCGTAAAATTTTATGGATTTTTGTATTACAAAATACTTGAATACTTAACACTTGAGGTAGCTTTTCACATGCATATGAAGCGCACAAATGGAAGGAGTGACATATACATTTAGTTACAAAAAGCTTTGGAATGTCATTTTGCAATAAAGTCATTACTGAGCGATGCTGTCCTGCCATAACATTTGCCTCATCAGATGTAAACCGACCAGATATCTTTTATACGGAATTTCATGTTTTTCAAAAAAAGTGACAATATGGTTATATATACTATTCGTGTCGGCTACTTTAATTTCAATTAAAGCTAAAATATTATCACAAATGGTGTTACTGTAATTTATTCTTACGCATATACAAAGATGTTTAATATTGCTCGTATCAGTCGACTCATCAACAATAAGGGAAAATTTGTTCGTCCGGAGATGATCACATAATACTTGTATATTTTCGTATCCCAGTACATTTTTAACTATTGCAGTGGTTTTCCTTCTTGCACAAGCTAGTCTTTGGGCAATTTTTGAATCATGGCATACTGCGGCAACGACCTTGGTCAAGTGATCCATAGTAGTAAGTGGTAAATTATGCTCGGCAATGAAAGCAGATAGACTAACAAATAGAACCTTAAGCAACTTATATTACTCGCGGGACGGGTAGACGCAAGGGGGTGTGAGTAGGTGGAGGTAGACGATATTCGGTTCTGTCACAGCGCTTCGATTTTATTCACAGATTCTGTCATAGATAAAGGAATACTATAGATAGGAAACATAATGTATAAAGAATGAGTAATTACAGAACTGTTGATGTTTTATAATAAGCCAGTTTTCGCTTGCCTATAACTTATATTATTAAACACACGAATATTATAGGTATATATGACATTTCTTTTTAATTACAAACTGTCACTCTGACTTTAGTTTGGAATAGTTGACCGATTCCAATAGATTTTCGTCTTGGCTAGGACTGGCAGAGATACCGTAAAGTGGGGATAGACGACGCAATAGCTTGGAAAAACCTCGTGTGAAATGTGTGTGACAATGTTTACTATTTAATGTTTTTTATCTTTAAAAATAATTACAGAAAGTTTTTTTTTATATCGTTCATCAAATGTGCAGCTGGCGTATGGAGGTTGTTTTTTTTTGTGTATCAGCCTTAGTTAGTAGACATTAATTAAATTCATGCATTTTTGTCGTTATTTCTAACACATATCTTTTTTAAGAAAATAAATTAGTACACAAACAGACTTTGACATTATAAATTTATGCCTTTTGCATCACTAACCCAAATTTGACATTCTAAAATTACAAAATAAATTCAAAAAACCGCGAAACGGCGATGCCTTAGTTTTCGATAGGTAAACGCACCTCTTAAGTCTGAGCTGTATTTTTCGTTTTCAATAGTTTGTGATAATTTTCGAGTTTTGTTGTCTTCTGTTGCTGTTTTTTTTTGAATTTATGTTAAAATGTTTTCAAACGACGAATATGCAGATATGTATTTGGTGCTGGGAGAATGAGGAAACAATGCTGTTGCTGCTGCTAGAGTCTATCGCGAAAGGTATCCTTTGAGAAGACATCCTAGTAGTAATGTCTTTAGACGTTTAGACCGAAGAATAAGAGAAACAGGAAGCGTATCTAGGGATGCAAACATTGTAAAGAGAAACATCGATGTTCGATGTATATATGTTTAACAGAAAAAACATCGATGTCAAAAACATCGGCCCTGAAAACATCGATATATCGAAACATTGATGTTTCTTTAACTTTTTTAATATGACTATATCTAAATATTTTAGAGTTATAATAAAACCACTAAAATAGATGCGAATAATACTTGATTAACAGTTCGGATTTTCCAAAGGTTGTTAATAGAATTTTACAAAATCACTAATATGAGGGATAATTACCATCGGAGAATTATGTTATAGGTGAAGTAATTTAAATATAGTAAAGTATTTATATGTTTCAAATTAAATTATTTGAATACAATAAGCCTGCAATGGTAAAGATTTTAGAGTTATAATAGCACCACTAAAATAGATGCGAATAATACAGGTGCATCCAAATAAAAGAGACAATACTAAACTTACTTGATTAAATAGCATCTCCGGCAAACCGGAACAAAAGTTTTACAGCACCACTAATGCCACGAGCCAACGCTTAGAACATTAAACTGAAAAATAAAACTCAAAATTCATTCAACCTCGTCTAACGTTAATAATCAAGAAAATATTAGTTTACTATTTAATCAAAAACTTCGAGAAGTATATATGTATATAAAATGTAAAACTTGTGAAATGATTGACACTTTTTTTCTTTGCTATATTCATTATTCCCAAAGCCGGTGTAAGCTGTTTGTGTTGCGATCAAAGCCATGCTACCATCTGTTAACAAATTTCTTAACTGCCTAGAAAACTAATTCATTCGGTATCGCAATTTAAAATTTACTTAGAATTTAAAATAGTTTGCCCATTGCTGTGCCACAAAAACATCGATGTAAAACATCGCTCCAAAACACATTCGATACATCGATGTTTGACGGTTCCAAACATCGATGGTAAACATCGATGTTTTTTGACAGAAACATCGATGTTTCAAAAACATCGATGTATCGTTTGCATCCCTAAGCGTATCACCAACAGGTGCCTTTTTTCGGGATAGAGGTCGTCCAAAAACTACAAGGCCCCTGAAGTAAAAAATGCCGTTTTAAATTTATTAGCAGACAATCCAACAATATCAACAATTGAACTCGGTAGTCACAGTTCAGTTGGCCGAATTGAACTCGGTAATATACTAGACATATCACACATCTTAGTTGGCCGAATTATTAAGTATCAGCGGTTTCACACTTATCATTACAGTTAAGTTCAAATTTTATTACCTGTAGATTTTTTTTCGTGAGAATTGTTGTAACTAGCTTTTAGCACAAATACAAAGAAATCTTCAATTTTGCAGAAATATCTTGTGGACGGACGAAGCTAATTTTTCACGAGATGGATTTTACAGTCAGCGAAATTCACATTTTTATGCTTTGGAAAATCCTAAGGTATTTAGACCAGCTAACCACCAGCATAGGTTTAGCGCAAATGCCAGACAGGTAGTCAGCTAGATCTCACCCCTTTAGACTTTTCCTTTTGGGGTCACATTAAACAATTGGTGTACAGAACACCAGTTTTAAATGATGCAGATTTAACTAACCGGATATTTGAAGCAGAGCGTTCAATACATGCAGAAATGCTAGAAAGAGTGCAGGGGAATATAAATTTGCAGAGATCAGCACGACATAATTTTAATCATTTATTATAAATTTGTTATTATAAATTCATCTCGTTGACTCTTTTGACATTTATCGTATTTGTCATTGATATTAAAAATTTTAATTCATTATTCTCTCTTATACCCATGGATAACTCTAATACCTTATTCATTATTAAGATAAATCAAAAGTGAATTTTGGGACACCTTGTATAAATCTGTTATAAATAAAAATTGTTGATATTTAATTGCCCCTATTTATTGATTTTTAGTGAGAGTAATTCGAAAGGAAATAATAATACTGTTTTGTTATTCATTCAGAAGAAACCGCAGCTTAACGTGCTGCGCATTTACCAATATTTCAAAATTATGATAGTGTATAGTGGTGCAATTGTAATTTTTACAAGAATACGTTATTTCGAAACCGTCCCAGCTAGTCCTAATATTTGATTAATAAACCGTTTCTGAAGTTCTAGATAAAATTCGAAAATGCAGCAATAAAGATGTATTTATATAGCTGTACATAAAATAAAACACATTTGAACGAAATTAATTCTATTTTATTAACTTAAATTCCTTCAAGAAGAGGGTAATGAGAAATGAATGATGGATATACAATCTATCAGACTAAACATATTAACTTATTTGACCTATTTAAACAAGCATGCCTTTCCTACTATTTAAGAAAATGATTGTTAAATCTCATTAAAAATATCACTATTATAAAATCAAATCTAATTGAATTTTGATAAAGTTAATGAAGTCTTTTGATTATCTATTCTCTTTTTATGCATTGCAACCGTGTTATCAGTGGTAACTGATAAACAAAAGATGTATAAACAGAAGAGTTTATTGTATTGTAAAGTACTTGTGTCAGCAATTAGAAGTACTTGGATTGGTAAATCGATGCAGAAACGGCGATGGAGCAAACCGCAAACAAGTAGTAATTTATAGGTACCTTAAAAATGATTTTTTAGTTGTTTATCATGTTGTGATGACATCTGGTTTATTATGTAATAGCACACCAACAATTATAATCGAAATTCTGTTATTAAAAAAAACAGCAACCGAAATTATTTATAATCTTTAATATGGAAATTCATGCCGTGATTCATTTTTGAATTAACGAATTTAATATACCATATATACAGGTGAGTCATTTAAGCGGGTAAGGCTGATTATGCCTTTATGAGTAAAGACATTTCGAAGCGGTTTTTTCCTTGTGATAGCTGTTCATTAGGAGCACATTTTAAAAGTATTTTGTATTATACAGAGTGTTCCATAACTTGGTGGCTAACCATAGTTATAGTTTTTTAAATGGAACAGCCTATATATTATTGCATTTTTGTATTCCCCGTATAATTGTTAGTCAAAAAGTAATAAGATAGTATAGGCCTAAAGTATAAAGTTTTTGACTTATTCCCATTTTTCGGAAAAATTCAATGTTTGTATAAAATTATATTTCTCGAAAACGACGTATTAGATGGACAAAACTTTTTGTAGTATTGTTTACAATAAGAGGTCCTAATAGAAGCATGTTTTATTTTTTTACAGTTACTAACTGCACGTGCATTAAACTGGATTAAAATTACATGACACATTTTAGAATAAAAGTATTTTTTTTTAAATGGAACACCCTGTATATGAGTTCATTTTTGAATTGTTTATTAAATTTCATGTCAGAAACATGTAAGACGTTAATACTTTAAATGTGACTATTACTGAGCTACTGTCGTTTTTTGATATGCTTTTGTTAGGTTTTGCAAAAAAGTCAATTTTTTCAAATGGACCATCCTGTATATTATTTCATTTTTGAATTTCTTATTAAATTTCACATCAAAAACATGTAAAGACGTTAATCCTTTAAAAGTGACTATTACTGAGCTATTGTCTCTTTTTAATAATTTTGTCTGTTTTGTGGTTTTAATTAGTACTATAGTACTATATAATACGTAATTTCTAATTTTTTAAAAATTACCCAGCAGCCCAGGATTCGAACCCGAAATCTCCTAATCACTAATCAGGTGCGTTGCCAGTTACTTAATTATATACAGGGTGTAGATAAAGTCTGGAACAAAATTAATATTTCTGTTATCTTCGGTTTGATGGAAAAACCCTGAAACAGGTCGATTTTGTTTTTATCCCGTGCACTTTATAACATCGTGAATTTAATTCTGTCGTCATCTGGTTGCGCGCGGGCGTGACGTCATTAGTTTTTTCAAATGGTAACCCGCCACATTTATTACCCCTTGTCGTTAGGTATTCCATTGTGCATGCAACGGTATAAAAAGTTTGGTACCTTACATAAGAATTTTTGGGAGAAAAATGCTTTCGAATTTCAAAAAATTAAAATTTTATTTCTAATGAAAAACTAATCAAAAATTATTTTAAAAAATCAGATAAATTATAATCCGAGGTTTATCTTGGATTGTCGTCAAACACGACACCAAAAAAATGTCAACGGAAGTGTTCAAATTGTCCGCCATTGGCCATTCGACACTGGCCGAGACGGACGTACACGCTTTCTACGACACGTCATATTGACAGTTCATTACTTGGTGTTTGAACTTATCCATTCACAATACTTGCTCCATTGGTAGTGTTGAACGTGCATTGCGAAAATGGCGAATTTGAGCGAAAAAGAGCGGATTCAAATTCTCATTATTGTTGGTTGTGGTGATAAAATACGTAGCCATGAAGAAGCCTGTCAGTTTTTCAATGCAGAAAATCCAAACCGCGCACCGATTTCGCGGTCAACGGTGAGCAAAATTGTCGCAAAATTTGCTGAAACTGGTAGTGTAAAAGACAGGGCTCGTCAAGGTCGACCAAGAATTGAGGAAGACAGAAGGGTCAATATTCTCTTGGAACTTCAGGACAACCCCCACACTTCAACAAGGAACATTGCCAGGGATCATGCAGTCGATTTTACCACAGTAGCCAAATTGCTGAAGAAGGAAAAACTTCATCCGTACATAATCAATCGGGTTCAGGAACTGAATGAAGATGACTTCGACCGCCGACTCGAGTTCTGTGAACAAATCATGCTACGGTGCGATGAGAATCCCGGATTTGTCGACTATGTGGTTTTTAGTGACGAAGCAACTTTTACCTTGAACGGTGAAGTGAATCGCCACAATTGTAGGTACTGGTCGGGCGAAAATCCTCGATGGGTTCGAGAGGAGCACACCCAACACCGGCAAAAAGTTAATGTATGGGCGGGAATAGTGGGAGATCGCATTGTGGGGCCTTTCTTTCTGGACAGAAATTTAAACGCTGAAACATACTTACATTTCCTAAGATTTACGCTAGTGCCAACATTGGTAGAATTATTTCCGGATGAAAACACCCCCGACAAGCCTCACCCCAGAATCTGGTTTCAACAAGATGGAGCACCTCCACATTTTGGCTGGCGTGTTCGGAGTTACCTCGACGAAATTTTCCCCGGGAGATGGATCGGACGAAGGGGAACAATTGAATGGCCTGCCCGTTCGCCAGATCTCACACCACTTAATTTTTTTCTATGGGGTCATGTGAAATCAAAGGTGTACACCAATAAGCCAAATAACTTGGATGATCTGAAACATCGTATCCGCGAGGAAATGCGAAATATTGGTGCAGAGACAATACGACGTGTCGTAGAAAGCGTGTACGTCCGTCTCGGCCAGTGTCAAATGGCCAATGGCGGACAATTTGAACACTTCCGTTGACATTTTTTTGGTGTCTTGTTTGACGACAATCCAAGATAAACCTCGGATTATAATTTATCTGATTTTTTAAAATAATTTTTGATTAGTTTTTCATTAGAAATAAAATTTTAATTTTTTGAAATTCGAAAGCATTTTTCTCCCAAAAATTGTTATGTAAGGTACCAAACTTTTTATACCGTTGCATGCACAATGGAATACCTAACGACAAGGGGTAATAAATGTGGCGGGTTACCATTTGAAAAAACTAATTACGTAACGCCCGCGCGCAACCAGATGACGACAGAATTAAATTCACGATGTTATAAAGTGCACGGGATAAAAGCAAAATCGACCTGTTTCAGGGTGTTTCCATCAAACCGAAGATAACAGAAATATTAATTTTGTTCCAGACTTTATCTACACCCTGTATATACACATAAATATATGATTTAGGTCAAGAAATTAAATTAATATATTGAATATACAGTGCGTTCATGATGAAAGGAACAAATTCGTTTAAAATTCAGATAATTATTTTGCAGAAAAACGCTCGGACAGGTCGATTAGTATTTTTAGTTTTGAATTTTTTAACATAAGAAAATTATATACAGGGTGTCTAAAGAAGAACATATGCAGCAATCATTGTTATTTTGCAGAAAAACGCTCGGACAGGTCGATTAGTATTTTTAGTTTTGAATTTTTTAACATAAGAAAATTATATACAGGGTGTCTAAAGAAGAACAAATGCAGCAATCATTGTTTCTTTTAAATGGAACACCCTGTGTATTTTGCCATTTTTGAATTGTAGGGTAGATTCTAAACACAATGAGCATATTTTTGTGTCACATACCATATCCCCAAAATCAGCGGTTTTCGGGATAATGAGGTTTGTGATAAATTAAAATACACATAGGTAATGAAATAAAATGTTTAAATTGAACAAGGACACCTTGAACATTTTTTTAAAAGCCAACACAAACAACCTGGTATTGCAAATTTTATCTTCAACAAAAAACTCTACTTCGAATTAATCGATTTTCATGTATTTTTTTTTAATTTATCACATTTCAAACGTCATTATTCCGAAAATCGCCGATTTTGGGGATATGGTATGTTACACAAAAAGTGTTGAGAATTTACCATATTGCTGCATATATTCTTCTTTAGACACCCTGTATATAATAATTACTTGAATTTTAAACGAATTTGTTCCTTTCATCATGAACGCACTGTATATTGATGAGAAAGTGCAAATTAACAAGAATTAATTTATATAATGTGGGCTGGGACAAGTACTCACAAGTACTCCTTTTCTTTAATGTTTATCAAATTTAAACTCTTTCTTTAAAAAAATCTTATAAATTAAACTAGCACGTATCAAATGTATTTATTGTACCTAAGAATGTAATTATGAAATCATTTTTATGTAGTGCATTTAAAATACATAGTCTTTGTAATCAGAAAATATGTTTCTCAAAACTAATCTACCTTATCTTTGGATAAAACAAATAAGAAAAAACCTGTATATGTGAATGCTGTACGAAAAATAAAGACATTTTATTTAACAATTCTTAATCCGGAGAACTATGAAATGTACAAACATAATTTCATGTAGATCTATGTATCAGCTAATCGAAATAAACCCGCTGTGTTACTGTACCATGTTTTTTAATTCCTCAGACTACCAGGTATAGCAATATGTATACAGGGTGTTATAAATTAAGTCGGCACTACTGCTAACTTTGTTATTAATGAAGTTACAGTATCTGTTAAATTAGCAAAGTAGTAGTATTTTTATTATGAACAATGATGGCAGAACCGAAAAGACCGTAGAATTACTAATTTTTGCGCTATTTACAAGAGTTACTTTTTTTTAAATGGAACACCCAGTATATTTTTGCATATATTGAAAGAAGGAATTATTTTAAAAAAGAAAGATTTCATACAATACTGACAAAAAATGAAAGTTGCGGCACTATTTTGTACAGCAATTCATATCAATAAAATCAAGATGGCTATAATAAAAAAGACAGCAAATATTAAACAAGCATTGTGTATTATGTATATTTATTATAATAGATGTTCGAAGACATCACCGTTTTGTCCAATACACTTCAGAATTCGTTTATGTATATTGCTAGTTACTTTTAAAAGCGATCTTCCATCTATGTTATTTGCAATAGTAATTATTTTGTTTTGCAGCTCTACAACATTTTCATATTCCCCTTTGGAAATTTCATTTTTTAAATATCCCTGAAAATAAAAGTCTATAGGCTTTAGATCCGGGGACCGTGGTGGCCACTGAATTGGTCCATTCGTACCTATCCACTTATAAGATTTCGCTCAAAACATTTTGTACTTCGCGATGATTATACGCTGGTGCTCGATCTTGTTGAAAATGTATATGTTGCCGAGTAGCCAAGTCCAGGTTATCCAAAAATATTCCTAACTGTCTTCAAACATCTATTATAATAAACATATGCAAAATGCTTGTTTAATATTTGCTGTTTTTTTGTATTCGATGTAGTGTATTGGACAAAACGGTGATGTCTGCGAACTTGTATTATAATAAATATACATAATACACAATGCTTGTTTAATATTTGCTGTTTTTTTTAATCATAACCATCTTGATTTTATTGATATAAATTGCTATACAAAATAGTGGATAACTGCCGCAACTTTCATTTTTTGTCAGTAATGTATGGAGGCTTTCCTTTTTAAAATAATTCCTTCTTTCAATATATGCAAAAATATACTGGGTGTTCCATTTAAAAAAAAAGTAATTTTTGTCAATAGCGCGAAAATTAGTAGTTCAACTGTCTTTTCGGTTCTGCCATTATTGCTCACGATAAAAATACTACTACTTTGCTAATTTAACCGATACTGTAGCTTCATTAATAACAAAGTTAGCAATAGTGCCGACTTAATTTATAACACCCTGTATACACTATATATGCAATATATTGTAACGAAACCAGCAGACATTCGAGCGACAATAAAAAAAAGGCCATAAATCATCTCGACGCGACTGGTAGGCATCATAAAGCTGTGAATCACGTGTGCTGCGGCGACAGAATGTCGGACGAATGTTCTACAGGCATCGAGAGAGAGAGATACGCGAATGCTCCAGATGTTTCGTATGTGTATATAAGGCGACTGGATCAACGATGGGGATTCATTGCGGAGAAGTAATTGAAGAATAGTTTCGGGAAAGAAAGTCCTTAAGTAGTCTCGAGTGCGAAGAAATAAATAGTGGTAGCTAAAGAAATAAATAGGTAGTAGTGCCGTGTTATACAAATAGAAGTGTTACATAAATACGGACAGAGATATTAGTAATAGAACTAAATAAATACATGTGTTAATTTTAATTTATTAATAGTAGTTTAAGTGTGATACGTTAGTTTTTATATTTTATATTGTTATATAATTTTAAGTATATAAATATACAGACTGTTTTTAAATAAATAAATTGCACGAGTTGTTTATTGGAACCCGAAAACGTTACAATTGGTGTCAGAAGTGGGATAAACATAAGTGCAAATAAATAAATAAATAAATAAATAAATGGCTACCAAACGTTTTGAAGAATTAAAGGTCTCCGAGTTAAGGGCAGAATTGGAAGAAAGGGATGCAGATACGTCTGGAAAAAAAACAATTCTCCAGGATCGGCTTCGTGACCTTTTAATAAATGAAGGTGAGGATCCCGAGAAATATTTGTTTCAAGTATAGCCTGATCCAAGCTTAATAATCGAGACTCTACAAGATAATTCAAAACAATTGCGCGAGACTCTAAAAGAAATTCGAAATAATTTAAAAGCTTTAAATAAGGAAACAAAAGCTTTGAAAGATGAAATTGCAAATAATTCAAAAGCTTTAAGAAATGAAATTGCAAATAATTCAAAAGCTTTAAGAAATTAAATTGCAAGTAATTCAAAACAACTCGAGACTACTTTTAAGGAAGACATTCAAAAGAATTCATCGAATGGGAGGCAGGAATTTTCTGAGGCCATCGAAGCCGTGGAACAGAAAGTTGAGGAGCGCGTGTTCGGAAGGGGGACGAGTTTGGGGTTCAGCTTCAGTTGCCAGCGATGAACGACTGCGGTCCCCATGACATCTCAAGCGGAAGCCTGGAGATTTCCCGAACAGCAAAGGCAAAGGTAAAAACTCCCACCTTCGATGGAAAGACGTCATGGATGACGTACCGGAAACAATTCGAAGCCGCTGCAGGAGGAAATGGGTGGACGTCCCCGAAGAAAGCTACTGCCCTGATTGTGTCGTTAAGAGGAGAAGCCAGTCACGTTCTATAGACCTTACTTCCAGAAGAGTGTCAAGACTACCTTAAATTAATCAAGCGTCTTGAGAGGAAGTATGGGCATGCACACCTGGAACAGGTAGTCCGACGAATGGTGAATCAGGTGCAACCTAAGAGAAGAACGCTCCGATGCTGGAATTGGAAATGGAAATGGAAATGGAGATGGAAATGGGCCATGCGCATAGTAAATGCGGGAAGAAGCCCAAGAAAACCATAGCAGAGCAGCGAAAACTGAAACGGGTCGATGAGAAGAGGCAATCGTCGACCCAGTATCGTAGAGCCTCAAAACCAATAGCGGAAATTGCATCTGTGCAACATCAAAACGCTGATGCTGTTGCAAGAAGACCACGTCCAGAAGACTGCAGGCATAGCAACCGCCTAGAAGAAAAAATCGGCCAACACATTCAGAACTGCCGTGGTTGACGATTAATGGCATCCTGACAATTTGCGGATCGGTGAAGAAGCTGATGAGGATCTTGGTTCATTGATGGTTTGGAAAGGTACTGGTCGCGGACCGGCTTGTCAAGAAGTGGCTCCTCGCGCACAGGGACTGGAATCCTACTGGGCTCAATGGGACTCTCTGAAGGTGGAGGATGATCTACTCAAGTGTGTTGTGGAGAACCCAAATGGAGAAGACTACGTCAGCGGATCCAGACGAAGGTTGGAGGATGCCCACTAGCGAGTACGCCATCACACTCAGGATGCCAGCGACAGGACGAAGAATCGTTACCACGTGCAAGCCGAGAGAGAGATGGTTACCGAGAAGAGGACCTTGTTTGGTTATATAATCCTCAACGTCGCCGAGGCCTGTTCCCAAAGCACCAACAATACTGGGAAGGACCATGCGAAATGTAAGAGCGAATAGATGACGTGGTTTGTCGCATGAGACTAACACCCCATAGTGAGCCAAGGGTGGTGCGTTTCAACCAATTGGCCCATACCATGGACGTGACAGCTGTGAAGTGGCGGATGTGTGACAAATTACCGGAAAACCTAGAAAGCCAATTTATGGGAATCCCTAGACGATTCACGAGGACGAGCACTCGAGCAAAATGTAAGGAGGCTGGCAATTCCGAAACTGGGCTGCGGATTAGACCGTTTGGAATGGAGAACAGTAAGAAACATGCTGGAAGTAGTGTTTCGGTATACTGGTATGGAAATGGTCGTGTGCGGCTGTCGGCCCAATCAGCCCGTTGTGCAGCCTGGGACGGTGGATTGCCATTTCCACAAGACGGCTGGGTGCATCCGTGGGTCCCGGTGTGGATTTCGTCATCCGCCAGCAACGAGAACATGGAATAGCGTGTTTCGGGACGAAACGCAGTTTTTAAGAAGGGGACAATGTAACGAAACCAGCAGACATTCGAGCGACAAAAAAAAGGTCATAAATCATCTCGACGCGACTGGTAGGCATCATAAAGCAGTGAATCACGTGTGCTGCGGCGACAGAATGTCGAACGAATGTTCTACAGGCATCGAGAGAGAGAGATACGCGAATGCTCCAGATGTTTCGTATGTGTATATAAGGCGACTGGATCAACGATGGGGATTCATTGCGGAGAAGTAATTGAAGAATAGTTTCGGGAATGAAAGTCCTTAAGTAGTCTCGAGTGCGAAGAAATAAATAGTGGTAGCCAAAGAAATAAATAAGTAGTGCCGTGTTATACAAATAGAAGTGTTATATAAATACGGGCAGAGATATTAGTAATAGAACTAAATAAATACATATGTTAATTTTAATTTATTAATAGTAGTGATACGTTAGTTTTTATATTTTATATTGTTATATAATTTTAAGTATATAAATATACAGACTGTTTTTAAATAAATAAATTGCACGAGTTGTTTATTGGAACCCGAAAACGTTACAATATGATGACATTTATTTTTGACAAATTTATGATATGCAGGCACTTGTTCAATATTTTTACGTCAAAATATATGTACTCAAATATTTTTAGTAAATTTCTGCAGTTACTTTGCAATATTTATATTAAAATATGGCAACAATATTTGCATTTTGTCAAGAAACTTAGTTAGTTATGTACATTATATCTAAAAATAACACAAGAGATTTAGTCAATATTTTAATAGTATTATTATATATTTTACTTGAAATTACTCTTTTCCTTTAGTAGATATAATGATGAACGGCTTATTTGAGGTATATTAATATGGTTTTGAATTTGGCTAAAAATGTTACTAAATGTAGGAGCTTCATTGTTATAAAAAAGCTGTGTATTAATTGTCTTACAGCATTTTTACATTTTCGTTAATGTTGTTGACTAATAAGAGTCTACCAAAGCTTTACTTGGGTTGAGTAAGCGCTCCCTTGGACTTATATTACTTTATAACTTTAAAAGCTGTACTTCTTGCAACACCTGCAATAATCGAACAAGGGTTACTTCAGAAACATAACACATAACCTAAGAAAATACAATATTACCTGTTGTGGACACTTATGCGATGCTATTTCTCTTCTACTTTTTTTTGTATTTTCAATAAGTGACAAGTGACCAAAACGTCCGCGTTTTCTCGGTGGAGAAATAGGTAGGTTTCTACTTGTACTCGGCATTGGGTCCATGATATATTATGATAGACAGTAAATAAACGGTCTGAGAGTTCATAAAAGAATTATTTTTGTTTGATAAATTCAAGGATACAGAAAATGAAGTAGAAAAAAAGCTGGAAAGTATACAAAATGCAACTGTCAAATGCTAGAAATGACTGTCAATTAAATTAAGTGAGTGTCATTTAGGCACAAAAAAAACAATCAAATTGTTCACGTTCAGCGCTAAAATTTAAAGGTGGTCCGCGGAATTAAAAAAAATTTTGGGTGTGCTTAAGACCACACGGCAGAAGTGAAAACTTCATCAAGGCGAGGTTAATAATACGAAATACAACTTTTTTTCGTTCTATATTCATTTACATTTACATTTTCCATTTCACATTTTCGTTCTATATTACATTTAAAAAATATATATTTATTATTATTGTGTATACATTATTCTAGTACATTTCGCTCGGTCTGATCAAGTTTTCACTTCAAAAATTCATACGTACGCATGTATATACAAATATTATAATTCTCATACGAGTAGCCGAGAGTGGTCTAATGGTAACGTGCCGGCCTTATACCCAGGTGGCTCGGGTTCACATCTGCACGTCTGCACGCGGACAAGAATTTTTCAGAAAATAAAAATACAATATTTCGCGTATTTATTCTAAATTTCAATTTAATTGAAATTAAATACCGCTAGTTAGTGTTATAATACAAAGCCGAGCGCGACTCCGACTTTACCCGAACGAGCGTAACGTTTCGAGCGTGACGGCTCAGTCTCTTTCAGTGCCCAACAATCAATGTATCAACGCGCCCATAGAAGTTTTCACTTCAAAAACAGAGTATACTGTGTTCAAACAAAATATTGTTCAAACATTCTCAAGTCAGGATACAATACTTCCTGTTCGACTACATGCAAATCAATTAATCAGGTTCCTGTTCCATATATCTCTCTTTCGATTCATTTAATACGTGTAATTAAATCAATAAGTCATACTAATTAAATTAAAAAATAATTTAAACTTTTAAACGTAACATAAATAGAACAATCATAGATATTAATGTATTTTTGATTAAGTGAATTTGTCTATAGATATTCATTATATGTTGAAATGGATAATTTTGTATGTTATTTACTGATTAATAGTATGCTTTTTAAAAAATCAGAGGGTTTAATCATCATGTCAAAGTCAAAATTTATGACTGTATTCTGTTGGTTTGTCGTTTATACCTCTAACGTGTCAACGAAACAGATTATCATGGCTGCGCCCGTCATTTTACATTAATTTTTATGCCGTGTCGCACAATAAGAAGGTGGTTCAATTTACAACTTGTCATTGGCATGCGGGTAAGTATTTTCTTTGTTACCGTATATACGAAATACAAAAATTATTTTTACATAAGTGCAATGTACCCACAGCTAACTTCTGATAAGTTCTATGGATTGATAATTAACGCGAAATCTAACTTGTTTAAGAGACTGTGAAAAGAATAATTACAGTTTAATGATATTTAAAGTAGGTATATGTCCTCACAATGTTTGAAGATTATGAAAATTATCTTGTTCCTGCTAAAAATTAAAATCGAATGATGAGCTTATAATGTATATACAGCCTAACCAAAAATATACAGAATATATTGGACATGTTCTTCAATGTTTTAGTTGAATAAATGTAAAATGAAATCGTTTCCCAAAAATTGAATTTTTGGTGTAATACATTTTTAAATGCAATGATATTTTTTATAGAACATTGCAATTATACATACTAAAAGCGCACGGCCGTTTCGTGTTAATTTCTTGCGAAAAGACGGCTTAACCGAATCACCATGGTTACCGCTCCGACAGCTCAAAATCGACTTGAAATTGGTGAATTTGGGCGCAGTACTCGTCCCTGGATACGCGGAATTAAAGGCCGTCTTGGCGGGTGGACTTGCGGGTGATTATACTCTATAAAAGCGCACGGCCGTTTCGTGTTAATTTCTTGAGAAAAGACGGCTTAACCGAATCACCATGGTTACCGATCGGACGGCTCAAAATGGACGAAAATTGGATGCACGGGGCGCAGTACTCGTCCCTGGATTCGCGGAATTAAAGGTCGTCTCTTTGTTTGGGCGTAGGGGCATCTTTAAATTTCCGGTCGACGGAGAGATTTTCCTTTTTATCGGAGCGTGAAGAGAGATATCGACCGTCAAAGAGGACCGTGCAAAAGTCGGCATTCCGGCGTGGCGAACAAATTCTGACAAACGGAGCTGGCGGATGGAAAATTCACGTGAAACACGTTGAAAATCGCTAGAAACGTCAAACTGACAGTTAAACTGAGTGGTATCCGCATATTCACATTTAAGCGTGAAATACGAAATTTTGAAGGTCGCGAGGGTCCAACCAGACCCGGGAAGTTAAAGAACGGGCTTCTGGGGACCTTTCCCATACTTATTTCGAATCGACGGTCGCACGCAACCAAGGGCATGAACACTTTGAAGTTCGTTTATGGGTGGATTTTGGTCAGAAAAATGGCCGATTCAATATGCACTGATATCACCCGGACGGGCGAAAAATAAAATCAGATTCTCACGTGCACTGCCGGTCAATATATTACGGTCCGGCGAATGTTCGGCATGTCCACAAAATACATAGCGGTCCCGCTTGATTTAATACCTTTCATCTATACAGGTGTTGTCGAGTAATATTTTGAATTAAAATACGTAAATTTCAGAACGCGTATTTCCTCAAAGGGGAAAAGGTAGGCTTTCGACATTTATGTGCCCCTACGAAATAATTTTATTGAAACGATTACGTGCACGGGGGGCGGAGTTGGTTGAAATCAATTTCTCTCTTCTGATTAAAAGTAAAACTGGGAGTTTTTACGGTTGCCTGTCACTAAGTCTAAATTGACGTACGAATGTGAAATTTTAGATACGGGGGTGTCTTATGTCGCCGATCCCTAATCCAAAGACAAAATGTCAAAAAAAAAAAATAGCAGAAGATTTTTTGAAAATTGACGTATGAATGCGAAATTTTAGATACGGGTATGTCTGCGGACGCCGATCACCAATCCATAGTCAACATGTCAAAAAAAACAAAATGGAGGAAGATTTTTTGAAAATTGACGTACGAATGTCAAATTTTAGATACATGGGTGTCTGCGAACGCCGATCTCGAATCCAAAGTCAAAATGTCAAAAAAAAAACAAAATGGCGGAAGTTTTTTTGAACATTGACGTATGAATGTGAAATTTTAGATACGGGGGTGTCTTAGGTCGCCGATCACGAATCCAAAGTCAAAATGTCAAAAAAAAACAAAATGGCGGAAGTTTTTTTGAAAATTGACGTATGAATGTGAAATTTTTGATACGGGGGTGTCTCAGGTCGCCGATCACGAATCCAAAGTCAAAATGTCAAAAAAAAACAAAATGGCGGAAGTTTTTTTGAAAATTGGCGTATGAATGTGAAATTTTAGATACGGAGTGTCTCAGGTCGCCGATCACGAATCCAAAGTCGAAATGTCAAAAAAAAACAAAATGGCGGAAGTTTTTTTGAAAATTGACGTAGGAATGTGAAATTTTAGATACGGGGGTGTCTCAGGTCGCCGATCACGAATCCAAAGTCAAAATGTCAAAAAAATCAAAATGGCGGAAGTTTTTTTGAAAATTGACGTAGGAATGTGAAATTTTAGATACGGGGGTGTCTCAGGTCGCCGATCACGAATCCAAAGTCAAAATGTCAAAAAAACAACATGGCAAATGTAATATGGCGGAAAGGTTCGTCGAGAAGTGCTTGGGTCTGAGCACATTCTTCCTTGGTAACTTTAACATGATTTATGTTTAACATTAAATTATCCTTCTCGCTCTTCAGTGTTCAGTGTAACGGTTTGTGTAACGAAGTAAAGAAAAGTTCTAAATAATATATAAGATTGGCATCACTAAATTTATGTATATACAGGACTGGTTCAAAAGTTTATAAAATCGGACTTTCTAAAAAACGTCATGACAGTGATCGCGTTCTACGGGAAACGGTAATTGCAGACAAATTTGTGTTGCTTGGATGACAAACTTCAAAAGGTTATTATGATTAATGTCAAAAAGTGTATTTATAAGTCTCGAAATGGCATGTGTAGGTAGGATACTTGACAGGTAAAATTTTGCAATATCTCAAATTTAATGTCCTCAAAATTATTAGCGCATGTTTATTTAAATATTTGAATGTAACCTTTAACATTAGAACGCCGTAACAACCACAACGGCAAATTTAGACGTATTTTTAATTATTTATATTATTGGACTGTATTAGTTGATTAAGTTCAATTAAGTGCCGGTTTTCCCAATTCCGATTAAAATGCCAATCAGCATACTCATTAAATAAAATACGGGATAGTACGTTTTTGAAAGAAGCGGTTGGCGCAAACCATTGATTAAAATACCGGTTAGTATGTGTTTCCAACACCGGTTAGCATTGATTAAGAACGTTATTAAATAAGATGTGTTTTACCAAACCTGATAAAATATTAAACAGTAATTGGGATTACTTACACGCGCACATAACCTAGGAGAGTTGGATTTTTATTAGTATTGACTGCGATTATGTTTTCTTATGCATTTTTAATTAATAATTATTTTTATTAGTGATTTATTGCTTCTTCTATACATGAAATTAACAGTATACTTAAAAATAAAAACATAATATTGAATATGTGTAACTTTTAGCTTACTACGGAAATATTTGTGTTTTGGAAGCTTTTTAATTCTGTTACATTTCCGGGACTTTATCTTAGTTGCTAAAAATACTAAGTATTTGTATAAATTTATGATTGCGCTTGCTCTTTTCTTCTTTATAATTGCTTTTAACAGCACCTTATTAAAACTTAATTTTAGATGAATATATTTTAGACTCACTCTGATATGTCATTAACATATTAAAACTACATTTAAAAGTTACATGTGAAATTGAAAACATTGAAGAAATTCTACAAAAGCTGGCAGGTGCTTATGCAGACATTGTATAAAGTACTCTTGATTTAATTGGGTTCGGATGAATAGTGTGTTCGTTAACGTGTAGTTAAATTTTAAAATAATAATTATAATTGGCACTACAAAGATCGCACCGATTCCTCCAGAACATAACATTTTGTAAGTCGAAATTATGGAAACACGGTTTTCTCAATCAACCCTCTTTGGTTTAAGAAATTGAGACAAAGAATCTGTTAAAATGTATAGTTTTTAGTAAACAGTTGGGATATGATCTTTCAATCAAAGTTTCTGGCCTTATTCATTCTACAGAAATTTGGTGCAAGTTAAATTGTCTGAAATATGGCTGTTGAAATTGCAATATCTTATACTGTTAGAATATAATTGATAACACAGTTTATGACCGCAGATGCAAGTCTTTTCTTTTTCAACAAACTGTTCCTATATTTGAGTCGCTCTCGCAACCGACATGCGCCACTAAATTAAAATGACGTCAAATATTAGATGTTGCAAAATTTTACTTGTCATGTAATATAGGTACCTCACAAAATCACAAAATACATTTCAGGACTGTCATAAATAATAATATTTGTACACCTATTGACATTTGTTATAATGATTTGTTGACGTTTGTTATAGTTGTCATCTAAACATTTTAAAACAGTACAGCCAAATGTTATGTAAAATATAGGTGTAGGAAAGTAATATTTAATACCTTTATTTATAATATTTAATTTGTAACTGGCTTTCATGTAATAGTATTTTACTATGGGAAGGTATACATCCAGAATTATTGATTAATTACTTTAAATTTATCATTTTGAAATTGTTCCGGCCAATCGAAATTTATAGTGGTATTGAATCGTCGTCTTTAGTTCGTACTTTTGCCGAGTCCGTTGCCAAGACGACTCGAATGTATTTTTATAACTTTTTTTCTGTGACGGGAAAAGTTTGGCATTTTATCTTTCTTAACAGGTAACAAAATGTCACTCTATAAGCCGAGAAAAAAGTACTCATTTTTCCCCGGGAAAAAAATTAGTACTTTTTTTTCCGAATATGTACACATAAGTAAGAACACGGACATTTAATAACGTCATGCCAGTGTTCGCCTTTTACAGGAGAGGCGCTTTAATAGGGCTTACATTTAAAACTTGGGCTTTCTACTTTTATTATTGTTTTGTGCTCTTTTATTAACGATAGTGGATTTCGAAAAGGTTGAAAGGCTTTTACACTTTCGCATCACAATAGTATTGTAAACTGTCTTAATAAAAATGATGCGCTTTTTGATCTTATTGTGTCTTTGGATATTTTAACATAAACTACCTTTCTCGCTCTTGAGTGTGTACCGGTTTGTGTAAAAAGCAATTCGAGAAGAATTTTAAATAAAATATACAATTGGCTTCACAAATTAATGTATGTTCAGGGGTGCTTCAAAAGTTTATAAAAGTGGACATTCTAAAAATCGTCATGCCAATGATCGCTTCTTACAGGAAAGACGCTTCAATAGGGCTTCAAATTTAAAACTTGGGCTTTCTACTTTTATTATTGTTTTGGGCTCTTTTATTAACGATAGTGGATTTCGAATAGGTTGACTATCTTAATAAAAATGTTGCGCATCTTATTGTGTCGTTGTATCATTAAATTACCTTCCTCGCTCTTGAGTGTGTACCGGTTTGTGTAAAAAACAATTCGAGAAGAATTTTAAATAAAATATACAATTGGCTTCACAAAATTTATGTATGTACAGGGGTGTTTCAAAAGTTTAAAAAAGTGGACATTCTAAAAAGCGTCATGCCAGTGATCGCCTTCTACAGGAGAGGCGCTTTAATAGGGCTTACATTTAAAAATTGGGCTTTCTACTTTTATTATTGTTTTGTGCTCTTTTATTAACGATAGTGGATTTCGAAAAAGTTGACAGGATTTTACACTTTCGGATCAAAATAGTTTTGTAAACTATCTCGATAAAAATGTTGCGCATTTTTATATTATTGTGTCATTGTAACATTAAATTACCTTTCTCGCTCTTAAGTGTGTACCGGTTTGTGTCAGAAACAGTTCGAGGAGAATTTTAAATAAAATATCCAATTGGCTTAACAAAATATATGTATATTCAGGGGTGTTTCAAAAGTTTATAAAAGTGGATATTTTAAAAAGCGTCATACCAGTGATCGCCTTTTACAGGAAAGGCGCTTCAATAGGGCTTCAATTTAAAACTTCGGCTTTTTATTTTTATTATTATTTTGTGCTCTTTTATTAACGATAGTGGATTTCGAAAAGGTTGTGAGGCTTTTACACTTTCACATCAAAATAGTTTTGTAACTGTCTTAATAAAAATGTTGCGCTTTTTTTCAATGTGTCTTTGGATACTTTAACATGACTTATGTTTAACATTAAATTACCTTTCTCGCTCTTAAGTGTGTATCGGTTTGTATAAAAAACAATTCGAGAAGAATTTTAAATAAAATATACAATTGTCTTCACAAAATTTATGTATGTACAGGGGTGCTTCAAAAGTTTATAAAATTGGACATTCTAAAAAGTGTCATGAGATTGATCGCTTTTTACAGAAAAGGCGCTTTAATAGGGCTTACGTTTAAAACTTGGGCTTTCTACTTTTATTATTGTTTTGTGCTCTTTTATTAACGATAGTGGATTTCGAAAAGGTAAGCTCTTATACTTTCCCATCACAATAGTATTGTAAACTGTCTTAATAAAAATGTTGCGCTTTTTGATCTTATTGTGTCTTTCGATATTTTAACATTAACTACCTTTCTCGCTCTTGATTGTGTACCGGTTTGTGTAAAAAGCAATTCGGGAAGAATTTTAAATAAAATATACAATTGGCTTCACAAATTAATGTATGTTCAGGGGTGCTTCAAAAGTTTATAAAAGTGGACATTCTAAAAATCGTCACGCCAATGATCGCTTCTTACAGGAAAGACGCTTCAATAGGGCTTCAAATTTAAAACTTGGGCTTTCTACTTTTATTATTGCTTTGTGCTCTTTTATTAACGATAGTGGATTTCGAATAGGTTGACTATCTTAATAAAAATGTTGCGCTTTTTTATCTTATTGTGTCGTTGTAACATTAAATTACCTTCCTCGCTCTTGAGTGTGTACCGGTTTGTGTAAAAAACAATTCGAGAAGAATTTTAAATAAAATATACAATTGGCTTCACAAAATTTATGTATGTACAGGGGTGTTTCAAAAGTTTAAAAAAGTGGACATTCTAAAAAGCGTCATGCCAGTGATCGCCTTTCACAGGAGAGGCGCTTTAATAGGGTTTACATTTAAAACTTGGGCTTTTTACTTTTATTATTGTTTTGTGCTCTTTTATTAACGAGGGTGGATTTCGAAAAGGTTGAAAAGCTCTTACACTTTCGCATCACAATAGTATTGTAAACTGTCTTAATAAAAATATTACGCTTTTTGATCTTATTGTGTCTTTGGATATTTTAACATAAACTACCTTTCTCGCTCTTGAGTGTGTACCGGTTTGTATAAAAAGCAATTCGAGAAGAATTTTAAATAAAATATACAATTGGTTTCACAAGATTAATGTATGTTCAGGGGTGCTTCAAAAGTTTAAAAAAGTGGACATTCTGAAAAGCGTCTTGCCAGTGATCGCCTTCTACAGGAGAGGCGCTTTAATAGGGCTTACATTTAAAACTTGGGCTTTCTACTTTTATTATTGTTTTGTGCTCTTTTATTAACGATAGTGGATTTCGAAAAAGTTGACAGGATTTTACACTTTCGGATCAAAATAGTTTTGTAAACTATCTTGATAAAAATGTTGCGCATTTTTATATTATTGTGTCATTGTAACATTAAATTACCTTTCTCGCTCTTAAGTGTGTACCGGTTTGTGTCAGAAACAGTTCGAGGAGGATTTTAAATAAAATATCCAATTGCCTTAACAAAATATATGTATATTCAGGGGTGTTTCAAAAGTTTATAAAAGTGGATATTTTATAAAGCGTCATACCAGTGATCGCCTTTTACAGGAAAGGCGCTTCAATAGGGCTTCAATTTAAAACTTGGGCTTTTTATTTTTATTATTATTTTGTGCTCTTTTATTAACGATAGTGGATTTCGAAAAGGTTGTGAGGCTTTTACACTTTCACATCAAAATAGTTTTGTAAACTGTCTTAATAACAATGTTGCGCTTTTTTTCATTGCGTCTTTGGATACTTTAACATGACTTATGTTTAACATTAAATTACCTTTCTCGCTCTTGAGTGTGTATCGGTTTGTATAAAAAACAATTCGAGAAGAATTTTAAATAAAATATACAATTGTCTTCACAAAATTTATGTATGTACAGGGGTGCTTCAAAAGTTTATAAAATTGGACATTCTAAAAAGTGTCATGAGATTGATCGCTTTTTACAGAAAAGGCGCTTTAATAGGGCTTACGTTTAAAACTTGGGCTTTCTACTTTTATTATTGTTTTGTGCTCTTTTATTAACGATAGTGGATTTCGAAAAGGTAACCTCTTACACATTCCCATCACAATAGTATTGTAAACTGTCTTAATAAAAATGTTGCGCTTTTTGATCTTATTGTGTCTTTCGATATTTTAACATTAACTACCTTTCTCGCTCTTGAGTGTGTACCGGTCTGTGTAAAAAGCAATTCGAGAAGAATTTTAAATAATGTATGTTCAGGGGTGCTTCAAAAGTTTATAAAAGTGGACACTCTAAAAATCGTCATGCCAGTGGTCGCTTTTTACAGGAAACGCGCTTCAATAGGGCTTTAAATTTAAAACTTGGGCTTTATACTTTTATTATTGTTTTGAGCTCTTTTATTAACGATAGTGGATTTCGAAAAGATTGAGAGGCTTTTACACTTTCGCATCACAATAGTATTGTAAACTGTCTTAATAAAAATGTTGCGCTTTTTGATCTTATTGTGTCTTTGGATATTTTAACATAAACTACCTTTCTCGCTTTTGAGTGTGTACCGGTTTGTGTAAAAAGCAATTCGAGAAGAATTTTAAATAAAATATACAATTGGCTTCACAAAATTAATGTATGTTCAGGGGTGCTTCAAAAGTTTATAAAAGTGGACATTCTAAAAATCGTCATGCCAATGATCGCTTCTTACAGGAAAGGCGCTTCAATAGGGCTTCAAATTTAAAACTTGGGCTTTCTACTTTTATTATTGTTTTGTGCTCTTTTACTAACGATAGTGGATTTCGAATAGGTTGACTATCTTAATAAAAATGTTGCCCATCTTATTGTGTCGTTGTAACATTAAATTACCTTCCTCGCTCTTTAGTGTGTACCGGTTTGTGTAAAAAAACAATTCGAGAAGAATTTTAAATAAAATATACAATTGGCTTCACAAAATTTATGTATGTACAGGGGTGTTTCAAAAGTTTAGAAAAGTGGACATTCTAAAAAGCGTCATGCCAGTGATCGCCTTTTACAGGAGAGGCGCTTTAATAGGCTTTACATTTAAAACTTGGGCTTTTTACTTTTATTATTGTTTTGTGCTCTTTTATTAACGAGAGTGGATTTCGAAAAGGTTGAAAAGCTCTTACACTTTCGCATCACAATAGTATTGTAAACTGTCTTAATAAAAATGTTGCGCTTTTTTTCATTGTGTCTTTGGATACTTTAACATGACTTATGTTTAACATTAAATTACCTTTCTCGCTCTTGAGTGTTTATCGGTTTGTATAAAAAACAATTCGAGAAGAATTTTAAATAAAATATACATTTGTCTTCACAAAATTTATGTATGTTCAGGGGTGCTTCAAAAGATTATAAAAGTGGACACTCTAAAAATCGTCATGCCAGTAGTCGCTTTTTACATGAAACGCGCTTCCATAGGGCTTTAAATTTAAAACTTGGGCTTTATACTTTTATTATTGTTTTGTGCTCTTTTATTAACGATAGTGGATTTCGAAAAGATTGAAAGACTTTTACACTTTCGCATCAAAATAGTATTGTAAACTGTCTTAATAAAAATGTTGAGCTTTTTGATCTTATTGTGTCTTTGGATACTTTAACATTAAATTACCTCTCTTGCTCTTGAGTGTGTACCGGTTGTGTCAAAAATAGTTCGAGAAGAATTTTAAATAAAATATCCTATTAGCTTGACAAAATTTATGTATGTACAGAGGTGCTTCAAAAGTTTTTAAAAATTGGACATTCTAAAAAGCGTCATGAGAGTTATCGCTTTTTACAGCAAAGGAGCTTCAATAGGGTTTACATTTAAAACTTGGGCTTTTTACTTTTATTATTATTTTGTGCTCCTTTATTAACGATAGTGGATTTTGAAAAGGTTGACAGGCTTTTATACTTTCACATCAAAATAGTATTGTAAACTGTCTTAATGAACATGTTGGGCTTTTTGATCTCATTGTGTCTTTGGATACTTTAACATTAAATTACCTTTCTCGCTCTTGAGTGTGTACCGGTTTGTGTTAAAAACATTTCGAGAAGAATTTTAAATAAAATATACAATTGGCTTCACAAAATATACGTATATACAGGGGTGATTCAATAGTTTATAAAAGTGGACATTTTAAAAAGCGTTTTTTACAGGAAAGGCGCTTCAATAGGGCTTAAATTTAAAACTTGGGCTTCTTACTTTTATTATCATTTTGTGCTTTTTTCTTAACGATAGCAGACTCCGAAAAGGTTGACATGCTTTTCCACTATCACATAAAAATAGTATTTTAAACTGTCTCGATGAAAATGTTGTGCTCTTGAGCTCATTGTTTCTTTGGATACATTAACATGACTTATGTTTAACATAAATTTACCTTTCTCGCTCTTGAGTGTGTACCGGTTTGTGTGAAAAACCGTTCGGGAAGAATTTTAAAGAAAATATACTATTGACTTCACGAAATATATGTATATACAGCGGTGCGTCAAAAGTTAATAAGATCGGACATTCTAAAAGGCGTCATGACAGTAATTGCTTTTTACAGGAAACTATGAAAAACCTGTAAGCGGACGCGAAAAAAGCGATTCAAACTACAAAAGATTGAAGGACCCGCTGTAAGTGGAGGACCCGCTGTAAGCGGAGGACCCGTTGTAAGCGGAGGACCCACTGTAAGCTGACGTTAGAGCTAGTTATATATAATAATAGCGCACAGACCTCTGTTGTTAATCGCCTTAGTTGAAAGAGCTTAACCGAGCATTTTCGAAACTATCAAAATAGAAAAAGTCGACAAAACGCCAGGTTGAACTCCTCTCTGGATACGCGGAATTGAAAGCTGTCCTTTGGCGTGCGTGTTAGGAGGACTCTAAACGGTTCCTCGCCGGCGAGTTTTTCCTTCTAAGTGGAACGTGTGCAGAGATATAGGGTTTTAAAGGGGAGCGTGCATTCCATTTTGTAACGAAAAAATGGCTTACGTTTTGACCATTCCCGTGACAAGCGATAAAAATCTCGGGAAACGTCAAACTGACATCAAACTGAGTTGTGTCCACAGATTCACTTTTAAGCGTGAAATACGAAATTTTGAACGTTGCGAGGGTCCAACAAGACCCGAGGTGTTAAAGAACGGCCTTCTCTGGACCTTTTACGTGCTTATTTCGAGTCGACAGACGCACGCAACCAAGGGCACGAGCACTTTCAAATTCTTTTGCAGAAGCATTTGGTCAGAAAAATGGCCGATTCAATGTGCAGTAATATCAATGTATTTCGGACGGGCGAAAAATATAATCAGATTCTCATGTGCACTGCCGATCAATGTATTACGGTCCGGTGAATGTTCGGCATCTCCATATCTCCACACAATACATAACGGTCCCGCTTGATTTAATATTTTTATCTATATACAGGGGTCGATTAGTATTTTAATAATGATTTGAATTAAAATACGTTAATTCCAGAACGCGTATGCCCCGTTTCCTTAATGGAGAAAAGGATTGCTTTTAACATCGATGTGCCCTTATGTAATAATTTTATTTAATCGATTACGCATACATGCAGAGTGGGCGGAGCTAGCTGAAATTAATTTCTCTCTTCCGATTAAAGTAAAATTCGGCACTTGGGAGTTTTTGTGGTGTCATTGATCACGTATCCAAAGTCGAAATGTCAAAAAAAAAAAATGGCCGAAGGATTTTTTGAAAATTGACGTATATATGTGAAATTTTAGATACGGGGATGTCTTAGGTCACCGATCACGAATCCATAATCAAAATGTCAAAAAAAAAACAAAATGGCGGGAGATTTTTTGAAAATTAACGTATGAACGTGAAATTTTAGATACAGGGGTTTTGGGGGTCGCCGATCACGATTCCAAAGTCAAAATGTCAAAAAAAACAAAATGGCGGAAGATTTTTTGAAAATTGACGTATGAACGTGAAATTTTAGATACGGGGGTTTTGGGGGTCGCCGATCACGATTCCAAAGTCAAAATGTCAAAAAAAAAACAAGATGGCGGAAGATTTTTTGAAAATTGACGTATGAACGTGAAATTTTAGATACGGGGGTTTTGGGGGTCGCCGATCACGATTCCAAAGTCAAAATGTCATAAAAACCAAAATGGCGGAAGATTTTTTGGAAAATTGACGTACGAACGTGAAATTTTAGATACGGGAGTTTTGGGGGTCGCCGATCACGATTCCAAAGTTAAAATGTCAAAAAAAAACAAGATGGCGAAAGATTTTTTGAAAATTGACGTATGAACGTGAAATTTTAGATACGGGGGTTTTGGGGGTCGCCGATCACGATTCCAAAGTCAAAATGTCAAAAAAACAAAATGGCGGAAGATTTTTTTGAAAATTGACGTATGACTGTGGAATTCTAGATACGGGGGTGTTTGTGGTCGCTTATTACGTCTTCAATTTGGCGATTCTTCGAAACGTGACTGAACAGGGCTTAAATTTAATACTTCATTTTTTCTTAACGATAGTAGATTCGCAAACATCAGAATCTTATTGTACACTGTCTCTATGGAAATGTTGCGCTCATTGAGCTCATTGTCTCTTTCAATACTTTAACATGACTTATGTTCAACATTAAATAACCTTTCTCGCTCTTGAGTGTGTACCAGCTTGTCTAAAAAGCAGTTCGAGAAGAATTTTAAATATAATAATAAAATATACTATTGGCTTAACAAAATATATGTAGGGGTGCTTCAAAAGTTTATAAAGGTGGACATTCTAAAAAGCCATGACAGTGATTGCTTTTTACAGGACAGGCGCTTCAATAGGACTTAAATTTAAAACTTGGGCTTTTTACTTTTATTATTATTTTGTGCTTTTTTCTTAACGAGAGTAGACTTCGAAAAGGTTGACAGGCTTTTACACTTTCACATCAAAATAGTATTGTACACTGTCTTAATAAAAATGTTGCGCTTCATGATCTCATTGTGTATTTGCATACTTTAACACGACTTATGTTTAACATTACATTACCTTTCTCGCTCTTGAGTGTGTACAGATTTGTGTAAAAAACAGTTCGAGAAGCATTTTAAATAAAACAAAGTTAATAAAAACGGACATTCTAAAAAGCCATGACAGTGATTGCTTTTTGCAGGAAACTGTGAAGAAACTGTAAGCGGACGCGAAAAAAGCCATTCAATAGGGCTAAAATTTAAAACTTGGGCATTTTTTTTGATTTTTGAGTAAAATGAATTTTAAGTACATTTTTATTATTCCTTTGTGTTTCTTCATTAATGATAGTAGAATTCAAAAACGTTGACATGATTTTTTCACTGTTACATCAAAATAATACTGTAAACTGTCTTAATGGAAATGTTGCGCTCTGAGCTCATTGTTTCTTTGGATACTTTAACATGAATTATGATTATTATTAAATTACATTTTTCGCTCTTGAGTGTGTACCGGTTTGTGTCAAGAACAGTTCGAGAAAAATTTTAAATAAAATATCCTATTGGCTTAACAAAATATATGTATATACAGGGGTGTTTCAAAAGTTTATAAAAGTGGATATTCTAAAAAGCGTCATTCCAGTGATCGCCTTTTACAGGAAAGGCGCTTTAATAGGGCTTAAATTTAAAACTTGGGCTCTTTACTTTTATTATTATTTCCTGCTCCTTTATTAACGATAGTGGATTTCGAAAAGGTTGACGGGCTTTTACACTTTCACATCAAAATAGTATTGTAAACTGCGTTAATGGACAAGTTGGGCTTTTTGATCTCATTGTGTCTTTGGATACCTTAACATAACTTATGGTTTAAATTAAATTACCTTTCTCGCTCTTGAGTGTGTACCTGTTTGTGTTAAAAACACTTCGAGAAGAATTTTAAATAAAACGTCCTATTGGCTTAACAAAATATATGTATATACAGGAGTGCTTCTTACTTTTATTATTATTTTGTGCTTTTTTCTTAACGAGAGTAGACTTCGAAAAGATTGACAGGCTTCTACACGTTCACATCAAAATAGTATTATAAACTGTCTTAATGAAAATGTTGCGCTTTTTGAGAGCTCATTGTTTCTTTGGATATTTTAACATGACTTATGTTTAACATTAAATTATCTTTCTCACTCTTGAGTGTGTACCCGTTTGTGTAAAAAACAATTCGAAAAATTTTTTAAATAAAATATACTATTGGCTTCACAAAATATATGTATATACCGGGATGCTTTAAAAGTTTATAAAACCGGACATTCTAAAAAGCGTGTTGCCAGTACTCGCTTTTTCCAGGAAAGGCGCTTCAATTTAAAACTTCGGCTTTTTACTTTTACTTTTATTTTGTGCTCCTTTATTAACGATAGTGGATTTCAAAAAGGTCACACTTTACATCAACATAGTATTGTACACTGTCTTAATAAAAATGTTGCGCTTTTTGATCTCATTGTGTCTTTGGATACTTTAACACGACTTATGTTTACCATTAAATTACCTTCCTCGCTCTTGAGTGTGTACCGGTTTATGTCAAAAACAGTTCGAGAAGAATTTTAAATAAAATATCCTATTGGCTTAACAAAATATATGTATCTACAGGGGTGCTTCAAAAGTTTATAAAAGTGGACATTCTAAAAAGCGTTTTTTTACAGGAAAGGCGCTTTAATAGGGCTTCAATTTAAAATTTGGGCTTTTTACTTTTATTATTATTTCGTGCTCCTTTATTAACGAGAGTAGACTTCGAAAAGATTGACAGGCTTTTACACTTTCACATCAAAATAGTATTGTAAACTGTCTTAATGAAAATGTTGCGCTTTTTGAGAGCTCATTGTCTCTCTGGATATTTTAATATGACATGTTTAACATTAAATTATCTTTCTCGCTCTTGAGTGTGTACAGGTTTGTGTTAAAAACAGTTCGAGAAGAATTTTAAATAAAATATCCTATTGGCCTAACAAAATATATGTTTATACAGGGGTGCTTCAAAAGTTTATCAAAGTCGACATTCTAAAAAGCGTTTTTTACAGGAAAGGCGCTTCAATAGGGCTTAAATTTAAAACTTGGGCTTTTTACTTTTATTATTATTTTGTGCTTTTTTCTTAACGGGAGTAGACTTCGAAAAGGTTGACATGCTTTTCCACTATCACATCAAAATAGTATTGTAAACTGCCTCGATGAAAATGTTGTGCTCTTTCAGCTCATTGTTTCTTTAAATACTTTAACATGAACTATGTTTAACATTAAATTTCCTTTCTCGCTCTTGAGTGTGTACAGATTTGTGTAATAAAACAGTTCGAGAAGCATTTTAAATAAAACATACTATTGGCTTCACAAGATATATGTATATACAGGGGTGCTTCAAAAGTTAATAAAATCGGACATTCTAAAAGGCGATGACAGTGATTGCTTTTTACAGGAAACTGTAAAGAAACTGTAAGCGGACGCGAAAAGGCGATTCAAGCTCGAAGAGATTGATGGACAGCTAGTTTATTATATAATGACATTGCCATTGCATATATTTGTTGAGCCTATTGATTGTGGATATATTATATTTTGATATATAGTAATCATAATTTTAAAAACTAAAATCAATTAATCTTAGGCAAGGTAAGAAACTATTGCTTGCTTTAATAAAATGCAATTACCTAAGAGGGTTAGGAAATGTGCAATGTGTGTAATGTGCAATAATGTGTTGAACTAAAATTATGTCTGTTTTATTTAATTATGTAATAAATATAAACAATCGGTAAATAAATTACAATGTGTACTTCAGAAGTCTATTCAATATCTAACAAAAAATGAGGTGTGGCCAGCACACGACTTTCTTATACATGTGAGCGTTTCAAATCATACAATTTTAAAAATTATTTTATACAAAAATTATTTAAAATCCTATTCTAAGTGAAGAATAAAACGCTTTGCACAGGTTTTTATGTAAGATATTTTATTCAAACAAAGCCATTACGCAGTTGACACTTTTTCACAACGACCATCATCTTATCTTCTTATATCTAGTTATACCAACTTAAAGTTACCAAAAAACAACTAACGATTCTTAGCGCATATTCTAACACCCCCCTTCGCTAAAATCGCTTAGACCAAAAAGATTTCTAAACTTAAGTAAACTGTGGACTTCAAATATCTCAAAACCCTCTTAAGACTGTTCCAAGCCTCATCAGTGCCTCTGTCCTGAAATCGACTAAAAAAGTTCACAGAAAAGCATATGTCTGGACGTGATCCCAACATTAGGTACATGAGACAACCCACTAATTCCCTGAAAGGTTTATTTGTTACATGTTTATCATTACTTAAATTAATTTTTAATTTAGGATCTATTGGAATAATTGAGCCATTGCAATCGTTCATACAAAGACGTTTTAAAATGCTCTGAATATATTTTGATTGACTAATTCTTAAAATGCCATCTTCCCTGTTATAATTTATTTCCAGTCCTAGAAAGTGTTTTAAAACACCCTTATCTTTCATTTTAAATTTTGCCCCCAATTTATCTTTTATCTCATTTATTTGTGTCTCATCTGATCCACATAAGATTATGTCATCAACATAGATTAAAAGAAAAACTTTGTAACACTTATCAGAGTTAAAAACATATAAACAGAAATCGTTTTCAGATCTAACAAAACCAATTTCCAATAAAAATTTATTTATTTCATCATTCCAACATCTGGAAGATTGTTTCAATCCATAAAAACTCCTTTTAAGTTTGAAAACCATGTTTGGTTCAGAACTGATACCTTTTGGTGGATAAACATAAATTTCTTCAGTTAAAATTCCATTTAGGAATGCAGTTTTTACATCCAGTTGCCGAAAGTGATATTTAAACTGATTACCCACTATTAATAAAGCTCTTATTGTTGTCATTTTGGCTACAGGCGAATAAACATTGTCATAATCTTTATTTCTTTCTTGAGCAAATCCCCTTACTATTAATCTAGCTTTAAATTTGTCATTTTCATTTTCTTCTAATGCTTTGAATGTAAAAACCCATTTAGTATCTAAAACATTAATATTATTCGGTCTTTGAATTTTCTCCCATGTTTCATTCTCATCTATAGACTTTAATTCTCTATCTACTGCCCTTAACCACTTTTCCTTATCAGGTCTATTCTCTAACTCCTCAAAACTAGCCGGTATATTTTCTACAAAACTATTAGCATCAAATGCCATATAAAGTTCATAGTCATCAAATCTACTAGGTACTTTTACACTTCTTTGAGTATGTTCCCTAGAACTCCCAACCTCATTTAAACCCCTATTTGAAACATCACTAGCATCACCCTCATCTGTGACTTTACCAGTTTCATGCATTATGTCTGATAATTCATTTTCTATATCATTATTTAATTTTATCTCTCCCCTTTTGAACCAAAAATCATTTTCATTAAACTCTACATCCCTAGCATTAATAATTTTTTGTTTTCCTATATTCCAAAGTCTGTACCCTGTTTGAGAATAACCAACCATAACACATTTCTCAACTTTTGCATCAAACTTATTTCTAAACTCTTTTGGAATATGATTATAAGCAACACATCCAAAAATCCTAAAATTACTCACGTCAGGATGTATTCCATACCAAATTTCCGCTGGTGTAACATTGTCTAGGCTTGCTGATGTTCCCCTGTTCATGATGTAATTTACTGTTCTTATTGCTTCACCCCAAAATTCCTTCGGTATTCCCGATTCTTCCATAATTGTCCTGCTTCTTTCTACCAAACATCTGTTTTTTCTTTCAGCTTTGCCATTCTGCTGTGGACTGTAAGGTACATGGTAATCCAAAATGATCCCTTTCTCTACACAAAACGTTTTAATATCTTTTGAAATATATTCACCTCCATTATCACACCTCAATTTTGATATCCTCTCATTGAATTTTGACTCAGTCATATTTACATATTCTTTAAATTTATCAAATACCTCACTTTTCTCTTTAATTAAATATACTGCACAAAAATTTGAAAAATCATCAATAAAGGTAACAAAATATTTTTCATTCTCAAATGTAGCAGGTGTAATAGGCCCACAAATATCGGAATGAACTATCTCTAAAATCCTTTTACTTCTAGTTCTAGAACCAAATGGAAATCTAGTTGTTTTTCCTTTTATACAAGGTTCACAAAAATCATTGTCTTGTACTGTTACTTTTTCTAATCCATTGACCATCTGTTTATTTATTAATTCTCTAAGCCCTGAAAACCCAATATGCCCATATCTTTTATGCCACTTTGTAAAATCACTGTCAATATTTCCCACATTCATTGATTCAATTTTTGATAGTACAAATGATATCTCATACAAATTTTCTCTAGTTCCCATACCTATCAGGCTATTATATTTGTTTATCAATTTAACCCTTCCACCTTCAAAAATAACCTTAATATTTGATATTTCCAATTTCTTTACACTCAAAAGATTCCTTCTTAAATTAGGTACATACAAAACATTTCTAATAGTACAATCTATCTTTTTACATCCTACATTACTCATTACATTTATGTTACCAACTCCCATAGCCAACAAAAATTCATTATTTTTTGCTACTGCTATTTTAATTGGCTCTTTGAGCATTATGAATTCAGCAAAGCAATCCCTTCTATTGACCATGTGATCGGTACACCCCGAGTCAACAAAGAAATGTATACAATCCCTATCATCCTGGGAATTTTCACTTCTTGTTTCTAACATGAAACACGCACTTTTGTCACTTTCTGGTTCTTCTTCTTTCTCTTCGTTTGATGTATAGTTGCTCCTCCTGTCACCTTCTCTATATCTACTAAATCTATTTCGGGAACCACTTGAACCTCGATTTGAACTAAAACCACTGAAATTGCTTCTAGAGCTTGATGTCGAAAGTCTATTTTCACTGTTTGTTTTGTCCTTTTTTCTCCATGAGCCATGTATATTCACTCTGCAGTCTCTTTTAAAATGTCCCTTTTCACCGCATCTGTAACATTCCCACTTTTGTGCTTGAAATGCATAACCTGTACTTTGTGAGTTTTCTTCCTTTTGCCTATTCAAGTTTCGTTTTTCATATTCACTTACTAGCTTCTTTTTAACTTCAGAGTAAGTTAAGTCCTTGGAATTTTCAATCACTGTTACAATTGTGTCATAGGACTTGGGTAAACTTAATAAAATATTACAAATATGATCTTCATCTTTCATATCTGCTCCTGATATTTTTAATTGTCTCACTACTTCATCGAATTCATGCAAAAATTCTTCCATTGGTTGTTTTTCTGTTAATTTCATAGAAAGCAATTTTTTTCTTTAAATAAAGCTGTCCAGGCAAGCCTGTTTTCTCATATTTCTCCTCTAATGTACTCCATATTTTGAATGCTGTATCTTTGTCACGCAAATATTCTAACTGTGAGTCCTGCACACCCTGAATTATTAATGATTTAGCCTTCGCCTCTTTTTTAATCCAGTCTTCCTTTTGTTGTTCAGTAATTTCTGCGCTTATAACCTTTTCTTTTGTTGCAAATTCCAGTACTCCGTTCTCACCTAATATCATTTCCATACGAAATTTCCAATTGTAATAATTTTTACCATCCAACGGTTCTATTGTATAACTCCTGGTTTGCGACATTTTTCACTGTTAATTTCCTCTTTCCTTTGTTTAACAAAACCACCTGTGCATACGCCCTGTCGCACAAAAACTACCGCCAAAACTTTAACCTTACTTTTTCCTTTTTGTTTGTGCTGGCTACTACCGCCGTTTTTTCGTTGTTTTCTCTATACTTAATACTTCTTCGTGTCCTTCAGCCTGTCTGGGCACATAACCTGAAGAATAAAACGCTTTGCACAGGTTTTTATGTAAGATATTTTATTCAAACAAAGCCATTACGCAGTTGACACTTTTTCACAACGACCATCATCTTATCTTCTTATATCTAGTTATACCAACTTAAAGTTACCAAAAAACAACTAACGATTCTTAGCGCATATTCTAACACTAAGTACTTCCAGTCTCTTAATAAATCTCTACAGGATACATACTTTGTGAGATATTTGCAAAAAAATGCTACTCTCTAAGAGTAAAAGTATTACTTCCGGTCCGAATTTTGAATTTTCATTTATACAAAAAATATTCCCATCCAACTCTAAATACTTTTATACTCTTGACAAATATACCTATATAGAATGCATAATTTACGAAATATTTGCAAAAATCGCTATTCGATAAGAGTAAAAGTGTTACTTCCGGTCCGAATTTTGAAATTTTTTTTATACAAAAGGTATTGAAAACTAAGCTCTAAATATTTTTATACTCGTAACGTACCTGTCTATAAAGCATGACTTGCGCAATATTCGCAAAAAACTGATTTTCGATAAGAGTAAAAGACCTACTTGCGGTAGGAATTTCGAAAAACTTTTTTAATAAAATTCTTCTCAAATTTCATTTTGAGTATATATGAATTCTTTACAAATGTGTTTAAACTTAGTAGTTGATGAATAATTTTTTTTTCACTGAAGTAAACTACTACTTCCGGTCTGCCGATTTTACTGAAAATCTAATCAAATCTCAAGAGGGAGATTATATTCCAGCATCACACGTGTAGGTTCCCTTATGATCATATGGAGTAGTGCGCAAAATATTAGAGCTTGTGTGTTAAGTTTTTGTAAGTTAGTGAATATTAAGTATTTCTTATAAAAATATTAATCTTCTTATATCCCATTTGAATTTCATCGTCCAGTTTTATACCTATATACATTCTTGGATAGGTTGTTTCTTGTAGTTTTGCGATGTAAATATACTTTGAGGTTATGGCCTCCGGTTTATTTCTTTCTCTATCAAGAATCATTCGTCACATAAAAGAAGGGGATACAAGTCACACGTGACAACTGGCCCCGTTTCAAATAAGACTTTTCTTTGCATACACATTAAAAGTTTACCAATAATTATTTTTAAATTGTAGCTCTTTATACAGTGCCATGCAAAGAGAAAACGGCTAAGGGATCGTGGGTAAACACCAACAGATCGTATACTGAGAGTCGTAATCGATGTTAGTAATGGTAAATCCATTAGAAGCGTAGCAAAAGATTATCCTATCAACTATACAATCCTAGCTAGAATCCCACCACTTTGTTCACATAAGTTACAACCACTGAATCGAAGCGTTTATGCGCCCATCTAGCATTATGTCAATACGGCATCGGATGATTAGATTCGAATCCATCCTGCTAAAATTGGGCAATATACGACGTTCCAGCAGGTGTTCGGAAGGCACTACCATCAGCGATTAGTTGCAAAAGTATAATGCTTTGCTTGTACGGGAATTTATCCACTTAATCAAAACATCTTTACAAAACTAGATTTTGCCTCAGGCTACCTTACAGATATGCTGTGACGCCAGAAAATTTATTGGCAGGGGCAAATGGGGTCATAGAATCGAGAAAGACGCAAATTCCCCACCCAAACACGTCCTGGAGATCTTTGTCTCCTAGACCAAGGATATCAAGGAGGTCGCCATTTCCACGGCCAAACACATCTGCTCAGGAAAAAGCCGAAACAACTTCACCGAGAAATAATTCAGTGTATGCAATTTCTACGCCAGAAAGCATTCGACCACTTCTAAAAGTCGAGGCTAGGAAATCTGACTGTAGAACAAGCAAGAGGAAGAGAGTATCTGCAATTCTAACAGATACGCCTGTTAAAAATACATCCGGGGAATTAAAAAAGAGATCAGGCAGAAAACCTAAGAAACGATCAGAGCTCTGACTTAAAAAAAAAAGCGAGAAATATAATTCGACTTCATTAATGTTTATAAAAAAAATTCGAATTCATTGTACATTATAGTCAAACAACGAATTCAACATTCGTATATTTTTTACTCTCTACCAAATAAACCATTTTTTATTAACCCCTACGTAGTTTTAGTTAATTATTTTCCTGGTATGTTGCCATAAAATTCAAGTTTACACGCAAATATACCTTGCAGCAGGCTTAACAGCCTATTTACAAACAGGACTTTAATAGTCTTTATTCGGTAGATGAGTAGATGTATCATCTTTTTAGCATTATATCCAACAAATATTTTGCAATATATATTCTATTTATTATCTGGAACTATTGTAAAAGAAAATGGGTGTGCTTAAAACCACACAGCAGAAGTGTAAACTTCATCAAGGCGAGGTTAATAATACGAAATACACGCGTATAATATTCAGTAACGTATTATACGACTGATGCGTCATGCTCTCCCATCTAACGGTCGGTTAGACGTATGTATATATGTATATATAAATAGACGATATGAATACTCGCTTACGATCCCCGCGCTTGGTCTAATGGTTAAGTGCCTGCCTCTCACCCAGGCGGCTCCGGCTCACATCTGCTCTGGGACATGAATTTATTTATTCATTTAAATTTCAATTTAATTGAAATTAAATACCTCTATATGATATATTTATCTTGTTCCCTTAGTCGACTCGAGCCGACATTATCCGACCGAGCGTTACATATCCGAGCGTGACGGTCAGTCTTGTTCAGTGCCTACAATCAGCGCAATGCGCCCAAAGAGGTTTACACTTCAAAAAAACGAAGCGTGAGCAAGACTGTGCAATCTAGTGACGATAGTACTGATGAGGAAGAGACACCCGTTGTTTAGTATGTGAAGAGTCATAGTCAACAAGCGAACCGATCGAAAATTGAGTAAAGTAGACAAAATATGGTCAGTGGGCTCATAATAAACGCGCTGGGAATAACACCGTTTTCTACCATTGTATAAATTGTAAGTCGGATGATGACATCTAAATTAACAAATAATGTTTATTCTTACTTTGTTTATTTTATAACGAGCCAACTTACCCCGTCTATTGAGATAATTGGTCTATATTAGGCGTTTGTTTTTACAAATGGAATTTGGAATTTTTTATATATAAAAGTACTAAAGGAAGAGTGTTTAATTTTAATTAAAAATAAACATTGACTTGACTTTGTTATATATTATATAATAAGAGTAATGTGAAAATTGTGACAACAGGCCATTTCTCGCCTACACTCAGAGACCAAGATTTGTAGGTAATAAATACTTCCGGAAATATAAGAGCGTTTAATATAGAAGTTATTTATAAAACGTTAATTCAAACGGTTATGGAATTTGTCAGAGATAGGTATGAAAAGTTATTGAGTCTTCACTGCCTGTTAGAGAACTTGAAATAAATAAAAGTAGTAAGTAATAAGTGTTTTGTTTTATAATATCGAAGTTAAGTCGCGATCAAAGAATAGGTATACTATGAAAAAACAATGTCCCCGCCATGAAGGGAACAACGATCCCAGTCCTAAAATAATAGGCGTTGGCATAAGATAAAAAAATGAGGTGTGGCCACCACATGACTTTCTTATACGTATGAGCGTTTCAAAATATAGAATTTTAAGAATTTTTTTATACAAAAATTATCCAAAATTTTATTCTAATTACTTCTATTCTCGTAATAAATCTCTATAGAATGCATACTTTGCAAGATATTATCAAAAAAGTGCTACTCGCTAAGAGTAAAAGTGCTACTTCCGGTTGGAATTTTGAAATTTCATATATACAAAAAATATTGCAAATCCAGTTCTAAATACTTTTGTACTCTTGATAAATATATATAGAATGCATAACTTACAACATATTTGCAAAAAATCGCTATTCGATAAAAGTAAAAGTGGTACTTCCGGTCCGAATTTTGAAATTTTTTTTATACAAAAGATATTGAAAATTATGTTCTAAATACTTTTATACTCGTAATGTACTTGTCTAAAAAGTATGACTTGCGAAATATTCGCAAAAAACTGATTTTCGATAAGAGTAAAATACCTACTTCCGGTAGGAATTTCGAAAAACCTTTAAATAAAATTATTCTCAATTTTAATTTTAAGTACATATGAATTGAACTTAGTAGTTGACGAAATATTGGCAAAATTCGATTTTTTCACTGAAGTAAACTGCTACTTCCGGTCTACCGATTTTACTGTAAAACCAATCAGATCTCAAGGGATATTATACACGTAAATACAAAATTTGGAATTGATATCTCCAGCCGTTTGACCGCTATCGTGGTCACAGACAGACGGACACACACACACACACACACAGAGAGAGAGAGAGACATTTTTTAAAAACCATTTTTCGGGGTCAGGGGACTTCAAAACGTGGACATCTGCAAAAATCTCGAGGTCGAAAATTTTCGTCATCACAATACTTCCTTATACTACGTATAAGAAAGTAAAAATGACTGAGACTGATAATACGTGTTCTTCTACGTTCTCTTTAATTATTCCTAAAATTAAGGAAATGAAGACCTATGTACGTTTAAGAAATACGGCAAAACATATTCACAATCATTCTTTTGAAATCGGAGATCCATCCATGCAATTGCAAGCGATTCAACTACTTAAAAAAAATAAATAGGTTGACAGAAACACTATTGTTCCTAAGTTCAATAAAATATCCGATAGAAACGAGCAGAATGTGTAGTTTAATTGTTATAGAAAACAGTCACAGAAGACGACCAAGAAATTATGAACTCGAATTCCTTTAAATTTAAGGTGAGTTTTGTTAATAAAGATATGTAAACTTTCGGTAATAATGATTTATGTAGAGTTTTGGACAGTAATAATAAAAACAACGAGTTAAACGTGGGTCAAAGAGCCCTTAAAAGTCTACATGATATTATAATTTGACGGTTAATTACTTTAATAGGGCGTTTGAAGCATGGAGGGAGCAGTTGTTCTGACATGAGGTGTAAATATAAAAATCATGCCCATAAAATTAAGCCAGACTTTGTGAACGGTGTACAGGAAGACATCACATCATTTAAGGGCGCAAATCACACTATATTCTTAAAAAATTGAAAAACCTTACTTACCCCAATATCTAAATGTGAAGAAGCTGCACAATATATACTGCCAAAAATTTCCAGATTGTAGGATGTCTTATGAAGCTTACAGAAAAATTTTTCCAAATAATTTAAACATTAGCTTAAGGTGCCCATGATCAGACACCTACAGAATTTGTGATCTATATTTAGCAAACATACAGTAATTGGAACTAGAATTAAAAATTTACCTCCAGGTAGTGAAACCGAAATGTCTAGTATAGAACAACAATTGACAAGAAAAAATTCAATGAATTGCAAGAATTAAAGGCATTCCTTCTTTTTGACATAAATAAACATTCTTATGAAAATTTACCTTTCTCTAGAAAGGACTGAGACAGCGATGAAGATGCTGAGGTACAAACTAATAATAATAGCAATAGACAACATGCTTTTTATTTGATATTGTTACAATCAACTTAATTTTCAAATATATTATTGTCAATACTATTACAATCATCTTGTTATAATGGTCAGAATATATTTATATTCACCAAGAACACCATAAGTCTTCAAACTTTAAATTGCGTTTATCACAAAATTACGAAATTGTGATCGTTTTTCGATGCGAATTTCTAAATAAAATACTTTTGCTTTCTTTCGTCTTACTAGTGATTTCTTGTTAGTTATTTAAAATACCTCATGTGTACTTGTTTTTATTTGATTTTGTGCATTATAAGAATTACAAAAACACATACCTACAACATTTAACTCTGAAATAAAATAAGCATTGACATTCGCCAACACAAAAATACGAAAAATTATTAACCCTGATTAATGTCCCCATTAATTGAATTAATTTCTTATATAACTTTTATCTCGTTCTGAGAAAAAAAAAACTGGTTCAGTTCAGAAATGAGAGTCACTGGAAAAATTCATGGTCTCAACCTTATTCTACTTTTCACATTATCCGGAAATAACACGAAATATTAATATCCAAGCGTTTATTTAACTCTTAGAAAGTCATTCGTGCCGTTAAATAAACATTTTATGCACTTTGCGAATCTAATAAAAACGTGCAGAGTATTTAGTGGACATTATCCATAAATAGCGGAAAAATATGTTATAGGAAATGACGCGTGCACAATGCTTATAGAAATATATATTATTTACATTAAAAATTGATAATTGTTCTTGTATCAACGTAAGATATTGACAGAGATATTTCCTGTTACCGTAAGAAGTTGGATTTATGTGTAAACTAGGACATATATTATGTATCTATCTGTAGGTGATAATGGAAAAATAAATATACAAGGTTTAGTATTTGAAATCATCATAATCGTAAAATACTTGAGGTCGTTATTATATCTTGTACTCTTATATTATTATACGCTTGAGACATTATTGCTTTTGTCTATTTATCAAAGTGTATAAAGTTGAATGTAGAGGTGTTATAAAATGCTGTACCAAAGAAAGAAAATGTTAAAAAAAACAATGTTCAAAATGTCGGTTATATATGGTAGAGAGCAATTTCTCTCGAAGTCAACTATTTGCGAATGGTCAAAGCAGTTTAATAAACATTTCGGTGAATCATTGGATAATTACGAAGTTTTTCGAAAAAACTCATAAAAACTTTTTAAATGTATTTTTTTCTATGCTGATGCCATAATAACGCGTAATAACGCTATTAGCGCATCGAAAATGATTTTTTTATAAATTATAAACGCAATGTGTGTTTATATATTAGCCACTTCAATTTAGTTTTTCAAGGTGGTTACTTGTAATTTCCCAGTAAAATTTTTTCGAACTTCGCGAGTGCTTTACGTTTGCACTGGAAGCAATAGAGTAGTATAGTGTGGTGTGCTCGCAATATTAGTGAATAGAAATGTAATTCTATTAATAAATGTTTCTACATCTATTTTTTCCCAATTTTCTGTTTGAATGCACGGTTTGTTTATAAATTTCGCAATAAAATGTAAATTAGCCTACCTGTATTCTAGTCGATTGTCTTTCTTGCCAACCTAAAATACCCGCGAAATTCGAAAAATGTTTGCTGGGTTGTAATTCTAATGTCTAAAAAATGAGGTGTGGCCACCACACGACTTTCTTATACGTATGAGCGGTTCAAACTATACAATAAATCGCTATAGAATGCATACTTTGCAAGATATTCGAAAAAAAGTGCTACTCGCTAAAGTAAAAGTGCTACTTCCGGTCCGAATTTTTAAATGTCATGTATACAAAAAATATTGCAAATCCAACTCCAAATACTTTTGTACTCTTAATAAATATATATAGAATGCATAATTTACGACATATTTGCAAAAAATCGCTATACGGTAAGAGTAAAAGTGTTACTTCCGGTCCGACTTTTGAAATTTTTTTTATACAAAAGATATAGAAAACTATGTTTTAAATACTTGTATATCCGTAACGTACCTGTCTAAAAAGCTTGACTTGCGAAATATTCGCAAAAAAACGATTTTCGATAAGAGTAAAAGACCTACTTCTAGAAATTTCGAAAAACTTTTTAAATAAAATTGTTCTCAATTTTAATTTTAAGTACATATAAATTCTTCATAAATTTGTTTAAACTTAGTATTTGACGAAATATATAATATAAACTGCTACACACACACACACAGAGAGAGAGAGAGAGAGAGAGAGAGAGAGAGAGAGAGAGAGAGAGAGAGAGAGAGAGAGAGAGAGAGAGGCGGGGGGGGAATACCACTTTTTCGGTATCAGGGGACTTCAAAACACACACACACACACACACGCACACACACACACGCACACACACACACACGCATACGCACGCACGCGCGTGCGCACACACACACACACACACACAGAGAGAGAGAGAGAGAGAGAGAGAGAGAGAGAGAGAGAGAGAGAGAGAGAGCGAGAGAGAGAGAGAGAGAGAGACATTTTTTAAAAACCACTTTTTCGGTATCAGGGGACTTCAAAACGTGGACATCTGCAAAAATCTCGAGGTCGAAAATTTTCGTCATCACTATACTTCCTTATACTACGTATAAGAAAGTAAAAATCAAAATGGGATCATGTTTTCAATGTACTATGAATGTGTAAAATGTATATATAAATTAATCAAAGTAAAATACTTTACAACTACACTTCTGGACAAAATTAAGGGACCACCAGTAAAATTCAAATTAAAAAGATAATGAAATTTATTGAAACGAATAAATATATAAATTCACGTGTTTTCTTAGAGTTTAGTTGATTTTAGGGTTATTTAAATTAACAACATTTACTTTTATGGCAAAAAAGAAAAAAGCCAAAAATTTAACAAAAATGCCATTGGGTCTTATCATGAACTTAAATCCTAATTTGTAATAAGTTAACAAAAATATCATTATTAATAGCGTGCAATACACGCTGCTAATCTTCTTGGCATGCTTGAGATTAAGTTTCGGATCCTTTTTTGAGGTATCTGTTCCCATTCTTGAATAAGCATGTTAGAGAGCTCATCAAGTGTTACTGGTGGTCTCGGTACGTTTTTAATTTTGTTGCCCAAGTGATCCCAGGTATGCTCAATAGGAGTGAGATCAGGGCTTTTGGCAGGCCACTCCAAACATTGGATATTTGCATATCTCAACAGAGCTGTGGCAATGTTAGCTGTATGAGGTTTGGCGTTGTCTTGCATAAAAATGAATCCATTGCCTAAATTTTCGGCAAATGGTTGAACATGGGGTACAATAATTTCGTCTGTGCATCTTCTTTTGCTGTTAGCGACCCATTTCGTATCAAAACCAATTCTGTACGACCATTACATTTTATGCCAGCACAAACCATTACAGACCCCCCCCCCCGCCTAATTTATCAAATTCTCGAATGTTACATGGTGCAAATCGCTCACCTGGTCTTCGTGTGACACGAACACGGCATCATTCCCGTTTAGGAGGAATCTGGACTCGTCCGAAAACAAAACGCAGTTCCACTGACCCTCGTCCTAACCTTGATGATTTCGACAAAAGTTTAAGCGATTTATTTTGTGCGCAGCTGTGAGAATTGGACCGGTTGCTGGTTTTCTAGCAGACAAATTGACGTCTTTCAGTCTTCTTCTTACTGGTTTGGTAGAAATTTCTTTTCCAGTGGCTAATCGAAGATCACTTTTTAACTCACGAGATGTCACAAACCGCTTTCTTAAACTTTGAAGTTCGATAAAGCGATCTTCTCTGCGTGTTGTTTTTCTTTTAGCACCTTGTCCGCGTCTTCTTTTGAAACTACCAGTGCATCTGAACCGTGCTGCAGCCCTCTGTACCACAGATTTGTTTGTATTTAGAATTCCAGCAACTTCTCTTTGTGAATATCCTCCACGAAGAAGAATAATCATTTGGGATACTTCTTCTGGTCTGCTATGTCGTCTAGGCATATTTAATTAACTTAATGCAAACAATTTCTCTAATTGTCGAAACAAAAAGCACGCTTTATTAATTAAATGACTTAAAAAGCCGTCAACAATTAGACCTTTTTGTTAACATTTCGTTTCATAGCAGCGAATGTCTTGCTATTGTTAATTGTTTCATGGCATACTATTTGGATTGTGTTTAATAAACGTCAGTTTATGACACGTTAAAAGCCTATTAAAAATAGCTTGTAATTAGAAATGTTATTTCAAGTTTATTTGGTGGTCCCTTAATTTTGTCCACAAGTGTATAATGATTTGTGAGGACGGTCTTCATCGAAATTTTTCAAGTTTTAGAAATATACTACTATACAGGCTGATTCATTTTCGGTCCTTACCATGGGGATCTCGCTGATTATTTTAAATTTAAATTTTGGGTTTGTTATGAATCCGTAAAGCAAATGGACCTGTAACAAATTAATGATGTTCGTGTTTTAAAAAAAAGCGCGAAACCCCCATTTTGTTCTTTTACTTGCAGCACCTACATTTGGTCTTATAAAGAAAAAATAATAACACATTCTAATGGCCACTTTTAAACCTCTATCCAATGGTGTACTCGAAATTTTTATATGACGTTTCGCTTCTTTCTGTCCATCATCAATTATCTAATTTCTTATAGGCGCCATATTGGATTTAAACACCTTCAGAAAGGGTGTTTTTTCTAATTTCAACCATGTACTACATGTTAACAAAAGTTTTTGAAATTATGCTTTAAATGAAAGAATAAACAAAAATTTTATTTATCGTTCATTAGTAATACAGAAATGTCATACACCAACGAAGAGAAACGAGATATGTTAAGTATTTTTTATTCAGCGAACCCAAATTAAACAGTAGCGAGTAAAAGACATTTACAATTGTATCCAGAACGACAACAGCCTCATCGTACCATTTTTCTAGATCTTGATAGAAATTTGATCGGGAACGAATCGCTTTCTAAGCCGCGTAATATTCATGTCAATAGAAATTTGAATGAAAATCGACAGGACATTTTACAAATGGTAAAATTAAGGCGTGTTTTGCAAAGTTTATGTTAGTCTTGTATTTTTGAGATAAATAATAATCCATCAATTTCTACACGCAAAGTGGCGTCAGAATAAAATTTGTCGCAGTCTAGAGGTTGGAGAACATAAAAGTAGTTTTAAACCATACAAGATCCATGTTAGTCACACTTTACTACCTGAAGATAATTTAAGAAGACTAGTAGAATACTGTAATTGGTTAACGGGAAGGATAGAAAATGAAAAAAAAAATTTCAAGCAAAATCATCTGGCCAGATGAAACTAAATTTAAAAATTCAGGAATATTCAACAGAAATACGGAGCACTATTGGGAGACCACAACATCATTTTGGAATAAACGTTTGGATGGGTATTTTGGCAAATCGTCTTAGGACCAATTATTTATGAAGAACATTTAAATGGAGAAACATATTTAAACCTTTACGTGCGTATACGCATCTGACTATCTTGACAACAATATCCCATTAAATCAATTACAACATTTATGGTGGCAACAAGACGGCCCACCAGCACACAATGCACCAGTTGTTAGGAATTGCTTGAATCAAGAGTTTCCAAACAGTTGAATTGGAAATAGAGTAGTTGTTTAAAGGACTGTGAGATCACCTGATTTAAGTCCGCTAGATTATTTTTTATGAGGATATGTTAAAAATAATATTTATAAAGTAATGCCCCATAAAGTTGAAGAATGCCTTCGATGCAGTCTCTAGAAGAATCATGCAATTCAAAATGCCAGAAGGCGTGCCCAACTGTGTTGGTGTATGACATGTTTGTATTACTAATGAATGATAAATAAAATATTTGACGGATTGAAATTTCATGGCTACCTAATTTAATCTTAAAATTTATTCTTCCAATTAAAGCATAACATCATATACCTGTGGATAGAACATTTTGATGCAAACTGTCATTTTGATCAGTTATAATAGTTTTGTTTGAACATCCCGGAATGTCTGTATTAGTTTGAGATCCGACCATATGAGATATATTAATCTTGTTGTTTAAGGAGCATTCAATATAACTCTCAGTCACAGCTGAGGACTCCCAACCTGCATGACTTTTTAGGTCAACAAATCAGCACCATGATTTGCCAAATGTGTTGCACTAGATCTAGATCATTTTTGGATTTGGCAATTTTATAAATGCACAATCGTCTTCGGAATGTTGCCTATGATATTAATACCCATTGGAATATTAATACGCTGACCATTGCGATAAGTCAAGAAAAATCGGTTATGACTAGTATTAATAGGCAGTAAGATATAATATTTCTTAATTAAATCTCCGATTATTATTTTTTGTTTTAGGTATAAAAATAAAATGATGGTGTCAGACTTGTAGTCAGTGTCATCTCCAGACATATTGGTCAGCTCTTCTTGTCTACAAGCTCCGTTGTAATCTATTATCAAGACTTCCTACAAATTAATACCATTTATATGCAAAGCTACGATGGATGTGAAAAACGTACTTGTACTTTCATTTCCAAATATGTTTTATTATCTGCTTCTTGTATAAATTTAATAATATATTTCTTCTAAGATTTTAGATTTTTTTGGTAGATAACTTTGAAATAAATGATTTAGGAAGGCCTTTAATTTCTTATACTGCAAAATATCTACAACTTTATATATAGTTAAACAAGACCTCACCATAGACTATATTTTCCATAAAGTAGGTGGTTTATATTTAGTATGTTGTAATTAAAAGTAGACAATTAAAGCGTTTTCTGATTGATGAAGTTCTTTTTCATTACACCATTCTTCAAATTTCATATAGCGCTTTTCATAATTGCTACGAGATGTAGTAGGAAGTAAATTTTTAGCAATATATCTAATTTTAGGTGACGTACTGCTACCCTCTTGTAATTAAATTCAAAGAAGGTAGTGAATTAGGCACCACCACGGTAATTAACCTTCTTTTAAAATTTTAAAGGACGCTTGTCTATTAATTAATCACCAACTTATAACACTCAGTCTTACCTCTTACTTCCCCAAGGGTCGATGTTAAATATGGGAGTCAGCACTGCCTCCAGCTACAGTCAGAGAAGGGCGAGTTCGAACACCGTACTAAGTCGAAGGTTATGATGTCAGGGCGCCTATCCGTAATAATGTGCTGAGCCCAACAGATATTCAGACCCCGGACCAGATCCAATATAAAACCCCCAGGTGATAAGTAAATAAGACCAGTACACACTCATTCAACTTAACAATCAATTTATTAAAATTTAATCTCAGATTTCAACAGCGTATTTCCAGTACTGTACAAGACCGGCTATATATAAATCTCTAACTTCCAAGAGATGTTTAAGCAAAGGCAAAAAAACAATGAAGTGAAACACAGCGCAACTCCGTTGCAAATTTCAGTGACGTGATAATACAAAATTTAGAAGTTCAATAAAAAAAAAAAATAAAAGGTGAACACAAGATCAAACTTAAAACTAACATTGATTCAACAACAATATTCTTACAAGTACACAGTAATAAGGCAATTTGCCAAAAGTCCCTCCAAAGTCGAACAGTTTGATCGTATAATGCAACACGTCAACCAAAATGAAACACTCTGTATACCAGAGGCATCCGACAATCTATTCGACGTTAGAAAACAGACTCTAAGTTGTAAAATATCTAATTCTATAAAAGAAATAGCGCTAGTTAACTATGCTTTACAGGTAGAATATGCAATTAAATAAAATTCATTAGTTTCTTACGGAATTATACCAAAATTAAATTACAATCATTGATTAAATGCATCAAATATTATCTACGAATTTACACAACCCGATGTGAGGCCACACTGCCCACACACATCCAAAATTTAATTCAATTTCTAAATTCAAAAATAAAAATGGCTACGTAACGTCTCCAAAAATGTCAAAGTAACCTCCAAAATGGGGTCACTATTGTTAATAACTACGTTAAATTAATTAATTCAAAAAAACATAAAGGCTCTCAGGCCATAAGAAGTTAATTTAGGAATTTACGATTACTTATTTGATAAATTAGGCCGGAAAATTGAAATTCACTGTTCAAATTGTACGATATTGACACAAATTTGGTCAAACTGTTTAGTCAATTAAATTCTACCCTCTGGAGAATAACAGAGAAAATTTGCACAGACACAATACCTTAAAACATCACATCCACAGCTTCCAAACACGTCAAATCCTACGGATCCACACGTTACCAGGAATATGCCCTTCTATCTTCGGCTTACGACACCTCAAGTGATAGCGTTCGAAGGCTACAGTGTACCAATAAACTGCACCTTAAATGTGCCCTCACCGCAAGATTCAACAACAAGTCCTGGCACCGTAAAATTACTAGCACGTGTTTCTCTCGTATTAACTCCAACCAACAATGCTCAAATGAGGTTATATCAGGCCTAACACCAGCAGCTAAATTCAAATATAGAAACGACACAAATTAGGATCGATTAGACACGTGGAAGATATACTTACAGCAGCTTAGCAAATCCCCAAGCACAGAAGAAATATCCTCTTCAGACTCAAATAAACGTCAAAAATTTACCAATAATCCCTGAGAATCTCAATAAAAATCCGCTTTTGTAAGCGATTATCGACGATAAAACTTAACTTTCCATATTCTCAAGGCAGCTAAGGGAAAAGATTCTGCTCTGTCGTGTCCAACCTTTCGCAACGACCGTTAAAAATCAAAAGAGAAAGAACCTAACGTGTCAAAACCGACCATACCAACCAACCACGTCAACGCGCTAAGTGAACAAATGAACCAACTAATACTTAAAACGTACGACAGAAATACAGGTTCAAATAACCATAGAAAAATGGAAAATAATTACTACTAATTTGTTGCATAACTCTGGGCCCAAAGAAGTTAAAAAAAAAGAAGTTAGTCAAATTAATAGTAACAAATTAATTAAATTAACAACATACGCCATCTACCCGGCAATAACAGATTTACGTTACACCCACCTATGCAGGCCAGAACGCGTGTAATAGAAAACTTAAGCACTTCTACTCCAGATGGCAGTAGTAGTAGGAAAACGACATAAATTAAATCAAAAACGAATACTTCTCCGACAACTAAAAATAAACCATTAAAGGATATAATACAACCAAAAAAAAAAAAACGTAACAATTCCTCCCTTACCACAAAAGGTTATTTACTTGTAAATTACCGTTAAGCCAAGAGTTATGAAACCAGGAACTGGACTGTGCGTAACACCACATATAACATACGAAACAAGGAACCAAGTTAAAAATCGACGACGACTAGGCAACAAGAAAGACGAATGTGCGCGACCATGTCCGACAGCAAACCGCAGCATCACCAAACGCTTGACCAAAACCACCACGCGGTCCTTCGGCATTCAGCCGGTACGAGGAATTAACGAGGGATAAATAAAAATAAGGAAAAAAACAAAGATGTCGAGATTCTGCACAGAATGGTGAAACTACTAAAAGACACAGACGGCACGTCCACACGACAAACGTACATTCCGGAAACACAACAATTGCAGATCGCCAAACAAAATAGACATAGCAAAAGAAGTTTAAAGTCTGGACCGGCGTTGTCCCGACTGAAACGCTGAAGGCGAGCGATAAGCCATAAGGCGAAAGTCAATATCAAATCCTGGAGGTAACATTTTGACAATAACACTAGCAAAAGAAAGTCGCCAGGACACGACCCTTGGAAGGCTGAGAACTATCAAATAAAGACCGTTCTTCTTTATACCTTCGCAAATAAACGTCTAATTCAGGAAGAGAATGTCAGTACGACATATACAACACGATAGAATAACTAATAAATGCAAATTCTAGACCATACGATACGTAACATAATCCCAAAATGGTAAAGGTTCTAGAACTGCTATACGGTACGAAGTCATAAAATCGTTATTACTTAATCGTAAACACTACGAAATCATAATCGGTACGGAACGTCAAATCAGTACGGAAGAGTCGAAATCGGAACAAAAGTCAAAATCGGTGCGAAACACATAACTATCAAAGTTATACGGAAGTCGAAAATAATAACTTAACTAACGTAAGTTATGCGGTACTCAAAGGTAACATACAAAGTTACACTAAATTAATCCACCCAAATCAATCGTCGCTGTGTGGGCTATCGACAAAACATAGGGAGAACATCCCAATTCAGAACACGTAAGGAAATACGTCGAACCCACGACAACTAAAATTGAAGATGTTAAAAGAAACGGGGGACACTGAGAATTTTTGGGACGCCTTTTACGCCCAGGCATTAAACCCACAGGTATATTCGTTAGGCCTACCTGCAAACCGAAGACTTGCAAAGATTAATCGTCGTTAGGTTGTGCTTTAAGATGTTCAACACTCCAGGTACCCGGAAGCACATCACCATCACAATTTTTAAGTTCATAAGAGTTATTAGACATACGGCGATGAATCATGAAAGGACCAATATACTTATCTGCTAACTTCGCAGAATAAAATTTCGCAGCATCGGACAAAACAAAATTCTTACGCCAAACCAACTGATTAGGCAGGAAGGAGACAGGACGATGTCTAAGATCGTAACGAACTTTAGACTTCTCATATGCTTTCTGTAGACGATTCTTAATGTCACTATAGAGTCTCGAAAAATTAGAAGATCGACACATAAAATCTTCCGGATTTCTTTGACACGTTTCGACGGCATTTTCGTCATCCACAGGAGTATGGAAGTTACGTTCACCAGTAAGATACATTTCTCTGCCAAAATTTACGAAATAAGGAGTATGACCAAGAACCTCATGTTTAGCCGTGCGAATAGCACAAGATATTTTCGGAAGGAATAGGTCCCAGTCACGATGATTATCGGACACATACGATACCAACATAGTCTTAATAACACGATTAACGCGTTCAACGGGATTTGCTTGAGGGTGGTAGTACGACGTATACGAAGGACTAACCTTGTACTTCTCTAAAAATTGACGATATTCCCTAGAACGAAACTGAACACCATTATCGCTAATAACCTTACGAGGAGTTCCAAAAAGTAAAAATACATGATTTTCTAAGAATTCTATGATCTTATTAGTCGAGGCTTTCCGCAAAGCACACGTTAAAACAAACTTACTGAAACAGTCAGATACGACAAGAATATAACTAAAACCACGTTTGGTTCTCGGTAACGGACCCACAATATCCACACTCAAAACGTCCCAAGGTCTGTCAATGAGAGAGTGACCTCCCATACGACCAGCAGGTTTACGTTGTTCAGGTTTAGTTTTGATGCAAGTAGGGCAACGACGTACATAACGGATTACATCATGAACCATTCCAGGCCAGAAATATTTTTGGTAAAGACGATGAAGAGTTTTGAAGATACCTAGATGACCAGAAGTTGGTACATCATGGCAGGACGAAATGATCTCAGAACGACGTTCTTTAGGAACTACTATTTTCCAATCCTCATCCTCATTGTCAAAATATTTGTTAGAAGGACGTACAAATTTACAAAGTTGGCCATTAGCTATCTGGAATGTAGGATATTTCTCTGGATTCGTTTTGACTGCTCTAAGTAGTCTGTGATACCACTTATCGGTTGATATGACGGAAATCGAAATAGAATCAACGACAGGAACCGATCGAGAGAGAGCATCAGGTACAACATGATCCTTACCTTTACGATGAATTATGTCGAAATCATATTGCTGCAGTCGTACAGCCCATCGCGCGAGTCGACCACTAGGAGATTGTAACTTACTTAACCAACATAAAGAATAATGGTCCGTAATGACGCGGAAGTGCGAGCCCTCTATGTATGGACGCAACTTCTCAATCGACCACAAAACTGCTAAGCACTCTTTCTCGGTAGTCGAAAAGTTCCTTTCCGCACCAGTAAGCGAACGACTAAGATAGCAGATTACTTTTTCCTCGTTATCGATACTTTGAGTTAAAACAGCACCCAACCCAAAATTAGAGGCGTCAGTTTGTATCGTGAACTCTTTGCTAAAGTCAGGACAAGACAAAATGGGAGCCGAGATTAAATGTTGACGGATTTTTGACCATGCCTCGTCACAGGACTGATCCCAACGGAAAGGTTGATTTTTACGTAACAAATTGGTTAAAGGACCAACGAGAGAAGAAAAATTTGGTATGAACCGACGATACCAAGACGCCATACCAACAATACGTCTAACGCCAGATACTGAAGTTGGTGTCGGAATTTCAAGAATGGCTTTAACTTTGTCAGGATCAACCAACAAACCCTGTTTATTAATTACGTAACCCAAATATTTCAGCTCATCACGGCAAAATAAACATTTCTCACGATTTAGAGTGAGACCAGCAGTCTCTATACGGGAAAGAACTTCACTTAAAATTTCTAAATGTTTCTCGAAAGTGGACGTAACAATGATGATATCATCCAAGTAGACGAAGACATGCGGTTCAAATTCAGGACCTAAAACCTGATCAATGAAGCGCATCCAGACGGCAGGAGAATTTGAGAGACCAAAAGGCAAGCGACGACACTGGAACAAACCCCGATTAGGGACAGTAAAGGCGGTATAAGGTCGAGACGACTCCTCAATAGGGATTTGCCAATAGGCGGATTTAATGTCCAAGGAAGTCAAGAACTTAGCATCACGAAGTTTATCCAAGGTATTCGTGACATAAGGCAAAGGGTAGGCATCACGTTCCGTAACTTTATTGAGCTTCCTATAGTCAATGCAAAATCTATAGGTTTTATCTTTCTTCGGAACCAATAAAATAGGAGACGACCAAGGACTATTAGATTTTTCAACAACACCCAGTTCTAACATGCGATTCAACTCTTTATCGACGATTTTCTGCATAGCAGGAGAAATAGGGTAATATCTTTGTTTAATAGGCGGACCATGGACAACAATACGATGTTCCACTAAATTAGTACAACCTAATTCTTTAGTCGATTTCGAAAAATGATTGTTAATGAGTTGATCTAATTGTTGTTGCTGAACGTCAGAAAGAACATGTTCAATTCCTATCGTATTAATCGAAGCAGGTTCAGACGAAAATACCCATTCACCACGTCGAAGGTCAGGGACAATACCCATAATTTTCCAGAAATCCGCGCCCAAGATCAACGTATGCGGTAAAGAAGGGACAACCAAAATATCTATAACGCTAATTTGATCACGAAGACCCATAGGCACTGAGATTTCACCCAAAGATCGACACTTCTGTCCATTTGCTACAGTACATACCGTAATTTTAGACTTCAATGGAATATTCATGGAACGTAATGTATTCCAACCAGGACCCCCTAAAATAGTGCGTGAGGCGCCAGAGTCAAGAAGACCTAAGAATGACCGATTAAAGATTGACACATTTAAATAAGGACGTTCGTCACCACGAGCGTTCGCGAGAATAAAATCTGTCTGATTCTTGTGTCTACTATTCGTCGAATTATCAAAACGGCGTCCCAAACGACGACTTAGGACGTCCGACGAGCGTTTCCCGAACATGAAGGACAAGACGGAACAGTCACATTTGGTTTACCACAACGGTAGCAATGTTTCTTACGAGGTCGTGAGCACTGACCCGAACGATGACCCACAACTCCACAATTCCAACACTTGAAGGGAAAAGAAGTCTCAGAAGTACCAGCCTCCATAACATTACATTTCACAGGAACCTTAGGTGCCGACACACAAGCAAGGTCTGGCTCAAGTGATTTGCCACGAGTAGGAGGAGGAACATAAGCTTCGACTGAAATTCTGCGAGCTTCAAGTTGTTTACCATATTTTAAGAGTTGGGCGATAGACGTGATTTCAACTAAACCAAACTGTGTCTGATAAAATGGCAAAAGATTTTTCAGCATAATCTTAAGCTGAGTAGCTTCAGGAACATGAGTACAGAGACGTGAGAATAGATTTTTCATCATGGAAACGTAAATGCCAATCGACTCAAGAGAACCCTGAGTTCGATGCTTAATCTCGTCAAATAATCGATCATCATAATCGGGAGCCAAAAATTCAGTCCTCAAACCATCCAATACATCAGACCAATTAAAGAAGGAATCTTTATTAGCACGATACCAAATCAAGGCATCTCCCGTAAAAATATCTATAGCGGAATTGAATAAAATTTCGTCAGTTGAATAACGCGCGACCTTAAGTTCGTTCACACGTTCAATGAAAGCATTCACAGACATTTCGCGAGGGTTTCCCGAAAATTTTAGTCCCCACGTCGCGACAGGAACAGGTCTCAAAGGCGAAACCGGATTGGCCGCAATAGGTTCGGATTCCCCATCACTAGATGACTCTTCGGACTCGAAATTTACTAACGGTCCTCCGGTAGTTAAATCTAAAATTGTGCTCTGTCCAAGCATAGTGCTTTTGCGAGCCGCTCTAGCCTTAATGGTTAATCGCACCCCCAGAGTACAAATTTGAGACACAAGTTGTGCACGTTGTTCAATTTCTGTTTCCGTTATTGGTTTACTACGTTGCGCACGACCGAAAGCACAAGCCAAAGAAGTCGACAACTTCTTGTAAGCCGATGAAGTCCGCGTATCCGAAAAAGTAGCCAAGGTTGTCGTGATAACATCAATTTTTGCCTTAAGGGCATCAGCGTCTTGAGTGAATGTAAACGGATACACAGGTACTAACGTTTCAGGATCCTTACAAAAACGTTGCATAACTCTTAAGGAACGACGCAACTCATCGACCGTACCCCCACTCGTTGAACCGTATCTCGCTAACTCGTACTCTAATTCATCTTTATTCAGTCTGTTAATTTCTATCTTAAGATCCATAATGACGTAATCGAAATTTAAAATTCTACAATGAATACCCGGCAAGTGAACACTCCGCTATAAATTCCTTCCCACAATTTAAATACAATGTGGCAACGTTATTGAATTTAATTTAAGACGTCAAAGATTCAATCTTAAACTGACTGACACAAATCAAAATTACTTCCACTTCTTCACGTGAACACTATGCATACAATTGATACACCAGTGTCTCCTGTACTTCTATTATCCAAATTACTTGTAACACCCGAAATTACTATACTGAGGGAAAAATCAAAATTCAGTATAAGATAATCAAAAATTCTTGGAGAACAATACGATACTATACAATATACGGAAATGAATTACCTACGGAAAAGAAATTATTCCCCAAGAAATATCAAAAGGCCGGCAATTTTTCCTAAGTCCAATCGGTGCTATAAAAACATCAAACATACATCATCACACATACAACGTAAGACGTAACTGTGATATAAGCTGGGATATACTTTACTTTTACTCAAAACAAAAAATATGACAAGGTCTCCAATGCTAAAATTAATTAATTCCTGAAGATGTTTCAAAAGTTTCTGAAAATTCCCAAAATCTAAAATTCTTGATTTATTAAAAAAAACGGCCGCTAAAACCCTTTCCTAAGGCCCCACACGTTGGGCGCTAAAAATCCTTGCTACCCTCTTGTAATTAAATTCAAAGAAGGTAGTGAATTAGGCACCACCACGGTAATTAACCTTCTTTTAAAATTTTAAAGGACGCTTGTCTATTAATTAATCACCAACTTATAACACTCAGTCTTACCTCTTACTTCCCCAAGGGTCGATGTTAAATATGGGAGTCAGCACTGCCTCCAGCTACAGTCAGAGAAGGGCGAGTTCGAACACCGTACTAAGTCGAAGGTTATGATGTCAGGGCGCCTATCCGTAATAATGTGCTGAGCCCAACAGATATTCAGACCCCGGACCAGATCCAATATAAAACCCCCAGGTGATAAGTAAATAAGACCAGTACACACTCATTCAACTTAACAATCAATTTATTAAAATTTAATCTCAGATTTCAACAGCGTATTTCCAGTACTGTACAAGACCGGCTATATATAAATCTCTAACTTCCAAGAGATGTTTAAGCAAAGGCAAAAAAAACAATGAAGTGAAACACAGCGCAACTCCGTTGCAAATTTCAGTGACGTGATAATACAAAATTTAGAAGTTCAATAAAAAAAAAAAATAAAAGGTGAACACAAGATCAAACTTAAAACTAACATTGATTCACCAACAATATTCTTACAAGTACACAGTAATAAGGCAATTTGCCAAAAGTCCCTCCAAAGTCGAACAGTTTGATCGTATAATGCAACACGTCAACCAAAATGAAACACTCTGTATACCAGAGGCATCCGACAATCTATTCGACGTTAGAAAACAGACTCTAAGTTGTAAAATATCTAATTCTATAAAAGAAATAGCGCTAGTTAACTATGCTTTACAGGTAGAATATGCAATTAAATAAAATTCATTAGTTTCTTACGGAATTATACCAAAATTAAATTACAATCATTGATTAAATGCATCAAATATTATCTACGAATTTACACAACCCGATGTGAGGCCACACTGCCCACACACATCCAAAATTTAATTCAATTTCTAAATTCAAAAATAAAAATGGCTACGTAACGTCTCCAAAAATGTCAAAGTAACCTCCAAAATGGGGTCACTATTGTTAATAACTACGTTAAATTAATTAATTCAAAAAAACATAAAGGCTCTCAGGCCATAAGAAGTTAATTTAGGAATTTACGATTACTTATTTGATAAATTAGGCCGGAAAATTGAAATTCACTGTTCAAATTGTACGATATTGACACAAATTTGGTCAAACTGTTTAGTCAATTAAATTCCACCCTCTGGAGAATAACAGAGAAAATTTGCACAGACACAATACCTTAAAACATCACATCCACAGCTTCCAAACACGTCAAATCCTACGGATCCACACGTTACCAGGAATATGCCCTTCTATCTTCGGCTTACGACACCTCAAGTGATAGCGTTCGAAGGCTACAGTGTACCAATAAACTGCACCTTAAATGTGCCCTCACCGCAAGATTCAACAACAAGTCCTGGCACCGTAAAATTACTAGCACGTGTTTCTCTCGTATTAACTCCAACCAACAATGCTCAAATGAGGTTATATCAGGCCTAACACCAGCAGCTAAATTCAAATATAGAAACGACACAAATTAGGATCGATTAGACACGTGGAAGATATACTTACAGCAGCTTAGCAAATCCCCAAGCACAGAAGAAATATCCTCTTCAGACTCAAATAAACGTCAAAAATTTACCAATAATCCCTGAGAATCTCAATAAAAATCCGCTTTTGTAAGCGATTATCGACGATAAAACTTAACTTTCCATATTCTCAAGGCAGCTAAGGGAAAAGATTCTGCTCTGTCGTGTCCAACCTTTCGCAACGACCGTTAAAAATCAAAAGAGAAAGAACCTAACGTGTCAAAACCGACCATACCAACCAACCACGTCAACGCGCTAAGTGAACAAATGAACCAACTAATACTTAAAACGTACGACAGAAATACAGGTTCAAATAACCATAGAAAAATGGAAAATAATTACTACTAATTTGTTGCATAACTCTGGGCCCAAAGAAGTTAAAAAAAAAGAAGTTAGTCAAATTAATAGTAACAAATTAATTAAATTAACAACATACGCCATCTACCCGGCAATAACAGATTTACGTTACACCCACCTATGCAGGCCAGAACGCGTGTAATAGAAAACTTAAGCACTTCTACTCCAGATGGCAGTAGTAGTAGGAAAACGACATAAATTAAATCAAAAACGAATACTTCTCCGACAACTAAAAATAAACCATTAAAGGATATAATACAACCAAAAAAAAAAAAAAAACGTAACAGTACATGAAATGTTTGCATTTATTTTATATTAAATTTAAAAAGCATCAAATATTGAATATAAAAATCGCGGTAAATTCAAATTTTGAATTTACATCTAATTTGAATAAATCTATATAGGTACGTATTTCGGCAACTAAGTTGCCATCTTCAGTAGAAATCTGTGGAAAAACAGTGTTAAACGTAGTGTTTTTGGCTAAGATGTAACCTTAGAAGAAGTTAAGGTTACATCTTAGCCAAAAGTACTTACTTCATACTTTATATGAATGGGATCTTTTGATACTTTGGCACGGTCAAATAATACATTTTATAATTCACGTTAATATACTTTATTTCCAAATTTTACTGCCCAAGTGGCAAAAACAAAAAGAAATCATTTCTGTTTTCTAGAGAAGACAGTTCTGAAGATGAATGTACAACGATCATTGAAGATATTGTTAAAATATTGGAATCTTTTGAAATGGCTACAACTTTTATTATCATCAGAATCTCAACCGACGATTTCAGTGGTGAAGTACATAAGGATAAACCAAAAAGTGATAAAAGAAATGAAATCTGTTTTGTAACTGGAATTTCAATCAAGGTTTACAAAAGCCGTTTCCAGTAATGTTAAGGCTATCAGCGCTTCACCAATTGGAATATTTGACATTTGTACAGTTCTAGATCCAAAGTTTAAAAAAATGTTTTTTTTAACCTCTTCTTAAAACAAAAAGGCACTTAAAAAATATCTTGAAAAACAAAGGAGAGTCATCAGTTGAATTTGATTAATGTAACATGTATTAAGCAAAAAAACCGCTTTGGATATTTTGTTCCTCAATGAAGTAGATTGCGCCAATGAAGTCATATAGGTATTTTCTTGTAATGTTGTATACTAACAAACATGTGGAGATGGTGGAAAAACAATGAAAGAAATATACAAAGCTATTAAAATACGCTAAATTATACCCCATGCGTCCTGCCACTTTGACACTTTCAGCAAAGGCTTTCTCTAAAGCCAGTATCGTTGTAACAGCAAAACGTTCTTTTTTGAAGCCGAAAAATGTGTTTTCTTAGTGCATCAGTTTGTAGTGTATTTTTGTATGTATTTAATAGGTACCAAATTAAAACTCGTTTTGTATCTTCAATTCTTGTTGGTTGCAGTGGCGGCCCGTGATTTTTTGGGACGGGAGGGCACCGGTGGGGTCTGAGTACTTAATATCAAAAATTAAGTTCAGACAAAAAAATAAACTCAATATGTTATTTAATTGACTTGTTTGAAAATAAAATCCATTCGCCGTTCCTTACGATTAGCATGATGATTAGATGATTAATAACTAATTCGTTGAAGTTTGGTGTTGATGTCAGTAATTGTTTTTCAATGGAACACATTGCTGAGGCACATAGTCTGCTTTCCTGCATGGTATTTCTAGAAAATGTTTTTATTCTCTTCAAAGTTGAAAAACAATATAGCAATATTCTTATTTTTATTAACTGCATTAAATTTAACAACAGTCGGCAGTTCTTTTAATAAATATCTGTCACAAAGTCCTAGAAAATATTGTAAATTCTCCTGTTTAGGATAGAATTTCATTTTAGATTTTGTAGCTACAACTCGATGCTGTTTTAGAGATTTTCTGTCTTTCCTTTCTGGGTGTATGGGCAGAGAGATTTTTTTCTGTTTGAACCCCAACGTCACTTGTAGTAGGAATTTCCATAACTGCCAAAATACAATTAAAAAATTTTACATTTCATTAAATACAAATTAATTGTATATGTGTAACTAAAATGTTCTAAATTATTCTACTTTATACTAGGTTAAACATATTTGTGTTGAATTTTCGTTCAAAAATGACTTCGAATTCTTTAGTTAAACAACTGCACGCATTTTATGTTTAGTTCATAATATAATTTTGTATTGTAAATATTAATTGTCATACCTATAGGTGGTTCACTTTCTTCTAAATTTTGGGATCCAATATCACTTGTGCTAGGAACATTCATAGTTTCCACACAATCTAAAATACATTTTGAAATTAGTATGCTTTTAAAATTTCAAATAATATTTAGTTCTTATAAAATAATATTTTATAATAAACATTTACCTATAGATAGTACCTTAACCGGTGAGGTTTGAATTGATTTCTTTTCAATATGGTCATAACTGTGAGAGATAACGATGTTCTCTAAAATTCTTATTTTCGAAGGAGGTTCCTTCACTAATATAAAAAGATAAAAACCACATTAGAAGTATTTATTTTCGCGCTCCATCTTTAATAAAAACTTTAATTATACGTGCAAACCTTATCAAAACATATTTAACAATGATAAATACGATCATATATTTTTTCTATATAGTAAATAAGTTTACAAATTTAAATTACGAAATATCTTATTAGAGAAATTAAAGTAAAACATTATATCATATCATCATGTACAGATTTTTTGGAATATTTCAAATTATAAAGCCACGTTATTATATTTATTCTACTGCAATGATGATGTATGAAGATACATATTTTAAAATTACAATGCAACGGTATTGAAACTTAATATAGACAAAAATTGTTGAATATATAAAAGATAAATCTTAACAAATAATTTTGGAAATATTTTAATTTTATGATAGTTTATATTAAAAACACTTTTATGAAAAATAACCTACCCGTGTGAAATTTTGCATCAAAAGGTGTTGATGTTTCTGGTGTTCCCGTGCAGAGTGAGAGAAATAATGCGGGAATTGCATTGGATTCCTTAAATCATTTAAACACATGTGTGATTCATGTGTTTACCACACACAAATGTTGTTTGCCATAATTTTGACAAATCTTTACTTAGAAGGTCATTCCGGTTACAGCTGGTGATCCACTGTAAGACACTACAAAAAATATGAATTATTACAAATTAACTTTTACTCAATATCTATAACTTACCGATTTTATTCTTTAAGGAACGAAAAGAAACTGTAGAATATATTTTGTTGATGAACATTTTTACAAGTAAAAATACAACATCTACGTACGCCAGATTTCTTCTTTCCTACAGTTTCCATTATTTATATCAACAACAATTTAACTGGCACCTTTACTTATTATTCTTTCGTAAATTATAAGTTATAAAACTTAGACAGGTTATATTTATACAACAATATACAAGTACACAACAAAAACAAAACACGCCATTTTGAAATGTGCCCTTGTTTGATTTTGCGCACAAATATCGGAATTATGCAAGTGAGGCTTTTGTCACTTCTCTTATTCTGTGATATTACATACTGAATGTCATCCGGCATCACAGTGTAGTGCCCGCTCGCTGACATATACCGCTCTCGCCCCCCGCCACTTTTTATCCACTCAATTTCTAATACAAACAGACTGTGATTTTTAAACACGCTGAAGAGACGGACTGTTACTTCCGAAAAAATCCCAAGCAGCAAAATCACAATTTTAAAGAAGGATAAAAATATACAGGGTTAGTTAAAAGTATGGAGACGGCGATTTATTGTCGTTAATATTCATTTTAGAGAATTATGTTCAATATAAAAGTTTGTTAGGATATTTTGATCTACATTTGAGAATATTTGATTTTTATTTTCTTCAATTGTTTTTTAGTTACGCCTGTCCGCGCAGTTTTTTTAAAAGGGAACTAGTGAATTTTACTCTACCATTCGATAGAGAATTTTTTTCTCTTTGCAATAATATTTCTGTTTTTTTTAAATTCATTTTAATAACTTTTACAAGAAAAATTAAACAAATTAATAACAAAGTAAATTAAAGTAAGTGTTCAAATTGTCGTCCATTAGTAATTTGACAATGACCCAATCGATTTACAAAACCCCGAACAGAGTTCTGTAAAAAATCTCGGGGAATTTCTTGTATCGTTCTGGTAATTCAAATTTGTAAATCTTCGACGTTATCGGGCTTATCTTCGTAAACTTTGTTTTTTACGTATCCCCAAAGGAAAAAATCTAAAGGACTTAAATCTGGCGAACGGGCTGGCCATTCAATGGTTCCTCGTCTTCCAATCCATCTGTGGGGAAACACGTTGTCCAGATATTGACGAACATTTACACCATAATGTGGTGGGGCGCCATCTTGCTGGAACCAGATACTGTCATTGTTCATTGTTTTCATGTGGATAGAGCGTAGCACAAGCAGGTATTATTTCATTTTTCTATAACTGCAAATACAGACCCGAAGTTAAATTGCCACTGATGAAAAAGGGACCGATAATATGACCGCCAAGAATGCCAACCCAAACATTAACCTTTTGGGGGTACTGCGTATGGTGCTCCAAGAACCAAAAGGGATTTTCCGAAGACCAGTATCTGCAGTTATGTCTGTTTACTTCACCGGTAAGGCAAAAAGTAGCTTCGTCAGAGGAAAGAATATTATTGACAAAATTTTCATTATTATTGCAAATATTTAACATTTCTTCAGAAAATTGTAATCTCCTATCAAAATCATCTTCCGTTAACTCGTGTACAAGGTGTACCTTATAAGGTTTATACTTTTCACTTTTTAAAAATGACACGATCGATGACTGCGAAATATTGAAATTGGCCGCTAATTGATTGGTTGATAAATGAGGATCTTCAGATACAGCCAATAAAATATCCAGTTTGTTATCATCGCTTTTTGCTGTTCTAGGTCTACCACTCCTTGGCAAATCTTTAACGCTACCAGTTTGTTCAAAGCGTCTTAAAGTTTTACCAACAACGGATTTAGAAATTGGATTTCTATTTGGATGCGTATCATTAAATAAATTACAAACGTCTTGTAAACTTCTGCGTCTATCTCCATAACCCAATATCATAAGTATTTCAATTCGTTCATGTTCACTTAAACTCGCCATTGTTAATATTAATAGCAACAACTTACACAAATGAATTATTTCTGTCAAAGATTTGACGTACACAATAACCACTGATAAAATTATGTCGCTCAAGTTTGTTTATCGCATCGCTTCTGTCTATCTGCGATGTACCGAACATCTGTGAAACACTTGAACCGGCCTTTTCTTATAAAAAAGTTATTAAAAGGAATCTTAAAAAAACAAAAATATTATTGTAAAGAGAAAAAAATTCTCTATCGAATGATAGAGTAAAATTTACTAGTTCCCATTTAAAAAAACTGCGCGGACAGACGTAACTAAAAAACAATTGAAGAAAAAAAAAATCAAATATTCTCAAATGTAGATCAAAATATCCTAACAAACTTTTATATTGAACATAATTCTCTAAAATGAATATTAACGACAATAAATCGCCGTCTCCATACTTTTAACTAACCCTGTATATTTGCTAATCTAGGACAAGTGTGCATATAGTGGTTTTGCTGCTAGGGATATTATTTGTTATCAAACAAATCAGAAAAATTGCATACAAATTATGTATTTATAAATAATTTATCTGGAGAGGGGGGGGGTCAGTGCCCCGTTGCCCTCCCTGCAGCAGCCGCCACTGGTTGGTTGTCTCGTAAGATTATTTATTATTTCTTTTGAACAATCAGTTATTAAGGTATTAAGTACTTATTTTAATATAATTTTGTTGCTTTCGCTTTTTTGCAATTTTTGGGTAACGACAATAAACAGCCTAACCAAAACATCGAAAAACAGGAATAAAAAAAATGGAATTTTTATCACCTGTTCCAATACGGAGATATTTAATTAGTTATTATTACTAATCAAACATCTCGGTATTGGAACAGGTGATAAAAATTAAAATCTTTGTATTGGAATATTTTAATATAAAAAAAATAATTTGAATATTGAAATAATTCAAATTATCGAAATGAATATTTAAATATTGAAATTTGGGATTCCCTACTTTAATATTGTCTGTTGTACGTGACAAATCCTTCGCTTTTGCAGCTTCCATTTTTCGTTCATACCAAGGTGCGTAGTGATAACTTGTATCCGATGATGCTCCTTGTAATTGCTGTAAAGCTGTTGGCAGTTATTGAGACATTGATTACTATTATTATTATTTATTATTTAAAATATAAATATGTAATGCAAAAATGGTAAAAGAATTAACAATTTTTTTTGTCAATTATATTCTTCGGTTATTTTTAGGCGATTATATTTTACAAGATTACCTGTCTATAATTCACTACAAAGTAAGTAAAAACTGAATAGGAAGCTATCTGCTTTGCATAATGAGGAAAAAAAATTATATTTGTTATTCCAAGAATTACAAAATTGTGGTTGATTATATTATTGGTATTCTTTGGACTCAATTAATGTGGATGTCACGCAATACTGTAATGTTTATTGTATGTGTCATAAATTAAAGACTTCTTTCGTTGTTCATTACACATGCATTTTCTAGCAGCCAATTTTCGTACCATAAGTATTTACATAATTTTTAAATAATAATATATTTTTGATGAAAAATTATGGTATTATATTGAAGACAACCACATGCCGCCCATTAACTCATCTAATGATTATCTTCCTGACGTGTGGCCTGATCACCATGACATAGTAGGTAATTTATGTAAAATAATGCAAAATACACGCCGTGCAGTTTTGGGCATGGCACACCTGCAAAATTTTTGCATTGGGTAATATAGGATAGAATAAATAGATCGATTTTTTAAGTTAGTGTTGTGCAATTTGTAACCTTGCACATTCGCAAGAGAAAATGAAAGCGAAACAGTTTTATGAAGCCTATTGTCTCATAAACATATAGAAAGAATTTCGTTTTCTTTGTAAATTCGTGTGCGAATAACAAGTCTCTTAAACTACATCAGTTTTCAAGACCTTTGACATAATTTTTAACTTTGAAGGAGTTTTTGGAGCGTGAATATATTCACCTGATCAAGTAATTATAATTTTTGAGTAGATTTTATTGTATTTTTTTGTTTGCGATTCTACATTTTTACAATCAAAATTTGAATGAAGGTGGCCGATAAAAAGGTGAACTCCTCTGTTGTTTTAACTAACAACAATGAACAAAATACGTTTTATCAGGTATGTACCAATAACAAACAACCACTAAAGTAACTAGAATTGAATACAAACTTAAGTTAGTCATAACCGTAAACGAAGATAATTTCGGGGCTCTCACTTAACAACAAAGTTGAAAAAATGAGGTGTGGCCACCACACGAGTTTCTTATACGTATGAGTGTTTCAAATTATACAAAATTGTTCTAAATTTTTTTAAATAGTTTTATCTTAGAAAAATAAGCCTGTGGCTAATTTTATATAAAAATTATTCAAAATCCTATTATAAGTACTTAGTAAATCTCTATAGAATACATACTTTGCGAAATATTTCAAAAAAAGTGTTATTTCAGGTCAGAATATGGAATTTCATTTTTTAATAAAATTCTTCTCTAATTCAATTTTGAGTACATATAAATTCTTTATAAATTTGTTTGAACTTAGTAATTGACGAAATATTGACAAAATTCGATTTTTTTTACTGAAGTAAACTACTACTTCCAGTCTGCCGATTTTACTAAAAACCTAATCAGATCTCGAGGGCGGTTTGACCAATATAGTGGTCATACAGAAACACACACACGCACACACAGAGACATTTTTTAAAAAACAATTTTCGGAAGCAGGAGACTTCAAAGCGTGGACATCTGTAAAATCTCGAGGTCGAAAATTTTTATCACAATACTTGATTATACTTCGTATAAGAAAGCAAAAAATTCTTAAAATTGTATAATAGAAATGCTGGTGGCCACACATCACGACTTTCTTATACATATGAGCATTTCTAATTATACAATTTTAAGAATTTTTTATACAAGAATTCTATTCTTTTGTACTTTTGTTCTTTTAATAAATCTCTATAGAATGCATACCTTGAAAGATATTAAAAAAAAAGTAACTTTTTTACTCTTAGCTATTCGCTAAGAGTAAAACTTCAGTACGAATTTTGAAATTTCACGTATACAAAAAATATTGCAAATCCAGCTCTAAGTACTTTTGTACTCTTGATAAATATATATAGATTTCATAATTTACATGTTTGACAAAAATCGCTATTCGATAAGAGTAAATTTGTTACTTCCGGTCCGAATTTTGAATTTTTTTTTACAAAGATATTTAGAATTATTTTTTAAATACTTTTATACTGGTAATGTATCTGCTTACAACGTAAGATTTGCGAGATATTCGCAAAAAACTGATTTTCGATAAGAGTAAAGGACCTACTTTCGGTAGGAATTTCGGAAAACTGTTTTAATAAAAATTTTTCTCAAATTTAATTTTGGGTACATATGAATTCCTTATAAATTTGTTTAAATTTATTAGAAACATTGGCAAAATTCGATTATTTCACTGAAGTGAAGTACTACTTCCGGTCTACCGATTTTATTCAAAATCTATCGGATCTCAAGAAGGAGATTATACTTATAAATATAGAGATTGGTATTGGTACTTGTAGCCGTTTGGCCGCTATCGTGTTTAAACACACACACACACAGAGAGAGAGAGACACACACACACACTCACACACACACACACAGAGAGAGAGAGAGAGAGAGAGAGAAGAGAGAGAGAGAGAAGAGAGAGAGAGAGAGAGAGAGGGAGAGGGAGTGAGAGAGAGAGAGAGACAAACACACACAGAGAGACATGTTTGCAAAAACCACTTTTTTGGTATCAGGGGATTCCAAAACGTAGACATTTGCAAAAATCTCGAGGTCGAACATTTTCATCTTCACAATACCTTCTTATACTACATATAAGAAAGTGACATGGCTTACAATAGAATCAGTAACGAAAGAAGAAGTTTAATATTAGAAGCGTATAACAAAAGTGAAACATTGAAAAAATTAAGCAAAACGTTTGGTGTTAAACACGATACGGTTCGAAAAATTGTTAAGGTATACAAAAATGAAAACAGATTTAACAAAATCCCCAAAAGTCCAGAAGAATTAACGATTGAAGAAAAAGATCAAATATGTGACTGGGTGGAACTGCACCGTATTAACCAAAACTTTGGGCTCCAAATGTTTGGAGGTGTTTAGAAAACATTTTAGTTGTTCGACCATAGACAAGCAAGTATTCTTTATTACAGTATTCAGAATTGAAACACTCCAGAATGTCAAATACTTTCAGATGTTTACGCGATTTTCACTATACCGTGAAAAACATTCATGTAGTACCAGAAAGAGAAAATTGCGAAAATAGATAGAAAGGCTTTAAAATTTACAGAGATGATGGGTCATCTAAAAAAAATGTTTTTTCTCGATGCATGTGGAATTCAAATATATTCAAGAGTGACTATAGGAAGAGCTATTGTTGGTATAAATATGCGTAAAGGAACGAGGCAAATTCTTAGCAAAAATATATCAATTTCTGCTGCAATTTTTCTTCAGAAGCTTTCTGACAATAATATCGATCTTGCTTTTATAATCATGGACAATGTTCTATTTCATTTTACTGAGCAAGCAAGATATCTGATAGTAGCATTGGGACACAAGCAATATATCTACACCGCATTTTCCATTTTTGAATCCGATTGAAAATTTATTTCATCAGTGGAAACATTAATAAAACAACAAGAACCCCACAACTTTGAACAAATTTAAGCAGCTATTGAAAATGTTGATGAAAACATAAGTTATGAAAACTGTTTAAATTATTTTAATCACATGAAAATCTGCATACCTACTAAATCCTTAAGGCGTGAAGTAATCAAAGATTAATCTTGTTTAAGTCTGTCATTTGGTAGAACATTTGTATTGGTTACATAAATTTTGTTTTGTACACAAATCTTGAGAAACTTGATATGATCGAATGTTACATTATTTGTAACAAAAGTAGTAAAGAAGCCACCGAACGCTATTTTACTTTCTTATACGTAGTATAAGGAAGTATTGTAATGATGAAAATTTTCGACCTCTAGATTTTTGCAGATGTCCACGTTTGGAATCCCCTCATACCAAAAAAGTGGTTTTTAAAAAATGTCTGTGTATCTGTCTGTCTGTGTGTGTGTCTGTGACCACGATAGCTGTCAAACCGCTACAGATATCAATTCCAAATTTTGTATTTACGAATATAATCTCCCTCTTGAGAACTGATTAGATTTTGAGCAAAATCAGCAGGCCGGAAGTAGTAATTTACTTCAGTGAAAAATTCGAATTTTGCAAATATTTCGTGAATTACTAAGTTTAAACAAATTTATAAAGAATTCATATATACTTAAAATTAAAATTGTGAACAATTTTATTAAAAAGGTTTTTCGAAATTCCTACCGGAAGTAGGTCTTTTACTCTTATGGAAAATCAGTTTCTTGCAAATATTTTGCAAGTCAAGCTCTTTAGACAGGTACGCTACGAATATAAAAGTATTTAGAACTTAATTTCCAATATCTTTTGTATAAAAAAAATTTCAAAATTCGGACCGGAAGTATCACTTTTACTCTTACCGAATAACGATTTTTTGCAAATATGTCGTAAATGATGCATTCTATGTATATTTATGAAGAGTACAAACGTATTTAGAGTTTGATTTGGAATATTTTTTGTATAAATGAAATTTCAAGATTCGGACCGGAAGTAACACTTTCATACGTATAAGAAAGTCGTGTGGTGGCCACACTTCATTTTTTTATTGTATTTTGATCGCCCTCAACCATGAAAGAGCATGGAAGTTTTGTTATACCTAGAAATAAGTGTAATATTGGTGAAAATACGCAGATAAATGTTTTATCTGCTGTTAATCAGAATCCATCAACATCAAGGCGGCAAATTGCACAAGACGCTGCTACCTCAGAACGCACAGTAGTGAGAATTTTATCAAAACATAAGTACCATCCTCATAAAAAATTAGTTGGTCAAACTCTACACCCTGGAGACGATTGAAAGACGACTAAATTTTTGTGCTTGGTTCGAAAATATGTGCCATGAAAATAATAACTTTCCGATGCAGATCTTATGGACCGACGAAACACGTTTTACAAACTGCGGCATGTTCAATCGCCATAATGAACACCTGTGGGCGCAAATAAATCTCACCGTTTCGAAGAAAGGCGACCCCAGATTAGGTTTGGCTTCAATTTATGGTGTGGTGTTATTGGTTAGCAACTTGTTGGGCCATTTATTTTTAATGAAATTTTAACCGGAAATCGATATTTGCAATTACTTAGGGAAGATTTCGACAATATCCTAGATGAATTAAATTTAGAGACCCGTACAAATTTACGGTGGTTTCAACACGACGGTGCCCCGCCTCACTATCAGGCACAGGTCAAAAGATATTTAGATGAATTATTTCCAAACGTTCCTCAGATCTTTCACCGTTAGATTTCTTCGTCTTTGGAGCAATAAAAGATCTCGTATATGTGCGATCATATGCAACCCAAGAGGAGCTACTGGAAGCTGTTATTAATGTATTTGATAACTTAGATGGGCGCAAAATTAGTAGAGCTATTAGCTCAGTGTTGAAAAGGTGCCGTATGGGCGTCGATAATAATGGTGGGCATTTCGAACACTTAATGTAAATTTAGGGTGTTACGTGTTGTTAATAATTAATTCGTTTAGCGTTTTTATTGTTTCTTATATTACATTGTATATTATAAGTTTCTTTTCTTTTCCATGGCAAAACATGATTTTTGTTAAACATAATAATAGTGTATTGTGCAGTAATTTATTAAAATAAGTGCTACAACCATAACGTCATTGCAAGCAGAAAAAAATGCGCTACTAGAATATGTCATAACCAACTATAGTTTCCAGTTAAAAAAATTAGACTTTGCTTGTTAACTCAAAAATGCTAAGCAAAATTAAAAATTTAAGAAGATGTCGTTGTTTGAAATTGAATTTCTTATAAACAATATTGAAATAGTTTTTTTCTAACTTTAAGAATAGAAGTGTTATAGCACTGAAAAGGTATTGGAGAAATTCTATTTTTTGCAAATATGTAGTAAACCATGCATTTTCTTGAATGGACAAAAACGTATCTGCATGTGGCTCATAAAGATGCAAATCTTTCTCCATTTAACCTAATGCGTATCTCTTATGGTTTTCGAGATCCCCATACAAATAATGAAAAAAAACTCACCGTGTATGTAAGAAAAAATAAAATAAAATAGTGTTACATAAAAAAAAAACAATTTCTTATGTATTTAGATAAACCGTTCCTTTTTTCATAGCGGACTTTATTTTGAATAATAGAAATTTCAATTGATTTGGACTGTATTTAAAAAAAAATGACATTAACTTTTCACTAAAAATGAACTAGAAAACTATGTAATCGGTCTATAACACTTTTCTTATATTTATGCTACATTACTTTGATTAATGTAATTAATGCAGAATTTGCTTTGTTAATAGCTACGTCCCCATTATGCAAACTACACATACCATATGAGTATGTTGTGATAAATACTAAACAGATCTTCAAATACCTCTCATACCGAAACTATAAATTACAAGATACTGTTACACTTTCAGCTTTGTCCTTATAACAACGTAACATATATACATTCATATATATGTTACCACAGTATTCAGACATTAACCATGGTCATGGTTTCTTCATTGCGATCTTTCAAAATAAACAAGTGATAACCGGCCAATTTAGTCATTTGGATGATTATTAGCGGTCACACGCTGACAATCTATTTGTTACATTTGGGTATGGGATAAGCCCACGGATTTGTGAAAAGGAATATTTCACTTTAAATTTTACAACCTGTCATTGGTTTTAATGAGAAAGTAGTAAATGTAGGAGACGACCTTGCTTCTGCAGTACAAAGGTCAATTAGAAGTTTATTTTATTGCACCTAGATTAATGAATTTTATTTTGGTTATATAGAACTGTTTGTTGAATATTTCTTTGCAATTCATGACTCCTCTGAAAGAGAATATCATTAAATCCCTCTAAATCAAGATCAGCCAAATTAAGATTAATAGTAAAAAGCGTTAGCTTGACTAATTCAATCCAGTAAAGAAGAAGAAGAAGAAGTTTCCTTGCAACTCTTACGTTAACTATATTATACAAACGTCGCCTAACTATTCTTATATAAATTTAACAAAAGATAAAAGGATAAACGCATACACAAATTAAAAACGTTTGTTTATTTAACGTCTTAATTAAGTTTTGGAATGCAATTTAACTAGGATCAGTTATACCACGGAAATAATACAAGAATCAAACTCTGTTTGAACTAATTTGACGTAAAATATCAAACTGACAGATGATAGCATACAACAACTAAATCCATTGTGTTTTTCTATCAACACTAGAAGTGTATTCAATATTAAATTCAATAATATTTAAATATTTAATGTTAACGTACATTCTAACGTATATATGATCTGAATAGGTTAATATGGAAGGAAAGTTACTAGAAAATTTATAAAAAATGAGGTGTGGCCACCACACGCCTCTCTTATACCTATGTGAGGTTCGAAATGTATATACAAAAGTTGTTCCAAATTAATAAAATAAACTTCGGAGTAAAAATGTTACTTTCCTTCCAAATTTTGAACATTTTTTGATAGAGAAATTATTCTATATCCAGCTCAAGGCACGTTTATTTTCTTTATAAATCTGTATAGAAAGCAAAATTTGCAAAAGATTGCTATTTGATAAAAGTGATAGTTTTATTTCCGGTCTAAATCTTATTTTTTTACAAGAATTGTTCTACAATGTGAGCATTTTGAACTGTCCTGGGTTGGCTACAAAAAAGTCCCGGAATTTTCAAAAACTAGGAAATATTTACTTCCGTGAATTACCCACACTAAATTTACTTATCAAATGTTAAAACCATAATGTATTGAAATGTCTTGACTTTTGTATTTTCAATATTTTATTGTCGCTTTTCTGTCTATTTCAAGACAATATACCTTGTATACGATGCCTTTTACGATACAACAGGACACGTTTATAGTAATGTCGCACTTTCGCAGTTGAACATTGCAAGACGATAGATTATGGAAAAATTCATTGGGATCGTGTTTTCAACAATTTGTAACGGAAAATGGAAGTATACTTGGATACATTCACTTGTTGTTGATTTAAGGAAACGGGGAGTGTTTGTAAATGTAAATCTGAAAAAGCCCAACAGTTTTAACTGAAGATGTCGCAGACATTAGGCAACGAATGAAAGTTAAACCCACAAAATCTGTATGAAAGCTGTCTGCTCAAACTGGTAAGGAGATCTAATTAACTTAAACGTAATTTGTTATACAGCATTATGTATTTAAATTGTAGGTACTTCATACGGAAGTATTCATATCATTGAAAACAAACTTATATATGCAACCATATAAAGTTTCAGTACTACAACATTGACGTGGCAATCATTTTGAGGAGAGATTGAATTATTGCAACTGGTTTAATGAAATATTACATGAAGAAGACATGAATCGCACTTTCTTTTCGGATAAAGCTTGGATCCATTTGTCGGAGTATATCAACTCTCAAAATTACTGTACCTGGTCAACAGAGAATCCACATGTTTTTGTTAAAAATGGTCTCTATCGTATCAAAGTTGGTGTTTGGGATGTAATGTGGAAAAGACGGATTATTGGACCAATTTTTTTCCATGATACAATTAATGCAATGCAATACCGAGAACAAATATTGGAACCCTTTATTAACAGCCTTCACGGAGATAAATTAAACCTGGGGTACTTCCAACAAGACGGGGTAATTGCACAATAAACTACCACGCGATCATTTAAATTCTAAATTATAGCAGGCGGGATTTTTTTTATTAGGTTGTCCAGAATGTCAATTATTGATTAATTAACATTTTGAAACGTCGCTTTGACAATTCAAATTGTAAATTACTACGAGTAAAGAATAGAACAGGAGAGAACATAACGTGGTGTGGAAATAGGTTCAGACGGAGTTACCCTTTTCGGTAGGTCAGTTATGTCCGGTTATGTCAAAAATGACATTTTAGTGTTTCTATAATGGTCAATTGTGTGGCTTGTGGTCGTTCTAAAACGGCAAGAACAAAGAATATTAATTTTTCTCTTCATCGGTAAGTTATTTCATTGGCATTCAACATAGGCAATAATAATTTAAAAAGAGGTATTTTAAATAAATTGTCATATATCTGACATGTCTGATTATGTGTTCAGTGTCGTAACATATACACCGTGTTTCATGTAACTAGCACATTAGAAGTTTTTGTGCTTACAACGCGAATTTTTTCCAGAAGTTTTGCCTTCTCACATAATTGACCGCAATCTTTCCAGTTAAAATATTTTTAAACTCGTGCAACTTCCGGTTACACCGGAAGTAGGCGCCATCTTTGTTATTTTAAATGTGACACCCTGTATTTTATTCGAGATTTGAATTGCTTATTTAAATAGAAGAACAGAGATACCGGGTTGGATTATGTCAAAGTCAACCGTTTCGGAGTTATTCAACTGTTTTCCATTTTTAGGGCACTTGAACGTAAATTTTAAAAGTTCTTTATCTGAGACATGAAAAAAGATAAACAATTGAAATTTGTTCCTGAGATAGTCAAAGTATTGTCCTATTCGAATATCACCAGGTTTTGCAATAATATTACACAGGGTGTTCTCTAATTAATTTACAATTATACACATTTCAAATGCAAGAAACTCAATTTTTTCAAATGAAACACCCTGTATATTTTCGCCTTTTCTGAAGCAGAAAAAAATTGTCTTTCGATCCACTATTACATTCCCTATACCTATCTCTAGAGGTTTTTGAGTTATTGGGGAGATCAGCCTGAAGGCCCGATATTTTGCCAAATAAAACTGAAAAAATAATAGATTAAGTATAGGAGGAGTGGATTAATAGTCATTTGTAAGCATTTTATGGGCATGGAAAAAAAGTCTTCTAGTTCAAAACCAAAAATTTATTAATTGCGAAAACATTTTTGACCTCACGGTGTAAGTCAAACAAAGAAAATAAAAACAAATCTAAAACCAGATCACAGCAAGTGCTCAATATGTCCACCGCCTACTTCAATGCATTTATTTAACCTTGTTTGGAGCTGGTCAGTCGTTGCACGTTCAATCATTTGAACTTCAATTTGGTCAAATGCTCTTCGCACCCTATCCTCTAGTTCTTGCCTGGAGTTAACTGGTGTTACATAGGCCTCTTTTTTTATGTAACTCCATAAAAAAAAGTCAACTGGAGTTAAATCCGGAGATCTAGCAGGCCAAAGACATGGTCCATTTGGACCAATCCACCTATCCTCAAATAGCTGGGTCAACTCTTGATATACAGCATGAGTAGAGTGAGCTGGAGCTCCATCCATTTGAAACCAATAATAGTTTTGGTGTGGCATGTCATTGACTATGTTTGCCACCACTTCCCTAATGATTCGCAAATATCTTTCGGACGTTAGCCTTTCATCATAAATATGATAAAATACCCTTCCCCACCCTATTATGGCGAATACATTAAAACTAAATTGATATTGAAAATGGCTTACTCGTGAAAAGTGGGGATTTTCATCTGCCCAAAAATGACAATTTTTATTATTTACAACGCCTTGCCTGGTAAACTTGGATTCATCCGACCATAAAATCTTTCGTAACATGTCCGGATCTTCCTATTTACGAATAGTTAGCCACTCACAAAAATCAATTCTTCTCTGAGCGTCTCCATTTCTCAGTTCGTGGACTTTCCTTTGTGCATATGGGTGCCATTTGTTCTTTGCTAGCACGCGTTGAATTGACGTCATACTAATATCTAAATCCACCTTTGCTTTACGTATCAAAGCATGGGGATGAGCTGTGAAATATCCCAGAATATTAATTTCGTTGTTTTCTTCACCTGTTACTGGCTTAGTACAATTTCTTTTTGTGTTCATATTCCAATGTCGCAAAAAATGTGTTTAAATTTTTGCAAATTTGAATCGATTCATCGGAGGCAAATTAGGGTATCTCTGATTGAACACACGGCAAGTTCTACTTATTATGCGATTACATTCTCCGTGTATCTAAAATAAATTAAGGATACTTTCATTTGGATAATTATTATTATAGCCTTCCATTATGCACTAATCAAATCATTCAGTAAAGTACAAAAAATATCCAAGCATCAAATTAATAACACTGACAGCGAACGAAATTTTGACAACTAAACATTTTGTTACTTCCAAGGCATTCTTGAAATTGTGTGTGATAAATGGCAAAATATCGGGCCTTCAGGCTGATCTCCCCAATAACTCACAAACCTCTAGAGATAGGTATAGGGAATGTAATAGTGGATCGAAAGACAATTTTTTTCTGCTTCAGAAAAGGCGAAAATATACAGGGTGTTTCATTTGAAAAAATTGAGTTTCTTGCATTTGAAATGTGTATAATTGTAAATTAATTAGAGAACACCCTGTGTAATATTATTGCAAAACCTGGTGATATTCGAATAGGACAATACTTTGACTATCTCAGGAACAAATTTCAATTGTTTATCTTTTTTCATGTCTCAGATAAAGAACTTTTAAAATTTACGTTCAAGTGCCCTAAAAATGGAAAACTGTTGAATAACTCCGAAACGGTTGACTTTGACATAATCCAACCCGGTATCTCTGTTCTTCTATTTAAATAAGCAATTCAAATCTCGAATAAAATACAGGGTGTCACATTTAAAATAACAAAGATGGCGCCTACTTCCGGTGCAACCGGAAGTTGGACGAGTTTAAAAATATTTTAACTTGAAAGATTGCGGTCAATTATGTGAGAAGGCAAAACTTCTGGAAAAAATTCGCGTTGTAAGCACAAAAACTTCTAATGTGCTAGTTACATGAAACCCGGTGTATATCCAAGTCATTTAATATTTGTCATATTTATGACGCAGATTTCATTTAAACCCGTTTATAATATATTAAAAAGAAGAAAAGAATTGAAAACATAATACACTCACGATATTTCTTTAATTATTTTTGGACTAACAACCTATTCTAAATGATTATCGAGAACACATGAAGTGTACATATACCCTCAACAAAATATTTATGCACGCCTAGGCATTACGGCGGCCATATTTAGTTACCAAATTTGGACAAATATTATTATTAAGGAGACTCTCTCCTGTTCTATTCTTTACTCGTAGGTAAATTAGTAGGGGAAGGTGGGGCAATATGGGGACGTTAAGGTTTAAGCCACTGTATTAGGGTTGTACAGTGATATAAAACTATCTTAGTTTGTTTATTGTAAACTTTAAATATTTGTCTAAAGATTGATGTGTTTATGACCTTTCAACTAGTATCCTTTTGTTTTTAACAGAAAAATGAAAAAAAAGAAGCACGTACACCGTCTTACCCCACTAGTGGGGTAAGATGGGGTTCCAGATGGGGCAAGATGGGGATATAAGTGTAGGTATTGTGTAACATGTAAAAAAATACTTTATTTATAATAAAAATTGTAGAAACTTAATACTCTTCTTAGAATAACAAGATTAAATACAAATACACAAAAAAAAATATTATAATGGCGAAAAACACCATTTAACTTAACTTACTTAATCCTCACAATTTAAACAGTAAAAAAACAATGCATCGACATTGTCCACACACCCTTCGTGTGCCCAGCCTTGGCATCCATGGCACTGAATCCATACTTCTCCTTTGGTATCTTTAGAATACTTTCGAAGACAGTAAAGACATAGTGCTTCATCTTCTTCATCAGAGGAAGAACTTGATGCTTTTCTTTGACGTTTGCCAAAAATCTGTCGTTTTACTGGATTTAACGTCTTTTTTCCTTTTGTTTGTTCTTGTTTTTCTGTTTTCGTTTTTTCTCGGCATTTTTTGCTACCTTCAGATTTTTTCTTGCTTCCTTTTGTGCTTCTTGAGCTGCTTTATTGTCAATTTCTTCTTGTAATTGATCTTTATATGGAGTGCTTGTCAAGATTGTGGTTTTTCCTTTTTTGCGTTTCGATCGAACCGCTACTGCGTTTCCAACATGAGGAATAGGCATTATGTCTTCTAGAGAGCATAATGAAAGAGCTGAAGATTCAAGGTTCGAAGATGAAGCTTCTGCATTTGGTTCTGAACAATTTTTATTTGGTAACTTCTCTGGTGTTCTCCAGTGTGAACATCCCGCCTCGATAGTTGGTGGTGTCTGTTCATTAGTTTGTTCTGTAGGGTCCGCTATGTTTGTTGTTTCAGCTGCTACAAAGTCAGCTTCCGAAAAAACTGTTCTATCGCAAGGCCAAATTCCAGTCTTTTTAAAGGCATTGATTGCTGTAGACATATTAGCAGCTTTAATGAAGGCATTTCCGAAAAGGTTGGCTATTTGAAACACGGTTACCACTCGTCTGGATGACTACGCAGCCATGAACTTACCTCTGCGTCATAAAATATACTTAGAGGTTTCATAAAGCTCACGTCAAGTGGCTGGATTCGATGAGTACAATGGGGCGGAAAACTTAATAAGACAACCCCATGTTCTCTTGCATAATCTATTAGCTTTATATTTCTGGTATGAGTGTGGTGTCCATCCAGCAACAATAAAATTGGTGATTCTTTAGAGGCTCCTACTAAATCTACAAATTTTTTAAACCACAAGTAGAAGATCTCTGTTTGCATCCACCCGCTTGGGTGAACTTCAGACCATGCCCCTGCAGAACAATTGTTCATCAACTCCGGGTTCATTCTAGCTCGTGGAAATACAAACATTGGAGGGATATATGTTCCAGCAGCGTTAAAACAGACTTCAATTGTAACGGTAACTCCCCGCTCTGCTGAAGTTAAAGCACCTACTTGTTTTCTGCTTTTGCTAGCTATTATTTTTGATTTGGTTTTTGGAACAACGGATATGCCGGTCTCGTCGCAGTTCCAGATTTGATGTGCTGTAAATTTATACTTATCCAAAACTTTTTCAAGCAAATCAAAAAACTGTCCCACCGCTATGCGGTTAAAACCCATGGCTCTTGCCACACTGGTAGGTTCAGGTTTTCTAATTGACAAGTCCGGATGACGTGCCATAAATCCCATTAGCCAATCTTTTCCTGCATTTTTCGAATTTTCCCAAGGATTACTTTTTCCTAATTTTTCGGCCCACTGGTATGCTAGTTGTCTTAAATTTTGAGTCGTTAATCCAAACAAGCGCTCTTCCATTTTCTTTAAATATGTGACCAATTGCACCTCTTCCTCCATAGAAAATATAGTGGTTTTCGGCCCTAGCGGTTTCTTAAGATGGTGAGGTTCCTGTTCAGCCAGCTGACGAGCTTCTCGTACCTTCCTTTCTAAAGTCGTTTGTGGAACCATATATTCGCTGGCTGCTCTCCTGTACCCCAAACGACCTTCAAGAACAGAAGCAACCGCGTGTTGCATGTTTTCTTCCAACCAACTCCCACGGGTGGTTTTCCTTATGTAAGTGCGAACCATGTCCTGCAGAAAGCAGTGAAATACTTTTTAAACGCCCAAAGCACATTGGTGCATAAAACAACCGACGGAGCAAGATGGGGACGTCCCCGTCTTGCCTCTTATTAAAGCCCCCATCTTGCCTCTCTATGTCGTTTCGCAATTATGTTGTTGTAACATAATAAATATTCAAAAGAACAAAATCATTTACACTAAAAAATACAACAAAAAATAAAACAATACAACAAAAAAACAACCGACGGAGCAAGATGGGGACGTCCCCGTCTTGCCTCTTATTAAAGCCCCCATCTTGCCTCTCTATGTCGTTTCGCAATTATGTTGTTGTAACATAATAAATATTCAAAAGAACAAAATCATTTACACTCAAAAATACACGTAAATATGTGACAACTAAAAGGTACAAAGAAATTCAGTTTTAAATAATTTGATACTTACGGTACTGACGGTTGAACACAAGACCACCAAATAACGGTTTTGTAAGAAATGCGAATTTCTCGCAAAATAAGCAATATCTTTGTCGTTGTTATAAAGAAAGATTCCTACTTTACAAGACTTTCGTTATGGCATGTAAGGATGTTAGTTGTACTATTACCCAACAGATGTCACTCTTTTTTTTTAGAAATACAACTGTGTCCCCATCTTGCCTCGTGACCCCGTCTTACCCCACCTTCCCCTACTTATACACCAACTTAATTTAAATTTCACAGCCTGCTCTAATTTAGAATTTAAATGATCGCGCGGTATTAATTATTTGCAAGGATACTATGGTGACAGATCGATTACTCGAAATCGATAGCCAGCCAGTTCTCCTGATTTAACCCCACTGGACTTTTCTTTCTTTGGCCATGTAAAATATTAAGTGTTTCAGAACAGACTGCACAGTCTCGATCAACTTGAAGAGGCAATTACAATAGAATTGCAAATGTGTTCAATAATATGAGAAGATGTGTCAATCTATGCATTGAGAATAACGGTGGAAATTAAGAACAAATTTTATAAAATGTATTTATTTGGTGACATAATTAAGTTGTAACGAATTTATTATTGTTTATGATAAAAAAATAAAGTACAATTACTAATTTCTAAAAAATTCTTTCATATAATTCAACTGAAAACTAATCCTGTCATTGACACTTATCACAGGAAAATTTTAAATAGTAAACCTATCCACAAAAATAAATAACAGAGGCTTGCCAATTACACTGTGTTCCTATATTAAAATCAGTATGGCCAACTCAGGATAGCTCAAAATGCTCACTTTGTATATCTAGCCCTAAACACTTATAAACTAAATTGGGCCCATTACTATTTAATGCCTACATCAGTGATCTCCTGATGCTTTTTGATTGTATTATATCTTCTCCATCAGACTGCTTACTTCTGCAAAGAAATCTTACATTCTTTAACGAGTGGTGGATCTATAATCGAGTTTGCTTAAATGTTGATTGATGTACAAAACTCTCTTTCTCTAAATGTTCAAGCGTTCTATCTTATCAGTATGCAGTTCTTCAGAGAACGATTTCTTGAGTTTCATAGTTCAGATATCTAAGTGTGGCCTTTTATATGTCATTTGTCTTTTTGGTGCGGGTATTAGCAACTTATATTCTTCCGTCTCCAAGCCTCTGGGTTTCTTTATACGATCAGAACGCTTAACAACTTAAATATACAGGGTGTCATTAGTAGTCGCTTCTTTAATTACTCTTTTGTGTTTTAAATAAGAGAAAAACAATTAGTTCGAGGTTTATGGTTGGTTGGGGCGCATATTCTAAAAATACTTTAAGCTCTGACGCACTTCCGGTTTCACCGGAAATACATTGAACTTAATTTTTTTAAATGAGTCATCCATATATTTTTGGATTTTCTAGTACTGTTTTAAATTGTCTATTTAACTGTTTTTTCTTTTTCAAAATTGAGTTAATCGTTTTTGAGTTATTAATTTTTTGTGGAAATTTTTGACGAAAACACATATTCAGAAAAAATACATTTTTTCATTGTTTTTAAAAGTAAAAACAGTAAGTTTGGTGATGCTTGTAGCCAAGAAAATTTTGCATCATTTAGTATAAGTTGCACCCGACGATATCTCAAAAAACTTTGTTTTTTCAAAGCCTACTTCCTAACATTTTCACATACCAAAAACTTATTTTTTTAAAATGGAACACCCAGTATTTTATTGTGGCATTTTGTTACCTTTTTTATTCTATTTCGTTTTTGTTAACAATGTTCTATACCTATCTTTTGTAATTTCTGAGATAATCACTATAGGAGCAATCAGCGGTCAAATAAAGAACTACGAACGCTGTTCTATGTACCCAAATATTTGTCCAATAAAGGCTGGAATGCGACCGACTGCTTGAATCAACTGTTAAAGAGAGTCGGTAAACATTTATGTCAAACTTATGAAAGCATCCCTGTTCGTATAATACAAATGAATTATTCTTATAAAAAGTTATTAGATTGATTGATGTTTTGGGTGAATCTGAAAGAAACTCTAGCATCCAAACTTTATGCATAGCGATCCCTGGTAGAAGTTAACCGAAGCCAGAAACCTTTGAAAGTATAAAGGAACGGTTCGAGTGAACAGAAAGTATTGAATATGAAAAAAGAGCGGACAAAATCAATAACTGGTATGGATAAGACGTTTATGGTACTTGCGAGTGTAGTCGAATACTAGTACTACGAAAATTAGTCGTCAGTTTGATGTCAGTCAAATTTGAGAATCCAGAATAATTAGGAAATATGTAACTCATACGTAACTTATTTATACACAACTTTTATGAAGAGCTTCAACAATGAAAGATAACAGCAATTAGGAAAATTAAATTGAATTTTATTGTTGTTTACCGACGAAGCCACCTTCTATTAAAGTGGATACGTTCATCGTAACAATTTTCATTATTATAACACATAAAAACCCTGACTTTATCACACCTGCAAACTTTCCAAATCATTGGGCATTAAATGTGTGGGGAGGAATAGTGGGAAATTACATGATTAGATCTTATTTCTTTGATAAAAATGTTAATGGAGAAGAGTATCTTCGTTTTCTACGGACGGATTTTCAAGATATGAACATTAAAATTACAAAAGCGTTTACAAGAATATGTTGAAACGTTTTACGCAACGTTAGTACCTTTTTGGAAAACAGAATTCTCACGTGCATTGCACAAAGTTGTGGTTATATTGAATATATTCTTAATGAAATTCGTTTTTCCTGCTTTTGATTGTTGTTACGTTGCTCAATAGTTTTAGGTTATTTAAATTGCGTTCTTTTGTTGCCAATTTTTTCCTATCAAAGTTTTAGGACGTCAATTTATAATTTTGAAAAATTCCAGACAACTCTTATGAAGAGCTTCAACAATGAAAGAATAAGAGCAATTAGGTAAATTAAATTGGAGATGGCAGCATTGTTTCATGCACCTTTTACTGGGGCGGCATCTTCAAATATGTCAGTAAACATCTTTATTTTATTTCGTTGTTAACCAACAGTGTAAAAAATGAAATAATGCAATTGGAGATTGCCGGAATTAAAACATTGAAATGCCATGCTCTTCTTTCTGTAAAATTATTACTTTTGGGATACTTGGATTTAATCTATACTCTGTTTGAAAGTTGACTAAGGAAGTCGGGCCCCATTCCTGCATTAAATTGATTGAACGAATATTTGGATGCATAGAACAATAGCGCTCGTAGTTATTTAATTGATCGCTAATTGCTCCTATAGTGATTATCTCAGAAACTAGCTGTCCATCAATCTCTTCGAGCTTGAATCGCCTTTCGCGTCCGCTTACAGTTTATTACAGATTCCTGTAAAACGCTAAGAAAAAATCTGATTTTCTAAACTTTTGACACACCTTGTATAGACGCATACTTTTTGCTGTCACGATGACAGGACGAACGACAATATAATTAAGCATATTTACATCAGTTTGACTGTTCATTGTTGAAGTTTTAAGTTTGGGCTTTATTTAGCGTAAAGCTAATACTTGACACTAAAACATTCATACAGACTGACGTGGAAATATCTGTGTTAACATTTTGCTTACATACATTGCAAAAAAGTCCTCTATAATTCATATTTGTTGGGTTATTTTGCGATTCTTATGAAATATTTTATAAAAAATAATACAAAAGGGGAGATTTCATGATTAAAACCAAACTACAAATAATAATTGAATCGATCGAAATAAGATCGCGACACCAACCTGGTACACGATCATCATAAATCATAGGTGATCTATAATGTTTGTCATACAATATTGGTATAAGTAATGTAGATTACTCATTTTGTTTTTAATTCTTTTTTAATTTAAGAAACAATTATTCTATTGAACACTCGCTCTTATTGTTATTATAGTGTTTCATTAAACTCTTCGAATTAGAATTGCTTCTTCGCGTCCACTTCTTCTCTATAAGTTGCTCTATAAATGTGCCTCTTTGGAAATGTGATCACTGCCAGACGCAAGGGTACATGAATATTAACACTTATATATTTTTTTAATGTAAGTAAAATGTTATTAATTGCTTTTGACTCCTTTGCCTTATTTTATATAACAATGATATTGAAATCTGTATCTGAGTTACTGTTAATGGAGAGTAATTGCAACTGTAGTTCACTTTGCTTTTGTTTATGAATAAAGATTGAATTTAAACAATATATGTCTACTAATGAATTATACATTATTTGACATTTATAATTTGTGGCAAATGAATTTATTTATTAAGAATTTGCCCATAAAATATATAATATTTCTAGATAATTTACTGAACGTTGAGTTGACATTTAGAACATTTCGTTGAGTCAGGTTTTGTATAAATCGTGTGCAATTAGAGTAAGACTGTCATAGTCAAGTCAGACTGAAGTTAAGATGCTTAGGTAAATTATTGTCATTCCACTTGTCATCGTGACAGCAGTTCGTTGAAGTGTGTTCGTTCATAATAACATGCGAGAACGAAATGTCACAGTGACAGTGCTTAACCAAATTATCTTTCCAATTATTATTGTCGTATGAAATTAACAAAACATGATGAACAGAATGTGTTTTTAAATTTGCTAACATTTAAAAATAGGTACTGTCGCTCTTCTATTTTTCAAACGCAATGGAAAATCCTGCTATGTCGTACCATTTAACAGAAAATGTGCCTCTGATCGGTTGATGACAACCAGCAGTCGCATCCCTTAAGTGCTTGTTTTTATAACAGAATTATTATTAAACAAAATAACATCCGGTTATATCTTTCTTCCAATTTCCTGTAAAACGCGAGCACTGCCATGATGGTTTTTCTAGTGTCCGTTATCATAAACTTTTGACGAACCCCTATATATACATATATGTTTGCGTTATAATTGTCATCATGAAAGCAGTTCAGATGTCATCACGAACTGAAATTGATCGATCGTTTGGACGTTTGATAGCCTCCAATTGAATTTTCGTGCGACTGCCAACGTTAATTAAATGTTCGACGGATTTTTGCCTGTCAATTGTGACGTTTCCTATAATATTTAAGTCAACCTAATGTGGATGTTAAGTTGTCATTGTCAGCTATGCCGACGTACTTTAATATTTAATACAGACATTTTGCGTAGACCCTAGTTAAATTTATCTGTTAGAAACGGTAATAGAAAAATGAACTTGGTGACATAGATGTGCCCGTCAATTATTCTTAATTCTGATCAGCACATATAAAAATCAGCTGGATAGTAATGCTTACTTCATTTTTTTCTGACGAAGTGATGTTATTGTGTATTAAAGTACTTTGCGATCTTAGAGTAACTAATAATTATTAAATTACCATATATGATGTTTCTGTATCGTATTGTCTTTATATGTAGTAATAGTTCCATTACTAAAATAGTAATTGCTCATTTTACTCTTTAAATCGTTAAATTAAATGTGATATGTATGTATTATGCATTTATGAAAAGTAAAGTGTTACAATTAACATTGATTTTCACGACAATAGGCAACAGAAATAAATTTCTTCTTCTTCTTTATTGTGGCTTTGAGTTAGACTATTTAGTCTTTTACTCTTCATCTGAGAGCGGTGAATCTTGGAATGTTGGAGTTGAATTTGATTAGCTATTGTTTATCTTTATTTTGATTAAGAATTAAAGTAGAACCATTTTAGGTCTTTTGTGTTTGAAATTTTCATTTCCATCATATGCAAGTGCTCTTTTAAGATTTTGATTTGAGTGGTTTTCCATCTGATTTATTGGACGTAATACTTGTTTGTAATGTAGAATTTTGTTGTTGTGTTCAGCTGGCTTTTTCTGCCTATAAGAGGCCATAGTTGACATCTTGTTTGTTTGGTTTTGGTTATCGTTTTTGCTATGTGTGTGTTATAATTGAGCTTTATATCCAGGTATATTCCCAGGTATTTAATTTCTCTACTCCATGGTGTAGTGTTGTTGTTGATGGTTATTTCGTTGTCTGATGTTTTCCCATTCCTTTTGAAAGATTATTACTTGGGATTTGTCTTCGTTTATTGTTGTCCTCCATTGTTTGAACCATTTTATCGTGTTGTCTAGGTGCGTTTGGAGTTCCTGTACCGCGTTCGTCGGACATCTTGATGTTGAGAGCAGTGCCGAAATAAATTTCTATGACGTTCGTTCAAAATAGACAATAGACTATATAAGAATCGGTGTTATTGGGTTTGTCAATTTTGAAGTTTTCCGGCAAGTGTAATTGTGATTTAAAATTGAATGGCCACTTTAAGGATTAACTTTAAACTTTTTCGAAAACCGTCACTGCGTCAGAGGTTAATTGATGTTTATATAAGTTCCTCCTATAAACTTCAAATCTGCGAGACCTAATTGTCAAATTGAATATCATTGTTGAAATATGTAAATGTGGCAATTGGATTTAATATTTTCTGCATTATAGATCAATTTTATTGTGATTAACATTTTAATTTTATTGACAATTTATAGTAATATAGCGGAAAGGATGGAGATATTTTGTTATGTGTTGGTAATAATAATAATACATATCTAATAGGTTTCACATTTCATCAATCAAAAACCACTCTTGAACTTTGCATTTTTTCATTTCCTTAAAATTACATATTCACATCGTGTCTGCTCATAGCGCCCATGTAAATGTTTGATAGAAGATATTGAACTTGTAAATTTAGAGTCTCTAGTCGTCAAAAAGAAAACAGAAAGAAAATATTGTTCCCTTCTTTTCGCTTCGCGTATGTTCTCAGGTGATTAGCCAAATAAATTCACTGTTCATTACCAAACTGTCCAACATTTGCCGAGTTTATGGCTTTAAAGTTTCACAACACGTCGATGATAGTGACTGTTCTTCCTCGATATTTTTTCGATAGCACATCTCTTTATCGTCACATCTTTGGTGTTTTCAGTATTTAGTCCGGTCAGGTCACAGTATTTTTGAGATGACATACCAAGTCGATTGCACCACCGAGACTATTATTGCAGTGAATTCTGATGTTTCCCAGTAAGTGTTATCGCCTATTGATCGTCTTGATGGTTCATAACTCGAATTGAAGTTTCATCGCAAGTCAAGCGTTAGATGGATTTTTTGTATATAAGTGTTAAAGTTTCCTGTTACTTTAAAGGATATTCTTACACTTAAACTTAATTACATATCAACATGTCAAATTATAGGATTGCGTACTGAAAAATTAAAAATACGGATCACTTCTGTTTCATTTCCTGGTTTTAAGTATACACTTTTCTTAGAAAAGATGCTAAATTAGTGATCGATGAATTTAATGTAATTTAGTATATATACTCTTCAAATTCTTTAATTCTATTTGGATATTTCCAGTATTTAATGAATGAAACCTGCAAACTTTTAAGACTGTCATTTCTAAGTGTATAAACATATTCATATATAGTTACTGACCTTGTGGGCTTCAATTCTTTCAACTTTAATTTACAGCCATACCAAAAAATCGAGAAACCACTTCTGTATCATTTCCTTCGGATCAGTTCCCGTATATATTCTCAAATAAAAGGTAAATTCATGTTTGATTAAATTAATGCCGTTTAGTACATTCTTTAGTGCTTACGTATTTGATTCCCTCGATCTAGATATTTACTTGCCTTAGATTTTTCCAGTATTTAATGACAAAACTTGCAAACGTTTAAAACTGTAATTTGTAAATGTTATACGGTATATATTCATATGTAGTTAGTGACCCTGTATTGTCAATTATTTCCACCTTAATTTACGACAGGGTCGTTTTTTTTAGAAATTTACTTGCCTTAGATTTTTCCAGTATTTAATGACAAAACTTGCAAACGTTTAAAACTGTAATTTGTAAATGTTATACGGTATATATTCATATGTAGTTAGTGACCCTGTATTCATAAGGCAGATTTCATTAAAAAACAACTATAAACATACGGTATAACTATTTTCGGTACGCTATTTCTGAAAATAAGGGAGCTAATTAGTATTTAGATCCGTATAATATTTGTCCCTGTGAACAGTTGATTTCACTGCTACAGCTCACTGGTTTGACGTAATGTCAGATTATGTGTATGTGTTAAAAAATCGTATGGCATATCGGCAACAACTCTAACCATAATACATAAAATTGTCGGAGTACCTATGTCATTCATAATGTTAATTTAATTTTTATGATACCGCATACGCTTCTTCTTTTTAGTTGGTTAGGTTGGATTCACTATTACCTATACTATTTACGGTATTTTAATTTCTATATGAATGAATGACAGTGGAGGATAATTATGTAGTTAACTTTGCTATTGTAATGAATGAAGATTAAATTTAAAGAAATATCTCTAGAAATGGATTATACATTATGGTGGCAAATGAATTTATTTATTAAGACTTTGCCCACAAAGCGAACAATATTCCTATATAATTTAATGAACGCTGATATTTAAAATTTTTTTATTGACATTCAGGTTTTGTATCAGTTGTGTACATCTAGTCCAAGGTGAACGTCGACAGATCAAAAAAATTAATTGAATGTTTTTTCACGTTATTAGTTCTATAAAATTGGTACTACGCTTTGTGTCAAGTTTACGATTGAAATAGTGTATAATTCAAATTTTCTGACAGACTGTCATCGTAACGATATTTCGATGACAGATACCTATGACAATGAAAAGTCAGACAGCTGACATCAAGATGTTTAACCAAAATTGTCGTTCCACCTGTCATCGTGACAATAGTTCGTTGAACTGTATTTGTTCACACATAAACTTGCGAGAACGAAATGTCAGACTAACTTAATAAAACATGTTTTAAACTTACAGGTCATTGAGAGAATTAATTAATTTTCATATTACGCTTTAATAATATACTTTCTAAAACGCAATCGAAAATCTTGCTGGCTCCTATACAGTTGATGCTAGACACTGTCGTACCATTTAACCAAAAATGTACTTCTGATTAGTTGGTGCCAACCAGCTAGTCGCACACTTTAAATACTTGCTTTTTACATTTCCAACATTCTGTTGACATTTAGGTTTTGTATAATTCGTGTGCATCTAACGTAATTTGACAGGCCCAAATGGCAAAACTCAGATGGTTCTTCTTTATATAAGCTTGCTTCAAGTTCTTCGTTGTATGAAATTTACATTTCGATGACATATATAATGAATAGAGTGTCATTGTATTTATTAATATATCTTAATAAAAGATAGCAAAATCGTTATATTTATTACTGTACTTACGTGCGACAATACACTTTAAGTTTATTTTATCATATCCGTCGGCATTTTGTTCATATATTCATATAGAAAAGAAATAGTAACGATTGATAATAATAACACTAATACGTATCTGAAAGGTACCACGTTTCAATTAAAAATACACTTCCTCTTCGTAATATCTTTATTTGTCGGCCTTCTGACATTTAAACTTGACAACCGATGGATGAACGTGAATATATATATAGTCATTAATGACACGCAAACTCGTCATCGCGAGATTTTTTTACCCTGCAGAAAAGCTTTAAATGAATCGCACCTTCCACAGCGACAGATTTGGCACGTGGACAGTGCACTCAATCGTCGCGGAAAAGTCCACTCTTTTGGTTTCCAACCCTCTTTCCGCACTCTAAACCTCGACGGCCTGAAATTTCTTCGTCAATGTGAAACTTTTACAATTCTTTCGCGCGTGCCTGTCATACCTGACATTTTTACCATTTTGATCGGTTGTCAAGTGAATCGTCATGACGTAAGCCATTTTGCTGTTAAAACACCGTATGCACGCTCCTCTTTAAAAGCCCATATCTCTGCACACGCTCCACTTAGAAGGAAAAACTCTTCGACGAGGAACAATTCAAGGTCGTCGGTAACTTCACGCCAAAGGGCAGCTTTCAATTTCGCGTATCCAGAGACGAGTTCTGCGCCCCGCGTACCCAATTTTCGTCGATTTTGACCGGGTTTGGTTGCCATTGACTACTCGGCTTTTTCACCTTAATAATAGCTGTTAGGTGACTCTCGCTCTTTCACTGAAGTAAGTACGGGATAGAGATAGGACCGTGCAACGGATGATGTTTCTCTAAATTGTGCGACACCCCGTATAGGTAGCGCGTTCGGACCGATCGTCCCGTGAAGGGGAACGTCCGAGCTAATTACCGTAAAAATTTCGCCTTTATAGCTCTGTCCGATCGCTGGATATTTACGGACAAACTTAAAAGTTGCGTTTTCGACGTGCCCGATTTTCTGAAGCTATCTCATCTGAAACGAATCCAGAACACGTATAGGGAAAAGTATGGTTAAAAAGTCCGCAGTTTCTGCTTTTCAACGCGCCCAAATGCATATTTTAAGGTCGAGGGACGCGTGAGCAATTAAAATATACGTTTGACCGTGTTCCGTCGAATTTGTCAAAACACGCGAAATTTATCCATGACGTGCCTAAAGAAAGCCCATTTTACGTAAATAAAAACGAGGACTAAACACAAAATTGACTTTTCGCAAATCTGACAGGTGGACTAAATATTTCCAAACATTGACTTTTAAGCATGAAATTCCAAGCTCTGACGATTTTTCGAGAGGAAAACGCCTTGAAATTGAAAATAATATAGCTTTAGGAAGCGTTACCATCCTTATTCGAACTTGATTCAGATTCGGTATTGATAGGACAAGGAATTTAAACTCTTCATGCACTCGAAAAATGGCTGAAATACCACAGAAATTAATGTACACAATAAATCAAGTCCAATACTCATAACATGTTATGTACACACATACACATTCATGTGCACTGGCCCGTGAATATATATCGGTAGCTTGACTTAACATTTTTATATACAGACTATCTTTTGATGATTACAAATTTGAATTTTAAAATACGATAATTCCAGAACGCGTATGTCCAGTTTTCTTAATGGGCAAAAGGATTGCTTTTAATTATTAACGTCAGAATAGGTTCATGGCAAATATACACACATAATATATTTAGTTTTAGGACACGGACAAGGCACTAAATTAATTATCTGGGCACAATTTAAACGTATTCTTTTGTAGAATACACGTCTATTTTCTCTGAGATTTAAAAAAAATATTGCAGATTGCAACATAGAGTCAAGTCTACATATAAATATGGCAGTTGAACAAACTATTTACATGTAGGTCGATAGCCCGATGGCAAGATTGACGGCTTCTTAATACAATGACTTTGCTGGGTCCGGTTCGAACCCAGGCCGGGGCAAAATATTTTTTTTTCGAATGAGATATTGTGTATTTATTTCGTGTATTTTACCGGCAATTTATAAGACATGACGCCGGACTGCTCGACATAATTTTCCCGGTCGATGAAATAATCATTCACATATACAGCATGATTTTTTCTTGATTATTATAAATTCCATTTAAAATACAATAACTCTAAAACGGGTATGCCGTTTTCTTAAGGGAAAAATAATGCTTTTAACATTTATGTGCCCTACGAAATAATTTTATTTAAATAAGTACGCACTGAGGAGTGGGTGGAGCCAAATCAACTTTTTCTTCTGTTTAAGGTAAAACTCGGTACTCGGGGGCTCTTGGTGTCGGTGATCTCAAGCCCAATGTCAAAATTTCAAAAAAAAAATGGTGCATCTAATATGGCGGAAGAATTTTTTGAAAATTGACGTATAAATGTGAAATTTTAGATACGGGGGTGTCTTAGGTCGCCGATCACGAATCGAAAGTCAAAATGTCAAAAAAAACCAAAATGGCGGAAGTTTTTTGAAAATTGACGTATGAATGTGAAATTTTAGGTACGGGGGTGTTTTAGGTCGCCGATCACCAATCGAAAGTCAAAATGTCAAAAAAAAAACAAAATGGCGCAAGTTTTTTGAAAATTGACATATGAATGTGAAATTTTAGATACGGGGGTGTCTTAGGTCGCCGATCACGAATCCAAAGTCAAAATGTCAAAAAAAACAAAATGGCCGAAGTTTTTTGAAAATTGACGTATGAATGTGAAATTTTAGATACGGGGGTTTTGAGGGTCGCCGATCATGATTCCAAAGTCAAAATGTCAAAAAAAATCAAAATGGCGGACCAGTTTTTTGAAAATTGACGTATGAATGTGAAATTTTAGATACGGGGGTGTCTTAGATCGCCGATCACGAATACATAGTCAAAATGTCAAAAAAAACATGGCGGACGAGTTTTTTGAAAATTAACGTATGAATGCGAAATTTTAGATACGGGGGTTTTGGGGGTCGCCGATCATGATTCCAAAGTCAAAATATCAAAAAAAATCAAAATGGCGGACCAGTTTTTTTTAAAATTGACGTATGATTGTGAAATTTTAGACACGGGCGTTTATGGGGTCGCCGATCACAAATCCAAAGTCGAAATGTCAAAAAACATAATGGCGGAAAGGTTCTTCAAAATGTTATTAATCTTGGTGAAAAGTGCTTGGACCTGAGCACATCCTTCCTTCGTAAACTTTAGCATGATTTATGTTTACCATTAAATTATCCTTCTCGCTCTTCAGTGTTCAGTATAACGGTTTGTGTAAGAAGGAAAGAAAAGTTCTAAGTAATATTACGATTGGCATAATAAAATTCTAACTAACTAAATAACATTCTAAGAGGCGTCATGACAGTAATTGCCTTTTACAGGAAACTGTAAAAAAGCTGTAAGCGGACGCGAAAAGGGCGATTCAAACTAGAGGAGATTGACGGACCGCTGTAAGCGGACGCAAAATTGAAGCTGGCATGTTCACGTTAAGAGCTTATGCAGACACTGTATAAATTACTCTTGACTAAACTGGGCTTGGATAAATAGTGTGTTTGTTCAGTTAACGTGTAGTTAAATTTTACATTAATAATTATAATTATTATTGGCACTCTGATTCCTCCAGAATATAACATTTTGTCAGTCAAAATTATGTATACCAATTTGGAGACAAGGTTTTCTCAATCAGCTTTCTTTGAGTTAAGAAATTTGTACAATCAGTAAAATATAATGTTTAGTAAACAGTTGATATATGATTTTTCAGTAAATGTTTCTGGCCTTATTCATCCTATACAAATTTGTGCAAGTTAAATTGTCTCAAATATGGCATGTGAAAGTGCCGTCATAAACTGGATTACTGATCATATCATTAGAATATGATCGATAATCCAGTTTATGACGGCAGATGAAGTGTTTTCTTTTTCAACAAACTGTTCCCACTTTTATAATTTTTTACATGTCACATGTTTCACATATTTGTAGGTAACTGTTAATTTCACATCGATGTACGTTGTATTAGTTTTTTTTATTTTTACTATATTGTTGTATTTGTCAATAGCAGTAAGTAATCAATAAATTTCTATCAGTATCACTGCAGTTTGTTGTACTTTGCTATTTATTCCATAATATAAATTTTAAATATGTGCTATTTACACAAAAATTTTCAGATGTATTCACAAAATAAATGTCTACAGATTATTTACTAAAATTAAGTTTCTAAAGCGGCTCTAAAGATGATTTAGTGCTTATGAAATCTATGTACTTCTGTAGGACACTTAGTGTGCTGAAGTTTAAGTTTCTTATTGTTGGTAATGGCCAGATGGATACTCTTTAATTTTCAATTTTCAAAGTATGAAACTGTTAATTTATGCATTTCTTATTATTTAATTTTGACATGTCCAATAAGTTCAAGCTCATTTTTGCAAATGTTTTTAGTAAACAGTTGATATATGATTTTTCAGTAAATGTTTCTGGCCTTATTCATCCTATACAAATTTGTGCAAGTTAAATTGTCTCAAATATGGCATGTGAAAGTGCCGTCATAAACTGGATTACTGATCATATCATTAGAATATGATCGATAATACAGTTTATGACGGCAGATGAAGTGTTTTCTTTTTCAATAAACTGTTCCCACTTTTATAATTTTTTACATGTCACATGATTCACATATTTGTAGGTAACTGTTAATTTCACATCGATGTACGTTGTATTAGTTTTTTTTATTTTTACTATATTGTTGTATTTGTCAATAGCAGTAAGTAATCAATAAATTTCTATCAGTATCACTGCAGTTTGTTGTACTTTGCTATTTATTCCATAATATAAATTTTAAATATGTGCTATTTACACAAAAATTTTCAGATGTATTCACAAAATAAATGTCTACAGATTATTTACTAAAATTAAGTTTCTAAAGCGGCTCTAAAGATGATTCAGTGCTTATGAAATCTATGTACTTCTGTAGGACACTTCGTGTGCTGAAGTTTAAGTTTCTTATTGTTGGTAATGGCCAGATGGATACTCTTTAATTTTCAATTTTCAACGTATGAAACAGTTAATTTATGCATTTCTTATTATTTAATTTTAACATGTCCAATAAGTTCAAGCTCATTTTTGCAAATGTTTTTAGTAAACAGTTGATATATGATTTTTCAGTAAATGTTTCTGGCCTTATTCATCCTATACAAATTTGTGCAAGTTAAATTGTCTCAAATATGGCATGTGAAAGTGCCGTCATAAACTGGATTACTGATCATATCATTAGAATATGATCGATAATACAGTTTATGACGGCAGATGAAGTGTTTTCTTTTTCAATAAACTGTTCCCACTTTTATAATTTTTTACATGTCACATGATTCACATATTTGTAGGTAACTGTTAATTTCACATCGATGTACGTTGTATTAGTTTTTTTTATTTTTACTATATTGTTGTATTTGTCAATAGCAGTAAGTAATCAATAAATTTCTATCAGTATCACTGCAGTTTGTTGTACTTTGCTATTTATTCCATAATATAAATTTTAAATATGTGCTATTTACACAAAAATTTTCAGATGTATTCACAAAATAAATGTCTACAGATTATTTACTAAAATTAAGTTTCTAAAGCGGCTCTAAAGATGATTCAGTGCTTATGAAATCTATGTACTTCTGTAGGACACTTCGTGTGCTGAAGTTTAAGTTTCTTATTGTTGGTAATGGCCAGATGGATACTCTTTAATTTTCAATTTTCAACGTATGAAACAGTTAATTTATGCATTTCTTATTATTTAATTTTAACATGTCCAATAAGTTCAAGCTCATTTTTGCAAATCATTTTTTTTGGACATCATTAGATTTTTATTATGGATAAAAGTAACAACACAAACACAATAAAATCAACCTATTTTGCCTTTTTTATTTACATAATGACGGATCCAACATACGAATAGGTTCTTCAGAAACTTTCAGTATCCCTCAAATTTGTTTCACCTTTCAATACTATTCCATAATAGAAATTTTAAATATGTGCTAAATGTCGACAGATTATTTACTAAAATTAAATTTCTAATTATATAGAATATAAACTAAAAAAAAAGTGCAAAAAGCACAAAAAACAAATTCAAATGTAGAAAATGGCGGAAACATTATGAGAAAAATATTGACTAATTTAAAAAAAAAATCCCTACACAAACTTTTTGAACACATGCGTAGTTTCGATATAGTAAATGGCACGATCAAGCTACGAACAAGAAACGACGGTTCAATGCTACTACAAATATACATTGGCCGCAACAACTTCAAAATAACGAAAGTAAACTTACTAATTAATGTTTAAGAATATATAGCTTCCGCTACAAAAATACCATTAAATGAAAGCCGGTTACAAAATGAATATTATAAATAAAGTTATTGCATGTTACTTTCTTACACCGACATTTTATTTAATGCATAGCTATTCTGTGTAGTAGGCAGGCATTGTTGACAATTTTACATTATTTTGATGACAATTATAACAAACGTCAAAATAAAATTAAGACACATGTCAAAAGGTGAATGCAGTTGTCTGTTGCGTTTATTGGAAGACGTATTTTGAGTTTACAACTACGTATTTCTTTAATTTACTTCACACGTTTTGTTTACTTTTGTGCCGAAAGGAGAGATGTTATTTTCCATACAACAGAATCAATCATTTTTAATCACTTCTAATAATACTTTTTTCACTTAGTCCAATTTAAATAATTTATTATAACCAACATGTTCCTTAACATGTTAGGTTACAATTATATAATTATTCATATTCAATAACAGATATAGTGCACGTAATAAATAAATAATAAAATAAATTAAATCTACATTCCATAAATATTTATAAAGGAATCTCCATTCGCTCATAAACAAAAGCAACACAACCAACAACTGCAATAATTTTCTATATGGTTATGTCGCTTTGGCAACCAACATGCGCCAGTAGTTTAAAATGGCGTGATTTTGAGATGTTGCATAAGTTTATTTGTTAAATAATATAATCTACAAAAGCCATATCATAACTCTCATAAATAAGGATATCCATACACCTTTCGATATTTGTCATAATTACCTTTTGATGTTCGTTATAATTGTCCTTCAAACCCTCTTTATTTATCAAAAATGCTTGCCCATTATACAGAGTAGCCAAGTATTAAATAAAACGTATGTATAGAAAAAGTAGGTATATTTGTAACTGGTTTTCATGTAATAATATTCACTAGCGGAATCTATATATCTTGAAGTGTTAATTAAATAATTTATTTTTGTTGGGAGATTTCTTAGGTCGCTGAACACGAATCTGAAATCGAAATTTGATAAAACAAAATGGCGCATTCAATACGGCAGAAAGGTAATTGAATCTGTATGGAATTTAGTACTTGGTTCGCTGATGAAGAATCTGAAGTTTATATTTAAAAATAAAATGGCGTGTCCAATATAGCGTAATGGTTCTTCGAAAACGAATTGGATCCGCGTGAAATTCAATATTTGGGATTCTTATTGTCGCTGATAACGAATTGGAAGTCGAAATATCAAAAAAAAAAAGTGGGGCGACCAACATGGTGGAAATGTGCGAAACATAATTAGATCTTTCTCAAATTTATTACTTGAGGGTTTTTGTGGTCCCTGTTGATGAATCCGAAGTCAATCTTTGAAAATGCCAAATGACGAGTGCAATTTGACGGTTCTTACTTGGCCCCTTTCGAGTCTTTGATGAAATTGAATTTTCGGTTCATTTTACTTTCTTATACGTAGTATAAGGAAGTATTGTGATGATGAAAATTTTCGACCTCGAGATTTTTGCAGATGTCCACGTTTTGAGGTCCCCTGATACCAAAAAAGTGGTTTTTAAAAAATGTCTGTGTGTCTGTGTGTGTGTGTGTCTGTGTGTGTGTGTGTGACCACGATAGCGGTCAAACCGCTGTAGGTATCAATTCCAAATTTTGTATTTACGTGTATAATCTCCCTCTTGAGATCTGATTAGTTTTTCAGTAAAATCGGTAGACCGGAAGTAGCAGTTTACTTCAGCGAAAAAAACGAATTTTGCCAATATTTCGTCAACTACTAAATTTAAACAAATTTATAAAGAGTTCATATGTACTTAAAATTAAAATTGAGAATAATTTTATTTAAAAAGTTTTTCGAAATTCCTACCGGAAGTAGGTCTTTTACTCTTATCGAAAATCAGTTTTTTGCGAATATTTCGCAAATCATGCTTTTTAGACAAGTACGTTACGGGTATAAAAGTATTTAAAACATAATTTGCAATATCTTTTGTATAAAAAAAATTTCAAAATTCAGACCGGAAGTGCCACTTTTACTCTTATCTAATAGCGATTTTTTGCAAATATGTCGTAAGTTATGCATTCTATATATATTTATCAAGAGTACAAAAGTATTTAAAACTGGATTTGCAATATTTTTTGTATATATGAAATTTGAAAATTCGGACCGGAAGTAGCACTTTTACTCTTAGCGAGCAGCACTTTTTTGATAATATCTTGCAAAGTATGCATTCTATAGAGATTTATTAAGAGAATAGAAGTACTTAGAATAGGATTTTGAATAATTTTTGTAAAAAAAATTCTTAAATTTCTATAATTTGAAACGCTTATACGTATAAGAAAGTCGTGTGGTGGCCACACCTCATTTTTTACTTTCTTATACGTAGTATAAAGTATTGTGATGATGAAAATTTTCGACCTCGAAATTTTTGCAGATGTCCACGTTTTGAAGTCCCCTGATACCAAAAAAGTGGTTTTTAAAAAATGTCTGTGTCTGTGTGTGTGTGTGTGTGTCTGTGTCTATGTGTGTGTGACCACGATAGCGGTCAAACCGCAGTAGATATCAATTCCAAATTTTGTATTTACGTGTATAATCTCCCTCTTGAGATCTGATTAGTGTTTCAGTAAAATCGGTAGACCGGAAGTAGTAGTTTACTTCTGCGAAAAAATAGAGTTTTGCCAATATTTCGTCAACTAATAAGTTTAAACAAATTTATAAAGAATTCATATGTACTTAGAATTAAAATTGAGAACAATTTTATTTAAAAAGTTTTACGAAATTCCTACCGGAAGTAGGTCTTATACTCCTATCGAATATCAGTTTTTTGTGAATATTTCGCAAATCATGCTTTTTAGACAGGTACGTTACGAGTATAAAAGTATTTAAAATATAATTCTCAATACCTTTTCTATAAAAAAAATTTCAAAATTCAGACCGGAAGTACCACTTTTACTCTTATCGAATAGCGATTTCTTGCAAATATGTCGTAAGTTATGCACTATATATATTTATCAAGAGTACAAAAGTATTTAATTCTAGATTTGCAATATTTTTTGTATATATGAAATTTTAAAATTCGGACCGGAAGTAACACTTTTACTCTTAGGGAGTAGCACTTTTTTTCGAATTTCTTGCAAAGTATGTATTCTATAGCGACTTATTAAGATAATAGAAGTACTTAGGATAGTATTTTGAATAATTTTTGTGTAAAAAAATTCTTAAAATTGTATAGTTTGAAACGCTCATACGTATAAGAAAGTCGTGTGGTGGCCACACCTCATTTTTATTATTATTGTTTATGTCTATCTTAAATTGTTTTTGACTTATTACCATCCTTTTTGATTTTTTCTTAAAAACTGTAGACTTTGAAACAGTCATCAAACTTTTCTATTGTTGCATCAGAAGCGTATTGCAGATTGTATCCACGAAAATGGTGCTGTCTTTGAGCACATTATTTCTTCGGATACTTTAAAATGACTTTCATGTTAAACATTCAATTATCTTTCTTACTCTACACTGTATACCGGTCTGTGTTAAAAACAGTTTGAGAAGAATTCTGAGTAATATATACGATTGGCCTTACAAAATATAATGGCATAATGTATATACAGGGATGTGTCAAAAGTTTATAAAAACGTAAATTCTAACAAAACGGTCCTGACAGTGATCAGGTTTTACTGAAAGCTGTAAAACGGCTGTAAGCAGACGCGCAAAAGGCTATTCAAGCATGAACATATTGAAAAATAGCTATTGCGAAGTAATATCGTACGTATTCACAAGAGATTGTTTAATTATCATTGATGAAAATGAACCGTAAGCAACATCGTCAATTGCAATAATTCAAAATAGAACTTCAATAAGGATGTCTTACAGTATTTTGGATTATAACAATAGGTAATCAATATTACTATAATAAATATATTATATCTATTTGTCCCATAAATTGTAGGTGTACAATGCAAAAGTGAATAATTATATACAGTGCAAACAAGATTCTATCAACATTATTAAAAATCCTACATAACTGAGAGTTGTAATACAAATTACCACAAAAAACACTGCAAATTATAAAAATATAGGCATGGGAATAATTATCGAAAATGCCAATGAAATAGATATTATTTGTTATACAATAATGATGAAACAATCAAATGGTAATAGTGAGTTATTTAAAATATACATTCGTGTTAATAAAACATCTTATGAAGCTATCTACAAGTTTATACAAAATATTCTTTTTAATTTTTAATGAACCCTATTTAAACCAAAAAGATCATTGGAATCGACATATATAGACTGTAACACTATTGACTATCAAAACTATAAAACCACATTTTCCAACTAATGAAAAACACAGATTTTGCAGATTGTCCATTCTATACCCTACAAAGAAAATTCAAACTATAGATACATTAGGCAAACGTGAAATAATCATCGTAAGGCACAAAAACCAATAATACTAGAAAAAAATTAAAATAGAGTGAAAAATTACCGACTGCGAAGAGCACAGAAGAAGTATGTGAAAATGTCCATATAATATGAAGCGATAAAATACATCTTATTTCATGAACAGTCATTAAACATTTTAAATTTAAAAATGCTGCTATTATCACAAAATCTATTATCAATCATTTCATTTAGATTAATTAGGATGCAAGGTACGTCATGTAAGTATTGAAACATACATGTAAGAAATAATTTAATTATATTAGTGCACACATTAAGAAGACAAAGAGATTCAACAAATTATTTCTGTAAATCAAATATTGAAAAAGGTCAATAAAAACTAATTATAATTGTTTTAATTATTTAGACAATATAATGTTAATACCATCATAAACAAAAATCACTTTATATCTAAAAAACAAACATTACATTTTATTTAAAACAATAATAAAACTTTAAAATAAAGAATAAGTATTGGTGCACCTCCATTTTAAACATTTTGTGTAATAACAAAATCCTATAAGCATTCTGAATAAATGTCGCATATTTGCAAAATATATAGAGGGGTGTACGAAAACAGTTATAGTAAAGTAATATCAATATTGCACATCTGAAACACAATTATATTTACTTACTCGCTATATACCAGAATTATGTGCTGTTCAAAAAACTGAAACGCAAATTAATAAATGAAATAAATCATCGGAAAATGAAGGCACAAAAACCAATAATAGTAGAAAAAATTAAAATAGAGTGAAAACTACCGACTGTGAAGAGCACAGGATAAGTATGTGAAAAATGTCCATATAACTTTAAACGATAAAATACATCTTATTTCATAGACAGCCAATAAACATTTTCAATTTAAAAACTCTGCTATTGTCACTAAATCTATTATTAATAATTTCATTTAAATTAATTAGGAAGAAAAGTACGTCGCTTAAGTATTGAAGCAAGCATGTAAGAAATAACTTAAATATGTTAGTGCATACATCTAAATATCAATATTAAAATATAAAGAATAAGAATTGATGCACCTCTTATTTGAAAAAAACATTTTCTATAACAACAGAACCCGATAACCATTCTGAATAAAATATCAGATAGTAGCAAACTATATACAGGGGTGTATAAAAACAGCTGAAGTAAAGCAGTATTGAAAATCTAAAACGCAATTATATTTACTTATTCGCTATATATCGGAATGACATGGTGTTTTATAAACTTAACGCAATAAAGACAAAATCCGCAATAAATTGAGAAAAATAAGGGGGAGCGGCACCTCAACTGTAAGCGGAATAAGAGGCGGCAGCGGGCCTTCTAGGCCTGCCGTATTAGCTAGTTGCGACATAATATAAGCTGCCGGCTTACCTTTAAAAATGACGTGAGAAAATACGGGATAGAGATAGGACCGTGCAACGGGTGACGTTTCTCGAAATTGTGCAACGCCCTGTATAGGTAGCGCGTTCGGACCGATCGTCGCGTGAAGAGGAATGTCCGAGCTAACTACGGTTAAAATTTCGGCCTTATAACTCTGTCCGATGGCCGGATATTTACGGACAAATTTAAACGTTGTTTTTTAAGACGTTGCCGATTTTCTGAAGGGATCTCCTTTTAAACGAATGTATAACACGCATAGGGAAAAGTACGGTTAAAAAGCCCGTACTTTCTGCTTTTCAACGCGCTCGAAAGCATATTTTAAGGTCGAGGGACGCGTGAGCAATTACAATATACGTTCCGTCGAATTTTTCAAAACACGCGAAATTAAGCCATGACGTGCCTAAAGAATGTACATTTTACGTAAATAAAAACGAGGACTAAACACATAATTGACTTTTCGCAAATCTGACAGGCGGACGAAATATTTTGAAACATTGACTTTTAAGCATGAAATGCCAAGTGTTGACGATTTTTCGAGAGGAAAACGGCCTGAAATTTAAAACAATAGATTTTTAGGAAGCGTTTCCATGCTTATTCCAGCTTGATTCAGATGCGGTATTGATAGGACAAGGAATTGAAACTCTTCATGCACTCGAAAAATGCCTGAAATACGTCACAAATGAATGTACACAATAAATCAAGAGCAATGCTCATAACATGTTAAGTACACACATACACATTCATGTGCACTGCCCGTAAATATATTATATATTCGTAGCTTGACTTAACATTTTTACATACAGGCTGATATATTTTAATGATTACAAATTTGAATTTTAAAACACGATAATTCCAGAACGCGTATGCCAGTTTCCTTAAGGATTGCTTTTAATTATTAACGTCAGAATAGATTCATGGCAAATAAACACACATAATATATTTAGTTTTAGGACATGGACAAGGTACTAAATTAATTATGTGGACGCAATTAAAACGTATTCTTTCTATCTATTTTCTCTGAGATTTAAAAAAAAATTTTGCAGATTTCAACATAGAGTCAAGCCTACATATAAATATGGCAGTAGAACAAACTATTTACATGTAGGTCGATAGCCCGATGGCAAGATTGACGGCTTCTTAATAGACTGACTTTGCCGGGTCCGGTTCGAACCCAGGCCGGGGCAAAATATTTTTTTTTCGAATGAGATATTGTGTATTTATTTCGTGTATTTTACCGGCAATTTATAAGACAAGACGCCGGACTTCTCGACATAATTTTCCCGGTCGATGAAATAATCATTCACATATACAGCATGATTTTTTCTTAATTATTATAAATTCCATTTAAAATACAATAACTCTAAAACGGGTATGCCGTTTTCTTAAGGGAAAAAATATTGCTTTTAACATTTACGTGCCCTACGAAATAATTATTTAAATATTTATTTAAATAATTATTATTTATTAATAATGAAATTTTAGATACGGGGGTGTCTTAGGTCGCCGATCACGAATCGAAAGTCAAAATGTCAAAAAAAAAAACAAAATGGCCGAAGTTTTTTGAAAATTGACGTATGAATGTGAAATTTTAGGTACGGGGGTGTCTTAGGTCGCCGATCACAAATCGAAAGTCAAAATGTCAAAAAAAAACAAAATGGCGGAAGTTTTTTGAAAATTGACGTATGAATGTGAAATTTTAGGTACGGGGGTGTCTTAGGTCGCCGATCACAAATCGAAAGTCAAAATGTCAAAAAAAAACAAAATGGCCGAAGTTTTTTGAAAATTGACGTATGAATGTGAAATTTTAGATACGGGGGTTTTGGGGGTCGCCGATCATGATTCCAAAGCCAAAATGTCAAAAAAAATCAAAATGGCGGACCAGTTTTTTGAAAATTGACGTATGAATGTGAAATTTTAGATACGGGGGTTTTGGGGGTCGCCGATCATGATTCCAAAGCCAAAATGTCAAAAAAAATCAAAATGGCGGACCAGCTTTTTGAAAATTGACGTATGAATGTGAAATTTTAGATACTGGGGTTTTGGGGGTCGCCGATCATGATTCCAAAGCCAAAATGTCAAAAAAAATCAAAATGGCGGACCAGTTTTTTGAAAATTGACGTATGAATGTAAAATTTTAGATACGGGGGTTTTGGGGGTCGCCGATCATGATTCCAAAGTCAAAATGTCAAAAAAAACAAAATGGCGGACCAGTTTTTTGAAAATTGACGTATGAATGTGAAATTTTAGATACGGGGGTGTCTTAGGTCGCCGATCACGAATCCATAGTCAAAATGTCAAAAAAAACAAAATGGCGGACGAGTTTTTTGAAAATTAACATATGAATGTGAAATTTTAGATACGGGCGTTTTGGGGGTCGCCGATCGTGCTTCCAAAGTCAAAATATCAAAAGAATCAAAATGGCGGACCAGTTTTTTTAAAATTGACGTATGAATGTGAAATTTTAGACACGGGCGTTTATGGGGTCGCCGATCACAAATCCAAAGTCGAAATGTCAAAAAACATAATGGCGGATTCAATATGGCGGAAAGGTTCTTCAAAATGCCGTTAATCTTGGTGAAAAGTGCTTGGACCTGAGCACATCCTTCCTTCGTAAACTTTAACATGATTTATGTTTACCATTAAATTATCCTTCTCGCTCTTCAGTGTTCAGTGTAACGGTTTGAGTAAGAAGGAAAGAAAAGTTCTAAGTAATATTACGATTGGCATAACAAAATTCTAACTAACTAAATAACATTCTAAGAGGCGTCATGACAGTGATTGCCTTTTACAGGGAACTGTAAAAAAGCTGTAAGCGGACGCGAAAAAGGCGATTCAAACTAGAGGAGATTGACGGACCGCTGTAAGCGGACGCAAAGTTGAAGCTGGCATGTTCACGTTAAGAGCTTATGCAGACACTGTATAAATTACTCTTGACTAAACTGGGCTTGGATAAATAGTGTGTTTGTTCAGTAAACGTGTAGTTAAATTTTACATTAATATTTATAATTATTATTGGCACTCTGATTCCTCCAGAATATAACATTTTGTAAGTCAAAATTATGTATACCAATTTGGAGACAAGGTTTTCTCAATCAACTTTCTTTGAGTTAAGAAATTTGTACAATCAGTAAAATATAATGTTTTTAGTAAACAGTTGATATATGATTTTTCAGTAAATGTTTCTGGCCTTATTCATCCTATACAAATTTGTGCAAGTTAAATTGTCTCAAATATGGCAAGTGAAAGTGCTGTCATAAATTGGATTACTGATCATATCTTAAGAATATGATCGATAATCCAGTTTATGACGGCAGATGATGTGTTTTCTTTTTCAACAAACTGTTCCCACTTTTATAATTTTTTACATGTCACATGTTTCACATATTTGTAGGTAACTGTTAATTTCACATCGATGTACGTTGTATTAGTTTTTTTTATTTTTACTATATTGTTGTATTTGTCAATAGCAAGTAAGTATAATCAATAAATTTCTATCAGTATCACTGCAGTTTGTTGTACTTTGCTATTTATTCCATAATATAAATTTTAAATATGTGCTATTTACACAAAAATTTTCAGATGTATTCACAAAATAAATGTCTACAGATTATTTACTAAAATTAAGTTTCTAAAGCGGCTCTAAAGATGATTCAGTGCTTATGAAATCTATGTACTTCTGTAGGACACTCCGTGTGCTGAAGTTTAAGTTTCTTATTGTTGGTAATGGCCAGATGGATACTCTTTAATTTTCAATTTTCAAAGTATGAAACAGTTAATTTATGCATTTCTTATTATTTAATTTTAACATGTCCAACAAGTTCAAGCTCATTTTTGCAAATCATTTTTTTGGACATCATTAGATTTTTATTATGGATAAAAGTAACAACACAAACACAATAAAATCAACCTATTTTGCCTTTTTACTTTCTTATACGTAGTATAAGGAAGTATTGTGATGATGAAAATTTTCGACCTCGAGATTTTTGCAGATGTCCACGTTTTTTATTTACATAATGACGGATCCAACATACGAATAGGTTCTTCAGAAACTTTCAGTATCCCTCAAATTTGTTTCACCTTTCACTACTATTCCATAATAGAAATTTTAAATGTGTCGACAGATTATTTACTAAAATTAAATTTCTAATTATATAGAATATAAACTAAAAAAAAGTGCAAAAAGCACAAAAAACAAATTCAAATGTAGAAAATGGCGGAAACATTATGAGAAAAATATTGACTAATTTAAAAAAAAAATCCCTATACAAACGTTTTGCACACATGCGTAGTTTCGATATAGTAAATGGCACGATCAAGCTACGAACTAGAAACGACGGTTCAATGCTACTACAAATATACATTGGCCGCAACAACGTCAAAATAACGAAAGTAAACTCACTAATTAATGTTTAAGAATATATAGCTTCCGCTACAAAAATACCATTAAATGAAAGCCGGTTACAAAATGAATATTATAAATAAAGTTATTGCATGTTACTTTCTTACACCGACATTTTATTTAATGCATAGCTATTCTGTGTAGTAGGCAGGCATTGTTGACAATTTTACATTATTTTGATGACAATTATAACAAACGTCAAAATAAAATTAAGACACGTCAAAAGGTGAATGCAGTTGTCTGTTGCGTTTATTGGAAAACGTATTTTGAGTTTACAACTATGTATTTCTTTAATTTACTTCACACATTTTGTTTACTTTTGTGCCGAAAGGAGAGATGTTATTTTCCATACAACAGAATCAATCATTTTTAATCACTTCTAATAATACTTTTTTCACTTAGTCCAATTTAAATAATTTATTATAACCAACATGTTCCTTAACATGTTAGGTTACAATTATATAATTATTCATATTCAATAACAGATATAGTGCACGTAATAAATAAATAATAAAATAAATTAAATCTACATTCCATAAATATTTATAAAGGAATCTCCATTCGCTCATAAACAAAAGCAACACAACCAACAACTGCAATAATTTTCTATATGGTTATGTCGCTTTGGCAACCAACATGCGCCAGTAGTTTAAAATGGCGTGATTTTGAGATGTTGCATAAGTTTATTTGTTAAATAATATAATCTACAAAAGCCATATCATGACTCTCATAAATAAGGATATCCATACACCTTTCGATATTTGTCATAATTACCTTTTGATGTTCGTTATAATTGTCCTTCAAACCCTCTTTATTTATCAAAAATGCTTGCCCATTATACAGAGTAGCCAAGTATTAAATAAAATGTATGTATAGAAAAAGTAGGTATATTTGTAACTGGTTTTCATGTAATAATATTCACTAGCGGAATCTATATATCTTGAAGTGTTAATTAAATAATTTATTTTTGTTGGGAGATTTCTTAGGTCGCTGAACACGAATCTGAAATCGAAATTTGATAAAACAAAATGGCGCATTCAATACGGCAGAAAGGTAATTGAATCTGTATTGAATTTAGTACTTGGTTCGCTGATGAGGAATCTGAAGTTTATATTTAAAAATAAAATGGCGTGTCCAATATAGCGTAATGGTTCTTCGAAAACGTATTGGATCCGCGTGAAATTCAATATTTGGGATTCTTATTGTCGCTGATAACGAATTGGAAGTCGAAATATCAAAAAAAAAAGTGGGGCGACCAACATGGTGGAAATGTGCGAAACATAATTAGATCTTTCTCAAATTTATTACTTGAGGGTTTTTGTGGTCCCTGTTGATGAATCCGAAGACAATCTTTCAAAATGCCAAATGACGAGTGCAATTTGACGGTTCCTACTTGGCCCCTTTCGAGTCTTTGATGAAATTGAATTTTCGGTTCATTTTACTTTCTTATACGTAGTATAAGGAAGTATTGTGATGATGAAAATTTTCGACCTCGAGATTTTTACAGATGTCCACGTTTTGAGGTCCCCTGATACCAAAAAAGTGGTTTTTAAAAAATGTCTGTCTGTGTGTGTGTGTCTGTCTGTCTGTCTGTCTGTCTGTCTGTGACCACGATAGCGGTCAAACCGCTGGAGATATCAATTCCAAATTTCGTATTTACGTGTATAATCTCCCTCTTGAGATCGGATTAGTTTTTCAGTAAAATCGGTAGACCGGAAGTAGCAGTTTACTTCAGTATAAAAATCGAATTTCGCCAATATTTCGTCAAATACTAAGTTTATACAAATTTATAAAGAATTCATATGTACTTAAAACTAAAATTGAGAAGAATTTTATTTAAAAAGTTTTTCGAAATTCCTACCGGAAGTAGGTCTTTTACTCTTATCGAAAATCGGTTTTTTGCGAATATCTCGCAAGTCATGCTTTCTAGGCAGGTACATTACGAGTATAAAAGTATTTACATGAAAATTTTAAATATCTTTTGTATAAAAAAAATTTCAAAATTCGGACCGGAAGTACCACTTTTACTCTTACCGAATAGCGGTTTTTTGCAAATATGTCGTAAATTATGCATTCTATATATATTTATTAAGAGTACAAAAGTATTTAGAGTTGAATTGGCAATATTTTTTGTATACATGAAATTTCAAAATTCGGACCGGAAGTAGCACTTTTACTCTTAGCGAATAGCACTTTTCTCGAATATCTTGCAAAGGATGCATTCTTTAGCGATTTATTAAGAGAATGAAAGTACTTAGAATAGGATTTTGAATAATTTTTGTATAAAAAAATTCTAAAAATTGTATAGTTTGAAATGCTCATACGTATAAGAAAGTCGTGTGGTGGCCACACCTCATTTTTTACTTTCTTATACGTAGTATAAGGAAGTATTGTGATGATGAAAATTTTCGACCTCGAAATTTTTGCAGATGTTCACGTTTTGAAGTCCCCTGATACCAAAAAAGTGGTTTTTAAAAAATGTCTGTGCCTGTGTCTGTGTGTGTGTCTGTGTGTGTCTGTGTGTTTGTCTGTGTCTGTGTGTGTGTGACCACGATAGCGGTCAAACCGCTATCAATTCCAAATTTTGTATTTACGTGTATAATCTCCCTCTTGAGATCTGATTAGTGTTTCAGTAAAATCGGTAGACCGGAAGTAGTAGTTTACTTCTGCGAAAAAATAGAGTTTTGCCAATATTTCGTCAACTACTAAGTTTAAACAAATTTATAAAGAATTCATATGTACTTAAAATTAAAATTGAGAACAATTTTATTTAAAAAGTTTTACGAAATTCCTACCGGAAGTAGGTCTTATACTCCTATCGAATATCAGTTTTTTGTGAATATTTCGCAAATCATGCTTTTTAGACAGGTACGTTACGAGTATAAAAGTATTTAAAATATAATTTTCAATACCTTTTCTATAAAAAAAATTTCAAAATTCAGACCGGAAGTACCACTTTTACTCTTATCGAATAGCGATTTCTTGCAAATATGTCGTAAGTTATGCACTATATATATTTATCAAGAGTACAAAAGTATTTAATTCTAGATTTGCAATATTTTTTGTATATATGAAATTTTAAAATTCGGACCCGAAGTAACACTTTTACTCTTAGGGAATAGCACTTTTTTTCGAATTTCTTGCGAAGTATGTATTCTATAGCGACTTATTAAGATAATAGAAGTACTTAGAATAGTATTTTGACTAATTTTTGTGTAAAAAACTTCTTAAAATTGTATAGTTTGAAACGCTCATACGTATAAGAAAGTCGTGTGGTGGCCACACCTCATTTTTATTATTATTGTTTATGTCTATCTTAAATTGTTTTTGACTTATTACCATCCTTTTTGATTTTTTCTTAAAAACTGTAGACTTTGAAACAGTCATCAAACTTTTCTATTGTTGCATCAGAAGCGTATTGCAGACTGTATCCACGAAAATGGTGCTGTCTTTGAGCACATTATTTCTTCGGATACTTTAAAATGACTTTCATGTTAAACATTAAATTATCTTTCGTACTCTACACTGTATACCGGTCTGTGTTAAAAACAGTTTGAGAAGAATTCTGAGTAATATATACGATTGGCCTTACAAAATATAATGGCATAATGTATATACAGGGATGTGTCAAAAGTTTATAAAAACGGAAATTCTAACAACGGTCCTGACAGTGATCAGGTTTTACTGAAAGCTGTAAAAAGGCTGTAAGCAGACGCGCAAAAGGCTATTCAAGCATGAACATATTGAAAAATAGCTATTGCGAAGTAATATCGTACGTATTCACAAGAGATTGTTTAATTATCATTGATGAAAATGAACCGTAAGCAACATCGTCAATTGCAATAATTCAAAATAGAACTTCAATAAGGAAGTCTTACAGTATTTTGGATTATAACAATAGGTAATCAATATTACTATAATAAATATATTATATCTATTTGTCCCATAAATTGTAGGTGTACAATGCAAAAGTGAATAATTATATACAGTGCAAACAAGTTTCTATCAACATTATTAAAAATCCTACATAACTGAGAGTTGTAATACAAATTACCACAAAAACCACTGCAAATTATAAAAATATAGGCATGGGAATAATTATAGAAAATGCCAATTAAATAGATATTATTTGTTATACAATAATGATGAAACAATCAAATGGTAATAGTGAGTTATTTAAAATATACATTCGTGTTAATAAAACATCTTATGAAGCTATCAACAAGTTTATACAAAACATTCTTTTTAATTTTTAATGAACCCTCATTTAAACCAAAAAGATCATTGGAATCGACATATATAGACTGAAACACTATTGACTATCAAAACTATAAAACCACATTTTCCAACTAATGAAAAACACAGATTTTGCAGATTGTCCATTCTATACCCTACAAAGAAAATTCAAACTATAGATACATTAGGCAAACGTGAAATAATCATCGTAAGGCACAAAAACCAATAATACTAGAAAAAAATTAAAATAGAGTGAAAAACTACCGACTGCGAAGAGCACAGAAGAAGCATGTGAAAATGTCCATATAACATGAAACGATAAAATACATCTTATTTCATGAACAGTCATTAAACATTTTAAATTTAAAAATGCTGCTATTATCACAAAATCTATTATTAATCATTTCATTTAGATTAATTAGGATGCAAGGTACGTCATCTAAGTATTGAAGCATACATGTAAGAAATAATTTAATTATATTAGTGCACACATTAAGAAGACAAAGAGATTCAACAAATTATTTCTGTAAATCAAATATTGAAAAAGGTCAATAAAAACTAATTACAATTGTTTTAATTATTTAGACAATATAATGTTAATACCATCATAAACAAAAATCACTTTATATCTAAAAAACAAACATTACATTTTATTTAAAACAATAATAAAACTTTAAAATAAAGAATAAGTATTGGTGCACCTCCATTTTAAACATTTTCTGTAATAACAAAATCCGATAAGCATTCTGAATAAATGTCGCATATTTGCAAAATATATAGAGGGGTGTACGAAAACAGTTATAGTAAAGTAATATCAATATTGCACATCTGAAACACAATTATATTTACTTACTCGCTATATACCAGAATTATGTGCTGTTCAAAAAACTGAAACGCAAATTAATAAATGAAATAAATCATCGGAAAATGAAGGCACAAAAACCAATAATAGTAGAAAAAGTTAAAATAGAGTGAAAACTACCGACTGTGAAGAGCACAGGATAAGTATGTGAAAAATGTCCATATAACTTTAAACGATAAAATACATCTTATTTCATAGACAGCCAATAAACATTTTCAATTTAAAAACTCTGCTATTGTCACTAAATCTATTATTAATAATTTCATTTAAATTAATTAGGAAGAAAAGTACGTCGCTTAAGTATTGAAGCAAGCATGTAAGAAATAACTTAAATATGTTAGTGCACACATCTAAATATCAATATTAAAATATAAAGAATAAGAATTGATGCACCTCTTATTTGAAAAAAACATTTTCTATAACAACAGAACCCGATAACCATTCTGAATAAAATATCGGATAGTAGCAAACTATATACAGGGGTGTATAAAAACAGCTGAAGTAAAGCAGTATTGAAAATCTAAAACACAATTATATTTACTTATTCGCTATATATCGGAATGACATGGTGTTTTATAAACTTAACGCAATAAAGACAAAATCCGCAATAAATTTAGAAGAATAAGGGAGAGCGGTACCTCAACTGTAAGCGGAATAAGAGGCGGCAGCGGGCCTTCTAGGCCTGCCGTATTAGCTAGTTATATATAATAAAAGCCGAGTAGCCAATGGCAACCAAACGACCCAAAAATCGTCTAAAAACGGCAAAACTGTGCAAAGAACTCCTCTCTGGATACGCGAAATTAAGGGCTGTCTTTTGGCATGTTGGTAGGGGCGACATTGAATTTCCGGTCGACGGGGAGTTTTTCTTCCCAAGTGGAGCGTATGCAGAGATATCGCCCGTTGAAGATGAGCGTGCACTCGGTATTTTAACAGAAAAATGGCTTGCGTCATCATGACGATTCACGTGACAAGCAAAATAAATCTCGGGAAACGTCAAACTAGCAAGTTGTAGCTACAGATTCACTTTTAAGACTGAAATACGAAATTTTGAAGGTTGCGAGCGCCAAACAAGACCCGACGTTTTAAAGAACGGCCTTCTCGGCATCTCTTACATGCTTATTTCGAGTCGACAGACGCACGCAATGTAGGGCACGAGCACTTTCAAATTCGTTTGCAGACAGATTTCGTAAGAAAAATGGCCGAAATACGTCACAGATTCAATGTGCATATGATTCAATGTACTACGATCGGGCGAAAAATATCAGTCTATTCGGTCCGACAAGATCGGCATCCCAATCTCGACATAATACACCCGCTTGACTTGACATTTTTATAGATATACAGGTTGATTGTACTTTTAATGATTACATATTTGAATTATTAAAATACGTTAATTCCAGAACGCGTACGCCTTAATGGGGAAAAGGATTGCTTTTAACATTTATGTGCCCTTATGATAACGATTACGCATACATGCTGAGTGGGCGGAGCTACCTGAAATTAATTTCTCTCTTCTGATTAAAGTAAAATTCGGCACTTGGGAGTCTTTGTGCTATCATTGATCGCGTATCCAAAGTCGAAATGTGCCAAAAAAAAAACAAAATGGCCGAAGGATTTTTTGAAAATTGACGTATAAATGTGAAATTTTAGATACAAGGGTGTCTTAAGTCGCCGATCACAAATCCAAAATCAAAATGTCATAAAAAAATCAAAATGGCGTAAGAATTGTTTGAAAATTGACGTATGAATGTAAAATTTTAGATACGGGGGTTTTGGGGGTCGCCGATCACGATTCCAAAGTCAAAATGTCCAAAAAAAACAAAATGGCGGAAGATTTTTTGAAAATTGACGTGTGAATGTAAAATTTTAGATACGGGGGTTTTGGGGGTCGCCGATCACGATTCCATAGTCAAAATGTCAAAAAATACAAAATGACGGAAGATTTTTTAAAAATTGACGTATGAATGTAAAATTTTAGATACGGGGGTTTTGGGGGTCGCCGATCACGACTCCAAAGTCAAAATGTCAAAAAAAACAAAATGGCGGAAGATTTTTTAAAAATTGACGTATGAATGTAAAATTTTAGATACGGGGGTTTTGGGGGTCGCCGATCACGTTTCCAAAGTCAAAATGTCAAAAGAAAACAAAATGGAAGATTTTTTTGAAAATTGACGTATGAATGTGAAATTTTAGATACGGGGGTTTTGGGGGTCGCCGATCACGATTCCAAAGTCAAAATGTCAAAAGAAAACAAAATGGCAAAAGATTTTTTGAAAATTGACGTATGAATGTAAAATTTTAGATACGGGGGTTTTGGGGGTCGCCGATCACGATTCCAAAGTCAAAATGTCATAAAAAACACAATGGCGGAAGATTTTTTGAAAATTGACGTATGAATGTAAAATTTTAGATACGGGGGTTTTGGGGGTCACCGATCACGATTCCAAAGTCAAAATGTCATAAAAACACAATGGCGGAAGATTTTTTGAAAATTGACGTATGAATGTAAAATTTTAGATACGGGGGTTTTGGGGGTCGCCGATCACGATTCCAAAGTCAAAATGTCGAAAAAAACAAATTGGCGGAAGATTTTTTGAAAATTGACGTATGAATGTAAAATTTTAGATACGGGGGTTTTGGGGGTCGCCGATCACGATTCCAAAGTCAAAATGTCAAAAAAAAACAAAATGGAAGATTTTTTTGAAAATTGACGTATGAATGTGAAATTTTAGATACGGGGGTTTTGGGGGTCGCCGATCACGATTCCAAAGTCAAAATGTCAAAAGAAAACAAAATGGCAAAAGATTTTTTGAAAATTGACGTATGAATGTAAAATTTTAGATACGGGAGTTTTGGGGGTCGCCGATCACGATTCCAAAATCAAAATGTCATAAAAAACACAATGGCAGGTGATTTTTTTGAAAATTAACGTATGAATGTAAAATTATATATACGGGGGTTTTGGGGGTGGCCGATCACGATTCCAAAGTCAAAATGTCAAAAAAAACAAAATTGCCGAAGGATTTTTTGAAAATTGACGTATAAATGTGAAATTTTAGATACGAGGGTGCCTTAAGTCGCCGATCACAAATCCAAAATCAAAATGTCATAAAAAACACAATGGCGGGTGAATTTTTTGAAAATTGACGTATGAATGTAAAATTTTAGATACGGGGGGTTTGGGGGTCGCCGATCACGTTTCCAAAGTCAAAATGTCAAAAGAAATCAAAATGGCGAAAGATTTTTTGAAAATTGACGTATGAATGTAAAATTTTAGATAAGGGGGTTTTGGGGGTCGCCGATCACGACTCCGAAGTCAAAATGTCAAAAAAAACAAAATGGCGGAAGATTTTTTGAAAATTTACGTATGAATGTAAAATTTTAGATACGGGGGTTTTGGGGGTCGCCGATCACGATTCCAAAGTTAAATGTCAAAAAAAACAAAATGGCGGAAGATTTTTTGAAAATTGACGTATGAATGTAAAATTTTAGATACGGGGGTTTTGGGGGTCGCCGATCACAATTCCAAAGTCAAAATGTCGAAAAAAACAAATTGGCGGATTTTTTTGAAAATTGACGTATGAATGTGAAATTTTAGGTACGGGGGTTTTGGGGGTCGTCGATCACGATTCCAAAGTCAAAATGTCAAAAAAAGCAAAATGGCGAAAGATTTTTTTGAAAATTCACGTGTCAATGTGAAATTTTAGATACGGGGGTTTTGGGGGTCGCCGATCTCGATTCCAAAGTCAAAATGTCAAAAAAAACAAAATGGCGGAAGATTTTTTGAAAATTGATGAATGTTTGTGGATTTTTGGATACGGGGGTGTTTGTGGTCGCTTATTATGTCTTCAATTTGGCGAAACGTGATTGAACAGGGCTTAAATTTAATACTTCATTTTTTCTTAATGATAGTAGATTCGCAAACATCAGAATCGTATTGTACACTGTCTCAATGAAAATGTTCCGCTCATTGAGCTCATTGTTTCTTTCGATACTTTAACATGATTTATGATTAACATTAAGTTATTAGTATTGTAAACTGTCTTAATGAAAAGGTTGCGCTTTTTGAGAGCTCATTGTTTCTTTGGATATTTTAACATGACTTATGTTTAACATTAAATTACCTTTCTCGCTCTTGAGTGTGTACCGGTTTGTGTAAAAAACAATTCGAGAAAAATTTTAAATAAAATAAAAGGCGCTTCAATTTAAAACTTGGGCTTTTTACTTTTATTTTCATTTGGGCTCCTTTATTAATGATAGTGGATTTCACACTTTACATCAAAATAGTATTGTACACTGTCTTAATAAAAATGTTGCGCTTTTTGATCTTAATGTGTATTTGGATACTTTAACACGACTTATGTTAAACATTAAATTACCTTTCTCGCTCTTGAGTTTGTATCGGTTTATGTCAAAAACAATTCGAGAAGAATTTTAAATAAAGTATCCTATTGGCCTAACAATATATATATATATATATTTATATATATATATATATACAGGGGTGCTTCAAAAGTTTATGAAAGTGGACATTCTAAAAAGCGTTTTTTTACAGGAAAGGCGCTTCAATAGGGCTTAAATTTAAAACTTGGGCTTTTTACTTTTATTATTATTTCGTGCACCTTTATTAACGATAGTGGATTTTGAAAAGGTTGACAGGCTTTTACACTTTCACATCAAAATAGTATTGAAAACTGTCTTAATTAACATGTTGGGCTTTTTGAACTCATTGAGTCTTTGGATACCTTAACATGCCTTATGTTTAACATTAAACTACCTTTCTCGCTCTTGAGTGTGTACCAATTTATGTCAAAAACAGTTCGAGAAGAATTTTAAATAAAATATCCTATTGGTTTAACAAAATATATGTATATACAGGGGCGCTTCAAAAGTTAATAGAATCGGACATTCTAAAAAGCCATGCCAGTTATCGCTTTTTACAGGAAAAGCGCTTCACTAAGGCTTAAATTTAAAACTTTAGCTTTTTACTTTTATTATTATTTTGTACTTTTTCATTAACGATAGTGGATTTCGAAAATATTGATAGGCTATTACACGTTCATATCAAAATAGTATTGTAAACTGTCTTAATGAAAATGTTGCGTTTTTTGTCTTTGAATACTTTAACATGACATGTTTAACATTAAATTACCTTTCTCGCTCTTGAGTGTGTACCGGTTTGTGTCAAAAACAGTTCGACAAAAATTTTAAATAAAATATCCTATTGGCTTAACAAAATATATGTATATACAGGAGTGCTTAAAAGTTTATAAAAGTGGACATTCTTAAAAGCGTTTTTTACAGGAAAGGCGCTTCAATAGGGCTTCAATTTAAAACTTGGGCTTTTTACTTTTATTATTATTATGTGCTCCTTTATTAACGATAGTGGATTTCAAAAAGGTTGACAGGCTTTCACACTTTCGCATCAAAATAGTATTGTACACTGTCTTAATAAAAATGTTGCGCTTTTTGATGTCATTGTGTCTTTGCATACTTTAACACGACTTATGTTTAACATTAAATTACCTTTCTCGCTCTTGAGGGTGTACCGGTTTGTGTTAAAAACAGTTCGAGAAGAATTTTAAATAAAATATCTTATTGGCTTAACAAAATATATGTATATGCAGGGGTGCTTTAAAAGTTAATAAAATCGGACATTCTAAAAAGTCATGACAGTGATTGCTTTTTACGGGGCAGGCGCTTCAAAAGTGCTTAAATTTAAAACTTGGGCTTTTACTTTTATTATTATTTTGTGCTCTTTTATTAACGATAGTGGATTTCGAAAAGGTTGACAGGCTTTTACACTTTCACATCAAAATATTGTACACTCTCTTAATAAAAATGCTGCGCTCCTTAATCTCATTGTGTCTTTGCATACTTTAACACGACTTATGTTTAATATTAAATTACCTTTCTCGCTCTTGAGTGTGTACCGGTTTATGTCAAAAACAGTTCGAGAAGAATTTTAAATAAAATATCCTATTGGTTTAACAAAATATATGTATATACAGGGGCGCTTCAAAAGTTAATAAAATCGGACATTCTAAAAAGCCATGCGAGTTATCGCTTTTTACAGGAAAAGCGCTACAATAGGGCTTAAATTTAAAAATTTGAGCTTTTTACTTTTACTATTATTTTTTACTTTTTCATTAACGATTTAAATAAAATATATGTATATACCGGGATGCTTTAAAAGTGTATAAAACTGGACATTCTAAAAAGCGTTTTTTATAGGAAAGACGCTTCAATTGGGCTTAAATCTAAAACTTGGGCTTTTTACTTTTATTATTATTTTGTGCTTTTTTCTTAACGAGAGTAGACTTCGAAAAGATTGACAGGCTCTTACACGTTCACATCAAAATAGTATTGTAAACTGTCTTAATGAAAAGGTTGCGCTTTTTGAGAGCTCATTGTTTCTTTGGATATTTTAACATGACTTACCGATTTGTGTAAAAAACAATTCGAGAAAATTTTCAAATAAAATATACTATTGGCTTCACAAAATATATGTATATACCGGGATGCTTTAAAAGTTTATAAAGCCGGACATTCTAAAAAGCATCATGCCAGTGATCGCTTTTTACAGGAAAGGTGCTTCAATTTAAAACTTGGGCTTTTTACTTTTATTTTGTGCTCCTTTATTAACGATAGTGGATTTCAAAAAGGTCACACTTTACATCAAAATAGTATTGTAATTACCTTTCTCGCTCTTGAGTGTGTACCCATTTGTGTCAAAAACAGAAGGAGAATAATTTTAGATAAAATATACTCTGCTTTTTTATTAACGATAGTGGACTTCGAAAAGGTAGTAAGAAAGTAACATACTTTATAAACTAATTTACTTTACCCATTCGCATACATATGTTTGCGAGCTATATGTTCGAAGTTCATCAGCATTCATTAGCATTCTATAAGAATGTTTGAAAGCCACGCCCATTTACCAAACAAAATTTGTTGTAAACATATTAAACACTATGGAGATACTACGTATATTTGAGTATGTCAATTAAAATGACGAGCCCGCGATAGCGGGCGAGTAGTATATATGTAATTCATTGAATATTTAAAATGTTCTTCAATACAAGTCCTTCATTTTTAATTGGCGTGCGAACTAATTTTGAGTATGTGACAGACGAATATTTCAATTATACTGACCAAAATTTCATAATGAAAGCGCTGTTCCACTTCAAATAATTTGGGTGAAAATATCTCAGTGTCAAACTGATTATTAGGTTCTTTTTATTAATATTGTGCATGCCTGTCTTAAATTGTTTCTGAGCAATTGGCATACTTTTTGTTAATATACTAAATTTTTCCACTGTTATTTCAATAGCGTATTATCCCGATTGTCTCAATAAAAATGATGCACTTATTGAGCATATTGTTTCATCGGATACTTTAACATCATTCTTATGTTTAACATTAAATTATCTTTCTCGCTTTTCATTGTGTAACAGTTTGTGTAAAAAAAAATTCTAGAAGAATTCTGAATGAAATATACAATTGGCTTTACAAAATATATGCATATACAGAGTGTGCCACAAGTCTATAAAATCTTACATTCTAAAAACCACCACGAGAGTGATCGCGTTTTACAGGAAACTGTAAAAAGCTGTATGCGGACGCGAAAAAGGCGAATTCAAGCTGCAAAAGTTTGAAGCATTAGCTCACAAACATTCAACACAATAAATATTGCAATATATAATAATTGGCCCAATGATAATAGTATATAGGTAAAAAATTTATAAATTCGATTCCTTATTTGTTTATAAATACTTTCTACTCATTTTTTTCATCCATGAATTAAGTTGTAAAATTACTTCAAAATATTATAATATATTGTAAATAGAAAAAAGAAACTAAAATATATTCCTACCAGATTAAACAAGCACTTAATCATGTTGTTACTGTGTCAGGCAAATTGAAAAGTAATATCATACGTATTCAAAAAAGATTGTTTAATTATCATTGATGAAAATGAACGTCTCGCGACATCGTCAATTACAATAATTAGAAATAGAAATTCTATAAGGATGTTTTACAGTATTTTCAAATATAACAATAAGTAATCAATATTACCATAATACATATATTATATCTATATATTCCTTAAATTGTAGGTGTACAATGCAAAAGAAAATAATTATGTACAGTGTGAACAAGGCTTTACCAACATTATTAAGCATCATATATAACTGGCAGTTGTAATACAATTTACCACAAAGAAACACTGCAAATTATAAAAGTATAGGAATGGAAATCATAAAAATGCCAATTAAATAAATATTATTTGTTATAGAACAATAATTAAATAAATTATTTAAAAGTATACATTCGCGTCAACAAAACATAATTCTAATAAAGCTATCTACAAGTTTGTATAAAATAGAATGTTTTTTTTAAAATTCTAATGAATTTTCATTTAAACCAAAAAGACCTATGGAATCGACATATGTATATAGACTGAAACACTATTAACAAAAACTATCAAATCACATTTTCCAACTGATGCAAAAAAACACAGATTTCGAGATATTCTAATTTTATACCCACAAACAAAATTCAAACTATACACAAATTAGGCAAACGTGAAATAAATCATCGGCAAGTCAAGGCACAAAAGCCAATAATAGTAGAAAAATTATAAATAGAGTGAAAACTACCGTCTGTGAGGCACAGGAAAAGTATGTGAAAAATGTCAATAAAACTTTAAACGATAAAGTACATCTTATTTCATGGACAGCCGTTAAACATTTTCAATTTAAAAACTGCTATTATCACTACATCTATTATTAATCATTTCATCCGATAAGCGTTCTGAATAAAATATTGCATAGTTGTAAACTATATACAGGGGTGTATAAAAACAACTAAGCGATATTGAACATCTAAAACACAATTATATTTAGTTATTCGCTATATATCGGAATTATATGGTGTTTCAAAAACTGAAACGCAATAAAGACAAAATCCGCAATAAATTTAGAAGAATAAGGGGGAGCGGTACCTCAACTGTAAGCGGAATAAGAGGCGGCAGCGGGCCTTCAAGGCCTGCCGTATTAGCTAGTATTATATATAATTACAAAAGATAGGTATAGGACAAATACCTCAACTAACTTTGTTTTTTGAGGTATTGTCATGTGCAACTTATGCCAAATGATGCAGAATTTTCTTGGCTACAAACGCCACTAAAGTTAATGTTTTTACTTTTAAGAACAATGTGAAAATGATATTTTCCTGAAGAAATATTTTTAAAAAAAATTAATAGCTCGAAAACTATTGGCACAATTTTGAAAAAGAAAAATACAGTTGAATAGACAATTTAAAGCAGTACTAGAAAATCCAAAAATATATAGGGTGTGTCATTTAAAAAAATTAAGTTCCGTTCCTGTGAAATCGGAAGTGCATCAGAGCTTAAAGTATTTTTACAATATGTGCCACAGGCAACCATAAATTTTCCACTAATTGTTTTTTCCTTTATTTAAAACACAAAAGAACAATCGAAGAAGCGGCTACTAACGACTCACCCTGCACATATCAATATCGATGTCGTTTATAATGAATGGCACTTATCCACAGCGCGGTATTTATTACAACATAATATTGGATAGACGTTGCTTCGCTTCTTTTTGTCCAGGTATGCTGCTAGATCAACTGACACATTCTACGTACCCACAACTGATACAAATGTTCTACTGAATTCCCCTTTCTTTCATATGGGTGCTATGCTAACCGTTTGTGTTCTGACCCTTTTTGGTGAAAGTAATTTATTTTTTTTCTATATTAACTGTCAGTTTTTGTGATTTTTTCTTTACACTAACTGTAATCTAGTTTTTAATTCATTTTATTTTTGCATAATATATTAAACGTTTCTTATTATTATTTTTATTTTCGTACCGTATTGTCAATTATTGTTAATTTTTGTGTTTAACCCTGTAATAGATGTTTCTGTTGGGAAATAAAGATTATTACTACACATAGCTTCTATTAGTACACGCCATTCCTTCCAAAATATATTTTAGTAAATATGTAGCACACACTAAATAAAATGGCTGAATGTTTGTAATATCAGAAGAATTTAAGTAGACAAGCTTGTAGTAGGACTTACAATTTAAATGTTAAATCAGTCAAATGTCAATAACCCAGTAAAAAATTAAGTGTAATCGATTCATACTGCATACATTTAGCACGCGAATTTAAAGATGCTGTGCGATTAGGAACTATGGTTAGATGACGCTAGGTAGAGACTGGAATTTTTAGGTTAGCAGAGACAACAAAATCTCTTTATGTTACGGCCTTGACAGTAAGGAACGATAGATAGATCCACTTCGTCATGCATATTCTGTTTTCCTTACCTATTGATCACTAAGGTCAATTACAGATTTAAAATTGTCACACATAAGTTAAACGTGATGACGTTATTTAGACTAAAGTTAGTTTAATCGTAGCAACATGAGACTCTTTCTTATAATGATATACATTAATTCTTTTTAAATTCTGGAGGGCCCAAAGTAGATCATTAACAACACTATATTATTTTGGACCAAATATGTGAGGTTATGTGACCTTATATATAGAACCACCTTCATACAATTTATTTCTCTTTCAGTGATATGAAGACATTTCTTCACTATATTTCTACTAGCAGAGCTGATAATAAAACACTGATAATGGTATTATAAAAAAGATAGCTTTCAAAGTTCGGTAAGTATGATGCGAAATTTATGATCAATATTATAGTATTCTTTTTATATTACAGATTACAGAGAAACGTATGAATATATTAGTAATATTCCGATATAAAATCCTTGACTTCTTTATGTAAATGATATGTTATTCTTACCAACAAACGATGCGTCTGAAGGTCAGTGATTTTCTAAATACTTTCTAGCAAGGATATTCTAAACAAAACGTAATTTTAGAAACAAAGCACAACTTTTACAAGGAAATATATAAAAAAAGGAAATGAGTAGTTTCCTTGAACGCGAATCAAAACAGCGATTTTCAACCTCAAAAACAGTTTTTCTTTCTGGAAAGTTTGGTTTGTGAATGCTTAAGGAAGTTATTTAAAGGATATGGTAATATCGGAATCTTTTGGTCGATTTTTTAAAAGGTATGTATTTCAATGTTTTGCTATTAAGTTCGTTTTAGTGTTATTCGGCACGTGGGTTCAATAATTTCAACTAATATATTTAACCCGTATGGTTGCTATTTGTTCAAAATTATTTGTAATCTCAGTATTCAAACTATTGGATTATGATTGTTAAAGGATTTACACTTTTTTAATTAATTAATCGTTTAAATTCGTGTTAAAATTTAAAAATATTTGCAAAAATACGGTTGTTTTAATTTGAAGATTATTAAGTTCGTATCTACTGACTGCGAATATCGATAATATCGGCCATGGATTACAATTTTTCTGAGATTTAATTTTGTGTACGTTTGAAATCTTTATAAATTTATTTAAACTTAGTAGTTGTCGAAATATTGGCAAAATTCGATTTTTTTACTGAAGTAAACTACTACTTCCGGTCTGCCGATTTTACTCAAAATCTAATCAAATCTCAAGAGGGAGATTATACTCGTAAATACAAAGATTGGAATTGATAGCCATAGTCGTTTGACCATTATCGTGGTCACACACACATTGACACACACACACACAGAGAGAGAGAGAGAGAGAGAGAGAGAGAGAGAGAGAGAGAGAGAGAGAGAGAGAGAGAGAGAGAGAGAGAGAGAGAGAGAGAGAGAGAGAGAGAGAGAGAGAGAGAAACATTTTTTAAAAACCACTTTTTCTCTATCAGAAGACTGCAAAACGTGGACATCTGCAAAGATCTCGAGGTCAAAAATTTTTATCATCACAATGCTTCCTTATACTACGTATAAGAAAGTAAAAGAAGGTTAATAAAATTAGATGATATTTTTTAAACTACAAATTCCCACTGCTTCCTTTACTATACCTTCCATTTCAATTATATTTTAATTCACTATACTTTTTAAGAATTTTGGAAATACTTGTCAATGTTGATTTCAGTTTCTAAACATGTACTGTCTATGCTATCTTTAGTTCAAGATAATCTCTACAGACTTGACTTCAGAATTATTAATTTTGTAGGCAAGAAGTGATCGCGCATAAAAATATTCGAACTTATTTTGCAATTATGATGTTAGTTATTTAATATCTATTCAGAATATCTTCGTATTAATTTTGTAGTTGTCATAATGGAAAAACGTAGATAATAATCTGATAAAAATTGGTTTATACAATAGCTATAAATAGAGAAATTTTAAGTAGAAACCATATTCATAAGCATATTTCTATTATTCAGACGGGGTTGCACAAATTCAATGGAGTGACTTCACTTTCAATTAGTAATTAATTTTCTCAGTATCTTTATTGAAATGTGACTCCTTCATTAATTATTAATAAATTCTTATTTTCTCCTCAAGAATTGCGCAGATGCGATAATGATAATTGCTTATTTTCATGATAAAACATTTGGAGTTTGGATACCACATGTTTATGTAATTCCGCCACGAAAAGTTTTCAGTAATTTAATGATTGTATAAAGTTGATTTTTGCAATTATTTGTTATAACATTGTTAGAAAGGGTAAAAGTCGACAGAATAATTAATAGCAATGGCGAAACGTAAATAATCACAATGATTACATAATTGCCGAAAGTTCGCAATTATAGACGTACTTAAATTTGTGTTAGTTTTTGAAAATAACAGAATATACCAGGCGGAGAGGTAAAGTCTATTGGTATCTAATAATGTAGATAGCGAATAATTTAAAAAAAAAATTGTAGATAATTATAAGCTCTAGAATTTAAAGATATTTTCATTTATACAGAGTGTTCGACAACGACGAACCAACACAAACTCATGTTTTTTTTTATAGAAATGCTATGCAATTTTTTATATTTTATGATAGCCCTTGAAGAGCTGATTAAACTGACATAACTTGTATTTGTCGGTTTTTAACTGTTTCTGAGATATGGCGCCTTTTCGTTAAAAATTGTACAACATTTGAAAGGTTGCTAAAATAACGATTGATGATGAAACACCTATTACGGGCCGAATTAGTAGAGATACCTTTTCAGTACGTGAAATTGATGTTTATTTCGGCATATCTACGCATGTTCTTTAGAATTACATAACCAACGCTAAAGTTAAAAATTCTAAAAGAAATTAAACGAATGGAATATTTATATGTGATTGAAAAGTACTTAAAATTTACTAATCAAAAATATCTACTGTCTTCCACCTGTGCGCGATACTGCAAAACTTATAGGATATTATATCTGAATAAACTCGATTACGCCTTCAAAATATGAGTTGCCATGATTTGCACTACGACTATAACTAAAATTAATCGAAAAGAGTTACTTCTATTTTCCTTTTACAAATACGTGGTTTTCATTAAAATTTTAAAACTCATGAGAAGTTTGGAAGTTCATTATTGCTAATATAACAAATTTCGCAGACGCAGTGTGTCAAAAACTTAACATACGTAAACGTTAAACTTAGATTTATAGCTTCAGTTTAAAGGGAAATAAGTACATGAATTTACATTAAGTACAAAATGAATTAATTAAAATTGAAATCAATAGATATGGTCTGTTTTGGTTCAAAGTGATTTTTTGCTGGCGCAAAGATATACCATCAAAAATATCCAAATATTGGACTGATATCGATGTGTTTTTCAAAAATTGTTAACGATTTGAAGAAACTGGCAGTTTTCCGTTTTCCGAAAAAGCAGTCGCGTTACTGCTGCCGTAGAAAACTTAGATGCACAGAGATCCTTTTGTTGTGCGTTCAACAAAATTCTCATACAAGCGTGCGTTAACTTTCTAGAGTCCTTGATGTAAGCAAAAACTTTATTAAGAGAACCTTACAGAAGATTTTTTAATTTGTTATATGATATGTGATGCTTGAATAGTAACTTGTATGTTGTTCAAGCTTTTGCGAAAGTTATAGAAGTTTTCAGTAACGTACATTTAAATACTTGTATTGACGGTTTGCTTTTCAAGTGAAGTTATAAATCTAGGTAGGACTTCCTTAATTTTAAACTAATTGAAAAATTAGTCTAAGTATGACGATATAGTTATTTACGAACCAAGTGCGGGAAGACTATTTTCCAGCATGAGCGCACTTTGAAAGCACGAGCGACCGCAGGAGGTGAGCGCTTTTAATTGCGCGAATGCGCGGAAGATGTCTTCACGCAAGTGGTTTGTACAACAAATTTTAGGAAAGCATACTTTTGTTTACAAATCTGCAATGTACAAATCTTGTTGTTTTAAGGTTATGATTCGAACTGACAGACCGCATATTTATACTTAGAAAATTAAATTCTTTTCATTATGTTGACCTTTTTCTTTTCTTTTACATTATAATTTTGATAATATTACATTACCTATAATATGTATATATGTGTGTATATCTTTTAATTTGGTTGCCGCAACGAATAAATTATTATTTCTGATACAAGTTTCTGTATGACTTTTATTTATAATTTGTTTTACGCACACCTGTAGGGATTTCAATTAGTGTACATTAAAAGCAAAGAAAGACAAACCGTACTCACCCTGATAACTACACTTCAGTGTAGCATAGCCGATGTGTTTTATTTTTCAATTAAGGGGGGGTTTTACTTGATCGGCGTATGCCACAAAATGGTCAAATTCAACGCAAAAAATCGCAAAAATCAAGGCACTTGAAAAAGTTGCCGCTACGTGAACGAAATCATGAATATTTGTTCTAGCGACTGACGATTCAAAATTGCAATTATATTAAAAAATAGTTAAAATACAGCACTTTGAATTTTTTTCGTTTTATAGCGATATAAAGCTTACTCCGTTTAAAAAGTACATTTTTGAATCGTGAGTACCTAGATATTTTTATTCTGAACTCGACAATGTATTTACTTTACTTTCAAAATAACCCTGGTCTCCAAAAAATTACTTTGAAACCAATGAGAATGATCACAAAGTCCGCACTAATAAATGGCAAATAGGCAACACATAATTCAACCTCTTACTCACACTTTCGTAATGTCTAAGACCAGCTATATGGAAGGTATACCTGGTCGACTGTATTAAGCCGAACATCATATAAACAGAGAGATCTTCACCTTTTTTTATTACCTTAGGTAAACGAATGCTTCATTCAGATATCGGCTTTATTTTCTAATTATTTTAATGATATTTGGGAGAATGTATTAGAATTCTTCGTCTGGAATAAATATATGCTGCATGACATGGAAAGTGCAACACCAAGAATGGGTGCGAATTTTTTGACCAAACTTGGTAGAAACGTATAACTAGTCAAAAGCAATAATTGATTAAAATTTTGTTGCGATAGATCAAGTGGTCATGACACATCTGACACTTCATTCAGTTTTCGCTGACATTAATGTGTGGTGTATTAATTGTTTGTTTGAAATTAATTTCAACGGTTTTGTCTTATTATACCTTTGTTTAACGTGTTTAAAGAGTTTTATTATGCCTAGAGTGCGGCAACGTGGAAATTATCGCCAATTATGCGAATTCGACAGAGGTCGAATTGTTGGTTTGCGAGAAGGTGGTTTTTCATACAGGGAAATTGCAAATCGCCTTAACCGGAACCAATCCACCGTTATGCGCTGTTATCAATCATGGACTAGGGAAGGTCAGGAAAGACGCCAAAGAGGAACCGGAGGCCGAAGAAGAACTAATGAGATACAGGACCGCCGCCTTCGCTTAATGGCACTAAGAGACAGGTTTTCCAGTACCAGATCAATTGCTGACGTGTGGTTAGGTAATATTGGTCGTCCTGTAACCCTTCGAACCGTTTATCGTCGAATTAGGGGTTTCGGCTTACAATCTTATCGTCCACATCTTGTGTTACCACTTACGGCTCAACACCGACAGCAACGTTTGGAGTGGTGTAGATTGCGACTGCACTGGAACGTGGAGTGGCACAGGGTGGTATTCAGTGATGAATCTCGATTTTGTCTAGGGATGCATGATGGCCGTATGAGGGTCAGACGAAGACGTGGGGAACGTCGTGATATTCAGTTTTCCGTTGAAAGGCATGTGCATCGAGCAGTGGGTGTTATGGTATGGGGTGCTATAGCATATGGGAGTAGGTCTCAATTGGTGTTCATCCAAACCACCATGAACGCCCAGCGTTACATTGATGAGGTGGTAGAACCCCATATTCTACCATATCTTCAAACGCTCGAAGACCCACTTTTCCAGCAGGATAATGCCCCTCCCCACGTAGCGAGAATTTCTATAAATCGCTTGGAAGAGGCTCATGTCAATATCTTGCCATGGCCACCCAAATCCCCCGACCTCTCGCCAATAGAACATGTGTGGGACATTATGGGATGAAAACTTATGAATTTAGCCAATCCCCCGCAGACACTAATAGCTCTCTGGCATGAATTACAGCTTGCTTGGGACACCATACCTCAAGAGGATATCGACCACCTAGTCGAATCAATGCCACGAAGAGTGAGGGAGTGTGACACTAATAGGGGCGGTTCAACACATTATTAATAAAAATTATGTTAAATTGTGTTAGTCTTTTGTTTTTTTTCTTTGAAATTTTAATCAATTATTGCCTTTGACTAGTTATACGTTTCTACCAAGTTTCGTCAACAAATCCGCACCCCTTCTTGGTGTTGCAGTTTCCATGTCATGCAGTATATGTTGTTATTATTATGAAATTTAACTTGTTACTTAATTTCTGGCGGTGATATTTTGCTTTAGATGTTGAAGGTTTTTAATCTTAATAATATGAGCAATGTTGTAGTCAACTAAAATATTACAAAAACAATTCTGTGCTGTAACAGTAACAGTAACAGTGCCTGTTTTGTTTTTTAATAAAATGTAAATATATATATATTATAATAATCAGATGTTTTGGATTGTTGAATATTATATTCTTCCCAATCGGCATTGATGGAGTTGATTAGCAAAATTAAATTATAAAACATTTTGTCACAGGGAAGATTCGAACTAAATTTTATCACCAAATAAAGTTGTATTCATTATTTCATACATAAGTTTGAGTATACATTAAACATATTTGTAAAGAAAATACGTGCGGTTGATATATACAAGCAATTTTAATATATTTCAGATATTTGTCGGTGTTCATTTATGATTGATTACGTGATAACATTGATGTGTCTACTTTATTAGACTCTTTTTCTGTTCCTTGATATTCTTCTCGCTTTCAAAATGTATTTTATTTTTCAAGGACAAGGTTTCGGCTTTATGGAATTTCAGAAATGCAGTTTTCTTCGGCAATAAATATACATTATTATTATTAATTATGAAGTTGCACGACTTATTGTTATTTTTCACCTTACATGTTGAAGCTTTTTAATAATATGAACAATGTTTGTAGAAAACTAAAATCTGACAAAAACAACTTTATGTCATTGTAAGATACGAAATTTAGAGATTTTCCGGACTCTTCTATCTAAGATGCACTGGTTTTAGACAGCAAGTTACACAAATTTCAGATTTCTAGATGGTAAAAGCATTTATTTAAATATCTGAGTTTGTTGTGCCTTCATGTTTTTGTTTTATTTGTACTTTGTATTTTGACCACAGGACAGTTTTTAGATTTTTTTTTTGTATATGTGAATAAGTAAAAGAGCATGGGCCAAACGAGCGCATAAGCCTAATTACAGCAGTTTATCAGGAGTGACAGCAATTGTTTAATGGCCAGCGAAAAAAATGTTGTATGTAGCCGTAAAAAACAAATTTTGTTTAATTTGTGCAAAATATGGTGAATCTAAAAATCACGTATGCTACAAAAATTGGTCTTCGTCGTCAACAGCCATGGAGTCGCCAATTATTTCGGAAGGTTTTCGACATTCTGGTGAAATGCACGGTGTAATTTATGGTAGATTAATAGGGGACTGTGATAGCAGCGTTCATAGAAAACTACGTGAGATGGCTCCTTACGGTCCCCAAAAAATTATTTAAAAAATTGAGTGCCGAAATCATATATTATGTAATAAATAAAATTAGCGACTGTTTGAAAAAACCTAAATTCAATTCGGATATAGGACAATTAATAACAAAAAATTTACTTAGATTCAGAGCGGCCTTGACAAAAGTAATTGAACATTACAAAAGTTCGAACTTAACAATAACAAACCAGATTGTGAAACTGCAACGTCACATTATAAATGGATCAAGACATATTTTTGGTGAACACTCGGATTGTGCTTCTTACTTTTGTCAAGGATCTAATGAAGGTGAGATCAATATGTTTGAAAAATTTCAGAATTTTAATATGTATGATAACTTTATTAACGCTTTAAGTCGGCTCAGCCTAATAGTAGATCTTTAATAGGAAACGTAGATGCCAACATTGTAGAATCTTTTAATTCAGTCATTGCAAAATTTGTAGGAGGTAAAAAGATTGTATTATATTCAACGTAATTCTTACAGTGCACGTTGCAAAGCGGCAGCAGTTTCATTTAATTGTAAGGGCAAATATCACTCAAAGCTTCAGACCAAATATGGATGTATACGACAGTGTGTGAAAAAAACGGTATGAGAAGAAATTTTTTTTATAGGAAACAAAAAATACATTCAGGAACTACGCACGATCGCGACTATGGGCCGGAGGCAAATGCATATTTTATTGAAGATATAAATAATCATAACAATACCAGTGTCGACTGTGAAGAATATAATTTTCAATAGTGCTATTTAGAGAAAATAAATTTTTACATTTTGTAAGAAACACCGGCACTGTTTTTTTTAGCAGATTTTAGTTTTCTCTAAAACATTACTCATATTATTACAAAGCCTCAACATGTAAAGTAAATACAAATCATGGTGAGAAATAATAAGAAGTATAACTTAAATAATTGTTAATCATAAATAATAATAATTAAGTTATATATTTATTGCAGAATAAAACTTAATATCTAATTAATTTCGGCAAATATCATTAAAATAATTACAAATTACATAAATCGGGAGTCTTAATAAAACTAAATAAATACAAGCCAGGAGAATACACAGAAACAGCAAAAACAAATATCGAAGAAAATAGCCGCACCAATATTTTCATGCAATAAATGCAGGAGGCAAATATCCCAAATTTACTTGCTTTCCAGTTGACCAGGCATATCCCTTCATATTGCTAGCCGGTATCTGCATCGTGTACAAGATGCAGGCATTTTAAACTCGGTAAATATATTCAATTTATTTCAGGCAACCCGACATACGCCTTTCGGGAATTTTTCTTAAGGAAAGCCCACCCTTAACCCCAATCAACAAACACGAGTCACAGCACTACCTGGCAATTAGCATATACAACCGTATTACCTGTCAAAATTGTCCGAGCACCGAGGTCGACCGAAGCACCGCGCCGTTGGTACGTCTGGGTATAGGCAGCCCAAAACACTCACAACTGTTGATGTAAACTTATATAATGAGGGTTAAGGGAAATAAGTCTTTATTAACAGTGGACCCGGATCAATTATTCTAATTAATTACCCGGCCACGTTATAAATTGAGCCCATAATATGTATTTCATCATCAAACGTTATTTCATAGCAACTTTTCAAATGTTGTACAATTTTTAATGAAAAATCGCTATATCTCAAAAACAATTGAATAGTATAAAATGTAAAATAACAAATAATAGCATTCTATTTAAAAAAAAACATAAGTTTTTGTTGTTTCACCGTTGACAAACACTCTGTATAAATGAAAAAGAGCTTATGACTATTTACAATTTTTGTATTAAAAATTATTCGCTATCTATATTATTAGACACCAATAATGGAGTTTACCGCTACGCTGCGACACCCGGTATATATTCATAGAAGTGTATATTATTACACGTGAAGAAATTTTAATGGTATAATTAAATTGTTTTGAAAATTTGTAACATTTTTTAAGCGTTTTCGAATCAAAGCCAATACGCTTCGGTGGACCTAATTGCACACCTTGACTAAATATAACGTACTTCCGTTGTAAAAAATATATATGCACGTACACAGATACATGTTTACAGTCTTACTTTAGGCATTCTTGTACAATCTGAGGTCGAGTGTATAAAACAAGGACGAATCTTCACATCTCGGGTCTTATCGGGAAGATTAACAACTTTGACAATACATAAATTCTGTTTTGCGTAAAATGGTTAAACAACAAAGGAAAGATTAGGACAGGAATTCTTGCATATTTGACAATAATTAAATAATAAATGTATTTATTATTGGTACAGATTAAGACGGCAACGTTTCCCAACCTTTTAATATTTACGACCCCCCATGCAGTAATTTTCTATTGAAGTCATGCTGTAATTATAATAATAGAATAGTAGTTTCTATAATAATAATAATAACTTTATTTGTCCAACACTTTACAATCAAAGGACAACGGTATTATACATGTTATTTAAAGTTTCTATTTGTGTATTTTAATAGCAATTGCTATTAAAGATTATTATTATTATATTTAGAAAAATTAAAAAGACAACGTTATACTATTAGCCATTGGTGCAGAAAATGTCATCGTAGTGGAAGTTTGGAAAGCGACACATCTTGACGAGCGGAATCCGCGCAGTAAATTTGTTCTCGCGAAGTGAATTAGGAAAGTGGAAGAGGAACGAGAGGATAGTCTGAGAGTGAGAAAGTTCAGAGAGTTAAGGAGATCTGGGCAGTCCATCCATTCATCCGTTGCAGAGCTTATAAATCGCGCTGCATGGATATTGTGTCGGTGCTTCAAAGATTGGAGGCCATAAGTCTCCATTAGGGACGAGTAGTTAACACCTCGTAGAGGGTAAGTCCTGGTAATCCTGAACGAGAGACATTTCATAAATCGTCGCTGAACCTTTTCAGTGGAGAGCTGCAAGTAAATATATTGCGGAGACTACATTTGTGAAGCATACTCCATCTTACTGACTAACTAAAATATAACGTCTTCAAAACTAATGGGTTGCTAAAGAACATATACTTCATTCACTGAACGTATAGAGTAATCACGAGCTGTTCACGACTGTATCACGTGCAAAGCTCAATTTACAATAGAGTACTTATATTAACAATAAAGTTTTATAAAATCCTTTGATTACATGTTTAAATTTTCGAAAACAACAATTTATTAGTTTATATAAAATACTGAACCGATTTAAATTTACAAAAAATGCATGTTTTGTCTTTTTAGATAACTAAAATACGTAAATCTCAAACATAACCTATATCAACAAAACATTCGTAAATTGCTTAAAATGCATCACTTAATAAGTATTAATATTAATTGACTTAACAAAAAAAAATACACAAATGCGCATTTTGTAAACAATTTAAGATAAATTTAGTATGCATTTGTCAAATTCATTATCTTTATTGAATTTTATTGAATTTGACTTTATTCACATGTGTATATAATATAAATTATAAGTTTAAATAGGGCATAGGTAGTTACTTTATTGTGAATTTATAAGGAATTTTATACGTGTATAAATAGAATACATACATAGTAAACCTATATAATAAAATGCACACAGAATATACTTTATTTTTAAAAAATATATAGAAGAAAGAGCGAAAGAAACTATGAATGTAAACATATATTTTAAATTTGTCTATGTTGATAATTAAAATTATTCCTGAATGTCACTGTCACATTCACTACTTTCAGAACTTTCCAAATTAATTATGAAACTCTCTTGTAAATTTTCAACAATTACGTCTAACTCCCACATATTCTTCTCTACTTTTTTAACATGTTTGACGGCATCAACCAGTTCTCTTTTGTAACATTGTTCAATGATGTGTGTAACAGCTCTTTGACTTCCTTTAATTTAAATGTAGTGTTTTTCCTTGCAATTTCTCCTTTAACTTGGGGCCTATATTAATTCGATCGGGTTCAATTCGCAATGATATGGTGGTAGTCTTAATACTGTTCTATTGTAAGTTTTTGCAAGTTCATCAATCGCATATTTATTGAAATGTTCTTTGTGCACCTTAACTAAGTGTGTCATCTTTAACCATATCTTTTTGAAAGGATATTTTTTTTCTTGCAACCAAGACTGAATATCACCTTTCCGTGTGGCTGTAGTTGGCACTTTTTCAATTTTTCTACTGTGATTGGAAGCATTATCTAATACCAAAACACATTTTTCTTGCAACGTTGTCAATACCTTTTCAAACCACTCCTCAAAGATATTTGCATTCATTTTTTCGTGATAATCATTGGTCCTTTTTGACTCGAACAACAATAAGCCGTTTTCTACAAATCCATCTTCTGAAACAATATGGAGAAGAATTAATCGTCTTCCCTTTCCAGTTGGATTTTTAAGACCCGTCGAGAGCCCTTGTAATATTGCTTGCCTTGGACTTGTTACCGTTTCATCTACCCATATTTTTTGCACATTGCCTTCATTGACCCATGTTTCATCTAGGTAGTAAATTTTTCTATTTTATTCCTTTAATTCTTTTATTTGACGAAGGTAGCGCCGTCTCCATGTAACATTTCACATTTTTCCTTTAAAAAACTATTAGGAGCTCTTTTTTGAAAGAGAAATTTCTACAAATCCATCTTCTGAACCAATATGAAGAAGAATTAATCGTCTTCCCTTTCCAGTTGGATTTTTAAGACCCGTCGAGAGCCCTTGTAATATTGCTTGCCTTGGACTTGTTACCGTTTCATCTACCCATATTTTTTGCACATTGCCTTCATTGACCCATGTTTCATCTAGGTAGTAAATTTTTCTATTTTATTCCTTTAATTCTTTTATTTGACGAAGGTAGCGCCGTCTCCATGTAACATTTCACATTTTTCCTTTAAAAAACTATTAGGAGATCTTTTTTGAAAGAGAAATTCATTTCTTTCAACAACTTCCACACTGTTGTACGTTTGAGGTTTGGCAAGTCTTATCTTCATTTACTTTAAATAAAATCATGTCCACTGTCGGCACCTCATTTTTATAGAAAAATGAGTGTACTATACGTCTAATAATATTGCGCATATCATCATCAATATTATCCAGGACAGATCGTGCTCTTGTGTACGTCTTTGGAGGTTTTACATCTTGTGTATTGTGTTCTCGCAAAATATTAAAAACACCTGCAGCTTCGGCTGTAAAGTCAACAATTCGTGTCTGAGAATCAGCTGGGCATTCTTGTTGACGTTTGGTAAGTATATTCAGTACAGTCTATTTTTCTAGTACTGTAAAATGTCTCTTTACTCGTTTCTTCAGTTCTGGCTGCATTTTGCACAGTACTGTATAAAGAGGTACAAACAGTAACTTAAATTCAACACTTCTGGAAAGCTGAAATATAATTTTTCTATAAACAATTTGCTTTGTTTACGATTTATAGATCTTGCCTACAATAAATCTTCAATCATTAATAGAGTCTTTAAAAAGACTGAGAATAATAATAATAACAACTTAAATAAATACAAACAGCGCAAACACAAGGAACAATACAAAATACTATATAGCAAAAGCAAAAAGTATTTCAAAATAACAAGCAATGTCATCCCTACTAGGAAAATCACTATATGCTCACTTGTTCTGCATTAGTAAATACGTATTTTCATCCTTCTCTAAAATTGTGATTTTGCTGCGTAGGTATAGTCCCAATCATGTGACAAAATCACAGAAAGCAGATGATTTATATCATATGTTTTAGGATTTGTATGTAGCTCTCAGAGCCAATAGAAAGGCAGTATTCAAAATCATGCGTTGATCACGCGTTTTTGCTACTCTATACGTTCAGTGAACAGAGTATAGAGACAAACGCATAATAAAAGCCAAAGATCTTGAGGCCGATGCACAAACATGATTTATATGAAAACGAAAATAAATACTGTAAACACATGGATGTTAAAACTAACATGAAGCCGTAAATAAATACTGTGACTTACATATACACATTTATACGTAAAACGTATATGCATATATGCATGTGTTCGAGATACACACATACATATATTATGTATATGTGCATCTAGAGATATCAGATTAGTAGTTGTTGATCGACCGCGCATGAAACCGTCTTGATGCGGATAAATCAATGACTTAGTATTAAAGTATATCACAGAATAAATTTCGCTTTCAAATACTATTTGAAGAGTTTGGATACTAACTGAGGCCACACTACGATCTTAACTACAAGCCTTAAAAATGACCACGCAAGAATAAATTTATTTCTTAATAATATGTTTCTTGGCCGTTTATAATAAAAATATAAATAGTTATTGGTATTAGCGGCCTTTCATTAATTGTCAATAGTTAAAAAAACATAATAATAAAAAACATAATTAGACGTTTCTACAAGTTTATTACTGTCTTCTTCAGTATACAAACTCACGTCCACAGTCAAGAATTCTTCCGATTTATTAAGTTTGTTCTCAATTGATAGCAAGTTCTAGTGAATTCAATAAAATGTTTCGAAGGTTTATCGTGAATTTCATTAATAGTATCAGCCAGGATTTAGAATAAATACCGTTTCCAGCGATATATAAGATGAATTCCGTCTTTCGCATAGTCGTTGGTTGATATTAAGTTATTAACACAAAATATATTAACATATTCATAATGACTACTATACATGTCATAAATTCTCTAATTAATATGTCCGATTACACCATTTATTCTTACATCTAAACAGAATTGTGCTGATAATTAAATTTGTATACGTATATATTTTCATAATCGATTTTATACGTAAGGATTATATCATTTATGTTATTGTTGCTGTTAATATTTATTGAGTTATATTAAAAATTGATCTGTAGTTCTTACATAATGACAATCCTCCCTTTTACTTTCTTATACGTAGTATAAGGAAGTACAGTGTTGACGAAAATTTTTTTTGAAGTCCCCTGATACCAAACTAAACCCCGGACAAGGTCCGATATTTAAACCCCATGTAAAATGATTGGCAAAACCAAACACACACACATTCAAATTTAATACCAAAATTTATTACAACTATAGTTAAGAAAACACACACAATCAGGTCGTAGTGCAAGGAACAATATAGAAATAACAATGCACGTAAATGATATAAACCCAGTAATTGTGAAATGGTTCTGTCAAATTTAACCAAATACAGATAACTGTGTCTATCTAAGTTTATAGACGGTGCACTGCACCGACGAAATACAGGTTATTAACAGTAAAATAGTTTGAAATACCTGCTTCTACGCACACAAAATACGAGCAACAAGGCTGACATACAGTTCTCCAGTTCACGAGTTCCAGAAGTTTTCCCCGATAATTACTGCTTCAAGCACGATCGGAAGCTGATTTCTGAGGGCTTCGACAATCAGATTACAGAAGGAGCATCCACAAAAATCTTCACAAGCCAAAATGGGGCTCTCCAAATACAAAATGGCCGTTGATAACGGTCCTAAGTACCGTACGTAAATTGCAAACTAAATTGTGCGGAAAAAGGAAAATAATCGCCATTAGAATTAATGAAACAATCCGATAAATGTACTTACGGTAGGGAAAAGGGTTTCCAACCAGAAAGAAAATTTACATTTAAGCTTGGCAAATTCTTCAATAATTCCACTTTTCGTGGTTTAACTAACGATAGTACCACGCGATCATTTAAATTCTAAATTATAGCAGGCGGGATTTTTTTTATTAGGTTGTCCAGAATGTCAATTATTGATTAACATTTAGAAACGTCACTTTGACAATTCAAATTGTAAATTAGTACTTATATACCAACTTAATTTAAATTTCACACCCTGCTCTAATTTAGAATTTAAATGATCGCGTGGTACTACCAAATATGATTAATTTGCAAAGGGCTGGCTGTGAAACAAAAAACCTCTACATTTGCTACGTCAGGTGTTGTTTCAATAAAAGTTGGATTCGGAAAGAGAAAGAATTGTTAATGTTCCAGAACAAGTTGACATAAAGAAAAAAACACCAAGAACGCCCTCTATACCAGAGAAACATCTGTGGAACAATGACCAAAACGACTGTTTTGGCTTAATTAAATATAATCTCAAGAGGAATAATTATAATATAAATTATAAATCTCCAACAACGCTTAAAATAAACAACGGGGAAATAAATTAAAGATTTTCCATAAAAATTAAAATATAAATAGATACGCGCCAACTAAGCTGTTAGACAGGAACTACAGCGCTGGTAAGAATACAGCACTCTTGCAAGTTCGAACGTTCGTCACTTACCTATCTACCTATAGATGTCGGTAATATACTTAAATCTAGATTTTTCGGTCAATAATAAAGTCAATAACTATATTCCTAATATATACATACAGACTACCTCGAAATAATAGGTAGAAGAAACTATGCGTTAGCAACGTAAATTAAATTTAAACAGACGTCACCTTGTTTTTGTTCACCAATCACCATTCGAGGTACAAACTTGGCAGTTACCCTTTTCATCCTTAAGTCTTTCATTTAAATTACCTGAACTGAACACTAAGTCACTCCAAACAGCTTCTCAAATTTTTCAGTGGTCCGTAGTCAATCTTCAAGGATGCTTCCGCGAATTTTCTAACAACTGCTAACTTAGATACTTTATCAGTGACATTAATTTGGATTTGAAATTACTCCACCAAGCAGCCGTGTATCTTACAAATTAACTCTCAGAAGCCAGTTGTTATGATATTTGGTTGCAAGTCGGAACATGTACTCAGATCTATTGAATTATCAATTAAAAATGCGATTACACATGAAGTTGACTAGGCATACAATTTGGTACTGCATTGCATTTTAAGCTGAATGTTGCGAGGTACATTCATCGCTGAGAATCGTATACTCACATAGGTTGTTTTTGGGTTTGGACACTAAGTCTATGCTATCTAATTCTTTGGTACTTCTCATTTTCAATACTGTCCGTTCATAATAAAACATTGTTTTTGGACTACAAGGTTATAAAACGCATCCAGTTTGTACAGAATTCATGTTTTGGAATTCGTAAATATGACAGAATTTCTTATGTGGTATAAGATGGTTGACTTTTATCACAAAATTATGTATTACAAATGTCCTCCGCCTTTGCTTAAATAAAATCCGGTATAGACCTGATGTTGACAATGTCAGTGCCTGCTCTAGGGGCTTGATGCTGCCATCTTCATCTATACCCTCTATCGAACGATGAATTCACTGGCTGAGGAACAGAAGCGGGCGCATCCTATAGCATACAAAATGGGAGTCGAGTTGTTGCTTCCGGCTGACAGTAGTCTGGAGTGTGCACAGAGGGAGTTATTTATATTGATGTTTCTTACTAGTTTCTTTGCTTAATGTTATACTTAATACTTATTGCAATACTTATTGTACGTTAGGATAAATAGTTTGTAGTGATATTTATTTGATTGTATTGCTATATTGAAGATCAAGTTTATTGTGAAATTTTCAAGTATTACTTTTCTACTGTCTTTATATAAACATTGTAATTGTCTAATGCTTATGTATAAAAATAAAATATTATTATTATTTTCATCGATTCGGGCCGTGAAGGACAACCATGCCGAGGTTTGTTATCAATTGACATATTATCCCCTTTGACGCGGCAAAGTCACTTAAACACTTGAGTTTTCTTAAAACATTTGAGTTTTCTTAATACCATCATCCTTTTAGGCCGTTTTTAACATTCCAAAAGTTTATGTGGCAGTTTTTTCAAGCAAGAAGTAAAAACGACAAGCACACAAAGAATTGTCACTAAAACATTCACTCACATCAAACGGAACCTTCTTTAGCGACGATTCTTGGCTTATTGACTTGTGATAGCTTTATACGCTCCTAGCGGTAGAATGAGGTACTACAAAAACTCCGCCCACCACAACATCAGTTCGGTTTCTTCTGGGTACCCCTTTAAGGCATACGGCAAAAAACACATGAATTGCTAATATTTTTATTTGTTTGATGGTGTCTAGGTAAGAGAATAACAAACTGAAAAATAAAATTTAAGTGTTAATATATGGAGTTATTGCTATAAAATATTTTTTAAAATTCAGACTGGAAGTAACACTGTTACTCTTTTTTTTTTTGCAAATATCTCGAAAAGTATGCTTTCTCGCAAATTATATTATCTAAATTAATTTGTGAAGACAAAAGCGTGTTAAAATCAATTTTGAGCAAACTTTAAACAAAAATGCTTCGAAAATTCGGACCGCTGATACATATATGATGGGACGTTCTTATATTCCCGGACTAGACATTCTTCAATTTTAGTATATTTTTTTCTACTACCATATTTTAATTGTATTATTAGATATGCCGAACCTGTACTTTAATGATGTCCATTAAGATACAGATTTTCATTAAAATACAAGTTTATGTCCAATAGGAATGTGACATTCCAATATTCGATGAATATTCAATATGGCGACTGCATATCTGACAGATATAAAAATTAATTAAATGTGACAGTTCTCTGCAATTTACTAGTAAGTAGTTAAAATTTGTGCTTTTTTGAACATATAAACGGTAAAAATGAGAGATAATGACAGTGAAATGTAAAATTTGACTCCACCAGAAATGATGGAACAAGCCTTAGTAGCCACGAACAATTTATTACCACCTAAATTTGCAAAGATGTACGGAAAATTTTACGCTCAATTTATGAAATGGAATGTTCAAAAAATAATGTTTTATTATGGGATCCTAGAAAAAAATAGTGTATGCAACTCGCATTTAATAGCTATTAAGACACTCGTATTCATTACAATACGAGCCGAAGGCTTTCTTACTCGTGTCTTAATAGCTATCATTAAAGGCTCATTGCATAATATACTATTTCACTATAGTGTTTTATTATCATACTTGCCTTGGTAACGACTGACAATTTACAAAATAATTGCCGCAGTATTAGTTTTAATATCTGTCAGTATGTGTTGTCACGTATCAAAATGCATACACTTGAATATCGAGCTGTTATAAATTCTTGACAAAACAAGGAAAGTCTCCAAAAATTATTCGTGAAGATGTGTTGGCTGTGTACGGCGATAATTGTCCTTCAAATTTGTTTATTTTCGAATGGTCAAAATTGTTTAAACATGGCCGAGGATCACTTGATGAAGATGTTATTGAAAACACCAAGAGTTTGGTATTATTATAAAATGCAAGATTAAAGAAGTGACAATTAGCAGCTTCATTAGGAGTTTCAGAAAGCACGGTTTTCGGAATTCTTCACGAATACCTTGGAATGACAAAAATTAGTGCCAGATGGGTTCTGCGAATGCTTTCGCCATTCTAACTGCGTATGCGGATGGAGACGTGTGAACAATTTTTGGCGCTTTCGGGAGACGAACCAGGTTTAATTATCAATCGACTTGTCACCGTAGATGAGACTTGGATCCATCATTTTGACCCTGAGTCAAAACAAGAATCAATGTACTGGCATGTTAAGGGTTCTAGCCCACCCAAGAAGTTTAAAGTCACCCCTTCTGTAGGAAAAATAATAGCAACGATTTTTTGATATTATCTAGGAATACTAATGATTGATTAGGCATGTTAAGGATTCTAGCCCTCCGAAGAAGTTTAAAGTCACCCCTTCTGTAGGAAAAATAATAGCAACGATTTTTTGATATTATCTAGGAATACTAATGATTGATTAGGCATGTTAAGGATTCTAGCCCTCCCAAGAAGTTTAAAGTCACCCCTTCTGTAGGAAAAACAATAGCAACGATTTTTTGGGATTATCTAGGTATACTAATGATTGATTAGGCGTGTTAAGGATTCTAGCCCCCCGAAGAAGTTTAAAGTCACCCCTTCTGTAGGAAAAATAATAGCAACGATTTTTTGGGATTATCTAGGAATACTAATGATTGATTATCTACCTAAGTGTAGTACGGTAACAGGAGATTATTACGCAACATTAATACATCGAATAAGAGATTCTATTAAAGCGCAAAGGCGCAGAAAACTGACGCAATTTGTTCTGTTGCTTTACGATAATACCCCATTCCACAAATCAAGACTTACAAAAGCTGCCGTTGCCGAACGTGGCTTCACAGAAATAGGTCATCCAGATCTCGCCCTGAGCGACTATGTTTTGGTTCCTAATCTCAAAAGAACTCTAAGCTGAAGAAAATTTATGGACGAAGACGAACTTAGCGGATATTGAAAGACATTTTGCAGACAAACAAAAGGAACTTTTTCATAATGAATTAGAGATGTTATGTCCACTATATTACTCTACACAGCTGCTTATCTTATGTTAACTTTTGCAAGCAACGGGCAAAAGTTTATGTTTCGATTATCTTGCAAACGTTTTGCGTGTGTTATATAAACTTCAAGAAAGTCGGCACAGAAAGAAATTGCTTTACGAAGAGTTCATGGATGCAGTGTTAATTTCAATAGGTATTTTCCAATTGATCTGTCGCGATAAGAACTACACGAGAAAAAAACAACAATTACAATTTTATTGTTTCACCGTAGAGATATGCGAACAGCACATGGTCACACACAATGTTTATGTAGAAATAATATAGCTGCAACAGCAATATACCGGCGTAACGCAGTTGGCCTTTTTCATTGTCATCGCCGTTGATTGAATGCAAACTGTCGCGAGATAGGAGATCGAGATTCGGTGGAAGGAGTTTTCTGCATTTTATCCTGAGTAGTCTGCGGTTTGTTTTGTTCTGAACCAATCTCGAAATATTTGGCCGGTGGTGTTTTGTCATCGCGCTTTACTATATACGAATGACACTCTGATTGACAACAATATAATATACGGCGTGATATATATATATATTCGTTACGCATACAATGCGCATATAAATGGAACATCGTCTTGATATATCGGCTTATTCCAATGTTAATTTTTACCCGCGAAATGTGTTATACATATACAAACTAACAATAATAGTTTATCAACGATACGTTTTCTTTTCGACAGAGGCTTTTTCTTAATTTTTGATTTATCTCCATGTTTATATATAATATTGTTTTCTCAAATTAAGTTTGTGCTATTTATTTCCTATACGACCAAAAGTGCCTATCTGTGATATATTAAGTGAGTACAATTTATTTTAATTTAATTCAAATTTTAAAAATGTAAATTTTTGTGTTAGTTATAGATATTAAATAAACATATTTGTTTGATTATAATCTAGAATAATCGCGTCCTTTTTTGCATTATTTTTCAAATCAAATGAATTTATAATTTATATATTTTTTTATAATAATATTTTATTCATAATTATTTAACTTGTTCAGAATTCGTGCTTATATATACCACACTGTAAGGCTATTTACATAAACTATCTATCGCTTAATAGAATAAAATGCTCTATTTATTATTAGTATTTTAGTATTTATTGTAATAATGAGACGCATTATTCATAATATAAATTGTTTGCATTTTAGTTTCTGCAATAGATTTTACATAAAAATTATATAATTTAATTGTTATATGAAAAAATAACGTTGGTATGTTACATGTGAATTAAAGGAAAGTACCTAGTACTTGAATTCCTGATGTTTACATTCACCAATAGATTTGTGACGCATCACCTTCGAAACTCTAATTATAATTAATTTCACTCCAATGCCTTTTTCGTGATATTTTTGTGTATGATACGTCTAGTATGTTTGATTTTTAAGATCTATTTTATTTATTTTACAGTATATAAGTTTTTTAAAATGTTCTTTAGGTATAGGTATTTTGTAATTAAGACATGTCAATGTATCAAAACATTGTTAAAAATAAACAAACATACTATGGCAATAATAATATAACAATCAAGGGCAATTAAACTTAGAGCACACAATTTATAGCAAGGTACTCAGTTATATATATTTTTCTAATTATTAAAATCTTTATATATATATTTTCTTTTACAAATTCTACAAAAAATAAATTTATAGGTTTATATATAAATACAATCTAGAGGTAAAGCCTTAATTATATTTGAATTATATTTGTATAATCGAGAATAATGTATTGATATAATTAAATAATCATTATAAATATCCAGTGGAATGTATAAACGTTGAATCTGGTGTACTGCAATGCACAATTTTAGGTCCTCTTTCTTTGGTTAACAATAAGAAAATATTGTACAGATTATGATGTTATATCTAATAAATTCAACGATATAACTATAGCGAAAGCGTAAAAATCAAATTCAATGGGTTTTGGAAATAAATGTCTTCTGCGTAAACCAGTAGTTTACTTCAGTGAAAAAATCGAATTAATCAAATCTGTTTATAAGTTAAGACAAATTTCTAAAGAATACAAGCACATTCAAAAATATATTTCAATAGAATTTTGCAAAATTTTTTTCTTTAAAAATTCCTACCGGAAGTAGGTATTTTACTTTTATTGAAAATAGTCTTTTGCAAATATTTTGAATTCAAGCTTTCTAGACAAATATGTTGAAAGTATGAAAGTATTTAGTATCTAATTTTGAACAATTTTTGTGAATAATTTTTTTTTTAAAATTCAGACCGGAAGTAACTGATACAGAATATTTTTTTTACCTCTCAAATTACTCATTCTATACAGATTTATATGGAGCTGGATCTGTAAAAAAAAATTATATAAAAAAATACAAAATTTGGACCGGAATATTTCTACTCTTATCAAATAGCAGTTTGTTTTGCAAATATCTCGCATATCATGCATTCGACTCAAATTTCCTACAAGGGAAAATGTATTTAGAGTTGGATTTGGAACAATTTTTATATAAAAAAAATGGGTGTGCTTAAGACCACACGGCAGAAGTGAAAACTTCATCAAGGCGACAGACCAGCAGAGACTTTACCCGAACGAGCGTTACATAGCCGAGCGTGACGGCTCAGTCTCGTTAAGTGCCCACAATCAACGCGCCCATAGAAGTTTTCACTTCAAAAATAAAAATTCTATGAAGTAGAACATATCGAAGAGCTGTTTCTTAACAAATATCTTGCAAATTATGCATTCTATATAGATTTGTTGCAAGTGCAGAAGTATTTGGAATAATTTTGCTTTGAAATATTCGAAACGCACATACATGTAAGAAAGTCGTGTGGTGTGCGCACGTCACTTTTTAATATAATTTAATTTTCAAAGTATTACCTGAATGCTATCTAGGGTGCAAATATTAAATAAAAATATTTGTTTGATTATAATTTCTTCTAATGGTTTAAAAGTACCTGCCGCTTTAATTCTGTTAATTTTAAAGTTAAATAAATTTATAAAGTTTGCGATTCAAAATCATTTTATTTATTAGTAGTAGTACCAACAGGCGTTGCCCGTGACATGATTATTATTATGTTTATTTTTGGACAACACAAAATAATGAAGAACATCAAATAAAAAATTTCTGGATAAAATTTTAAAATTCGGGCTGTCAGGTGTATTGAGTCACTATTACAAAGACCTGTGGGCCAAATTTCACGGCTGTAAGTTTGATAGATTCGGTTGGACATTGCACACACGCACACAAACACATTCTTTTATAAGTATAGATTGATTTTATTCATAATAAAATTCTTTAAATTATTTAGAACTTGTGTGCTTGTACGTACCATACATTACTATAAAACATAAAACGATTAGTAAGACAAAATACATTTGTTTATGTATAATATTTTTGATGCAATTAATAATATAAATAATTTTTAATACAATATTGGGAATATTTAAAATATTAATATAATAATAAAGTAAATATGATATATTAACTAGTTACATTTAAAAGAAATCCTAACTTTCTATGGCCCATAATATAAGATTGTAATTTTCACAATTTATTTAATTTAAAATCTATATAATTTAAAAGTTACGTTGAACATATAGTGGTGATGTTGACGTGGATTAAAGTATTTCTCGGTTATGTCAGGAAAGTATTATCTGAATTCCGTATGTTTAAATTCGCCAATAAATTGCAATCATAATCTTCAATTTCAATTTCATTTCCCTTCAATACCCGTTTCTTTACATTTTTATTCAGTGGGTAAAATGATGTGGTTTCCTATAGGTAAAAATATTTTAAGTTTTAGAAGAAAAACTTATTCTTTATAAAAAGATTTGATTGTATTAAAACCCCTTTTGGTAATTAAATTAAAACAGTAATCATTTAAAATAATATAAATAATATTTTACATTACTCATGTATTAGTCATTAATAGGGCGCGGACATGACCGATTTAAACTACGACGAAGTTACAACGGAGCAAAGAAATAATGTAAACAACACACGCTTACTGAATAGCACTAATTCATATAGTGAACTGCAACATCTGCTTACGCCCGAGAAGTGCCCGAGAATGAGAGCAAAATCTGCCCATAAAGTATGGAATTTATGAGTTAAATCCTTTTTTCATCGGCGTAGATAGGAGCGTGAGGGGTTTTTAAAATTTATTATATTTACCTTATATTTCGCAAGAGAAATAACATTTTCATTCATACTTAGTTATTTTCGTTTTTTTATTGTTTTGACTGTTAATTACGTACTTCGTAATTTTTGTAATAGTCTGTTTAATACCGGTTTATTGAATCCACTTCTCCCAATTATCTAGACGTAAGTGTGCACTAGATTTCGTTCAGTTTCTATAACATACGCGTACATTTTTAGTTATCAATTATTTAGATCTAGAACGTTGTTTATGTTACTTTTTCTGATATGAAAATGAATTGTCAGTGATTCCGAAATTTATTACAAAGTCTGTAAAATATCGTTACAGAATGCCATAATATCGCACGTTCGTCACTTAGCTTTGCTAAAACATACACAGAAATAGTTTTTATGCAGAGAATTTCGATAGTTTACAAAATTTCGTTACATGTTTAAATGACGATGCTCGAAGTATTTCTGAGTGCAAGGAACTAACACAAATCCAAATTTAAAAAATCAGTTGTTAGTCCTTCAGGAACACTTTTCACACTGTATACGCCCATATATCAAACTTTTCTTGTTCAGTAAACAATCATACTATGGCAGTGACAATATACCAACCAAAGACATCTAAACTTGTATAAATTAAACACTAAATAAAATTATTTATATCCACATCTTCATTATTTTTTTTTCAAATACTACATAGATTAATATGAACAAATACGTGAATTCCCTAAATAGTACTTCATCATGTCATTCAAATATAAAACATAAAATAAAGTTTTATCAAAAATTTCCGTCGCGCAATTAAAGAAGTACATTGTCGTATGGACGGCATTCAATTGTAAATTAGTTGTTTTAATAATTGATGTACTTACAACGGCAATTCCATTCGGAAATGGTCGATTTAAAAATAAATAGATCTTCATACGTCTTAGGTAAAATGGAAGTGAGTGCATATCCTGCGATCTAGTGTAGCAAATAGGCAGGATAATATGAAATAAATTTATAATGGTAATAGAAAGTGTCCATCTCTATTAACACAATCGTTGAAGATGTCTTTTAATTTTGACCTTGATATGTGCGACTAAAATAATTTTCATTTTATGATATCATATTATCGATAGCGTGAATTCAACACCAAAAAATACGGACAACAGAGTATACTAATATTATATGGTAATAATATACTTTCGCAATATTTTATTCCTTGCGAAAGCTTGACGGACATAAGAAGCAATACTTCTTTTACACTATTACTGTTTTCCCGATTATTCGCTGATTCTATCCTTGAGTGACTAGGGAAACATAATAATAATAATAATATTTATTGCCCAACAACAAGCATTTAGAGGACAAAATTATTTATAAGAGTGCAGTAGAACAGCAAATATAATTAATACATAAGTTCTTAAATACCTACTAAAAAAAATATATATATATATATATATACACATACAGGTGTTCCATGACCGATTACATAAAGAAGTACAGGAATCAAAAAAGAAAGCATTTGCGGAATATATTTATCACTCGAATAGTAATTGTAAAGCAACATGAAACTTAGAAAATTTATTTGGGGGAACAAAAGAAAAACAAATTGTTTTGATTTGGCGAAGTTTGAGGGTAGTAAATAACTACTTAGTAAATGTTTGAAAAAATACGTGAATAAACTAGAAGTGAAAAATGTAATTATGGATCTGAAAACTTCTGGGGTAGTAGGAAATGACGGGATATCCACTTCACTACTAACGGCATGCTGATACAGCTTGGCAAAGGCTCTTTTAAATTTAATAAGGATGTCGTTTCTGTTGGGTAGGTTTCTCAGTGATTTGAAGTACACTAGTATAAATCTACATATGAGGCGAAAATAGAAGTTCTCGAGGAATCGTCCAATTGCACTGATATCTACTAGACTTCGCCGCAAAATTAAGGGACAATGATTTTTTTTTAAAAAACCTTTTTTTGGCAAAATGGATGAGGAATTTTATTTACCAATTATTCTTTTGGTTTTTTTTGTACAAATCTGCTTTTTAAAGTGTATATTTTTTCTAAAAAACATGAATTTATTGAAATTATTATGCTGTTGTCAATTTTGATTATTTTATCTATTAAAAAAAATATTTAAACGTCATTAAATATACACGTCAATCACAGCATGACGGTAACAGGGAACATCGTCATTCATCGGAAGTTGAAGTTGTAAAATTACTAACCCTAATCGAAGAAGGGTATCCTCAACAAGAAGTTGGCCGAAGACTGGGTGTTACACAATCTGTCATTAGGAGAGGTTGGCGACGATACCAAGAGATTGATAGCTACAGTAGACGGCTAGGTCAAGGTAGAAAACGCAAGACAACGATCGCAGAATACCGATTATTGATGATTAATGCTAAACGAAGACGATTTTGTAGTGCTAAAGCATTAAGAAATGACCTTCAGAATGCAACTGGTGTCGCACTAAGCGCAGATACCATTCGGAGAAGGTTGGCTGATGCTGATCTAAAACCGTACCGACCTGCTACTGAGCCAGTGTTAACGGCTGCCCACCGAAGAACTCGATTAGTATTTGCTCAAACGCACTCCCATTGGGAAATTGAAAACTGGAGACTCGTTTTGTTTACGGATGAGTCCAGGTTATGTCTTTCAACTAATGACCGTCGTTATAGAGTGTGGAGAAGACAAGGTGAACGATTTGCACAGTGTGCCATACGAGAAGAGGAAATGTTTGGTGGCGGATCAGTTATGGTGTGGGGTGGCATAACTCTTGAAGACCGTACAAACATTTATGTCACAAATAGGGGAACAATGAATGCCACTAGATATCGGAATGAAGTGATAGTTCCTATTGTTGAACCATTTGGTTCTCTACATGGGCCAGAATTTGTATTCTTGCATGATAATGCTCGACCACACATTGCCAACATCGTAAGGCAAGAGCTGATTGCCGACAATATCAATGTTTTAGAGTGACCAGTGCGAAGCCCAGATCTTAACCCCATTGACCATCTCTGGGACAATTTCAGGAGACAGACTAAAGCTCTGGAACATCCTCCTAGGATATTACAAGAACTGTCAATAAGATTGCAAGAAATTTGGGCAGCAATTCGTCAAGAAGAGATTGCTACACTAATTCGAAGTATGCCAGAAAGAATGAGGGCTTGCATAAGAGCGAGGGGTGGTCACATCCGTTACTAACTTTTATTGTTGATTTTTTAAAGTTTATTCATTTGCTCGTCAATGTGATGGTTCCTTGTTTATTGTATATTGTTGAAATTAGTTTACGAATTATTGAAATAAATAATCAAAAAGTTGATTAAACCTTCTTTTCTTTGTACACCCGTCCAGTTTAAAATGCAGTACATGGGGATATTGGAAACCGTTGGAGATACAACGTCGGTTAAATGGGAGAAAAGTTACGTATTCATTTGTCCATGAATAATTCAACATCAGATTTTGAAATTTTTGTTTCATTGGGCAGATACAGGGTGAAAAAGAAAAAAATGCATTTTTGAAAATCTTCCATATTTTGTTTCTTAGAAGAAATAAATTTACATAAGTTGTAAGCTAGGGATAACAAGTTATGAGGATTTTAAAAATGATTAAAAAAAATCTAGGTCTACTAGATTTTGCGTGATAATAATCAAGTTTTGTTTTTCTTATGGCAGCCATATTGGATTTTGACATTTTTAATATCTTCAAAAAAAATGCTATTCAATGATGTATAACATGTTTATGTTCAAGATAGTAAAAACATGAAAAATAGAGAAAGTAAGATTTTAACATAGTAGGCCGTGATAATAAATGTGACATTTGTATTAAACAACTCTAAAAGCTGTGAAGTTTATTCGGAACTGTCAGTAATCTTATTGTTAATCTCATTGTATTGTTATAAGTATCTGTACTGTGCAAACCTAAGATGGATCGTTTTACAAATACATAGTGACAAATATCAAATGCTGGAGTGTTTTATTTTGTGTGAACGAAATGATGAATTGGCTGCCGAAATGTATTTCGATAGATACCCTGAAAGGCGGCAGCCAGAAAAAAGCATTTTTCGCCGATTGCGTGATAATTTGATAATGCATGGAAGTTTTGTCAAACCTAAAAAAAGGCAAGACAATGAAAATAATGAAAATATTGTTCTTCAAGCAGTAGTTGAAAATCCCCGTACGTCTTTACGGGTAATTGAAAATACACTTGGCGTCGCTAGGTCAACAGCTGGTACCATTTTAAAGCGTGCCAAATTCAAACCTTATCGTGAAAGAGCCAGTCAAGGGCTTCAAAATGGTGACGAAATACGGAGAGCACAATTCTGTCATTGGTTCATCGAAAAACATAATGAAAATAGGTTTTTTTTTGCGAAAATTTTATGGTCTGATGAGAGTCGATTTACTAACTCTGGAATGTTTAATCGTAAAAATACTATCATTTGGTCCGATGAAAATCCACACCTAGTTCGTGGCATTAGACAGCAAGTCAGATGGGGATTTAATGTCTGGATCGGCGTTATTGATACGCATGTTATCGGTCCATTCTTTTTCAATGAGAATTTAAATTCTGAAAGGTATCTAGAACTTTTGCGCACACATGTTGCTGAACGAATTGAAGAACTTCTACTTGCCACGTTGCAAAATATGTATTTTCAGCAAGACGGAGCGCCTGCACACAATTCCTTGTTGGTTACAAATTATTTAAATAATCAATATTACAATAACTGGATTGGTAACCGAGGACCAATAGGGTGGCCTGCTAGGCCCCCGGACCTCACACCTCTTGATTTTTTTGTATGGGGCTATCTGAAAAACAAGGCGTATTCGAGATCTTATGAAAATGTGGAAGAATTACGTCAAGCAGTTGAAGAAGCAGTGAATGGAATGACACCGAACATGGTTAGACAATCTTGTGAGGCAGTACTAACACGATGTAGATTGTGCATACGAATGAACGGTGGCTTATTTGAACAGTTGTTACATTAATGATTCAGCTACCTAACCACCTTTATTTAATGAATACTAATAAATAAAATGTTAAAGATATTTTAACAGTACTTGGAGACTTGTTATTTTTTGTTTTTTTTATCAAGATATCCACAGTTCCATGGCCTACTATGTTAAAATCTAACTTTCTCTATTTTTCATGTTTTTACTATCATGAACATAAACATGTTATACATCATTGAATAGCATTTTTTTTTGAAGATATTAAAAATGTCAAAATCCAATATGCTATTTTTCAGTTATTCGAGGAAATAATTCAAGACTGAACGATAGAGAGATGGGTGTCTTCATGGACATTTCACTGGCTTTTGATAGTATGCACTACGAGTTTCTACTGGCGAAGGAGGAACACCCTTCTTGGGACAATGTGTGGATTCCAAATTGTTTGCCTGGTCTACTTGGACTTGGTGAATGTGGGTACTACAGCGGCCCTAAATGCATATTACGCGAGTGGGCGTGTTTAAGAGCGGTATTTCGATTGAAACCCAGAGAATCGACTCGGGATTTGTTCAAGGAATAGAAAATAACGACACCACTTTTCACGTGTTGTAATGTGCAATGCCTGTAGGGTTAAATTATTTACATATTTTTAAAAAGTATGAACTCTCACCATATTTATGATACCAGAGGTACTAAACACTCGTATTTGCTTCCACCAAAGACGACCTGTTTGAAAATCTATAACTGTCTACCGGATAAGTGGAAGACTCTGTCTTTTAAAAAGTTTAAGCGGACTTTAAATGGGCACCTATGAGGATTGGCTCCTTATTAATACTAAAATTGACAGGCCTCAATTAGATTCTAGAAAATTATTTGTTGGGTAAATTTTACTCTTTAATAAATTGTTGTAGAGGGAGCTATAGTGGCTTACAAATTTTAATGTATTGTAATTCTTCTTCTTCTTCTTCTTCTTCTTCTTCTTCTTCTTTTAGCTAGGGTCATCCCCTGTCTGCCTGGCCTGTTTCTATTCAGCGGATGAGGTAAACCAACTTTGTCCCCATCTCTCATGTTGTCTCTTTCCTTTTGGTCTCTCATGTTTGCATATATATGCAAGTCTGTTGGTTTGCATTCTCTCGACATGGTCATTCCATTCCTTCCTTCTTCGCTTACTCTACTTCACCACATCCTGCACTCCGCATTCTTCTCTTATGGATTTGCTCGTCTGTCTATCTCGTAACGTGACATTCGCTATTTTTCTGACAATCTTCATTTCTACCGTTCGAAATTTTTGTTTAGTTTTCTTGGTATCTGCTCTTGTCTCAGTGGAGTATGTTAGTACTGGGCGAACCATAGCTTTGTATACTCGTACTTTAGTTTTCTTAGTCAGGTATTTGTTCCGCCAGACCATTGTGTTTAGATACCCGGTTACTTGTGTCGCCTTCATTGCCTGTTGTTGAACCTCCGCGCGCAGGTCTCTTTGACTCGTTACCTCGACACCAAGATACTTGAAGCTCATTACCTGTTGAACGACGTAATGGTTGCTTTTTATACATTTTGTATAGCTATGTTTGTGATGATGAACATTTCCAACACATTTTGAAATTCCTTGATAACAAAAGGGCAGGTTTTACAAAATATCTCTGTATCTTTATGTTTGACAACAACAGCCAAATAGTTCAAGCTATCAATTACCAAACATTATATTGAAGGACGATAAAAGTCGTTTATAACTGGAAAGGATATTTATGATTGTGAGTTGTTACAGCATGACTTGGGTTGCATGTATGGACGAAGCTAGTAAACTGCTTGTGTCTTTTTGCCGGAACACCGGAAACTCCATAAGGTATATCATATTATTTCTAGGCACCCAAGCATATATACAATCTAAGCTGGAATACTGCTCTGTGATTTGTAGTCCTTCTTATGATGCATATATAATAGAGCGGATACAATGCAGGCTTTTCAAAGTGCTGTGTCGAAAATTGGACAACTGCTTGCATGATTATATGAATCATTCTTAACTGAATTTAATATATCGTTATTGTAGAAGACTAAATTATATCCGGGATTGTTTTTATGTATAAATTAATTCATGGTAAAATTTCTGACTTCTTCTTCCATTATGTGGTAAACATTATATGCGTCAATGCCCAATACAAACCACCATTCTTTTTCATCGATGATCGATGTATCGTAACGTGAATGAACACTGTTCTGAGATTGATTTGTTTGATGTCAGTTTTTCCATACTAAAAAAACATTCAGCATTTTTGCAGTTAGTTTTTTGAGTGTGTTTGTATATTCATGGATTAACAGTTGTTTTAGTATTTTGTATTTAATATTTAGTGTATCTAGTATTGCTACGAATTGCTTTTGTAAAAATTATAATTACCCAATTATTAATACTTATGTTATTTTATTTGCCTCTTTACTTTCTACTTCTTTTATAATTAAGATTATCGTGCAATAAGTAGTTTCGTAATTACTTTTTTCTTTTTTTTTTTCCGGCCGGGTGGAAAACCTTTTATAGGCAGAGTGTGGGACTCCGGTAAGTCTCAAGAGCCCGTATACCTACTAAAAACCACCCCTTCTGCTCTCGCGCCGACCTGGAACCTCTATTCGAATTGCATCAGGACGGCGGATGGTCTATCTACCCTCTCGGGTCTATCTGCTGTCTTGGGTCTATCTGTCTCTCTCTCTCTCCGCTTCTCGGAGGTGTCTTTCATCCTTCTCTTTTTCACTCATAACGCCGTTCACGAAATCGTGGATGGTATTCCAAGTGTCTCTGTCTCTTGTCATGAGGTTGACCATAGTTTGCGCCGACAGCGTCTGCCCCACGTGAATGTTCGTCCGGACACGTGCATGATTCCATTTTATGCACTCGAAAAGCGTGTGCTCTGGCGTGTCAACGCCGTTGCAATATATGCAGATGTCGTCATTGGTTTTTCCTATCCTTTTAGTATGGGTTTTAAAAGATCCATGCCCCGTTCTATGGTTACAACTCAGCCACATATCAATCTGTGGGATCAGTAATTTTGTCCACTGTGCATTACTGTCATTGGCATTCCAACATTCTTGCCATTTTTTAACCGTTTTTCACGTTCTTCGGTCCTAGTGCCCTTGACAGTTCGCCCCTCCTTACTGTGAATAATACCCTGCTCTTCTACCAGTAATTCAATAGGAGGAATCCCGGTAATAACTTGTACTGCCTGTGCAGAGACAGTACGATATGCGCGGGCTACCCTTATGAGGAACTTCCTCTGAGCCTTCGTTAGACAGCGTGCGTTTCTTTTAGTTGCTAAGCACCTGTACCATATCGGAGCTCCGTACAGCAAAGTTGACTGAACCACATTATACAGCATTAGTTTCTTTTTAAAGCCTGGACCTCTAACGTTTGCCGTTATTCTCATAAGTTGGGCGGCTCTTTCCTCAGTCCTTTGGGTTGACCTTCGTATGTGCGTGCCAAAAAGACCCCCTTGCTCCATAGTAATTCCTAGGTAGACAATTGATTTCTTCGGTTGTATTTCAATTCCCATACATGAGAAACGGATTTCATCCCCGTCTTTTCTACCCCTCAGTATGACACATTCAGACTTCTGCGGGGCTAGTTCCAGCTTATTTTTACACATCCAGCGCTCTATCTGTTCAAGGGCTTCATTTCCCTTCCAAACCAAGTTTTGCGGGTTTCTAGCAGTTACCACCAAGGCTAGATCGTCAGCATAAGCCACCGTAGTTTCGTGATTACTACAGTTGGATAATAGAGATCACATTACTAATCGATTGACTGACATTATTAGTTAACTTCAGTGACAAAATCAAAATTTTCCAATATCTTGCCAACAACTAAGTTTTGACACATATTTAAAACTTACATTATTTAGAAGTGAAATTCAGGACAGTTTCATAGAAGAAAGGTTTTTTGTAAATTTTTACTTGTTGGGAAAAGCATTTTTTCCGGAATACCTCGCAAACTGTGTTTATGGAAAGCTTTTAAAAACATAAAGTTATATAATAGTGGACTTGGGGTAATTTTTCTATAAAAATATTTGAAAATTGGGAACTGAAGTAACATTTTTATGCTTATCTAAAAGCAATTTTTGTACAAATATTTCGCATGTTATGTATTAGGAAAACTTGCGAACAATTTTTTCCCTACTAATACGGATTACAAAGTCGTGAGGTGTCCACACGCCTAATTTTTCTTATGTTACTTTATATACCGTAGTCGACATATTTTAATTTCTGATACGAAAGTAGAAAGAGGAAAAGAGCGCGACGAAATAAACTAAAGATAAACTTAAGCGAGGCTGCCAAGACAGTACACTCGACAAACGTTTCCTATGAAATGTAAGGCGTTAGGGTCCCCCGACACTGCGTTGCTCTCCCACCACTTTTAGCAAGCAGGCATCGTTGGATATTATAAGATCATCTTCTGCATGGGATAGAAGTGTAAACCGAAATTAAAATTTTACGACTACGGTATAACATGACGTGTGGGTACTACAAGACTCTCTTACAAGAATATGCATTCGGAATTATAAATTGTCTTTTTAATAAAATAAACCTGTGAGTAAAAGTGTTACTTTCGGTCAGAAATTTTGAAAAGAATACTCCAGCTTACCTTTAAATATTTTTATACTCATAATGAATCTGTATAGAATGTATAATATGCGAGATATTTGCAAAAAGCTACTATTCCATAATAATAAAAGTGTTACTTCCGGTCTAAATTTGTATACAAGAATTGTTCCAAATGCAATTCTAACTACTTATGTACTAGATACATGTCTGTAATGCATAATTTGCGAGATATTTGCTAGAAACTGCTATTAGATAAGAGTGAAAGTGTTAGTTCTGGTCGGAATTTTGAAATTTCTTTTATACAAATATTACTCAAAATCTAGCTTTAAATACTGTCATTCTCTCAATATATCTGTTTAAAAAGAACAATTTACAGGATATTCGCAAAAAAAAAAACTATTTTTGATAATAGTAAAGACAAATTTCCGGTAGGAATTTCGAAAAACATTTTTTATAAATATTTTTTAAATTATCTTTTGAGTACATTTGTGTTCTTTAGAAATTTTTTTAAACTTAGCAATTGACTAAGTTGACTTCTCTGAAAATCTAAAGAAATTGCTATTGTTTTCATAATAATTGAGTGCAGTAAAGCTACTCTTGTAACAAAAAAAAAAAAAGAAATCCGAAGAAGAATCAGTCCCAGAATATAAAATCAACCTACCGTATAAAAGAGTAGGACAATATATAAGGCTGAGGGATATATTATTTTAATTAATACAAAGAACAACATAGTAAAATAAACATGCAAATAACTAAGTATCTTTTATTTAAAATGCCATAGAATACTTATCAGGTTCTTATTCTTTATCACCACCTTTAAACGTAATGTAGGCAATGTAAATTTTGTTTTACATAAAAATGCACTAGATAAGTTTTAATGTGCAGTTTAAAAAAAAGCATTTCAAATTATTATTAATGTACGCTTATTTTGTTAAATTTTTGAGCATTATACTCGCTATTCTTATCGCAATTCATTATGCAATGAATTTTATCGTAAAAATTCGCCCTAATTCCTCTAACTTTACACTGTGTTTTGTTGGCTTCTTGGTTTTGTAAAGTTTCTTGTATGTATTGCGATCATAACAGTAAAGGAATTTTACTGGTTGAAACCAATGTTCGCTCAGTCTTCTATGTTGTCTAAAACTGTCAAAGCTTGTTCGATATACTTACAATATGTGTAACATGATCGATATGTTGTCTTGTAATTAAAGTAAAAAAATATATTTACAGTTTGGAACAGAATTCCTAAAACCGTTCTATATTGTTTTCAAGAAAATCGCGAAAGACAGCTTTTTGCACAATGATGTTATAATTTTTGTTTAAATGACAAACTTTAGTATTCAGCCGCTGTAGATATCAATTTCAAATTTTGTATTTACGTGTGTAATCTCCCTCTTTAGATCTGATTAGATTTTCAGTAAATTCGGCAGACCGGAAGTAGAAGTTTACTTCAGTGAAAAAACCGAATTTTGCCAATATTTTGTCAACTACTAAGTTTAAACAAATTTATAAAGAATTTATACGTACTCAGAATTAAATTTGAGAAAAATTTTATTATGAATGTTTTTTGAAATTCCTACCGGAAGCAGATCTTTTACTCTTATAGAGAATCAGTTTTTTGCAAATATTTTGCAAGTCATGCTTTTGAGACTGGTACATTACGAGTATAAAAGTATTTAGAAATTAATTTTCAATTTCTTTTGATTAAAAAAAATTTTAAAATTCGAACCGGAAGTAACACTTTTACTCTTATCGAATAGCGATTTTTGCAAATATTTCGTAAATTATGTATTCTATATATATTTATCAAGAGCACAAATATATTTAGAGCTACATTTGAAATATTTTTTGTATAAAAGAAATTTCAAAATTCGGACCGGAAGAAACACTTGTACTCTTAGCAAGGAGCACTTTCTTTCGAATATGTCGCCAAGTATGCATTCTATAGAGATTTATTAAGAAAATAGAAATAGTAGAGTATGATTTTGTTTATTTTTTCAGAAAGTCGTGTGGTGGGCACATCTAATTTTTTTTCTGGTTTTAATAGACCTTCTTACTGCTGAGACGTTGATGTAAAAGAATGGTATATTAGATTTTTTTTTAAATCAATGACACATTTTCTTCAAAACTTCAATAATTATAATTTAGTAAAAATAATAATCAAGAAACAAATATACAAAAAATATTAAACAAATTAATTAACAAAAATATTAAACAAATTAATCAACAAAAATATCTGGCCTAATTTGTTGCATTGCATCACGAATTCTCTGTTGTAAATCCTCCAAGTTGTTGTGTATACTGAAAGTAACTTTTGTTAGGATGGGGTAATTCGCTGGCCATTCAATTAGTCTCCGCAGCTCTGTCTATCTTTCTGTAAATGTAGCATCAAGGTGTTGACGGACCTGTATTCCCAAACCAGGAGAAGCCCCGTCTTCTTGACACCAAATATTCTGATGACGTATCCCGTATTCTTCATTATTAGGAAAAAGAGCTGCCACTGCTGGCACCAAATCAAATTGCAAAAAATTTTAATATCGAACAGGAGTCAAATTCTCTTCAAAAAAGTTAGGTCCTAGAAAACGCCATTGTACCATGCCCATCCATACATTTAATTTGTCTTGATGTTGACTATGTGATTTCTGAATCCAGCAAGGATTGTCCCGTGATCAATACTTACAGTTGGCAATGTTCTGATCAGTTGAAGAAAAAAGTGGCTTCATCAGAAAAAATAATGTTGTTTAAAAAATTGGGATTTTGATCACATCTTAACATTAATTCTTCACAAAATTGCAATCGGTGCAATCTTCGTTTAATTCGTGAATTAGGTGCACTTTGTACGGATGATACTTTTCCTTTTTAAATAATTTTACAACGAAACTGTGGTTTACGTTGTTATCTAGGGCAGTGGTTCCCAAACTTTTCCGAGTTGCGGCGTCCTTTTTCAATTAAAAATTTTCCATGGCGCCCTACCCTAAGTAAGTATGACTGGCCGTAAGTAAAAAATAAATATAAATAAAACTCGTGTATCTTCATTGTTTAACATTCTTTTAACTTTATTAGTATTAAACTAATAATTAATGTGATGGATGCATCATTTTCCCAAATCGTGGAATTAAATTGGACACTTTCTTTTTCCGGGTTAATTTTTGCTCTGTACTTGCTTTTTATCACAGCGACCGCCGAAAACCCAGCTTCGCACAAATACGACGCGACGTCGAAAATGGAATCCGCAGAGCCTTATTAGCTAGAAGGGTATATTCATCTTTTATTGAAATCCAACATTCTGTCAATGCCATACTGCCACATTTTGCTTTCAAACTGTTGTCGCAAGATAACTCCATAAAATTCTCTTCTTCCGCAGAAGTAAATTCAGACTGAGTGTTAAATGGATACCCCTACCGAAATTTTCATTTTGAAAGTATTTCTCAAACCACATAATTACCTGTGATAAGTGCCCTTCAAACATGTTTTTTATATCTTGAGAAAGATCAACCTCATTTGAACTTAAAAAATGCTGCAAAATTAAAAAACAATCTTTGCCTGCATTTTGATTCAATTTTCTTCTCCATAGTTTGAGTTTTTTTTAATAAAAGCTGATACTTTACCGTTGACTTCAAAAAAATCGTGATCAGCAAAATCTTCTGTATCTCTGTATCCTCCCTCTTTACGGAAAATATTTTTTTTGCCGCAATTTAAAGGTACTTAATAAAACATTGCCACGAGAAAGTCATCGTGCATTTCGATAGAACAACAAAGACGAGTGTTCGGCTCGCATGTCCTCACATAGCTTTTTAAAAAACCGTGTTTTCAATACACGAGATTTTATAAAATTTACCACATTCACCACACATTCCAACACCTAATTCAGTGCAGGACTCAGATGCTTTGACGCAAGCGCTTGTCTATGAATACAATGGATCCACAGTGCATTTGATGATTTTCTTCGAATATGTGCCTGTAATCCTCCATAGCAGCCAGACATGGAGATCAGACACCAACGCACTTAGGCTAATTCATATTATTTTCAGATATGAATGTATCAAGAATCACGAACAGGTCCTGAGCCTCCGCTCCTGCAGTGATATTTTTACAAAACAGAGGGTCTTCTTTAATGTTATTACCATCTATAAACCGTACATAGCATATCAAATGAGCGGCTTTATTATTATCCTTAGCTTCATCTAGCTGTTGCCCCAATTCCCCTCCTTAAATTTTTTCAATCAACTGATGGTTGATATCTTCCGCCATATGTTGTATTCTCCGACCAATTGTGTTATTGGATAAAGGCACTTTTAAAAGCAGCTTCCCTGCAGGTTCACCAACCATGATGTTCACCATATTTACAGCAGCCGGAAGAATAAGTTTTCTGCGATGGTAAGAGCCTTCTTACATTTCGCGATTCTGTAAGCCACCTTGTAATATGCTAGTAAAGCATTTTTTTAGTATAGATGCAGTCTTCCAAAATGTATTTTGTTGTTGTTTCTGTTTTTTTTTAACTTCTTGGCAAAAAAATAATGAGGTTTGTTAATCTAGATAATTTTAGTTTCTTATTTTTTTTTGTTTAGTTAGATTGATTCAATTAATTATGAAGCTTTTACACTATTTCGCGGCGCCCCTGTGAAGAGTTCACGGCGGCCCGGGGCGCCGCGGTGCACAGTTTGGGAACCACTGATCTAGGGCAAATTGCCTTGATGAAATATGATGATATTCATCTGCTTCAAGTAATACTTTTAATTTTGTTTTATCACTTATTCGTGGTCGACCCTCTCGAGGCAAATCTTTTACTTTTCTATTTTCCGTAAATTTGGAGAGCCATGTACTTACTGTTGATCTTGCAATTGGAGGCCTATCAGGATGTGCTTGATCGAATAGCTTACAAGCTTCCGCATGAATTCTTAGCCTATCGCCGTAACCAACCATTATTAAAGTCTCTATTCTTTATCGTTCATTTAAATGTGCGTTCTTAACTTCAAAAATTAGATTGGCTTTTTACAAATTAAATAACTGTCAAACTTTTCCTAGTTGAGTTGATTTGAATAAAGATTTTTGATAAAAAAAACATTTTCAAATTAATAATAATTTGAAATGTTTTTTATTAAAAAAAAAAGTTATGTAAGGTATCAAATTTTCTACGTCATTGTTTAAGGAGTAAGAACGCCTATCAAGAACTGAAAGAAATAGTGAGGATTGTCATTAAAAACGAATGAGGCCAACGTCAGACGGCATTTAAAAACAAAAACTCACCCGTCTGAGCAATTTTCATAAGAACGTTATAGAAGCCTTTTAGGAATTTTCTTTCAAACTTTATCACCACAATGAAGAAATGTTTAAAATGAATTTAAAATTCATCCTGAAGTAAGAACCACATTGATAAAATTAAGCAAACTAATGCCAAAATAACAAATAGGAAGAGCAAGTGCCAATTTGTAGGTTATGTTGGAAATTCTACAATTCATTGCAGACAACAGCCAACTTCACTATATGGCAGGCAATGCTAGCCTATGCGTAAATGACACAAGAGTGGCAACATATAGAAAGACGATAATCCGTAAATGTTTAAACTAAAAATGAAAATTAAAACTATTAAATGTAGGGGCTACTACAGACAAGTGTTTTAAACTCTCAATATAGCTCAGCCAGAGTGTTTATTAACATAATAATATGTGTAATACAAATTTTACTCTTAAGAATTCCATTTCCAATTTCAAAAACCTATTCATGTTCAGCAACAGTAGTCAGCCATGTATTCCGTATTGTGTAAATGCCAATTTTAGTCAGGCATATAAGTTAACAGAACCAACCAGAACGCTGGTTCCATCGACAAGACTTGTGGGTAATCTCTTTCCTTATGCTTTGATACACCTGTCTTGATACTGTGTTTGTCTGTGAAAAATTTCTGACCGTTGTTACTAAGTTACTTGGACACTATTTAGGGTGTCAACTATCTTTGTATACCATGCTGAGATGAAGAAATTTTTGATATTCAGTGTAACCATTATACCATATGCTCCCAATACACTGGCTTGAAATAGTTCTTCTTTATTCAATACAGTAATGTTCTAACACATATTTCGTCTAGATTCTGTAGTTGCCAAGTATCTTCATAAACCCATTTGTATTTTCGAAAGTACTGTTTCCTTCTCCATCCAATACAGAAATGTTCTGGCACATAATTAGTCTAAAAACTTTCTTTATCGTTAGCAGCAAGCAAATCGGAAAAAAGTCTTCTTTCGCTTTTCGGAACCACCCTATTTCGGAATGCTTTTAAATTCTTGGGATAGTGGATTTCTGCAAACAACTGTTTAGCATTTCGAACATAATTATTTCTGTTGCGTTGGAAAGTTCTTTGAATACCCAAGACGATAAAGTACTCCTGACCTGTCTCTCTGTATGTTTTGTTTCTGTAACCGTCAAGCTATGAAGCAGATTAAACATTCAAATATTATTATGGATCGCACCAGTGCGTTTTGTCAAACTTACGCTTGAAAGTTATGAGGAAATTACAGAAAAAAAAAAGAATCAAGAAAACAAGAAGAACAAAGCTGTCGTGCAGATTTATGTATTTTTACTTTTGAAATATATCTATTGTTTTTATACATACAATGCTCCACCCACGTTCTAATACAATTCCATTTCGCTGCTAATTAATGCAGCGTCTCGATTTATTTTCACGTAACAATTTCTAATTGCCCAATTAATACGTGGGCACGCACATAATGGATACAGTTCTTATTACGTAATGACTTAAGACGTCACAGTTCTGTTTTTCAACAATTCAATCTTATACTTAGGACCAAATAATTGTTATTTGTTAACACCTTACGCAACATTCTCAGAAATGCATTGATAAGTTATTGGTGTGTTTGGGATTTTCCTTTTTAACAAAACGATAAAAGTATATAAGCGTCAACGGTTGACCCTATTAAATTAAAAAATGTTCATTACCCTAAAAAGAATAGTTAAAACGCATATGGTATATACATATTTATAAAAGATGGATGTGCAATAATGATTTCTAAAATTAACCTTAACTAAATGAAACGACTTCTTTTACGTATGCGGGACTCCAATGTTTTTAAAAATATTAGAACAGAGTTGTCTATATAAAATTTTATATTCTGTATACTTTTAATAAACGCTGTGGCTTAATGTCTGCCGGTTTTGCTCACATAAATGAAGATTCCGCCGGCCGGCGGAATTATTACGATTGCAGAACGTGTCCGCTGAAAAAGAATGTGTTTTTTGTAGATCCTGCGGAATGAACCTACTAGTTTTGTCGATTTCCGCCGGTCGGCGGCATGTCACTATAGTAAATGAAAAGTCTGCCGTTGTTGTAACGGTCACGATCATAACCTAATTTTATTTATTATTGTGCTTGCAAATCTGCATCACAGACTGCATGCAGACAAAGAAATTTATTAAGACGGCGAAGAAACAAAAGGAAACGATTAGGCAACATTTTACCATAATCTAACTTTGGTATATTATACAATTAGGATATATACCGTAGTCGACAAATTTTAATTTCTGGTTTTACCAACCAGCCAGGTTTTAAAAACTGTATTACACATACCTGCACCTGATATCATTAAAAATTCCTTTAAGCAACAACATAAGGTGTTTTCGGAAATTAAACCCGGTCATTGGGGTTACAACACGGTTAGCACGAATGCGTTCGTTAATTCAGTCGGGTAAAAACAACCTTGTTCGTAAAATCTAAAAAGCAACCGGGTTCAACAACCCGGTTCGATTTTCATAACCCTGGTAAGTGAGTAGGGTAATGCAGGTTGTTTTACCCCCTCCCCGGTCCATTTCTTCTGTCGTATTGCCAGTATAGCTAAATTATGTTATGAAGATAGCTATTTATAAGGTTATTTGCAGACGTTTACGTTACGTTACTCAACGTGACCGCAATTGCGTTCGGAAATGTTTCATTTAACCGGGTAAAGTTACTGAACCTGTTAGGTACTTTCTAACCGGGTCAGGTTAATGCTATACGTTTTCCGAAAACGCCTATAGTTGAAAGACGTATTGACGAATAGAGTTATCGATATTGAAAGCTTTTTGTGTAATTATTTGCAAACCACCCATTTCTGTTTATAGCTGGACGAATCAACTTTACCTGGCAATAAAGCATTCTTATTGGCTTATGTTTGTTTTATTATGGATCAAGAAATCCACGAAGCTCTCTTGCTCTTCGCGAGAACTTTGGCAGCCGACACAAAAGGCGAATCAATATTTAAAATGTTGAAGGATTATTTCATGGAAAAACCACTAGCTACAGATGGAGTACCTGCAGTTGTTGGACGTTCTCATGGATTTATAAGCTATTTAAATCAAAATACACCCGGGGTGTTAGCAATACACTGCGTCATCCATCGACAACATTTAGTTGCTAAAAATCTGAATGTTAGATTACATGAATCTCTTCAATTATCCATTAATGCAGTAAACCGAATCTGAAGCAACGAGTTAAATACACGGTTATTTCCGCAATTGTGTGCAGAAAATGTCAAGAACTTTCATCAATTACTCTGCCACCCTGAAGTACGCTGGCTGTCAAAAGGCTTATGCTTGACAAGATTTTTTTAACTTTTTGAGACTATTTCTGAGTTTCTGGATCTAGGGATCCAATTTAACTGAGGTTAATTTGCAACTACAATGTGTCTAATGTTTAAATTTGATTAAAACAAAGTCCATTATTTTAACGTTTCTTGCCAGAATTAAGCTAATGAAGCAAAACATTGGTCGGCGCGAATTTTTCCAATTTTTCAATTTGTCATAGACTGCCAGGAAAACGTCGTTTCAACTTACCTTCAACATTTAAATGCCCTTTATTCAGATTTTGAAACGAGGTTTGAGGATGTTTTGACTATGGTAAAACCACAGTGGATTATCAATCCATTTGGTGACATTGAAGAAACGAATGTCCTATTAGAAGAGGAATTGATTGGAATAAGTACTAACGAAGAACTTATGGTACAGTTTAAAATGGATATCAGCGATTCTGGTCTACGGACAAATAAGTTTGGGGACCTATGTTTTAGACGATATGTAAGCACTACAGACCTTGATGACTGGAAGAAATATACAGACACAAGAAACTTGGCAAGGACAAAGATCCGTTAACTCATGAAAGCCTACTGGGAGAGTTTTAGTAAAGGTATTGAAGTGTGACTTGTATGGAGCACAAAAGAAAATCTGGAAGATGCTACAAAATAGAAAACTAGAGATAAACGAGACCTTTAAATTAATAAATATAACGTGAGAACAATGGAAAAAATACTTTAAAGACCTGTATGACATCAAAAGAGAAAACACAGAGAACCAGAAATGGAAAGTTGATGAGCAAGATGAAGTTTAAGTGACATAACAAGAAATTACAAATGCATCAAAACAGCTCAAAAACGGTTAATCACTAGAACCTGATGACATTTGTAACGAACTACTTAAATATGGAGGAATATATTTACAAGAGAAGAACTTGTCAAAATTTTCAATAAGGTACTAAAGAAAGGGAATATTCCCAATGAATTGAAAGTTAGTGAGACCATCCCGATATATACAAAGGGTGATTTAAGCAACCCCGAGAATTTTAGAGGTATCACTCTCCTAAACACCTCCCAGAAACTTCTCATAGAAATAATAACGACGAAGTTGCAACCACACATAATAAACAAGGGACAGCAAGACTTCCGGAAAAACCGCTTGTCAACTGACGCAATATTCATAATCAGGCGAATATCTGAAAAAGCGAACGAAGTCTACTCGCCGGCCTTCTTTTGCTTTGTGGATCCTACACAAGGCGTTTGATCGAGTACACTTACACGACATTGAATCGATACTGTTGGAAAATAATGTGCCAACTTTATTAATCAATGTAATACATAGCCTTAATACAAACACCAAAGCTATAATACACAGTATACAGAAGAAATACTATGCTCATCAAAAATTAGTACCAAGATTGTAGAAGTAAGAGAAAAAAGAAGAGTAATGTTATATTACATATTTTTGCAATCTAGTTGTATAAACAACTCAAAATCTTAAGCTAGTAAACATCTTTCTTTTTTGTAATTTCCTCAATACGTATAAAAATCATATCCCCAAGCTAATTTTTAGAAAAATTCAGTATAAAATCATGCTTGTCAACTGAGTAACAACTTATTAAATGACATCCATTCAATTATCAATGTTGCAACAAATATCATGGCTCACTATACCTTATTCAAATAAAAAATATAGAGTTGGCAAAATTATTTCACTTTGCACTTTTAAGGTGTTAACGTCTGACGTATTTTTGATATAAAATTAAATAAGCAATTCAAAAATAAACTAATATAGAGGCTGTTCCATTTGAAAAAAATTACTTTTATACAAAAACGTATCTTGCAATTTTAGTTCAGTTTTCTGCACATGCAATTAGTAACTGAAAAAAAATAAAATTTGCTTCTATTGAGACATCTTATTATGAACAATACTACAAAAAATTGTGTCCATCTAATACGTCGTTTTCGAGAAATATAATTTTATTCAAACATTGAATTTTTCAGAAAAATGGGAATAAGTCGAACACTTTTGACTTTAGGCCTATACTACCTCATTACCTTTTGACTCAAAATTATACGGGAAAAACAAAAATGTAATAATATATAGGATGTTTCATTTAAAAAACTATAACTATGGAGAGCCGCCAAGTTATCGAACACTATGTAGAATACAAAATATTTTTAAAATGTGCCTTACCCGCAGAGGTGATTCACCCTGTATATTAATTTTGTTATACTGATGTTGCAGATGTATACGGAAATAAAAACATCTATTATTATTATTATTGTATTATGTTAAAGATGGTTACTTGATTCAATGCTATAAAACGTTTTGAACTGCACTTACGTTATCATAACGTCAAATTCTAAAACGCAAAATGCGCTAAAATGCAAATGGTCGATCAATACACCAATTTAATACACCCATTATGTATGCACATACACCTACTATGTGATTAACAATTTAGATTTAACAGTAAAGATTTGATTCTTTTCTTGTAAATATTTGTGTTATTTTTAATGTGTGGGGGTAAAAGAGCATAGATTAATTTACAATCAATAAAGTATATAGTATCTTTTGAATAGAAGTTGATTTTTTGTTTATTGTCGTAGATTCTTATAACATAAACATTGTCATTCTTACAATACATCTAAATATATAACATAATATACAGGTACTTCACATAAACACATGAGCCAAGATTGCATGAGAAAATAGTTACGAATACCACACGACTTTCGTATATGTAAGTGCTTCCAAAATGTGGATAAAAAAGCTGTAATTTCTCTGCATATACGTAAGTGTGTTACTTCAAGTCCAAATTATAAGAATTTTTTTATACAAAAAATATTACAAATCTAGCTCTAAATTCTTTTGTACTCTTGACAAATATATATAGAATGCATAATTTACGACATATTTGCAAAAAAATCGCTATTCGATACGTGTAAAAGAGTTCTTCCGGTACGAATTTTGAAATTTTTTTTATACATAAAGTATTAAAAATTAAGTTCTTAGTACGATTGTACTAGTAACGTACCTGTGTAAAAAGCATGACTTGCGAAATATTTGCATAAAACTGATTTTTGATAAGAGTAAAATACCTATTTCCGGTAGGAATTTCGAAAAACTTGTTTCATAAAATTTTTGGCAAATTTAATTTTGAGTACTTGTGAATTCTTCATAAATTTATTTAAGAGAGAGAGAGAGAGAGGGGGGGGGGGGGGAAGGGAGGGAGAGAGAGAGAGATTTTTTAAAACCACTTTTTCGGAATCAGGGGATTTCAAAACGTGGACATCTGCAAAAATCTCGAGGTCGAAAATTTTCATTCATACTACGTACAAGAAAGTAAAAAAAACTAAAATTTACTAAATATAAATAATGAAGCATTTAATACCTAATATGTGTAAATACGCTGCAAGTGTGTAGACTAAATTTGGTAGAGCTATATGTGGCCTGCTCACACGTCGGAAAGCCTTCAGATTTATTCGTGTACGCACAAAACGAAAAAACAAAAAATATTCTTTATCCAAAACCACTTCCATAACCATAATTGTGTGGCATTACAAACGCATGGCGGGTACAGCTAGTACTGTAGAAATGAAGTATGTAATATAATTTCGTTCAGTTGAAATACTTTTCTATAGTAGAAAGAACAGAACTGCACAGGAATGTATCTTAGGTGGGATCTTGCATAGATGTAAATAATCATGTATTTATACATACATGAATATTAATGAACAAGCAATTAAAATAATAAATATTGAAGCGATTGTCTTAGGTCAGTTACACGTTGAATATTACTAGGTAATTAATAGTCGACTAGTATTATTGTTATTATTATTATTCAATATGCACATACGAAACATGACAGTGCAGGAAAAATCCAAAATAATTAATTCATAAAGAACTATAGAGAATGTAGGTAAATTTTAATTAGGTAAATTTGTTGTATGTGTGTAAGGCGTGAGTAATTACATAAAGTGCTATACACGTACATTTGCTCGTATTTATTTCAATTAGGCAATTACAGAGTAATGTTGCATTATACGATTTTATTTACATTTGACATTTCTGACTTTTTAAAGGTTTGGAAGTGCGACTTTGTTCGCGTTTACTTCACTTAATAGTAATTTCTTGTGCTTCTCTATTCGAGCTAAGATATCTGGATTGTTACGGGACGACAGCTTCCCTCAGTTCCAGTGGATACAGTCCTTGAAGGCTTTACTACTCAACATTTCTTTTATAATCTATTCACTGAAAATACTGACGTACATTTATTCGATGTTCACGCTAGAACATCACAAATCTGACAACTCAATATGTCAAAACTGTTACCGGAATTTTTATTACAATTAAATATAATAATTATGGTTGTAAATAAAATAGTATACAAACCTCGGTGAAAAGTGTCGTTCCCCGAAATAAAGTTAATCTCGATGCTTCGCGTCTTGGTTAACTACGTAATCTCTCGACAGTAATGAAACACTTCCCACTTCGGTATGTAATATACTTCTCCTAGAGTGTATTCCAAGTTAAAAAAAATGAGGTGTGGCCACCACACTACTTTATTATTCGTATGAAAGTGTTACTTCCGGTCCGAATTTTGAAATTTCATTTATACAAAAAATATTCCAAATCCAACTCTAAATACTTTTGTACTCTTCATAAATGTATATAGAATGCATAACTTACGACATATTTGCAAAAAATCGCTATTCGATAAGAGTAAAAGTGGTACTTCCGGTCTGAATTTTGAAATTTTTTTTATATAAAAGATATTGAAAATTATGTTATAAATACTTTTATACTCATAACGTACTTGTCTAAAAAGCATACTTTCGGTTGGAATTTCGAAAAACTTTTTTAAGACATTTTGTTTCGAACTTAATTCTAAGTACATATGAATTCTTTATAAATTTGTTTAAACTTAGTAATTGACGAAATATTTGCAAATTTCGATTTTTTCACTGAAGTAAACTACTACTTCCGGTCTGCCGATTTTGCTCAAAATCTAATCAGTTCTCGAGAGGGAGATTATATTCGTAAATATAACATTTGGAATTGATACCTATAGCGGTTTGACCGCTATCGTGGTCACACACACACACACACACGCAGACACACACACACACACAGAGAGAGAGAGACATTTTGTAAAAACCACTTTTTCGGTATCAGGGGACATCAAAACGTGGACATCTGCAAAAATCTCGGGGTCGAAAATTTTCATCATCACAATACTTCCTTATACTACCGTACGTATAAGAAAGTAATTAACACTCTGTGTTCCACTTGTATATAGTCGGAGATCTTCGTATAAATTCCAGAAGGTGGTATTTAAGATAATTGGGGGAAGGTGAGATGCCGATGTATCACAAGAATTAGGTGCTTTAACCCTGCCTAAAAGTTCATGCGTGTTTACGTACTTCAAGTAGAATTTCTTAAATTTTGTTGCAGTTGGTAGTGTCGCTTGTGTCTAGGGCACAGGTCTAGGGGTTATCAATCACGATTGGTTTATTTGTTGTTGTACATAGTGGTAATAGATAACTTCCGATTATATTTGTATTTGTATATAACATCTAGAGAAACGGGTGGGAATAATTTATTCACAAATTAAGTGTACAAAGTGTAATAATAGTATTTCTCTACAATCAATCATTTATTCAACATAACTGCCACCTTTTTCTGCACACTGTTCTATACGACTATTATTACATTTTGTACACTTAATTTGTGAATAAATATCATTTTATTTTGTTGAATCTAAAAAATAACGATTTAATCAAAGTAGGTAGATCTTTCTGAAATTTTGTATACGGCCATAGTTTGTAATTTTGAACAACTTTTCTTGGTAATATTTTAGCATACTGTGAAGGAGAAAGGTACTTTACCTGAAATGGAAATAGATCTTGTTCAACTGTCACGGCCTACGTAACTTCACAGACTCGAAACTATACTAAAAATAAGTTTCAAACCAAGCAGGGCTCACTTACAAAAGATCTAATTGAGATTCAAGGATTTTTAGATCCGCACACCTCTTGTAACATTAATCCTGGGACACACTGTATACATATATTTCAAAATAAACCTATGGTCGAGGCGCGTTAAGTTCCGTTGCACGTCATCGATGACGTTTACATGTTGTCATAACTGTATTAGAGAAACTAAAAAAGTTACTTTGTTAAATTATACTTGAGGGCATTTATTTCATTAGCTTAAATAGAAGATTTATAAATTGATCGTAATATACGCATTCATGGCAAATCAACACATAATTTCCTTTTCAATATTAAATTTCTTTATTACATATTTTTAATAGACTAGTAGTTCAATTCGGTGTTGACAGATAAATCATATCTGTCAAAAAGACGTGCGTTGTGCATATTCTTCTTGTCAAATTTTTCATGTTTATTTTTACGTTGATATAAATTGTTTAAAAACAGTGCTTCTTCGAAGTGTATTTATTATTTATTTGCGTCCATTGAATATAATGCCGAAAGGTTTCTGTAAACAGTCGAAGCTTTTTGCAAACTTTTCTATAATCATCTGATTAACGAGAATAGCGTAAGTAATGTTTATTTTAAATTTCATTATGGATACGTTATGAAACATTTAAGGGTTTTCGACAATCTAAATCAATATAATAAATAAGTTGAGAAAGACTGAAGTCTTGGAGCATTTCAATTACTAAATATATTACGTTATAGTTATTGTATTGTGAATAATTTTTTGCTTTGGTTATATCAAATGTCACTGACAGAAATAAAAATAGATCCGGCAACATACCGTGGGTTTTTTTATCACTGAACATAGCACACGATAACACTTATGTTCAGTTTTAAAATAAACGCGTCAATACATGGAACATTATGCAACCAACATTGCGTTATGTAACTAACATCGGTCAATTATTTGTTTTGACAAACGTCAAAATCAATGTCATAACAGAAATGACATTTTGAATATTTCAATATTTCACATTTGTATTCACCTAATTTAAAAAATGTATACAATAGATGATAAAATAGAAATTTTAAACTGGTATAAAGCTGGAAACAGTTTAAGGAAAGTGCGGGATCTGTTTTTTGACAAATATCCTGACAAGCCCATACCATCTATCGGAACAATTCAGGCGATTAGTAGGAAATTTGATTCTGATGGCTGTATAATAAATACTCACAGAAAGAAAATTAAAACTCCTCACATCCTAACAGAAGCATTAAAAGTAAATGTGTTATGTTACATTTAAGAAAGCCCGACTACACCATTAAGTAAATTAGCACAACAATTTAATATTTCGAAGACATCTATATTTAAAATTCTCAAAGAGTACAAATTCAAATCTTACAAGTTTTCAAATCACCAACAATTATTTGACGAAGATAAAATAAGACGTGTTGATTTTTGCGAAACACTATTTAATTCATTAAATGAAAATGATAATATGTTGAAGAAAATACTTTTCACTGATAAAGCGTCTTTTACATTAATGGTTCTGTTAACTCTCAAAATTATCGGTATGTTATAACAGCACCTTATTTCACAAAATCAATGACTTAATTTTACGTTATTAGGTACTGGTCACGGACGAATGACCATTTTCAAAATTTAACACATACACAGTATAACGCTAGAGTTAATGTATTGGCATTTTAAATAAAAATAAATTATTTTTTTTCAAAGTGTCTTTAAATTCATTATAATAAGTGTTAAATAAATTTAATATACTAATTTTCACCCTTTGTTGACACTGACAACTAAAATGCGTTATGACACTTGCAATTATCGCAATGTTGGTTGCATAGTGTTCCATGCATTGACACGTTTATTTTAAAACTGAACATAGTTGTTATGTACTATGTTCAGTGATTAAAAAAACTCACGGTATACAAGGCGAGTCGTCATGGATCTAGTATGACGTGCAACGGTACTTAACGCGCCTCGACCATACTCAACTTTAGTAACCAAAGCGTTCGTACTGTCATAATCTCAAACTAGTTTAATATTAAACTTTGACTGCCGCATGCTCATTAGAAAAGTCAGAAACTGTCGAATAACTATCACAAATTCTCTCTACGAACAAACCTTACGTTAGGTAAATTGGGGAAATGTGAACTCTGGTGCTGTTTTGTTGCTTCCATAAATCTCTATGTTGATTATATGTTAGCTAGGAAATTAGACACGTGTGTAAGAATAAGGTTGAGATATATATATTATATATTTCCACTGTTGTGCATTATCTGGATAATTTTGTCTAGATAAATTATCATCTTAGATAAAAAATAGCAGATTATCTGAAGGTTTTAGATAACAGATAATTTTACCCAGCCGAAAGTAAAGCTTTCATTCTGTCAGCAATCAGTCACCCCAAATTTAAACCAAAAGTAACAGTAATTCTTGGAGAGTAAGCGCTCTCATACTATTAAATCACGCAGTATACATATACGAAAAAAAATTTTTTTTCGTATATGCGTTCGTATTACCTTGCGTTGTCGCACTTGGGTAACAGATGCCGCTGAGAATCTCTCATGGCGTTTGGTACGTAAGTTGACAATACCAGGTTTTCTAAGCTTTTGAAGCATTGTGAATAAACACGTTCGTGCACTGATGAGACCAATGTAAGGTCGAAACAGCTGTCTGCACGTTGTTTGTTCGCAATGCCGGCTTAGGGTAGATGTGCATACATACATTTATTCATATACGAAAACATTTTTTTTCGTATATGTATACTGCTTAAACCAAAAGAATTTCTGGGAGGATTTTAATTACTGTAAAGAAATATTCATAAACAAATTAATTTTTTTGGCTCACAGTCCATCACAGATAGTGAATTTGAAACGGATGACAGCGACGATTTTTTTGAAATCGCTTTCTGCCGGTTGACAAGAGTCCGAACAGAAGAGACAAAATGTAAACTCTTCACAAGTTGATTGTTATCTAAATTGTAAAGAAAGATAACTAAAAATGTTACATGCACACCCAACTATTTAAAATATATATATATTCTTTAAATATAACACGACGCACCGGTCGAAAAACTTATCAGCAAGGGCGCCCAAATTCTACCTCCACTTCCACGTAGAAATCCACTATTTGACAAACATTTCGAAATGTTGTTACTTGTGGGGTCGCAACTTTGCATCACTGATTTTCGTATTCGTTATTTTATGAAAATCACTGACGCAAAATTGCGACCACGTATTCAACTTGAAATTAGCCCCTAAAGCATTAATAATAGTAAATAAACCTAAGAATGTATATTAAATTTGTTCATATTTAATGTTGTGCATTACCTATATCAAAAAATCTCATCCTCGTTCTTCCTATGTCGATGGATACCTAAACCACGTTGAATTCTAAAATAAAATTCTGAATTCTGAGGATTTTACTAGATTATCTATTGAATTATCGCGATAATCATTTGCAAAATCATCTTTTATCTGTATCTAGATAATATTTTTCGGAATTAGGTTTTATCCAGATAGCAAAAATGGTTATCTGTGTACAACACTGTATATTTCATCATTTGATGTTTCATCGTTCTATGTTGTTCTAATTTGTCTGGGATTCTGAAAATTGCTTAAATTTATAAAATTAAAGTGTAAAATAACCTAAAATTAACCTAACTTAAGTATTGTCTGGCCCTCATAAGGTTAATTGAACAATGCCAAATAAAACGACGCTGTGCCTTCATTTTTAATTCCTAACTACTGCGACTGGTCATACGCAACTATTGTGGTACTATTGAAGCAATGTCTTCTGGATGTTTATACTACATCGACTTTTGTCACGGGTAGGGCGGCTATCGTTTGTAGCGACCACTACCGATGGATCGGAGCATATTCTTCTGTTCTTCTGCTGAATGCGACCATTGATTCTCGAAAACGTGGTCTAACAGTTTACATCTATATGCTCAGATCGAATCACTCCCCAAGTAAGTACGAAAGAACAGCATTGTACAATTTATAAACATTGAATGAAAAGCAACGCCTAAAAAAAGTTAACCTACTTAAAGGTGGGGTAATTAAATTTTTATTTCTGACATTTAAATTATGCACGTTTTTTCTAAAGGATGTTTTGCAGAATAAATACAGTGGCGACCTCGCTACGAGAACGCCGCGATACAAGCAAATCGCCAGTGATACGCTTTAAAATTCGTTTCTGTGTTATGAATATCACTGCATACCGATCAACAACTCCAGAATATGAGACAAACAAATGGTCAAACGGCTATAGCAATCAATTCCAAATTTTCCAGTAAAATCGGTAGACCGGAAGTAGTAGTTTATTTCGGTGAAAATATCAAATTTTACCAATATATCATCAACTACCAAGTTTAAATGAATTTAAAAGAATTCAAAATTTGATTTGAGAAGAATTTTATTATGAAAGTTTTTCGAAATTCCTACCGGAAGTAGGTCTTTTACTCTTATCGAAAATCAGTTTTTTGCCAATATTTCGCATGTAATGCTGGCTGACAGGTACGTTACGAGTATAAGAGTATTTAGAAAGTAATTTTAAATAGTTTTTGTATAAAAAAAATTCAAAATTCGTACCTGAAGAAACACTTTTACTCTTATCGAATAGGATCTTTTTGTAAATATGTCGTAAATTATGCATTCTATATATATTTATCAAGAGTTCGAAAGTAGTTAAAGCCTGGATTTGGAATATTTTTTGAAAAAATGAAATTTCAAAATTCGGACCGGAAGTAATACGTTTACTCTTAGCCAGGAGCACATTTTTTGCAAATATCACACAAAAGTATGCATTCTTTAGAGATCTATTAGGACACTAGAAGTACTTAGAATAGGATTTTGAATAATCTTTGTAAAGAAAAATTTTTAAAATTTGGATTTAAACAACACACTTAGTCACAGGTTTATTTTTCTAAAAAGATTGTGTATTTAAAACAATTTAGAACGGCTAGTGCATAATTTAAAACGTATAAGAAAGTCGTGTAGTGGCCACACCTGATTATTTATCATTATCATGATGCAGATATTTTTTGTAACATATCCATCTAAATTAAATTCAAAAATTTAGTTTTCCTTTAATTTGAAGTTTAATGGAAAGCATTAAAATTCCATTTATAATTTACAACCTGCCTGCACTAATCCATATTTGGCGCGTAGCTTGCATTTCCTTTCAAAATATTACAACATGCAGTAAATGCTCATCTGCATAACAATTGTCGCTTAAATTAATGAACTCCAACTCAATCGCCTTAAATGTCAATGTTTAAAAAATTAAATGCAAATAACTAATGTTTTGATATTTTTAACCCCGGGAAAAGATTACAAATATTAGGTATTCAATGGTCTTAAATTAGTATTCTGAATGTGTATCTGAGTAGGCACTGTTAAACAAATTTTTCTTTGTTGGAGGTGATATTATTTTAATTTGATTGAGGTAAGTATTGATATAGTCACTCACGAAATATTTCATTTTATAAATAAGGGTTATTTTGCCGGTGGCGGTAAACCTTGGATTGTGGTCGAAGTTCGGCTTGACTCCTAGGGCGTGGCTCGCTGGAGTAGTAGTGTTAGGTGTCGGTATCTCCTTTAAAGATTTTGACCATTTCGTCCAGATTGTTTGCTAACAAATGGCTATAAATAAGCGAACTTTACTGCCTCGATTAGTGCGGGGAAATTATAAAAGGAATTTAAATGCTTTCCAATAAACTTCAAATTTAAGAAAAACTAAGCTAAATTTTTGATTTTAATTTGCAATAATATTAAAAAAAATGTCCATTCCTAAAATGAAATTTTTTTTTAATGTTTTGTTTCTTTGCCTGCCACTGACACATTTTAAACATTTTGCAGAGTTTTTTTTATTAAGTATGTAATTTAATTCTTTTTTCTTTATAAATAAGATCCATTTTGAACGTGGCGGAAGAATTTGGGTCATCCGGTACATTCCCATAATTAGGGCTCATATTCAAAAGGTGAATATTGTGCTGGAGCAGTGTGATATTATTATTTCTGGTATTGTGGCGATATTCGTTCTGGGGGAGAACACTTTTCATTTTGTTGCTGTAAGGAGCAACGTTTCCAGTGTATAGAGATTTATGACTGCCGGTATTTTTAAATTCACAAATAATTGTATGCCTTGGGATGAAGTGGGTTGTTGTTTCCAATAAATGGTAGATCTCAGAGAAGTTGCAAAGGATGGTCAGTTTTCCTACTTAATTTCTTGGAAGCGATTTAAGTTAAAATGCCATTTTAAATTAGTTGTTCCTATCCGTTTCTTATTTATATATAACATACCTACATATTTTTTAAGAGTAAACTTCTTTAGGCGCGTTGCGCTGATTGTACTCAGTGAACAAGACTGACCTGCAACGCTCGCATATGTAATGCTCGGATATGTGTAACGCTCGGATATGTGTAACGCTCCTTCGGGTAAAGTCGGCTAAGGGAACAAGATAAATATATCATATAGAGGTATTTAATTTCAATTAAATTGAAATTTAAATGAATAAATAAATTCATGTCCCCGAGCAGATTCGAACCCGAGCCGAACGGGTATGACCAATGTATGACGCCAGCACGTAGCATCAGACCAACGCGGGACACGTAATCGATTATTCATATCGTCTATTTATATATATACATACGTCACTGCTATACTCGTTCGGCGACCGTTACATGGGAGAGCATGACGCATCAGTCGTATAATACGTTACTGAATGTTATACGCGTGTATTTCGTATTATTAACCTTGCCTTGATGAAGTTTACACTTCTGCTGTGTGGTTTTAAGCACACCCATTTTCTTGTTTATTCTATACGGTTGGTCAGTTGAAGAATCAACAAAAATATATCAAATTGCATGTGCAAAGAAGTAAAAAACTCACTCCTATTATATTTAAAGTGATAGTATAAGATCTATGTTAGATACAATATTACGGTATCGCATATACCTACTTCAAAGTTGTCTTTGCTTAAATTAAATCAATTATTACATTTACTGTTACAGTGCCTATTATAATAATTATTTACGCAAACACCACAACTATCTTATGTATAATATGTATTGTCAGTACTAATTTACACGTTTTAATATATTTGCTAATGTTATATATTTTATGGTTATTATATAATATCGATTAGGTTAAGAAAGTGATCATTTGCTTAATTTATTTTAAGTGCGTATGGGTTTGCTAAATAATTTAGCACTAGACATCCATAACATTTTCTATTAGTATCGTATTTATTGTATTAGATTAAAAATTGTACATAGAAAGTTTACATGCATGGAATTACATAATAAGTAAGTAATTTATTATTAGATACTAGATGTGTGTATAACAAATCAAAAGAATTAACTAAATCCAAATGTTATCAAATATTTAAAGATAAAAATAATCCGTATTGTATTAACCAAATTAAAATATTGATATTTGATTGTAAAGGAATTCTAATATATTCAAAAGTAGTAGGGCAGGCAGACTACCCGAATAAGATTACCGAAAATTAATTTTTGTTAAAACTTATTTCAATTTTATGTTTGTCTATTTGTATGTTATAAAATAAAACAAAATTAGATATCAATTATGATAATCACATTAGATGAACTACTTAGCAAAAAATAAGCTTTAAGGTTAAGGTGACCAAACTTCCATATTTATTTCTAGTACAACTCTTAATTACATGTTTCATTCAGAAACACTGTAAAAGAATTTTTAAAAAATCTTATTCTTGTAATTCTTTTACTAAGAACAAAGCCATACATTAATGTATTAATTAATTTATTAATTAAATCCACTGACTGTATTATGTAGCTCTATGATATAGTGTATATAACCTACTTTTGACTCTATGAGATGCCGAAAACGATCATGTTCGTCTGCAATTATTTGAGAGAAATTCAAAACAACGTGTGGGCCAATGTTTAAATGGGCATAGACGTACCTATAATTATTATTTATTTATTATTTACAATTATTATTTCACCCAGATTATAGCAATATGCAATGAATCAAAATCCAAAAATATACAACTGCTAAAGAAAGAAGAGGGGACATGTGAAAAGCGTTATATAAGATTGGAGTAACGAAAAGATTCACAGAAGTTATAAAAGATATACAGGTAGAAAATAATAAAGAATCTAAGAAACTGGAAATAATATTATAGAAGGTAAAAAGCCAAAAGCAATAAAAAATCAAACTGACAATGAGATATTGGCAAATGAATCCATACATCCTTGAACTGATGTTTCCACATGATGTGGCTTTGATAGCATTACTATTGAAATATAAAATTAATGATGCTAAGAAAATTCATGAAATAGTACTGGACTGAAATTATTTACACGGTAGACAATTTAGGGGCTATAATAGAAGAAAACGGATAATTGGACGGGGAATTAAATAACAGAAGGGAAAAACCAGGAAATACATATGCAACGTAATAAAGGAAAGTTTTCTGGAAAAAGAGAAATGTTCAAAAATATGAGAATCAAATTTGTTACAGCTGTAGCGTGGTTTCTTATTAAAATAGAAAACGAATGAAAAACTAAGAATGACTATCAATGAAAATAATAATAGAACAACAGCTCATATGGTTTGGAATAGTACAAGTAAAGCCTTCTAAGCATCAGTGTTGGAAAAAATAAGAAAAAAACGAACCATTCTATAGATCCATAGAATTAGAAAATAAGTATGACGGAGAAAGGAATAACATGGAATGGATAAAAATACATGATTCAACTTCACCGGCCTTAAAAGTAGAAAGTACTAAGATTAAGTGGCTAAAGTAGCCTAAGACCACCCTGATTATAGTTATTTGATGATAAATACCTAGATATGTAAAGGTATTTAAACTTTAACGCAATATTATAAATATTTGTAAATCAAAATTTAAACGGTGCAAGAATCGTGAATATGGCATTGCAAAATCCATGACAAATACAATGAAACTATTATGAAATGAGAAATAAATTATAAAGCCTAATTTAACAATTTTTAAAAACAACTTTATAAATTAATAAAAACGTGAATAAAATGGATATTACTGTTACTTTTATATATTAGGTAAAATAAAAACAATCTATCTTTAAAATGCAAGCTTTACAACTTTGACTATCGCGTATCTCTCGTACGGAATGTTATCAAAGTCGGTGCGATCTCGCCTGATGCCGGAATCATATTACTCCTCCATACCTAAAAGAGTTCTGGACGTCTTATTGAGTTGTAAAGAAGCTGCTCCAAATTTCTTGGAATTGGTTTACACTTATAATTCTTTGAGTAAAGCTTAGATTAGGATGGCTGGAAATAAGTTTATGTATGAGTTGTATGGGGGTGGGAAGTCTCTTGAAATTATTATAATTAGGAGGTTGCATTGGAAATTGACGCGGTGGATATTTAGTTAGGCAGGTAAGTATCTTAAAGGTTGTACTGGTTTTCTTTGTGTTTGTTTTGAGGTAGAACATTTTTTTCCATATTGAGCGTTTAGTGCTAATGCGAAATTTTTGGCATTTTGAACTAAATCAAAGCAGCTTCCAATAATACTGATCTTAAAGTAATCACATAGATATATTTTCCGGTAAATTTAATAAATAACTTTTCACCGCAGTTTGGGCATAAATTTCCGGACGTTACGCTTTATGAATGATATTGGCTATTTGTGTGAATTTTGAATTAAATTTTAACAATCTAATCTTGTATTCGATAAGCAAAAAAAATATAGGTTTTCTATATAGTGCAATCAAGTGTTATTGATTTCGTGGACATTACCCACAAAATAACTGTAAATTGTCTCTTTAACTTTCTTAGACATATCTAATTCTTTTCCCGAACAAATTAGCGTTTTTGCTTTATCTCCTTAACTTACTTAAAATTATTTGAAATATAACAACTTTTAGTGATGTTGTTGACGCATAGATCATTACAATAATTTCACATGCATTTACAAATTTATATAAGACTAATCTATATTAAATACTGAAAACATAACTAGCTCAAATTGAAATAATTGAACATTTTCCGTCGTCTTGTTTAAATCTAATCTGTTAATTCTGTCTAGTTAACCTTTCAGTTTCGCTTTGTCGGAAGTATTGTCACTTTTACGGGAAATGGAGAAACAATAACGTTTCCTTTCAAATAATGAAATTAATTTAAATAATCAGGTGAGCCGTATTGTAATAATAAGTAGTGTTCACTTTGCACCTTTAGGTGGCAAGTTGTTTTCCAGGTTTAGAACAGTTACCAGTTAGAAAACTTGTGAAAGTATCCTACTGACTGTGCCAAATAATTATAACGCAAAATTTAATAAATTAAAAAAAATCGAAATGTTTTCACAATAGCTGTTATTTCGCGAGATGTCTGGATCATATTACTTGATTTTTAAAAGTAAAGAATGCATAGAGTCTTTTATTAGCACAATCAGAACCTTGATTTTCTGAACTCGGGCGTTATCATGAATAGTTATAGAAACCTGGATGAATTCCTGTATTACGGATAATTCTTTAATGATAACAGGTTTCACTATGGTTAGACGGGACGAGTTTTGCGTGGTGGAGGAATCGCGTCTATATCAGAAATCATATTTTATTTGATTTCATTGTAACTTATCTAGATATTGAACAGATATTTTTAGCACTTAAGGCTCCTCGCTACTGAAACGGCAATATTGGTTGAACAGCACATACTTTAATAACCGAAGGATGTCCGAGTACCTAGGGAACATATAATAAATATTTGAATTAATAACTCAATATCTAAGCGAATAAAAATTCATTTATGATCAAATATTTACGCATTTGTAACCGCGGGAAAGTTTTTACCAGAATAACATTCACTGTAATGTGGGTTACCTACTTTTAATTTATTTTATATTCATTTAAAACAAAGTAGCTTTTTAATCAATTTTTAACGTGAACTAAAGCAAACAAATCTGCTGCAAAAGATTTTTGAGAAAAGTCGTGTTCAATATTTTAACATTTTCTTTAATCAGATAATTTTTTTCTAAATTTCACTATTCAGCGGTGTAGATCACTAAATTTTGCATAAGTTGACGATAAAAGATTTTCTCCAAATTTAAAATCAACAAAAATATCTTGCATCAAACATCTGCTATTTTTCAACTATTCACAGATCCACTATTGAGGACTCTTAATATATCTCGTATTTTTAGTATGGAAATTGGTAATTCTAAGGTACCAAATGTGGATAGTGCAAAGAGTCTGGTCTATATAAACAACGCTTATCTGAATTTGAAGATATTGTATACCCACAGACTTGTACTCAATGAAACCATCAAGCAAAACCTTTGCAACTCATCTGTTCTCTTTCATTTTTCAAACTGTATTTAAATATATCGCTTAACTTTAGATAGGTCAACGCAAAATCGTATACAAAATGTATAAAACGCCTTCTTGAGGTTTATATATGGAATACGGAAGTTCAATTACATCTCGCACAAATTCGACTGTGCACGATGGTTGAATATGCATAACAGGAAGGAGCTTCAGCCTTTGAGTTTGCATAACAAAATTATTACATTGAAAGCATCACCATACTTAGAGCCTTATTATACGGAGCTAGGGATGCGCAACATTTCCAAAATATCGATATTAGAATCAAATAATGTATCAAAACTTCAAAATCGATTTTAAACAAATATCTAATTAAGAATATCGATATTCCGTGATATCGATATTTTTATTCACGTTTATAATAAAAGCTTTTTGTGGCTTTTCAAGTCTTTTATTAGTAACAAATAATAACATCTTTAAGTAATATAGAATTGCGAGTCAACCGGATTATTTAATTCACACAAATATATCTTTGTGTATATTAACATATAAGCTTCAGAACTTTATGTTAACCCAGTAAATATTCTTCAAATTTCCCACAATATTATTTAGTAACATCAACATTAAAACTGAAAATGACCACTCATATATAAAAAGGATAGTTAAGATGTAAATGTCGTATTTACTAAATAATACTGTGGGAAATTTGAAAACCGTTTAATGGGAAGATAACGCCCCATAAAGGCGAACTATACGAAATGTAAAATCTATGAAAAGAAACATTCCGCTGCAGCTTCCAGATTATAATTTCTACGAAATAGCAAACATCCCAATAAACATTTTTCAAATTATTAACTTTTTTCTTAAAATGATAATAAATTCTGTATAATGTGAACAGGTTCCTATATCTATTAATGTGAAATAAATGCCTGAAATTTGAAAAAATAGCATTTTTGATTAAACGATATTATCGAATAAAAAATCGATATCAGTCGATATTATTGAACAAAAAAATATTGATTTTAATCTCGATTATGGAAAAGAAAATATCGATATTTCTTTAAAAACGATATATCATGCGCATCCCTATACGGAGCCACTCCAGTGGCGACCGCGCGCCACTGCGATGATAAGATAAGTCCTCTAAGCGATACATGCAATCGTATGGACATTATTATACTGGGCCCCAGCTGAGGCTAGAGGTCGCGTGAGCTGACCATTCGAGACGTCTACCCTCTTTGTTACCGGACCATTGTTTGTCTTATTATACTCAGCCAGATTAGCGCCATCGTTTCGTCACTAGCCTTGGCGTGGTCCTTGACTTAGTCATCCCGTTGACGTTGCTTGAGACTATAAATCTACTTTTAAAATGCAGAAAACTAATAATATTCCTCAGTGGATTCTGATGCTTCTAGACAATTTCAATGTAGAATATTTTATCTCTTACGTTGAGTTAGAACCAGCAATTTGAGACTCTTTGAAAAGTAAGCGTCAATCTCCCTTTTGCTAAAATAGTATTCTTGTAGTTTGTGTAGAGTTGTCTGATTTCTTCTATGTTTTCTGAAAGTGCATTAAACGATCGTTTTGACATTCTGATGTCTCCAAATTTCTTGCTGTCGTCATCTCTCAATTCGTGATATAGAGTATGAATGATAACTGATGCACCCCTAAAGTCCTATTCTGACTGCGTTTCTTTCTTATCAGTAATAGGAGTTATATTCTTCACTTGAAGAAGACATCTTGAATACTAAGAAGGTGCAAAATAATGATGCGCCACAGCTGTGACCAGCTAGGGCGCGTTCGCTACCGGAGTGGCTCCGTATAATAGGGCTCTTATTATGTCATAAGACGACCTTGAGAACGGATGTTCACTACGAAATTTAGGGGTAGGCTGTCGCCACCGTCACATAAAACCTCTCTATATAATAAGGTCGTTTACATATCAAATTTATTGAAAGTATAGCGGGGTACCTAATTAGGTCTTTTTTGGCGCATATTTCCGTAATTCCATGAAGAAAAATTATTACATGAAACAAAGTTACATTTACTCATTTTGATGAATCTGTCAGATTTGATAAATTTAAACTTTATTGTTACTCGATCCCTTATTTCGCCAGACCAACACGGATTCATCGCTGGTCGATCTACGTTTACGAAATTGGCTACTGTGTCTCAATACATTGGAGAATCTTTGGATAAGCGTGGTCAGGTGGATGTAATTTACACCGATTTGTCGAAAGCATTCGACTCGATTGATCATGAAATATTATTACATGAGATTGGTTCATTTGGTATAGTATCCACTTCGTTTAATCTGCTAAGATCTTATCTTTTTGAAAGAAAACGCTATGTCACCTATAACGGATACTTTTCTAGCAACTTTATTTTTACGTCTGGCATCCCTCAGGGATCCAACTTGGGTCCGTTATTATTTGACTTATTTATTAATGACTTACTCCTCCAAATTTACTGTCCTGTTCTTGCGTACGCGGATTACATTAAAATATTTTATCAGATTACATCAGCCAGAGATATGCAGGATATTCAAACAAGTTTGGACTTGTTGGCCATGTGGTGCGAGAGATTTAGGCTTAAGTTAGATATCAACAAATGCTCTGTGGTTACGTATACACGTTCCTCTACACCTTCCTACTACTGTTACCAGGTATATGATACCGCCCTTGAACGAAAATTCGAAATCATGGACCTTGGTGTTGTTTTCGACTTTCACTTTACCTTTGGAACACATATTGGGGCAATCTGTTCTGGAGCCTTTAGATCACTTGCCTTTGTAATGCGTGTATCCAAATATTTTACGAATATTGCATTGCTCAAATCTTTGTACTCGGCCTACGTCTTGAGTAAAATTGAATACGCAGCACCTATCTGGAATCCCATTTATGCATACAACTCACTGGCACTGGATCGCATTCAACTTAAGTTTCTAAAATTCCTGTCATTCAAAATCGATGGTGTTTATCCGGAGAAGGGCACACCCCAGGCAGATTTACTATTACGCCCACAATTTAGTATCTTTACAAGCAAGAAGATATGTTCTTTTCCAGAAATTCTTGCATAAACTCATCATAGGCGACATTGACTGCCCCTTCATGCTCGAAAGATTATTGTTTGTTGTCCCACGAGTTACATCGAGATACAACTCAACGTTTTATGATGCCATTGGCGAGGTCTAACGCAATGAAGCTGACTCTAGCATATCTACTTGCCAGGGTGGGTAATGGATTTATTCTTGTGAGGGTGTGGGGAATTTGAAATGAAATATTGTGTGGGTATATATATGTATGTTTATGTGTATGTGTTTATTTACTGTTATGCATAAATATTGTAATTTTTCTATGTTATTGGGTATAACCTGTTGGGAAAATAAAGGATTATTATTATTATTATTATTATTATTATTATTATTACCATTCATCGAGGGTGTTGTTGGACATTAGTTGATTGACGATTACTTTTGGATCGTGTAAACAATTCGTAATATTGCGCGAGCATAATCTAAGTAAACTTGTTTCAAACATTAAAACATCGGGAACTTTTCCATAGATTAATGCAAATATATGTATGTTGCATCGTTGCTACTAAAAATAAACAATAATAGCAATAAATACTGAAACACCTTGCACTCAAGTAAGAATAACACGAGAACTAGATGAAATATCAACAATCCAAAAAAAGAAGTGGTTAACAGACAAAATGTTACACGTCACTAAGTCCTTTCGTTGGCGAGTAATTTAAAATATTTGTTTATTGTAGTACATTCACAATGAAAAAAATGTCAAATTGAATTCATAATTTAAAAATATTAAGTTTAGGTATTAATTAATTTTATAATTTAAATTAATTTGCATTTAAGAAGTAAACACGTTAAAAAATCTATTAAAATATGTAATCGTCGCTACATTAACATGTAGTAGTGTATGTACAAGCACTGAGTGAACGATATGCACTTGAGGAATTTCAACAGTCATTGATAATTTTTATACGACAAGATTTTTTTTGTACAGTTTGTGTAGTTCCCTTAGCAAATATACTTAATTGATATGTTTTTTTTATAAACAATGTCATTTTTTATATTGTATTTATTTTATAGGTTGATGACAATATGCATGACCTAGTGAGAAAACTGAAGAAACATTGGGAGTACGGACTAGGAAGGACGGTATGTATACACTGCATGATTTATCGTTCTATTATTGAAATTATCTACTTTAAACAAACAATAATAATGAGGATGTGTAATACTAGGATACAATAGAGAACATAGAATAATTATTTTTTCCATAATTTGTTCATATTGTTTAACGTACGCTGAATATTAAATAATAACAACAACCGGATTCGTCATTAATTGTAAGTACAGTCCACGTTAATATTACTTGAAGCACACATAATTTTTGTGTGTAAGTGTCGAAAACATTTGATTCTGTTACAATACAAATCGTAACAAAAAAACTCGAATGGTTACATTAATTAGGGGAGTTACGATTTTTCGGAATGTTGTCTGGGTTGGTACACTGTTGAAAAATCCACGTTTTCTAATTCCATTGCGAGCGCCGCCATTTTGAAAGAACCCTAACTTTTAGAACTTGTCCCTGTTTTTACAAAATACTTCCTAAAGTATTGATCTTAGAAAAAACGTTTACACTTTTATTAGACTTGAAAAAATTATCTACAATTTCAGATAAAAACGAAATTTTTAGCTCTTGTACTTCTCGAGATAGACCTTTTTGAATTTTAAGAAATTTTCTTAAAAATGTAAAAATTACAGATTTTTGTCGGTTTTTGCACGATAGCAAGTAAATAGTGTACACTACACTAAAGTTTGACATCACATTTATAGTAGAGGGAAATAGCTAAAGTTTAAAACCAAACTGATTCTCTAGCTGGTTTAGACTATGAAATAGAATCTTATGAATGTCTTTGTATTTTTTAGGAAAAGATGTAATAACGTAATACTGACAAAATCAATGTATTTATTAATAAACAAAAAGATTTATTATATTTTTAATCAATATGCTAAGACACGTTTTATCGAATCGCTCAAGAAAGCTTTGCAAAAGGCTAATATCTGCGTGCAGCAGGCAGTTCAAGATGCTGACCTCACGATTGTTAACACTGCCATTTCTGTTGCTCGTCAGTATGATTCCCTGTGAGTGTGGTTGGTGATGACATTGATCTTCTAGTTCTACGAACTGCGTTGGCTTCGACACACAGCAACGTTTCTTTCAAAAAGTGTGGAAGAGTGAAAAATCCAGAAAGCACATCAGCGCTATTTGGCCAAGGTGAAAACAACTCTATTAGTTTATTTTTGAAACATGTAGAACGTTTGAATACAGCAGCGTAATTCCTTAATCCTCAAACAACAAAGGAGCAAGTAGCAAAAGCAGGGTAACATGTGCTGTTGCTTTGTACGGGGGAGATCCAGCAACTCAAAATCTTAATAACCTGCGGTTACTGCGGTACCATTCTTTTGTTAAAGCTGCAGCTAAAACTAAATTTAGCCTCGCTAGATTGCCACCAACTACCGATGTTAGACAACTGCATGCCATGTGAAATGACCACCAGGGCCTAACATGGTTGGAAAACGAAACAGATTCCTTGAAATAGGACTGGGTGCACACTACATTAGGCTTCTACCTTAAGCAAGCAGAGAAGGATCCAGCACCAGAGTATCTTATTCCATTAATTTCTTGTACTTGCAAAAAAGGCTGTACAAACGCATGTGGATGGAGGAAAGCAGGTCTGCATTGTTTTTTTTTACTGTGCAGACATTGCATTTTACATTCTTGCGAAAATGCAATGCCAGTTATTTTAGACAATGAATCTGAAGAGGGAGATGCTCCAGCACCAACAGACATGGTTGTCGAACAAATTTAGTATGAAGACATTCAATTAGAATTAGTGTAATATTACTCTGTGCGAAATAGTAGTCAATATAATGAGGGACTTGGCGCGGGCTCTTCAAAAGTAAATGTAAAGTCGAAAATTTTTATTATGAAATTTATGTAGTACACAATTTATTTATAATTATTTATCATATATTTATTTATTTACATATTTATTGATATGTAACTAATAGACTACTGAATGTATACGATATAAAATTTAACAATATATGAACCTTTTTTTCAATAAATGCATTGAACTTTACCTATTTACCTCTACTATAAATATTATGTCAAACTTTATTGTAGGGTACACTTTTTGTAAAAACTGAGACAAGTCCAAAAATGTAGAGGTTTCCTTCAAGATGGCGGCGCCCGCGGTGATGAGGGGAATTGGAAAACTTGAATTTTTCAATAGTGTACCAACCCGTTCAACCCGATATTAATGGTGCTTCAATTGTTAAAAATTGTAAGTTTCTTTAATACGTTGTGTTAGTGTTTCTTGGAATTTTATTTTACTAATTCATGTGTACATAGACTGCTAGGAACATGGAATTAAACAAACGTAATCCAAAATCAAGAAAATAAAAACGATTTTTGTTTGTTAGTGTTCGCTGCTACTTCAACTAGAGATAATTTAATAATCAAAAAAATTGGACGAAATAAATGAAATTAAAAGATATATTTTAACGACAAGGACGGAAGTTCAATGACAACTTTGATGTCAGGAAGGAGTGGAAATAAATAGATACAATAAATTACAGTTAACTCTAAATGAACTAATAGATGTATATCACGCTAAATTTTTTTTTAAATTGTAATTATATTTAAGTAGGGACCAATTAATGTTAGCTTTAGTGCTTGATCCACCTGATGAAGATACACCGTAGCGAAACAATATTGTAGTGGTTACTATAAATAAATTTTGAAACTCTCTTTGAAATTACCGACAATTTACATGTAACAGTTAATTGGTCTCCAGAGTTAAATTGTTATTATTTAAATAATATATTTATATTAAGGCAGTATTAGAGTGACTATCAAAAGATAGTTAATACATCTACTTAGTATGACAATAATTTGTAATGGCCTAATAATATGAGTATCATCATAGCAGTGCTGGAAATATTGATATTTCTTAATACTAATAATTGTCTTGATAATCTAGCAATATCTTTTTTATCTATACCATATTTGTTAGTTACTGACCCAAAGTTAAATTAAAGCTTTTGTATGACTTCCTTTAAAAAAACATAAGATTTTCTTAAAAAGCAATTATTAATGCATAGTTATTTTTTTTAATGTCAATAACATTACCCAATGTACTGGAACATCACTTTAGCAATAAAAGTATCATTAAAGGATAGTTATGCATTATTTAACTCGAACAATGCAAAACGTGTTTACCGAAAAAGACACGCAATTAAAACGACGCCTTGCATTACTTGTAAAAGTATTTTTGTTCATATTCTTAACATTTTTACATGCATGTAAACTTCTAAGTAAAGTATTATTCATGTATTCGGAATTGGAGGAACTTCTGGAAAATGTCAGAAGGTTAGAAGTTAGATGTCTTTATGCGAGAAATAATTTCCGTAATTGCATAATTTAAATTTTGAATATATTATATAAAATGAATGACATCTCAAATTTATTATTTTATACTTGTTTTCAGGAATATATTAATAACTGCAATATCTTAGTGTGTATTTCTTAATTTGTTTTATAACCCAATAAAATCATAGTCATGAGATATTTGCTTTTGGTACAACATGACGTAAGAAGTTACCATCGCCACACCCTCTTTTATGGTTGAAAATGCAAGTATTAGATTCTTAAGTGTCATTATTAAAAAACTTTGTTGTGCAATTGTGCTAAGGTAATTTAAAAACTATATATTCTGTTGAGCCTTACGGTGTGGTAATCGATATTAACTAATTTGAATCTATTTTACTATTTTTTGTGAATAGATACTAGCTTTTGTAAAATGCCCCACAATTTTTTCCCATCTTTGAACCTTTAGCGCGAGTGGCTTTGCTTCATGTTTGAAATACTAAAAGCTATCTTACCTTTTTACTTTTTTTATAGTAGTATAAGGAAGTATTGTGATGACGAACATTTTCGAAGTTTTTGCAAATGTCCAGGTCTTGAAGTCTTCTGATACCGAAAAAGTGGGTTTTGCAAACATGTCTCTCTCTCTGTATGTGTGACCACGATAGCAATCGAACTGCTACATGTACTAATACCAAACTTTATATTTGGTATAATCTTCCTTTTGAGACCTGATTAGATTTTCAGTAAAATCGTTAAACCGGAAATAGTAGTTTTCTTCAGTAGAAGAATAAAAATTTACTAATATGCGAAAAGTGTTTAGAGCTGTATTTGGAACAATCTTTGTATTCAATTGAGTTGGATGAAGAAATATTGACCACTTGACGGCAAATATATCATCATTTAGTTAGGCATTTTGTATCATAGCAGGATCTGTAAATCAGTCGGCAAGTCTATCTGCATATTATGCCTATGCGCATTCAATACTTAGTTATGACATCATGTTGTGGGGAACATCGCTTCATGCATCCAGTGTGTTCATCCTACAGAAGTCGTGCCTGCAAAAAAATTTCTAAGGGACAAACAAAAAATACTTACTTTGACGGGTTTATTTATTCTTGAGTGTGTGAAGTTAGTGAAGGAGAACTATGAGTTTTTCAAAGAGCAAAAATTACGACATCATTACGAGATCAGATTTATGGTTTATTTCTACGCAATGGTTAGCAAATATTGAATCCGTCCTTTTTTCCTTTATTTTATATCCATTATTGACTGCTATATTGTATATTCTATTTAGTTCTGTGTTAAAATTATGATTGTTTAAAGGTACATTTATTAGTTGATGTATCATAGATTGGTATGCTACAAAGAAAATGCTAACACAAAAACAAAGATCGCAAACTATATCCCTAATTTATCCTAAAGTTACCGAGAATAATAAATACCAATATAGTTCAATCACATATTTAGGACCAATATCATTCAAGATCGGAAATCTAATTAAATAACCCAACAATGAATTCAAATCATTTAAAACGAACAACTCGCTACAAAAATACATTAGGAATGGCAAAGACAAAATAGAAAGAAAGTCGAACTCAGGAGTTTATATGTTAACATGCGAATGCAAAAAAGTTTACATTTGTCAAACAGCACGTACATTTGAACAGAGAATTAAGGACACGAAAAAGCTACAAGTAAAAAGACGGATTAAAATTTGACAACCATTACGTAGAACTAAACCATAAATTTAATAAAGGTTTTAAAATTATAGATGTACAAGATGAAGGGAAAAACTTAATTTATTTGAAGCTTTAGAAATTAATAGATATAGAAAAATAGGTTTGAAACTAAACGAACAAACAGATTTAAATCACTCCCCTCTATTGTCTTTCTAAATTTTTAAAAACACCTCCTTTTTGAACCCCGACACTTATGTAATATATATAACGCTGTAGTCATTTTGTAAGCATGGTGATGAAGCCAAAGTTCGAGTTGGAACAATTTTTGTATATCAAAAATTTCAAAATTCGAACTAGAAGTAACAATTTTCCTTTGATAGAATATCACTTTTTTGCAAATATTTCTCGAATTATGTTTCTATAGAGATTTATTAAGAGGGGCGTTTACCTATCGAAAATTAAGTCATCGCCGTTTCGCGTTTTTTAAACTCATTTTGTAATTTTAGAATCTCAAATTTGGGTTAGTGATGCAAAAGGCATAAATTTATAATGTCAGGGTCAGTTTTTGTACTAATTTTTTTTCTTAAGAAATTTATGTGTTTTAGAAATAACCATAAAAATGCATGAATTTGATTAATGTCTTCTAACTAAGGCTGGTACACAAAAGAGAAAAAAACGACCTCTACGCGCCAGCTGCACGTTTGATGTACGATATAAAGAAAAATTAGTATATTAAAATACAAGTTTCATAAGATACGATTTTTGCGCACGCGTTCAAGTTCGAGTTTTCTAAAGAACAAGTGCGCAAAATGTCATATGAAAGGTGTATTTTATACTATTTTTTCTATTTCGGTTATTAAAAGTTCAAAAAAGCTTAAAATAAGAGACATGTTTTGTTCGAATATTTTAGAAATTTTGCTTTTTTGAAGTTGGTTACTCTGATTTTTAAGTAGAACGTTTTAAATATTTGAATATCGGTGGTGCTATATGTAATTGTGTTTAAAATTCAGACTGATTTATACAATTAATTATTTCAAATTATCAACAAAAAGGACGAAATAAATAACTGTACGCCCCCAGAGATTCGCAAAATAGCAGAAGACAATTTACAAAATCTTTCGTCCACAAATTCTCTATATATTTATCAAAACAAACTTTTATAACAGTTGTACTATTCAACATGGTAAGTAAATGTCAATAGTAGCATCCGAAAACTTATCATCCAACTCTGCTTAACAATTTATATTGCTAATTAGTAAGTGAAATGTTAGCATGTGTGCTTTTTATTCTTTGTACAATTTTATTGCACATTTTTGTTACTTTAAAGGCTTATATTTTGACATTTAAATACGATTTGGTTCCATTTTTTTTTGTTACCAACTTCAAAAAAATAAAATTAGCGTGCGATAAAGTAATACTTTATGTAACCAAAACGGGTGTCGTAAAGTGAACTTTATAGCACCGGAATAGAAAATAGTATATTAAGATACAAGTTTCATAAGACACGATTTTTGCGCACGCGTTCAAGTTTAGAAAACGAGCCGCTAGGCGAGTTTTCTAAAGAACAAGTGCGCAAAAATGTTTTATGAAACGTGTATTTTATACTATTTTTTCTATTTCGGTTATTGAAAGTTCAAAAAAGATTAAAATGAGAGACATGTTTTGTTCGAACATTTTAGAAATATTATTTTTTGGGGTTGGTTACTCTGATTTTTAAGTAAAACAATTTAATTATTTGAATATCGGCGGACTTGTCATTTTGTTTAAAATTTAGTCTGATTTATGCAATAAATTATTTCAAATTATCAACAAAATGGAAGAAATAAATAACTGCACGCCTCCAGAGATTCGCAAAATAGCAGAAGCCAATTTAGAAAATCTTTTGCTAACAAAGTCTCGACTTTATGAAAAGCAATACCACCTCTTTTTAAGTTGGTGTAAAGAAAATAATATTGTGAATATTACGGAAAATGTAGTCATTGCTTATTTTGACAAAGAAAGAAAGATAAAAAAGGCATCATCCCATTTATATTGTTAATTAGCGTAAATAAAATGTTCGTAACTGTGTTTTTTATTCTCTGTACAACTTCTTACACATGTTTGTTAGATTAAAGACTTATATTTTGACATTTAAATATGATTTGGGTCCATTTTTTGTTGTTACCAACTTCAAAAAAATAAAATTAGCGTGCGATAAACTAATACTTTATGCAACCAAAACGGGTGTCGTAAAGTGAACTTTATAGCACCGGAATAGAAAAATCAAATTTATGTAATTATTTTTAAGGGGGTAATGCTGAGGCCAATTTGCAAGCGTTTCGTATCGACGATATTGTGTAGTAACCATTGTATAGAATCGATTGAAACAAGGAGTTATTTGTTAATTAAGCTTAAATTGAAGTACCTAAAGAAAGAAAAAAATTGTATATAAAAAAATGCTGCTGAATAATAACATTTTAAAAATGCTTATATTTATCGTATACTTTAAGGTGTAATGTTTGTCTTTAATGGCAAAAACTGCCTGTGGGTACCTTCATGCGTCTTTTACCTTTAATATACACTTTTTAGTACATCATTAAAGCTAACCGTTTTGTCTTAATCACGTTGATAAGAACGTATGTGTCTTGATACACATTGCCTATATTCCAGGCGCTTAAAGCAATATTCGTAAGACGATCGCAGAGCAAGCCGCCAGTTGGTCGGGAGAACGATTTTGGTGAATCTATACTGCAAAAATAATTTTCCTGTTGGCAAAACTCCGTTTTCTTCAATTTATTCAGTCGCCGGCTTGCAACGGCGTGTAACGCGAAATTACGATAAATTGTTTTATACAATGTGATTTATGTACGCATGTCGCTCATGTTGTATTGCTCATAATATTGTTAATGAATTAAAAATAATTTTAATTCATGTAATTTGTTCGCCATTTTTTATAGTTGTTAAGGACGTTTATCATTATTATTTTTGTTTTATTCGTTTTTATAAAGTAATAGTCTATGTTCTATGTAAAACGTATATATGTTTAGTTTTAATCTCAGTTTGCTTTATTTTACAAAGGCACAATTAATTAGAACATGTATATTTCTCTGTATAAGTGCTTACAGTCATTTTATTACTTCATAATCGTAAAATAATGAATATTTAAAATTAAATCTGGGAAGACTCCTAATGTAATTTCTCTCTCAGAAACTTTTCTATTGTCCGTTCTAGAAAATCGGTGAATGCCTTGTCTAAATTACCACTTATTTTCTTGCTTTTATTAACATCATGCCGTTGTAGTACTAAAAAATTCATAAACATTAGCCGGATTTCAGAAAAAATTGTTGGCGGGAAAAGAGTAAATTTCAGCGGACGACGATCATATCAAACTCGATACGAAGCCGCTTCAATTGCATTCAACTTGGAACCGGGTGATTTACCGCGCGTTATTCATAAGAAAGCTGTATACAGAAGTCCAGGAAAACACACAAAAAAGTTTATGACTAGCTGGAAAAGAGTAAGAGCTTGGAAAAAATGCAGTAAAAAGTTATTTGCATGTAAAAACAAGAAAAAAAGGGAACCGATAGTACCTGCTGACAGCGATTATGGTGACACAGAAATAGAAATGGTTGTCACATTAACAAAAGAGCAGTACGATATAAAAGAAAAAGAAATTTTGACTTCAAATTGAAAAATCGGATTCTGAACGTGACGAGTTACAACATGCTACTATAGGGCAAAGCACTAACTTATTATGGAGGCAGCAGCGCTCTGTAAGACTTACTGCATCCAATTTTGGAGCAATATGCAAAATGCGAAAGACGACGCATTGTCCAAATTTGATAAAACGTCTTTTGTACAATAAATTTTTCGGGACTGCAGCAACACGTTGGGGACATGAACACGAATTTGTTGCTCTAAAAGAATTGGAAAAAAGCTATGGAATTCGTGTACACGAATCTGGTCTTTTTATTGACGGCAAATTGAATTTTTTAGCTGCTTCGCCGGATGGTTTAATAGATGACGATGGCATTGTTGAAATAAAATGCCCGTCAGCAGCTGCATCGTATTCACCAACGGAAGCCGTTCGAGAGAAGAAAATTAAATTTGCGGAGATAGTTGATGGTCGAATAACATTAAAAAGTAAAGACAATTATTATTTCCAAGTGCAAGGCCAGCTACATGTAACAAATAGAAAGTACTGCTTGTTTGTTATATGGACACCTTTCGGAATTAGTGTACAGAAAATCATGAGGGACGATAATTTCTGGGATGCGAATATGAAGGAGTAGTTGGTGACTTTCTTTTACAGATGTTTTCTACCTGGATTGGTTGATCCCCAGTATTCAAAGAAAATGCCTATTCGTGATTTACGTCAGTAGAAAAAATAACAGAATATATATCAGATATAAAGAACTACTTTATACGGACAAAATTTAAGTGATTTTAAATTTTAGTTTTACTCTGACTATAAATAATCACGTCTTGGCTTTCTTATGGCGTTATGTATTGTTTGTTTTCCTCTTATATTTCCTATTTTTTAGCTTTTTCAAGTTTATTATATTATTCTGATATTCTGCTATATACAGTTCTTTATGTCATTAATTCTGCAACTTTATTCTGTTCTATTCATTAATTTGTAGAATGCCAATTTCCTATGTTAATAAATAAATATGATTGTTATTTATTATGTATTTTTTTCTTGTATAATTATGGAAAACATAGTTTCTCTGACCATAGATGATACCGTCATTATTTTTTAATATGTCTGGCCGATACATGTATGTGTGACACTTTTAATTAAAAATAAATTCTGGAAAGTTCTGATCTTTATAATAACATTTAAAAATGTATTCAAACAAAAACGGGAAATGTAGCAGAAAAAACAGTTGAACAGACAATTTAAAGCAGTACAAGAATCTCCAAAAATATATAGGGTGAGTCATTTAAAAAACTTAAGTTCCGTGCATTTCCGGTGAAATCGGAAGTGCGTCAGAGCTTAAAGTATTTTTACAATATGCGCCACAAGCAACCATGGATCTTCCACTTATTGTTTTTTCTTTTATTTAAAACACAAAAAACCAATCGAAGACGCGGCTACTAATGACTCACCTGTATATATTTATTCCAAAATTTAAAAAATTCCAATGAAAATATAAGTGGTATAAAACAAATACAGAAACACAAATATTAACCCAGTAAACATTTTTCAAATTTCCCACAATATTATTTAGTAACATCAACATTAAAACTGAAAATGACCACTCATATATTATAAATAGGGAAGTTAACATGTAAATGTCGTAGTTACTAAATAATACTGTGGGAAATTTGAAAAACGTTTAATGGGAAGATAACGCCCCATAAAGGCGAACTATACGAAATGTAAAATCTATGAAATAGTAAACATTTTCCAAATTATTAACTTTTTACTTTCTTATACGTAGTATAAAGAAGTATTGTGATGACGAAAATTTTCGACCTCGAGATTTTTGCAGATGTCCACGTTTTGAAGTCCCCTGATACCAAAAAAGTGGTTTTTAAAAAATGTTTATGTGTCTGTCCACGATAGCGGTCAAACCGCTGTAGATATCTATTCCAAATTTTGTATTTACGTGTATAATCTCCCTCTTGAGAACTGATTAGTTTTTCAGTAAAATCGGTAGACTGGATGTAGTAGTTTACTTCAGTGAAAAAATCGAATTTTGCAAATATTTCGTCAATTACAAAGTTTAAACAAATTTATAAAGAATTCAAATGTACTCATATATATATTTGAGACAAATTGTCTTAAAAAGGTTTTTCGAAATTACAACCGGAAGTAGGTCTTTTACTCTTATCGAAAATGAGTTTTTTGCGAATATCTCACAAGTCATGCTTTCTAGGCAGGTACATTACGAGTATAAAAGTATTTAAATTATAATTTTAAATATCTTTTGTATAAAAAAAAATTTCAAAATTCGGATCGGAAGTACCACTTTTACTCTTACCGAATAGCGATTTTTTGCAAATATTTCATAAGTTATGCATTCTATATATATTTGTCAAGAGTACAAAAGTATTTAGAACTGGATAGTTTTTGTATATATGAAATTTCAAAATTCGGACCGGAAGTAGCACTTATACTCTTAGCGAGTAGCACTCTTTTTCGAATATCTTGCAAAGTATGCATTCTATAGCGATTTATTAAGAGAATGAAAGTACTTAGAATAGGATTTTGAATAATTTTTGTATAAAAAAATTCTTAAAATTGTATAGTTTGAAACGCTCATACGTATAAGAAAGTCGTGTGGTGGCCACACCTCATTTTTTTCTTAAAAAGATAATAAATTCTGTATAATGTGAACAGGTTCTTTTGTCTATTAATATGAAATAAATGCATGAAATTTGGAAAAATGGCATTTTGCCCTATAGTAGCATGTTGTAACTCGTCACGTTCAGAATCCGATTTTTCAATTGAAGTCAAAATTTCTTTTTCTTTTATATCGTACTGCTCTTTTGTTAATGTGACAACCATTTCTATTTCTGTGTCACCATAATCGCTGTCAGCAGGTACTATCGGTTCCCTTTTTTTCTTGTTTTTACATGCAAATAACTTTTTACTGCATTTTTTCCAAGCTCTTACTCTTTTCCAGCTAGTCATAAACTTTTTTGTGTGTTTTCCTGGACTTCTGTATCCAGCTTTCTTATGAATAACGCGCGGTAAATCACCCGGTTCCAAGTTGAATGCAATTGAAGCGGCTTCGCATCGAGTTTGATATGATCGTCGTCCGCTGAAATTTACTCTTTTCAAGCCAACAAATTTTTCTGAAATCCGGCTAATGTTTATGAATTTTTTAGTACTACAACGGCATGATGTTAATAAAAGCAAGAAAATAAGTGGTAATTTAGACAAGGCATTTACCGATTTTCTAGAACGGACAATAGAAAAGTTTCTGAGAGAGAAATTACATTAGGAGTCTTCCCAGATTTAATTTTAAATATTCATTATTTTACGATTATGAAGTACTAAAATGACTGTAAGCACTTATACAGAGAAATATACATGTTCTAATTAATTGTGCCTTTGTAAAATAAAGCAAACTGAGATTAAAACTAAACATATATACGTTTTACATAGAACATAGACTATTACTTTATAAAAACGAATAAAACAAAAATAATAATGATAAACGTCCTTAACAACTATAAAAAATGGCGAACAAATTACATGAATTAAAATTATTTTTAATTCATTAACAATATTATGAGCAATACAACATGAGCGACATGCGTACATAAATCACATTGTATAAAACAATTTATCGTAATTTTACGTTACACGCCGTTGCAAGCCGGCGACTGAATAAATTGAAGAAAACGGAGTTTTGCCAACAGGAAAATTATTTTTGCAGTGTAGATTCACCAAAATCGTTCTCCCGACCAACTGGCGGCTTGCTCTGCGATCGTCTTACGAATATTGCTTTAAGCATTTTTGATTAAACGATATTATCGAATAAAAAATCGATATCAGTCGATATTATTGAATAAAAAAATATCGATTTTAATCTCGATTATCGAAAAGAAAATATCGATATTTTTTTAAAAACGATATATCGCGCATCCCTAATGTACGCTTCTGGGATTTTTCACCAAGTGTAGATGTTTGTAATAAAATTAATAGCTGACTAAACATAAATAGTTTAAGTAGATTCCAGACTATACCATAATATTTAATTTAAACAGATACTAATTCGTATTAAAATCAAAAAAATAAATTTAATCGGGAGTCTGAGAAATTCCACCTTACACTCGACGTGACAAAAATCGCACCTCATCGGTTACGGGTTAACTTATATAAGAAATACATAGATGCAAATCCTGGCCTTGTGGTAAAATTCAAATATCTTTAGGTATCGGTAATTTTTTTTATATCTATAAAGAAACGTGTGAGGCGACCTCGATCCGAATGAATTACCTATTCATTCAAATGTATATTATATGCTTTATGAGATTGAATACACACTTTCCTTTCCGAATATCAGTGTAGTTTAAGTGTCCGAGCAAAGTAATGTAAACATTGGACACATATAACAATAGCATCTCTATCCCGAACGATATTTTCTGGCAACACGTCAACTATAATTTTCTTGGCACGTCAGATGCACTGGGGTAAATGACAGCCCTAATTCTCTATCTCTTTCAGAACTTTATTGTTCTTGTCATCGAGTATTTTTAAAAACGGAGCATAACCCCCTTAAAGATAAAAAACATTAAACAGTAAACATTGTCACACACATTTTACACGAGGTTTTTCCAAGCTAATCGCGTCGTCTATCCCCACTTTACGGTATCTCTACCGGTCCTAGGGAAGACGAAAATCTATCGGAATCGGTCGGCTATTGCAGACTTAAATGCGAGTGACAGTTTAATTACAAACTGCCACTCGCATTTAAATGTCATATATACCTATAATATTCGAGTGTATAATAATATAACAGTTATGAGCAAGCGAAAATTGGCTTATTATAAAACATCAACATCAACATCAACAGTTCCGTAAGTACTCATTCTTTATACATTATGTTTCCCATCTATTTTGTATAAAAAATTTCGGACCGGAAGTAACACTTTTACTCAGAGGTTTATTTTATTATACAAAATTTAAAGTTTAATTTTGAACAACTTCTGTATACAAATTTCTAAAAAATACATATGTATTAAAAACGGAAGTTTCGAAAGATTTTATATAAAAATTTTTCGAAATTCCTACCGAAAGTAGGTTTTTTGTCTTAAGAAAAACGGTTTTTTGCAAATATCTCGCAAATTATGCATTCTGTACAGATTTATTATAAATGCGAAAGTATTTAGAGCTATATTTGGAACAATAATTATTGTATGAAAGAAATTTTAAAATTCAGACCGAAAGTAGTACTTTTGCTCTTATCAAATAGCAGCTTTTTGTAAATATCTCGAAAATTTTACTTTCTATACAGATTCATTGAGAACTCAAAAGTATTAGAGTTTGAGATTGAACAATTTTTGTATATAGAATTTTCAAAACTCGGACTTTTACTCTTATCGAATAGCGGGTTTTTGCAAATATTACTCGAATTCTATTTCTATAGAGATTTATTAAGAGAATAACAGTATTTTGAGCGGGATTTGGAATAATTTCTGTATAATTTTTTTTTTTAGCCAGGGCCGGAAGTAATACTCTTACTCAGAAGTTTATTTTAATAAGGAATACAGAATTTAGTTTAATTTAATTTGGAACAAATTCTGTGTACACGTTTCGGAAAGCACATGCGTATTAGAAAGTCGAGTGGTACCCACATCCCATTTTTTATTATATTTATATTGGTAGCCTTGTAATTAATTCGTGTAACTGTGATTTAAGAATCACACATCAATGTAATGAATAGATTTTATTCACAATGCATAGCAGGAACAAACCGCTAAAGTTGACATGTTAATGATACTACATTATTCTTGCAAATATATATGTTTAATAATCATTTTACGTAGCCGTAGCATAAATTATTTACAATTTTTCAGAAGTCTCTTCCTTGATGAACTCATTTACTATTCCATTTTGCGCACAACCTAGTATTATAACAGTAACGGAAGAATAAATGGGTAGGCATTGTTGGGTATTCTAGGAATTCTTATTAAAGTAATATGAATTTAATCAGTAACATCTAGAAAAGTTAGTATGCCAGGCGCCAATATATATTGTTAAAACATCTTGTTGGTTTTATGCGATATACCTATTGTTCGCACTAAAATAGTGATTTACGTAGCCTATCAAGTAGTGACTCATGTACTGGACAGTAATGATTCTGTCTGCGTCGTTTATGAGCATGGATTAATATGCATAATTTGTGATGGGTTAATGAAAATCTAAAACCGAATAATTCGTAAGTGTATGTTACATTTAAATACAAAAAGTTTTTGATAATATTGTTTGGGTGTATTATTCTATGGTACGTTCACTTATATCAGTGAAGAAAAATAACGATATTAGTGAGTACATCCATTTAATTGCACTTTTAAAAAGAAAATCGGATGGATTTCGGTAAAAAAAATCTAGAATTTTAACAAAAGAAGACATATCCCGTTTTTTTTGCTGGAAGCCGATAATAGAACTTATTTTATGATAAAAGTTGCATTGATAGTGGGGCTTGCAGGTGCCTGTAGGCGTACCGAATTGACGAATCTGCAGCTACGAAAGGTTAAAGATGAAGGACAATGCATTTACATTAATATTCCATTTACGAACGCAAAGATACGACGAGATTTTTTTATCACAACTGTGAATGTTGAAAGACTAAACATGGTGGAAATGGTTCGAAGATATAAAGCGATGCGGCCAAGCAATACAGATCATACTCGATTTTTTGTGGGGTACAGAAATGGAAAATGCATTAAGCAAGCAGTTGGCATTAATACTTTTGGAAAAATGGCGTATATATAGCATCGTTCCCAAGACTTCCAAATCCTCAACAATACACTGACCAATGTTTTAGCAGATCGTCTGCGTCGTTGCTTGCAGATTCAGGATTCCTTCTATTAACTGTTAAGAGGCATTGTGGCTGGCGCTCCAACACAGTGGCAGAAAGCTATACAGAAGATTCCAAAGAAAATAAGAAGAAAGTGTCCTCTAATATTTTGTTCAGAATATGTAATTAATGTTTACAATAAATAAATGTAATCAATTTTTTTATAATTAATAATAACAAGTAAAAGTGGTGACTAACTTTCTTCTTATTTATTTTTTATTTAAAAAAATTGCGTATTATCATGGAGCTCCTAGATTAAATATTAATAATAATTCTATAAATTTAAAATTAGGTACTTTTAGAACATTAGAAATTTAAAGAATGTAGACCTTTTTCTTTTCAATACTTTCTTCAATTGCCCCTGAGTGACCTATGATTGAGCATTACTATTAATAGTCTCGGCAGCTAACATATTTTTGCTTTTTTTCATATACTTGTTTAATTAATTAATAACATAATACATTAAGTTCTACTGTTCCTATTACGAGGGCTACTATTTATATTTCGGGAATAGCAAATAACAACAAAAATTTTTAAATGAAAATGGCTTTATTATTTTTCGAAATATTCCCCTTGATGATCAATACACTTTTGCATTCGTTCAAACCATTTGTCATAGCAGTTTTTCCATTCCTCTTGAGATACCTTTAAAACATGGTTTTTGAACGCTTCAGCTGCTTCTTCGGCGCTCGTAAATCGTTGACCACACAGTTTACCTTTGATATTCGGGAACAAGAAGAAGTCATTGGGTGCCAAGTCAGGACTGTACGGAGGATGAGTCATCAATTCAAGGTTTTGACTGCTCAAAAATTCACTTGTTTGACGAGATGTGTGAGAGCTCGCATTGTCATAATGTAGAATGATTCGTCTTCGGGGGTTAGTTTTACGAATTTCTCCGAAGACTTCCGGCAAACAAATGGTCGTGTACCACTCGGAATTGACAGTTCTACGTTGCTCAAGCGGAACAGTGGCCACATGACCCATTCGGCCGAAGAAACAGGCGACGAACAACTTTTGTTGGATTTAGCTCTTCTTGGAATACCCACACGGTCGATTGCTGTTTTGTTTCCGGCTCATAAGCATATATCCATGATTCGTCACCTGTCACGATTTTATATACGTCTTTTGAAGCACCACGGTTGAACTTTTTCATCATTTCCTTACACCACTTGACGCGTGCCTTTTTTTGAGCGATTGATAAATTATGGGGTATCCAACGAGAACAAATTTTTTTTACAACTAAGTGTTCATGCAAAATCGAATGTATTGAAGTGGAACTAATGTGCAAGGATGCCTCTATCTCACAATATGTCACATGACGATCTTGCATTATCAGTTCACGCACTGCATCGATGTTTTGTGGTACAACAATCAATTTTGGACGACCTTTACGGAATTCGTCGGCGACGGAACTACGACCACGATTGAATTCACTATACCAGCGATAAATTGTGGTTTTTGATGGTGCTTTATCGCCATATAAAGAATTGAGTTCATCGACACATTCTTGTTGAGATAATCCACAGTTGTGAAAAATAATCCAACGAAAACCTTCTCTTGAAATTTCCATTATTTTGTCAAATTGATTTTCTGAACTCCCTGTAAACAAAACAAATAGCACTTGTACATCAAAACGTTGTGAGTACTTTTATGCTAAAAAATGTCAAACTTTATTATGGTGTTGTCAGATTTTAGGTATTGACATTAGTGTTGCCAATTCCCGAAATATAAATAGTTTCCCTCGTATTAGGTGAAGTAACCTGAAAAAGACATGATAATAATAGTGGAAACACTGAAGAAAATTTAGTTTTATTTATGTTTTTGATGGCAGTTATTTTTATTTTAATTTAATATACGTATACCGCTTGTGTCAAATATCATTAGGCATAAGGTATCGTATACATATTGCTGTGACTCTTGCAAATTGAGGTTTATATAAAAATAATTTACACCGTTCAATCAGTAAGTAAGTAAGAATCAAGCATACATCTTAGTGCTAGACCTTATGCTAGACCAAGATTCAACAAATTTTCTGCAAAATAGTAGGTTAGGCAATTTTACATTCAAGTAGCTCAGTTTAAAATGACTAAAGAAAATTTTCTCTCAGGAGCAGAAAATATAAATAAACTCTCCAATCAAGTTGAATGCTCTTCACTTATTACCAGGTCAGGTAAAGAAAATAAAATGCAAAATAAACCTTATAATATAGTTTATTAAGGATATTAAAGAAAAATTTTAAAATTATACAAGTATATTTACAAATATTAAATATCTTAAATATTACATAAAATTATGCATGTCATGATCAAATAGTCAAAACAATAAAAAAATTATAATTAATAAAAGAATAACATCGAATACAAATTTATATTTTTAAAATAAATATGATTATCATTTTCTTTATTCGTCAAAGGTACATGTAAACAATCAACATTTCAAAAAAAAAATTATTGTATGTTGTGAATTGTACTGGATTATAAATAACAAAATTATGTGACTTATCATTTGCAAGAATATAAACATTAAGGAAATGGCTCTGCCCTAATTAGTTCTGCCTGCCGCCTTTGATCGCTCCCAAGACAGTACCATCAGAAAGCAAATCCACACTGGTAGGTACCCCAAAGTTCCACCCTACGAGTATGCTTTTCAACTCAATGGACACAACCCTAACATACACTACTATGTGCTCACCCCTTAAGGTATATATATAAATTTAAGTGTAATACAAAATGTCTTTGTGCATTCAATTAATTAACTCAGCCCTGATTAGTTCTGCCTGGCGCCTTTGCTCGCTCCCAAAACAGTACCACCAAGACCAATTCGTGCTTTACGGATTCACCAAGACTCCATGTTATGAATTAAACATCTACTTAATTCATTGCACACATCCTTGATCTATTACCCAACACGTCAATATCAAATACACAAACACAATAAAATATAATTAACATAAAGAAAATGTATATTTATAAAACAAAATAATAAAAATTTTACCTCGCTCTAAGATTTCAATACAAAACACCACTCAAGAAAAATTTTACAACACTATACAGAGTGGTTGGATTTTCATTGTACACTCAATATTTTCATTGAGAGTATCATATTTAAAAAAAATCAAAACGTGTCTGATACTATTTTTTGCCCTCTTTCTAATCCTGTGAAATAGGATAATGTCGTTTAAAAAACAAAAGATAATGTATTTTTTTTAATTGAACACCCTGTATATTATTGGATATTTTGATAGCTTATTCAATTCTGAATATAATATCATTTTTTTTTCGTTGGGCAATGAACAACGCCATAATAACAAAAAATAAAAAGGAAAAAGTATGCTTTGAAAATATGCCCGGGTAAAAAACAAAATATTATTTAAATGTCAGTTCGCATACCAGTTGATGAGGTGACACAGTTTAGTGATTAGTGAATCATTAGTGATAGTTTCTCTAGATTATTTATTAAAAATGGAATTTACTAATGCAGAGAAAGCAGATATGTTGCGATGCTTTTATTTATCAAATGATAACTGCCGTCAAACTGCAAGTATGTATGTTAATCAATACCCTGATCGAAGGCAACCGCATTGGAATACATTTCTAAATTTACACACTTCATTAGTGAGGTAAGGAAGTTTTAAAAAAATAAGAAATGTAAGAAATAGAAATATAAATCAAAACGATGCTGAAGGAGATGATGAAATAAATATTTTGGCGTATTTTAGAGCATACCCCACTTCTCCAACTAGAATTGCTGTACAAGAGCTTGGCATCAACAGGTATAAAATCATGAAAGTCCTTAAAAAACACAAAATGAAACCCTATAAAATTCGTTTAGTACAAAGTTTACAACCGCTTGATCTGCAAAAACGGACGAATTTTTGTAATTGGGTGTTAAATGCTGGAAGGCAGTACTTGTCACACATTTTATGGACGGACGAGGCAAATTTCCATAGGAATGGTGTGTTTAATAAACACAATTGTCATTTTTGGGATGACGTGAATCCTCGTAGGATTCAGCAAACTCTATGCCAAATACGTTTTTCTACAAATATCTGGATAGGTGTGATAGAGGATCAGTTATTAGGACCCTATTTTTATAACGGCACACTTACTCAAAATCGATATTTAAACTTTCTTGAAACTGAATTTCAAGAATATTTAGACAATCTGCCTTTAGCTATCCGGACACAAATGTGGTTCCAACATGACGGCGCACCACCGCATAATGCACAATCAGTGACGAATTTTCTACAATTAGAATTTGAAAATAGGTGTATTGGGAATTTTATGGCCTCCGAGATCACCTGACCTCTCAATATTAGATTTTTTTGTCTGGGGATTTATAAAAAATAAGGTATATTGCACTCTGTCGAATACCCTAGAAGAACTGAAAAATAAAATACAATTGGCAGCACAGGAAATTACCCCGGATATGTTAAGAAAATCCAAAAACAATTTATTGCACCGAGCTCAGATATGTATCAACCAAAATGGTGGCCATTTTGAACAATTTCTTCAATAGGATATTTGCTTTTTTGTGTTATTTTTTCTTCCATTGTTTTTTTAACCAATACATAATGTGTTTTTTTATTTTTTGTTATTATGGCGTTATTCATTGCCCAACGAAAAAATAAATAAATGATATTATATTCAGAATTGAATAAGCTATCAAAATATCCAATAATATATATATATATATATATATATTCAATTTAAAAAATAAAATAAATTAGATTATCTTTTGTTTTTCAAACGACATTATCCTATTTCACAGGATTAGAAAGAGGGCAAAAAATAGTATCAGACACATTTTGTTTTTTTTTTAAATATTATACTCTCAATGAAAATATTGAGTGACAATGAAAATCCAACCACTCTGTATATATATACTAATAATAAACATTATTAAATCGCCTTAATTCTTCGTACAACATCTCAAATTCATCCATCTCAAATATATTTAGATTTTTGTCACAGTCTAACTATCCCATATGTACATAAAACAAAATTTTTTAAACTATAAATCTTCTAATCTTGTAAATAAATAATAAAGAAAATTTTATTAAAAACGCAGAGTGTTATATTTAATATTATTTTATTTTTTTTATTTATTATTATTTTATTTAATATTATTAATTAATTCTATGTTAGAATAACGTTTAATCTATGAAATATTACAAGTCCTAATTTTATTAAAAACTTTCTAAGTATCGTAAATCCGATTCAGAAAAAAAGTTCCGATTCATGAATAAATCTTTAAGTTAAATTAACATTTTGTGTTTAAGAGGAAGAAGAAGTTTCCACCTACTTCTAATTCTTCTTTTAGAGAGCGGTTTACACCAAGCATCTCCCGTTTTCTCATCGTGTGCCGACTTATATGCATATTTTTCTTCACAAAAACGTACGGTTATCCTCGGTACGATACCGATTCCACCTCTTCAATTTTATGATAATTTTCAAAATTTGTAAAAATTACAAAAAAAAAACATAATAATCTGGATGCAAGCAAATTTTTACAGGTTTAATAAACAATTAGAGGTTTTTTAGCCTCAGAAGACAAGAAATTAAAATTAAAATTGTGCACCCCCCTCCGAATGATCGGAGTTGGAAGAACCTTGACAATATCTTCTTCTGAAACTAGTGTCTCGTCGCGGACATCCGGATTCACAAAATAATATTGCGTTTTCTCAAGAAGTTAATAGTATATTTAGTGGTATATTTAGTGCTTTCAATGCTTTGAACTTGTCCGATATAATACACTTTTCTGCACTACCTTTTTCGAGCTCAAATGTAACGAGAACCCAAGAACCTATTTTCACAGTATCATCACCTATGTCCATGGTGGATACTACGGCATTAGAGTCAGTCTCGTCAGTGATGTCAATGTCAGAATGATTAATTAGTTTTAAACTAGAATCGCTGTCTGAACTACTTTTTTCAAGCTTCTTTTGAAGTTCTTTGCGAGACCTTTTGGGTAATTTCTTTTTTGTCTCTCGTCCCGTTTGATCAAGGATCATTATCGAAATTTTTCACTTGTCAGACATTCTGCATATTTAAGTCGCACCCGGTCTCTTTTATGCATTTCATCAGTCTTTTTTTCTGTTTTTAAAACAGACATCAAAAAAAGTTCCAATTGCTTTGTTAAGGATAACACAATATTTTGTGATTCTTTTGGACCCATAGCCGTAGTAGTTGATCTTCGAGTATTGTGTCTGGAAGTTTTAGGCGCAATAGGTGTACTATTAGTAGGTGTATTGTTACTTTTAGGAAATATCCTAATAAAAATAAATTAAAATTCCAGGGTGCAAGATAATTGTGCGAATGTACATTCACTTACCTTAATAAATAATTATTAATCTTCTTCTTCGTCTTCTTCTTTTTAGTAGGACTATGTCCTGTTTCTCCAACTTTTATTCAATGTCCTGTGACGATGAGGTCCAGGAGTCAGACCATCTTTTTGGTGGTCTTCCTAAGGGTCTGGTCGTGTTCGGTTTTTCCTTGTATGCGGCCTTGGCGAGTCTATCGTTTCCCATCATGTCGACATGCTCTCTCCATTCTCTTCTTCTCCCCCGTGACCATCCAACAACAGCTGGCATCCTATCGCACTGTTCCCGGATGTCATTACTTCGCTGCCTGTCCCTCAATGTGACGCTTGCGATCGCTCGCAGAGCCCTCATTTCGGTCGTACGTAGTGCTCTCTTCGTCCGGTTGGTGTCTGCTCTCGTTTCCGCTGCGTAGGTGAAAATGGGTCTCACTGCTGTTCTGTAGATCCTAGATCGCTTATGATTAATAATATTCCCAGATGTTTACCTCAAAGTAGAACCATTGATGTTATTATATCTGTGACCCAGCCTGTATATCTAGGTCAGATTATTATTAAGAGCATGAAATTACTCAAAGATGTTAACTAATGCCCGTTGCGTCACCCATTTTAAAATAATAAGGCGGGGTCACTGTTGTTAAAGTATTGCACAATTAAAATGGGAAATTGTACTAACTAATACTAGGCCTACCTCAAGAAAACAAATTAATAAAAACAATGACAATTTATTTAATAAAAACAAGAGAAAATGGATATAGAAAATTGGGTACATTACTATTACAATACAATGTACTCGTACTTGCGTACTTGCGTGATTACATTACTATTATATTATTAATTGAAATATTGCACAAAAGAAATATTGAAGTCAAAATATAAATGATTGTTGAATATAACTTTAACTTTGTTAAAAAAAAATGACTCAATCTACACTAAATTTCATTTAAATTTAATAATTACAAATTTAATACAAAAACAGAGAAAACCAAATTTTAGAGAGACGGTACAAACAAAACAATAAGAACAGGTTCGACAGATAAATACTTTTAATAAAATTAATTGGTCAAATTCGGTAAAACTAATTATCAAACATGATAATACTAATTGATCAAATATGGTGCACCATTTAATTTAAAATTTCTATAAACTGGAGATTACAAATACTAAAAACTCTACAAATATTTAATACTTCGAAATAATTTGACCATCGATACGATAAAATAAAAGAAAATAATAGTGACTATTACAACACACACAAATTTCAAAAAAAAAAAAACAAGGAAATTTAGACAAAAACACAAAGATTTAATGAACATAACAAAATTAGACAGATACAAAGACTCTTGATAATCGTGCCTTGTGCACAATAACTCTTAACTTTATTAAACAAACATAACTGTAAAAAATTTCAAACTGCTCGGTAGTTGTACAAATACAGGGTGCGGCAAAATGATAGGTACTATTTGGGATGTCAATAAAAACCAAACCACATAAACCAAACATTTCTTATTTTATTTCTTAAATCTACATTACATGCCATTCAGGAGCGTTATTTTTTAAAAATGATATCTTTTAAATGACGGCCATTATTGTCGATGCACTCTTGTAGGTTCTCACGGAAGCATGTCATTACCCGATGGATCATTTCTTGGGAAATTGCGGCAATTTCTTGTCTTATGGCTGCCTTTAATTCTTCCAAAGTCCGCGGACGATGTGTAAAAACTATCGATTTGAGGTAACCCCAAAGAAAAAAGTCGTAAGGCGACAAGTCAGGCGAACGCGGCGGCCAGCCGAGATGACACCACTTTGTTTGGGAACATTTCTTGAAGAAGATTAAGTGTACGACGCGTGGTGTGCGATGTAGCACCATCCTGCTGGAACCAAAGATGTTCTCGGTGATTTTCGTTCAACTCGTTAACTTTTGGACGCAGGAAATTGTTAATCATATCAAAATATCGATCTCCGTTGACTGTTACCGTTATTCCATCTTCTTCGAAAAAGTAAGGGCCCCACACGCCGAATTCAGATATTGCACACCAGACGGTAACCTTTGGACTGTGAAGTGGTCGCTCATGAAATTCCTGTGGATTATTTGCCGACCAATAACGGAAATTTTGCTTGTTTACGGTACCCGATAGATGAAAGTGAGCTTCATCGCTAGACATGAATACAGCGCCTCGGGGAATGTGTTGAGGAATATCCCGGAATGAATTTGTACGGGTTTCAAAATCTCTTTCTCTTAATTCCTGCACTACCATCATTTTGTACGGATGCATTTGGAGTGAGTTGTGTAAAATTCTTCAAACACTTCTATCGGAAATTCCCAAAGCAGCTGCATGCCTACGAGCTGAACGCCTAGGAGACTGTTGTACGGAATCTCTTACTGCATTCACATTTTTCGGTGTTCTTACTGTCCTTGGTCGGCCAGTAGATTTTCGTTTAAGCGTAGAACCTGTTTCCCTGAAGTGTAAAACCCACCGACGAATTGTTCTTCCATCCGGAACCGCGCCATGCCGACCAACATCAAACTGATTATGGAAGGCACGCTGCGTCGCTATTACAGATTCCCTATTTCTAATAAACTCCTCGACAACGAAAGCACGATGCACTCCGCTCCAAGCCATGTCGATAACTGAAAATTGCAACTTTTGTCTACCTAACGCGACCGCGTGCACAGTGTTGCCGGTTCTACAAACCGAGCAACCACTATTTGAAATCCTACCTACCTTTTTGCCGCACCCTGTATCTTGTCACATGTAGTACAAGAATAAAAGCTCAAATAGTACCTGGAAATGTAGTGTTTCCGTACTTCGACAAAGATTGTTCCCGGAAGCCTATCTCTGCTACCTGGTGTTTAGCGGGCCCTATGTTGTCTCTAGATCCGGAACTACGTCGTAAATTGAAGGACGATAAATACTCCAACAATTTTATTGGGAAATCGAGAATTAAATCACCCTGATCGGTGTATCCATACTGGACAATAGCATCTCGTTCCCTTGGACATCCTCATCGCAGGGCTTAGAGACTCGACGCCGGGACCGGAGTTACGATATATTCAACTACCACTCACTGTTTAATTTTACTGAACTTTAAATGAAATGAATGTAATACTGATGTTATAGTGAATGTTGTAATAGTTATGCCATGGTGCTGTAATAGTGAATGTTGTAATAGTTATGTCATGGTGCTGTAATAGTGAATGCTGTAATAGTGCCTGATTTTAGATGCGCTTCGCCCTTATAAAACCTCGGACGTGTAGAGGGGTATTTTGGAAAGAAATTGGCGACAGACTCCTCAATTCGACCATTGCCATATACCAAAGCCAAACCTCTTTTGACGCTCATTTTATTAATTTTAACACAATCTAATGCGCTTTTCATGCTATTTTCACTATAGTGTTTATCAGTGGCGGCTGGTGAGTATGTTTTGTTGAGGCACGTAAATAGACAAGACTGATTCACTTATTATCATATATTATTATTATATTATAATAAACGAATCAGTCTTGTCTATGTACGTGCTCCAACAAAATGTGCTCAGCCGCCACTAGTAATTATAGCATCTATATCCTGGATTTTGCTTAGCTCGAGGCATGGCGTAAACAGTTGGTCCCAAATAGTGTATTTATTGAATTCTATAAAAAAAACAATGACACATTTCTAGCGGGAAACATTGACACCCTGTCAAAGTTAACCTCAAGACATTTTTTAATTTTTTATTTTAAGTAATGCAAACAAATCGCAAAATTGACAGACAATGTTCGTAATATGTTACAACATCAATTTACCTTACATTTAAACCCCAAAACTGCACTTTTTTCATTTAAAACAAAAGTTCTTTACACGGCGACTAATACTCACAGTGCAAGCTTTATCTTGATGTTTGAGGATTCCTATAACAAGTATTTATGAAGTTCTCGCCTCACACTACCAGAGATCGGAAAACTTTTCCAATAATTATGATGAACTTTTATTGGCGTAATTTTAATTTGTCGGGGAGCTAGAAAGGATATTTGAAAATGTGTCAATGTTTCCCTACGTCAATGTTACACGTCGTTACCTTACAGGTTTTGATTTGTTGCCAGCAGCTCTCCACATCAGTTTGGCCTGTTATATTAACGTTTTGCAGTTTATGTTCTGGCCTGCGCTCACACAGTTTTCGAGTGGCATCCAGTGACAGTGATTCTAAGTTGTATTTCTCCAAATATATCGGCACCTTCTTAGACTTTGTAGGTTGTTCCATTATTATTTTGCATAGGATAAGGTTGTGATCGGTTCCTAAGGTAGCTGATGTTAGGGCTCTCACGTCTAATATTTGTGAGGGGATAATTGCTCTGTTTGTTATTATGAAATCTAACATGGAGCGTTGTATTTTGGAATTGCAGAATGTGTATTTACGTTGTTCCTTATGTGGGAAGAAGGTATTATTTATTCTTATCTCGTTTCTAGTAAAGAAGTCGCCGTTCTCGTTGATAGTTGACTCATTATATTGCTGTTTTATATTAGGAATTACTTCATTCCCTATACGAGGTCTCCAAAAATTATGATTTTATGCTTGATATTTAACTTATCGATGGAGTTTTGTAGTTCTAGGTAGAAGTTCTCTGACTCCTCTACGGTTTTGGAGGTATCAGGCGCATATGTACTGATTAGATGTGTTATGCTTTGGTTAATTGTTAAGGATACCCGTATTATTCTATCGCTAACGTGTTCAATGTCTTGGATGTACTGCTTGTATTTCTCGTGCAGTAGTATGCCCACTCCAGATTGTGCTCTTTCGTGCTTCGCTTTTCCGCTATACAGCAGAACATAGTCTTCGAATTTAGATGTTCCCTGGCCTTTCCTTTTTGTTTCCGATATCCCATATACATACGTCGATCCTGTGCCTTCTCATTTTGATGAGAATTTCCTGGTCTCTACCGTTTCACGATATTATGTTCCAGGTCGCTATTCGGCCTTTTCCTTAGGTCGTCTTCTTTTTGATCCGTCCGTGTTCCGAGGCTACATATTCAGTTCTGTGAGCATAGAAAGTTTTTTATTCCAGGCAGGTTGCTAACCTCGCCTGGAAACTCTCCTTCTATGTCCGGGCTTGGGACCGGTGACAATCGATGGGCTACTCGATTCACCCATCCCCTGTCCCAGGCGGAGTTTATATATTAAATATCTAAGAAAATATCAAGTTTAAAAAAAATAGCTTGATAGAGAGCAAGAGTTGCAAATTCTCTATAAACAAAATAAGTTTAAACTTTTGTGTTAAGAAAGAAGGACAAAAAGAAAGAAATGTTTTGACATTTTATTTTAAAGACTTTTTTGGAAAAAAACTTAATAGATACCTTGCATTTATTCATATGTATTAAAAATAGTGCATTGCTTCATGTTACCAAACAAGCAAGTAAAAAGAAATAAACGCTTACATGTAATAGCATATACCTATAATTTGGGTAGTCCGAAGCCTTAAATATAAAATAACCTTCTCGAAAATTAATTTGCCTATACTTGTCACCTCTAGATGACCTTAAGCTCGATAATTTAATTAATAACAGCACAAACACAATTCGGCTGCCACAATTCTAAACACAGTATCCAACAATTTTGTTAAAAATACATTCTATTGTCCATGTAGATACTGTGGTTATTGCGCGTCTATTTTGCTAGCTAGATTAGCTGTATTTATTATAGTTACGGAGATAATTTTTACCGAAACACAGTATCTACAGCACTATTTTTGGCTGCCTACATCAAAACACAGCAAAAGGCATTTTCCAGTAATATAATATGAGCAAAACCCAGTATGTGGTACTTACTGTATACAGAAATGTGTGATGATCAGCAAAGAGCTCAACAAAATGATACCTATCTTGAAGATATTTCCACTGAAGAGGATAAACAAACCACCACTGAAGAATCTCAAAAACCCCAAATATCAAAATTAACACATGAGCATAAATCTGACCGTAATAAAAGACAACATCCCATTACACCTCCATGTTTCGGGAAATGTTTGTAAACTTGAGATTTACAGACAAACTCTTAAATCCGAGAACATTTCTATTTGTACGCCTAAATCGGATAAATGTGTTGATTGCGAAATGCTTGAAAGTGGACAAGAAGATGCCAGAAACTCAGAAAATAATCATTATCTGGTAAAATTATCTGGCGAATTAAGACTGCATAAAGAAAAAGCTTCCAAAGCAAATGCGAAATATCTAACATTCAATGGATCAGTCCGATAAAATGGTACTTTCCAAATAAAAAAATATTAAAGTAAAGTGTCCATTATAGTACGACCGCAAAAAAAGATTAATACAGGTTTAAAATGTATTACTAAAATAAAAATAACATTTGCAGATACCACGCTTATTACTATCTACCTTGCTTAATTTTGGCAACCTATTCATTCCAAAACACAGCATCTACATTTTTTCCAAAAAACACACCAATTTTAAAATTATTTTTTACACCTAAAATTATATGCAATTATACTATTCTAAACCCCTAAAGTTGCATTTAAAACTCTTTAATAATTTTAGAGCCATACACTCTGAAAATTTTCATTATTTACTCAAAACTTTAAAAATGATTGTTACTGTGTTTTGGAATGTGGCAGCCCAATTCTTCTACAATTGACTATTTCCAACGTTGTGTATTATTATTTTCGGAAAGTGCTCACTAGTGTTATATAAGTTCATCGGGTATACAAAGACAATTTCTTCTTGATATAGTAATGGCAATTTGTTCAGTCTTCTACATAAATTTTAGAAAATATGGAATATATACTTATTCGTGTTTGGAAAGTATGAAATTAATCATAAATTTTGTTGTCAAAACTTCATAATTTTTCATCGTCTTCTTAAATTGGTTATCATTATATTATATAATCTTGAAGTAATAATCGTAAATGCATTAATTATAAGACACAAATGTATTCGAAGAACAGAGATGGTAAAAATGATATCATTAAAAACGCATTTAGCAGCTTTACCAGGAAAGAGTCAAGTCCAAGGACTGTCGTATGATAATTTTATTTTAATTATTTCGTCTAGAAGTGTTTTTTAAAAACATAAATCACTGACATTTAGTATGATTATGACTAATGCATTAATAAGATAATCCACATCTGATCAATTTTCAATCGTGTGGTAAATGTTTTGGCGACTACTGCAGTATCGACATTTTTTTGCTTATTTTTTTTTATTTAGGTATTATTGGCAACACTAGGAAAATTATGTATTAGTCTTAATTATAAAGATCAACAGATATGTACGGTGGCGATTATTCTTGTTTATTAATTCAACTGATTTGATTTTTTTTTACCTGCAGCTTGTGTATGTTTACTCCTGCTTCTTATTTAACAAATGTAACTAATATTAACGCTATATAATCTTTTCCTTTTTCTTTATCTTTAAATTCAATTATGACAAATAGCAATTACAGAGTATGCTCTTATAAATTTAATTTCAATTATTTATGATAGCACTGATTACGCCCTGGAAAACTTTATATTTTGGCACACTAATGTCCATCATTTATTTTGAACGTTAATCCTGCAAAAGAATTACCTTTTTTACTTGAAATTCATCATTACACAACTAAGGTTTTCTTCTTCATTATAGAATGAGATATCAATCATCAATCAATAATCGTCGTTAGTAGTACATGTTACTCATTTAATTAATTTATATATAGCTAATACTGGTACGTTTCCTTCATTATTTAAAATACTTACTATATATTCAATTCATAAAAAGAATTGTTTATATATCATTGACAATTCGATATCATTTAGTTCATATTTGTCAAATTTTTTTGAATACGTGGCTACTAAGTTACTTAGAAATATATGCTACTAGCTAATGGAAAAATGCCCCGACGGTGGTAGAAGAAAGGTGAATATACTTAAGCAAAAAGGCCTAGAATATGAAAAAGATACACTTCCATTTTCATATTCGAAAAGGTGTGTACAAGTGTGAAACTATATGACAGGTACAAGAAAAGACACATATATAAATTGTATTACAATAGTAGAAATATATTTAAAAGGGCCAAAACTGCAGGGGCCCTTTAGAACACTGCACCATTCGGTCTAGGATGTAGGAAAAAACTTGCAGAATAAAAAACTTCCATCACAGCGCTATAAAACTATAGGTCTTTAGTTGTTAAGATCCAATAAACAGCCTATAGTCTCATAATTTGGAAAAAATATTTTTACCAAACAATGTATATTTCGCAGCCTTGCTTTTGTCTCTAACCGTTTCCTGCTTCATGTGACTTTCTAACCTTTAAAAAATCAACAAACCAGTCACAGATCCTATGCTATGATGCACATGCAAAATTTAGAGACCGGCCCTTATTGTAGTTACATGTTGGAAGAGCTTTATTTTGCATTCTTGGTCTCCCATAGCTGACTGATAAACAACTAAAGCATGACTAAAGTATATCCAGCTGAAACATATTTCCTTTAACTTGCTCGGCTGCGGAATATAAATTTTCTGGTTAAAATACTTTTCCAAGTTATGAGACTAGAGCATAATTTAGCAGTTAAATTCTCTTCCTGATGTACTGATAAAAATAGCACTTGTACATACCTTTTCGTGTTTGTGCACTTCTTTTTCATATTCGGGACATTTTTGATTAAGTATATTCACCTTTCTTCTGCCCCTTTCGGGGCATTTTTTCCATTAGCTAGTACATACCTTTCCAGTGCCAATTAAAACCTTAACCGAAATGCCGAAATTTCCATAGATTGCTCCTTTGACACCTCTTATTTACAACACAGAAACTGATTGTTAAATTAAAAACAAAATAAATTACGACAGTCGGATTTCAATCACCTGAAAAGAGAATCTTGACAGAGCTTGAGTAGTAGAATAATTTAATATCATGACTGCAACCTTTTATTTCAAAAATGGACGATGCGTTATTGCCAAGCCCCGCCCTTGGTTTCGTGAACCCTATTTTGACGCACATCCTAGACTCGCACTAGCGGTCATCTGATAACTCCGGAGACAGCTTCTTGGAAAAGGCGATATACAATTATAGCATTGCATTCCTTTATTAATGAGGTATTCATTTTATTGGATGGGGAACGGCCCTCTGATGGCGGGTTTGTGACCACAGCACGACTTTTGATTGTGTAGAGCGCGATATTTTCTTGAGGAAGTAGGAAATGTTTGGTATGGTATCCGATGGGTATAGCTCTTGTGAAATGGAGTACAATTTGTTAAAATACGTTACTAAACTACGGCCAATTTTGTAAACAATATTGACTCTTATTACTTATAGGAAATCGGGTGTTCTACAAAGGTCTATACTGGTTCCTATAAAATTAACATTAGGGTACCACAAGGTTCGATCTGGGGCCCACTATTCTTTATATTGTATATCAACGATCTGCCAAATTACATGAATAAAAGCGACAACACTATGTATGCAGATGACACAACAATAGTGATCGCAGATGAAAAGGACATGCAATTAGCAGCTAATGACTTGCTAATAAAGTTACATAGCTGATTATTTAGTAATAAATTACTTTTAAATCTAAATCAATTTTCATCCCAGTCACAAAATATCTTTTTTCGGTCAGATTTTGGGGGTTGGATATGAACGAAAGGGAGCAGGCTTGCTTGAATATAGCTATGCATATCAAAAGGGAAATGCTTCTTAATAAGAACAATTATGTATAATGAGGATGTTGTTAATAATATTTATGCCAGCGAGCTTGAATCCAGGCTGTATATGTTACAGAATATTGTTTTGGAGAGCTACCCTACATGCTGAGAGCTGCTCAGAAGCGTATCATTAGAGTTATGGACAAGACAAATTACAGATACCACGGCAAACCTTTATTTATAAACCTAAAAATAAATACTTGCCAATGCTGTTTCCAAAATCAATAATTTTGGAAACAGCTTTGTCAAGTATTGAAATTTCACTTATACAGTGTTGCTTGCAATATAATCTTTTATATTTTAGCTAAGTATATGCATTAGAAGCTTCTATGATAGAGTTAATGTAAATCAGAACCGGTTAACAAGAGACTAAGATCAGTATTTCTACGTGTATAAAATCCATAAAACGTTTACTAATTTGCGCTAAACCAATTCAAACTGGTGCATGTAACACTGATAAGACCGATACCGCACCACACAAGCGTATTCCAAATGTGACCTAACTAAAGAGAAGTATAACGCCTTGGCTGTTTGAACATGCTTCAAATACTTCTTGTTAAACTATAAACTAAATGAAAGGATACTGCAAAGCGCGTAAACGATATTGATTTACATTAGAGTATATTTAATAAAATATCATTCGAGATACGCCACTCAGAGTTAACCAAGTCAGCCTGAATAAAAACACAAGCAGTAAACACGCTAATATTACAAAAACTCTTCAAAGAGCAATTTAGTACAGTTGATAATGGAAGTTGGATCATTAATAAACATATTTATCATTTTGGGGCCCAGATTGAAACCCTTAGACGTTAAAACTTAACGAGATAAATGGTGCGGTCCAAAAGAATAAAAGTTTTCGCAAAGTCAGTATAAATCACATCGACTTGCTTCTTATATTCATGGTATCCGAAATAAATTGTGTAATATAACAGACATTGGTGACGGTGGAAGTTTCATCTAGAAATCTATTCGGAATGATAATGATATGTACTAGAATATACAATTCTAAGACTAATTGCCTTAACATACATTGAAGTAGCTATTTTTTAGCAACGCATTATTTATTCCATTCTCGCAGTAGATGCCCTTAAAATATCAGCAAGAAACCAAATCAATATCCCTGCTTGATCCATATGTTCGCTGGATTTATTACCCAAGTATAACTAAGTATACCTATTATAACAGATGAATACGTGAAAAATTCTCGGCCTGACAATGAAAGACTGCGATTTGCAGTTAAAAAATGATTTTATTTTTCTACATAACCTTCCTTGCCTTTAACACACTTGGCCCAGCGTTTCTCCCTTACCCTCGTATGTTAAAAATACCTACACAGACTACAAATTCTGTCTTAATAAAAAATGCGTTTCCTTCTTATGACATAGGCAATTTATGTAACAGGTGCTGATGTATAACATAATTACACAATTTAAACACTTTAAATGTAATTAACCTTTGTAAATGTCCAGACGCGAGTCAACAATAAGAAACGATTTGATAACCTAGGAAAATATTGAGAGAAAAACGTCAAGTATATAATTTTTGTGGTTTATTAATTTATGGTAGGTAAACTTGATATCACGCACGGCTCATTTAGTCACGTAGTCCTTAGGTAGATAAATATGAATGTTTATCAATTATTTATTATTTTTATTATTGAACCATTTAACATATTAGTATGTATCAACATATTCCTGCCTTTAACCACAACCACAAGTTCTTTAAGAAAAAGTAAGAACAACTTCATACTATGAAATCCCAGGAATGTACAGAATTAAATTATGACAACAATTTTCGATCGATTACACTGACTCACACCATTTTTAACAAAGTTCCGCCCATCATTTTAACAATGTTAATACCTTTCTAATAATAGAAAAAATATTCATAAAACATATTCAAAGGTATCGAAAAGGTCTCAGTAGAACGCGTGGCCCTAGATGGCACGACGAAGTTGACCTGGGACAATAGTACCGGCGAGTCCACCACATTGTTTACCAAGTTATTTAAAAAAGTGCGCTGTTGTATCTTCTTCTGTCTGTCTGTTGTTAGTTGGTTTACATATATTCTTTTTTATTATTTGAAAATTTTAAAATTATTTTTATCTAATAATTGACAAAACAATTTTTCTAAATATCGGATTCAAAATTTCTTTTAATTCCTACGCATATGGTCATTAGACTTAAGGTCTATAGTTGCTTGCAATCATTTCTGCACAAAAAACTGTTTCATCAACTAGGCACACAAGGTACTCTTGTTCTCACTTTTTTCTATTTATTGACATGAATTCCAAAAGCTCTTTCTTTGAGTAAGATTAATGTTTGGAGGAATATTATAAAAATGCAAGGTAGGAAGAGGATGGATTTTAGTGAACAAACTAGAAAATATCCTTATAGCGAGGCTACTAAGTACACCCGGCAAACGTTTCCTATGAAATGTGAATACCCCCCGAATGTTTGTGCTTCTCCCACCACTGTTGAAAAGCAGGCATCGCTGCATTTACAATGCATGGGATAGATAGCTAGTATAGAAGTATAAACAAAAGTTAAAAATTGTCGACTACGGTATACGAAAAGTGGCAAATGTTTTAACAATTTGCCGTATTAGGGGCACGTTTTAAAATTATTTTGAAATATACAGAGTGATTCAATAAAATGTTGCGTCCCAAATTTATGAAAATTTAAATGACACCTTGTATATTATGGCATATTTTGATACTATAGGCTACTTACTGTTATATTTCCTATACATAATTTAACCTATTTTCGAGATATATAACTATTTTTGAAAATGTAGATCAAAATTTAAGAGGCATTTCTGTGTTACATATTTGAGCGAATTATTTTAAATTGTATTTATTGTTTACTGAAAGCATCAGACTTTAAGATAAGTTAAAGTTGAAATCTAAAAATTATACAGGGTGTTTAAAAACAACATTTTTGTTTTGACTAACATTAAAGACAAATAACTTTCCCAACCCTACACATTGACACAACATCTGTGTTGCCTTCGAGAGTTCTAAAAATGGAGGATTTTCGTCACTGTAGTAGTGAAAATTATGTCTATCCGTTATTGTGGAATGATGACTCGTTCGTAAAATGTACAAAATTCAAGAAACTTTCATCTTCACTAAACTTCTCTAGAACCCATAAACAAAATACGAGTTGGCGATCGTAGTTTACTTCCAAAAGTGCTTGGTTTAATTAAATACAATACGGGAAAAAGCTGTGCCTTTTTATAATTCTTGCGACGCTCCGCCTGATTAATTATTCCACTGGTTTCACTTATTTTTCGCTGAATTGTATGCGGCTTTTCTATAAGAGATTCGATAACAACAAAATCATTTTCTTCATTCCTCATAATTGGTCTTTGCCTTTCTGGTTTCTGATAGCACTTGCAATAAACTTTCTAATGACCGCCTATCAGGATGACGCGTGTTAGAATATTTTTGAGCATAAACTCTTGATGCTACCAAGCAATTTTCGTCAAACTCTCCAATTACTAAAATCATATCCACCTTTTCCCTTTGACAGTTGGTTCTCATTTTAAATAATTGAAATTATTGAAACGACGTTGAACAGCGATGACGTCTTAACTAATATGTACTGAACTGTCAAATAATTTATCGGGCTGAAGTAATAGTAACTCCGCCTACTTTTGCAAGGAATTAGTGTTTGAAATTGAAAATCCTAAATTACTAAAAAACTAAAAACTCTTATAGCTGCGACCATTATCTGACTGAAAACTTGAACAGCGAATTTTACACTCATTTTTTGAAAGGAACTGGGTGGTATATGCGCATCTATTATTTTTGTTAGTGCTCTGCTCTTCTTGTTTTTCTGATCAATATTATAGGTCTCCTTTATGTCACTGAAAGAAATAATTTTATTATCCAAGACATAACCGTCATTTAGTAAATTATTTCGAAAACTCTTAACCCTAGAATGCATAAAGTGAGTCTTTCGGACTCGGTGCGCGTTTTGACTGCCTGTATTTTGCAAACGGCTCTGTGTACCATGTTTTCTTTAACAATATTTTCAAACAGAGGGTCACAAGTGGTTACACATACACCTTTTTTGTGTTACTACTGCACATAAACATCAAGTGAGTCTCAGAGACTCAGTCGTTGCTACATAGACCCTAGTTGAATAAATCCCGTCAAACAACATAAATACAGTTCCACATATTCATAAATAGTAGTATTGAAAACTACTTCCCTACTCCCCCCACAGCCGCTGTTTCAGTAAAACTGGACCGATCCTACTTGAAGCTGCAACTTCCCCCCTTCCGCGTGTCGTGGTGCAGTAGTGATTAGTAAGTTGTAGCGGTAACTTCTTTTGTCTTTGATTTATGCTCTTTTATTCGTAATATATTTGTATAGAGATTATGAATAGCTTCTGAATAGAAGGTAAGATTCTATTTTTCATATTTAGAAAATAATATCGCAACATTGCATTTCCTTTTTGGTAAAAAGTTAGATATTTATATGGCTTCCGGTAGCAGTAAAAGATAAGTGAGGTATGGCGACGCTGATTTTGAAAGCACGGTCCTGCAATGGGCAAATGAATCTGATTCAGATGTGTCTGCGATTCAGAAGAGGAAGCCGAGGAATGTGTTCATCCAAACAGGAACGAGGAAATTGAAAATATGGAGGAATACATTTTAACAGCCAGTGAAGATGAAGCTCTAGAATCAGATGATCAAGATTTAGAAGAAATCATTGAAATTCAGAATTCTCAGGGTATGAATGGAAAGAATGGGTACGAGTGGAAAATCGATGCTCCAGATCAGACAAAAATTTCATGTCACAACATTATTCGTTTTACTCCTGGTCCAAAGCAACGCAACAGGATAATATCATTTATTGATGCTTGGAATGCTTTTCTTACCCGAGAAATCCCGGAAGAAGTTGTTGCTTGTACTAACAAGGAAGCAAAGCGGCAATATTCTGACAAAGGTAAAGAGTGGAAAAATGTGGAAGTTGATGAGATGAACGCATTTCTGGGATTGTTGCTGTTAGCAGGAGTCGAAAAACAATGGAATAGTCCGATAAGGGAATTGTTTTTGAATAAATGTTCAAATCCGATGTACAGAGCTACAATGACAGTAAATCGCTTTGAGAACATAAGAAAATTAGATTTGATGATAAAGGAACGCGTGCCGCTTGTTTGGGAACAGATAAACTTGCACCAATAAGATATATTTGGGACTTATTTATCAAACAATGTAAAACTGTTATGATACCAAAGGCGAACGTGACTATTGATGAACAATTACTGGGATTTCGTGGACGTTGTAATTTTATACAATATATGCCCAGTAAGCCATGTAAATACGGCATAAAGTTTTTCTGGCTATTGATGGTATTATGTATATTGGAAAGCAACCTGGAGCAGAAGCCCAACGACGTCTTGGAGAAACTGTAGTGACTACTCTTATAACTAGTATAAAGAATAGTTCTCGAAATTTAACCTGCCATAACTACTTTACCACTATAGATTTACGAAAATGAAAAGTGTGAACACATGGATGTTAAAACTAACATCAAGCAGTAAATAATTACTGTGACTTACATATATACCTTTATACGTAAAACGTATATGTATATATGCATGTGTTTGAGATACACACATACATTATCGCTTTTTCCGTGTCATCTTTTGGGTGTTAGATGTCGCTGTGATACTTTCACTACATTTAACATGCGAAAATGACATAGGCAGCGATTTAAGTCTTGAAGCTATTGTCGAGAATCTCCACGCACACTGATGAGACCTCATAGGTCGAAACACCGGTGTCTGTGCGTTCGATTATCGACAATGGCACTTAATGTATGTGTGTATCTCAAACACATGCATATATACATATACGTTTTACGTATAAAGGTATATATGTAAGTCACAGTAACTATAGATTTGCTTCAAAATCTGCTAAAAGTCGGTATCACCGCAGTAGGAACACTTCGTAAAGATAAAAAGGAGATTCCCATAGAGTTCAAAGCTTCGAAAGATCGTCAGGTGTCCTCTACGTTGTTTGGATTCAGTGAAAACTTAACCCTTGTTAGTTATGTGCCCAAAAAAAAATAAATCAGTTATATTGCTTAGTACAATGCACCATGACAGCGCTGTGAATGAAGATAGTATAAAGAAAAAACCCGAAATCATCGAATTTTACAATAAAACCAAAGGGGGTGTAGATCATATGGATCAAATGATTACGTGCAAAAGGCAAACACGGCGGTGGCCATTTCCAAATGCATTTTTTCTTTATATAACTGAGCATCCAGATTTTGAAGCACGAAAAAAACATCGCCGTAGGATTTTTATAAGAAACCTTTCCGAAGCTCTGATATTACCCTATATGACTAGAAGATCTCAAAATTCGGTTTTACATAAAAGAACAGTCGAAGCAATAAAGATCTTCATTGAAATTCCAGTAAAGCAACAAGAGGAGCCACCTACGAAGAAAAGGTGTCCATCAAAATTAGGAAGAATGAGCAAACAGATTTGTAATAAGTGTAAGAACAATGTGTGTAAGGAGCATAGTGTTATGATATGTAGTAGCTGCCATTATAAATTCTTATTATTCAGAACAATTATAATAATGTAAACTAAGGGTATTTCATTATTTTAGAATATCCATATGGATATCAAACGGTATTTTGTATTTTGATTTTTTGAGTTATTAAATTGTATTTAATGCTACAGAACTGTTTTTCTAAACCAAAACTACTAACTAATAATGAATAATAAAGAAACGGGCCCAGAAAAGGCAGCTAAATCCTATTTTCTCGTACTTAATGTATGTGAGTCTCAAAGACTCACTATATGTAACAGAATAAAAAATTTAGGTCATGCATTCTAGGGTTAAATAAATGAGGTTCAATCTTTCACCGGCACTTCGACACACTTTGACGGCCATTTGGACACTTGATGTAAAACCTCGGCTCGATCGTCAGTAAAAAGGATATTGCATCATTTTCATATAATCATAATTTCTTAGATTATTCTGATTTTGTAATTATTGTCCTTTCACTGAAACATAATAATTATTAGTTATTCGGTTGCCTATTTAGCAGATTATTTAATAAAAAATGTTTACATCAACTTAGTAGTTTTATAGACATATACAGGGTGAGTCATTAGTAACCGCTTCTTCGATTGCTCTTTTGTGTTTTAAATAAAAGAAAAAACAAGTAGTGGAAGATCCATGGTTGCTTGTGGCGCATATAGTAAAAATACTTTAAGCTCTGACGCACTTCCAGTTTCACCGGAAATGCACGAAATTTTTTTAAATGACTCACCCTATATATTTTTGGATTTTCTTGTACTGCTTTAAATTGTCTGTTTGACGGTTTTTTCTTTTTCAAAATTGAGCCAATAGTTTTTGAGGTATTAATTTTTTTTGAAAATATTTTGCCAAAACACGCGTTCAGAAAAAAATCATTTTCACTTTGTTTTTAAAAGCAAAAAAATTAACTTTGGTGGTGCTTGTAGCCAAGAAAATTCTGCATCATTTGGTAAAGTTGCACTCGACAATACCTCAATAAACTTTGTTTTATCAAAGCCTACTTCCTGAAATTTTCACATACCAAAAACTTTCTTTTTTTAAATGGAACACCCAGTATTTTATTGAGGCATTTTGTTCCTTTTTTTATTTTCTTTCATTTTTGTTAACAATGTCCTATAACTATTTTTTGTAATTTCTGAGATAATCACTATAGGAGCAATTAGCGGTCAATTAAAGAACTACGAGCGCTGTTGTTCTATGCACCAAAATATTCGTTCAACCAATGGAAGACAGGGATGGCGCCCGACTTCCTTAGTCAACTGTCAAACAAAGTAAATGTTATATCCAACTATCCCAAAAGTAATAATTTTATAGAATGAAGAGCATCGCATTTCAATTTTTTAATTCCGGCAATGTCCAGTTGCAGTATTTCATTTTTAACACTGTTGGTTAACATCGAAATAAAATAAAGGTTATGCTTACTGACATATTCGAAGATGTCTTCAGAAAGTTTTGAAAATCCGTTCGTAGATAGCGAAGATACTCTCCTCCATTAAAATTTTCATCAAAGAAATATATAAGTTCCAATTATGTAACTACCCACTATTCCTCCCCACAGTTTTAATGACCAGCGATTTTGAAAGTTTACGGGTGTGATAAAGTGGGGGATTTTATGTCTTATAATAACGGAAATTGTGAAGATGAACGTATTCACTTTAATAGAAGGTTTCGTTGGTAAACAACAAAAAACTGAGAAAGCCAGGATAATTTATCTGCTGCCAATTGGCAGAAATGTAAGCGATTCTGAAAATTTCTTTCATCTAACTCTGGGTATGAATATGCTACGGGTGAATTTCGTATTTCCTAATTATTCGGGATTCTCAAATTTGACTTACATCTAACTGCCGACTAATTTTCGTAGTACTAGTATGGGGGTGTTCAACTACACTCGCAAGAACCATAAACGTCTTATCCTCACCAGTTATTGCTTTTTCCGCTCTTTCTTTCATATTCAATGCTTTCTGTTCACTCAAACCGTCCACTTTATATTTTTGAAGGTTTCTGGCTTCGGTTGACTTCTACCAGCGATCGCTGTGCATAAAGATCCAGACTTTATGCACAGCAAAGAGTTTCTTTCAGATTCACCCAAAACGTCAATCATATCTATTAACTCTTCATAAGAATAATTCATTTGGATGATAACTAATAGCGATGCTTTTATAAGTTTGACATAAATGTATACCGACTTTCTTTAACAGTTGACTCAGGCAGTCAGCCGCATTCCAGCCTTTATTGGACCAATATTTGGGTGCAGAGAACAGCGCCCGTAGTTCTTTAATTGACCGCTAATTGCTCGTATAGTGATTATCTCAAAAATTAGAAAAGATAGGTATAGGACATTGTTAACAAAAATGAAAGAGAATAAAAAAAGGAATAAAACGACTCAATAAAATACTGGGTGTTCCATTTAAAAAAAATAAGTTTTTGGTATGTGAAAATTTCAGGAAGTAGGCTTTGAAAACACAAAGTTGCTTGAGGTATTGTCGAGTGCAACTTTACCAAATGATGCAGAATTTTCTTGGCTACAAGCATCACCAAAGTCAATGTTTTTACTTTTAAAAACAATGTGAAAATGATTTTTTTCTGAACATGTGTTTTGGTCAAATATTTTCGAAAAAAATTAATAACTCAAAAACTATTGGCTCAATTTTGAAAAAGAAAAAACAGTTGAACAGGCAATTTAAAGCAGTACAAGGAAATCTAAAAATATATAGGGTGAGTCATTTAAAAAAATTAAGTTCCGTGCATTTCCGGTGAAACCGGAAGTGCGCCAGAGCTTAAAGTATTTTTACAATATGCACGACAAGCAATCATGGATCCTCCACTAATTGTTTTTTCTTTTATTTAAAACACAAAAGAGCAATCGAAGAGGCGGCTACTAATGACTCACCCTGTATATGTCTATAAAACTACTAAGTTGATGTAAACATTTTTTATTAAATAATCTGCTAAATAGGCATCCGAATAACTCATAATTATTATGTTTCAGTGAAAGGACAATAATTACAGAATCAGAATAATCTAAGAAATTATGATTATGATCGACGGACTTCAGTGAAATCATTCCGGGCTCCTTTTATGTTTCATTCAAAGCGAGATGTAGATGGTGATACCATTAAGCAATTTATAGGGCAACGTATGAAAATGATTCTTAATATTCTAATACTGAGATTTATTTTATATTCAATTTTCTTATGGCATGTAATTCAGCGTTAAAAGTAAAATGACGATCCTTATAACTAAGACCTGGAAAAACATACGCATTCTGCTTTTTTGTACATAGAGCGAAATTGATTTCAAGAGTGCTAAATTAACAAGTCATTAGAGATGGGCAAAACGGTTCAATCGTTTTGCCCTCGGCGACGACGGCGCCAAGTATTATGTGTGTCCTACACGTTCATGAACAGTATGCTATTCCGGATCCACACAGTTCAAATACTGAGCCGGCTCAAGACTGAACCGTTTTGCCCATCTCTACAAGTCATTACTGCAGTCATATAGAGTGTAAATTAATTAAACAAATTTTAACAAAAAAAATAATTTAATCCGTGCCTGAGGTGAACATAAAATTTAACAGCGTGCCAAAACAAATGTACCCATGCAATTAAAATTGTTATCGGATTTATCTTTGTCATCTATCTTTCTGAGCTTTTCTTATTGGGGAAGTGTTTGTAACTACGATCATGATGATTGATGGGTACACAGACATACTCTATTTGGTTTATTTTCTAATATAAAATCTCACTCGGAAAACCGAAAATAATGTTTGAATTTGAAATTGAAGAATTCCTAATTTATATTTCATAAGTATGGTAAGTGTTTACATATATGCTTTTTTGTCGTTCACTAACAAAAAGTGAATTGGTTTTTTGTCGTCCACTCAAGGCTAAATGTGTTTGGAATGAGATGATTAATTCAAGTTCCCCAATATCGTCATCTGGTGTCGGTTAGTTAAACTTAAAAGGTAATTTATAGCAAATCGTAATTTCTTTTTCCGGCAGACATGTGGTTTAAATATAAAATAATGGTAAATTCTAAATCGTAGTGTCCTCTATTTTCCTTAAATGAACTAAAACTGATGGGCTGGTCGACTATAAGTGGGAGAATAAGGGGATAGCCTCTGTTTTCTACGAGAAAATGGACAGCAATCAAGACATTGATTTTTGGCAGGATTACCTGCCAAAAACGCCCTCGCCTCGCCCTCACAATTACCCCTCCTTAGAGCTCAGCCCCCAATTATCAATGTCATGAATTAATCTTACTCAGATTAATAGTAAAAGGTCGAAGGCCTAACTTAAAAGAACGATAAGAAGAAGAAGAAGTAGCCTCTGTTATTAACATTAGAGCTACGTTAAAGTCGACATCGCAGAAATTGTTACTGCGTTAGTCCGTGAAAATTGCTACTGTTACTGTTAATAGCAAATTCTTTAACCAAGAATAAAGTCATTTACTGTACTGCTTTAGAGAAGATGGAAACAATATTAATCAATAAAAAATCACTACCTTGATAATTTTTAAGTAGAAACTTGTTGAAGTATCAAATAATCGCAGAAAACAATTTTAGTAACGGATTTCATCACAGTTTCCCAAATTGTATGAGTAAATAAAAGAAATGACCATCAATTCTAAAAACTTAAAATTAATAATTTTTTTCTTAAAATATCAAAGATAAGAAATATAGCTGATATAAAAAAACAAAACGTAACAATAGCAAAACTCTTATTAAGATAAAAAGTAAATAATACCGTAGTATTGTAAAATAGAAAAGAAAACAAACTAAAATTCAGAAAGAAGACAATAAATTTGTATGAAACTAAACAAAATGTTTCAGTAAGATAAACTATATACACAGAAACAACGAATTTAATTGGAATTTATGAATGAAATTATTAAAGAAAAATGAATTTCTATATGTACTTAATTATTTATTAAATGCTCAAAAAGCCTCCCTCTTGAGCTGAACAGAAACCCAGCTCATTATAAAAAGTTTCGTCGGACATTTGTTTTGTTAACATTTCCGAGGTAACATGGTTGGAAATTTCAATAATTTTGGAGCGTAATAGTTCTAAATTAGATGGACGAAACGCGATTTAAAAATGTGCTTGCTAGTCGACTAAACACCGACCGTTAACAAAATTCAAATGAAATGCGCAAGTACAGCTGCAGCTGCTATCCTAAACGCGAGTCAGTCAGCCTTACTACACTCGACCAATAGAACAGTTGATATATTGCTTTCTCGTACTAACTCATACAAACTCTCGGTGTCGTCGTTTTATCACACAGTAAATGCCATCCGCAGCTTGCCGGCAAGCACTTGGTATATGGTTCGAGAATTGCAGAGCAGAGTCAAATAAAACACCTAGGTGTTTAAATTGTTTTTTACTAGAAAGCGTGACGTTGTTTGCATTGTACGAGAAGAATGTGGGGTTGGTAATTTTAGCAAAAATAACAAACGCACATTTACTGATGTTTAAAAGTATTTTATTATCAACGGGGACCACTGATTGACTATCACCAAGTATATAGCTATCACTCAAACTGTTAATACGCAAGAATATTTTAAAGTCATCAGAATATGCCAAAACACCACAGGTTAGCGAATTCAATAAATTTTGGATGATAATGGAGGCACTAACGCATCATCAGGCAGCTCCGAAGAACCAAGGGCGAGCCAAAGTTGATTGTTTAAAGTAAGTTAAATAATTTAGTACGTGATTTGGGGTTGTCAAAGCAATGGTCAGAACCTTTTACTTCCAGTCTTACTTAGTAGTGGACCTTACTAGCCAAAGAAACAAAAATTACGACTTTTAGGAAAAGAAATGCTACGTTATCGGCATTTTGCAATATGGAAAATTCATTATATTTTCTTTGTGATTGACGCTTTTTCATACACTCATCGGAATATAGTTTAAAAGCTGTGTTATTGAATAAAAGAAATTTAAAATCATCTATGCCTATTTCGTGACAATAAAAGATATCTATAAAAATATGCGCATCCTTTTAGATGTAATAAACTACAACCAGTACAAGTGGCAGATATGTGGAGAGTTAAAAGTGATAGCAATTTTAGTGGGACTTCAGGGAGGATTTTTCAATTTTTGCTGTTTTCTTTGTTTGTGGGACAGTCGTGCGGTGAATGAACATGATATAACTAAAATTTTACCGGGAAGGAGTAAATTTCAGTCAGGAACTCAAAATGTTAACTATGTGCTACAAGGTGCAGACCAAAAAAACGTTCTTTTGCCTCCTGTTCACATTAAACTTGGACTGATGAAAAACTTTGTGAGGGCTATGAAGAACGAGGGTGAAGGATTACCTGAGGCAAGTCTTTCCCAAGTTAAGTGACGCCAAATTAAAAGATGGCATTTTTATTGCACCACAAATTGAATATTGCTGGACGATATTAATTTATACAAATGCACAAGAACTCAGATCTTGGAACTCGTTTGTAAGTGTAGTTAGGGGATGTTTAGACAACAATGTGAAAAACTAGTTAATGAACTTTTATAGTCCTAGAGTGGCTTGGTTGCTGAATGTCATTAAATATTTGCCATTCCCATTTATCATTCTTGCCTGAGAATTTAGTCGTTGTCAGTGACAAACAGGGTGAGATTCCATGAAGATATAAAGGCAATGGAAATTCTGTACCAAGGGCGATGGGATTCAGCCATGATGGGTGATTACTGTTGGTTTTTGAAGAGAGAAGATGTGATTCTATATAAAAGAAAAAGATGTAATTTGTGTGTTCCAAATAAATATTTTTGATGTTTCTTTTTTTTTAGATATCACCTTTATATAAATTATAAATATAGTAGATATAAAAGTGTTAAAAGTAATGGGGTGTGGCCACCACACGACTTTCTTATACGTATGAGCCTTTCAAATAATAGAATTTTAAGAATTTTTTTATACAAAAACTATTCAAAATCCTATTTTAAGTACTTCTATTCTCTTAATAAATCTCTATAGAATGCATACTTTGCAAGATATTATAAAAGAAGTGCTACTCGCTAAGAGTAAAAGTGCTACTTCCGATACGAATTTTGAAATTTCATTTATACAAAAAATATTGCAAATCCAGTTCTAAATACTTTTGTACTCTTGATAAATATATAAAGAATGCATAACTTACGACATATTTGCAAAAAATCGCTATTCGATAAGAGATAAGAGTAAAAGACCTACTTCCGGTAGGAATTTCGAAAAAATTTTTAAATAAAATTATTCTCAATTTTAATTTTAAGTATATATGAATTCTTTATAAATTTGTTTAAACTTAGTAGTTGACGAAATATTGGCAAAATTCGATTTTTTCGCTGAAGTAAACTGCTACTTCCGGTCTACCGATTTTACTGAAAAACTAATCAGATCTCAAGAGGGAGATTATACACGTAAATACAAAATTTGGAATTGATATCTACAGCGATTTGGCTGCTATCGTGGTCACATACACACACATACAGACACACACACAGCCATACACACACACAGACATACACACACAGAGACATTTTTGAAAACCACTTTTTTGGTATCAGGGGACTTCGAAACGTGGACATCTGCAAAAATCTCGAGGTCGAAAATTTTCATCATCACAATACTTCCTTATACTACGTATAAGAAAGTAAAAAGGCCAATTTTTATAAGATAAAACTATTTAAAACAATTTAGAACAATTTTGTATAATTTCAAACAACACACCTCATTTTTTCAAAATATATTACATAGTACAGTTGTACATGTTGTTTGTTTAATATAACAAGAAAACCTTAGGTGTTACAAGTTTTCGTTGGTCATTTTCGTATTTAGATAGTTTCATTCTATTACAGTATGCTATTTAGTTTAATGTTACAATTTTTTTTGCCGGCCAGTGTTATTATAAGATTATGTCGGTGCCCTAGTGTTTGCCCACCTATTATCCGCATTAGAACAACATCTTAATCGTATCGGTGCGTAAATAACAGGATCAAAACGTTTTAATTCTATAGCACCGATCTTCTCAATTGCTCAAACTATTTTATTTACACACCAGTGGAATTCTACAATAAGAAGAATGTTTACAGAATGCTTAAGTCGAATAATCTGCTACTTCCTAAATGTATGCGTCACTTATATATATGTATAGGAAGAGTGAAATGACCACTTACGCATAATTAAATTATCATATCACGTGTGTGACATAGAAAACGTAATGCAGCAATTGAAAAAGTTCATGATTCATTCAACTCTCAGATTCTCCTTTATTTGTTATCAAATGCTTTTAGATTCGGAAGAGCACAGGGAAGAGGTAGATGATAGGTTTATATGTCATGCCGTAAATAGTTTCTATAAGTGAGGAAATACGCTACAACTAATTGCTATTAAAATACGCACATAATAAGAAATGATTGTCATATACATTGTGTTAATGTTTATACACCTTTCCACGTAACGGACTGCTGCACATACTAATGACGAGTTTCTCTCTTGAATGGTGAAGTTCATGGGCACAATCTTGTGTATTTAATGTGAGGTATAAAAAAATGTTAGATTAGTTTACATTAGAGGAATTTTCTTGTCGCTGTAAATAGCAAAAAGACTAAATAATAATAGACATTTCCTTTTTTTCCGTGCCAACCGAATAATCGTTTATAATGTTGGATAACACTTTAAACGGAGCATCTTCTCACTGTAATTTATTTGTCATTATGACACTAATACGCGTTAGATTTGACGCAATTTGCCAGTGTTTGTATTTCGTTACATTTTACATTTTTATTTTATTTTTCTTTACTTATTAATAACTTATTAATTGACTTTTAACTATATTCTGATGACTAATTATTGTTATGTATATTATTAAAGATATAGAAACAATATTAGTCACTAAATAACATAATTGTGATATGACCAATAATTGGTTAGAGTTATGTAACACTAGCTGACCCGACAAACGTTGCTATGTCCAAATTTCAATAAACTTGTTTGTGATAGTTTTGTGAATTTGTGGTGAAAAGCTATTGATAATGTATGAACAAAGTCAAAATGAGAAAAAAACGTATATCTGAGTGATCATTGTATCTATAAACGATTAAGTGTAGATATTTTAGTTAATTTGACTTTTTAAAGGCACGGCGGACCCTGAAGGCATTTTTTATGTTAAATTTGCAGATGCCATTTTTAAGACAACGGAAGCCAGCGACTTTTTATCACTATTAGAAATCTGTAGAGAAAAAAATTTTTTTTGGCCATTTTGACTCCACCCTAGTGCACAGGTATGGTTACTCTTTTGACAGCCCTAGATCAATAGTGAATGAATTCACGCAATTTCCTTGAAGTGTATCGCTCTTCGACTCCGTTTTCTTCTGCTAATATAATGTACCGCGCTACAACATCCAACTTGTATGAATGTTGGATTAATTTTCTGAGTATAGTACTTTTTCTGGTTGTGATCAGCACATGCTGAAGGTTTGTGCAACAGTACTTGTAACACCTTTGTTAATAATTTTTAATTTAATACTAAAAACATCAACTCTCCTCCAAATATGGAAAGTAGCTAGAATATGTAAAGTGTTTAGAAATGACTACTATCCGATATAACCATTCATCGACCCATATCTATTTTATCTAATATTGACAAATTTTTTGAATCGACCATCAAGTTAGTAACCTTATAGTTTCGGAACAGCATGAATTCGTTGGCAGAAGATCTACTGTCACTAATAATAATAATAATATTTATTATTTCATGTGACCATAAACATGGTATAGAACCAGTCAATAATTTAATCATAAACATAAAAATTAAATAATACAAACACAAATTTAAACATAAGCAACTAACAGCGAAAAGGCAGAAATAATAATGATAACAACGACAACAATAATACTTTCTTTGTACCGATGACCTTCTTTATGGGATAAGCCATATATACATAAAAACAGCATATAATTTATATGATAAATATAAATATACAAATTAAACGATACAAACATTTTGTCCCGGTAACCTTTCGGTATGGGATGCGTCAGTATATCAATTATACAGTATTATACTAGAATTACATGTTTGATTACATGGAGGAGTCATTGAGGTACTCATCCAAAGAGTAGTAACCTTTTAAAAGCAGAAGTTTTTTAATATCATTTCTAAACCTTCTATATGGTATCACTTTATATTTATGTGGTAAATTATTGTAGACTCTTATAGACACGTACATCGGACTTTTCTCACTGAAAGCGCATTTGTGCCTTGGTATCTCTAATAATAGATTATTACGTGTACTATATGCATGAAAGCTGCTCAATTTAGTGTACTTGTTTTCATTTTTTTTTGCATATAACAATAGCTGAAATATGTAAATGCAGGGCAAGGTCATTATGTGCATCCTTATGAATATATCCCTACAGCTTGTTCGTCGATTGACACCACTCATAATTCTGATAACTTGTTTTTGTATTCTAAAAACTCTTATCATATCACCCGAAACTCCCCAAGCAATTGTACAATAAGAAATGAGTGAGTGGAAATTTGAGAAGTAAAACATTTTAATCAAAGAGGGATTCAACACTCCCACCAATGTAGCACAATAGCTAATCTTTTGGATAATTACCCTATATGTTGAGTCCAACTGCAGTTGCAGTCAACCCTTAACCCCAAAAAAGTCGTGGAATCCACCTGAGGGATACTCTTCCCCTTTATAGCGACATAACGGAGGTGTCTCTTTCCGTATTTGATCTTTTGAACTCTATAAACTTTGATTTCTGACAATTCAGAAAGAGTCCATTGCTCACATAATAATTATTTACTTCACTTACTGCACCACTACTCTTACAGTTGATCATCTGTCTAGAAATTGAATTTACCAAGAGCGTCGTGTCATCAGCATACATAACGGATCCCTCCATTCTTAAATCGTTTACATATATAATGTAAAGAAGCGGTCCAAGGATACTTCCCTGTGACTCACCCCGTTTAAGAGTAAGACAGCTAGATTTGTTTCCCTCCAACTCTATATAGTGCGTCCTGTCCGTCAAATAACTCTCAAACCACCGTAATGCCAAACCCCTAATACCGCAACAATTCAATTTTTCCAGCAAGATTGAATGCTACACCAAGTCAAAGACCTTACTAAGATCAAGAAATACCCCACACATGTATTGCCCCCGTCCAACTTATCGTACAGACCATTAAGAAACCCCACTATCGCGTCAGCTGTACATCGTCCCTGCCTAATACCAAACTGAGATAGATTCAAAATGTGACACCTTTCTAAAAATAAAATTCACCTTTTTGCGATAGTCTTTTCAAGTAATTTGGAGAAAGCACTTAAAACAGATAACGGCCGATAGTTATCGATTACTAAACTTGATCCTCGTTTTAGCAGAGGCCTAATCCTAGCGATCTTAAACTCCGTGTAAAATATACCTTCTTTAAATGAGTTATTTATTATAGTGGTCAATGGAGTTACTAACTCCTGAATGCATTGCTTTAATATATTAGTACTAATACCATCATATCCAAAGGAATCAGTATGTTTGAGATTTTTTACAATCTCAATCACCTCATATTCATCAACTGGATCAAGAAAAAACATATGTGTGCATATTTGTTCAGTACGCCGCAGAATTTATCGATAAACAAAGCAAACTCGACGTCATTTATATCTACCTCTCTAAGGCACTTGATCGTATTGATCATGGAATTATGTTGGGTAAGCTAGAGAGATTGAGTTTTAGTGCATCATTAGTAAATTTGAATCTCACTTACAACAACGGCATTTCTTTGTGTCCTACAATGATTTTGTTTCTGACACTTGCCATATTACTTCTGGTCTGCCGCAGGGGTCCCACCTTGGGCCTCTTCTATACTTATTATTCATTAACGATCTTGTGGAGCAAGTAGATTGTATATTAATGTTCGCGTACAACCTTAAGTTACATGCACCTATAAATACATTTAATGATTGAGCTTTAGTCTAATTTACTTGCTGTACATCGTTGGTGTGCTGCTAATGGATTGGGCCTTAACATTTTAAAATATAAATCTGTTTCATACACTCGGAAAATATCACCATTATTGTTGACTGCACTGTCAACTATATTCGTGTTTCCAGATGTGATTTGGGTATCTATTTTGATTCTTCTTTGACCTTTAATGAACTTGTTTAGGATATAGTGACTGTGGCTAGTAGGATGTTGGGTTTTGTATTCAGCAGCACCAGATCTTTTACTAGTCTGTCAACGCTCAAAACCATGTACTTCACTATAGTACGTTCTAATATGAAATATGCTTTACTTGTTTAGAATCCATGTTACCAAACTCATAAGCTGTCATTAGAGAATGATCGAAGATTGATTTTAAAGTCTTATGGTTTAAAGAGCAAGACGTTTATCCATACGGAGAATTTTCAGTTGCTGCTCTTGCAGCTCGTCGTAGGCTTCACCTTTTTGTATAAACTTTTACATAATCATATAGACGCTAGTCAACTAATTTTAAAGCTTAACTTTTATGTACCTCGTAAGAGTTTTACCTTTAATAGACTACAATTATGAGGTACATTTAAATATCTTCAATTTATGGTTAATTGAAGATATTCAAAATTAAATAATGCAACTACATTCAATGTGAAGGCCGAAAAGACACGTAAAATTTGCGTGTTTCATGAAAGCTACACGCGCATAGAATGTATGCAGATATAATTTTAGTGATAATCTGCCTATTACGTGAACATTGCAACTCGCATTGTCCTTGGCAATGACATTAGATTACCCATGCTATTACTAGAGATTACATATACCTACGGTTATCAATTTTCCGGTCGTTGTTTGAGAAAATTTATGCTGATTTTGTAATTATAATGATATATATGGTTAGATAATTTCATATGCGTTTAATGAAGACTTTGTAATTACATGTTATAGGTCTTCTAATGGAAAATTTACATAGATCTAATAAAAAAGTGGTAATATACCCGCACGTGTTAACATTGCTGCATAGCAGTTCTTAACCTGCTTTAGATGGACGTAAGAGAGCTTCATTAGCTTAAATTTCTCGGCTAATTTTTTTTTATATTATTAATAAAACTGCGTGGAATGTATAACATGCGCGCTGTTCGCAATGTCCTAGATGTACTGTCTAAATTAGAGTAAAAATATTACTTCCGACTCAATCCGGATTTCTAAGAACTTAAAAGTTGAAAAATTGGATCGTATAATAGGATCGAAAAATTAAAAATAGGACAAATTCTGAAACATAAGTAAAATAAAAAATAAAATACTTAATTAAAACTAATTTAAAGAAATGCACAATTAATTGGTTAAACTTTGGTAAAAAAGAGGAATAAAGCCTAAACAACATAGCGTCAAAATTGCAATATTAATAAATTCCACATATGCTGTGATCTCCACATTAAATAGAAAAAATAATGTTAAGAATTAGCTTAGTTTTTGAAAAAGAACATTAATTTTATTTTAAAATCGTTTATTTTTAGATTTTAGGATTAGCCAAAATAATAAAAGTAAGTACAATAAGTTGCCTACTTTTAAGGAAGATCTAATGGGCCAAAATAAACATAAATTGTTGATACACATTATACAAATAAATGTGAATGTAAATATAAAAATGGTGCCAATTCATAAGAAATATTTTATAATGATAATACTTAAAACATAGTAAATACCTCGAACTTATATCTATGAACAGAAAAAAGGATATAAATCAAAACATTTTCAGTGGGAGGTATCAGATCTTAATGTTTTATGTAAACAGTAATTGTATGAATTAAAAATACATTTATTAGTTTTTGTATGCATAACACAAGGGCTTCAAAGACTATGAAAATGGTCATGTGTGGTTTAAAAACCTGCAGAAGAAAATTACAATGTCAAGGTGGATGATAACACTTCACAAATTGATGTGTTACCTGAGCAGGAGAAACACGATTAAACGTCCGGAAGAGGTGACGAGCGACCGTTCTTTGTAGTGCGAGGCCGGTTAGAGGGATCTCCGTCGTATACAACGTATTTTTGGTACTATTAGACCAAAGGATTTCTAAAAGAAAAATTAGGATACACATTAATACACCATAAGAAGAAATATATAACAAATGATGAAAAAGCAATGCAGTCAAATACGAATACAATGAGGGAAAACTAAACTGAAAACTTAAATTCTAAACTTTTAATATATAAACCATGAAATTGTGAGTTAATAAGCAGTGCTCTTATGCCCTACTCTCACTTTATTAAATTGTAATGAACTTCCGCTATATAAAATTTACGTCCTATCAATTCAAATTCCAAACTTAAAATCTGCAAGCCCTATCACGTTTTGCCCTTTTTATATATTTCGACAAAAGACGATCGCCGCTTTAGCGCCTCTCTTATTCAATTAATTTTTAAATTTGCATCTTTTTCAAATACGTTCGTGGTAAAGTTTTTGTCCGTTCATTTAAGTTGTCACACTCACACCGATACACATAGATCATCTTGAGAGTTGCACACTAATGGCGACGATTCAAATTGTTTGTTATTGAAGTTTCACAAATTTGTTGCTTCTCATCTTAGGTAAGTGTATCTTTTCTTCTCTTCCTCTTCAGTATAAACCTTCATTGTATTTGTATATCAATGCATTGCCTTTTTTGGGGGATTTTCCTTGCCGAGTCCGTACTGTGAAGAACTGTCGCCTTCGTTACATCCTCCCTGATTTCCAACCACGTTCTTTCCTCAGGTAAAACGTCTATTTGAGGATAAACAAACATTAACATTGTATTTTTCTCTCGCAGGTATCTAAACCACACATGACCATTTCCAGTGCCTTTGAAACCCTTGAGCTACACATACAAGAACTAACAAGTGTGTTTTAAACTTATATTATTATTTACACAAGATGTTCTTATTTACGATATAACATTTCTTACTAGAAATGTCTTATTCATATCCTTTTTTATAAAATACAGGTATTTGCTATATTTTAAGTTTTATTATTATTATCTTTCTTATGAATTAGTACCATTATTTATGTTCAAATTTGTCTTTTTTTATTCACGACTGCATCATTTTCTCGAACATGTCTTGTTTTGTTTACATTCATATTATCGCTTTTACGTATCTTTTAGACAAAATAAAGATTTACCTAACAATTGTAAACTGTTATCTTTCGACGTCACTAATCTATTTTCAAGCATTCCACCCCAGGACGTAATAGATATAATCTCCTTAAAATTGAACAAAAATAAGACAAATCCCATCATTATAACGGAACTTTTAAATTTACTAGAAATGTGTTTAGACCAAAATTATTGTCAGTTTCAATACGAATTTTATAAACAGACAGAGGGTTTAGCAGTGGCAAACCCCTTAAGTCCTTTACTTGCCGACATATTTATGAATCATTTAGAAAACGTAATTAGCAAACACCCTTTGTTCAAACATTGCATTTACTGGATAAGATAGGCAATTAAAATCTTTACATAATTATATTAACACTATTCACCCAAACATCAAATTTACGATTGAAATAGAAGAAAATAAAACTATTAACTTTTTAGATCTCACTATAACACATATAATTAATAAACATGAATTTTTAATTTACCACAAACCTACACATACAGACATAACTATACAGGCACGTTCGTTTCATCCCATTACACAAAAATTATCTGCAACGCACAATTATAATTCCATCACATACATTGGTACAATTTCAAACACAGTAGGGAACTTAATTAAAACAAGTAGAGAAGAGACAATTTCATTCAAAACCAACAATTCCTTACAAAACGCAATAAAAAACAATAAAGATAAAACGGACAATAGCTAAAAATAAACTCAGGGGTGTACAAGTGACATGCGAAGACTATAAAAAAATGTATGTAGGACAGACAGGAAGGACATTCGATACTAGAATGAAAGAACACGAAAGATGTTATAGGGATAAGAAGACAGACTCAACTTTTGCTAATCATTGCTTAGAACATAATCATAAATTCAATACTAATTTTAGAACTTTACATGTTTTAGGAAAAAGTAAAAAACTTAATATACTAGAAAGTTTAGAAATTAATAAATGTAATAAATTAGGTATAATAGTAAATGATCAACTAGATATAAATAACTCCCCCCTGCTAAATTTAAAATTTAAACATGTCCACCCCCTCTTAGAATGAGATTATGTTTGTACTTTGTGTTGATATATATAGGAGCTAATTTGTAGTTTGAAATTTTATTTTCATCCACCTGATGAAGCCACAGTGTGGCGAAATATATGTAATGTGTTAAACATTATAATAATTTTGAAACTATACACTTGTGTTTTATTATATATAAAAAATAAAGCCTATTCATTTATTTAGTGTTTGTATTGTACCTAATATTTACATTTACCTAACTAATGTATACCAACAATTTATGTTTCTTTTGATAAAGGAATTTGTCCTTAAATGTTGGCAACCTATGCTACTTACATATATATATTTTAAACTTATACCTTAACTTTAAATAAACTTTTTAAAATAAAATTAGTACTCTTTTTTTTAATAACTAAATTAATTCTTAAGATTATTATTTTCAACAATGTGAAGGTCACAGCAATATGTATAAATGCAAATTATAATACCTATAATTCTGCTACATTATACATAAATTACAAACATAATCAAGCATGTCATATGAACACAACAATACAAAAGACAAAAACATGAGAAAGTGAAATCATATACTTAAACATAGCAGCCTTTTTGTATAAAGTTTAATCTTAGCAAACATTAAATTACCTAAAGAGAGAGAGATTAATAATATGTGAGAGCGGCTCAGAAATAAAAGAAAGAAATCTTTTTAATAGTGAAATAGAAATAAAATTAATCACACTGTATACATATATAACCATCAATATGGTTTTATATTAACAATAGAAAACAGGAAGCTATTGATCGAGGACCAATATTGTTTAAAGTTTCTGTCAATTATATAAATAGTGTTTTTGTGAACTCATGCTGTTCCCTCCATTAAAATGACTTATATAGATGCATCAAAATACACAATATTAAAGATTGTTTAATATTGCAAAGTGAATTAACTATTGTTAATGGAAGCTGCCATGATTCAAATCCAAATTTAAATTCAAGTTTATTAATTATTGTAAAAAAAAAACGTTTACAATAAAATCGTCAAATATACACAAAAATATAAAATAAAAAATACACAAAAAAGGAATACAACTTCCAAATAAAACACAATAATAAAAAAGAGGTGTGGCCACCACACGACTTTCTTATACGTATGAGCGTTTCAAACTATACAATTTTAAGAATCTTTTTATACAAAACTTATCAAAATCCTATTCTAAGTACTTTCATTCTCTTAATAAATCGCTATAGAATGCATACTTTGCAAGATATTCGAAAAAAAGTACTACTCGCTAAGAGTAAAAGTGCCACTTCCGGTCCGAATTTTGAAATTTCATGTATACAAAAAATATTGCAAATTCAACTCTAAATACTTTTGTACTCTTAATAAATATATATAGAATGCATAATTTATGACATATCTGCAAAAAATCGCTATTGGGTAAGAGTAAAAGTGGTACTTCCGGTCCGAATTTTGAAATTTTTTTTATACAAAAGATATTTAAAATTGTAATATAAATACTTTTATACTCGTAATGTACCTGCCTAGAAAGCATGACTTGCGAGATATTCGCAAAAAACTGATTTTCGATAAGAGTAAAAGGCCTACTTCCGGTTGGAATTTCGAAAAACCTCTTTAAAATAATTTGTCTCAAATTTAATTTCGAGTACATTTTAATTCTTTATAAATTTGTTTAAACTTAGTAATTGACGAAATATTGGCAAAATTCGAATCCTTCACTGAAGTAAACTGCTACTTCCGGTCTACCGATTTTACTGAAAAAGTAATCAGATCTCAAGAGGGAGATTATACACGTAAATACAAAATTTGGAATTGATATCTACAGCGGTTTGACCGCTATCGTGGTCACACACACACAGAGAGAGAGACAGACACACACATTTTTTAAAAACCACTTTTTCGGTATCAGGGGACTTCAAAACGTGGACATCTGGAAAAATCTCAAGGTCGAAAATTTTCATCATCACAATACTTCTTTATACTACGTATAAGAAAGTAAAAAAGGAGGTGTGGTCACCACACGACTTTCTTATACGTATGAGCGTTTCAAACTATACAATTTTAAGAATTTTTTATACAAAACTTATCAAAATCCTATTCTAAGTACTTTCATTCTCTTAATAAATCGCTATAGAATGCATACTTTGCAAGATATTTGAAAAAAAGTGCTACTCGCTAAGAGTAAAAGTGCCACTTCCGGTCCGAATTTTGAAATTTCATGTATACAAAAAATATTGCAAATTCAACTCTAAATACTTTTGTACTCTTAATAAATATATATATAGAATGCATATTTATGACATATCTGCAAAAAATCGCTATTCGGTAAGAGTAAAAGTGGTACTTCCGGTCCGAATTTTGAAATTTTCTTTATACAAATGATATTTAAAATTATAATTTAAATACTTTTATACTCGTAATGTACCTGCCTAGAAAGCATGACTTGCGAGATATTCGCAAAAAACTGATTTTCGATAAGAGTAAAAGACCTACTTCCGGTTGAAATTTCGAAAAACCTTTTCAGGATAATCTGTCTCAAATTTAATTTTGAGTATATTTCAATTCTTTATAAATTTGTTTAAACTTAGTAATTGACGAATTATTGGCAAAATTCGAATTTTTCACTGAAGTAAACTGCTACTTCCGGTTTACCGATTTTACTGAAAAACTAATCAGATCTCAAGAGGGAGATTATACACGTAAATAGAAAATTTGGAATTGATATCTATTGCGGTTTGACCGCTATCGTGGTCACACACGGACAGACAGACAGGCAGACAGACACACACACAGACATTTTTTTAAAAACCACTTTTTCGGTATCAGGGGACTAAGTAAACTACTACTTCCGGTATGCTGATTTTACAGAAAATCTAATCAGATCTCAAGAGGGAGATTATACTCGTAAATACAAAATTTGGAATTGAAATTGATAGCTATAGCGGTGTGACCGCGATCGTAGGTAACGGGTGAATTCCGCTATAGAACAACCGTAGACACGTGTTTCTGACTCATTGGTCGTCGTCAGTACGGTGTAGCCAAGGAATAAGGTGGGATAACCTTGGAGATGTAAGCTACACGGAAGACCATCAGGTGACAGACTCCCATTTGTAGCTTCAGCTAGAAGATCCTCAAATTTGAAGACAACAACTAACGTCGCCACGAGGAAGACTAATGTCAACCTGCGTGCCATCCGAGACCCAGGAAAGATAAATCAAAAAATGGAAATAACGCGGATACATGAAATTACTTATTCCTTGGCTACACCATACTGACGACGACCAATGAGTCAGAAACACGTGTCTACGGTTGCTCTACAGCGGAATTTACCCGTTATTATTCTCTTTCTTGTAATTGCATGTATCCGCGTTATTTCCATTTTTTGATTTATCTTTCCTGGGTCTCGGATGGCACGCAGGTTGACATTAGTCTTCCTCGTGGCGACGTTAGTTGTTGTCTTCAAATTTGAGGATTTTCTAGCTGAAGCTACAGATGGGAGTCTGGCACCTGATGGTCTTCCGTGTAGCTTACATCTCCAAGGTTATCCCACCTTATTCCTAGGCTACACCGTACTGACGACGACTAATGAGTCAGAAACATGTGTCTACAGTTGCTCTACAGCGGAATTTACCCGTTATTATTCTCTTTCTTGTAATTTCATGTATCCGCGTTATTTCCATTTTTTGATTTATCTTTCCTGGGTCTCGGATGGCACGCAGGTTGACATTAGTCTTCCTCGTGGCGACGTTAGTTGTTGTCTTCAAATTTGAGGATCTTCTAGCTGAAGCTACAAATGGGAGTCTGTCACCTGATGGTCTTCCGTGTAGCTTACATCTCCAAGGTTCTCCCAACTTATTCCTTGGCTACACCGTACTGACGACGACCAGTGAGTCAGAAACACGTGTCTACGGTTGCTCTACAGCGGAATTTACCCGTTATTATTCTCTTTCTTGTAATTTCATGTATTCGCGTTATTTCCATTTTTGATTTGACCAAACTAGGTAGAAACATATATGTCTGTAGCTACAAATACATCTTAACACACACATAGTTGCATCGTTGATTGTTTATGTATTTCAATCAAAATTGTACATGTTTAGGTGAACCTAGGCCATTTTGATAGGATTACATAGATAATATCGATTGTCCTATGCTTATTTGCTTTCATTTACATTTATACATGACTATTTTACATTCTATATTGTTATATTATCAACAGTACTACCCTTAATTTTTCTTTACATAGTTGCGTCGTTGTTATTTGTATATTTGGATTGACTGAACAGTTTGTGGTAGACCCCAAGCCTTTTGATGTGACTATAAAAGTAATCTCGACTGTCCTATGCTTATTGATTACATTTTCATTTATACATTTTGATTTACATTTTATATTTGTCATTGTTTTCTAATTGACAACCAGTTGTCATATTGTTATTGCTTTTAATTCATTGTATGCCACTACTACCAAGAAGATTTTCAATTTTTCAATACATTTGTATAATTGGCAAAGAATTGTAATATATTTTATTAACTGCCTGGTTGAAATAAGGCATTACACAGTATTAAGTATTTACACAGTTGCTTTACACTTGGACATTTTGGATTGACATTTTAAGGTAATACTATATTTTTTATTCACATATTAATGCTTTAACATACACCTTCTTTGTTATGCTGCACTGACGAAACCAAACTAGGTAGAAACATATATGTCTGTAGCTACAAATACATCTTAACACATACATAGTTGCATCGTTGATTGTTTATGTATTTCAATCAAAATTGAACATGTTTAGGTGAACCTAGGCCATTTTGATAGGATTACATAGATAATATCGATTGTCCTATGCTTATTTGCTTTCATTTACATTTATACATGACTATTTTACATTCTATATTGTTATATTATCAACAGTTCTACTCTTAATTTTTCTTTACATAGTTGCGTCGTTGTTATTTGTATATTTGGATTGACTGAACAGTTTGTGGTAGACCCCAAGCCTTTTGATGTGACTATAAAAGTAATCTCGACTGTCCTATGCTTATTGATTACATTTTCATTTATACATTTTGATTTACATTTTATATTTGTCATTGTTTTCTAATTGACAACCAGTTTTCATATTGTTATTACTTTTAATTCATTGTATGCCACTACTACCAAGAAGATTTTCAATTTTTCAATACATATATATATATACAGGATGAGTCATCTCCGCGGGTAAGGCCAATTATGCCTTTATGAGTAAAAATATTTCGAAGTGTTTTTTTATGTGATAGCTGCTCATTAGGAGCACATTTTAAAAATATTTTGTATTATACAGAGTGTTCCATAACTTGGTGTCTAACCATAGTTTTTTAAATGCGTTACATTTTTAAATTCCCCGTATAATTTTTAGTCAAAAAGTTATAAGTTAGTATAGGCCTAAAACTAAAGTTTTTGACTTATTCCCATTTTTCTGAAAAATTCAATATTTGTCTAAAATTATATTTCTCGAAAACGACGTATTTTATGGACACAATTTTTTGCAGTATTGTTTACAATAAGAGGTCATAATAGAAGCATATTTTATTTTTTTACAGTTACTAACTGCATGTGCAGAAAACTGGATTAAAATTCTATGACACATTTTTGTTTAAAGTCAATTTTTTTAACTGAAACACCCTGTATATTACATCATTTTGGAATTTCTTATTATAATTTCACATCAAAAACATATAAGACGTTAATACTTTAAAATGACTATTACTGAGCCATTGTCGCTTTTTGATATCATATTGTAAGTACTATACTATATTAATTAAAACCACAAAACTAACAAAAGCATATCAAAAAACGACAATAACTCTGCAATAGTCACTTTTAAAGTATTAACGTTTTACATGTTTTTGATGTGAAATTTCATAAGAAATTCAAAAATAAACTAATATACAGGGTGTTCCATTAAAAAAAATTGACTTTTATTCAAAAACGTGTCATGTAATTTTAATCCAGTTTTCTGCACTTGCAGTTAGTAACTGTAAAAAAATAAAACATGCTTCTATTAGGTAATCTTATTATAAAAAACACTGCAAAAAATTGTGTACATCTAATACGTCCTTTTCGAGAAATATAATTTTATACAAACATTGAATTTTTCAGAGAAATGATAATAAGTCAAAAACTTTACATTTTATGCCTATGCTATCTTATTACTTTTTGACTAAAAATTATACGGGGAATACAAAAATGCAATAATATATAGGATGCTCCATTTAAAAAACTATACCTATGGTGAGCCACCAAGTTAAGGAACACTCTGTATAATACAAAATATTTTTAAAATGTGCTCCTAATGAGCAGCTATCGCAAGAAAAAAACTGCTTCGAAATATCTTTACTCATAAAGATATAATCGGCCTCACCCGCGGAGATGACTCAGCCTGTATATCAAAACAGTGACGAATCGTATTTATAAACTTAGTAGGCCAGGTTGTTCAAGTTTAGTTCAATTTCAGGTTCTGTTGAAAGCCAGTTCATGTGAACCATACTTAAATTTCTCTCCGTGTTGTACAAGTGCAGTTTAGTATAAGTTTAAGAAAGCCGTGAAATTTCATAATATGCTACGGTTGGTAATGGTCACGCATGCGCCTGTTACATGTATTTCGAAATTTTAAACTTAACTTATAACCACAATACCAACATATACAAAAATATATGTGCTAGACTACAGTCCTCAAGACTTACATATCGTAATAGAATAATAATAATGACCGACGATCAGGAGAGATCAGCTAATTGTGCCCTCAACGAAGAAAATTTATTAATATTATTGGTTAAAAAATATTCGCATATATTGGAATGCAAATTGAGTAACACCGACTCTAATAAGAAAAAGAAATTGTGTTGGCTGGGCATCGAAAAACAATTTAACAGTGAAAGCGGAGGAGTGTTTAGATGCCATACTGTTTTAAGAAAAATATATGAAAACATTAAAAAAAGGACAAAAAAGAATTTTGCTGATGAAAAAATATATGTGCTAGGTACAGGAGGTGGACCGGAAATAGGGTCATCCATTACAGCAATAAACTTTGAAATAAAAGATATGCTTGGATCCCGAGTCCAAGGGATGTCATCAGAGTTTGATGGGGATGCACAGCCAAGTATTGTTTCAAATGTTATTGAAACTGACAAGTTCAAAGACACCTTGTGCCTTATTTAATGATAACGAAGGGAGTGACGTAAATGGTAATTTGTATACTATATAAACAATTTTATTGATTTTGAAACACAATATTTTTAGTCACAGGTACAAATACATAATATGTGCAAAAGCATCTCATCATTCTTATGGTATGTCATCTACAAACAGAAGAGTTCGGACATTTATCAATAAGTTCTGGATATCATTCCTCATTAATTAAATATAAAATGAAATTTTCAATATTACTATCACTAAACGATCTAGATCTAATACAAATGTAGCATTTGTAACTCTTTGTTTAATAGTGTATTAAAAAATTAAAATAAACATTAATAATTACAATATTGTTAAAGATTTATATGAAACACATAGGAAATAGGTTCAAGTTAGAACCAACATGGCGGATACTTTCTGGATTCATTAAAACTATTGATTTACATTACATTTATGTCAATAGTACGTGATTGTATTGTCAAACTCTGTATTGTTTTTAATAATATAACACACAATAATCTTAAAGATGGTACTTAGCAATAAAAGTAAAGTGTGTAGGCAATAAATGCCGTTCGCTCATTAAAATAAGCGCGAGCAATCTTAAAATTTAATGCACAGTCAACATTTTCTACCTTCATCAATGATACTACTTTTTTTCCTCAGACCTTGTACCTAGATTCTTGTTTAATCCATAATTATTATGTGTACCAGAAGCCTCTAATTAGAGAAACCTTGTTCTTCATTCACAAGTATGTCTAATTTTACACTCATATACATTTTACGTTAAATAAACTTATGTGTAGTACTATTTTTCCGCGAAATATGACGAATGCATACGTGAACGTTGACAACTTAAGATAAACAGTCAAAATGATAAAGAAAATTAATTTTACACAATTAAATATGATTTAAATACTACTACTCTAAGGACTATCATAATTAGATTAAAACAAATATAGTACAAGTGTATCTTCGCATTTACTGTATATGTACATTTGTATTAAGTTAGCTATGAATTTGTTGATATTATATCTGATATAGGTCAAGGAATGACATTTTGTTTTTCACGAATAGTGAACGGTAACTTAGACTTGAGTAAACTCTATAAAAATTCAGATTTTTATAACAAATCGCGCTTTATTAATAGATAAAATTTTACAGATATATTTTGCACTGTAAAATTTTTTATATCTGTTCTCAGATAGTAAAGAGAAAGACATATGTGTTTCTAAACACTATTTCTTACCACTACATTACACAATTACCTACTTATAGTTTTATACATATTTAATAACTGGTTTTTGGAATAACTCCAAAACTTCGGAGGAAATATTCCCATGTTTAGTTTTTGGCGAAGCATATAAGCTAGTAATTATCGGATCTGAAATAATTAACAGTTTATGTAGTAAATGTAGTTTTTCTTGTACAGATTTCCATATATTTCTTCTTATGCTTCTTCGTATAACTGGCCTATAGGTAAAATACTGGCGGGAATTATATCTTTTCCCGTGCCAAAGTACTTTATATACGCTCACAGGCATTGAGTACGATGAATATTCTTTGAAATACAGGGTGTTCCAGAAATAAAAAGACTTAGTAGCAGAAATCGGAAGCTAGATTGTGTAAAAACGTACCCTCAAAATATCAAGTGTTTATTCGTGCGCAGATGGCAGAAAAAAAATAATAAAGAATTCAATTGGCCTTACGCCGACCCTGGACTAAATATCCACCTGCTTCACTTTCACAATCGGTCCTTTTCAGGACCACCATATTACTTGTGTTAAAAAAAGGAGAAGGAAGAGATACTTCATAATAAATATCAACCCATTAATTACTTTAATTTTACACCTGCTAGAAAAAAAGAATAACATTCTTGATATTTACTGTAATAAAGGCTAGAAACACTAGGATTTATTGAATATTCTAAAATAATAATAATCAGCTGTTTCCGACTACAAACACATTAAAGAGCAACAACCTTCCTATTTGAAAAATAAAAACAATCTTTTATTGTCTGCAATAAAGTGTGTCGCCCATCTGGGTCAACAACCGACTAAATAGCTGCGTTATCTAGACACATTGGGCAAAAAATATGTTTTATATGAATGAGTACAATTTAACGTTTCTTTCCCGTTTTATACAAATAAAAGCGTATTTTTCTATGAATGCGTGTTCGTTTCTATTTACAAATGAGCATTCTTACGTGTATTTATAAACATACATTCTGTGCCAGGTCCGTAATGTATTTTTTTTATCTAAAAAACAACATAGAAAATTAAATTTTTAATTTCTTTGTTATTGCGGTATATTTGGGCCTGTTTATGTTCGGACTTTACATACCTGCTACTCCGTCTTTTTATTTCTGGGACACCCTGTATAGTTCTCGAGTTGTTCGGCGTACATATCAAAATTTTCTATATTGATTGGAAACCTAGAACTTAAATATTCAAATATAAGGCGAAAGAGTTTTATTAATTTCTTATTAAGCCCGGATACTTCGGTCGTTTTTATCTGCACAACCGGTATTTCCGTCATTGGTGCTGCCACTTTATTGGTTAGGCATGTCCACACTTGTATATGAACTTCTTCCTTTTATCCACTTTTGTTTTATTTTCTACCCCTAGTACTTTCCATAACTTGACTTAAAGCCTATAGGAAATGTGGAGTAGGCACTCGAAAAAAACGTATCCACGAATGCAAAGGCGACCATCCAAATGGCAGAAAATTTTGGTCTACTACTTTATGTGAAATAACATCTGGATTGTTCATTTCACAAAGCTTTGCTCCATCTAGGTAACATCTTTGCGTTAACATACAAGACGATTGGACATTACAAACTTTGCCACAATACATTAAACCATCAAAGGTTCGGTCACTAAATCCATATTGCTTATTTATATTTGCGTAGAAAACAGACCTAATATTGCTATCTCTTTGTTAAAAAATAACTTTCAGTATCTAACTGATAAAGGCGCGGGGTTTTGCCAGGTAATATTCTTAGAATCGCCCTCGCTATAAATCTGTAATGGTAGCATGAAGGTGCTAAATAAACTTTCGCCTGTATATTTGACTCCAGCAAACTTCTGTCGATACATGAGTTGGTCTGCCTGCGCTGTGCGCCGCTAAATTTTCTGGCGAAGACTTTAGTCACTATAAAGACATTATGTTCTAACTGACCAGTTTCTGTCGAATGTATTCTACAATTGAAGGGCTCAATGCAAGAAGTACCTAAGTCACATTTTAGTTGAAATCGTGTTTGTACCGCCACCTAGTGGCGTTTTTCATAAGCTTTCAGATGATATGCTCAATTTGGCAGAAATTTGTGCCTAAGCGCCTGAGTTTACATTCTCTCCGATGGAAGTTTAGCTTGGTTTCAATGCAAGAAGTGCCTAAGTCACTAATTTGACAGAGCAGTGCAACATATGGCTTAGTCCAAGTTAAATTAACAAATAACAAAGTTACGTGTGAAATAGTTATTCTACAATCTACATACGCTCATTGTTACTAAAAACATTACACTGGCAGGTAAGGAAAGTAGAAATAATAGCTTGTGTGTTACTATAGATGTATGAATTTATTTTGTACTTCTACGCCATTGACTGCATATTAATCTCAATTTTTTTTAATTCTGATATGTTTATTTTAGATGATACTGAATGGTCGGATTATTCGACCTCATGCAGTGAGTATGAACCGAATAGCGAAAGTGAAGATAGTTCTGATGCCGATAACACTGCTCCCATAGTAAGCAGCAAGAAAACCAATAAAACTTTAAAGGGAGGTAAACCTGGGAGTTCTTGTGCCACAATGGGACATAGTGTGGAAAATATAGACGTCCCTGGATCCTCAACACAAAGCAATATATATACCGATTATCAGAACGTTGTGTATCAAGTCAACAGAAATGAACCTCAGCAGCCAGAACTAAAGAAGGGCAAGAAGAGAAAGATGCACAAGGATACATGGAAAAGAACAATACAAAGAAATGAGTCGTTTTCTCGAAAGCACCAAAGAAGGCCAATAACAAACTGTCGCCGTAAATGCTCATTAAAATTAAGCGTGGAAGAACAAAACAAAATTTTTACAACCTATCACAGTTTGTCATCTTCTTCTACACAACAAAATTTATACCTTGAAGGATGTGTACGTCCTATGGAAGTTAAACGTCACAGATCTAGAAAAACGATCACGAGGTGGAAGTCAAAATTAGTGTATTGATACTGGTTAATTGGAAATTATAAAACATAGATAATTATTAAAGTATAATGTTTGAAAAGAAGTATTGTTTGTAACAAATGAATTTGTAAATAAGCAAATTTGAGAACGCAAAGTTGCGTCATATTTATCTAGAATGTTGCAGCTATCATATGAAAAAAGTCGTTTTGAAATACTTTACTCGTAAGGGCACAATCGGCCTTACCCACGGAGATGACTCATCTGTATATTTATCAAGCGTACAAAAGTATTTAGAGCTGGATCTGGAATATTTTTTGTATAAATGAAATCTCAAAATTCGGACCGGATGTAACACTTTTACTCTTAGTGAGTGGCACTTTCATTCGAATATCTCGCAAAGTATGCATTCTATACAGGCCTATTTAATACTATTTAAAACAATTTAGAACAATTTTGTACAATCTGAAAAGCTTATACGTATAAGAAAGTCGTGTGGTGACCACACCTCATTATTTTTTATTGTTTGTTTGTTTGTTTACAGTTTCACAAACTATAAAATTATTATTCCAATTTTATCTATGCATTCTATTACTTGGAGAAAACCCTAATTGAAATGAATTAATTGATCAGAGACTATGCTCGTCGCGGCGTCACTAATTAACGATATCTACTAATTCAGGGTGCAAGAGGATTTGTGTGAATCAGAGCATGCACTTACTTTTAATAACTAATTATTAATCGCTGATGATTAATAATATTTTGATTAATAATATTTTCAGATGTTAAACTCGAAGTAGAACCGTTGATGTTATTATATATGTGACCCACCCTGTATATCTAGCTCAGAGCTTGAGATTACTAAAAGATGTTAACTCTTGTCCGTTTGCGCCACCCATTTTATAATAATCAAGGCAGAGTCACTGTTGTTACAGTATTGCACAATAAAAATGGGAAATTTTGCACTAAACTGATATAAAGGCCTACCTCAAAGGAAACACAAAAGTAGTTAAAACTAACAATTTATTAAATAAAAACAAGAGAAATGTGAAATAGAGAATTTAGTACAGTAAAGATAATAATTATAAAATCGAAATATTGACTTCACAAAGTATTAGAGCACAAATATGAATGAATGATTATTAAATAAACAAATAAGATTAACTTTTGTTGTCGTTGAAAATTACCAAATTTACACAAAATTTATCTGAGACTAATTAATTGTAGTTCGTTACAAAACAAAGAAACACTGAATTTTGGAGAGACGGTACATAAATAAAAGCAAACAATAGGAACAAATGATCTATAAACTAATCGATTAAATTCGGTGCACCTATTAACCTAATAATATTCATAAACTAATTAAATATACTAGAAACTACTTGATTTAATATATCAAACAGGATAAACTGACGATGTGTACAAAAAAAAAGAAATAAAAATAATGAGTATTTTAACAGAAGATTAAATGAACATATACAAATATAGATAAACACAAAAAAGACTTGATGTACATGCTTTGTTGTACTCGGTTAATATTTTACATTATATAAAAAGAAAAAATGAGGTGTGGCCACAATACAACTTTCTTATACGTATGAAAGTGTTACTTCCGGTCCGAATTTTGAAGTTTCATTTATACAAAAAATATTCAATATCCAACTCTAAATACTTTTGTACTCTTCATATATATATATATATATATATATAATGCATAATTTACGACATATTTGCAAAAAATCGCTATTCGATAAGAGTAAAAGTGGTACTTCTGGTCTGAATTTTGAAATTTTTTTTATATAAAAGATATTGAAAATTATGTTTTAAATACTTTTATACTCGTAACGTACTTGTCTAAAAAGCACGACTTGCGAGATATTCGCAAAAAACTGATTTTCGATAAGAGTAAAAGACCTACTTCCGGTTGGAATTTCGAAAAACTTTACATATGAATTCTTTATAAATTTGTTTAAACTTAGTAATTGACGAAATATTTGCAAATTTCGATTTTTTAACTGAAGTAAACTACTACTTCCGGTCTGCCGATTTTGCTCAAAATCTGATCAGTTCCCAAGAGGGAGATTATATTCGTAAATACAAAATTTGTAATTGATATCTGTAGCGGTTTGACCGCTATCGTGGTCAAACACACACAGACACGCACACACACACAGCCAGACACATAGACATTTCTTAAAAACCACTTTTTTGGTATCAGTAGACTTCAAAACGTGGACATCTGCAAAAATCTCGAGGTCGAAAATTTTCGTCATCACAATACTTCCTTATACTACGTATAAGAAAGTAATTACTGACAGCTTGGTAGTTAATTAATTTCGCGGCACTATAAAAGGTTGATAATGTAAATACCGGGTCGGTGAACAATTATTTCTCAAATCCGGATTATTCTCCGTGAATTGGAAGACACTAATGCTCCACAATTACTTTACTTTAGAAAGAGTCAAATCGCATAACAGCGTATTCTTACTTTTGGATATTTAGACCTCCATCTATTATAGATATATATTGTCACCGGAGCCTAACGGACTTTGACAAAGGGGACCGGTATTTATAACTGTTTTACTACCATTTACTGCGATGTATTGTACTAATTTTAATTTAATGTAATACTAATAAATGATGTACTAATAATGAATAATTTTGGACGTGCTTAGCCCTTTTAAAGACTCGGAGGTGGGAGAAGTATATTCTAGATAACTATAGGCGTCAATCAGACGGGGATCACGTTACTAGAAAATACATAATACGCAATTCCTGCACATAAGGAACTGCGAGAACTATTTAGATAACTTTAAACGGACAAAAAAAAAGCATACGTCGCCAATTTTAAATTTGAACAAAGAGTCCTTCATAAACTAAATATTTTAAATCGAATAATTAAATGCGACGCAGATTTTATTTTAATGTTGAAAATTTTAAGACGTATTTTATTTGGAATTTGAACATAATTTGAATTAATAGTGTTTTGAAAATATTTAACACGTAATATACAGGGATGAATGATTTAAATGTTGAACGCCTCTTTTTAAACGTAACAATTCTTACTTTTCAAGTCTTTCATTCTTTCATGTATCATTGGAAAAGCAATTCCAAAATTTTACATAATGGTATCTTTAAAGCTCAGTTGTCAACAATTCAACAATTTCTTAAAATTCTCATATTTATTTTTGTTTACATTACTAGAAGAAGGGTTTCAAGCATTATTGAATACTTAAGCCACAACATCTTACTTCACATAATCTTAACTAACACATATATATTATCTAAGCAACTGTTTTTTTTCTCGTGGGTTAATTTAAGGCTACCTTATAATTATATACGAATAGTAGATCTAAATTCTTCTAATTAACTTCAGGAGGAAATTCTAGTCACCGCAAAGAACAATGCTCTCTCTAAAATTTTGTAATTGATTACCTTGCACAAAAGAAATTAGTAAATTATGAGGCAGAGTGAAAATATATTTTGCTACTCTTTCTTCATTAACGAATTTAGTTACTACAGTAAGTTTAAAAGCAAAACCAAAAGAAAAACACAATACTGTAGACCAAAGCTCTATAGAACAAAATTTAAATAATTTTTAGATATATTTTGCCTAAAATTTAGAAGGAATTTTCTATATGACACGATTCTAAATTTTCTTAATAACAATTTTTCTTAAATTTAGCGTACGACCAGGCTACAAGCGGGGTACACAACTTCTTTCATCTCTCGTTATAATTGTATAACGAGAGATCAATTAATTCAAATAATCGTCATTAATATGTACACGTTTCATGACTTCTTATGATGGCAAACCAATAATTTTAGAATTACCATTTAATAAAAGAACAATCATGTTTAATCCTTCTTAGATATATCGACTAACAACGTATACTTTGCAGTAATTATTTGCGCTTATACACCTTGACACACTAATTGTCACAAAAGACAATCACTCTTTAATTCATTTTTGTAATGTATGACTGGTTAAATAGGTTTGAAGAAAAAATTACAAGCTCGTAACGATAGTGACTATAGATTTTGCATTACATTTAATCCCTTTTTATCGATCCTTCCACGTGGACGAATTAGTACGTGTAATTAATAAAAGAATTTCGATTTGAGAATTAATTTCTTTTTTCTTATTTCCCGTAATAAAAATTGTGTTAGAACGATTGCTCATTCGCTCTTTTTGCGTTTTTTTCAGACTGTAGCTGTAGTTTGCGCGCATTCAGTCTCGATTTCCATTGGCATATGTCAAGGATACAGCGCTATACTATTGCCACAATTAAAAACTTCAGATACCATTGACATTAATGTGGAACAATCATCGTGGTTAGGTGAGTAATATAGGTAGTATTATTAATATTCTTTTCAATTTAAAAACGACTTGAATATTGTAATATAATAATTTCGTCATAATATTTATACTTATTTACTTTTATCTTCTCTCAGCATTTTTTCATAATGTTAAAAAGTAATTCCCAACATAAATTAGTTGCAAACTTGCCTCCAAATATGGAGGAGTGGTTCAAATATTGCATCAAAATGATACACATCTTAATAAGTACGCGATATCTGCCATATTTTATAACACTAACACCAAGCTATAAACATATAAATTATTGAGTTGGTTTTTTATTTTACTGTGTTATTAAATACAATGTAGACCTTCAAGTACAACACGAATATCAGTGATCAGCCAATTTTGACCAAATCATTACCACCCAAACACCGTTAACGATTGGATCACTTAAGGCGAAAAATATAATTTTAAATATGTATAAAATGGAAACAACAGTATTTGTGAAGGAATATCTCCAAAACACTAAGTGAGATAAAGGCATTAATACAGTGAAATTTGATAAACATCAATTTGGATTTAAGATAAACAGCAATACGAAGCAGCAGACTTTTCAGTTCCAGTTCATGTTGTCAAATGAGTCTTGGAGGGGGGTGTTCGAGACCGCGGAATTGGATCTTGGTTTCAATGTTTTCTATGATACGTTTCTTTACTGTTTCAATGAATCTTTTCCACTAAAAAGATGTAAAACTAGATCAAGCACTAACATCCCGTGGTATAATAGCACTCTGCGACAGATGGCCAGTAATCTAAAAGATTTATATATATTGTCTAAAACACATAATGACGAATACCTAAGTAACTGTTATAAAATGAGCAAAGAACGTTACAACCAACTAATTAGTGATACTAAGCGCGATTATTATAGTGGGCTAATTGGCTCTTCTAGCGATAAACTGGGCACTGCTTGGAATATCATTAAGAGAGAAACAAAAAAGAAGCAAAATAGGGAAACTCAGCTTTGCGATGGGGAGGGGGAAATTATCACTGACCCATCACTTGTGGCTGATTTACTGAATACTTATTTTAGTAGCTCAGCCACGGGGCCGTGTTCTGATGCTGGAGCGGGGCATGTGAGTATCGGACCAAATGCTATCGGTTGCTTTCTTGAACCGACTGATGCATTGGAAGTTGGAAGGATTATTAGGGAAATGTCTGCTAAGAAGTCTAGCGGTGTGGATGATATTCCATACTGTTTATTATCTCTGGTCATTGACCATATAGTAGAACCTTTGGTTTATTTAATCAACCTATCACTAGTCAACGGAATATTTCCGAACAGATTGAAAATAGCTAAGGTGATACCGTGTTTGAAGAAGGGTAAATTTAGTAGCGATGTTGCTAGCTACAGGCCTATATCTCTATTGCCAGCATTCAGTAAGATCTGCGAGAAAGTAATTAACTTGCGTCTGCAGTCATTTTTGATCAAATGTAAAATAATTAATTCGGCCCAGTTTGGGTTCATATCTGGAAAATCAACGAAAGACGTTATGTATAATGTATTAGACTCTTTATATTTTGCGGTCGATAGTGATTGTTATGCGGTGGGAATGTTTTTTGATTTGACTAAAGCATTCGATTTGTTGGATCATGATATCCAGTTGTATAAAATGGAACGCTATGGCGTTAGGGGGGCGGCGCTCGACTTATTCAGATCTTATCTCAGTGGTAGATCTCACGTTACCGCTATTGTTGGCAGGGTGGGCGACACAAATAAGAGTAATGTTTCCAAATTGGCGTCTGTGGGTAGGGGCATACCGCAGGGATCCATTCTCGGCCCTACTCTTTTTTTAATTTATGTCAGTGACTTACAGAATCAAATGAGCTATTGTAATATTACACAGTACGCGGACGACACTTCATGTGTAATAAACAGCTAAATGTAAAGAGGCATCGCGTGTGATTGCTGATATGCAGTCCTGGTCATTAAAAACCGTCTCATTCTTAATGCAGATAAGACAAATATTGTCACCTTCTCCAAAACTAAAAATTTGGATTACAGTTTGTGTTTGAGCTTGGGGGGCAAATCATTGACGGAGAGTGAGTCGTCCGTCTTTCTGGGTTTGACGGTGGACAGGTGCCTGCGTTGGGGCGAGCATTGCGCGGGTCTATCTAAAAAATTGAATCCCATGTTGTATGCTATTGGTATGCTGAGTAGGGTTATCTCTTTGGAGAGCCTGAAATTATTCTATTATGGTTGTATCGAGTCACGTTTAAGATATGCGATCATTTTCTGGGGATCATCTACATACTTTAACGACATTTTCATTATTCAGAAACGTATGTTAAGAGCCATGAGGGGTGTTTCCTCACGTAGTAGTTGCAGACCTCTGTTCCGGGAAATGAATATAATGACGGTTGCCTCGTTATATATTTATGAATTGATTATCTTCTTGCTCAAAAATACAGATAAATACAGGCGCAATAATCAGATCTACAATACTATGGTGACGCGTCATAATAATGATTTTTCTGTCCCGCTACATCACTCCAAATTTTATGAAAGATCTCCGAGGTACATGGCGGTAAAGGCTTATAATGCATTGCCGGCTAATTTAAAATCGCTAAGCGGTACAAATCTCAGTGCATTCAAGAAGCAATTAAAACTTTATCTGTTGGAAGGAGCCTTCTACAGCATTAACGATTTTATAGTTTGACAAGTGTTATATATTGTACCTGATCTGTGTATTTTTTTTAATGACAATGTCAATGTTCTTTTGAATTTATGACAATAAAGATATTATTATTATTATTATTATACTTGAGTTCATGCATATAGTGTATAAAGGCCGTGATAATAAAAACTATGTCACATCGCTGTTCCTTGATTTAAAGGAAGCTTTTGACATGGCTGATCATCGTATACTCGTTGATAGTCTGGAGGAACTTGGGATTCGTGGCATTGCTGGCAGGATTATTGGAACGTATCTGAAAAACAGAATACAACTAACTAAATTAGGGCCAATCACAAGTAGTCAACATGCAGAATTAACAACAGGTGTTCCGCAGGGTTTGATTTTAGGACCAATACTATACCTATTGTACATTCAATCATTCTGCAGCATTGGCCTACACGGTTTTGAACCAACTGCATAGATTTCATTAATGTTTTAGAACATTTTCCCCATAGCACTATTAAGTAGTGTATTTTCGAGATGACATAGCTGTGGTATATCTTTAGGTTCTTCTTATTACATAGCCCCTATTATGGGTGTCATTTTGTGAATGTAGGCCATAGGAGACCCCCATGATAATTTGTTATCTATCATAATTCCCAAGTACTTTATCGTGTGTACTTCTTCAAGTTTTTCTTTAGATATGTTCAACCTCTGTTTTATTGGTTATTTAGTTTTTTGTTGAAAGGTGATATAAACTCTCTTTTTTGTGTTTGGTGTTAATTTCCGCCCAACTAGCCATTGGTCCAGTTTTTTCTGTATTTATTTTGTTTTCTATTTCTTCCCCACTTTTTCCTGTATAAATTATTGCCGTATCATCTGCATATATTACATATTTTCCAGGCCCTGATGGTAATCCTGGACTTGGTCTGGTATACCCATACTGAGAATATATTCAGGGATAAGAGACTACTCAGTATAAAACAAAGAGCTAGACTGGAGGAATATATAACAGCTCACAAGATAGCAAATAAAATACAGAAGAACAACCTCACTCTTCAAAGATTAAGTAATATGCATAAGTACAGTACAAACCCGAAACGATGACTATATATCCCATGGGGAAAAGGAGTTTTCGGTTTGGAACCATAGAGATATTTAATAAACTTCCGTCGGAAATAAAGAACTGAGAGTATTCAAAATCAAAGTAAAAAGACACACGGAAAACGTGTTAGTATACTCTGAGGCTCTCGACTGGAACGCAGTGTGGCCCAGAGGAGTCAGAAACCAAGAAACGATGAACTGAAATATGAAGAATACAAGTTAAATAATTCATATATAACTTACAATGCTCCCTCAATACCTACCTGACTTGGAGCAGTAATTTGATTTAATTTAATACTGTTGTATTAGGAAACTTTAAATATGTTAACAATAATTATTTGTCATTTGTAACAATAAATAATAATAATAATTGTTTCAATGACAATACGGCAACAAATAACAACACTTATCTAGTGTAATGTTTATAGAACTAGCAAAATCAACTGTATGTCGCATAATTAAAGAATATAAACAGCTAAACTAAAGGTGTGTTTACATTATGTGATTTATGTTTGGAATTTTCTTAAAGAAAAATCTTGTGATTTGCTTCTGAAATATTAAAACCGTATGTTACGTGGGATTTTGTGTTTATAAAGTGTGACAATAGGCAGGAAAAAGCTTAAAAACTTTTTGACAGTCGGGAAGAACAAAACAAGAAAAGGTTATTTTATTATTATTACTTATTATAACATCACTAGTTTTTATTTAGTAGGGATTAGTTGTGAGATTTTGTTGAAATTGTGTGTACACGATGTCAAAAATAATAATTAAACTGGGCTGTGTGACGTTACACATATTGCTACTATGTTTATGTTTGAAAAAAAATGAGGTGTGGCCACCACACGACTTTCTTATACGTATGAGCGTTTCAAATTATAGAATTTTAAGAATTTTTTTACAAAAATTATTCAAAATCCTATTCTAAATACTTCTATTCTTTTAATAAATCTCTATAGAATACATACTTTGCAAGATATTATCAAAAAAGTGCTCCTCGCTAAGAGTAAAAACTTCCGGTCCGAATTTTGAAATTTCATATATATATAAAATATTGCAAATCCAGTTTTAAATACTTTTGTACTCTAAATATAAATTTATATAGAATGCATAACTTACGACATATTTGCAAAAAATCGCTATTCGATACGAGTAAAAGTGGTACTTCCGGTCTGAATCTTGAAATTTTTTTTATACAAAAGATATTGAAAATTATGTTTTAAATACTTTTATATATACCCGTAACGTACTTGTCTAAAAACCATGACTTGCGAAATATTCGCAAAAACCTGATTTTCGATAAGAGTAAAAGACCTACTTCCGGTAGGAATTTCGGAAAACTTTTTAGATAAAATTATTCTCAATTTTAATTTTAAGTATATATGAATTCTTTATAAATTTGTTTAAACTTAGTAGTTGACAAAATATTAGCAAAATTTGATTTTTTCGCTGAAGTAAACTGCTACTTCCGGTCTACCGATTTTACTGAAAAACTAATCAGATCTCAAGAGGGAGATTATACACGTAAAAACAAAATTTGGAATTGATATGTACAGCGGTTTGACCGCTATCGTGGTCACACACACACACAGAGACACACACACACACACACAGAGAGAGAGGGAGAGAGAGAGAGAGAGAGAGAGACATTTTTTAAAAACCACTTTTTCGGTATCAGGGGACTTCAAAACGTGGACATCTGCAAAAATCTCGAGGTCGAAAATTTTCATCATCACAATACTTCCTTATACTACGTATAAGAAAGTAAAAGGAGTTTATTCTATAAAAGAAGGCAAGTGAGGAGACTGTGGACACGGAAGTGGCATGAAAGACAACTGTGATCGTGGGCTCTCTAGTTTAGTATTTCGTGAATTGGCATTGGACGATAAGAGAAGTTATAAGAATTTCACTAGAATGTCAACAACCACGTTCCAAAATTTGCTATCAAAAGTAGGCCCAAAAATACAAAGAAAACACACAACATTCAGAGAATGTATTACAGCAAAAACTAGGTTATTATTAACACTCAGATACCTAGCTACAGGAGAAACATTTCACAGTCTGCAGTATAGTTTTAGAATTTCTGCCATTTATGAAGTTTTGCAAGGTGAATATTTATATACGCTCAAAGACGAACATTGCTGGAAAAAGATAGCAGCGGGTTTTAATAAATTATGGAATTTTCCCAATTGTTTGGGAGCCCTAGACGGTAAATATATAGCATTTCGTGCGAAGAAAGAGGATGGCTCATTTTACTATAACTATAAAGGTTTTAATAGTATTGTACTGATGGCACTTGTTGATGCTCAATACAATTTTCTATATGTTGACGTGGGGTGTAATGGCCGTGTGAGTGATGGTGGTGTGTACAGGAACAGTAAATCATGTTCAGCAATTGAACAGAACACATTAAATTTCCCTCAAGATGAAATTTTGACAAACAACGATGTGAAAACACCATATATAATTGTTGCTGATGATGCCTTTCGACTAACAAATAGATTGCTGAAACCATGGGGCCAGAGATTAACTAAAGAAGAAAAAGTTTTTAACTACAGACTCAGTCGTGCCCGGCGAGTAGTTGAAAATGCCTTTGGGATACTAGCCAACCGATATCAGGTTTTACAGAAAGATATTAATTTAGAGGTAAATAAAGTACAAAACATAGTTCTGGCGTGTTGCGTGCTACATAATTATATTAAACAACATGATGCTAAAACTTACCTTACTGGAATAGATAAGGAAGATACTGAAACCATAACAGTCACAGAAGGAGATTGGAGGCACAATGTTTTTATAGCAAATTTGGAAAAACAATCACGAAAACCAACCAATGAAGCACTCGATATAAAGAAGGCATTTACACATTATTTCAACATTGCAGGATTTGTACCGTGGCAATGAGAATCAATAAAGAAATTTAATTTTTGATTTTGTGTTATAACAATATTATTACAATAATAAAGATTATGTGAAAGGTTTATTATATAATACTGTTTTTGTACCAGTAGTAAAAAATCATAGCATTTTTACACGTAACAAAGCGCCACGAAATGACATTTCACGACCTGGAACTAATAAGAGGTAAATAATGAGGCCATTATTGACCTAGGGAAATAATGAAAACAAATAAAACGAATGCCGCAACCATGCACTCATGCTTGTAGTAGTAGTAGTATGTCAAGTTGTGAACCGTCAAAATAAATAACTCTATTTTAGGCACAATTTTAGGTTAACAATACCAGAATTATAATATACGTTTATTTAGCAATTGCTATTAATTTTATATTTTCTAACAATACTTTGTTGTTTACATGAAAAAAAAAAGCATTTGTCTATTAATACATAAAATATGTATGATAGTATAATATGGAATCAATATATCACCTAACTATTACAGATGCAAATAATTATTTAATTCATATTGAAAATTCCTGTATATATTGCAGGTGTGGTTGCGCAAGTAGATGTAGGTAGATCTTGTAACATACATTCTATATTTTTTTTATTTACTAGGGAATCTTCGATATAACCTTTAGCTACAAAGTGATTCCATTATTACAAACTTTTGAGACGTACCATTTTTGCTATTGTGGATGTGAATAACAATTAAATTATCTCTCATGATGACATCAGAAATTAATAAATTACACAAATCATCCTTCGGCATGCACCAGCAACACCAATTACAAGACCAGTCTACAGAGATATAAATTATCAATAATTTCAAAGTATTAATATATAAACATACTATCTTAGTTGCAATGTAACATATGTCGGGTACCTCAGTAAAGAATTTTATAATTTCCTCGAGTAAATACTAATGATTTTTTGGGCTTATAATTTTAAGTTTTTCTTTTTAAAAAGGCAACTAATTTAAAATATTTTGATATGTTAATATTCTCTTTTAGGCCAAGTGTAGCTTTCAACATTGAATATTGCGCCCATAAAGTCGAGGCTTTTTTATTTTTTGAATATTCATGAAAATAAGCCAGAAGTACGTTTTCAGAAGTTACTACTGTATATTTGGAATTATACCATTTTTTAAATTCTGTAAATGTTTTCATGTATAAGTGATTGTGATTAGATTTATGCGGAAGCAAGTTCTCAGCTGCCTGTTCTGCAATCTCGCGCATTTCAGGTGGTGTACATCTAAACTCTTTAGACATTATAAATGGAATGAAAAATAATCTAAAAAATACTTGACTTTTAGTTTCAGCATTTACGTCAAAACTTATTTGTAAACATCAAAATATAGCCTACTTATTTGTTTACATGAAGTTTTATTACAAGGGCATTCTTACATATATGAGTAAATTCATTCATAATTATTAAGGTTTTAAGGTCCAATTAGACTACTGGTACAAAAAATAGTATACATACTACGGTTGAGAAGATTATTATTGCCCTTGTGGCTTAAATTCCTCGGCGCTTTGCGCCTCGGAATTTAATCTCGCCACTCGGGCAATAATAGTCATCTTCTCAACCTTGGTATGTAATATACTATTGTTTCCATTACAATGCCTGCTCTTCTTCCTGCAATCCACTTCTTTTTGGCGGCATATATCGCTGAACTAATGTCATGTTTCAAATCATTTAATATTTCTTCGTCGTCTATAACGCTCAGCTCATTAGCATTAAATTTGGCATAAGCATCCCAAGTATCTTCATCATTATTAGCCAAATTCTCCTGCATTGCAGTGAGACTCTCCAGTGCTTTTTCAGTAGCTGTATCTATTTCTGCAGGTGCTTGTCTCTTTTTATTATTATTCTTTTTCCTGTTCGATGTTGTAAATGATTCTGGTTTTGAGGTTTGCGTTTCTTGATCACTCGTAATATCCCCTGGTATAGAAGAGTCTTGGTTCTGCCCCATTATTTCCGTATCTTCAAAATTTTGGTTTTGATTTTTGTTTCGTTGCTGTCTACGGTAGTTTTGCTTTTTCTGCCTTTAGTGCGGTCAGCCAAAAAAGACAGGTCTTCGTACCACCATGCTGTAGAGTCTGTTTCTTCCTCATCGGGATCATCACCACTGTCTCCACTTTTGCCTCTTTTTCTTTTTAATTTTCCCTGTTCATGCGTAAACTGCGAACGCACTTTTATTATTTTTTTTTTACTTCCTCTACTGTTATAGCGAAATTCAAGGTTTTTAATTGTTGTGTTATTTTAAAGTGAGCATCCTGTCTTGCATGCTTGTTGCTATAATAGCGATTTTTGGTGTCATACAAACAACGATTTTGCTCATACAATTGTATTAGTTTTTGTGTCAATTCTCGGGGACATTCAAACTAGAATAAAATAACCAAGTAGTAATTTATATACTGTCTATAATTACTGCTAGCTTCCTACTATTATTTGCCCTTGGACAGGAGTGTTATCACTTTCACCATTGTTCTCCATTATAATTTACAAAATCTCACACCTAGTTATTTCCTTCTATAACGTTCTAATAATAATAACTACACATATCAGTCTCTCGTTCACTTCAATTTATTATTAACATAACCTAATTCCTGATCGTAAAAACACTGAGCAATAGACATAGCCTTCTGATTGCTTGAAATCGTTTGATTATTTTGGTGGGAAATTTAAAATTTCAGTTTATCTTAAGGTATTCTCAACAAAATAGGTACTGTTCTATTCCTTAAGATTTCTTAAAACTGCTTGTGATCACGTTTAAGATTTTACTTAAGAGTGGTTTCTTAAGGTATATTCCAGTATGTAAACACATAAATACAGCGTTAGGATTTTGCTTAACACAAATCACAAGTAAATCCTAACAAAAATCACATTTCTAAACTATGTGGTTCGAGTATTGTTTCGATATTGACAGCAGAGATTAAAATACGTTGAGGACAGTCAAGTGTGAGATTAAAAAAGTTACATGCTATTACCTGCTACCTGCATAATCATAATATACATTTTTTATTCCCAGGCTTATATTATTGTCAATTACAAGACAAAATAGTACAATACATAATTTATGAAAGGTAAATGCAAATTAAAGGAACACAAATGCAGAATTAAAATAATTCATCTGAAGCAAAAGATAAATCAATCAAAATATGTAATTATAGTTTGCAGCAATGCTACAATTCTGCAATGTTGCAAACATTTACATCATACATCTTAAACACCACTTACTCGTCATGATGTAGAATAGCGTGTCCCCAGCCTAAACACAAAAAATCTCAATAATGGTACCAGAAAACAAGAACGATCAATCTTTACATGAACAATTTATTTAATAAAAAAATGCTTTTAAATTGGAAGGTAGCCAATTCAAATTCAATACTAGCAATACAGTTAATCCATACACTTAAAAACTAAGCACACCTACTTTGAACCTTTTGCAATTCGCGCCTATGGCTTAAATAAACAGAATAATAAATAAGAATATCGTATTCACAAAAAGTAACAAGCCTTCGTTAAATTGACATTAGAAACAGATCAAGAATTTCCTATACAATAAAGCCCAGAGATGTTCCAGTAGCGACAGAAACCATATTAAGATGATCAACAAATGATAACCTGATATTAAGCAATAATCTCCTACCTTTCATATAGTGGCATAAATTAAAAGTTATCGTATATTGCATAAGAATGAAAGAGAGGGCTTATTATTTAGTGATTTTGAATACTATTGGTGATGTGTGAAATCAGGATGCTCTTCGAATACCATTATTGTGGATCAATCGTTGGAACTGTATATACCACTAAAAAGCTTGAGGTCGTCAGCCAATAAGAGTTTTCCTGATTTGATTACATTTTTTATATTGTTAATCAATATATTAAATATAGAAGAGTATTAATTGACCTTGTGTGATACGCCAGAGGATTCAATACAATCAAGGGAAGTTTAAATTGGAGATAGAATTTAGAAAACTTAATTGAAGAACTACTAATTACGAAGTATGTGTTTGAGCCTCATTAAGCTTCGGAGATTTTATTGTTTTATATTCGCCCCATTTGTCGCAAAAAATTTTCTCTAGCTTGAAGCTTGTTACATAACATTTTCATTTCCAACTTCAATATTCTAATAATTAATGCTGTAGGCCGTTACTACCATATTATACGTCCATATTAAAACAATAAAAACACATTTACTTTGTTGTATCCCATTTATTTCCCCTCTACTTCATAATTACTGCCTTACACTAAGTTTAACATAGTTTTGTGTCTCATTCAACACTGTGTTCGTTAATGGCCATGTTGGTCGAAACCGCGGTCACACCATTTGTTTAATATAGTGATACAACAAAGTAAATGTGTTTTTATTGTTTCAATATTCTAAGTTTGATGAGATTTATAGAAATTCTCAACTATAGCTATTTCATCTATACTACAGGCCTCCTTGTTTTATAAACTTTCTTCATAATTCTTTATTGGAATTAATTCTATCTCCGTTGTACCTTTCTAAGGGAAATTCTTTGCTGCTGAGTAATTATTAGTTTTGTAAAAAACGATTGTCTCGAGATTGATATTTTGATTTGGACTAAAATTAAATTTTTGTTATAAACAATAGTGCATAAAAAGTTATGTTAACACCAACTATTTGCTGCGTATATGGATTCTTCAGATAGTCACTTTTCTTTGGGAGAACCACCTTGATATTACAAGAATAATTTCAAAAAAGTTCATTTTACAAAATCTAAGAGAAAGAAGTTTCGACTAGTATTTAATTTCAATTATATAATTTTAACTAGCTGTCCATCAATCTCTTCGAGCTTGAATCGCCTTTCGCGTCCGCTTACAATTTTATTACAGTTCGCTGAAAAACGCCAAAAAAAATCATTTTTGATTTTCTAAACTTTTGGCACACCTTGTATAGACGTATATTTTTGTCCACGAAGTACTATCACGGTGACAGGTGGAACGACAATTTAAAGCATCTTAACGTCAGTCTGACTTTTCGTTGTTGGAGTTTGAAATTTAGATGCTATTTAGCGTAATACTAAGACTTGACACTAAAAGATTCATAGTTTTATTAGTTTTACACAATGAAAGGACTAAATCATTATTGAAAATGTAATATCAGATTTATTTTAATTTTGCATAATTTAACCTGCCAATTATCATGGCCCGCAAACATACTTTTGACATACCTTTTGAGCTTTGTTATAATGCAAATTTGTGAACAATGCATGCCCATTACACAGAAGAATAAAGTTTTAAATAAAATGTTGGTATAGAATAAGTATGACTTATTACTTTTATTTATAATAGTGAATTTATAACTGGCTTCCATATTAATAATTAGTTTCATTTGTCTGCTCTGAAATTGTTCCTGTCAAAGTGAGTTTGCAGTGGCATTGAGTCGTCGCCTGTAGATCGTGCTCTGGCTATGTCGGTTGCTGAGACGATCCTATTATAATTTAAATATTTAGTAGTGACGCTGGTAGTTGAACTAAAAACAATAACCAAAAATAATACTGACCGACGTTGGAATATCTGTGTAAACATTTTGCTTACACACACTGTAAAAAGAATATAATTTGTAATTGTTGGATCATTTTGTGATTTTTATTAAGTATTTAAGGAAAAATAACACAAAAAGGTAGTTCATGATTACAACCAATCCATCGAAATAAGAGCCACCAGCCTGATACTTGATTCGTCTGTCACCTAGTAATAATAATATAAATTATATTTTAAGGTAATTGTCTAATACCGTGCCGTCAAATACTTCCCGCATTAGAGTAGGCTGTTTTTGAAGTTTTTAAGTAATCAATGTTGGTGTACATGCTAATTTTTTGAAAACTTCAAATTCTGACAGTTGTCATAATTAAATTCAAATTATAGACGCCTATTATTATTTATATGACATAACCAAACTATTAAAATTATGCACTGTCACCAACCATTAAAAAAAAAAGCATGGCGGTCTCTAATGCGGAAAGTATTTGAAGGCACGGTATATAGGCAAAACTAAAATGGATCTGATAGCACTTTTCTCATTAATATTTTAGTCATTTCGCTGTATAAAATTTGTAATTGCATATCTTTTTGTGTCAAGGTCTACAATAAATATCGATGAAGCTTAAAAACATGAACCATGAAATATCAGACAGATGTCAGGGTGTTTAACCTTTTTTTTTGAAATAATTGTCATCATGAAAGCAGTTCAGATTTCATCACGAACTGAAATCGATTGATCGTTTTGACGTTTTATAACCTGCAATTAAATTTTTGTGAAATTGCCAACATTAATCAAAAGTCAGATGGACTTTTTCTAACAATTCTGACGTTTCGTGTAACATTTAAGCCACCTAACGTGAATGTTGAGTTGACTAACATTTCGCGTATGCTCTAGTTAAATATATCGGTGTTAAAATAATAATGGATGAGTAAAGATGGCTACACCCTTTAACTGTTACGTAATTTTAGTTTAATAATATACTATGTTCACCAATTTTGATCAGCATCTGGGGCGTAATGCTTAAGTTATTTTTTCTAAGGAAGGGATGCTTTTGTGTAATAAAGTAGATTGCGATTTTAAAGTAACTGATAATTAGTGAATTACCATGTATGATAAATTTTTAAATCGCATTCTCTTTATATGTAGTAGTAGTTCCATGTTTAAAATAGTAATTACATTACCCTTTAAATCGTTAGATTAAAGGTGATATGTGTGCATGAGGTATTCGTTTCTTTGAATTACAATTAACGTAGGGCTTCCGGGACAATAGTCAATAGAAATAAATTTATATGACGTTCGTTGCAAATAATCAAGCTCATCAGTGCTCTCTAATGTTTGTCATAAAATGTCGATATAAGTCATCAAGTGCTGATTATTCAATTTACTCTTTCCCCCTTTTTTTTTTTTATTTAGGACACATTAATTTAATAGAATACTTGCTCTTTTTGTTATTCCATGTAACCTAAGATGGTTGTATGATCAAGATTTGTTGTATCATATATAAATTTCTTTGTTTTTTAAATTTGGTAGTACTCTAACTCTATTTGTCTCAAGTTTTATGATAAACGTTGCCCATACGTTAAATTTTCTTGCAAACTGTCATCGTGGTAACAGTTCGATCTATTGCGAGAATGAATTGTCAAATTGAATGTCATTGTAGACATACCGTGCCTTCAATTATTTTTTTTTAGAATAACCTACGATTTCAATATTAATTTGAAAACACTGTGGAACTTTTCAATTAATTGACTTAACTATGACAGTAGTCAAAATGAAAAACATTACTGTAGCACAGTATTCCCAAATTAATATTGATATCATAAGCTACTCTAAATTTAAATTAAAGACGCAGTATGTATATTTGTATGTAGAAAGATGACAGAGATGTGTCCAAGACATTAAAGATACGATAAATGACCGATACAATAGTAATAATAATAATAATTGATAATGCAATAAAATGTAAATATTAACGGTTATAATATTTCTTTCAGTGCACGTTAAATGTTATTAATCGCGCCTTTGCTTTAATTTTTAAAACTACGATATTGGAAACTGTACCCGAATGACCGACAATGTAGAGTAATTACAACCGCAGTTCAGTTTCTTCTTGTTTATGAATGAAGACGCATATTAAGCAAAATGTCTCTTAGAAATAAATTAAATAGTATTGTGACATTTATAATTAGTGGCAAATGAATTTATTTATTAAGACTTTGCCCACAAAGCGAACAACATTTCTATATAATTTACTGCACGCTGATATTTAGAAAAAATTTGTTGACATTCAGGTTTTGTATCAATTGTGTGCATCTTCTTCTTCTTTATTGTGGCTTTGAGTTAGACTATTTAGTCTTTTACTCTTCATCTGAGTGTGGTGAATCTTGGATTGTTGAAGTTGAATTTGATTAGCTATTGTTTATCTTTATTTTGATTAAGAATTAAAGTAGAACCATTTTAGGTCTTTTGTGTTTGAAATTTTCATTTCCATCAAATGCAAGTGCTCTTTTAAGATTTTGATTTGAGTGGTTTTCCATCTGGTTATAGAAACTGAGCGCTCTTTCCTTGATGTAGTCAATAATGGTTGGGGTATTTGTTTCATTCATTATTTGATTATTTCTCATATACCATGGAGCATTTAGTATCATTCTAAGACTGGTGTTTTGTATTATTTGCAGTTTTTTGATGTTGGTCTTGCACATATGCACCCATATTGGGCATGCATATGTGAATATTGGACCTAATACTTGTTTGTAAAGTAGAATTTTGTTGTTCGTGTTCGCTGGCTTTTTCTGCCTATAAGAGGCCATAGTTGACATCTTGTTTGTTTGGTTTTGGTTATCCTTTTTGCTATGTGTGTGTTATAATTGAGCTTTATATCCAGGTATATTCCCAGGTATTTAATTTCTCTACTCCATGGTATAGTGTTGTTGTTGATGGTTATTTCGTTGTCTGTTGTTTTCAGATTCCTTTGAAAGATTATTGCTTGGGATTTATCTTCGTTTATTGTTGTCCTCCATTGTTTGAACCATTTTATCGTGTTGTCTAGGTGCGTTTGGAGTTCCTGTACCGCGTTCGTCGGACATCTTGATGTTGAGAGCAGTGCCGAATCATCTGCAAAGGTGGCCGTATTTAAATATCTTGTAGGATTTGATACTGGTATGTCGGCTGTAAATATTGTATATAGGTGAGGTGACAGGCATGAGCCCTGGGGGACTCCCGCTGTTGGATGTTTTATTGAGGAAAGTGTGTTCTGGATGCTAACTTGAAAGCAGCGTCCTTAGAGAAAACTGTTCGTGATTTTTATGATGTGTGTTGGGTAATTGTGTATTATCATTTTATATATGAGTCCCTGCCTCCAGACTTTATCAAATGCCTTTGCTATGTCGAGAAATACAGCTGCTGTCACTTGATGTTTGTTGAATCCTTCTTGGATAATCTCAGTGACTCTTGAAAGTTGTGTTATCGTTGAATGTTCTTCTCTAAAACCATGTTGATCTTCTGGTATTATGTCTTGATTGTCAGAGTGGTACTTTATCTTCTGTAGGATTATTTTTTCTATCACTTTGCTAATGGATGGTAACAGGCTTATTGGCCTGTAGCTGCTTGGTATTGTTTTATGGTTTTCCTGGTTTAGGTATAACTATTACTTTGTCATGTTTCCATATCTTTGGGAATGTTTGGAGTCTGATAACGGAGTTTGCTATTGCTAGAATTGACATTATTGCTTTTCGGGGGAGGTTTTGTAGTGATCTGTTGGTGATGTTGTCTATACCAGGATCTTTTTTGGGATTTAATGCTTTAAGGATTGCTTTTAGGTTCTCGGCTGTGACTGGGTCGTTGCTAGGGGAGTGGGGATTACGTATTTCTCTGCTTACTACTTTGTGAATCTGCACTACGTGTTGCATGTCTAGTTCATCCAAGTTCGGAGTGAATTGCTCTTCTAGTGATTCCGCTAGAGCTTCTGCTTTTTCTTCTGCTGTGACTTGTGTGAAGTTATTGAATTGAAGTGGTGGGATTTGTATTTGTTCTCTTTTGATTGCCTTGATTATTTTCCATGTCTTAGAGGGGTCTGCACCTATTTCTTCGAGTGTTCTTTGCCATTCTACATTTTTCAGTTCCAGTAATTCCTTATGTACTTGATGTTGAAGGTTGTTTAGTATAGTTTTGTCTTCTCCTAGCTCTGTTCTTTTCCTTTATTAGTTCTTTAATATGATGTGGTAGACTACCTGATTTATATATCCTTTCTATTTTGATGGTATTATTTTTAACAGCGTTTGTTATTTTATCTTGTAGTGATTTTATGTTCTGTTCTAATTCTGCAGTGTTTTGTATTTTAGGAACTGCAGTGAAGGTGTGATATGTTCCTTCGGTTATGTCTTCGTTCCAAGTTATTATAATTGGATTGTGATCAGAGCTCATGACACTTTCAGTTTCTATCTTTATGGTTTTGTTAATGTTTTTACTGATTGCTAAGTCTAATTGTCTAACTGTGTGCTTCTAGGCCAAGGTGAACGTCGACAGACAAAAAAAAAACCAAGACGGTTCGGCATTTAAATGTTGTTTCATGTTATTCGTTCTATAAAATTGGTAGTACCATGCCTTGTGTCAAGTTTACGATAAAAATAGTGTATACTTCAAATTTTTTGACAGACTGTCATCGTGACACTTATACGACAATGAAAAGTTGATGTTTAACCAAATTGTCGTTCCACCTGTCATCGTGACAATACTTCGTCGTAGTGTATTCGTTCACACATAAACTTGTGAGATCGAAATGTCAGACGGACAGTGCTTAACCAAATTGTCTTTCCAATTGTCAAATGAAATTAACAACATAACATGATGAACTTTAACAAAACATGTTTTAAACTTACAGGTCATTGAGAGAATTAATTAATTTTCACATTACGCTTTAATAGTATATATATGTACCCAATCAAAAATCTTGCTGGCTCCTAATACCATTTAACCGAAAATGTACTTCTGATTAGTTTGTGCCAACCCACATAGTGCTTGCTTTTATAACTGAATTGATAAACGAAATTACATAAATGCTTATGGGAATTTTACATATTTGATGTATTTATGTTATTTCGAAGTGTTTCGGACACATCTGACAAATAAAGAAAACTCAGATGATTCTTTATTTAGGCTTGCTTCGGTACTTCTTTCGCGAGAAGTGACGACATTTCGATGACATATATAATTTGTATTTAATATATCTTAATAAAATATAGAAAGATCGTTATATTTGTCACTGTACTTACGTGCGATAATACACTTTAAGTTTATTTTATCATATCCGTCGGCATTGTTCATATATTCATAAATAAAAAAGAAATAGTAACAATTGATAATAATAACACTAATACGTGTCTGAAAGGTACCACATTTCCTTCATAATCCCTTTATTTGTCGGCCTTCTGACATTTAAACTTGACAACCGATGGATGAACGTGAATATATATAAGGTCATTAATGACACGCAAACTCGTCATCGCGAGATTTTTTTACCCTGCAGAAAAGCCTTAAATGAATCGCACCTTCGACAGCGACAGACTTGGCACGTGGACAGTGCACTCAATCGTCGCGGAAGAGTCCACTCTTTTGGTTTCCAACCCTCTTTCCCCATTCTAAACCTCGACGGCCTGAAATTTCTTCGTCAATGTGAAACTTTTACAATTCTTTCGCGCGTGCCTGTCATACCTGACATTTTTACGATTTTGATCGGTTGTCACGTGAATCGTCATGACGTAAGCCATTTTTCTGTTAAAACACCGAATGCACGCTCCTCTTCAACGGGCGATATCTCTGCACACGCTCCACTTGGGAAGAAAATCTCTCCGTCGAGGAACAATTTAAGGTCGTCGGTAACTTCACGCCAAAGGGCAGCTTTCAATTTTGCGTATCCAGAGACGAGTTCTTCCCCCCGCGTGCCCAATTTTCGTCGATTTTGACCGGGTTTGGTTGCCATTGGCTACTCGGCTTTTAGTATATATAATTACTTCCAGTCTTCAGATCCACATTGAAATGGTTTTCCTATGGAGAACCTTCTCAGTCTGTTTTTGTTTCAAAGTTGGTGGGATTTTCATAGTGTTGAAACTATGTTTTTTTTTATTTTTGTAAAGTTGCTCGATAATTTTTATCGGTCCTGCTTTTATTCCTATTTATATAGTTTTTCAAACATCATTGCTTGTCACTAGAAAAAGCTATTTGTAAATATGGTTCAAAACTTATAAAATCCCCACAGTCTTATACATATATGTAAATAGGTAATTCTTTAGAAGAATTATTGTTTAAGTGATTACGTTAAATACATTTTTATCATTTACGTCTGTTGTAATCTTGTTGTTCTTTTACATGAAAACAGTTTAATGAAGAAAAAGTATTCCAAGCAGTGCTTTCGCTTGTTAAGTAAATGCGTTAACTACATTTTTATCATTTGCATATGTTGCAATCTCGTTTTTCATTTCATCTACAATAAAACAACCGTAATTCACTGAAATAAAAAACAGTATTCGCACATTCTAAGAAATGCTTTCGTTCTTGTCTTTGAATGTTCTCGTTGCGTTTCGAAATGTGTGCTTGATTTAATTTGCAAGGAGCAATCTAAATAACTAGAGCGAAATAAAATCTTAAACATGGGATTTTCCAAGACATTTCTAAAATTCATTTTTATCCGTATGCATACATATATTAATGAGTACACAATAATAAAACACATCTTTCTTGTTTAACTCAGATATTACATATGTATATTGGTGCAAGAATAATTGAAACCTTGTTTAGAATTATCAAACTGCGTACTTTTTCTTGTTTACCTGCTCTAATATTCTAATAGCAGAGTTTATTATTCTTGTTATTCTAGTAGGATTTCATCATAAAATGGTCAATTAATTTTGTTAGTGCGTATAGAATTGGAACTGCATATTGAAGTTTTACCTGAATTCATAAGATGCGTCGGTCATGTATAAAAAATATTACTTTTTATTGCCTGTAATTATATGTTTTGTTTTTATTCATATTGAACAGAGTATTTAATCAAAATAAATGCTTACCTTAATTTAGTATTCAGTTTAGTAAGAAATGTTGTTCAATCCAAAATAAATTCATATGATGGACTATTAATAACATCAAACGTAAATACACAATTAAAAGATGAGGTGTGGCTACCACGCGACTTTCTTATACGTACGAGCGTTTCTAACTATACAATTTTAAGAACTTTTTTACACAAAAATTATTCAAAATCCTATTCTAAGTACTTCTATTCTCTTAATAAATCGCTAAAGAATACATACTTTGCAAGATATTCGAAAAAAAGTGCTACTCCCTAAGAGTAAAAGTGTTACTTTCGGTTCGAATTTTAAAATTTCATATATACAAAAAATATTGCAAATCTAGAATTAAATACTTTTGTACTCTTGATAAATATACATAGAATGCATAACTTACTACATATTTGCAGCAAATCGCTATTCGATGAGAGTAAAAGTGGTCCTTCCGGCCTGAATTTTGACATTTTTTTTATACAAAAGGCATTGAAAATTATATTTTAAATACTTTTATACTCGTAACGTACCTGTCTAAACAGCATGATTTGCGAAAAATTTGCAAAAAACTGATTTTCGATAGGAGTAAAAGACCTACTTCCGGTAGTAATTTCGAAAAACGGCTTAAATAAAATTGTTGTCAATTTTAATTTAAAGTACATATGAATTCTTTATAAATTTGTTTAAACTTAGTGGTTGACGAAATATTGACAAAATTCTATTTTTTCGCTGAAGTAAACTACTACTTCCGGTTTACCGATTTTACTGAAAAACTAATCAGGTCTCAAGAGGGAGATTATACACGTAAATACAAAATTTGGAATTGATATCTACAGCGGTTTGACCGCTATCGTGGTCACACATATACAGTCACACAGACACGCACACAGACATTTTTTAAAAACCACTTTTTCGGTATCAGGGGACATCTAAACGTAGACATCAAAATCTCGAGGTCGAAAATTTTCATCATTGCAATACTTCCTTATACTACGTATAAGAAAGTAAAAAGGGGTGTCGTTTAATCTTGGGATGACGAAAATGGGGTCAAATTATCCACATTATTCTCTAAAACGTTTTAGTTTTTTGAACCTGCGTCTGAATAATTTTCTAGTCGGCATTTTTTTAGTAGCTAAGCAAACTTGTGTTGGCAAAATAAATTGCCTACTAAATGAAAAATTTAATTATCATGTGGGGCCAGAATTGACCCCATTTTCGGTTTATGTGTGAAAATTGAATCAACATGTTTTGTGCATTATATTGGCTTTAGCTATAATTCTTGAAAACAATTCATACGTTGGTAGAAAGGGAGTGATCTGCAGTCCTTGGGAAGCAGTCCCTTCATTGGCCATGTCACATCGATACTTAACACTACAGGAACTGCAAGAAAAAGTGAATAATCTGAATTTACATGATTTTGAGAACGAAGCCGACAGTGCAAGTGAGGATGTGGTAGTGGAAATTTCTGATTTATCATCTGACGATTTAAGTGATGATAACACGCCTGAAGAAGATCATGTATTGTCACGTGGAGGTACAAATGGTATGAGCAATCTTCCCAAATATAGTAACCACTCCATTGAGTCTAACTAATCTAGCTAAAACCGTTCGTACACTTAGCGAAGCCCTTGATTTATTTATCTCCGAAGAAATGCTTAACATTGTGATAACAGAAACCAACCATAAAGCTCATTCAATTTTGTATCCTGAAAATAAGAAATGGCAAGAACTAACTTTGACTGAACTTCGAGCATTTTTAGGGCTACTACTGCTTGCCGGCTGCTGCCGTGCTAAAGCGAAACTATGTAGAAATGTGCGGCAACGATAATTCCAAGGAGTAGTTTTTTCAGATACTATGTCGCGGACCAATTCAGAGAAATACTTCGCTTCAGCAGTTTTACCAATTATGAAACAGCCCGACAAATTGGCAGCGTTTTAAGAAGCATTTGATCAGATTGATGAAAACTGTAAAAAATAGTATAATTTCAATCCAAATATTTTCATTGATGAAGAGTTGGTTTCATTTTGTATGGTATAAAAATAGGGATATTAGGAGACGCAAACAATTTTTATGCTTGAGATCTTCAACTTTACACTGGTAAGGTGATAAGTACTCCACAAAAGGAACAAATTGTTTTGGATTTGGTCTCTGGGCTTGGTCAAGGTTACGGGATAACAACGGATTTCTTTCTCACGTCTTTTCAGTTGTCAAAAAAGGTACTTCAAACTAAGAAAACTATATTAGGTACAATAAGGCAAATATGAAGAGAAGTTCCCAAAGAAATGTTGCCAAATAAGAAGCAAATTCTTATATTTCCAAGAAAGAAAAATTCAAAAATTTTGAATTACGATTCTGTATAACAATATTAGACTTACTCAAACATGGATATATGTTCTCGTGCATTTGTAGCCTCGTGCAATTAAGGCAGAGACTGTGTATTGAGTTGAATTGTTACTGGGGATAAAAGTTTGGTTTATTATTATGAACCTGAGTAAAACCATGACTCCAGGCAGTGGCATAGAAAAGATACACCACCACCAGCAGTTTAAGGTGTTTCAGTCGATTATGAAACTCATGTATACTATATTTTGGGCCCCTGTTAATTTACAAAGTTAATGGCCTGGAGAAACATACGCTTCCATCTTGGGGCGGTTCAGAGTAGAAATTAAAGAAAAAAGAAGGGGTTTTTTATTTATTCCCTAAAATGGAAGAAAGAGCTTCGTGAAACGAAATTTATGAGTGAAGAAGAAGTAAGGGATTCAAATTGAAAGATTTGTGGTAAACCAAAAAAAGGTTTCATCTCTTTTTATGTACACTTTAGCCACATAAATCATTTTTAAATGTTTGCTTCGTTGTAATGCATTCTTGTGACGTCAAAATGACATTTGTCACTTTTTGAAATCCAAAATGGAAAGAAAACTGACTCCGGCAGACGAAGTACAAATTTTGTTAAAATTGAAAAGTCGCACCTTTAAATAAGTCGCAGAAGAATTGCATTAGAACAAATCCACAGTGCTAAGTTAAAAAAAGATGAGAAAATGAAGATCAAATAGGTCGCAAACGAGGAAGTAGTCTTAAAAGAATATCAACTGATGTAGAATACCACAACTTGTTTGAATATTTGAGACAAAATCCGTTTGCAAGTGGAAGAAGAGTCATTATTGGAACAAATTTTTCTGGCTCCCGACAAACGGCAATTCGGAGAATCAAAAGAAGTAAATTAAGTTCTCGTGTTGCAGAAAAAAATCTATTTACGGAAGAACAGAAACAGTCGTGGCTATTGTATGCACTAAATCATTTATCTAATGGCCCACAATGTTGGGAAAATGTCATCTTCAGTCAGAAAGTAAGGGTGCTTTACGTGTATATAGACCCGAAAACACCCAGTTTGAAGAGTGATACTTAAATAATAGTGATATACAAGGAAGGTTTTCAGTTAACGTATGGGATTAAATCTGTTATCACAATACCGGAATGTGTTGGAGAATTGATGAAAGATTCAATGCAGTAAATTATATAAAATTTTTTTAGAAAATGTGATGCTGTCGTCCGTAGAACATATATATCCACATGTTTCACGTTAGTGTTTTTTATCTTATATACTAATATAGAAAAATTAAATCTTTTAAGTGGTTTATATAAGTCTTTTTGTGTTATGTTCAGTCATTAGGTGTAAAGGGAAATAATTGAAGTCACTACCTAGAATTAGACATATATCAATTAAAGAGAAAACATATTTTATGTAAGAAAGAACACTACAAAAATACATATAAAATTACCAATGCAAACCATAAAAAATTTAAAGAGAATAATGCAGAAACGAAGATTTATGAAAAATCGAATAAGTACATTAATATTTGAAGTAGTTTAATTTGGCAATGAAAATTTCTATTTAACCATAGATGCTGATTTTTGGAAGGGTTGTCAGAAAATAAATACCGCGAGATCAAAAATTATATTGATAAAGGTTTGCCATGGAATGTAAAACGTCTGCCTTAAGTTACATCATTTAATTTTATGTCAGTCAAATGTCAGTATGACACTTAATGATATAACTTAAGACAGACGTTTTACATTCCATGGCAAACCTTTATTAATATAATTGTTGATCTCTCGGTAGAATATTATAAGTCAATGGAGATGTCAGTGCAAAACACATTGAATTGAAGAGCTTTTTCATAGGGCTAAAGTTTGAAAAGAACATTTATATTTGTGTTAAATATTATAACTAAATACATTATACATACCCTGGACATACGAGGCCGAAATTACGACGGATGAAAGAAATAATGTATAACATCACGCAGTTACTGAATAGCACTATTCATATGGTGAACTGCAACATCTGTTGTTGTCGCGAAAACGGCTAGCAAAAGAGACGACTTTACTCTCAAATTCCTTTCTTTATGGGCGCAGGTAGAAGAGCGAGGAGTTTTTAAAATGTATTCTATTTACCTTATATTTCGTAAGATAAATAAAGTATGGGGAGTTAGTTTCGGTTTTTCATTGTTTTGACTGTTAATTACATACTTCGTAATCTTTGTAATAGTTTCTGCTTAATACCGTTTCATTGAATCTACTTTTCCCAATTATCTTGACGTAGGTGTGTACTGTTTTCGATAAGTTTCTATAACATACGCATACACTTTTAGTTATCATTTATTTAGATCTAGAACATTGTTTATGTTACTTTTTCAGATATGATATGGAATAACGTCGAGAATGGCATCGTGAAACACTGGTCAGTTGGTTTAAGGGTCATACTAATTGTATGTCCTCCATTGTCAGTGATTCCGAAATTTATTGCAAAGTATATAAAATATCGTTACAGGATGCCAAAAAATCGCACGCCCAACGTCACTTAGCATGGCTAAAACTTATACAGAAATTGAACACGTTGGGAGCTGACAATTTTAATGAAGAACGCTGTGAAACTTTGATGGCGGCTAATATCCCATTAAATAAACTTGATAATCACACTTGGAAAACATTTCTTCAAAACTGGTCGAAATGTTTTTGATGAATCTACCTTACGCAAATATTGTGTTTCTAAGTGCTTCACGAAAACAGTAGAATACATTAGAAGACATCTTTCAAATCCGTACCTATAGATAAGTGTCGACGAAACTGTCTATATATTAGGACGCTGTGTAAAGTACTACATAATAATATGTCAATTATATTATGTGTTCGAAGTAAACATTGCCTTAATTAATTAATATCCGAACACGGCCAACGAAAGGTAATAATATCATGTTTGCTAATAGCTTCCATAAATAATTGTGAACGTAAATGTCTTACACCTTATATCTCGTTTGTGTATACCTACTTTATTAATCTTTTTTTTTTCTATATATGGAACTGTGTGTTTATCATTTTTATCGCAAGGTCACAATCGCGTGAATGAAATATGCACATATACACACATTAATCTACGCCAATGTATGTTAAAAAATAACTAAAACAAAAAAGCGGCTTATCGATGTGTTGTGATTGAATTTCTTGTTCCTGTAAATATGAGAGCCAGTTCCGGAATAAGGTGGAGGCCGATGAATCAATGAATAACACGTTTGATCGAGTCTCCTTTGAGAGTTTGGAAATGCAATCACTTTTCACCTACTTCCTCGCGTCAATGACACGACAAATTGTGAACGCTCAACGCTCTAGCACACTTCTACGATTATGCAGGACCGGCGCGACGCTTGACATATCGCACTTTTCAGTCATGCTTCAAATTAATTTCGTAACATTAAATGACATTAAGTAACTTTTTTGCTAATTAGGCTTTTAAGGTTCACAAACGTGACATTTGTATTGTGTAGCGATAATGTGAAATATTATGTTTGAATATTTAGAAAAGCATGACATCTTTACTTAATTGTTTTAATGAAACTCTACGATAGGGACTGCTTTAATTAAAATTACAGTTTGTTTTATACATTTGGTCCATATTTGGTATACAAAAGTTGTACCAAATTAAATTTTCAATATCTGAGAAATTTGCAAAAACTATTTTTTGATCAATTGAGGGAGTCCATTCCAAAAATATCGAAAGAAATTTTTCATATTTGCAAAAAAAAAAACTGTTTTTCGATAAGAGTAAAATATCTGCACTTCCGAGAAGATTTTGATAAAAATTTGATTTTCTCACGAAGTAAACTACTACTTCCGGTCTATCGTTTTCACTGAAAATCTAATCAAATCTGACGATGGTACTCGTAACTCTAGTGTTTGTTACTGATAGTTTTAGCCTTTTGGCTGCTATCAGGGCTATTTCGAGACAGAAAAAGAGAGAGAAATATAACGGAGAAAGAGATAAAAAAAGAGAAAAAAATGACAACGAGAAAGAGAGAGGGAGAGAGAGAGAGACGATGTTTGCAAAAACCACTTCTGTTTTTATAAAGGAGCCAAAAACGTGGCAAAAATTGTTGTTATCACAATACTTCTTTATAAGAAAGTAAAAACGACTTTTTTACTCTCGAAGTTCAGTTTTGTTTTGCATAAATCTATAAGAAATCTCAGGTTTCATTTTTGTGGGTTTCGAAAGTACCAGTGTAATTGCTAGAAAGTTCTTCGATTTGCCTAGAGCTTTTGATGTTTTCGTCAACGACATTCATTTTAATAAGCTGGAATATTGGGGTGTGCCTGCTGAGACATTGGATATATTAAGTCGTATATATCGGAGAGATTTCATGTAACTTCGATAAAAGATGATACTATTTTAATTGTGTGCCCTCGATTTCAATCTTTGGGTTTATCTTGCTCGTGAGTGTGATGGTATGTTTCACTATAAGCGAAAGCAATATTTTTTACTACATTGACGAAGAATTGGGGTTTCTTGGTTTGGATTTCAAATGAAAACAAGTATTAAGGATAACAAAAACATACAACTGTAGTCTACTTATAAATCAAGTTTAAGTATAATTTAGTCTAAAATTAAAAAAAAAGTTTACTTACATCTCTTGAATTTCATTTGTTAGTCTTAGATGAGCACGTAATATTAGTAGCAATAATGAAAAATATACATTAACATCCAATTTCAAAACATGAATACATTTAGAACAACTTGTTGTGAAATACACTGATCTTTGGGGGGCATTTGACATGATTGACCACGAGATTCTTCTGTGTAGATTGGGTACATTTGTCTTTGTTCCTTGACTACCGGCTTCATTAGATCTTACGTTTGTGAGAGAAGATGCTATGTCGTTATAACGGACTTTCTTCCACTGAGTTTATACTTCAAAGTTAGGTCTCCAGTTGTACATGTTATTTATAAATGATCTTCTACAGATCGATTGCCCTATCACTGTATATGCTGATAATATTAAAATTTATTCTGTGGTTACCAGTGTTGCTGATGCAAATAACCTTAAAAAATGTATTGTCTGCATGGTGTGAACCTTCTAAACTAAAGTTAAATGTTGATAAATATTCTACAGCCTTCCATTTCATACAATTCTTCCTGCTACGTTGGCGGCAACAAGTTAAATAGTAAAACTGAATTTAAAGATCTTGGAGTTACTTTCGATCGCAGCCTAAGCTTTAAGTCTTATGAACATGTAAATCGGCATTCTTATTATTGGATTTTGTCATGCGTGTTTCTAAATACTTCACGAATGTTGCAGTGTTGAAATCTTTATACTCTATGTGTTAAGCAAGGCCGAATTATTCATCTTTAATATTGTTTCCTATCTATGCAAGTGATTGCTTGTCATTGCAACGTGTCCTCCCAGGTTCCTAGAGTTTTTCTCGTATAAGACAGATTGTGTTTATCCAGAGAGGGGCGTAGCACAGGAGGACCTGCTACTATGTCACGATTTGGTATCTTTAAATGTTAGAAGAGATGTTACATGCGGGAGATTTTTACATAGGTTTTTGAACAGCAGTATTGACTAACTGCCCCGATATCCTGAATCGAATGTAATTTCTAATACCACCGATTAACTCCAGCCATAATTGCACCTTTGTAGTTTAGTGTTGGGCAAGTAGAGGAATACGAGTACTTTTTCAATGAGACTAGACAGATCTGCGTTTTGTCGATTCTCGGGGAAACAGGTAGGCGTTGCTCGAGAGCCGACAAAATACGAGCCTGTCTAGTCGCATTGCAAATGTACTCGTATTCCTCTCTATCTTGCCCAACACTACTTTGTGCCACCATTTATACACCTCTGTCACTTGGCGAACAAAAAGGGAGACTTATTTGTGTGAAGACACTGCCTGTGGCTTGTGGATCGTTATTGAATATCCTTTTCCTTTTACTGAGTACATTTATACACCTGTGATATAGTTTGTAACCCTGTTTTAGCCTTTGCCTATTGGGTAATAAAAAAATTAAATAATTATTCAATATTTTAATACTGATGTACATAAATATATATTTATTGAAAGAATTTTACAGTATTCTGAATAATCAGGTTAAAAATTAAATGTATTTTTTAATTCGCAACAATTTGAAAACTTAAATAATTGTAAATCAATATTTGAATAAAGAATCTTGAAAACTTATATTTACAGATTTGTTCACTAAAAAAATATCCATATATGTACCTATGTCACTATCACTTCTAGTTGAAATTATAAATAATTCTGCGATATTGTAAATAAAACCATACCCTAAACTTGTATTGTGATGATGAAAATTTTCGACCTCGAGGTTTTTGCTGATGTCCACGTTTTGAAGTTCCCTGATTCCAAAAAAACTGTTTTAAAAAAATGTGTGTGTGTGTGTTTCAAAATTGCTACCGGAAGTAGGTCTTTTACTCTTGCCATAAATGAGTTTTTTGCGAATATTTCGCATTCCATGCTTTTTAGACAGGTACGTTACGAGTATAAAAGTATTTAGAACTTAATTTCCAATACCTGTTGTATAAAAGAAATTTCAAAATTAAGAACGGAAGTAACACTTTTACTCTTACCGCATAGCGATTTTTTGCAAATCTGTCGCATATTATGCATTCTATACATATTTATCAAGAGTATAAAAGTATTTAAAGCTGGATTTGGAATATTTTTTGTATAAATGGAATTTCAAAATTGGTACCGGAAGTAATGCTTTTACTCTTAGCGAGTAGCATTTTTTCCCAAATATCTTACAAAGTATGCATTTTGTAGAGATTTGTTAAGAAACTAGAAGTACTTATTCTGACTTTTTGACTTTCACTGACATTCTCACAATATGCTAACACATTTAATAATATTGGACATTTTATTTTTTATTTCTTCGGTTTATACTAATTCTATTGAATTCACAATGGTAATCTCAAGACGTTTTTATTTTATCGCAATATAATTACAGTAATTGTTAGTGCTGCCTATTTAACAGAAGTGTATTGATCTATGCAAACATATCAAAAAGGATCGACATTTGCTTCATCTCTAATCATTTCTGCACTACTAGTTGATACCTTTTTAAGTTTACGATAATAATAAAGTGAATCTGACAATAATTAGGGTAAGGTCGCCGAAATCGTACCACTTAGTACATTTTGTTCATTTTCTGCAAATATGGTGTTCTGAAGTGATTGATATTTTTGCTTTATTTAACAGGCGGTGTTTTATAACTGAAAAAAATAGTAAGAATGAAATACATAAGCAAAACTATGTTTTATGGCAGTTTTTTTGGAACCCTACAAATGGTACGATTTGGAAACCTGGGTTCCTAAATCGTACCTAGGGTGTTTTAAATCGTACCATTCATTATATTACCTATGCTCACTTATGTTTTCTTGTTTTGAGTACAGGTTGGGAATAAAATGTTAGTTTATAGAAACCGTTTAATTCAAGTTAAAAACAACGTTACACAAAAAATGTAAAATATTGCCTATAAATAAAGGAAAAACATCACATACAGATGTCACATATGTATGTACTAGAAGACCCTCCTGTGCATTTTTCATGTGCCCATTTTTTACATTGAGAGCACTGTATCATCTCCTCGACAACCGATTCAGAACATAAAAAGCAGTACCAGTCTTCTTCATTCACTTCAATGACAACATTTTTGTCTGACGTTTTTGCTCTCTTACATTTTGGCAATTCAGTTTTTCCATCGCATTTTTCTAAATTCTCTCCACCAAAAACATTTTTCTGTATCAACTTTTTCTTAGTATTTTGTTGCTTTTTAATAGTGCTAGTTTTAGTTTTATTCTCTTTGTTTTCTTTTATATTAATTTTCTCTTCTAGTTCATGCTTGTATGGGCTAGATGTTATTACAGTAGCCTTCTGTGGTCCTTAAAAGCTGTTTTTCTTTTTCTGGGTCTACTTGTACTTCAGTTGTTGGTAGTATATGGTTATTATCTTGATGATTTGTAAGAATACATGCCTGTATTTCATTGTTGGGAATATCCTGCACATTATCAGAATTTTTTGGAATGTTTACTACAGTTTCACCGTTGGTACCCTCAGAGTTTTCAACATCGTCCACGATTATTTCACCTCGTAAATTCTCACTTGCCATAAAGTCTGAATCCTTAAAAATATTTCTATCAATTGGCCATACTCCAGTAGCCCGAAACCCACCCATTAAATTGCATGTTGTTGCAGCCTGGACATATGCCTCAGTTAACAGCTGGGTAACATCAAATTGGGTAACCTTTTCCCCAGGATTAGAACGAAGCCACTTTGTCATAATTTGGCTCTAACTGGACTCCATTGATTTAAAAACTCCCACATCTAAGGGCTGCAACCTATGTGTTGTATGGCGTGGAAGTTGGAGCATTAGGACATTATTTTGTCTTGCTAAATTAATGGCTGCCAGATTTTTTGAATGTGTGGTGTGCCTATCTAGAAGAAGCAGTACTTTTTGGTTTTCTGTAGGTTTCACAAATTCAATAAAATGTTTAAGCCATTTAAGAAACAGTTCTGAGTTTATATATCCAGTTTCACTAACTTCTGTAAGACTATTGGGAAAAGCGCCATTTTTTAAAGCTGGATGCATATGAACTCTTTTGAAAATAGTCATCGGAGGAACAAAGTTACCAGTTGCATTGCAGCAGCACACAATTGTTGTATTTACGCCCCTTTCTCCACCTGCTATGAATCCAACTTGATGTTTTCTACGTTGAGCTATAACTTTTGGTGATTTTTTTTTGTACGGTGGAGAAGCCAGATTCGTCAACGTTATAAATATGTCGAGTTTCTATTTTGTGTTTATCAACAATATCTTCCAATAAATCAAAAAATTCGTACACATTTTCTCTAATAAAACCCTTACAACGGGCTATCGATCTATTTTCAGGTTGCCGCAAAGCTAATTCTGGATGTTTGTTCATAAAACGGTAGTACCAGCTCTTACCAGCCATTTTATTTTTATTCCCAAAGAAGGGATTTTTTAATAAATGTGAATTAACCTCCATTATATCATTCGCAAGTTTCCTAACATCTGTTATGGTAAGTCCGAAAAGACACTCTTCAAAAAACAAAATATGTTTTACCGGATCATTTTCAAGTAGAACTGGAATAGCAGGTAATCGACCATTAACTCTTCTTTTCTTCTTCGATTTTTTCAATTTTTTTGGTTTGTCCTCTGCTTGTGCCTGTTCCGCTCTTTTAAATTCACTCCTTTTCACTTTCCCGTCTACGTGTCTTTTCAATGTAGGTTTAGGAATGTTATACTTTATGCAACATTTATTGAACTTAATTTTTCCACTTGTATATTCTTCTAGAGCTTTTTTCATGTCAGCTCATTTTCCATATTGCCTTCTTGCCATCTTTAGCTGAAATAACCATAATCAATAAATACAATTAGTAAACTTCCAAATCGTACCAGTACGATATAGAGCACTCAACTCGGTACGATTTGTGAAACTCTGTCATACTACGAATAAATTACAATTCTAACCTATAAACTAAAAAAGTCTTATTGTTTCTACTAATTGTTTTAACCTATATACTTCATTTAATCTTATTTGCCCCTTAAAAAAGTCGAAAGTTGTACTCACATCATAAATATATCCTTAGACACACTTATACAAATTTACATGCATTAGGAACACTTTTTTCAACGGCATGTAATGAACACTAAACGTCGTCTGATTAATGCCGTTTTGTGAATGCATATTACAAAACGTAAAAGGTGCAAGAAAACAGGAACATATGGCAGTATAATCTTTTCCAACATATAAATAAAGGAAAAGTACGATTTACGGACCGGTACGATTTTGGCGACCTTACCATACAGCATTTAATAATAATAATAATAAATCTTTTTTTGTCCAGCACATACAAATCTACTTACAGGACAAAAATGAACAATGCTGAAATATTCATAACGTTTCAGTGTATATCTTCTTACTCATCGTCAATATAAGGGGACGACTTTGTTCTAAGAATGCTGCTTTCATGGAACTTGCACATTTTCCCGTTAGAATTTAAACCCGATTATCTGCAACCCATGCAAATATTAAAATCTTTCCAATGTTAACATAAAAATACGAAAAGGTAACTCTTTCCGACTCTCCTTTTACTACGTGTTCGATAATCAATTCTCGCTCTCTTATGTGCGTTGAGATCTATTTGCTTTTCGGTAAGAACTACGCCCAAAATACCCGCATTTTATCGGTCGATTTTGTATACTCGATGTCAGTTCTACAATATATTGTAACGTTTTCGGGTTCCAATAAACAACTCGTGCAATTATTTATTTAAAACAGTCTGTATATTTATATACTTAAAATTATTTAACAATATAAAAACATAAAACTAACTTAACACACTTAAACTACTACAATTTAATTATCACAGGTATTTATTTACTACTACTATTATTTATATCTCTGTCCGTATTTATTTATATCACACTATTTATATAAAACGGCACTACTATATTTATTTCTACGCTACCACTATGTAAGGACTTTCTTTATCCCGAACTACTCCGCCCGCAATGAATGAATCCCGTAATGAATTCCATCCCGGTGACTCAGTCGCCTTATATACCATGCATGAAATGTTCTCGAAGCATTCTCGTAAACTCTGTCTCCCTCTAGAATATTTGTAGAATATTCCCAGACATTTGTCTCCGCTTCCGATACAGTACCATGCGTAAGTGTATGACTCACCGCTTTACGATATTTACCAGAAGCCGAGAGATAATTTATGGCCTCTTTTTTGTGCGTGTGACAATTTCGTTTTTATTGCGCCGAGAGAACTCAATTCGTCTGCTGGTTTCGTTACAATATTATAGTGAATATGGAATAAACGTTAAATATAAAAACTGCTGTTCTAAACTGCGAACAATTTGGAGAGAATACTAGGTAATATCAGAGAAATTAAGTCAAAAAACAGGCAGTAAAATATAAATGAAGATCTATATAATTCAATCATCTTTACATGTTCTTATTCAAAATATTATTTGGCTCTGTACTTGGCGCCTGCCTACTATGTTTGACTCGTGTGATCCCATGTGTATCATAAGTAGGGTTTCACTTGTTCGCAGAAAGACCACTTGCAATTTGTCGCACTTCACCGCCGTCACGTCCATGGTATGGGGCAACTGGTTGAAACACACCATCCCTGGCTCACTATGAGGTGTTAGTCTCATGCGATAAACGACGTCATCTATTTGCTTCAGTATTTCGTATGGTCCCTCCCAGTATTCTTGGAGCTTTGGGGACAGGCATCGGCGACGTTGAGGATCATACAACCAAACAAGGTCTCCGTCTCCGTAACCATCTCTCTCGGCTTGCACGTGGTAACGATTCTTCGTTCTGTCGCTGACATCCTGAGTGTGATGGCGTACTCGCTCGTGGACATCCTTCAACCTTCGCCAGGATCCACTGACGCAGTCTTCTCCATTTGGGTTCTCTATAACACACTTGAGTAGATCCATCCTCTACTTTCAGAGAGTCCCATTGAGCCCAGTAGGATTCCAGTCCCTGTGAACGAGGAGCCACTTCTTGCCAAGCCGGTCCGCGACCAATTCCCTTCCAAACCATCAATGAACCAAGGTCTTCATCAGCTTCTTGACCGATCCGCAAATTGTCAGGATGTCACTGATCGTCAACCACGGCAGTTCTGAATGTTTTGGCCGATTTTTCTTCTAGTCTGTTACTATGCCTGCAGTCTTCTAGACGTGGTCTTCTTCCAACAGCATCAGCGATTTGGTGTTGCACAGATGCACTTCGCGCTATTTATTTTGAGGCTCTACGATACTGAGTCGACGATTGCCTCTTCTCATCGACCCGTTTCATTTTTCGCTGCTCCGCTATGGTTTTCTTGGGCTTCTTCGCGCATTTACTATGCGCATGGCCCATTTCCATCTCCATTTCCATTTCCATCTCCATTTCCAATTCCAGCATCGGAGCGTTCTTCTCCTAGGTTGCACCTGATTCACCAATCGTCGGACTACCTGTTCCAGGTGTGCATGCCCATACTTCATCTCAAGACGCTTGTTTAGTTGAGGATAGTCTTGACACTCTTCTCGAAGTACGGTCTGCAGAACATCACTGGCCTGTCCTCTTAATGACACAATCAGACCAGTAGCTTTCTTCGGGGACATCCACCCATTTGCTCCTGCAGCGGCTTCGAATTGTTTCCGGTACGACATCCATGACGTCTTTCCATCGGAGGTGGGAGGTTTTACCTTTACCTTCGCTGTTCGGGCAATCTCCAGGCTTCCGCTTGAGATATCATGGGAACCGCAGTCGTTCATCGCTGGCAACTGAAGCTGAACCCCAAACTCGTCCCCCATTCCGAACACGCGCTCCTCAACTTTCTGTTCCATGGCTTCGATGGCCTCAGAAAATTCCTGCCTCCAATTCGATGAATTCTTTTGAATGTCTTCCTTGAAAGCAGTCTCGAGCTGTTTCGAACCACTTGCAATTTCATCTTTTAGAGTCTCCATAGTATTATCAAATTGCTTTGAACCATTTGCAATTTCCTTATTTAAAGCTTTTAAATCATTTCCAATTTCTTCTAGAGTCTTCATATTACTCTCGAATTGTTTTTCAACTGCATCTCCCATAGTCTTGAATTGTTTTTCAACTGCATCTTTTAGAGTCTCAAATTGTTTTAAATTATTTTCAATTGCATCTATTATTAAGCTTAGATCAGGCTGTACTTGAAACAAATATTTCTCGGGATCCTCACCTTCATTTATTAAAAGGTCACGAAGCCGGTCTTGGAGAATTGTTTTTTTTTCCAGACGCGTCTGCGTCCCTTTCTTCCAATTCTGCCCTTAACTCGGAGACCTTTAATTCTTCCAAACGTTTGGCAGCCATTTATTTATTTATTTATTTATTTATTTGCACTTCTATATTGTTTATCCCACACTGACACCAATTGTAACGTTTTCGGGTTCCAATAAACAACTCGTGCAATTATTTATTTAAAACAGTCTGTATATTTATATACTCAAAATTATTTAACAATATAAAAACATAAAACTAACTTAACACACTTAAACTACTACAATTTAATTATCACAGGTATTTATTTACTACTACTATTATTTATATCTCTGTCCGTATTTATTTATATCACACTATTTATATAAAACGGCACTACTATATTTATTTCTACGCTACCACTACGTAAGGACTTTCTTTATCCCGAACTACTCCGCCCGCAATGAATGAATCCCGTAATGAATTCCATCCCGGTGACTCAGTCGCCTTATATACCATGCATGAAATGTTCTCGAAGCATTCTCGTAAACTCTGTCTCCCTCTAGAATATTTGTAGAATATTCCCAGACATTTGTCTCCGCTTCCGATACAGTACCATGCGTAAGTGTATGACTCACCGCTTTACGATATTTACCAGAAGCCGAGAGATAATTTATGGCCTCTTTTTTGTGCGTGTGACAATTTCGTTTTTATTGCGCCGAGAGAACTCAATTCGTCTGCTGGTTTCGTTACAATATTATAGTGAATATGGAATAAACGTTAAATATAAAAACTGCTGTTCTAAACTGCGAACAATTTGGAGAGAATACTAGGTAATATCAGAGAAATTAAGTCAAAAAACAGGCAGTAAAATATAAATGAAGATCTATATAATTCAATCATCTTTACATGTTCTTATTCAAAATATTATTTGGCTCTGTACTTGGCGCCTGCCTACTATGTTTGACTCGTGTGATCCCATGTGTATCATAAGTAGAGTTTCACTTGTTCGCAGAAAGACCACTTGCTCTTGAGGTAAATGATCTGATCCTAAACTGATCTGGCAGCCAAAGAAAACACAAGGAATATTAGATTATAAATTGAATGTGTTTACAAAATTAAAAGACAGAGAAATGGATGTTTGATTAGTATATTTAGTCACCCGATCTATATTTACTTATCATTTATGTAAATCCAGAAAAGGAACTCAAACTAAAACCCTGAAATAATAGAGTTGATGAGATACATTCATCTAGCTACACAGAGCTTTTATTATGGCCATCTAGAATTAAGTAATTTAGATTATTTTAATATTTACTATAAATTTAAAACTTGTACATGAAAAAGAGTCTCTATAGTTCATCAGATTTGACAGTTCCAAGTACGCCGTTACTATTCCCCAACTGAAATATTTTAAATACTATCCTGTACCGATACATAATTGAACTATTCCGCGCACAAGTAGCGATTAAAAAAAACTATCACAAGGTCGGTTCCACGAATATTAAAGAGTCATTGCACTCGGCTGTGCGCTTTTATTCGATGCGCTGATGTAAGTGTACGCTAACCGTGAGCAAAACGTAAGCGATAATGCAACACCTATTAAGAACTAAGCGCACACGATCTTGATAATCGTAGATTTACTGGCCAGTAGTAATCATGTCCAATGTTAAGTTCAGTGTTGTCGGTTGTATTGGTGGTCCACTACCAGTGTCAAGATTGTTGTTGATATTGTGTTTTCCGATTTTGATTTTAAATCGTACATAGGATATTTGTAAACGTATTTTAATTAGTTAAGCATATAATTATTTCATTACTGTTATATGTCCAAAATAAGATTATCTTTCGGCAAGGTTCTTTACATTATTATTAAACGTCGACATTTGCTGCTGTAACATACACTGTATGTGTATCAGCCAAATTGAATAAATTCGAAAATAAATAAATGGGGGCGTGTTCAAAAAACAAAAACACGCTCGGACACGACGATTGGTATTTTTGGTTGAGCATTTTTTCAACAGAAACTTTTTATACATTGTGTGTCATGAAACAGTTCCCAATACCAACTCTTTCATTTTAAATGCATTTTTTGGATTCTTCAGAAAATTCTATACATATTTCATGTACAATTTCCTATACCTATCTTCAACTGTTTCGGAAATATTAAGTGTTTTCAAATTTATTGCAAAAATTAACATTAAAGAAAGAAAATTATTTGATTACTGAAATTCGCTACAACACACTCAAAAACTAATACGTAATCCGTTTATTTCTTGATAATGTAAAAAAAAACCCATTAATGTCAATTATGCTCGCCGCGAACGCTTCTTAAGTCAGCTAAGTCGAGGGGTTTAGTTTTCTGTAGAATGTTTTGACATATCCCCATAAGAAGAAGTCTAATGACGTCAGATCAGGGGATCGCGCTGGCCATTCAATCGTTCCTCGCCTCCCTATCCATTGATTTGGATATATTCGGTTGAGGTACTGCCGAACATGATTTGGTAATAGGGCGGTGCTCCATCTTGCTGAAACCATATTATATTCGTGTGTTTGTTGGATCAGGATATATGTTTATCAAAGTTAGCACGACATTACTTTGGAGTATGTTATCTCCATAACCAATCATCTGTAGAATTGTTATTTTGTGCATTTCTGTTACATGAACCATTTTTCTCATGTCGACAGCTACAGCAACTGTAGCCGCATCGTGGTCACACACAGACATTTTTTAAAAACCACTTTTTTGGTATTAGGGGACTTCAAACCGTGGACATCTGCAAAAATCTCGAGGACGAAAATTTTCGTCATCATAATACTTCCTTATACTACGTATAAGAAAGTAATAGTTACAAGCTGGTTCAAAAGCATACCTTTATAACTAAATATCAGGTGTGTCAATAGAATAAAAATGGATTGAAAGCAAGCCTGACCTTGTAAAGTAATATGATGGACGAGGAGGGAGGCAGAAAGGTTCTGACTAATAAAAAAATGAGGTGTGGCCACCACACGACTTTCTTATACGTATGAGCCTTTCAAATTACAGAATTTTAAGATTTTTTTTTACAGATATTATTCAAAATCCTATTCTAAGTACTTCTATTCTCTTAATAAATTTCTATAGAATGCATACTTTGCAAGATATCAAAAAAGTGCTCCTCGTAAGAGTAAAAGTGCTACTTTCGGTCCGAATTTTGAAATTTCATATATAGCAAAAATATTGCAAATCTAGTTTTAAATACTTTTGTACTCTTGATAAATTTATATAGAATGCATAACTTACGACATATTTGCAAAAAATCGCTATTCGATAAGAGTAAAAGTGGTACTTCCGTTCTGAATTTTGAAATTTTTTTTATACAAAAGATATTAAAAATTATGTTCTAAATACTTTTATATCCGTAACGTACTAGCCAAAAAGGCATGACTTGCGAAATATTCGCAAAAAACTGATTTTCGATAAGAGTAAAAGACCTACTTCCGGTAGGAATTTCGGAAAACTTTTTAGATAAAATTATACTCGATCTTAATTTTAAGTATATATGAATTCTTTATAAATTTGTTAAAACTTAGTAGTTGACGAAATATTGGCAAAATTCGATTTTTTCGCTGAAGTAAACTACTACTTCCGGTCTACCGATTTTACTGAAAAACTAATCAGATCTCAAGAGGGAGATTATACACGTAAATACAAAATTTGGAATTGATATCTACAGCGGCTTGACCGCTATCGTGGTCACACACACACACAGAGAGAGAGAGAGAGAGACACACACACACACACAGAGAGAGAGAGAGACACAGACATTTTTTAAAAACCACTTTTTCGGTATCAGGGGACTTCAAAACGTGGACATCTGCAAAAATCTCGAGGTCGAAAATTTTCATCATCACAATACTTCCTTATACTACGTATAAGAAAGTAAAAAAATGAGGTGTGGCCACCACACGACTTTCTTATACGTATGAGCGTTTCAAACTAAACAATCTTAAGAATTTTTTATACAAAACTTATTCAAAATCCTATTCTAAGTACTTTTATTCTCTTAATAAATCGCTATAGAATGCATACTTTGCAAGATATTCGAAAAAAAGTGCTACTCGCTAAGAGTAAAAGTGCTACTTCCGGTCCGAATTTTGAAATTTCATGTATACAAAAAATATTACAAATATAACTCTAAATACTTTTGTACTCTTAATAAATATATATAGAGAGCATAATTTACGACATATTTGCCAAAAATCGCTATTCGGTAAGAGTAAAAGTGTTACTTCCGGTCCGAATTTTGAAATCTTTTTTATACAAAAGATATTGAAAACTATGTTTTAAATACTTTTATACACGTAACGTACCTGTCTAAAAAGCTTGACTTGCGAAATATTCGCAAAAAACCGATTTTCGTTAAGAGTGAAAGACCTACTTCCGGTAGGAATTTCGAAAAACTTTTTAAATAAAATTGTTCTCAATTTTAATTTTAAGTACATATGAATTCTTTATAAATTTGTATAAACTTAGTATTTGACGAAATATTGGCAAAATTCGATTTTTTCACTGAAGTAAACTGCTACTTCCGGTCTACCGATTTTACTGAAAAACTAATCAGATCTCAAGAGGGAGATTATACACGTAAATACAAAATTTGGAATTGATATCTCCAGCGGTTTGACCGCTATCGTGGTCACACACACACACACACAGCCACAGACACACAGACACACAGACACACAGTCACACACACACAGAGACACACAGACACACAGACATTTTTTAAAAACCACTTTTTCGGTATCAGGGGACTTCAAAACGTGGACATCTGCAAAAATCTCAAGGTCGAAAATTTTCATCATCACAATACTTCCTTATACTACGTATAAGAAAGTAAAAGGGAGCGGGTAATATAAATCCAAATAAAATGAAGAATCATGATCATAAACATTGATGAAAATGATATGTAACAGTAGGCAAATCCAACAACAGATAAGATAATTAGAAAAAGGTGGACTTATTTCATGCTAGGATATCCATTGATACTAGGCGTGATTGTTATTAGGCGAATAAGGAATTAACCTTAAATATTATTGGTATTTCGTAGTATGAACAGGAAGTCTAAAGATCAGACTTTTGAATACAACCTAATATAGTGAGCACTTAAAGCATGTATTTCGTAAACGACTCGTCTTTGTTTTATTACATTGCCCATATATTTAAGCAAAGAACTCTCCTCTTGAAATATTTGCTATTATCACTTTTCCACTTCTGTTCCATAAAGTTCACTTTAAGAATCCCGTTTTGGTCATAAAATGCCCTACATTATATTTTTTTGGTGTTTCTATTTTCAAAATGTTCGAATTAAACATGTCCATTACTTTAAAATGTTTATAACCCGAAACAGAAAATATAGTATAAATAACATTTTCTATAAGACATTTCGTGCACTCACCATAATTGGCTTCCCGTTTTTACTTCATGCGCGAACATCATCTAATATATAATATTCTCGTGTCACAGTGTTTGTCACAAAACTCCTCCGAAACGGTTTGACCGATTCTTAAGAAATTTTGTGTGTACATTCAGCAGGTCTGAGAATAGGACGTAAACTATTTTTCATACCCCTAAGTGATAAGGGTGGTCCACCCCAAAATTGTTTTGTTTGTTTTTGGACAAAATTTTGTATTTTATTTTTTTTATGATTCAGCATTAAAAAATACATACAACCCTAAATTTTCACCCTTCTACCACCAACCCCTATTTTTTAATAGCGATATTAGTACTTTAATAATGTTCTACTTTCGGCGGTCGATAATTGATCAGTTACGACTCGATCAGTTATTCCCGCCAGGCATCTACCGGTGTCACTTCTCACCCCGTAAACAGCACAAAGTAGGGATGAGAACGAAGCCGGTCTCCTGTCTTTCTCACACAATAAGTTTTCTCTCACTCACTAAAGTTTAGGACCTAAACCATTTTCGGCCATTATTATTGATTGTGCGCCGATCGTAGCAGTGACGCTTATACTTATTTTACTTTCTCAGTGCAACTCTCATATTAAGTACATTCTCATCAAGGCCAAACGATGTCTGTTTGTGGCTTAGATTTGGACACACCGTGTTTTTCACACGGACATTTATACGTGGCACTAAAAATATCATACACTCCATTGCACTAAGAGACTGATAAAGTTTTTTTTTAATTGTCATTATTTTGTGATAGAGATGTAAATAGAAATTTTTTAGTTAAGATAATAAAAGTACAATGAATTCAAAAAATCAATGTTTGGTGTTTTGTTATTTTTATAGGCGGTCATCGTTCACAGTGCTCCATTCCTCTTTCAGTCATATACCACATCCCCACATACTTACAATAAGTTACTTATTTTTGAAGTGTAAACTTCTTTGGGCGCGTTGCGTTGATTGTGGGCACTGAACAAGACTGAGCCGTCACGCTCGGCTATGTAACGCTCGTTCGGGTAAAGTCGGCTCGAGTCGACTAAGGGAACGAGAGAAATATATCATATAGAGGTATTTAATTCAATTAAATTCAAATTTAAATGAATAAATAAATTCATGCCCCGAGCAGATTCGATCCCGAGCCGCACGGGTGAGAAGCCGGCACGTTAACATCAGACCAGCGCGGAACTCGTAAGCGAGTATTCATATTGTCTATATATATATATACATGTGTCCGAAACAACCCAGAAGCGTATCGGAAAATCTCTCCGTCGAGGAACCTTTTAAAGTTGTCCGTACACCCACGCAATTATATATCGCGGCCGCTGTCATAGCAACGGCCGCGAAATTGTATTTCGCGGACTGTGCTGCGTTCGCTAATTGGTAACTTCGCGGACGGTTAACCAAAAAATTTGTTGTGTGTGTATGAGACATTATCTCTATAATAATATAATATAATATTTTGCGCTCAGGTAAGTTATAGCATGTTTATTAAAATGATATGGATGACTCGGAAACTGATCAGTATATTCCGGGTGTTAAATAACCTCCACACGCATTTACTATAATTTGTATACCAATGCAAAACAGAAACGTTGAGAATAGAGCATTGCTTTAATTGCTCATTATATACGAATGTATAAGCATTTAATTATTTTCTCTTACACAGGATGGATAAAGAAAATCAAATCGATGACAAATTAAAACGAAAAAGGGAATTGTCTAATGCGCGCGTGAAGAAATATCGTCAAAAGAAGTACACTAAATCTCAGCAAGTGAATTCGTCGATGCAGGCTGATCCTAATGTAATATAGAACGAAAAAAAGAAGTTGGATTTCGTATTATTAACCTCGCCTTCATGAAATTTTCGCTTCTGCCGTGTGGTTTTAAGCACACCCATTTTCTTGTTTATTAGACTACCAAAATATTCACTAGAAATAATTTATATGGCAAAACAACGTTTGCCGGGTCAACTAGTGTCTTATAAAATTTGTATTGTAATATAGGTACTGATAAAAACAAATATGTATTTAAAATGATTTGTATCAGCTCTTCTATATAAGCGAAATAAATTTTTAAATGTCCTACATTTAAATGAAGCATTTTTTTATTTCCTTAAATAAGACAGTATTCTAATTTTAGTTTCATCATTTACAGCTAGCTTTGGAGCAGTTACTAATCCTATCGGTGCCATCCTCTCTGGATTACTGGCGGAATGGTTGGGCAGAAGAAAATCCATGCAGTTTAGCAGTTTACCGTTCTTAGCTGGTTGGATATGTATCGGTCTGGCAGAAGATATCACGTCTCTATACATTGGAAGATTAATAACAGGAATAGCGGCAGGTTAGCGAATAATAATGATAACCTTTATTTCGAAACTCACCAAAAACATACACGTAAAAATAGACCAACTTCTCGCAGACATGTGTGTTAGATTATCTTAAAAAAATAACAGAAATATAGAAACTACGCCAAGTTGCATTCCTTTACTTTACTTGCATTGTCCTTATAAACACAAAAAATTCTGTATAAATTGATAAACCTTCAGATTAAACTTGGAAAGTTTTCAGATGTTTTAATAATGTTCATATCTCGAATTGATGAAAACTTACCAAGGTTTATCTGGGGTTTCATCAGTGTACACGATTGTTTTGTGTTTATCAGGACAATACAAGTAACTTATAGGCAAGTAACTTTGCATAGTGTCTACATTTCATTTATTTAAGATAATATAATGCACCTATTTATAAGAAGTTGATCTGCTTGTTTCTTGTGGGATTTCGTAATTTTTGTTCACTTAATATCTATATACAGTCCGTCCACATTTGCTCACCATTTGTATATCGGTCATTAGAAGCAATAATTAAATGGGGAATGTGTTGCACGTAATAAATCTCATTTCAAATTCATTTTTACAATTTTGAGATACTTTGAAGAAAACAATATTTTCCGATTTCAGTGTTCCTCAATAACTCGATAACGCCTAGTGCGATCGCTTTTGTACTCTAACATTGTTTAGACACCTTTTTAAGACATTTTTTTTTGGTGTTAACAAGTAACCCTCGATTTTTATTTGTTTCTAAGTTCTTAGCAATAGTTTTTGTTTTTCTTAAGGCGGCCATATTGAATTCCTAATTAGTTCGACAGTCCTTAAAAACAGCTTTTCAATAATATACAACATGCCATATAACTCTCTATTTATACGAGAGATATGAACATGTAAAATAAGTTTCACTCTAATACGAAATTAAAAGCTCAAATTTAATTACAAACTCGACTTAGTGTGTTTTCGTTTAATGATCTTCGCACATCCAGCCCTCGCTGTTTTAAAATTTCCCAATCCTCTGGTCCTTCAAAATTAAATACTTCGTTTTTAGTGACACCTCACAAATAAAAGTTAAGGGGGGTAAGATCAGGTGATCTCGCAGGCCATTGTCCTGGTCCATAATTTTAAATAACTTTCTCATTAACATGTTCTCTCAAAAAATGTTGCACGTCACAAGCATTATGGGCAGGGCATTTGTCTTAGAGTAGGCATTTTCTAGTTCGTTAGTGGCTCCAAATATCTATTAGCAGTTGAATTGTAATCAAAGATGAAAGGATCTATTAAGTGATTATCTAAAATGAAAAACCAAAAAACAAAAAACCAAAAAAGATGTCAATATAGGTTCGTACCAATCAAACCACAGCAGAGATTGAAACCAAATCGAACTTGAAGTTTGCTTTGATTTACCAAATGTAGATTTTCAGTAGACAATGATGATACTTATGCCTATTGAACACACGCTTTACAATTACAAAATCGTGTTTCATCTGTCAAAAGTATTTTTCTAGATCAGCATCATCTCACATTTTTATAGCTACCAGCTGCTAAATTGTAATCTTTGCTGATAGTCATTATCGCTTAAACCTTGTACAATTGTTGGTTTGTATGGGCGGTATTTGTTTTTCCTCAAAGTTTCTCGAGCCACTCGATGTTAACTTTTTGCAAAATATTGTAACGTTTTCGGGTTCGCAATAAACAACTCGTGCAATTTATTTATTTAAAACAGTCTGTATATTCACAAACGTAAAATTAATTACAATATAAAAATGTAAAACTAATGTATCACACTTAAACTACTACGATTTAAATTAACACATGTATTTATTTCTATTACTAATATTTATGTCCGTATATTTAAATCACTTCTATTTATATAACACGGTAATATTTATGTCTACTCTTCGACTACCACTTAAGGAACTATTTATTTATTTCTTATATTTATTTCTACTTTGGTCTGTTCCGCGTGACGGCTACTTCTTCTTCCGGAATTATTCATCCATCGGTTACCCAGCCGCGTTATATACACATACGAAACATCTGGAAGCATTCGCGTAAACTCCATCTTCCTCTCGATGTTTGTAGAACATTCGATAGACATTCTGTCTCTTTGCAGTATAACGCAAATGGATGATTTATTGCTTTACGATGTTTACCAGTCGTGCCGAATATTTGCCTTTCTTTTGTTGTCGCCCGGACGTCTGCTTCTCTGTGGGCTTGTTTCATTACAATATCATTTTGACGTATATCAGCATAGAGTTAACTTAGTTGTTTGCTCTTTTTGTTCGAAGCTTTCATAGTTCACTTCCAACATATCAACCTTTTTTTTTCATTTAAAAATGTAAGTGGCATTATCAATTCTTATTAATCTCAATGCTTAACGATAATTACTTATCAATAATTAGTACACAAAGTTCTAAATCTCTCACGAATTGCTCCTTTACACGATAAGCTCTGTCATTATTAACAGAGGTACATCTAATGTTAATATTTTTAAAAACAAATTAAGTAAGCCATTGCCTCTTAAAAGTTGTTTACAAGAATCTCTGTAACTCAAAACGAACATAATTTTTACTGGTCTCTTGCAAATACAGATTATAGTATACTGTGAAAATAATTCCCAATGTATTATATATACAACAGCGCAGACAGGAAGTTAAGTTCGAATGATAGAACAAAATTAAATTTTCAACAGCACATGTTTTTTTAAGTTGCTTTGCTACCCCTTCTATCGTTAAAGGTAAAAGTAGACATCAATTGTCAAGGCAGAAGGTGCAGAAAAAAGGCACCGTCGAAAGCTAAAATATATTCATCCGTATCTGGAAAATTAATAATTCGCGAAAGTTTCGGTGAGATTGGTGCTATGCCCTCAAGTGTGCCTTACCTTCGCTTTTCTAGGTACTGTTGTCAAAAATGGAAGGGAGATCTGCTTATTGCCAGTCGGTTTATGCCCATGGGTCTACATGAAACACTGTTGGATGAATGTAAAAGCGCCAACTCCTTGATGTATTAATCCCCACCCCAAAATGTTTTATTGATCCAGGAGTAAAATCAAATAAAATACCCCAGGCAGCAAAGTTAAGACAATCCACGAAATTTCAAAACGATAAAAAATTTATTAAAGTTTATGGTTGATCTCAAATTTAAAATCAGCATGAAAAAAAGCATTTCTAAAAATTAAGAAGAAAAATAAAGGTTGAAATTGTAAAAAGAACGAAGCCAAAACTTGTAAGTGACAAAATAACACATAAATTAAACGTTGGTCAACCTGTATCACCAAAAGATGAGTTATGATAGAATACAAGAAAAAACAATTCAAAGTTAAATTAAGGTAGCAATACTTCAATAAAGTGCTCTTAAAAATTAAATTAAGAAACATGAATACAAAAGTACACTTTATAATTGAATTAAGGAAACAAAAAATATAATACAATACACTTAGGAATTAGATTAAGGAAGCAAGAATATAATAAAATACACTTGAAATTACATTAAGGAAACAAGATCTTGCGTTACAGAAATTCTTACAATTGTGCACCTACAGGTTCAACCTGTAGACATACAACAATATATGAACATACAAAGGTATGACTTAAACAACTGAAGGTTGTTACATATAAATCAAATAAAAATAGATTTGGCTGAAAGCACTAAAATCAAAATTTAATGATAGCAATGAACTGAATCGAACTTAACCCTTGCATCGGGCAAGAATTATTACATAAATTGTATAATAACCGGCAAGATTTAAAATTTACATAGGTTCAATTTAAATTATAAAATTAGAACAATGATCTTATCACCAAAATACACAGAAAAAATTGCAGAGCTTATATATGACTTGAGCCCCCGATCTTAGTATCTATCGGGGCCAAAATAACAATTATTGATCAAAATGAATGAAATAAAATTACGAAATTAATTTTCGTAGGTTGACCAAGCATAAATTAATAGTAATTTACAATTTAACCCGCCCAAAGGAACAAAAACATAAACGTAAAGAAGTCAACTTAACTCGTCGAAGTCCACAGTCCACACAGTCCACAGTCCACAGTAATGGTAAATTCTGGGAATAAACCTTCCTCGAAATGAACTCGGTGATGGAAGGTACAGTCGGTTGATCTGTCAGCCCACGGAATAGATAAAGGAAAATATCCTTTTCCAAAATTTTACCAATATCTTAGACCAAGAACAATGAATTGTCAAAATGGCAGCGGCAGCCATTGCTTATATTGCACATAGCAGGCAATTATATGCAATGCTCTACGTCGTACGAGAAGGTAAAGATAAAAGGAAAAACGAAACAAAATGCGTCTTAATTAACGCCAAGAAGAAAAAGGTCTTACCATTTGATTAATATTGTCCGCAAAAACAAAAAACAATTCAACGTACGTTGACAATAATCACGATAAAATTTATATTCACTACGAATAAAATCCACTCTTACTTAGTGAAAGCTACAATTTTAAACGGCAAATCACTTCAGTAAAATTTATGCAAATAATACTACGGACAATTCTCAAGCTGCTTCTAATCTCAGTAGACGATACAGTAAAAGTGCCATGATGCCTGAGAAATTTAAAGATAGATAGTCGCAATTACGAAATATGATATTAAATTGATGGAAGCGATTGCTCTACACGCAGAGATGGCGACACGATCGAATAACCAGAACTTAACTAATGTTCAATAATTTACAAGTGAAACAGACGATAATTGTTACAGAAAAATTACTAAACACAGTGGCAAAAAGAGGATTAATATTAGAGAAATCTTACACCAGAACAAGTAAAAGTAGCATTTAAATAAAAATTAATTCTGAATAGCCGGAAAGTAGGCAACTGATAGCCGATAATAAGTGCTAAAATTAAATTAAAAATAGTTTGCAAGCGCGTATAAATAAATTATAAGAATAATTCTAGCGAAAATATGCATCCGTACAAATGGCAAAACCAAAACAAAATAAAACAACAATTCTTCCAACAGGAATGAAAGTGACAAATTCCAAATAGGTATACAATTTTCTCCGAAAGAAAATAAAATGTAACAGCTTTCGTATGAAACATATTTTTGGTAGAGTACTGCGTATGTAATCAAATTGTGAGGGCCGTTTAAATTTTTTTTTATCTTCAGCGAAAAGAACTATTTGCTGTACGTTTTGATGGCTTTTGATGGGTCGTTAACGTACGAGAGTGAGGCTTGAAATTGACCATTGAGGTAGGCCACTGTCATCATTAATAACTTATAATTTACCATATTAAAAGGGATTGAGGTAATTTCAATTCAGCCGCACATAGCACACTTCTCTTATGAGTATGAATTTACAATATTGATAAAAGATAATTAAAATGCATAAACTTACATATTTTTCTTTATTACAGGCATGGCGACTGCCAGCTATACTTACGTTACTGAAGTATCTACACCAGGGACGAGAGGATTTTTCCAAGCTTTGGGTCCAGTATCCGCATCCTTTGGTATATTACTCACATATACGTTAGGATATTTTGTGGATTGGAAAGTGATAGCACTGCTAAGTTGCAGCTTCAGTTTCTTCACGTTAATAACGATACAATTTCTCCCGGAGAGTCCAAGTTACTTGCATCGCATCAACAAAAAGGAAGAAGCCTTCAAAAGTCTCCTATGGTTTAGGAGAAATAACGCTGTTGCACAAGATGAATTTGCAAATTTCAAACTAACCGAAGATCCCCTGGATAAAAAAGATTTTCGAGAACTCTTTTGCAGCGTAGGCACTCTGAAACCGTTCGTGATATTAGTAATATTTTTCTTGCTTCAAGAAGTCTCCGGGATCTACTCTATACTGTTCTACGCAGTGGATTTCTTTAAGGATGCTCAAGTAAATTTTGACGAACACGTCTCTTCTATTATAGTAGGAACGATCAGGCTTCTAATGTCAATGTTAGGAGCCGTTTTGATAAACAAATTTGGAAGAAGGAGTCTTTGCATGGTATCTAGTTTCGGAATGTCTCTCAGTATGTTGTGCATCGTCTTTTATTTTGAATATTTGCAAAGATTTTACGAGGAATTGACATTCCCCGTCATACCCTTATTATGCGTGTTAGCAAACGTATTCTTTAGCATGATCGGGATGTTACCGATTCCGTGGATTCTAATTGGTGAATTGTTTCCCACTCAAGTTCGTTCTATCATGAGTGGAGTCGTTATATGTATAGCGCAAATTTTCATATTTTTAAGCGTAAAATTTTATCCGAATTTAGTGCGTGTTATTAAGTTCAGTGGCACTTGCGGTGTATTTTTGGTAGCGTCGGTTTTAGCCCTTTTGTTTTCGAAATTTATTCTTCCTGAAACGAAGAATAAAACATTGGAAGAGATCGAAACTAACATGCGTAAGAAAACGTTCGGAATAGATAATAAAGGGTACATATCCAGTGAAGACAATTTCGAACAAATTAAAAGTAATAAATCAACTGCATACACTGTCAATATTACTTAAATTTGCAAAACCGCATAATGTAAGATTGATGAAGAAAGTATGTGCATATTGAAATACAGGTTTATTTATGTATAAATATTAGCAATATAAGCTATATTTATTATAAATTATATTTGAAAGTTGCCCAAGATGAGTTATTAAAAATTCTTGTTGAAATTAATGCAAGATTCCGATATTATCATTTATTTTTGCATGGGTTTAGTGGACGAATTTCCTATATGTCCTAACTTCATTTCTTCCACCTCTAGTGTCATGCTCAAATTTTTAATTCTTGCAGATAAATATTATTTTATAATAATATGTTTATACCGTATATATTATACTATTGTCTTTCTCGCTAAGCTCAGACGGTAGAAATTATAATTAAGCATGAAAATGAATAATACTCTCAGGATTGAATTCTTTGGTAAAAGTTATTTTACTATTTATTTCAAAATAATATTTTATTCAAAACACAATATAATGTATGTTAGGTAAATAATTTACGTAATAATGTAAAACTCTTTTTAGATCTAAACAACAATTCAATTTCAAAAATTAACTTCTCCTCCTTAAGGAAAATCACCAATCATGAATATAAATATGACTATTCAGATAAAATAAAATAGAATCATTATTTACAACAAAGTATAGATTAATTCTATTATTCTCTTTATCTCTTCAAAATTTTAACTTCATTGCTTGATTCTAATGATTATTAAATGATTGGCTTTTATTAATGTTTTTACTTTACTATTTTCCTGTTTTCATAATAGGTCTGATCTTCTTCATAAAATGCATCTATCCTGGATTGCAGGTACAGCCTTTAAGGTCCTGATAATACGTCACATAAGGTCCAAGTTAACTGCATCCAATATCCTCGTATTGGTACACTCGTAATGGAATTCTTCTATTAGAGTAAAACGTCTCCTATATGTATTTTTCTAAGTCTATAAATCCACTTCCATTTATTTTATACCTAACATTAAGATATTTCCGGCTTAGTAATCAATTTAATCCAATATATGATTTTCAAAAGTCTTACGACTTCCCAAAATACGCAGATGATGATATCAACTTGTAAAAATAAGTATTTCTATATTAATTCTTCTTTATTCAAAAATTCTCGTCTCATTCAATATTTTTCTACCTTTTATGTCAAAATTTACAAATCATCTATTTTTGTTTATAAGTAACCAGGATATTTTTCTTAGTTTCCATATACGTATCTGATTTTTCATAATAATGAATTTTTTTCTGTATAGTAATTTAAGTTGCCTATCTTATCTTGACAATATTTATAACATTGTGATTTTTTTTAAATCTTTCATTAAGAAGTGAGATTACAATAGATTTAGATCCATTTTATACATTTCACTACTATACTAATAAAATTCTTCTATTTTATATACGAATGATCCCTTATATGTATAACATAAATTAATTTTCTTGAGACGTTAATTTTTTTTATACTATTTATATTGACAACTTAAATCATTATAATATATAACTACAACTTGTCAATGTATATTAAAGTAGAATAAATAACCTGTAATTTCAAATCATCGTGTTCAAGTTGAGCAGTTTATATCCAAATAACTCCTAAAAGCCGTTTAAATTGCGCTTACGGAACTTTAATGTCCAATTTGGCATTAGTTTGAATCCAAGCAGGGGTGGACATTGTAAAACGTAAAAATCGCAAAAATCCAAAGGGCGACGACATAATTTAATTACAGACACATTATACTACTACTTCACTTGACTTAAAATCTTTTCCAGGTGTACATTTCTTTAGATTTTGGAATTGGTAGAAATTATATAGAAGGAAATATGGTGAAAATTATTATTTTTCCTAAGCTTGTCCATGCTTCCGACAGTATGGTCTTTATTACGCAACAGTGTAGTTTCATGCAACAGCTTGAAATTACAGTTGTTTTCTTCTTTGTTTTTTCCTTATATCCCCATTTCTTATTTGGCATGTAAAGTCTTTATAGCCATTCTTCTTAAATATTTTATCTCAGCTGAATTTAGTTGGGTTTGGTGTATTTCCAGAGGTAATCACGAGTTTCTTCCATTTGGAGTTGGAGCAACTATTGTACTACAGAATCTTATCTTTATCTTTATCAGGGATAACTCCGCTGAAATGCAACTGCAGATACGTGTTTCAGATTCATTGGTCATCGTTAGTATAGTGTAGCAAAGTAATAAGTCGGGTTCACACCTTGGAGATTAAAAACAGCAATCACCAGTTGAAGTTTTATTCAGAATGTCCACAATATTGAGGACACATCTAAACATTGCCACAAGGTAGGCATTTGCAATAAGGAAAAATTAATACGGAGAAATATAGTTAGAAAGATTCCACTGATATTTAACGATCGCATTAATTAAAATTATGTTATTTTTTGTGTAAGGAAAAATTCCAAACATTTAAAACAAATTACTGACAGTTCAAAATTAAATGACAGGCATTTTAATGTGACCTGTCAGAGTGTTATAACAAATAATTTGAGTCTTTACCTTTTGCTCTTGTTGGATATTTAAAAATTAAAAATATGAATACAACTTATAATCGGGGACGAATGACAGATCAATGATGTCTTTAACATTCTTTTGAAAAAAATTTATTTCTTGTTTAACATTATCTATACAGTTCGTTAAGTTACTAAAAGTATAATGTATTGTGCAATACACAGATAGAATGCATTTCGCCACGGGTAATGAAAGCCAAAAACATCAACTAATGATCTGTTATCAGTTTAATGAAATCTATACGTATCTACTACTGAATTGAGATATTAATCAACATCTTCAAATAATCAGCCCGCTAAATTTTAAAAGTATAAGTAAAATAACTAATACTGTACAAAATGTATATTCTGCATAAGTTGAAGATGATCCAGATACCTGACAACAATTTTTTGAAAATAACTTAATCCATTAAAGAATATTACAAATTTGGTAAATACTGTTTCCTGTTGAAAACACGTTTTGTCTCAAAGATACGGTAAATAAGCAAAATTAAATACTGCTTAACAGAAAATTTTTATTGCATAAAGATAATCCATAGTTACAGTTATTTACATTTATTAAATAACTAGGTTGCACAAGCTCTTACAGCATTCGTTCCTAATCCAAATAGACCTATTGATCCGAACAAGAATAGTTGCCTCCAACAGGAATAGGCCCCGTCATATTTTGGGTATAATGATCGTAAATTTGTTGGACAGTATATTTTCTGAACGCTGGATTTAGAGCATGGGTGCAATTGTATGGTCATCATGTTCTTATGATCTATCGTCACTGGATTTTTTGAGTTGTTACTACAGTAACAAAAAAGAAAGAGAACTGTGCATATGTTATATCCTTTTTCAAGTCTTTTAAAAATTTTCCCCTTAAAGTACCATTACTTTGACATTAATATTTCACTTTAAATATCGAAAATATCCAATAAATCAGAACAATATTTTAAAACAACTATAGAAAACGCATATATACAAAACAAAATATTATCAATACAATTCCAGAGCATATTATTATCATTATTTGTATATACAAATTAGAGAGCAAAAGGTATTGATGTTACGTTTCAAGGTGTGGCATCCGGTGACAAGCTTCGGGACACAAAGAAACAACCCAGGTGTCTTAAACTTTAAATCCTGTGTTCCCATCGATATGCATTAAATTTAGGCAATATCTGCAAGGCTTTCTTGGCCACAAGGCTACATAGCGTTGTTACTGTATTTTTTTATCGTTGCCATTTATATATATATATATATATATATATATATATATATATGTTCGTATGAAACTACATGACAGGTACAAAAAAAGAAACATAAATTATATAACAAAAGTAGAAATATATTTAAAACGGCCATAACTGCAGGGGCCATTTAATACACTGCACCATTTGGTTTAGGATGTAGGAAAAAACCTGCAGAATAAAAAACCTCCATCACAACGTCACAATACTAAAGGTCTTTAGTTGTCAAGATCCAAGCAACAGCCTCTGGAGTTAAATTATGTAAATCTGTGAATCCAAATTCAAACTTAGCTAGAGGACATTCTTCAACAATATGTTTAACTGTTTCCATCTCACCTCCGCAATCACATGCTGGACTCGCAATCACATTCCACTTGAATAACATACTATCGTTGCGATGAAAACACATCATGCTTAATTTCTAAAGAGAATTTAAATAATAAACTTGGGCAATATTCATAATAATAAATTATTGTCGTACTTGTCATTCAAGGCAGTGGATTAAATTCATTGATTGTTTTCATAAGATAATGATCTTGAATATATTACTTTAAGTAAATAGTATAGACATATTTTAATTATAACTACAGGAAATGTATGCATATCCTTCTTCAATGTCGCGTGCACATTTTTATCTGTGCAGTTGTGTTAAAAGAAAAACGAGTTGTAATAATAGTGTGATATATGTGATATTACTTGATAAACGAAACAGATTAATATAATTCATATGCTTTCTTTAAAATATATATATTATTTAGAATAGCCATACCGTAATGTTACCTACCTAGTGTTAAGTTCTACCTCATCGGCACGTATAACTTTTGGAGTAATATTTGGAAATAATACGTTTCCGAAATTAAACTCCAAGTGAAAAAGTATTGTCTGTATGCTGCATATTTACTTGCTGTTTTAGGCAACCAAGTATGTAGAAGTGTAAACTTATAGTCTATAATGATGATGTGTAAACTAGTTATTACATATTTTTTTGTGTGAAGGGGGGCAATCGATTATATTAAAGAAAGAAAATAATACGAAATTTAAAAAAATTAGTAAGGCATTGTCTAAAATTTGTAATGAAATTTATTTATGATCCTAAATATTTGAATAAAAAATAAAAATATCTAATTTTCGTTTTATTTATTGCGTTTATAAAGTAGTCGATCAGTCAAGTTGCTTTTACATGAAATTTGTGCAATATGTAAAAAGCAATCTGTGTATATGTATATATGGTGGTGCTTTGAATGTAATATTTTGTTATACAAAGTCAAACACCGAAACTCCCTCCTATTATGCATATTTAATCATCGTGTACAACTAAGTTTGTGCGAGATGTGATCAAATTTCCGTATGCCATATATGAATCTCAAGCAGGCGTTTTGTACCTCTTGTATGCGATCTTGAGTTAACCTGTCTAAAGCCAAGTGATATATTGGAATACAGTATGAAAATTGAGAGAGAACAAAAATGTCGCAAAGGTTTTTCTTGATGGTTTCATTGAGTACCTGTCTGTGAGGATACAATTTCTTCAAATTTAGATAAGCATTACGGATATAGCCATAAACCTGCTGTCTGTATCAATGTGTATTGTCCGTAACCAGTCCCAGACTCTTCATACTTTCCACAATTGGTACCATAGAATTATTAATTTCAATATTAAAAGTACGAGAAATATTAGAACAAGTCTTCGCAGAACCGAAAAGGATTACTATTGATTTATCCGGATTTAATGTAAAACAATGTTCTGTGGATAATCTATGGCGATAGAGCAAGTCTCTATTAATATTTGGTTCAAAAGAATAATAGAGCTGAGTATCGTCAGAGTACGCATATGGATTGCAATGCAGAAAACCTGAGAAAAAATTCGAAGTATATATTGAAAACAAAATTGGACCCAGAACAGATCCCTGAGGAACCCCACGTATCACAGCGAGTGATACAGATGACTTACGACCGCGGAGATAATTTTCAGAAAGTCATAATGATGCACCGGTAAACCCAATACTCTCCAAGATTGCCAACAATATACCATGATTCACTTTATCAAACGCTTTACTGTAGTCTAGCAAAACTAGACATGAAATCAATCCCATATCAGTTGACTGTACAAGATCATCAGCTACTTTCAACAAAACTGTTTCGCAACTGTACCCCGCTCGAAATCCTGACTGAACAGGTGGTAAATTTAGTTATTGTTTACACGAGTGCGTTTTATCAAATATATCATCTGCCGATGTATTAATAATTATCGCTAAATAATTATTACTATGTACTCTTGATTTTAGAAAAAAGACATACAAGTACTACACGCAATTTAGACAGTATTTTTTGTATATCCATCTATTTACGTCAAATACAAAAACGTAACAATAATATTTACTTGTAAGTATATATTAATTTATAATAAAATAAAAACATATTAATTTAAAGAACATTAATTACGTTGTAAAACTTAGTATTTGGCCGTGGTGGCATTTCTTGCAATTATCTCGTTGAGTCTACGGGGCATGGAAATTGTAAGATTCTGAGTTAAATCTTTTTTTCTGCAAACTCTTCCCGTGTATTTTCCACAACCCCCCCCCCCCCCTCACAAATCTTCTGCCTGCCGTGTGAAGTCTAACAGTCAATTTAGATATTTTTGTTTGTCATTATGCCCTATAAATTTTTCATGGGGTTAAAGATCAGGACTTTCAGTAGGACGCTGTAGCGTTTCAATGTTATAATTCCTAAGCCATTGTGTAACGACTTTAGCAGTGTGAACTGGGCAATTATCCTGCTGATATATAAAAGTATCTATTGGATATAACTGGCGTACTGAAGGTAACATTATATATTCAAGTATTCGCTGGTAACTCTGATTGCTAAATTATTCTCCGACACGCCAGCAAGTTCCAAAACCACGATAATAGAACCATGCCTACACAACGGTACACTTATTATTAATATTATTATAAATTATTGAAAAACTGCTCTAATTGACCAGTCATCCTCTAATTTCGTAATAATCTTACCATTTCTGACTTTTGCCCAGGAATTATATATGTGGACAATAATTAATATCTTAAAGAAATTAGTTTGACAGTGATAAATGTATTCCTAAAATTGTCTGAAGTTTCCATAGAAACAATAGTCATACAGACCAATTCAAAATAAATTTAAACTATGCTTTTCTCTGAAATCAAGTGCATCCTTTTAAATTCAATTTATTTCAGGAAAATTGCAGTTATTATTCTACTCAGGAATTATAAGCATTGTCTTTTTGTACAGCATCTGAAGCAGGACTACATTTTGACAATGGTTGAAGATTTATGAAAAATAGTGCAACCACAAAATACACAATACATTGAACATTTTCAACCATACTTTCATTGCACAAATAAAGAATCAAATTATCAAATTTCGGTGATATGAATTTTTATGTGCAATATAAACATATTACTGTGTCTTACATATATACCTTTATACGTAAAACGTATATGTACACACATACATTAAGTGCCATTGTCGATAATCGAAAGCACAGACACCGGTGTTTCAACCTATGAGGTCTCATCAGTGCACGTGGAGATTCTCGACAATAGCTTCAAGACTTAAATCGCTGCCTATGTCATTTTCGCATGTTAAATGTAGTGAGAGTATCACAGCGACATCTAACACCCAAAAGGGGTAACAGCTAAAGTTACAAAAATTAGTCATACACTTACTAAATCCTTTAAAACATAATATAAATTGTACCTTTGCAATGGTGTGCATCCTGATGCTCTCAAGACAGCAATAATTTTACTTGTTTATAAGCAGGGGTAAAGTAAGTTAACTACTAACTACAGGCCGATAGCCCTAATAAGCTAATAAGCACCATTGGTAAATTATTTGAGAAGTGTATAAAAAAAGGTTCTATTATTTTTAGGAAGATACAATTTGTTGTCAAACAATCAGTTTGCTTTCACAGGGCATTCTTGCAAGGATGTTACTTTGTGTAGGGTTAGTGAGGAAATTTTACGGGGACTAGATGCTGGGGATAAAGTTGTGGAAATTTTTCTTGACCTTAAAATGGTGTTTGCTACTGTGGACTGCAGGACCCTCTTGAATAGGCTGCATAATATAGGCATTCGAGGAAACGCAAACGATTTTTTCAAATCATACCTAACAGGCTGAATGCAGAGGGTTAAAGTGTCAAGTACACTGAGTAGTGCTATCCAGATGGGGTTTGGTTTGCCGCAGGGTACGGTTTATGGGCCGCTGCCGCTCTGTTTTAATGTTTACATAAATGGTATCTTGTCAATATATCACACAGGAAAGGTATTTTGTTTTATAGATGATACTGTGGTAATTGTAAGTGACGACTCTTGGAACTCTGTGATGCAGAAAACTAAAAAGACAATTCACGACTTAAAAGCTTGGCTAGACGGCAGTTTGCTGTCGCTGAATATTGACAGGACGAATTTCACGACCTTCGGATTGACAGAAAGTACCTTTCCCAATTTCCGGTGTTTGAGGATACACAAGCATGACTGTGCAATGACATTAAACACATGTGATAGTACTCAAAAAATAGAGTGCAAATTATTTCTGAAATATTTTGGTATTTTCAATGACGAAGCTTTAACTTTCTACAAATAAAATTCGAAAATTAGAATAAACTTGTAATAATATACAAATAATATTGACGCAAATTATCCAATTAAATTATATTAAGTACTATTTTAATTGTGTAATTTGCGTCAATATTTTTTGTGTAATGTCTTAGATAAATCAAGATCATTTGATGAAACTTCGTGGATGATAGTGCTAGTTCTATCCTTAGTGGTTCATATTTTCACTTTTACACATTTCTATTTTACATTACCACGCTAGCCATTGAGACTTTTTAAATGACAGCTTGTTATCAAATTGTTATTTTATTATTATAATTCATTGCTTTATGCATATTCTTTTCCCTTTTATTAAACCCACTTTTTTTACTTAAAGTATATTACTTTTTATCTCAACTACCTCTATTGATGCCCTAAATTACCTTAATTAATTTACATAATCCCATCTTTGTCGATAGCCGGTTTACCTTCCTTTATCGTATTAGAATCTTTGAACATATTTATAACATTCAAGTATTTATAGAAATTTTCGTGGCATTACCCTACTATCTGAAAAAATATGCTCCGACATATTTGCTAAAACTTTGACGGCGCCGCCACCAAATTTTCAAAGATACCCTTATACTACTTACTTTATATATTCCAAAGTTGTACGAGTTCAACCAGCATTACATTTAGATAACATGCAACTGATATTGACAAGTCATAAAAGAATTCTACTTCTTCTTGTTGTTGTTGTTTTAGACCTATTGGTCCTTTGATTTCTGAATTCGTAGCTATGGTTTGTCCTGTGATGTTGATTTCCAGTTGTCTTTACATCGCTTCCTGGTGGTCGATCCCCTGCTGGCTTTCCTTCGGTGGTACGCGTGGCAATCTGCTCTCGTTCATTCTCCTAACGTGATGGTACCATCATCTTCTTCTTTCTATTTATAGATATAGCTGTCGGTTCTTGGTGAAACATAATTTATATATACTTTAGGGTAGATAAAATTAAAAAACACTTGATTTCGTTTCACTTAATTTATTAGAATATCTCTAACAATATTGTTTCGGTATGTTTTACCATTCTCAAAGAACTAAATTTGTGTGTATATTTTGTAAACTTATATATTACTTGAGGGCTGAGGGTGTGTTTATTGTACCTACTTTGACCATTTTATTACTGTGTCTATTATCGGAGTGTTTATGTATTCTGTCTGTGTGTTGGTTATGTGTAATTTTTTATGTATAGCTTTTTTAATTTCTAGTATTTCTAAATAATTAAGTTTTTTGCTTTTGTTAACATTATGTAGTAATTTACAACTATCTATATCGGGAAAGTGGAGTTTCTCAATGCAATGTTCTGCGAACCCTGTGTTTTTTGTTCCTTGGATTATTGCTTTTTTGTGTTCATTTAGTCTTGTTTTTATGTTTCTTCCACTTTGTCCGATATAGATAGCATCACAATTTTTACAATTAATTTTATATACGCCAGATTTTTCTAAATTCGTAATGCAATAGCAAGATAACATTACGGAAGTGGAAGAAACATAAAAACAAGACTAAATGAACACAAAAAAGCAATAATCCAAGGAACAAAAAACACAGGGTTCGCAGAACATTGCATTGAGAAACTCCACTTTCCCGATATAGATAGTTGTAAATTACTACATAATGTTAACAAAAGCAAAAAACTTAATTATTTAGAAATACTAGAAATTAAAAAAGCTATACATAAAAAATTAGGTACACATAACCAACACACAGACAAAATACATAAACACTCCGATAATAGACACAGTAATAAAATGGTCAAAGTAGGTACAATAAACACACCCTCAGCCCTCAAGTAATATATAAGTTTACAAAATATACACACAAATTTAGTTCTTTGAGAATGGTAGAACATACCGAAACAATATTGTTAGAGATATTCTAATAAACTAAGTGAAACGAAATCAAGTGTTTTTTTTTAATTTTATCTATCTTCTTCTTTGTCTCCCCGATCTCAATAAGTCCACTATCCCGCACTATTCTCTGATATTTGTGTTTCTTAAACGGTCTTTTCTGGTTTTGCCAAGGATAGTTTGTACTGTTTTCATTTCCGTAACAGCATATTCTTGGTTTTGCTTGTTTCTTCGTGCGTTTCTATACCGTAAGTATTGATTCGACCAAACTGTCTCTCTCTAATCTGGTTCCTTAGGACTTTTGCTAGGTCATGACCACTAGAGATGTCAAGTCCGATGTAACTGAACTGGCTGACTTGCTCGATGGATTTATCTTCCACCATAAGTTTGAATCGGATTGGTTATTTAGTGATTGTCATGGCTTTAGTTTTGTCGGTGGATATATTCAAGTTCAGTGGTTGGCTTGTTTGATTATAAAATAATAAAATCTAAAGAGCTGCTTCTGTAGATCGTCTTCCGTTTCCGCTAGAATTGCTGCATCGTCCGCGTAGCACACCATGCTGACTCTGTTCCTGCTCATTTTATAGTCCAAATTCAACGACGCGACCTCCCGTATAATTTCGTCCATTAATATGTTGAACAAGAATGGGCTCAGGCTGTCCCCCTGCCTGATTCCGCCCGGCGGCGTTGGGATATTGGCAGTTGTGTGCTCGCCTGCTTTAATTTTTGTCCTGTTGCCCGTATTTAGTAGTCGGATTATATTTACGATATTGGATGGCGTTCACTTGTGAATTAGTAGTCTATGTCTTCCAGGCGTACTTTATCAAAGGCTTTCGTCAAGTCGACGAAGCAGATGTAGAGGGGTTTGTTGAATTCCATTGACTTTTCTTTTAGCTGCTTAATTATGAATATCGCGTCAGTCGTCGATCTATTTCATCTATCATTCGAATTGGAGGTATAAAAGAATTATTACAAATACAAAATATTTTTATCTGTTCTCAGGTGATTTTTGTTGCTTCATCAGGTACATTTTCCTATTCATTTTAGAGTTAGATTCTTATTCTCTTGCTCCTTCTTTTTCTGCTTTCTGTTCTACAAATTTAAACAGAGTACTAGCTCATTTCCACTTCTTTTCCTTCTTCTTTCTGTCTTACTGAATTCGGACAGATTATCTGCCCTTTTCGTCTTCGTCTTCTTTCTATCCTACTAAATTCAAACACCACACTTCTTAACAGAAATACTCTTTTTTGCCTTATTAAATTCACCCAAACGCTCGCATTCGGCTTGTACAACTTCAGGAAGATGTTTTCTTTGGTGGAAATGAGATTGCAACAAGTTTCTCCTTCTTCCAAGCTGTGCATTAATACTACAGATTTGAAACGCTTAATTTATGGTACCTATTCTAAATTATTATCTATCTTATACCGTACTTTTAAGTTAGAAGGTCTCTTTTACTAGAACTTTCCATATTACTACTATTATTACGAAACAAATTATTATGGCAACAACTGTATAAATAAATTCCGACTCGATATATTTCTGTATTATTTCAATCTTAACTTTACGCGGAGCTACAATATTGTAAAGTATATTATCTCTTTCCTCAGTATTCCCTTTCAATGCCTTTTTCTAATCTAAATAGGAAAATAACTTTTGGCCTTGAAAGTCAGTTAAGTGACTCAAGATGGATTTCATTGATCACTAAGAAACATTATTTTTTTCTAAAAGTTCAACACAAAAATTTGATTGCTGACTTTATTATAAATCCCCAGAGAAAAAGAAATTCCCTATCAGGTGACAACACTGTCCAAGTATAAAATTTTGAGAACATGCGGGCACTCTCTAGATAGTAGACTATAATAACACTCTCTAGATAGTAGACTATAATAAAATGTATCTACAGTTCTGTCCAATAAACTGGCGTACACTTAATACACGATTATGTAAATATGACTTTTGTTTTAAATTTGCCATACTTAACTGACAGATACAGATATTCAATATGCCCGCATATTTCGATTTGATAAGTAAGGCTCGTATTATAGCGAAAATCGAAGATAAATGTTCAATTAGAGCAGTGTCACAGCAAATTGGCATAAATAAATCTACTGTGCTAAAAATTAAGAAACGCTGAGTGGAGGAAAGAACATTATATAGAAGAGGTGGTTCTGCTCGTCCCCGAATACCCACGCGCGAAGAAGATCCTGCTTTTACTATACTTAAGGGCCCTTTTGATACAAACTGTATATCTGTAGCATCATTTAAATATTAAAATTTTAGAAATTATTACAGTACCCACTTCAATTGTTGAGCAGTGTATAATGTAGGTCAAACGAGCACTTCAATAATTAAAAATATTAACCAATTACCTAAAGTTCTATTACAGTGACTATCCCTGCTTATAACTCATGTAAAATTACAAAATGTATAACATATGCAAGGATTTTTTAAATTCACTTCATATATTAACAAAAGAAATTAAATATACTCTCAGAAGGAAAGTCAAAAATTACAGAATGTAATTTAAAGGCAAACACTCTGTCGGGTGACACATATGCAATAAAACTTATTAATTATTATTACCAAAAAAAACTTATTTAAATTAGTTATGAATTTAACTGAGTCTAATGAAGTCTTCGTTAGCTAGTACAGCGGAAAAATGCAGATTCGAACCGCGCTCCGGAAGAAATGGTTCAGATTCCAAATAACATTATCCAACAGCCAATAAAAAAAGAAAGGGTGAAAGGTTCATAAGTCACATTTAACGCCTACAGTTTCCCTAATTAGAAAGATTAAATAGTTCTGACGAAAAATGTCAAAAGAGAAAATGAAACAATAAGGTTAAGAAAATGAATCATTAACAGTTCCAAATTAATTGAAAGATAAATAAGTACCTGGCTAATCGTTCTTAAAGCCCTCCAATGGCATACAATAAACCAACATCAATATTCCGACATATAACATGCCAATCACATGTAGCTTTAAATCTCATTTGAATCCGACTAACATGTCGCCGAACAGGAAAATTTGCTTTACCAACAAACACTAATCAACAGCAATTATTCTCCAGACGGAAACCAATCTCACAAATATTCCGCAATATGCGATGCTTAAGATATATTAAGCTACCAAATTGTTTGAAAGATGGTTCAGAGAATGTAAAACACACGATGTCACCAGATAAAAGATCAGAACACAAATAATGACATGGTACCACGCGCTAACGAACTTGATTGAGAAGCCGGTAAGGAAGAACAATATGCAAAGAAAATTCTAACGAAGCTAAGTTAATTAAACTGGAATTTCAATTTAAAATGCCACCGAATTGTCAAGAAGAAAAATAACAAGTACTTTTAAAATAATTACTAAAAATTATTCCATTTGAGGAATAAAAATGTACAACAGAAATCTGGACACAGCTTACTGAGTTAGTAGCGAACATACTTAAGTTAAATGATTCAAAACAGATGACGCTACGATATCCCAAAACATAAATAATGTTGTTACGAATTTTTAAAAAAAGTCATAGTTGAACTAGTTTAACTAAGATTAATTATAATTGTAAATTAAAAATAGAAATAATTAAGGTTAATATTTTTATACCGTTACACGTGTACGCCACTTTATTGCACAGAATTGTACATATCTACTTCAATATCTACTACTTATTGATATGTAGTTGTTGTATGGTAGAAAAGTTAACTTAAAATAGTGAATAATTGAAAATGTATGTAATGCTTTAAAAATAAATTCTTACTTACTAGCACCTGTTGCTCGATAGTGCCAATTACATAATTCAAATTGTGAGACATTAGACGTATGATGGATATATTTAAACTCCGGATACTTTAGTCTTAATAACGTGAGACTTTCTGTTTTAATGGTACATGTTAGTTAATTCTTTAAAATTTTCGATGGTCTAAAAGTAGGTAATTTACAGTATACTGTTGTGGACAAAAAATACATACTTGGTTTGATTAACTGTCGATTTTCTTTATGAACTTATCGAATTTACGGTACGGAAAAAAGTAAGTATTTAAAGTTGGAATTAATATTTATTAATTCCAATTTTAAATACTTAATGTTTGCTGCAACGTATTTTTGGAAAGGAAAAAAAAGTACATATAAAATAAATCAAATTAGGAGATTTTGTTCTTTTTTATGGAAACACATTTTACTAAAATAATAATATTCTTTGCGGAGACCAATTCTTGGGATTCTATCGGCTCGGATAGACGCTGAACACGTGCCATTCCCGATTTATATAAAATTTAATTTTTGAGCGTGCTTCTTTGCAAATGAAGCTAGAATCTCTTCAGGATCTCCTTCCATCTCTTTGTTTCATCGTACGTAGCCCATTCAATGGCTTCTGACACATAGTAAATCTAAAGAACGACTTAATTCTTTTCAAAGTATCGAAAGATCTTTCCGCAGTGATTGTTGTCACTGGCAATACACAAAGAATTTTCTAAATGCATTGTATATTAGGAAACATTAAAGCCAATTTGAAGACTTCCATTGGGTTAGTAGCCTTGTGCGATTATTTCATCCATAGTTCCTTCCATAAATGTAATTTTGCTTATCAAAGCGGACATTTGGTTCGGAAATAAGAAAATCCAAGTAAGGTAATAATATACTTACTCAAAAAAAAAGCCCATAGGATCATTCATGCCAGCATTAGCACTATTTTGTTGAACAATATTATGACCCACAAAAGTTATTTTTGGGCTGTAATATACATACACGTTTTGATATATTCGTCATAATTACATTTTGACGTTTATAGTAATTGTCATCAAAATATTACAAATTTGTAAACAATGCATGCCCACTATACAGTGACTCTTCTGCGCAGATTTTTTCACATGATGCTCAAATTTATCTGTTTGAGGTAAGCAATTGCACCACCAAACTTCTCAATGCACAAGTTTTCTTTCACTTTTAAGAGGACTTAAAAATCAAAATGGATAATCGCAGACTTACCTTCTCGTCTAAATCGGCGAGAATCATCTCTTCTGTTACCGCGGAGACTTTGCTATTTTCTCGGCAATGGCAGAAACTTGAATGAATATTCTCATAAGCAGCTTTAGACTTGACGGGTAACAATATTTCCCGGAATAAGTTCGCTTTCGTTTAAATATTTTCTGAAACTTTATTTGACATTTATATGTTTGTTTATAAAATAAACAACTCATAAACAATATATTCATAGCAACTCGTAACCAACGTAGTAGAATTTTTTTGAATAACTCTATTGCGAAACGCTTAAAGTATCTGGGTTGTCTGAGCAACTTGACGGCGTCTCGTTGCATAAAGACAACCTCGAACTTTAATCTTAGGTTTTCGCACTTGCATTATTAATAATTATAAATGAGGCAATTGTTAATCGTTATGTCATAAAAAATTCAAACGTTGTTCAATCTTTCACGAAAAATCACCATATTTCAGAAACAGTTGGAAATTAGCTGATACAAATTGTTATCTAACAGTTTGTATAAATAAAAATATCTTCGAGGAAAATATATAATATATAATTTTTGCATTGAAAGTTTTTCGCTATCTACATTATTTGTTACTCATAATAGACTTTGTCACCCGATATGAATGTGTATTGTAATCTCAAGGAAGACATCAGAAATAAACAAATACAAATTCAAAAATAAGTATAATTTGCATAAAAATCTGAATGTAGATATTCAAGATTATTTACCTGCTGTTAAATTATACTAAGGGATAAAATGTGTGACTGCAAATGTCCTGTCCGCATACTTATGTGGTTTCAGGTCACTAAATTTATTCAAAGTGGGCAAAACAAAAGACGGACGGAATATAAATACCGGAAGAAAATAGGAATCATTGTAATAGTTTCTGAATAAATTAACTTGTTTTTGTTTACTTACCTATTTTTGATAAACCAAAAGTTCATTCATTATTAATAAAAATTGATGTAGAATTCATTAAAAACATTTATTACAAATAACACAACTATCTATAATATCTGTGCGAATGTAAATTTGCCAAATTCTGATTGGCGATTTGGCGTATTAATTTGCCGCCGTGTTTGTCTTTCTTTTTGACAATTTATTCTAATTACCGCATGTGTTACATAAATGGATTGCCATTGTATTTTAAACAACCGAAAATTAATATACATCACGGGCAGGGTTTTAATAGAAATTATCATATTCGACCTTGAACTTATCCTTGAACTCTTTGTCAGACAATGGAATGGGGTAAATAGCTTCATGTACCATGAACTTACATTATGTTAAATGAGATAAATTTCAATTAGGTGCGGATTGCATATTCATGTGTGTGACTTCGCTATGCATTGCTTCTGACATTAGAAAATTCCTAAAATATTTATTAATTTTGATTGATTCATTTATGTACATTAATGGGTTGTGTAATTTTCTTTTTATTTGTAATGACCATGACCTCGTTTTAATAAATGAAATACACACGTGCATTCGATAACAGAAAACTAGATATTTTGGAAAAGTACTTAAATATATTTAAGATATAATACCATTAAAGAGCATTTTCATTTTTCTCTTTATACATTTGGCTTGTCCGCCCAATCTTTTTATTGGCATTAACATATAGAAGATATATTAATATTTTCATGAACCCTGATGTTCACCAATTCAAGTTTAAGAGAGAGCATGGTTACTAAAACGAAAGTCAACAGGAAGAAACATAGGATATTGTTAAACTATTAAATAAGTTGAAATGTTTTGCGACCACTTAAAACTAGAGGACATTATCTAAGATTGCTGGCGAATTAAATACTTTACGAGTATAGGAAAAATTACACAAAATTGGCGAAATTAATATATGCTATAGTAATTTATAGTCTTTTAACGAATATTCTCAAAGGAAGTTCAAAGAAAAGGATAATGGAAATTCTAGAAAATGGAGAAAAATATTGTTTATCTGAAAACGATGATGTCAAAAATTAAGGGACAATTATAGGAAACTACCATAAAAAATAGGATTCAATGAACAGGTACATACTGTAAGATATTGTGGCAAGAGAATTAACTCTCAAAAAGGAAAACATATTCGGAATACATAATCAACTCTAAGAACAATGCAACATGGGATGTTGAAGATGATGTAGATATAAATATCACAAGAAAGAGAATGAGTTTTAATTCATGCCGTATATCTGATTGCGACGAAATTATGGTGAACTGTATTGCGCACGCCCTACGAGGGTTTCTGAATTAGTAAAACCATGTATGCTGCTAATTTTCAAAACCGCCATGACAGTTGGAACGAGAATATGGTTAAGCATTGTGACATAAGTTCGACATTTCTTTGTTGATGTTAAGTTTGACCGATATCTATATATACAGATTAATTATTTTCTTTTGCGACCTATTTATTGCAGTGTTTGTGTCTCTTATTGCGCGATTTACAGGTCTGAATAGAAGCAAGTTCCTTCTTTAGAATCTCATATTAAATTTTTGTCTGTCCATACATTTTTCAGGCGTTATAGCCGTTTTTCAATGGATTCATCAAAACTTAACTTCTGACGCAGTGACAGTTTGCGAAAAAGTTTTAAGTTAACCCTTAAAGCGGCCAATCAATTTTAAAGCACAATTACACTTGCCAGAAAACTTCAAAATTGACAAACCCAATAACACCGATTCTTATATAGTGATGATATTGTCTATTTTGAACGAACTTCATATAAATGTATTTCTATTGCTTATTGTCATGACAATCTATGTTAATTGTTGCACTTTACTTTTCATAAATACATGATACATACATATCACATTTAATTTAAGGATTTAAAGAGTAATATAGGCAATTACTATTCTTGTAATGGAACTATTACTACATGTAAAGACAATACGATACAGAACATTATCATATATGGTAATTTAATAATTATCAATTACTTTAAGATCGCAAAGTACTTTAATACACATTAGCATCACTTCTTCAGAAAAAATAAAGTAAGCATTACTACCCAGTTGATTTTTATATGTGCTGATCAGAATTAATGAATGTAGTACACGTATTTTATTAAAATAAAATTAAAATGGAATTATAGTTAAAGATAGACTGCGAAAAAAAAGGATGGTTGAGCACATCTATGTCACCAAGTTCATTTTTCTATTACTGTTTCTAACACTGAATTTAACTAGGATCTACGCAAAATGTCCGTATTGAATATTAAAATGGGTCGGCATAGCTGACTGAATATGGATGTTAAGTTGTCATTGTCAGCTATGCCGACCCATTTTAATATTCAATACGGACATTTTGCGTAGATCCTAGTTAAATTTATCAGTGTTAGAAACGGTAATAGGAAAATGAACTTGGTGACATAGATGTGCCCAACTATCCTTTTTTCGCAGTCCATCTTTAACTATAATCCCAATTTAATTTTATTTTAATACAATACGTGTACTACATTCATTCATTCTGATCAGCATATATAAAAATCAGCTAGGTAGTAATGCTTACGTTATTTTTTCTGACGAAGTGATGTTATTGTGTATTAAAGTACTTTGCGATCTTAAAGTAATTGATAATTATTAAATTACCATATATAATCAAGTTCTGTATCGTATTGTCTTTACATGTAGTAATAGTTCCATTACTAAAATAGTAATTGCTTATATTACTCTTTAAATCCTTAAATTAAATGTGATATGTATATATTATGTATTTATGAAAAGTAAAGTGTTACATTTAACATAGATTTTCACGACAATAGGCAATAGAAATAAATTTATATGAAGTTCGTTCAAAATAGACAATATCATCACTATATAAAAATCGGTGTTATTGGGTTTGTGAATTTTGAAGTTTTCTGGCAAATGTAATTGTAATTTAAAATTGATTGACCGCTTTAAGGGTTAACTTAAAACTGTTTCGCAAACTGTCACTGTGTCAGAAGATAATTGATGTTTATAAGTTCCTATAAACTTCAAATCTGCGTGACCTAATTGTCAAATTGAATGTCATTGTTGACATATGCAAATGTGGCAATTGGATTTAATATTTTTTGCATTATGGACCATTTTTATTGCGATAAACATTTTATTTTAATTTTATTGACAATTTATAGTAATATAGAGGGAAGGATGGAGATATTTTGTTATGTGTTGGTAATAATAATAATACATATCTAATAGGTTTCACATTTCATCAGTCAAAAACAACTCTTGAACTTTGCATTTTTTCATTTCTTTACCACTATATCGTGTCTGCTCATTAGCGCCCATGTAACTGTTTGATAGAAGATATTAAACTTGTAAATTTAGAGTCTTCAGTCATCAAAAAGAAAAAAAAAAGAAAATATGTTCTCAGATGATTAGCCAAATAAATTCACTTTTCATTCCCTAGCTGTCCAACATTTGCCGGCTTTCTGACTTTAAAGTTTGACAACACGTCGATGATTGTGACTGTTCTTCCTCGATATTTTTTCGATACAGATCTCTCTATCGTCACATCTTTTGTGTTTTCAGTATTTAGTCCTGTCAGGTCACTGTATTTTTGAGACGACATACCATGTCGATTGCACCACCGGGACTATTATAGCAGCGAATTCTGACATTTTCAAGCAAGTGTTATCGCCTATTGATCGTCTTGACGGTTCATAACTCAAATTGAATATTCATCGCAAGTCAAACGTCAGATGTATACTAAATTCGTGATCGATGAATTTAATGCCATTTAGTATATCTACTCTTTTAATTCTTTCATTCTATTCGGATATTTCCAGTATTTAATGAATAAAACCTGCAAACGTTTAAGACTGTAATTTCTAAAAGTTACACCATAGGTATAAACATATTCATATGTAGTTACTGACCTTGTGGCTTCAATTCTTTCCACCTTAATTTACAACCATACCAAAAAATCAAGAAATCGCTTCTGCATCATTTCCTTCGGTTCATTTCACGTACATATTCTCAAATAAAAGTTAAATTCATGTTCGATTAAATTAATGCCGTTAAGTATATTATTTAGTGCTTACGTATTTGATTTTCTCGATCTATATATTTATTTGTCTTAGATTTTTCCAATATTTAATGACAAAACTTGCAAACGCTTAGACTGTAATTTGTAAAAGTTATACGGCATATATTGATGTGTAATTACTGACCCTGTATTGTCAATTCTTTCCACCATTTTAACGCCTCACGGTATATAATTCAAATTATTTTCATAATGTGTGTTTTTTATTACTGTGCCACTTTTTATAAAATAAATTTCTTCAGCACTATTTAATAACGCCTATATTGGACTTTGACGCACTAATGAGCAACCCTGTATATTGGATATTACAGGCAGGCATAGAGTCCTATGATGGAAGTGAACAGGCCGAATTGACATGTTGTGAATTAAGTAAGGCGTTTCACATGGTAAATCATTTTATGTTGCTGGAAAAACTGTACTACTATGGCGTAAGAGTTATTCCACATGGCCTGATATCTTCCTGTCTTAAATATAGGTATCAATTAGTCAAATTTAACGGTAGACGATACAGTGTGCAATATGTCGTGATAGAGGTGCCGCAGGGTTCTATATTGGGATCATTGTTCTTTGTGATCTATAAAAATTATATACTTCATGATATAAAATCTTACCAAACGAGTTTATATGCGGACGATACAGCGTTTCTACCTGTATGGGAAACAGTTCAGGAATTAGATACAGAAACCAATAAAGTATTATAAGAAGCAAATGCATTGTTTCAAAACAACGAATTAAAACTGTATGGAGAGAAGATACAACATCGTCAGTTCTCTGCGAAAAATGAGCAAGATTTCGAAAAGTGTGACGTACCTTGGCTTAAAAATTGATTGCAAACTAACCTGGTGCTCTCATGCATAGAACCTAGCGAAAACATTAACCTCAGCAATATACTGTATAAGCAGATTGAATAGCATTTCTACGTACGAAGCAGCCAGAATAGCCGACTTTTCTAACTTCCACAGCAGAAGAAGACACTACGGGTGCTTTGTGATCGAGAAAGTTGTAAACAGTTTTTATTTTTTTTTTTTTTGTGAGAGAAAGATACTTACTATGTCGTGGCTTTACATTCTAACGAGAATAAAATACGTACACCAACACCCACAGTTATTTTTAACAAATGGAGTGCATCACCACTATAATTCCAGAAAAGAAATGAAAAGCTGATTTCTTACTCTCACCTTAAGACTACTCATCGCAGTGTTGATTACTGGGGTCGGAAGATTTATAACAAAATGAAATCTATTTTTTATTTAAATATATCCATAAATAAAGTTAAGAAATTTTTACTCAGTCATAGTTTCTATTCTTTGGAGAAATTTTTAAAATTTATAAATTAATTACTCACTTATACAAATCACTATTTACACTTACATGTTTTTATATACTATGTTTAACATATTTGACTTTCACGCAATGTTTTTATTACTGTGAATAAACTATTATTATTATTAATGCATTTAAATGAACGGTTGGTAGAACGAGAACCAATTTTTCGACAGATTATTTTTTATTTAGATTTATATTGTTAGTTTATATCACAATTTGACTTGGCCTCATGCACAACCTTTAAGGATAGTTAATTAAGGGTGTTACATTGAGTTTTTCTCTCTCTTTTATTATATTTTAATTATATCTTTTCTCATATCACACTTTCTTCTTTTCCTTACACGTACGTGGTCGTATTATTTATTGAATTAATTAATTTAAATATTCAATGCCAACACTTTTAATTTAATTTAATAACTGTGGTTATATTAAAATATCATCTTAATTCTGACAATTTAAACAAAGTGCGTTGATTTGTTTTTCATTTTGTATAATAATATAATAAAGTCGTCATGTAATAATTATTTTAACATAAATATATATCCATTAATAATAAAAAACTTCAATATACAAAAAATATATATTTACACAATTACAATTCTAAAATCAATTATTCAGTCATAGTACATATATGCATAATTCAAACCTAAATACCTTAAAAAACTACCTATACATGCTAAAAGATTCTTGATTATGTACAATTTTTCTTCATGGAATAAATACAATTAGTGATGAAGATGAAATAAATAATAGAAAACGAAATTTAATACTTAATTTTTGCAAAACATACAATTCTGCACAATAAAACTGATGGAGAAAGGGAATAATTTTTTTTTGGCTTAAATTTTATGTTACATTACAACGTCGATTCGTCTCTTGAGAAAATGAAAGCTGTAAGTATCTTCTGGCAATGCAAGGGAACCAACGGATACTTTGTAATTCTCGTTGCTAACTGGTAAGATAGTATTGTGCTGCATGATGGTAGTCAGTACACCAAATCCAATCAATTGAACCATCTTGTAACCCATGCAACCGCGTCTTCCTCCGCCAAAAGGTAGAAAGTGTTCGGGCTTGGTAAAACGGTTGTTTACCAAAAATCTTTCTGGTTTGAATTTCTGAGGTTCAGACCAAAGATCTTCGGACATACTGAGATCATAATTGTCGAGAAATATCAAGGTGTCTTTCTTAATTCGAAAACCTGAAACAAGCATTTAAATTTCTTCAATTTTTCAGAAGATACGTTAGACGAACAGCAATAATTAATACATCATCCACTTCAATTTTGTTTAAATTTAATAAAAGACTCGTTTTAACCAACAAGATGTAAATAACTACCAATTACATAAGTCTTATCACAATGATAAATTTAAAATTGTACTAACAAGGCTAACTGGATCTCTGTGTCGCCGCACGATGTAAGGCCGTCATATAACGAGACTTTCTAATTCTCATAACCTCAAAATATCGATCCTTACGTGGCGCCATCTATCCAAAGCATTATAAACTACATGGTAATCGCTAAGCATTTTTAAAACCACGTGCTGAAATAATGCAATATGATTGGATAATATCAAACCTACTGTTATTGATATTTTACTGATTTGACATTTATTTTGTCTATTCCACATTTTTTCTACTTAAATTATTTTAATACTACACACATTCAGTCGTTTCATTTAATGTGTGCTACATATTTACTATAATATATTTTTTCTACTCCCATACTTTAATTGTATTATTAGATATGCTGAACCTGTACTTTAATGATGTCCATTACGATACAAATTTTCATTATGATACAAGTTTATATCCAATAGGAATACAGATTTTTCATTAAGATACAAGTTTATAGCCAATAGGAATGCGACATTCAAGTATTCAAACAATATTCAATATGGCGACTGCATATCTGACAGATATAAAAATTAATTAAATGTGACAGTTCTCTGCACTTTACAAGTAAGTAGTTAAAATTTGTGCTTTTTTGAAAATATGAACGGTAAAAATGAGGGATATTGACAGTGAAATGTAAAATTTGACTCCACCAGAAATTATGGTACAAGCCTTAGAAGCCACGAACAATTTATTACCAGCTAAATTCGCAAAAACTTACGGAAATTTTACGCTCAATTTATGAAATGGAATGTTCAAATAATAATGTTTTATTATGTGGTCGTAGAAAAAATAGTGTATGTAACTCGCATTTAATGGCTATTAAGACACTCGTATTCATTACAATACTCGTCTTCGGCTCGTATTGAAATTTTCATTCTCGTGTCTTAATAGCTATCATTAAATGCTCATTGCATAATATACTATTAGAAGCTACGTCGAGTATCAATAGAACACTATATTTAGTTTTCTCACGGAAAAAAACGTCGCTGTTCTGAGTCATTTAGTTCATACCAAAATAGTCTGCGCTAAAAGTCAAGTTATACGGATCGTATTTCGGACATGAAGATTGATTAAGTATACGAACTGTAGTATAAGGAAAATTCTTGGTAAATATCTATAATTTTTTGCATTTTTAGGTTAGGTTTTAGGTTAAGTTAATATTTGTAGATGTATAAAATTCTAATGGAAAAATTGCCGGACTGAAATGAAGCAACTTTGCTGGACGTTATTTGGTAACAATAAATTTGAATGTATATATGTGAATTCTAAGATATTTGAGTGCTGAATTAGTACAATTTTAAACAGTTTGTGAATATTTTAACATTGCCAATTTTTCTTCTGTAATTAGACTTGCACCTGTTGGATAAATAAAGATGCTATAGTCATTTTAAAATGCTCTAATTATTACCAATAATTTTATCATCATAAGTTTGAGAAGTGCTAACAAGAAACTGATTAGTGTTATATAGCAAATTTTGGTCTGTCTTGAAATGTGTGGGTAGAAATACTAACGCAATTGGTATAGGCAGCGCCTTAGAGTGATGCACTCTTTGGTGCTGCTTAAGTAGCTAAATTAACAAAAATTGTAAGTGCCAAAATGGAGAAAAGTACAACAAATATGTACCGAAATACACAAAAAAATTAGGTGTGGCCACCACACGACTTTCATATACGTTTATGCGTTGTAAATTATACAAAAGTTGTTCTAAACTAAGATTAAAATACTTTTATCTTCTAAAAAGATAAACAAAATCCTACTGTACTACTTCTATTCTTTTAATAAAAAAATAAAAGTCAAACACGGAGGAAAACATATGACGTGATGTCAAACAAAGTTTTGCAATAAAATATTCACTTGATTTTTGCAAATTCAAAATGACAAATGGAGAATTTTTGATTGTAAAGTTTAGTTTAAAAAGTAAAACACCTCATCTTTACCTGGATTATTAATATATTCCCCTTTGTAATACAAACGACTTATATGTATTTGCGTTTCAAATTATACAAAAGTTGTTTTAAATTAACTTATAGATACTTCTATCTACTTAAACAAATAAACCTGTAGGTGTGTTATTTCAGGCGCGAGATTTGAGAATTTTTTTATAAAAAAATTAGTCAACATTTTATTCTCAGTACTTCTACACTCTTAATAAATCTCTATAGAATGCATACTTGGCGATATATTCGAAAGGAAGTGCTACTCGCTAAGAGTAAAAGTGTTACTTCCGGTCCAAATTTTGAAATTTCTTTTATACAAAAATTATTCCAAATGTAGCTTTAGGTACATTTGTACTCTTGTACAAACAATAAACTGATATACAAGCATGTACGTATATCAGTTTATTGTAATATGTGAGTCAAAAAAAATTATTTTGTCCTAACAAGATCATGTAGTTGCGATTGTGTAGAAGAAATATTTCCACATGTTAGGCTTAATGGAGGTGAAAATGATATTACCGGTGTCAGAATGTCTGAATATTTTATGACGCAAATATTGCGATGTGGATTAGTAAAGCTTCAAAATCTTCCAATACAGTAGAAAGCGTCGATTATGTAAATACCGCAACATTTTTTAAAATTCAAGAATTCCTATACAAAATCCAAAGAAACACTTTACAACCTAATTGAACCTCAATTAGTGTTATATAACTTTTGAATTGTTATTAAAAATTAGTAATGTAAGTAAATATGTTATTCTTGAAACTACCCAACAACTTCATTTTCAGCAACACTCTTTTAATTTTAATTCGTTCTATTACATTATTTTAAAATTATTAATATTAATTATTGTAAAGTTAATGTTTAAACTGTTACTTTAAAGTTTATTTCAATAAAAATTTAGAAATTATTTCTTTGAGGTACTACTAGATGGCGTTTCATAAGGATCAATATTTTGAGCACACCCGAATTAAATTCATCAATGTAAGTCAAAGTTATATGACGGCCTTATGTCGCGCAGCTATTGCGAGATACAGTTAGTCTTGATACTAACTATAGACAGCGCCATCTGCAGATAAAATTCTTTGCATATTTATAGAGAGATAATTTAGTTTTGTATTATTTCATAGTACCTACAATCGACAATTGACGTAATAATAGTGTTTTTGCTGTAATGCATTTATACGAATCTGCTCTAATTATGAAACGACTAAGGAACAGTCAGGAAACTATAATCGGCTTATCAATATGACAGAGTATTTTAAGATATGTTCGAAATGTAATTTATAAGGGCACAGACGTATAGATGTTGAATGTTAATGAACACTAGACTGTGGAGGAAAAAAATACAAATCTGGGATCGATATATTATCTATCTTCTTTATGATGCTTCTAGCAATATATGAGAGTGTATGTGACCTTGTATCTACAACCAAAAATATGAAAACGTTTCTTTACTATATTTATATAGGCTGTCCCAGCTAAGACTTTCAGGTAATATATTTCCATTATTAGTGAACGATTTTTTTTGAAATTTAAAATGTAGATACTTTATTCAATGAGGATTGTTCTCTTACTTTTAAAATTAGTGAAAGTTAAAAAATGTAATTTTCACTCATCGATCTTTTTTTTCAAATTCCACGAAAATATCTTTAGATGGTTAAGCACCAAAAATTAAGCATCTACAGAAAAAATGAAGTAAAACAAAATTCTGGTTTCAGAGAAAAATCAAATTATGTTTCTAAAAATGTAATTTAATTATTAAGACAATGACTTCATAGAGAACTTTGAGAACAATTGAATAACGTTGTCGGGATTTAATTCGCACATCCATCATAATTTTTGAAAAAGTCAAATGTCATTGTTGACAGTTCAGTAAAAAGTGTTAATTTCGATTTTTTGTTTTCCCTTTCGAATAAAAATGGCTGAATTGTCTATGTATCTCAAAAAAGAGATCATTTTCGCTTATGGTGAATGTCATAAGGACTTAAACGAAACCGTAAGAGTTCTTGTCCAACGTCACCCGAACGAAGGCCTTTCAAAATTTAAAGACAAAAGAATAATAAATTTATTTGAAGACATAGGAAGTGTCCGCGAATTAAAGCGTGTAAGGTAAACGCCAGTCACTGGGAATCAAGAAATAGTGGGTGCTGTAGTGGAGGCATTCGAACAAAATCGAACAAGAAGTGTACGAAATATTTCTCAAGTTTTGGACGTGCAGGTTTCAAGAAGTTCCATCCATAGAATATTAAAATCAAAAAAATATCATTCTTTTAAAATTTCTTTGCTCCAAGAGTTGTCTGAAGATGACATGATTAATAGATTAAATTGTTGTTACTTCATGCTGCAAACCATTGAAGATGATCCTGATTTTATCAGGAGGATGCTTTTCTCTGATGAATCAACGTTTAAAAGCAATAGTGTTGCAAATCGCCACAATATGCGTTACTGGGTAATTGAAAATCCGCACTGGGTCCGGCATGTTGATAATCAGCGTGTGTGGTCACTTAATGTGTGGGATGCTGTGATCGGAGAGCATGTAATAGGGCCTCACTTTTTTGATGGAAATTTGAATGGCGCCATGTACCTATTATTCTTACAAAATGAATTTCACAATTTAATTGGACATCTAACACGTATACTTCGAAATGAAATGGTCTTTATGCAAGATGGAGTGCCGCCACATTTCGCTAGACCAGTCCGTGCTCATTTAGATACAACTTTTGGACCTCGATGGTTAGGAAGAGGAGGCCCAATACCTTGGTCGGCCCGATCACCAGACCTCACCCCCCTGTGACTACTTCGTGTGGGGATACGTCAAAACAAAAGTTTATTCAACACCGCCTACAACTCCTGAAGATTTGCAGAACAGAATTCGAGAAGCATTTGCATCAATAAATGTTAACATGATGCGAAACGTAATTGATGATTTTAGGATTCGTTTAGAGAGATGTATTGAAGCGGATGGTGGTACATTCAAACTTCTACTATGACATTTTCATCTGATTTTTGTTTTAGTGTTCTCGTTTTTTGGTCGTTCTTTGTTATCAACTTTTGTTATTAAATTGACTACTTTCGGAGTTGAAATTCAAAGTTTTAACGCTCTTGTTGCCCTGAAAACCCTACTTAACTTTTATTGGCAGTTTAGTGGAGTATCTATGGGTGTTCTGTGAGTTTAATTGTTTGCACACTGTAAAGACATTAACAATAAGATTCACTGAATACTGGAAAGTCTGAAACCAGTATCTTGCATTTAATCAAGTATGCTACCTTTAACTCGCCTGAATAACAGGAAATAAAAGCTAGTTGTATTCACGTTTTAAAGACTATGGTTGTTTCAGTATAGCGCAACGGTTTTTTACTTAATAAATTGTCTATATTCCAAATTTCATAAAAATTCGTTCAATAATAATGGAGATATATGATCCGAAAGTCTTAGCTGGGACATCCGGTATAGTAAAGAAACAAGTATTTAAGTTTAAAAAACTTTTTTTAGTTATAACTGAAGTGGATGAATACCTGTGCAATTACACTCACAATTAATACAAATAAAATAATCTATATATTACTCACCATTTACTGAGCTGTCTTGACTGGCAACTCTCGGCACAATAGCTGAGGCGATTAACCTGACAGCTTCGTAAATAGTTCCTTCCGTATAAGGCATATTATTTCTGTCTGAAATGCTAACTTTTCTCCATTTGTTTCCTCCCAAGGAAGTCACGAAATCTATTTCCTCCTGTATCTTCTTCTGCACATCTTGTTCCTTCACTAAATAAGCCAAGACTTTCATTAAAAAATTAGCAACCGCGCTATGACCACCTATGATATCTTCTAAGGCAAACAGAGCGGTATTCCAGGAGATTTGTGATTCAGTTCCATATTTCACCTGCTGTATCAAACTCTCTACGTAATCATTTGGCTCGTCTTCCATTGATAAAGTATCATAGCGATCGCCAATTATGTGCTCCAACACGAAGCTTCTTATTTCACGCGCCGAAGAACTAATTTTCTCGAAACGATTGTTATGGAAGGGCAACAGGAATGGTAAAAAGTCGGCGGCATATCCTTGATTGATCTCGTAGAAGATTTCATCGAAATTTTTCACCATCGCCTTGAATTCTTCGTGGTCAGCGTGAAAGGCTTTTGAAGTGAAGTGCTTCGTGAATATGTTTCCGACTGATTTTAGTAATATCGGCTTGAGTTTCATTGTGCCATCCATTTGAGAGACAAGAATATTTGCTTCGTCTCTGATTGTGCTTTCCAGTGAGTAGAATTTATCGGTGAACGATCGGGGAAATGTGTGGGCTTTGAGCATGTCGCGCTTTAATTTGTGATGTTCAGACCAATCGCAGAATGCAAGAGCTGGAAATAAAACAAAATATTTTTAATTGTAATGTTAAACACGTTTATTGACTGTTAAATAAATCATCTAAATGTATAAGTATATCTTAGCAAGTTCTGAATACTTTTTAATTTTTTGCATACCACGGGAATGTCAACAAAAATTGTCCTACTTGAAAACTAATTGATGAAGAATGATGTTCATTTTTTAAATAAATATTTACATTTTTTAAAGATATTTCTGCAATTCCAATTGATAAACGATTATATGACAGGTCACTCAAGTCACCAATCCTCATATAGGTTTCACCAATTACAAAAATTAAAAAAACTGAAACATTTCTTCTGTTTGTCATCAGTGGTTGCTGAATTGATAAGTGCTATATTTACGTAATTTTACCAACTATTTGTAATTGTAATGTGATTGTATTCTATATTATTTAGCTGGTTTTTAAATTCGGGAATCAAAAAACATATTTCTTTTTTGAATGACGTCATTGGTTTTTACACAATGACGTCATCATTCTTTTTTTAAATGACAACCTTTACTATTTTTTTTTCAGTTTTTAATAAACCTTCTTACTCCTTTGACGGTAATGTAGGAAAATTGGTACCTGACATTACAATTTCTCTAAATAAATGATTCATTTACAAAGTAAAAATTATTTTAACAAAAATTTTAACGAAAATGAAAAGTGTGAACACATGGATGTTAAAACTAACATCAAGCAGTAAATAATTACTGTGTCTTACATATATACCTTTATACGTAAAACGTATATGTATATATGCATGTGTTTGAGATACACACATACATTAAGTGCCATTGTCGATAATCGAACGCACAGACACCGCTGTCTGTGCGTTCGATTTTTAGTTTTAACATCCATGTGTTCACACTTTTCATTTTCGTTTTGATTGGTGACGCCACCTATGGCTCTATTACACGAGATACACTATTAACATACAGGCCTCTGTATAGCAGAACATGCTGTCAGAAGCCATCGCTTTTTTCCGTGTCATCTTTTGGGTGTTAGATGTCGCTGTGATACTCTCACTGCATTTAACATGCAAAAATGACATAGGCAGCGATTTAAGTCTTGAAGCTATTGTCGAGAATCTCCACGCACACTGATGAGACCTCATAGGTCGAAACACCGGTGTCTGTGCGTTCGATTATCGACAATGGCACTTAATGTATGTGTGTATGTCAAACACATGCATATATACATATACGTTTTACGTATAAAGGTATATATGTAAGACACAGTAAAAATTTTAATTCAAATGAACTTAACTGGGAAAAGTTTGATAGTTATCTGAATTGTAAAGAGCCAGTCTAAATTTTGAAATAATTTAAATCAATTTAACTTGGAAAAGTTTGAGAGTTATCTAAGCTGTAAAAAGCCTTCTAAATTTTGAAGTTAAAAATAAAAAATGGCGCATTTAACTGAACGGGAAAGATTAGAGATTTTTATAATCAAGCACATCCTGATAGGCCTCCAACTGCAAGATTTACAGTAAGTAAATTGGTCGCCAAGTTTACGGAAACTCGATGTATATACATTTGTCTGCAGAAGGTCGGCTACGAATAAGTGATGAAGCAAAATTAAAAGTATTACTTGAAGTAGAACACCCTCATATTTCTACAAGGCAACCTGCCCAAGATAACAACGTGGACTACAGTTTCGTTGTAAAATTATTTAAAAAAGCACCTAATTCGCGAGTTAAACGAAGATAATCCATACCGCCAATTGCAATTTTGTGAAAAATTAATGTTAGGATGTGATCAAAATCCCAATTTTTTAAACACTATTTTTTCTGATAAAGCCACTTTTTTCCTCAACGGATCAGTACATCGGCATAACTGTAGGTACTGGTCATGGGACAATCCTCACTGGATTCAAGAATCACACAGTCAACATTAAAATAAATTAAATGTATGGGTGGGAATGATAGGACTGCGTTTTTCAGGACCTTGCTTTTTTGAAGGAAATTTGACTGCTGCCCGATACTTAAATATTTTGCAATTTGATTTGATGCCAGCGGTGGCAGCTCTTTTTCCTATTAATGAAGATGAAAAATGGATAGGGAGGAGGGGGCCAATTGAGTGGCCAGCGTGTTCCCCCGACGTAACGCCCTTAGGTTTTTATCTATGGGGTTACTTAAAATCAAAAGTTTATTTCAATAGACCCCAACAACTTGGAAGATTTACAACAGCGATATCGTGATGCAATGCAACAAATTAAGCCAGGTATTAATGAGCGCAGTATAGAAAGTGTTTACTGTCGTGCTGGTCAATGCCAAATGGTTGGACTATTAAAATTGTGAAGTAAATGTGTCATTTATTTAAAAAAATTGTTATGTACGGTATCAATTTTTGTACATTACCGGTTTAGCTGTAAGGAGATCTATTAAAAATTGAAGGAAATAGTGTAGATTGTCGTTTAAAAAAAATATGATTGTGTAAAAATCAATGAAGTCATTCAAAAAAAAATTAGTTAAAAGACAACATTTTAAAAACAAAAATGTACCTGTTAGTGCAATTTTCTCAAAAACGATATAATTTTTTTTTATGAATGTTGTTCCAATCTTTATCACCACACTGTATAAAATACACTACTACAATCTGATTCTATATTTTAAAAAAAGGAGGTGTGGGCACCACACGACTTTCTTATATTTATGTACGTTCCAAATCTATTATACAAAAGTTGTTCTCAGTTGTGTTCTAAATACTTGCATTCTCTTAATAAACCTGGGAGTAAAAGCGACACTTCCAGTCCGAATTTTAAATGTTCTTATATAACATTTTTCTCAAATCCATCTCTAAATACTTTTATGCTCTTAATAAAACTATATACCGTAGTCGTCAAATTTTAATTTCGGTTTACACTTCTTCCCATGCAGAAGATGACCTTATAATGCAGCGATGCCTGCTTGCTAACAGTGGTGGGAGAGCAACGCAGTGTCGCGGGACCCTTACGCGTTACATTTCATAGGAAAGGTTTGTCGAGTGTACTGTCTTGGCAGCCTCGCTTATGTTTATCTTTAGTTTATTACGTCGCGCTCTTTTCCTCTTTCTACTTTCGTATCAGAAATTAAAATATGTGTACTGGCAGGATTAATGACTCAAAAAGAGAAGATCTCAACATTTCAACTTTAAGGAACATTTTTTACCTCATACTATACCAAATACCAAATACCCTTTAATAAAGTGGGTTGCGATATTATATACTTTGATGTACTTTATCTTAAGTGAAAATCTATTTATAAAGGCGTGATCAAGCAAGCGATATTAATGCACAATAAGACAATTTTTGAAAGTGTCTGTAATTCATCGAAAGGAGCATGGCAGATCATAATGAGAACACTAAAAATAAACATCTACATAACAGCACCGATGTAACAGTTTATATTGGTTCTGCCGATAACGTTTCTAACAACACTGCTCACGAAGTTGAAATTGGAGTTTTCAATGTTTCTACAGAAGATGCTATCGAAATTATTCAAGACAAAGAAACTGCACCCGACATCTTTGGTGTTTCAGCTGGATAAACTGCACTTACGCAGAGATTCCGACTAACTTCCGTGAGGTAGGACGTAAGGGGTGGCGCCATATGCGCTAATGTAAATTCTGGACTTTACAAGGTTTCGTTAAAACAATAGTACAGCTTTTATTTATGAAATATTAAAACGAAATTTAAAACACAAATAAACAAAGGCTCAATGCATGCTCGACTGGAATTAGTTTTTAAAATAAAGTTTCTGAAACTGTTTTATGATGTTGTAAATTTTGCCAACTTTGAGAGTGAAATGTAGGAGTAAATAATTTTAATTATAAAAAAGTACTCCCAACGAAGCCTTAATTAATCCTTTGTATTCAATTTAATGCAAAAACATAATAAGAAAAACAAAAATTTCTGGTGTTTGTTTTATTTTAACGAATACCTTACATCGGCGGAATTTACATTAGAGCATAAGGCGCCAGCCTCTTACGTCCTACCTCACAACAGTTAGTCGGCACCTCTGCGTAAGCCCCCTTAACACAGCCAAATATGAAGAGCAAGCGGTTGTACAGATGGCTCACTGACAGTAAGAAATGGAATTATAAGAAAAACAAGGAAAGAAGAGATGAAGGTAGAAGTTATTTCGGAAAGAAAAAAGCTAAAATAAAGTCGTTTATAATGGACCGAGGCGAAAAACACAAATTAAAGGAAGGTGACACGATTGATTATAATTTTATGCTTTTATGCTGTCGAAATTAGATCTCTATGATACTAAAGGTATCACTAACAACCTTCTCGCCTCCTGTCTAGATGATAAAAACCGATATACCAAGAAACAAATAAAATGAAATCTTGTATTACTACTATTTGCGAAGGTGTCCCACAAGGATCAATGCTTGCTCCTCTGTTATTCATTATTTATAAATAGTTTAGAAAAAACTTGTCGCCCATGTCTTGCTTCCACGGTGAAGTTGCTCAAATCACGAGGTACTCGTACATTACTCGAAGCTAACAAAATATCATCATTTATAGTAAATCAAATGTACTTGGAATGCTTGGACTAGAAATAATACGGCGTCCAGCTTTTCTTAAGTACCGGAAGTTATAGAAAAGTAAAAAGTAGACATACATTAACTTAGAAAAGTGGATAAAATAGGTAGTTGTTAGTTATTCCAATACCTCAAATTTAATAGAATCCACTATCACTAGTTGTTATGTCCAAAATGATTCTTAATTCTTAATAATGTTTCTAATAATTTGAATAAATCGTAAATATAATGAATAATTAATATCAGGACACATTTCATAAAGTATTGTGGTTGTTTTAAAACTAAAACATGCTTTTGCTTCTAACAAATTTGCAAATAATTGCCATGGATTTTTTTTGGTTACAGTATAGAAATAAGTATTTCCTAGCAGTTATTCTTTGTTGCCTGATCACAATTTCAACATTGACTTTATCATTTTACTCTTATCGAATAACAGTTTTTACCTCTCAACTTGTTTATTCTACATGAATAAAATAAAGAATTTTACCGCTAGTGTAAAAAAACTTTTCATAATTCGAAAAATATTTTTATAAGGGGCGTTCAAAATAAATGCCTAAAGATTCAAAAGCGTTATAAAGTGAAATTGGAATAAATAAAAAAAAATTGGCAAAATTTTCAACAAGAAGAATTTAGTATAATACTATCATCGTCTTATGACCACAGAGTATAATTAAAATTACAAAACACATGCAAACTATATGCAAAGAAAAAGAAAGGGAATTTAGGAAAAGTAAAACATTGTTTTTTGTATTTACTTTTGACAGAACACCTGCTCATATGAAAGAAAGTACCATTCATGATTTTGTTCCTCTAATACAGTAAATAATTAATGAATAAAACACACTTAATTAAAACTAGAGAAAAGAAATCATTCTTAAAATAAACTAAGTAATTTATTCAAATGTGATTACAACAAATTTCAAGCAATTATTATAGCTTTAAAACCGCCTATCGAAAATTAAAAGAAAACATTATTTTCGAATTATATTATAATGAATTTTAAGATGATCTGAATGTCAAAGTTCTGTTTATTATTATTAATATTAATTCTCTTAACCTTAAATTTTAACGTATTGTTATTACAGGTTGAAAAATTTGTTTAAATATATCAAAAATTTCACCTTAATAAATGAAGGTTTTTTCTTTTCTTTTTTGCGCTTAAATTCACCACAAGAATAAAAATTTTGATTTAGTTATATGTAATAAAATAAATATATTGATTAGTTTTTATAGTACGGTATTTAAGCCTCTGAAATAGACGTGGATTTTTAATTTGTTTTCAGTAAATAGAATACTCAACATGAACATATCAATATTAAAAACAAAAATATCATTTAAACTTACAGTTTTCCTTATCGCCCGAGAACAGCATTCGATATCTTTCAAAGTTTGGTCTGCTGTCAAAGTGATGGCCCTTTGTAACCAAAATCTCTTTGATATTCTTATGCCCCGTGACTACCAGACTCTGCACATTACCCAGTTTTAATGCGATGATATTTCCAAATTTCTTCCTTAAAACCGTAAACGCCTGGTATGGTATTTCATATCCACCCAGGAGATGCAGATGTCCAATTATCGGTAATTTTCTCGGTTGCGGGGGATCCACCAGTCCATCGGATTCCTCACTAACATCCTTCTTACGCTCTCGCACCAATAGCAAACATACAATCGACAGGAAAACCAACAGAATCAGCGATAGTTGCGTTAAAAATATAAATTCGAACATCTTGCGTGAGTAAAGTTGTATCGTGTTGTATGAATGTTATGGCTCGAGAGATTTGGAAGGAAAGCTTTCAGAGCGAAGCTCGACTATCGTCTGATTTGTCAGTAACTGACGTGGTTGTTTTATACCAGCAAGATGCATATTCTATTAGGGATCGCTCGATTTGGGTTTCTAATGTGTAAGGAACTTTACATATATTCTCTTTACTGTGTGAGCATTTTACTTCTCTCTTTTTTTCCTTCGGATTCAATATCTATCTTATGATCGGTTTGTGAAGGCGTACCGAAAAAAAATTCGGTCAAATCATGAATTTTCATGAGTTTTACTTTTTGTTTTTATTGTTCTCTTTTTCTTCTTTTGAGACACAAATGTCGAGATGATGTTTTAATTTTTCTTGTTCTCGAAAAGACACGCTTATTTATATATTCTATCCTCAACACAACAGGTTGTACCGAAGAGAAAGTGCTATCTTCCTCTTAAACATCATGCAAATGCATGAATTGTATTTCATGTTTTTTTTTGTGCACTATATAAAAAAATTCCCACGACAATAACTGTCTTCCGACGTTTCATGCAGTTATTTCTGCTGAATAATCATGATGCGATACACATACTTTAAAAAATGGAATAAAGCAATGAATTTACCTAATATCAATTCAATGACTTGATAATGTTACAAGTAAAACCATTCGTTTGAACATATTTTCTTAGAGCAGGTCAGAAGGATAGTTTCTATAACAGTTTATACAGGGTGAGTCATTAATTGCCGCTTCCTCGATTGCTCTTTTGTGTTTTATATAAAAGAAAAAACAATTAGTGGAAAATCGATGGTTGCTTGTGGCGCACATTGTAAAAATACTTTAAGCTCTGACGCACTTCCGATTTCACAGGAAATGCACGGAATTTAATTTTTTTAAATAACTCACCCTATATATTTTTGGATTTTCTTGTACTGGTTTAAATTTTCTGTTCAATTATTTTTTTCTTTTTCAAAATTGAGCCAATAGTTTTTGAGTTATTAATTTTTTTTGAAAATGTTTGACCAAAACACGTGTTCAGAAAAAAATCATTTTCACATTGTTTTTAGAAGCAAAAACATTAAGTTTGGTGGTGCTTGTAGCCAAGAAAATTCTGCATTATTTGGTAAAGTTGCAGTCGACAATACCCCAAAAAACTTTGTTTTTTCAAAGCCTACTTCCTGAAATTTTCACATAGCAAAAACCTATTTTTTTTAAATGGAACACCTATTTTATTGAGGCATTTTGTTCCTTTTTTTATTCTCCTTCATTTTTGTTAACAATGTCCTATACCTATCTTTTGTAATTTCTGAGATAATCACTATAGGAGCAATTAGCGGTCAATTTAAGAAGTACGAAGGAACCAATGGAAGGCAGGAATGGCGCCGAACTTCCTTAGTCAACTGTCAAACGAAGTAAATGTTAAATCCAACTATCCCAAAAGTAATAATTTTACAGAAAGAAGAGCATCGCATTTCAATTTTTTTTTAATTCCGGCAGTATTTCATTTCTGACACTGTTTGCTAACATCGAAATAAAATAAAGGTTATGTTTACTGACACATTTGAAGATGTCTTCAAAAAGTTTTGAAAATCCGTCCGTAGATAGCGAATACACTCTCCTCCATTAACATTTTCATCAAAGAAATAAGGTCCAATTATGTAACTACCCACTATTCCTCCCCTCAGTTTTAATGACCAACGATTTTGAAAGTTTACATGTGTGATGAAGTGGGTTTTTTTATGTGTTATAATAACGGAAATTGTGACAATGAACGCATTCACTTTAATAGAAGGTGGCTTCGTTGGTAAACAACAAAAAATTGAGAAAGCCAGGATAATTTATCTGCTGCCAATTGACAAAAATGTAAGCGTTCTAAAAATTTCGTTCATCTAACCTTGTGTATGAATATGCTACGGGTGAATTTCATATTTCCTAATTATTCTGGATTCTCAAATTTGACTTACATCTAACTGACGACTAATTTTCGTAGTACTAGTATGAGGGTGTTCGACTACACTCGCAAGTACCACAAACGTCTTATCCTCACCAGTTATTGCTTTTTCCGCTCTTTCTTTCATATTCAATATTTTCTGTTCACTCAAACCGTCCCTTTATATTTTCAAAGGTTTCTGCCTTCGGTTGACTTCTACCGGGGATCGCTGTGCATAAAGTCTGGATGTTAGCAAAGAATTTTTTTCAGATTCACCCAAAACGTCAATCATATCTATTAACTCTTCATAAGAATAATTCATTTGGATGATAACTAAAAGCGATGCTTTTATAAGTTTGACATAAACGTATACCGACTTTCTCTAACAGTTGACTCAGGCAGTCAGCTGCATTCCAGCCTTTACTGGACGTATATTTGGGTGCATAGAACAGCGCCATTAGTTCTTTAATTGACCGCTAATTGCTCTTATAGTGATTATCTCAAAAATTACAAAAGATAGGTATAGGACATTGTTAACAAAAATGAACGAGAATAAAAAAAGGAACAAAATGCCTTAATAAAATACTGGGTGTTCCATTTAAAAAAAATAAGTTTTTGCTATGTGAAAATTTCAGGAAGTAGGCTTTGAAAAAACAAAGTTTTTTGAGGTATTGTCGAGTGCAACTTTACCAAACGATGCAGAATTTTCTTGGCTACAAGCACCATAAAGTTAATGTTTTTACTTTTAAAAACAAAGTGAAATTGATTTTTTTCTGAACACGTGTTTTGGTCAAATATTTTCAAAAAAAATTAATAACTCAAAAACTATTGGCTCAATTTTGAAAAAGAAAAAAACATTTGAACAGACAATTTAAAGCAGTACAAGAAAATCCAAAAATATATAGTGTGAGTCATTTAGAAAAATCAAGTTCCGTGCATTTCCGGTGAAACTGGAAGCGCGTCAGAGCTTATAGTATTTTTACAATATGCGCTACAAGCAACCATGTATCCTCCACTAATTGTTTTTTCTTTTATTTAAAACACAAAAGAGCAATCGAAGAAGCGGCTACTAATGACTCACCCTGTATAAGTGCTCATTCACATATAGGAGTTATTTCTTCTGTTTGCATTGCAAGGACTATCCGTATTTTACAATTACTTTTTTCCAATAAAACTTTTGAATAATGAATACTTCAAAACTTTTACGTGATTCACTCTTGTACTGTTGTTGTACAGTGTCGTGTAAAAGTAGAAGTTATACTTTAATAAATTGCAATCCTTTTGAAAAATTTAATAAAACCATCTTTTTTAATTAGTTTGAAAAATTAATAATAAACTGCACCCCATATATTTATTACTATTTTGAAAGACGTACTATGATAACATGCACATGTGGAAATGTAACCGATAAATTCATTAACTTCGTTAATATTAATTTTTTGAAAAAACCTCAAAGAGTTTTAGGTATTTTAAGGAAAATATTTTCAGTGTATGTTTAAATTCTTATTTTATCATTTGTTTTTCATGTTATCCCGTCAACGACTTTTTTCTTAAGTGACAACCGGTAATTTCTTAAATTAATTTTATTAGTACTTTCAATTTTATTGTGGTAAAGGATTTTTCCTTTTGTATTTTATTTCAGTACTTTCTATTCCATATGCAACGATATAAAATCTCTACACAACTCATTATTTGTTTTATTAGACACACACTTTTTGTTTGCATTTTTTGAGGAACTTTTCATGCAGACTTTATTCTTATGGAACGTCTTGCCGGTTTTGAAAGAACTAAACGTGTTTTTTATCCTCTGTAAAATGAAATAGCGTATAAGCAGAAAATATGTAAAAAATGTACTTTATTAAACACTCTACATATAAGTAGGCCGTGATACATGAAAACACGATCGAATTTAGCGTGACTTAAAAATTATTCTGTCCAGAATACTTTTTTGTTAAACATGGCTTCATTAACAACTAGTGAAAAATTTGATATGTTGAGTTGTTACATCTTTTGTCATAAAAACAATGTAGAAGCTGAACGGATGTACTTGAGGCTGTATTCTGAAAGAAGGTTAACCAGTGCTCATAAGTACAGCAAATTGGTAACTAATTTAAAAGAATATGGTTTGTTTTCCGAACCTACTAAAAACCCGAAATGGATGAATGATTCTGCATCGGTTAGAGAAATTGAACATAACACTGGTATTTCGAAAACTACAGCACAAAGAATTTTAAGGCGTTTCAAATACCACCATCATCAAGAGAGAAGATTACAGTTTTGCCAATGGTATAGTATGTTAACTAATGTGTTAATAACGATGATTTTCTTGCTATGATTTTATGGCTGACAAAGAACAAAGAAAATCCTCTCGTTGTTAAGAAAAGTCGTTTTAGGTACAAAACTTATTGGCTAGATATTTTTTAATATCTGCTTCCAACAAGAAGGCGTCTCATCCTAATTCGCAGATTGGTAATCGAGGACCGATTTTGTGGACACCTAGACCTCCAGACTTAAAAGGTCATTGGATTTTTACTTTCTTATACGTAGTATAAGGAAGTATTGTGATGATGAAAATTTTCGACCTCGAGATTTTTGCAGATGTCCACGTTTTGAGGTCCCCTGATACCAAAAAAGTGGTTTTTAAAAAATGTCTCTCTCTCTCTCTCTCTCTCTCTCTCTCTCTCTCTCTCTCTCTCTCTCTCTCTCTGTGTTACCACGATAGCGATCAAACCGCTACAGATATCAATTCCAAATTTTGTATTTATGAATATAATCTCCCTCTTGAGAACTGATTAGATTTTGAGCAAAATCGGCAGACCGGAAGTAGTAGTTTACTTCAGTGAAAAATCGAATTTTGCAAATATTTCGTCAATTACTAAGTTTAAACAAATTTATAAAGAATTCAAATGTACTCAAAATTAAATTTGAGACAAATTTTCTTAAAAAAGTTTTTTGAAGTTCCTACCGGAAGTAGGTCTTTTACTCTTATCGAAAATCAGATTTTTGCGAATATCTCGCAAGTCATGCTTTCTAGGTAGGTACATTACGAGTATAAAAATGTTTAAATGATAATTTTAAATATCTTTTGTATAAACAAAATTTCAAAATTCGGACCGGAAGTACCACTTTTACTCTTACCGAATAGCGATTTTTTGCAAATATGTCAAATATGTGCATATGTAAATTATGCATTCTATATATATTTATTAAGAGTACAAAAGTATTTAGAGTTGGATTTGCAATATTTTTTGTATACATGAAGTTTCAAAATTCGGACCGAAAGTAGCACTTTTACTCTTAGCGAGTAGCACTTTTTTTCGAATATCTTGCAAAGTATGCATTCTGTAGCGATTTATTAAGAGAATGAAAGTACTTAGAATAGGATTTTGAATAATTTTTGTATAAAAAAATTCTTAGAATTGTATAGTTTGAAACGCTCATACGTATAAGAAAGTCGTGTGGTGGCCACACCTCATTTTTTTGTTTCGATATACGTAAAAGATCGGGTGTACTTGCAAACATTTGATAATGCGGTAGATCTTCGTGAAGCTGTTTCTGCAGCATTTGGTAGCATTAAAAAGCAGATTAAGCTGGGGGCAATTATGTTTAGAACGGTATCGTCAATTATTTGAACATCTTTTATAATTGTTTTCTCTTAATATTATTATTTTTATTATTCTTATTATTTTCTTTTATTCTTGTTATCTATTATTTGACGTTCTCTCATGTATGATGGCTTACTTATTTCTAGTGTTTAATAAAACCCTTTTTTTTAAATATTTTTAAACATGTTTATGATATATCATTGTAAAAAGGATAACAAAACACATTTAATTCTTTCAAAGCCGATTTGATGTTCCATAAGAAAAATTTTAGTTAAGGGTTAAAACTAAAAAATGGAAGGCGCAAAAAAATCAAAGTCGATATTTAAATCCTGTATAAAAAAAAACAAGAAACTGCAAATAAAAATGTAGTCTTAAACAAAATAGTGATTACAAGGAAAAGAAATTTAACACTTTTCTTTTTCTTGCTACATCTTGAAGTTGGAAATTGGAGGATATCTATGATTTCACTAGCCCTTTGAATTAATTTATCTGATTTAACTAGACTTGCATCTTAATAAGCGAGACACCGATGCTGGAACAGTTATCTGGGACACGTTGTATAGTTGATAGAACATAATTGCATAGAGAATTTCTTTAGTATATATTTTTGTACAACATCAGAACCAAAGTAATGAAAAAAAATGGTCTCTTTATCTGTCATTCAAGTATATCTTCATAAAAAATGATAACTAATTTGATTCGGACAGCATGTAGTGCTATTTCGGTAGTTGTTCGCTCGAAAACGTTTAACATTTCGTATATCAAAATCTATTAAGATAAGTGCCTTTCAATTCTACTAGGTTGGACTCTCGTCCTTTTTATTCATTTTTAATCTTCCTTTTGATAACAGAGACTTTCTTGTAGCGAAAAAGAAATAAAAAACTAAACATTTCTATTATAAGGCTATTAAATATAATTTTACGAGTACTTATAAAGTTAAATTATCGGTTAATTTATATTATTTTCCATTAACATTTAAATCATAAGCTCAAATTTCACCTTACGTTTGCGTATTTTACACTAATTGAGTAATGAAAATACTGCCGGAAACGTGATTCGATTCGAATACTTCCTGTATCGCTGCCCGGCTGTTACAAATATAACTTCGTGATGAAGAAATGCGGGGAGCAAACGCATTTTCAAGGACGTCAGACTTTTTCTCTCTGCATAATGGCATTAATCAGTTCGAACCGATTGAACAAAAGCGGATATGGATCCGACGATTGTCAATATAGAATATATACGCTCTCCTACGTTTATTCTCCGAACGTAAAACTGGGTTATTGTGGTAGATAGAAAAGAGTGAATCGAAATATTGTTTGTTTACCCACGATTCGTTTACACGAAGGTGATATTTGTATTACAAATGTTGCTGTTGAATCAGTTTCATTTGGTTTCATATCATACAGGCTGTTACCTATATAAAATTGAAAAGCAACGAAAAATTGTTTTTTTATACAGCCGGACAGGCCCTGAGACCATTTCTTACATGAAAAATTAATTAAAATTGTTGGAATTCAGAAAAACAACGAATCTAAAGTACAACCAAATCACTTCAATATTTTCAACATGTGAATTTCAATTAAATAATGAGGTGTGGCCACGACACGACTTTCTTATATACGTATGAGAGTTTCAAATTATAGAATTTTAAAAATTCTGTTATATAACATATAAAAAAAAATATAAATTATTCAAAATCCTATTATAAATACTTCTATTCTCTAAATAAATCTCTATGGAAGCATACTTTGCGAGATATTCGAAAGAAAGTACTACTCGCTAGGAGTAAAAGTGTTCCTTCCGGTCGGAATTTTGAACTTTCGTTTATACAAAAAATATTCCAAATCCAGCTTTAAATACTTTTATACTCTTGATAAATACGAGGCATGTTTTTTAAGTAAGTACCGTTTTGAAATTAAAAAAAGACGTGCAAAGATATATCAATCATTTTATTTTTACATGAAAGCCTGTACCTTAATCTACTTTTCAACGTAATTTCCTTCAATATTGAGGCACTTGTCATAACGCTGTACCAGTTTATGAATACCCTCCTCATAGAAGTCTGCCGCCTGACTTGTTAACCACTGCATCACAACTGTTTTGACTTCATCATCGTCTTGAAGACGCTGACCGTCCAGGTGTCTCTTCAAGTGCAGGAACAGATGGTAGTCACTGTACGGAGGATGATCTAGAGTTTCCCATTTAAAAGATGTGATGAGATCTTTGGTCTGATTAGCCACATGCGGACGGGCATTGTCATGCAGCAAAACGATGCCCTTGCTCAACTTGCCTCGTCTTTTGTTCTGAATTGAACGACGCAGATTTTTCAAGGTCTCAGAATAAGCTACTGCATTGATTGTCTCATTACGAGGCAGAAATTCCACAAGCAATACTCCATTTCTGTCCCAAAAACCTGTGCACATGATTTTCCGAGCAGAAATTGTTTGCTTAAACTTTACTTTTCCGGGCGAATCTGAATGCCGCCATTCCATGGACTGTTGCTTTGATTCTGGTGTGGCGTAGGCCACCCATGTTTCATCGCCCGTAACAATTTGGCTTAAGAAATCATCACGGTCGTTGCTGTACCGCTCAAGGAAAGTCAATGCACTGCCTAAACGTTTGGTTTTGTGCACATCCGTCAACATTTTCGGTACCCAACGTGAGCACAATTTTCGGTAATTCAAGCGCTCGCTCACAATGCCATACAAAACACTACGCGAAACAATAGGAAAGCCATCACACAAAGAGGACATCGTAAAGCGTCTGTTTTCTCTCACCTTATTGTCCACTTCCTGCACCAAACTTTCATTAACGACCGAAGGACGCCCACTCCGTTGTTCTTCATGCACATTTGTGCGGCCATCTTTAAATGCTCTCACCCACTTTCTTACCATTCGATCACTCATTATGTTTTGTCCGTGAACTGCACAAATTTCACGATGAATATCGATCGCTTTTAGGTCTTTAGCACTAAGAAATCTTATAACAGCCCGTACTTCACAGTCGGCGGGACTCACGATTATCGTTGGCATCTTAAACACTCAGTAAACAACGTAAACAAGGTAGAATCAGACTGTAATGGCGTCAGTGCGTAGGCAAGAGATGTAGGTATCCAGTACACATACGCAGAACGCCGACCGCAGCGCTGCGGTCGCGGTGTGGAAAAACGGTACTTACTTAAAAAACATGCCTCGTATATATAGAATGCATAATTTACGACATATTTGCAAAAAATCGCTATGCGGTAATGGTAAAAGTGTTACTTCCGGTTCGAATTTTCAAATTTTTTTTATACAAAAGATATTGGATATGAAGTTCAAAATACTTTTATACTCGTAACGTACCTGTCTAAAAAGCATGACTTGCAAAACATTCGCAAGAAACTGATTTTCGGTAAGAGTAAAAGACCTACTTCCGGTAGGAATTTCGAAAATCTTTTTTCATAAAATTTTTTTCAAATTTAATTTTGAGTACATCGGAATTCTTTGTAAATTTGTTTAAACTTAGTAATTGACGAACTATTGGCAAAATTCAATTTTTTCACTGAAGTAAACTACTACTTCCGGTCTACCGATTTTACTGAAAAGCCAATCAGATCTCAAGAGGTAGATTATACACGTAAATACAAAATTTGGAATAGATATCTACAGCGGTTTGATCGCTATCGTGGTCAGAGAGAGAGAGAGAGAGAGAGAGAGAGAGAGAAAGGGAGAGAGAGAGGGGGAGAGAGAGAGAGAGAGAAGGAGAGAGGGAGGGGGAGGGGGAGAGGGAGAGAAAATTTTTTAAAAACCACTGTTTCGGCATCAAGGGACTTCAAAACGTGGACATCTGCAAAAATCGCGAGGTCGAAAATTTTTGCCATCACAATACTTCCTTATACTACGTATAAGAAAGTTTGGATAAGGAACTGGGTACCACACGACTTTCTTATACGTATGTGCGTTTCAATTTTTTGTGTAGCAGTTGTTCCAAACTAAACTTTAAATACTACAAGATAATACTATAAAAGTATTTCTTGCAGATCAATTTTTTTCTTTAATTTGAAAATTACTCAAAATTCAACTGTAAATAGTGTTTATAGTCTTAACAAGTATTTACAGAATGAGAATATTTTTAAAAAATGCACCGATAAAAGTGAAGGTTCTTCGGAATTTTTTAAATTTTTTTATTTAAAAATTATCCAAAATTGAGCGTCAAATACTTTCATACTCTGTATACACATATATCTGTTTAGAAAGTATAATTTGCGACGTACTTCCAAAAACTGTGTTTATATAATTATTATCAAATTTGCTTTCGAGTTTGTATATTTATATTATTTAGAAATTTGTTTAAAAATTAGTATTTGCGGAAATAAAAAAAATTGATTTTTTCACTGAAGTAAACTACTACTGCCGGTCTACCGATTTTACTGAAAATCTAATCAGATCTCAAGAGGGAGATTATACTCGTAAATATAAAGTATGGTAGCATTGATAGCTTTAGCTAATTGACCGCTATCGCGGCTGCACACACACACACACAGAGAGAGAGAGAGAGCGAGGGAGGGAGAGGGGAGAGGGGGGGGAGTCTTTTCATAAACCACTATTTAGGTATCAGGAGATTTCAAAATGTGGATTGCAAAAATCTCGAGATAAATTTTTTTTGTCGTCACAGTACTTACTCGATATTTCGTTTATGTCAAACTTCTTTTTAAAGGTCTGGTGATATGCCCAAGCAAAATTATTAGTTGCCAAACGCAATTTATTCATGTTTTACAACCTTTACCATAGGTATCACCGTTTTTATCATCTTATTATCATCCGCTTTAAAAAATTACAGTATGCACTATTATCAATTAATATTGTTCATATTTATGACTTGCACGAAGTTTAATTAAATAATAAAATAGTAATTAATCAAATGCAAAACGGTAATTTCTTTCCTAAATTTTCGGTATGGTAGGAAACTAATATAAAATTAAAAAAACTTAAAGTAAATTTAATAGGCGTACTGTTATTCTTATCTCAAATAGTTCGTGCATTTGTGGTCCATCTAAATTTAAATGCATCTGTTAACACATCTAGGGACTAGTTGCTTGTGCAACGGTAATAAATTATGTATGTCAATAATATATACAGGAAGTTCTGCCAGTTATTGGAATCGATTAGGTATTGTAAATAATTGACGTCAAAGTTGTTATGAAAAGACAATTGTTTATTATAGCTATAAAACGATGTCATATTACACAGAGATCTGCGTACTTCCGTAATAATCGTTTTAAATATTCCAAAATAAAAATGTAATATTTAAATATCATAATTTTTTTAAGGAGTATTGACGTTTATGTTAAATCTTACTTAGAGATTCAATTACGGGGATTAAAAAATTCAAGAAAAGCTGCATAAATACAAGTAATTTACATAATAATCACTTTTAGTCTTTCCAAAATTTCTGAAAAACAATTTTCACCAGCCATAAAATTGATATTCTGACGGTTGTTCCAAGTTGCCTTACTTCTAAGAGTTAGTATTTCAAAGAAAAAATCAAAATACTAATACACGATAATAGTAATAGACAATATTACACTTTCGGAACATTAACGTGCAATCGAACATTTTCGTATGTAATACAGCTCCATACCCGGATACAGAAAATGAATAATAATTCTTATTTGTAATTTAGAATAAAAATCTATTCAAGCAGTAAATATATATTTTCCCAATAAATATAATATTCATTTGTTTCAAAAGAATATTTTTACTAAATGCCGATATTCCAAATTCAAAATGTTTTTACTAAATGCCGATACTCCAAATACAAAATATAATATTGAGAATGATTATACCTTGCTCATAAGGAGATTAATGTATTCTCATGAGCTACTAGGTTGATTTTTTTAAGTTTGATTATTTTTATGATAGTTCAAACTTTACTTTATGCCTAAAGTAAATGTTTTTTTTTGGTGTGAAACTATATAATTTAATTATATTATTTTATATTACATTATAAGAAAGTGAAAACATTCTAGGTATGCTTTGATAATTGCGATACAAATATATATTTTTTGTCAATTTGGTATTTCAAATAACAGCTTTTCCCCTGTCATTTGGCGCGTATACTATTTTACATTTATCTAAATATATAATAATTTATATTGATTGAATCGGCCGTTACTTGCTGGAACTCCATAATAATTAAGTCACATTTTACATTTTACATTTTAAGAGTTTCAGTAATAAAAAATGAGGTGTGGCCACCACACTACTTTCTTATACGTATGAGCGTTTCAAACGATACAATCTAAAGAATTTTTTTATACAAAACTTATTCAAAATTCTATTCTAAGTACTTTTATTCTCTTAATAAATCGCTACGTATGAGCATTTCAAACTATACAATTTTTAGAATTTTTTTATACAAAAATTATTCAAAATCCTATTCTAAGTACTTTCATTCTCTTAATAAATCGCTATAGAATGCATCCATTGCAAGATATTCGAAAAAAAGTGCTACTCGCTAAGAGTAAAAGTGCTACTTCCGGTCCGAATTTTGAAATTTCATGTATACAAAAAATATTGCAAATTCAACTCTAAATACTTTTGTACTCTTAATAAATATATATAGAATGCATAATTTACGACATATTTGCAAAAAACCGCTATTCGGTAAGAGTAAAAGTGGTACTTCCGGTCCGAATTTTGAAATTTTTTTTATACAAAAGATATTTAAAATTTTCATGTAAATACTTTTATACTCGTAATGTACCTGCCTAGAAAGCATGACTTGCGAGATATTCGCAAAAAAACTATTTTCGATAAGAGTAAAAGACCTACTTCCGGTAGGAATTTCGAAAAACTTTTTAAATAAAATTGTTCTCAATTTTAATTTTAAGTACATATGAATTCTTTATAAATTTGTATAAACTTAGTATTTGACGAAATATTGGCAAAATTCGATTTTTATACCGAAGTAAACTGCTACTTCCGGTCTACCGATTTTACTGAAAAACTAATCAGATCTCAAGTGGGAGATTATACACGTAAGTACAAAATTTGGAATTGATATCTCCAGCGGTTTGACCGCTATCGTGGTCACAGACAGACAGACAGACACACAGCCAGACACACACACACACAGACATTTTTTAAAAAACACTTTTTTGGTATCAGGGGACCTCAAAACGTGGACATCTGCAAAAATCTCGAGGTCGAAAATTTTCATCATCACAATACTTCCTTATACTACGTATAAGAAAGTAAAAACAGATTCAAATTATGCAATTCATTTACTAGAAAATAATCATAATTTCAACACCAAATTTGAGATACTACATTCTCAAGAAAAAATGAGGTGTGGCCACCACACGACTTTCTTATACGTATGAGCGTTTTAAATTATACAATTTTCAGAATTTTTTTATACAAAACTTATTCAAAATCCTATTCTAAGTACTTTCATTCTCTTAATAAATCGCTATAGAATGCATACTTTGCAAGATATTCGAAAAAAAGTGCTACTCGCTAAGAGTAAAAGTGCCACTTCCGGTCCGAATTTTGAAATTTCATCTATACAAAAAATATTGCAAATTCAACTCTAAATACTTTTGTACTCTTAATAAATATATATAGAATGCATAATTTACGACATATCTGCAAAAATCGCTATTCGGTAAGAGTAAAAGTGGTACTTCCGGTCCGAATTTTGAATTTTTTTTTATACAAAAGATATTTAAAATTATAATTTAAATACTTTTATACTCGTAATGTACCTGCCTAGAAAGCATGACTTGCGAGATATTCGCAAAAAACTGATTTTCGATAAGAGTAAAAGACCTATTTCCGGTTGGAATTTCGAAAAACTTTTTTAAGATAATTTATCCCAAATTTAATTTTGAGTACATTTCAATTCTTTATGAATTTGTTTAAACTTAGTAATTGACGAAATATTGGCAAAATTCGAATTTTTTACTGAAGTAAACTGCTACTTCCGGTCTACCGATTTTACTGAAAAACTAATCAGATCCCAAGAGGGAGATTATACACGTAAATACAAAATTTCGAATGGATATCAACAGCGGTTTGACCGCTATCGTGGTCACACACAGACACACAGACACACAGACAGACAGACAGACACACACACAGACATTTTTTAAAAACCACTTTTTCGGTATCAGGGGACTTCAAAACGTGGACATCTGCAAAAATCTCGAGGTCGAAAATTTTCATCATCACAATACTTCCTTATACTACGTATAAGAAAGTAAAAGGTTTAAAATTAAATTTACTTGAAGCCTTAGAAATAAATAAGCTTAAATATTTAGATGTACTGTTAAATGACCAAATAGATCTAAATAATTCCCCGCTGTTAAATTGGTACCGTTAAAGACGTAGGTAGTTTTAAGAATATATTTAAAGTACATTAAATAGTCATTAAGAGATTTATAGTAATTAAGTAATGAACAAGTGTGTAGAAAATGTGTTGGAAAAATCATAATTTGTAGAATATATTTAGTAGTAATGTAATACCCGAAGAAGCTACATCGTAGCGAAACATGTCGTATTTTTAAATAAAGTGTGATTATACTGGAAATTAGTTGTAAATTATTTTTACTTCAACCTTAATTAATATAATAATTTATCTTTATAAAGTATGAATAAGTTTTTCAATAGTTTTAGTGCAAAAACTAGAGAGCATACTAGGTATGTTATTTCAACACGTTTAAGTAACAGGTTATAATAATAATAATCTTTATTGTAATAAATCTGATTTCCAGATATTTACATTGTCAAAAATTCACATATAATACACAAATATAACAACATATAATAAAGTACAAACAACGTAAAAATAATCTAAATAAACGGGTTTCTAATTATGACTGTAAAGTAGTCAAAAGAAGATAACAAATTTAAAAATTATTATTTAGTTATACAGTCGGTTGAACGCTACATAAATTAAAATATTCATCCATAGAATAAATACAGCTGTCTTTCAGGAATGCCCCCACATCACGCTTAAACACACGTTGATTCATTATATTTTGAAATCTCTGAGGCAAGGCATTGAAAACCCTCAAATCCAAAACTTGAGGAAAATTTCCAGACGAATTCAACGAGTACTTAGGTATTCGAAAGTTGTGACATGAACGAGTTTCATAAGAGTGAATCTCATTATTACGTCGAAACTCGTGCTTACTTTTATGTACGTAATTTAAAAGTTCGTAAATATGAATAGCAGGCATGGGTAGAATATTCCATTGCTTAAAATAAGGTCTGCATGATTGTCTGGAACTAATTCCAGCCATACAACGGACAATTCGTTTTTGTGCCAGAAATACATTTTTAGCGGCACACGATGTTCCCCAAACAGTAATGTCATACAATAATATAGAGTGGATATTGGCAAAATAAAACGACAGCAAGGAGCTGAAGCTAATTATAGTTTTCAAATTACGAACTTGACAGCAACTAGAGTTTAATCTGTTTGTAACATCTCGACAATGAACATCCCATGACAGTGTTTCATCAATATTCACACCCAAAAACTTTATCTCACTAACACGCTCAATTTCTTTACCCTGCGCATACAAATGTATATCCAGATGAGTCTTATTTTGTAGTGTATGAAAAATCATAAATGTTGTCTTATCATTATTTAGGTATAACTTGTTATTTGCAAACCAAGTAGTCATGTTATACAGAAGAACATTTGACAGCCGTTCTGTTTCGGAAATATCTGAAGTCGACACGACAGCACTAGTATCATAAGCGTACAGAGTTATTTTGAAATTTTTCAGAAAGTTCGCGACGTCATTAATAAAAATCAAGAAAAGGACTTGGCCCAAAACACTACCCTCTGTGGCACTCCCCTCTCAACAGGCAAGGTGGAGGATCTGATATTTCTAATACAACCATCAGCCCTATATATTATTCTGACTAATTGAAATCGATCACGCAGATAGGACTCGAACCACTGCGCAACAACACCACGAATTCAGGTTATAAAATAAGCATAATCGGTAAAAATGTCGAAACGTGTATTCACGGAAGAGAAAATCATGAAAAGGTTAAAAGAGGCTAGCCTATTCATAAAATAAAATAAATAAGGGGGTCTGATATCAGCTTTTCCAATTTAGTTATCTCGACTTATTATAACTTTTTCTTTGAAATATAACCGTCAGAATTTTGATTTTTAAAAACATCGATTGATGATGAAAATTTTCGACCTCGAGATTTTTGCAGATGTCCACGTTTTGAAGTCCCCTGATACCGAAAAACTGTTTTTTAAAAAATGTCTCTCTCTCTGTCTGTCTGTCTGTCTGTCTGTGTGACCACGATAGCGGCCAAACCTCTATAGCTATCAATTCCAAATTTTATATTTACGATTATAATCTCCCTCGTGAGATTTGATTAGATTTTCAGTAAAATCGGCAAACCAGAAGTAGTAGTTTACTTCAGTGAAAAAATCGAATTTTGCCAATTATTCGTCAACTACTAAGTTTAAACAAATCTGTAAAGAATTCATATATACCCAAAATTAAATTTGAGAAGAATTATATTAAAAAAGTTTTTCGAAATTCCTACCGGAAGTAGGTCTTCTACTCTTATCGAAAATCAGTTTTTTTGCGAATATTTCGCAAGGCATGCTTTTTAGACAGGTACGTTACGAGTATAAAAGTATTTAGACCTTTTGTATAAAAAAAATTTCAAAATTCGGACCGGAACACTTTTACTCTTATCGAATAGCGATTTTTGCAAATATTTCGCAAATTATGCATTCTATATACTTATATTTGTCAAGAGTACAAAAGCATTTAGAGTTGGATTTGAAATATTTTTTGTATAAATGAAATTTCAAAATTCGGACCGGAAGTAATACTTTTGCTCTTATGGAATAGCGGTTTTTGCAAATATTTCGTAAATTATGCATTCTATATATATATTTGTCAAGAGTACAAAAGTATTTAGAGTTAGATTTGGAATATTTCTAGTATAAATGAAAATTCAAAATTCAGACCGGATGTAATACTTTTACTCTTACCGAGTAGCATTTTTTGCAAATATATCATAAAGTATATCTCCTGTAGAGATTTATTAAGAGGCTGGTAGTACTTAGAATAGGATTTTGAATAATTTTTGTATAAAAGATATGCGGTTTTTATGTATCATGGCAATATTTAGAACAAATATAGGACAATCTGGAACAACCATCAGAATTAAATTTTTTGCAAAAATGTGATCTCGGCCAATCTAAAACAAACGGAGAATAACCTGGAACAATAGTCAATTTTTTCTTTGAAATATTTTAAAAGAAAATTAAATAAGAACAAACCTAGAAAAATTGTCGAAATTTCGATTTTCAAAAAAAAGAGGGGTTGCGAAAAACTCCATTATTTCGTTCAATTTTGATTCTTTGCAACAATGTTTATAACATCTAAAACAATCTCGATCAATCTCTAGAATATCCACTTTTGAAATGAGAGAAGCTGGAAGAAAAAGTCGTTTTTTTCAATTATCTTGACCAATTTTGAAATTTTTGAAGAAGCTAGCATTGATTCTCCTTGATTATCTAGATCTATTTTTAGAGTTTTCTCGATGTTCATTAATATTTTTCTTTCGTATACAAAGTAGGTAAACAATTTATTTCCATTGCAGAACCATTTCTTGAATATGACTACGGTCTATATTTAGACTATCTTTGCAGTGCGAACATTTTAAGGAATTAACTACTTGTGTGTCACACACCACGCATGTTTGCTGATTATTGACGCTAGGTTGCACCTCAAGAAACTCATTCAGTAGATAAAGATCATTCACAAGTACTCCTACAGATTGTTTAATACTCATTTCGAGTTTTATTTTAGTCGCTGATTTCACCCATTCAAAGGTTATTCGTACATTTATTTTAACATTATATTGTGTCTTTTCTGTTATCATTATCTCTTATCAGATTATTAGGCTGCTGCTTTAACAGTTTTCGAAGGAACATTATTGTACTAGTAAAATACAAAGACATAAATATAACATACACTCAACATAAAGAGTATATTATAAAAGAATAAAATAAGGTTACTACATTATTCCATAGGCCAACACATTATTCCAATTACGATAAATTTTATATATTAATTTTTTTTGGATTTACATTGTATTTAAAATAAAAGTTTTAAAAATTGTTTAATGCCAAATACGTAATTATAATAATTAAGTAACTATTATAAAATAAATAATAAATTATATTTGGCCTAAAAGGATTTCATTTATCTCTTCCTTACCTATGAACAACACTTCAATGAATACGCGTTAAATGCTTCGAATATGTTTTCCTAAACGCATTCAGAGAAAAAATCTATCCTCATCTCGTAGATCATTTCGAATACGCTTCTCAAGCACAACAGCTCAAAGGCAATGTTAATGTGTGGTAATGTGCAGTTTCTCAATGACTAAAGATGGACTGGTGTTTTTATGATTTTCGAATAAATCTGCAATTTAGTTATATAAGTGTAAACAAACTGCTACGGGGGTTAGCAATATAAACGTAGTAAATATCGCAAGAATTCTCGAAAAGAAATATATAGGATCAGTAACGGCAGACCCAAACTTCTTCTACATTTTTGTTCAATATCGAAATCGATCCTGAAAAGTAAAATGGATGTATGTAAATTCAAATTATTCACAGTATATTTAACGTCGCTTCGTTTTTATATTTAGATACCAAACCGGTATATACTAGTTGATATTAACTAATCTATACAGATTCTTATTCTGTCGATATATTATAGGTAGCTGGTTTATTCTCTTGTCATTGGTACTGAATATTTATATTCTAAACATAAATTATTTACAATATTTATTAGATCTTAACAACTTGAAACAGCTTTAACCAATTATTAGCAATAAGTATTATAACGCGCCTGTTGTACGACATAAGAGATTTTACCTCGAAGCATTCGACTATGATTGTCGGAAACAAAACCAACACTCCCGACGAGTGTGTGAAGTTAGCCCCCCTTTTTTCGAATATCGGAAATCTGACGGTTGTTCCAGGTTGTTCTAGGTTTGTTCTAAATTGTTCCAAAGTATTTCAAAAAAAAAGTCAAAATTGGCCGAGATAATTGAAAAAAACGACTTTTTCACCCAGCCCCCCTTTTTTCGAAAATTGAAATTCTGAAGGTTGTTCCAGGTTGTTCTAGTTGTTCTAAACATTGTTCCAAAGAATCTCGAAAAAAAAATCAAAATTGGCCGAGATAATCGGAAAAAACGAGTTTTTGCCAGCCCCCCTTTTCTTGAAAATTGTAATTCTGATGATTGTTCTAGGTTGCTCTAGGTTTGTTCTAAATTGTTCCAAAGTATTTCATAGAAAAAATCAAAATCAGACGAGAAAATGGGAAAAAACCAAAGCCAAAAGTATGAAGTCGGACCCAGTTTTTGCAAAAATTAAAATTTTGACGGTTGTTCTAGGTTGTTCTAGGTTTGTTCTAAACATTGTTCGAATACGTCAAAACCGTATCTCTTATATATCAAAAGATATGGCAAAAAAACCAAATCCAAAAGTGTGAAGTTAGCCCCCCTTTTATCGAAAATCTAACTTCTGACGGTTGTTCCAGGTTGCTCTAAGGGTGTTCTCAATTGTTCCAAAGTATTTCAAAAAATAAATCATAATTGGCCGAAAAAACGGCAAAAAACTTTTTTTTTCTGGCGGCCCATTTTTCGAAAATCGAAATTCTGACGGTTGTTCTGGGTTGTTCTAAGTTTGTTTTAAATTGTTCCAAAGGATTTCAAAGAAAAAATCATAATTGGCCGAGATAATAGAAAAAAACCATTTTCCCACGGACCCCCTTTTTGCGAAAATTCAAATTCTGAGGGTTGTTCCAGGTTGTTCTAGATTTGTTCTAAACATTATTCTTATACATCAGAACCGTATCTCTTATATTTCAAAAGATATTGCAAAAAAACGTTTTTAAAAAAAGTGTGAAGTTAGCCCCCCTTTTTTCGAAAATCTAACTTCTGACGGTTGTTCCAGGTTGCTCTAGGTGTGTTCTCAATTGTTCCAAAGTATTTCAAAAAATAAATCATAATTGGCCGAAAAAACGGCAAAAAACTTTTTTTTTCTGGCGGCCCATTTTTCGAAAATCGAAATTCTGACGGTTGTTCTGGGTTGTTCTAAGTTTGTTTTAAATTGTTCCAACGGATCTCAAAGAAAAAATCATAATTGGCCGAGATAATAGAAAAAAACGATTTTCCCACGGACCCCCTTTTTGCGAAAATTCAAATTCTGAGGGTTGTTCCAGGTTGTTCTAGATTTGTTCTAAACATTATTCTTATACATCAGAACCGTATCTCTTATATTTCAAAAGATATTGCAAAAAAACGTTTTTAAAAAAAGTGTGAAGTTAGCCCCCCTTTTTTCGAAAATCTAACTTCTGACGGTTGTTCCAGGTTGCTCTAGGTGTGTTCTCAATTGTTCCAAAGTATTTCAAAAAATAAATCATAATTGGCCGAAAAAACGGCAAAAAACTTTTTTTTTCTGGCGGCCCATTTTTCGAAAATCGAAATTCTGACGGTTGTTCTGGGTTGTTCTAAGTTTGTTTTAAATTGTTCCAAAGGATCTCAAAGAAAAAATCATAATTGGCCGAGATAATAGAAAAAAACGATTTTCCCACGGACCCCCTTTTTGCGAAAATTCAAATTCTGAGGGTTGTTCCAGGTTGTTCTAGATTTGTTCTAAACATTATTCTTATACATCAGAACCGTATCTCTTATATTTCAAAAGATATTGCAAAAAAACATTTTTAAAAAAAGTGTGAAGTTAGCCCCCCTTTTTTCGAAAATCTAACTTCTGACGGTTGTTCCAGGTTGCTCTAGGTGTGTTCTCAATTGTTCCAAAGTATTTCAAAAAATAAATCATAATTGGCCGGAAAAACGGCAAAAAACTTTTCTTTTCTGGCGGCCCATTTTTCGAAAATCGAAATTCTGACGGTTGTTCTGGGTTGTTCTAAGTTTGTTTTAAATTGTTCCAAAGGATCTCAAAGAAAAAATCATAATTGGCCGAGATAATAGAAAAAAACGATTTTCCCACGGACCCCCTTTTTGCGAAAATTCAAATTCTGAGGGTTGTTCCAGGTTGTTCTAGATTTGTTCTAAACATTATTCTTATACATCAGAACCGTATCTCTTATATTTCAAAAGATATTGCAAAAAAACGTTTTTAAAAAAGTGTGAAGTTAGCCCCCCTTTTTTCGAAAATCTAACTTCTGACGGTTGTTCCAGGTTACTCTAGGTGTGTTCTCAATTGTTCCAAAGTATTTCAAAAAATAAATCATAATTGGCCGAAAAAACGGCAAAAAAGTTTTTTTTTCTGGCGGCCCATTTTTCGAAAATCGAAATTCTGACGGTTGTTCTGGGTTGTTCTAAGTTTGTTTTAAATTGTTCCAAAGGATTTCAAAAAATAAATCATAATTGGCCGAAAAAACGGCAAAAAACAATTTTTTTCTGGCGCCCCTTTTTTCGAAAATCGAAATTTTGACGGTTGTTCTAGGTTGTTCTAAATTGTTCCAAAGGATTACAAAGAAAAAATCGAAATTGCCCAAGATAATAGGTAAATCGATTTTACCTATTATCTATATTTTAAAATGAATAATAATACTCATTTGTGATTCAGAATAAAGCAGAAGCAGTAAATATACATATATTTTCCCAAGTAATATAATTTATTTGTTTGACAACAATATTGTTACTAAATGCTGATGCTCCTAACATAAAATAATATTAGAACAGTGACTTTAGTTACATTATTAATGTAGATTAAAAACTACCTCATAAACATATTGAGAATGATTATACCTTGCTCATAAAAAGATTAGTGTTTTTCTCATGAGCTGCTAGGTTGATGTTTCTTTGTTTATTTTTATTAGAGTTCATGCTTTAGTTTATCCCTAAAATCTAAAATATATATTTTTTCTGTAAAATTTATTTATTGATATTATTATATTATTTGATAACATTGACATAAATAATATATTTTTTTATCAATTTGGTATTGTAAAACAGCCTTTCCCAAATCGGCTACTCTTTGACGGATATACTATCTTATATTATCTAAATAGGTACCTATATAATATTTTTTCCAAATAAAGTAATAGTAGCCTTTGAATCGTTTTAGTGAGAAAATTAGACAGCATATTTCAACATGTTTACGAAGAGGGGCTACAAAAAATAAGCATACTTGATAGGAATGTCTACACGTGCTTGCATTCCCGGAGCAAAAACCATGAAAAAAAGTGGCCAGACCACGGCTAGACAAAATAACATTGTAGTGGTTTACTATAATTAAAATTTTCAAACTTCAAAATCAGTATTTTATTTTTATTATTACTAGACAAAATAAAATAACAAAGGGAGCCTGATAGACTTCCCCATTTTGTTTGATTTTAGTTGGGTACCCATATCCAGCGCTTTTTTTTTTTTGAAATACTTTGAAACTGTAAGAATTTCGATTTTTAAGAAATAGGGACTGGGGAAAAATATCGTTTTTTCATAACCGGTTTTGATTTTTTCTTTGAAATAGTTCATCAGCATTTGGTAACAATATCGTTTTGTAATAAATGAACATTATATTTCTTGCGAAAATATATATTTATTGCTATATTAGATGTTTATTTCTTTAAATAGAACTGCATCATACAAAAACTTCCTTCAACACAGTAATGTTCGGAAAGTGCATTCCGCCCATTGTAAAATCGTTTTTTCCTATTATCTCCGCCAATTATAATTTATTTTTTGAAATACTTTGGAACAATTGAGAACACACTTAGAGCAACCTGGAAAAACCGTCAGAAGTTAGATTTTCGAAAAAAGGGGGGATAACTTCACACTTTTTGAAAAAAGTTTTTTGCAATATCTTTTGAAATATAAGAGATACGGTTCTGATGTATAAGAATAATGTTTAGAACAAATCTAGAACAACCTGGAACAACCCTCAGAATTTCAATTTTCGCAAAGAGGGGGTCCGTGGGAAAATCATTTTTTTCTATTATCTCGGCCAATTATGATTTTTCTTTGAAATCCTTTGGAACAATTTTAAACGAACTTAGAACAACCTAGAACAACCGTCAGAATTTCGATTTTCGAAAAAAGGGCCGCCAGAAAAAAAAGGTTTTTGCAGTTTTTTCGGACAATTATGATTTATTTTTTGAAATACTTTGGAACAATTGAGAACACACCTAGAGCAACCTGGAACAACCGTCAGAAGTTAGATTTTCGAAAAAAGGGGGGCTAACTTCACACATTTTTAAAAACGTTTTTTTGCAATATCTTTTGAAATATAAGAGATACGGTTCTGATGTATAAGAATAATGTTTAGAACAAATCTAGAACAACCTGGAACAACCCTCAGAATTTGAATTTTCGCAAAAAGGGGGTCCGTGGGAAAATCGTTTTTTTCTATTATCTCGGCCAATTATGATTTTTTCTTTGAAATCCTTTGGAACAATTTAAAACAAACTTAGAACAACCCAGAACAACCGTCAGAATTTCGATTTTCGAAAAATGGGCCGCCAGAAAAAAAAACTTTTTTGCCGTTTTTTCGGCCAATTATGATTTATTTTTTGAAATACTTTGGAACAATTGAGAACACACCTAGAGTAACCTGGAACAACCGTCAGAAGTTAGATTTTCGAAAAAAGGGGGGCTAACTTCACACTTTTTTAAAAACGTTTTTTTGCAATATCTTTTGAAATATAAGAGATACGGTTCTGATATATAAGAATAATGTTTAGAACAAATCTAGAACAACCTGGAACAACCCTCAGAATTTGAATTTTCGCAAAAAGGGGGTCCGTGGGAAAATCGTTTTTTTCTATTATATCGGCCAATTATGATTTTTTCTTTGAGATCCTTTGGAACAATTTAAAACAAACTTAGAACAACCCAGAACAACCGTCAGAATTTCGATTTTCGAAAAATGGGCCGCCAGAAAAAAAAACTTTTTTGCCGTTTTTTCGGCCAATTATGATTTATTTTTTGAAATACTTTGGAACAATTGAGAACACACCTAGAGCAACCTGGAACAACCGTCAGAAGTTAGATTTTCGAAAAAAGGGGGGCTAACTTCACACTTTTTTTAAAAATGTTTTTTTGCAATATCTTTTGAAATATAAGAGATACGGTTCTGATGTATAAGAATAATGTTTAGAACAAATCTAGAACAACCTGGAACAACCCTCAGAATTTGAATTTTCGCAAAAAGGGGGTCCGTGGGAAAATCGTTTTTTTCTATTATCTCGGCCAATTATGATTTTTTCTTTGAGATCCTTTGGAACAATTTAAAACAAACTTAGAACAACCCAGAACAACCGTCAGAATTTCGATTTTCGAAAAATGGGCCGCCAGAAAAAAAAAGTTTTTTGCCGTTTTTTCGGCCAATTATGATTTATTTTTTGAAATACTTTGGAACAATTGAGAACACACCTAGAGCAACCTGGAACAACCGTCAGAAGTTAGATTTTCGATAAAAGGGGGGCTAACTTCACACTTTTGGATTTGGTTTTTTTGCCATATCTTTTGATATATAAGAGATACGGTTTTGACGTATTCGAACAATGTTTAGAACAAACCTAGAACAACCTAGAACAACCGTCAAAATTTTAATTTTTGCAAAAACTGGGTCCGACTTCATACTTTTGGCTTTGGTTTTTTCCCATTTTCTCGTCTGATTTTGATTTTTTCTATGAAATACTTTGGAACAATTTAGAACAAACCTAGAGCAACCTAGAACAATCATCAGAATTACAATTTTCAAGAAAAGGGGGGCTGGCAAAAACTCGTTTTTTCCGATTATCTCGGCCAATTTTGATTTTTTTTTCGAGATTCTTTGGAACAATGTTTAGAACAACTAGAACAACCTGGAACAACCTTCAGAATTTCAATTTTCGAAAAAAGGGGGGCTGGGTGAAAAAGTCGTTTTTTTCAATTATCTCGGCCAATTTTGACTTTTTTTTTTGAAATACTTTGGAACAATTTAGAACAAACCTAGAACAACCTGGAACAACCGTCAGATTTCCGATATTCGAAAAAAGGGGGGCTAACTTCACACACTCCACTCCGACCTCTGTTAAAGTAGTATTAGTTAATCTTGATTAGCAAATGCTCGGTTAGGCGTATTTTCGTTGCACCAACCGCGATTTGTCCTAACAGCGAATTACTTAACTTAAGAAATAAACCCATGGAAGATTTCGACGATGTGGACTTTAAAATAAGATACAGGTTTTCAAAAGAAGTAGTCCAAAAAATGATTACAATATTTGATTTGAATGATTTTGAATATAACAACAACAGAAATCATCCTGTACAGCCAATTACACAGTTGTTATTAACATTGCGATTCTTCGCAACTGATGGTACTTTCCAACAAGTAATAGGTGATCATATAAATATTCATAAGCAAGGATCTAATTGAAAGGACTTTTGGTGTCTGGAAAAGAAGATTTCCTTGTTGGTCTCTTAAGACTTAAACCTGAAAAAGTTCTCCTTATTATTGTTGCTACCACTGTGTTACCCAATTTAGCAATTGATTTTAATGATACTGTTTCTCATGGAATTGATGTTGCCAATGATGCAGTAAACATTTTGAATGCTGAAGAAACTAATATCCCAGCAAGAACGGCATTAATTCACCAACTTTTTACGGAATAAAACAAGTTATTTAAGGTACGTGCATGAATATAATATATTGATATGAGTACATTATTCAATTTCTTAATTATTTGAATTCAAAACTGACTTTTGAAAAATTTCTAATTTTAATTTTTTCATATTCTAGTTTGATTGCTTCCTCTTGCATCAATTGAAACTCAGTAATTTATTACATACTTCCTGTTTTTTTCTTTTTTAAAGTATGAATTTCAATTTCAATATTATTTTTTTTTCTGTACAGCATCTTGTTTGCAAGATTTTTGTTTTGTGAAATTTTGAACACAATCATATATATCATTTAATTTTATTTTCTTTTTAGGAGGCATTTCGGAGGCATTATGTTTAGAAACACTAGTTGTATATGGGCTTCCATCTACAAATGCTGTGGAATTGTTTGTCGAGGGAGGTTCCATTGCCGCTTCACTTCCAGATGCTATTGCAGATGCTACATTGGCTGGTTTTGTTATAGGTTCAATTCCTTCAAGAACAACAACTGGTGCTGTGATATCCAAATCACATATGTTATCTAAAAAAAGACTGGTGTATTTTTGAAATATATATATATATATATATATATATATATATATATTTTGTGGATTTTTTTGTTGCCTGATGATTATTTATTATTTTGTTCATTTCGTGGGTACTTTCGGCAGGTAAAATGAAAAATGCTTCTGTAGACTAGGATGTAAATTTTTTATTTAACGTTCGACCTTTTATTTTCGGTCTTCCTCAGAAATTTTATTTAATTCTGTAAACAAGTCAATTTTTTGGTAAAAGATAGTACAATTACATTAATTTATTTTTTACATTCAGTATATTATTTAGTAAATTAGTCAAATTATTTTTTTTTTTTTATAATTTATAAGTTGAATTTTATATCTAACATTGATCACAATTACTTTAATTAAAATATTAAAACATTATAAAAACACTAAAAATGTATATAATTACGTTAATACATTATGTTCAAAAATAATAAAGAAATTTAAAAATTTTAAAATTAATCGTTTTTACCAAACTTTCTTTTTTAATAAAAGGGAAGATCTATTGTTACAGTGACTTAATATAATTCTAACAAAATTCTAAAAACACAGCAAGACACCTACCTCTTAAGTACATGGATTTTTCTTTGTTGTCGTTTCCATATTACACTTAAAATAAAATTCTCACCACAAACACCACATCTTCTATATTTTTTATTTTTTTATCTAAATTCAAAATGTGAATGGTTTGTGTAACTCATTCTCATTTTTATTTCTAATTAAAAAGTCGTTTGCGATATAAAAGATATATTCGTATGCATTGCAGTGTTTCGTTGGAATAAACTGGCTAAGCTGTAGTGGTGTCGAACAACTTTTTGTCTTTTTTCTTTTCCTGTTTCATGTTCTTATATGTGTATTGAATCGGTTTCTAAAATTTTGTTCGTATTCGGAGGTTTTTAAAATTTTTTAAAAAAGAAATGATTATTGCAATAATAGGGAATATATTTTTGACAAATTTTCTATTTCATTTCGATCGTTTACTGAGTTTTGGTAAAAATGATTTATTATAAAATTTTTAAATTTCTTTATTATTTTTGAACATAATGTATTAACGTAATTATATAAATTTTTAGTGTTTTTATAATGTTTTAATATTTTAATTAATGTAATTGTGATCAATGTTAGATATAAAATTCAACTTATAAATTATAAAAAAAAAAAATAATTAGACTAATTTACTAAATAATATACTGAATGTAAAAAATAAATTAATGTAATTGTACTATCTTTTACCAAAAAATTGACTTGTTTACAGAATTAAATAAAATTTCTGAGGAAGACCGAAAATAAAAGGTCGAAACGTTAAATAAAAAATTTACATCCTAGTCTACAGAAGCATTTTTCATTTAACCTGCCGAAAGTACCCACGAAATAAACAAAATAATATATATATATACAGGGTGAGTTTTTTTGAATGTTTAGCATTGGGATCTCAGAAACTACTGGAGATAGAAAAACGCTTAAATGGGGAAAGATGCGCAGTTTTACGAATTTGATTTAAAACTGCTTTTGTTTCTCCGATAACTTTCATGGCTTATTAGATATTCAAAGAAAACTAAATTTTACGTTTTTCTTTAAACATGCTTAGCATCGTTAATAGTAATTTTAGAGAAAAAGTGTTCAGACAAAAGTTTTAGATAATTTTACGCCAAATAAAACTATGTAGCTAATATTTTTTTTTCGTTCGCCATTATCGAGTTATGACACAAACTTGTGTTTTTTTAAATGGAAACCATAGTTGGTTTTGACATCATTAAAAAGCTTATTTTTTGCTGATTACAATGATATAAGGTTTGATATGGTTATTTTAAAAAATAAAGAGGATATAGACATTTTTATGGTTTTTATGGAAAACAATTGAATTTCGAACTGATAAAATACAAACCAAACGAAAACTTATTTTGAAATCTTATGTAGTAATAAAATGAAAACTATAAGAACTTTTATTAAGGGCACACAACATTATTAATGTTCAAAGATACCTCCATTATTATTAATACACAAATTGCATCTCTTCACAACAGAATTTGTAGCATTGCGTACTTTACGCCTACCAATGTTATTAAAAGCAACTAAGACAGCTTCTCTTAAATCGTCGATTGTTTCATATGTTCTTTTGTACTGTGTCCTTTAGTACACCCCACAAGAAAAAATCCAAAACTGATAAATCAGGGGATCTAGCCGGCCATTCAATGGGTGCATTTCGTACTATCCATTGATTACGGAAGTTCAAATTTAAATAATTTATAACATTCAGTTGATTGTGCGGAGGCGCTCCGTTATGTTGAAACCATTGCATTGCTCGGGTTCTTAAATTTAAATTATCTAACATTTCCTCGAAATCTTGTAAAAAATTAAGATAACGATTGCCAGTTAGTGATCCATCAAAAATAAAAGGAGGAAGAACAGTTGATCCTATAACACCACCCCAAACATTAAACCCAAATTTAATTTGTGGTCTCCTATGTTCAACGTGAAGCGGATTTGTTTGAGACCATATTATGTGCTCATTGTGCCTATTAAACATTCCACAATTTGTGAAACGAAATTCATCAGTCCATAATATTTTCATTGAGCAGTGTGGATCGTTTTGACACTGATCTTTAAACCATCTACAAAAAGCTATTCGTCTGATGTTATCACCTTCATGTAAAGTTTGTGATACTGATAATTTGTAGGGACGAAATTTATGCTTCTTCAACACTCTGACAATAGTGCGTTGAGAGGAGCCCATTTCTGTTAAAATTTGTCGGGTCGATATAGATGGATTCTGAGCGACACATGCTAATATGTTTATTTCTCTATCTTCATCCATTCCTTTTTTGATTTTGGTTTAACGAACGAACCATAATCTGCTAAATTATCCCATAATCTCTTAAAAGTAGGTAGCCACGGCTGACATCGATCAAAATAATTTTTAAAATAAACTTCAGCAGCTCTAGTAGAATTTCTCTGGCACTGAATGTAACATTCAACCATATCACGCTTTTCTACGTTAGAAAATTCCATAGCCAATGCAAACTTATGATTAACGGCCGTTTACACCGCTTATAGTTAAGTTACAATTAAATTAATTAATAGTTAATTGTCAAACATTGACAGAGAAATTCTACTAGAGCTGCTGAAGTTTATTTTAAAAATTATTTTGATCGATGTCAGCCGTGGCTACCTACTTTTAAGAGATTATGGGATAATTTAGCAGATTATGGTTCGTTCGTTAAACCAAAATCAAAAAAAGGGATGGATGAAGATAGAGAAATAAACATATTAGCATGTGTCGCTCAGAATCCATCTATATCGACCCGACAAATTTTAACATAAATGGGCTCCTCTCAACGCACTATTGTCAGAGTGTTGAAGAAGCATAAATTTCGTCCCTACAAATTATCAGTATCACAAACTTTACATGAAGGTGATAACATCAGACGAATAGCTTTTTGTAGATGGTTTAAAGATCAGTGTCAAAACGATCCACACTGCTCAATGAAAATATTATGGACTGATGAATTTCGTTTCACAAATTGTGGAATGTTTAATAGGCACAATGAGCACATAATATGGTCTCAAACAAATCCGCTTCACGTTGAACATAGGAGACCACAAATTAAATTTGGGTTTAATGTTTGGGGTGGTGTTATAGGATCAACTGTTCTTCCTCCTTTTATTTTTGATGGATCACTAACTGGCAATCGTTATCTTAATTTTTTACAAGATTTCGAGGAAATGTTAGATAATTTAAATTTAAGAACCCGAGCAATGCAATGGTTTCAACATAACGGAGCGCCTCCGCACAATCAACTGAATGTTATAAATTATTTAAATTTGAACTTCCGTAATCAATGGATAGTACGAAATGCACCCATTGAATGGCCGGCTAGATCCCCTGATTTATCAGTTTTGGATTTTTTCTTGTGGGGTGTACTAAAGGACACAGTATACAAAAGAACATATGAAACAATCGACGATTTAAGAGAAGCTGTCTTAGTTGCTTTTAATAACATTGGTAGGCGTAAAGTACGCAATGCTACAAATTCTGTTATGAAGAGATGCAATTTGTGTATTAATAATAATGGAGGTATCTTTGAACATTAATAATGTTGTGTGCCCTTAATAAAAGTTCTTATAGTTTTCAATTTATTACTACATAAGATTTCAAAATAAGTTTTCGTTTGGTTTGTATTTTATCAGTTCGAAATTCAATTGTTTCCCATAAAAACCATAAAAATGTCTATATCCTCTTTATTTTTTAAAATAACCATATCAAACCTTATATCATTGTAATCAGCAAAAAATAAGCTTTTTAATGATGTCAAAACCAACTATGGTTTCCATTTAAAAAAACACAAGTTTGTGTCATAACTCGATAATGGCGAACGAAAAAAAAATATTAGCTACATAGTTTTATTTGGCGTAAAATTATCTAAAACTTTTGTCTGAACACTTTTTCTCTAAAATTACTATTAACGATGCTAAGCATGTTTAAAGAAAAACGTAAAATTTAGTTTTCTTTGAATATCTAATAAGCCATGAAAGTTGTCGGAGAAACAAAAGCAGTTTTAAATCAAATTCGTAAAACTGCGCATCTTTCCCCATTTAAGCGTTTTTCTATCTCCAGTAGTTTCTGAGATCCCAATGCTAAACATTCAAAAAAACTCACCCTGTATATATATATGTTAAACAAGAAAAAGAGAATATTGGGTTAAATCCGCTGTAGTGCAACCGTAGACACGTGTTTCTGACTAATTGGTCATCATCAGTACGGTGTAGCCAAGGATAAGGTGGGATAACCTTGGAGATGTAAGCATACACGGAAGACCATCAGGTGACAGACCGCCATTTGCAGCTTCAGTTAGAGGATTTTCGGCTTTGAAGACAACAACTAACATCGCCACGAGGAAGACATTGTCAACCTGCGTGCCATCCGAACCCAGGAAAGATAATAAAAATAATTATTATCTAATAATTAGTTTGACACAGAGATATTTTCACCCAAATTATTTGAAGTGGAACAGAGCTTTCATTATGAAATTTTGGTCAGCATAATTGAAATATTCGTATGTCACATACTCAAAATTAGTTCGCACGTCAATTAAAAATGAAGGACTTGTATTGAAGAACACTTTAAATTTTCAATGAATTACATATATACTACTCGCCCAGGAAAGATAATAAAAATAATTATTATCTTTCCTGGGTTCGGATGGCACGCAGGTTGACAATGTCTTCCTCGTGGCGATGTTAGTTGTTGTCTTCAAAACCGAAGATCTTCTAACTGAAGCTACAAATGGCGGTCTGTCACCTGATGGTCTTCCATGTATGCTTATATCTCCAAGGTTATCCCACCTTATCCTTGGCTACACCGTACTGATGATGACCAATTAGTCAGAAACACGTGTCTACGGTTGCACTACAGCGGATTTAACCCAATATTCTCTTTTTCTTGTTTAATTTTATGTATCCGCGATAATTCCTCTTTATATATATATATATATATATATATATATTGTCGTAACCCTGAGTGTATAAAAATATCTAAGTAAAATCAAGCTAATATAACCATCAATCACCCAAATAATCCCTTAATTACACCCTAAGTTAGACATTCAACTTCTTCCTACGTCACACGTTGGGTAAGCCAATAAAATTAACGTAGAATATTTTCAATATTATATTTTACTTGTTTATAAATCAAATATTTATATGCCCTAACTAACTCAGTCGTTTAAAAAAAAATTCTAATACTTGCATATTATTATTAATTATAAAAATCTTAGTCCGGACCTGTCTCTTTAAAATATCTAAGAAAGATTATTGTCCAAGTTCTTTTCACTCTAAACGTTGGTAATCCGCAACTAAACGATTTTACCGCTACTCATGTGAACTAACTTTGATAAATTTAATAACTGTTTTCGTTAATTGATACAAATATTTTTATATTCAAATCAAGTTCTAATTTACATCATTTCTTATCTAATAGAATGGTAAGTTACTTTTATACTATTTCTATATCTTCCCAATACATTAATTGGTATGTTTATTTTATTTTTAGGAGGTCCAAATACTATGAGAATTGCAGAATGTTAACCTATCAAATACCTTTACGTAAATAAAATCAAAAATGGTTGAGTAACAATAAATATAATGTGCTGTTGAGAAATTACATACAATTATCATGTATATGATGAAAATGCCAGTATATTTAACAATTTCTTATTAAACTTGTCCAATATCTTGTTATTTATATCTGTGGTTATGATAAGAATTGATATTCTAACCCTATTTTTCAAGGTAAGATTAATTTACAACATGTCACAAACTTTAAAAATGTATATCAATAATTTCTACTTCAAATAATATTATGTAACTGTTGTTTATACTTCAAGATTTAATTTCTGATACATTTAGTCCTTTAATTTTAATCTATTCTGTGTCAATTCGTTACATTAAAAAGATTTTCATATTAATAGGAACAATCAAATAATACAACCTTATAATTTATTTGTGTAACTTCTTATTATGGAGTTCCTTTTGATTTGCTGATTCTTGTCTCTTTGTAGCATCGGTTGAACTGGAATTCCACAAAATACCAGCTGTTTATGCTTCGGAAAAATAATTACAAGTGTTCGAACTGGATATTCTACTGGATATGCATGTACTTGGATCCTATTATTCGGTGTCTTCGTCCCAGAAAAATCTTCAATACCTGTGGTCGCTCAATAGTTAAACTGGTAAAACGCCTACCTCGGCTGGATTTTTTTTAACTGGATATGCACTTCTTATATTTCTAATGTTCGTGAACTGCGCTCAAGAATATTCTCACAATGAACTTCTTGCTATGGATATATTCTTCTCCTTTTCCTTTCCAACTGTAACGTGCTACTGGAATTCCCCAAGAAATTAAATCCTTTAATGGTGAGTACTTCTATTTATTTTTATGTTTTATATTCATTCAACTCTTCTTTTGCTATCCAAATCACTTTATACTGCCTAAGTTGCAGTAATGATGTACAAATACTGAGTTTAAATTTATATTTTACGTAACCCAGTATCAGAATATTAATTTTCTATACACAATATGTTCTTTATGCACTTTTATGTATGAAAATACGGCTTAAATTCTTCGTACCGAATTTTCATCAACTCTCTTCTCAGAATTTTCTAAGAAGAATCTTATTTACTCTCCAATTACCTTAGTGATAATTTCTATATTTGAATTGACCAATCTCTATTCAACACCTCTTAATGATATTCAAAATACATTCTATTATTTTAATATTCTCTTGTATGCTTTTCTATATTTCAATATTCATATTTTAACAATTTTAACCATGAATTTATAAATGTATTTCAGTATTCAAAACAATTTTAAAAACATACTATCTCAAAAATTCTGTAAATGTCAAAATCTGTCAACCATTGACTTTTCCTCTAATTAAATTATGGCGGGAGTTTTTATCAATTTTGACGTTACATTTAAACATAGTTTCCCTTTTAAAAATCAATTCTCATCATTTAAGACAATTGAACAAGTTCTTACAATTTTATATTACAAAATAAACACTCAATTAATATCAAAATCTCTATTTTACAGGTTTTGGTATCATTTGCTGAACTATGGACCTTAACCAATGGACTTTACTACATTATCAAATCAACAATTGTAAATATTAATACTAGGATAATAAACACTAATCTTCATAATACTATTTCTATTTATAAGTTTCTTAAACTTTTAATATCAAAATACAATTCTTTTCATAACCAACTATAAATATTGATGGTCAGTACCTAGTACTACCTCATTTTGCCCCTTTAATAAATGTAAAATTTCAACAGGTTTGAATAATTTTTCATTTATTAAATAAGAAATTTTCTGTTCAAATTATAATTAATTATTTGTTACCTATATAATGTATTTACACTATTGACAACTTTTAATGTAACTTTTTTTTTTTTTTTTAATTATGCTTGCTATATTCTAGCATTATGTTTGCATCACTTCAACCATATGTCATTTTCATCATGTAAACTTTATCATAAATATTTTTTATAACAATTCATCACTATATTTTCTATGCACAACTATATACATGTACTACTATTATAACTATTCTGACTGTAACATAAGTTTCTTTTCTGTCTTTTTTTTTATTATGTGTATTTGGTATAAGGAAAATTATTTTTCTCTAAAATGTTATTTATATTCTAAGAATATTTTTCTTTTTAAAATATCTGGTTATCTGTAAGTACTTTATTGTCTCCAATTTCTGTATAAAATATTTTCTCTTTGTATACCTCTATATCATGATTTTAAAACATATATGAAAACTTTATTATAACTACTATATGTCATATTTTTGTCACATTATGGTGAATATTAAATCATCTTTTCCATTATTTCTTTGGAACTTAAATTGCCTCTCTGAAATATGCTTTAGTCATGCTCACTTATACATTATTAATTATTATCTATTTTGTTCTTATTCGAACATTTCCCCTATATACCTTATTAGACATTTTCGTCTTATCCCTTACTTTCATCATACGAAAGCTTTTACTTATATTTACGTTTTATTGGCGTACGTTACCATTTAAATAATATGTAGACATTTTTGTCCTATACATTTTATAACTCTGGGTTTCTTTACCCTATCTCATACATTTATACATTTATTATACCATATTTTCATGGATCATTTTATATTACTTTATCATAGTAAGCATTTTATAATTACTTCAATTATCATATTTCTTCGTAAAAGGCCCTTTTTCTTTCTTCTTAATAATTATATTCTCTTATTCACCTAATGTTTCACACGATTTGCTTTATCGCGCAAAATTATCGTAGTATATCTCTTAGTTTTATAATACTCCTATACATTTTTCTTGATAATATTTTCTTTCCATAGACAATTTTATTTTATTTTAAGTTTCTTACAATTCCAGTTATCTTCTTTAAATTCCTTTTCTTTTACACACATGTTCTTATATTATCAACTTATATTACATCATTTTTTTGTTTCTACTATATACAAATATTTTGAAATAAGGGAATAACTTTTAATAAATGATGATACTAAATTTAATATTTATAACGCTCCTATTTCTATAACTTAACTATACTTCCGGACGAGTTTCTGAAAAATTTCTGCCCCTACCTTATAATCGAGTGGGAATATCTGTATATTAGATCCATGTCCTTAAATTGGGAAAGATAATTTTATAAGGGCTATTATTTTGTAATTTGTGGTAGCTCTTGTAACAGTTGGTGTCACTAGTACCAACACATACTACCCTATAGTATCCGCTATGTCCAAATTCTTTATTCGGGTATAATAATTTTTATGAGGGCTTTTATCTTGTTGTAGCTCTGGTAAGATGGTGTCGCTGGTACCATCAGTTGTCGCCCTTGTATACAACTGCCATGTCTATTATTAAATGTGGGCTGTTAATTTGAAGTAGCTATGGTTGGAAGGTGTCGCTAGTACCTTCGAATACTGCCCTAAAGTATCCGCCATGTCCATATTTAAATGTGGGCTGTTAAATTGAAGTAGCTATGGTAGGAAGGTGTCGCTAGTACCTTCGAATACTGCCCTAAAGTATCCGCCATGTCCATATTTAAATGTGATTACTATTCATTTACATAGTCATGTAACATTGACACATGATATGTTCCTTTGAAGTATCCAGTATTTTCATCCACTAGATCATAATTATTTGCACCTATTCTTCGATGAACAGTATATGGTCCTATAAATGGCCTCAAAAGTTTTGCTACTATTTTATTTTTCCTATCAGTTACTCTTAGTGCTCGTACAATTACTTTATCATTTACATCGTATGTTTTATATTTTCGTTGTTTTTCTTTTTTCTTATTTTCCCATCTTTCCTTTCGCTTTAATAATTTTTGTCTAACTTGCTCATATTTATCCCCTAGATAAGCTATATCCTCATTTTTCCATGGCCTTTGAGGTTGTTGTCCAGTAAATATAGTAATTGGGCAAGCTTCATGTACCGTACTAGGTGTATTATTCATCACTAGCTCTATCTGTTTAATATATTTCGCCCACTTATGATGGCAATCAATTAGTAATATTCGTAAATACTTTATAACCTCTTTAATATACCTTTCCGATGGGTTAGCTTGAGGATGACGTATCGAAATATGATAAGCTTTAATATTCCTGCTTTCTAAGAAATCATGATATCTTTGATTCATAAAGTAAGTTGCGTGATCTGATAAAATTGTGTTTGGAGTTCCAAATTCTGTAATATACTCCTGCAATGCTTGTAACACCGTTTCTGTATTACATTTTTGAGTGGGTATTAATCTAACATGCTTTGAAAATATATCACACATTACTAAAATGTTACGATATCTTCGGGTACTTGGTATCAAGTTTGAAATAAAATCTATAGCTACTAATTGTAATCTGTCGATTGCTATTATACTTAAACTGATGTTCTGGTTCGTGAAATTTTTCTCTTTTGCCAATACACATGTTTCACACTTCCTAATTTGTCTTTTAATTATTTTTTCATCGTTCTGACAATAATAAGCTTCTCTAAAAATGAGCCAACATTTCCTGGCACCTATATGAGTATATAATTCATGTAAATATTGTACAATTTCTATGGTATGTTCCTCATTTGTAACATATACCTCATTATCACCAATTTTCTTCACTATAATTCCATCTTTAATACTCATACCTTTATAAGCTCCATCTGTTATAATTCTATGTTTAATTTCCATCAATTCAGGTGATTCTTGTACATGACTTATTTGTTGCAATGAGAAAATTCCTTCTGTACCCAATTTTACCAAATTAATTTGTACATTTGATGACTTATTTTCTCCATATTTTCTACTTAAAATATCTGCTGCTATCATTTCTTTACCTGGTTTGTACACTATCTCCATATCATATTGTTGAATTAATAACGTCCATCTATAAATACGATTGTTATTCAATTTCGTGGTCATAATATTTAACAGTGCCTTATGATCTGTTTCAAGGACAAACCGTTTTCCTATCAAATAATAGCGTAATTTTGTTAAAGCAAAGATGACGGCAAGCATTTCGAGTTCTGACACGCCATATCTTTTCTCGCAAGGTTTAAGTGTTCGTGAAGCAAAATAAATTGGTACTTCTATGTTATCCTTAACTTGTATAAGTTCAGCTGCAACAGCAATATTTGACGCATCCGTTCTTACTATGAATTCCAAATTAAAATCAGGATGAAATAATTTTAAATTTTCAACGAAATTTGCTTTTAATTGAATAAAACATTCCTCACATTCTGTTGTCCATTTCCACTTATTACCTTTCTTTAATAAATTCAATAATGTGTTTGTTTTTTGACTATAATTGGAAACAAACTTTCTATAGTAATTTAGTAATCCAAGGAATCCTCTTAACATCTTAAGTTTATTTGGTCTTGGGTAATTTTGTATTTCCTCTAACCTTTTAGGATCTAACATTATATTTTCCTGATTTACCACATATCCCAAATAATCTACTTCTTTACGACAAAATTGGCATTTTGACAAATTCAGTTTCATTCCATTTACTTGTAAGGTGTTAACAATTATTTCAATGTGATTCATATGTGTTTCAATATCATCTGAGAAAATAATAATATCGTCTAAGTAGTGAAGTGCAAATTTTTCATATTTGTCCAATATCTTATGAAGGAACCTGATCAAACCAGCAGGACTACTTTTTATGCCGAAGGGGCATACTCGAAATTGGAAAGTAATTCCATTTATGTTAAAACCACAATATTTCCTTGAGTCTTCATCTAATTGAATTAACCAGAAAGCATTCTTTAAGTCCAACTTACTATACCACTTTTTATTCCCACATTTTGTCAATAAAACGTCTATATTCTGTGGCGTTTCGTGCTCAGGCTTGATCCTAAGGTTGAGTAAGCGAGCGTCAATGCATATGCGTATAGAGTCGTCCTTCTTCTTCACCAAGACCACAGGATTAATAAAATAAGTGTTAGAACGTTCTATAATATTTGCTTCCTCTAATTTTTGCAATTCTTCATTTACTCGCTCTTGAAAGAAATAAGGAATTGGGTAATTTTTACAAGACAATGGAGTATCATCATCTATTAACAATCGATGTTCATAATCCTTAGCAAACACAACTTCATCATTTACTAATCGGATATTATTAGCTAAAATCTCTATCAAACTTTCTTCCATCCACGGTTCTGCTAAATTTTGTTTTTCAATAAATGATTTTATATCCATTTTATTTCGGATTATCAGTACCTCTTTCTGTTCTTCTTGTATTAATACATCACTATCCATATTAACATTTGTTCTTGGCAGCTCAAACATTGCCCCCCCTAAATGTTCCTGCGCATCGTCGTTTTCTGCCCGATCAGCAATGATAACATTATTTACGTCCATCTGTATATCTTCCTTAAATTTAAGATATGCATTTATTTCCTTTATGTCCTCTAATTTATTCAGCAAAATTTCATTATCACCTATTCTAATTTTATTATCTTCAAAATTAAGATTCATACCCAATGCTCTCATATTATCCACCCCCAAAATACAATCATAGAACAGATTACTTAGTATATAAAACTTCATAATATACTTTTGTCCATTTACTTCCACTTCTACACATAATCTTTTATTAATACTACCCATTTTCCTACGATTCGCAGACATGACTTTTGTATTTTTAACTTTAATGACATAGTTAGAATAATTCTCTATCCTATCTACCAATTCCTCCTTTATCAAAGAAATCTCCGCTCCGGAATCTAATAATGTTCTAAAATTAATCTTCTTAATTGTAATTGAAAAGAAAGGTAAGCTTTCATAATTATTTAAAATATCTCCTACTTCTGTAATATTGTTAAATTCCCTTATTTCTGAAAACACTTGATATTTGTCATCATTACAAATATCCTCTACTGTAAGAAACAAACTTATTAATGAGAGGTTCCTGGTACAGGATCCTGGTACAAGTTCCTTGGAATTTCTAAAATTGGCGTTTTTTTCTTCTTCTAGATTTTCCATTCTTATTCCACTATTTCCTTTCAAATTATCATTACTTGAACTACCATATCTATTAATTCTATCCTCTTGAGTATTAATTGTATTTATTGCTCTTGTATTATCTTTACTATAAAATCTTCTATTCTGTTCCTGATAATTATTATTATTATATGGTATCCTGTTTGATTGCTGACTGTTAAAAGGCGTATATCTATTAAAATTTGGTCTATTATTATTATTACCATTTTGTGTACCTCTATTGTTTGCCCCCATACCATTACTATTCCCTTGAACATTAAAACTTCTATAATTCCCACTTCGTTCTTGATTAGGATTATGTAATACCTGTCTTGTTCCAAATCCATATGTATTATTATTTGACGAATAATTATTTCTAGAATTATTGTTGGCCTGTTGATTAGCTGAATTATTTCTGTTATAATAATTGTACGTTCCGTCATTATTATTATTTCGCTGATTATTTCCTAGTGCCTCTGGTCTACTCGTTGACTGTCTAAATTCCCGATACTTCATACCATCTGAATAATCATCCAAACGACGTAAAATCTCAATCAATCCATCCATATCAGTGACATTCTGGCAAATTATTGCGTGAGTATCAACTGGAATAAAATGCTGTAAAAGATGTTGTGAGATTGTCTGTTCATTTAGATGAGATATATACCGACAATAATTGAACATGCGCTGTGCATAGGCTTCCCTAGATGATTTACCTAACTGATATCGTCCAGTTAACAATCTTTGATGTGCTCGGCTTTGTTGTGTTTCATTCCAAAAATTCTTTTTAAATAAATCCACAAACTGTTCCAAACTCTTACAACTATCCTCGATTCGTTGTAGCCAATCAGCTGCACCGTTACTTAATGTTACTCGAATAACATTCATCTGATTTTTGAAATCTGGTAAATCCTCTACGTATTTTAAAATATTCGTCAAATAAGCCATAGGATGTGTAGATAATTTATCACCACTAAAATGCATGATATTCTCTATCCTAATTCCTGTATTCAAATTACTATACACTGGAATACTATTACCATTTGAAATCCTAACATTCTGTGCTTTAACTAACAAATCTTGTATTTTCTTCTTCTGCTCTTCACATTCTTTTAAAATTCCCTCCATACAAGACTTCTGTGCATCAGTAGTCGATGTAGTTGCTTGTATTTCTTTAATACAGTTTATTTCCGTTGATTCTATTTTCTTATTCAAATTTTCTTCCATTTTTACTACCTGTTCAGTAGTTTCTTTATTTACCTTTTCCAATCCTTGTTTTAAATTCTCAGCCATCTCTTTATGTTTTGAAACATTATCTACTTCCAACTGACTTATATTACCTTTAATTTCCTTTACATCTTTTTCTACCCGTTGAACTTCAGTAGTAATAAAAATTATAGCTTCTGATTCTTTGGTAATAAATTTCTCGTTCATATCTACTACAACTTTGTCAATACTATCTTGTGTATTATTCAATAACGATACCTTCAATTCTTCAAGCTTCTTATTATTTTCTTCTCTAATAACTTTATTTTCTTCTTTTAAATTATTTAAATTCCTGGTAAATTCTTCATATGTCTTATCTAGCTTGCCACATAATTCTTCATTCACCTTCACTAATTCTCCTCTTAATTCTTCCTTTATATCCACCAAATTTTTCTTACTCTCTTCATTTGCCTTTATTAATTTACCACTCAACTCCTCACTTGCCTTCTCTAATTTGTCTAATCTTCCATTTAATTCTATTTTATCCTCCTCTCTATTTTTCTCACTTTTCCTATTATCCTCCTCTCTATTTTTCTTAGCTTCCTCGCTCGTCTTATCAAATTTACCACTCAACTCCTTCAACCCTTCAAACATTTGTTGAAATAATCTCATGTCTATTGAAGAATTCGACATCTCTGTTTTCGAAGTTTCTCCTTGTATCTGCGTCTTATCACCCCTATCATGTCCTTCTTCTAACTGTCGTGTCTCTTCCTGTAACTGTGGTATATCTCCTTCATCTTGCATATTACCTATTTGTTGTGTTTCGTCCTCACTATCGCTTGAAGACTCTGGCCTATTTATTACAGAACTGCTTTTAGACCTAGTATTCATGTTTATATAATTTTATGTAACAACAATTTAATAAAAATTACTTGTATTTACGTTTCTGGTTTTATTATGCTGTTAATCTTTGTGTATTGAAAAATGTATTTAACTAATTATAATCAGGAGAATAAAATATCAAAACACAATCTTTGCGAGTTTCTTTTATAACGCCCCACGTTCGGAAGCCATATTAATGTCGTAACCCTGAGTGTATAAAAATATCTAAGTAAAATCAAGCTAATATAACCATCAATCACCCAAATAATCCCTTAATTACACCCTAAGTTAGACATTCAACTTCTTCCTACGTCACACGTTGGGTAAGCCAATAAAATTAACGTAGAATATTTTCAATATTATATTTTACTTGTTTATAAATCAAATATTTATATGCCCTAACTAACTCAGTCGTTTAAAAAAAAATTCTAATACTTGCATATTATTATTAATTATAAAAATCTTAGTCCGGACCTGTCTCTTTAAAATATCTAAGAAAGATTATTGTCCAAGTTCTTTTCACTCTAAACGTTGGTAATCCGCAACTAAACGATTTTACCGCTACTCATGTGAACTAACTTTGATAAATTTAATAACTGTTTTCGTTAATTGATACAAATATTTTTATATTCAAATCAAGTTCTAATTTACATCATTTCTTATCTAATAGAATGGTAAGTTACTTTTATACTATTTCTATATCTTCCCAATACATTAATTGGTATGTTTATTTTATTTTTAGGAGGTCCAAATACTATGAGAATTGCAGAATGTTAACCTATCAAATACCTTTACGTAAATAAAATCAAAAATGGTTGAGTAACAATAAATATAATGTGCTGTTGAGAAATTACATACAATTATCATGTATATGATGAAAATGCCAGTATATTTAACAATTTCTTATTAAACTTGTCCAATATCTTGTTATTTATATCTGTGGTTATGATAAGAATTGATATTCTAACCCTATTTTTCAAGGTAAGATTAATTTACAACATGTCACAAACTTTAAAAATGTATATCAATAATTTCTACTTCAAATAATATTATGTAACTGTTGTTTATACTTCAAGATTTAATTTCTGATACATTTAGTCCTTTAATTTTAATCTATTCTGTGTCAATTCGTTACATTAAAAAGATTTTCATATTAATAGGAACAATCAAATAATACAACCTTATAATTTATTTGTGTAACTTCTTATTATGGAGTTCCTTTTGATTTGCTGATTCTTGTCTCTTTGTAGCATCGGTTGAACTGGAATTCCACAAAATACCAGCTGTTTATGCTTCGGAAAAATAATTACAAGTGTTCGAACTGGATATTCTACTGGATATGCATGTACTTGGATCCTATTATTCGGTGTCTTCGTCCCAGAAAAATCTTCAATACCTGTGGTCGCTCAATAGTTAAACTGGTAAAACGCCTACCTCGGCTGGATTTTTTTTAACTGGATATGCACTTCTTATATTTCTAATGTTCGTGAACTGCGCTCAAGAATATTCTCACAATGAACTTCTTGCTATGGATATATTCTTCTCCTTTTCCTTTCCAACTGTAACGTGCTACTGGAATTCCCCAAGAAATTAAATCCTTTAATGGTGAGTACTTCTATTTATTTTTATGTTTTATATTCATTCAACTCTTCTTTTGCTATCCAAATCACTTTATACTGCCTACGTTGCAGTAATGATGTACAAATACTGAGTTTAAATTTATATTTTACGTAACCCAGTATCAGAATATTAATTTTCTATACACAATATGTTCTTTATGCACTTTTATGTATGAAAATACGGCTTAAATTCTTCGTACCGAATTTTCATCAACTCTCTTCTCAGAATTTTCTAAGAAGAATCTTATTTACTCTCCAATTACCTTAGTGATAATTTCTATATTTGAATTGACCAATCTCTATTCAACACCTCTTAATGATATTCAAAATACATTCTATTATTTTAATATTCTCTTGTATGCTTTTCTATATTTCAATATTCATATTTTAACAATTTTAACCATGAATTTATAAATGTATTTCAGTATTCAAAACAATTTTAAAAACATACTATCTCAAAAATTCTGTAAATGTCAAAATCTGTCAACCATTGACTTTTCCTCTAATTAAATTATGGCGGGAGTTTTTATCAATTTTGACGTTACATTTAAACATAGTTTCCCTTTTAAAAATCAATTCTCATCATTTAAGACAATTGAACAAGTTCTTACAATTTTATATTACAAAATAAACACTCAATTAATATCAAAATCTCTATTTTACAGGTTTTGGTATCATTTGCTGAACTATGGACCTTAACCAATGGACTTTACTACATTATCAAATCAACAATTGTAAATATTAATACTAGGATAATAAACACTAATCTTCATAATACTATTTCTATTTATAAGTTTCTTAAACTTTTAATATCAAAATACAATTCTTTTCATAACCAACTATAAATATTGATGGTCAGTACCTAGTACTACCTCAATATATTGATGGCTGTTAAGTGGTCACCTCCGTCTAATAAAGGTGGCGGCCTGACTTCCGTGTTTACCTGCTGATATATATACCTAAATTTTGTATATTTGTGTAAAGGGGAATCTCTGGAATCAGGATTTCACGTGAGGGGAAACAAATTTCCTCATATTTTTCATCATATATGTAGAATCAACTAAGATACGAACTGACCACCAAAGTGTGTATATGTGTAGATACTGATAGCATTCTGTTACCTCTAGCACCGTTGACAATTTTATGGAGGACAGAACTTGCACTAATTACATACAATATATATACTCTCTCGTATCGACACGCTGGCTTATCTAAAAAAAATAATGTATACGTTTTGTTTATAGAACGAATTGCTTAGTAGGAGCATTTATATCGACCGTTATAATAACTATAAATGAGAAGCCAACAGTTTGAGTTCCAATTCATAAATAATTTAACATATGTACTTATACGAAATATATTAAGAAACATTTTTAGCATAATAAAATAAAAATTTATTGAAGTTTAAAATATAAGATAAATTTAAATCTTAAATCATAATAAAGAATAATCAGTACTATTTTCTATTAAGAATTACTATCACATTTTTTTAAATACTTTGAATTGTAAAACATTTATTATTAAAGATGTAAAACATTTATTATTAAAGATTCACCAAGTATACATTACATTACATTAGTTTGCAATTTAATTAAATAATATTTATTTATTTTAAGTGCAGTTTAAGGGATTAAAGTAATGATCTCAACATTAACTTAAGCGTATGTAATATAAATTTAAAATTACATGTTTCCAATTCCATTTAATTATCGAAAGTAAGTATCTATCGATAATTGCTATTAACTACTTTCTATAGGATTATTCAAATTTACATTGATAATAAATATGATCTAAAAGCAACATGTAGGGCATAATTAAATATGAGATGAAATGTATTGAGAAATATGTTTGCAGTAAATATATATGTATATTACAGAATACATAATATAATAGCATATAAAATATATATGTAAATATTAAGGATAAGTATATATATTATCTAAAATCGGACTAAAATGAGATAATATTTTAATTTAGAAAAATGAGTGCTTTTATATTTTAGAATTAGTTTTTATTCCGTTACGTCTATCTATATTAGAAAAAAAACAATTTAGTGTTTTCTCTTTAGATGATCATAAGAATTAAAAGTATTTTCGCTACAATTAAAATCACATTTGCATATGTTGCTGCCACTTGCAGCAATCGTAAATTAATACTAATTCTAGGGATATTGTAAACTAAACTGTTCCCCAAACTTAGTTCCTTCATATTTTTGGATATATGGATATACTTTTTCGACTTTACCTCATTTCGGTAATAGCTCAAGTGAAACTGATTTATATAGAAATTTCAAGGCTATATGACATTTACTACAACCATTTCTGATTTTTTTGTTGGTACCTTTTTTGGAAGAAAGTAGTAGAAGAAATAAAAGCCAAGGGCCTCGAAGGCTTGTAGATCTAACAGTTTTGAATTGAAATTGCGGGAAAATATACAATTTAGCAGCTAACGGTTGTTTTGGCGATTTTTAAAATGCTAGCGAACAAAATACAGTCAGAGTTATGTAGAAAATGGATTGAAATATTGTATATTGTATTTATATAGTAATTCTAAAAAATTATCAATGGATCGAGTAAACAACAAAGTGATTGAGGACATATTTTTAGAGAAGAGAACTTATGCTACGATATAATACCTCGTATCTACAAGCAGCGTAAGCTATTCTTGACCTATCAAAAAAAATAATGTATACGTGTTGCTTATATAATGGATTGCTTAGTAGGAACATTTATATCGACCTTCATGTTAATATAAATATAAATGAAAAGCCAGCTGTTTGCGTTTTATTTCGTTGATCATTTGAACATTTGAAATGCTTATACAGAATATGCAGAAATATCAGGAAAATCTCGACACGTCATATCAGTGTAACGGTCAAGTTTGCGCGGGAGCCCTAAGATGTATATTTGTACAGTATGTACCCACAGCAGGAATTTAGTAAGAGCGAAATAAAATTTTGTTAGAAAAGATCCCAGAACAGGCCGATTTTATTCGATAAAAACACGTTTTGGTATGAAAGTCGATTTTCAACAATCATTTCTTTAGATAACGAGGATATCATTTTTTTTAATACTAACCCCCATTTTTTTCTTGATTTTGAAAATGTTTTTTTTTATTGATAAAATATTGCCATATTACATAAGTTTTTCGAACAAATGATAATTGAATGTTAGAAACGAAAATCAAATAAATCAAAACGTTGCAGGTACAGTTTTTCAAAGTGTTTTGCGTTTTTTTGTAGTTCATTCAGATATAAGTCATTACAAAGTACTACGAGTTTTATACTTCTTACTTAACCTATTAGCGGTACAAAAATCGTTTGTAATTAAAGTATTGTCGCACATTTACTGTCATACAGAGGAATTAAATTTGAATTTTATTCCGAGCAAGACGTATACGATTTGTTAAATACAATATAACCAGATCGTCCGATCAGCCACTCTACAGTTAGTAAGATTCAGTCTAAATTTCGGAAAACTGGTGTTGTTAAAGATATTCAAAAATTACTGAAAACAGTATATCTGAATTCAACTCATGTAGGAACTCAAACGAAAACGTGTCCGATTGGCGACCAGAGGTTTGTGAAGCTATGATGGATTTGTACATTGAAAATGGACGATTGTATTAGCAATTTTCTTCAAATGATGCCACGTTGTGTCCTAATAGGACAGTGAATCATCAACTATTAAACAAAACTAGCAAGGAAAATATTTCCTACCCCCTATACTCAAACGGACATTCATAATGTCAAATGTCATACATTAGCACTGTGCACTAATATAACGTTTTAGTCGTACATACTGACGTTCGACTAAATATCGTTTTCATAAATTAATATGGTGGTTTACAATATTCCACAGAGGAAAACTGTCAAATGGTGATTTATTTGAAAAATCGTATCAACTACCGATAGTCGTATAATAAAAAAAATTAAGATAAGTAGTTGCTTTCTTCCTCTTCATCACAAAAAACAGGATAATGTAATGTTTTTATTTATGCAAATGTTGAAAAACGTCCTACCTCAATACCAAAATATAGGCCTAATAATTTTGTTCATGAAAAATATACTATTAACCGATGAATCGTCGGTTCGCATACACAATCACACAGATAACTTATGATGCTAAAATGCAGTGTCCTAGTAAACAAAATGTGTTGATGGAATATTAAATAATCATATTACAGGTTCATATTTCATAGACGGAAATAGTAAATTTTTCTCAAAAAACTTATTCAAAACAAATTGATAAATGGATGCTAAACTTGTAAAGCCATTTTTCCATAATAAAATTTATTATTATTGTCGTTTTTGCAACATTTTTATTCTGTTAGTTGGACAATGAAAAGATATTTCAAAATCAAGAAAATAAGTAACAAAATTGATATCATTTAAACGGGCGGCATTTAAAAAGTCGTTATATTATTGTGACGAGATTGTACGCTGCCTTGCTAACATACGCAAAAGGTATCACGCTATCTCGGATCAGCTGTTTTAAATTCGGCAAGTCTATGGTATTGAAAATATTGCTATTTTAGCAATTTGTCTGTTAGATTTAACGGTTTTGAATACGAAAAGGTGAGAAAATATGCAATCTAACAGCTATGAGTAGATTTGACGGTTTTTAAAATTTCCGCTACCAAAGGACAGACATATACAAAATTGACTGAAATTTTGTATGTACATATTAATGAAATAATGCAGAAGCTCTTTTTATTTTTATTTTATATATGGTAATTTAAACTGATTTATTTTAAGAGTGAATATATTTTTGTCCATGCAATTATAATATACAATAAAATTATCAATTGTTGGTGTACACAATTATGAGATGAGTTGTAGTATATTGCCATAATTATAATACTTAAATAAAATACTAGTAAAGGACATGTTCATTTTGGATATAAACCAGAGGGATTGTACTGCTTGTAATAAACTAAATGTTTTACAATTTCTTTTAAAAACTGTTATCAACCTATTAGGAAATACATGTTAAACAGGTCTATCATGTTGACCCTCTGCTATTATATTCGTCACCGAGTTCTAAAAATAAATTCAACTTTTTGGGGAGGTCATTTGTCAAGTCTGCCCCCTCTTCGGCTTTTTTTAAAAATCTCTGAAAACAGACCACAATTGAGTACAAATAGAAGCACAATTGACACGCATTTTAGTCAGTTGTGCTTAATTGGTGCTCAACTGTGCCGTCCTCAGTTTCATTTGTGGTCTTCTGTTTTCAGAGATTTTTAAAAAACTCGAAGAGGGGGCTGACTTGATGAATGGCCTCCCCAAAAACTTGAATTTATTTTTAAAAAACGGTGCCTTCGCAAAGCACGTCAATTGTGCTCAATTATGCCGTATAGCATCTTTCATATAACCCTTTCTCGAAATTTTAGGACTGTTTATATAAGATAACGACTAAAGCCGAATAAAATAAATTTCTTTTTTGAGTTAAATAAATATAATAAAAAAAAACAGTTTTGAATTTTAAATAAATCTCAACAATAACAATAAAAAAATTAAAATGTAATTGAAATATTAAAACTTCTTTGTCTATTAAAGTTGTAATAACTCTTGTACTTTTTTGGTAGGTAATTATTTTCACACAGCAATAATTAGGTATGTACTTCATAAAATTATTATATTTTTCTACCACTGTCATTGAATGTAATTCACCCCCTTTCGATTTTTCTTAATACCTGTAAACAGTAGAGGAAAATGAAACTAATAATGGCACCAATGGAGAATTAATTGACACATTTTATGGTATATAGGTATAAAGTGAGTGCGAAGGCACCCAGTTTTAAATAAAATTAACTTTGGGGGGATCGTCGAGTTGGCCGCCCTTTTTTAAAAATCACTGAAAACACAAGAGCATAAAAAACTAATAACGGCACAACTCAGCACAATTGACACGCGTTTTATAAAATAAATTATAACAACTTCACAGATTTAAGTTTAACCGATCTCTCTTACAATACAATTTTGTCAAAAAATTGTATGGATCGATAATATACAGGGTGAGTCATTAGTAGCCGCATCTTCGATTGCTCTTTTGTGTTTTAAATAAATGAAAAACAATTAGTAGAAGATCCATGGTTGCTTGTGGCGCATATTGTAAAAATACTCTAAGCTCTGACGCACTTCCGGTTTCACCAGAAATGCACGGAACTTAAGTTTTTTTAAATGACTCACCCTATATATTTTTGGTTTTTGTTGTACTGCTTTAAATTGTCTGTTCAACTGTTTTGTATTTTTCAAAATTGGGCCAATAGTTTTTGAGTTATTAATTTTTTTTGAAAATATTTGACCAAAACACGTGTTCAGAAAACAATCCTTTTCACTTTTTTTGTTTAAATTAAAAACATTAACTTTGGTGGTGCCCGTAGCCAAGAAAATTCTACATCATTTGGTAAAGTTGCACTCGACAATACCTCAAGAAACTTTGTTTTTTCAAAGCCTACTTTCTAAAATTTTCACATACCAAAAACTTATTTTTTTTAAATGGAATACCCAGTATTTTGTTGAGGCATTTTGTTCCTTTTTTTATTCTCTATCATTTTTGTTAACAATGTCCTATACGTATCTTTTGTAATTTCTGAGATAATCACTATAGGAACAATTAGCGGTCAATTAAAGAACTACGAGCGCTGTTGTTCTATGCACCAAAATATTCGTTCAACCAATGGAAGGCAGGAACGGCGCTTGACTTCCTTAGTCAACTTTCAAACAAAGTAAATGTTAAATCCAACTATCCCAAAAGTAATAATTTTACAGAATGAAGAGCATCGCATTTCAATTTTTTAATTCCGGCAATGTCCATTTGCAGTATTTAATTTTTGACTCTGTTGGCTAACATCGAAATAAAATAAAGGTTATGTTTACTGACATATTTGAAGATGTCTTCAAAAAATTTTGAAAATCCTTCCGTCGATAGCGAAGATACTCTCCTCCATTAACATTTTCATCAAAGAATTAAGGTCCAAGTATGTAACTACCCACTATTCCTCCCCACAGTTTTATGTGTTATAATAACGGAAATTGTGACGATGAACGTATTCACTTTAATAGAAGTTGGCTTCGTTGGTAAATAACAAAAAATTGAGTAAGCCAGGATAGTTTATCTGCTGCCAATTGACAACAATGTAAGCGATTCTAAAAATTTCTTTCATCTAACCCTGTGTATGAATATGCTACGGGTGAATTTCATGTTTCCCAATTATTCTGGATTCTCAAATTTGACTTACATCTAACTGACGACTAATTTTCGTAGTACTGGTATGGGGGTGTTCGGCTACACTCGCAAGTACCATAAACGTCTTATCCTCACCAGTTATTGCTTTTTCCGCTCTTTATTTCATATTCAATACTTTCTGTTCACTCAAACCGTCCACTTTATACTTTCGAAGGTTTCTGGCTTCGGTTTACTACTACCAGGGATCGCTAGCAGTTTCTTTCAGATTCACTCAAAACGTCAATGATATCTATTAACTCTTCATAAGAATAATTCATTTGGATGATAACTAATAGCGATGCTTTTATAAGTTTTGACATAAATGTATACCGACTTTCTTTAAAAGTTGACTCAGGCAGTCAGCCGCATTCCAGCCTTTATTGGACCAATATTTGGGTGCATAGAACGGCAGCCGTAGTTCCTTAATTGACCGCTAATAGCTCCTATAGTGATTATCTCAGAAATTACAAAAGATAGGTATAGGACATTGTTAACAAAAATGAAAGAGAATAAAGAAAGGAACAAAACGCCTCAATAAAATACTGGGTGTTCCATTTAAAAAAAATAAGTTTTTGGTATGTGAAAATTTCAGGAAGTAGGCTTTGAAAAAACAAAGTTTTTTGAGGTATTGTCGAGTGCAACTTTACCAAATGATGCGGAATTTTCTTGGCTACAAGCACCACCAAAGTTAATGTTTTTACTTTTAAAAACAATGTGAAAATGATTTTTTTTCTGAACACGTGTTTTCGTCAAATATTGTCAAAAAAAAATAATAACGCAAAAACTATTGGCTCAATTTTGAAAAAGAAAAAAAGTACAAGAAAATCCAAAAATATATAGGGTGAGTCATTTAAAAAAATTAGGTTCCGTGCCCTTCCGGTGAAACCGGAAGTGCGTCAGAGCTTAAAGCATTTTTACAATATGCGTCATGAATCCCATGCGTCCATGAATCTTCCACTAATTGTTTTTTCTTTTATTTAAAACGCAAAAGAGCAATCGAAGAAGCGGCTACTAATGACTCACCCTGTATATTATCGATCCATACAATTTTTTGACAAAATTGTATTGTAAGAGAGATCGGTTAAACTTAAATCTGTGAAGTTGTTATAATTTATTTTATAAAACGCGTGTCAATTGTGCTGAGTTGTGCCGTTATTAGTTTTTTTTATGCTCTTGTGTTTTCAGTGATTTTTAAAAAAGGGCGGCCAACTTGACGATCCCCCCCAAAGTTAATATATGCATTTTATTGTAGTGTGCGTTATTTCTTAACACTATTATTACAATTTGTATTAATATCTCAAAGGAGTTTTAATTTTTCAATTACATTTTAATTTTTTATTGTTATAGAATACTTCTGACAAGAGATGTCAATAAAATGTCATTTATTTTATGTATTATTAATTGAATGTAAATGTTTTGTAACACTGAAAACAAAGTACAATTAATATCTAATTCATTTATTTTCAATTTCAGTACGTGTTCTATTCATGTTCTCTATTTCAATTCTATGTGCATATATGTAAAGTGAAAAGAACACATATTTCTAATTATTATTAATTAAGTACAGTTGGTTTATACATTAAGTTAATATATGATCTTAACCTTTCTAAATTAAAAGCATATTTTCTGTAATTTTTATTGATCTCAACACAAATTACCTACAATTAATGTGAATCTATTTTGCGTAAATATTTTTTACTTTACAACCAAAATTATTTATCCAATGAAGATTTATAAAACACAGAATGTATTTTGATTATCAAATATTACGTGTTGGTTTGTTCTATCGATTTATTTCAAATTATGTGTAAAAATGAATGTATGTAAATGTTTTTTAATTTATTCTACTTAAGCTTAAAAATATATTAAATAATATTATATTTAATAAATAAGATACTTTCGTAACACTAATTTATCTAATAAATTATATCTATTAATTATTACGTGCACTCTATATTTCATATTTGTTAATAATAAGCCCGGTTAATATGTGCTGTTACTTTAAATAATACAGTAATCGCAACGAAATTTTAATAATGCAAGCTAAGCGAGATCTTGCCAGAGTTGTTTTGCATCAACAGCGTTTGTTCTCATAACAACGGTTGAGCCGATGTTGCCAATATGCAGAGATAACAACGTGCCGACTGTTACACAAGAAAAGAATATATACGGCGGAGGTGACCTCGCGTTGCAAATTCCACATGCAAGAGCGAGAGCAGCGCTGTGATCTACAGCTGAACTAAAAGCGTCGCTTATGAGCATTAGGGTAACTTTTTTACCTCCAGAACAAAATTTTATTTTTAGGCTTCTGAGGTCATCTATATCATGATAAAGTAAAAAGAAGGGCAAAACGTTGCTACCTCCAAAAACGGAGGTAACTGCGATATATATGAGGTGACAACACACACTTACTACCTACTTTGGAGTTGACTCCGTACCCATCATCAATATATATATATATATATATATATATATATGTATATATATATATATATATATTGATGAGTGTATCGTTGTTACCTCAAAAGTAGATATACGAAATACGTTGTTACTTCATATATAACGTTCTGTCCTCCAAAAATGGAAGTCATAACGATTTGCCTTGCTTTTGCTTTGAATGGTCCTTAGATGTCAGTAGAAGTCGTCTGCCAAAATTTATTGTGGAGGTCATTTTAGCCATATATACCCGCAAAACATTCTTTTAGTTCGGGCATTTGCCGCTGACGCTAGCATCGCTTTTCAAGGTAGATACCACCCGCACGACTTCACCTCCATCAGATATATGCACACAAATTGATACGAGCCGCATCTTGTCACCTCTGATAAATGGCAACATTGAAGTTAATTCTATCACAATGTAATTCTGTCGTTATTGATGACATAGCGCGGTTTATATATTTCTTCTGGATACGGAACGTTCGATTTGACTTCTGTCAATAATATGCACAATATAACTCTGTCGCTGTTTATAATATATCGCTTTTTATATATTTCTGCTGGATACAAACTGTTCGATTTGACTTCTGTGAAATATCTGCATGGAAAGACATGCACTGCGCGATCATGTAAGAGTATTATATTTTTTGTATTTATTTAATTAAGCATTGTATCAATAATATTTTTAATGGCGCTACGCTTAACGAAAAGCAATTATTTACCTTTTTGATTATTATAAGCAAATATTCCTTTACGATTATTATTATTAGCTGTGTAGCAGTGTAATTAATTGCAAATAATTTTAGTAGCGAACCATTAATTAGTTTAATCGCAATACGAATAGATTTATGCATGAGAATTTATTTTAAATTTATTGCATTCAGTTATAATATTAAAAATATATAAAAACATGTATTTCATTTCCATTATTTGCAAATTCGCAAAACTCATGTCTTATATTCTTTATAATTTAATTTCATTATTGTTTAAAGACTTACAATACAATACAATATAAAAATAGTGTCGTTGACTCTTTTTAATATAAACTGTAGATTTCTGCTGTCTTTGTCAAAATGTAGATTTTGCTTGGAACCATGCAAGTTGTAGCTTGAGACATCTTGTTCATTGATACACAAGACATCTTTCGGAGTGCTTGTAAATGTTGCTCATGTTGCTTTAGCTCGAAGAATTCTTCAAGGTACTTACTTGTACCATCTAGCCCTAACCTGACGCCGACCCGTCAAAAGATATACTTATATTTAAAAAAAAATCAGAATGATAAAATTAAAATGCATTATTTTCTTAAATTATTTATTGCAGTAATGAAAAATAAATATTAAAAAACCTTAAGGTCAAATCATTTATCACGTTTAAATTCGTATTTTCATCAAATCTCTAATTGATTAACGTTGAAATATTAGCAGAGCTTATTTTCTTATATTAAGAAATTTAAAATTTCTCTCTTATCACCCCTAGAACCGGTTTTATTATTAAATAAATAAAATATTACAGTAATTGTATACACTAGTACGTAAGACGTTCGTTACATTATTTTTTACTCCTTCTGATTAATAAGGAATAGAATCTTTGGATTCTGATGTATTTGCAATTTAATTCTACGAGTTTTAAATGATCTTAATTTCTTGTATTTACAAATTGTATCCAAATGTAGACGTTTCATAAAATTGTGATTACTGGTGATTACAAGTTTTTTTAAGAATACTTTTTTTTTTAAAAGTATGTTGGAAAGTTTTAACTAAAGAAGAATAGACTTATTTGATTTTGACCAGCATAGAATCACTCACAATTCTTTAATTAATATTTTAAAATATGTGTCTATTATACCCACCGAAGTGATGACAAAATTAATTATCAATATCTAATAATGTAGAAGCAAAATATTTTTCATATAAAAATTATAGATAACCATGAACTGTGCAATCCAACAATATTTTCATTTATACAGACTGTTCTGGAAAGACGAACCAACAGAAACATATTTTTTCCGTAAAAGAATGCAATGCTTCTCCTTACATACCTTTAAGAGCTGATTAAATTAACATCAAAATATATTAGGCGATTTTTTACTTTTCTGAAATATAATGATTTTTCGTCGAAGATTTTACAATTTATGAAAAATTCCTATGAAATAACGAGTAACGATCGAAGAACTCTTATGGGCGCAATTAGTAAAAACATGACTCGTTTAAATGATTTCTACATATCAACGCACATTTTTAGAATTATATACTATTCGCTGAACTTAAAAAAATCGAAGAAAAACAATGGAACAGTCTGTCTGGCAGAGAAAAGTACTAAAAATTTACTATTTATACTTTGCATTTAAAGTTCTATTCTAAGTACTTCTATTCTCTAATAAATCTCTATAGAATGCATATTTTGCGAGATATTTGCAAAAAAAACTATTCGATAAGAGTAGAAGTATTACTTCCGGTCCGAATGTTTTTTTTATAAAAACGTTGTTGAAAATCAAGCTTTAAATATTTTTATACTCATAATGTATTTACCTAGAAGGCAATACATGCGAAATATTCGCGAAAAACAGATTCTCGACAAAAACCTACTTCCGGTAGGATTTTCGGAAAAGTTTTTTGAAAACTGTTTTTAAATTCACTTTTAAGTAAATTTGAATTCTTTATAAATTTGCTTAAACTTAGCAACATAATATTGGTAAAATTCGATTTTTTCACAGAAATAAACTACTACTTCCGGTCTACCGATTTTACTGAAAATCTGAACAGATTTCAAGAGTGAGATTATACTCGTAAATATAAAATTTGGAATTGATAGGCTTATCCGTTTGTAAGATATGCTGGTAAGCAAAGACATGAGGTGTGGGCATCACACTACTTTCTAATATATATGTGCCTTCCAAATTTTTTATATAAAAGTTTTTTCAAATTAAGTCTTATCTTCTTAATAAACCTGTGAATGAAAGTGTTACTTTCGGTCAGAACTTGAAAATTGTTTTTATACAAAAATTTCTCCAAATCCAACTCTTAAACACTTAATAAATCTGTACAGAATGCACAATTTGCCAGATATTTTTATAAAAACATTTTTCGATAAGAATAAAAACCTACTTCCAGTAAGAATGTCGAAAAATTTTTTTTATAGAAAAAAAATATAATAATAAATGAAATAATAATAATAAAATAAATTGATTTTTGAGTATTTTTGTATTCTTTAGAGATTTGTTTAAACTTACTGTCCTAAGATATTATTGAAATTTTACTTTTTAACTGAAGTAAACTACTACTTCCGGTCTACCGATTTCGCTGAAAATCTGACTTACTGTCCTAAGATATTATTGAAATTTTACTTTTTAACTGAAGTAAACTACTACTTCCGGTCTACCGATTTCGCTGGAAATCTAATCAGTTCTCAAGAAGGAGATTATATTCATAAATATGACGTGTGGCATTGATAACTGTAGCCGCTTGGCCGCTACTGTGTCAGAGAGAGAGGGAGAGAAAGAGAGAGAGAGAGCGACAAGCAGATAAACAGAATTTTTTTAAAAACCACTTTTGTGGTATCAAGAGACTTAAAAACGTGGACATCTGCGAACATCTCTAGGTGGAAAATATTCGTCATCACAATACTTCCTTATACGGCGTATAAGAAAGTAAAAGAGAAAGCCCTATGTTCTTTCTTAGTTCGAATTTGCTCAATATATGTATAATCTATATTCTTATCAAATATAGCACAATTGCTTTGAGTGAAAGCAAATCACACAATAATTTATTTAAATTTTCAATCTTCCGGATTATAAATGATAGAAGGGAAAAGAGACGTGGGAAAAGTGCATACTAAAGAAGCTGTTGGGCAAGGTTATACACAAGGTATTGTGTGTATCGTAATTAACAAGCAATTTTTGTGAAATTCGATACAAAATTTTCAGCTGTGTACTTAGTATAAGGAAGTATTCTCTCTCCCTCTCTCTCTTCCTCTCTCCCCCCTCTCTCCCTCCCTCTCCCTCCTTCTCTCTCTCTCTCTCCCTCTCACTTTCTCTCTCTCCCTCTCTCTCTCCCCCCCCTCTCTCTCTCCCTCTCTCTCTCTCTCTCTGTGTATGTCCTGACCACCATAGCGGTCAAACGGCTAAACCTATCAGTTCCAAATTTTATATTTACGTGTATAATTTCCCACTTGAGAGCTGATTAGATTTTCAGTAAAATCGTTAGATCAGAAGTAGTAGTTTACTTCAAAGAAAAAATCGAATTTTACCAATATTACGTCAACTGCTAAGTTTAAGCAGAGTCATAACGAATTCAAATGTACTTAAAATGAGTTTAGGAAAAATTCTACGCAAAATTGTTTTTCGAAAATCCTACCGGTAGTAGGCCTTTTACTCTTGTCGAAAATCGGTTTTTCGTGAATATTTCGCAAGTCATGCATTCTAGATAAATACTTTATGACTATAAGAATATTTAAAGCTTGATTTCCAACAATTTTAGTGTAAGAAGGATTTCAAAATTCGGAGCGGAAGTAAGACTTACTTTTATGGAATAACGATTTTTTGCAAATATCTCGTAAATTATTCATTCTAGTTAGATTTATCAAGAGTACAAAAGCATTTAGAGCCGGATGGAATAGTTTTTGTATAACAGAAATTTCATAATTCGGACCGGAAGTAATACTTTTACTCTTATCGAGTAGCATTTTTTGCAAATATCTCGCAAAGTATGCATTCTGTAGAGATTTATTAAGAGAATAGAAGTATTAGAATAGGATTTTGAATAATTTTTGTATAAAGAAATTCTCAAAATTCGGACCCGAAGTAACACCTTTACTCGCATGTTTATATTTTAAGATAACAGTATTTAAAATGTAATATAGAACAGCCTCTGTATAACTTTAAACGCACATACGTATAAAAAGTCTTGTGGTGGCCACACCTCATTCTTTTATAAATTAATATAAGTAAACTACATTTTACATTGAGAAATTTTCATAAAACTCAGTTACACAATTATCTAAAATAAAAATAAGTGAAACATATTATATCTCGTAATTGAAAAGAATTGGAAAAAACTATTCCTCAAGGAATTCTCAACATTTAATTGCGAGACGCTCTATAACTAATTGAAATTTCATGTTTAGAAGAGTGTGAAAGAATAAAATTTTCAAAACATTCAGTATTGATATATGACATTTTTAAACATTTATATTTAGCATCTTCTAGAATTTAGATGAAACAGTATAGCCAAGTAAAACTCAACTTTAATGACCTAACGCAACGGGGTTTGCAAGTTGTAAATTAATTTGCTTCTTTGCACCTTATCTTAACCGGGGAAGTACAACATTTCTTAGATCTTCAACGGTTTTAACGATCAACGCTTGGTAGGGTATATATACCACAGTAAAATTAAATTGTCTTCTAAAGAATCGTCCATTAAGTTATTAATATGACAAAACGCTCTGTAAACAAAACTGTATTTCGAAATATGTAAAATTAAATATAGAAATAGCTGAATTTTGATCTAAATTCAATAGTGTGTGATTATCGAACTTATGCGCTATATTCCGCCCTATATATGTACATATAATAAAAGTCATATGAACAGCGCTTTGCTTTCTTTTACTTTCTATATATAAATTATCAGTTGTTTGCAAGTAGTGACTTCTACACAAATTGACAACGTTGTTGGAGGTCAGTACAACGAGCGCATATCTGTATGGTGCTGAAGTCATATCGTTTGTTGTGTATCTACAAAAAATATATGCAATAAAAGTAAATATATTTTACCCCTCTTTTGAGAAACCTATTTTAGAAGTTCCCCTCATGATATATTTGAAAGTTTCATAAAAATATTTTAGTGCTGTAATGTGGAGGTTAGGTCGCGCGATTTAAATGACGGAGGTGACAGCTTATTGGGTATCAATATATATATATATATATATAGTTAGATTAAAGATATAATTACTGATAATTAGCTAATATAATATAATATGAAATAATTACTACTTTAATAAAAGTAGAATTTTGGGCTGGATAGTTGATTCAAAACACAATTGTTGGCTAAATAACGTTTCGGAAATATATTTATTCCTTCATCAGATCTACAAAATACTTAAATTAGGGACAACTGTTAAGTTAACTATAAATTATCCTACAATTGCCACACTAGGACATAAAATATATGGGTTTGACGAACATTAAAAATTTAACATAATATGAGAGTGACTTATAAGTATAAACGTCAAGATGACATATACAAAATTGTAAACAAAAAAAAATCTTTTTTATTACAAAGCGCACATCAGGTTTCAAACCTCAGATATATCACACTGTTAAATTTATATGTGTCTTATTTAAAAAACAAAACAACAAAATTTTATATACCAATAATATTTGAAAAAACTAAAAGTGATAATCATGTATATGAAAAACATGACAATTAGTGAATTTTAATTTTATTCAAAATTTTGTCATTAACAAATTTTAGTAAACCTGAATAAATGTTGCTAAAATTTTGGGAGTCTGATCTAGAGTTAAATATTAACTCTAGATCAGACTCCCAAAATTTTAGCAACATTTATTCAGGTTTACTAAAATTTGTTAATGACAAAATTTTGAATAAAATTAAAATTCACTAATTGTCATGTTTTTCATATACATGATTACCACTTTTAGTTTTTTCAAATATTATAGGTATATAAAATTTTGTTTTTTAAATAAGACACATATAAATTTAACAGTGTGATATATCTGAGGTTTGAAACCTGATGTGCGCTTTGTAATAAAAAAGATTTTTTTTTTGTTTACAATTTTGTATATGTCATCTTGACGTTTATACTTATAAGTCACTCTCATATTATGTTAAATTTTTAATGTTCGTCAAACCCATATATTTTATGTCCTAGTGTGGCAATTGTAAGATAATTTATAGTTAACTTAACAGTTGTCCCTAATTTAAGTATTTTGTAGATCTGATGAAGGAATAAATATATTTCCGAAACGTTATTTAGCCAACAATTGTGTTTTGAATCAACTATCCAGCCCAAAATTCTACTTTTATTAAAGTAGTAATTATTTCATATTATATATATATATATAGAGAGAGTAGTATAAGTTGCTTGTACTTGTACAATGTATGTTGATAAATTGAAATTACTGTTTTAAAACAGAATTATGGGTTTGTAATCAAATGAAACACAATAATTTGATGTATTGTGACGTTTCGATTTTATTTCAAATCTTCATCAGACATAACATCCGTGTTGTGTAAATATTATAGGTTTTAACATATTAAACCAATATCACAGCGTTGTGTATAATTTACAAATTTTACATATTAAAAACAAATTCACTACGCTTATAAAATTCATTAAAATTAGGACGTCATACAATTAAAAGTATAAAATATAAAGATCTGCGTTATATTTGTCCGTACATATAAAAGATATAACGTAGCAGGTATGAAACATGATGTATGATGTGTACATTGGTTTCATACCTGCTACGTTATATCTTTTATATGTACGGACAAATATAACGCAGATCTTTATATTTTATACTTTTAATTGTATGACGTCCTAATTTTAATGAATTTTATAAGCGTAGTGAATTTGTTTTTAATATGTAAAATTTGTAAATTATACACAACGCTGTGATATTGGTTTAATATGTTAAAACCTATAATATTTACACAACACGGATGTTATGTCTGATGAAGATTTGAAATAAAATCGAAACGTCACAATACATCAAATTATTGTGTTTCATTTGATTACAAACCCATAATTCTGTTTTAAAACAGTAATTTCAATTTATCTATATATATATATATATATATATATATATATATATATATATATATAAATGAAAGAATAAGAAATTATTGCGGATACATAAAATATCAGAAAAAGAAAAATATTGGGTATAATCCGCTGTAGAGAAAAATAAAGAAAATATCACGGATACATAATAAAAATAGGAAAAAGAATATCGGGTTAATCCGCTGTAGTGCAACCGCAGACACGTGTTTCAGACTCGTTGGTCATCGTCAGTGCGGTGTAACCAAGGAATAAGGTGGGATATCCTTGGAGATAGAAACAAAAGGAAGACCATCGGGAAGACAGACCACCAATTGCAGCTTAAATGTCAGAAGATCCTCAGGTCTGAGTAACAACAACTGACACCACCGCGAGGCAGACATTGTCAACCCGCGTGCCGTCCAACCCAGGAATGATAAATCAATAAAGAAAATATCACGGATACATAATAAAAATAGGAAAAAGAATATCGGGTTAATCCGCTGTAGTGCAACCGCAGACACGTGTTTCAGACTCGTTGGTCATCGTCAGTGCGGTGTAGCCAAGGAATAAGGTGGGATATCCTTGGAGATAGAAACAAAAGGAAGACCATCGGGAAGACAGACCACCAATTGCAGCTTAAATGTCAGAAGATCCACAGGTCTGAGTGACAACAACTGACACCGCCGCGAGGCAGACAGTGTCAACCCGCGTGCCGTCCAACCCAGGAATGATAAATCAATAAAGAAAATATCACGGATACATAATAAAAATAGGAAAAAGAATATCGGGTTAATCCGCTGTAGTGCAACCGCAGACACGTGTTTCAGACTCGTTGGTCATCGTCAGTGCGGTGTAGCCAAGGAATAAGGTGGGATATCCTTGGAGATAGAAACAAAAGGAAGACCATCGGGAAGACAGACCACCAATTGCAGCTTAAATGTCAGAAGATCCTCCCTCAGGTCTGAGTGACAACAACTGACACCGCCGCGAGGCAGACATTGTCAACCCGCGTGCCGTCCAACCCAGGAATAATAAATCAATAAAGAAAATATCACGGATACATAATAAAAATAGGAAAAAGAATATCGGGTTAATCCGCTGTAGTGCAACCGCAGACACGTGTTTCAGACTCGTTGGTCATCGTCAGTGCGGTGTAGCCAAGGAATAAGGTGGGATATCCTTGGAGATAGAAACAAAAAAAGGAAGACCATCGGGAAGACAGACCACCAATTGCAGCTTAAATGTCAGAAGATCCTCAGGTCTGAGTGACAACAACTGACACCGCCGCGAGGCAGACATTGTCAAACCGCGTGCCGTCCAACCCAGGAATGATAAATCAATAAAGAAAATATCACGGATACATAATAAAAATAGGAAAAAGAATATCGGGTTAATCCGCTGTAGTGCAACCGCAGACACGTGTTTCAGACTCGTTGGTCATCGTCAGTGCGGTGTAGCCAAGGAATAAGGTGGGATATCCTTGGAGATAGAAACAAAAGGAAGACCATCGGGAAGACAGACCACCAATTGCAGCTTAAATGTCAGAAGATCCTCAGGTCTGCGGTTGCACTACAGCGGATTAACCCGATATTCTTTTTCCTATTTATATATATATATATATATATATAGTCAACCAATGAATAATCTTGTTTTAGAACTAAGAGTTAACATTCACACACGATAACACAAACCTTAATCATGCATTCTATTACACAGTTTTGTATTGTCAATTTAGATTACCTTTAAATCATCAATTTCGCGGTTTATTTTGAAATTATATTTTCATGCATACTTTGATATGTCAAATTAAAATACACATAGGGTTTTCGATGCTGTTGTGTTTCTCACTAGACAACAATGTTGGGGGTTGGTATTGATGCGCACAGATGATCGAGTTGACATCCATCTATTACTTGACATTTTGTTCTTGACCGTTCAATGATGCACTTTACACTACAGTGTTTTCAAAAAAGTAAAATTATATTCTTTTTAAAAATGTAACGAGGTGTTAACCAGAATAATTTTAACGTGTTTTTTTGTTGTGTTCCGTCTAGAGTTTTTAATGAATTTTAATCTGTGAACATCATTATCATAACCACTGTTAAGACTAAGAATATTAATGAAAATCAATCTTAAAGAAACATGCACTTCTGTATCATGTGATATTGTCCACATAAACAGTTCGCATTGTAAGTACATTTGTAAACTTTTAATATATCAACACACTCAATTCTTGTGATCTGCTTCCACAGTTGATGCCCTGATGAAGTACACGATCATATGTACGAAATATTGGCAGAAAGAATAAAGAACTAAAGCACAACCAGTTTATGATTGCTAGATTCCCCAAGAACCTATTATTCCTGTGTTCTAACGGCAAAGACTTCTTGCTTTCTCTTAATTGTAGAATGGGGTACTTCGAAGATATTACTACCAACTATGGCAGACACACAACCATCTTACTGAAGAAATGGTTGACAACATCGGACAAAATTGCAAGATTGAAGAACAGGCGGAGTTTCTTACTGAGATGCAGGACGAATAACATCATCCCGAAACACATTACACAAGGTTCCAGGAACATAACAGGCCTGCTGACGACAAGGAACACACAGCTGTCGAAGAGGGCAACACAACTTAATGATAGGTTAGGACATAGGGTTTTAAATTTAGAAATTTCTATCACTTTGTCTGATCTTAAATTTTCACTTAATCAATTAGACGTATTGAAGGAGAGTGCTTTGAACTCTCTTCCTTTTCATGTTTTCCGAGATTTTGAAATCACAGTAAATAGAAAAAGTAATAGGTTATTTGAACGCATTAAAGCAACTAATTTACACAAATTTGATACATTGTTAAAAAATGTCAAAACGGTTAAATTTTATAAAGATAATTCTGGTTGGTTTGTAGATCGCACACAGACAGGAGTCCCTAATAATATCAAGGACTTTCTTTCTTTAGGTCCGAATTTCAGTATTCCCCTAAGTCCTAGTCACATGGATGTGGGTGGAATCTTGGCTGAGTGCGAACTCATTTTAACTAGTACACCTCTTACTGATATAGATGTCCGTAGAGCTAAGATAACCAACATATTAACTAACCATTTAACTTCATCACAGAACAAAAGAAGTGTATGGGAGGGTGTGAGCAATGAGTGTGTGAGATATTTACGACAGAATCCTAATATCCTCATCCTAAAAGCTGACAAAGGATCTGTTACAGTTGCTGTTGAAAAGGCCGAATATTTCAATAAAACAGAAGAATTGTTGAATGACAATTCTGTGTATAAAAAGTTGAACAATGATCCAACAAGATCAGTTCAACGAAAACTCAACGATATGCTAAAGCATTTTCATAACAACGACGAAATGCATCAACTTATATGCAAACAACTGACGATCTGGAATTCAGTCAGCCCTAAATTGTATACGTTACCTAAAATTCATAAACCTAATGTTCCCTACAGACCTATTGTCTCATGTATAGATGCTCCCACATACGGGGTTTCTTCGTACGTTGCTGGCATCCTCACAAACGCCTTCAAAGATAACAGTCCTTATGACATACCTGATTCTTTCACTTTTGTAAAACAATATCAAAATTTTCAACTGCCTAATGACTATCAAATTATTTCTCTTGACGTTGTATCACTCTTCACTAATATTCCACAAGACGTAGTCTTACACATTATTCGGCAAAATTGGACATCAATATCAGAACATACAGACCTCACACAAGACTCATTACTAAAATTAATAGAATTCATTATTTCAAACAGTTATTTTTCATTTAATGGAGGTTACTATACACAAGTGTCAGGCATGCCGATGGGTTCGCCCCTCAGCCCGATTCTAGCCAACATAGTGATGGATTTCTGTTTAGACAACATACTCAGAGTTTTGCCCTTTAAATTTGCATTTATACATAAATACGTTGATGACATTATTTGTGCTCTTCCGGGGGCGGAGATACACTCCACCTTAAACGTGTTCAACACTTTCCACCCTAACATCCAATTCACCTTAGAAATGGAGGTTGAGAGGGGTGTACCGTTCCTAGATACTAGAGTAATTAGAGACAATAACAATAAAATCATCACAGATTGGTACATGAAACCGACCAATTCCAGTAGATTACTTAACTTTCATTCTAATCACCCTATGAAACAAAAATTAAATCTTTTAAGAGCTATGAAAGATAGATGCCCGGTTGCACCGACCTCTGTTAAAGTAGTATTAGTTAATCTTGATTAGCAAATGCTCGGTTAGGCGTATTTTCGTTGCACGAACCACGATTTGTCCTAACAGCGAATTACCTAACATGGGTTAACAAATTCGACGTTAGAGGTCGATTAAAGTTAATGTTAACCTAAAAATTTCTTGTAAAGTAACATTGGACGTTCGTGTTTTTGTTTATCTTGTGTCGAGTACTGTAAATAATTATAATAATCATGTCTAGTGATAGTGATAATACAAATATTACATCATCTGATGAAGAATTACTAGAGTTAATAAATATGCTGCCAAGACCGAAACTGTATCGAAAAAGAAATAACCCCATGGAAGATTTCGACGATGTGGACTTAAAAATAAGATACAGGTTTTCAAAAGAAATAGTTCAAGAAATGATTACAATATTTGATTTGAATGATTTTGAATATAACAACAACAGAAATCATCCTATAACAGCCAATTACACAGTTGTTATTAACATTGCGATTCTTCACAACTGACACTTTCCAACAAGTAATAGGTGATCATATAAATATTCATAAACAAGGATTTAATTGAAAGGACTTTTGGTGTCTGGAAAAAGAGATTTCCTTGTTTGTCTGTTAAGACTTAAACCTCAAAAAGTCCTACCTATTATTGTTGCTACCGCTGTGTTACACAATTTAGCAATTGATTTTAATGATACTGTTCCTCATAGAATTGATGTTGCCAATGATGCAGTAAACATTTTGAATGCTGAAGAAACTAATTCCCAGCAAGAAAGGCATTAATTCACCAACTTTTTACGGAATAAAACAAGTTATTTAAGGTACGTGCATAAATATAATTATATTGATATGAGTACATTATTCAATTTCTTAATTATTTGAATTCAAAACTGACTTTTGCAAAATTTCTAACTTTAATTTTTTCATATTCTAGTTTGATTGCTTCCTGTTGACCGTTTACAGTTTCTTGTTCTAATTTTTCTTCCTCTTGCATCAATTGAAACTGAGTAATTTATTACATACTTCCTGTTTTTTCTTTTTTAAAGTAAGAATTTCAATTTCAATATTACTTTTCTGTACAGCATTTTGTTTGCAAGATTTTTGTTTTGTGAAATTTTGAACACAATCATATATATCATTTAATTTTCTTTTCTTTTTAGGGGGAATTTCGGAGGCATTATGTTTAGAAACACTAGTTGTATATGGCCTTCCGTCTACAAATGCTGTGGAATTGTTTGTCGAGGGAGATTCCATTGCCGCTTCACTTCCAGATGCTATTGCAGATGCTACGTTGGCTGGTTTTGTTACAGGTTCAATTCCTTCAAGAACAGCAACTGGTGCTGTGATATCAAAATCCCATATGTTATCTAAAAAAAGACTAGTGTATTTTTGAAATATATATATATGTAAATAAGATGTGATTACTTTTTTTATTTGGTTTCTTTATTTAGAGTATAGTGTTTTATGAGTAGCCATTATAATAAATATGTTGGCTATTTTAAAACTTAAACATAAGTGTAATATACTTACCACCAAAATAATCTGCTAAAGAATCAAATGGATTTTGTTTTGGTTCAATTTGTGGCTTGAGCAAACTATATAGCCTTACTTGTGACGGGGTCTAATTTTGATGTGTGTGGTGTACCACCACCCGTTTTATATATTTCCACTTGAACAAGAAAATTTTTATATCAACTTAATTTGTAAATTAAATTACTTGAAAATATAAATACTCTGATTACAATTGCTTTTACTATACAATAAATATGATTATTAGAATGTATATTGAACAAATAATATTTATGTCTACACTAACCTGTTCATCAGCATTCTGCTTCCTTAATTGACATTTAGTATTGTTGTAGGCATTCTTTAATTGTTGCCATGTTCTACTTTCATTTCTTGTGGATGAATTAAAAGCTTCAGCGACTATCCCCAATGCTTTGGATTTCTCTTTTAATGAAATTCCATCAGTTCTTTCATTTTCAGTAATATTGAAATATTGTTCGGAAACAATAGCCAAAAGCAACTCTTTATCCATTTGAGTAAAGTTGGTTGACCTATCACGTTTGTCCATTGTATTGGTAATTTGTTTAGTTAATAGAATGTTACACTTATTTTAGAGGTTGAAGTACAATTAAACTTCAGTAGAACATTAACAACCAAAGTAAACTAATTTCATAATATACTCCCTACCTAATATTTTATGATAGGTAACAATTGTACACGAAATATACATACACATGTTATTTCAAAGAAATCATTGTTAAAGTACCAAATGTCTTTATTTTAAAAATGGTTTTCAAATTACTATAATAATATACCCTAATAAAACGCAGATATGTTTGAAAATTCCCATGATAAATGTACACAAATTTAAATCTTACTTAAAATACACAGACCAATCACGGCATGAAACGTCAGACATTTTAATGACGTCAGATTCTTGCGTTGTCAAACGCTCTGTTAACTAATCTACGTTAACTTTTCGTTGGTGCAACGAGAAAGAAATTTAATCCGGATTAACTCTTAACATAGCGTTAACTAACATAGGTTAACAAACTTAACAACGGATGTTGGTGCAACCGGGCAAGAGTGTCTAGGATTAGTCATCCCTCTCTATCGTCAAAGAATGTTAGAATACTTAGTAATATTTTCATTAATAATGGTTATCCGAGAAGTTTAGTACATAAAGTCATGTTTAACACACTCTGTCCTGACCCCTCGTACGGTCGACGTCACGAATAATGTTAGATATTTCCGGTTTCCATATATACAACACATTTCAGAAAGACTTTCCCCTCTATTAACAACCCAAAACACAGCTCTTGGTTTTTATAACATCAACCCCATACGTAGGTGTTTTAGCAGAGTCAAAGACAAAACGGACTTAGAATACGGCTCTAATGTCATTTATTCGGTGCCCTGTAAGGATTGTGAACAAATATATATAGGTCAAACGTCAACATGGTTAAAGACACGTCTCACGATGCATCGTAGTGACATTGCAACTAAGAAGGATAGATGTGCACTTTCTTTACATATGAAAAACAATAAACATGTACCTAACTTTGACGACGCTAAAATACTGAGAACAGTACGGAGCAAGAAATGCAGAGAGTTCCTAGAAATGGTTGAGATTAATAAGTTAAGTAACACTATGAATTTCAGATCAGACATTGATAACCTCAATTCAGTATATGCGTTTCTTTTAACACTTGGTGCATCTGGCAACAGAACAATAAATGTAACTTTGCAGTCAACCAATGAATAATCTTGTTTTAGAACTAAGAGTTAACATTCACACACGATAACACAAACCTTAATCATGCATTCTATTACACAGTTTTGTATTGTCAATTTAGATTACCTTTAAATCATCAATTTCGCGGTTTATTTTGAAATTATATTTTCATGCATACTTTGATATGTCAAATTAAAATACACATAGGGTTTTCGATGCTGTTGTGTTTCTCACTAGACAACAATGTTGGGGGTTGGTATTGATGCGCACAGATGATCGAGTTGACATCCATCTATTACTTGACATTTTGTTCTTGACCGTTCAATGATGCACTTTACACTACAGTGTTTTCAAAAAAGTAAAATTATATTCTTTTTAAAAATGTAACGAGGTGTTAACCAGAATAATTTTAACGTGTTTTTTTGTTGTGTTCCGTCTAGAGTTTTTAATGAATTTTAATCTGTGAACATCATTATCATAACCACTGTTAAGACCAAGAATATTAATGAAAATCAATCTTAAAGAAACATGCACTTCTGTATCATGTGATATTGTCCACATAAACAGTTCGCATTGTAAGTACATTTGTAAACTTTTAATATATCAACACACTCAATTCTTGTGATCTGCTTCCACAGTTGATGCCCTGATGAAGTACACGATCATATGTACGAAATATTGGCAGAAAGAATAAAGAACTAAAGCACAACCAGTTTATGATTGCTAGATTCCCCAAGAACCTATTATTCCTATATATATATATATATATAAATAACATGTGATTACTTTTTTATTTGGTTTATTTATTTAGAGTATAGTGTTTTATGAGTAACCATTATAATAAATATGTGGGCTATTTTAAAACTTAAACATAAGTGTAATTATACGTACCACCAAAATAATCTGCTGAAGAATCAAATGGATTTTGTTTTGGTTCAATTTGTGGCTTGAGCAAACTATATAGCCTTACTTGTGACAGGTCTAATTTTGATGTATGTGGTGTATCACTACCCGTTTTATATATACCCACCTGAACAAGAAAATGTTTATATCAGCTTAATTTGTAAATTAAATTACTTGAAAATATAAATACTCTGATTACAATTGCTTTTACTATATCATGTCATGTCTGTGCGTGCTCATTTTTGCCAACAATATTTTTTAAATTTCTACAAAAAGTATTAAAGTAGAATTTTTCGCTTTTATAACTTCCATTATATATAAACCAGTTTTTCGGTATCAGGTGACTTCGAAATGTGGACATCTGCAAAAATCTCGAGATCGAACATTTCGTCATCACAATACAATATACTACGAAAAAAAAGGTAAAAAAACAGCTTAGTTTATGATACATGCATGTTTACGTATATACATATCTACCATAAAGACCAGTGTACTTTACGAATTATTCTGTCCGCGTTGCCAAATTGTCCGGGCGCTCGATTATCGAGAATATAAAAGACATCTGTATATTTCAAAATATACGGCACACGATGCAGCGCCTCGCGTAGAAATACCCTGAACTAATAGTATACGCAAAATGTTTATATTACATGCATATTGTCGACAAAATAGCGTCTTCCGAAATTTTGTTAAACAGCATTATATCACCATGTAAGTCTGTCAACGAAGTTTTACATGGAAAGTGCATAGAGCGTCCATATACGGGCGCTTTATGTAGGCGGACGCTCTATTGAATGGAAATTTACAATGTACGGACGCGCTAATGATAGTAGGATATATATATATATATATATATTGCTACCCTCTTGAATATAAATTAAAAATGGCCAAGGCCCTAAACAAAATCGGTACCCAAAATTCCAAGAAGGTAGTAAGTTAGACACCACCACGGTAATTAACCTTCTATTTAAATTTTAAAGAGGACGCTTGTCTATTAATTAATCACCAACTTATAACACTCAGTCTTACCTCTTACTTCCCCAAGAGTCGATGTTAAATATGGGAGTCAGCACTGCCTCCAGCTACAGTCAGAGAAGGGCGAGTTCGAACACCGTACTAAGTCGAAGGTTAAGCTGTCAGGGCGCCTATCCGTAAAAATATGCTAAGCCCAACAGATATTCAGACCCCGGACCAGATCCAATATAAAACTCCCCAGGTGATAAGAAAATAAGACCAACACACGTTCATTCAAACTTAACAAGCAGTTTATTGAAAATTCAATTCAATCCTCATCGTTTCATTTCAATATCGTACATAACCGGCTGTAATATATATATAAGATCTCTGCCTTCAAGAGATATTTAAAACAAAAGAATAAAAAACAATGGAAAGTAAAACACAAGCGCAACTCGGTTGCAAATATTAAATTCCTGAAGGGTTAATTAACATTAAATGGCCACCCAAGGTGATCCACAACTCAAAATTTATCAATGACGTACAATAACATTATTTTAAAAATTCAAAAATGGTAAACACAAGAAACAATCTTAAAATTAAAATTAATTAACCAACAGTACTCTTACAAGCACACAGTTATAAGGCAACTTGCCGAAAGTCCCTCCAAAGTCGAACAGTTTGATCGTGATTTGCAACACGTCAAAACTAAAATAAACCACTCTGTATATTAGAGGCAACCGACAATCTATTCGACATCAGAGTGCAGACTCTAGGTTGTAAAATATCTAATTCTATTAAAACAAATAGCGCTAGTTAACTATGCTTTACATAAGAAAATGTGATTAGATTAAATTTAATAATTTCTTACGAGATTATACAAAATAAATTACAATCGTTGACTAATTGCATTAAATAACATCTAAGAATTTACACAAGACAGATGTGAGGCTACACTGCCCATACACATCCAAAATTTAGTTCAATTTCTGAATCCAAAAATAAAAAGGCTACGTAACGTCTCCAAAAAAAACAAAGTAACCTCCAAATTGAAGTCACTATTATTTATAAAACTACGTTAATTTATTTAATTCAAAACATAAAGGCTCACATGCCACCAGAAGTTAAAATAGGACAATTACGATGACTTAATTAATTAGTGTTACGTTGTAAATTTACTTTATTTATAGTTCTCGAAAGATTGTGTGCTTTTGTCTAAATACGATATATTTTGTGTAAAGAACGTGACTTTTTGAGCGTACCCTGTATATTGTCTATTTCACCGGTTACTAAGACTGCCTGCCGTATGCTTCCGTGGGTATTAAACCTACTATTGAGCCCTCACCGCTCTAAACCATGTACCGCGAATATGACGGATATATTTTGTGTAAGATCGGGCATTTACACCCTGTTTTTGTGTAAGCCTCTATGTCTGAGTAACTAACTCTAATTATCTTAGTTCTAGCTTATTCTAACCTACCTGTAGTTTCGTATTTTCCGCAGTTGCAATTACTTTTACGCCTTGCGTAGTTTTCTTAAAAGAATATCTACTTATTCATTACGTCCGATCCCTACCTAATGCATTTATTGTGGTTTGAAAACGCTTTGAGACGATAGTCAAGTTTTGTGTTAACTGTTTCACATGTTTTGCGTATTGCCAAACACAGTATCTCGAGCAGGCCGTTTGGTACTGTTTTCTTCTTTTCTTCGCAGACGGCTCTCTAAAAAAAAAGGTAAGGAGTTTTAATTAAAGAAATGCTTGGAGTAGAGGGCATACTGTTAATTGTTGCCGATCCCTTGCTGCTCTATCTTCGATATTCTAGTATTAGGAACTTCTGTTAATTCGTCCCCAGCACCATCGTAGGGGTTAGGATCGTAATTTCTCTGTAACATAAGTTTAAGATCGGTCTTTCCACCGTCTTTTGTAGCGTTTTGATATTAAAGCTTTGGTACTTCGTTATTTACCTGCAGAGATTCTGTCCTTTCGCATAGTAAATAGAAATTACGGGCGGAGGAATGTTTGTTGATGTCTGTCAAACCTATCGGTCATATTGCACAGGTCTGTCTACACATGAGGCATTGCCAACGTCGAGCATGAAATACCCTCTCGTGCCGTCGACTTTATATTTTCTACTTACAATTGTTGAGTATTTCGCTTATGTTTTCCGTCTAAGTTATGTGTAGGGTTACGTTTAATTGTGTTTAAGTCACGATGTCGTCTCCTTTTTTTTTTGTCAGATTAGTTGTGTGCTTATTATGTTTATTTGAAAACTCCCGCCTTTAGTTTGAATCCTTTCCAGTGACGCATTGAGCGTGCGTGTTCTTGGGTTGTACGTATCTACCGAAAAGGTCACGGTTGGGTCACTTTCGTAGTCAAGCTTGTTATAAGTGCATGGGCACGATATGCTTATTTTCTTTTGGTGAATTTATCACTATGTCTAAAGTTAGACTAACGCTTCGGCGGCTTTAATGAAATAAGTTTAAGTTATCGATACCTTAATTAGGTGTTTATCGTGAATTAATTTTTATCGCAATACCGCTATCTAATTTACGAATGCCACGAGGTGGATTTTGAATTATTTTCGTGCTATGTGTGACTTCTGAGTCCTTACCGTGGAATCTCCATATTATTTCTTCATAATTGGGGTAAGTTTTCAAAACTCTGTGTTAAATTTTCGGGATTTTATCTTTGGTTTTTTTTTCTCTCTAAATTTTAATAGGATTCTTTTGTCGGGCACAAAGCCCTCTGACGCCCTAATTCTGGTGGGATAGTCCCGCATATACGTCAAAGAGCGTGGTGTTTCTTCCGACGCATCAGAAGACGCTTCATAATATCCAGCCCACCTGTTGAATTGGAAATTCTCCATCAAGGGAGTCGCCGCCATTTTGGGATTTCTGTAGCGTCCTACCGGCAACCATCTTGCCAGCTAAGGTTGTAATTTTTACCTCATATTTTTCGTCTGAATTTCGACGTTTTACGCCTGAGTGCAAGACTTATTTTTGCCTAATTAATACCAAGAATTTTGAGTGGCTAAATAACTATCGCACCTCTTAGTAATCTGCGTGGTCACAATGTAATCCTTTTTTTTTTAAATTACCGTTATAATTTCTCTTTGTTTTATTATGTATAATTGAGATTAACCTGAATTTTGGTTTTTGTCACTACCGAATTACTGTAGCCCTATATTGAGGCAGATATTTAATTTAAACTAATTCTAGTACATATAATATATTATCACCTTATCTTTTGGGTGGTTATTATTTTATTAGTAATATACCTAGTGTTATCACTTCTGATACTATAATTGTATGTTACATGATGTGTCGCATTTAAGTAATCTAAAATTGGTTAATAATTTTGCACGGTTATCTTTTTTTTTGCTGTAAGATTGTAAATTTTGCCTTTCCGTTGATCAATTAATTTACCTGAGCTAGATTAATTCTTTTCTGTAGAAGCAAACTTTGATTCTCGAAGCTCAGGGTTTTATTGTTATTATGTAATTTCTTTTCTAAATTTTACCTTTAACTTTTGACTTAAATATTCGACTTTGTTAATAATTAACCTTCATTTAATTTAGTTCATGTAATCAAACCTGGCGTTTTTTTTATATATTTAGCGAATTTTCCTCATTTTAGACTAAGTCTTTGTACTGACTTATTAATTCTCTTGCGCTTATAAATTTATATATATTTTCACCTTTGTACTGACATTGCCGTTGTGGCGTGTCCTTGTAAACACATGTACACCTTATGTGAGGTGAAGGAAACGTTTCTGCAACCGACCAACTTCTGCTGAAGCGCAGAGTATTTGTTAAACCATTAAGTCTTTTTTTTATATACTTTCAAAATTTTGTAATTGTCATCTAACGTTTGTTTTTTTATTTATCAACTGTCTAGCTTAATTACACTTTATTCAAATTTAACTTTTCATACAACGTTTGTTCTTTTTTTTTGTTGCCTAACTGCACAAATTAAATTTTTCTTATTTTAAAAAAAAAAACACAGCACATCAAATTTAATTAAATTTTGTTACATTACGAATACCTTATCTTTTATTTCTTTTACCTCTGCTTATCTTGACTATTATTGTGTCAAGCACGTACATAAGGTTAGGTGCTTCAAATATACAGGGTGTTCAATAGGTATCCTACTGGAGGGACACAGCCAGTGGTAGTTCGTAGGAGGCGCAGGTAGGTTATCTGTAGATAGCATAGTGTCCTGGTGCCCGGACAACGTCGCAAGCGTCGTTGCCGACCGACGCTCTACTTATAGGTGTTCTTATTTTCTTGAACCGTCACGCCGTCTGCGACAGAGTTAGCTCGGCCCTGCGTCATCCTGTTTATCAACCCCTATTGCGACTCTCCGTTTCAATTCCGAATTCTGCCGTTACCTTAATGCGACGTAGATCCGGTAGCAAAAATTTGGCGCCCAACGTTTCGGCCGATTTTTGACCATCTTCCGGATTTTTTTTTTTTGAAATTTTCAAATTTATCGCCTTGTCCTTGGTGGACCACGTTTCGGAAAAATTTTGACCATCTTCCGGAACATTTTCTTGAATTTTGCAAATTATCTCCCTGTCTTTAACATCCAACGTTTCGATAATTTTTTTTTTCCGGGCCTTTCTTTCGGTAATAAGCAAAAAATTTGGCGCCCTAGCGTCTGGGTCTTTCTTTTGGTAATAGGAAAATTTGGCACCAGCGTTTCGACCAACTTTCCGCCATCTTCAATTTTTCTTTATTATTACTTTTGTGTGTCAACCAAGTTTCGGCCAATTTTCCGCCATCTTCAAAATTTCTTTTCCTGCCCCTTAACATTCAGACAAGTTTTCTTCCCCTTCCGCACGAATTGACACACCAACGTTTCTGCCCTCTTTTCTCCACCTTCCGGAGCCAAGTTTCTCCTTCGCTACCCAATGCTCCAACGAAGTTTTCGCTGCCTTCTTAACAATTAGATGCCTTCGTTGTGGGCCTAACGTACAACATTTCGCACCTACGTTTCGGTTAAGTTTTCGCCGCCCTCAAATTTTCTTTTCCTCATGTGTGTCATCCATTGACTCATAAGTTGACACCGAACGTTTCGACCTAGCTTCCACCATCTTCAGGGAAATTTCTCGTCTTTTCCAATTTTCCTTGGTTTTGGTTGCCTTGACGTGACAACGTGTCGTTGCCTAACGTTTCGGACAAGTTTTCTCCATCTTCCGGAATATTTTCCTTACCTTTAAGTATTTCAGCCACTCACATTTCGTCGTACCGCACAGTGGTGCTATACTTTGGAGAAACTACTTGTTTTGTATCAACGTTTCGGTCCTGACCATCTTCAGGAATAAATTTTGAATTTTCTCGACTTAAGCCCGTTTCTCGTTTTAGGTGGGCAAGTGGACGTTAAGTTTTCTTACCGCCCAGTTTTTCTGTATTTCCGTCTACTCCCTCACCTAATCTAACTTCGACTGTTTATATTTCTTTTCCTTCCCTTTTTTTTGGGAAAAGTTATCACCTCACGTTACAATTTTATCTTAGGTTCTGAACTACCTTGTCTACCAGAATATATTTGTGTGTCTTCGGACTCGAGTCTTTGCTTGCTGATCCCGGTACCGCCATTACTTTTTATATTTCTTTCTTTTCGACTTTCTGCTGAATTAACTTCCGCCATGTCTCCTAAATTTGAGATCAATCGTCTTTTAAAGGAGGACCTTGAGTACTTACTGACTGTTCTGGGTGCTGAGGTGCCATCTACTTTGGATGAAATGCGACGAATGTATCGACGTCTGCTAGGGTATGCTAGGTCTTATCCGTCGGATACTAAGCTTACGTATCCATTCACATATGCGGAAGACGCCGCGGCCATTAAGGATAAGCTTACGGTTATCGAAGGGCTCATCGATCAGTTCATAGGGAATCGTGAGTCTTCCGAGTTTAAAAAAATTTCTACTGCCCTTGCTTTCGTAATGAGTCGCATTCAGAACTCCGTCCCACATTCGCCAGAGGAGGTGAAAGAATACCATGCGTTTAGGAGTCGCGTTGCTAAACTAGAAGATTGCATCCGCGATAAGGTTCGCACCCTTGAACGTGCCTCAACGTTCAGTATGTTACAGTCACCCACTGCCGGTAACTCTGGTCCTCAAGGGAGTGAAGAGGAGTTTATTGATGAGGATGACCCTATCCGACTCCCGGTTAACACTTTTACTGGTCCCGTTCACTCGACTTTCGCTAGTTCTTCTCCTAAACCCGTTCCCGTTGCCTCTTGGAATATTACATTTTCAGGGCAGAAGAACTTCTCAGTTAGTGCCTTTCTGGAGCGTGTAGCTGAGCTTAAAATCGCTCGTAATTCCTCGGACCAGTTGTTGTTCAATTCCGCTATAGACTTATTTAAGGATCGTGCTTTGGTGTGGTATCGGGCAAATCGTCATCTTTACTCTAATTGGTCAGAGTTAGCTGCCGGTCTACGGGAAGAGTTTCAAGCCGTAGATTATGACGACCGTCTTATGGACGAAATTAAGCAAAGGACCCAAGGTCCTAATGAACCTATTGGACTATACGTATCGGTCATGAAAAATCTCTTCTCCCGTCTTTCTGATTCAGTCCCCGAAAAAACTCAGTTACGAATCTTGCAACGTAATATCTTACCTTTCTATCAGACGCAATTGGGTTTAACTGAAGTCAATTCCATCGCGGAACTCCTTAAATATGGGAAAGTTCTCGAAGCCCGCAAGGCCTCTGCTGAAGCTTATGTACCGCCTCCCTTGCGTGCTAAAACACTCGAGCCGGATTTGGCTTATGTCAATGCCGAACCAGTCCCGAGTTATTCTCGAAGTCGTGAGACACCCGTTACTCCCGTCTCTAACCGCCCTCGTGTCCGTGTGGCACCCGTTTCAGCAAACCCTGTCACATGTTGGAATTGTCGTCAGACCGGACATCGTTACTCCCAATGCGCTTTACCTCGTAAACGCTTTTGTTATCGTTGTGGTCGTCCAGAGACCATTGTATCTTCTTGTCCGCAGTGTTCGGGAAACGCCCGACGTGCGCACTAAGTGGCCGTCCCGTGCGTACAGTATACACAGCGGCCTATCGACAAATTAGAGCCCGGTTGGATTTTATTCTCGCACAAGCCATAGGGGATGAACGCCCCTATCTTAAAGTTCAAATCTTTGGTAAAGAGTTTCTCGGTCTTTTGGACACGGGTTCATCACGCACTATTTTAGGTGAAGCAGGTTGGTCCGTTTTAAAGGGTTTTGTTTCGCTTAAATCCTCTATGTCCTTTTGCACTGTTGCCAACGGATCACGATGCCGGATATCAGGTGAAGTTGCCCTGCCTATTAATGTTAGGAATCGTTCTAAGGTCTTTGACGTTTTGGTGGTACCTGAACTACCGCATCAACTTATCTTGGGCGCAGACTTCTGGCGAGATATGGGTATCGTCATAAACATGCGCAGTGGCGATTGGGTATTTTCAGACGCACCCAACGTGTCTTCTGTCGATGTCGAACCACAGGTGTTATCTGATGAGCGTCAACGTCAGCTCGAGGCTATCATCAATCAAAATTTTCCTAACGTCGATAAGGAGGTGTTAGGTTGTGCCAAAGGTGTAGAGCACACTATTATCACTAGTAGCCCTCCGATTAAGCAACGCTACTATCCGATATCTCCGGCGGTGCAGAAAGTAGTCGACGCCGAATTAGAGAAGATGTTGGCTCTCGGTGTCGTTGAGAGGTCTCAGAGTGGTTGGTCTTCACCCATTCTTCTCGTGCCTAAGAAGGATAAGACGTTTCGATTTTGTGTCGATTATCGGAAGCTCAATCAGGTCACTGAGAGAGATGCCTATCCCCTTCCCTATGTTTCGAATACCTTAGATAAATTACGAGACGCCAAATATCTTACGTCTCTCGATATAAAAAGTGCGTATTGGCAGATTCCTGTTGCCGAGTCTTCCCGTCAGTATACCGCCTTCACTGTGCCGAATCGAGGCTTGTTTCAATTTTGTCGTCTTCCGTATGGTCTCCACAACGCACCTGCCTCCTGGCAGCGTTTTATTGATAGAGTTTTAGGTCCTGAATTAGAACCTTACGTTTTCGTATATCTGGATGATATCATAATTGTCACTCCTACCTTTGAAAAACACTTGACTATCTTAGAGCAAGTTTTATCTCGCCTGCGTGACGCTGGCTTAACGCTTAATAGAGACAAATGTCAGTTTTGTCGCGACGAATTGAAGTACCTGGGTTATGTGGTCAATCGTCGTGGGTTGATGGTCGACCCTGACAAAGTAAAGGCTATCATCGGAATTGCCACACCCAAAAATGTTTCTGAAGTCAGACGCTTAGTAGGTATGGCTTCATGGTATCGACGTTTCGTCCCTAATTTCTCTACTGTTATCTCTCCGCTTACTGATTTGTTACGGAAAAATCGTCCCTTCGTTTGGACGTTAGCTTGTGAAGAAGCCTGGACATCTTTGCGTGAACGCTTGGTTTCCTCCCCGATTTTGACATGTCCCGATTTCCAATATGAATTCATCATTCAAACTGATGCTAGCGACTATGGTCTTGGAGCCGTATTGACTCAAGACATAGACGGACAGGAGAAAGTAATCAGTTATCTAAGCCGTTCTTTAACACCTGCCGAACGTAAATTCTCTACGGTTGAGAAAGAATGCCTTGCCGTCCTTTGGGCTATAGAAAAGCTTCGCCCATATATCGAATGCTCTCACTTTACGGTGATAACGGATCATTATTCCCTCTGCTGGCTGAACTCTCTTAATTCTCCGTCGGGCAGATTGGCTCGATGGGCCGTACGTCTTCAGCAGTACGACTTCACTATCATCCACCGTAAAGGAAAATTCAATGTCGTTCCGGACACTCTCTCCCGTTCAGTCCCCAAATTGGATATCGTTCAAGTCAATCCTAAAAGCCAAGACAAATGTTACGTTCGTATCTTAGAACAAATTAAGAGACATCCCGAGAAGTACCCTCAATTTCAACTTATCGGTGGGATACTTCGACGTTACGTACCGCCTAATAGTACTTTTCCCTCTGAGGATTCCGATTCATGGAAGATCTATGTTCCTAAGGAACAACGACAAGAGGTCTTGTTAGAATGTCATAACGAGCCCACAAGTGGTCATCTGGGCATTGCGAAGACTCTCGCTCGCATATTGCAACACTACTATTGGCCCAAGATGTTAGGTGATGTGATTCGTCATATCAAAGCCTATCCTAACTGCAATAAGGCGAAACCTCTTCAAAGAGCTCCTGTTGGTCGTATGGGTGGACATTCTAAAGTTACTAAACCATGGGAAGTACTCAGTGTCGACATTGTTGGTCCTCTTCCGAGGTCCAAGCGCGGTTTTAACTACATTCTAGTGGTCTCTGATATCTTCAGTAAGTTTGTTCTGACTTTCCCGCTACGTAAAGCTTCTTCTAAGACTATTATCCGACATCTTGAAGAAGATGTGTTTCTGATTTTTGGCGTACCTCGTTCTGTAATTTCCGATAATGGCGTGCAGTTTCGTTCTAACGACTACCGTTCTATGTTAAAAGAATATAAAGTACGTCCATGCTATACTGCGAATTACCATCCTCAAGCGAATCCCGTGGAACGTGTGAATAGGGTTATCAAAACCATGTTGATCTCGTATGTCTCTGACAATCATCGCGAATGGGACGTCTATCTTCCCAAAGTCACTTGCGCCTTGCGCACCGCTAGACACGAAGTCACCGGACATACCCCCTATTTCATTAACTTCGGTCGTGAGATGAATCTCACTGGAGAAAGAATTTCCGATGCCCCTATCTCTGACGGAACTCCACTTGTCGAGGTCCGCGATCCGGAAAAACTAATAGAGCGTTCCGAAGGATTCTCTAAACTTTATCGTGACATCAAATCCCGCTTGCAGAAAGCATACGAGCGTGCTAAGGCGCGCTACGATACTCGTCATAGACGAGATGAATTCTTGGTAAACCAGTTGGTCTGGCGTAAAAATTTCGTCCTTTCAGATGCCGCCAAGTTCTACACCGCCAAATTGGCTGACAAATATGTCGGGCCCTTTCAAATTAGTAAACGTATCTCAACTGACATTTATGAACTAAAATCTTGCGAAGGTAAATTGCTGCCCGGGGCGTGGCATGCAAGTTTGTTGAAACCTCAACCGAGTGATGATTAAGATCTATCTTCTCACGTGTCCAACTGCCTAAAATTATCGCTATCTCGATTTTGTCTTTTCGTTACTTGTACCTACCGTTACCTTTACGGCCTGTAGTGAGGGCTGAAAGAATTCTCCTACCGTGATCCTGCGTGAAGTAAAAGGCTTCTAAAGGGACTCGGACCTCTATTGTTCCCTATCACCCCGGAACAAGCGCTTTCTGTCCCTTTCGGACTCTCTCCCTCTCTCGTTTTGTTGTCGTCGGGTCTTCCCTGTCGGATCTTGCCTCCTCGTGCGGCTGTGTGTACGACCTCTTCCGCGCGGTTACCGTTCCATTTGGGAAAATTTTTCCCATAACCCGCAATTACTAACTAAATAGCCCTGATAGATCAAGGAACTATCGCTTCAGGACAAACATTTTCCCTTTTTAACGACCTTTCGTTAGGGTGGTTACCGGCCCCATTGCACAGCTTGTATCTGTGATTCCGTCTATGCATGTATCTTCCCGTACCTTTATCGCTTCCGTATGTTACGGATCTCCCGTGTCTTTGCATATATGGAGTGGCAGCCTTGCTAGGGGAGTCCACACTATATTTCGTTTATCCTATCTGACATGACTACCGTTTAAGCTAACTAGTGTTGCTTAACTACCGGATTTGACGTTCTTATTTGAGGAGGTATAAAGAGTGATGGTCCCTTTTGTGTGATAATCCTCAGCCTTCCCAAGGTCGTGTCCTGGCGACCTTTTAGCTTTTCTTACGTTCAAAATGTTACTTCCAGGAATCGGATATGACTTCAGCCTTATGGTTTATCGTTGCCTTCAGCATTTTAGTCGGGACAACGCCGGTCCGGACTTTAAACATTTGCTCTCTAATATCTATTTTTGTTTGGCGATCTTCTCTCGTTTTGTTGTCATCGGATGTTTGGTTGTCGTGACGGCATATCTGTACCTCTGGGCAGTTGCACCATTCTGAGCTTTACCTTACCTTCAGTTACCTCTTCCTTATTCCGCTTTGTATCCCGTATCTGTAGTAATAAACCCGTTTTTAGTTGTCCTTTTATTTTATTTGTTTTGAGATACCGAGGGCCTTACCCAAGGGTCTCTTTTACCGTCGCGTGTCTGCAGAGTGTCGTCTCGGGGGTTGCCTTTCCCGCGTCTTGGCCTATTGGTAGTGCCCACTCCTCGTCCTGTGCCTTCGACCGTCGTAAGGATCACCGCCGGCCGGGCACACCGTTATTAACCCGTCTTTACCCTTTCCCCCCGTGATGCTACCAATAGTGCTGGGCTGTCGGTTGGACAAGTCTCGGGGCGCGTCTGTGCAGAATCTCGACACCCTTGCTTTTTATTTTTCGTTACTTTCCCGTACCGGCCGAATGCCGAAGGGCCACGTGGTGGTTATGGCCAAGCTGTTTGGTGTTACTGTGTCTGAGTGTGGATGTGTGCGTTTGTATAGTGGACGACGTCCGTTTTAGAACTCTCGCTTACCCTTTTCACTACCTCTATTCCGTTAGCCTATGTTCTCGGTGCAAGAAATTGCTCTGCGATCAATTTCTTTTCACTGGAAAGGGGGGAATTTGTTACGTTGTAAATTTACTTTATTTATAGTTCTCGAAAGATTGTGTGCTTTTGTCTAAATACGATATATTTTGTGTAAAGAACGTGACTTTTTGAGCGTACCCTGTATATTGTCTATTTCACCGGTTACTAAGACTGCCTGCCGTATGCTTCCGTGGGTATTAAACCTACTATTGAGCCCTCACCGCTCTAAACCATGTACCGCGAATATGACGGATATATTTTGTGTAAGATCGGGCATTTACACCCTGTTTTTGTGTAAGCCTCTATGTCTGAGTAACTAACTCTAATTATCTTAGTTCTAGCTTATTCTAACCTACCTGTAGTTTCGTATTTTCCGCAGTTGCAATTACTTTTACGCCTTGCGTAGTTTTCTTAAAAGAATATCTACTTATTCATTACGTCCGATCCCTACCTAATGCATTTATTGTGGTTTGAAAACGCTTTGAGACGATAGTCAAGTTTTGTGTTAACTGTTTCACATGTTTTGCGTATTGCCAAACACAGTATCTCGAGCAGGCCGTTTGGTACTGTTTTCTTCTTTTCTTCGCAGACGGCTCTCTAAAAAAAAAGGTAAGGAGTTTTAATTAAAGAAATGCTTGGAGTAGAGGGCATACTGTTAATTGTTGCCGATCCCTTGCTGCTCTATCTTCGATATTCTAGTATTAGGAACTTCTGTTAATTCGTCCCCAGCACCATCGTAGGGGTTAGGATCGTAATTTCTCTGTAACATAAGTTTAAGATCGGTCTTTCCACCGTCTTTTGTAGCGTTTTGATATTAAAGCTTTGGTACTTCGTTATTTACCTGCAGAGATTCTGTCCTTTCGCATAGTAAATAGAAATTACGGGCGGAGGAATGTTTGTTGATGTCTGTCAAACCTATCGGTCATATTGCACAGGTCTGTCTACACATGAGGCATTGCCAACGTCGAGCATGAAATACCCTCTCGTGCCGTCGACTTTATATTTTCTACTTACAATTGTTGAGTATTTCGCTTATGTTTTCCGTCTAAGTTATGTGTAGGGTTACGTTTAATTGTGTTTAAGTCACGATGTCGTCTCCTTTTTTTTTGTCAGATTAGTTGTGTGCTTATTATGTTTATTTGAAAACTCCCGCCTTTAGTTTGAATCCTTTCCAGTGACGCATTGAGCGTGCGTGTTCTTGGGTTGTACGTATCTACCGAAAAGGTCACGGTTGGGTCACTTTCGTAGTCAAGCTTGTTATAAGTGCATGGGCACGATATGCTTATTTTCTTTTGGTGAATTTATCACTATGTCTAAAGTTAGACTAACGCTTCGGCGGCTTTAATGAAATAAGTTTAAGTTATCGATACCTTAATTAGGTGTTTATCGTGAATTAATTTTTATCGCAATACCGCTATCTAATTTACGAATGCCACGAGGTGGATTTTGAATTATTTTCGTGCTATGTGTGACTTCTGAGTCCTTACCGTGGAATCTCCATATTATTTCTTCATAATTGGGGTAAGTTTTCAAAACTCTGTGTTAAATTTTCGGGATTTTATCTTTGGTTTTTTTTTCTCTCTAAATTTTAATAGGATTCTTTTGTCGGGCACAAAGCCCTCTGACGCCCTAATTCTGGTGGGATAGTCCCGCATATACGTCAAAGAGCGTGGTGTTTCTTCCGACGCATCAGAAGACGCTTCATAATATCCAGCCCACCTGTTGAATTGGAAATTCTCCATCAAGGGAGTCGCCGCCATTTTGGGATTTCTGTAGCGTCCTACCGGCAACCATCTTGCCAGCTAAGGTTGTAATTTTTACCTCATATTTTTCGTCTGAATTTCGACGTTTTACGCCTGAGTGCAAGACTTATTTTTGCCTAATTAATACCAAGAATTTTGAGTGGCTAAATAACTATCGCACCTCTTAGTAATCTGCGTGGTCACAATGTAATCCTTTTTTTTTAAATTACCGTTATAATTTCTCTTTGTTTTATTATGTATAATTGAGATTAACCTGAATTTTGGTTTTTGTCACTACCGAATTACTGTAGCCCTATATTGAGGCAGATATTTAATTTAAACTAATTCTAGTACATATAATATATTATCACCTTATCTTTTGGGTGGTTATTATTTTATTAGTAATATACCTAGTGTTATCACTTCTGATACTATAATTGTATGTTACATGATGTGTCGCATTTAAGTAATCTAAAATTGGTTAATAATTTTGCACGGTTATCTTTTTTTTTTGCTGTAAGATTGTAAATTTTGCCTTTCCGTTGATCAATTAATTTACCTGAGCTAGATTAATTCTTTTCTGTAGAAGCAAACTTTGATTCTCGAAGCTCAGGGTTTTATTGTTATTATGTAATTTCTTTTCTAAATTTTACCTTTAACTTTTGACTTAAATATTCGACTTTGTTAATAATTAACCTTCATTTAATTTAGTTCATGTAATCAAACCTGGCGTTTTTTTTTATATATTTAGCGAATTTTCCTCATTTTAGACTAAGTCTTTGTACTGACTTATTAATTCTCTTGCGCTTATAAATTTATATATATTTTCACCTTTGTACTGACATTGCCGTTGTGGCGTGTCCTTGTAAACACATGTACACCTTATGTGAGGTGAAGGAAACGTTTCTGCAACCGACCAACTTCTGCTGAAGCGCAGAGTATTTGTTAAACCATTAAGTCTTTTTTTTATATACTTTCAAAATTTTGTAATTGTCATCTAACGTTTGTTTTTTTATTTATCAACTGTCTAGCTTAATTACACTTTATTCAAATTTAACTTTTCATACAACGTTTGTTCTTTTTTTTTGTTGCCTAACTGCACAAATTAAATTTTTCTTATTTTAAAAAAAAAACATACAGCACATCAAATTTAATTAAATTTTGTTACATTACGAATACCTTATCTTTTATTTCTTTTACCTCTGCTTATCTTGACTATTATTGTGTCAAGCACGTACATAAGGTTAGGTGCTTCAAATATACAGGGTGTTCAATAGGTATCCTACTGGAGGGACACAGCCAGTGGTAGTTCGTAGGAGGCGCAGGTAGGTTATCTGTAGATAGCATAGTGTCCTGGTGCCCGGACAACGTCGCAAGCGTCGTTGCCGACCGACGCTCTACTTATAGGTGTTCTTATTTTCTTGAACCGTCACGCCGTCTGCGACAGAGTTAGCTCGGCCCTGCGTCATCCTGTTTATCAACCCCTATTGCGACTCTCCGTTTCAATTCCGAATTCTGCCGTTACCTTAATGCGACGTAGATCCGGTAGCATTAGCTAGGCCGGAAAATTGAGATTTACTGTTCAAAGTACACGATACTGACATAGTTTTTTTTTCCACGACTGTTTAATCAATAAACTCTACACTCTGGGTAATCTCAGAGAAATTTACACAGTCACAGTACCTTAAAGAAGTCACATCCACAGCTACCAAACATGATACCTTCTAGGGATCCACACGTTACAAGAAATCTGCTCTCTATCTTCGGCTAACGACATCTCAGAAAATTAGCGTATGAAGGCTACAGCATCCCATTGATCTGTACCTTAATTATGTCTTCACCGCAAGATCCAGCAATCAATTTCCTTGGAACCGTACGATAACCAAGCACGTGGTTCTTAATTCTTAACCCCAACAAAAGTGCTCAAATGAGGTTTAGGCCTTGCACCACACTAACCGAGCAATTAAAACAATTCCTAGCCAAGAAGAAAAATATCCTCGCAAGATTAAACCAAACGCCATATTTTCAAAAATAACCCTTGAGAAGTACCATAACATCCGCTGTTGTAAGCGATTAATAACGATAAAACTTCAAAAACTCAACCACATTCTCAAGTAGGCTCAGGAAAATGCTTCTGCTCTTGTGGTATTTACACCTTCCCCGATGACTGTTAACGTGCAAGAAAAAGACTCTAACATGTCAGCCCGACCATCAAACGAAACACGACAAATGCTCTAAAAGACCGAACAACCCAATCTGATATTTTAAACGTACGACAAAAATACAGGCTCAAATGACCATAGAAAAATGGAAAATAATTATTAATAATTTGTTACATAACTCTAGGCCCAAAAGAAGTTCGAAAATGAAGTTAGTAAAAATTAAAAGTAACAAATTTATTAAATAAAACCTCGTACGCCATCTACCCGACAATGCCTGTATACGTTACACACACCTGCGACAAGGCAGAACGCGTGCAATAGGAATCTTAAGCACATCTACACCAGATGGCAGTAGTAGTACTAAGATGACATAAATTTAATCCAAAATAAATTACGAATTCCACGACAAACCAAAATAATCCATTAAAGGACAAAATACGACAAAAAAAATTGTAACAAATTCCTCCCTCACCCCAAAAGGTTATTTACTTGTAAATTACCGTTAAGCCAAGAGTTATGAAACCAGGAACTGGACTGTGCGTAACACAACATATAACATACGATACAATAGAACCAAGTAAAAGTCGACAACGACTAGGCAAAAAGGAAAGACAAATGTGCGCGACCATGTCCGACAGCAAACGCAGCATCACCAAACGCTTGACCAAAACCACCACGCGGTCCTTCGGCATTCGGCCGGTACGGGAATTAACGAGGAATAAAAATAAAAAAAACATGGGTGTCGAGGTTCTGCACAGAATGGTGAAACTACTAAAACACACGGACGGCACGTCCACGCGACAAACGTACATTCCGGAAACACAACAACTGAAGATCGCCAAACAAAATAGACATAGCAAAAAGGAGTTTAAAGTCTGAACCGGCGTTGTCCCGACTGAAACGCTGAAGGCAAACGATAAAGCCATAAGGCGAAAGTCAATATCAAATCCTGGAGGTAACATTTTGACAATAACAATAGCAAAAGAAATTCGCCAGGACACGACCCTTGGAAGGCTGAGAACTATCAAATAAAGACCGTTCTTCTTTATACCTTCGCAAATAAACGTCTAATCAGGAAGAGAATGTCAGTACGACATATACAACACGATAGAATAACTATCAAATGCAAATTCTAGACCATACGATACGTAACATAATCCCAAAATGGTAAAGGTTCTAGAAATGCTATACGGTACGGAAGTCATAAAATCGCTAATTCTTAATCGTAAACCATACGAAAGTCATATTCGGTACGGAACGTCAAAATCAGTACGGTAGAGTCGAGATCGGTACAAAAGTCAAAATCGGTACGAAATACATAACTATAAAAGTTACACGGAAGTCGAAAATAACTTAACTAACATAAGTTATACGGTACTCAAAAGTAACATACAGAGTTACACGAAATTAATCCACCCAATTCAATCGTCGCTGTGTGGGCTATCGACAAAACATAGGGAGAACATCCCAGATCAGAACACGCAAGAAAATACGTCGAACCCACGACAACTAAAATTGAAGATGTTAAAAGAAACGGGGGAAACAGAGAATTTTTGGGACGCCTTTTACTCCCAGGCATTAAACCCACAGGTATATTCTTAAGGCCTACCTGCAAACCAAAACTGGCAAAGTTCAATCATCGTTAGGTTGTGCTTTAAGATGTTCAACACTCCATGTACCCGGACAAAAAAAACTACAAGCTCGGAGATATACTTCCTGGATCGATCACAAAATTAAAGTCCAAGAAACATTAGCAGATTATCAATAAACTACAATAAACCAAAATAAAAGTCTGCTAAATTCACCAAAGAAAACACAAGTGGCTCATACAACACCACTAACTGGACTATAGATCGTAACAGAGCTTAATCATGATGATAATTGACAACTGAACTCATACGGAAGATAACGAACAAAGTTCGCTACAGGAAATCAAAAGATTTCAAGACATACAACACACAAGTGTAAAAGTTACCAAGGACCACCAAACTAAACAATACATATGGGAAAACTCTAATAACCATAAAAGGAAAGATGGATAACTACTATCTCATGAAGCAATTAACCCAAGGTAAGAATACAATTACACCCGTTGACTTTTGACGTGCAGATACAAATTATCCCACATATGTGGTTGCAAAATACGATACGAGACGATACTCCAAAACGATACGATAACCTTCCATTTGGTTCAAAAATCCCGAATTATACGTAAACTATACGGTACTATACGATAAATTAGGTGAACAGGTAGAAGGCTCCACACGATAAGCCAAACTGTAAAAGTGAAATTCAAACAGGTTTACACTTCACGAAGATAGGGAAAAAGGGTCGAGAAAATTTAATTATCCCAATACGTAACTACAAATATTTCTCAAATTAGACAAACGAAAAATGATCCTATATGGGACAATCACACACACTTTAAAAACATCTCTTTTGAACATCAACTGCCAAACTGCACACATGGCCTACCAAATTTGTTAGAGTACTCAACATAAGAAACATTGTAGCGCAATCTATCCACAACATAACAGAATGAACTAATGGTATCAACAATATTAACGATAACAACGGCATGAACGGTACGGAAAGGGTTATCGAAAATAATACGGAAATATACCAAACATCATAATTCATTCCAATCAAATATACGATAAACAGATTGTAAAAGTAATATTCACGAAAGGCCAAGACAACTGAAGACCACACAAACACAGCCAAAGCCAAATCTTAAAAGCGATTCAAATTATCCGCAATAACATTAAGAAGTGACAAATCCCATATAATCCCATATTATTATTATTAAACAACCTATTACACGATATCTATTATTACTATTATTCTTACTATTAACTCAAGGACGATACAACAACAAAAAAACTATGAGACTGACTGCATAAGCGATGACCCACAGTGACGAAACAGATTCGAAAATATTAATTCTACCAACTAACGAAATAACTAAGTTCAAAACAAAGATAGATTAACACATACAAGTCATACTACCAAAAATAGTAAAATCACGAAATATTATCAAACAAATCCAATAAGTACTCTAAACATTCAACCTAAACAATCAACCGCCATTTTGAAGGTCAGAACCACTATGCAGGTAGCCTACACAAGATACACAAAGTTGTAAAATACAAAGTCACAACCAAAAGACTCAAACTTGAAATGTTTTACAGAAATATTACTCAAAAATATTTAAAAGACGGAAATTTCTCACAAACAATTTGGCCCTATACTTCGCAATTGGTTCTCAGATTTCCAACACTGTTATTTAACAATGTATACGATAAGTGCTCAAATGTACGAAAATATTCAAATATACGGAAGTAATCAGATATACAGAAACATTCAAAAGTACGGAACATACATTAGCGATAAAGTTTTAAAATATTCTAACATTCAGTAACTAAGGGCCAAAAGTACACATAACATTCAAAATCACACACAACGTAAGACGTAACTGTGATATAAGCTGGGATATACTTTACTTTTACTCAAACAAAATATGACAAGGTCTTCAATGCTAAAATTAATCAATTCCTGAAAATGTTTCAAGAGTTTCTGAAATTCCCAAAAATCCCAAGAATTTTGGATTTATTCAAAAAAACTAATTTTTCCCCCCTTCAAAAAGGCCTCACAACGTTGGCCGCTAAAACCCTTTGTTATTTTTTTAAAAACGAAATTCTTTTCTAAGGCCCCACACGTTGGGCGCTAAAATCCTCTTGCTACCCTCTTGAATATAAATCAAAAATGGCCAAGGCCCTAAACAAAATCGGTACCCAAAATTCCAAGAAGGTAGTAAGTTAGACACCACCACGGTAATTAACCTTCTATTAAAATTTTAAAGAGGACGCTTGTCTATTAATTAATTACCAACTTATAACACTCAGTCTTACCTCTTACTTCCCCAAGGGTCGATGTTAAATATGGGTGTCAGCACTGCCTCCAGCTACAGTCAGAGAAGGGCGAGTTCGAACACCGTACTAAGTCGAAGGTTAAGCTGTCAGGGCGCCTATCCGTAAAAATATGCTAAGCCCAACAGATATTCAGACCCCGGACCAGATCCAATATAAAACTCCCCAGGTGATAAGAAACTAAGACCAACACACGTTCATTCAAACTTAACAAGCAGTTTATTGAAAATTCAATTCAATCCTCATCGTTTCATTTCAATATCGTACATAACCGGCTGTAATATATATATAAGATCTCTGCCTTCAAGAGATATTTAAAACAAAAGAATAAAAAAACAATGGAAAGTAAAACACAAGCGCAACTCGGTTGCAAATATTAAATTCCTGAAGGGTTAATTAACATTAAATGGCCACCCAAGGTGATCCACAACTCAAAATTTATCAATGACGTAAAATAACATTATTTTAAAAATTCAAAAATGGTAAACACAAGAAACAATCTTGAAATTAAAATTAATTAACCAACAGTACTCTTACAAGCACACAGTTATAAGGCAACTTGCCGAAAGTCCCTCCAAAGTCGAACAGTTTGATCGTGATTTGCAACACGTCAAAACTAAAATAAACCACTCTGTATATTAGAGGCAACCGACAATCTATTCGACATCAGAGTGCAGACTCTAGGTTGTAAAATATCTAATTCTATTAAAACAAATAGCGCTAGTTAACTATGCTTTACATAAGAAAATGTGATTAGATTAAATTCAATAATTTCTTACGAGATTATACAAAATAAATTACAATCGTTGACTAATTGCATTAAATAACATCTAAGAATTTACACAAGACAGATGTGAGGCTACACTGCCCATACACATCCAAATTTAGTTCAATTTCTGAATCCAAAAATAAAAAGGCTACGTAACGTCTCCAAAAAAAACAAAGTAACCTCCAAATTGAAGTCACTATTATTTATAAAACTACGTTAATTTATTTAATTCAAAACATAAAGGCTCACATGCCACCAGAAGTTAAAATAGGACAATTACGATGACTTAATTAATTAGCTAGGCCGGAAAATTGAGATTTACTGTTCAAAGTACACGATATTGACATAGTTTTTTTTCCACGACTGTTTAATCAATAAACTCTACACTCTGGGTAATCTCAGAGAAATTTACACAGTCACAGTACCTTAAAGAAGTCACATCCACAGCTACCAAACATGATACCTTCTACGGATCCACACGTTACAAGAAATCTGCTCTCTATCTTCGGCTAACGACATCTCAGAAAATTAGCGTATGAAGGCTACAGCATCCCATTTATCTGTACCTTAATTATGTCTTCACCGCAAGATCCAGCAATCAATTTCCTTGGAACCGTACGATAACCAAGCACGTGGTTCTTAATTCTTAACCCCAACAAAAGTGCTCAAATGAGGTTTAGGCCTTGCACCACACTAACCGAGCAATTAAAACAATTCCTAGCCAAGAAGAAAAATATCCTCGCAAGATTCAACCAAACGCCAAATTTTCAAAAATAACCCTTGAGAAGTACCATAACATCCGCTGTTGTAAGCGATTAATAACGATAAAACTTCAAAAACTCAACCACATTCTCAAGTAGGCTCAGGAAAATGCTTCTGCTCTTGTGGTATTTAAACCTTCCCCGATGACTGTTAACGTGCAAAAGAAAGACTCTAACATGTCAAAGCCCGACCATCAAACGAAACACGACAAATGCTCTAAAAGACCGAACAACCCAATCTGATATTTTAAACGTACGACAAAAATACAGGTTCAAATGACCATAGAAAAATGGAAAATAATTATTAATAATTTGTTACATAACTCTAGGCCCAAAAGAAGTTCGAAAATGAAGTTAGTAAAAATTAAAAGTAACAAATTTATTAAATAAAACCTCGTACGCCATCTACCCGACAATGCCTGTATACGTTACACACACCTGCGACAAGGCAGAACGCGTGCAATAGGAATCTTAAGCACATCTACACCAGATGGCAGTAGTAGTACTAAGATGACATAAATTTAATCCAAAATAAATTACGAATTCCACGACAAACCAAAATAATCCATTAAAGGATAAAATACGACAAAAAAATTGTAACAATATATATATATTGTAGCGTTTTCGGGTTCGCATATATATATATATATACATATATATATATATATATATATAGAGTCATACATTCCCTTAGGAACTGTGATCGCTCTTTTCTCTTTTGAACTTTAGCAACTCATTTCTTGTGGTAAGTTAATTTATGTTTTATCCATTCCAGCCTTACTTTAAACTGTTGTTTCACCATGCTTCCTCAGTTATCCTCCTCCATACATCTCCGTCCTGGACCCTGCTTTTCCAAGCCTGTATCTTCAGCTTCTTAATATCCTTTATTACCTGATCTTCCCACCTGCTTCATGTCCTCCCTCTTCTTCTACCTCTGTTTGGTCTTCATGTCGTGATTTTCTTTACTTTCCTGTAGGTTTCCATCTTTCTTATGTGGCCTTACCATGGGTGTCTTTATACTTTTATGTACTTTACGATATTTTCTGCTTTCAAGATGTTTTCTATTTCGAAGTTTATGGCCTCCTGTATTCTCCATCCGCCACTTTTATCGAGCCATATATTTTTCTTATAATTTTCCTCTCAACCTTCTCAGGTTTTCTTGTTCCACATTTATCAGGTTCATTGTCTCTTCCCCAAAAGTCACTACTGGTCGGATTGCTGCTATGAATACCCTCATTTTTGTATTTATGCTTATCCTCTTACTTTTTAGTATGTTTTTGTAGTTATAATAAGCTCTATATCCTCCGTGTACTCTATGATCTATCTCAATATTTCTGTCATCCTCACTGTTTATCATTAGTCCTATATACTTAAAGTTTTCAACTATTTCAAAATCATAATTTTCTGTTTTTACGTCCTTGGTTGTTGTATATCTATTTCCTCTGCTTATCTCCATGTATTTACTTTTTCTTTGATTTATTAATAGGCTTCTTTTTTTGTTGCTTGATCATTTTATTTAATTGTTGTTTTTAGTAGAAATCGAGCGATGAAAGTGGCGCAGGTAGAGAGCGAGTATATGTCAGCGGGAGGGCACTGCTCTGTAGTGCCAGGTGCCGGTTCAGTATGTAATATACAACGGTGAGTGTATGTTGTAATTTCTACAGGTGCAAATACAACTATGAATTGCGTGAGTAACATTATTGGAATGATAGAAAATAACACACTGATCTATGGCATTAAGATTGAATTAAAATATCTAGTTCCCCCTGACCAGATTTATTGATTAAACTAGAAGATCACAATTCGAAAACTAATAAAACAGTGACGAGAAAATTCAACACAACCTCTTACAGTTTATTAGACTGGTTGCGTGGGTGTAATGTGCAAAATGATTTTTTCTATTTCGGTTGTATAAAGTTCACTTTATGACACCCGTTTTAGTTGCAGAAAGTATTACTTTATCGCACGCTAATTTTGTTGTTTTGACGTTCGTAACAAAAAAAATGGAACCAAATTATATTTAAATGTCAAAATATAAGCCTTTAATGTAACAAACATGTGCAATAGGAGTTGTACAAAGAATAAAAAGCACACATGCTAACATTTTATTTACTAATTAACAATATAAATGTTAAGCAGAGTTGGATGATAAGTTTTCTGATGCTACTATTGAAATTTACTTCCAATGTTGAATAGTACAACTGTTATAAAAGTTTGTTTTTGATAAATATGTCGAGACTATGTTGGCGAAAGATTTTGTAAATTGTCTTCTGCTATTTTGCGAATCTCTGGGGACGTGCAATTATTTATTTCGTCCTTTTTGTTGATAATTTGAAATAATTTATTGCATAAATCAGTCTGAATTTTAATCATAATTACATATAACACCGCCTATGTTCAAATATTTAAACTGTACTACAGAGTAACCAACTTCCAAAAACCAAAATTTCTAAAATGTTCCAACAAAACATGTCTCTCATTTTAAGCTTTTTTGCAATTAGTACCGTAATCATACCATTTATTTCACTAGTGCTGTAATAGGGTCTATTACAGCACTAGTTGCGTAATAGAAATGGAACATTTAAACAGATTTATTTTAAGTTGGTCACATTGCAACAGAAATGGAGATGTCAATATGACATTTTGTAAGCAAGTTTGAGGTTTTTATATTGAAATTCATTGTAAGATTTGATATTTTTAATTAATCTTTGAAATAGTACAACTATTATAAACATTTATATTAAGGTTTGAATTATCTTTCGAAGTGATAGTGATACCGTGTGCAGTAGAAACATTCTGTTGAAAATTATCAAAAATGTGTCAATTTTAAATTAACTTGTCAATTTAAATCTTGTGCCAAACCAAGGTGACAACCGCCACAAAATTTCCCTTGATTATCAAATTTTTCTCGTTTTGCTTTTACAAAAAGAGAAATTTTAAAACTAATTGCAAAAAATAGCATAAAAGACACGTTTCATTTGACATTAAAGCACTCATTCAGTTAAGAAACTCGTGGCTACGCCACTCGTTTCTTAAACTCTGAATTCGTACTTTGAAACGTCAAAATGAAACTTGTCCTTTAATATACTATTTTGAACTTTTAATAACCAATATAGAAAAAATAGTGTAAAATACACGTGTCATAAGACATTTTGCGCACTTGTTCTTTAGAAAACTCGCCTAGCGACTTGTTTTCTAAACTTGAACGCGTGCGCAAAAATTGTGTCTTATGAAACTTTTAGTTTAATATACTATTTTTTGTTATGTGTGCTTAATTAGGAATTCTTCACAAAGCGAATCTGTCTAGACTTCTAAAGGTAATAGGGATTTAAAACACTTTGGAAAAAAAGTAAAAAGACATAAAGTAAGTGAAAAACATCTTAGTAACATGATAGAATATTCAGTTTTGAGAAAGGCAAATATAATGTGCCAACTGAACACTGCATATAGATTAAATATAATTCAGCACAATGAAAACGTCAGTAAAAACAGACATATTCTTGGAAAATTAATAGACTGCATTAAGTTTGGTGTCATGTATAAAATCGCTTTAAGGGGCTGTGACGAAACACAACGCGAATCCGGGGATTTTTCGTGGATTGGTTAATTTATTGACAGGAATTGACAGCACGCTCAAGGATCACATCAACAAGTCTAATAATATAGATTGTATGGGTATGTCAAAAACCATTCAAAATGAATTGCTGGACAGTATCTACGAAGTTTCTCGCACTTTGATTCTAGACGAAATTAACAAAGCCCAGTATATCGCTATACACGAGACGACAGATTCGGTTACGTTTTCCTCGTTAGCTTTTATAGTTCGATACGAGTTGAACAGAAATATACAAGAACGATTTCTGTCTTTTCTGCAACCAGAGAATCACACTGCTGATGGCATTAGCAAATGTTTATTGGAAGAACTTAGGAAAAGTAAATTGGACCAAACGCCTGCAAAAATTAAAGATATTTACAAAAATGCAAATTATATTCACGGTTACGCGCACCAGTTGAATCTGATACTTGAACTGACTCACATAACAAACAAGTGAAAGTTTTCTTTTGCAAACTAGATGGTTTTTCTACTTCTTTTTTACAAAATCCCCAAAGTGTACTGCTATACTGGATGAGGTTGTGATAAATCGACCTCCGCGACCTGCCCCAGCTAGATGGAACATTAAATCAAGATGAGTTGTGAGTGTCTTCAGACATAAAAAAAGATCTTATCACATGTCTGACGCGGATCATAGATGATGAATATAGTGACCAGTCGACAATAAGGAAAGCTGTAGACTTGAAAAGCATTTTAAATGATTATGATTTCAACTACTCGTTATATTTTTTTAATAAAATCATGCCGCATTGCGAAATTCTCTAAAATCAATTACAACATCGTCAAATTGACGGTACTAAAATAGAGTCTTGTGTGACATCATTTAAATCGTCAATTCAGCATGTGAGGAGCTCCAACTGATTACGATTATTACAATGAAAATAGTGATAACGATGAAAAAGAAGAGGAACATTCCCGACAACAAAACAGAAGACCCCGTTATGAAGACAAACACAAAATGGTTGCTAAAGAAGTGTGTGACATTATTATTAACAATATTGGTGACCGTTTTTTGTTTAGTGATGACCTATCTATAGCTCTTCTTTTTCAACCACACTTATTTTCAATATATCAAAATTCTTTCCCCGAGACTGAATTCCAGATGGCCGTGAAGGCTTTTAATTTGGAATCAATACTTTTAAGCATGAATTGGTAGTTTTGTATAATAGACCAGATTTTGGAACTGCTTCATCTGCTCTAACATTACTGCAATGTTTCTATGAAAATAATTGAACTACATTGGCCGAATCTGTGAAGCTATTGAAAATAATTTGCACCATACCGATGACAAGTGAACGGTGTTTTTCTACTATGAAGAGAATAAAAACATTTTCCAGAAATACCATGCTGGAAAGCAGACTATGTGCCTCAGCAATGTGTTCCATTGAAAAACAATTACTGACATCAACACCAAACTTCAATGAATTAGTTATTAATCATTCTGCTGATCGTAAGGAAAGGCGAATGGATTTTATTTTCAAATAAATTAATTAAATAACATATTGAGTTTATTTTTTTGTGCCTTCCCGTCCCAAAAAATCGCGGGCCACCACTGCTATTTATTAATATTATTAGTGCTCACTACTACCCCATAAAATTTTCATAGAAATATTTTCATATTGAATACAAGTAGAACAGGAATAAATAAATTGATCAAAGCGATACACAAAATGATTATAAAATTCAACGAATACAATATTTAAATTTGCATAATACAAATGTGCTTTATTTATCAGTAATATGGTATTTTGTCAAAATTTGGAAAGTATTCTAACATTTTAAATTAATTTTACTTTATTAAATAGAATGTCTTAATGATAACATTTCTATTGCGTCTATTGATTCAAATATCCATTAATATATTTGAATAAAAGATTACCTATTCACACGCGTATGACTCGCGAAGTTTTAGGCGCAGTTGCATTCATCGTCATGATTACCTAATAACGTCGACAATCGCGGAGGTCTTCGTAACTTTTGATACTGGAAATAGTTTGACTTTGGCCCACTGTACGAAATTACAAACATCAATCTTCGGCAAATTGTCTGGATGAATGGCCATGAATTGTAATTCAGTATGCTTTCAAGTCCAGGTGTTTTAAAAATTTCGACTGCCTACCACAATGTCAGACAGAGGTTTTTTCGTTGACAAATTGCACCATTAAAATCGACAATATTTATCAATCGTGTATTTCATTCCATTAATAACGTCCGCAAACCTCATATATTTATTTTGCGAAGTGCAATTGTAGATGTCATAAAGAATTACCGGTAAATATAAACACGTGTTAAAAGTGTATTTACTATAAAACCAAACAGTAGATGTATACAGAGTCCGACAAATGAGTGGCTTTAAAATATATTACTCTGATTTGTATGTATTTATTTAATTAATATAAATTGGATATTTTTGGTTGTATATTTTTGTGCCAGCAAACAATCACTTCCCACCAAAACATAGACCATATCTATTAATTCCAATTTTAAATATTTCGTTTTACATTTAACCTCAATTCATATACTTATAATGACGAGTTTTTTTTTTAATGAAGTTGTACAGCGACTGGGATATTTTTTATACAATTCCTACTTCATAAACTTCCAAACTTTTCATGAGTTTTAAAATTTTAATAAGAATTACTTATTTGTAAAAGGAAGATATTAGTAGTAACGCTTTTCGATTAATTTTAGTTATAGTTCAAGTCATGGCAACTCATATTTTTAGGTCGTAATCGGGTTTATTCAGATATAATATTCTATAATTTTTACAATATCGCCCACAGCCGTAGATAGTTATAAATAATAAATTTTAAGTACTTTTCAATGGTATTGTAACGAAAACAAGTTCAGAAAAAGGCTAAGCAAAAACGCGACGTATAAAAACGAAATGTAAATGGCCATAAATCATCTCGACGCGACTGGTAGGCATCATAAAGCAGTGAATCACGTGTGCTGCGGCGACGGAATGTCTGACGAATGTTCTACAGGCATCGAGAGGGAGATACGCGAATGCTCCAGATGTTTCGTATGTGTATATAAGGCGACTGGGTCACCGATGAGTAGATTAATTCCGGAATGGGAACTTTCTTAAGTAGTTTCGTGCCGAACAGTAAAATAAATAGATAGTGGTACCAAAGAAATAAATAAATAGTGGTGTTATATAAATAGAAGTGATATAAATATACGGACATATTAGTAATAGAAATAAATACAAGTGTTAATTAAATCGTAGTATTTTAAGTGTACGAATATACAGACTGTTTTATAAATAATTGCACGAGTTGTTTATTGCGAACCCGAGAACGTTACAATTGGTGTCAGTGTGGGGTAAACAATATAAGTGCAAATAAATAAATAAATACATAAATAAATAAATAAATAAATGGCTACCAAATGTTTGGAAGAACTAAAGGTCTCCGAGTTAAGGGCAGAATTGGAGGAAAGGGACGCAGATACGTCTGTGAAAAAAACAATTCTCCAGGATCGGCTCCGTGACCTTTTAATAAATGAAGGTGAGGATCCCGAGAAATATTTGTTTCAAGTACAGCCTGATCTAAGCTTAATAGCGGAAGAAGTTGCAAAACAATTCGAGACTAGTATGAAGACACTAAGAGATGAAGTTGCAAAACATTTCGAGAGTAATATGAAGACTCTAAAAGATGTTGTAAAACATTTCAAGACTCTAAATGATGAAATGGCAAATAATTCAAAACAATTGCTCAAGACTCTAAAAGATGAAATTGCAAAACAACGCGAGACTACTTTTAAGGAAGACGTTCAAAAGAATTCATCGAATGGGAGACAGGAATTTTCTGAGGCCATCGAAGCCGTAGAACAGAAAGTTGAGGAGCGCTTGTTCGGAATGGGGGACGAGTTTGGGGTTCAGCTTCAGTTGCCAGCGATGAACGACTGTGGTCCCCATAACATCTCGGGCGGAAGCCTGGAGATCTCCCGAACAGCGAAGGCAAAGGTAAAACCTCCCACCTTCGATGGAAAGACGTCATGGATGACGTACCGGAATCAATTCGAAGCCGCTGCAGGAGCAAATGGGTGGACGTCCCCGAAGACAGCTACTGGTCTGATTGTGTCATTAAGAGGAGAGGCCAGTAATGTTCTGCAGACCTTACTTTCGGAAGAGTGTCAAGACTACCTTAAATCAATCAAGCGTCTTGAGATGAAGTATGGGCATGCACACCTGGAACAGGTAGTCCGACGATTAGTGAATAAGGTGCAACTTTAGAGAAGAACGCTTCGATGCTGGAATTGGAAATGGAAATGGAGATGGAAATGGGCCATGCGCATAGTAAATGCGGGAAGAAGCCCAAGAAAACCATAGCGGAGCAGCGAAAATGAAACGGGTCGATGAGAAGTGGCAATCGTCGACCTAGTATCGTGGAGCCTCAAAATCAATAGCGCGAATTGCATCTGTGCAACACCAAAACGCTGATGCTGTTGCAAGAAGACCACGTCCAGAAGACTGCAGGCATAGCAACCGCCTAGAAGAAAAATCGGCCAACACATTCGGAACAACCGTGGTTGACGATCAGTGGCAACCTGACAATTTGCGGATCGATCAAGAAGCGATGAAGACCTTGGTTCATTGATGGTTTGGAAAGGTACTGGTCGCGGACCGGCTTGTCAAGAAGTGGCTCCTCGTTCACAGGGACTGAAATCCTTCTGGGCTCAATGGGACTCTCTGAAGGTGGAGGATGATCTACTCAAGTGTGTTGTGGAGAACCCAAATGGAGAAGACTACGTCAGCGGATCCAGACGAAGGTTGGAGGATGTCCACAAGCGAGTGCGCCATCACACTCAGGATGCCAGCGACAGGACGAAGAATCGTTACCACGTGCAAGCCGAGAGAGGTGGTAACCGAGAAGAGGACCTTGTTTGGTTATATAGTCCTCAACGTCGCCGAGGCCTGTCCCCAAAGATCCAACAATACTGGGAGGGACCATGCGAAATACTAGAGCAAATAGATGACGTCGTTTATCGCATGAGACTAACACCCTATAGTGAGCCAGGGGTGGTGCGTTTCAACCAATTGGCCCCATACCATGGACGTGACAGCGGTGAAGTGGCGGATGTGCGAAAAATTACCGGAAAACCTAGAGAGCCAACTTATGGGAATCCCTTGACGATTCACGAGGACGAGCACTCGAGCAAAATGTAAGGGGGCTGGCAATTCCGAAACTGGGCTGCGGATTGAGTGTGTGAAGTTAGCCCCCCTTTTTTCGAATATCGGAAATCTGACGGTTGTTCCAGGTTGTTCTAGGTTTGTTCTAAATTGTTCCAAAGTATTTAAAAAAAAAAGTCAAAATTGGCTGAGATAATTGAAAAAAACGACTTTTTCACCCAGTCCCCCTTTTTTCGAAAATTGAAATTCTGAAGGTTGTTCCAGGTTGTTCTAGTTGTTCTAAACATTGTTCCAAAGAATCTCGAAAAAAAAATCAAAATTGGCGGAGATAATCGGAAAAAACGAGTTTTTGCCAGCCCCCTTTTCTTGAAAATTGTAATTCTGATGATTGTTCTAGGTTGCTCCAGGTTTGTTCTAAATTGTTCCAAAGTATTTCATAGAAAAAATCAAAATCAGACGAGAAAATGGGAAAAAACCAAAGTCAAAAGTATGAAGTCGGACCCAGTTTTTGCAAAAATTAAAATTTTGACAGTTATTCTAGGTTGTTCTAGGTTTGTTCTAAACATTGTTCGAATACGTCAAAACCATATCTCTTATATATCAAAAGATATGGCAAAAAAACCAAATCCAAAAGTGTGAAGTTAGCCCCCCTTTTATCGAAAATCTAACTTCTGACGGTTGTTCCAGGTTGCTCTAAGTGTGTTCTCAATTGTTCCAAAGTATTTCAAAAAATAAATCATAATTGGCCGAAAAAACGGCAAAAAACTTTTTTTTTCTGGCGGCCCATTTTTCGAAAATCGAAATTCTGACGGTTGTTCTGGGTTGTTCTAAGTTTGTTTTAAATTGTTCCAAAGGATTTCAAAGAAAAAATCATAATTGGCCGAGATAATAGAAAAAAACCATTTTCCCAGGGACCCCCTTTTTGCGAAAATTCAAATTCTGAGGGTTGTTCCAGGTTGTTCTAGATTTGTTCTAAACATTATTCTTATACATCAGAACCGTATCTTTTATATTTCAAAAGATATTGCAAAAAAACGTTTTTAAAAAAGTGTGAAGTTAGCCCCCCTTTTTTCGAAAATCTAACTTCTGACGGTTGTTCCAGGTTGCTCTAGGTGTGTTCTCAATTGTTCCAAAGTATTTCAAAAAATAAATCATAATTGGCCGAAAAAACGGCAAAAAACTTTTTTTTTCTGGCGGCCCATTTTTCGAAAATCGAAATTCTGACGGTTGTTCTGGGTTGTTCTAAGTTTGTTTTAAATTGTTCCAATGGATTTCAAAGAAAAAATCATAATTGGCCGAGATAATAGAAAAAAACGATTTTCCCACGGACCCCCTTTTTGCGAAAATTCAAATTCTGAGGGTTGTTCCAGGTTGTTCTAGATTTGTTCTAAACATTATTCTTCTACATCAGAACCGTATCTCTTATATTTCAAAAGATATTGCAAAAAAACGTTTTTAAAAAAGTGTGAAGTTAGCCCCCCTTTTTTCGAAAATCTAACTTCTGACGGTTGTTCCAGGTTTCTCTAGGTGTGTTCTCAATTGTTCCAAAGTATTTCAAAAAATAAATCATAATTGGCCGAAAAAACGGCAAAAAACTTTTTTTTTCTGGCGGCCCATTTTTCGAAAATCGAAATTCTGACGGTTGTTCTGGGTTGTTCTAAGTTTGCGTTAAATTGTTCCAAAGGATTTCAAAGAAAAAATCATAATTGGCCGAGATAATAGAAAAAAAACGATTTTCCCACGGACCCCCTTTTTGCGAAAATTCAAATTCTGAGGGTTGATCCAGGTTGTTCTAGATTTGTTCTAAACATTATTCTTATACATCAGAACCGTATCTCTTATATTTCAAAAGATATTGCAAAAAAACGTTTTTAAAAAAGTGTGAAGTTAGCCCCCCTTTTTTCGAAAATCTAACTTCTGACGGTTGTTCCAGGTTGCTCTAGGTGTGTTCTCAATTGTTCCAAAGTATTTCAAAAAATAAATCATAATTGGCCGAAAAAACGGCAAAAAACTTTTTTTTTCTGGCGGCCCTTTTTTGGAAAATCGAAATTCTGACGGTTGTTCTAGGTTGTTCTAAGTTCGTTTTAAATTGTTCCAAAGGATTTCAAAGAAAAAATCATAATTGGCCGAGATACTAGAGAAAAACGATTTTCCCACGGACCCCCTCTTTGCGAAAATTGAAATTCTGAGGGTTGTTCCAGGTTGTTCTAGATTTGTTCTAAACATTATTCTTATACATCAGAACCGTATCTCTTATATTTCAAAAGATATTTCAAAAAACTTTTTACAAAAAGTGTGAAGTTACCCCCCCTTTTTTCGAAAATCTAACTTCTGACGGTTGTTCCAGGTTGCTCTAAGTGTGTTCTCAATTGTTCCAAAGTATTTCAAAAAATAAATCATAATTGGCCGAAAAAACGGCAAAAAACAATTTTTTTCTGGCGCCCCTTTTTTCGAAAATCGAAATTTTGACGGTTGTTCTAGGTTGTTCTAAATTGTTTCAAAGGATTACAAAGAAAAAGTCGGAATTGCCCAAGATAATAGGTAAATCGATTTTACCTATTATCTATATTTTAAAATGAATAATAATACTCATTTGTGATTCAGAATAAAGCAGAAGCAGTAAATATACATATATTTTCCCAAGTAATATAATTCATTTGTTTGAAAACAATATTGTTACTAAATGCTGATGCTCCTAACATAAAATAATATTAGAACAGTGACGTTAGTTACATTATTAATGTAGATTAAAAACTACCTCATAAACATATTGAGAATGATTATACCTTGCTCATAAAAAGATTAATGTTTTTCTCATGAGCTGCTAGGTTGATGTTTCTTTGTTTATTTTTATTAGAGTTCATGCTTTAGTTTATCCCTAAAATCTAAAATATATATTTTTTCTGTAAAATTTATTTATTGATATTATTATATTATTTGATAACATTGACATAAATAATATATTTTTTTATCAATTTGGTATTGTAAAACAGTAGCCTTTCCCAAATCGGCTACTCTTTGACGGATATACTATCTTATATTATCTAAATAGGTACCTATATAATATTTTTTCCAAATAAAGTAATAGTAGCCTTTCAATCGTTTTAGTGAGAAAATTAGACAGCATATTTCAACATGTTTACGAAGAGGGGCTACAAAAAATAAACATACTTGATAGGAATGTCTACACGTGCTTGCATTCCCGGAGCAAAAACCATGAAAAAAAGTGGCCAGACCACGGCTAGACAAAATAACGTTGTAGTGGTTTACTATAATTAAAATTTTCAAACTTCAAAATCAGTATTTTATTTTTATTATTATTAGACAAAATAAAATAACAAAGGGAGCCTGATAGACTTCCCCGTTTTGTTTGATTTTAGTTGGGTACCCATATCCAGCGCTTTTTTTTTTGAAATACTTTGAAACTGTAAGAATTTCGATTTTTAAGAAATGGGGACTGGGGAAAAATATCGTTTTTTCATAACCGGTTTTGATTTTTTCTTCGAAATAGTTCATCAGCATTTGGTAACAATATCGTTTTGTAATAAATGAACATTATATTTCTTGCGAAAATATATATTTATTGCTATATTAGATGTTTATTTCTTTAAATAGAACTGCATCATACAAAAACTTCCTTCAACACAGTAATGTTCGGAAAGTGCATTCCGCCCATTGTAAAATCGTTTTTTCCTATTATCTCCGCCAATTATGATTTATTTTTTGAAATACTTTGGAACAATTGGGAACACACTTAGAGCAACCTGAAAAAACCGTCAGAAGTTAGATTTTCGAAAAAAGGGGGGGGGGTAACTTCACATTTTTTGAAAAAAGTTTTTTGCAATATCTTTTGAAATATAAGAGATACGGTTCTGATGTATAAGAATAATGTTTAGAACAAATCTAGAACAACCTGGAACAACCCTCAGAATTTCAATTTTCGCAAAGAGGGGGTCCGTGGGAAAATCATTTTTTTCTATTATCTCGGCCAATTATGATTTTTTCTTTGAAATCCTTTGGAACAATTTTAAACGAACTTAGAACAACCTAGAACAACCGTCAGAATTTCGATTTTCGAAAAAAGGGCCGCCAGAAAAAAAAAGGTTTTTGCCGTTTTTTCGGCCAATTATGATTTATTTTTTGAAATACTTTGGAGCAATTGAGAACACACCTAGAGCAACCTGGAACAACCGTCAGAAGTTAGATTTTCGAAAAAAGGGGGGCTAACTTCACACATTTTTAAAAACGTTTTTTTGCAATATCTTTTGAAATATAAAAGATACGGTTCTGATGTATAAGAATAATGTTTAGAACAAATCTAGAACAGCCTGGAACAACCCTCAGAATTTGAATTTTCGCAAAAAGGGGGTCCGTGGGAAAATCGTTTTTTTCTATTATCTCGGCCAATTATAATTTTTTCTTTGAAATCCTTTGGAACAATTTAAAGCAAACTTAGAACAACCCAGAACAACCGTCAGAATTTCGATTTTCGAAAAATGGGCCGCCAGAAAAAAAAAGTTTTTTGCCGTTTTTTCGGCCAATTATGATTTATTTTTTGAAATACTTTGGAACAATTGAGAACACACCTAGAGCAACCTGGAACAACCGTCAGAAGTTAGATTTTCGAAAAAAGGGGGGCTAACTTCACACTTTTTTAAAAACGTTTTTTTGCAATATCTTTTGAAATATAAGAGATACGGTTCTGATGTATAAGAATAATGTTTAGAACAAATCTAGAACAACCTGGAACAACCCTCAGAATTTGAATTTTCGCAAAAAGGGGGTCCGTGGGAAAATCGTTTTTTTCTATTATCTCGGCCAATTATGATTTTTTCTTTGAAATCCTTTGGAACAATTTAAAGCAAACTTAGAACAACCCAGAACAACCGTCAGAATTTCGATTTTCGAAAAATGGGCCGCCAGAAAAAAAAAGTTTTTTGCCGTTTTTTCGGCCAATTATGATTTATTTTTTGAAATACTTTGGAACAATTGAGAACACACCTATAGCAACCTGGAACAACCGTCAGAAGTTAGATTTTCGAAAAAAGGGGGGCTAACTTCACACTTTTTTAAAAACGTTTTTTTGCAATATCTTTTGAAATATAAGAGATACGGTTCTGATGTAGAAGAATAATGTTTAGAACAAATCTAGAACAACCTGGAACAACCCTCAGAATTTGAATTTTCGCAAAAAGGGGGTCCGTGGGAAAATCGTTTTTTTCTATTATCTCGGCCAATTATGATTTTTTCTTTGAAATCCTTTGGAACAATTTAAAACAAACTTAGAACAACCCAGAACAACCGTCAGAATTTCGATTTTCGAAAAATGGGCCGCCAGAAAAAAAAGTTTTTTGCCGTTTTTTCGGCCAATTATGATTTATTTTTTGAAATACTTTGGAACAATTGAGAACACACCTAGAGCAACCTGGAACAACCGTCAGAAGTTAGATTTTCGAAAAAAGGGGGGCTAACTTCACACTTTTTTAAAAACGTTTTTTTGCAATATCTTTTGAAATATAAGAGATATGGTTCTGATGTATAAGAATAATGTTTAGAACAAATCTAGAACAACCTGGAACAACCCTCAGAATTTGAATTTTCGCAAAAAGGGGGTCCGTGGGAAAATCGTTTTTTTCTATTATCTCGGCCAATTATGATTTTTTCTTTGAAATCCTTTGGAACAATTTAAAACAAACTTAGAACAACTCAGAACAACCGTCAGAATTTCGATTTTCGAAAAATGGGCCGCCAGAAAAAAAAAGTTTTTTGCCGTTTTTTCGGCCAATTATGATTTATTTTTTGAAATACTTTGGAACAATTGAGAACACACTTAGAGCAACCTGGAACAACCGTCAGAAGTTAGATTTTCGATAAAAGGGGGGCTAACTTCACACTTTTGGATTTGGTTTTTTTGCCATATCTTTTGATATATAAGAGATACGGTTTTGACGTATTCGAACAATGTTTAGAACAAACCTAGAACAACCTAGAACAACCGTCAAAATTTTAACTTTTGCAAAAACTGGGTCCGACTTCATACTTTTGGCTTTGGTTTTTTCCCATTTTCTCGTCTGATTTTGATTTTTTCTATGAAATACTTTGGAACAATTTAGAACAAACCTAGAGCAACCTAGAACAATCATCAGAATTACAATTTTCAAGAAAAGGGGGGCTGGCAAAAACTCGTTTTTTCCGATTATCTCGGCCAATTTTGATTTTTTTTTCGAGATTCTTTGGAACAATATTTAGAACAACTAGAACAACCTGGAACAACCTTCAGAATTTCAATTTTCGAAAAAAGGAAGGCTGGGTGAAAAAGTGGTTTTTTTCAATTATCTCGGCCAATTTTGACTTTTTTTTGAAATACTTTGGAACAATTTAGAACAAACCTAGAACAACCTGGAACAACCGTCAGATTTCCGATATTCGAAAAAAGGGGGGCTAACTTCACACACTCCTGCGGATTAGACCGTTTGGAATGGAAAACAGTAAGAAACATGCTGGGAGTATTGTTTCGGTAAACTGGTATGGAAATGGTCGTGTGCGGCTGTCGGTCCAATCAGCCCGTTGTGCCGCCTGGGACGGTGGATTGCCATTTTTACAAGACAGCTGGGTGCACCCGTAGGTCCCAATGTAGATTCCGTCATCCGCCAACGACAAGAACATGGAATAGTGTGTTTCGGGACGAAACGCAGTTTTTAAGAAGGGGGCAGTGTAACGAAAACAAGTTCAGAAAAAGGCTAAGCAATAACGCGACATATAAAAAGAAATGTAAATGGCTATAATTCATCTCGACGCGACTGGTAGGCATCATAAAGCAGTGAATCACGTGTGCTGCGGCGACGGAATGTCTGACTAATGTTCTACAGACATCGAGAAGGAGATACGCGAATGCTCCAGATGTTTCGTATGTGTATATGAGGCGACTGGGTCATCGATGGATAGATTAATTCCGGAATGGGAACTTCCTTAAGTAGTTTCGTGCCGAACAGTAAAATAAATAAATAGTGGTAGCCAAAAAAATAAATAAATAGTGGTGTTATATAAATAGAAGTGATATAAATATACGGACATATTAGTAATAGAAATAAATACAAGTGTTAATTAAATCGTAGTATTTTAAGTGTGATACGTTAGTTTTATGTTTTTATATTGTTATATAATTTTAAGTGTACAAATATACAGACTGTTTTAAATAAATAATTGCACGAAGTTGTTTATTGCGAACCCGAGAACGTTACAATATATAAATATACAGGCTGTTCTATTCAATTTTTTCCAGAATTTTAACCTTTTGCAAATGGTATGTACTTCTAAAGTCAAAATAAACTTTTCAAATGTTTTACAATTTTTAGCGAAAAATCGCAATATCTCAGAAACAATTGAAAATCGTCAAATACAAATTGATGTCAGTTTAATCAGTTCTTCAAGGGCTATCATAAAATATAAAAATGCATAGCACTCTATTTAAAAAACATAAGTTTGTGTGGAAAATATTTTCAAATTGTAAAGGTTATGATTATCTACAATTTTTGTATTAAAGATTATTCGCTATTTACATTATTAGATACCAATAATGGACTTCATCGCTACGCTGGGACACACGGTATATGGATCAGCCACTAATGAACTTTAGTGCCCACGCGAATTTCAAAAAAGAATTAATGGTGTGTATTGCTTTATATTTGATATATAACATAAAAATTTTCCACCTAGAAAATTTGCGATTTTCACCTGTCAAATTAACTCGACTTTACACTTCGTTCGAAGTGAACTTTATGCTCGACCCTGTAGGTATATAACATTTAGAAATTATTATGTGACGTTCCACTTAAATTTCTATTTGCGATGGGCAGTCTCGACATAAATTTGTTCTATGTTAGGTGAAACTACACTCATTCTATGTCAGGGACGATAAATAATGCAGGTACATCCCTCGTAAACTGGATTAAATTTTAATTCAGTTTAATGTCCTAGTTTATCGTACTTTGTTATTTTTGTTTTCTTCCTCGTTATCATTCCTGTTCGTGTTAGTGTGTGTGTATGCGTGTCTTTTTTGTTCTGTTATATTTTGCATTAAATCCATGGATAATGATTTCGTAATGTGTTCGAAAATTAAAATAATCGGGTCATGTTTATTTCATTAGGTCAGATGGTCACAAGTCCAAATACTTTGTGTTTGGTGCATTTCAAATTTGGGAGTATTAATTCGACGCTCGATGAACGTCATACGAGGAAGGAACAAATAGTAGTGCAACATGTAGGATAAATTCGCTGGTTATTCTCTTTCGTGATCTGTTTTTGCAATGCTCGATCAACATTTAAGAATATGTCCAAAATATTTATGAAAGGTTTAAATATGGGTTGCATATAATTGATTTATCTATAAGTTTGTACACACTTTCAAGCTAGTAAGCTGGTAACATTTTTGGCTTATTATCATCACACGCCTAAAATTCAATTCATATCATAAATATAAACAAAACTAATGAGGTGTGGCCACCACACGACTTATTTATACGTATGAGCCTTGTTTATTAATACTATAGATATGCAACTGAAGGTTAGTTCGGGTAGGTAGCCAACAAAGGGGTTGGGCAGTAGGATGTGCCCATTCATAAATTTCTCCCGCTAAATTTATTATAGTAAAAGCAGTCTTCTCGTAGTAGTAAAAAGAAGCCAATGGGAGCTTAAAGGAAGTGACGAAATTATCCAAATATACCAATCGTGTTTGTTATAATTTTATAGGCGTTTTGCTTTAGATTTAAATATCTTAAAATATTTTGAATTAAGGGATATGATAAGTCTACTGACACTAATTTTTTAAATTCCAAAAATAAGTGATGATGTGATTGTGGATGTTAAATGTTATTCTGAAATACATATTGCAAGACGATGTAACGAAGAAATGTCATTTTGCCTATATATTTTATCTTATAATTGACAATGGTTATTGCAGTACAAGCTGAAAAAGGTTCAAAGTACTAACTTTTAATAAAATCTTTGCTTGGTTATGAATTAGTTTGTTTGTATAACTTGTTGGGTATGTACTATCATCAACAATAATTGATGATTATTCATTCAGACTTGCATCATGGCAGTTGTTGTTACGATTCAGGCCTAGATAAAATAAAAATAACTAGAACCATAATAAAATAAGTAATGTCTAAGCTGAGTACATTTAAGTGTGTATCTAGTTACCTTCTACGAAGTGATATACTATATACAAAATATATACATCAATGAATATGAAGGCTAAAATTCTATATATTTAACACAATAAAATCCATAAAGATTTCAAATAATTGCAATTAAACGTGGGTGAAAGGAAAATTAAGTAGTAGAAAATACAAGTAAACTAGTTTTGTTTGATAACCCCAACGTAACTTCAATTATTAGGAATTACAATTATTGAAACAATTTTTAAAATCGCAGGTAAATACAAATTGAAGAAACGTCCATATATAGACCATATGTAGGCAGTACTTACTATATTGATAATTACCAAGAATGTAAATGTATAATGACAGTTGCGATTTCCCTGATGAGATGAGGTATTGTGGGTGTAAAAGCAGGATTAATTATAACACTTCTGCAGTAAGAAGGATAGTGTTTCTATTATAATAATAAATTTATTATATCAATAATAAGATTTACATACAGTTTACACTATTGTGTGACATTCAAGTAAAAATGTGATGATAATGTCAACACAGGTAATCAAAAGGCTAATTTATGCCATTGACATTATAGAATGCTTCTTGAAGGAGAATGTCCTTTATTTTCTCTTTTGATACGAAAGTGGAAAGATGTCTACACATAACTTTGATTTTGTTAAATAATTACCAGTGACGATGTTGTACTGAAGTGGCTTTTGTCCTATGTAATGTGGGGTGTGCAGCAAATGTTTATGAGGGGTGGAGACTTCTGTAACCTCACCCCAAGTCATCAGATGTGACTGCTTTTTCAAAGCCCTCCTTAGTTGTTGCAGAATATGTGTCTAGGCTAATGGACTTATCATAAGCTCTCTGAAGAGAGGTTTGCAGTGGATAGTTTGTGAAACACAGACAATTGCTCGAACAGCCTTCTTCTGCAGGATAAACACCTTTTCTATATAGGCCTACTTACCCCATTTTGATTAAACATTGTTGGATATGTGGTTTGATAGTCCATAGTATGTCGTTATTCCAGTAGACTATCAGTTATAAATCTGATACGTCTAATTGCATAAGTAGCAGAAGACATGTGTTTGATTAATTCATCTATCTGCGGCTTCCAAGTTAATCTTGTGTCTAGTCTAATTTCAAGGAATTTTCAATTTGTAGAATATATGTTTGATCCATGTTTACTAGTAAAGTAAACTGTCTCACATTTATCTTGGTTAAGTGATAAACGATTGGCTATGAACTATTTAAATGTCTAAATTCTGAAGATACCAAAACCTTAAAATAATGTGGTGTTTATAATGCATTTCCTTTGTAAAGCGTGCTACATTACTTGTTTGAATGCCTCACATAAACCAGTCAACTTGATAAAACCATGCAAAGCAACTTAATAAATGTTGTAGTTTGGACAGCTTTTAATTACTTTTTCTTCTTTTACATAATATATTTAGTCATACGAAATGTATAGGACTGTTTTAGACATACCTGTTGAACACATAGAAGAAAATGAGAATAACCCAAACTCTGAACTCGAAACAGATTGACATTTCATGTAGGTATTTAATAAAAATGCTGGCTTTTTAATACCGTTTCCTTGTTTAGATTTATTTCTTTAAAAAACATGAATATGTTATTTGAAAAACCTTTCGTATGTTATGTTTTTTTATTATGTTATAAAAGAGTAGTTGTGAGTATGATAAGGGAAAACAATAGTATTCCTACGATTGTTCAATAAAACATTTACTTAAAGCTACTTTTAATAGCTATAAAGGTTATGTTGATATGTAATTCAATGCCAAACGATGTGAAAAGCAAATCAAACAAAATATACCTACTCTTCTGTAAAATTTAATAGAAAATATCATAATATATTTACATTTTTTATAAACTTCCGGATTAAATTGTGAGAGTGGGGTTGAGAGTATTTCATTGGCTGATCAGTTTCATTCATAATTTTAATCCATTTGAAAGATATCAGAGGACGACACTTTACTACGAGACAAATATTTACAGTTTTCTCTAGGTTGTACAACTATAGTATTAATAAACAAGGGTATGAGCGTTTCAAATTATACGACATTGATCTAAATTGTTATAAATAGAAAAATAAGCCTGTGGGTAAGTGTGTAACTTCAAGTCCAAATTTAAGATTTTTTTTGTATATACGAGGTCTGACAATTAAGTATCTGGAAAATTGGTTTTAAGAGCTTTTATTTCAAATTGGTCACAAATTAGATATTAAATCCTTTAATATACTCCCCTTCGGCCCGCACACTTTTTCCATTCGTGATTTCCACGACTGGACACAATTTTGGAAAGCTTGTTCATCAAGAGCGTCCATGACCCCAGTATATGCCTGTTTCATGACTATTTCAGTAGCAAAATGAGTCCCCTTGAGTACCTCCATCGTTTTAGGGTAGAGGAAGAAATCACATGGGGTTAATCTGGGCTGTAGGGTGGGTGTTCCAGCACAAGAATCCCTGTGGATGCTAAAAATTCGCGAGTAAAGATGGCTGAATGCGCTGGGGCATTGTCGTGATGCAGCAATCTGGCATCGCAATGTTTTCAGGACCTCAACATAATAGGCAGCAGTTACAGTTTGCCCAATTTCAAAATGAAGCCTTTGAAGTCGACAAAGGTGATAGTCATGGCCTTCACCTGGGATTTGGACATGTGCGTCTTTTTGGTTCTTGGCTTCCCAGGTTTCTTCGATTCACAACTCTGACGTTTGGTTTCTGGATCGTATTGGGATATCCAACTCTCATCACCAGTAATCACATGATCGAACATTCCCCAGTTGTCGAGCCAGTTCTGACAAATGCATTGTCGAGTTTCCTTTTGGTCGGAAGTGAAGCGATCTGGGAACCAATTTGGCGAGCACTTTCGTCATGCCTAAATCGTCACGTAAAATCAACCGAACTGTTTCACGATTGATACCAGTAACTTCTGATATGTGTCTAATCTAGTATCGAGAATCATCCGTCAACATTTGCTCGACTTTTAGCAGAGAGGTGGGGGGGGGTCGAACTTCAGCTGCTCGACCAGACCTCGGAGCGTCATTGTACTCCTCAAGCCCCTCCTCATACTTCTTGTACTACTCATAGAATGGCGATTTTGGCATTAAATTGTCGCCATACACTTCTTTCAACGCTGTTAACGTTTCAATTCTCGATTTCCTCCACTTAATGAAAAATTTCAACGTTACCTTTTGCTCAAAATATTCTGGCGTAGACATCATGTACAGAATTGAGAAACACACGTTCACTCCTCCGGCATAACACGTAGACTGAAGAGAGTTGAAACTTGGGTGGCATTTACTTTAAGGTCCCTTCTACAACGCCCGACCATGTGGAGGATCGCAGTGTTGCCACGTGGGCCGCCAAAAAACTTTTCCGGATACTTAATTATCAGACCTCGTATATTTAAAATCCTATTATAAGTACTCCTATTCTCTTAATAAATCTCTATAAATTGCATACTTTACGAAATATTGGAAAGAAAGTGATACTCGCTAAGAGTAAAATTGTTACTTCCGGTTCGAATTTGGAATTTCATTTATACAAAATATATTTCAAATCCAGCTCTAAATACATATATACTCGTAACTGTATAAAAAGCATGACTTGCAAGATATTCGCAGAAAACTATTTTCAAGTAGGAATTTACAACAACATTTTAGATAGTCAGATCTCAAGATACTCGCAAATATAAAATCTGGAACACACACACATATACAGACACACAGACGCACACACAAAGAGAGATATTTTTCAAAAAGAACTTTTTCGGTAGAGGGGAACTTCAAAATATGGACATCTGCAAAATCTCGAGGTCGTAAATTTTCGTCATCACAATACGTCCTAATAGGTACGACGTATAAAAAAGTAATATACGTAAAACCGAATTGATGTTTAATCATTTTCAAAAGCACTTTAATTTATTACTAAAAAAAAATATATGAAAAAGATGACTTTAATAAAGGCATCAATTACAAAACTATATTCCATGAATTAAACCAATTTTAGAAAATAAAATCAGAGACATAATTGAACAAGAACATGATGATAATCAATGTGGATTTAGACCAAATAAATTAACTATATTTTTAGTATACGACAAAGAATAAAGGAAAACTACTTAAACGGAAGCGACTTATACATGTGTTTTGAATATTTAAGAACAGCTTTCGATAAACCCATAGGGGACCAAATATGAAGAATTTTAAGGCAACAGCAAGTTAGCCATAAATTCCTGAAGGTAATTACGAGCATTTATGCAAATAGTAATAATGAGGTGTGGTCACCACACGACTTTCTTATACGTATGAGTGTTTCAAATTTTAAGAATTCTTTTATACAAAAATTATTCAAAATTCTATTCTGGCTCTTAATAAATCTCTATAGAAGGCATAGATTGCAATATATGCAAAAAAACAGTGCTACTCGCTAAGAGTAAAACTGTGCCTTCCGGTCCGAATTTTGAAATTTCATTTGTACAAAAAATATTTCAAATTCAGCTCTAAATACTTTAGTAGTCTTGATAAATATATATAGAATGCATAATTTATGACATATTTGCAAAAAATCACTATTCGATAAGAGTAGAAGTGTTACTTCCGGTAGGAATTACGAAAAACTTTTTTAATAGATTTTTCTGAAATTTAATTTTGAGTACATTTGAATTCTTTATAAATTTGTTTAAACTTATTAGCTGCGTTCGGATACCATCTCGGCGATCCGAGCACAGATTTATTTGACTTGAACAGCTGATTGGAAATCAATCTGAAATAAACGAACGAAAAATAGGAAAACGAGTGAGTGGCTCATCTGTCAAATGTGCCTGCAACTTAACCTCAATCATCTTCAAATTTAAGTTGGTTTTTGTCAAATGTAACACGGTAAACAAAAACTGTTAAAAGATGAATTTTGAAGAACGAAGATTGATTTGGCATTGTCTAATGTACTGATGGGATGATATGTTATTGGATGATGATGAAAATAGTAGTGGAAATACTGAATGTTTTGAAAAAGTTGAAAACTTTGCTGAAGAAATAGCACCCAGATTCAGGACTCATCAATTCAAGATGCACTTCAGAATGAGTCCGGAAACGTTTGAAGACTTCTTGCGGAAGTTGCACTCTGTTGAAGAGAACGAAGTTTTAAGCCTGGACACCCACAACTCAATGTAGATAAAGAGAGCATGATTACAGTATATGGTGCTAAGCAAACATGAAGAGTTTTAGGTAATTTACAACCTTGCATGTTCTATGTTACGTACAAGTCTTGACTTTAAATTAACTACAGAGCTGTAGCTGCACGATTTGGTATCAGCAAATCCACGTGTTGGCAAGCCTTATACCGAACTTGTGAAAAAACACTTCTAGTTAACAGAAGATATGCTGTTGTAACTTGGCGTACTGGAGAAAGAGCTCTTAATTATAAGACAGTTTGAAGCCATAAATGGGTTTCCCGGTAAATGTTCTTGATATTAATTTTACAGTAAATAAACTGTGATAACAGAGCTGTTTGTTTCCTCTGGTATAATCCGCTGTATAGATGGCAGTCATATTCGCATATTAGCACCCAAAGAACATACAAACTCATATTTTAACAGAAATAAATTTTATTCAGTGTTATTGCAAGATATCTGTGATAATAGAAAATTATTTACGGATATTTATGCTGTAGAACCTGATTCCATGCATGACTTCCGACTATTTCAAAAATCGCATTTAAAGGAGAATATGGATGAGAATTTGGAAGAATTTTCTAATAATAGCCATTTATTGGGAGATTTGGGATATGCCTTGTCTACTCAACTTATCGTTGGTTTCAAAAATAATGGGTTTTTAACTCCTCAATCGAGAAACTTTAATCAGAAGTTATCACAAGTTCGTGTGCATATTGAAAACGCCTTTGCATTACTGAAGGGCATGTGGAGGCGTCTCAAGTATATGGAAACAATTCGACTAGATTTAATCTGTCTTCTTATTACTGCAGCCTGTATTTTACACAATATTTGTGTACTGAATGGGAATGATCAAAATGATGTTAAGGATACTGAACAAGAACTCGCTGAAGAAAGGAATTTAAATGTACAAGAAGAACACGAAGAAGAAAACCGAAATGCTATTAATAAAACATATAATATTGTAAACAGTTTGAGACTGCCTAAAAATCGAGTAATTTTCTACTTTTCAGTCTTCTTTTTATTAATAACAAATTATTTATGTTTGAATTATAATAATAAATGAAATCATAACAGTAAATTCAATAATTTAAAAACACTAACTAAAATTAACAACTCCTTCGACCGCAATCATACAACACCAACTAAATGTAATATAACCTTTCTATTTTTGACATCTGCGACCTCGATCGAAATGCTCCTAGCAAATCGAGCTTCGTCTAATGCGTCCGAGGTCGAATATCCGAACTATCTAGATTTACATCGATTTGCTCAACTTACAATAACCAAACGATTTTGACATAAAATAGTAAAAAGATGGTATAAGCGAACGCGCCTATTAAATGACGAATATCATTATATTCATACCTGCATATACGGAAAGCAAGTCTTCAGTTGCCAAAGATGACAGTGTGGAAGGTCTACAGAAAATTTTTACACATGCCGGAACACTATGGTATACGTTTTAACTTTGCAAGTCAAGTGTTTGAGCGGGAAGATGACTTTCTTGATTATGTGGTGTTCAGCGATGAATCAACTTTTCATATAAGTAGAAAGGTAATTACTCATAATGTTCTTATCTGGGAAGAAAACAAAAGATATTCCCCAAAATTAAACGTTTTCTGCGCTGTGTCGGGACGTCAAGTGCACGGACCTTTTTTTCACTGAAGCTGCCGTAACAGGAGTGGCTTATCTGGATATGTTGAAAGAATGGCTCTTTTACCAAGAGGTTGAACCTGTAAACTTTATTAGGCAACAGGATGGAGCTCCTCCCCATTGGAATCTATTTGTATGAGAATGGTTAAATATAGAAGTCTCTGACAGTTGGATTGGTTGTAATATGATCGAGACGACAGAGCTCTTTTCGCTGGCCTTCACGTTCACCTGACATAACGCCATGCGATTTTTTCCTTTGGGGCTATATAAAAGATCATGTCTAGGTTCCGCCGCTATCCAATGTTTGCCTGAGTTGAGACAAAAAATTGAAGAGGCTATTGCTTCCATTACTCCGTACTTATTAATTAAAGCGTGGAAAGAATTAAACTTTAGGTTGGATGTGTGCCGTATACCTAAAGGTGCTCATATTGAAATTTGTAAGAAGAACGAGGTTACTTACCATTTCTTGGAGTTTGTAACATTGTACATATTTAAAACTGTGTTCGTCGTCGTTTTAAGTACACCAGTCATTCATGCTGTTTGGCTAGTAAATCTAATGTTTTGCTTGGATCTAGCTGATTACTAATATTCGTCACGTACTTAAAAGCAAAAATTTTATTTTATAATACAATAAAATATAATGAATCAAACTTACAATGTAAGTTAACTTTCATAGGTTATGGCCTAGTGTGAATTAGCCTACTTGTATTCTATTCGACCGTCTTCGTAGCCAATTTTAAACACCCGCGAAATTCAAAAAATTCTGCTAGGGTATGTTCATGGTTATAAAAAATGGCGGAATTCCCTTACTAATTTTTTCATATTTAATTTGCCTGCTCAAGAATCAATGATATCTCTTAAAAATATGTACCATTCTACCAATATTTGAATCCCTCCTTCTTATTCTGAGACAAGGTATTCGTAGTATAAAAAAAAGTATTTCGATGACGAAAACATTTGACCTCGAGATTTTTGCGAATTTCTAAGTTTTGAAGTCCCTGATACCGAAGAAGTGGTGTTTCGAAAATGTTTCTCTCTTTCCCCCCCTCTCTCTCTCCCTGAGCACGATAGCAGTCAAACAGGTAAAGCCATCAATTCCAAATTTTGTATTTACGAGTATAATCTTCCTTTTGAGATCTGATAAGATTTTCAGTAATATCGGTAGACCGGAAGTAGTAATTTACTTCAGTGATAAAATCGGATTTGCTAATATTTCGTCAACTACTAATTCTAAACAAATTTATAGAGAATTCAATTGTACTAAAAAGTGAATTTGAGAAAAACTTTAATAAAAATGTTTTCGAAATTTCTACCGAAAGTATATCTTTTACTTTTATCACAAATCAGCTTTCTGAAGAATATCTCGCATGCCATGCTTTATAGGCAGATATATCAGTATAACAGTATGTAAAGCTTGATTTTCAATACTTTTCGTATACAAAAAGATCAAAATTCGGACCGGAAGTAAAATATTCTTATCGAATAGCAGTTTTTTGCAAATATCTCCCAAATTAAGCATTCTATAGGGAATTATTAAGAGAATACAAGTACTTAGGATAGAATTTTGAATAATTTCTGCATAAAAAAAATCTCAAAATTTGAACCTAAAGCAACACATTTACTCACAAGATCATCTGTTTAAAAAGATAAAACTACTTAATACTTAATTTTGAACAACTTTTGTATAATTTGAAACGCACATACGTATAAGGAAGTCGTGTGGTGGCCACACCTGATTTTTTTTGTAAACAAGATTTGTCAAGTTTTGATATTTAACTCATATAATGTTCACGTCATTTTAAATTTTTCTCTAGAACAATATACAGGGTGTCCCAGGGTGTCACAGGGTGTACTTTTGAGTACGTGAAATTAATGTTTGTTTCGACATATTTGCTCATGTTCTTTAGAATTACATACCATTCGCTAAAATTAAACATTCTAAAAAAAATTAAATGGAACACCCTGTATATTTATATGTCATTGAAAAGGATTTAAAATGTGCTAAGTAAAAATATATACTTTCTAGTGCCTATGGGCGATATTGCAAAAGTTATAGGATATTATATCTGAATAAACCGATTACGATTTAAATATATGAGTTGCCTTGACTTAATTACAGATAGCATAACTAAAATTAATCGAAAAGAGTTACTTCTAATATTTTCTTTTTACGAATAAGTATTTTTTATTAAAATTTTAAAACTCATAAAATGGAAAGTTTTGAAGTTAATGAATTAACAATAGTTAAAATATCGCAGTCGCTCTGTGACATAAAATTATTTATCTTCATACTTTAAATTTTAAATTACTTTAAAATTAAAGTGTCATACTTAGATTTAAAACTTCACTTGAAAAGCAGACTGTCAATACAAGTATTTAAATGTACGTTATTGAAAACTTCTATAACTTTCGCATTACCTTGAAGAACATATAAGTTACTATTTTTAAGAATCACAGTAATTTTAAGTTATCACATAACAAATTAAAATACTTCTTTAAGGTTCTCTTAACAAAGTTTTTGCTAACATCAAGGACTCTAGATGGTTTACTCACACCTGTATAAGAATTTTCTTGAACGCATAACAAAAGAACCTTTTGTGCACCTACGTTTCTACGACGCCAGTATCACGGCTCCTTTTCATACGGAATACTGCCAGTTTTTCAAATCGTTAACAATTTTTGGAAAGCACTCATCGATGGCAGTCTCCATATTTGGATATTTTTGGTTGTACATCTTTGTGTCAGCAAACAATCACTTTCTCTCAAAACATAGACCACATCTATTAATTCCAATTTTAAATATTTCATTTCGCTCTTAACGTAAATTCATGTACTTACTTCCCTTTAAACTGAAGCTATAAATCTAAGTTTAACATTTAAACAATTTTTCACACAGCGTCTGTGATATTCTTTATTGCAAATTTTTAATGAGTTTTAAAATTTTAATAAAAACTACTTATTTGTAAAAGGAAAATAGAAGTAACTTTTTTCGACTAATTTTAGTTATAGTTGTACTGCAAGTCATGGCAACTCATATTTTTAAGTCGTAATCTGATTTATTCAGATATAATATCCTATAACTTTTGCAATATCGCCCACAGGTGTAAATATTTTTAATTAGTAAATTTTAAGTACTTTTCAATGACATATAAATATAGATGCTGTTCTATTTAAAAATTTTTAGAACTTTTGACTTTAGCGAATAGGATGTAATTCTAAAGGACATGTGTAGATATGCCGAATAAACATCAATTTCGCGTAGTGAAAATATATCTCTACTAATTGAGCCCATAATATGTATTTCATTATGATTCGTTATTTCATAGCAACTTTTCAAATATACAATTTTTAAGGAAAAATCGCTATATCTCAGAAACAGTTGAAAATCGACAAATACAAGTACGCCAGTTTAATCAGCAGATATAGATTTCTCTACATATGAAGGGTTAAGGACCAACTTGAAAACATTAGTTCGTATTTAATTTAATTGCACTTCGTCTACCGTAGTGTATTGCTTTCGATACCGATGTTTTTAACGCACATAATATATATTTAAGCCACGCCTTGCGCAACCTGGGTGCCATCAGATATTAACCGAGCTATACATTATTAGATACCAATAATGGACTTTACCGCTACTCTGGGACACCCGGTATAAATTTGTCAATTTTACGCAGAACTTGACAATTATTGGCAGCAAAAAGTTCGTTAATTTATATTATTAGTGATATAAATTGGAAAATTACAAAATGAGTTACATATATTTAAGTTCATACATTATTCATTCGGTGCGAACCATTGACGCAGCCCGCTCAATAACTCATCTATTTCGTCTAAGAATTGTACAGGATCTTTCGCACTTATCACAGGTGACGTACCGTCTGCATATATTATTTTCATTGTTGGCTTTTCGTCTTCTCTATTGTGTATGTGATACAAAATATATCTACATAAGGTCTAATTTTTTTCGATTAATACATATTATACATTGATATCAATTGAATTGTATTATATTCAACAAATTGAATTTGTTTAACACCGCATCGGTTCTTTTAAGTCTATTTATATAAGATTATTTTGAAACTTTTGCCATTCCTTTATTCTATTGTATTCACCAATAATAAATGATTTTTTTTTAATTTTAATAAGAAATTAGTACATCATAAAATGTACATCAGAGAAAGTTTCACACAGGAAAGATCGGCTGTAAATGTGTCATTATTATTATTATAATATTCGCAATATGTCGTATAACGTGTTGTTAAAAATAAGCATAATACAGCAAAATATCTATGTACAACGGGTCCACATGCAAACTATCGATAAATTGAAAATACATTTTACGTTTGCATCTTTTATCAATATCAATTTGTATTTGATGGTATATTGTGTGATTGAGCCGGTCCTGTTACATTTAATTAGATTATTCATATGAACGTCTGGCATCTGGGCAATTTGTGAATCAAAAATCTCCAAACTCGTGCATCTTTACTTAGTCGTCAAGGTGAAGGTGATGACAAGGTTAAAATTTTTGACTGCTACAGCTCAGATGGACACTTTAAATATTTATATGAGCGGATGAAATCGGTCGGCGATTGCTTAATTTTCTTCTAAAGCGAAAAGAAATCCGGATGTTATCGTTGGGTCTAAATGGGTGAATTTAAAATTACGCCTGACTCTGACGAAATAATGTCTGTGTGTGAACTCAATACTGTGTTACGCAAACGCGGCTTTATATTTCGCTTTTCTAGACAACAAATTAGATCGTTAACCTAATACTTTAGTATTTTTGGAGAGGTCTCAAGCGAACCCTTGCTTAAATTCTATACGAAAAAGAATAATAATCATAATAATAATAATAATTAGAGTTAGGATTTTAGGTAAAAAAAAACTGTTTTTATTATTACGAATACCACCCTAACATTTTGGATATATCCATTCTAAACTGAAATAATGCGATCAACGATTTTAAAAAATTATATATTTTGCGTAAAATTAAGCTGTAATGCATATTTTTAGTTTTCGTGCATAAAGTGAATATTTTTTTACTTTTTCAACATAAAATCGCATATTTTGACCCATTCAATAGTTTATAACAGTTTTCAATTAGTTTCTCCATTGGTAAAAGGAGAAGTAAAATGTACCTGGAATTATATTATCCCTTTACCCTTGTTTATTAATACTATAGTTATACAACATAGAGAAAACTATAAATATTTCTATGGTGGTAAAGTGCCGTCCTCTGATATCTTTCAAAGGAATTAATATTTATGAATGAAAACTTATAAGCCAATGAAATTATTTTAAAGCACAGTTTGAAAGATTCTCATCCCCACTCTCACAATTTAATCCGGAAGTTTATAAAAAATATTTTAAATATATTTTCTATTAAATTTTACATAAGAGTTTATTTTGTTTGATTTGCTTTTCACGTCGTTTGCCCTTGAATGACATGTCAACATAACCTATATAGCTATTACCACATTACTATGATAAAGTAGCTTTCAGTAAAATTTTTTTTTTGCAGAATCGTAGAATTACTAATTTTTTCCTTATTATACTCACAATTATCCTTTTATAACATAATAAAGAAAATAAATAATATTATACGAAAGGCTTTTTTGAACACGTATTCATTTTTTTAAAGAAAAATAATCTAAACAAGGAAATGGTATTAAAAAGCCAGCGTTTTTATTAAATGCCTACATGAAATGTCGGTCTGTTTCGGGTTCAGAGTTTGGGTTATTCTCATTTGTTTGTTCAACAGGTATGTCTAAAACAGTCTTCTATGTATTTCGTATAACTAAATATGTTATGTAAAACAAGAAAATGTAATTAAAAGCTATCCGAACCACAACATTTATTAAGTTGCTTGGCATGGTTTTATCAACTTGACTGGTTTATGTGAGGCATTGAAACCAGTAAAGTAGTACGTTTTACAAAAAAACAAGAAAATGGGTGTGCTTAAAACCACACAGCAGAAGTGTAAACTTCATCAAGGCGAGGTTAATAATACGAAATACAACTTTTTTTTCGTTCTATATTACATTTAAAAAATATCAAACTATACACGGTGGCCAGAAAAATGCGGACAAACGCCACGCAGGCCAAATCTTTGTTTAATTCTGAGTTGACAATCTTAATTGAAAAAAGTAGTACAGTGCTTTTTTTTTTTTTTTTTTTTTTGTAAACCATTGGTATTAATCGATTAGTTACATCAATGCATTTGAGATAATTCCATTTCTAAATGTCACCACAATGATTTTACATAGATAAATTTGACGAATTTTGCTAAATTTTAGCCGTACAGCTTAATGTTTGATGGTCTCGTATGCCGTAAGGAAGGACCGTATAACTTTTTTGGATTAAGATTATCGCCTCAGAATTGAACAAAGAATCGTTCTACCTGGCGTTTGTCCGCATTTTTCTGGCCACCGTGTATTTTATGAAGAGAGATAATGTCTCATACACACCAAAAATTTTTTGGTTAATCGTCCGCGAAGTTACCAATTCGCGAACGCAACACAGGTCGCGAAATACAACTTCGCGGCCGTTGCTATGGCAGCGGCCGTTAAAGTAAATACACATTTTGACACATGTTTAATCACACATCCTACGACTTATTTTGACAACTATCAAGTATTTGTAGTTTATTATATTCGTCTCATTTGCATGGTAACGCATGTAAAGCAAGTAAACCACTTTAATTTAGCACCTTTAGAACTAAATTAAATTAAATTTTGTCTCTATTTAAATTAAAGCGATTGAAGAATTTAACGGTTGCCCAAAAAATTGTGTGTATATCTTGTCCGCGAAAAACTTTAACGTACTCGAGAATGTCTTGCCTCAGCCGCAAACATTATTAAGGAGATTTTCGGACGCATGTATATATATAAATAAACGATATGGATACTGGCTTTCGACTCCCGCCCTTCCTATAATGGTTAAGTGCTGGCCTCTCACCCAGGCGGCTCCGGTTCACATCTGCTCTGGGACATGAATTTATTTATTCATTTAAATTTCAATTTAATTGAAATTAAGTACCTCTATATGATATATTTATTTATCTTGTTCCCTTAGCCGACTTTGCAGGTCAGTCTTGTTCACTGCCTACAATCAGCGCAACACGCCTAAAGAAGTTTACATTTCAAAAATGTACTATAAACACCACATTATTTTAAGGTTTTGGTATTTACAGAATTTAGACATTCAAATGGTTCACAGCCAATCGTTTATCACTTAACCAGGATAAATGTGAGACAATTTACTTTACTACTAAACGTAGATCAAACATTTATTCTATGAATAGAAAATTCCTTGATATTAGACTAGATACAGAATTAACAAGGACGCTGTACATAGATTCTGCCACTTATGCAATTAGACGTATCAGATTTATAACTGATCGTCTACTGGAATAACGACATACTGGACTATCAAATCACATATCAACTATGTTTAACCAATATGGGGTACGTAAAGGTGGCCACACACATGAAGAAAACATCGTACCGAACTCCGTCGCGCAACATTTCTTGTTGCGCAACGAAGTTGCTGTGTGATGATGTTTTGAGGTGCAAAGAACATCGTCGCGCAACATCAACGCGAACATAATGCCGTCCGATCCTCCCATAATCAGCCAGGCCCGTCCAGACATGCGAACATGTGGTGCAACGTGAACGCGCAACACTTCTTTGATGCGACGGCAGAAAACTGACAACTGATGGGACGCCGTTATGTTGCGATGTTGCGCTGTTGCACTGTTGCGTGGTTGCGTCCACACTTGAGACGCGACGAAGTTCGGTACGATGTTTTGTTGCATGTGTGTAGCCACCTTAAGCCTACGCAGAAAAGGCGTTTATTCTGCAGAAAAAGGACGTTCGAGCACTTAAATTGTCTAAGTTTCACAAACTATCCACTTCAAACCTCTCTTCAGAGAGCTTATGATAATTCCATTAGCCTAGACACATATTCTGCAACAACTCAGAAGTGCTTTGAAAAAGCTGCCACACCTGACGACTAGAGGTGAGATTACAGAAGTCTCCACCCTCTCATAACCATTTACTACACATATCACATTTCATAGGACAAAAGCCACTTCAGTACAACATCATCATTGGTAATTATTTAACAAAATCAAAATTATGTGTAGACATCTTTTTACTTTCGTATCTAAAGAGAAAATAAAGGACATTCTCCTTCAGGAAGCATTCTACAATGTCAATGACATAAATTGGCCCTTTGATCACCTGTGTTGACGTTATCAGCACATTTTTGCTTGTAAGTAGTAGTAAGTATTGCCTACACGTGGTGTATATATGGACTTTTCTTCAATTTGTATTTACCTGCGATTTTTAAAATTGCTTTCAATAATAGTCATTCCTAATAATTGAAGTTACGTTGGGGTTATCAAACAAAACTAGTTTACTTGTATTTCTACTAGGGGAAGATGGGGCAGATTGATACACGGGGCACCTTGATACAGTGAACTTTTTCATATTGTAAACTACTTTTAAATGTTCTATTACGTATCAAAAGATGGCATCACTGGCTTTACATGTGCTTACAAGATTAGACGTTATTTCAGCTCTGAATTGTTCCCATGTGAATCACCACGTGTTTGGGAGGAGCATAAGTAAATATTTGTGGTATCGTTTCTTCTTCTTCTTCTTCTTCTTCTTCTTCTTCTTTTAATAGGCGTATCGCCTGTTTAGTTCCGGTTTCTTTGCAATGGTGATTCTTGCGATTTTGATTGCCAGCTGTCACGCCATCGCTTTGGTGGTCGTCCTATAGGTCTTCTTCCATGAGGTGTGTTATTTCGAACTATCCTGACCATTCTGTCGGGGATCATTCGGCTAACATGGTGGTTCCATTCTCTTCTTCTCTTCCTCGACCAACTGACCACGTCGTCCGTTAGGCACTTCTCTCTTATGTCTGTGTTTCTCTGCCTATCCTTCAATGTATGTCCCGTTATAGTTCTTAAGGTCTTCATTTCAGTTGCCCTTAGTAATCTCTTTGTTATCGTTGTTTCCGCTCTCGTCTCAGCACCATATGTCATCACTGGTCGTACGCATGCTTTGTATATTCTTGATTTGCATTCTGTACTTAGGTGTTTGTTTCTCCATATTGGATATCTAAGATGTCCCGATATTGCTGCTGCTTTGTTAACTTGTTTCCTCACCTCGTCCCCCAGGAAGCCGGCGCTTGTAATTTTGCATCCTAGGTATTCGATTGACATGGTTTGGTCAATAACATTATCTTCTATTGCCAATTTGCAGCGCAGAGGTTCCTTTGCTATGGTCATGCATTTGGTTTTGGTTGTGGAGATTTTCATATTAAGTTTTCCTGCCTGCTTGTTGAACGCTTGTAACAATCTTTGGAGGTCATCTTCCGATTCCGCAATAAGCGTCAGCGTAGCATAATATATTTATTTTATGCATGCCCATTCGATATCCTAGTCCAGTGTTCTTTACAGCTTTCACCATCTCGCCCATGATTGTATTGAATAACAAAGGACTGAGACTATCGCCTTGGCGGATACCTGTTGTAGTTCGTAGATGTTGCGTTAGGGTGTGATTTGTGCGTATTTGCGTTGTTGTGTTTGTGTTAAAGTCCTTAATGAGTTCTATGTATTCTTTCTTCGTATTACCGTTTTCCAGGATCGTTATGACGTCATTTAGTTGTACTCTGTCAAAGGCCTTCGTTAGGTCCACACAGCAGAGATAGGCAAGGGTGTTGTACTCTAGTGATTTTTCTATCAGTTGTCTAAGTATGAATAGTGCATCAGTTGTAGATCTGTTTTTTCGAAATCCCTGTTGTTCTTCGCTTATTGGCACGGTTGTGGATATTTCGTCCGCAATGATCTTAGTTAGGAGTTTTAGCGAGGTGCTCAACAATGTTATTCCACGGTAATTTTCTGGATCGGTTTTATCCCCTTTTTTGAAGACGGGTATTGTTACGCTATTTTTCCATTCTTCAGGTATTCTTCTATGTCGTAGTATGATATTAAATAGTTTTGTGTATTCTGTTATGATGGCAGTTCCTCCATTTTTTATTAGTTCATATGGTATTTTGTCTTGATTTGGAGTTTTCCTGGTCTTAAGTTTCCTTACCGTATCCCTTACTTGTTCTTCGGTGATTTGCGCGTACTCTTCTGGTGCATCGTTTTGTGCGTCCTCTTCTTGTGCTTCGACTGGGTTTTCTATGTCTGAGTATAGATTTCGGAAATAATTCTCCCATTTTTCTTCCGTGATTGTTCTGAGTTGTATTGTTTCATTCGTTTCTCGTTTCATGCCCCTTAGTATCAGGTAACCAAATAAGTTCATGCGGTTTTTTATGGTAAAATATAAATATTTATTAAGAAACAATAGTACAATATTATTCATCAAAGTAATTACCATCACACTCAATGACCTTTTGCCAACGTGACACCAATTTTTTTATGCCGGTATTGTAGAACTCTACGGATTTTGAATCAAAAAATTGACGGACTGCGTCTATTACATTAACTCGAGTTTTAAACTGCCTATGTCTCATACAGTTGTCAAGAGACAAAAAAAGATGGTAATCACTTGGCGAAATGTCAGGGGAATATGGAGGGAATGGCCCAAATTCTAAGCGTTCGTATCATTGGTTGTCGCCTACTGATGCAATACCTCACACTCCCAAGGCTTCCTTGCACCCAGCCTTGGGAGTGTGAGGTATTGCATCAGTAGGCGACAACCAATGATACGAACGCTTAGAATTTGAGTATAATATCCATTTTTCGTCGCAGGTTAACAACCGATCAAGAAATGGTTCATTATCGTTGCGTGAAATGTTTGCCGAACAAATTGTAAGACGACTTAATTTGTTATCATTTGACAATTCATGTGGAACCCATTTGCTCAACTTCCACGTCTTTCCTAGCTGATGAAGATGCAAACGAATGGTTTCGTCACTCACATTGAACCTTTCTGCAAGCTCTAGGCACGTTGTGCTGGAATTTGCCTTCACAACCTGTTGAAGATCCTCGTTGTTAATGATCTTCGGTCTTCCAGAGCGTGCTTCATCGGTTAAGTTGAAATCTCCCGAAGAAAATTTCTTGAACCACTTCTGTGCTGTTCGATCACTTACGACATCATCTCCGAATGCGGTACATATTTTTCGCGCCGCCACTGCAGCTTTAGTACCAAGTTTGTACTCATAGAGTAAACAACCTCGAATTAAAGTTTTATTCGTTTCCATTTTCAACTATTCAAATTAATAATTAAATAATTGTCACGAAATGTGTATGTATTAAATGACAGAAGGATTGATACTAAAGTGGATGACAGATAACAGACAAGTGCTATCGATCAACAACTTAAAGAATATTCATGGCACTCTGCTGTATACAAAACCCGCATGTTAATGTTTCTAACCCTATTGTTGACCCTGTTCCTTATTTCGATATAATTATTTCGGTTTTCTTGTGTTGGGGATTCCCTGTATTGTAAGTAAATTTTCTTCTTTTCTTTGGTGATATACTTGACTTCCGTTGTAAACCACGGTTTGTTGTTCGGTTTGCTGTTCTGCGATACCGTGCGTGTGCCTAGGGTTTCTTCAGCGGCTTTGTAGATGTGTTCTTTCAGTTTATCCCATGCTGTATGGGGCGTATCGGGCTGTATTATAGGGTTAAGAGTGATATATTGTTTGCATCTTTCTGCGTAGCGTTGTCTCGTACTTTCGTGGTTGAGCAATTCTATATTGAATTTTTCGGTTCTTGTTGTTGGCTTTTGTTTTCTCGGTGGCATTGCTATTCGTAGTTTTCCTAGCACTAGTTTGTGGTCTGTTCCAATATTGGCTGAGGAAAGGACTCTTACATCTACTATTTGTTGGGGCATAAACATTCGATTGGTGATGATGTAATCGATTATGGATTTGTTTTGTCTATTGTCATAAAAGGTATATTTGTGTTGCTCTTTATGAGGGAAATATGTGTTGTTTATTCGAAGCTCGTTCTGTGCACAGAAATCAGTCAGCATTTCGCCGTTTCTATTAGTTACGTCTTCATTGTATTTTTGCTTTACTCCATCTACTGCTTCATTTCCTATTCTAGGATTTAGATCTCTTAATATTATTCGGTGGTATCGTTTACCGTCATTTATTGAGAAAGTATTGTTTCATTGGTTTAGACATTTGGTTTTAGAGGTGAGTAACATCATTGATGAAGTTATTTTTATAAAAAAGTTATAACGTTTGACTAATAGTTGATGAAAAAAAAGCAAAATGGCTGACAAGGTGCTAACGGGGCACATTGATACAAATATTTTGGGGCAGATTGATACACTGTATCAATGTGCCCCCTCTAAAATCCTAAACAGTATAAAAATATCTTTTTTATAATTTCAGTCAATATGGTGAGAACTTACAAAAAAAAGTCTGATAGAGTAAACATAGATGAATTAGCTATACATTCTGCTGTAGAGGACGTCGTTAACGGAATCTTATCAATAAGAAAAGCCGCTAAAAAATATAACCTTGAACCTGCTACTCTACAACATCGAATAGAAAAGAGAAAATTAACTGGTAAACCATTAAATGCAGCCGTTTATTCATCAAAATTTTCTAGTCAACAACTTTTCACCAAAGAACAAGAAGAATTATTGTCAGAATACATAATTACTTGCAGTAAAATGCACTATGGTCTTACACTGCGACATTTACAAAGTTTAGCATATGAGTATGCAAAAAAGTTAAACTGTAAATACCCTTCTAACTGGGATACTGCGAAACTTGCAGGTATAGACTGGACACAGGGTTTTCGTAAACGACATATAAATATCAGTTTACGAAAACCAGAGAATACAAGTTTAGCTCGATCAGCTGGATTTAACACAACGGCAGTTGAACATTTCTTTAGCAATCTTAAAAAGGTTTTGGAAAAATATCAATTTACAGCAGATCGGATTATTAATTATGACGAATCTGGAATAACTACAGTTCTCAATACGCCAAAAGTTTTAGCTTCCAAAAGTCAGAAACAGGTGGGACAGATCGCTACTGCCGAAAGAGGTGAACTAGTAACATTTGGTGGTATAATTTCTGCAGTGGGTAACGCAATTCCTCCAATATTTGTATTCCTTGGGACTAGCCAATAAAAGTGGCTGGATTGTTACAGACCTTTTTTTAGATGTCCTGAAGCATGTTCAGAAACACACGTCGTGTAGTAAAAGTAATCCAATTTTAATGCTATGTGACAACCACGAAGCACACATATCAATCGAAGCTATTGAATATTCTCGAGCAAATGGCATTGTATATTTAACTTTTCCACCTCACACGTCACATCGACTACAACCTCTTGACGTAGGAGTTTTTGGTCCTTTCAAGAGTAAATTAAAAGTAGCTTTCAACAACTGGCACATAAATAACCCAGGAAGAGGTATAACTATTTACGACATTCCTAAAATTACGAAAACAGCATATTTAGAGTCGTTTACTGGAAAGAATATAATCAGTGGTTTTACAAAGGCTGGAATCTGGCCCTTTAATTCATTGGTGTTCAGTGAAGCGGATTTTGCACCCTCTGCTATCTATCACACAAGTACAGAAAACAATTTGGCTACTGTTGAAAATAATTTATCCCAAGAAAAAAATCAAATAAAAGAAGCAGTTCCAATAGAGTTGATTCCGTCTACCTCAAGACAATTTACTCCTCCACGTGACGTAGATGCATCTAGTTCAAAACACCTTACTCCTCCAGGCACTATAATTACACCTGATGTAGTTAGACCTTATCCGAAAGCAAAACCAAAACAAACCAAAAGAAAAGGAGCTGAAAAAGGGAAGTCACGAATTTATACGGATACACCTGAAAAAGATAGACTACAAGAGTTGTACGAAATTAAACAAAAGAAAAGAGAAATGAAAATAGAGAGAGAAAATATCAGAAAACTCAAACAATCATCAAAGCGCATTTCAGAACAATTAACAGATGAAAAGGCTGTAAAAATAAATAAAACTAAAAATACAACTTATGCTGATTCTGACTACTAGTGTTTCAGACATGGAGTATGACATTATCAATAGTTCTTCAGATGCAGACTTTCTGGAGAATGAAGAGACCACTATTCTAAGCGTGGAAAATATGAAAAAACCTTCACCAGAGGAAATAAAAGAAGGAGATTTCTTGTTAATACAATTTCCCAAAAAGAGACATGTAGTTTATTATATATGTAATGTTCAAATATTACATAGCCCTACGGAGTATCAAGTTTCATATTTAAGGAAAAAATCGACGTCTTGGACTTTTGTATTTCCAACTATTGCGGATGTGGCAACAGCTGATTCAACTGATGTTATATTAAAGTTACCTGTGCCAATAGAGACAGGGGGAACAAGTCGTACTTCATCATTTTATTCATTTCCTGTTGATTTTATGGCGTACAATGTGTTATAATTTATAATAATGTTTTATTATAGGTACGTTCAATCTCAGTTTTCTTTGTTTTTGATACATGTTCTGGTTAATTTTTTCATTTTACATTTCATATTTTAATGAATAAACTATTTTGAGCTATACTTACCGTATTTTATTAATTACTGAACCGTAAGTTTTTCAGGTATGTCATTTTTTCTAATATGTATCAATGTGCCCCAATACGTGAATCATTCTGCCCCATGTATGGGGCAGTTTGATACAAATGAGTTGCATCTGAAAATGTCAATCCAAAATTGTTATTGTGTACTATTATCAAAAGAGGTTACGACAAACAGAAACAGGAACTATTAAGGTACTGAACTGCAAAATGCCAAAACACCAATTGGAAAATTTCGAGTGTTATGACGTAAAAAAGGAAAAGTGTATCAATGTGCCCCATCTTCCCCTACTTAATTTATCTTTCACCTATATGTTATATATTGAGGTAGTGCTAGATACCTACCATCAATATTTATATATCTTTTTAATATGATTTCATAAATCAGTATTCAATTAGTGTTAAAAAGTAGTAGATATTAAAGTAATGGAATGGTATTACCTAGTATATTATTTACTGTACTATTTTTTATAAATATAAAAAAAAATCACAAAGTCCATAGTAGATAAAATAATGTTTATTGGATAAGGTCCATTGTTCTTAAAATGATACCAGTATCTGAAAAATAGAGATTTTAAAAATTAATTGAGAATTTTGATATGTATTACATTATTGTTAAAACTTGTTCAATTGACGTTTATAATAAGAAAAAGGTATTAAGACGTTAATTTTAATAAAATGAATCGTTAAAATCGATTAAAAATCTTCCACTCAAATTCATAAACAGGAACTGTCAGTTGCTAATCATTTTGACATTTGAAGATTTTAAAATTGTAATTGAGTTGAAAATATTGAGAATGCACAAAACTATTACAAAATTTATGGGAAAAATTATGGGTATATAAGTAATGATATATGGTAAAGCATTTAAGAAAAGTAAATAGATCTAAAATTTATATTGATTATAATAATTGGTTGTTCAATGGTAATTAGTTAATTTAAAAATTTTTGCGATATCACTAAGGATATGAAAATAAATAAGGAGATTCTAAAATTATTTTAGAAGAATAGAGTTTGTAAAATCGGTATTAGTACTTTATTTAGCTGAAATTACTTAAATAAAGCATATTAAAAGCTAATGTGTATTAGAATATAGTTTTCTCATATTTTGAAGTTGTAATTCAAGTGAAAAATAAAAGTATTAGTATATCAAATATCAAATACGTTCAGTAAAGATTAACTAGCTATAGTGAAAGAAGATTTAAGTAAATTAAACTGTAATTAATAATAAAAGATACTTACCACGAAGGAGAATTTCAAGAAACAAATATAATTTCCAACACCTCCATTCTTGAAGGAGAAATTGATTCCTGTAGCGTTAGACGAGGCCATCCAGAGGGAGAATTTAATATTGACGTAGATCCTATCTCAAGATTATTTATTGTGATTGGGTATCTAAACGAGGAACTTCTTGGACGTTGTGGTATCTTTTCTTGGAGCACTAAACTAGGACATGCAGTAAGGAAAATCCAATTTGACGTACGTGCCATTCAAGATAAACGGGATCGCCCGAGTTGCGGTACTGGTCACTCCTTTACCTGCATGTCAAATGCCCATTTTCTTCACCTTTAGATAAGTGCTCGATAAAGTTATCTGTTAGATATCTATGAGAAATAGGCATAAATAGATTTCTTCACATCTAAATAGACTTTATCTTGAAGATAAATTTATCAAGCAGTTGAAGTACTCGATAAACATTATCTTACAGATATTTCGCTGCGCGCGCACTTTGTTGACAAGAAATAAATGGTGGCTGACTTTTATCTCTGCGCTTTTAATATAAGTTATAGTGTTATTTTTAAAAAAAAATCTTGTGTACTATGGATTTATTAATGTTGGAAATAGATATTTTATGAAAATGATCAATATATAATAAAGTGTTACAAATTAATAATAATGTACAGTGATTTCTCCAGTACAGTGTCAAATAAGAATCCAACAGTCCATTATATTATTTTTATAACTTAAATTATTACAGAAATGATTCAAGTAGATAATGTCTTAGAATCAAAATAATGAGCACGTTTTTATCAGATAGATTTGTGTTTTATCAGGATAGTTCTTGAGAATATAAAATGTATGAGCTTTACGTGAGGGTTAAATCAAAAAGGAAGAACGCCGATTACTGGTGAAATCTCCATAAATGCATTAAGTATACTTCATAGATATTGTGTTACAGTGTATTTCTTACGTCCAAAGAAGTCACAGGCCGAAATATCGCTAATAATAACTAATACAAACACACTATAATAAGCGTATGTTTTATGTTTGCAATCGCAATATAACCTACGCGTCAAACAAATCAGAGCGAATGATGCACTTGATGTTAGAAACAGTGACTATTTGCTAGGTTGCCATTTCTCACGATTCTAGTATCTACGGGATTTCCATCTAAGGGATAAGTAACCAAATGTTGCAGTGAAGAAATTCAAATGCACATTATCTATCAGATATATTTATCTTGACGATAGTTATTGGTTACTTTATCTGTTAGTGAAGAAAATGGGCCAAAATGGTCATAATAATCCTTCGACCTAGTTGCGGTACGCCGATATAATCCCCAACAATATGAAATAAAATGGGATAAGGGGAAATTCCTTTTAAAGATTAAATAATGAATTTGGTGAAGTGTGTTCTCATAGAATACACAAACTATCAAAATAATTAAGTACAAATTAGTAATGGATTATCCGAAGAATAGGTATAAATATCTGTTTACGCCTTCCAAAACGTTCAGTTTTAAAATTGTATTTGAAAGTGACAAAATGTCCTATACAACAATATTAAGTGAAAAAGGGAAGTTGTTGCTTGCGATAGACAATTTTAAATTTCGAAGATATCGCGATAATAAAACGAGCGGTGAAGTGTGTTGGTGTTGTACATTAAAAACTTGTAGTGCAAAAGTTTTTACTATTGGACCTGAAAATATATTTTCGCGAAAATCAGGTGACCATAATCATGTTTCACTTTCGGATGAAATTTTGAATCGACAGAAGTTAAACAACAGTGTGAAGTGGAAAGCACAATCTGCGATTTCAGATAGGCCTCGTAAATTAATTCACGAAGAAGTGGCGTTTCAAAAACTCACACTGGACACATTAACAGTCAAAGACGTCAAATATATCAGCAATAATATCAGCTACGCACGCTTGCAATTATATCCGAAATTGCCATCTTCTACCACAGAAGTTCATGAATATTTAGATTCAATTCAAATAAGAACAATTCGTGATGAAGATTTTGTGTTTTATAATAATATGTCGAATAACATTGTTATATTTTCGTGTAAAAGTAATATTAAATTACTTTGTCAACAAGAAATCATTTTGGTAGATGGAACTTTTGATTACTGTACGAAGCACTTCTTGCAGATGTTCACAATACATTCATATGTAAATAATATGTACATACCAGTCGCATATTGCTTACTAAAAGATAAAAAAGAAGAGACATATAAGAATTTGTTCAGAGTTTTAAAATCGGAATGTTCGAAAATGGAATATTCATTTCAACCCAAGAATATAGTGCTTGATTTTCAGAAAGCAATTCATTCCTCAGCAAGGGATATACTACCAGCAGCAAATCTAATAGGTTGCAGATTTCATTTGAGTCAAGCGTGGTAAGTTTTATAATTCGTAGCGTTTTATATTTAATCTTAGGTATAATTTTTTAAAATTAAAAATGTATTTATAGGTGGAGAAAAATACAATCATTGGGCTTAACTCGCGATTATAGAGATAAAAGTTCTCCTAGTGGAAAATGGCTGCATTATGTTTTTGGCCTAACATTCTTGCCTCCCGATGAAGTTGGTGATGCTTTCGTCGAGCTGACGGAAGAACGGCCCATTGATTCAAGGTTAACAGAATTTTGTGACTATTTAGTCGACTACTACATACAATAAAGCTCTAGTTTTCCCCCACATATTTGGGCAGCACTTGTATACTGTCCATGGAGAACAACGAATGCGTGCGAGTCTTTCCACGCGCGATTCAACGCAGCATGTCCATCGCCACATCCGAATATAAACACTTTTCTAAAATGTATTAACGATGTTCAAATAGACACTTATGTAAAAATAACTTCCATTAATTGTCGTACTATTAGACAGCCGAAATCATTTATTTTAGAAAAAATTAGGCAATATAATAATCATGAAATAGATAGACTAAACTTTGTTAAATGTGTTTCTTATAAGTATAACGCAGTTGAAAATAAATAGTTGTAATTTATTATTTACTTTTCTTTTTCTTAACCCGTTAATTTTCGAAGTAAAGATGATGTACTGTGTACAATATATTCACGTTTTCTATATAAGGACAAAGAAATTGTTACAGATAAACACATAAAGTATAAAGAATCAATCATTTTTGTAACATATTTTATAAACAATTCAAGTTGACACTCAACATGTAAGTACAGCAAAGAGGAAAAAATCAAATTTAATCCGCAAATTTACCGCAATTAAGGAGTGGGATTATAACAAGCGAATCTACCTAGACTTGTCGTACCGCAACTCGGGGAAAGAATTAACATTTACCCTGACCATTACCGCAACTCGGTATCGCCCAGATAAACTATTGTGGTGATATCCAAATACGAAGAACTTCCTGAACAAAGCATCATTATAATTGGAGCACTAAACGACATCATCCTGGAGAATATTCAGAACGAGTAAGGTCCATTTAATATTATTTAATCGCAAGAGTTTATTTCCTAAATGCACAAGGGGATATTCGTGTAGTAGAAGAAGGAAAACCCGAGGTAAATCCAATCCATAGATAGCTACAACAAAACAGGCATTATTTATATGAAGATATACATTGACAAAGATTTCTTATGTAATAGAAGGTCGTATTGAACTTATTAAATTTTTAAAATAATACTAAAGAATGAGTTTATAAAAATAATCAAATTATATACTATTGAAATTGAAATATCAATTTAATATTACATAGTCCTTTATAAATTTAAATATTTGAGCATCTTATTTATAAACTATATGAAAAAGCACATTTTAAAATCTCTATTAAATAAACGATTGAAGATAATTTCAAACAACATAGAAAGGTCTATTCATAAACGTTATTTTTAGTGAGAGAATTTTATTATTTACATTTAATACTACTCCATAAAATATGTAATAGTTGTGAATTTGCAAGTTTTCTTACATCTAAATACATTTAACCTACTTTTGACAGATGGGAAGTTTCAATCATGTGTATCGTAAGGTAGTAATTTTGATATTGAACAAGTTGCGTAGATATGTTGTATTATAGTGGCATTTTCATCATTGAACTGGAACAGTTGTGTATATTTCCTTATGAAAATAATATATTATTTGTTGGTTGTACATAATTGTTTTACTTAGAGTTGGTGTTAACCTGAAATAAAAATCAAAACTTCACAATATTTTATGGTGAATAAATAATATCAGTAATAAAAACTTACCCTGAGATATGAGTCAAAGATGTGCATAATAGAAATCTTACTTGGTTTATCGATTTTATATTGATTGAAAATATATCCATCGAAATATAATAAAAAATATTAGCCTTCACATAGCAGACATATTTTTACACTAGTTCCGCAGTACCAACTTTAAAACATAATCCAACTAGGAGGGTGTTAGATGTCAATTTAAATAGAAAGGAACAGGTACGGACTAAGGGATTTTAGGTATATTATAATAAAATATCAAAAGTTAAAGGTATGAGTTAGTTGGGGCGAATTGATAAAACATTTAGTACATTGATTATAGTAAATACAGAGAATATTTTATTATTAATTGGCTAACATAACGTGTGAAATTTTTGAACATAAAGAATAAAGTTTTATTTATTATTATTAACATTTGTACAGGGGCATTAGTACAATATGTAGAATTTAGCCTTCATACTCATTGAAGTAAGGTATACCACTTCGTAAAAGATAATTAGATACCCACTTAAATGTACTCAGCTTTGACATTACTTATTTTATTATGGTTCTAGTTGTTTTTATTTTATCCAGGCCTGAATCGTAACAACAACTGCCATGATGCAAGCCTGGATGAACAATCATCAATTATTTTTGAGGATAGTACATACCCAACAAGTTATACAAACAAACTAATTCCTAACCAAGCAAAGATTTTATTAAAGGTTAGTACTTTGAACCTTTATCAGCTTGTACTGCAATATCATTGTCAATTATAAGATAAAATATATAGGAAAAATGACATTTCTTCGTTACATCGTCTTGCAATATGTATTTCAGAATAACATTTAACATCCACAATCACATCATCACTTATTTTTGGAATTTAAAAAATTAGAGTCACTGGACTTATCATATCCCTGAATTCAAAATATTTTAAGATATTTAAATCTAAAGCAAAATGCCTATAAAATTGTAACAAACACGATTGGTGTAATTGGATAATTGCGTCACGTCCTTTAAGCACCCATTGGCTTCTTTTTACTACTACAAGAAGACTGACTTTACTATAATTAATTTAGCGGGAGAAATTCATGAATGGGCACATCCTACTGCCGAACCCTTCTGGTGGCTACCTTCCCGAACTAACCTTCTGTTGTATATCTATAGTATACATAATCAAAGCCTTTACCTACTTGTTATAAATCGACCAAGTATTTAAGTATTGGGTAAATTGTGATTGGGTGAAATACATCCCACCCTCTTCAAGTCTTTATGTCTACTGTTTTTAAGAGCTTTTGCAAATTATTTGCTATCCGAACTTGAGAAGGTGATCTTCAGTTTAATTCGAAATGTCTGAAGTGAGTCGTTAGTCTTGTGGCTGTGTGGATAAAAAAAATCATCCAGAACTAACTTTGAAAAAAGAAAAAGTATTTTGCAAGACCTGTGGAAAAGTCGTAAGTTGTCACTAATTATTAAAATTGGTATAATACGATAGAAAGCTTTTTTTTTTTAAGTTTTTGTTTTCCAAAACTAAATATGTTTTTTTATTATATTCGACTAATAGGAGTATTTATTTTGAAGGTAATATTTGAGAAAAAATCGCAAATAGACCAGCATGTGGCCACTGGAAAACATAAAAGTGGATGTGAGAGAATAAAGAAGACGAACATTTGTCAGACTTCTTTACAACACTGCATTTCGTCGATATCTTCAAGAATAACCATTCAAGATGATTTCAATTTGCGGCTAAGTGAAGCGCTGTTAAGGGCAAATATTCCACTAAATAAGGTATAAAATCTTAAATTTAAACAGTTTTTGGAAACATATTGTAACAAAAATGTACCCCAGGAAAGTACATTAAGAAAGAATTATGTATGTGTCATTTACAACGATGTCATTCAAGATATAAGAAACCATAATAAGGATCACTTTCTGTACATTATTGTTGATGAAACGACTGATGTCTGTGGTCGCTATATTACAAATTTATTAGTTGGTGCTCTTAAAAAATATCGTACCAAAATCTTTTTTAATCAGTACGAAAGAGTTAGAGAAAACTAATAGCCTAGAGATTGTGCGCTTTGTTAATGAAAGCTTGATGGCTTTTTTGCGCAGATATACTGTCGACTGACAAAATTCTTTTTTTCGGCACAGATGCGGCAGCGTATATGACTAAAGCAGAGGCAAATTTAAAGATTTTTTACAAAAATTTAATCCACTTGACTTAAATAGAGTTGCTCAGGAAATAAGAGGTCAGTTTCTTGGCAAAATGAATCTATAGAAACCACAAAAGCATCAAAAGTAGGTGGAGAAAGGTACATTATATTTCTAAGAATAACATATTCTTATCTTATGTATATTTATTATATTATCTTGTTTTAGATATATTGAATTACATGCAGGTAGTTCTAATATTTCGGAAATATTATTCCTGGAGCAGAACTAATATTTCCGACAAATGGTCAGTATTAAGATTATCACGGTGATATAAACAGAGACAACTTTTTAACTGGTTTGAACACCAACTTCTTACAAGTTTAAAAAAGCCGTCCATAATTGTTTTGGATTATTCCAGTTACCACAGTACTGTTAAAAATAAAAGTCCAACATCATCTGCCACTAAAAATGAAATTCAGACATGGCTCACCAATAATACCATTGACTATGACAGAGCTGCTTTAAAAATACAATTACTGGATTTAGTTAAACGGTTACTACATATATATTTAATTATTTTATTCAATAATTTCATTTATATCTTTACGTAAAGGCATAAACCACCAACTATATATGAAACCTATGATTTAGCAGAGAAATATGGGCACGTAGTTCTTCGACTTCCACCCTACCATTGTAGATTTAACCCCATAGAATTAGTCTAGGGAATAACAAAAACATATTATAACAATCACATTGGAAAATATGGTAGAAAAGTGGACGAATGCATAAAACTGTGGAAAGAGGCATTAACACAAGTAACCCCAGACAGTTGGGCAAATAGCGTTAACCACTGTGAAATTGAAATTCAAAAATGGTGGGATAGAGAAGTACGTTTTGAAAGACAAGTTATATTACTTTTTATAATTAATGTAAATGATTCCGATTCAGAAGACAGTGTAAAGAATGAAGAAAACTAGCATTTCAACTTAATATTATTTTCTTTTTATCATATGCTTATCTTTTAATCACTAATATGTATAATAATGTAACGAAATGTGTTTACATTAAATAAAAGAAGCAGACCTCTCGGCGCGATAAAAACGAAATTGTCACACGCACAAAAAAGAGACCATAAATTATCTCTCTCGGCTGGTAAATATCGTAAAGCGGTGAGTCATACACTTACGCATGGTACTGTATCGGAAGCGGAGACAAATGTCTATGGAATATTCTTCAAAACATCGGGAGAAGTATGGAATTTACAGGAATGCTCTAGTAATCTTCGCATGTGTATATAAGGCGACTGTGTCACCGATTCATTCATTACGGGATTCATTGCGGAAAAGTAATTGGCGGAGTAATTCCAGAATAAGAAAGTCAGTAAGAAATAGCCGACGCGCCTAAGAAATAAATATAAGAGATAAATATAAGTCGTTCGGTAAAAATAAATATAGTAGTGCCGTGTGATATAAATAGAACTGTTATATAAATAAATACGGACATATTAGTAGTAGTAAATAAATACAAGTGTTAATTTTTATTTATTAATAGTAGTTTAAGTGTGATACTTTAGTTATATATTTTTATATTGTTAAATAATTTTAAGTTACATAAATATACAGACTGTTTTAAATAAATAATTGCACGAGTTGTTTATTTCGAACCCGAAAACGCAACAATAATATACTTACAGATGTTGTGTATATTATTTAAGAACTTGGGACTTTTCATATGAAAAAACAAAGATGGCGTCAATTTTCGCTATTTCCAAAATTGCCTCCATTTGATATTTAGACATGCAGCAGTCGATAATGATCGGCTATCAAAGTTTATGTAGATTACATATCGCAAATCAAATTTATTTTCAAGATTAAATAAAAATATAAACATTAAAAAATTTTGACCCGTGGGGGAATCGAACCCTCCGACCGTTGCGGCATTAAACTGAGTGCAACGCTCTTACCACTGAGCTAACGAGTCATATTATTCATTTTTTATCTACAATATTTATTACATTTATAATTGCATTAATTAGATATTGGATTTATAATCTAGCATGAGATAATAGATGTGTTTTATTTGCTCGCTAATTCAGATGAGTTCATGTGAAACATCATAAGTGACGTCACTTCACTGAGCAAAACCGCTTCCCGACAAGCTCCAAATGACCTTGCTATTTCAGAGAATCAGTTCGTGATACTGAAGTGATCCGTCCCAATAGAAAGAGCCGAATTTATTGGCGGCAAGCACATTGACAAACGAAATGTTTGACTAAGTTGTGTTACGCCGGAACCACGTCGCACTAAGATAGCAGACTAAATTAAGTTAAGGAAAACGGAGATTCACAATAGGAGATGTTTGAATCTGGAAAACGCAGGGCCGAGCTAACTCTGTCGCAGACGGCGTGACGGTTCAGATAAACTAAAACACCTAAAAGTAGAGCGTCGGTCGGCAACGACGCGAGCGACGTTGTCCGGGCACCAGAACACTATGTTACCTAAACGATAACCTACCTGCGCCTCCGATGAGCATCCACTGGCTGTGTTCCTCCAGCGGGTTTCCTATTGATCACCCTGTATAATCGTTTGCACCTATTCAACTGCTTGTCACAAATATAATCGACGAAGGTAAGGTTTGTTGGGGTAATAATAATTAAAAGAAAAGAAATTATGATGTGAAGAAAGGTGCTATATTAATAAAATTGTTCTCCCTTTTTTTTTTTGGAAAATAATTAAAATGTTGACAGTTATAAATTGTAAATTGTATGAAATAATAATATATGTTTTTTTTTTAAACAAAGTACAGAAAATTTAGCAGATAATAAAAAAAAATAACAATAGAACCTCTGCGCCTCGGCAGGAGGATGGTCGGCGTAGAAACGTTTCCTTGCCTTACAGGCCAATATACATTTGTTATTATAAAACGCCACCAACGGCGAAGTTCCGAATTAAATAGATACAAGAAAATAAAATAGATTTAAGTTAGCGCACAAGGCTTAAAATAATTTAATTAATTCAGTGAAAGGTAAATCGTGAAATTACATAGACAAAATTTTGAAATAACTAAATAAGCTGTTTACATTTATTATTCAATTAAAAGACGCTATTGAAAGTTACAATGGAAAACCAGTATTAGCACAAAAGAATCTACTGAGCTTCGGTATTTAAATTTACTACAATGACTTAACTAATTTCAATAGCTCAGAAAATTAAGAAGAACATACGTGAAAGTCAAATTTCTAATTTACGGTAATAAACGTGCTAAAATTATTATCAAATTCAAGATTAAAATTCAACACATCAAAGAGAAATATTATTATTACGGTAATGAAAATACTAGAATTACTACTAATTTAAAGATATAACACTCCAAAGAGATATAGTGCTACGGTAATGAATTTACTAAAATTATTATTTAATTAAATATTCAACACAACAAAGAGTTATATTATTACGGTAATGACATTACTAGAATTATTATTGAATTAAATATTCAACACAACAGTGAGAGCCCTTATCAAATCTTCTTAGGGTCACTTTGTATACAGCAATACCAGTTTGCATAAAAATAACAAAAAAAATAATAACGGTAATTTAATTAGGATTAATACGTGACCTTGCAGTTAACTAAGTGGTGCATTAGTTATTTTAGCCACTCAAATATTCTTAGGTCAAATATAGGTAAGATAAAGTCCTGCACTCTGGCATAAAGTCGTCGATAATCAGTCAAAAGTTACGGTGAAAATTACAACAATAGTCGCACTTATCTGTCAAGACGGACGCAGGATGGCCGCAACGGTAACCAAAATGGCGGAGGCCCCCTCGATGAAAAGTTCCACTTCAACAGACAAGATGGACGTATAGGTGCAACTACTGCAGCAACGATAGAAACCACCACGCTCTTCAACGATAATGTGGGGTGACAATACCAGAAAAATGGCTTCTGAGGGCTTTTGTGCCCGTCAATAAGAATCCTATTAAATTAGAAGAGAAAAGAAACAAAGATAAAATTCCCGAAAATTAACACAAAGTTTCAATCACTTACCCCAAAATGTTAATGGAGATTCCGCGATAACGACTACACAAGTCACTCAAAGGTGCAAAATTTAGATTAAAAAAAAAACCAGCACGTGGCCATTCGTAAATTTCAGGTAACGATATTTCGATAAAAATCCACGATAAATAACCAAAACTAAGGTATCGATATTTGCTGCTTATTCCATTTAGAGCCGCTTCCGCGAAAAATCTACATAGATAATGTAACAAAGTTACTAAAGGAAAGTAAGCAGATTGCACACAATGTTCTCACACGAGAATAGACTATGTAAGTGCCATCAAAAACGGGAACCTTCTTCCATATCTAATGCGCGTCAGCTACACGCATCCTTTCAGAAGTAACAAGCCCGGAAATATCTCTGAACGAAAGGCGGGAGATTTTAAATAAACATAATAGGCACAAAACTAAATTGACAATAAAGGGAGTCAACATCGTGATTTATATATAATTAAACACAACCCTACACATAACTTAGACGAAAAGAAAATAACCGAAACACTCCTTCAATTGTTCGGAGAAATTATAAATCAGACACTGTGAAAGGAAAATACTCGCTAAACTGTTGGCAATGCGTGAAACATACGTTACACCGCGACAAAGTAACCAACGTTTGACAGATAGAAAACAAAACAAACCTCAGATGTAGACCCAATTTATTACGGAAGAAACGGATTCTGCAGGTAACTATTGAAATTTCCAAGCTTTTAAATTCGCTCCGAACAGACGGTTAAGAGAACCGATCAAAACATATATTTCAGAGTAACAACAACACTTAACCCCTACAGCTGTACCGAGGAAGAATTAACAGATGTTTCCATTACATAGAATATCGATGTCAGAGCAACAGAGCGAACTGCAAATCAATTAATAGTATGCCCAATATTTTATGGTATTCCCTATCTAACATCTATTACATTTGTAGTGAGAAATGAATGATAGGAAAACATCAATCGGAAGCAGCATGTGTGTGTTCTAAGAGACGTATGAACACAAACGCCAGTGATCACAATAAGCCGGACTGTTGTCTCAGAGAATGTAAATCTATGGCAACCACAGCAGTCCCATAAATGCAACAGGTTGAAGGCATTTCTCAGACATCGGAAGATATAGCTAAATAGATGTAAACAAGGCTTGAACAGGCATGTAAAAGTAACTCATATTGCACATGGTTGTTGTCACAGGTAGGATAAAATAAGTTAGAGATAAGATAGTTAGAATTAGTTACATAAGATACAGAATTCTTACACATAAAGGGTATATTTGCCCGAGATTACACATTAGTTATCTGTCAGTGGCACGGTTTATGCTTAGGGCTCCGAGAGCACACGCACAGACATACAGCAAACGATCTTTTTCACACGGTGAACCAAAAGATATACAAGGTGCGCTCGAAAAGTCTCGCGCTCAGTCAATTCTACGCACTTAAACAAAGACACATAATCTTACGAGAACTATATACAAAAGTGAATTTTACGGCATAACAGTTGGTATTTCTTGTGGAGGTTAAAGTTATGTTTTTACGTTTTTACATAATGTCTTCGTTGCTTTCGTCAAAAAATTGCAAAAGTCGCTTTACTTTTTAACTATAATAAAGATGTATGTCTCTTTGTGTGCTCGTTATATGCCAAGAAAACCTTTGATTACAAACTAAACATATTACATTTTGCGATATTTTAATCTTTAAATATAAATCTGTACTATACTTAAATAATTATTCAATATTTTAATTAGTACTGATCAACATAAATATATATTTATTAAAATGTAATCCAGGTAAAAAATTAAATAAATTTGTTCTAATTCTTATGCTTTCTTTAAATTTTTATTTGTATTCGAAATACTGACATCATTACAATTTGCTATACGTTTCGTACTATTCTTCACAACATACTCTTTCGTTGCTGTTTATCTTAATAATATTGAATTCAAAATGGTAATTTTAGGATGTTTGTTGGTATTGTTATTTTATCCGAACATACTTATTATAATTGTTTGTGATACTTAATTAACTAAAGTTTCCTAATCTATGTATACATTACAAGACGGATATTGGCTTCAGCTCTAATTAGTTCTGCATTTCTGGTTGCTACCTTTTCAACTTTATGATAATAACAAACTCAATCTGACAATAATTACAGCATTTTAATAATAATAAATCTATATTTGTCCAGCACATAGAAATAATGTAATTAGAGAACAAAAATGGACACTGTTGAAATATTCATAACACACACATACACGTTTTCTTTAACTTCCTTAAAATTGTCTTAAACTACTTGTCAAACGTGATCTTTGTAGTGGAAACATGACTCTACAATATTATGCCATTTATCCAAAGAGATTGGAATATATTGTGGTAGTTCACCAGCATCAACCAACAATAATGTGTGGGAAGTACTAGTATCAATAAACTATACTGTATACGTTTTTTTTAGTGAGAATTAAAAAAATGAAAGTTGATAATATTTAATAAATCGGACTATAATTAAGTAAATAGCTATGGGAATATTTGATGTATACTTAAAATAATTGTGAGAATATTAAATAGTAATGTTAATATTTCTTCGTGCATCGTGCAAAGTTGGTTGCATATCGGGGTGCATTGAAGTTTCCTACTTGTATTGAGTGTAGTTGGTTGCCTATCAGGTTTCTTTGTTGCATTAATTTTATCCAGTTCTGAAATTAGAATTTTAAATATTACTTGATGTATTTTCATATGAAATATTATTTTGTAAAAGCTTGTTTAATTAACACTATTGAAAAGTAGAGATAATTAGTGTGAATTGTGAATTATAAAGGTTAAAAAATGATGTATAGTTGCGCGCTTAAATTCAAATATGAGATGTGTCAGATTTTGACATTTTAAATAATAATGTTATAGTATTGAGTATTTGGTTTGCCGAAGTGTGTTAAAGGTTGAAAAAAATAAAGTAAAGAATTAAATTGATAAATTTTTGGAATTACAAAAAGGTATTTAAAATATTCAAGTACAAATTAAATATGTTTTGGATTATTAAAATGTGTGTACAAAGATCATTGGATATTAAAAATTAAGGAATTATTGCCAAGGATATGAGGGATAAATAAAGGGAGATTCTAAATAATTTTAGAAAGCAGTGGATGTATTTTCGGAAAGACTAAGTTTTTTTCTCCGATAAATACATATTAAAGTATTCAATTATAGCGTAAAAGTGTAAAAGAAGTGATTAAGATAAAGTGGAGAAGAAAGCAGATATCTTTTTTAGGAGATTTAAATATTTTCAAGAATATCACCTTTAATAATCATGCAAATATATTGAAAGAATATAAGAAGAAAGGAATTTAGTTACTATTAACTAAATAAAAGAAGAGTTCTCAAGAAAATTTGAGAAGTAAGCGAATAAATACAAAATTATTATTTAAAAATAAACTTACCATATTGAAAAATATCCAAGAAGAATAATCCATATTCAGCTAGAGAATTATTATATAGGAGAGTTGATCGAGTTCCAGAATTAGAACTAGTATTTCAGTCCAGGAATAGAAGAATTCGAGTACTTCAAGAAAGCAGTTTGAATCCGAGTGTTCCAGGTGTGAGAGATTCTGAGGTGTATTAGTATAGCAGTCGAACACAGGTATTCCAGTCCGGGAGAGAAATAATCCGTGGGAAGACAAGTATCTAGGAACAGCACGTCAGCGATCGAAGTTTCGAGTTTCCAGATGTTAGCAGAATTGGAGGTATAACAGGATAGCAGTCCATATAGTCCACGATCCGAGCATTCCAGAGAGATAGGCAAAGAAAAGGATCAACATTTTCGAAACCAGTAAATGTCATTTTAGAGCTAAAAAGAAAATCGTTTGGAGTACAAGAAAGAATACCAGTTTATAATTTGTGACAGGTCGTATAATTATTTGGAATTATCTGAATTTAACAGTTTCGAATATAGTAAAATTATATCAGAATTTAGAAAACATATAAATAATCGTACGATATAACGTCGATGATAATTAATATCAGTTATTTTGTATCTTCATTTCATAACATTAATTTTTGACAGCATTAAATATTTTAGAAATCAAAGAAACTGATTGGCAAACTAAAACTAAATAAGTTATGTGTGAAATTGATTTTCTAACAAGAACTATACAGTATTTTTAAAATAGTATAACAAATATACTTACTTGATTACATGTCTATTCACGAAATTTATAATTTCGTGTATTTATAAATCTCCATAAAAGTTTATTAAACAAGCTAGATACTTCCGCACATGTTTTGTTGGAAATTGTATTGGATAACTACCATCCGCATTATAATTGGTCTATTACATTAAACAAATTAGTTTTGATATATTTGTTTTTATTTGGTATGTAAAGAAGGATCTTGAATTAAATTGATGAGAAATATATGACGCGTAGAATATTAACCTATAAATAGAAAAACAACTGTCAGTAATTATTTACATTATTTAAGTAGTATGCTAGTACATACCTTGATATCGAGTTCATAGTAAGTGATAATTGAAGATAGACTTCAAACACATATAATAATTCACTTGAGAATTACTGTTTAATATAATTTGATTTACAAATAAAAGAAATATAAGACGTGAATATAATATGATATGTGCTGGTGTTGAATAAAATACATATAGGCAACTGTTTGACTTTGATGAATCAAGTGAAGTTAGTAGCATATAAAAATAATTATTTTAAATGTTTAAAACAATATCTGAGTTAGTGAGGGCATAGTAGAAAAATATACCTGAGATAATTAGAAACTGGATATAAATATTACATAGAAGATATCATATTTATTTATTAACGGTAATAAATACAGGTTTTAGATACATAGTAAAAATAAAGATTTTTGAATTTACCTGAGTGTAATTGTATCTTTTATTAATAAAGGTATTGTTACATTTTATGGCTGACCCAAAGTGTGGCATTTATAATATAAAGAGTAAATGTTAATGTTGCTATTTGAATTTATTTGAATGACTAGATAAGTGTGGAGGTTATTCAAGTTGCAAATATTGAATTTACATATACATATTAGTGAAGATTTAAGAATAGGTGTAAAAAAACGAATTACCCCCACCACTAGTGCATTTTATGGCGTGCCCAACGTGGAGCGATTAAAATAAGACTCGCAAATAGTATATTTGATTATTTTATTCACATTGATTAGGTGTTTGTAATTTATATTACCACCTCCTTAGCTCATTTTATGACGTATCTAACGTGAAGAGATTAAAATAAGACTCGCAACAACATATTTCAAATATTTATTTTATTGTATTAATAGCGGTAATATTAGTGTACATTTTACATAGGTAATAAAGTCAGTTTTAAGTATATCAAGGTATAAGAAATTGTATACTATAATTATTTAAAATGAATACCAGATCTAAGAGTAACTTTGGATTAAATAGATCTGAATCATCTAGCGATAGTGAAGAGGAGGTAGGTCAGGATGTGAATGTACCAGAGGGAGGAGAACTTATATTACAAGTTCAGGAAGGTATTCAACAGACAGGAGAAACACAGGATAGAGGTGATAAGGTGGAAATACAAGGAGAGACTTCTAAAATAGAAATGTCGACACCAGTAGTAGATTTGGGATCAATTGTACAAATGTTAAGACAAATGAACGATAAATTTGAAAAGGCGAGTGAAGAAAATAATAAGAAGATAATGGATAAATTTGACAAGGCTAGTGAAGAGAATAAGAAAAATAGGGATGAGGATAAAATGGAAGCTAAGAAAAAAAGAGAGGAGGATAAAAAAGAATTAGGAGGAAGATTGGATAAATTGATTAAGGCGAGCATTGATACTAGAGAAGAATATAAAAGGGATATTGAAGACTTTAAAATATCTTTAGTGAGTTATCCAGAAGAAATAATACCAGTAAAACAAGTTTGCGTAAAAGACAAACAAGATTCAGCAGAAGTTAATGAAATATTGAAGATGGAAGAAGGAGTAATTATTGGTAATCAGTTATTAGGTATAGAAATAAATGAGACTAAAGAAGTAATAGGAAATGTTGAGAAGGGTGTTCTAAACTGCATTGATGTTAAACAAAACACAGCTGAAAGTAAGAAAACGAATAAAATTTTTTCATTTACAAAGAAAACAAAATACTTAGATTCCGGTAGAAGAATTTTAAGATCGTATTTAGATACACTTTTAGTAGGAGAAAAAGATGACAAAAAGATATACTTATTCACCTCAAGGCAGAAAAAAGGGGTAGTTTCAGCAGACGATAAGTTTACTGGAAACAAATTTAATGTTGGACGTAATGTGATACCAACATATATGAGAAATAATGTAAGAAGTGTAAAAGTCAATATGTACAGTCAATTTGAAGGAATTGTAGGTGGTAATGATTTTGTTGATAGTAGACGTATTTCTTTAGTAGGATATGTGCAAAGTGATGTTTATCAGGTCACTTTGATATGGGATATTAAGGGCAGAGAATTATTGGAATGGGATATAGAAATTCAGAAAACTACAAATTCATTTACATCCAAAGCTGATGTCATAAGTTTATTTAAAAAGGTTGGAAAATGTGTAAACAAGATGTATTGCAGAATTGAAGAAAATGATTCATGGACTAAAGTAAATATGGCTCAAGAGAACATATTAGATACATTGCAAAATAGGGTGCGATTAAAAGTATAATTGTTAAATAAAAAAGGGGCATGGCGGTACTGAAGGGCCAGTAACCGTTGGTATTTGGCGAAACCACCCTGACCAGAGCCACACCAAATATAATAAAGCCCAAAATTTAGAGACATGGCGGTTTTACTGAAGGACCAGTAACCGATTATATTTTGATAATACCACCCAATTCAGAGCTACATTAAATTTAATAAAGTTCAAAATTTAGGGGCATGTTTAATGTTCTTAGTTTCTAAAAAAGAATTTAATAATGAAGAGGAATATGAATATATACGTTTAAATTTGTTATGATTGAGACAATAATGTAAGAATTTTCGCCAAGATGTTCTAACAAAGATTTATGTTTTTTTTTTCTTTCACTATGATCATAGAATCAGGATAAATTAGTTTAGACGAATAAGAGTTGTAAATATTAGGTAGTATAAAGAGTTTATTAAATATTTAGTTTTTCCTCAGTCCTTACATTATAAAATTTGTAAATATAAATAATAGAAGAGTATATAAGTAACTTTCCAGTTAGTAAAATTTGCACAACTACAAAAATTTGAAGAAATGTATAAAGAAGATATATGAAAGAAGAACAAGAAGGAACCTTATAAAAAAAAATTAAAGAAAATATCGAATTAATAAAAGCATTTTTTTTGTCAAGAAATATTAAAGACATTAAGAGTTATAAAAAAATATAGGTGATATACAAATGGAAGAATAAGAAGATAGAAGAAGCCTTTACAATGAAATATGTTTAGAAAAGATAATAATAAATGCTTGCTATGTATAATAAATAATAAAAGGTACCATAAAAAATATGGAATAATTTATAGTGAATATGTATGAAAGGGTAAATAAAACCCAAAATGATAATGAATATATAGGATGAAAATGTATTAAAAGAAATATGTAGGTAACGTACGCCTTAAAAAACGAAAATATAATTTATGTACTTTCCAAAAGGTGGAAGTTTAAAAGGTAGACGGAAATGTCTATTATAGGTATAGGGAATTTGTTCAACTAAGAACAGTTTATATAAAATAAAATAATAAAGAATAAGTGAGCATATGTAAGGCATATTTTTTAGAGGCTATTAAATATCTCAAGAAAGAACAGATAAAACTTTAAAGTAATCACCAATAAATGTTAAAATTAGTATCGATAAAAATTTTGATAAGAATTTTTATAAGGTTTAAAACCATGAATTGGATGAAACAAAGAAGGTTTAAAGATAGGATAAAAAAATGAATAAAGTTACTTATATAGAGAGCATAGAAAATATTAAAAGTTACATAAGTTTTGGCGTATATAAATGGACATAGATTTTAGTTTTGAATACTATAGTACAATTGGTATTTTTATGAAGATTAGTTTGGTTAAAATGGTTTGTTATAAATAGTTGAGGTTTAAAATAAAAAATGGATACAGAGAGATAAATAATGGAAGGTTGTCTAATGTACCAAATATTAAGAAATGTATATAGGGATCTATATGAGATTATATTGTTTTGTTACGGAAGTAGTACAAATTGTTATTACGTTTTTAGTTCAAATTGTTGAATAAATATAAATTTATATATTCTATAGAAATTTAAATTTATTAAAAAAGGGGCATATGTGGTAGTTCACCAGCATCAACCAACAATAATGTGTGGGAAGTACTAGTATCAATAAACTATACTGTATACGTTTTTTTTAGTGAGAATTAAAAAAATGAAAGTTGATAATATTTAATAAATCGGACTATGATTAAGTAAATAGCTATGGGAATATTTGATGTATACTTAAAATAATTGTGAGAATATTAAATAGTAATGTTAATATTTCTTCGTGCATCGTGCAAAGTTGGTTGCATATCGGGGTGCATTGAAGTTTCCTACTTGTATTGAGTGTAGTTGGTTGCCTATCAGGTTTCTTTGTTGCATTAATTTTATCCAGTTCTGAAATTAGAATTTTAAATATTACTTGATGTATTTTCATATGAAATATTATTTTGTAAAAGCTTGTTTAATTAACACTATTGAAAAGTAGAGATAATTAGTGTGAATTGTGAATTATAAAGGTTAAAAAATGATGTATAGTTGCGCGCTTAAATTCAAATATGAGATGTGTCAGATTTTGACATTTTAAATAATAATGTTATAGTATTGAGTATTTGGTTTGCCGAAGTGTGTTAAAGGTTGAAAAAAATAAAGTAAAGAATTAAATTGATAAATTTTTGGAATTACAAAAAGGTATTTAAAATATTCAAGTACAAATTAAATATGTTTTGGATTATTAAAATGTGTGTACAAAGATCATTGGATATTAAAAATTAAGGAATTATTGCCAAGGATATGAGGGATAAATAAAGGGAGATTCTAAATAATTTTAGAAAGCAGTGGATGTATTTTCGGAAAGACTAAGTTTTTTCTCCGATAAATACATATTAAAGTAGGCAAAGAAAAGGATCAACATTTTCGAAACCAGTAAATGTCATTTTAGAGCTAAAAAGAAAATCGTTTGGAGTACAAGAAAGAATACCAGTTTATAATTTGTGACAGGTCGTATAATTATTTGGAATTATCTGAATTTAACAGTTTCGAATATAGTAAAATTATATCAGAATTTAGAAAACATATAAATAATCGTACGATATAACGTCGATGATAATTAATAACAGTTATTTTGTATCTTCATTTCATAACATTAATTTTTGACAGCATTAAATATTTTAGAAATCAAAGAAACTGATTGGCAAACTAAAACTAAATAAGTTATGTGTGAAATTGATTTTCTAACAAGAACTATACAGTATTTTTAAAATAGTATAACAAATATACTTACTTGATTACATGTCTATTCACGAAATTTATAATTTCGTGTATTTATAAATCTCCATAAAAGTTTATTAAACAAGCTAGATACTTCCGCACATGTTTTGTTGGAAATTGTATTGGATAACTACCATCCGCATTATAATTGGTCTATTACATTAAACAAATTAGTTTTGATATATTTGTTTTTATTTGGTATGTAAAGAAGGATCTTGAATTAAATTGATGAGAAATATATGACGCGTAGAATATTAACCTATAAATAGAAAAACAACTGTCAGTAATTATTTACATTATTTAAGTAGTATGCTAGTACATACCTTGATATCGAGTTCATAGTAAGTGATAATTGAAGATAGACTTCAAACACATATAATAATTCACTTGAGAATTACTGTTTAATATAATTTGATTTACAAATAAAAGAAATATAAGACGTGAATATAATATGATATGTGCTGGTGTTGAATAAAATACATATAGGCAACTGTTTGACTTTGATGAATCAAGTGAAGTTAGTAGCATATAAAAATAATTATTTTAAATGTTTAAAACAATATCTGAGTTAGTGAGGGCATAGTAGAAAAATATACCTGAGATAATTAGAAACTGGATATAAATATTACATAGAAGATATCATATTTATTTATTAACGGTAATAAATACAGGTTTTAGATACATAGTAAAAATAAAGATTTTTGAATTTACCTGAGTGTAATTGTATCATTTATTAATAAAGGTATTGTTACATTTTATGGCTGACCCAAAGTGTGGCATTTATAATATAAAGAGTAAATGTTAATGTTGCTATTTGAATTTATTTGAATGACTAGATAAGTGTGGAGGTTATTCAAGTTGCAAATATTGAATTTACATATACATATTAGTGAAGATTTAAGAATAGGTGTAAAAAAAAACGAATTACCCCCACCACTAGTACAATATAGAGGAAGTATCAAGCTACAATGTTTGGCCGCAACAACTGCAGGTGGGGTAAGGGGAATTCATAAACAGCCAGGCGATTATAGTCTTAAGAAAATCCGACGGCGTCAATGAGGCGTGCTGTCATTGGTCGAAATGTCGTGCTCGTACAATTTCGTAAATTCTACGCGAGCACGACATTTCGACCAATGACAGCACGCCTCATTGACGCCGTCGGATTTCCTTAAGGATTAATAAGGATAATAATCGCTATAATCGCTTGGCTGTTTATCATTTCCCCTTACCCCACCTGCAGTTCTTGCGACCACTTACCTCGCCTACAAACTGCACTCATACTTTCTCTATATATTCCAATCTCTTTGCATTTATCATTAATCAGTTTAATAGTTATTTACGAACCAAGTGCCTGAAATCATATTTCGCGAATGAGTGACCGTTTATGACACACTACTAATCTCTTGATATTAATTAAAAAAATTTGAGTTGGCAGTATTGATTATTTGAAGTGAGCTTTAATTTAAAATGATCAAATTCAAAAAATTCCATACAAAATAAAAACCACACCAACAACATGAATTCTGATAATGAAATGCAATGTACACCGCCTGAAATTCGCGAAGCTGCCAATATTGCAGTGGATAATTTATTACCCATAAAATCAAAAAACGTATACAAAAGCACTTATACTAAATTCGTAACTTGGGCTAGATCCAAAAATATATAGAAATACTCCGATAATTGTTTATTAGTTTATTTTCAAAATTTACACTCAAATAAATCATTATGGTCCACTTATTCTATGTTAAAATCATGCTTAATAATATATGATAATACGGATATATCTATATATGCAAAACTCATAGCGTATTTAAAACAGATAATGAAGCAACATCAGCCTAAAAAATCAGCAGTATTAACCGAAGAACAAATTACTAATTTTATTGTTGAAGCACCAAATTCTTTGTTCCTACTGATGAAGGTAAAGTCATTTCCGTATATTTAAATTCCATACAACACTATATGTATTTATGGGCTGTATTAATATTGGGTATTTCTGGAGCGTGTCGACGTGAAGAACTTTGCAAAATGTCATTGCGAGACATAGAATTTAAATCGAATTTAATTATCGTAACAATTCCAGAAACTAAAACAGGTAACAGCCGTACATTTGCAATCATTAAGCCCGAATGGATTGCATTAATTCGGCAATATGCAAATTTAAGACCGGACAGCCAACAGCGATTCTTTTTAACATATCGCAATGGCAAGTGTATTTGTTCACCTGTTGGTCTTAATACAACTGGCAAAATTCTTCAGCTTGGTAGCGCAAGTAACTTCACAGGTCACTGTTTCGGAAGGAGTTCAGCGACATTGTTGGCAAACCAAGGAGGTGACTTGCTTTCAATTAAAAGGCATGGTGGATGAAAATCATCTACGGTTGCAGAAGGATATATCGAAAATTCTCTGCATAGTAGAATTCAATTGGCTAAAACAATGACCCCGTTAGAGATATCGACTCCGCCTGCAACTTGTTCGACATCTGAAATACAAGATATATGTAATAATACAATCATTGTTACTCTACCTTCGCAATCAAGATCAATTCAAACAAACCAGTTAATCCCTGGGGTATCAATCTCTGGTTGTCAAAATTGCCCAATCAAAATTTTTAATAATTGTTCCGTTTCAATTTCTGAAAATAATGAATAATGGTAATTTATATAATATTTGTTGCTGTTCTGACATTGAATTACATACCTTCCAAATATAAAAATTTCTATTTCATTTCCTTTTATTTTCATAGAAAAACAACGAACTGGGAGCATATTATTAAGGTCAGGGATTTATGATTTTAAAATGTCACTAAATTAATCAAGTTCTAGGAAGTACCAACTTTACTTTTACGCACTCGTGTTTAAAGTGACTTTTTACGCACGCAAATCGAATCGTTAAATGACAGGTTTTGATTAGCGAGTACAAAAAATATTAGTTTGTACTCATATGACCTAACATACAGTTTTACGCATTCATATGGATGCGGGAAATTCTATTTCCCGCACTCGTGCGGGAAGTAAAGTTGGTACTAACTGTAACTTGAAAACATTTTAAAACCATAAACCCCTAATCTTACCAATACGCTGCCCAGTTTGATGTTTTGATATGACAGTAATAAAACACAATGTAATAGAAATTGTTATATTTCAAAGGTATGTAATTAAATGTCAGAACGGCAACAAATATTGTATAAATTACCATTATTAACTCTTTTCAGAAATTGAAACAGAACAATTATTAAAAATTTTGATAGCACAATTTTCACAACCAGATATTGATACTCCAGGGATTAGCTGATTCGTTTCAATTGATCTCGATTGTGAGGGTAAGGAAACATTAACAGTATTATTAGATAATCCTTGTTGTATTTCAGACGTCGAACAAGTTGCAGGAGGAATCAACATCTCTGACTGGGTCATTTTTTTAGCCAATTGAATTCTGCTATGAAGAGAATTTTCGACATATCCTTCTGCAACCATAGATGATTTCCATCCACCATGTCTTTTAATTGAAAGCAAGTCAGCTCCTTGGTTTGCCAACAATGTTGCTGAACTCCTTCGGAAACAGTGACCTGTGAAGCTACTTACGCTATCAAGTTGAAGGTACTCAGCTATTCGTATTGGAATTTTACCAATTGTATTAAGACCAACAGGTGAAGAAACACACTTGCCATTGCGATATGTTAAGAAGAATCGTTGGTTGTTGTCTGGTCTTAAATTTGCATATTGCCGAATTAATGCAATCCATTCTGGCTTAATGATTGCAAATGTACGTCTTTTATCTGTTTTTGTTTGTGGAATTGTTACAATAATTAAATTATTTTTAAATTCTATGTCTCGCAATGACATTTTGCAAAGTTCTACACGTCGACATGCTCCAGAAATACCCATTATTAATACAGCCTATAAATACATATAGTAATGTATGAATTTAAAATATACAAAAATGACCAGCTTCACTAGTAGGAACAAGGAATCTGGTGCTTCAACTACAAATTTAGTAATTTGTTCTTCGCTTAATACTGCCGATTTTTTAGGCTGAAGGTGTTTCGTTGCCTGTTTTAAGTATGCTATGAGTTTTGCATATTTAGATATATCCGTATTATCATATATTATTAAGCATGATTTTAGCATAGAATAAGTAGACCATAATGATTTATTTGATTGTAAACTTTGAAAATAAACTAATAAACAATTTTCTCAGTAAGTTTTTATATTTTTAGATCTAGCCCAAGTTATGAATTTACCATAAATGGTGTTGTATCTGTCTTTTGATTTTGTAGGTAATAAAGTATTGATTGCAGTATTGGCAGCTTCACGAATTTCAGGAGGTGTACATTGTATTTCTTCATCAGAATGCATGTTTTAGAGGAGATTTTAATTTTGTATTCAATGTTTGGAATTTGACTAATTTTAAATTAAATGTCAATTCAAATAATAAGTACTGCCAACTCAAAATTTTTTAATTAATATGAACAAATTTGTAGTGTGTCATAAATGAACGTCTTTAACAGTAGGTATTATTTAATTATTCGTACAAAAAATATTGTACAAACTTCGTGCGTGAAACATTTCGCGAATTCGTGTCCATAAAGCGCTCGCCTTTCGGCTCGCGCTTTAAAAATGGCCACTCATTCGCGAAATATGCTTTCCCGCACTTGGTTCGTAAATAACTATTTGGCTCTGTACTTGGCGTACTATTTTTGATTCATGTGATCCGATGTGCAGGTTAATCGCCGATTGGTTCCACGCGATGTTACGTCACGGCTAGACCTAACTGACTACAGGTGACACCATAACTTCATTTATTCGTTTGTTTTTGATTGTTTACATGAAAAGGCATTATTTTCAATAGTTGCTAAAGACAATAGTTATATCTACTTAGTTACAGTAATTAGTTAGCTAATAATCTGTATAAACGTTCCTTTAAGACAATAATTGTTAACTTTTGTGTTAGTTCATTACGTGCAGTGTTTCAAACCTCATAGACCAGATACATTTTATTTAATGCAGTCCCAGTTAGTACAATGTAAATAAAAGATTATTCTTAATACTATTAATTCTCGTTTAATACTATTTCAATTTTAGTTATATTTAGTAATACCCAAATAGTAGAACTTAAAATGCCAGGAACTAGATGTGCAATGTATGGTTGTAATAACATAAATAAATTTGCCGAGGTACATTATTTTTCAAACATTTCCAAAAAAAAATCTGGTTTCTCAAGTAATTCACATCGAATGGATTAATAAGTGCAAGAGAGAAGATAAATTTAATCCAGAAACAAGCAGAATCTGTTCAATTCATTTTGTGAAAAATAATGATACTAGAAAAATATTATTGGCATTTAGTAACGCTAATTTAGAAACAGAGGGAACTGCAACTTTTGCACAAGATTTAGAACTGAATACTCACTAAAATATGAATTCAGAAGAAAAATACCAAGCGTAATAAATATATTAATTACAAACAAGTTATTCTGAAATGAAAAGAAAAAGTACAAATTTAGGTGATTTACATCAAAAAAAATTAGAAAGCAAAGGAAAATAATAAATTAAATTCAAATAAATAGTTATTTTAACATTACTACATTTTTTAATGTCTTCATTACCCAGATAAAATTTCCATGTAGGTAAATTAATAATAAACACTAATTATTTGCAATTTGTGAAAGTTCGTTATTATGATCTGCCGAAATCTTGAACGATTTCAAAAGTTTTAAGAGCGAATTCACTCGAAGAGGTCGCGCGACTACGTTACAAGTCAAACGGCGTGTGCCGACGAATTCACAGGATGCAGCGGTCCTTATTAATTTAGCGTTATTGCTTCGTACGTGGCGTTTTATTTGCTCCTAGCAACATCACTTGGTCGTGACGTAAGTGAAGTGATTTTGAACTGAACGGACAGGCAAATAAAACACAAGGAATAAAATTTTACAACACTTTCCGTAAAGCTAAATATGAGCATTATCTGCGATGTAAATGAGAATTGATAAAGTATTATGTTATGGTATGTTATGGATGGTAATGGTAATGGTAAATATGATCACTAATTAACTTGGCTTGGACTGTTTTTCGTTAGCAACTGGCCGACCTTGCCTATATGTATGGTGGTGCGGGCTTGCACCCAGTAAATGTCCGCAATTTTGTCAACAAATACATATTGTAAATAAGAAAAAAATGAGGTGTGGCCACCACACGACTTTCTTATACGTATGAGCGTTTCAAACTACACAATTTTAAGAATTTTTTTATACAAAATTTATTCACAATCCTATTCTAGGTACTTTCATTCGCTTAATAAATCGCTATAGAATGCATACTTTGCAAGATATTATCAAAAAAGTGCTCCTCGCTAAGAGTAAAAGTGCTACTTCCGGTCCGAATTTTGAAATTTCATATATACAAAAAATATTACAAATCCAGTTCTAAATACTTTTGTACTCTTGATAAATATATATAGAATGCATAACTTACGACATATTTGCAAAAAATCGCTATTCGATAAGAGTAAAAGTGGTACTTCCGGTCTGAATTTTGAAATTTTTTTTATACAAAAGATATTGAAAATTATGTTTTAAATACTTTTATACCCGTAACGTACTTGTCTAAAAAGCATGACTTGCGAAATATTCGCAAAAAACTGATTTTCGATAAGAGTAACAGACCTACTTCCGGTAGGAATTTCGAAAAACTTTTTAAATAAAATTATTCTCAATTTTAATTTTAAGTATATATGAATTCTTTATAAATTTGTTTAAACTTAGTAGTTGACGAAATATTCGCAAAATTCGATTCTTTCGCTGAAGTAAACTGCTACTTCCGGTCTACCGATTTTACTGAAAAACTAATCAGATCTCAAGAGGGCGATTATACACGTAAATACAAAATTTGGAATTGAAATCTACAGCGGTTTGGCCGCTATCGTGGTCACACACACACACACACACACACAGACAGACACACAGACACACAGACACACAGACATTGTTTAAAAACCACTTTTTCGGTATCAGGGGACTTCAAAACGTGGACATCTGCAAAAATCTCGAGGTCGAAAATTTTCATCATCACAATACTTCCTTATACTACGTATAAGAAAGTAAAAAGAGAGGATAACAAAATAAAATTCACCAAGAATAAGTAGGTAAATTCGGTTTACGTGTTGAACTGCATTAACTCAAACAAATATGTCGATGTTTTGTCCACTATTGAGAGGGACATCATCATAGCTGCTTGTAGATAATTGTCATGTTTCTGTAGCTTGAAGAATGGCTGGGACTGTAACTACTGCGGATTTAAGTGTACTCGGATTCAAGAAAGTTGATCCCTGCTTCACTAACATATAATTCTATCAAAGAATTATGTCTACATCCAAATAAGAAATACTATGATTACAAAAATTAAATTGGTCAATGTTGGTCATGGAATGTAAAACTCTTGTCTTAGTTTAAATCATTCTTTTGAAATAATTCAATCATTGTCAAGTTACACTGACATTATCACTAACCTACAAATGTGCTACCTACTTAGTTCAGCTGTAAAATAATAATGAACGACAAGTTATGAAACAAATAACGTTTTTATTAACCAGAAAAACTAAATTACAATAATTGTTGGAAATGTCCCCCGTTTTGTTCAATGCACAAGTTTACGCGCCTCCTCATGCTGTGAAAAGCCTTTTGCAGCATTTCTGGCGTTATGGTTGCACATTGCTGAACAATTCTTTGTTGCAGTTCTTGCAAATTATGTATGATCTCGGAGGAAACTCAACTTCCGTATGCAAACTTATGAGCCGGTCTTCAAAAAACTCGCGGGGAAAAACAAGATTTCCTCGTGTAGTATGTGCTGTTGCACCGACTTGCTGGAAATAACCGTTTGAAGTTCATTATCGTCTAACTGTTGCACAAATTCAGTCAAAAAAATTCTGTACCTTTCTGCGTTGACAGTGAAATTGACAAAAATTAGCCCAATTATTCTTCTGCGAGAAACTGATATCAAAACACCAATTTTCTGAGCATGTAGTGGCGTTTCAATAAAAAATATGCGGGTTATCAGTGCTCCACATTCGCATATTCTGAGAATTGATGTATCCCAAAACAAATATTTCTCGGAATCCTTACCTTCACTTATTAAAAGGTCACGAAGCCGGTCCTGGAGAATTGTTTTTTTTCCAGACGTATCTGCGTCCCTTTCTGCCAATTCTGCCCTTAACTCAGAGACCTTTAATTCTTCCAAACGTTTAGTAGCCATTTATTTATTTTTTTTTGCACTTATTTTGTTTACCCCACACCTGACGCCAATTGTAACGTTTTCGGGTTCGCAAATAAACAACTCGGGCAATTTATTTATTTAAAACAGTCTGTATATTCACACACGTAAAATTAATTACAATATAAAAATATAAAACTAATGTATCGCACTTAAACTACTACGATTTAAATTAACACATGTATTTATTTCTATTACTAATATTTATGTCCGTATATTTATGTAACACTGTATCGTATTTATATCAATTCTATTATTTTATGTACCACCGTACCACTATATTTATTTTGTATTACTTATATTTATTTATTTACGACTACCACTCAAGGAACTATTTATTTATGTTTATTTATTTATCTTCACTGTTCCGCGCGAGACTATTGAATCTCTTATTCCGGAATGACTCATCCATCGGTTCAACTGCCTTTATATATGCATACGAAACATCTGGAAGCATTCACGAAAACTCCATCTTTCTCTCGGTGTTTGTAGAACATATGACAGACATTTTGTCTCGTCGCAGTACATATAAATTGGATGATTTATTGCTTTACGACTTGCCTTTCTTTTTAATGTAAACTGGTTTCGTTACATTGCCCTCTTCTTAAAAACTGCGTTTCGTCACGCTACACGCTATTCCATGTTCTTCTCGTTGGCGGATGACGAAATCTACATTGGGACCCACGGGTGCACCCAGTTGTCTTGTAGAAATGGCAATCCACCGTCTTAGGTTGTATAACGGGCTGATTGGGCCGATGGCTGCTTACGACTATTTTCATACCAGTATGCCGAAACACCACCTCCAGCATGTTTCTTACGAGTCTCCATTCCAAACGGTCTAATCCGCAGCCCAGTTTCGGAATTGCCAGCCTCCTTATATTTTGTTCGAGTCCACGTCCTCGTAAATCAACAAGGGATTCCCACAATGCACGATATGTCGGCTTTTCGTTGGAGACTTCTTTTGTGACCAGGTAAAAGATAGATCGTCCGTCACGCTTTAGTACTTCGTACGGTCCATCCCAGTGTTGTTGGAGCTTCGGGGACAGGCCTCGGCGACTTTGAGGATTATATAACCAAACAAGGTCTCCTTCTCGGTAACCACCTCTCTCGGCTTGCATGTCGTAACGATTCTTCCTCCTGCCGCTGGCATCCTGAGTGTGATGGCGTACTCGCTCGTGGGCATCCTCCAACATTCGCCTGGGTCCGCTGACGTAGTCTTCTCCATTTGGGTTCTCCACAACACGCTTGAGTAGGCCCATTGAGCTCAGTAGGATTCCAGTCCCTGTGAACGAGGAGCTACTTCTTGACAAGCCGGTCCGCGACCAGTACCTTTCCAAACCATCAATGAACCAAGATCTTCATCAGCTTCTTGATCGATCCGCAAATTGTCAGGTTGCCACTGATCGTCAACCACGGTAATTCTGAATTTGTTGGCCGATTTTTCTTCTAGTCGGTTGCTATGCCTGCAGTCTTCTGGACGTGGTCTCTTTGCAATAGCATCAGCGTTTTGGTGTTGCAGAGATGCAATTCGCGCTATTGATTTTGAGGCTCTACGATACTGGGTCGACGATTGCCTCTTCTCAGCGACCCGTTTCAGTTTTCGCTGCTCCGCTATGGTTTTCTAGGGCCCCTTCCCGCATTTACTATGCACATGGCCCATTTCCATTTACAATTCCAGCATCGGAGCGTTCTTCTCATAGGTTGCACCTGATTCACTAATCGACGGACTACCTGTCCCAGTTGTGCATGTCCATACTTCATCTAAAGACGCCTGATTAATTTAATGTAGTCTTGACACTCTTCCGGACTTAAGGTCTGCAGAATGTCACTGGCCTCTCCTCTTAACGACACAATCAGAGCAGTAGCTTTCTTCGGGGACGTCCACCCATTTGCTCCTGCAGCGGCTTCGAATTGTTTCCGGTACGTCATCTATGACGTCTTCCCATCAAAGGTGGGAGGTTTTACCTTTACCTTTGCTGTTCGGGAGATCTCCAGGCTTCCGCTTGAGGTGTCATGGGGACCGCAGTCGTTCATCGCTGGCAACTGAAGCTAAACCCCAAACTCACCCCCCATACCGAACACGCGCTCCTCAACTTTCTGTTCTACGGCTTCGATGGCCCCAGAAAATTCCTGTCCCCCATTCGATGAATTCTTTTGAATGTCTTCTTTAAAAGTAGTCTCGAGTTGTTTTGAATTATTTGCCATTTCATCTTTCTTAAATTGTTTTGCAATTTCATCTTTTAAAGTTAACATCTCATCTTTTAGAGTCTTCATAGTAATCTCGAATTGTTTTGAATTATTTGCCATTTCATCTTTTAGAGTCTCGAATTGTTTTGCAACATCTTTTAGAATCTCCGTTATTAAGCTTAGATCAGCCTCTACTTGAAACAAATATTTCTCGGAATCCTTACCTTCACTTATTAAAAGATCACGAAGCCGGTCCTGGAGAATTGTTTTTTTCCAGACGTATCTGCGTCCCTTTCTTCCAATTCTGCCCTTAACTCGGAGACCTTTGATTCTTCCAAACGTTTAGTAGCCATTTATTTATTTATTTATTTTTTTGCACTTATTTTGTTTACCCCACACCTGACGCCAATTGTAACGTTTTCGGGTTCGCAAATAAACAACTAGGGCAATTTATTTATTTAAAACAGTCTGTATATTCACACACGTAAAATTAATTACAACATAAAAATATAAAACTAATGTATCGCACTTAAAATTATTAGGATTTAAATTAACACATATATTTATTTCTATTACTAATATTTATGTCCGTATATTTATGTAACACTGTATCGTATTTATATCACTTCTATTTATATAACACCGCACCACTATATTTATTTTGTACTACTTATATTTTATGTTTACTCTTCGACTACCATTCAAGGAACTATTTATTTATGTTTATTTATTTATCTTCACTGTTCCGCACGAGACTATTGAATCTCTTATTCCGGAATGACTCATCCATCGGTTCAACTGCCTTTATATATGCATACGAAACATCTGGAAGCATTCACGAAAACTCCATCTTTCTCTCGATGTTTGTAGAACATATGACAGACATTCTGTCTCGTCGCAGTACATATAAATTGGATGATTTATTGCTTTACGACTTGTTTACCAGTCGCGCCGAATATTTGCCTTTCTTTTTAATGTAGACTGATTTCGTTACAGTACGATGCACGCTACAACAATAATTTTAAAATCCATGACCACCATTGACCAATTTAATTGTTGATATCCCGGTAGTATCAACTTGTATAACAAGGATAGCATAAGCGAACGCATGTGTTTCCAGTGCGATGCAAGCACGACATACGATTCATAGAATTTATTAGAGCAAGACAAAGACGGAGTGCTTACATGTGCTGTATTATTTCATACATTTACGTTTAGCGTTTTGTTACCGTTTGTTTTGATATTAATGCTCTATTAAATCAGAATGTCACGATGTGGTGAAACATTACGGTCACAAGCTGAAGAACTTGTTTTAAATTTATTACAATATTTCGAGCAAGAGAAGGTTAATGGTGGTCCTCTAATATCCCTTACATCTGTCCAACAGGTAAACATTGTGAGATTTAACATTTTACAAATTCAAATGAATATTTTTTAGCGAGTAGCAGATGCATTGAAAGTAGGAGTAGCTACAATAAAACGGATTAAAGCCCGATCACTAAATAGTCCTGTTCCATCTAGTCCAAGGGAAAAAAGGCCCCTTATAAAAACAAAAATAGACAAACCTCTATCCTAGTATTGACTGCTTACTGAACAACACGTCCCTTAATCATTTACAATACTAGAAAGTAAATTTACCTATTATTTTACAAATGATTAGTCAAGGGGATATCTAGTGAACTGTCAACCAATGGCTAAAAAATGATTTCAAAATGTTGTCACAAGAAAATAATGCAAAACTACTTTCTTCCGGTAAAGTTTAAATCCTGGAGCTTCTGTATAATTTGTTAACATAAAAAGCACAGCAATTATTATAGGGGAGCTTTTTTTATTATTTTGACTTAGACACGATACATTGGATTGGTTTTAAAAGCGTTTCTTTCACTTGGGAACCTAGAATTATGATAATGGAGGCAATATGCGCGGAAAGCATAATGATAAAAGATAATTTTGGATTGAAATCCGCGAGCTTTCTTCGTGCAAAATCGAGAAACTATGACCATATATCTTTTCTTTAATTTAGGAACTGTTTGTGTTTTTTTGAGATCCTAAACACTGGTTAGTTTTGAGTAGAGGTTTATGATACGCTGTTTGAAATAAACAAGAAAATTTTGAATAAAAACGTAATGAATTGGCCAACAAGCTGCAAAATTTAAAGTTCGTTTGCATGTTTATTTCATGGTATAATGTTATAAGTAAAGTTAATATTGCTAGTAAAGCTAATCAAAACAGAATACATGTTTGAAAGATTATCGCTCCGATAAAAGTTGTAATGATTTATTCACTGATGCCTAAAAAATTGCAACTACTTTATATAGAGAGCCTAAATCAAAAAGCACAAAAGCACCTAAAAGTAAAAAGCATTTAACTATGAATATGATAATGGATCGATGCAGGATGACCGTTTAAAATTCAAAATGAATTGTTTTTTAACATTCTGGATATAATCATAACATCAATGGATAAAATATTCCGAACATCTTTTTCTCATTCTAGTAATGTCGAGATTTAGTGGTAGATTGTTAAATTTTGCACTTATTCTAATTTTTTGACAAAAACGTTACTAGATCTCCAGAAAAAATCATGAATTATATAGCAGTCAATAACTTGATAGACTATCGAATATATAGAGTCAGTGGAAGTTTTCTAATTATATTTCTCGATTTCCGGGTTGAAATCGAGTTTAGTTTGGCGTAGCTGTCGACGTTTATTTTTCTATTGCAAGAGACATATTTTACAGGGATGCCTGTAAATGTCGATTCGCAGTAACTTGAAGAAAAAATCATGCTACCCTGAAGATGTGCCTTATAACAGTGGTTGAAACGTCGACATTTACGCCAAACTTGACACGGTTCTATACCGAAAATTTGTATTTTAGTAACAATGCCAGTTTGTGTTGCTACTGTGGAGTGTTATTTTTCAAAACTCAAACTAGTAATAATTACTTAAGATCCACCATAGGGAAAACCCACTAAATCATTAGAATTAGACGTAGAAGATTAATTACACAAATTGCAAAAAAAAGCACGAATAGTTCAATTCAGTAATTTTTCAATTGTGAATAATACTAAACATTATTTTTCATTGATTGCAAACAGTTAACCTTAGTACCCTTAGCTTGTATTAGCTTACCTTATATTAGTTACACTTAGTTATGGTCGAAAAGAACTAATTCATTGACACTGATTTTAAATATTAAAATTTCGATATATCAGATATGCTTAATGTATTTCACATGTAATTTAGTCAGTATAATTTGAATGTAGATTTTCAGAAAAAATAAAAATATTTAACAGTAAAAACTAATTCCTTTCAAAAATTCTCAATATTACTTTTATGTCAATACAATTTTAAAGTTTATTTGCGAAAGAAAACAAGCCATTTTGTATTAATATCACTACTTTATGAAGGCGCCCATTTTATATTTGTCCAACGTCGCCGATTGGGCTTGGCGCGTGTCTGATCCGGTGTATTAATTGCAATAAATTATTCTTATCATTTATTCAAACAGTGGCCTTTATATGAAAAACCTATAAGTTGTAGAGGGACAGTGTATGAATATATGATGTTCTTAACATCGACCCGTATATCATAAAAGACGTATATTTGTACTAAATCAGTATATGACTAATTCTAGTACATAGTCTCCTCTATTTACTTTGGTGTATATTGAGTTGCAGACACCATATTTCATCAAGTTTTTAGTTGTGTATATTGGCTACACAAATTAATATGTATTTCTAATTTTCCGTTTTCTCTTTTATTTTTAGTCTGGTAGATATAAATAATTATATCGCTTTACCAAACTGGAGTAATTTCAAGTTGCTGAAAAACAGGTATAATTTATGTTTCATTCGAAGCAATTTAGGAACCTTATCTGGAGTTTAGCAAATTTACTATATATTATATTTATAAGACAATATAATTTACTAAATGCAATTATTCTACTAAGTGTTGTGTTACATATTATTTATTTGTTTCAAACGAACTATAAAAATACAATGTCAGATCTATTATAATAATTACATACTGGTGTAAATGTTGCCGATTATATATTAACAAGCATATATTGGGCTATGTAATTTGGGTTGGAAACAACAAAACTCTCTTTTTTTCCCTTTAATGTGATTTAAATTTCGATTCTTTAATGTCAGGGACAGGACTGTTGCTTTATAGAAAAAAAAAATTATGTTTACTTTTTAGGATGCCTAAATTACACAAATACATATCAATAATATATTTAATGTATATATTTTTATATATTACTATTATTATTTATTATTACAAAAGACAAATAACTATTGTAAACATATTTCCAGTTTCCTAAACAACAGTATTAAATGAAATTCAATTACTGCTCTCAGTTATCTTATTGCTGGTAATGAGGGAACATTGTAACATATGTGAATTATTTAACTTATATCTATATTCCTCTTATTTTCAATTCCTCGTCTGACTGCCCTGGGCAACACTGCGTCCTAATAGAGAGTCTTAGATTATCACAGGTCAACAAAAATATTTTTTTTTGTTTGGTGCCGGAAAACTCAGTACTGATTTTTGATATATTTGATGTGCTGATTCACAGCCATCTCTACTTACAAGCCGTGAAGTTTGAGATCTGGCAACTGCGCGTGTGGTTCTACTATATATATAGTTCTCATTCTATGCACGATACACTTATACCGGTATGCTCACTTTAGCTGTCAATGACGTCACTGCGGAGCAAGTCAGATTGACAGTTCTCATATCTGCTGCATTTTGACACTGTTTTAAGTTATTTTATCGGTTTTCTTTTAAATAACATTTACTTAATATGCCTGGTTGTGCTGTATACGGTTGTCGTAAGCACAATCGAAAAGTAGAAACAGTCAGATTAAATATTACAGACTTCCCACGGAAGATACGGTACGAAATGTGTGGTTAATTGCATGTAAAAGGCAGGATTTTATAAATTTGAAAAATGGTATATACACAATGCAAAACAATTTATTCTGTGACTTCATTTTAATACTGTGCTAACGAGATGCTAGAGTTATGCATTAATGATCTGTGTAAATATAAACTGGAAATAGTAATTGCGGTATTGATAAGTGTTTCATTTAGTGAATAAAATCATTGCCAAAATGTAAATACAGATATTTATTTAACATATACTTTGAAGCTTATATTTTCTTTAGCACACAATTAAATCTTATTTAGTGAATCGCATAGATCTGAAGTATTTGATATTGGTAAGGTACCTACATCGCTTTTAATAGAAGGGTCTCGAGCAATTGAAGAGAAGATAAACCAACATTCGAATGAAGCAAATACAACTTGGCTGGAATTTGTTATATTTAATATACATATTTTACAAGTGTTTTTAATAATTATAAATTACCCACTGAAATAAAACTGACTCCACCGTCTTTAAGCCATAAATTAATCTCGATTTTAGATTAAACAATAACAGTGGTCAAGTATTTCAGAATTTTAAGGGGCTTTGTATTATACCTAATAATATCAAGTTAAAATAAAATTACCAAGCTAAACTTTTATTTCATCTTTATCCTGCCTTGCAAAATTTTTAATTCGAAAAGATATTATTAGGTTGTTTTTGTGTTTGATAAAAACACTGTGTATTTGAACAGAATACAAATGTTTATAAAAAAAATGTATTATATGTTTCTTAAGAAAGATAGGAATTCTAATTATGCTTGCTAATATAAAAGAACAACCTTGATAGTTTAAGAAGTTTATTTCAATTCAGTTTGAGTAAATGTTTTTAACACTATTAAAGAAAAGCTATACAAGTTTGTATCAGATTGAAATCCAATTACTATTATCATTATACCCTTGCTATATATTAACGAAAAGCATCCTGAAATAGTTACAATAATTTAGAAATTCTTAATAAGCAAGAAAACTACCTATGGTGTCATCGATGTATAGAATGCCTCATACTTTATGAATGTTTGCAGATGTACAAATGTGTTGCTCTTAATGTGACAGTCTTGGAAAAAGTATTGAATCAAATCATTCACTTTCATAGGTGATCAGTAAGCATCGGACACTTTAAAGTTTCAAAGTCAGTCTAATGCGATGTTCCACACAAATTACTGCTGAATCGTAAAGTACTCAGAGCATCTGTATATGTATTGTAAATGCCAACTATTTTTTGACTTTTAAGAATTTTTAACTCATGTTTGTTGCTTCAAGTTGTCTTTTCTTTGAATCTGGAAGAAATGTGGGAACTGCATCTGAATTTAAATCTTTGTATGATTTTTGGGAGAATTGTAGTAATTCTTGTTGGAACGATGTATGAAAACATGATGGCTCAAAATGAATGGAACAGATACATGCTGACACGTTTTAGTTTTTTAATTATGAAGAATGATAAAATCAGACTTCTGGAATTACCATTTTCCAAATTTATTAAATCCTGCTTTTTACACGCAATTAACCACAAATTTCGTACCCTGTCTTCTTTGGGAAACCTGTAATATTTAATGTGGCTATCTCTACTTTTTTGATTGTAATTACGGCACCCGTATACAGCACAACCTGGCATATTAAATAGAGTATTATTTTAAAAAAATAACAAAACAACTTCAAAATGCGTCGAAATGTTGCCCATATGAGAACTGTCAATCTGACTTGCTCCGCAGTGACGTCATTGACAGGTAAAGTGAGCATACCGGTATAAGTGTATCGTGATTCTATGTAATTTTCACATGAGTCCATGTGCATGTCACGCTTATTACATAAAGTTTACGTGAGTTTGAATCAAAAGCATTAACAAGAAGTATTTACAAAGTTAGAATCAAACTCAGGAAGTACCTATGGCTAAACAGTTCGTATTTTCGTAAATGTGGCCGACAACATTATTAAATATAACCTCAAAATGTCAACACGTTCTTTGTAATCGTTTGTTCGCTGTTTATAAGTTTGATTAACATAAATAAATTTGAAAAAGGTAAAAACAATATACATTCACTCGTTTTGTTTATTTTTTTTCAACTGTGTTATGTATTAGATGCCATGGTTGTGCTGCGTCTCATTGTGTAAATCGAACTACAAGATACACTCGAACAGGAAGATCTACATTCCTTTTCATTTCCAAATGAAAATGAATTACGTAAAAGGTGGTTACGCGCAATTAATAGAAAAAATTTCGTCAACACAGGGAATTTAGTGGTTTGCTGTAAATATTTTCCTGGAGGTAAAATACAACGGTTTGAGTCATATAAAGACAAGGAAAATGAAAGTGTAAAAGTGGTTTCAAGAATCGTTATTAATAAATCGTGTATAGTAACAGTTTACGTTAATAATACCGAATTAGCATCAAATAATCTTAGGTGGGTGTTACCTGAAACCCGTTAGTTGTCTCGTTGGTCTCAACTACAAAATTTGTTAGCAAGATGTCGTTTTTGCAGTGATTTATGTATAAACGCTGAATATTACAAACATACCGTAGTCGACATATTTTAATGTCTGATACGAAAGTAGAAAGAGGAAAAAAGCGCGACGAAATAAACTAAAGATGAACATAAGCGAGGCTGCCAATACAGTACACTCGACAAACGTTTCCTATGAAATGTAAGGTGTGAGGGTCCCCCGACACTGCGTTGCTCTTCCACCACTGTTAGCAAGCAGGCATCGCTGCATATTATGAGGTCATCTTCTGCATGGGGTAGAAGTGTAAACCGAAATTAAAATTTGACGACTACGGTATATAGTGGTTATGCTGCTCTTCCAATTAAAAAGAAAATTAAGTGAGTGATTTGTAAAAATTTGGCAGTGAAAGGTAATGGTGCTTTGTTTGGTGATGCTTATTGTGGTTATCTGCAGAGGTGGACTTTGTGCAGCAACTGGTGAAGTAGGTTATGTGTGTATATTTTCACTTATGTGCAATATTTGCTTTTTTAACAAAAAATATAGAAATTGAAAAACAATTCTTGGGCAAAAAGATTCATCAAAAGGTATTAAACTCATTAGCAATTAAAAGTATAAAGTCTGATAACTTTTATAACAACATGATAACAATATAGTGTTAAATAATTATAGTAAAAATAAAAATAGTGCTTGTCACCATGAAAAAAAGTGGTCAAAAGAGAAAATTATCAATTTGAATAATTAGCGAATATTATTAAAAATGTTAAACTATTAATAATGCTTTTTATACGTGTCCCCTTCATCCATCCTTTCTTCATCACATTATACCTACCTACGTAAATTTAAAAAAACTACCAAAAAACCTATTTTAGATTACGCGATTAATCTGTCTCACTTTGAGCGCCTGCTTAAGCCCGCGCGTAGACCCACTTGAAGGCAATTAGGCAGTGTAGCCAATTTTATCTTCACGGCTTGTAAGTAAAGACGGCTGTGGCTGATTCCAAAAATACCTGCCTTTTTTTCGTAGCAGCTCTAGTTTTTAACATACAGGAAAATTAATTTTCATGTTAATAGCAGGTAAAAATACTGAAATTTTGAGCAATTGTAACAGATTTGGCGCAATACCCATTGGTCATTCTACCATCTTGAAAGAGGAATACAAGACAATATCAATAGTCCTAAAAATATTAAGTATGAAGGACATCAGTGGGTGATCTGCGTCGATCTAAGAATGGTTAACTTCTTCCTTGCACATCAAAGAAGATATACAAAATTTCCTAGTTTTTTTTTATGTCTCTAGGATAGTAGAACTAAGGGTCTGGACTGGATTAACAAATATTGGGCCCTAAGAAACGTCATGGTTCCTGGAAAAGAGAACGTAGTCAACAACCGTTGGTTGCGAGAGATAAAATCATATTTCTACTTTTACATATCAAGTTGGAACTTATGAAGCAATTTATGAAGGCGAAGGGAATTTTCTGGGATTAGCATAAAAATGGCATATTGGATGGCTCTTAAATATGACAGCTATAAATGGTCCACAATTTAACGCAGCAATGACTTAATTGAATCTAATGCTGGTGCTCATTTGTTGAAGTAGGACAACATTTTCTTAGCAACCATAAGGCGAAGGATTGCACAGATTTAGTGGAAAATAAGCTTTCTAAATTTAATATTCTCGGTTGCAACATGAGCATAAAACTTCACTAATTTCACAGTCATTTAGATCGATCCCACAAAACCTAGGTCATTACAATGAGGAACAAAAGGAAAGATTTCATCAAGATATCAAGACGATGGAAGAACAATATTAAGGAAGGTGGAATATTCACATGATGGTCAATTATTGTTGAAGTTTGCAGCTAGACTGTCCTACTAATCTTCGTCCTAGAATATCGCATAAAAGAAGATTTTTAAGTGATAAGTCATGAATGTATATTTATCTACTTTGTGATTTACATACCTTACTTTGTATTCTTTGTTTTTTATCGAGTTTCTGTCTCAAACTTATAACCTGAAATATACATAAATAGATGACTTTTTCTAAAAGAGGTCAATATAGTGTTATTCAAAAACTAGATCTGATAGGCTAAATCTCGTTGTTGTTTTGGAGTCTACCCAAAAATTACCTAGAAACAGTTAAAAAATTGCAAACACCAAAAATGTGTGTTGGCCTGTGTTACATTAACATTTTCTTCTGTTTATCTTTTTACTTTGTTTTTGAATACCCTGACACTCGAGCAGCTCTTTATTTCCGACGGAAGTTTATTATATATCTTTATGGTTCCAAACTGAGAACTCATTTTCCCCAAGACCCTATCCACTCCTGGGATATGATAGTCATCGTTGCGGCGTGTACCGCATATCACTTGACCCTTGCAGAGTGAAGTTCTTCTTCTGAATGTTATTTTTATAATTAGCTAACTTGTAAACTCTTATGTATTCCTGCAATCTAGCTATTTGTTTCATACTGAAATTATTTTTATGTACTGGATTCAGTATATTGTCAACGAATTACCACACTAGCCTATGACGCACAAAGTTTGAAGTGGATGCATATTGGTCGGCAAAGGCAACCCTTTGTGTCTGGCCAGGATTCCACGCAATCCAAGGGATTTCTTCATGCGTTTCGTAACCGTGGATGAGACTTGGATCCACCACTACATACCGGAGACCAAGGAACAATCGAAGCAGTGGACTTTTCCGGGCGAATCAGCTCCGAAGAAAGCAAAGACCATTTCATCGGCCGGAAAGGCCATGACGACCATTTTTTGGGATTCCCAAGGTGTGATCCTCATCGACTATCTGCAGAAGCAAAAGACGATCGCGGGGCAATACTACAGCGATTTATTGACCCGATTAGGTGCAGTATTGAAGGAGAAACGGCCTCGTTTGCAGCGGGAAAAAGTGCTTTTTCACCACGACAATGCACCGGCTCATTTATCCCGCATCGTCTTGTCCAAATTGAATGAGTTGCGGTTCGAATTAGTTTCTCACCCTCCATATTCACAGGACCTAGTCCCCAGCGACTTATTCCTATTTCCAAATCTGAAAAAATCGCTGACAGGAAAGAGATTTGCCTCAAATGAGGTCATCGCCGTTACAGATGGCTATTTTGCAGACCTCGAAACATCCTACTTTTCCGGCGGCTTGAAGAGACTGGAGCACCGTTTGAAAAAGTTTATTGATCTTCGAGGAGACTACATCAAAAAATAGAAATAAAAAAATGAGGTGTGGCCACCAAACGACTTTCTTATACGTATGAGCGTTTCAAAATAAATAATTTTAAGAATTTTTTTATAGAAAAATTATTCAAAATCCTATTTTAAGTACTTCTAATCTCTTAATAAATCTCTATAGAATGCATATTTGCAAGATATTCGAAAAAAAGTGTTACTCTCAAGAGTAAAAATGTTACTTCCGATCCTAATTTTGAAATTTCATTTATACAAAAAATATTCAAAATCCAGTTCTAAATACTTTTGTACTCTTGATAAATATATATAGAATGCACAATTTACGATATATTTGTAAAAAATCGCTATTCCATATCAGCAAAAGTGTTACTTCCGGTACGAATTAAAAAAAAAAAATTATGCAAAAGGTATCGAAAATTAAATTCTAAATACTTTTATACTCCTAACGTACTTGTCTAAAAAGCATGACTTGCAAAATATTCGCAAAAAATTGATTTTCGGTAAGAGTAATAGACCTACTTCCGGTAGAAATTTCGAAAAACTTTTTTAATAAACTTCTTCTCAAATTTAATTTTGAGTACATATGAATTCTTTATAAATTCGTTTAAACTTAGTATTTGAGGAATAATTGGCAAAATTCAATTTTTTCTGTGAAGTAAACTACTACTTCCGGTCTGCCGATTTTACTAAAAATCTAATCAGGGAGATTATATTCACAAATACAAAATTTGGAATTGATACCTATAGCGGTTTGACCGCTATCGTGGTCACACACACACACACACCTAGACACACACACACAGAGAGAGAGAGACTTATTTAAAAACCACTTTTTCGGAATTAGGGGACCTCAAAACGTGGACATCTGCAAAAATCTCGAGGTCGAAAATTTTCATCACAATATTTCCTTATACTACGTATAAGAAAGTAAAACCACACCAATACCGTGTTTTTCTTGTCGATTCCGGAAACATTTCAGGTCGCCCTCGTAGATCAAAATACTTTCGATCTATAAACTAATCAAAATAAAACAGATGATTACTTATACTCTGTATCAGAATACGGAGTGATTCAAATATCGCATCAAGGCCCGGAACATATATCTTATAAATGTAGTAGACAATTAGATGTGACATGTAAACAGTTGAAAATATAGTAATTTGTAAACAATTTTAAATTTGATTCTACAAAAGTGACTTTTTGGAACAACATGTCAAATCTACTCAAAATTAGCATTGAATGCGATGTTTGCAATAATCTATTCTGGTAAACTAGAGCAAACCAATATTTGACGAAATTTTTTCTTCAATATGAAAACAATTGTGTATAAAGTAAAACTCAAGGTGTATAGAAGAGAGGGAGCGAGTATTCTCTTTATCCTTGAATATCGTGAATTACAAACTTCCTATGTTAAACTACAATTTATTTTTTATATAATACCTTCAATATTATCATATTGTTGTTAATTAGATTAATGTTGGAAATAGTGCATTAGGTAAGAATTGAAGAATCACACAATGAATAATCCTGTGCTCATCCAGCCTGATCAGGGTGGACGCAAACCTACCTCTAATCCTTATTTCTTCTTCTATCTGGGAAATATAAGCATAGGGGGCATAAATGAATCATCGCAGACATTTACACAACTGCAGTGACCGTTTCACCCTGTTCTGAGCAAGTTAGTGTCCGTACCCGTCTCTTTGCTTTAAGGGCCATCATTTGACTTTTAGGATAAAATATAATAAAATAAAACGGCACTTTATTGAAGTGCCGCTTTTATAACAGTTAAATATATTATCACCAGTGGGAGTATAAATATTTTGACTAAGCAGAGAAAAGAATTGTGATAAGGCTACTTTGTTAAATCCTTTTGATCTTGCACCCGATATAATTACTGAAATTCGTATGATCAATGCAGGGTGTCTGGTGAGAAACCTTTTAATCCACCACACCGCTGTTAATGTTAAATCTGCCCCTTAGTTCATTTCGCTAGAGAAAATATTTCTTGGTAAAACTTCTACTGAATATGAATGCGCATTGTATTCTTCAAGGGATAATTATATTTCTTTTAGATCTATACTCTGTTTTTCAATTCCGTGGACTACCTTTAAATTTTAGCGCTAAAAGTGGTTCTTTTCGAACCCAAATGACACTCACTTAATTCATTGGACAGGCATTTCTAGTCATTTGACAATTGCATTTTATATATTTTCCACGCTTTTTTATACTTTGTTTTCTCTGTTCTTGTATCTATACAACAAAAATAGTTCTTTTTAGAGTTCTTACAACCTTTATTTAGTGTCTACCATAATATCGTACATCATGGACCCAATGCCGAGTACAAAAATAAACCTGCCTATTTCTCCACCAGGGAAACGCGGCCGTTTTGGTCACTTGTCCCTTATTAAAAAGCAAATAATTCTCATTACTTACAAGAAGCTAAGAATTGAAAATACAAAAAAAAATACATGGGAAATAGCATCGCATATAGTGTCAACAACAGGTAATATTGTATTTTGTTAGGTTATGTGTTATGTTTCTGAAGTTACCCATATTCTATTATTGCAGGTGTTGCAAGAAGTACGGCTCTTAGAGTTATAAAGAAATATAAGTCCAAGGGAGCGGTTATTCAGCCCATGCAAAACTCTGGTAGACGTTCATTAGTCAACAACTTTGACGAAAATGTAAAACATGCTGTAAGACAAGTAATACAAGAGCTTCTTTTATAACAATGAAGCTCCTACACTTAATAAAATTTTTAACGAAATTAAAATCATTCCAATATACCTCAAATGAGCCGTTCATCATTATACCTACTAATGAAAAAGTAAAATATATTTATTTTTAAGATGAATAGGTAAATAAAATATATTATTATTAAGTACACGAAGCGAAGCAGACAGAGTTTATTGATAGAGCGTATTAGTGAGGTAAATAGGGGAAGTACGGCTATGATGGTACCGTGGCAGTGATGGCATATGACGATTTTCTATGATATCTCGATTGCTATGGTTGCAAAGTAGGCAGTCATCAATACATTAGTGTGGTAGCGTTTTATCTGTGTATTTACAGCTAAATTACTTGGGTATTTCTGGTACAATATCCCAAATTTAACTTTGCAGGTATGTAAAATTTTTATTATGGTTTTACTAAAGTACGTTTTTTTTTGATTCAATTAGTAGAAACATACAAATTGTATTGATTGAAATATAATTGTACATTATAACATCAAATTAAGGCCAGTAGTTAGTTCGTACGTTACAATACACGTGCCAAACATTCCCACAAAGACGTGTCTTACACTTCGGCCATGATGTTATACGTTTACTATGTGTATGATAGCATCATACCAATGTGCAGATGTTGTTTATAAGTATATTAATGTTTTAATGTTGATAGAAATTATAATTTTTGTTATAGCATAAACGACATGAATAACAAGCAAGAAAAATATTCCAAAAGCCAGCAATGGCCAGCTGATAATATGGGAGAAGCTATAGATGCTATAAATTCAAAACATATGAGATGGAAACTCGCTTCGAAGACATTTAATGTTCAAACAAGAACACTTCGGCGAAGGCTTTCGGATAGTAATAAGATGCTACAATGTAATGATGTAGGATTTTTGGGAGGTAGATTACCTATCTTTAATAAAGAAAGAGAACAATAAATAGCTGACCATATAAAAATGTTAGAACTAAGGTTCTTTGAATTAACGTGTACTGATGTGAGAAAATTAGATTTTCAACTTGCTGAAAAGCTAAGTCTAAAACATGACTTTAATAGAACAAAAGAATTAGCTGGGTGGGACTGGCTTCGTAGCTTTCTAAAGTGAAATCCTACCATAAGTCTCCGAATTCCTGAAGCAACCTCTCTTGCACGAGCTCAAGCATTCAATAGACCAAATATCAAAGCATATTTTGAAAATTTGACAAAAGTAATTGAAGAATACAAATTTACGCCTGGACAAATTTGTAGCATGGACTAATCTGGATTGTCCACTGTCCAATCTCGTTCTGAAAAATTTTTTGCCTGCAAAGGAAAGAATCATGTAGGCTCATAACTGCTGCTGAAAAAGGTCAGCATTTCACAGTAATTTGTTGTATGAATGCGATAGGAAATTTCTGCTTAGGCCAGAAAAACTTATCAGAATCTTCTGTAGTTGAAATAAGTAGCGTGTCATCAATAAAGATTCCAGTGACTTTTTCAAATGCGACTGACTTTATACAAAAATTATCACCAGTTCCTCAAATGGATTCAATACTGAAACAGAGGAAACGCAAAAGATCAGATGCGCTAGGTGTTTTGAATAAAACACCCAATATTGAACTACTAAAACTCAAGGAAGCAGACCAAAAAGCAAAAGAACAGAGAAAGTCCGCAAGAAAAATTAAATAAAGGGTTGAATTCGATGTTGATAGTTATAAAAATCTGAATCCAAATGTACCACAATTTCAAGATGATTCTGACGATGAAAATCTTGCTTGCTTTAATAACCATGCCATATTTATAATGGTTAAAGTATTTGAAACAGATAATGTTTAGATTCTTAAAATAATGATTTTAGTGTTCGTGTAGAATTTATTGTCTAAATAGTAACTTATTATGGTGATTAATATTTATTGAGATTCCTTGGTTCATCCGGTATAGTCGTGGAATAATAAGGTTTTCTTTCTTCTAGGTCATATTTGTAAAATCTGTTAGAAAAGAAATGGAATAATATAAGTATTGTTACAAAATATTATGTATTATGTTTTTGTACAAAATTGTTTAATTTACGATGATATGTCAAGTACAATAGACAAAACCAATTGATTTTGAGTAAAAACAAATTTAAATTAAGATTCCCGCAGTTATTTGAACAGTGGAAGTGACAGTTAATTTTGACAGTTCCTGTGATAGGTACTTTTAAATAGTATGTAAATGTTTAAAAATGCATTAAAAGAAGGTTTTTTAAAATAGAAAAAGAATAAATAATGTGTGTAATATAAAATTTGATGGATAAATATTCAAAAAGTAAATAGTAAAGAGACATGTTGATTTTTAAAAGGTAGGTGTAGATATCTCATTGGAGAATTTAAAAATAAGCAATAAGGTCGACAAGGCAATTTGTTTAAAAAATAACAAGGAGAATTTTTCTAGAAAAATTTGGGTACAGACGTATAATTTTGATGAGAAAGAATTTTCCATCAAAATTAATACAAATTAAGTTATCAGTGTGTTAGAAAAGTGTTTAAAAGCTTATTGAGTCTTATTAGAAACTTATAAGAAGTTTCTGATAAATTTCTATTATTCAGAGGATTTTCAAGTAAGCAATTTATTATTAAAAGAGTTATATGTAATTAATAGCAAAATATTACGACTAATAAGAAGATTTGATTACATATAAATAAATAACTTACCGCATATTAATAAAATCCGGATCCAAACTCGTTAAAGAGTCTGAGGATATTTTAAGATTAACCAATTGATGTGAAGAAATTCATAATCCAGGACGAGAATCTGAGGATATTGCAAGTTTAACCAATTGATGTACAGAAGTTTATAATCCAGGACGAGAATCCGAGAATATACCAAATTTAACCATTCGATGTGCAGATATTCATAGGACGAGGCTCTTAGAACATTACAAGTTTAACCATTCGATGTTCAGATAATCATAATCCAGGACGTGTATCCGAGAATATTTCAAGATTAACCAGTAGATGTGTTGCAGATTATAATCCAGATCCAGGAATCCATAACATCTCGAGGAAGTGTTTTTATTTTTAGGAACAGCCATATTCTCATTATTCAAGATACACAAGAATTAGTAACTGGCAGTTTTGGTAGTATTCATCAATTTTAAGCACGTATGAAGGTGTAACACTCCGGAATAAGAACCCTTGTCAAGGATATAGGTTCTATCGAGGTTCGAACAATCTATAAAACACAAAAAGGATGGTCAATTGGACAAATAGTGTGAAACTTCATATTGTATCTAACTCAAGGTTGTATAAGATATTTATTTATTAACAAAATAACAGATTTGTCTTACGAGCTTAGTCGTATCAACTTAAAATTCATATTTAAAACTATATGCAAAATCATTTAGAATTCACCGAATTAAAATACGCATTATAAAATTTTATATAAAGAAAATACCTTATTGAGAATAATATTTCACATTGTATCCATAGGAAGATCGTCATAAATTGAATATTTATTTTAACAATTACGAAGCAATATTTATCTGTTGCTAAAAATACACAAACTGTCATTCAAAAAATATACTCACCATAAATGCATCACTTTCTATAACGGTTTATTTCCATAATTTCGAACGTACATATTTTCATCGTCATTAGACAATTTTAATAGTGATTGTTTTATTATTTGTTGCATTATTGAGCACAATCAATATACAATATTTATCTTGAGATTGTTGTTTTTCCTTCATTAGAAGTACTATTTATTTTTATTCTTTAATGGATCATCTGGTAATGAAAGTTACATAACCCTAAAAAGAAAACAAATATCAAATTAATGTCATCTGAAAAAGATTATATAAAATTAGAAATACTTACATGCTTAGTTGTAGTCATATTTACCAGCAAATAACCAAATACAGCGGACTCACATAGACTTTTTCCATTGAGATTAAAAGACGTATTATTTAAAGAACAGCAAATAAACATGTCACAAACACACAACTGGACTTCATAAACACCCCCATTATTGACACTGTACTTAAGACACTAGCCCACACATATAAATAGGTATTGGTAACTTTCTTAGTTTAGCACGCGAGTCAGCTATGCTTTATATAGTAGGTGTAACCCAAGGTTTTTATATATACAGTTGTGAGTTTGCTTTTACATGTGCCACATGTGTCTCGTTAAACCTCAACAGTGATTATTTCCAATCCGTAAGTGTTAAAGAAATCCTCATACATTCATTTCCTTCGGACTTGATATGTAGTGAGCGATGTGTCCAGCTTGAGTTCCGCAGAGCAACTGGCGCCTCTCGGTCGGCCGCTCCATATTTAAAGCAAGTACACGCACCGCGGTGTAAAACACCCGACTCAATAGCAGCATCTTCGGCTGCTATTACTTTCTGTTTATATTGTACATATCTGTAAATATTTCATGTAAATAATCCAGCGACATTCGCTAGAAAAACACGGATAGCCTGCGAAACCACTCGCGGTTTCGCAGGGCTAAAACTTCAGCACCACCAAAGGCTACAAAAACAAAGAAAATGATGGAAATTACTGTAGATGAGCTAAATTCGCTCACGAACATCACCGACAATAACATCTCTAATCAAGATATGTCTTATATATCTTCTCCCGCCGCCAGCCCGGCGAGTCATACTGATTTCAATATTGATTCTCTAGAAGCATGTGACTATCACTCCCTCGCACGATTAATCGAATCGATTGCCGAAATAATCAAAAGGAAAGAAAATTCTGTCACGACACAATCTTCTCTCAACCCAAACTCAAGTACAACTACCAAACTAAATATAGGTTCAAAACAACCTAAACCAGATATCAACCTTCTAAACACCCAAGATGATACGGATTTTCAATTAGTCAAACCAAGAAAATCTAAACCTAAGAAAAGGCAGGTCGACGATTCAACCGGCTTAACACAAAACCCCAAGAATTCACCCGATTCAGTGAATAAAAAACACAAGCAAACAATCCCGGACTCTCAAAAGGTCTACTACGGCAAATCAAATAAAAACATCGTCAATAATACTGAAAACTCAGCCGAGTACACTCAATCAAATCAGCAATCATGCTCATTCAATTCACCAACGCACACTACAGGAACTAACGAAAATAACAATCCTACATCAATGGACACAGACACATTAATTAACACACAAAGTATCACTAACAGTCAAGATCCAGACTCAGATACTGACAATGACACTACTCCACCTCCGAAAAAAGACAGGACACCCCCCATAATTCTGAGAGACCACCAGAAATGGGCTGCAATATCACAAGAAATGAACAGGCAGAACATCGCCATTAAATCCGCCAAGCTTACTAGAGACGGACTGAAAATCCATCCCACGGATAAGGACGCGTTCCGAAACACCACCAACTTCCTAGATAAAAATCAATTACAATACCACACCTACAGGCTACAGGAAGAGCGGACCCTAAAAGTGTAGTATCTTACAACCAAACAAATAGGCGACGATCTAGAACTTCAAAACATCAATTTTATCAAGGTATCACGAATGTCCAATCCCAGGACTAGAGCCCTGTATCCAATGGTACTCGTTGAAGTGCCTAGAGAAGAAGCAAGAAAAATATACGGAATTACCCATGTATTCCAAATAATAGTGAGACCAGAAGCACTTAGACGTAAGGCCAGCCAGGGCCAGTGTCATCGCTGCCAGCTGTTCGGCCATTCTCAGGCAACATGCCGATCATATTTCAAGTGCGTGAAGTGTGGGAAAACCCACCCCACCTCCGAATGCCCCAAACCTTCAAATACCCCTGCAAAGTGTGCCAACTGCGGAGGGGATCACACTGCGTCCTACAGAGGGTGCTCCTATGCCCCCAAACCTCAACATCTTCGTCAGCTGAATCAGTCTTCTAACTCCCAGACCCCAAACCCTAGGAATTATAAACCAGTTAACAACAACTTAAGTTATGCAAACGCCACCTCATCAGGCCCCAAGACCAATATGAGTAACCCTGACAAAATCACCCAAGCCACTTCTGCTCTTAGCGATATGCTAACTGCACTGGAACAAACTAATCCATCCTTCGAAATTACCAAAATATTTATCCACAGCACTCAGACTATTTTAAACCTATTCAAATAAATTCATAATGCACACACCATCCCCAGCAAACTCTCTTACCATACTAGCCTGGAATTGCAACGGGCTGTCACAAAGAAAGAACGAACTGGAAATCTACCTAGAAGACAAACAAGTGGATATCGCTTTGCTCAACGAAACGCACCTGCTTCCAACACATACACCCAAGATAAGAAACTATATAATGTACAGAAGAGACAGAGCCACCCCAGGGGGCGGCACGGCCATACTTGTCAAACGAAAGTTACAGCACACAGAACTACCAATACCTCCGTCCAAAAATCTGGAATCTAACGGCATTATCGCCCATACCATCAGAGGCGACTTCCATATATACTCGGCGTATCTTCCCCCAAGCAAGGCCCTCCTTACACAAGATCTAAATCTCATTCTCAACAATAGCAAGAAAACCCTAATAGCAGGAGACTTCAACGCCAAACACCCTGATTGGGGTTGTAACTACTCAAACGGCCAAGGCAGATCACTCCACGCCTACCAGGAGCGGAAAAACATAAATATCTTATCTCCCCATCAACCAACGCATTTCTTTCCTCACACAAGGCCAGATATACTTGATATTGCTTTAACAAACAATATAGCAGAATACTTTCACATAGAAACTGAAGCAGCTTTAAGTTCGGCCCACAACCCTATATTACTCCACTGGGGCGCAGAACCCAACTCATTTTCTACAACAACTAAGCACACCGACTGGGTTACCTACAAACGCCACCTAAACAGTATTCTTCCCGCCATTCCAATAATCAAATCCGAAGAAGATATGGAAAACTCTATAATTACTCTACAAACCAATATACATGAGGCGACCCGTGCAGCCACAATCACCAAAACCTCCATTCATAAGACTCAACACCTACCAACACACATCCGAGACCTCATCAGAACCAAAAATAGGCTTCGCAGACGATATCAGCAAACACTGGACCCCCTCATCAAAACAGAACTCAACAACAGCCAACAAGAAGTGAAAGAAGCTATAAGAAAATTTAAAGAAGACCAATGGCACAGAAAACTAGAAGACCTGGGTGAAGACCCCTCCAATGTTTGGAAGCTAACCAAAGCCCTGAAAGGGAAGAAACATAACATACCACCTCTTACAGTCAACAACAACACACACATAACAGATAATGAGAAAGCTGAAATCTTCGCAGACCTAATAGAAACCCAATGCTCACCCAACTGGAAAAATGCTGACATGAACCACATAGCACACGTCCATAAATCCGTCAATCGCATCATCAACCAACCGAAAACGCAAACTACTGAATACATCAAGCCCCCAGAATTATCAATCATCCTGAAAAACATCAAGACTCGTAAAGCCCCAGGTCCGGACGACATCTCCAATCAAATGTTAAAAAACCTACCGGTCAAAGCCATCATCTTCCTGCTTACTATCATCAATTCCATATTTAGATTACAAACCTACCCAAAAATTTGGAAACATGCTTCTATAATAATGATCCCCAAACCAGGAAAAAATCACAACTCCCCTTCAAACTATAGGCCGATCAGCCTACTCTCTGCGATCAGCAAAGTAGCAGACAAAGCTATCCTGAGTAAATTAACAGACTTCTCATATCAGAACTCGATCATCCCAGAAGAACAGCACGGATTTCGGAAAATGCATTCCACAACCACCCAGCTCGCCAGGGTCACTGAAACCATACAAGATTCCTTTTACAAACACAACAATACAGCAGCCATTTTCCTGGACATTTCAAAAGCTTTCGACCGAGTGTGGCATCAGGCCCTAATATACAAACTACACGCAAAAAATTATCCACCTTACTTAATCAGAATCATCCATTCTTACATAAAACGCCGTTCGTTCTCCATAAAAATCAATAACACACAATCCACCATCAGAACCCTAACAGCCGGGGTACCTCAAGGCTCTGCCCTATCCCCCCATCTCTACTCAATTTTCACCGCCGATATTCCACAAACCAACAAAACCACACTTGCTTCTTACGCCGATGACACTGCCATACTCTCTTCCTCCATCAACCCCACAATTGCCATACGAAACCTCCAAGATGCTGTAAATAACGTCATTACCTGGTGCCACACTTGACGAATCGCCATAAACGGTGAGAAATCTCTTCAGAAGACACCCTAAACCCATCATAGGTAACATATATATCGAACACACAGAAGTACCATGGCTCCCATGCGTAAAATACCTAGGTGTAAACCTAGACAGAAGATTGACGTATTCGTATCATATTAAACAAACATGCGCAAAAGCCAAAAAAGCCAGAGGTGCCCTTTGGCCTATGCTAGGGGCAGCAAGTACACTTTCCCCGAAGCTAAAACTACGTATTTATACACAGATTCTAAGACCAATGATTACCTATGCCTGCCAGATATGGCTTTACGCAGCTCCGTCAATAATAAATCAGCTACAAATCTTTCAAAATATATCGCTCCGCATGGCCTTTCGCCCACCCTGGTATATAAGGAACATTCAACTACACAAAGAAGCCGACATCGAAGATATTCCCACGTTCACCAAAAGGTTAACAAAAGATTTCTACGAGAAAAACGTAGACCATATAAACTCTTCCCTCTCCGCATCATTAAATTACGATCCGCAACATTATTTGCCGATAAAGAGACCTAGGCTCGCTACATCATGACTCCTCTGAAAGAGAATATCATTAAATCCCTCTAAATCAAGATCAGCCATTTTAAGATTAATAGTAAAAAGCGTTAGCTTGACTAATTCAACCCAGTAAAGAAGAAGAAGAAGGTCTTAGTTTAGTTTAAGTCTGTAAACTCTTCGTTAATGACCGAGAGGTCGAAACACGTGTCAGAGTACAATAAATCTGTCCTTAAGTGAAACAATATAACCAAGTGTTTTATTCGTTTAATATTAAAGAATTTTGTAAAACGAATTAGTTGTAAACGATTTACAAATAAGGTTAGAAATCGATGACATTGTACGTCAAGAACCCCTCCCACATTTATAATATACTGGTATAGTTTATTTAAAGTATAGTCCCGCCAGTTTATGAAATATAAGAAAAGAGAAAAATATTATAATTTGTTTTATTTGAGTTTAGCCAGAGGATTATTTAAAATAGTAGGGCATTTATAATAAAAAGTATTTAAAAAATATTTCAACACTCAAACATTAGTTCATTTAACTAGCCCAACGTGGTACTTAGTAGATATTAAAATATATCCCCGTTCAAAAATATTAATTCATTTAGGGCCCGAACATAGGGCATTATTAGAACACTAAGTGTTGGAAATAACACTCCCCCCACAAATAGTTGTTCATTTGGACGCCCGAACGTGGGACATTTATATAAGTTAATAATAAAGGTTATTAAAATTATATCCCCCCCAATACATGTTCAATAGGTATATGATGGCACACTTGGCAATAAAATCAAAAGATATATTTTATAGAAATATATTATTTTGGAATAGCATAAATTGGTTATTTATGAAACTACTTCCTATTCTTTGAATTTTGCCATGGTTAAATATCTATTGCGGTTTAAATGAACATAGTTACGCATATTTATAAAAAAGGATGCCATCATAGCCGTACTTCCCCTACTTGAAGGTATAGATATTTAACAACTATTTGATTATATAGAGCCCAACAAAAAAAATATTTTACTTAGATGAAACGTGGCTAAATGAAGGGCACACACAATCTAATGTTTGGGTTGATGTTAATATACATAACCGCAGGTAAGCATTTATAGATGGTGCCTCGACAGATTTAAAAAATCCAATAGAAAAGGCAAAAGACTTATTATTCTGCACATAGGATCTGAGGATGGGTTTGTTGAAGGTGGATTGTTAGTTTTTCAAAGAAAATTGGTTTAGTGCTGGTTTAGAAAAATTACGTACCAGAAGATGCCATTATTTTTATGGAGAACGCCCCTACCATTCTCGCAAAGTTGAAACGATTACTGGTATATCATTTAAAGAGAAGGACGTGCAGAATTGGCTACAATCAAAAGAAATACCATTTCAATTAAAAATGAGTAGACCAGTTTTACTGGATTTGATTAAACAACATTGCCACAATTTCAACCATTATGTTGTTGATAAAATGGCAACAGCAAAGAACAAACACCTGTTGAGACTTCCACCGTACCAATATGAACTAAACTCCATTGATTTCATATGGCCCGAAATAAAAAATCAGTTGCCGCAAATAATAAAAAATTTAAAATGGCAGAGGCCAAACAATTACTATTGACTGCATTAACTAATTTTAATAGTGCTAAATGGAGAAAATGTATAGAACATGTAATTCAAGGGGGGAAAAATTAGTCTATTATATGGTTTAATTGACAATATCGTGGAGCCATTTATCATTTCAAATGCAAGTTATCGATAGTGATGCAGATAGTAACAGTGAATAATAAATTAAACATGTAAATAATTTGAAATTTTCCTATAATAAACCTGTGTCCATGTAATGATATTTTGATGTTTTCTTAGTTAAAATACTGATTAAGGAAGGTATAAATATTTTGACACTTTGTTGTACATTAGAAAATATATTTTCCTTTTTGTGTTATTACTTAGCAATATATTCTTCAGTTCTCTCTGTAAACATGAAAAACAATTAAAATATTAAGTAAATCTCTTGTATTATATTTAGATATCATGTACATAACTAACCGTAACTAACTAACTTCCTTGACCAAAATTCAAATATTGTTGCCATATTTTAATATAAATATTCCAAAGAACCTGCAGATATTTACTAAAAATATTTGAATACATAAAACATAGCATAATGTATATAAGCTATATCATAAATTTGTCAAAAATAAATGTTATCATATATTGCATAGTGCAGGTACATATGGCTCTACAGAGTCTGTGGAGTAGTTACATAGAAATTTCTTTCTAACTCGTTACTTTATTATTAGATCATGAATTCAATGAATATATAATATGACTTGCGATTTATTGATTATATGGCCTCAAGGCACCTTATTTGAAAATTACTACTACTTATAAAATATATATTTAAATCACATAATGTACCGACAAAGTATGCACATGGACTTGAGAATGATAACAATACGGTACTGATACATATATCTAATATTTTCCATAATTTTCCACTCTTTTAAATTTTTATATGTTGATATGTTAATATAGCAAGCAAATATGTAAACACGTGTAGATAATTATTACTCTGCACACTCCGTAGATAATAATTAGAAATAATTTTGGTATCATATTTTCAAAATGCATACGATAAGTTTGATGTATTATATAATTAATGATGTTTATTTTCTGTGACGCACGATGTAATTAATACGTAGTCTTCTAAATTCACTGCAACATGCGCAGAACTGAACAAAAAAATAATTAAATAGAAATATCACTATTAGTAATTACCTTGAACGTTTAAAGTGTTTAATCAGTTCTGATACGTTTGCTAAATATTCTTTGGAAAGAAGGTAAATAATAATAATAGTTTCCAACCAGTACGAAAAATAATAAGTAGAAGCAGGAAACATATTATAAAAAGAAAATACTAATTATGTACTTAAATAATCATCCAGACCATAACTGAAAAGTATGCAAATATTGCTGATTTTCCATTTACATTGACCAAAAAAAAAATTGGGATATTTCTTATACTCAGGCAACTTATTTATAACCAATAAAATATATATCCTTGTGAAAGATAGGTATTCCTGTTGAGTAGGTGGAAAATAATCACACAATAAAACTTGCTTACTGTCAATAATTGGTGCACTACTAATGGGTTGGACCTCAACATTTCAAAATGGAAAGTCGTCTCATACACTAGGAAACTGTCACCTCTACATTTTAACTACACTGTCAACTTCGTATTTACAGATGTAATGGCATCCGTGGCTTGGGTGTTTATTTCGACTCTTCTTTGACATTCAATAAACATGTTCAGGATATGGTGGCTGCGGCTAGTGGGATGTTGGGTTTTGTCTTCCGCAATACCAAATCTTTTACTAATCTCTCAACGCTAAAGACCTTACATTTTACTCTGGTATGCTCTAAAATTGAGTATGCTGTATTTGTATGGAATCCGAAGAACGAAACCCATAAACTTTCATTGGAGAATATTCAGAGACGAATCTTAAAGTACTTATGGTATAAAGAGTATGACGTCCATCCATATAGAGGATTTCCACATGTCATCCTACTGAAGGAATTTTCAGTTAACTCTCTTGAGGCTAGTCGTAACAACATAGGTATCACCTTTTTGTATAAATTACTACATAATAAGATTGACGCTAGTCTGCTTGTTTCAAAACTTAACTTTCATGTACCTCGTCAATCTTCACGTGATTCCAATACATTTTATATCAACCAGACCAGAACACTGAGAGAACAAGAAATGTTAATTCAAACTTTTTTAGAATGTTAAATATAAAATGTTGAATTAACCAATAATTGGTTGAGTCTAGAAAAATAAGCGATTCACACAACCATCTAAAATTTGTTAAACAAAAAATGTTAAGGGAATAGTTTTCGCATATTGAAAACCAACGGTTTATTTAGAATCAAGTATTGCTGTTTATAAGACTATATTTTGTAGGGTACATCTAATCTGAGTAGTAGCCCTAAACTAATTTCCGTAATTTGACCATATGTGAATCACATCAGCTTCTGTGTTTGTATCATCATGTATTTTCTACTAGTGAGTGTCGACACATTTACCTACTTGTCTTCATAAAATGTAAGTACCTACATACATTGATATATACAGGGTCCGCCATCCGTCTGGGATTGTCATATTAAGGCTTTAATATTGCAAAATTCGAAAAGTTATGTAATGTAGGTGGTAGCCGACTAGTAGGAGCACAAAATAAAATTATTGGTAATTATACAAAGTGTTCAGGAAAGGAGTGATGTCAAAGTTGTATTTTTTTAAATGGAACACCCGGTATATTATGTGATTTTTGAATTGCGCAATTAAAAATATTGGTATTTCATATAGGATTGTATTGACCTAAAGCTTACGTTTTGGGAGTTATGGACGCATCAATTGGAAAAAATGCTATAATCTAGCAGGATGTGGATTGGTTAGTATAGTATTTAGAAATATCGTGCTTATCATGAAGTTTTCCACGTTAGTATACTTTTATTCCGAGGTATTAATTTTAAGCTACATCAATCTGTTATACAGGGTGTTCATCATACGCGAATACTAATTTTTCTCAATTTTTTCAAATGGAACACCCTGTATATTATTACCAATTGTTAATAAGGGCACTTCTAGCTTTCATTTGATATAAGGGTATGGCTGTCTAACTCCAATAATTTTCAAGTAACATCGAATTAACGTTTGAAATTTAACATCTTTAATAACATTTTGTAGAAATTATTTTACATCTACTCATACATTGATATTGCACTACGAAAATGAGCACAAAGTAATATCAAAAATGGAAATTTACAACAAATGTTCAAAAACTCGGCCATCATTTGCTATGCAAATGTCAAGTCTTCGAATAAACGATATCCTAACATGTTCCAAAATTTCAGGAGAAATATTTCTAAATGCTTGAGAAATTCTAATTTGCATATTTTCGGCTGTTGTTGGTGCTACTGAGTAAACCTGTTGTTTTATGTGTCCCCACAGAAAAAAGTCTACTGGAGTTAGATCAGGAGACCTAGCAGGCCATGAGATAGGACCTCCTCGCCCTATCCATCTTTCAGGAAGCCACTCTTGCAAATAATTCCTGACTGCTTGATGATAATGTGCTGGCGCACCGTCCTGCTGTAGGTACATCTGTTGCCTAGTTGCTAAATCAACATCGTCCAAAAGCAGCGGAAGTTCATTTCTTAAAAATTCTAAGTATCTTTCGCCAGTCAATTTACCATTGAAAAAATACGGTCCTATAACATGTGATCCTAGTATGCCTCCCCAAACATTTAATGACCACTGATGTTGATGATCAATGTATCTAACCCAGTGGGGATTTTCGGTGGCATAATAATGCATATTGTGCCTGTTAAGTGAACCATTGTGTCGAAATGACGCCTCATCACTAAACAGAATACAGTCTAACATTTCTGGGCGGATTTGGAGCCTTTGTCTCATTTCTTGGCAAAATCCTGGTCTATGCTCTAAGTCATCTTCATTTAACTGCTGATGAAGTTCCATATGATAAGGATGAAAATTGTATTTTTTCAGTATTCTTCTAACTGATGTTTCACTAATTCCCGTATCTAAACTGATATTACTCACACTCGCATGGGGATTTTCTTCTACGGATAACAGCACAGATAATTTATTATCTTCATTAGAAATTAGAGGATGTGTGAATACCTTTTTAGGATACGCAACGCTACCTCTAGCATCGAACCTTTCTTTTAGTTTTTCAAATGCCGTTGGCTTAGGTTTACGTAAATTCCGATAACGTTGCGCGTACAACCTATTTGCTAATAAACAGTTACCAGAACATTCTCCCAAAATGTATACCATATTTATCATTTCCGGAACGGAAAAATTCATCTTTAATCACAAAATTATGACAGCAATGACAGACTAGCTGCGCACAAGGAAAAAGTCAAACTCTTTTGTTCAATTTTATTTGAACTAGCCATGCCTACATGAGTTTTTATACAATACGTATTTATTCGTATGTGTATTTTTGTTGTTAAAGACAGAGAGCAACTGTGGCCACAGGCTTCCTTCTGGGCAGTTGGATAATTAAGAAAGATCATTACGTTAAGGCCACTAAAAACTTTGTGCTTATTTTCGTAGTGCAATATCAATGTACGAGTAGATGTAAATAATTTCTACAAAATGCTATTAAAAATGTTAAATTTCAAACGTTAATTCGATGTTTCTTGAAAACTATGGGAGTTAGACAGCCATACCCTTATATCAAATGAAAGCTAGAAGTGCCCTTATTAACAATTGGTAATAATATACAGGGTGTTCCATTTGAAAAAATTGAGAAAAATTAGTATTCGCGTATGATGAACACCCTGTATAACAGATTGATGTAGCTTAAAATTAATACGTCGGAATAAAAGTATACTAACGTGGAAAACTTCATGATAAGCACGATATTTCTAAACACTATACTAACCAATCCACATTCTGCTAGATTATGGCATTTTTTCCAATTGATGCGTCCATAACTCCCAAAACGTAAGCTTTAGGTCAATACAATCCCATATGAAATCCCAATATTTTTAATTGCGCAATTCAAAAATCACATAATATACCGGGTGTTCCATTTAAAAAAATACAACTGAACACTTTGTATAATTACGAATAATTTTATTTTGTGCTCCTACTAGTCGGCTACCACCTACATTACATAACTTTTCGAATTTTGCAATATTAAAGCCGTAATATGACAATCCCAGACGGATGGCGGACCCTGTATATATTTAAATTCAGTTTATATAATTATAGCATATTAATATTTTTAATATCAGTTTGATTATAGTAAGGAAAACGCAGAATAATTGCTATTAAATTGGGAATGTGATGTGTTAATTGAAACCTTCAAATGTATGTTAGGTTTTTATTATATTATAATGATGTTTCCTGATATTCATCCCAATGGCTGACATTTTTCAGACGAAGCATTTATACAAAATCGACAAAAAGTATTATAAATAAATTGAGTAACAGTAACAGTAACAGTATTTTGCTACTTAGAGTAATGTATAGTGACGCTTAATATTAAGGCACCAAAAACCAACCATGTTTACAGTTTTTTTTACGGTGGTGTCTGAAGAATTTCTAGTATTGCCGCAGTTCTATTTTTAGAAGTGATTTCAATCAATTTGTAAGGGGGTGATGTGTAGGAGACACATTTTGTTGTGTGACCCATGCAACAGAATATATAATTTTGTAAAAGAATTAGGAGTATTATATGTGACGGCCTACAACAATTGAAAATCAGACGTGTGTGAGAGTCAAACAAACTTTTTTTTTTAATACCTAACTAATTTTTCACAATAAAAAGAGTTGAAATTATTAAATATAATATTTTGTTTTTAGTATACATGGGTTTATAGTAATACTGCTTTATACTTTATACATATCGGCGGCTCTTGACAACAGTGATACAGACGATACAGTTTTATCAGCTGCCACATGAAACAGATTTTACTACGTTCTAGTTAGCATACTGTACATATTATTGGCATAAATATATATTACATACTATTAGAAACATTTACTTCTGCAGAACAGGAGATAGATGAAGACGCTCTACCAAAGTTAGAAAATGATCACCTAAAAGAAATAATACCAAAGGTTGGTCCAAGAGCAAGATTTATAACTGAACTGGAGGATTATAAGAAGGCCAATCAACCCAAAGGAAAATTAATAGACAAATATGTAAATTTAAAGAAAATATTTCAGGACATGACAAAAACTGATATAAAACTGTCACCCAGTACAACATCTACTACAGTAACAAGTGAGTATCTGCGCTATCCTTTTCATACAATTTGATCGAAATTTACAAATTGTTTCCAAGTTACATAACTTTTTAATTGTAATTACCTATAAACGTATTCATTTTCTGTTACTTTATCTGCTATAATAGCTTATTAGAATAAATTATAGTTAACATGTAACTTTCTTGCAACATTTCTTTTTAAACATTCGTAGGTGATACATTGGCCAACTTTACGTGGCTAAAACAGAACAAGAAACCATGGGAGGATGTTTTATTACATTGGCGAAATACTTTTAGTATGCGTGAAAGTAGCATTTTTCATAATAATTGTCGTAGATTGAAGACGATTTTAAGGAGTCCTTTCCAAAAAAATTAAATTTATATGTAAAATGGAATTCATTTTTTCAAAAATCGGTTGAAATTAAAACAAATTTAGACAAATCTACTCAGGGACTATATCAAGCGATATTTCAGATGGTGTGTTTGTTAATGAATAGAGAAACATTTATAAAAAATTTCAATATTTCAGATAGTAAACCTGCGATTCAAATTTATAGTTTAGTAGCACTATTTCACCTCCAGGGAAAGTGAAGACTGTAAGAAAAAGTAAAAATTGGAACCTAGTATTACTGAACGTCAGGAAACAATTACTAAACATATCAAGGTATTTACGTTCATGTAAGTTTCTAATTACTAAAAAATAATTAAATCATTCATTTTCAGATTCCAGCAGATATAGAAAGACCCGTTGAAGAATGGGACAAGAATAGTATTCGTATATTGGCGAAGAATAGAGAAAAAATCCAGCCTTATATGATTGTCGAAGGACCAAGTCTACATAGAATAAACAATTTTTATCTTGTAATCGATACTTTGCGTATAAATGTCCAAGTATTTTACAATGTTTGGGTTTAATATTTAAATCTTGTCAGAATATCCCGCAGCATCAGAGCACATATGGTTTTTGATACAAAAGTTGTATATAATTTTGCTACAAAGTGGGATAAAGACATACCTAGCATATGACTTATTAAAGTAAGTTAGATTAAATAATATTTCCAGGTATCTAATGATGATAAGAAAGTGATACTTTCCCCTTTCTATGCACATCTAAATTTGGTAGAATCAATTCCATTTTAATACATGCTGAAGATTTACTTTTTATTTTGAAGTTATGTAGAACATCACATTTAGATGAACATTACTATGCATATCAGTTATTAGAAACTAATGAAACTATGTTAATAAAATACAGGGACCTTATGGATGTTCATCCCTATACGCATTTTGCACAACCAATACTTACAATTTAGTTTCTTTTTAAAATATTTATGTTAATATGGATGCACCACATTTTATTCTAATAAAACTCAAATATACATTCGTGTTGATTACTTTCATTTAGCACCTGTCAGCCAGTACTGTTAAAGATATGCTATTAAGCTGTGTACGAAAGCTAAAAGAGATATCATTTTTATCTAAATATAAACTACGAATTGAGCTGGATGAATAATAAAAACTCTAATTTTTTGGTGGGTTTCCCATAAGTAACTTTAAGGCAGATTTCACGCTGTAGAAATCAAAAATAAACGATATATGAAAATTATTGCAATGTTAAAAGTTAAAAGAACATTTTCAGAACTGCCATAGATTCTTATCGAACTGTTAGGTTGACACTCAAATTTAAGGGGAAGAAATAGAATACTATCCGAACAATCTACTTTTTTCCCTTATATTTAACAATGTTAGCCTAACAGTTTGATATGAATCTATTATATGGCAATTCTTAGTGTTCTTTTAACTTTTTAGAATGTCAACCTAACACTTCGAGAAGATTGTACGGCAATTATTAAAATGTTCTTTTAACACTTAAGAATGTCAACCTAACAGTTCGGGATGATTGTATGACAATAATTAAAATGTTGTTTTAACATTTATGGATGTCAACCTAACAGTTCCACAAGTTTGTATGGCAATTATTAAAATGTTCTTTTAACATTTAAGAATGTCAACCTAACAGTTCGAGAAGATTGTATGGCAACTACTAAAATGTTGTTTTAACGTTTAAGTTAACACTTTTTAGATGGTTATGCCAACCATTTAAACTATTGCTCACTGGTAAAAGTTTAAAGCTGTTCACTTAACCAATTATTGGTTAACTGAACCCTTTTTTTAAATTTAAATGAAGAAAAGGATATTTGGTTACATTATCTATAAGAGATAGTGTATAATGGTGTGTGGTTGTAGATACCACCCCCACAGGATGATATACAATTAACATGCTGCATCCATTTTCGACCTAATGGTGATCGGAATATGGCTAAGTTTGTGACTTTATGCGAAAAAATATTTCGAAGAGGTTTTTTTCGTATGATAGTCACTTATTAGAAGCACCTTCTAAAATTATTTTGTGTTATACAGAGTCATCCATGACTTGGTGGCTGACCATAGTTATAGTTTTTTAAATGGAACTCCATGTATTTTATTTGACTTTGGTATTCACCTATATTTCTTAGTCAAAAATGATAAGATAGTATAGGCGTTTAAATTCATAAATGTTTTTATTAAATTATATTTACCGAAAACAACGTATTAGATGGACACATTTTTTTATAGCGTTATTCATAATAAAAGGTCCTAATACAAACATACTAATCGAATTTGCAGAAAACTGGATTAAAGTTACATATTTTTATCTAAAAGTAATTTTTTTTCAAATGGAACAAATTGTATATCGGTTTATTTCTGAATTGCTTACTAAATTTCTCACCAAAAAGATGTTAGACGTTATTATTTTAAAAGTGACCATTACTGAACTATTGTCGTTTTTTTACATCATTTTGCCAACTTTATGTTAAAGAAATTATTTATTAGCCCAAAGAGTTTACCAGAACCGTTAATGGATGCTCACATTGCTACCTACTAGTAGTATTGATAATTCAAACAAAGGAAACCTAAATATGTTAATAGGTTAATGATGAAAATCAATTAAGAATTCTTATGGCAACAACAGAAAATCAACACGTCATTACCCATGAAAAAGTCGTTCGCTGGATATTAGCCAAACCAAAGTTGCAAGGACCTTAAAATAAAATAAATATCATCCGTAACCAATACATTTAAATATATTGCACCCATTATTTTGAAGCCAGAAGATTGTCCTCCAATGGGCAATAACTAACATGAATGTGTGGGCAAGTCTTTTTGGTAGTGTGTTATTTGTAGATGAAGCTGATTTCCATAGTAACGGAATAGTAAACAAAAGAAATTTTTATTACTATTCAAATAAAAGCCTTACTTCATTAATAAGTAGATCATTAGCATAGGTGGAGCATAAATGTATGGAGAGGCATTCCTGGTGATTGGATGATAGGCCCACATTTATTTGAAGGCAGTTTTAACGGAGAAGCTTATGACTAATGGCTATCAAGCAATTTAGTGGAATTATTAAATGTTAAGCTAAATTTACGAAGAGATATAGACACAACAAGGCGGCGAATCCCAGCATTCTATGCTACAGACACCAACGAAGTGGCTAGCCCGTGGAAGCCCTGGGTTTTCAGATATCACGAAATCAGCTTCTTTTTATAGGAATCCGTAGAAGAGAAAATATGCAGTATATTTGTAATCACAAAAGAAGTTATGAGGGGATATATTCGACAAATATTTAGAAATATAAGTAATTAACGTCTTATTAATGTCGATTTAAAATTTCGGAAGCATGTCCAAAAACTTTAAAAGTGAATTTGAACACTTTTGATTTTTATCTATTTTAATGTTAATATTTATAGTTATTTTATAATTTTTGTTCCACTAATTACTCATCCATTCACGTAACAGTTCCTGTTTCTACACCTACTAAAATCAAGTTATTCTTATTTATTAAAGCTGAATATTACATATTCAGAATAATATTGATAGGAATGACTAAAAATACATAACAACATTATTTTGCATCCGCTCAGACCATCATTATTCGTATTCGTATTGAGAGACTTGTATTGAGAAAGTGTAAATGTGTAAAATGCAGTTGTAAATCATTCTATATATTTCAAAACTAAATAGGTATGTATCTCACAGACAAAAAACTAAAAAAAATAACACACTAAGAAATCTGCAACATCTAATGATAATAATTAATTAACAATTTTACTGATTTTTCTTTTTTTCATCCCAGTAGCATTTGAATCTATAAAGGATTTTCTTCGTTTTTAAGCTTCTAGTTTTAATGTCACTGATTTGATGTTATTAAAATTGAATTATTGTTCCTACTATTGAGGATGATTTGACGACTTCTATAGGTACAGTTTCTTTCTTGGCGATTTTTTTTTTAGAAGGGTACAGAATCAATTTTGAGACTTTTTAAAAGAAACAACATGAAATTTCGGGAATTCATTTTTTAATTGTCTCTAGCCACTCATTTGTAGGTTTTATTAAACCTTTATAACTGCTACTCCCAGGACTGATCAGTTTTAACTTCAGACTTACGATCTCTTAAAAATGAAAGAGTCTTTTAAAGCTTTTTTTGCTAAGTAACCCACAATATATATTCCACTACATCATCAGACCTAAATATTAATAGGTAACAAAAAATAAAACCTAAATAACTAAGTGTAGCCTCGTCTTCTATTCAGTAAATAATTAGGTGAAAACCACAAATAACTAGTTTATTTTAAAAATTCACCTCACCATATATGTATAGTGAAGAAAGTATGGACCCTGAAGGGACCACGATAAAAAAAATTACTTGAAATTATTTTGATATTCCTTATTTAACATGAAAATAATTGTATTGCATTGCATTGCCCTTCCATATATTTCACTGACACACAGGCACACACACACAGAGAGAGAGAGAGAGAGAGAGAGAGAGAGACATTTTTGAAAAACTAATTTTCGGTACCAGAGGACTTCAAAACGTGGACATTTGCAAAAATCTAGAGGTAGAAATTCTTCATCATCACAATACTTCCTTACACTACGTGTTAGAAAGTAATACTTCCTCATACTACGTATAAGAAATAAATAGACATGATTTTGCAACAAACAAATAAATATAACGTTGTTTTATACACACATCAGATATTTGAAGCGCACATCACAGCAAATTTACGTAGATTTGTATTTTATTGCCCGGATGTAATTTTGAATAAGGCAAAATTAAGTCCAAGACTAACAATTAGATTAAGCTAAGTAATTCAACGTAATTACCACTTTAATAACACTTTTAAATGTTTTGTTTATTTCCAGTATGTTTTGTGATAAAATAAATGCTAAAATTTGCAAAGTCACCTACGAAAGTTAAATCATGAGATAGTACTACATGTTGCTATACACAACTTTTAGGAGACGAACTTATGAAATCATACATAGAGATAACGCCTGTCATTACTCACTACGTTGTAACTTGAATGAATTGCATATCTTTTGTGTCATTCGAATACCTTGAAAGTTGCATGATTACAAGTTGGGATTTAAAAAATGCATTAAACAAAAATAGGAACGTTATTCGCAAAATCGTTATGGTTTATATTTTCGACTTTTAGAGATTTAGATAAACGAGAAACACACATAAAAAAATACACATATATACACTGCTGTGTAAATTTAAAGCACCACCAAGAATGTTTCTATCCAATTGATTCTCGAAACTTGATGTTTTTTACTTTCTTATACGTAGTATAAGGAAGTATTGTGATGATGAAAATTTTCGACCTCGAGATTTTTGCAGATGTCCACGTTTTGAAGTCCCCTGATACCAAAAAAGTGGTTTTAAATAATGTCTGTGAGTCTCTCTCCCTCCCTCCCTCTCTCTCTCTCTCTCTCTCTCTCTCTCTCTCTCTCTCTCTCTCTCTCTCTCTCTCTCTCTCTCTCTCTCTCTCTCTCTCTCTCTCTCTCTGTGTGTGTGTGTGTGACCACGATAGCGGCCAAACCGCTGTAGATATCAATTCCAAATCTCCCTCTTGAGATCTGATTAGTTTTTCAGTAAAATCGGTAGACCGGAAGTAGCAGTTTACTTCAGCGAAAAAATCGAATTTTGACAATATTTCGTCAACTACTAAGTTTAAACAAATTTATAAAGAATTCATATATACTTAAAATTGAAATTGAAAATAATTTTATTTAAAAAGTTTTTCGAAATTCCTACCGGAAGTAGGTCTTTTACTCTTATCTAAAATCAGTTTTTTGCGAATATTTCGCAAGTCATGCTTTTTAGACAAGTACGTTACGGGTATAAAAGTACTTAAAACATAATTTTCAATATCTTTTGTATAAAAGAAATTTCAAAATTCGGACCGGAAGTAGCACTTTTACTCTTAGCGAATAGCACTCTTTTGATAATCTTGCAAAGTATGCATTCTATAGAGATTTATTAAGAGAATAGAAGTACTTAGAATAGGATTTTGAATAATTTTTGTATAAAAAAATTCTTAAAATTCTATAATTTGAAACGCTCATACGTATAAGAAAGTCGTGTGGTGGCCACACCCCATTTTACTTTCTTATACGTAGTATAAGGAAGTATTGTGATGATGAAAATTTTCGACCTCGAGATTTTTGCAGATGTCCACGTTTTGAGGTCCCCTGATACCAAAAAAGTGGTTTTTAAAAAATGTCTGTGTGTGTGTGTGTGTCTGTCTGTCTGTGTGTGTGTGTGTGACCACGATAGCGCTCAAACCGCTATAGATATCAATTCCAAATTTTATATTTATGAATATAATCTCCCTCTTGAGAACTGATTAGATTTTGAGCAAAATCGGCATACCGGAAGTAGTAGTTTACTTCAGTGAAAACATCGAATTTTGCAAATATTTCGTCAATTACTAAGTTTAACCAAATTTATAAAGAATTCAAATGTACTTAAAATTAAATTTGAGAAAAATTGTGTTGATAAAGTTTTTCGAAATTCCGACCGGAAGTAGGTCTTTTACTCTTATCGAAAATCAGTTTTTTGCGAATATCTCGCAAGTCATGCTTTCTAGGCAGGTACATTACCAGTACAAAAGTATTTAGAACGTACTTATAAATATCTCTTGTATAAAAAAAATTTCAAAATTCAGACCGGAAGTAACACTTTTACTCTTACTGAATAACGATTTTTTGTAAATATGTCGTAAATTATGCATTCTATATATATTTATGAAGAGTACAAAAGTATTTAGAGTTGGATTTGGAATATTTTTTGTATAAATGAAATTTCAAAATTCGGACCGGAAGTAACACTTTCATACGTATAAGAAAGTCGTGTGGTGGCCACACCTCATTTTTTTACTTTCTTATACGTAGTATAAGGAAGTATTGTGATGATGAAAATTTTCGACCTCGAGATTTTTGCAGATGTCCACGTTTTGAAGTACCCTGATACCAAAAAAGTGGTTTTAAAAAAATGTCTGTGTCTGTGTGTCTCTGTGTGTGTCTGTCCGTGTGTGTGTGTGTGACCACGATAGCGGTCAAACCGCTATAGGTATCAATTCCAAATTTTCTATTTACGAATATAATCTCTCTCTTGAGAACTGACTAGATTTTGAGCAAAATCGGCAGACCGGAAGTAGTAGTTTACTTTAGTGAAAAAATCGAAATTTGCAAATATTTCGTCAATCACTAAGTTTAAACAAATTTATAAAGAATTCATATGTACTTAAAATTAAGTTTGAGACAAATTGTCTTAAAAAAGTTTTTCGAAATTCCAACCGGAAGTAGGTCTTTTACTCTTATCGAAAATCAGTTTTTTGCGAATATCTCGCAAGTCATGCTTTTTAGAGAAGTACGTTACGAGTGTAAAAGTATTTAGAACATAATTTTCAATATATTTTGTATAAAAAAGATTTCAAAATTCAGACCGGAAGTACCACTTTTACTCTTATCGAATAGCGATTTTTTGCAAATATGTCGTAAGTTATGCTTTCTATATATATTTATCAAGAGTACAAAAGTATTTAGAACTGAATTTTCAATATTTTTTGTATATATGAAATTTCAGAATTCGGACCGGAAGTAGCATTTTTACTCTTAGCGAATAGCACTTTTTTGATAATATCTTGCAAAGTATGCATTCTACAGCGATTTATTAAGAGAATGAAAGTACTTAGAATAGGATTTTGAATAAGTTTTGTATAAAAAAATTCTTAAAATGTATAGTTTGAAACGCTCATACGTATAAGAAAGTCGTGTGGTGGCCACACCTCATTTTTTTAAAATTATATTAGATTATTTCTTTAGAATAATATTCGGACATTTTTATTCTTGGAATAAAACACCTTATTTTTTTCACAAAAAATAGTTCATAAACATTTTCATATCATTTTGCTTTATTTACGAGTTTATATACAATTTGCATCAAATTATCAAGGTAATGCTCATGTTTTTATTAAAACTCTTGTTGAATTTCAATGCTTAGTTTATATTAAAATTCAAAGTATTAATAAACCTATTGATGTAAAAATGAAGTCAGAGATGTGGAGAGTTTTCTAAAGTAGAATATTTTGAAGCTAGACAATAAGAAATTGTCAGAATTAGGGAGCGGAATCGAGCGAGCTAAACTACCACGGAGCCACAACCGTGAAAAGAAATAATGTAAACAACTGCGTGTTGTTTACATTATATCTGAATAGCACTAATTCATAGGGCGAACTGTAACATCTGTTTACTCCAGAGAATCACAGAAAAAACTGCCATAAAATAAGGAATTTTATGAATAAAATCCTTTCTTCATCGGCGTAGGTACAAGGGTGACGAGTTTTTAAAATTTATTATATTTACCTTATATTTCGCAATATAATATGTATGTTTCAATAACATACGGGTACATTTTTAGTTATCATTTATTTAGATCTAGAACGTTGTTTATGTTACTTTTTCTGAGATAAAAATTAATTGTCAGTGATTCCGAAATTTATTGCAAAGTCTGTAAAATATCGCCACTTAGCTTTGCTAAAACATACACAGAAATAATTTTCATGCAGAGAATTTCGATAGTTTACAAAATTTCGTTACATGTTTAAATGACGATGCTCGAAGTATTTCTGAGTGCAAGGAACTAACACAAATCCCAAATTTAAAAAATCAGTTGTTATTCCTTCAGGAGCACTTTGGAAATTTTCCTAAACTAATGACATATTTTGAAAATCGAATCTCAAATTAAAAAATGAGGTGTGGCCACCACACGACTTTCTTATAGAGTAAAAGTGTTACTTCCGGTCCGAATTTTGAAATTTCATATATTCAAAAAATATTGCAAATCTAGCACTAAATACTTTTGTATTATACATATTCGCAAAAAATCGCTATTCGATAGGAGTAAAAGTGGTAATTCCGGTCTGAATTTTGAAATTGTTTTTATGCAAAAGATGTGCACTGCACACATCATCAGTAGTAACAGTTACTGCTGATGATATGTGCAGTGCACACAAAATATGACATCTAGTGTTTTATTTTATTGCTATGCATTTTGCTGGTAAACTGCTTTCTTCATCGGCGTAGGTAGAAGCGTTAGGGCCTTTTAAAATTTATTATATTTACCTTATATTTCTGAACAATAAAGTACAGGGAGTTAATTTCGTTTTTTCATTGTTTCAACTGTTACATACTTCGTAATTTTTGTGATAGTTCCTGTTTAATACCGTTTCATTGAATCTACTTCTCCCAATTATCTTGACGTAATTGTGCATTGGATTTCGTTAAGTTTCAATAACATACGCATACGTTTTCAGTTATCATTTATTTAGATCTAGAACATTGTTTATGTTACTATAATATAGAAGAACGTCGAGAATGACATCGTGAAACAATGGCGAATTAGATTAAGGGTCGCACTGATTGTATGTCCATTGTCAGTGATTTATTGCAAAATCTGTAAAATATCGTTACAGAATGCGCAAAAAGCGCACGTACAACGTCACTTACCATCGCTAAAACATACATAGAAATTGACAAATCTAACGAGAAATCTCTGAAGCTTTAATGGCGGCGAAAATCCCATTAAATAAACTTGTCAATCCCACTTTCAAAACATTTCTTCAAAAATATACTGGTCGAAATGTTCCTGATGAATCCACCTTACCCAAATATTATGTTCCTAAGTGCTTCATGAAAACAGTAGAATCCATTAGAAGAAATCTTTCAAATCAGAACCTATGGATAAGTGCCGACAAAATTGTCGATATATTAGGACGCTGTGTGGTAAATATTGTAGCTGGTGTACTACATCCAATTATTCCATATAACATCTATGTAATAGCATCTAAAGTTATAAATACAGTTGATGCGGAAACAGTTGCTAAAACTATTGACGAGAATTTACACAAAATGCTTCATTCGGACGACAGATACAAGGAAAAAGTTCTAGAATCTCATGTCAGCAGAATTACATTAATATAAATAGGGGCCACGCCCGATGCAAGGCAGACTACATTGAGTAACGGTAGTATTGACGTCGTTTAAGTTCATTTATTATAATTTAAGTCGTATTAAATAAATACATATATAAGATTATATATTTTATTATTCACCCCCAGTCCTTAACTAATCACATAACTTCAGTAAAGTGTTAAAACCCAAGTAGCAAGCTCACGTTATATTCACGTCTTTTTTTGGTGATTAATGGTCATTAAACGTCATATGACCAATAGACGACGTCATTAATATCGTCATTATTATGACTAATGCAATACGTCAAAGTTATGACGCCATGTAAACGTTTTATAAACGTCTTTAAAATCAGAGTTTACATTTTCGCAAACCATGCATAAGTTTAACTGGTGGTATTACATATCGTGGTTGTACAACTGTGTATTTGTTTAAAATTAATAATAAAAAAAGAAATACTTGAACTTCAGAATTTATGCTCTTTAATTTGTACTAATATATACCTAATCTTGTTATTATTTTGTCAGACATTTGGACCCTAAAATTACAATAATTACTGTTGTTTACATTTTGTATTGCACATACGTACAAAGAAGTCACCTCATTTTTTGTCTTTCATCGCCTGACTGTGCGCCTGCGTTACCGCCTTTTTAGTTTTTACTGCCAGAATAACGAGAATAACGGCGTCTCAAAACAGTTTGCTTTTAAGTACAATTTTAAGATGGTTATATTTACAAAAATGTGCACGTGAACCAAGAGACTTGTTTCTGTTATTTCGCTTCCAGGTCGTTGTGCTTCAGACAATAAGTTGTATTTTCAATTGAGTTCTACTTTGAGGTTAACCGGTAACTCTGTTTAACCCTGTGCTTCCATTATTCGGTAAGCATGATAATTATTTCACCTGTAAGTATAACTGAGGCATTTACTTACTCTTACAGACATAATTATGGTCTTCATAGGTGTTGAGTTTCACGAAAACGATGGCGGTGGTATCGCTATCGTTAATCAGGCATGGATAACACCTCGGAAGTCAGAAGTATTTTGGCCTCCACACAAGAACAAGGAGAAATATTATAAAGCGCTAAAAAACGGAGACATTCCGGATGAAAATATATGGCCATTGTATAAAATAACACGAACTTTTTTTTCTGTTGGTGAGTTATATTTTTTTATTTGTCACATACAGTAGTTAATATTATATACATACATGATTAATGATTATATATCTGCTGTACAGTGCAAGGTTAACTTGAACTGTTGTCACGCTTGTTAGAGGAATATCAAACAATGTATGTCACTGCAGAAAAAAATCATATCTATTAGGCTGCGTGCATACTAATTATACAAAAAAATTTATTTGTCAAACAAAATGTTTGAAGTACTGCAGTGCCCATTAAAATATATGGGAATGTTTGACCAAAATGTACACCAATCAAACTAAATGTTTGACAAACGTTTTAAACACATTTCTGGCAAATTCATAGTTAATAAATTTAATTGACATTAATTATAACTGCCAAATTATTGTATAATTTAGTTTTTAGTTTTTTTGTACATATATTTTGATCAATTTGTGTACAACCTAATAATTTGTCAAATTTGTGTGCATGGTGGCTTCAAATAAATTTTGTCAAACATTTTGTATAATTGGTGTGCCTTAGATAAAAATCTGCATTATACAAACAAAAATTAAAAAGATAAAAACTAGTAAGCTGCACATAGTAGTTATTTATTTAACATGTTTATATGTGATCCCAGTATAATATAAAGATTAATGCTCCTTACAAACTTTTATTTTCACCCTCATTAATTTACTTTATATTTTTTATATCCATTATGTCAGTAAGACTGGTAAGACTGAAAACTGTTATATGCAATGATCTAATACTATTATACTACTAGATGGAGTGTACGCTATGTCTTGCTGATTAGGAAGTGACCCACACCATAAGAGAAAGAAGGAAAATATACGAGCGTCGAAAGTTTGACAAGGATGAACGCAATTGACCGTTTTATGTGGGCTAGATTCAAATATGTTGCAATAGCTTGTAATGGCTTATAATGTTTAAAAGTATTATTTTGTTAAAAATATGCTATATTAAGAGGAAAGTAAAGGTATTGCAACTTTAATAATCATAAAGATATATAATTAAATATATATTATTAATATGGAATTAAATATATTCTGTTTAATAACATTTTAAAGGTAGCTTTGCTAGTTGCTATTCTTCAATAATTAAAAAGGAAAGAAAGTTAAATAAATATGATTTTTAATGACTGTGAGATAACTATATGATTTTGTTCTTCTAATTATACCTATTTTAGCATGTTTGATGATCATTCAGTTTTTATTTAAAACAGTAGTATTAGAAAAAATCACTACAGATATCAGATGGAAATTTTGAATTGACCACTAGAATTTTTCAAAATATTACGTTCTGAAAAAAGAAATATAGAAACTGACAGCTTTTCTTAGGTGTTCCTTACAACTTCTGATGTACTCATAATAAAAGACAATTAATGATTAATTTTTTATTAAAATATACATGCATGTATGTAATTAATATGGATTAACAAATACGTGAATGGTAAATATGTGATTAAAGAAAAATGGAGAAAGGAAATACATATTTATGGAAAATTATATTTTTCCTGGTATAGGTAGCAATAACATCCAAAATTACGTTCTGAAAAAAGAAATATAGAAACCGACAGCTTTTCTTAGGTGTTCCTTACAACTTCTGATGTACTCATAATAAAAGACAATTAATGATTAATTTTTTATTAAAATATACGTGTATGTAATTAATATGGATTAACAAATACGTGAATGGTAAATATGTGATTAAAGAAAAATGGAGAAAGGAAATACATATTTATGGAAAATTATATTTTTCCTGGTATAGGTAGCAATAACATCCAAAATTAAAGCTGTCATAGATTAATAGCAGATTACTGGCGATTTGATAAAATGCTATAAAGCTTTAGGGTGTAACATTTCAAAAACGTACCTCTAGAACTCCAACACACATTTAAAATTTTATTATCGTCATCGTAAAAATAATAGCTAAGACGTGACAAAGCCCAAGTTTTAATGCTTTAGCTTTACACTTCTGTAAAGTGGCTGTTTTTCAGAACTACAAAATTAATAAAATATTAAAAATACATAAAGCTAGAATAAAAACTTGTATTATTTCGTGAGGTGTTTTTTCTGTGACTAATTCTAATACTTCAACATTAGTTACATTTGGAGATTCTGAGCTATAAGGTAAATAGAACATTAAAAATATCTAAGTAGAATAATAACTACAAATACAAATCTTACTTTAACAGTTCTTTGCTTGGTGCATCAGTAATTTTTAACCGTTGAGATCTGCTATTACAGGGAACTTTTCTCAAATGAGCAGGAAAATTGAAAATACTTGGAATTGCATTTTGGGCCAAATATTTTCTTCCATAATTTATAACAAAATCTTCAGGAGCAAAATGCTCTGAACACAATCTGGAATATTTTGAGGGCTTAAACTCCTTCCTTTTAGAAGAAATTATCCACTGCTTACATAATACTGGATTAGATGGAAAACTAAAATTTTTTATATCAAATCTACAAATCATGTATTTTATTAAGAATAGTTAACCTGTGAAATGATACGTTCATTCCCTTTTCTGCCTTGTTATTACAACCATACGCTGCACATGACATCACCATTGTGTCAAATGTATAACATCTAAGCACTGCCAAGCTGGTAAATATAATATTCAACAATTTAAAATATTTATTTCTAATTTTATTACTGATAGTAGCACTTTTAACCAAATATATTACAGTAAATCCAAGAAAACAACACTGTTAAATTATAAGCTAAAGATAACATTTGTCAATATTCTTGATGATTCTCAATTTATATATATTACCTACATCAAATAAAAATGCAATTCTTAAAATATGTCTAATTACAATCACAATTTTATAAATAAAAATTGTTGATTGAATCATCATGAATCCACAGTTGTCTTTATACTCGTATTTCTTTAAATAAAAATAAAGTCCGTGGTGTATGAAATAAAATCAATACTAGAAGAAATCTACTAATAAAATATATAATCCAAGTTACCAAAAACACAAATAAATATGTATAAATCAACAAAATTCCGAAAGTTTATATACACAACCATACGTTTGCCGCCTTGTTTTGCCCACAACTAACGGTTTTGTATATCTGTCTCCTTTGTATGTAGAGGTCAATTCTTCTCTCTCTACAGTCCATCTAGTAGTTCTATATTATTAGATCATTGGTTATATGTTGTCATGGTATTGAAATAAGAACCGCAGTGTTATAATACATAGAAAGTGGAAATAAAAGATTATTACGAGTTTTACCTGTAACACTGGGCTATTGAAAACACATTTGCTAAAAGGAAGAACATGTTTAATTCTTTTGCACAATAATAATGTACTTTTCAGATGATTATGATAAGGCTCTTAAAAAGATAAAGGAAGCCGAAGTAACATCTGATTTACAATCAGAGGTGGAAGACACATATAGAAGGTCCAAAAGGAAGCATGTTGCTAGAAAAGTTTATGATACCACTAGTGATGAAGATGATAATGTAGGAATATTTGAACGTCCACCACCAATAAAAACAGCAAAGCATTTGCATGGTAATATAATTTCTGCATTTTTTTTTGTATTAAGTGATGTTTTATAGATCAAGCGTTTGCTTCAGATCATTTTGTAAATACACCAGAAACAACATCTCTTAGAAACAACACACCATTATCGAGCAGCAATACTTCAGTTATTGATGGACAAGTGTTGTTGGAAAAAGAAGGTGAGCAAAATATTTTAACGTTAAAAGATACCTGACAATGTTGGTTTTTTAGGCTTGGGTTTGGCACACAAGAGTATTATTAATTTGTTGCAGCAGATTAAGGAACAAAATAAACAAATTTTGCAACGCTTGAGTCAACAAGACATCATAACAAATTCTATAATAAGTTTTCCTGATCTTCCAGTGGAACTGCCAATTAAAAATGAAGAAGAATTAAATACCCTGGAAAATGTCCTTTCAGATAAGGAAAAGTCATTTGCTTTGGTAAATAACTGTGTAACGCTATAAACACTTATTGTAATGAAATAATTTTAAATATTTGCAGGGTTTTTATTTGTCATCAATTGGAGGAAGGGACGCAACTTCTCTAACAAATAATATTTTAAAACGATGCCTCACTAATCAGCTGGCTTGTAACTACAGTTTTCGTGGAAAGGGAGTGAAGAAGGCATTTGCCAATTTATGCCTAAACAGGGTTGTTATCGGTAAGTGCAGTTCAGCATAAAATTTCATATTTTATTAATTTATTTGCTTTAATTACACGTAGAAGCTGTAAAATGTAAGTATCCCCCAAGTTTTGAAAGAGACATTGAAGACCACATCAAAGTTTGGTTAAAACATTCGCCACAACGCCACAAACTTGAATGCGCCAAGGAAAGAAAATGAAGCGTCGTAGAAAAGAGGTTGTTGGCCCTCGGCAGATTTATAGGAGGATTGCAGAAGCTGTGGAAAGTATCAATGTGGAAAGTGAATCAAGTCGGATAGAAAGACGTACGTGCATTTCAGAAAATCTTGTTGGTAATGAAAATCAAATGTTTTCTTCCTCTAATGTTGCAAATTTCCAATCTCATATTAGTGAGGAACCTAGCGATAATGAAATGGATGTAACGTCTAACAGGATACAGTTAAATTCTGCAGCTGATCACATTATTGACTCAAATATGAAGTCTGAAAATCTTTTACCTCAGCCTTCTAATCAGAATTCTGCTATTTGTCAGCAGTTACGGCATTGGGCTATAACTGGAAACGTGACTCATTCAAATATTACAAGTCTTTTGCATATTTTACAACCACATCACTCAGAATTACCATTAGATAGTCGAACCTTATTAAAAACTCCTTCTCATATAGAATCTATACAATTAAACTCAGGTGAATTCATTTATTTCGGATTGCATTACTGCTTAAAACAGTTTCTCCAAAAAAATGCAACATATTCAAGTGATGCCCTAAATATAAGCTTTAATATTGATGGTCTTCCACTTTTTCATAGTAAAAATCTTCAACTCTGGCCGATCTTAGGAAAAATTTCAGATCAATTGACGAGGGAACCATTTGTCGTTGGAGTATTTTGTGGCACTGCTAAACCTACACCTTTGAATCTTTATTTGCAAGATTTTGTTCGGGAATTATCTGATTTATTAGAACACGGATTTGAATATTCAAAAAAAAAGTATTTTGTAATCATTCATAGTTTTGTGTGCGACGCTCCGGCAAGAGCATATATAAGGCAAATCAAAACGCATTGTGGATATTCCTCCTGCGAAAGATGTTGTGAACCTGGTGAATCTGTCAATGGTAGAATGGTTTTTACAGGAATTTTGGCACCGAAACGAACAAATAATACATTTCGTTTACAGATAGATGAAGACCATCATATTGGTGTTTCGCCTTTGGTTGAACTTCCGATAGATCTTGTTAGTAAATTCCCTATTGATTACATGCATAACGCGTGCTTAGGGGTCATGCGAAAATTGATAAACCTCTGGGTAAGTGGTCCATTAAAAACTAGATTGCAGGGCTGTAAAGTAAGACAAATTTCGGAACGTTTAGAAACAATAAAACATCACATACCTGTGGAATTTAATAGAAAAACACGAACACTGTCAGAGTTGAATCGATGGAAGGCAACTGAATTTCGAACATTTCTTCTTTATGTCGGGCCAGTTGTGCTAAAAGATGTTGTAGATTTGGCAGTTTATGAACATTTTTTGTTGTTGCATTGTAGTTTTGTAATTCTTTTATCTAAAAAGCATCTTCATAATTTAGGTTCTCAGTTGGCAAAGAAAATGTTGGATGTGTTTATCAAACATTCTAAACGCATTTATGGTTATGAATTTTTGATATATAATGTTCATATGCTGACACATATTGCTGATGATGCCGACGTTTTTGGTCCACTTGACCACATTTCATGCTTTCCTTTTGAAAATTATTTGGGTCATTTAAAAAAATTGATTAAAGGCCCTACTAAACCCTTACAACAATTATGTCGTCGTTTGAAAGAAATCAATTTTTCATTTGCTGAAAGTAATTGTAATACGTCTTTTAAAGGGCCTAAATTAATGCATAACTCTGGACCTTCATCACATTTGTTAAGATATTTTAATTACACCAAATTTAAAAAACTGTATTTGGATGATTATATCCTTTCAATACACTCTTACTCGGATTGCGATTCATATTGTCTTGTAACTGGACCAATTGTAGTCCAAATTCACAATGTTATTTCTGAAAGATCAGATATTTTAATTATTGGTAAACAGTTTTTAAATCAGAATTCTTTGTTTGTGTATCCATTCGATTCGGTAAATTTGGATATTTTTCAAGTGTCCAATTTGTCTGAAGAGTGTCAGACATGGCATATGAAAGATATTGTTGCAAAATGTCTGGTTATTCCTTTTAAAAACGCACATGCGTCCTTTTCCGTAATTCATTCAAATCTGTCTTCAGCTTAATATTGTAGTTTTGTTTTACATATATTTTTGTATTTTTTATATTTGAATTGATGTTCCGCAATAAAAATTATTTGGGTATATTTAAAAAAATTGATCAAAGGCCCTACATATTTAAAACAATTAGGTTGTGGTTTAAAATGAATTAATTTTTCATTTGCTCTAAGTAATTGCAATTCGTCTTTTAAAGTACCTAAAATAATTTATCAATTTTCGCATAACTTTGGACCTTCATCACATTTGTTAAGATATTCTAATTACACCCAATTTAAAAAACTGTATTTGGATGATTTTATCCTTTCAATACACTCTTACTAGGATTGCGATTCATATTGTCTTGTAGCTGCCTGGATCAGTTGTAGAACAAATTCACAGTGTTATTTCTAAAAGGTCAGAAATTTTAATTATTGGTAAACAGTTTTTAAGTCATAATTCTTTGTTTCTGTATGCATTTGACTTGGTAAATTTGGATATTTTTCAAGTTTCCAACTTGCCTGAACTGTATCAGACATGGCATATAAAAAATATTGTTACAAAATGTCTGATTATTATTCCTTTCAAAAATGCACATACATATTTTTCAGTAATTTATTCAAATCTTTCCACAATTTCAATGTAATTTTGTTTTAAGTGTTATTATCTTTTTATTTTTTATATTAGAATTGATGTTTTATTCCACAATAAATATTTTAAATGGTGACATTTGTATTATTTTGTACGTTCATATCACGACATTGTATAACGTTCATTTAACGTTAAAGAATGACGTCTTTTTACGTTATTATTAAACGTTCATTTCACGTACAAACATGACGTCAAAGAACGTCATTATGAAACGATTATTTAACGTTAAAAAATGACGTCGCTAGACTGTGACATTAGGCCGTCATTTTTACGTCATACGGACGTCTGAAATCACGTTAGTTTGGGTCATTGACTGACCAAAAAAAGACGTGAATTTAACGTGAGCTTGCTACCTGGGAACAACGATTGGAATAACTATAATATATATAACAATTCTTCGAAGTATTCACAATCTAACAAAAATGTACTTTATTCAAAGAGAACAAATCCTACAGAAGAGAACCTTAAGAAAGTATTGCTAATAAATATTAATACTTCTTTACTCGATTTGAACTACAAAATGAACAAATAATAAGGTATTTTGTATTTTATAGATCACCACCCACTTGTTATACAATTATATAAATAAAACTAAAACTCTTTAAAAATAGAAAATTTCGATAGTGCGCCCATTGGCGATGAGTTATCAACCTCAAGCGTCCGGTCTATACTTATCACTACTATATTTATCTAATGTAAACTATTTTTTTCATTACTAAGTACCTATGTACTCGTATGTATTTTATTGATTAAGATTTATGAATATACACTAAGGATGTAATAACATAGTTATTGCTAGTAACTTTTTTAAATAAAAAAATGCCTACAATGATTTTTTGATTTTTATTTGACCGAGAAAGATAACTTTGCATTAATTCAGCACCTGATAACTTGTTAGTTTGCTCACTAAAAAACTAGTAATAAAGTGCGCAATTGGCTAATCTAAAATGCTTAATTGGTCGGTCTCCGTTTGATCCTTGGTGCTCAATTGGTGTATCTGGCAATGGTATACATTTCTACCTGGGGGTAATAAAGTGCGCAATTGGCCCGTCCGATAAAAGTTTATTATTGAGGGGTTGGGTCATCATTACTTTGAAAATTATTTTTATGTTTTTTATAAACTATTCAAAAATGAATAAGGAATTTTTCCTTTTTTGTATTTTTCAGAAAATATGTTTTTTTTTTTTTTTTTTGAACTTGTGGTGGGCGGCTTAACCCCGGGGTTATAAGCTTTAAGCTTGTCATAACCCCAGGAGCCTTTTTGGTGTATATTTTATGTGTGTAAAGTGTTTCATGGCTTTGTTACTTACACCCCCTCGCCGTAAAGGGTGAAGCACTGTTAATTATATCCCAACAGAGAATGGTGACTCGAGAGGTGTACCGGACCCGCCAGAAAAATTTTATTGTTCCAGGCGGGACTCGAACCCTCGCTACTATCTCTCCCACAGACAGTATCGGTCATCTTACCACGAGACCATCGAGCCAGTAGTGTATTATATTAGATATACAAGGTGTGTATAAATTGGCGGACCCACTACACGTTGCGACATTCTTGGTCAAATTTTGAGTTAGAGTCCAACCAGTCCGATGTGGCCGCTCGAGCAGCACAGTCGTTTTGAAATGTAAAAATTCTAGGGTTGTTGAAGTTTGACGTTTGTCATGTAACCAATGTCAATAGGCGCTTTCCTTTTACTAGAGATCTGAGCTGAGCTAAAGTGATGTGAGTGTCTCTGCTCACTTGAAGTGAGGAAGGTTCTGACCAAGCTCACTTCGTCTCAGTCAGCTGATTACAAAAGGAACGGGTCAAAATATAATCTCAGCTAAACTGAGGTGATATTATCTGAGATTTATATCAAAAGGAAAGCGCCTATTGTATTACGTTTATGTAGACATTAAAGCGAAGGATTTAAAAATGATAATGTATGTACCATACTTCATTATTTACATTATATTTATTGGCAATATAACGTGTCATTTATACTATTACAACTATTGAACAATTCATAAACAAAATTCATTTCATTGATAAAAGATTCCGTAATGTTTCTTTTGAGCGTTTGAATCGAGTTTCCTTTACCGCATATATTCATGTGGGATATTTAGAGTTGGTACAGTATTGTCAACTGTGCATAGCGAATGAATTTTATTGCGAAGTACACATCTACAACAATGAAAAATTAGTTCGTAAACACCCTTTCATTTCTTAATATCTGTCTGCAACGTCTAAAATAATATGAGGAATCCTTTTAACAGGGTTCGTTCTCACAATATCCATCGATGATGAGGATGAATGATGGTTGTGGCTGTCCTTCTGGTGTAGCTGCTTCTTTTTTATTACCAAAGATCTGTTTAATTCGGCGAATTGTTCTCTCGGATTTCCCTGTCATTACACGAGTTATAACCTGGTCAACAGAAAATGTATATCTTTTTGCCGCCTTTTCATTCTCGCAAAATGTGATAGTATTCTGCAGCATTGTGAGCGCTTCGCTCTTGTCAGATTTTCTCTTAGGCATGTTTGTAATATCTGTATCTGTAAAAATACATTATATATCTGATACAAATGACAGCATCATTAAAAGTATTATTACTAACCTGGAAATCATATGAAAAACGCGATAGTTCTGAAAAGAACAGTTAATAGTGAATATAAAACGAAACAGGATGAAAATATAAACAGGAAATGAAAAACAAACTCGATAAACTAACAAAATTACAAGATAACCAAACTAGCTAATTCAAACAACGCTGTCACTGTCAGAAATAGATATGATGTTTTATCTCAGAGTGTACAACAGCCGAATATATAGGTCAAGGACGTGAGGGGCAAGGGGCTTTCGATAATAGTTCGCCTATTGACCGCCGGCCAAAATGGTTTGGTCGTACTATAAAAGTCCTAATCCTAAAACGATGTATCAGGCTTCCTTTGTCTTCAGAATGAATTTGAAAGAAACATACATTTGGCAACATTGAACACGCATGTGCTAGTTATAATCTTCGAAACATTTTTACACTTCCTCATGTGAACCTTACATTTTAAATTTAAAAAAGAAACAAACGAAATAAAATTGATTTCTTAGATTACATATTTATTACGAAAATATTACAAAGTTTAAAATTTTTTTGATAATATTGACTAATTTTTGTACATCTTCTTGATAGAAATCAATGTAATTATTACCTACATAATTGTTCGAATCGAAATCCATCAGTTTGTAGACATAGCTGCAATCTTTGTGGTATCGTTTGTACTATTCGCTCAAGTCTTTCTGGTGTGATTTCTAATACTGCGGCTTCAATTCGGGCTCTAACTTTCGTCAGCGTCCTGTAGAGGTGTAGCGTAAACTTTACCTTTAATGAAGCCCTAAACAAACAAATCTAATGGATTGAGATCGGGGGATCTCGCAGGACACAAAAGGGGACCGCCACGACCAATCCATCTGTCTGAGTAGTGTTCAGTCAACCAGTCTCTTATATTACGAGCAAAGTGCGCAGGAGCTCCATCATGCATGTAAATCATATTACGGCGTACGTTCAGCGATATCTCATCAATAACTTGTTCTAAAACATTTAAATATTCACCGGCATCTAGGCGATTTGGTAAGTAAATTGGTCCAACTACCCTGTGGTTTATTATACCCAGCCAAACGTTAACAGAAAACCTTCTTTGGTGACCGTATTCGCGAAATTCATGTGGATTTTCATCTGCCCAATGATGAAAATTATGAGTATTAAACACACCATCTCTGGTAAACATGCACTAATCACTCCAAAGAATACGTCTTAAAAAGTCACCTTCTTCCTGAATTCTATTCAAGATTGTATTGCAATAATTGATTCGAAATAAGTTATCATTTCCGTAAAGAGGCTGAACTTTAGAAACATGGTATGGATGAAGCAAGTTTTCTCGTAGAACCAAATGAACAGTCTTATTACTGGGAATATTTAGTGTAGAAGCTAATTGACGGGTACTCGCAGAGGGATCTTCCTGTATTGTGGCTAGAACTTGCTCTTCTAGTTGCACGGTACGCCTTTGCCTTGGTCGACCTGCGTTCGCATTTCTTGAAATAAACGAACCTGTTTCACGAAGTCGTTGGTCCAGCCTTCGAAATACATTTTTACTTGGATGCCTCCGATTTGGAAAACGCTCTCGATATTCCTGCTCTGCCATGCTAGCATTTACACGACAGAAACCGTATATCATGTACATATCGGCATATTCGTTAAACGTAAAATTCATAATAAACAAACAGAACAACTAGTAAACACGAAAACCCGAAAACTGATTAAAACTATACAAATAAACACGAAAAATAAGCAAGTCGAATGAAATAGGTAGATTACAAAGTGTCAAAATTTGACAGTAGTAATGTATTTGATTAGAACAACATTAGGCTGCCTACTTATTGTTTTACAACGTTGTCAGATGTGTTTTTCGTCAAAATAAGTTAATAAACAAATATTAAAAACAAACTTTAAATTCAAAAAGAAACCTTTAACGAAAGGATAATAACAACAATTCTTCTTTCTTCTAAATTGTAGCTCTTTCTGTCAACAAATATCAAGTAATAATGCTTATTTCAAGACTGAAAGTCCGAACTTTAGGAACCTCGTGCAAAGATATGGAGCATGGTACAACATTTTCGTATTAGGGTTTCGACTCCGAATTTAACGAAGAACATTGCCGCGTGTAGTGGGTCCGCCAATTTATACACACCTTGTATAATTGTACACAACAATTTAAAATTTCCAAGTATATTTATTCAGAAAAATCGTTAGATTACTAAGAAATGATCAATTATGAAATAAGCAACTTTTTTATTAATAGCTAAAATAAACATTTTTCTGTAACAATTAATTCTAATATCGTGTATAATGGCCACGGACATCTCTCACAGCTGTACATCTTCGGGGCATACTCATAATGCAGTTATTAATGTGTTCTTGTGACACTCTTCTCCAACACAGCGGCAAAATTTCCCGCAAGTGTTGCACGTTAACTGGGGGTGGATTATGTTCGTTGAAGTCTGTCCCAAATGTGCTCAATTGGATTCAAGTCGGGAGACGGTGGTGGTAAAGGTAGATGGTTAATATGGAGGTCATTTATTGCTTGCATTACAATTGTGCACGGTGAGGTCGTGCATTATCATCAATAAAAACCATGTTTTCATCCACAGCCTCACGAAAGTCGACCACATATTGCTGAATAATGTCATCTCTGTATATGTGTCCATTGACATTGACATTGAGACAAAGAGATGGAGGTTCGTACGTACATTCAAACTAATTCCCGCCCACACCATGATACCATCGCCGCCAAAAGGTACCACAGCTTTTGTAAACTCGCGTCTATAACGGTCTCCTCGAGTTCTCCAGACCCTTACTCTACGATTATCACTAAATAAGCAGAATCTGGATTCATCGGTGTATAAACCATGCTCCCATTGAAAATTTTCTGCTAGTCATTGGTTAACCCAAGCTCTTCTAGCCATTCTGTTGACATCAGTTAATTTTGGGCGTCTCACAGGCCTGCAGCTATGAGATATATTTCCCTCAGACAGTTTCTGATGGTTTGATCCGAAACTCTAACTCCAGTGGCGGCACGTAACTGTGTTTGCAACCATACAGCACTTCTAAACGGATTCATCCTTGTCTGAATTCGTATGTAGCGGTCTTGTCTCTGATTTGTTTTCCTCTCAGATCCACTACCGGGTATCCTGTCTGTTGGAATCTTGTTAGAGCCCTACTAACAACACTTGGAGACACATTAAAAATTGCGACAATTTCTGCTCCAGATTGCCCTCGCTGATGCAATAACGCAATTAAATCAAAAGTTTCTTTATTCGTCGTGAAAATGTGAAATGACGTTTAAAATGAATAATATTTGTCAAAAAATGCGATTTTTATAATTTTGTATTCTAAATTAATTTAAGGTTAAAATACAAGATTCAATATTTTATCACACAGAAAAGACACTTACCAAATAAAATGTCCACAAACGACTGTGGACCTTTTAATTTATCTATAGTTTGAGAAAATACGTTAAATTTAATCGAATTAATTAGATCTGTTAAAAAAAGATTTAATTCCCTATTCATTTTTGAGTAGTTTATATATATAGTTTCCCACATGTTCTGCTACCGCTTTTTTTTTAACTAAAGTAATGACCTGTATCTCTGATGTAGAGCTATTGCTGATTTCTCGACGTTTCCTGCCTTATATGAACATTTCTTCTGGTCTGACCAATGTATAATTTAGGGCAAGAATTGCAACCTATTTTGTAAATACCTGATTTTTTCAATGGAAGTGTATTAATTATTTTCGTTTTCAGACAATTTTGTAAAGTATTGTTATCAGAAAATGCTGGGAGTAAATTGTATTTTTTAAATAGTTTAGTTACATTCTTATGCCAAACTTTGTGAAAGCTATCGAAGTAAGCCGCCGCAGATGTCCAGACCGTTGATTGTTGAATTATGTAAAAATGTTGTACCATTTACTGTATATTTAAAAGTAATAGGATCTATCTTTCTTGTGAATGTTACGATGCAAAATTTGTCAATGTTTAAAATGAGGCTTTAATACATCACTTGGCAATTTGGTCAAATTGGTCTTGTAAGAGTAGGCAGTAGGCAACTGATGAGACGCATCTAGAGTTTGATATCATCAGCAAACACACACGTGTCACAATAAATGTCCATGATTAAATCATTAATGAATATTAGAAACAGTGGCGGGCCTATGTTTGACACTTGTACCCGATACCGCATTGAGTAAATATAGTTTGTATTAAAAATAATAAAGAATAAAAATTACCAATGGAGTACTGAAACCAAGGAAGTTTGAATAATTTTATAATACATGGGGAGCCACTTCTGAATACATGACAAGCTTTTGCACTTTTCTATAATTCTGGGAAGACACTCGGTGTACCATCTGAAACTGTTGTCATTTTACTCTTCAGTTTCGCCACAGCTACACTCACTTCAATATCAGTATTTAATAGAGAGAATATTCCCAGATAAATGGAAATGTGCTGTTGTTCATCCGATGCCTAAGGTTACGAATCCGTCCGTGTACCGTGATTTAAAGCCCATAACCATTCCACCAAACTACTCAAAAATTCTGGAAAAAGTAATTTCATCACAACTGAAAGAATATTTAAATGTATTGGATATTTTACAATCTGTTCAGTCAGGATTTCGAGCAGGGTACAATTGAGAGACAGCTTTATTGAAAGTAACTGATGATCTTTTACAGTCAACTGATAGGGGATTGATTTCATGTCCAGTTTTTCAAGACTACAGTAAATCGTAGAGTGAATCATGTGGTATATTGTTGATTATCTTGGAGAATATCGGGTTTACCGGTGCAACATTATCATTTTCTGAAAATTATCTCCGCATTCGTAGGCAATACGTCAGTATTGGCGGAAGGTCATTTGTATCACTCGCTGTCATGCATGGGGTTCCTCAGGGATCTGTTCTGGTTCCGATTTTGTTTTCAAAATATACTTCGAATTTTTTCTCAGGTCTTCTGCATTGCAATGCATGCTTTACTATTCATTTGAAACAAATAACTATACAAATGCAGTTGCAAATATTAATAGAGACTTGCGCTATCTTCATAGAGTATCCACAGTACATTGTCCTACATTAAATCCAGATAAATCAAAAGTAAACCTTTTCAATTCTGCGAAGACTTGTTCTACAATTTCTCGCACCTTTAATATTGAAACTAATAATTCTAAGGTACCAATTGTAGAAAGTGTGAAGAGTCTGGAACTGGTTATGGACAATACACATAGGTGCGACAGCAGGTTTATGGCTATATCAGCAATGTTTATCTAAATTTGAAGAAATTGTTTCCTCACAGACATGTAATCAGTGAAACCATCAAGAAAAATCTTTGGGACACTTTTGTTCTCTCTCAATTTTCATACTGTATTCCAATGTATCACTCGGCTTTAGACAGGTTAACTCAAGATCGCATACAAAAGATACAAAACGTCTGCTTGTGGTTCATATATGGCATACGGAAATTTGATCATATCTCGCACAAATTTAGCTGTGCACGATGGTTTAATATGCATAATAAGAGGGAGCTTCGGTGTTTGAGTTTGTATAAAAAAAATATTACATTGAAAGCACCACCTTATTTATATCAGAAGATAACCTTCAGAACGGATGTTTATAACCTTGCCACGAGGTTTAGAGGTAGCATTTCTCCACCACCGCATAAAACTGCATTACATAAAATATCATTTTTCTACTCCCATACTTTAATTGTATTATTAGATATGCCGAACCTGTACTATAAAGATGTTCATTACGATACAGATTTTCATTATGTTACAAGTTTATATCCAATAGGAACACAGATTTTTCATTACGATACAAGTTTATATCCAATAGGAATGCGACATTTCAATATTCAAACAATATTCAATATGGCGACTGCATATCTGACAGATATACAAATTAAATAAATGTGACAGTTCTCTGCAATTTACAAGTAAGTACTTAAAATTTGTGCTTTTTTGAAAATATAAACGGTAAAAATGAGGGATAATGACATGAAATGTAATAATTGACTCCACCAGAACTTATGGAACAAGCCTTAGTAGCCACGAACAATTTATTACCAGCCAAATTCACAAAAACGTACGGAAAATTTTAACCTCAATTTATGAAATGGATTATTCAAAAAATATGTTTTATTATGGGGTCGTAGAAAAAATAGTGTATGCAACTCGCATTTAATGGCTATTACGACACTAGTACTCATTACAATACTCGCCTTACGGCTCGTATTGTAATTTTCTTACTCGTGTCGTAATAGCTATCATTAAATGCTTGTTGGAGAATATACTATTTCATATCAAATTTATTGTAAATATAAAAGGGTACCTACTGATGTCTTTTTTGGCTCATCTTTCCATAATTGCATGACGAAAAAACTACAGAGAGATCGTAAATGCTTGACCGTGCCGCTTCGTAGTCATGGTGTAATTGCCGCATATATCATATTCTGAATTGTATGTATTTCGTTCGTGCGACATCTATTATTTTACGTATGAACTATTTTCAAAAATTTTTGTTAAATTTACCCGTTTTAATAACTCAAGAAATACATTTAATAATTGAAAATATCTTTATTAAAGATAATTTAATACAAAGATCGATATTGCATATAGGTAACATTACTTATTTAGATATATTATAACATATGTTCAAAATGAGATCCTTCATTTTGTAGACACATATTTATACGTGTTTTGAGAGAATTGAAAACATTTTGAATCATTTCTTCTGTTAAACTGTTAACAGCATTTCTAATAGCATCTTGTAGTTCTGGTAGTGTATGTAGTGGAGTATTAACGACAGTGTTCTTTAAATACCCAAATAGGAAAATATCCAGAGGAGTCAAATCTGGTGATTTAGGAGGCCATCTATTTCTGCTAATCAGTCGGTTATCATTAAAATATCTTTGGAGAAATTCAATTGCAGCATGTGCAGTGTGAGCGGTAGCACCATCCTGCTGAAAATAGCCAAATTGTCTTTTATTGTCGTCAAGTTGTCTAATAAAGGGTTCTAAAACGAGTATTCTATATCGTTCTGCATTTATTGTATCATCGAAGAAAATTGGCCCTATTATTCTTCTTCGTGATTGCACACCAAACACCTATTTTAATAGGATGCATGTCAGTTTCAATAAAAACATGTGGGTTTACGGATGACCAGTGTCGATAATTTTGGGAATTGACATATCCACTTAGATGAAACCAGGCCTCGTCTGAGAAAAATGTGATGTCCAACAAATTATCATCCGCAAGATTAGTATTAAACCACGTACAAAATTGTATGCGTTTCTCAAAGTCTGTTGGCAACAATTTCTTTACAACAGATACTTTATATGGATGTAACTGCAGTTTTTTAGTGGCTTTATAGAATGTTCCATAAGATAGTCCTATATGAACATAAAATCAGAATTAATAAAGTTTCTGTATATCAATCAAAGTAATATTTTACCTGTCTGCGCTGATAGTCGCTTTAATGATTTGTTAGGACTCAAGTCCAGCCGTTCTTGAATATCTTCTAGCACTTCCCCCGTTGGTAAAGTAGGTCTACCAGAAGAGTGTTTCTTAGATATACTGCCAGTTTCTAGAAAACGACTAATAAGACGGTTGACATATCTTGCAAAAATATCATGTTGGAATTCCATTTCTGGAAATCGAGTGTGAAACTGTTGTCTACATGAATCAGTAGAATATTTCCACTCTGCATTCGGTAACAGTTCTCCGCTACGAAAATGAGCCTCCACAATAAACTTATCTTGTTCTTCCGTAAATGGCATTGTTGATTTTAACGCAACTTTAAAATTAAACAAAAATGATAATGATACTCGAATAAACACAAAAGAAAAAAATGAGGTGTGGCCACCACACGACTTTCTTATACGTATGAGCGTTTCAAACTATACAATCTTAAGAATTTTTTTATACAAAACTTATTCAAAATCCTATTCTAAGTACTTTTATTCTCTTAATAAATCGCTATAGAATGCATACTTTGCAAGATATTCGAAAAAAACTGCTACTCGCTAAGAGTAAAAGTGCTGCTTCCGGTCCAAATTTTAAAATTTCATGTATACAAAAAATATTGCAAATATAACTCTAAATACTTTTGTAATCTTAATAAATATATATAGAATGCATAATTTACGACATATTTGCCAAAAATCGCTATTCGGTAAGAGTAAAAGTGTTACTTCCGGTCCGAATTTTGAAATCTTTTTTATACAAAAGATATTGAAAACTATGTTTTAAATACTTTTATACACGTAATGTACCTGTCTAGAAAGCTTGACTTGCGAAATATTCGCAAAAAACCGATTTTCGATAAGAGTAGAAGACCTACTTCCGGTAGGAATTTCGAAAAACTTTTTAAATAAAATTGTTCTCAATTTTAATTTTAAGTACAAATGAATTCTTTATAAATTTGTATAAACTTAGTATTTGACGAAATATTGGCAAAATTCGATTTTTTCACTGAAGTAAACTGCTACTTCCGGTCTACCGATTTTACTGAAAAACTAATCAGATCTCAAGAGGGAGATTATATACGTAAATACAAAATTTGGAATTGATATCTCCAGCGGTTTGACCGCTATCGTGGTCACACAAACACACACACACAGACAGACAGACACACAGACATTTTTTAAAAACCACTTTTTTGGTATCAGGGGACGTCAAAACGTGGACATCTGCAAAAATCTCGAGGTCGAAAATTTTCATCATCACAATACTTCCTTACACTACGTATAAGAAAGTAAAATTACTTACAGTAACAACAAAATGTGCCTTTTATTACCTTGAGAAAGACAGTTTCTAATAATCAATTAAAAGTAGTAAACCAAGAGAAAAAGAAACGACAAAAAGCTTATATGACTGACAAATATGTATAAATGACAGAATATTGAATTGACAGCCACTCTAGCGAAGTTAGATACGAACTAAATATTCATACTACAACAATTAACGTGTGGCAAACTCGTGCTAAAGTTGATATATCGATGAAGCGGCACGGTCAAGCATTTATGATCTCTCTGTATTATGTGAACAAGGTGTTGATGCTTGCTAGTGAATAGGTTCAGTAATTTTGAAGAATTGATAGATTTGGTAAGTTTAGTGAGTTTAAAAGTTTAATAATTCTGATTTTCTTTTGTGTGTGGTTTTGAAAATCGTTCGAATTTCAGGTTGGAATATTCTTTTTCTTGTGTAGTCATTTTTGCTGTGGTGCGGGGTAATTTATCGAATTATTTGCCTTGGGCACTCGTTATCAATTTACAATCTTTTCTGGTTCAATATCCAAGGTTAAGTTGTATAGCAACATTAATTAAACTTCGCCTTGCGATTGCAACTGTTAACTCTTAACTTTAACTTTAATTTTAATTTTCAAATTGTATATCAGTGTATTTATGTTGATTATATACCTGTATACCTTGTTTCCTGTAACAATAAAAACACTTCATTATTATTATTGTGCGTTACCGATATGTCCATGAGGAATGTATACTAGGGTGGAGTGATAATGTATGAAAAAAAAAAATTCTAATTTTTTTTATTGGAATAGCAATACAAAGTTGCCTTTTAATGAGTAAATTCAGCATACAAAAGATTGTTTACTTGTCTTGATGTTATGAGGTGCCCCAACCCAATTGAAAATTAGAAAAATACTAAATTTTTAAAAACATTGATCTAATTTTGAATGATAGTATTTTTATAGATTTCATGTCCCTCATAAAAAAAAAACTACATTGTGATACGTTGATTAAGAGCCTGGTTAGGAGTACTAATATTTTTAATCAAGAAAAATTAAAAAATATATATTATCAAGGAATGAACAAAACCAGAAATTAGTAGATTATTTGGTATTAAATTGTTTTTTTGTTTCAAATTTAGGCATTTGCTGCCGTGATAATAGTCTTGCCCTTATGAAACCGTCTCGTTTTTTTTCTCCACAAACTGCACTTGAAGCTTCGGTCACTAATTTGATACAGCGCTCTACAGCTTGGGTATGGCACGGAAAATCTTTAATATTCTGACATGTAGTCAAACCGTTTTCGACAATCTCTTTCAAGGCTTCATCAGATAAATTGGAAGTCAGAGGTGGTTCAGTTATCTTACATTCTTGCCACGTAATTAAGTCGGTATAATCTTGAGCATCGAAATTTAAAGCAGGCACTTTAAACGTTCGAAGCCCTAGAGTATTCCCTGCTCTTGCTTTTAAAATTCGCTGATATGCTAGTTTACGTATGATTTCTCTGTCGTCTCCAAGCATAGCAATAAGAATATTTTCTGGATGACCAAAATATCCATTTCTTTGGATTACCTTATCAAGGATTTTCTTCAAAGGCGCATTCAAATATCGAGTTAGGGTAATTGTTTGCCACAGGTGCTTAGCTCCGTTTATACATGAAGGATAACATTTTATTGTGAACCACATTGGACCATAAACTCTCATAACGAAAGTGGCTAATATCACTAAATTTTCTTCGGGGTCTGTTTTAGTAGCATATAATCTTAAGATTCTATTTGCTGTAGTAAGCCATCTAGAATGGTTAAGTGGTCCAGGTGTAATATTAGCTAGATCAGGAGAAAAAATGCCAGTGCTGATAGCTGTCATCACATCGTAAAGATATTTTTGGTCGGTGCTCAAGTCATTTCTAGCGACTTCAGGTAATATGCAGGGAATGGTGGTAAATTGAACAAGTGGCATTGATTCACATTTTTGTAATTCAGATCCAATAGGGCCTGAAAAGCATTTAGGCCCTGTAGTTTTTCCATCCAGATGCAATAAAAGATGTCGCAATGGTAACTCATTCGAATGTAACTGGCAGACAAACCATTGTAATGGTTTGTTAAGTTCTTCTTCCATAAAACGAATAACACCTCCGTTGAAACCTGTATTCACGACTGTACCATCGCAACCAATAACAACTATTTCATCCAATTCCACCGATTTTGTTCTCAAATGATTTATTATGGTACTTTCAATACCTTTAGCAGTTCCCAACTCACACGTAACATGCCCGAAATAATCACTTCCTGGCTCTGATACAATCACATAATGGTCTTCTGTTACTCTTTTTCTATAAAATTTGCCTTCCTTCTGAATACTAACCAAAGTCTTATCTTTTCTGCCATCAAAATAAATTCCGCGTATATTTTTATTGCGATCTGCATCGTGTAATGCTGATCTGACTTTCGTTCTTTCTCGGCGCAACTTTGAACGATCAATGACAGCACTTGGATCCTTTGATGTAATAATACCAACATCTTTTAACACAGAAGAAGCTATAATAGCAGCTGCTCTGTCAGAGACTCCAGTACGATCGCAGGCGAGAGCTAATGATGGTAAATTTAATCTCTTTTTCTTAAGTGGCGGAGCAGCTACTTGTTTTGGCGATTGATAAGGACTAGAAGCTACGCTGTTATTGCTTGAGCTGGTGCTTTCGGTTGTTAAGTCATCAGGCAAAGAACGAGAACAAGACGGTTGGTTAGGATCCATTATCTCTTTTTTACGCAGTAATTCTTTTTCTTGTCTTTTTAATTTTTTCATATTTTTTACAGTCGCAACCAAATCTACACCGCCTATCATCATTTTTCTTGTAGTTCTTTGATCAAGTAAAAAACATACTTCTTCCTTGGGAACACGACTGTCTTTTGAGCAATTGCACTCTGAGATTACTTTGCATTTGCAACTGCAAATATCAAATAACCGTTGGGACTCAGTAACAAATTCATTTATTTTCTCTTGATATTTCTTGTTCGTTTGACGGCTTTGATAAGGTTTTAGTAAGCTTCTATATTTGTCATGGTAAGATCGAATAAGTTGTAGTACTCTCTTAAAGCTGACAGTAGGAAGCGACGCTTTTCGCCAGATATCTAAAATTTCCGTAGCCAATCTTTGGGATATATCATGAACTGTCGGCTCTTTTGTTGTTTTGTCAGGCTTTAATTCATATTTAATATATAAGTAATTTTTCATAACAGCATTATAAGTTGGTAATTGAGACACTGGTAACTTCTCCGGTAAACCAAACACAGGACAACATGTCTCTTTTCGTGTTTTGACTCGCGACATTTGACTGTAATAAAGAGAAAAAATAGGTATAAATTATATCGAAAATAGTGTGTCATCGACAATCTGTGAACAGGAAATTAAAAATATTACTTACATACAGTCTTATTTTCTTGACAGCAGTGGTTAAAATTAATGTTTCTCACAAGTAAAATAACAATAATACACGCGCACAATGGCGTTCGAACAACGTTTGACAAGTGCAGTGAAATCATCTCTCCCGCCTCAACACCCCCGCCCCCACCCCACCTATCCACGCACTATTCAAGGTTAAACAGTTGCCAACGAAACGGAACACACAGAATATGATTTAGCGTTAATTTGACAATATTAGACGTTGGTGTTTTTTGACAAAATTTTGCGAATTTCTCTAAAGTTCATGATGTTGGGGGCACCTCTAAATTTATCATGTGCCAAATAAAATTTTGTATGTATATTTGTGAACAATAACAGCAACTTTTTACAGGTATTCCGAAACGAATATGAAAAAAAAAATTTTTCACTCCACCCTAATGTATACGTCTCATCGAAACTGACAAGAACATCTTTAAGTACCCTGATTGTTCCTAAAAACAGTTCTCAGTTTTTTAAGTGCCCACATTGTGTCTAAAGTATTGTAACAAATGACAAGTTGCGTATTTTCGCATTGTACTTTCTTTTTATCGCTTGTTTTATAGTCGGTATTGAGGCAATATCTGCGACCTATCTCGAAGATATCGCTATAGTTTGTAAAATGTAAAAAAATAATTTTACTTATATTATTAATAATTTTTTTTTGTATGATAATATTTGACTTATTTACGTTACTTCAAATTATATCTGCTATTGTTTAGGTGTAATGGAATTTTGAGGTGTATTATTAAGTATTGAATATTGGTTATTGATTATATCAGTTTCAGAATATCATCTTTTGTTTATTACATTTCTAAATACACGCGCTTATCCTTATCACTAAAATTTGATAACACTGTAATAGAAATTGTCATAATAAGTTACTTGAAAAATAATATTATTATTGCATGTCACTTTATTTTTATCGAGAATCCAGAAGATGATATTTACATTTCTAATTTTAAGTAGTATTTACATAAATAATTAATAGTGAATTCGTCATCCACTCACAGCATTCATTTATTATCTTTTATGTATGTATTCTTAGCTGGGTTGTATTGAAGAAGACTAACTAGTTTAAAACATATGTGACTGCAACTGTTTTATAGTTAAAAGTTCACGATTTCATTATTAATTTACACATTTCTATGTTTTATTAATACATAGTAGCTAATTTCATATAGTTCAGCATTGTCTGCCATGTGGTGATGTTGGTTCTTGTCCCCGATAAATGGAGGATCTTCTGGAGGAAACTTCTAATAACAACTTGCTTTTATATTTGTTTTTAGTCTTTCATTTTATTAGACTTCATTGAAACCGCATTTGGTTACCTCAACTTCATGCAAATAATACACATGTCGATCTACTTTCACTTCTCTTCTACAGCGTACCGATGAGATTCAAGGAAATCGAAACGCGTCCGCGTCTCGCTAATTAGCAAAGGAAATCATTTTTTCTAATTAATTTGACGGCAATAGTCGAAAAATACTTTTTCTGCAGATAAATTAATACTTTTACAGGGTTATTCATTATAAATTACCCACCCATCATCATCGTTATTATTGCATAAACAAAAAAATGTTTTAAATAAAAGTTGTGTGGCTGTGACTGAATTTCTTTTGCATGCCATTAAAAACACAGTGGCATGCAGCTAAAATGGTATGAAAAAATAAAAAAGATTTTTAAATGGAATATCCTGTATATATTATTACATTTTTCGTTTTCGAGTTATTAAATATCGAATATTGTAGTTACTACACTATGGAAAAGTTAACATTATTAAAGTAAGCTATGAAAATGAGAACTATTGTATTTGATAAATGACATTTTCTTAATAAAATAGTCAAAATAATTTACAGTAAGGATAAAAAAGTGCAAATATTTGGAAAATAACAAAGATTTATTTAAGAAATTTAAATACAAACATCTAATAAATTATAACAGATCTCTATATCCACCATTATTTTCAATACATAATTGATAATGCCTCCTTAAATTTATAATTGTTCTGGAAATGGATTCATTATTGACATTTAGAGTATTTATCTAATGTCGAATCCTTTCTTTAATTACTTGAATACTATGGTTATTATTATTCAAAGTATCTTTTAAAAATCCTCAAAAAATGAATCCATAGGGTTCAAGTCAGGACTTTAGGTGGCCATTTAATAGTTCCGTTACTCCCTATCAATACTGCGTATATATTATTCAAATGATCTCGAACTTGTAAGGCACTATGCGGAGTTGCCCCATCATGCATCTAAATCATATCATCAAGTTCAGCCTCCAAAAAATTCTGTATAAGAATATTTTCAACATCTGGGATAATTATTTCCAAATAGGTAGCTCCATTAAATTATAATCATAAAATATAGGCCCAACAATTTTGTTTCGGAAAATGCCACACCAAACGCTATCAGATTTTCTTCCTGATCTTTCAATTAGTTTTAGCATTCGATTTTTATTGTACAGTCGGGTCCGCTTATAACGATGGCGCTGGTGCCAAAAAAATTTGTCCGCTACAAGCAAACGCTCGCTATAAGCGATTCTTACCAGGTTTGTAACTACATATTTACTTGACATAGAATGTATATACATATATTAATACTCGTGTAGGTAAATTCTTGGTATTAGGCCTCTTTAACGAAATGCAATAAATACTAGGTTTTAACGTTTCGACATTTTTTAATATTAATGTCTTCTTCAGAAAACTGAAATTATAAGTATAAGTTACAATAATAAAAAATAAAAGGCCTAATACCAAGAATTTACCTACACGAATATAATAAAGGCCAAGAAATAATAGTATTATTAATATAATACTTATTTAAATACATATATTAATATATACATATATGTATAATAAAGAAAAGAAATATTGCGGATTATAGAATAATAAAGTATAGAATTTCATGGGGTAACTCCGCTCAAAATGCAACTGCGGACACGTGTTTCGAACTACTTGGTTCTCGTCAGCGCAGTGTAGCCAAGGAATAGGATGGGATAACCTTGGACCTGAAAAACATCAATCAGAGACATACACAAGGGACAGCCTACCAATTGAGGCTTCAGCTAGAGTGTCCTCGATACTGAGAAAGAATCTAACGTCGCCGCGAGGTAGACATTAGATTCATTCTCAGTATCGAGGACACTCTAGCTCAGGGGTCTCCAAACTTTCCAGCCTTAGGGCCATACTGATTACTCCAGTAAGTTCCGAGGGCCAAAACCATATTATCATTGTTGCCGGTGGTAAAAAGTGAAATAGTCCACTGATGAAAAAAAGTCCGAAAAAGTACGCAACGTTTAAAAAAGGCTGCAAAACGGCAACACTGCATATTATTAATTTTCCTGTCATTATCTGTAATTTCTAGATTAGTCGTAGAGTACGAGCCATGAGGAGTAACGTGACACGACATCTGGTGGACACAAGCGGAAATAGGTAGTACATTCTATCGCTAACAGATGGCGCTAATAGCACGTACAGAATAATCTCGTTGGTTCGAGAAAGTTCTGGTGTCTTCCACTCACTTCTAGATGGCAGTAATTGGAATATATAAGAAGGCTAGTGGCGCAACCACAAGTCAGTTCCTATGACACTGTTGTGAAATAAAATAGTGCGTACCTCCTTAAAACGTGTTTGTGCGTGTTTAAGTTTAAGACATCTTTGTAACAGTATTTTGATTTGAATTGTTGCTTTTGTGTGTGATTTAGTAGTATGGAAAAGAAGCGAAAAATTGATAGTGAATGCAGAAAATTCAAATTCGTAATTGAGTCCAGTAAGAAGGCGCTATGTTTGATTTGCAATGAAAGCATAGCCGTTCTCAAAGAATATAACATTAAACGTCATTATGAAACAAAACATTTTCAAAATTACTCAAAATATACAGGAAGTTTGCGGACAGAAAAATTCGAAGCTATGAAGCGCGGATTGAAAGCGCAGCAATCTTCATTTACAAAACTCAAAACTGAACAAGAGGCTGCAACGCGTGCCAGCTTTCGTGTGGCTCTTGAAATTGCAAAACGTGGAAAACCATTCACCGATGGAGAAATGATCAAAGAATGCATAATTGCAGTAGCCGAAGAAATGTGCCCTGAAAAGGTAAATTTATTAAAAAGTGTCAGTATGTCAGCAAACACTGTGGCTCGAAGGGTAGAAAACATCGCTGGAAATATATCCTCTCAACTGTTCGACAAAAATGGACATGTTGAGTGGTTTTCTTTGGCCTTGGATGAGTCAACGGATGTGTCAGATACTGCTCAGGTGTTGATTTATATTCGAGGAGTAGATAAAAGCTATGAAGTGCATGAAGAACTTCTTGATATGAATAGTATTCATGGCACAACTACTGGTACAGATATTTTTAAAGGAGTTGAAATGGCCATTAATCAAAAGAACCTTCGATGGAAAAACTTGAAATGTATTACAACTGATGGAGGCAAAAACATGAGTGGGAAAGATAAAGGAGTGGTCGCTCTTGTGTCAAAGGCTGTAGAAAATGACGGTGGTTTAAAACCATTAGTCTTACATTGTATCATTCATCAACAGTCTTTGTGCGGAAAATGTTTGGATATGTCTGAAGTTCTGAAACCAGTCATATCAACTGTTAATTTTATCAGATCTTTTGGGCTGAATCACCGACAATTCCGACAATTTATTGAAGAGATTGGAGAAAATGACTTACCTTATCATACTGCCGTACGTTGGCTTAGTTGTGGGAAAGTCCTTCAGCGCTTTTTTGAACTTCGAGCAGTGATCGAAATTTTTTTGAATGAAAAGCATCGCCCTCTTACTGAATTACAAAACAACGCATGGCTGTGGAAGTTAGCATTCTATGTTGATTTGACAAAACATGTGAACGAACTGAATTTGAGATTGCAAGGAGAAAACCAGCATCTTCCTGATTTATACACTAATATCAAATCATTCCGGAAGAAATTGATACTGTTTCAATCACAACTACGAAGTAAATGTTTTTCACATTTTAAAACATGTGAAATATTCAGCCACACTACTGAGACTGAGTTTCCTATCGATTTTGCAATCGAAACTTTGAGTGCTTTGAAAATAAATTTTGATAATCGTTTCTCGGACTTTGATGCCATTGCGAATCAAATTAAGATTTTTCAGAATCCCTTTGATACTGACATTGAAACCCTAGCCCCGGAACTTCAAATGGAAATAATTGATCTACAGTGCAGTGATATAATTAAGAACAAATATCAAAACTCATCTTTGTTGGAATTTTATAAGAGTCTTCCACTGACACAATTTGATAATTTGCATAAATTTGCTCGTGGGCTGTTTTCTGTTTTTGGTGCTACTTATTTGTGTGAGAAGACCTTCTCCAAAATGAAGTACACAAAAAATGTTTACAGATCTAAATTAACTGATGAGCATCTTAAATCTCTTTTAATAATTGGTACAAGTAAAATTAGTCCACAACTACAAACTATTGTCAGTGGAAATTCTCAATTACACAAATCTCATTAGTATTTCATATGTCATTATGCTTGTTATAAGTTATGTTTTTATTTAAAATGTATAAAATGTTAGTTGGATTCATTTCAATAATTTGTTAGTTATTATATACTGAAGTAAAATTTTCTGCATATTATACATGTCTTTACTCATTACAATTCTGTGTTTCTTTATCCAACTTATCACAAAAACAATAACAATAAGCCTACAACAATGTTATGAGTAGTTAGCCCATGACCATATCAATGTAGATGTCATATTAATAATTATTCAACATAAAATTAGAATACTTCAGTAAACTAAATTTAATTTGCTATAAAAAATATGTTCTCTAAAAGGAGTTTTCAAGTATGCTAGCTCTCCGCGGGCCGGACAAAATCTGTCCGCGGGCCGGATGTGGCCCTCGGGCCGTAGTTTGGAGACCCCTGCTCTAGCTGAAGCCTCAATTGGTAGGCTGTCCCTTGTGTATGTCTCTGATTGATGTTTTTCAGGTCCAAGGTTATCCCATCCTATTCCTTGGCTACACTGCGCTGACGAGAACCAAGTAGTTCGAAAGACGTGTCCGCAGTTGCATTTTGAGCGGAGTTACCTCATGAAATTCTATACTTTATCATATATGTATATATACAGGGTTATGATAAAGTAACGCACAAAATTCATAAAACGTACAATGTTCATTTTTGAAAAAAATGCAAAAATACGTCAAACAGTTTATTTTATTCCGCGTCTTTTAACATAAGTCAAAAAAATAAAACGTCAAATTTGTCAAAGTTATGACGTCATCAATATTTTTTTTAAATATGAAGCTTGGTTTTTTTAAATTTTATTTGATAAAGCTTGTTTTTCTGCATTATAAAGAAATAATTGAAGTAGGGGTCACATAAGAAAAAACTGAGAGCATTAATAAAAAACAACATCAACTTTATTATAGTAATAAAATTTAAATTAACTAAACAGTCCATTAAACCAAAACGATTTCTTACAGGAATTGTTCAAACTGACATAGGCCAAGACGATAGTAAAGTGCGACCAAGAGAATCTGTCCCTCGGAAAATATGCGAACTAATATAACAGCGTCTTGCTTCGCACCCCCCCTAGCCCTCACTTTTCATGCTTGACAGCTGTGTACAGTCCCGTTTTATGTACTGATTATTTATTTGCTTATCAAATCGTTGTTTTAATTTCTCCCTGCGTTTTCTCCTGGTTTCTATTATTTACTCTCTTCTTTCGAATATCCAAACAGTTTTTCTTACAACTACTTCATTTTGCATTGTGAGTTGAAGGTAAGTAATAATATAACCTTAATTTTGCAGTACGCGTCTATTTATGTTACAAATATTTTGTAGATTATCTATTATCTTCATTATGGATAAACGAAAATCTGTAAAAGATGACGTCTTGACTATATTGGAGACAATTATTGAGTTTTGTGAGGAAGAGAAACGAATAGGGCGCTACGCTTTTCCTGTAGATCAAGTCATTAGAAGAGTGGCTGTTATGACAGGAAAATCAGAGAAAACTATAAAGCGTGTCAAAAGCAAATTGTTTAAGAGTTTGGAAGACCAATCTTCATCTTCTACTACCCTTATAGAGCCGAGAAAGGAAAAGAAGTCCAAAATTGTATTAGATGATGCGGACAAGTAATATATTACTATATTTATCATACTTTACATTTATTCTAATCAAAATTTTAGATCTGTACTGCGGAACAGAATCACATCCATGTACACTGTCAGTAAGAATGTACCTACTTTACACAGTTTACATACTTATATGAAATCTGAAACTGAATTCTCTGGTTGCAAAGAAACATTACGAAAAATTATTATTGAAATGGGATACATGTACAAGAAATGTGAGTTGAACAGAAAAGTATTGATGGAACGACAAGATATAGTGGCCTGGAGAGCACGGTATTTGCGATTTAAAATCTTCAACGATAGTCTTGGTGAAAACAAGAGACTCTTGGTATATCTGGATGAGAGTTACGTGCACAAAAACTATACTGTCAAAGTGCTGGCAAAGTTCAGATGAAAAAGGAGTGCTAAAGAAAGAAGGTGTAGGACAACTATGGATTTTGTGTCATGCTGGTGGTGAGATGGGATTCATTGACGGAGCTTTGCTTCTATTCAAATCGAAAACAAAAAGTGGGGATTATCACGACGAAATGAACTATGAAAATTTCTTAAAGTGGTTCAAAACACAATTAATACCAAATTTACCCCAAAATTCAATTATAGTTATCGATAATGCACCATATCACAGTGTCCAAATCAATAAAGCACCTACATCTTCATCAAAAAAAGCAGATATTATATCCTGGCTATTTTTGAAAAATATACCATATCACCCCGAAATGTCAAAGTGTGAATTGCTCGAATTAGTGAGACGTAATAAACCAGAACCTGAATATGCCATAGACAATTATGCAGCAAGTTTAGGTAATTCGGTATTCAGGTTACCGCCATATCAGTGTGACCTTAGCCCGATAGAAATGATTTGGAGCATAGTGAAAAGAAAGGTAGCCTCAAAAAAAGGTTGATGGGAGTTGCAATATTGAGGCTTTAATTTTGCAGGCGTTTGCTGAAATTACTCCGAAGTTGTGGCAAGCAGAATGCAAACACGTAGAGAAAGTAGAAAAAGAATACATCGAAAGGGACAAATTAATGGATGTTCATGAAGAATTTATTATTAGATTAGGTGAATCAGATTCAGAAACCGATTGGTTACAATCAGATAATGAAACATAATTTTAAAAATGATGTAGTATATATGTATAATGCAATGTATATCATGCCATATCAATTAATTCTTGTTTTACTTTACTTTCTTTGAATAAATGACATATATATTTCTTGTTTTCTTTATATTTTTCAAATATCACGTATACGCATATTCAAATTACAAGATTCCATCTTATTTTAATTACAATCGTTGCATAACATTTGACATGATACAATTGATTTAAATACTGGCGCGCTCAGTTTTTGTCTGGGAATGTACACAACAAATCGACGGTGCTGCTCGAAGGGTCACGTCTGGTTGGTTTGACATTAGGCCTGATTTACAGAGTCTTCGATCATCTGCGGAGTTATACGAGTCATTTCATTTCTAATTCGTTTTTTTTTCTGGTTTTTTCTTATGTGACCCCTAATTCAATTATTCCTTTATAATGCAAAAAAACAAGCTTTATCAAATAAAGTAAAAAAAACCAAGCTTCATATTTAAAAAAAATATTGATGACGTCATAACTTTGACAAATTTGACGTTTTATTTTTTTGACTTATGTTAAAAGACGCGGGATAAAATAAACTGTTTGACGTGTTTTTGCATTTTTTTCAAAATTGAACATTGTACGTTTTATGAATTTTGTGCGTTACTTTATCATAACCCTGTATATTTGTTTAGTATAATATGTATAAACAAGATACAAATTCTTAATATGGAATACATATTAACAAAATTCATACAAACGTATGTACTTATATGTATACAATGTAATGTTCATTTTAAATAGTCTGTGATCTTTTTTTGAGTTGCACTTTTCTTCAACAAAGGATCTTCAATTCCTTTTTGTACAAAATCAAACTGTTGCTTCAAGTTGCTTTGGAAATCATTGAATTCCAAATAAGTGGATACGGTTTTTATTGCACTAAGTACTTGTTGAGCTGTTGGTGGTTCAAAGATGCTTTCTGGCTCTTCCTCTTCTTCTTCTGATTCCGACTTTTCATTAAATAGCGTTTTTGTAACTGCTGCTGCAATTTCAATTTCTAATGGGTACTCGCAAGTTACCAAATAATCGTCGACTTCTTGAAATGCATTAATTATGTCAGCGTTTAAAGGCCCTTTCACAAGATCATTTGTGATAGCCCAGTCATTTAAACTAAGGGAGTCTTCTTCATCTACAGCTTCTGGATCTTTATGCTTTAATATCCACTGAGCCAAAGGAATCTCATCATCATCATCACATTCCGAATAAAATCCAGCGTGTTTATAACAATTAACAATAGTTTTTTGTGAAACACGATTCCATGCTGTGTTTATAGCTAATATACCATCCAACAAAGTAAAGTTAAAATCCTTAGCTTCATCCAAACAAGAAATCATCCTGCATAAAAACATTTTCTTATAATGTTGTTTGAGACAGGCGATAATACCTTGATCCATGGGTTGTAGGGCTGCCGTTGTGTTGGGTGGAAGAAAAACTAACTTTATGGCACGTAGGTTTTCAATTGCAGGATGGGCTGGACAATTGTCAATCATTAACACTATGTTTCTGTTCTGTTTTTGTAGTTCATAGTCCCAGTTTTTTATTTCCTTTTCGAAAATCTCTGATGTTACCCATGCTTTCTTATTAGCGGTGTAATTAACCGGTAACACTTTGCAAGTCCTAAAACAACGAGGTGCTTTAGATTTTCCAATGACCAGCAAGTTTCTGTTTTCGGTTCCCGTCATGTTGGCACAGACAAAAACGGTGATTCTTTCTTTGCTTTTTTTGCCTCCTTGACACTTTTCTTTTCGGAACTTCAGTGTTTGGTTTGGGACAATTTTATAAAAGAGACCAGTTTCATCCCCGTTAAAAATATCGCTGTCGGAATAACCTCTCCTTATTGTGGGCCAAACATTGTCTAACCAGTCCTTTGTTGTTTCAGCAGAAACACTTGCGCCTTCTCCATGGATTTTACTAGATGAAGTATGGTACCTCTTCTTAAAACGGTCTATCCAGCTTTTTGAACAAGATGTTTCATTATTGGGGAACATTATTTTGGAAAATTCTTCTGCTTTTTCCTGTAGTATTGGTCCACTTATTAGCACATTTTGAGTCCTTTTTTGCTTAAACCACTGTAATAATGCTTGATCAACGTCCTTCTTAACTGGTTTTCGAATTCGTTTTAACTTAGAAATATTCGAATTTAATGTCCTTTTAATTTTATTCTTGTTTTTCCAAATTGTGGAAACAGTCGAAGTTGACAAGCTATACTTTCTACAAATGTTAGCATTAGATGTTCCACTGGTGATGTCATCGAAAATTTTAATTTTTTGTTCTAATGTAAGGGATTCTCTATTTCTCTGCATGACGATAATGTTACTAGTAACAAGCTATAACAACTACTGAATAAAAATTCTGTATATGCACGGCATGCCAGTAGACGAGTTATGACAAGTTTGTTTATAATGGCCTGCGTTAACAGCCGAAGAATGTGTCGACTCCTCGTTATAATCGCAGCGGCAAATAGAAAATTTGCTAGTACTAAAAGAAGTGCTCGGTATATCCGAGCTCGTTGTATCCGAACTCAAATTGTATTAAGTTTAAGGAACAATTTTCCGTAACACTGAAAATCACTCGTTAAAACCGGACGTTCGTTATATGTTGTACTCGTTATAAGCGGACCCGACTGTATTTATTTTCTCAAGACCTTCGATTTTTTCTAGTAAAACTCTTGTAGTGAAAAAAGATGACTCATCAGTCCATAATATTTTAATAAAATAATAGAGATCTTCATTCAAATTTTGAATTATATGGCTGGAAAAGAGTAGCTTTTTCCTTTTTCGAGTCTCTGTTAAAAATTGTACAGGTAATATTTTATATGGGGTGTCTTACGTACGTTGAATTTTGGCATAGCTTTCTCTAATTGAACAGCTGCATTATTTAAACTACTTTCAGAGTCTTATAAAATCATATATGTTTCAATAACAGGCTACTAGCGAATAAATATAGATGGCCTTACCTTCAAAATGCAGTAGTATATTTATTTGTTCGTTCTCATTTACTTCAACTAAACGCTTTTCACTTTCTTATACGTAGAATAAGGAAGTATTGTGATGGTGAAAATTTTCGACCTCGAGATTTTTGCAGATGTCCACGTTTTGAAGTCCCCTGATACCGAAAAACTGGTTTTTAAAAAATGTCTCTCTCTCTGTGTGTCTCTCTCTCTCTCTCTTTGTGTGTGACCACGATAGCGGTCAAACCGCTATAGGTATCAATTCCAAATTTTATATTTACTAATATAATCACCTTTTTGAGATCTGATTAGATTTTCAGTAAAATCGGCAGACCGGAAGTAGTAGTTTACTTCAGTGAAAAAGTCGACTTTTGCCAATTATTCTAACTACTAAGTTTAAACAAATTTGTAAAGAATTCATATATACTCAAAATGAAATTTAAGAAGAATTTTATTAAAAAGGTTTTTCGAAATTCTTACCAGAAGTAGGTCTTCTCGCAAGTCATGCTTTTCAGACAGGTACGTTACGAGTATAAAAATATTTAGAACTTAATTTTCAATACCTTTTGTATAAAGAAAATTTCAAAATTCGGACCGGGAGTAACACTTTTGCTCTTATCGAATAGCGATCTTTGCAAATATTTCGTAAATTATACATTCTATATATATTTGTCAAGAGTACAAAAGCATGTAGTGTTGGATTTGAAATATTTTTTTTATAAATGAAATTTCAAAATTCGGACCGGAAGTAACACTTTTACTCTTATAGAATAGCGATTTTTGCAAATATTTTGTAAATTATGCATTCTATATATATTTGTCAAGAGTATAAAAGTATTTAGAGTTGGATGGGAATATTTTTTATATAAATGAAAATTCAAAATTCGGACCGGAAGTAATACTTTTACTCTTAGAGAGTAGCATTTTTTTGCAAATATCTCACAAAGTATGTATCCTATAGAGATTTATTAAGAGACTGGAAGTACTTAGAATAGGATTTTGATGTAAAACGCTCTTTTTGCTGCACGTTTATTTTTGTTATTTTGTATAAAATATTTGCTCTTTTTTATCCTCACTAAAAACCATTTTGACTATTTTTATTAAGGAAGCGCCCTTTATCAAACATAATAAATTGTCATTTTCATAGCTTACTTTTAAGAATGTTAACTTTTCCATAGTACAGTAACTACAGTGCATACTAATAATCGTCAATACCAAAGCATTCGAAAATTACAATGAAGTCACATGTGTGGATTAACCAACATACTCCGGCGTGGCCGTTTACAGGAAATTGCACTTCTAACTAATCCAAATAATAAATGCAAAATTTCCAGATACAGAATTTCATTCAATAACGTCCGTCGATATGACGATATTGATTAATTAACATCTATCCCAAATAATAGAATGAAAATGCAAAACCTAATCACACAATGCACCAAGCTTGTTACCAAGGCGATGATTCGAAACAGAATGAATGACAGTTAATTCCCACCAAATGACAATTGAAACTTCTCCGGGGAAAAGCCGATAAGGAAGAACAAAAAAAAATTAAGGAAAATATAAATAAAGCTGAATTAATTAAATTTGTAGTTCAATTTAAAATGTTACTAAATTATTAAGAAATAATAATAACAAAGTAACTTAACATAATTTTAAGTTTATCGGGTATCAAATAACAATAACTAAATTTAAATAGATAATTACAACAACACTAGTAGCTGTCGATTAAAGACTGAACGTACTTAAGCGATCCACACACAGATGACGCTACGATATCCGACAATATACAAAATATATTATTACTAATTTTTAAAACGAATCAAAATAGTACTAATTAACTAGAATAATAATAATTGTTAATTAAAAATAAAAGTAAGTAAGCCTATAATTTTTGAACCGTTACAAACTACGTGGCCTGACACAGAGATGGTGCGGATTCGTAGGAATCTTCTTTACCATTCTGTAGAATCATCCTTTAATAGGTTAAATATGATAGTAGAGAGCGATCTATCAATGAATCTGTTGTTGACAGTACACCAAAGTGAACGTCTCGTGTAATTTTGTAATAATGGGAAAAAACTGAATTAATAGCTGTGATAAAGTACTTTTATTTGAAAGGCTTAACACCGACCGAAATCGAAGCGGAACTGGATTCAATCCTGCCTTCGTTCCCAATGTTTAAAACCTAAGTTGTCAAACGTAAGCGTGGTCGTATGAGCACAAATGATGAATCCCGTAGTGGACATCCAAAAACTCTTACTGTTCCGGAAATGACTGGGAATGGTCACCGTATTGTCTTGGATGAGCGTCAGTGTGCACAATATTTTAAATGAAGAATTGCTTATGAAAGAATATACGGCGGTGCATTAGGTACCGCGGTTATTCACACCCGAGCAAAAACTGAATCGGTTCAATGTTTCTCTCTAATTTTGGCACGTTTATGCCGCAATCAGAAGGACTTTGCACTCCGTTTCATTACCGTCAATGAAACCTGTATCCACCATTTCACTCCGATAACCAAAGAATAACTCAAACAATGGATAAGAAAAGGTTCTCCACCACCAAAGAAGGCAAAAACGGTTTTATCAGACAGAAAGGTTATGTTTTTTGGGATTCTCATGGTATTATCTTGGTCGACCAAGAAAAGGGGAAAACAATAATTGGTGAGTATTATACCAATTTGTTGCAACAATTAAGCGACAAAATCAAAGAGAAAGGCCCTCATTAAACAAAGAAAAAAGTGCTTTTCCATCAGTATAACGTACCTGCTCACAAGTTTGCAATTACAATGGCAAAAATTCATGAATTGGGTTTTGAATTAGTGCCTCATTCGCCCTATTCTCAGATTTAGGTCCTAGCGATAATTATCTCTTCCCATACTCGAAAAATGGCTTGCTAACAAGAAATTTTCGCTTAATTCCGAGGTAATTCCTGCTGTAAGAAGCCACTTCGAGGACTTGGATTCATCGATCTACAATGAAGGCATTATTCATTTGGAATATCGTTGAAATAAATGTCACCAGAGAATAGGACACTATACTGGAAATAAAATGTGCTTCTCCAAAAAAAAATTCGTTTTTTTTCGTTAGGCTACGTAGTTTCCATCCACCCTCGTAATATTTTGTAAAGAACTATTTTTGTCAGAATATTTCAAATATGATTTTCCCCCATATATTCACGTTCATTTTGTGAACAATCCTGATGTAACTTAAAAAAATCGATTCCCAATTTGAAATTAGTGCACATGTTTGTATATCATCATGTAATTTTACGATATATTTTATACACGCCTACTTGTAATTGTCATATTCTACTAGAATGATACAACAATAAATAAGCTAGTGAGCTTTCGTTCTCTCGAGAAGCACTTATCCGATTGGTGCAAATTGTTATTATCGGCAAGTAGTAGTGCAGAGTAACGGAAAGCTGAATTCATGCTGACACCGACGTTTAGGAAGAATATATTGGCTGGAGACGAACCGAGCTTCAGTCGCTGCGGCGAACGCAAACGAATACATACATTACTATCTGAATATATTTTGATTGTGATAAACGGTAACATCATATATCAATTGTAAGTATTTCAAAGTGTTAGTTAAATGTTCTGTATTTTGTATTGTTTATACAATCATAGTTAAAAGTAAATTTTAATATTCTCGTTTAAAATAATTCTAATTATATAATTTATGATGTACCTCTGAATGCATGTTATTGAACATTAAGATAAACCCCTTTTGCAAAATTATAAGTTATGCTGACGTGAAATACACTGAGTTATTGATTTTTGCAACTGAACATTGTTGCAATAAATAATCCGTTTACGAATAATTCTGGAACAAATTTAAGTTTTTTCTGTAATGTAATTATTTTCACAGCTGTCAAATGAACGCTGAATAGCCTCAGACATTATTGCAAATGAAAATGATATATTGTGTGAAATCTGTTATAATTCTACAGTTGATTTTTATTTTTGAAAATTTAGTAGTTTTTGAAGGTTTATATATTAATAAAAAATTATATTTTACATTAATAAAAATTCAAATTAGAAATAAATATTTGTTGCGAACGAATCAGGATATTTGTAAACACTTCTACGCTCAATATCTTTCAAGGACGAACATTACTTGCTAAGGTGAAATCAGAGGAATATTTAACATTAGAGGGGGTGTCTAACTATATGTTTCTCAGGAACTACTGGGCTGATTTACTTCATTTTTTTATTAAAATGGCTGATGAGGCATGTCTAGAATGTGCGTTAAATTAGGGCTCACGAAACCAAAGCGGGGCTTCGCAAAGTGCCAAAAACTGCAAAATTTGCATAAAATGAAGGTGAGCGTCTTTAGCAAATCGTCAATTTTCACGGTAGAAAGCTGGAATTTAGCATAGTTAAATTAATTTTTTTTTTAATTAATTACAACATGTCCTACAAATTACAGTTTTTTGTTTTGAAATATCTTCATTAGAAGTGATTTTACTCAAATTTTTCGGAAGATCACCAGTTATTGAAATAAAAGGTTGCAGCCATGATATTAAATTATTCTTTCAGAAAAATTTTTCCGTTTCTAAAAATGTTGTTTACATCAGATTATATTTAAACTATGAAGTTCAGAAAGTTTTCAAAAATTTGAGTTTTTTCAAACCTCATGCAAGTTATGCCAGTTGGTTGAAATCCGACTGACGTAATTTATTTTGTTTTTAATTTAACAGTCCGTTTCTGTGTTATAAATAAGAGGTGTTAAAGGAATAACCAATGGACATTTCGGCATTTATTATATTAAATAGTGCATTTAAATTATTCATTTCAATAGTACGACATTATTTGCATTATATTGATGTATATTGAAGTAAGGCTTTAATTGCCACTGAAAAGGTATTTACTAGATAATGGAGAAAATGTCCCGAAGGGGACAGAAAAAAACTGCTAAATTGTGCAATAGTCTCATAACTTGGAAAAAATATTTGCACCAAACAATGTATATCCGCAGCCAAACAAGTTCAGCGAAAACTGTTGAAACTGGATTAACTTTAGTCATGCTTTAGTTATTTATCAATCAGCTATAGAAGACCAAGATTGCAACATAAAGCTCTCCCAAATTGTAACTACATTAAGAGGCGTTCTGTAAATTTTGCATGTATTCTCGCGGCAAACAGTTTTGTCGGGTTTTAAGACCAGCTATATGGAAGGTATCACTGGTCAACTCTATTAATCCCATAAAATTTCCCTCTAAATTTTAATAAACCACAAAGGGAGATTGTAATATTTTTGTTGACGCTTGAGTGATGTATTAAATTTCGTCAAAAATAAAATACGTCTGGCATAATAAAGCAATAAATAAGCAAACAATAAATAACACAAAGAATCTTTTGAAGACAATATATTTAAAGGGAAATATTTTAAAATGTAAAATAAGAGCAATATCACACTTACCCCGACGTTTTAACATATGTAGTTTTAAAAATGCAGAGAAATTACCATACTAATAAAACAAGGAATGATGAAATAATTGGTCTTTAGAGTGGTGGCTGAACTATTAAAAAAAAGTATTTGATATAGGTATGGGCTACAAAAAATCTTGATTTAATAATATTCCAAAATTTAAACACCCCTAGCAATTGCGCTGTAAATACCAAGATAAATACATATTAGGCAAACATGCCCCATGTAAAAAAGTCTTAGAATGCAGTTATAGTAATATAACCAAGAATTTTTTATTAAATTGTAATGAAAAACCCATAATTTTTTTGTATCTATTTTAAAACAAATAGAATGTATATTACAGAAAAAAATTAATGACATACGTACTCGTAAATGTCATCAATATAAATAATTACAAATTCTATAACCTAGATCTTAAGAAAGCTTTCATTATCACCCTTGAAAAATAAAATAAATTCCGAAAGCCCCAAACATTTGTAGAACAGCAAAAAGAGTTCTTTGTAATGTTGACACATCAATGTTATCGTGCGATGAATCATAAATGAAGAATATCTGAAATATATTTAATTCTATCTACCACATGTATTCTCTTTTAGGAAACAGCTAAGTATATTTACTCAGACTTAGGTATTATAAAAATTGAATATAATCGTTTTTTATTTCGTGTTAGAATTTACTAGAGTTGACCAGTGATACCTTCCATATAGCTGGTCTTACGACCCGACAAAACCTTTTGCCGCAAGTATACATCATAGCATAGTCTGCCGAGACTGGATTGTTAATTCCTTAAAGGTTACAGAGTCACATAAACCAGGAAATGCTTAGAGGCAAGAGCGAAGCTGCGGATTATATATTGTTTGGTGAAAATATTTTTTTTGAAGTTATGAGACTATAGTACAATTCAGCAGTTAAATCCTCTTCTTAAGTGCTGATGAAAATAACACTTATACATACCTTTTCCTGCTTGTACACTTCTTTTTTATAATCAAAGCTTTTTTGTCTATTCATCTTTTTACTACCCATTTCGGAGCACTTTTCTCCATTAGCTAGTACATTAATAAATAGAATTTGCTGATGCTACAAAAAGATAGCTATTAGAATTATTACCCTGAACCACTATTGGTATTTTCACTTATTTTTTAATTTCTAACGGGGATCAACGTAATCAATAGTTTCTGTTTAGGGAAACTTTTAATTGATTTTCAAGCCATTATTATATAATATTTGTTTATTTGTATATTAAATGAAGACAAATACTACTGTAAACAAAGTAGTAAGTAGTGAAAACTACGAATAGGTAAACCTATAATACTAACTTTTCCTTTAGAATGAAATTAGAAACAATAAAATTATATTATTGCTAATTCGCAGATAAAGTTTTGAATTACCAAATATACTTTATTATTCATTTACTCCTTTTCTCCTGTTGTTATTTTATTAATAGCAGGCTTAAAGATATTGAAAACAATTGAGTATTATTTTAACTGTTAATAGAAATGATATAAACCAAAACATCAGACAATAAACCCACTTTAATACTGACACTGTCAACTATTATTATAACCAAACTTTTTAAGTTGGCAATTCTTCATCAATTTCTGGGTGTTTATTAAAATTAAACTTTCATTCTACTTAATTTTTCTTTGATTACGTCTGTTTAGACCTTCGAGATATTTATATCATTCGTTGATAGTGGTTTTCTTAATTATTTTAATGTGATATATAAAGAAAAGATTATTGATCAATATTTAGGCAAATAATGTTGTTTGTGTTGCTCAAACTAAACTGAATTTTCAATATGACAAGGTAAATAAAAATGTATTGAAAATTTTACATCTTTTGTGTTTTTATTTATAATTTTGTTACAGCTATTTTATAGTACACGAACTATTCTAATTTTCGAAGTATGTAACTGAAATTTGCGTATAATTCTGTTTGATTCTATATAGTTTTGAATTTGACTTGAATGTAATTTAACTGATGTCTCTCATTAACGTTTTTACATTGCTATATAATAGTGGCAAATATTCATTAGTAAGTTTAGCAGCCTTGAAACAATTAACAATGCCTTCTTGATAAGCGAATATAAAAAACCAAACACGTTTAAACCATTAGAGATAGACTAATACTTGTTTAATAAAATTACATATATTTAACACCCGATATTTCAAGGACTAAATGAGTTTAATCTGTAAGGTGAAAAAAATGTTACGTTTTAGTAGTAAATTAAGGAAGTACAACTACTTCGAAATACTAGCACGTACAGATTAAATATTTGCTTAACAGACTCACCTCTGAAGATGACGTAGAATTCGAAATGTAACAATATAGAGTGAATTCTATTTAGGGAACATTAGTTTCAGTAGAGGAGAAATCAATAATTTTACTTTCTTATACATAGTATAAGGAAGTATTGTGATGAAAATTTTTGACCTCGAGATTTTTGCAGATGTCCACGGTTTGAAGTCCCCTGATACCGAAAAAGAGGTTTTTAAAAAATTTCTCTCTCTCTCTCTCTGATCACGATAGCGGCCACACCGCTATAGGTATCAATTCAAAAAATTTTGTATTTACGAGTATAATCTCCCTCTTGAGATCTGGTTAAATTTTCAGTAAAATCGACAGATCGGAAGTAGTTGTTTACTTCAGTGAAAAAATCAAATTTTGCCAATATTTTGTCAACTATTAAGTTTAAACAAATTTATAAAGAATTCATATGTGCTCAAAATTAAATTTGAGAAGAATTTTATTGAAAAAGTTTTTCGAAATTCCTACCGGAAATAGGTCTTTTACTCTTATCGAAAATCAGTTTATTGGGACTATTTCGCAAGTCATTCTTTTTATACAGATACGTTACGAGTATAAAAGTATCTAGAACTTCATTTTCAATTCCTTTTATAAATATATATTTTCAAAATTGGAATCGGAAGTAACACTTTTACTCGTATCGAATAGCGATTTTTTGCAAATTTGTCGTAAATTATGCAAACGTATATAATTTGAAACGCTCATACGTATAGAAAGTCGTGTGGTGGCCATACCTCGCTTTTTTTTATTATTGCAATGAAATAACTAAGTCTGAAGAAATTCAACTTAGTTATAAGACTCTCTATAATTTATAAGAAACAAAGATACTCTCATATTATTTTCGTTGCTATTAATATATCATAGTATAAAATTAGTGAAATTGAAAAAATCTACATTATATTGTTAAATAAATTGATAAAAATAAGTAAGTACAGAAAGTCATAAATGGTTGTGTTTCTGAGTCAAAAATTAGTCAAATATTAAGTCCATTTAATATAAATAATAAAAGATTCTTGTTACTAATATTAAAGATAAGGATTATTTTCATAAACAAACTCTTATAGTGCAGAAATTTTTTTGTCGAGATTGCAATGGCGTATACAGGCTGTACCACTTAAAACTCCCAGGTCAAATATCTCGGAAACGGATAAAGATATTTGAATTTTGTAAAAAGTAGTTACTAAATAATGTAACCGACTCTAGTTTGCTCTCACAATTGTGTTTTATTATGTGAAGATATAGATCACCTAAGGACGCCATTAGTACCAATCCAACGACGTGGGAACGTTTGATTAAGATAGCCAGTAACTATGTTGCACTTATAAACAGGTGCCGGGTCTTCATGTAACCACATATTATTTCGCTCTATAGGTAGTATATCTTCCAGAAGTAGTGGTAACTCATTTTGCAGTAAATGTTAGTAGCGCACATCAGTTTAATTCCATGATAAAAGTGGAGCCCTAACATATATCTCTTTAAAATTCCACACCAAACATTAACGTTAAAAATTGTTCGATTTCTTGTTTGCTTTATCCACCTAGGATTATCTTCCGAGCAATATCGAGCATTATGCTTAATTGAAGTAGCATTGTTGTGAAAACGACATTCGTCACTCCACATGATCTGATTCATAAAGTTGTTGTTTTCCGCTAACAGTACAGAAAATTCTGCAAGAAAATAGAGTCTGAGTTGATTATCTCCTATTCTTAAATGGTGCACTAAATGAACTTTATACGGAAAGTATTTATTTTCTTTTAGAATCCTACGGCAAGAGGTTACAGATAGATCATACTGTTCTTTTAATTGCCGTAATGGTGTATGCGGATTATTATTAACTATTTGTAGTGCCGCTGCCGTAATTTTATCATCTCTTAGGTACTCTTGTCTGCCTTAATTGTTTTGGCTTTTTGAAGCTAATTTCTGAGATTTGTACACATACTTATAAATGTTTTGTGATCTGGTAAAGGCCTGTTTGAAAAGCTAAGAGCAAATAATCTCATTGCCTCAGATGCATTTCTACGGGATTCTCCATAAATGAAAACCATATTCAGTTTGTCTTCATTTGTGTGTAAAACCATATTTTTAATAAAATCTCTACGCAATGTGAGTAAAAGTTTGAATGAAGCTAATTATAAAGACAATTAATAATCAAGCAAATGTCACTAATGTGTGCTAATGTTAAAATATTTCCTAAATGATCAAAGTAACCTTACATACATATAACACAGAGATGATGCTTTTCAACCTACATACCTATGGGTGCCTATGAAGTGGAATTTATAAAAAGGAACTAACTATAAAATTTAAATTGTGAAGTAACTATAATGGCAAGAATTGTGAATATGGTTACTGCTTCTTTCCCTGCAAATTAAATATTTAAACAAAATAAAGACAAAACTTTAAAATTACTCTTACTTTCTTTAAACACGAATATCTATGAAACCGTTAAATTTTGGAAACTAACACAAATAATATAATTTACATTATTTTTAATACTCTTTCGAATAAAAAACAAATGAAGATTGTGGCGATCAAAAAAATTCTTTTCATCGCAGCGCCATCTATATATTCACATAATAAAACACAATTGTGAGAGCAAACTAGAGTCGATCATATTCTTTAGTAACTACTTTTTACAAAATTCAAATATCTTTAGTCGTTTCCGAGATAATTGACCTGGGAGTTTTAAGTGGTACACCTTGTATATAGGTCAAACTCTAAAATTTGTTTATACCATATATTTGCCATGAATACATTTATCAAATATATCTTACAGTATATTAATAGTTGTTTATATTTTAATGTTTTATAAATTCAAGTTGATTAATTAACAAAGATAATATCTGCATCATCAAAACATTTTATTTTTTTGTTTTGTTTTGAGTTTATTTTACAGGCGCTAAACCACGAAAAGAAATTGTTCTATCAAACAACAAGAAAATTTTATTTTATGTATATACAGGCTGAATCATCTTCGCGGGGAAGGCCGATTATGCCTTTATGAGGAAAGATATTTCGAAGTGGTTTTTTTCTTGCGATAGCTGCTTATTAGGAGCACATTTAAAAAATAATTTTTGTATTATACATAGTGTTCCATAACTTGGTGGCTAACCATAGTTATAGCTTTTATATGGAACACCCTATATATTATTCCATTTTTGAATTCCATGTATAATTTTTAGTCAAAAAGTAAAAAGATAGTATAGGCGTAAAACGTAAAGTTTTTGACTTATTCCCATTTTTCTGAAAAATTCAATGTTTGTATAAAATTATATTTCTCGAAAACGACGTATTAGGTGGACACACTTTTTTGCAGTCTTGTTTACAATAAGAGGTCCTAATAGAAGCATGTTTTATTTTTTTACGGTTACTAACTGCATGTGCAGAAAATTGGATTAAAATTACATGACAAGTTTTGTCAAATGGAACAGCCTGTATATTCGTTCATTTTTGAATTCTTTATTTAATTTCACATCAAAAACATGTAAGACGTTAATACTTTAAAACTGACTATCAAAGAGTTATTGTCGTTTTTTGATATGGTTTTCTTAGTTTTTGCAAAAAAGTCAATTTTTTCAAATAGAACAACCTGTATATTATTTCATTTTTGAGTTTCTTATTAAATTTCACATGAAAAACGTGTAAGACGTTAATACTTTAAATGTGACTATTACTGAGCTATTGTCGCTTTTTGATATAATTTTGTCATTAGTTTTGTGGTTTTAATTAATATAGTATAGTACTTTCAAAAGTATATCAAAAAGGGACAATAGCTCAGTAATAGTCACTTTTAAAGTATTAACGTCTTACATGTTTTTGATGTGAAATTAAATAAACAATTCAAAAATGAACTAATAGTTGAAAAAATTGACTTTTTTGCAAAAACTAACAAAAGCATATTAAAAAACGACAATAACTCTTTGATAGTCAGCATTAACGTCTTACATGTTTTTGATGTGAAATTAAATAAGCAATTAAAAAATGAGCAAATATACAGGGTGTTCAATTTGAAAAAAATGACTTTTATACAAAAACTTGTCATGTAATTTTAATCCAGTTTTCTGCACATGCAGTTACTAACTGTAAAAAAATAAAACATGTTTCTATTAGGATCTCGTATTGTAAACAATATTGCAAAAAATTATGTCCATCTAAAACGTCGTTTTCAAGAAATATAATTTTATAAAGACATTGAATTTTTCAGAAAAATGGGAATAAGTCAAAACTTTAGATTTAAGGCCTATACTATCTTATAACTTTTTGACTAAAAATTATACGGGGAATACAAAAATACAATAATATATAGAGTGTTCCATTTAAAAAACTATAACTATGGGTAGCCACCAAGTTATGGAACACTCTGTATAATACAAAATATTTTTAAAATGTGCTCCTAATGAGCAACTATCACATAAAAAACCGCTTCGAAATATCTTTACTCATAAAGGCATAATCGGCCTTACCCGCGGAGATGACTTACCCTGTATATAATATATCAAAATTCTTTGCCAAATATACAAATGTATTGACAAAATGCAGTCCCATCAAAAGGTTTAGGTCTACTATAAACATGTGCATTCAATGCAAATACATAAATAATAACGACGCAACTATGTATGTATGATAATTTAGAATTTGTTACCACTTGAAAAAGCTACAGTGTAGCGAAACAGCTGTTGTGTTTTTTTAATTAAATATAGTGTAAATCTGAATCAAGTGTTTGTGTTTTTATTTCTATTGAACTATGTATGTCTTAAGATGTGTTTGTACCTAGAGACATATGTGGTTCTACTTTGGTTTCGTCAGTGCAGCATAATGAGGAATGTGTATGTTAAAGCACTAATATGTGTTGATTAAAAAATATATAGTATTACCTTAAAATGTAAATTCAAAATGTCCAAGTGTAAAACAACAGTGGTTAGCAGTGCACTTACTTAATATTGTGTAATGCCTAATTTCGACCAGACAGTTAATAAAATATATCAAAATTCTTTGCCAAGTATACAAATGTATTGAAAAAATTAAATATCTTCTTGGTAGTAGTGGCAATAATAATATGATGATGTTGTGTTAAGATTTATCTTAGTTTTTTCAAATTATTGCAATTTTGGCAATTTCCTGACTGACACCCCGGCCCTATTCTTGGCATTTATTCTGGGTCGATTAAAAACTATAGGTTGTAAATGATTGCTCTTCTTCATATTCCTCTTCTTGATGTAGGTCTTTAGCCTGCTTTTCCAACTTAGTTTTCGTTTTATGTCGATTCCTAAGAATTTTTCCAGCGTTTAGAAGGTCTGCCCAGAAATACATAACGGAAACCACATCAATCACCATCAATTTTGGTTTATAATCTTCTCCGAACTTAAATTCTTTTTTGAAAATAATCAAGCATATTGAGGTGTTATAAAGAGCATATTTTACTGTATAAATGATCAACTAAAAGTATTTTAGTTTTAAAAACTACTCAACCGGAGTAAAGTTATATACTTTGATGCAATTTCAGCGCACAAACCACAACCTGGCTTTTCAATCACAAAATAGAGAGTGTTGACTTGAGTTGTAGAAAGTTATGAAAAATATCAATGTTTAGATGACAAATTTGTTCCGAAGAAATAAAAAATTAAATGTAGACAAAATATAGATATCATATGACAGGAACTTGACGATATTGTTCTATCTATCTACTGGATCACATAAACATGCATGCCATCACTTAAACTAGAAAAAACTACTAAAAAGCAGATCAAAATCTGCTTTTCGTCTTACTTTAATCATTTTTAAAAGAATCTTAGCGATACAAGAAATAAAAAAATAGCTACACATATTTTTGGATAGTTATAGTATATCTATTAGTTGTGGGAGTTATGCCTACACTCTTTTTAAAACCTGTCTTTCGTTTCAGAGAAATATGGCAGTAACTTGGTTGGAGATGTTCGTGCTATTCTTAACTACAATTGCTAGTTTTATCGCTTTTGTAAAATGGAGCTTCAATTACTGGGAAAGGAAGAACGTACCATACCTGACACCTAGCTTTCCAATGGGAAATTTCGAAGTTCCATGGGCAGTCACGAAAGGTTTACACGGTACAATGAGTGATATTTATAAAGAACTGAAAGCGAGGGGGCACAAATACGGGGGCATTTACTCTATTCTCAGGCCAATCTTTATTCCAGTCGATTTAGAATTGCTTAAATGTATTATGATAAAAGATTTTCAACATTTTGTCGATAGAGGCATGTATTTCCATGAAAAAGCAGATCCTTTAAGCGCGCATCTATTTAACATAGAAGGTGAGAAATGGCGATCGTTAAGAACCAGATTGAGTCCTACGTTTACGTCAGGTAAAATGAAGTACATGTTCCAAACAGTCTTGGACTGTGGAGACGCCTTAGAAAATGAAATAGATAAATTATATAAATCGAAAACGCCTGTTGATATAAAAGAAATGGGCGCTCTGTTTACTACGAATGTAATTGGTTCCTGCGCTTTCGGTTTAGAATGTGATGCTTTCGCCCATCCCAATAACGAATTCAGATCGCACACCAGAGACTTCTTCAGCGGAGGTTTAGCGAGAGTGATAAGGAACTACGCCGTAGTCAGCTTTCCAAAATTGTGCAAAATGTTGGGCGTGAGATTTTTCGAAAAAAGCATAACGGATTTCTATTTCGATGTGATCAGAAACGTGGTGAACCACAGAGAATCAGGAGAGGTCAAGAGAAACGACTTTGTCCAATTACTCGTAGACATTAAGAATGGTGCCAAGAGGAACGATGACTCCTTTACATTTGATGAAATTGCCGCACAGGCCTTCGTCTTTTTCTTGGCTGGATTTGAAACTTCTTCCTCTACGATGACCTTCGCCTTCTATGAGATGGCAAAATACCAAGACGTTCAGGATAAGGTGCGAGCCGAAATTCGAGCTGTGACAGAGAAATATGACGGTAAAATCACCTACGAGTCCATAATGGAGATGACATACCTAAGCCAAGTTTTTGATGGTTAGTAAAAATTTTGTCTTAATATTCAATGATGTTAAATACTTTCCTCGTTAGAGACGGTCATTCTTTTTTTTTAATCGTTGGTGGTATGTCATGTAAATTAGAATAAGCGTCTATAATTTGAATTTAAGTATGACAACTGTCAGAATTTAAAGTTTCCAAAGCTTAGCATGTATACTACCATTGATTACTTAATTACCTAAAAACAGCCTACTTTAATGAGGTAATATTTTGATGGCACGGTAGTTGAGTTAAGTTAATTTAGAAATAGCTTTAACACCTTTTAGTTCTACAATTTCTTGAAGAACTGTGAATCTAAGTGATCAATTAAAATTCATAATGCTTGCTAGTCCTGCATATCTGTTTCCTATTAATTATAAATTGTAAATCATACCTTTAAATACGAGATATAATCATAATTGTTAATTTGCAGAGACTCTACGAAAATATCCCATTGTTGCAACATTAGACAGGATCGTCACGAAAGATTTCAAAGTACCCGGAACGGATCTTGTCTTGAAGAAAGGAACTAAACTTATGATTCCATTGCAAGGCATACAAAATGATCCTGAATATTTTCCCGATCCAGAGAAATTCGATCCAGATCGATTTAGCGCGGAAAATAGAACCAAAATTCATCCTTGTGCATACATGCCATTCGGTGAAGGACCCAGGATCTGTATTGGTATGCGTTTCGGTATAATGCAGGCCAAGATCGGTATGGCAATAATGCTGAAGAACTACAAGTACACTTTAAATCCTAAACTGCCGGAAATGCAATTGTACGGAAAGTCACCTCTATTATCGCCAATCGGTGAAGTGATATTAGATATAAGTAAGGTTGAATAAATTCAACAAATGTTTTCTAATGTTACGTTATCTTGTACTCACGAAATATGTATACAGACTGTTAATTTCAAAACTTCCCACCCTAAATTTCTGGAAATCTGGGATTCTATGAAAAATTCCCCGAAACACGTAAGAAGTATTATATTGGGGGGTCATTTCTTGATGCAAAAATTGACTCACCCACTTTAGCCCCTTGCGCTCGGGAATTACCCCCTTAAAAGTGTTGAAAGGAAAAAGGTATCGAGTAATACGTCATTTTAAAGGTCTTTTAAAACAGCACATTTTGGCGTTTACTTTTTGAAAATCGGTCGATTCTTTGAGGATTTTTAAAAAATACTTTTGCTTTGTTTGTTGTGTGTTCTTACTAGTCAATCTATTTTAAAAGAATCGGAACAAACGCCAAATTTCTCAAAAACATGGAAAATAAGTAATCTTATGGTTCTTTAACTTTTTAGTTATGTTTAATGGATAATACTTTTCTTTCCTTTTGTAGTTACTTATTAAACAAAAATGCATGTTTTAAGAACGATTTTATAACGATTTTGCGTTTATTGATTCAATTTTTGTAACAGCACAATAAAATAATGTTCTACACGAATAAATTGTTATTTTGTGTTATCAATCAAAAGTTATTTAAATAAAATGACAATAATGATTTACAGTTTGCAAGAAAAATTTGAAATTGTATTAATTTATAGAGTCGAAAATCAATGTGCTCGACTAACTGCCGCAACATTTAACGAAAAGCATCCGGATAAGATCACATCTCATAGATATGTCCTAAATCTTATTGAAAAATTCACTTAGACTGGATCTGTTGTAAATTTAAAACATTTTCAGCTGAGAGAGTTTCAAATAAAGGCTGTTGTATTTATCCCTCTACCTCAAAATTTATAAGAACTTTGTCAGAGGATTACTGTAACCCGCTGTGGAATTCAAAGAGATGTTTTTGAAAATGTACCCAGTTTTGAACAACGGCTATACCATTATTTAGCGATCAACGGAAAACATTCTGAACAATTATGGGATTGAATTTTTTCGCAAAAAAATATTTGGATACTTAAATAACAGATATTAAGCAGTTAAAATGTGTTTGAGCAATAGATATTTAAGTCTAAAACAAAAACAAAAAATTAACAAACCAAAAGATTTTTATAAAAATCTTCAAAACAAATCGATAGATTTTAAAAAAGTAAGGGCCAAAATGTACTGTTTCAAAAGACCTTTAAAATGACGTATTACTCCATACCTTTTTCCATTTAAGATTTTTAAGGGGGTAGCTCCAGGGAGGCAGGGGGTTAAAGTGTGTGAGTCAATTTTTGCATCAAGAAGTGGGCCCCACGATAATACTTCTTAGGTGTAGATTTCCAGACATTTAGGGTGAGAAGTTTTGAAATGAACCCTGCATATGATTATGTCTTTGTTGTAAAGCGTTGATATTCAATGTTATTTGTAATAAACAAAATAAATTGTTTTTTAAAATAATTATTAATTATGTACACAATCTTCCATATAGCGAGTAAGTATTATTTACTTTATTTTTGAATAAACATTAGCTTTAATTTTGTTAGTTTTCCGAAATTTTATTTCCCATCTTTGAAACTTTAGCTCGAGTGCCTTGCATCATGTTTGAAATACTGATAGCTATCATTTATGAATATATCTTGCTAAAGAAAGTTTTATTGTTTTTCAAGTTTTTCATACTCTGTATTTGCAAAAATCCGTTTTTTTCTCGAACAAAATAAAAATCTTTCCAAACTCCCTGTTTTTGTATTCTTTACAAATTTGCCTGAACTTGCAGTTGAGATATCAGTAAATCTTAATTTGATTACTGAAGTAAACTAAAATTCTACTATGCCGATTTTACTGAAAATCTAAGGAGATCTCATGAACGAAATGTTCTTTAAAATATAGTAAAAGTACATAACATATTATGCGTCCTTTAAGTTAGAGCATACGCATCGAAATTAGTCGCCATTGGTGCTGTTCATTTCTACATTACTGCGGTGTGACAAAGAAATTGTGTCTGAGTTTTTTTTTATTGTTATAGCATTTGAAATAAGTAGGCTTCTATACTATAACAATGGCAGAATATGCAAATTTAACTGTGCTACACAGATAAAATACGATTTACATCAACATTTACATAGAAATTGTATTTTGGAAAACATGTTAACTAAGCTCAAAGATTTTGATTCTATGACAAGTTTGACTGTTAATTTTTTAAATTCACATTTGGCCTACTTCTCCGAAAAACCTTGGCGCTGTTAGTGGAGCACAGTTAGAAAGATTTCACAAAGATATGAAGGAGATAAACCGTTGATACCAAAATAGTTGGTACGTCAATTTGATTGCGGACTACTCCAAAGAGAAGGCGCCCGCATGGTGCCTACAAGGGGCAAAGTCACAAAAGCTGGTTCAGGGGAAAAGGCAAAGATAGCATAAGAATATACCGGGTGTCCACAAAATAACGCCCCAGCTCGTAGCACCTTTATTTGAAGCCTGATTGTAACGATCGACATGTCAAATTAAACGACTTAAAAAGTACTATCAGAAGAATATCAAATTTTATTTTTAGCTATTCGGTTCATCAAGGATCGATAATCAACTTTTTCATGTAAAATGGCCGCCTGCTACTTTTTTCACAGAATTTGATTTAGATTTTTTTTTTGAATTCAATGCTGTAGCGCTTCTTGTTTTATTATTATTATATCAAGTTGTTAAAAAATAAAAAACATTGCAAAAATTCTTGTACTCTATTAAATAGTAATAGAGTGCTTAGACATTATTGTCACCATGTGAACTTTATGTTAGTGTCGTTAAACCAATTTCAGTTGTTTCAGTTGTCATCATTTCATAATGAATAACGAGTTCGTGAATATGCTTGAAATTTACTTTGGGTGTCACTAAAACAGTGCGCAAAGTTGTAGAATCTATGGAGAACGCTTCCCGGACAGGCGAGTACCGAATCGCCGTCAGTTTAGCCGATTAGTTGCATACACATGATCAATATACAAGCAAGTGATTTAAAAACTATTATTATTCAAATAAATAGTGAAAAATGTAGAATAAAAATTTATTAAATAAATAAGAAATAAAAGACAAAATAAATATAAGCAATATATTTCTTTTATAGAAAGGATACACAAAATGTATGGTTTACATATCATAAAAAGGAACCTAATTTTATACAATGCGTAAAGATTGCTTTAAACATTCTAAATAATGGACCGCTGTTTAAGTCAAAAAGGGAAATGAAGGCAAATAATAGAGAAAGGGTTATGTTAATGGATGGAACAATTAAGAGAATTAGTCATGTGAAAGCAATAGAATTGTATGAAAAAGATGAAATACGATATGCAAGAAATATAAATATAAATAAGTAAATTATTATGATTCACTTGCATAAAGCAATAAAACTTTATGAAAAAGTTTAAGAACTAAATTATATTAAAAGATAAAAATTACCTTAGCTTATAAGTAGAAACTAAGAAAAGGATATAAAAATATGTAAAACGTAAATCCGATCAGCAATAACATTCTGTATTAAAAGGTAGCTGATATCATAAATAAAAAGAATATGTGTTTATGATTTGTTTGTAACACAATGCTTCAGAGACTGGAAACAGACGTGTACAGTTTCATGACCTACAAAAGACAATAAAATATAAAACTTGTGTAAAGTTTATTGCAGATCGACATTTTACCAATGGAAAGATCATGGATAGAGGACAGAGATACAGTCAAGAAACAAACGTGTCCTCCAGGTACAGGCAGTGCGGGAAGAAAAATAATAGTTATCTCCAACGTGTTTCCCATCTTACCAAATCGCAATCTAGCTAAAAGAAAAGTGAAATTGACATTAATAAATGGGAAGAAAAAATATGTATCGAACAGTGAACAAGGCAATAGGTTCATTGACAAATACAAAGAAGGATGGTATTAACAACAAAAATAAACCTACCGTCGGAAATGCTGTGCGAGGCAGAAAAGACTTTTTGAATAAGAAAACAATTTGCGATATGTTGACATTATAGTGAATAAAGAACTGTCAGAACAATATGTGTATGTGTGCGTGTATCAAGACGGCAACATGCGGGCAGCGACTTCATTGGAACGTGTATTCCAATGCCAACCTAAAATATGGACTAGAGGGCGCAATAGTCAACGTAGAGTTTTTTTTCGGGTATAAATTGGAAAACAAGATCCGACAAGAGAGAATTCTTCTTACGACTCCGAAAGGGAGATTTCTGACTTCGAAAGAATAAGACGCTATAAATAATTGTTACATTGTAGAATAGTAGTTTTCATTATTTCTTTATCACTTTCATTCATAATAAATTTTCTTTTATTAATATATTTAAATTCTGAAACGTTCAATATGGACATTCAAAGTGAACATTTTGATGAATTATTTAAAGATAGCAAGTAAGTTTTTTTTTTGAAAAGAAGTTATCTAAATTGTTGGACAGACATTGGTTTTTACGTGCAAATGATTAATCAATGTAATGTTGGACAATATGGATAAGCAAATATTATCCTGTAAGGTTTTCTTTTAATTCATAAAGTTGGAATTACAACAAAAATAGGACTAATGGTGTTGGGCATTTGAAGAGATGCTACGTGCGAATGAGCATTTTCTTCATGGTATTGTCTAGGCATCATTAATCTTTTTCAAGTTTGGTTAATAATTAATTAAAAGTTTCATAAGGCAAAGATTAAAAGCTAGATACAACACGTGCAAATGGTTGTCTAAGGCAATTAATTGAAGCCAATATATAAATATAATTACATTGATAAATATCACTATCAATGTACAATAAAAGTTTACATTTATTTATTTACAGGATAAATATTTATTTTTTTTGTTTAGCATCATAAATAAATAAATAAAGGATTTACATACATTACAACCGACATTAGGTATAAATGATATGAGCATTCTAAATTATGTATTTGTTCAGAGCATAAAAGTGTATATAAAAAAAAATATTTGAATCTACAAATTACTAAATAAAAAGGTATATGATTATGTTGTATAGACATTCCGTTTTCTTTGAACAAAACTATTACCTCATCCCTATTATGAGTAAGAGAAAGATCACCAGTGGAGGAGAAGGAACCACATACATTGCCAGAACCCACAATAGTTATTAAGTACATGCTTCAACAATATAAAATAAAATACAAAACCAATTATAAGTTTTTGGTGTATAAAGAATAATTTTAAGAGTACAGCATATACAAATGACTATACCCACAAATATATACTGTCACAGCATATATATTTCTTTGACGCCGCAACCAAGTGGGGTGGTGTATTCTTCATATCTTTTCTTATATTTATCAATAATAATATATGCTGATGTCACAGCAATATGTATTATGGTTGACACTTCATACTATGGTTGTCTGGTTACAGTACCGGTCTCTTTAAGGGTGAGATGATTATTGGAAAGTGATAGTACATTTAAACACAATGTTTTTTATTTTTTAACAAATTGAAATAAAACAAAAAACTGTATTGTGCTACATCATTGAATTCAGAAAAAAAATCTTTATCAAATTCTGTGAAAAAGTAGTAGGTTGCCATTTAACATAAAAAAGTTGAATATCGGTCCTTGACGAATCGAGTAGCTGAAAATAAAATTTGATATTTCTCTAATAGTACTTTTTAAGTCGTTCAATTTGGTATGTTGATTGTTACGATCAGATTTCAAATACAGGTGCTACGAGCTGGGGCGTTTTTTTGTAGACACCTTGTATAAATACCAGGATAATTTAGCATATCATTTCCAATAGTTTGATAAATATAAATTTTGGAAAGCATGCAGTGATTCCTCAATAAGTGCACATGTGCACGTGCACTCACAAATTTAATGTGTATTCTTATTAAAAGAAAACATATTTAAAGTTTATCATTCTTTAAATAATTTTATAATAACAGTATAACATGCCTATTAATTCTAAAAACAATTCGTCAAAGTCGCAAAGATCAGAAATTAAAACACGAGATGTAAATTATACTCTATAAAAGCGAGCGGCCGTTTCGTGTTAATTTCTTGAGAAAAGACGGCTTAACCGAATCACCATGGTTACCGATCGGACGGCTCAAAATGGACGAAAATTGGATGCACGGGGCGCAGTACTCGTCCCTGGATTCGCGAAATTAAAAGTTGTCTCTTTGTTTGGACGTTCGGGGCATTTTTAAATTTCCGGTCGACGGAGAGATTTTCCTTTTTTTTTGTTCCCGTGCAGAGATATCCGGCGTCAAAGAGGACCGTGCAAAAGTCGGTATTCCGGCGTGGCGAACAAATTCTGACAAACGGAGCTGGCGGACGGAAAATTCACGTGAAACACGATGAAAATCGCTAGAAACGTCAAACTGACAGGCAAACTGAGTGGTATCCGCATGTTCACATTTAAGCGTGAAATACGAAATTTTGAAGGTCGCGAGGGTCCAACAAGACCCGCGGTTTTAACAAACGGGCTTTTCAGCATCTTCTACATGCTTATTTCGAGTCGACAGACACGCGCAACCAAGGGCATGAGCACTTTCAAATTCGTTTGCACGTGGATTTGGTAAGAAAAATGGCCGAAATACGTCACAGATTCAATGTGCATGTGATGTACTACGGTCGGGCGAAAAATATCAGATTAATGTATCCGGCCCGACGAGTTCGGCATCTCAATCTCGACATAATGCACCCGCTTGACTTAGCATTTCTATAGATATACAGGTTGATTGTTCGGTTAATGATTATATACATATTTGAATTATTAAAATGAGTTAATTCCAGAACGCGCACGCACAGTTTCCTTAATAGGGAAAACGATTGCTTTTAACATTTATGTGCCCTTATGACATAATTCTATTTAAACGATTACGCAAACGTGCACAGTGGGCGGAGCTGGCTGAAATCAATTTCTCTCTCTTTTGATTAAAAGTAAAATTAGGCACTTGGGAGTTTTTACGGTCGCCCATCACTGATTCAAATGTCAGAAGAAAACAAAATGGCCGAAGGATTTTTTGAAAATTGACGTACGAATGTGAAATCTTGGATACGGAGGTGTCTTATGTGGCCGATCACAAATCCAAAGTCAAAAAAATAAGACGGCCGAAAAGTTTTTTGAAAATTGACGTATACATGCGAAATTTTAGACACGGGGGTGTGTGCGGACGCCGATTACAAATCCATAGTCAAAATGTCAAAAAAAAACAAAATGGCGGACATTTTTTGAAAATTGACGTATGAACGTGAAATTTTAGATACGGGGGTGTGTGCGGACGCCGATTACAGATCCAAAGTCAAAATGTCAAAAAAAAACAAAATGGCGGACGGTTTTTGGAAAATTGACGTATGAATGTGAAATTTTAGATACGTGGGTGTGTGCGGACGCCGATTACAAATCCATAGTCAAAATGTCAAAAAAAAAAAAAAATGGCGGACGGGTTTTTTGAAAATTGACGTATGAACGTGAAATTTTAGATACGGGGGTGTGTGCGGACGCCGACTACAAATCCATAGTCAAAATGTCAAAAAAAAAAAAAATGGCGGACGTGTTTTTTGAAAATTGACGTATGAACGTGAAATTTTAGATACGGGGGTGTGTGCGGACGCCGATTACAAATCCATAGTCAAAATGTCAAAAAAAAACAAAATGGCGGACGGGTTTTTTGAAAATAGACGTATGAACGTGAAATTTTAGATACGGGGGTGTGTGCGGACGCCGATTACAAATCCATAGTCAAAATGTCAAAAAAAAACAACATGGCGGACATTTTTTGAAAATTGACGTATGAACGTGAAATTTTAGATACGGGGGTGTGTGCGGACGCCGATTACAGATACAAAGTCAAAATGTCAAAAAAAAACAAAATGGCGGAAGTTTTTTTGAAAATTGACGTATGAATGTGAAATTTTAGATACGGGGGTGTCTCAGGTCACCGATCACGAATCCAAAGTCAAAATGTCAAAAAAACAACATGGCAAATGTAATATGGCGGAAAGGTTTGTCGAAAAGGGCTTGGATCTGAGCACATTCTTCCTTGGTAACTTTAACATGTTTTATGTTTAACATTAAATTATCATTCTCGCTCTTCAGTGTTCAGTGTAACGGTTTGTGTAACGAAGTAAAGAAAAGTTCTAAATAATATATACGATTGGCATCACTAAATTTATGTATATACAGCACTGGTTCAAAAGTTTATAAAATCGGACTTTCTAAAAAACGTCATGACAGTGATCGCGTTCTACGGGAAACGGTAATTGCAGACAAATTTGTGTTGCTTGGATGACAAACTTCAAAAGGTTATTATGATTAATGTCAAAAGGTGTATTTATAAGTCTCGAAATGGCATGTGTAGGTAGGATACTTGACAGGTAAAATTTTGCAATATCTCACATTTAATGTCCTTAAATTATTGGCGCATGTTTCTTTAAAGATGACATAATATTTGAATGTAACCTTCCACATTAAAACGCCCTAACAACTACAACGGCAAATTTAGACGTATTTTTAATTATTTATATTATTGCACTGTATTAGTTGATTAAATTCAATTAAGGGCCGGTTTTTCCAATTCCGATTAAAATGCCGATTAGCGTACACATTAAGTAAAATACGGGATAGTACATTTTTGCTAAAACCGGTTGGCGCTAATCATTGATTAAGAACGTTATTACATGAAGATATTTTAACCGGTGTTATACCAAACCTGATAAAATATTAAACAGTTACTTACACGTGCGCATAACCTAGGAGATTTGGATTTTTATTAGTATTGACTGCGATTATGTTTTCTTGTGCATTTGTAAATAATAATTATTTTTATTAGTGATTTAGTAATTGTATTGCTTCTTCTATACATGAAATTAACAGTATACTCAAAAATAAAAACATAATATTGAATATGTGTAACTTTTAGCTCTCTACGGAAATATTTGTGTTTTGGAAGCTTTTTAATTTTGTTACATTTCCGGGACTTTATGTCAGTTGCTAAAAATTCTAAGTATTTGTAAAAATTTATAATTTTAGATGAATATATTTTAGACTCTCTCTGATATGCCATTAACATATTAAAACTACATATAAAAGTTACATGTGAAATTGAAAACATTGAAGAAATTCTACAGAAGCTGGCAGGTGCTTATGCAGACAATGTATAAAGTACTCTCGATTTAATTGGGTTCGGATGAATAGTGTGTTCGTTAACGTGTAGTTAAATTTTAAAATAATAATTATAATTGGCACTACAAAAATCGCACCGATTCCTCCAGAACATAACATTTTGTAAGTCAAAATTATGGAAACACGGTTTTCTCAATCAACCCTCTTTGATTTAGGAAATTTAGACAAAGAACCTGTTAAAACGTATAGTTTTTAGTAAACAGTTGGGATATGATCTTTCAATCAAAGTTTCTGGCCTTATTCATCCTACAGAAATTTAGTGCAAGTTAAATTGTCTGAAATATGGCAGTTGAAATTGCAATATCTTACACTGTTAGAATATAATTGATAATACAGTTTATGACCGCAGATGCAAGTCTTTTCTTTTCCAACAAACTGTTCCTATAGTTCAGTCGCTCTCTCAACCGACATGCGCTACTAAATTAAAATGACGTCAAATATTAGTTGTTGCAAAATTTTACCTGTCATGTAATATAACCTACAAAATACATTTCAGGACTGTCATAAATAATAATATTTGTACACCTTTTGACATTTGTTATAATTCTCATCCAAACATTTTAAAACAGTACAGCCAAATGTTATGTAAAATATAGGTGTAGGAAAGTAATATTTAATACCTTTATTTATAATATTTAATTTGTAACTGGCTTTCATGTAATAGTATTTTACTATGGGAAGGTATACATCCTGAAATATTGATTAATTATTTTAAATTTATCATTTTGAAATTGTTCCGGCCAATCGAAATTTGTAGTGGTATTGAATCGTCGTCTTTAGTTCGTACTTTTGCCGAGTCCGTTGCCAAGACGACTCGACTGTATTTTTATAACTTTTTTTCTGTGACTGGAAAAGTTTGACATTTTATCTTTCTTAACAGGTAACAAAATGTCACTTTATAAGCCGAGAAAAAAAGTACTCATTTTTTCCCCAGGAAAAAAATTAGTACTTTTTTTTCGGATATATAAGAACACGGACATTTAATTTTAATATATTTTATTATACAAAAAGTTGCATTTACTTATGTATGCCAATAGCACCGTCTCCGAGAAAGAACTGCATTTCTTTTTCACCTTCCAATCAAAATGACTAAAAATCAACCTAAGTTCGCAAATTTTTAAAACCAAACACAAAATTAAATTGACAAATATTTGAATACTTTACAGGTTTCCTTAGCAACGCAGGTGTAATGCTGCTATAAGTACAACAGCCTACCAATTTAAAACTTCAAATGTCACATCGATTGATTTTCTGAGTCTTCTTTATCATTATAAAATCGTCGTTTTTCCTGTCACAGAAAAATATAGTGTATTATACACGGGAAAAAACATTAGATTTCAGCTCTCGGTATTTTGTCATTATCTCGAGCTAAAAGCTAATACTTCTTTCCCTTGTATAATAAATAACTTTTATTACAGGTCATATGTAATAATAGAAAATATAAGGAACGTATATAAATGCAATGTTATGAGACCCAAAGTAACTTTTGCCGTTTACACGTCCTTGCTTGAATTTCTTCAGGTTGACATTTTCAAATTTTGGAGTTAGGAGATACCAATAATTTAGAAAATATTTATTACCTTCCTCGCTCTTGAGTGTGTACCGGTTTGTATAAAAAACAATTCGAGAAGAATTTAAATAAAATATACAATTGGCTTCACAAAATTTATGTATGTACAGGGGTGCTTCAAAAGTTTATAAAACTGGACATTCTAAAAAGTGTCATGAGATTGATCGCTTTTTACAGAAAAGGCGCTTTAATAGGGCTTACATTTAAAACTTAATAAAAGAGCACAAAACAATAATAAAAGTAGAAAGCCCAAGTTTTAAGGCTTCTACTTTTATTATTGTTTTGTGCTCTTTTATTAACGATAGTGGATTTCGAAAAGGTTGACAGGATTTTACACTTTCGGATCAAAATAGTATTGTAAACTGTCTTAATAAAAATGTTGAGCTTTTTGATCTTATTGTGTCTTTGGATACTTTAACATTAAATTACCTCTCTCGCTCTTGAGTGTGTACCGGTTTGTGTCAAAAACAGTTCGAGAAGAATTTGAAATAGAATATTCTATTGGCTTCACAAAATTTATGTATGTACAGAGGTGCTTCAAAAGTTTATAAAAATGGACATTCTAAAAAGCGATCACTCTCATGACAGCCAAGGCGCTTCAATAGGGTTTACATTTAAACCTTTGGCTTTTTACCAGTGGCGGCTGCTGCAGGGAGGGCAACGGGGCACTGCCCCCCCCCCCGTGACAAATTTCTTTTAACAGATAAATTAATTATAAATACCTAATTTCTATGTAATTTTTCTGATTTATTTGATGACAAATAATATGTTTTTGAAAGTAACAGTCCGTCATTTCAGCGCGTTTAAAAATCGCCGTCTGGCGTAGGCTCCGGGGCATCTCGCGCGACTGCCCCGTCTGTATTAGAAATCGAGCGATGAAACTGGCGCAGATAGCGCGCGTATAATATATAGGCGGCGGGGCACTACTCTATGGTGCCGGGTCCGGGTGGCGGTCCAGTATGTAATTTACAGCGATGAGTGTATGTTGTAATTTCTATCGGTGCAAATGCAACTATGGATTGCGTTAGTAACATTAAGACAGAACTAAAAAATCTAGGTCTCCCTAGATCAGATTTATTGATTAAACTAGAAGATAACAATTTGAAATCAACAGAAGCTCTTAGAGTTTATCAGACTGGTTGTGTGGGTGTTATATGCAAAATGCTTTTTTCTAATTCGGTGCTATAAAGTTCACTTTACGATATCCGTTTTGGTTGCAAAAGTATTTCTTTATCGCACGCTAATTTTGTTGTTTTGACGTTGGTAACAAAAAAGAAATGGAACCAAATTATATTTAAATGTCAAAATGTAAGCCTTTAATGTAACAAACATGTGCAATAGAAGTTGTACAAAGAATAAAAAGCACTCATGCTAAGATTTTATTTACTAATTAACAATATAAATTGTTAACCAGAGTTGGATGATAAGTTTTCTGATGATACTATTGTAATTTACTTCCAAGGTTGAATAGTACAACTGATATAAAAGTTTGTTTTTGATAATATGTCGAGACTATGTTGGCGAAAGATTTTGTAAATTGTTTTCTGCTATTTTGCGAATCTCTGGGGGCGTGCAATAAAAACGTTTTCTAGAAATACCATGCGGGAAAGCAGACTATGTGCCTTAGCAATGTGTTCCATTGAAAAACAATTACTGACATCAACACCAAATTTCAAAGAATGAGTTATTAATCATTTTGCTGATCGTAAGGAACGGCGGATGGATTTTATTTTCAAACAAGTTAATTAAATAGCGTATTGAGTTTATTTTTTGTCTATACTTAATTTTTGATATTAAACACTCAGACTCCCGGTGCCCTCCCGTCCCAAAAAATCACGGGCCGCCATGCTTTTTACTTTTATTATTATTTTGTGCTCTTTTATTAACGATAGTGGATTTCGAAAAGGTTGACAGACTTTTATACTTTCGCATAAAAATAGTATTGTAAACTGTCTTTGGATACTTTAACATTAAATTACCTCTCTCGCTCTTGATTGTGTACCGGTTTGTGTCAAAAACAGTTCGAGAAGAATTTTAAGTAAAATATCCTATTGGCTTAACAAAATATATGTGTATACAGAGGTGTTTCAAAAGTTTATAAAAGTGGACATTCTAAAAAGCGTCATGCCAGTGATCGCCTTTTACAGGAAAGGCGCTTCAATAGGGCTTACGTTTAAAACTTGGGCTTTTTACTTTTATTATTATTTTGTGCTCCTTTATTAACGTTAGTGGATTTTTAAAAGGTTGACAGGCTTTTATACTTTCACATCAAAATAGTATTGTAAACTGTTTTAATGAACAGGTTGGGCTTTTTGATCTCATTGTGTCTTTGGATACCTTAACATGACTTATGTTTAAAATTAAATTACTTTTCTTGCTCTTGAGTGTGTACCGGTTTGTGTTAAAAACAGTTCGAGAAGAATTTTAAATAAAACGTCCTATTGGCTTAACAAAGTATATGAATATTCAGGGGTACTTCAAAGGTGTATAAAAGTGAACATTCTAACAAGCGTCATGCCAGTGATCGCTTTTTACAGGACAGGCGCTTCAATTTAATACTTGGGCTTTTTATTTTTATTATTATTTTGTGCTCCTTTATTAACGATAGTGGATTTCAAACAGATTGACAGGCTTTTAGACTATCACATCAAAATAGTATTGTACACTGTCTTAATAAAAATTTTACGCGTTTTGATCTCATTGTGTCTTTGGATACTTTAACATGACTTATGTTTAACATTAAATTACCTTTCTCGCTCTTGAGTGTGTACCGGTTTATGTCAAAAACAGTTCGAGAAGAATTTTAAATAAAATATCCTATTGGCTTAACAAAATATATGTATATACAGGGGTGCTTCGAAAGTTTATAAAAGTAGACATTCTAAAAAGCTTCTTTTTACAGGAAAGGCGCTTCAATAGGGCTTAAATTTAAAACTTGGGCTTTTTACATTTATTATTATTTCGTGCTCCTTTATTAACGATAGTGGATTTTAAAAAGGTTGACAGGCTTTACACTTTCACATCAAAATAGTATTGTAAACTGTCTTAATGAACATGTTGGGCTTTTTGATCTCATTGTGCTTTTGGATACCTTAACATGACATGTTTAAAATTAAATTACCTTTCTCGCTCTTGAGTGTGTACTGGTTTGTGCTAAAAACAGTTCGAGAAGAATTTTAAATAAAATATACAATTGGCTTCACAAAATATATGTATACACAGGGGTGCTTCAAAGGTGTATAAAACTGGACATTCTAAAAAGCGTCATTCCAGTGATCGCTTTTTACTGGAAAGGCGCTTCAATTTAAAACTTGGGCTTTTTACTTTTATTATTATTTTGTGCTCCTTTATTAACGATACTGGATTTCAAAAAGGTTGACAGGCTTTTACACTTTCACATCAAAATAGTATTGTACACTATCTTAATAAAAATGTTGCGCTTTTTGATCTCATTGTGTCTTTGGATACTTTAACATGACTTATGTTTAACATTAAATTACCTTTCTCGCTTTTGAGTGTGTACCGATTTATGTCAAAAACAGTGCGAGAAGAATTTTATATAAAATATCCTATTGGCTTAACAAAATATATGTATAGACAGGGGTGCTTCAAAAGTTTATAAAAGTTATCATATTAAAAAGCGTTTTTTACAGGAAAGGCGCTTCAATAGGGCTTAAATTAAAAATTTGGGCTTCTTACTTTAATTATCATTTTGTGCTTTTTTCTTAACGACAGTAGACTTCGAAAAGGTTGACACTCTTTTCCACTACACATCAAAATAGTATTGTAAACTGTCTCGATGAAAATGTTGTGCTCTTTGAGCTCATTGTTTCTTTGGATACATTAACATGACTTATGTTTAACATAAATTTACTTTTCTCGCTCTTGAGTGTGTACCGGTTTGTGTAAAAAATCGTTCGAGAAGAATTTTAAAGAAAATATACTATTGGCCTCAAGAAATATATGTATATACAGGAGTGCGTCAAAAGTTAATAAAATCGGACATTCTAAAAGGCGTCATGACAGTGATTGCTTCTTACAGGAAACTATGAAAAAGCTGTAAGCGGACGCGAAAAGAGCGATTCCAACTAAAAGAGATTGACTGACCCGCTGTAAGCAGAGGACCTGCTGTAAGCGGAGGACCCGTTGTAAGCGGAGGACCCGCTGTAAGCGGACGTTAGAGCTAGTTATACTCTATAAAAGCGAGCAGGACCCTTTACCGCTCTCACGGATTTAGTAGAGGAGGCAAGATCGGGGTTAAAATGGCAAATTGGGGAGACACTTTTCTGAGAACGTGGCCCGTCCGCGGTGGGAACAAAGGTGTCAGGCTGCGGGGACGACAGTCCGCCGTCCCTAAGGCTATTTTTCACGTCTCCGATGAGAGAGCAAAGGCCCGAAACGAATTTTTGAAAATTTTTGGCACGTGCAGAAAATCACGCTGCATCGCGACATTTTCCCCATAAGGAGGACGTGGGAAACAAAAATTACTCTGGAGCCTTTTATACTGATAATCCCGACAAATGTCAAAGTGACAGGAGATTCGAAATGTATGCAAACATTCACTTTTAAGCCTGAAATTTCAAATTTTAAAACTTTGGGGGCGCAACAAGATTCAAAATTTTAAAGTACTGACATTTCAGGACCCTTTAGTTGCATATTCCCAGTTTAAAGTGGTGCAGATACAAAGGTACGAACACTTTAAAGATCATCGGCAGACGGATACGGTTTAGCGAAATGGATGAAATATCCCGGCAAACGTCAAACTGACAGGCGGTCTCATACGCATTCATATTTTCACTTTTAAGCTTGAAATTCCAAATTTTGAAAGTTTCGAGAGCACAACAAGATTCAGAAACCTAAAGAAGTGACATTTCGGAAACGTTCACTTGCGCATTCTCAGTTTACAGAGGTACCTAGACGAAGGTACGAGTAATTCCAAGTCCGTTTGCAGAGGTATTTGGTCAGAAAAATGGCCGATTCAATTTGCACTGATATCAATGCATTCCGGACGGGCGAAAAATATAATCAGATTATCATGTGCACTGCCGGTCAATACATTACGGTCCGGCGAATGTTCAGCATGTCCACACAATACATAGCGGTCCCGCTTGATTTAATATTTTCATCTAGACAGGTGTTGTCGATTAATATTTTAATAATGATTTGAATTAAAATACGATAATTTCGGAACGCGTATTTCCTCAAAGGGGAAAAAGAAGAGGATTGCTTTCGACATTTATGTGCCCCTACGAAATAATTTTATGTTAACGATTACGCAAACGCGCACGGTGGACGGAGCTGGCTGAAATCAATTTCTCTCTATTCTGATTAAAAGCAAAATTAGGCACTCGAGAGTTTTTACGCCCGTCACTAATTCAAATGTCGAAAAAACAAAATGGCCGAAGGATTTTTTGAAAATTGACGTAGGAATGTCAAATTTTAGATACGGGGGTGTCTTATGTCGCCGATCACTAATCCAAAGTCAAAATGTCAAAAAAAAAAAATGGACGAAGAGTTTTTTTGAAAATTGACGTATGAATGCAAAATTTTAGATACGGGGGTGTGTGCGGACGCCGATCACCAATCCATAGTCAAAATGTCAAAAAAAAAAAAATGGTGGACGAGTTTCTTGAAAATTGACGTATGGATGTGAAATTTTAGATACGGGGGTGTCTTAGGTAGCCGATCACGAATCCAAAGTCAAAATGTCAAAAAAAAACAAAATGGCGGTAGTTTTTTGAAAATTGACGTATGAATGTGAAATTTTAGATACGGGGGTGTGTGCGGACGCCGATCACAAATCCAAAGTCAAAATGTCAAAAAAAAACAAAATGGCGGAAGAATTTTTTGAAAATTGGCGTATGAATGTGAAATTTTAGATACGGGGGTGTGTGCGGACGCCGATCACGAATCCAAAGTCAAAATGTCAAAAAAAACAAAATGGCGGAAGGTTTTTTGAAAATTGACGTATGAATGTGAAATTTTAGATACGGGGGTGCCTCAGGTCGCCGATTACGAATCCAAAGTCAAAATGTCAAAAAAAAACAAAATGGCGGAAATTTTTTTGAAAATTGACGTATGAATGTGAAATTTTAGATACGTGGGTGTGTTAGGTCGCCGATCACGAATCCCAAGTCAAAATGTCAAAAAAAAAACAAAATGGCGGAATTTTTTTTGAAAATTGACGTATGAATATGAAATTTTAGATACGGGGGTGTCTCAGGTCGCCGATCACGAATCCAATGTCAAAATGTCAAAAAAAAAAATGGCGGAAGTTTTTTTGAAAATTGACGTATGAATGTGAAATTTTAGATACGGGGGTGCCTCAGGTCGCCGATTACGAATCCAAAGTCAAAATGTCAAAAAAAAACAAAATGGCGGAAGTTTTTTTGAAAATTAACGTATGAATGTGAAATTTTAGATACGGGGGTGTCTCAGGTCGCCGATCACGAATCCAAAGTCAAAATGTCAAAAAAAAACAAATTGGCGGAAGTTTTTTTTGAAAATTGACGTATGAATGTGAAATTTTAGATACGGGCGTTATGGGGTCGGGGTCGAAAAAATTAAAGCGCCAACGTCTCCTTAATTACATATTATGATGATGGTGCATAACATTTAGAAAGAATTAGAGTCTCAAACGTTTTCAGGTTTCGTTCGTTGAATAGCTACTATCCAGAGATGCATTTGCCTCTGTCAAAATGTATATTTGTTCTGAATGTTAATACCCACCAACCTTTAAAGTACTTATACAGTTAATTAATATTAATATTAAATAGCTCCGATAGAAGTGAGCCATAAATGACTCGATATCAATATGTGCCATGGCAACATGTATATCCGAATATAGATACCTAAATACATGTATTTACAATTAAATATCTATATAAATAATGGGGGATGAATAAGTCGATATGACAGATAACGTAGGTAGATACATTCTATTATGCTATTTGTTCGTTTTCATTATGTTTAATTAAAATATTCACTTTCTTCCACGATTTATATTTAGAATAAAAAAAAATTTTCACACGTCCCAAAACTTGTTTCCATCAGATAATAGTGGCGTCTAACCAACAAATATTGTTTATTATTTTAGGTTAATTGATGATAGAAGAAGGTTCCATTATTAGATCGAAAGCTTGTTAGTTTCGTTTGCAATCACTAACTTATTTGTCTTTGTAAAATGCTATCGTAGAGTCTGTTAAAACATGAATGCCAATTAACCTAACACTTCACAACCTCAGAAGTGGAATGTAACACAGGGAAAAATGTTTACTTTCCATTTTTACAAACCATCTAATGTAGCTCGAGAAGGGCCTCCAGTATAGTCGACATTGAGGAATCGACTAAGGAATGCATTTTACACAAGTTTTAAGGAGATATTGATGCAAAAGAACCAGATTGGTGGTGTGAACCCGAACGTTCCTGTGGCTTATTTATTATGTTAAAGTGGATAAAAGCAAGTGGCATTGCCAACTTACGTCACAGCTAAGAAAGCCACCCGAACTGGCATTAAATTTCTTTGCTCTAAAATTTTTTTAATTCCAGTCAGTCGCTGCACACTTACTTTTGTTGGAAACATTTTGATATGTGAATGATCTGTACCATCAATAACGACAACAAATTCTGATATGAAACTTCCTCAGTTAGAAAATAATGACAGTAAGAAAATATTTTAGGAAGACTGCACCCATTTACACAGTTCAAAATAATGACATTATAGGAATGTTTTGGCATAGAGAAAGTGACCAGGGGACAAGCATTTTCCGACATTCGGTTGACTAAAGAGGAAAAAAAAGTATGACATTAAGATTTGGGAAAACCATGTAAACGTATCTTGATAAATGATGTTAGAAAAAAAAATATTAACACCAAATAATACTTTACATTTGCCTTATGTGAGAAATGGAATTGAAGATGAGTGGAAGTTGCAATCCAAAAGTATAGGATTGTATAAAAATATCAGATGTACAATCCAGAATTAATAATTCATCCGAAGAAGCCATTGTTTGGGACCACTCCAGATGGTATTGTGTACGATGAACAGGAAGATTATGGTGAACTGAGGTAGCAGCAAAAATTATTCAAACATAAACAAAGCCTCAACATTAGAAAAAGTTTTTTTTAAAAATGTGATGAAAACAATTTATCTACGTTAAACGAATTTTTATTAAATTCAATAACAAATGCTTATTGCTGGTATCACTTGGTGTGATTTTATAGTTTATTTAAAACAATTTGAGGAAACTTGTATAAATACAGTAAAATTTAATCCACACAGTTTGGTACAAAAATGTACAAAAACTTTAGAACAATGCTTAAAAAATTATATATTTTGTAAATGTATGTTTTGTACGACACGAGATCACTGTAAATAAATATATATCTTTTAGGATAGTTGTTTTTTAAAATTACATATCTATACTTTCTTGACACTGTTGGTTTCATTTATTCTCATTTAAATAGCACTATCTTTTAGGGATGGAACATCGCTGGGTAAACACAAATATCAAATATCGATGTTTTTAAACATCGATAATTTTATTTATAGATTTATTTTTTGACAGTTTAACAAAAATTTTAATCAATGTACGTGCTTACCAAAATGATATAAAAGATATCATTATTCAAAAAAATTAATAAAATAAACGCGGCTCATATACATAATAATAAATGCTTGACCGTGCCGCTTCATCGATATATCAACTTTAGCACGAGTTTGCCACACGGTCATTTGTGTAGTATGATTATTTAGTTTGCATCTAACTTCGTTAAAGTGGCTGTCACTTCAATATTCTGTCTGAGATGGTCTTAACGGTGATTTTAAACAGCTCTTTTAATCACAGCGAAAGCAGGAGCCGTTTATTTGCACCGTTTATTTTCGCCGTTCGCTTTATTTGAAACAGCTCTTTCAATCACCACTCTCCGAGCTGTTTGCTATGAACGGTGAAAACAAACGGCTCCTGCTTTCGCCGTTCGCTTTATTTGAAACAGCTCTTTCAATCACCGTTCTCCGACCTCGGTGAAAATAAACGGTTCGCCCATGTTTCGCCGTTCGGTTATAAAATATTAATATACGCATATTAGGTATATCAGTAGGTATTTTGCATTTATTTTATGTTTTATATAAAGCATGTGAACTTGCATAAGGACTTGAAAATTATTTAAATTAATATATACGAAGTAACATGATGAAATGTTTTTAATTATATAGATTATCACCTATGCACATAAACATGTACAAAATGTGTATGGATAATAAATATAACTTTAATTATTAATATTTTTTTTATATAATTTTAAAGTACATTATTAATGATTATTAATTATTATGAAAATATAAATTTAGTAACTTTGTTAGAACGTAATCGACTTCGCCTATCCGGTAACTAACATTGAAAATAATATCATAATTGCTTCGGTACAGCTTCGTATTTATTATGATGAAAAGGGTTCTTTTCAATGGAGGCAAATGAATATATTTTTCACGTAAAGAAATATTTCTGTCTCCGATTCTAAGATTTACTTCAATTTAAATAATATATTCAATGACATAAATATGTTTCATACGACATATTAATACGAAATTAATCACTGTGATTCCATGAATTTGCAAACGGTGAAAACAGTGATTACGAAATCACTGTGAAAAATCACTGTGACCAATATCTGCTCTCATCTCTAATATATGCGGCAATTACACCGTAACTAGGAAACGGCACGGTCAACCATTTACGATCTCTCTGTATACATTTATAATATGTAGTTAACGTTAGAAACTACTCAAAAAAAACTAGGTATATAAAAAACAATGTGCAATTATTACGCATGAAAGAACCACATGACTTCAATCGTCTGATACTTAAAAAATATATACATTTACGTGTATCAAAACTTTTAAGAGAACGATTTCTATTTGGGATTTTATAGTCTTGCATTTTTTTTGACTACGCTGGCAAATGCCGAGATACATATGGATATGGTTTTATATTTCTGATGTGTCATCTTGCATCTATACGTGTATGATTGTACGCACTGGGGAATTCCCCGAAGAAGTAAACATCGGTAATGTCTATCTCCCTTCTTTTTCTATGAAAATACGTTTACCTCCTTCATTCATTCGGCGTGCATACATAATTTAATTCTTATTCTGCTCATTAAAAGTACTATAAATTTATGTATTTAATTATTTATTATTTAAATATTTATACTGAATAATATTTAAAAGAGCCTAAAATGAAATATTAAAATTTATATGATATACCACTGTGAAATTTAAATACTTCTTTTATTCGTAGACAATGCTTTCATTCAGCAGACACAACAGTTGCGCAACTGTTCAGTGATCATGTCCAGTAAACGAGCGCTCACTCTGAACATGTTCAGGTGCGGCCGCCATTTTTGTGAACGGAAAAATTCTACGCTCACTTAGTGAGAGTATTCAGTACGCATGCGCCATTGATGCATTCCAAGACCAACCTAATACATAATTTTGAAGAAAGTTACTAGAAAAGTAGGATACAGCAAATTAAAGGTATTGTGCAGAAATAAATGTATTAAAATATTGGCGTTCACCCAGTATTTCATTCGGGGTTGGAAAAACCAGCCCTTCCACTCAAAACTACGCCAAAACTTACTGTTTTGAATTGTTTATTCGGTTTACTCTCTATAATTTTAACATATGGCAGCAATGAAAAGTACCAGATGACAGACGATGACATAAAGGTGAGCGGTCCTGTCCAGCGAACACTCAACTGTTGTGAAGTGAACGGTTGGAGCGGGATCGGTTCCCGATCCGTCTGATGGATGAAAGCAATTTTACATCGTCTTAGCCTGTATGTGAGGTGTTAATTTGGACACATTTTATATTTGTCAACAGAGGACGCTGTTTTATTTTGTGATCAGTGCTAATACATTTTGTCAAGATTAAAAGTTCAATGTTCACTATATTTCTTCTAACATCGATAGTTTACCGATAATTCTAAATTGCAAACATCGATGCAAAAACATCGAACATCGATCCTAAAATATCGATATTCAATGAACATCGATGTTTATCGCTCAACCCTACTATCTTTAGAACTCCACTACATATCTTAATAGAACTACAAGTGGCTATTTCTGTGCTATTACAAATGATGTTAACAGTGTAACAAGAAATGATTCAACATGTTATCAATTCTCCAAAAATTTTGAACATGCATTACATAAAACATTACATGTTATATTTAATACCGATCTTTGTATCAAATTACTTTTAATAAAGATATTTTCAATTATTGAATGTATTGCTTACGTTATAAAAACAAGTTAATATCACAAAAAAATTGTTAGAGGTCTGTACGCAAAATTGTAAATGGTCGCATTCAACAGACGCAACAGTTGCCCAACTGTTCAGTGATCGGATCAGATGATTTACGCTGAACATGTTATTTATGGACGGATCGGTCGCCATTTTTGAAAGTCAAAACAGTAAAATAAGCTCATTAAATGTATTATTGTATAGAAATAAATGTGTTAAAACTATTATAATAATGGAGCGTTGATTGAAGGAATATATAAAGATGCGCAACGCTGTAGTAAAATAGAGTGTCACCGTTGTCTCGGACTGTTTCGAATCTGAGATCCAAACGACTGATGCAGTCGCTATAGATCTCGGATCCAGTTTGGGTACGCTCAGTGCTGGGTAGTGGCGCATCTTTATGTATTCCTTCAATCAACGATTGGAGTTAGTCGAGGTTGGAAAAAGCAGTCCGTACATAATAAACTACGCCAATTACTATATACTTAATACTCTTTATTCAGTGAAAATTAAACGTACATATAATCACGATTTACATCCACATTTGTAGTCTGCTTCTTACTTCAATGTGATAACAAACAAATTAGAATTTAATATAATTGTTCTGTCATTGGTTCAATTCGAAATTACAGTTAAAAAGATAAATCGAACACAGCTATATTGCATCCCACTCTTAGTATTCAATCCAATCTTCTTAAGGGATATATACTCATTTTCCTACCGTAAGCAATTTCCAATAAACTTTCTTTATTCAAAGACAATGCTTTCATTTCGCTTCATTATATTTAGGGTTGGTACTGTGGGTGTGGTGTAAGTATGATAACATCACCTTCCTGTCAAGTATTCTTTTTTGGCCTGTCAAATTAAGTTAAATGCATGCACACTGAATTTCAACAAAATGTTCAAAATAAGTCAATTTTCAAGACATTTATTAACGTATTTCCGAATTACGTGAGAGCAGCTCTCAACATTTTTTGCATACATACATACATTGCAAAAAGAACAGTCAATATTTATTCCATTTCATTTAAGTTTGTGTGATATTGTATTGAAATCATATTCCTTAAAGTTACTACGTAGATTATTTGTTATTTATTTATTATTAATAAACAAGGCATTATATATATAGAGAAATTTCAACTAATCTAGGCAAATTTTTCATGTACTTGAGAGATATTACAAACTCAAAGGTTGGTAACGCCGAAAGAAAGTCAGATTGACACTTCTCATTTGGCTGCATTTCACACAGTTTCTAAGTTATTTTATCGCAAATTAACAGACGATTCCTTTTAGGTTATAATACAATTATTTTAGGTTATACATGATACTGTTTGGAGAAGATTTCCTTTCCAGATGTGATTTTTCAAAATATTCGATGCAGACGACTAAAATACATTTATGGAAGGAGCATAGAATCTGTCCGGATTATTAAGAACACAGTTCTTAATAATCCTGTTAATGATTAAAAATTACAACGAGAACGGACTCTTTGAGCTCATTGCATCTTTCGATACTTTAACATGACATGTTTTAAATTAAATTTCTTTTCTCGCTCTTGATTGTGTACCAGTTTGTGTTAAAAACACTTCGAGAATTTTAAATAAAATATCCAATTGGCTTAACAAAATATATGTATATACAGGGGTGCTTCAAAAGTCTATAAATGGCGGAAGAGTTTTTTGAAGATTGATGAATGTTTGTTAAATTTTGGATACGGGGGTGTTTGTGGTCGCTTATTACGTCTTCAATTTGGCGATTCTTCGAAACGTGATTGAACAGGGCTTAAATTTAATAGTTCATTTTTTCTTAACGATAGTAGACTCGAAAACATCAGAATAGTATTGTACACTGTCTCAATGAAAATATTGCGCTCTTTGAGCTCATTGTTTGTTTCGATACTTTAACATGACTTATGTTTAACATTAAATTACCTTTCTCGCTCTTGAGTGTGTACCAGTTTGTGTAAAAAACAGTTCGAGAAGAATTTTAAATAAAATATCGTATTGGCTTAACAAAATAATAATATTAAAATAATAATAATTGGATACTTTAACATGACTTATGTTTAACATTAAATTACCTTTCTCGCTCTTGAGTGTGTACCCGTTTATGTCAAAAACAGTTTGAAAAAATTTTTAAATAAAATATCCTATTGGTTTAACAAAATATATGTATATACGGTGGTGCTTCAAAAGTTTATAAAAGTGGACATTCTAAAAAGCGATTTTTATAGGAAAGGCGCTTCAATAGGGCTAAAAATTAAAAGTTGAGTTTTTTACTTTTATTATTATTTTGTGGTTTTTTTTTTAAGCGAGAGTAGACTTCGAAAAGGTTTACATGCTTTTCCACTATCACATCAAAATAGTATTGTTAAATTGTTTCGATGAAAATGTTGTGCTCTTTAAGCTCATTATTTCTTTGAATACTTTAACATGACTTACGTTTAACATTAATTTACCTTTCTCCCTCTTGAGTGTGTACCGGTTTGTGTAAAAAACCGTTCGAGAAGAATTTTAAATAAAATATACTATTGGCTTCACGAAATATATGTATATACAGGGGTGCGTCAAATGGTAATATAATCGGACATTCTAAAAGGCGTCATGACAGTGATTGCTTTTTACAAGAAACTATGAAAAAGCTGTAAGCGGACGCGATTAAAGCGATTCAAACTAAAAGAGATTGACGGACCTGCTGGAAGCGGAGGACCCGCTGGAAGCGGAGGACCCGCTGTAAGCGGACGTTAGAGCTAGTTATACTCTATAAAAGCGAGCAGGACCCTTTACCGCTCTCACGGATTTAGTAGAGGAGGCAAGATCGGGTTTAAAATGGCAAATTGGGGAGACACTTTTCTGAGAACGTGGCCCGTCCGCGATGCGAACAAAAGTGTCACGCTGCGGGGACGACGGTCCGCCGTCCCTAAGGCTATTTTTCACGTCTCCGATGAGAGAGCAAAGGCCCGAAACGAATTTTTGAAAATTTTTGGCACGTGCAGAAAATCACGCTGCATCGCGACATTTTCCCCATAAGGAGGACGTGGGAAACAAAAATTACTCTGGAGCCTGTATGAAATTTCGAAATCCAATATGGATATCGGCGACCACAGCTGACAATGACACCATAAAGCCACGATAGGTTGAGTTAAACGTTAGGGGAAATGTCAAAATTGACGTTCAATTAACATTGGCAGGTGCACAAAAATCAATTGTAGGTTATAAACTATCAAAACCAGTAATCAATTTTAGTTCGCGAGGACACATGCCGGAAAACGTCAAAATTTGCGGAAAGCATGGGTGTGCCAATCATGCAATACATAAATAACAAGCGGTCGCAGATAAACGTCAAATTTCAGTTCGCCATAACGTTCGTTGGGAAACGTCACAACTGAATCGGCAAACAACGTGTTTTGTCCAAACATACATAAATGCTCCGAATTGACAGCATTAAATACTAAATATATCAAAGATGGGCATTTATAATAATCGAGCAATGTGTGGGTGGATATAAGAAAATTATCGAATAAGAATATTTATTACATTCATCGATCGGTTGTCAAGTCTGAACATCAGAAATATTGAAAAGTCTACGAATGAAATGTGCATTTTTGATTAAAATGTGGTATCTTTCAGATATGTATTATTCTTATTATCAATTGTTACTATTTCTTTTCTACATGTACCTATATGAACCTATAGGTACATATGTCGTTGGATATGATTAAATATCTGTCATTCTTCTCTCTGTATCATTATAGATTGTTAATAAACTTAAAATGTATTATCGCATGTAAGTACCTACCTATAGTAATTAAGATAACGAGTTTTCGACATTATTAAAATATATTAAATACAATAACATTCTACTCATTATAAACGTCATCGAAATGTGTGTCCCACGATGACTAGAAAATTTCAAGTACGGGCTACACATACATACAACGAAGTACTTGAAGCAGAAGTAAATAAAGAACCATCTGAGTTTTGCCTTTTCAGTCTGTCAAATTACGTTAGATGCACACGAATTGTACAAAACCTGAATGTCAACAAAATGTTCCAAATACATGTGTTCAAGATATAATTGTATACAATTTATGCATGAGTTTATTTAATAACATCTGTCAAACATTTATGCGGGTCTGAAAGTGCAGACGACGCACAGACAACGGTAAGGAAATGAAAAAATGCGGAGTTTAAGCACAGGTTAAGTATGATTTTCTATTAAAATGTGATATCTGTCACATACCTACATATTGCAATTATTAATTATTACCTACCGTTCCTGTTGTATCGGTTATTTATGGATACATATATTAAATGGCTTGGACACATATCTGTCATCTTTCTACATACAAATATCACTTACAACAAAATTAGATTCAAGTATCGCTTAACATTTTTATATCTGCTTTGAATACATTCATGTAAGATCAAACGTTAAAGAACTTGCTTTGAAAATCAGAATAGCTATTGTTCACAGTGATTTAGCAATTACTGTTTTCACCGTTTGCAAATTCATGCGGAATCAGTGATAAAAATAAATGGAATAAGTGTGTTTTGGCTATTCTTCGATTTGCCTCCCACACCATAATTTAAAATACAAGAAAAATATCGACTAATATGTATGTAGGTATTTATCAATATATAATAATAAATTTAGAATTATTATCAAATTATTATATTGATTGTATAATTTATGTTGTTGACAAGACAAGGCGAGTATATATCTATATTAAGTATAATAACACTCCCATCGTCATTCTGTATCCAAATATCTATTTATTTGACCAAGAGAAATATATTTAAAAAAATAAGCAATTCAAAATTCGCGCGTAATAGAAGAAACAGCGAATCCTTTCGACGCGCTTCAGACACAAATCTTCTTTACGAAGTGCAGTGTCTATTTAGTTTTTTCGAACAAATAATTAATATAGTTCTATTATCTTTTAATTTAATCCGCGTTTTGTTTATTTATAAGTGTTAACTAATAGTTTTTGTGTTCAGTGTTTAAGTTATAAGTTATATATACGTACTTCATCTTCATCATTAAGGTAAGCATTATTGCAAAGATCCACGCTTAAGTTGTATAGGTTAGGTAATTTATATTAAATGTAAAATAGACATGATACAAATACCTACAGTTCTTTTAAGAGATTCAAAAATATCATAAATGATCTTTAACGAGTCATTATTTTGCGCTATTGTGAAGACTTGTTTGTTTCAAGTATTTGTCAGACTAATAACGTTTTATCGATAAATATATGACAATTTTAAATCAAATATGTATAGCGTATATATTTGTATGATGGAATAAATACTACCTAATCATTTTTCATCTTTAACTATAAAACCAGCATAATAATTTATACCTGTGCAGATAGACTTAAATTAAAACAAGATTTCTTTCTAACTACAGATGGGTAAAAAAAGAAACTTCAAGCATGTTAAGGGAAAAAAACATGTAAAAAAAACTAACGTCAATATAATGCAGCAGAATGGTCAAGATGATATTCAAATCGGTAAGTGTATTTATTTATATTATACAAAACCGTAGTCTTTTTTTGCCTGTAAATCATTGTTACATAGTTAATTAGGTATCAATATGATTTATCGATTATGGTTGTGATTATCTTCATTCAGGTTGCTGCACACCTATTAAATTACACAAAGTGTTTGACAAACAATTCGTTCTAAGGCATAAAACACATACATTAAAAATACATTGATTGTTGTACAGTTACGGACAGAAGAAAGTGGGACAACTCTTACATAAAATTTTGCTTTATTTTAGTTGTTATTGCTGCCTTTTGAAATTTTACCGAATACAATATAGTAGTCCCAACTTCATAAATGTCATCAAATTGCAACGATACATTTTTTCGTAAAAATGTCGCACGTTGTTTATAAGGCAAGAATAAGTGCTAATGCAAAATAGCTAAAACTATTGGCTCGTAATAATACGAGCCAATTATTAATTGTTTCCAGTAAGTCTTGCACATTTTGTGATCGAACGTTTCTTCTTTGAATAATCAAAGAAGAAACGTTCGATCACAAAATGTGCAAGACTTACTGGAAACAATTAATAATGCGTAGGATGATAATTCGGACCAATACTGTTAGGCAAAAAAAAATGTACCACGTTTGTTTGTCCGTAACTCTACAAAAAATTAACATATACTTGCATAATTAAGAATTTTCCAAAAAAAAAAAATGTTAATCAAACAGTTTGGTTCGTGTGCACTGCCTTCTGATATTCCAGTAGGTATATTTAATAGAGACTACCTACCTATTCACATCAATGCTTTGACGAATAAATTATTATGTACTTATAATTGATCTGCATTCAACTTCGTGGCATACATATTGTATTATTTACAAATTTAAAACAATTATTGAATTAACAATTTTTTGAAAAAGTGATTGACATGTTTTATTTGTGTGCATTACTTTCAAACATTTCCATATACCTAATTGAATGGAAAAATACAACTCACACTCTCCTCGATATTTGCAAATATACGTTTACAGTTTTTCTAGATTTGTACTGCGTGTTTTAGCAGTGCTAGCTAATGAAAATACTAGATTCATAAATCAAACTGGGGAATTTATTATAGATGAAAATATGAATGCACAGACAAATCAGATTTGTTAAATGGTAACTTAAAAATAAATTCTTAGCACATATCAATTACAGAAAGCTATCTAATTAAAAGACAATGAAATATATACATAACAGTAGTTTATGTATTTTCTTATTAATGTTATTATTTATGATTCATTTAAGAAATGATTATGAATTATTTAGTATTCAGCTTTATAGTTATTTTACTGTTTCTGTTTAACATAGATGATAGAATTACAAACTCATTGTCACCATACTTGAACAATTTAAAATCACAATGTATATAATTTAATATGCTAAAAATTCCACTTTCAAAACATTCTTGATATTCTAAAAATGAAGTATATACAAAGTGAGTCATCTCCGCAGGGAAGACAGTTTTTGACTTTATGAGAAAATATATTTCGAAGCGGTTTTATTTGTAGCCATTTATTAGGAGCACCTTTTAAAATTATTTTGTATTATACAGAGTGTTTCATAACTTGATGGCTGATCATAATTATATGATAAATGGTAAGTTAAAAATATTTTTTTAACACATTAATTATTAGAACAATTATACCTACACAAAAGCTGACGAAATATATACATAACAGTAGTTGATATATGAATCATATACATAAAATTCAAAAGGAGGACAGTGGAATTTTTAACATCGTTAAGTTATATACAATGCGATTTTTATGTTTGAGGTACATTTAAATTTACCACCACAGACAATTTTTCATAGTGTAGGGAGTAATGAGTAAAAGCAGTCGTTGCTGACAGATCCTGTATAATAAATGTCATGTTCAGGAGCATTTCCACTGATACACTTTATAACGGCATGGAATACAAAATTGTCAATTAGTCACCAACATATTTTCTGTGTAAATGCTTAAAAAAATATTAAAATTATTGGAATATCAAAAACTTACGTAGACTTTTCCATGAATATTGTACTTACAGTCTCCATTAATTATGGTGTGTATAAATTCTAAAATACTTGGATATAGCTAGAGTTTTATTGACCTTAATGCCGCCTCTACCTATCCCCGAACATTCGGCAAATTACGCCGAACAGCGATGTGTAGACAGTTTATTCGGCAAATATTTGATATTCACCAATATTCGCGCCGAACACGAATGTCGATCCGTTCGGAGTCGGTTTTCGTTTCATACATCAAAGAAAATTCGTATCCGAACACATATAACCTGACTACACATCGTATACTGAAGTGAGATGAATACCTATATAAGTAAATAGATAAATTCGTAAACATAACCTATAATGTAAAGATTTCAAATTAAAAAAGGGATTATTCTGTATACGTTAATGAATTATGGCGGATTGGAGTAATGACTTAATACTCGAATAATAATTGCAAGTACTCATATAGTATAATGCAGCAGTAACTTGTTTACCTTCCATCATTCTATCTTCATTTCAATGCGAATATTGCGAATACGATGTATGAATAGGCAATTCGTTCATATTTGCGCACGAATTATTTGACGGAACATTCGTATACGAATCTTCGGCGAAAACATTCGGCGATGTGTAGAGGCGGCATAATATTCAATACTTAGGCTTTGTAACAGAGGTAAGAACAAACTTAATCGATGAAATGTCATATAGTTAATGTTGTTCCACACAAAGTGAGAAAATTAACTTTACTCAAATAACAGTGGCTGATACAGGAAAAATGAAACCTACATATGGCAAATACAAAATAAATACTATCTAGACAAAATTAACATATAACAATGTGAAAGTAAAAAATTTTATAAATGATAAATAATTAGTTAGTCAGCTTGTAACTACTATTTATAACATTTAACATTATAACATCAAATCGTTATTCTAAATCACCAATTAGTACTCTGTTTAAATTTTTTGGAATGTTAACATATAATAAAATTCAATATATTACCATACGACCAAAGATACTATTATATTAATGAAAATTCATAACTTCCTTACAAATTTAAATGAATATAGCACTAGCATTTAAACAAAGTTAGCACACTAATTAAAATGTGCAATTAATTTCGTGGAATATTAACATTTCATAAATATAAATTTCACAACACCATTCAGTTATTTCACATCTTGATTTACAAAAAAAAATCTCTTATCTCCAGCGAAAGGTACTGATAAAATTTGCTTGCAAATCAAACGTAGCTGCTCTAAAACTATAACCCTGTTCTGCAATAGCCTTTCCTTTGTCTTTTTCATCAGCATCGTGTGTTTTTCTCTTTTATTATGACTATTGTAGTCTTCTTCAAACGGGTCTTTATAGAATTATAGAATAACTTGCGAGATATTTGCAAAAAACCGCTACAAGAGAAGAGTAAAAGTAGTTGAAATGTACTAAGAAGTGAATTCCAAAAAAAATGTTATTAAGAAAATTTTGTGAAATTACCATTGGAAGCAGGTCTCACTCTGTTCGAAAAATAGATTTTTTCAAATATCTCGCAAGTTACCCTCTCTAAACACATACTAAGAGTATGAAAATATTTAATGATTGTGTTGAATAATTTTAGTATAAAATAAGTTCAAAAATCGTACATCGTAATAATCGTTTGTAATATTAATTAAATTTAACACATTGAAAAAACATAAGTATGTACTTAAAAAAATATTTGTAAACATCACGCGATTTTCTTATAAGTACATATATGCATTTCTAATTTATTATATAAAAGATGTTGTAAATAGAGTTCGAAATATTTTTATCTTTTTAGAATACTCGGAAGTAAAAATGTTAATTGCGATCCCAATTTAGAAATATCTGTTTTACATAAATTATTTCAAATCCAGCTATAAATATTTTTGTACTAATAAAACTGTACAGAATGCAAAATTTGTGAGTAATTTCTAAAAAAAAATATTATCGACCTTCCAATTCAATGTGGGCCTTACTGATGTAATAGATAAATTACATTAAGTACCATATGATCGAATGTTATTATTCACTAGAAGGCACATTTACGTTTAGAGGACATAATTTCACAGCTTCCTAGAGGGTGAAAATATTAAATTAAATGATACTAATTTCCATTGCATAATATTTCAAATCTATTAGAGAATTTACAGTGTTTTTATATTTAGATATCTATGTTGTTCATGCTTTTATTTAAATAATTATATTTCGTCTGAGCATTTAGTTCTATTACTTAGCATTACAGAGCACCTGATTAAAATATTGTAAATATGTCCTTTGCATTTGCAATTAGTACTAAATAATTAATATGTTCTTATTAAAATTACGTATATATAAAATTTACTGCATTAAAGACAAATTTCACATATATTTATTCTATTCAAAATTTTAATGAGCTTTATTTATATACTCTAGAAACCGACCTGAATGTAAATCAACAGTTAAATGTTGAAAGCCACTCAAAACAAAGTGGAGAAATAAACCACACTTCCCAAACGAATGCAAGTGGTTCAGAAGATTTGAATAATGAAAATGGTAAGTATAAAACAAATACTATATGAACACATGACCATTACAAAAAAAGATACGTTTTAAATTTATTTTTTGTTATACAGAGTGTTCCATAACTTGATGACTGACTATAATTATAGTATTTTGAAAAGAAACCTCCTATATAATATTGTATTTTTATATTCCCCATATAATTCTTAGTATAAGGTAATATAGGCCTACAATTCATAATCAGCGTAATTCAGATTGTTATTTTCTTGAATTTCACATTTCCTCATTATTATTATACAGGGTGAGTCGTTAGTAGCCGCTTCTTCGATTGCTCTTTTGTGTTTAAAATAAAAGGAAAAACAATTAGTGGAAGATCCATGGTTACTTGGGGCGCATATTGTAAAAATACTTAAGCTCTGACGCACTTCCGGTTTCACTGGAAATGCACGCAACTTAATTTTTTTAAATGACTCGCCCTATACATTTTTGGATTTTCTTGTACTGCTTTAAATTGTCTGTTCAACTGTTTTTCTTTTTCAAAATTGAGCCAATAGTTTTCGAATTATTAATTTTTTTTGAAAATATTTGACCAAAACACGCGTTCGGAAAAAAATCATTTTCACATTGTTTTTAAAAGTAAAAACATTAACTTTGGTTGTGCTTGTAGCCAAGAAAATGCTGCATCATTTGTTAAAGTTGCACTCGACAACACCTCAAAAACATTGTTTTTTCAAAGCCTACTTCCTGATATTTTCATGTACCAAAAACTTATTTTTTTTAAATAAAACACCCAATACTTTATTGAGGCATTTTGTTTCTTTTTTTTAATTCTTTTTCATTTTTTTTAACAATGTCCTATACCTATCTTTTGTAATTTCTGAGATAATCACTATAGGAGCAATTAGCGGCCAATTAAAGAACTACGAGCGCTGTTGTTCTATGCACCAAAATATTCGTTCAACCAATGGAAAGCAGGAATGGCGCCCATCTTCCTATCAAACAAAGTAATGTTAAATCCAACTATTCCAAAAGTAATAATTTTACAGAATGAAGAGCATCGCATTTCAATTTTTAATTCCGGCAATCTCCAGTTCCAATATTTCTTTTTTGACACTGTTGGTTAATATCGAAATAAAATAAAGGTTATATTTATTGACATATTTGAAGATGTCTTCAAATAGCTTTTGAAAATCCGTCTATAGATAGCGAAGATACCCCCCTCCATTAACATTTTCATCAAAGAAATAAGGTCCAATTATGTAACTACCCACTATTCCTCCCCACAGTTTTAATGACCGACGATTTTGAAAGTTTACAGGTGTGATAAAGTTTAATTCACTTTAATAGAAGGTGGTTTAGTTGGTAAACAACAAAAAATTGAGAAAGCCAGGATAATTTATCTGCTGCCAATTGACAAAAATATAAGAAAGAAATTTCTTTCATCTAACCCTGTGTATGAATATGCTACGGGTGAATTTCATATTTCCTAATTCTTCTGGATTCTCAAATTTGACTTTCATCTAACTGACGACTAATTTTCGTAGTACTAGTGTGGGGGTGTTCGAATACACTCGCAAGTACCTTAAACGTCTTATCCTCACCAGTTATTGCTTTTTCCGATCTTTTTTTCATATTCAATACTTTCTGTTTACTTAAACCGTCCCTTTATACTTTCGAATGTTTCTGGCTTCGGTTGACTTCTACCGGGGATCGCTGTGCATAAAGTCTGGATGCCAGGAAAAAGTTTCTTTCAGATTCACTCAAAACATCAATCATCTTTATTAACTCTTCATAAAAATAATTCATTTGGATGAAAACTAACAGCGATGCTTTTATAAGTTTGACATAAATGTATACCGACTTTCTTTAACAGTTGACTCGGGCAGTCAGCCGCATTCCGACCTTTATGGACGAATATTTGGGTGCATAGAACAACGCCCGTAGTTCTTTAATTGACCGCTAATTTCTCCTATAGTGATTATTTCAAAAATTACAAAAGATAGGTATAGGACATTTTTAACAAAAATGAAAGAGAATAAAAAAGGAACAAAATGTTTCAATAAAATACTGGGTGTTCCATTTAAAAAAAATAAGTTTTTGGTATGTGGAAATTTTAGGAAGTAGGCTTTGAAAAAACAAAGTTTTTTGAGGTATTGTCGAGTGCAACTTTACCAAATGATGTAGAATTTTCTTGGCTACAAGCACCATCAAAATTAATGTTTTTACTTTTAAAAACAATGTGAAAATGATTTCTTTTCTGAACACGTGTTTTGGTCAAATATTTTCAAAAAAAAATAATAATTCAAAAACTATTTAGTCAATTTTGAAAAGGAAAAAATAGTTGAGCAGAGAATTTAGAGCAGTACAAGAAAATCCAAAAAGATATAGGGTGTCATTTAAAAAAATTAAGTTACGTGCATTTCCGGTGAAACCGGAAGTGCGTCAGAGCTTAAAGTAATAACAATATGCGCCACAAGCAACCATGGACCCTGCACTAATTGTTTTTTCTTTTATTTAAAACGCAAAAGAGCAATCGAAGAAGCGCCTACTAATGACTCACCCTGTATATATACAGTGCGGTTATGATGAAAGGAACAAATTCGATTAAAATTCAGGTAATTATTTTGCAGAAAAACGCTCGGATAGGTCGATTAGTATTTTCAGTTGTGAATTTTTTGACAAGAAAATTATATACAGGGTGTCTAAAGAAGAACATATGCAGCAATCATTGTTTTTTTTTTAATGGAACAGTCTGTATATTATGCCATTTTTGAATTATATGGTAAATTCTCCACACTTTTTTGTGTAATATACCATATCCCCAAAATCGGCGGTTTTCAGAATAATGACGTTTGCAATAAATTAAAATACACATAGGTAATGAAATAAAATGTTTAAATTAAACAAGGACACCTTGAACTTTTTTTAAAAGCCAACAAAAACAACCTGTTGTTATATACAACAAAAAACTCGACTTCAAATTAATCGATTTTCATGAATTTTTTTTTAATTTATCACATTTCAAACGTCATTATTTCGAAAACTGCTGCTTTTGGGGATATGGTATGTTACACAAAAAGTGTTAAGAATTTATCATACAATTCAAATATGGCATAATATATAGGCTGTTCCATTTAAAAAACCAATGATTGCTGCATATGTTCTTCTTTAGATACCCTGTATATAATTTTATTTTGTCAAAAAATTCACAACTAAAAGTACTAATCGACCTGTCCGAGCGTCGTTCTACAAAATAATTACCTAAATTTTAAACGAATTTGTTCCTTTCATCATGAACGCACTGTATAGTAAACACTGAAGTATCTACTTTAAATAATTAGCTTGACAATTAAATTATAATGTATAATTGGTCTGCATCCAATCTTGTGGCAAACATATTGTTGTATTATTTAAAAATTAAAAACTGAATGTATACCACTTGTACAATATGATCAGCAAATCATTAGAATCATCAAAGTATAATATATACAAATTAAATAAATTAACAATTTCTCCAAAAGATGATTAAAATGTTTATCAAACATATTATTTAACTTGTGTGCATTATTTTTAAACATTTCCCTGTAACACCAGCATAAATGGAAAATGTTATTCACACTCTTCTCAATATTTACAAATATACATTTCAAGTTTTTCTTTATTTATTATATGTTTTTAGAAATACCAGCGAATGAAAACCGGACAGATATTACCCAAGCTGATTGCGTAGAGGAATTAGATATGATAAATGGTAAGTTAGAATTAAATTTTTAACATTAATTATAAAAAAATGACTAAATATATACGTAACAATAATAGTTGATATATGAATCATAAAAATTAAATCCAAAAGGACATTGATACTATAATATCTATATACAGTAGAACCCCGATTATCCGTGCTCCACGGGACCGGACTAGGCACGGAAAATTGATAAGCACGGATAATCCGAACATTTATTTCTTATATGTATGTATGCATACATACTAAAAATATAGCAGAATAAAAACCAGAATTCTACATAAGTAAACTTTTACACTAAATAAGAAAAAATAAACTCTACATAGGTAGGTTAACTTGCATTTATGTACATAAAGCAGATGAAAATCGAATGATTCCCAGGGATTCCCCTAATACACTGCTGGCGATATCGATATTGCGTCATCATGCGTATGACACGGATAATCCGCAGCCCGGATAATCCGCACACGGATAACCGGGGTTCTACTGTACTTTATTTTATGAATAACAAGAATATTTTTAAAGTGGCATTTTTAATAAATTTTTCATGGTGTAGTGACAATAATTTTGTGATACCATGATATGATAAAGAAAAATAGTAAAGTAAAAAATAGAAACTGTAAACTATAAAATAGAAGTAATGATTAACTCAAAATCTTTTCTCAATAAATCTTAAGGAGAACATAAAACTTTTAGAAAGAATCATATTTTTTTTTTGAACATCATCACATACATTAATTGATGATTAAATAAGGAAAACTATATTTAATTATAATTTATTCAACATACATCTAAAAATTCACAAAATCATCATTCACTCTAACTTTACAAGCCGGTAAAAACGTTAATCAAACAAGAATAATTTTTACTGACAGATCCATCACAACAAATAGCAAATTCAAGAAAATCTACAATAATACCCATCGCAGCAGCATGGAATACAAAATTGTCAACATTCTTTCTACATAAACGCTTAAAAAAAATAAATTAATGGAATATTGAAAACTAACATAGCTTTTCCCATAAATATTACATTTACGATCTCCATTTATTATTGTATATGTCAATTGTAAAGTAATTGGATATAGCTAAAATTTTAATAGCGTTAACATTCACAATACTTAAGAATTATTGTAACAAAGGTGAGACAAAACGCAAAAGGAAAAATCCCTTACCACAAAAAATTAAAAAAAACTATATACGTATTTCGACAACTAAATTTGTATCTTCATTAAAAATCTATGAGAAAACAGAAAAGATTGTTAAACATAGTGTTTTTGACCAAGGTGTAACTTTAGAATATATGCTCTTCACCAAATCACCAGTGGGATAACACACTACATATATAGATTTTTAATATTTTTGTGTTAATGGATTTTCCTTTTGCATTTTGTTTCAAATTTTTAGTCACAGTCACAACCTATTCTTTGAACAAAAGTGAAAACAAATCAATGTTGTTTAATACAAAGTGAAAGCATTACCCTAATAAAAATGCCTAATATAGAAGAATAGAAAACTATAAGTGGAAAACACAAAATAAATACTATCTAGACAAAATTAACATACAGCACGTGTCAATTTTCATTAGCCATAGGCGATTAATTCATGCAATACGTGACAACATGGCACCCCACCTTTCCTCCTCAATGCGAGCGCGAGACCGATACAAGCTCAAGTTAGCAGTGGCTGTTGGACTATTGACTAGGGTGTTTGTACTGCGCCCAGAAATAATATTTACGCATTGCAAGGATTTTACTTTTTCTTTTCAGTAAATGCAGAGAATTATTAAGCTGCGTTCACGCTGCATGTCACAAACAAAAGCGTAATTCTAATAAAATTAAAAATAAGGTAAATAAAAAAGGATTCTGAAAATAATAATAAACTACTAGATTGCGGCGGCCATTTGATGATGACGGCTTTTATTGCAGACTAGATCGGAACGTGTTCGCAGCTAAACATTTAATGTAGAAGTGGGACGATCGGAGAAAGTCGTTGTGATGTCGATTGTTGTCGGGATTGGTGACGGATAGTAGGGGTGATACACGTTGCCACATATTATTTGTATACGTATAAATCGTATGTAAACATTGAATCCATATACCTAATGAAAATTGACACATACGGTATAACAGTATAGGGGAAAAAATTGATAAATAATATTGAATTATTTAGTCGATGTATAACTTAAAAAAATAAAATATAAAAACAAAATGCGTATATGGATTGAAGTACACCATATACAGTTTAGACCATTTAAGTATTTAAAAAACAATTTACACTATATCAAATCATTCTAAACACAAATTAATACTCTATATAAATATTTTGTAATGGCAACATATAAAATTCTATAAATGTACCAACGATACTATAGAAAATTAGAAACCTATCTACTTATTAAAAAATTTCAATATTATTACTTTATTATTATTGTAATTCAAATGTAAATAATTATTTTCTATTGTATATTATTAAAAAGTCTTTTTATTTTTAGCAGGTTAACATAATTCTTTTTTTTAGGAATATCTGCAAGTCATGGTAATTCAATATCCACTGTGAAACAGACAAACATTCTAATTCCAATACCGACAGATATTAACGTTGAAATGGATATTGATAATGGTAAATTTAATAATAGTAAACTAATATATGAAAACACACAACTCTTTTATACGTATATACGTTTTGTCTGTTTGTTTGTTGTTACAAATTGAATTTCAATTAATTTCATGTTTTTAATAGACTTGCGAGTAAAAATTATGTAACTCGATTTGAAACAATTCATTCAAAACAGATATCTCTGAACTAGGATCGCAAGTAACACTTTCATTTCCACGTATTTTAAAAAGATAAAGGTAGTAGATGTTCTGTTTAGAACAACTTTTATATAATAGATTCGAAACGCATATACTTATAAGAAAAATGTTATTCAGACATATTGCAGTGATCTTGAATAAATAATAATATGTAAATAAATAAGTATAATCAAGATCACTTTAAGATTTTATTTAAATTAATTTTTACTTTATTCATATTTACCATGATATGTATAAATATTCACTATATTGATAATTTACGAAGACTTTATTTTTATTTAAGTAAAACAGTAAAAGAATCTTAATAAATTTTTATAAGGTTATAATTTTAAGACATATTAAATGTTACGGGTAAAGGATCGAGCAGGTGTTTTTCGCACAAACACGTCTGGCTTTGGCAGGGATCGACCGGGTGGACCGGCACAAAAAGTATTGTTTATCAGGTGCATGGCTGAATCATAAAAGTATAGACGGATTTATAGTCACATGTTTGTTTACCTTTTTCAAGGATTATTAATACGCTGTTTCCTCATGCAACCGATAAGAGCAGCACCGTCGACATACAATTTTGGAGGTGGATTCGTGTTTAACGAAAGTTGCCGTACGTTTTTGTAAGGAAATTTACGAATAAAAGTGCGGACAGATAAAATTTCCGAGATTGCTGGTGAAAACCGCAATATTAGCAAGTCTAAAAGTAGGTGAAAACCACTTCCTCCCTCTTCTTTAATAGGATTATTTTAAAATCCGGACTTAGAATAATTTTTGAGATTTTCAATACTTATAAAATTTTTACAAGATTCTACACTTATAATAATTTTATTTTAAACATGCAGCGCGTATTACATAAGAATGTCTAGATGTATTTGAATAACCACCTATGTATGAAATACTTTTATTTTATGAACTCGGTTTTTGAATTTACTTAATTTCATTTTATTTTCTTCTTTCTAGAGAGTTTTGTTTTGCATGTAGGGTACTATGCCGTACGTTATGACAAAACTTTCTAGCATTTGTAATGATAACTTTGAATAGCATAATCATTTTCTTTTCCGTATAATTTATTTTTCTTTTAAATTTATTCATCCTACAAAGGATATTTGAAATTAATAATTTTGTTTTATGTGTATATAGGTTATATATTAAGTGAATAAAATTTTCATTGAGAATTATGGAAGAGTTTAATACGATGTATGAAGAGTTAAGGTGATTAAACAATATTTGTTATAAATGTGTGTATAGTGGCGTCTCAAAGTTCTTTATTTGTAGTGGTGTTTTTGTATTGGAATTTCGTGAAAAAGGTAAAGTTTATTTTCTTTTAATGTATATATATTATTTCTTTTGATATGAGAATTAAGTATGTTTTGTTGTATTTGGGTGTTCAATATTAACGTGTTGAATAATACATCAGGGATGTGTGAAATGAATTATGTCATTATTTAATTCATAGCATGGAGTCCTGGTGAATTTGAAATACACGAATTGGTCTTGGTGGTACTGCGTTTGGGAGCGAGAAAAGGCACCAGGCAGAACTAATCAGGGCTGAGTTAATTTATTGAATACGTAGATACATTATTTTATTTCATTTCATTTATTCAATTTAAAAATTTATATATTCCTTAAGGAGTGTGCGCATTGTGATGTATGTTCGGGTTGCGTCCGACGAGCTGAAAATGACATGCTCGTAGGGTGGAACTTTGGGATACTCATCTGTGTGAATTTGTCATCTGATGGTACTGTGTTGGGAGCGAGAAAAGGCGCCGGACAGGACTAATTAGGGCAAAGCCACTTCCTTAATGTCTATATTTTGTTAGCAAATTGTAGACCGCACAAATTTTTATTTTTTTTTTATTTTTAATTCCAGTACAATTCATCATGGTTAATTTATTTTAATTTTTGATTGTTTACATGTATCTATGACAAATATTAATAATAATAATCACGTTCACATTTTAGATATAAGCTTGCACGACATGATGATTTCATTTATTCTTTATTTCTTGTAGTATTTTTATTGATTATGATGTATAAATTTGGGATTATGACTGAATATTGATTTTTGATGTGTAAATATTTGTAGATTAAAACTTTTGAATTCATTTAAGATTATTTTATTTTAATAAATTAGATGTTAAGATTTATTTTGTATTTTATTTCTTTACCTGACCTGGAGATGATTAAAGAGAAGGAGAATCAAGTCATATTTTCTGCCCCTGAGAGAACTATTTATTTTCAAACTGAGCTAGTTACATGTAGAATGTTTTGCTTAACCTACCTTTCAGCAGAAAGTTCACCGTATCATAGTCTAGCATAAGGCCTAGCACTAGGATGCGTGCTTGACTCTCAGTTACGCATAAAGTAAATAATTTAAATTTCTTTTATATATCTATAAATTTGTAAGAGTCACAGCATATATATGGACGCTAGCCAACGTGGGGCCATGATACATCTACATTTATATATATCATTTATTAACACTTTCTATAATATATATATGGCGACCAACGTAGTGGGGCAAAGCTTCTACATTTTAAACTATTTAGATAAAAATTAATTGATTATTTAATATTCGAGTAGCTGTGTAATTAAAGGGAGGTATTTTCACCTTTAAGTGCATTTGAATAATTAATAAATATAATTCACAAATAAAATTTTGTCAAGTTTTGATTTATTTTTCTCCACAAATAAGTCTCTTTAAGTGCCAGGACAGATAAAGTAAATATGTCTGAGTATAAAGGTGAGGCTGAAAATCCTGAAAGTGGTATGGATACCAAATATTTATTTGAAACGTACAGGGAACCACAAGGTATTTCCTCTGTGACAGATTCAGAAAAGACGCTACCTCTTGATGAGGATGAAAATGTAATTGAAAATGTAAAAATTGAAACGAAAGAAATGCCAGGCGGAGACAGATTTGATATTTTATTTGAAAAACTTTTCTGTAAATTGGAATGTGACAAAATAGAAATGAAAGCTGAAATGAATGAGAAGTTTAAAGAAAACAAAGAAGAGATGAATAGAAATAAAATAGAGATACAAACTGTGGTAAAGTCGATGAATGAGAAGATTGACGAAAGGATAAAAGCTTGTAGAATGGAAATGTCTGCAATGAACAATAAATTAAAAGAAGATGTGAAACAAAGCATGACACAGATCAATGAAAAAATTGAAGCAAATGAAAAGAAGTGCAAGGATAGCAGTAATTTTTTAATAGATGAAATGAATCAGAGGGCCGGTGTAGCAAGAGAAAATTTTAGACTGATAGAAGAAAGGATTGGAGGACAAGATGAAAAAATACAATCCTTGGATCTGAATTTAACAAATAAATTTGAGGACTGTAGGGTTAAATATGGTGCATGCACAGACTCTCTTTTAAAGCTACAGGATATGACACTAAATTGTCAAGACACGATTAAGAATTTGAAAACAAGAGTTGAACAAGGTACAATTACACCTTGTGTTGTACCGCAACAGATATCAATCGGCACGGAAAATATACCAAAATTTTCTGGGTATAATAAAGACAACCCTATGGCATTTCTTAAAACCATTAAGACATATATTCGTGGTATTCATGATGATATGTCAAAATTACATTTCATGAGAGGGTGTCTTAGAGATTATGCATTATTATGGTATGATATGGTAATTGATGAGGTACAGACGTACGAAGAATTAGAGAATATGTTTATTAGGCAGTACTGGGGACAAACTCAGCAAAGACGCATTAGACATGACCTTACCTTTGGAAAATATCGTTCTATTACGTCTAGAGAGAATTATGTCATTCGGAAATACTCTTTCTTGAAACATATACAACCTATGATCCAGGAGTGTGACATTGTTACCCAATTGGCTAATCACTTCGAGCATGAGGTAGTACAAGCAGTTGCTTTACAGGGTATAGACACCGTTGAGCAACTCTTGGAGTTGGTAAAGCGTCTGGACGACGTGGAAGATAGGAGTGTACCTCAGAATAAGAATGGGTATAAAACAGGTAACAATGGTAACTATCATAATCCTCAGCAAAGATATAATGGTAATAACCAACAAAGAAACAATGGTAATCGGTATCAGAATAATAGTTACCAGGGAGGAAGGGTGGAGAATGGTAACAACAAGAATATGAGTAATAGTAGTAATGGTAATAATAATAATTGGAGACAGGAGGGTCATGTAACAAGAAAATATGGAAGAAATGAAACAGAAGATACCCGAGGATTTAATAACATAATTATTGAAAATAAAGAAAATAAAACAGAAGCTGTAACGAAAGATATATCAAGAGGAGCAATAAAGAAGGACCTGGATTTTTGGTAGGTCCAACCAAAGGGAGAAAGAAGAAACAACGAGGCAAGAGAAACGTCGTAGATTTAAGTAATATAACCACTAAATTTCCACTGGTAGATGTTAAAGTAGGGGATGTATATGGTGTAGCTGTAATAGATAGTGAATTAGAATTGTCACTTTTAGATGGGGGATTATTTGATAAAAGGTTTGAAAAATTAGGTTTTTATAAGCAAGATAATGTATTTTGTATAAATATAGAGATGGGTGATGTAGAACTTGTAACACAATTTATTGTTACACCAAGATTAAAATATTGCTGCGTACTTGGGATGGATTTTTTGAGTCTATATACATCAAAATTGGAAAGGGAAAATAGAACCTTCCACAATAATAAAGTAAACATGTCTTGGGACAAAGGTGCCCAAGATGATAAGATTTTAGTTAATAATTCAATGATTAATAATTTTGACAGGGATCTCACTTTAAAAATAAATAATGATAGTTTGATTGACAAGGATAAAGGTTCACACCATGTGGATGATCTTCAAAGGGAAGAGTCCATGTTTGCCACGGGTGACATAAATAATAAATGTACACACCATGTGGAGGGTCTTCAAAAGAAAGACGCCACGAAAAATATGGGTGACATAATAAATAAATGTTCACACCGGGAAATAATTATGGGTGACAAAAATTTGATTTGCAACAAACAATTTAATAATGATAATATGAGTGATCCTTTGACAAAAGATGTTAAATTATTTAATGGTAATGTAGATTTAGCAGTAGACTATGATAATTGTTTTAAAACAGAAACGACTCATCCATCTTCCCATAAGCAGAAATTAAGTGTTCAATTTAAAATTAAAAGTTTGTTAAAAGATGATATCATAGAAACTTTAGTATATAACTTAATGAACCCCATCACAGTAGTAATTAAGGAATATTTAGATTATTTAGAAAACATTGAGAATAATAAATTAAGTTTATGTTTATTTCAATCAATAAAACAACAGCTACAACTCCCCAAATTAATAGAAACATTATTGTTATTAAGTACTAATGCAAAGTGGTTTGTAAACGTTAATTCTCTTTGGTTGGTACAGCTATATAAATGTTTCATGAAATTATATCCAATAGTGGTAAATTTATTAGTGAACTTAAATAAAATTGTTCATAAGGAACAAAATATTTTACATTATGGGTATGTAAAGCCCGTACAGCACATATTAAACCCACATGATGAAAATGTGTCACATCATGTGAATGATAAAATGATTTTACAAGAGGGTGTGAAATTTATATGGACCCATGCGAGAATAGAGGTTTTGGATGCAGTTGAAAAGTACCCACAGCCCAGATACTTAAAAATGTTAAGAAGTTTTCCCAAAATAGTGGACTACAATTGCCACTTCATTTTAAGGGAACTCGATGATGCAATTACAATATTTGTAATACCTATGAAAGGTGTAAAATTTAAAGAATTTAAGTACACTTTTGTATATATAGTTATAAGTAGTTTAATTAGTTTAGGTGTTTTAAATGTCATTTGTTTAAACTTTCTCGTCATGAAAGGAGTAAAGTTTAAAATAAACTCCAAGAGTTTTGCATATTTACTCCTGATCTGTATATAAATATAGATAGAATGAGCATATTATAGGGAAATTTCATGTCTCTATGCTTTATATTAAATTCTATTGTAAATAATGTATAAGTATATTAACTGGTATTTATGGGAAATCTTGAATTTATACCATTGGCATTAGCGATTCTCGCTTATAAATCGCAGATATTCCCATAGGGATATTTATGCAGTGATCTTGAATAAATAATAATATGTAAATAAATAAGTATAATCAAGATCACTTTAAGATTTTATTTAAATTAATTTTTACTTTATTCATATTTACCATGATATGTATAAATATTCACTATATTGATAATTTACGAAGACTTTATTTTTATTTAAGTAAAACAGTAAAAGAATCTTAATAAATTTTTATAAGGTTATAATTTTAAGACATATTAAATGTTACGGGTAAAGGATCGAGCAGGTGTTTTTCGCACAAACACGTCTGGCTTTGGCAGGGATCGACCGGGTGGACCGGCACAAAAAGTATTGTTTATCAGGTGCATGGCTGAATCATAAAAGTATAGACGGATTTATAGTCACATGTTTGTTTACCTTTTTCAAGGATTATTAATACGCTGTTTCCTCATGCAACCGATAAGAGCAGCACCGTCGACATACAATTTTGGAGGTGGATTCGTGTTTAACGAAAGTTGCCGTACGTTTTTGTAAGGAAATTTACGAATAAAAGTGCGGACAGATAAAATTTCCGAGATTGCTGGTGAAAACCGCAATATTAGCAAGTCTAAAAGTAGGTGAAAACCACTTCCTCCCTCTTCTTTAATAGGATTATTTTAAAATCCGGACTTAGAATAATTTTTGAGATTTTCAATACTTATAAAATTTTTACAAGATTCTACACTTATAATAATTTTATTTTAAACATGCAGCGCGTATTACATAAGAATGTCTAGATGTATTTGAATAACCACCTATGTATGAAATACTTTTATTTTATGAACTCGGTTTTTGAATTTACTTAATTTCATTTTATTTTCTTCTTTCTAGAGAGTTTTGTTTTGCATGTAGGGTACTATGCCGTACGTTATGACAAAACTTTCTAGCATTTGTAATGATAACTTTGAATAGCATAATCATTTTCTTTTCCGTATAATTTATTTTTCTTTTAAATTTATTCATCCTACAAAGGATATTTGAAATTAATAATTTTGTTTTATGTGTATATAGGTTATATATTAAGTGAATAAAATTTTCATTGAGAATTATGGAAGAGTTTAATACGATGTATGAAGAGTTAAGGTGATTAAACAATATTTGTTATAAATGTGTGTATAGTGGCGTCTCAAAGTTCTTTATTTGTAGTGGTGTTTTTGTATTGGAATTTCGTGAAAAAGGTAAAGTTTATTTTCTTTTAATGTATATATATTATTTCTTTTGATATGAGAATTAAGTATGTTTTGTTGTATTTGGGTGTTCAATATTAACGTGTTGAATAATACATCAGGGATGTGTGAAATGAATTATGTCATTATTTAATTCATAGCATGGAGTCCTGGTGAATTTGAAATACACGAATTGGTCTTGGTGGTACTGCGTTTGGGAGCGAGAAAAGGCACCAGGCAGAACTAATCAGGGCTGAGTTAATTTATTGAATACGTAGATACATTATTTTATTTCATTTCATTTATTCAATTTAAAAATTTATATATTCCTTAAGGAGTGTGCGCATTGTGATGTATGTTCGGGTTGCGTCCGACGAGCTGAAAATGACATGCTCGTAGGGTGGAACTTTGGGATACTCATCTGTGTGAATTTGTCATCTGATGGTACTGTGTTGGGAGCGAGAAAAGGCGCCGGACAGGACTAATTAGGGCAAAGCCACTTCCTTAATGTCTATATTTTGTTAGCAAATTGTAGACCGCACAAATTTTTATTTTTTTTTTATTTTTAATTCCAGTACAATTCATCATGGTTAATTTATTTTAATTTTTGATTGTTTACATGTATCTATGACAAATATTAATAATAATAATCACGTTCACATTTTAGATATAAGCTTGCACGACATGATGATTTCATTTATTCTTTATTTCTTGTAGTATTTTTATTGATTATGATGTATAAATTTGGGATTATGACTGAATATTGATTTTTGATGCGTAAATATTTGTAGATTAAAACTTTTGAATTCATTTAAGATTATTTTATTTTAATAAATTAGATGTTAAGATTTATTTTGTATTTTATTTCTTTACCTGACCTGGAGATGATTAAAGAGAAGGAGAATCAAGTCATATTTTCTGCCCCTGAGAGAACTATTTATTTTCAAACTGAGCTAGTTACATGTAGAATGTTTTGCTTAACCTACCTTTCAGCAGAAAGTTCACCGTATCATAGTCTAGCATAAGGCCTAGCACTAGGATGCGTGCTTGACTCTCAGTTACGCATAAAGTAAATAATTTAAATTTCTTTTATATATCTATAAATTTGTAAGAGTCACAGCAATATGTTGAACAATTAATGATATATAGATTAAAAACTAGATAAAAATAATATATATACAGGATGATCCATCTCCGCGGATAAGGTTAATTGTGCCTGTGTGTGTGACCATCATAGCGGGTCAAACCGTTATAAGTATCAATTCCAAATTTGGTATTTACAAGTATAATCTCCCTCTTAAGATCTGATTAAATTTTCAGTAAAATCTACAAACCGGAAGTAGTAGTCTACTTCAGTGAGAAAATTGAATATTACCAACATTTCATCAACTACTAACTTTATACAAATTTATAAAGTATTTGTATGTACTCAAAATTAAATTTGAGAAGAATTTTATTAAAAAAGTTGGTCAAAATTGCAACCGCAAATAGATCTACTCTTATCGAAAATAAGTTTTTTGAAGTTATGCTTTTTAGACAGGTACGTTACGGATATAAAAGCATTTAGAACTTAATTTTCAATACTTTTATATAAAAAAAAAACACAAAATTCAGATCGGAAGTAGCACTTTTCCTCTTATCAAATAGCGATTTCTTGCAAATATGTCGTAAATTATGCATTCTATATATATTTATCAAGAGTACAAAAGTATTTAGAGCGAGATTTGTAATATTTTATGTATACATAAAAAATCAAAATTTTAACCGAAATTATCACTTTTACTCTTAGAGGGAAACACTTTTTTTCGAATATCTTGCAAAATATGCATTCTAAAAAATATATTAAGAGAAGAGAAGTATTTGAAATAAGGTTTTTAATAATTTTGGTATAAAAAAAATCTTAAAATTAATTGGAATGGTGATACGTATAAGAAAATAGTGTGGTGACCACAATTCTTTTTTTTTCTTCTGTTAGCTGCTAATTAGGAGCACATTTAAAAAATATTTTATATTATACAGAGTGTGCCATAACTTGGTGGCTAACGATACTTAGCGTTTTTTAAAATGTAACATCCTATATATTATTATATTTCTGTATTCCCCGTATAATTCTTATTCAAAAAATTATAAAATAGTATACGCCTAAAATTTAAGATTTTCGACTATTTTTCTGAAAAATTGAAAATTTGCATAAAATTATGCTTTTCGAAAACGACGATGGGAACAATTTTTCGTAACAGATGTACACAATAAAGGGTCCTAATACAATAATATTTTATTTGTTTGTAATTACTAATTGAATTTGCAGAAAACTGGATTAAAGTTACATGATATATTTTTATCTAAAACTGATTTTTTTCCAAATGGAACACTGTATATTGGTTCATTATTAAATTACTATTGTCGTTTTTTTATATAATATTACCAACTTTATGTTTTTTTTATTTTGATAAGGTCTTTTTGTACTGAAGAAACGTTAAAAGAATATTTATCAGTCCAAAGAGTTTACCAGTAGTGGTACTCTGACATAAAATGTCCCAAAACAGGTGCTTTTCGAAGGGTAATGGACGCTTTCATTACTACTGGTTCTTTTACTAATTCAAAATTCTAATAGCAACAACAGATAATTTATACTTATGAAAGAAATTGTTTGCTGGATATTAGACAAACCATCGTCGCAGTAACTTTAAAATGAAATAAATAACGTCTGTAATAAATACATTTGAATATTGAGTTACCCACCCTTTATTTTATAGCTAGAAAAGTGCTCTGCCAATAAACGGGTTATAATTAAATAAATCTTTGGCCAATTATTTTTGTGAGTATGTGATTTGTTGTGCATAAAGCTGGTTTTTATAAAAGTGAAACTTAACAAAAATAATTTTTATTACTATTCAAATGAAAATTTTTACTCAGTAATAAATAGATCATTAGCAATGGGGATGCATTCTTGTGATTGAATGATATTTTTTATTTGAAGGTAGTATTAACGGAGAAGCTTATGAGTAATTTTTATTAAGCATTTAGTGGAATTATTGGTATGTTTTGTTAAATTTACCAAGGAATGTATATGCAACAAGACGGCGAATCCCCACATTCTATGATACAGACACGAAATACTTCAATTAAATGTTTACAGTAGAGTGGCTACCCCGTGGAAATTATCCTATTCACTATCCCTCGGACTTCACAAAATTGATTTCTTTTTATAACGATCCGTAAAATAGCAAATATACAATACACATGTAATCACAACAGAAGTTATGCGGGAACATATTTTTCTTACATCTACATTTTTTATAACATATAGTTATACTGTTTAGGAGGGAAGCATTGTTAACACATTTAAAATGTTTAAATAACAATGACAACAAATGTCAAAAAGTGTATGAAAATTATTATTTATTAGTCCTTGATTTCAGTACAATAATTAAACTAATCATTCAATATTTTCAAATTTAACGCCATTTTTATTAGTGACACATGTTGGTTGCGTGAGCGACTCAACTATAATAAATCAAGAACAGAGAAAAATTATATAGGGAATTCAAAAATGTAATAATATATAAGATGTTCCATTTATAAGAGACTATAACTATGATCATCCACCAAGTTTTGAAATACTCTGTATAGTACAACATATCTTTAAAATATCCTTCTAATGAACAGCTATCACAAGAAAAAAAAACATTTTGAAATATTTTTACTCTTAAAAGCATAATCGGCCTTACCCGCGGACATGACTGACCCAATATATATATATACACTTAAATATAAAATTCAAAGACATCCTACAGTATTAGCACAAAAAGTAAAAAAAAAAACTTTTTTTATAGGTGAATTACTACATGACGTAGACGAATATCTGCCGGTCAAAATAAGAAAAATTGAAAAAACAACTGTGGTAAAACCAGTAATGGTATGCATTTGTTATGTGGCAGGACCAGCAAGTAGGCGTTGTCCTTTACACGAAGTTGACATTGTCGAAGAAGACCAACAAAGTCAATCGAGATTTAATATTCCGGAAAATGATTATCTAGCAGATTTCTTGGAAAACACAGGATTCAATACACCCAATTCACCGGAGGGTATAATAAATGAATATGCAGACACTATTGTTGCTCCAATATCAAACGAAAACGTGGATATTCAATTGGACAACAACGATAATGCAGAAGAACAAGATAACCCGCTAATAAATCTTCCTCTTCCAAGACAAGATTATCTTCGAGCCATTAACCATGACAATGTCGAAGTTCTACATTGCGGCGAACTAGATGGAACATGCGCGTTTTGCAGTGCAAAATTTTTCATGATGGAAAGAACTCAAACTGGTACATACGGCAAATGCTGTTCGAATGGGAAAGTATTCTTACCACCGTATCAACAGTACTCAGAACAAATGCAACGTCTTTATAGAGGACAACATCCACTTTCAAGACAATTTAAAAGAGATATCATTACATACAACAATCTCTTTCAATTTGCAAGTATACAGGCAAATTTACGGGAAATACCTGGTCGCGGTCCATACGTGTATGCAGTTCAAGGACAAGTATACCATCACTACACCGACATAAATGTGAATCGACACCAGCAACGATACGGGCCAGTATATTTCCTGAATCCTGAGGAAGCTATACAGCAAAGAATTGTCAATGCGGGCGAATTTAACATACATCGAGAATTGATTGCATTAATCGAACACGAAATGCAAATGACAAACCCGTATGCACAACAATACAGGCACCTAGGACAGATGTATGAGGAACAGAGGTTAAGGGCACTAGGTGGCGAAGTACAAATACCGCGTGTATATTTAGAATTTGTTGCCAATCGTCGAAATGAAAATAGACGAGAACATGACCTTCCGCAAGTAAGAGAAGTGGCTGTAATTGCACAATACAACGAAAATCAACCGCCCAATTTACAAATGAAAGTCTTCCTAACCAACGGTGACGGTAACTTCAGAATTATAGAACATGAGAGTGAACATTCCGATCCCCTAACATTTCCGTTACTGTTTCCAAATGGTGAATTAGGATGGACTAACGATATTAGATTAAGAAATGTTAATCCCAATGGACGGCAACGTGTTACATTAGCACAATACTACAGCTACCGACTAGCTATAAGAGATAATGATCAAAATTTCAACGTCCATAAATATGCTGGACGATTAAATCAAAAATTCATCGTATCAGCATATTTGAAGATAGAAGCCAACAGACTTAGATACATACGATTCAATCAAGACGCTTTGCGAAGTATAGAATATGTGGGGTTAAGGGACCATTTACAAAACCGTGGTGAACGTGAAAATGTGCCAATCGGAAGAATGATCATCTTGCCATCGACGTACCAAATGTCTCCTAGAAATCAAATGCAACGCTTCCAAGATGCCATGGCCATTGTAAGAAGACAAGGTCACCCATCCTTATTTATAACTATGACCTGTAACCCAAAATGGGATGAGATTCGAAATCACTTGAACGCACCAGATGATGCACCTAATCACCCGTTATTAGTGTGTCGCGTGTTTAAAATGAAGCTCGATCAACTAATAGAAGATCTAACAAAGAGACATATCATGGGAATATGTACTTCATATCTGTACGTGATCGAATTTCAAAAAAGAGGACTTCCCCATTGTCATATTCTTCTTACATTGCGTAACGAAGACCGATTTCATGACAACGTCAGGATAGATCAACTAATAAGTGCAGAGCTGCCTAATCCCAATGTTGAACCAGAATTATTCGAACAAGTGGCACAGCATATGATTCACGGACCTTGCGGAATGTATAATCCCGCTAACGTGTGCATGGACAATGGTATATGCACAAAGAATTATCCCAAATATTGGTATAACAATACCACTATCAGAGAGGGAAAAATTAATTATCGACGGCGGCAAAACGGTCAAACAGTCGAAGTTCGCCGACTAAATACCAGATATGTAGTGGATAACTCTTTTGTTGTACCACACAATCCGTACCTATTGCTTAAGTACAGGACACACATCAACGTCGAGGCTTGTGTCAACATCGGTACTGTCAAGTACCTTTATAAATATTTTTTCAAAGGTACTGATCAGATAACTATGAGAGTCGTACAGCAACCAGACGATGACTTACCGGCGAACATCGATGCACAACGAATTCTTCATCATGACGAAATATCATCCTACTTGAATGCTAGGTACTTAAGCCCGCCAGAGTGTTCATGGTATATATTGCAATTTGACATGCATGGTAGTTCACACCATGTGGAACGTCTGCAGATACATTTACCGGGACGTCAAAATATAATGTTTCGAGATGGACAAGAACAAATAGCCATTAACAATAACGGTCGAACGCAACTATTGGAATGGTTTGAAACTAATCGCAACAATGAAGTTGCACGGCAATGGTTGTACACTGAATTTCCCCTTCATTACGTTTGGAGAAATACTACATGGAATAGAAGACAAATAACAAGAAAACCAATCGTACCGCGATTAGTAAACGTGTCAATACGTAATGGAGAATTGTATTACCTCAGATTACTATTGTTGCATGTTCGAGGCGCTACGTGCTTCGACGACCTGAAGACGGTGAACAATATCGTATGTGAAACATTTCGCGAAGCATGTCAAGAGCGCAATCTCCTCTCAGAAGACCGAGAATGGATTCGCTGTTTGACGGAAGCATGCGCGCAAGATATGCCGAAGCAGCTACGTCAAATGTTTGCTTTCATTTTAATATTTGGCATAGTAGATGATGCACCGGCTCTGTGGAGACAGTTTCGGCAACATCTTATGGAGGACTTTCTCCGTAGACAACATTTAACAGAAGAAGCTGCCGAACTTGCAGCGTTACAAAGAATTCAAAGAATTCTATTGGTAAACGGGAGAAGATTATCTCATTTCGGAATAAATGATCCACCAGAAAATAACGCTCAGATAGAAGACCATGTCGACATCGATGAAGAGCGCCGCCAAGCCGACGACATGTATGCTCAGCTTAATAATGATCAAAGGGATATATTCGAAACGATCATGAGAGCTATTGAAAATGAAAACGAGCGAGATAGACTATTTTTTATCTCAGGGGATGCTGGTACTGGCAAAACGTTTCTGTATAACACGATACTTACAAATATGATTGCGAGAGACATTAAAGTAATGCCTGTTTCAACAACTGGTATTGCAGCAGCATTACTAAAACAAGGCAGAACAGTGCACTCGCGATTTCAATTGCCTGTTCCTATTGTGGACTCATCTACATCTCGAATAGAACGCCAGTCAGATGAAGCTCGATTTATTAAGGATACAAAACTAATCATATGGGACGAAGTAAGCATGACTACACGTCTGACATTCGAATTAGTTGACAAAACATTACGCTTTCTCTGTAATAACGACAGACCATTTGGAAACAAATGTATTATTATAGGAGGTGATTTCAAACAGTGCCTACCGATAGTACAACAAGGCAATCGTGCAAGCGTTGTCCAAGCTTGCATCAAAAGTAGTGATTTGTGGCATCAATTCCGACAAATACAACTGCAAACGAATATGCGCGTTCGCCCAGATGAACAACACTTTATCGCTTGGTTGAATGAATTGGGAAGTAATTCACTGCCGACATTACGCAACAATTTAATCGAAATACCACGCGAATGTGTCGTCGATACATTGAATGAGTTGATTCGAAACGTTTTTGGAGAAATTCGGAAAGGAGATGTTCCAAATAAGGCAATTTTAACACCTCTAAATGAAGACTGTCACATAATCAACCAACAAATATTGGACAGTATGCAAAATGTTGAAGAAGTGGTATACTTAGGAATCGATAATGTTGTCAGCGATGACCCGGTGGAAGCTGATCTATATCCAGTTGAATTTTTAAATTCACTTACACCGAGTGGTTTTCCGCAATACCACTTAAAACTGAAAGAAGGATCAATTATTATGCTTCTGCGAAACTTGAACGTGAGAGCGAATCTTTGTAATGGTACGCGCCTCTTGGTACGTCATCTAGGAGAACATTACATTGACGGTGAAATAATTCAATTTGACGGAAGGCTATCCAATGAACGAGTGTTCATTCCAAAAGTGGACTTCATAACAAATAACACATCAGTGTTACCATTCGTTATGCAACGTAGACAATTTCCAGTTAGAGTATCGTATTGTTTGACGATTAACAAAGCTCAAGGACAGTCGTTCGATGCGGTTGGAATATATTTACCCAATGCAGTATTCGATCACGGACAGTTATATGTTGCATTTTCTAGAGCACGAAGTATACATAATGCTTTTGTTTGTGTTTTAGATACCGCTCAACAGGGCAGATCTAGGATAAATCACCAAACGTATACCAAGAATATAGTGTATGAAGAGGTACTGTAGGTATTAATAAGACCATCATATTATTATTAAATTACTTTCCATGAAATGGCAAAAAGGTTTGGTAAAATTTTTTTTAAAATTAATACACATACATATTACACTAATACTAATTGATACAATTAGTATATACAAATATATATATTTAAGTATATATACACTGTCAAACATTTTCTCACCAAAATGACACAAAACAGTAGTTTTAGAACAGTGAGAGTTGCGATTCTATCACGCACGGAATATACCTTTCAACGTGCTACAGAAGGAAATACTACAAAAAAACCAGTTACTGTCTATACAGTGGACAATAATGATACGTTCATTATATATTGCTCCTAAAACTCGGTAAAAGTAAATCCTTCAATATACAGCAACAGTTGTGTATAATTCCTGTAGATGATAAAATCAATATTGCAGTAAGCTATAATTAAAAAAACTGCATACATGGTTAAAATAGGGCTCTTGGCGATAGTTCCATGTAAAAAAAAACCTCAACGAGTTTAGAACTGTACCTCATTAGGTAACTTGGAAAACAGTTCACTTATTTCTGTTTAAGAAAAAAAATAGCATCTTATAAACATCATAAAGAAAAGCAGAAAAAAAATTGTGAAGAACGAACATTTTCGAGAGAAATAGTAAAACAATGCTGGAATGTGAAGACAAATGAATTTCTAATTTTGACTTAACAAGAAAAAGGAAATAATGTTAACGAAATCATCTCGCCTGCCAGAGTAAACAGTACAAGTAAACAATTAAGAGGAAGTACAGGAACTATATGCTAACATTATACCAATTGAAAGGCGAAAAAACTACACGAGATAGGTAAGGTAAAACTAATTTGTATTTAAACAATACTTCATAACATTAATAGAAATGTTACGTTTGGTTTAAAAAATTTTTAAAATACAACACATTTTTTTCTTTATTTACAGGTTGATAATAAAATGACACAAAACAATGATTGAATTCAACGTGAAAGAGAAACATCAATGAACAAATATTTGTAAAGAGCGAACATCATCCAGTAACATAGTAAAGCAATACTGAAAAATTACATACAATTAAATAAAAATGTAAGACACAAATGGAAATTGAATTTTATAAATTAAAAGAACATTGAAATATTCAAGTGTTTCATTTAATTTAGAATAATAAAATTATTATAAATAGATAATTTTCAACAAAGTCAAACTATGTACAATTATCCAAACAATGTACACTTCATTCAACTAGAGCTGTTTTTACAATCTACATATCAATTTTTTTTTGTCATCCGTCTACATTCAAATATACGTACTGTATCTTCCATTAAATTTTCATTTAAAATAGTACAGACATTTTATTAGGTGCATGCATTTTCTGAGAACTAATAATAATAATGAAGAACTACCACATAGAGTAATATTAAATTAATAAAAGCAATTATACAAGGTGTGAATAATAAATATATACATCGTCAATATATCTCTCAACAAAGCACATTAACACTTTTTTTTGATAAGAGTAAGAAATCATTTCGAGTACTTGCCTAACTTAATAAGTTGGCAAAATATCAGTAAAATTTGATTCTTCACCAAAGTAAAACTACTAATTTCGAACTACCATTTTATCTAAAAAGAAAGAGAGAGAGAGAGAGAGAGAATTTTTTAAAAACCATCTTTTTCGACATCCGAAGACTTCAAAATACCATCTGTAAAAATTTAATGGTCGAACTTTTTCGTATCAGAGTATTTACTTTATTATACTACGTATATATAGGTAAGTAAATATTTATATATTATTTTCATTTATGAATTTACGTTATTTATAAAAAAAAATATTTCGTAAACTGATGAAAAAAATGAGGTGTGGAATGGAACTTTAGAATAAAATACTCACATTTTTATCAAATTATTGATGAGATGATCTTTAACTGTGCACATTCTTCATATACGAACTTACCTATTTAGAGATTTTTCTACATTTACATTTGTTTCACAAAGGCTTTCATTCAAGAAAGTGAGGCTTACGATACTTTCAACTATAGTAAAATTACCAAACAGATGCAATAGCAACATTGCATTTTTGTAATAGCTTAAATGGGCAAATGCGCTGTGGCTACTGCATCTGTTCGGTGATTCTACTATAGGTAAGCACTGGAAAAGTTTGTCAGAGCAAGGAGAGAACTATCGAGCTTGTAACACGAAGAGATTATGGTGTGCACAATACATTTCGATATTTATTAAGAGCATAAAATACTACAAAAGTACAAATTTTACTCTTTACATGAGCACGTAACAGTTAACAAGCGTAAGTTCCATATATTTAAATTCCGTTTCTATATTAAACAATAAATTCAGTGTGCTTCTTTGTGTGCAGTTCTTTTGCTTTCATTACAAGAAATACACCCGTACGTATTTAAAAGCTATTCTTTATTAAATGTTCTGCACTAAAAATATAATATAACAAATAATATGTATGTAGGTATACATAAATAGAAAGCTTAGGTTTTACAGCATCCAAAAATTTAGGTAAGAAGAAAAAAGATGTAACGTAAAATATTGTGTTTTTGACCGAAATTTTATACTTCTTGAAAATTGACGTATGAATGACATTTTAAATACAGGGGTGTCTTAGGTCGCCGATCACGAATCCAAAATCAAAATGTCAAAAAAAAATTGCCGACGAGTTTTTTTGAAAATTGACGTATGAATGTGAAATTTTAGATTAGGTCATCGATCACAAATCCAAAGTCAAAATGTCAAAAAAATCAAAATGGCGGAAGTTTTTTGAAAATTGACGTATGCATGTCAAATTTTAGATACGGGGGTGCTTAGGTCGCCGATCACAAATCCAAAGTCAAAATGTCAAAAAAACAACATGGCGGCCGAATTTTTTGAGCATTGACGTACGAATGTGAAATTTTAGATACAAGGGTGTGTGCGGAGGCCGATCACAAATCCAAAGTGAAAATGTCAAAAAAAACAAAATGGTGGAAGAATTTCTTGAAAACTGACGTATGAATGTGAAATTTTATATACGGGGGTGTCTTAGGTAGCCGATCACAAATCCAAAGTCAAAATGTAAAAAAAAAAAAAATGGCGGAAGAGTTTTTTGAAAATTGACGTAAGAATGTGAAATTTTAGATACAGGGGTGGTTGAGGTCGCTGATCACAAATCCAAAGTCAAAATGTCAACAAAAAAATGGCGGAATAATTTTTTGAAAATTTACGTATGAATGTGAAATTTTAGATTCGGGGGTGTCTTAGGTCATCGATCACAAATCCAAAGTCAAAATGTCAAAAAAAACAAAATGGTGGAAGAATTTCTTGAAAACTGACGTATGAATGTGAAATTTTATATACGGGGGTGTCTTAGGTAGCCGATCACGAATCCAAAGTCAAAATCTAAAAAAAACAAAATGGCGGAAGTTTTTTGAAAATTGACGTATGAATGTGAAATTTTAGATGCAGGGGTGGTTGAGGTCGCTGATCACAAATCCAAAATCAAAATGTCAACAAAAAAATGGCGGAAGAATTTTTTGAAAATTTACGTATGAATGTGAGATTTTAGATTCGGGGGTGTCTTAGGCCATCGATCACAAATCCAAAGTCAAAATGTCAAAAAAAGCAAAATGGCGGAAGAGTTTTTTGAAAATTGACGTATACATGTCAAATTTTAGATACGGGGTGCTTATGTCGCCTAGCACAAATCCAAAATCAAAATGTAAAAAAAACAAAATGGCGGGCGAATTTTTTGAGCATTGACGTACGAATGTGAAATATTAGATACAAGGGGGTGTGCGGACACCGATCACAAATCCAAAGTCAAAATGTCAAAAGAAACAAAATGGTGGATGAATTTCTTGAAAACTGACGTATGAATGTGAAATGTTATATACGGGGGTGTCTTAGGTAGCCGATCACGAATCCAAAGTCAAAATGTAAAAAAAAACAAAATGGCGGAAGAGTTTTTTTAAAATTGACGTATGAATGTGAAATTTTAGATACGGGGGTGGTTGAGGTCGCTGATCACAAATCCAAAGTCAAAATGTCAAAAAAGATGGCGGAAGAATTTTTTGAAAATTCACGTATGAATGTGAAATTTTAGATACGGGGGTGGTTGAGGTCGCCGATCGCAAATCCAAAATCAAAATGTCAAAAAAAAATGGCGGACGAATTTTTTGAAAATTGACGTATGAATGTGAAATTATAGATACGAGGGTGGTTGAGGTCGTCGATTACGAATCCATAGTCATAATGTCAAAAAAAAAGAAAATGGAAGAATTTTTTGAAAATTGTATGAATGAAAATTTAGATATGGGGGTGGTTGAGGTCGCCGATCACAAATTCAAAGTCAAAATTAAAAAAAAACCAAATGGCTGAAGAGTTTTTTAAAAATTGACATATGAATCTGAAATTTTAGATATAGGGATGTCTTAGGTCGCCGATCACGAATCCAAAGTTAAAATGTCAACAACAAAAATGGCGGAAGATTTTTTTGAATATTGATGAATGTTTGTGAAATTCTGGATACGGGGGTGTTTGTGGTCCCTTATTACGTCTTCAATTTGGCGATTCTTCAAAACGTGATTGAAGAGGGCTTAAATTTAATACTTCATTTTTTCTTAATGATAGTAGATTCGAAAACATCAGAATAGTATTGTACACTGTCTCAATGAAAATGTTGCGCTCTGTGAGCTCATTGTTTCTTTCGATACTTTAACATGACTTATGTTTAACATTAAATTACCTTTCTCGCTCTTGAGTGGGTACCAGTTTGTGAAAAAACAGTTCGAAAAGAATTTTAAATAAAATATACTATTGGCTTGACAAAATATATGTAGGGCTGCTTTAAAAATTTATACAAGTGGTTATTCTGAAAAGCGTTATCTCAGTGATCGCCTTTTACAGAAAAGGCGCTTTGGCTTAGTGTGTACCGGTTTATGTCAAAAACAGTTCGAGAAGAATTTTAAATAAGATATCCTATTAGCTTAAAAAAGTATGTGTATATACGGGGGTGCTTCAAAAGTTTATAAAAGTGGACATTCTAAAAAGCGTCATGCCAGTGATCGCTTTTACAGGAAAAGCGCTTCATTTTAAAACTTGGGCTTTTTACTTTTATTATTATTTTGTGCTCCTTTATTAACGATAGTGGATTTCGAAAAGGTTGATAGGATTCACATCAAAATAGTATTGGAAACTGTCTTATTAAAAATGTTGCGCTTTTTGAGCTCATTCTGTCTTTGGATACTTTAACATGACTTAACGTGTAAAATTAAATTACTTTTCTCGCTCTTGAGTGTGTACCGGTTTGTGTCAAAAACAGTTCGAGAAGAATTTTAAATAAAACGTCCTATTGGCCTAACAAAATATATGTATATACAGGAGTGCTTCAAAGGTATATAAAAGTATACATTCTAAAAAGCGTCATGCCAGTGATCGCTTTTTACAGAAAAGGCGCTTCAACAGGGCTTCAATTTAAAACTTGGGCTTTTTACTTTTATTATTATTTTGTGCTCCTTTATTAACGATACTGGATTTTGCAAAGGTTGACAGGCTTTTACACTTTCACATCAAAATAATATTGTACACTGTCTTAATAAAAATGTTGCGCTTTTTGATCTCATTGTGTCTTTGGATACTTTAACATGACTTATGTTTAACATTAAATTACCTTTTTCGCTCTTGAGTGTATACCAGTTTATGTCAAAAACAGTTCGAGAAGAATTTAAAATAAAATATCCTATTGGCTTAACAAAATATATGTATATACGGGGGTGCTTCAAAAGTTTATAAAAGTGGACATTCTAAAGAGCGTCGTGCCAGTGATCGCGCTTTACAGGAAAGGCGCTTCAATTTAAAACTTGGGCTTTCTACTTTTATTATTATTTTGTGCTCCTTTATTAACGATAGTAGTATAATAGGCTTTTACACTTTCACATCAAAATAATATTGTACACTGTCTTATTAAAAATGTTGCGCTTTTTGATCTCATTGTGTCTTTGGATACTTTAACATGACTTATGTTTAACATTAAATTACCTTTTTCGCTCTTGAGTGTGTACCAGTTTATGTCAAAAACAGTTCGAGAAGAATTTAAAATAAAATATCCTATTGGCTTAACAAAATATATGTATATACGGGGGTGCTTCAAAAGTTTATAAAAGTGGACATTCTAAAAAGCTTTTTTTACAGGAAAGGCGCTTCAATAGGTCTTAAAATTAAAACTTGGGCTTCTTACTTTTATTATTATTTTGTGCTTTTTTCTTAACGAGAGTAGACTTTGAAAAGGTTGACATGCTTTTCCACTATCACATCAAAATAGTATTATTGTAAACTGTCTCAATGAAAATGTTGTTGTTTTTAAGCTCATTGCTTCTTTGGATACTTTAACATGACTTATGTTTAACATTAAATTACCTTTCTCGCTTTTGAGTGTGTACCGAAATATGTCAAAAACAGTTTGAGAAGAATTTTAAATAAAATATCCTATTGGCCTAACAAAATATATGTATATACAGGGGAGCTTCAAAAGTTTATAAAAGTGGACATTTTAAAAAGCGTTTTTTACAGGAAAGGCGCTTCAATAGGGCTTAAATTTAAAACTTGGGCTTCTTACTTTTATTATTATATTGTGCTTTTTTCTTAACGACAGTAGACTTCGAAAAGATTGACAATGCTTTTCCACTATCACATCAAAATAGTATTGTAAACTGTCTCGATGAAAATGTTGTGCTCTTTGGGCTCATTGTTTCTTTGGATACATTAACATGACTTATGTTTAACATAAATTTACATTTCTCGCTCTTGAGTGTGTTCCGGTTTGTGTAAAAAACCGTTCGAGAGGAATTTTAAAGAAAATATACTATTGCCTTCACGAAATATATGTATATACAGGGGTGTGTCAAAAGTTAATAAAACCGGACATTCTAAAAGTCGTCATGACAGTGATTGCTTTTTACAGGAAACAATGAAAAAGCTGTAAGCGGACGCGAAAAAAGCGATTCCAACTAAAAGAGATTGACGGACCCGCTGTAAGCGGAGGACCCGTTGTAAGCGGAGGACCCGCTGTAAGCGGACGTTAGAGCTAGTTATATATACTAAAAGCCAATTGTCTCGCTCTTTTTAACACGAACGATTAAAACGGCAAAGCTATACCCCAAAATTGACGAATCGGGGAGACAGTTTTCTGAGAACCTGGCGCATCTACGGTGGGAACGAAAGTGTCACGCGACGGGGACCACGGTCCCACGTGCCTTAGGCCATTTTTCACGTCTCCGAAGAGAGAACGAGGGCCCGAAAGGAGTTTTTGAAAATTTTAGAACGTGCAGAAAAAGAGTATGAATCATAGTATTTTGCCATAAGGCCTACGTGTAAAATAAAAAATATGGACTAGGTTCGATTTTAAAATGGCGGTGGATCGATACAGATGACCGTGACACATCAAACTTCGGATAAGGTTAAGTTAAACGCACGAAAAATTCAATTTCAGGTTATAAATTATCAAAACCGTCAAATCAGTTTGAGTTCGCGATATGGCATTTGCTGGGAAACGTCAAAATTGGCGGAAAGCACCAGTCGTGCAATACACACATATAATGACTATCTATTCACGTTTATCGATCGGTTGTCAAGTTTAAATGTCAGAAGGCCGACAAATAAAGGGATTATGAAGGAAATGTGGTACCTTTCAGATACGTATTAGTGTTATTATTACCAATTGTTACTATTTCTTTTCTATTTATGAATATATGAACAATGCCGACGGATATGATAAAATAAACTTAAAGCGTATTATCGCACGTAAGTACAGTGACACATATAACGATCTTTCTATATTTTATTAAGATATATTAAATACAAATTATATATGTCATCGAAATGTCGTCACTTCTCGCGAAAGAAGTACTGAAGCAAGCCTAAATAAAGAATCATCTGAGTTTTCTTCATTTGTCAGATGTGTCCGAAACACTTCGATATAACATAAATACACCAAATATGTAAAATTCCCATAAGCATTTATGTAATTTCGTTTATCAATTCAGTTATAAAAGCAAGCATTTAAAGTATGCGACTATGCGGGTTGGCACAAACTAATCAGAAGTACATTTTCGGTTAAATGGTATTAGGAGCCAGCAAGATTTTCGATTAGCTTTTACAAAGTATACTATTAAAGCGTAATATGAAAATTAATTAATCTTGTCAATGACCTGTAAGTTTAAAACATGTTTTGTTAAAGTTCATCATGTTATGTTGTTAATTTCATTTGACAATTGGAAAGACAATTTGGTTAAGCACTGTCCGTCTGACATTTCGATCTCACAAGTTTATGTGTGAACGAATACACTACAACGAAGTATTGTCACGATGACAGGTGGAACGACAATTTGGTTAAACATCAACTTTCCATTGTCGTATAAGTGTCACGATGACAGTCTGTCCAAAAATTTGAAGTATACACTATTTTTATCGTAAACTTGACACAAGGCATGGTACTACCAATTTTATAGAACGAATAACATGAAACAACATTTAAATGCCGAACCGTCTTGGTTTTTTTTTGTCTGTCGACGTTCACCTTGGCCTAGAAGCACACAGTTAGACAATTAGACTTAGCAATCAGTAAAAACATTAACAAAACCATAAAGATAGAAACTGAAAGTGTCATGAGCTCTGATCACAATCCAATTATAATAACTTGGAACAAAGACATAACCGAAAGAACATATCACACCTTCAAGACAGACTGGGCCGGCTACAAAACAGAACTAGAACAAACCATCACTGCAGTTCCTAAAATACAAAACACTGCAGAATTAGAACAGAACATAAAATCACTACAAGATAAAATAACAAACGCTGTTAAAAATAATACCATCAAAATAGAAAGGATATATAAATCAGGTAGTCTACCACGTCATATTAAAGAACTAATAAAGGAAAAGAACAGAGCTAGGAGAAGACAAAACTATACTAAACAACCTTCAACATCAAGTACATAAGAAATTACTGGAACCGAAAAATGTAGAATGGCAAAGAACACTCGAAGAAATAGGTGCAGAGCCCTCTAAGACATGGAAAATAATCAAGGCAATCAAAAGAGAACAAATACAAATCCCACCACTTCAATTCAATAACTCCACACAAGTCACAGCAGAAGAAAAAGCAGAAGCTCTAGCGGAATCACTAGAAGAGCAATTCACTCCGAACTTGGATGAAGTAGACATGCAACACGTAGTGCAGATTCACAAAGTAGTAAGCAGAGAAATACGTGAACCCCACTCCCCTAGCAACGACCCAGTCACAGCCGAGAACCTAAAAGCAATCCTTAAAGCATTAAATCCCAAAAAAGCTCCTGGTATAGACAACATCACCAACAGATCACTACAAAACCTCCCCCCAAAAGCAATAATGTCAATTCTAGCAATAGCAAACTCCGTTATCAGACTCCAAACATTCCCAAAGATATGGAAACATGCCAAAGTAATAGTTATACCTAAACCAGGAAAACCAAAAACAATACCAAGCAGCTACAGGCCCATAAGCCTGTTACCATCCATTAGCAAAGTGATAGAAAAAATAATCCTACAGAAGATAAAGTACCACTCTGACAATCAAGACATAATACCAGAAGATCAACATGGGTTTTTAGAGAAGAACATTCAACGATAACACAACTTTCAAGAGTCACTGAGATTATCCAAGACGGATTCAACAAAAATCAAGTGACGGCAGCTGTATTTCTCGACATAGCAAAGGCATTTGATAAAGTCTGGAGGCAGGGACTCATATATAAAATGATAATACACAATTACCCAACACACGTCATAAAAATCACGAACAGTTTTCTCTAAGGACGCTGCTTTCAAGTTAGCATCCAGAACACACTTTCCTCAATAAAACATCCAACAGCGGGAGTCCCCCAGGGCTCATGCCTGTCACCTCACCTATATACAATATTTACAGCAGACATACCAGTATCAAATCCTACAAGATACTTAAATACGGCCACCTTTGCAGATGATTCGGCACTGCTCTCAACATCAAGATGTCCGACGAACGCGGTACAGGAACTCCAAACGCACCTAGACAACACGATAAAATGGTTCAAACAATGGAGGACAACAATAAACGAAGACAAATCCCAAGCAATAATCTTTCAAAGGAATCTGAAAACAACAGGCAACGAAATAACCATCAACAACAACACTATACCATGGAGTAGAGAAATTAAATACCTGGGAATATACCTGGATATAAAGCTCAATTATAACACACACATAGCAAAAACGATAACCAAAACCAAACAAACAAGATGTCAACTATGGCCTCTTATAGGCAGAAAAAGCCAGCTGAACACGAACAACAAAATTCTACTTTACAAACAAGTATTAGGTCCAATATTCACATATGCATGGGTGCATATGTGCAAGACCAACATCAAAAAACACCAGTCTTAGAATGATACTAAATGCTCCATGGTATATGAGAAATAATCAAATAATGAATGAAACAAATACCCCAACCATTATTGACTACATCAAGGAAAGAACGCTCAGTTTCTATAACCAGATGGAAAACCACTCAAATCAAAATCTTAAAAGAGCACTTGCTCATCAATTATCATCATTTATTATTATTATTACTATTGTATCGGTCATTTATCGTATCTTTAATGTCTTGGACACATCTCTGTCATCTTTCTACATACAAATATACATACTGCGTCTTTAATTTAAATTTAGAGTAGCTTATGATATCAATATTAATTTGGGAATACTGTGCTATAGTAATGTTTTTCATTTTGACTACTGTCATAGTTAAGTCAATTTATTGAAAAGTTCCACAGTGTTTTCAAATTAATATTGAAATCGTAGGTTATTCCAAAAAAAATTAATTGAAGGCACGGTATGTCTACAGTGACATTCAATTTGACAATTCATTCTCGCAATAGATCGAACTGTCACCACCATGACAGTTTGCAAGAAAATTTAACGTATGGGCAACGTTTATCATAAAACTTGAGACAAATAAAGTTAGAGTACTACCAAATTTAAAAAACAAAGAAATTTATATATGATACAACAAATCTTGATCATACAACCATCTTAGGTTTACCTGTTCGGCCTACTTACATTCAACTTAGACTAGGTGCACACGCATTATATCAAACTTGAATGTCAACGAAATGTTCCAAGTAATCAGCTTTCAGTAAATTCTATAGAAATGTTAAACATTTTATGGGAAATTTTTTAGTTAATAAATCCATTTGTCTATAATTATAGATGCCACAATAATGTATAATTAATTTCTAGAGATATTTCATTTAATTTGCATCTTCATTCATAAACTAATTAAAAGAAAATTTATAACCGTTAAAATTCAAGTGCCTCTGCGACTGGCAGTAGTCACGTTCCAAAGAAGCAATTCAAACTCGAAGAGTTTCATGGAATAACAAAAAGAGCAAGTATTCTATTAAATTAATGTGTCCTAAAAAAAAAAAAAAAAAGTGGAAAGAGTAAATTGAATAATCAGCACTTGATGACTTATATCGACATTTTATGACAAACATTATGGAGCACTGATGAGCTTGATTATTTGCAACGAACGTCATATAAATTTATTTCTATTGACTATTGTCCCGTAAGCCCTACGTTAATTGTAATTCAAAGAAACGCATGCTGATCAAAATTGGTGAACATAGTATATTATTAAACTAAAATTAAGTAACAGTTAAAGGGTGTAGCCATCTTTACTCATCTATTATTATTTTAACACCGATATATTTAACTAGAGCATACGCGAAATGTTGGTCAACTCAACATTCACGTTAGGTGGCTTAAATGTTACAGGAAACGTCAGAATTGTCAGAAAAAGTCCATCTGACTTTTGATTAATGTTGGCAATTTCACAAAAATTTAATTGCAGGTTATAAAACGTCAAAACGATCAATCGATTTCAGTTCGTGATGAAATCTGAACTGCTTTCATGATTCATTTGAATTATTTCAAAAAAAAAAGGTTAAACACCCTGACATCTGTCTGATATTTCATGGTTCATGTTTTTAAGCTTCATCGATATTTATTGTAGACCTTGACACAAAAAGATATGAAATTACAAATTTTATACAGCGAAATGACTAAAATATTAATGAGAAAAGTGCTATCAGATCCATTTTAGTTTTGCCTATATACCGTGCCTTCAAATACCTACTTTCCGCATTAGAGACGGCCATGCTTTTTTTTTAATGGTTGGTGACAGTGCATAATTTTAATAGTTTGGTTATGTCATATAAATAATAATAGGCGTCTATAATTTGAATTTAAGTATGACAACTGTCAGAATTTGAAGTTTTCAAAAAATTAGCATGTACACCAACATTGATTACTTAAAAACTTCAAAAACAGCCTACTCTAATGCGGAAAGTATTTGACGGCACGGTATTAGACAATTACCTTAAAATATGATTTATATTATTATTACTAGGTGACAGACGAATCAAATTCCAATGTAATGACAATGGTTTTGTAACTATTCAATTTACTAAAGTAAATATTCCAGTCTAATTCAACAATTACTTCTACTAAATAGTTTGATTGTCAGTAGAAAGTTTGAAGTATGGGCAGCGTTCAATCATTTAATGCGATATGTTTGAAAATACACCATTAAATCAAATTGTTAATCAAACATTCTGATGATGGTTGATGATGATCGTGTCCCAGGCTGGTGGCTCTTATTTCGATGGATTGGTTGTAATCATGAACTACCTTTTTGTGTTATTTTTCCTTAAATACTTAATAAAAATCACAAAATGATCCAACAATTACAAATTATATTCTTTTTACAGTGTGTGTAAGCAAAATGTTTACACAGATATTCCAACGTCGGTCAGTATTATTTTTGGTTATTGTTTTTAGTTCAACTACCAGCGTCACTACTAAATATTTAAATTATAATAGGATCGTCTCAGCAACCGACATAGCCAGAGCACGATCTACAGGCGACGACTCAATGCCACTGCAAACTCACTTTGACAGGAACAATTTCAGAGCAGACAAATGAAACTAATTATTAATATGGAAGCCAGTTATAAATTCACTATTATAAATAAAAGTAATAAGTCATACTTATTCTATACCAACATTTTATTTAAAACTTGATTCTTCTGTGTAATGGGCATGCATTGTTCACAAATTTGCATTATAACAAAGCTCAAAAGGTATGTCAAAAGTATGTTTGCGGGCCATGATAATTGGCAGGTTAAATTATGCAAAATTAAAATAAATCTGATATTACATTTTCAATAATGATTTAGTCCTTTCATTGTGTAAAACTAATAAAACTATGAATCTTTTAGTGTCAAGTCTTAGTATTACGTTAAATAGCATCTAAATTTCAAACTCCAACAACAAAAAGTCAGACTGACGTTAAGATTCTTTAAATTGTCGTTCCACCTGTCACCGTGACAGTACTTCGTGGACAAAAATATACGTCTATACAAGGTGTGCCAAAAGTTTAGAAAATCAAAAATGATTTTTTTTGGCGTTTTACAGCGAACTGTAATAAAACTGTAAGCGGACGCGAAAGGCGATTCAAGCTCGAAGAGATTGATGGACAGCTAGTTTTTCTAACTAATATCCAAGCGAGCCCGAGTCAACCGTGTCGCTTAATCGCTTCGTTCATTACATATGTGAATATTAAATCTAATTGGTGGAACCTTTGCCGACCGCACTCTTTGTTCCTCGCGACAGTTCGGCGAGGTTCGATGTCCCGGGTGCACATGGAATCTGTGCACTGGAAAGTTGTTTCTCCACATTAAGAGTCTTCTTATACATCCCCGTTGCATTAATCGAGAGTGAGATTCACCTGAATACATTTAGATTTGCTAATATGACGTATAGGAAAGACATATAAGAAAGTGATTCGGACTGCATGAAGTTAACAGCCCGGCACGCAGACTTAGTTTTTATAATTTTTTCAAACTCTGTTCTCGAGGACGGCGAGGGTTTATCTAAAAGAAGCCACGTCTAATATAGACAAAAAATTATATCTATAGTATTTAAAATTACTAAATAAGTAGCAAGATGTATACTCAGCTTTATGTTCCCTTTTTCTCTTACTTAATCCACAATTTTAAAGTAATTAGATTTCCAATAAAAGTGCTTCTGTATAGTTGAAATATTGAAAAAAAAATTAATTACCACGTAACACACTGTTGTATTTTGGTAGAGAGTAATAATAATAATAAAGAATTTTTTCCCTCTTGATTTCATATTAATCTTTGTTTTAAGTAATTGATTGAAGACGGAGATACGTGTTGAAACTCCATAATTTACAAGTAAAATTGAAATAAATTCAAATTGAGTTCAAAACAGTTTTATTCAATTCATCAGGTGATGAATATTATAATTATTATTATAATATTCATCACCTGATGAAGCCCTAGTAGGGTGAAACAATGGTAGTGAATTGAATAAAACTGTTTTGAACTCATAATAATAATTATAATATTCATCACCTGATGAAGCCCTAGTAGGGTGAAACAATTGTAGTGAATTGAATAAAACTGTTTTGAACTCAATTTGAATTTATTTCTTTGTTTTAAGTATACGGGAGAGTGTTGTACCTTGGAACATTCCCGTTTTTAAACAAACAAATGTCATCTGGTAGCTAGCGTCACCACTATCTGGCGACAGCTATTACAGAGACAAACTAGTTCTATTGAAACTTTTGTTGTGGCTGTTCGATATCATGAAAATCACGTGTTCATATTTTTCTGATTAGTAAGTATTTTTGTGAGAGAATAACTAGTGACCTCAAATGTTATTGTGAGACTACTGAGAATCATTTAGATAGTAATTACTTTAACGTAAGTATTTTAATATCACAGTAGCATTAGAATGTACATAGCTCTAACCTAAAAATAACAGTAAATGTTTTTTACCTGTTGTGTACTGTATTGTACCTTGGAACACAGTAGATATTGTACCTCGGTACGTTCCAAGGTACATTACATTATGTTGGTTTAAATTTAGTATTTGAAAAATCGTTTTGTTAATTAATTAAGAAATGGTTCCCAAAATCTAATATTGTATTACATAGACAGTGTTTCCTGTTGGTGATAGTATTTTCCTTGTTACAGAGCCAAAAATGCCTAGAAATAAGGTGGGTAAGAAACGAAATCAAATTAACAAAAAAGATATTGAAAATGCTGTAAACGCTGTAATTACTAATAATATCTCATTTCGAGAGGCGGCTGCAGCTTTTAATGTTAGACTTTCAACGCTGCATCGTTTTGTCAAAACCCTAAGGTCGCATGAATCTGACAAATTTGAATACAAACCAAATAATGCAGTTAAAAAGGTTTTTACAGACGTTATGGAACTAGCGCTCTTAAGCTACATAAAGCAGGCCGCTCGCATGCACTACGGCTTAACCATGAAAGAAATGCGGAAATTGGCCTTCGTATATGCCAAAATTAATAACCTTAATTATGCTCACAAGTGGGATGAAAATCAGCTTACCAGTGTTGAGTGGATGAGGGGATTTAAAAAAAAAGCAAGGCCCAGATTTCCCTAAGGAAACCTGAATCGACATCTTTAGCGCGTTCTACCAGTTTTAACCGACATGACGTGCAAAAGTTTAATGAAAACTTAAAAAAGTGCACGAAAAGTACACCAAATTTTTAATGTGGATGAAACCGCCATATCTACTGTCCATGTTTCACCTAAAATTTTGGCTCCTAAAGGCATAAAACAACTTGGCAGTGCAACTTCAGGTGAACGAGGCCTAAATGTCACGTTAATAGCAAGGATAAGTGGAGTTGGAAACCATCTACCACCAATGTTCATTTTTCCAAGGGTGCACTTTAAAGGCCACATGCTAAAAGGTGCTCAGTTGGTAGTAAAGGAGGTACTAATACGTCTGGATGGTCGAACGAGAAACTGTTTCTAGAGTGGTTTGAATTTTTCGTTGATCATGTTAAACCATCTGAAGACGATCCTGTATTGCTGCTTCTAGACAACCATGAGAACCATGTCAGCGTATCTGTAATTGTAAAGGCTCGAAGTTTTGGTGTGAAGATGTTAAAGTTTTATCCGCATACTTCACACAGACTACAGCCACTTCACCACACATTATTTGGATCTTTTAAATCGAATTACAATAGAGCAGTTAACGACTGGATGTCTGTAAATGTAGGCAAGATATTGTCGATCTACGATGTAGCAGAAATTAGAGGAAGGGCTTTTCCTCCTACATTCACTAGCAAAAATATTTCGAGCGGATTTGCTGCAACAGAATACTGATATCTTTACATACGACGATTTTCTGTCTGCTTACTCAACAGATAGACCAGATCCAGACAAAGAAGCGGATCAGCACCAATATATTTTGAATTTATCAGATCCGTCCACTTCGACGTCCAGTATCGGAAATCCTGTAATGAGTCCAGAATTCATTAGACCATTTCCAAAAGCGGAACCCCGTAGGCCAACCACTAAAGGCAGAAAAAAAGGAAAATCTACAATCCTAACCCAAACACTAGATAAGACTGAAGTAAATGACACATCAATGACACCGCCCAAGGAAAACCAAAAACGAAATATATGGAAAGTTAAAATTAAGAGAAACCTAATGGTCGTAGAAGAAAGTGACGATGAAGAATAATATGTCTCTAAGGGAATCTTCGGATGACGAATATGATATCCCGGAAGAAATTAAAGAAAAAGAAAATGAAGAAGATTTCATTAATATAGTTACAGGTAAAACAACTGTAAAAGATATACTCGCTCTCACAGATGTTGTGCGAGAAGTCGGGCAGCACGTAGCAGTTGATTATCAAGGAAATGTTTATCCCGGGAAAATTGTTGACTATAATAATGAAAGTGCCACTATTTCTTCCATGGAATAATTTCTTAAATCATGGAAGTGGCCAGAGAAACCAGATGTTCTTGACTATCCTTGGGTAGATGTTCTTGGTTCGCTAAAACCTCCTGTACAAGTGTCAAAGAGAGCTTTTTTAGGATTCCGGTACTTGACAAATTATTGCAGAGTTATTTCTAATATTATATACTGAATATTATTTGTTTATTTGAATTTTTGTTACAATAAAAGTGTTATTTTATTTATTTAATACATTCTTAAACAGCGATATAAATATATATTTATAATGTTCAGAGGTACACGATGGCCCTGTACCTTGGAACATTTCAGTCAGCGCATACAAAACATCCTGTAGACCACTGTTTTTTATATTAGACTTTTAAAAGTGGTTTATAATAAATGGAAAATGATTGTGCTATATGGTCAAAAATGAATGCTTGCAATATTTTGACAAGAACTCCTTAAAATATTGTATAATCTGAAAATTGTTCCAAGGTACAACACTCTCCCCTAGTTATAGATATTCTTAATTTTAATGAATTGGTCATTGAAGAATTTATCTCAAAAAAAGAGAGACGAATTGATTTTCAATACAAAATGTGTTTGTGAAATATAAAAACTATCATACATTTATCTATAAAAACAATTGTTTGGCAAGGCCAAGGTAATCAGCGAGGTTACTAAATTTCTAATTTCTTAATAAATTCCTTTAATTTCTACGATTTGATAGCCCAAAAAATCTTTTATTCTAAGGTTGTGTACACCCAAAGTATTGATCCATGCGCCGCCACTGAAAGCATGACAATCATTTGGAGGAGAGATTTTGAATGCAAGTATTTACACATTTGCAATCTAAAAGAGAAAATATGTATTACTCTTTTTGTGAAGTTCTGAGGTACGTTAAAATATTACACACCAATTTAATTAACGGAATTACTAAATACACATTTCGTGTACACTTCTTTCTGTTTTGTGACTTCTTTTCATTTGATCATATTGGCGAAGAAGTTAATCAAGCGAAAACTATATTTACGCTTGTACGCAAGTAGGTGTTGGCATAGAAGTTGTTCTATATTTTCATTCAATTATATCTGTTACCGGACAACCCCGATTTCAGGCCAAACTAGTTTGTCCTAGGCCAAACCGGTTTATCCTACGCGTGTCCGGATATACTAGTTTAGCCCAGGACAAACTAGTTTGGCCTAGATACTTTAGGCTTAACTAGTTGGACCTAGGCCGAACTGATTGAATTAATTAGATGAACAATATTTATTCAAACGTAGTCTACTTAATTATAAAAAAAACAGTATTGATTAGAAGTGACATAACACTTGTACAAAACTATAAAATAAAAATAAGCTATTCAGTACTTCTCAGTTTTTATTTTTTTATTAAGCCCATGCACTTTTAAAGGTAATATCTTTCAGCAGCTGTTTGTCTTGCCTTTTGGATATCATCACCAATTTTAGAAGTTCCGGCATCATTACTATTACTAACATCTCCTGTCTGTCCGTGGGTTAAACCAGTTTCAATACATTTTCGAAGGTCATCTTCATCTTGGATATCCTTTATTATTTCTGGTAGTAGTGATGACGTTGAAAGACCAAGTTTGGGTTTAACTCCAAACATAGCTTTGTACGGCGACTGTTTTATGCCCGAATGATAGCCTCTGTTTTTCATAAATTGTACATACCTCAAGCCTTCTGACCATTTAGTCGATTGATTATCTTTTAGCCAATAACAAATCATGTTCTCGACGTCTTGGTTGGCTCTCTCAACGGCGCCCTGACTTTGGTTGTGCCGTGGTTTTCCGTGCACTACCTTAAGTTCTGGCCAAAAACTCGTCATTTCAAATATAATATTATTGTCTGACTGCAAAATACATGGGGCACATATCGTCAAAAATATGTCATTTAAATGGTAGGCTACTTCTTCAGCTCGTTTAGATTCCAAAGCGCGGAGCAAAACAAACTTGGTCAAGTGGTCTTGGCAAACCATGATAGATTTAAACTTTCCATCAGGTTGAGTCTGAAAATTAATGAGGTCCACTTGGCACCTGCTGTTCATTTCAGAATATAAAATTAGCTTATAAACTAAACCTCTCTATTTTGTCTTCTTTTCTTGAAATCATACACACATAGATAAATACAGGTTAATCAGACAATAATATGTCACGTCCTCCGTGTCCGACAGCTCTGTGAGCTGCATCAATAACATCATACAATTCCTCAGCTGGAATATAGTATTTTATGTTATCTTCACTACGGGCAACAAGTTTTTTAACAGAACCAATGTTTAAAATAGCAAACCTTTTTAATCGCCTTTAATGAAGTGATGTTTTGATTTCAGCTTTTTCAACCTCTTCCACTTGTAGGATAAGATCTAAGTATTTATCTTTTGTTAAAACATTAAAATGAGAATATTTTTTATTTTCACTTTCCAACATTTCTTTTAAAAACTGTTCAACTTGAACACTAGACGATGGCACGTCCATAATAACAATATAAGAATAACACAAAACTTTTATACTACGTTCAAAAACTCAATTAATACTGCTTCCCGAATTGCACGTACCCACGTCACAACGGGATTGAGGGTAATGAGTGAATAGACAACTAAAGCATGATGGAAACTGGTCCCAACGTGTTTATTTTGTCACATGCAACGATTCAATCAATTCGGCCTAGGTCAAACTAGTTAAGCCTAAAGTATCTAGGCCAAACTAGTTTGTCGTGGGCTAAACTAGTATATCCTGACACGCGTAGGATAAACCGGTTTGGCCTAGGACAAACTAGTTTGGCCTGAAATCGGGTTTGTCCGGTAACATATCGACTTTTTAGTGTTTCATAATTAAATTTATGTTATATAAGACAATGTAAACAAAAATTACATGAGAGCCCTTACCTTGGTCATATAATTTGAGGTAAATATAAACTTAATTCTTCTGCGCTTTGTATTTAATTTTACAAATGTGATCATCGAAAGTAATAAACTATTTCTAGTTATTTTGCCACCACCACTAAACTATTTTTTTTAGTTATTATGACACCACAACTTTTGTACTGTTGATACTATTAAATTTACCAAAAAAACATAGCCAAATACGTATTTTCTAAATAATTCTACTACTATCAGAGCTATTCGATCTAGGAAAAAAACTTTTCGAATATCTTTTTGGTTTTATAAAATAACTTTTATGCTATTTCCAATGCTGATTTTAAAAAAAAGATCAATAAAGTAAAGCTGTTTCAGGAAATCATTGGATATTTTGGAGGTAGTAACTCAATACAAATAACATTTTGATATTTTTTTGAAGTGTAAACTTCTTTAGGCGCGTTGCGCTGGTTGTAGGCACTGAACAAGACTGACTGCAACACTCGGATATGTAACGGTCGGATATGTGTAACGCTCGTTCGGGTAAAGTCGGCTAAAGGAGCAAGATAAATAAATATATCATATATGTAGAGGTATTTAATTTCAATTAAAATAAAATTTAAATGAATAAATAAATTCATGTTCCAGAACAGATTTGATCTCGAGCCGCACGGGTATGAAGACGACACGTTACCATCAGACCAAGCGCGGGACCGTAAGCGAGTATTTATATCGTATATTTATACATACACATACGTCCGAACCGACCAAACAAAATGGCCGCTCGCGTAAATGTAATAAATGTGCGAATATGTTTTATTTAATACGTTACTGAATATTATACGCGTGTATTTCGTATTATTGAAAATTGACGTATGAAAGTGAGATTTTAGATACGGGGGTGTCTTAGGTCGCCGATCACCAATCCATAGTCAAAATGTCAGAAAAAAAACGAAATGGCAGAAGAGTTTTTTGAAAATTGACGTATGAATGTGAAATTTTAGATACGGGGGTGTCTTAGGTCGCCGATCACAAATCCAAGGTCAAAATGTAAAAAAAAAACAAAATGGCGGACGAGTTTTTTGAAAATTGACGTGTGGATGTGAAATTTTAGATACGGGGGTTTTGGGGGTCGCCAATCACGATTCCAAAGTCAAAATGTTAAAAAAAAAGTGGCGGAATTTTTTTTTGAAAATTGACGTATGAATGTGAAATTTTAGATACGGGGGTGTCTTAGGTCGCCGATCACGATTCCAAAGTCAAAATGTCAAAAAAGAATGGCCGACGAGTTTTTTGAAAATTGACGTGTGGATGTGAAATTTTAGATACGGGGGTGTCTTAGATCGCCGATCACGAATCCAAAGTCAAAATGTAAAAAAAAAATGGCGGAAGAATTTTTTGAAAATTGACGGATGAATGTGAAATTTTAGATACGGGGATGGTTGAGGTTTACGTTTTATTTAATACGTTACTGAATATTATACGCGTGTATTTCGTATTATTAACGTCGCCTTGATGAAGTTTTCACTTCTGCCGTGTGGTTTTAAGCACACTCATTTTTCTTGTTATTTTTAATTTGTCATTTCAGAAATACACATTTCATATTGAATTTTGTTTATTCTCCTATCGTTAATATCCGTTCAATGTAATTTCGAACATTTAATTACGAGGGTCGTTCGGAAACAACCTGGTCTGACACAGAGATGGCGCGAATTCGCAGGAATCTTCTTTACCATTCCGTAGAATCATCCTTTGATAGGTTAAATATGAAAGTACAGAGCGCAACCGAAATCAAATCAGAACTGGATTCAACGCTTCCTTCGCTTTTAATGTTTAAATCCTGGGTTACCGAATTTAAGCGTGGTCGTATGAGCACAAGTGATGAATTCCGTAGTGGAGGTTCAAAAACTGTTACTGTTCCGAAAATGATTCCGATGAAATCTACCCTATCGTCTTGGATGTGCGACAAATAAAAGTGGGCAAGGTACCAGACATTTTAGGTATCTCAAATGACACTGTGGTCAGAATTTGCACGTTTTCTCCGCAATCAGTAGAACTTTGTACGCCATTTCATTACCATCGATGAAACCTGGACCCACCATTATACTCCGGAAACCAAAGAACTATCCAAACAATGGACAAGAAAAAGTTCTCCGCCACCAAAGAAGGCAAAAACGGCTTTGTCAGCAGGAATGGTTACCAACTGGGTTTTAGGATTTTCATGGTATTATCTTGATCGACTACTTAGAAAAGGAGAAAACAATAAATTGAGAGTGTTATGCCAATTTGTTTCAACAATTTAGCGACAAAATCAAAGAGAAACGCCCTCATTTGTCAAGGAAAATAGTTATTTACGAACTTAGTGCGGGAAGACTATTTTCCCGCATGAACGCACTTTGAAAGCACGAGCGACCGCAGGAAGCGAGTGCTTTTAATTCCGCGAATGCGTAGAAGATGTCTTCATGCAAGTGGTTTGTACAATATGTTTTATACAAACATTAAATTAAAAAAATATTGTTGATTAATGTCATTAGTATCATACCTAACCTAAAATAGATTACCAAATTAATTTAAGCATTTTATGTACGTAACTATTACTCACCTTTCCCTAAAATTAAGTTATTATATTCTTACACGATATCCTAGTCCGGTGTTCTTTACAGCTTTCACCATCTCGTCCATGATTGTATTGAATAACAAAGGACTGAGACTATCGCCTTGGCGGATACCTGTTGTAGTTCGTAGATGTTGCGTTAGGGTGTGATTTGTGCGTATTTGCGTTGTTGTGTTTAAGTCCTTAATGAGTTCTATGTATTCTTTCTTCGTATTACCGTTTTCCAGGATCGTTATGACGTCTTTTAGTTGTACTCTGTCAAAGGCCTTCGTTAGGTCCACAAAGCAGAGATAGGCAGGGGTGTTGTATTCTAGTGATTTTTCTATCAGTTGTCCAAGTATGAATAGTGCATCAGTTGTAGATCTGTTTTTTCGAAATCCCTGTTGTTCTTCGCTTATTGGCACGGTTGTGGATATTTCGTCCGCAATGATCTTAGTTAGGAGTTTTAGCGAGGTGCTCAACAATGTTATTCCACGGTAATTTGCTGGATCGGTTTTATCCCCTTTTTTGAAGACGGGTATTGTTACGCTATTTTTCCATTCTTCAGGTATTCTTCTATGTCGTAGTATGATATTAAGTAGTTTTGTGTATTCTGTTATGATGGCAGTTCCTCCATTTTTTATTAGTTCATTTAGTATTTTGTCTTGATTTGGAGTTTTCCTGTTCTTAAGTTTCCTTACCGTATCCCTTACTTGTTCTTCGGTGATTTGCGCGTACTCTTCTGGTGCATCGTTTTGTGCGTCCTCTTCTTGTACTTCGACTGGGTTTTCTATGTCTGCGTATAGATTTCGGAAATATTTCTCCCATTTTTCTTCCGTGATTGTTCTGAGTTGTATTGTTTCATTCGTTTCTCGTTTCATGCCCCTTAGTAGTTTCCAAATACGTTTTTGTGCTCCATACATGTCTGCTTCCATTTCGTTGCTGAATTCCTGCCAGTATTCTTCCTTAATGTTTCTAACCCTATTGTTGACCCTGTTCCTTATTTCGATATAATTATTTCGGTTTTCTTGTGTTGGGGATTCCCTGTATTGTAAGTAAATTTTCTTCTTTTCTTTGGTGATATACTTGACTTCCGTTGTAAACTACGGTTTGTTGTTCGGTTTGCTGTTCTGCGATACCGTGCGTGTGCCTAGGGTTTCTTCAGCGGCTTTGTAGATGTGTTCTTTCAGTTTATCCAATATGAAGAAATAAACACCTAAGTACAGAATGCAAATCAAGAATATACAAAGCATGCGTACGACCAGTGATGACATATGATGCTGAGACGAGAGCGGAAACAACGATAACAAAGAGATTACTAAGAACAACTGAAATGAAGACCTTAAGAACTATAACGGGACATACATTGAAGGATAGGCAGAGAAACACAGACATAAGAGAGAAGTGCCTAACGGACGACGTGGTCAGATGGTCGAGGAAGAGAAGAAGAGAATGGAACCACCATGTTAGCCGAATGATCTCCGACAGAATGGTCAGGATAGTTCGAAATAACACACCTCATGGAAGAAGACCTATAGGACGACCACCAAAGCGATGGCGTGACAGCTGGCAATCAAAATCGCAAGAATCACCATTGCAAAGAAACCGGAACTAAACAGGCGATACGCCTATTAAAAGAAGAAGAAGAAGAAGATATTCTTACACATGGCAAACATGAGGTATTTTTTTCTTGTATTTATAAATTTATAGCACATTTATTGCGTATTTTGGTTTAATTACAATTTATTATGAACTGCCAATATGAATGTCGATGTGGACAAATAGATGGCGCCACAAATTTATTAGAAGGATTTTTAATTATCACTATTACTTCCCCAACTTTTAGTGTAGAATAGTCAAAGTATTTTATAGATTAAATTTTATTACTATTAAGATAGATTTTTTTTAAATGTTCCAAAGAGCCAGTGGTTTTTACTTTCCTATACTTAGTATAGGGAAGTATTGTGATGATGAAAATTTTCGACCTCGAGATTTTTGCAGATGTCCACGTTTTGAAGTCCCCTGATACCAAAAAAGTGGTTTTTAAAAAATGTCTGTGTGTGACCACGATAGCGGTGAAACCGCTGTAGATATCTATTCCGAATTTTGTATTTACGTATATAATCCCCTTCTTGAGATCTGATTAGTTTTTCAGTAAAATCGGTAGCCCGGAAGTAGTGGTTTACTTCAGTGAAAAAATCGAATTTTGCAAATATTTCGTCAATTACTAAGTTTAAACAAACTTATAAAGAATTCATATCTACTTAAAATTAAGTTCGAGACAAATTGTCTTGAAAAAGTTTTTCGAAATTCCAACCGGAAGTAGATCTTTTACTCTTATCGAAAATCAGTTTCTTGGGAATATCTCGCAAGTCATGCTTTTTAGACAAGTACGTTATAAGTATAAAAGTGTTTGGAACATAATTTTCAATATCTTTTGTATAAAAAAAATTTCAAACTTCAGATCGGAAGTACCACTTTTACTCTTATCGAATAGCGATTTTTTGCAAATATGTCGTAAGTTATGCATTCTATATATATTTATTAAGAGAACAAAAGTATTTAGAATTGGATTTGCAATACTTTTTGTATATATGAAATTTCAAAATTCGGGCCGGAAGTAGCACTTTTACTCTTAGCAAGTAGCACTTTTTTGATATCTTGCAAAGTATGCATTATATAGCGATTTATTAAGAGAATTAAATTACTTAGAATTGGATTTTGAATATGTTTTGTATAAAAAAATTCTTAAAATTGTATAGTTTGAAACGCTCATACGTTTAAGAAAGTAGTGTGGTGGCCACACCTCATTTTTTTAATTTTTACAGTCGCCTCGACCGGGAAATACTCTTTCCTGGTCGAGTAACTCATGCGCCAAATTTCACTTTAAAGGCGGTGAGTACAAAAAAGTGCTCTTCCATTTGGATAACGCACCTAAGCTGCTCACAAGTCTGCTATTGCAATGGCAAAAATTCATGACTTGAGATTTGAATTAGTGCCTCATTCGCCCTATTGCCCAGATTTGGCTCTCAGTGATTATCATCTTTTTCCAAACCTAAGAAATTAGCCCGGCAGTAAGAGATTTTCATTTAAGTCCGAAGTAATCACTGCTACAAGTAGCTATTTCTAGGACTTATATTCTCTTGTTCAGCGAACAAGAGAATACAGGGTTGCTCCTTAGCGCGTCAAAGTCCAATATAGGCGTTATTAAATAGTACTGAAGAAATTTATTTTATAAAAAGTGGCACAGTAACAAAAATCAAAAATTTTGAAAATAATTTGAATTATACAGGGTGATGCGTAAAAGTGGCACACGTTCGATTTTTTTTTAATCAAACAACTTGTATATCTTTTGTTTTTCCTTATCTACTTTAATTTGTGTTTTCATGGATATCTGGGGTTTTGGTTTTGGATGACGTATTGTTGAGTTATTAATGAAAATTATAAAAAAAATGATCGCGACAATGTTTACATTAATAATTCTATGCGGTAGTATTACGATTATCTAAGACAAAATTATTTAGTAGGTATGCAACCAAGGGATGTGTTGAACCTACAAAATATTCATTTTATGATAAAGGGTGTTTGTTACGATGCAATCAATTCGGATATCGTCAAAGAGCGTTTGCTGATTTTTTTCAAATGGAACACCCCGTATATTATTATATTTTTGGAGTGATGCGTTAATTGCGTTTAATTTTTGTTAATAATGTCCTATACCCAAACACAATAATTTCGGAGTTATTTTTAATTTTTCATTACAAACCGCTAAATTATTTGTTTTCGGTTCGATTTAGTGTACTGGGTAAACGATTTGACAAACAAAAACAAATAAACGACTAAAAGTATCAAACGTAATTTTTTTAGAAGCAATATTTATAATAAATTTTCAAAGTGACCCTATTATGAATAGAACACATTTGCAGCCTTGACAGAAAGGACCTATTTACGTGTTGCAGCTTCTCAATGGAAACTGTTTCAAAAGCACTTATTATACGTTGCCTCATATCGTCTGTTGTAGTTGGAAGTGTCTGCTATACAATATTTTTTATGTACCCCCATAGAAAAAAGTCAAGTTTGGTCAAATTTGGCGGTCTAGGTGGCCAACTAATGAGACCACCGCAGCCGATCCATCTACCTTCGAATTCTTGATTCAAATAGTGTCGGATATTTAGTGCAAAATTGCTGGAGCACCGTCGTGCTGAGCCACATATTTTCTCTTAGAACTGGAAGAACGTTTTGCAGAAGCTGAGGCAAGTCATATTGCAAGAAATTCAAATATTGCGCACCATTTAAATGCCCGTGAAAGAAATGTGGTCCAATTATAAAGTTGCCCATAATACCAGCCCAAACATTTATAGTCCATTGCCTCGGCTTATCAATCGCTCTTAATATTCTTGGGTTGTCTATTGCATAATGATGAAGATTATGACGGTTTGGGCTACCACTCTGGGTAAAGGTTGATTCGTCAGTAAATAATACCTTTTGGAAGAAGTTAAGTGTTATCCTTTCAATTTCTAATCCCCATTCGCAAAACGTCCTTCTAGTCTCTAAATCAGACCCCAACAGTTCTTGATGAAAGGAAATACTGTAGTAATGATATTTTTTCTTTTTAATCTTGCTAACAGTAGATCGTGGTATATTAGTTTCTGTTACTATTTTGGTCGAACTGGTAGAGGGCTCCTCAATTACTGATAACAAGACTTTCAATTTATCTTCGTCACTTGTCCTCCTTGTCCTTTCACGCATTTCATAACTCACATTTCCTATTCTAATGAATCTTTCCTTAAGTCTTTCCAAATTTGTAACTGAAGGTTGTCTTCTGTCAGGATATCTTTCCGCATAAATTCGCTTGGTTAATAGGCAATTCTTTTGGGCAGATCCTATAATGAAAATCGTGTCAACGAGTTCGTTGCTTTCAAACTGCATATTGACTTAACTAAAAACCGTAATATGTGGCAAACAACAAATATACAAGAAAAGTACGTACCTACCCACTAATCCAATCAATAAATAACACAATGACAATATTAAACGCAGAAACTTAAGAAATCACTAATATTACACCTAATTAACAGCTATAATAAGATTTTAATTTTTAATGTTTGTTGACGTTTATTTGTTTTTGTTTGTCAAATCGTTTACCCAGTACACTAAATCAAACCGAAAACAAATAATTTAGCGGTTTGTAATGAAAAATTAAAAATAACTCCGAAATTATTGGGTTTGGGTATAGGACATTATTAACAAAAATTAAACGCAATTAACGCATCATTCCAAAAATTTAATAATATACGGGGTGTTCCATTTGAAAAAAATCAGCAAACGCTCTTTGACGATATCCGAATTGATTGCATCGTAACAAATACCCTTTATCATAACATGAATATTTTGTAGGTTCAACACATCCCTTGGTTGTATACCTACTAAATAATTTTGTCTTAGATAATCGTAATACTAGCGCATAGAATTATTATGGTAAACATTGTCGCGATCATTTTTTTTATAATTTTCATTAATAACTCAACAATACGTCATCCAAAACCAAAACCCCAGATATCGATGAAAACACAAATTAAAGTAGATCAGAAAAAACAAAAGATATACAGGGTGTTTCATTAAAAAAAAACGAATGTGTGTCATTTTAACGCATCACCCTGTATAATTCAAATTATTTTCAAAATGTGTGTTTCTTGTAACTGAGATTTTTATAAAATAAATTTCTTCAGTACTATTTCATAACGCCTATATAAGACTCTGACGCACTAATGAGCAAGTTCATTTTGTGTACAATCCTGACGTGACTTAGAAAAATGGATGCCTTATTTGAAATTAGCGCACGAAACAATATAAAAATCAGTCATTACATTGCATATTTTTCACTACTCAAACTCAGGCCCGTGTTATTTACGAACCAATTATTATAATTATAGTTCTAATAGTTTTCATTCAAAAAATTGTAAGTGCACATGTTTGTATATCATCATGTAATTTTACGATATATTTTATACATACCTACATATCATTGTCATATTCTACTAGAATGATACAACAATAAATGTACTTTCGAGCTTTCGCTGACTTGATTAAGCACTTATCCGATTGGTGCAAATAGTTATTATCGGCAAGTAGTAGTGTAGAGTAACGGAAAGCTGAATTCATGCTGACACCGACGTTTAGGAAGAATATATTGGCTGGAGATGAACCGAGCTTCAGTCGCTGCGGCGAACGCAAACGACTACATACATTACTATCTGAATATATTTTGATTGTGATAAACGGTAACATCAGATATCAATTGTAAGTATTTCAAATTGTTAGTTAAATGTTTTGTATTTTGCATTGTTTATACAATCACAGTTAAAAGTAAATTTTAATATACTCGTTTAAAATAATTCAAATTATATCACTTATGATATACCTCTGTATGCATGTTATTGAACATTAAAATAATCTCCTTTTGCAAAATTATAATTTATACTTTGTTAGTGATTTGTGTAACTTACCATTGTTGCCATAAATAATCAATGATTGAAAAATTCTGGAACATGTAAATTTTTATTTTTCTTCATGTAATTATTTTCGATTGTCAAATCAGGGCTGAAAAGAGATGAATATAGTCCCACACATTATTGCAAATGGAAATGATATACTTTGTGAAATTTATTGCAATTCTGCTCTTTTTCTTTAGTAGTTCAATTCAGTAGTTTTTGAGCAGGGGCAGTTTAAAGATTTATATATTAATAAAAATTTAAATTAGAAATAAATATTTGTTACAAGCGAATCAGGATACTTGTAAACACTTCATCACACAATATCTTGTAAGGACGAAAATTACTTGCTAAGTTGAAATACTTTAGTAGATGGATTTTTGGTCATACTACCAAGAGATATCTATTGAAATTATTAACATGAACAACTACTGCTTGTTTTAAAACTTATTTTTCAATTTCTAATAGGGGGTCAACGTATTTAAGTAGGTATGTAATGCGGATTCTGGGCCAATTTCCCATGTTATTTCTTATGGAGGTTCATTTTACAAAATTTACAATTTATACAGGTGTAACCACTTTCGTGCACGAGGCAAGTCATTCAATCCTTACAGGTCTTTATATATATATATATATATGTATATATGTATATACGCGAGCGAGCGTAGGTGTGTGCGGCGGTGTGTGTGTGTGTGTGTGTGTGTGTATGTAAGAGCTTCGGAGGTGTAGAGAAAGATAGGGAAGGAGTTGTTTAATATACCTGGTATAGAAAGATGAGATGCGAACACCGCACGACTTTTATACATATGTACATTCAAATTATTCGATTAATAATACAGCTAGCATAGAAACAATGATTAACTTTTATTAAATACTAATACTGTAATTATATCTAATTATACTAATTATATAGCATGATTATGCTATCATAATGCTAATAAATACATGCGAGTAGTGTACTTAGGAGAGTTCTGGACCCACCACCCCCCACTCCTACTACCCCCCCCCCCTCCCCCCTCCCCGCAAGATAGGTAGAACCCTCTGCCAACCCAACTGATATGGCGCCCCCTCGCGGTCGCCAACCCAACTAAAAATTGCAGATTTCATCATTACCAACCCAACTAAAATTGCAGATTTCATCATTACCAACCCAACTAAAAATTGCAGATTTCATCATTACCAACCCAACTAAAAATTGCAGATTTCATCATTACCAACCCAACTAAAAATTGCAGATTTCATCATTACCAACCCAATGTGGCGCCCTCTGACGGCCACTAACCAAACTAAGAAATGGCAGATTTCATCATTACCAACCCAACTAATGTGGGGCCGTCTCACGGCCACTAGCCAAACTAAAAAATGGCATCTCTCATGATTACCAACCCAACTAATGTAGCTTCCTCTCACGATCACTAGCCAAACTAAGGTGACGTCAGACAAAATGGCGGACCTTCAAGATGGTCTTTGCTTCTAGAAAAATTCCTGAATAAATTACCCGGCTTGCCATCGCGCTTCTCAATGTACGTCAAACAGGTCTAAACATGTTTCCAGCGGAAACCGTGTTAGATAGGTACGGTTTAGCACCCCATTTTGTGATATGTACGGAAAACAGCATGCAAGATAATCGTACATACCAGTATGATAGAAACTGAAATTAAATAAACTTTTTCAGCTAGCATAGAAAATGATTATCTTTCACCAAAGGCGAATACTATAATTATATTTAATTTTACTAATTATATACAATAATTAAGCTGTATTATAATGTTAATAAATACATGTGATGAAACTACAATATAAATGTATATAGGTAAAACGTAGTAAAATTTATAATAAATAATGATAAACAAACAACTCCCTTTATTTATTTGAATCATAGGTTTTACAATACTGTTATTACAATCCATTACATTATTTGAATAATGTACAGATACAATATTAAGATAAACAGGATTACACATATACATACATACGAGTATGACAGAAACTATAAATTTATTAAAACTCTTATAGAAATGAATTATAAGTATTTTACAGTGAAAACCTCTATATCTATCAATCTATCAATGCTCAACAGCTGCTAATGTACGCATGCGTAGGTTCACACTACACAGCAATCACGTGATTAGCATTATCAACTCGAATGATACAGTGATACTGAATCTTTATATAAGTCATGATACATGCGTTGGCACTTCATTCTTACAGTGTTCACCATCGAGTGAAGATGGAATTTGTGAAACAAATTAAATCGATACTTGTCAGTGATACAGCTGATGCTGAAGCCGCGAATTCTATTATTAAAAAATGTAATCAAGCTAATCGAGTGCTAAATAATTTATTACGTAATGCGATAACTATTGGAGAAAAACAAAAATTTACAACGGCTATTGCTCACGTGAAAAGTTTCAAACGAACGTGTCGAGGTCTTCAGATAAAGGGATCAGGATACACAACAAGAAAACAGACAGCATATATTCGTGTTAAGTGGGAAGACATTCAATCAGCTTTTCAAAATCGTATACGAACTGGAGTTATTATCAACCTAAAACACACTGACCCGAAACTGTTTTTGGAAGACGCTTCGGCAATATTCCGCAGAAGAATCTTAAACGTCCTGAAAAAAGAAGAAACAATCAAGGTTAACGCGATGTTTTCTGGTGACTTTACTATACAAAAGATCGGTCAAGAATATACAGAAACAAAATATTTTAATACCATGAATAAACCAATTTACCAAGTCACAAACCTACAGAAGTGGTTTGTTGAGGAAATACAACAACCAATTTTATCTGACATCGAGGTTTTCCAATCAAGAGGAAGTGGATGGGCATTATCAGCAGTTATTAATATACAAATTAATATTAATAAATTTACACCCCAACTAGGGTCATCCTATATCGAGTTACCACAACCAATAAAATTGAAGCATGCGTGTGTTAATGTACGCAACGAAGATACTAAATGTTTTATATGGGCAGTTGTATCTGCACTATATCCTGTGAAAGAAAAACCACAAAGAACCACAAAGTATCCGAACCCATCATTAGTTTTAAAGTTAGAAGGAATTCAATTCCCAATGACAGTAAAACAAATTCCACGCTTCGAAAAACAAAATGCTATATCAATAAATGTTTATATTTTAAAAAAGAAATGTAAGAAAACATTCACGACAGTCCCAACATATCTAACGAAAGCGAAGCAACTGAAACATATCAATTTATTGCTTATTCAAGATGTATATAATGATGAAAATGATCAAGATGATACAGCATCCAAACTATCGCCTAGATATCACTATGTATGGATTAAGGACTTATCACGGTTAGTATCCACAGAACGGTCTAATCATAAATCGAGGATATATTTTTGTGATCGCTGCCTACATTATTTTTACACAGAAACTGCTCGAGATAAACATTACATAGATTGTGTTAATATGAATAATTGTAAAGTTAGACTTCCAGATGAAGATGGGAAGTTTATAAAATTCAAGAATTTCAAAAATAATATGAAAGTCGGCTTTATAATATACGCCGACCTTGAGTGTTTGCTTCTGTCATGTAAAGATAAAAATAAATATCAGGAGCACCAACCATGCAGCATTGGATATTATGTTAAGTGCTCATACGATGCAACATTATCATTTTATCGAAGTTACAGAGGAGTTCATTGCATAGAATGGTTTACTAAAGAATTGAAAGATTTCGCTGAAAATATAGAAACAGTTTTCCTATGTCCACTACCTATGGATAAATTATCTCATGATGAACAACATGCATATAATAACGCAATTACCTGCCATATTTGCAGAAAACCCTTAGATGGAAAAAAGGTTAGAGATCACTGTCACCTAACGGGGAAATATAGAGGACCAGCACATGAAGAATGCAATATTAACTATAAGGATGGATGTACAATAGGGGTGGTTCTTCATAATTTATCCGGATATGATGCGCATTTCATCATTAAGAATTTAGCGGAAGATTTAGAGGGACGTATTGATTTGCTACCAATAAATAAAGAACGATACATATCATTCACCAAACATTTAAAAGGAAATCTTGTTAAATTCAGATTCATCGACTCTTTCCGATTCATGTCTTCAGGGTTAGATACATTAGCATCATATTTAACAGAATATACAGAACTCCAAGCTCAATTTCCTAATATAACAGATGAAAAATTAAAACTGTTAACACGGAAAGGTGTATATCCCTATGATTATTTTAACTCAATAGAAAAATTCAATGAAACAAAACTCCCCGAAAAATCAATGTTTTTCAACCAATTGAACGAACAAAATATTTCCGATGAGGATTACGAGCATGCTATGGAAATATGGAAAAAATTTAAAATTGAAAACCTGGGTGAATATTCAGACCTATATCTTAAGACTGATGTTTTACTGTTAGCTTGCGTTTTTGAACAATTCAGAAGCAGCTGCTTAAAGACATATGAACTAGACCCAGCTCACTATTTTACACTACCTGGGTACACATGGGATTGTATGCTAAAACACACAAACATAACTTTGGAATTGATAACAGATATAGACATGATTATGTTCATTGAACGAGGAATTAGAGGTGGTCTCAGTCAGTGTTCACACAGATACCTTAAATCAAATCACAAATACATGGATGATTATGATTCATCGAAACCAAACAATTTCATTATGTATACTGATATAAACAACCAATACGGTTGGGCAATGTCACAATGTTTGCCATATGGTAATTTTAAATGGGTAGATTGTATTGAGAATTTTAATGTGATGGATATATCAGATACCGCTAACATCGGGTATATTCTGGAGGTTGATTTAGAATATCCGCAGGAACTACATGATTTACACAGTGATATACCATTTTGTCCAGAACATCTATCAGCTCCAGGGAAAACAGATAAAAAATTGTTGGCTACCTTGCACGACAAAGAACGATACGTTATTCACTACATCAATTTGAAACAAGTATTATCTCATGGACTGAAATTATCTAAGATTCATAGAATTCTACAGTTTCAACAACGCACTTGGCTTAAATCATATATTGATCTGAACACTAAATTGCGAACATCAGCAATTAATGAATTTGAGAAAAATCTGTTTAAACTCATGAACAACGCGGTGTTTGGCAAGTCGCTTCAAAGTATACGAAATCATTGCAATGTGAAGCTTGTAAATAAATGGGAAGGACGTTACGGTGCCGAAGCATTAATTTCAAAACCTGAATTCAAATCAGCAACAATATTTAATGAAAATTTAGTGGCAATTGAACTCAATAAAACGGAGTTGTATTTCAATAAACCCATTTATATTGGAATGGCAATATTGGATATTTCCAAAACAGCAATATATGAATTCCACTATGATTATATGAAGCCGATGTTTGGTGAAAAGTGTAAAGCTGCATATACAGATACGGACTCAATCATATATTCAATCGAGTGTACAGACATCTATAATATTATACGTCGTGACTGCATAAAGAGATTTGATACAAGTGATTATCCAAAAGATAATGTTTACAATATTCCACTGGTTAACAAAAAAGTTTTAGGAATGATGAAGGATGAGATGCAGGGTAAAATAATAACAGAGTTTGCAGGATTGAGGTCTAAAATGTACGCAATCAGGGTGGAGGGAAGAGATATGATAAAAAAAATTAAAGGAGTGAAAAGAAATATCGTTAAAACCCACATAAATTTTGATGATTATCTAGAATGTTTGAAGAACTACACAGGAAAGACAGTTAATCAAAAATTAATTACATCCCAAAAACATAATGTATTCAGTATAAATCAAACAAAAATCGCATTGAGTCCGCATGATGATAAGAGATACCTTATTAAAGATAGCTACGAGACGTTACCATGGGGACACTATTCAATTATGAGTATAGAATAAGTATTTAATTGAATTTATTGTATATCTATTTATCTATATATCTATCTATTTATATATATATATATATATATATATATATCACTAATATTAACACATGTAAAGCATCATCATATGAAATAAAAAACATTTATGTAAAAAGGTGATGTTTATTAATAGTAGTAGTAGTAGTAGTAGTAGTTATTTACCATCAAAACTTACATACCATGTGAGGTACAACATAAATACACATTACATGATGTAGATCCACACTTACACAATGTTATTAAAATGTAGAATGAAAGCTTATTAAAGGCATAATTAATAAAAACTAGAATCATTTCTAATAGTTTTTCTCTGAACCCATTGTTCCTAATCTACATATTATAAAATTATTTTGATTATGATAGAAACCATTTAAGAAACCAGTTATATAAATATATGTATCAAACATGACTGAGATCATCATCACAGACATTCAATTTTGTTAGAAAAGGAAATTCTAATGCACTGAATAAAAAATAAACATCAATTACTAAGGACTGAAGTGATAATAAGTGTTAGGAAGGGTATGCAGTTGAAGTTCCTTTAAATGCTACCGCCAGTAATTTATAGCTATTAAGCCCCTCGAAATTCAAAGGCACTACTCGTGAGGCTCGAGGTAAGTAGCTCGGAACACGAACAGGTCTACCGTCAAATGATTTATAGCCGCTAAGGCCCCTCGAAATTCAAAGGCACTACTCGTGAGGCTCGAGGTAGACGGCTCTCCTTAGCAAGGTAGACAGCTCCCCTTGGTAAGGAGATTCCATAAAGGATAAGCTATTAAAGCAATGAAGCTCCCCAACGTTAGTAGGGCACCGAATGTTGCTATGAACCGGTTGCCACAGTCTAATTATAGACTGCCCAACGCATTTGGGTATATCCATGAAATAACCTGTCTCTTCAACAATTTACGGATAATGGGATTAAGGATGAAATATCATATAAATAAGGATTATAATTTTAAGAGAGTTTCATTTTTATTTTACGGTAAAACCAAATTGATTAATTTTGAATCTATTACGATTAATAACGGCTCATTCAATATAAACAAATAATTATTTTTTCTTTATTAAAGAGATATTTTTTATGCATAATTCAACGATTTATTCGACATCAAATAATATATTGAATTTAACAGAAAAATGTTTCAGGCAAATTTAATACTTATTAGCTTTAACCAAACAATAATGATAATGTTTACAATGCTACATTTTATTACGAGTAAGATAGCTTGCATCATATCAATGTAAGTAAAGTTACATATTCAATATAAAGATTACCGCATACTTTCTAGATGATAATAATATAAATACTAAATATATTGGTAATTTAAATCTTTTTACTTATACATACACATATGTGCATACATTCCAATAAAAAACAGAATTAAATGCAAATAATAACATGCATATTTTCATTTTTATTACCAAGTTAGTCATTAATTATGTTACATTAACGATGTATAATACGCGATACTTAAGTAAAATACTATATACATTTTCATCAATCAGACGCGAAATAAGCGTGTTCATTCGTGTTTAAAATACGTCACTGACCTATAACGCAGGTAGTAATACGACATATTATTGGCTGTATTTAAACAAAGACGTTGTATGAGAGCGAGAAAAGTCAAGTGATATATATATATATACATATATATCTAGTATCTCAGATTTAGTAGTGTAATAACCTTCTTATGTGATAGTTTACTTGTTAGAGAAAGGTAGGCCAATATTTAATTAGTAATAGAATCATTGTAGTATATTTAACTCAATATCGGTATAGTATCAGTTATTGGTACAAGTTATTTATTATAGTGAATTAGATATTTTAACGTAATATTATATTAAAGATGTTAATAATTTATATTACTACCACAAGAATATTTTACATGATTGAGATATGAAAATATATATATATATATATATATATATATATATATAGAATAATTATTTGCATGGAACTTGACATAATAAATAATTTTATTATATAATTTTATGAGACAGCTTGAATGCAAAGATGTTTAGCCTTTAATTATCATAATTAGATTTTATGATTTAAAGTCGTATATATTGTAATATAAGATAGTGTTATAATCTATACAATAAATATTATTCAGTATTTGAATACACAATGAATAACACAAATTGAGTAGAGAAATATAAATATTTTTAATTGTACATGTGTGAATTTGAATTTATCGGATATACAGGGTAATTATTTACATCTGATGGTGAAACATGGTCACGTTTTTTATATAATTCAGTAATTTAATTTGCTCTATAGCAAGACAATGAGGTGGATGCTAAGCATTAATTTGTACACACGTAATGTTATGATTTTCAGTGTATCATATATATTCTAGTCTAACGCAAACTTTTTGATTTATTGAAACCCCAATAGAAATTATCACTATTTCGAGAAGAATAGTCATGTACCTGTACATATTCAAAGCCGCTGAAGAATGAGTACATTAACAGCTGTATACGCGTGTCTTTATCATCCACTTTAATGTGTTACTATAATTCCAACCATAAATGGTATTATATCGGTTTCTCCGCCTTGGAGCTATCTTATAAATTATTATTTTATTATTATCTAAACTTATTCATCACGTAATGTGTATTTGTATTAATATTGCGTCATTAAGCCTTCCATTAATATATTTTAGGTAAATTTCTGTGTTTTTCCGATATAATGACTCTAAATTCATCTAAATGTGAACTGTACTCAAAGTAAATCGAGAACTATAACGTAATATATATAATCTCTTAGAATAGACAATTATTCATAAGTAAAGTGACTATAAATTCGATTAAATGTGAACTGATTATTATTTTTTAATATTCTAGTTCAACTGTTTTATATTACAGTTCACATTTAATCGAATTTATAGTCACTTTACTTATGAATAATTGTCTATTCTAAGAGTTTATATATATTACGTTATAGTTCTCGATTTACTTTGAGTACAGTTCACATTTAGATGAATTTAGAGTCATTATATCGGAAAAACACAGAAATTTACCTAAAATATATTAATGGAAGGCTTAATGACGCAATATTAATACAAATACACATTACGTGATGAATAAGTTTAGATAATAATAAAATAATAATTTATAAGATAGCTCCAAGGCGGAGAAACCGATATAATACCATTTATGGTTGGAATTATAGTAACACATTAAAGTGGATGATAAAGACACGCGTATACAGCTGTTAATGTACTCATTCTTCAGCGGCTTTGAATATGTACAGGTACATGACTATTCTTCTCGAAATAGTGATAATTTCTATTGGGGTTTCAATAAATCAAAAAGTTTGCGTTAGACTAGAATATATATGATACACTGAAAATCATAACATTACGTGTGTACAAATTAATGCTTAGCATCCACCTCATTGTCTTGCTATAGAGCAAATTAAATTACTGAATTATATAAAAAACGTGACCATGTTTCACCATCAGATGTAAATAATTACCCTGTATATCCGATAAATTCAAATTCACACATGTACAATTAAAAATATTTATATTTCTCTACTCAATTTGTGTTATTCATTGTGTATTCAAATACTGAATAATATTTATTGTATAGATTATAACACTATCTTATATTACAATATATACTACTTTAAATCATAAAATCTAATTATGATAATTAAAGGCTAAACATCTTTGCATTCAAGCTGTCTCATAAAATTATATAATAAAATTATTTATTATGTCAAGTTCCATGCAAATAATTATTCTATATATATATATATATATATATATATATATATATATTTTCATATCTCAATCATGTAAAATATTCTTGTGGTAGTAATATAAATTATTAACATCTTTAATATAATATTACGTTAAAATATCTAATTCACTATAATAAATAACTTGTACCAATAACTGATACTATACCGATATTGAGTTAAATATACTACAATGATTCTATTACTAATTAAATATTGGCCTACCTTTCTCTAACAAGTAAACTATCACATAAGAAGGTTATTACACTACTAAATCTGAGATACTAGATATATATGTATATATATATATATCACTTGACTTTTCTCGCTCTCATACAACGTCTTTGTTTAAATACAGCCAATAATATGTCGTATTACTACCTGCGTTATAGGTCAGTGACGTATTTTAAACACGAATGAACACGCTTATTTCGCGTCTGATTGATGAAAATGTATATAGTATTTTACTTAAGTATCGCGTATTATACATCGTTAATGTAACATAATTAATGACTAACTTGGTAATAAAAATGAAAATATGCATGTTATTATTTGCATTTAATTCTGTTTTTTATTGGAATGTATGCACATATGTGTATGTATAAGTAAAAAGATTTAAATTACCAATATATTTAGTATTTATATTATTATCATCTAGAAAGTATGCGGTAATCTTTATATTGAATATGTAACTTTACTTACATTGATATGATGCAAGCTATCTTACTCGTAATAAAATGTAGCATTGTAAACATTATCATTATTGTTTGGTTAAAGCTAATAAGTATTAAATTTGCCTGAAACATTTTTCTGTTAAATTCAATATATTATTTGATGTCGAATAAATCGTTGAATTATGCATAAAAAATATCTCTTTAATAAAGAAAAAATAATTATTTGTTTATATTGAATGAGCCGTTATTAATCGTAATAGATTCAAAATTAATCAATTTGGTTTTACCGTAAAATAAAAATGAAACTCTCTTAAAATTATAATCCTTATTTATATGATATTTCATCCTTAATCCCATTATCCGTAAATTGTTGAAGAGACAGGTTATTTCATGGATATACCCAAATGCGTTGGGCAGTCTATAATTAGACTGTGGCAACCGGTTCATAGCAACATTCGGTGCCCTACTAACGTTGGGGAGCTTCATTGCTTTAATAGCTTATCCTTTATGGAATCTCCTTACCAAGGGGAGCTGTCTACCTTGCTAAGGAGAGCCGTCTACCTCGAGCCTCACGAGTAGTGCCTTTGAATTTCGAGGGGCCTTAGCGGCTATAAATCATTTGACGGTAGACCTGTTCGTGTTCCGAGCTACTTACCTCGAGCCTCACGAGTAGTGCCTTTGAATTTCGAGGGGCTTAATAGCTATAAATTACTGGCGGTAGCATTTAAAGGAACTTCAACTGCATACCCTTCCTAACACTTATTATCACTTCAGTCCTTAGTAATTGATGTTTATTTTTTATTCAGTGCATTAGAATTTCCTTTTCTAACAAAATTGAATGTCTGTGATGATGATCTCAGTCATGTTTGATACATATATTTATATAACTGGTTTCTTAAATGGTTTCTATCATAATCAAAATAATTTTATAATATGTAGATTAGGAACAATGGGTTCAGAGAAAAACTATTAGAAATGATTCTAGTTTTTATTAATTATGCCTTTAATAAGCTTTCATTCTACATTTTAATAACATTGTGTAAGTGTGGATCTACATCATGTAATGTGTATTTATGTTGTACCTCACATGGTATGTAAGTTTTGATGGTAAATAACTACTACTACTACTACTACTACTATTAATAAACATCACCTTTTTACATAAATGTTTTTTATTTCATATGATGATGCTTTACATGTGTTAATATTAGTGATATATATATATATATATATATATATATAAATAGATAGATATATAGATAAATAGATATACAATAAATTCAATTAAATACTTATTCTATACTCATAATTGAATAGTGTCCCCATGGTAACGTCTCGTAGCTATCTTTAATAAGGTATCTCTTATCATCATGCGGACTCAATGCGATTTTTGTTTGATTTATACTGAATACATTATGTTTTTGGGATGTAATTAATTTTTGATTAACTGTCTTTCCTGTGTAGTTCTTCAAACATTCTAGATAATCATCAAAATTTATGTGGGTTTTAACGATATTTCTTTTCACTCCTTTAATTTTTTTTATCATATCTCTTCCCTCCACCCTGATTGCGTACATTTTAGACCTCAATCCTGCAAACTCTGTTATTATTTTACCCTGCATCTCATCCTTCATCATTCCTAAAACTTTTTTGTTAACCAGTGGAATATTGTAAACATTATCTTTTGGATAATCACTTGTATCAAATCTCTTTATGCAGTCACGACGTATAATATTATAGATGTCTGTACACTCGATTGAATATATGATTGAGTCCGTATCTGTATATGCAGCTTTACACTTTTCACCAAACATCGGCTTCATATAATCATAGTGGAATTCATATATTGCTGTTTTGGAAATATCCAATATTGCCATTCCAATATAAATGGGTTTATTGAAATACAACTCCGTTTTATTGAGTTCAATTGCCACTAAATTTTCATTAAATATTGTTGCTGATTTGAATTCAGGTTTTGAAATTAATGCTTCGGCACCGTAACGTCCTTCCCATTTATTTACAAGCTTCACATTGCAATGATTTCGTATACTTTGAAGCGACTTGCCAAACACCGCGTTGTTCATGAGTTTAAACAGATTTTTCTCAAATTCATTAATTGCTGATGTTCGCAATTTAGTGTTCAGATCAATATATGATTTAAGCCAAGTGCGTTGTTGAAACTGTAGAATTCTATGAATCTTAGATAATTTCAGTCCATGAGATAATACTTGTTTCAAATTGATGTAGTGAATAACGTATCGTTCTTTGTCGTGCAAGGTAGCCAACAATTTTTTATCTGTTTTCCCTGGAGCTGATAGATGTTCTGGACAAAATGGTATATCACTGTGTAAATCATGTAGTTCCTGCGGATATTCTAAATCAACCTCCAGAATATACCCGATGTTAGCGGTATCTGATATATCCATCACATTAAAATTCTCAATACAATCTACCCATTTAAAATTACCATATGGCAAACATTGTGACATTGCCCAACCGTATTGGTTGTTTATATCAGTATACATAATGAAATTGTTTGGTTTCGATGAATCATAATCATCCATGTATTTGTGATTTGATTTAAGGTATCTGTGTGAACACTGACTGAGACCACCTCTAATTCCTCGTTCAATGAACATAATCATGTCTATATCTGTTATCAATTCCAAAGTTATGTTTGTGTGTTTTAGCATACAATCCCATGTGTACCCAGGTAGTGTAAAATAGTGAGCTGGGTCTAGTTCATATGTCTTTAAGCAGCTGCTTCTGAATTGTTCAAAAACGCAAGCTAACAGTAAAACATCAGTCTTAAGATATAGGTCTGAATATTCACCCAGGTTTTCAATTTTAAATTTTTTCCATATTTCCATAGCATGCTCGTAATCCTCATCGGAAATATTTTGTTCGTTCAATTGGTTGAAAAACATTGATTTTTCGGGGAGTTTTGTTTCATTGAATTTTTCTATTGAGTTAAAATAATCATAGGGATATACACCTTTCCGTGTTAACAGTTTTAATTTTTCATCTGTTATATTAGGAAATTGAGCTTGGAGTTCTGTATATTCTGTTAAATATGATGCTAATGTATCTAACCCTGAAGACATGAATCGGAAAGAGTCGATGAATCTGAATTTAACAAGATTTCCTTTTAAATGTTTGGTGAATGATATGTATCGTTCTTTATTTATTGGTAGCAAATCAATACGTCCCTCTAAATCTTCCGCTAAATTCTTAATGATGAAATGCGCATCATATCCGGATAAATTATGAAGAACCACCCCTATTGTACATCCATCCTTATAGTTAATATTGCATTCTTCATGTGCTGGTCCTCTATATTTCCCCGTTAGGTGACAGTGATCTCTAACCTTTTTTCCATCTAAGGGTTTTCTGCAAATATGGCAGGTAATTGCGTTATTATATGCATGTTGTTCATCATGAGATAATTTATCCATAGGTAGTGGACATAGGAAAACTGTTTCTATATTTTCAGCGAAATCTTTCAATTCTTTAGTAAACCATTCTATGCAATGAACTCCTCTGTAACTTCGATAAAATGATAATGTTGCATCGTATGAGCACTTAACATAATATCCAATGCTGCATGGTTGGTGCTCCTGATATTTATTTTTATCTTTACATGACAGAAGCAAACACTCAAGGTCGGCGTATATTATAAAGCCGACTTTCATATTATTTTTGAAATTCTTGAATTTTATAAACTTCCCATCTTCATCTGGAAGTCTAACTTTACAATTATTCATATTAACACAATCTATGTAATGTTTATCTCGAGCAGTTTCTGTGTAAAAATAATGTAGGCAGCGATCACAAAAATATATCCTCGATTTATGATTAGACCGTTCTGTGGATACTAACCGTGATAAGTCCTTAATCCATACATAGTGATATCTAGGCGATAGTTTGGATGCTGTATCATCTTGATCATTTTCATCATTATATACATCTTGAATAAGCAATAAATTGATATGTTTCAGTTGCTTCGCTTTCGTTAGATATGTTGGGACTGTCGTGAATGTTTTCTTACATTTCTTTTTTAAAATATAAACATTTATTGATATAGCATTTTGTTTTTCGAAGCGTGGAATTTGTTTTACTGTCATTGGGAATTGAATTCCTTCTAACTTTAAAACTAATGATGGGTTCGGATACTTTGTGGTTCTTTGTGGTTTTTCTTTCACAGGATATAGTGCAGATACAACTGCCCATATAAAACATTTAGTATCTTCGTTGCGTACATTAACACACGCATGCTTCAATTTTATTGGTTGTGGTAACTCGATATAGGATGACCCTAGTTGGGGTGTAAATTTATTAATATTAATTTGTATATTAATAACTGCTGATAATGCCCATCCACTTCCTCTTGATTGGAAAACCTCGATGTCAGATAAAATTGGTTGTTGTATTTCCTCAACAAACCACTTCTGTAGGTTTGTGACTTGGTAAATTGGTTTATTCATGGTATTAAAATATTTTGTTTCTGTATATTCTTGACCGATCTTTTGTATAGTAAAGTCACCAGAAAACATCGCGTTAACCTTGATTGTTTCTTCTTTTTTCAGGACGTTTAAGATTCTTCTGCGGAATATTGCCGAAGCGTCTTCCAAAAACAGTTTCGGGTCAGTGTGTTTTAGGTTGATAATAACTCCAGTTCGTATACGATTTTGAAAAGCTGATTGAATGTCTTCCCACTTAACACGAATATATGCTGTCTGTTTTCTTGTTGTGTATCCTGATCCCTTTATCTGAAGACCTCGACACGTTCGTTTGAAACTTTTCACGTGAGCAATAGCCGTTGTAAATTTTTGTTTTTCTCCAATAGTTATCGCATTACGTAATAAATTATTTAGCACTCGATTAGCTTGATTACATTTTTTAATAATAGAATTCGCGGCTTCAGCATCAGCTGTATCACTGACAAGTATCGATTTAATTTGTTTCACAAATTCCATCTTCACTCGATGGTGAACACTGTAAGAATGAAGTGCCAACGCATGTATCATGACTTATATAAAGATTCAGTATCACTGTATCATTCGAGTTGATAATGCTAATCACGTGATTGCTGTGTAGTGTGAACCTACGCATGCGTACATTAGCAGCTGTTGAGCATTGATAGATTGATAGATATAGAGGTTTTCACTGTAAAATACTTATAATTCATTTCTATAAGAGTTTTAATAAATTTATAGTTTCTGTCATACTCGTATGTATGTATATGTGTAATCCTGTTTATCTTAATATTGTATCTGTACATTATTCAAATAATGTAATGGATTGTAATAACAGTATTGTAAAACCTATGATTCAAATAAATAAAGGGAGTTGTTTGTTTATCATTATTTATTATAAATTTTACTACGTTTTACCTATATACATTTATATTGTAGTTTCATCACATGTATTTATTAACATTATAATACAGCTTAATTATTGTATATAATTAGTAAAATTAAATATAATTATAGTATTCGCCTTTGGTGAAAGATAATCATTTTCTATGCTAGCTGAAAAAGTTTATTTAATTTCAGTTTCTATCATACTGGTATGTACGATTATCTTGCATGCTGTTTTCCGTACATATCACAAAATGGGGTGCTAAACCGTACCTATCTAACACGGTTTCCGCTGGAAACATGTTTAGACCTGTTTGACGTACATTGAGAAGCGCGATGGCAAGCCGGGTAATTTATTCAGGAATTTTTCTAGAAGCAAAGACCATCTTGAAGGTCCGCCATTTTGTCTGACGTCACCTTAGTTTGGCTAGTGATCGTGAGAGGAAGCTACATTAGTTGGGTTGGTAATCATGAGAGATGCCATTTTTTAGTTTGGCTAGTGGCCGTGAGACGGCCCCACATTAGTTGGGTTGGTAATGATGAAATCTGCCATTTCTTAGTTTGGTTAGTGGCCGTCAGAGGGCGCCACATTGGGTTGGTAATGATGAAATCTGCAATTTTTAGTTGGGTTGGTAATGATGAAATCTGCAATTTTTAGTTGGGTTGGTAATGATGAAATCTGCAATTTTTAGTTGGGTTGGTAATGATGAAATCTGCAATTTTAGTTGGGTTGGTAATGATGAAATCTGCAATTTTTAGTTGGGTTGGCGACCGCGAGGGGGCGCCATATCAGTTGGGTTGGCAGAGGGTTCTACCTATCTTGCGGGGAGGGGGGAGGGGGGGGGGTAGTAGGAGTGGGGGGTGGTGGGTCCAGAACTCTCCTAAGTACACTACTCGCATGTATTTATTAGCATTATGATAGCATAATCATGCTATATAATTAGTATAATTAGATATAATTACAGTATTAGTATTTAATAAAAGTTAATCATTGTTTCTATGCTAGCTGTATTATTAATCGAATAATTTGAATGTACATATGTATAAAAGTCGTGCGGTGTTCGCATCTCATCTTTCTATACCAGGTATATTAAACAACTCCTTCCCTATCTTTCTCTACACCTCCGAAGCTCTTACATACACACACACACACACACACACACACCGCCGCACACACCTACGCTCGCTCGCGTATATACATATATACATATATATATATATATATAAAGACCTGTAAGGATTGAATGACTTGCCTCGTGCACGAAAGTGGTTACACCTGTATAAATTGTAAATTTTGTAAAATGAACCTCCATAAGAAATAACATGGGAAATTGGCCCAGAATCCGCATTACATACCTACTTATTTAATAGTTTTTTTTGGAGAACTTGGTCATTGATTTTTGTGCCATTATTATGTGATGTTTGTTTGAATGTTAACTGAACACAAGTACTGCTGTAAACAAAGCAGTAAGTAGTAAAAATTAAGAATAGGTATACCTAACTTATTAATATTCTCTCTTTCTATTCCTCTAAAATAAAAGTAGAAACAATAAAATTATATGATTGTTAATTCGCAGATAAAGTTTTGAATTACTAAATATACTTTAATATTAACTTTTTTTGTAGTTATTTTATTAATAGCAGGCTTAAAAAAATTGAAAAAAAATAATAATTCATTTTCAATTTATTTATTTATTAATGTAAATTGAAATCATATAAATTAAAAAATCTGAAAATAAAGCCACATTAATACTAATACTGTCTATTATTATTCTAACCAACTTCTTAAACCATCATTTTTTCATGAATTTTAGGGTGTTTAGTAAAATTAAACTTACATTCTATTTTTTTTTTTCGATTACGACTTTAAAGACCATCTAAATATTTATATTAGTCATTGGGGATAGTTTTCTTAATTATTTTAATGTGTATCATTTGTATTATTTCTGATATGTCCAAAGAAAAGATAATTGATCAACGGCATTTTGAATATGACAATATAAATAAGAAAGTGTTCAAAATGTTGCATCTTTTGTGTTGCTATTAGAATATAAACTATTCTAATTTTCTAAGCATAAACTGAAATTTAAGCATAATTATTTTTGGTTCTATATAATTTTGACTTTGACTTGAATGTAATTTAACTGATGTCTATTATTAACGTTGTTACATTGTTGTATAATAGTGACAAATATCATTGGAAAATTTAGTAGTCTTGAAACAATTAACAATGCCTTTTTTATAAGAGAATATAAAAAAAATCAAGTCGTTGCAAACCATTAGAGATTGACTAAATCTTGTTTAATAAAATTACATATATTTAACACATGAAATTTCAAAGTTTAAAAGAGTTTGGTTTTTAAGAACAAAGAAACATTTAATTAGAAAGAAAAACTCGTTTCACAAAAATATGTATGATTTATTTCATAAACTAAATGTACGTTTCGTTTGCCAAGCAAACATTATTGGTAGTATACAAATTTATTCGTTTTAAAACAGGAATAAATTTGTATACTACTGATGATGTTTGCTTGGCAAACGAAATGTATATACAGTATGTCCACGGATCGAGTTCCAAAGAGGAAAAACTTTTTTATTTTGCATTTTACAAGAAAAATGTATTCTTGATAAAAGTTTTTGCATGTCTCGAAACGGCCAAGTCAGTTTTAACCTTTTCAAAATTTCTTTTAGTTTAAGATAAAAATCGAAAAATTGGTCGTTTTATTTGAAAATTTTTTCATAAACTCAAAAACGAAAATGATATAACTAATAACTATTTTACTCAATCCATTCACCGCCCTTTTCAACGCACAATTCTAGCCGTCGGCGCAATTCTCTATAACTTCTTCGAATTTCTTCGAGAGTTAATGACGTCACAGCGTCTCTAATCTTCTCCTTTAAATCTTCTACGTTCGGAGGAAGATTATTTGCATAAACTATTTGCTTCAAACGACCCCAAAGATAAAAATCAGCCATTGTTAAATCAGGGCTCCTTGGTGGTCATATCACGGGACCATTTCGACCTATCCAATTCTGTACAAATTGCTGATTTAACCATTCAACAACAATCCTAGCATAATGAGCAGGACAACCATCTTGTTGGAAATAACACCTTGCGAGGTAATTAATCGGTAGATCGTCCAAACGTTCATCAACAAAATTTTGCAGCATATCCAAGTACGTATGCTGATTGACAGTATTATCAAAAAAATATGGTCCAATGATACCATGGTAAGAAATTGCACACCACACATTAACTTTTGCCGAATATTGTCGATTGTGAGGCATGCGAAAATTCGGATTGTAATCGCTCCAATATCTCACATGTTGAGATGCAACAGTACCATTAGTAGAAAACGTGGCCTCATCAGAAAAAATAATATTTCGGTAAAAGTATTGATTATCCATAATTTGAGCGCCCATCCACAGACAAAAATACAAACGTTTCGCAGGATCTCCGGGTTCTAATGCATGATTAAAAATGGGCTTGTAGGGATGGAACTTCCTTTGTTTCAAAATATTTTGAATGAGCGATTTACTAATTCCCAGATGGACTGATCTGCGCCGCAAAGAAAGTTTGGGATAGTTCCGTACTGAATCCATTACAAGAAGAGTGGCGGCGTCGTCATCATCGCGTGCTATATTTTTTTTCTTTACATCCAGTATGGAACCAGTGGATAGGAATTTTTTGACCAATGCTCGTGCACCTCTATTTGAGATGTAAATATCCGGAAACTTTTGATTAAATTCTTCGACAACTAGACGGATCGCTTTATTACCTTTGCCATAGCATTGAATTAGGTAAATTCGTTGGTCTTTTGACAACATTTTCAACTATTATGGTTGATTTTTCTAACTGACAGTTAATTAGATAATTAAATATGGATAATTACCATGACAACGCAACTTAATTTCTGGGACTTTAAAAAATTTTCAAATAAAACGACCAATTTTTCGATTTTTATCTTAAACTAAAAGAAATTTTGAAAAGGTTAAAACTGATTTGGTCGTTTCGAGACATGCAAAAACTTTTATCAAGAATACATTTTTCTTGTAAAATGAAAAATAAAAAAGTTTTTCCTCTTTGGAACTCGATCCGTGGACATACTGTACATTTAGTTTATGAAATAAATCATATATATTTTTGTGAAACGAGTTTTTCTTTCTAATTAATTCTTTAAAATTCACAAGTGCTCAATTTATCAAGATTACAAAGAAACATAATAATGCAGTAAATGACCGAACCGAAATTCAAAATTTCGCAACAGTCTATCATTCGATAATTTAATAAGATAAATTTGGTAGCTACATTTACATAATTGGTAGATTGTCTAGGATACACCAATGTTATTTTTGCTACACCGTATATTTGCCGTCAATATATTTGTCACATATATCTTACAGTTTTATAGTTGTTTATATTTTAATGTTTTATTACTTCATGTTGATTAATTAACAAAAATAGTATCTATATTATCGAAACGTTTTAATTTTTTTTATTGTTTTGAGTTTATTTTACAGCCGTTAAACCACGAAACGAAATTGTTTTTTCAAACGGTAAAAAGAATATTTTCTGTATATATATATACATATATATATTTCGTAACTCTAGAAAGAAGGTGGAACAAATAATATCCCTAAAATATCTGCTTACTTTTATGCAAAATTGCAGGCAATAGTTATACGGAATGATATGGCATATCATATTCCTAATTAAAAAAAAAATACGAAAATTATTTACATGAATTTCAATTGAGATTACGATAACTATTATAGCAATTAATGTGTGCCACACGCATCCTAACTAATCACTGTTTTCCGTTATTTTTAAAGATATTTCGTGATTATGTAATAACCTTAAATAATTAACATTGTTTGGCGTTCCTTGTGACATTGCATATTAATAAATTGGATAAAAATATAGCAAATTACTTTTAGATATGAATTTGCCCTTAGTCCTGATAATGTTTAAACTTCTGCGAATATTTTGCTACAGGTCTTGCACAGTTACAACACCAATTTTCCATACTTTCAGATTTACGAATTGCCATACTCCATCATATTCTTTTCTAAAAAAAATTGTCCAGAAATCTTCAAATGGGTACCTCTGCTTGTCATTTTTTGGTATAAATGGCGTGTTAAGATTTATCTTAGTTTTTTTCAAATTATTGCAATTTTCGCAATTTCCTGACTGACACCACGGCCCTATCTTGGCATTCCCTATTAGTTAATTTATTTTGGGTCGATTCAAAACTATAGGTCGTACATGATTGGTCTTCTTCTTATTTCTCTTCTTGATGTGGGCCTTTAGGCTGCTTTTCCAACTCAGTTTTCGTTTGATGTCGATACCCACTACTGGATCACATAAACATCCATCACTTGAACTAGAAAAAACTGTTAATATACAGATCAAAACCTGTTTTTAGTTGTATTTTAATCATTTTTAAAAGAATATTAGCAATACAGGAAATAAAAAATAGCTACACATATTTTTCAATAGTTATAGTATATCTATTAGTTGTGGGAGTTATAACAAAATTCTTTTTGATATCTCTCTTTCGTTTCAGAAAAATATGGAAGTAACTTGGTTGGAGATGTTCGTGCTATTTTTAACTACATTCGTCAGTTTGATCGCTTTCGTAAAATGGAGCTTCAATTATTGGGAGAGGAAGAACGTACCATACTTGACACCTAGCTTTCCAATGGGAAATTTCGAAGTTCCATGGGCAGTCAAAAAAGGTTTACATGGTACAATGTGTGATATTTATAAAGAACTCAAAGCGAGGGGGCACAAATTCGGGGGCGTTTACTCTATTCTCAGACCAGTCTTCATTCCAGTCGATTTAGAATTGCTTAAATGCATTATGATAAAAGATTTTCAATATTTCGTTGATAGAGGCGTGTATTTCCATGAAAAAGCAGATCCTTTAAGCGCGCATTTATTTAGCATAGAAGGAGAGAAATGGCGATCGCTGAGAACCAGATTGAGTCCCACGTTTACGTCAGGTAAAATGAAGTACATGTTCCAAACAGTCTTGGACTGTGGAGACGCCTTAGAAAACGAAATAGATAAACTATATAAATCGAAAACGCCAGTTGACATAAAAGAAATGGGCGCTCTGTTTACTACAAATGTAATTGGTTCCTGCGCTTTCGGTTTAGAATGTGACGCTTTCGCTCATCCCAATAACGAATTCAGGTCGCACACCAGAGACTTCTTCAGCGGAGGTTTAGCGAGAGTCATAAGGAACTACGCCCTGGTCAGCTTTCCAAAATTGTGCAAAATGTTGGGAGTGAGATTTTTCGAAAAAAGCATAACGGATTTCTATTTCGATGTGATCAGAAACGTGGTGGACCACAGAGAATCAGGAAAAGTCAAGAGGAACGACTTTGTCCAATTACTCGTAGATATTAAGAATGGTTCCAAGAGAAGCGAGGACTCCTTTACATTTGACGAAATTGCCGCACAGGCCTTCGTCTTCTTCTTGGCTGGATTTGAAACTTCTTCCTCTACGATGACCTTCGCCTTCTATGAGATGGCCAAATACCAAGACGTTCAGGATAAAGTGCGAGCCGAGATTCGAGCTGTATCAAAGAAATATGATGGTAAAATCACGTACGATTCGATAATGGAGATGACATACCTAAGCCAAGTTTTTGATGGTTAGTAAAAATTTTGTCTTAACATTTAATTATGCTATTAAATAGTTTAGTTTAGTTAATTGAGAAATAGCTTAAACAACTGTTAGTATGCAGCAGATAAAAGTTTTGGTAAGGGGAAAATTCTAGCACCTTACCATTATCTCTCTACAATAACATTTGGAGTTATTACCCAAGAATGAATTGACTATCTTGACTTTTTGAATCACCGAAAATACTACATATCTATCTCCTTGAGCCAATTTAACTACTTCTGTTTAATTACTCAAGAATAGCAATAACCATTTCCTGTTTGTTTGTAATCCATAAAGCAATTTTCTTCATAAAATATTCAATTTCGCTGTGAAAAATATCAAATTACTTTCAAAGCATTAAAAACTTAGCTTTAGGTCGCTGAACAATACACAATACGTCAGCTAAGTATATCAGATTTAACCCTTCCCCTTTTTCCACATGTTAACATTGAAATATTGAACCATTGGAGAATAATAAACAATTTTTGGCTCTAAAGATACTCTTCAACATTAATATCCTTAAAAATGTGTTTATTATTTATGCTGCTTCTTCATTACTAACATTTAAAGTTAAAGTCGACGTTTATTTCGGCTGCAATCGACTAGTTGATTTCCCGTTCATCATTAACGGCTATCAAACCTAATAGCAATTCTACCAATTTCTTGAAGAAATCTGAATTTAGGCGACCAATTTAAAAGTCGTTATACTTGCTAATGTAAAAATTGTGGAGAAGAAATTCATCAATAATAATTGATATGTGAAGGGATAAAGAGTAATGGGCCTAAAGCAGAAACCTATGGAACGATAGTTTTGATCAGGAATTCAGTATAGAATTAAGTCTATTAATGAGTCCTGCATATCTGTTTCCTCTTAATTATAAATTGTAAATCATACCTCTAAAACCATACGAAGACATAATTATCATTAAACGTAAATGTTGAACTACACTTTAATGACAAAAACTACACACAGTGGAACCTTCAGCAATGACTAAAAATACATTTTGCAAAGTATATATCTAATGTGTATTTGTTGTGGGAGGTAAGCAAAAAAGGAAAAAAAAGGAAAGTGGATTAAAACCCTTATAAAACAATATGGTTTGTACTACTAAACAAATAAATTAAGTAAAGGAGATTTATTTATATCCAATTGATCATTTAAAAGAAAATTAGAATTTTTGTGTTTATTAATATTTAGAGCTTCGAAGAAATCTAATTTTATATTCTTATTTTGTACCCCTAGCACAGAAAAATCTTCGTTAAATTTATGTCCTTCGTCAATTAAATGGTTCGCATACGTCGAATCTGTTTTTTTGGTTCTTATAACACGACAGATGTTCTTTGATGCGAGTTTCAAAAGATCTTCCTGTTTGTCTGATATAGAACTTCGGGGAAGACCTACAAGTTAATTTATAGGCCCCTGATTTATTTCCATAACTGATGTTGCAGATACTTCTTGGTGAAGCTTTTAAGAAATTATAAACAAATAAATATCGAGAATGTAAAGGTAATTCCCCAATTTTGGGTGACACAATGTAGAGAAACCCCTTAATTAATTAATTAATTAAATATCTATATATATATAATTAATTTAATTAATTAAGTTAAACTTCAGAAACAAAATGTAAAATTATTTGTTTTGCCGGCTCAACTCAAATTATCCCAGGGCGATTCGAGTTAATTGAAATGATTACGTAAAATGGGTTCCTGTACATTAACAAAAAAATACCATTTAAAAATTGTAATAATTCTTATATTAAAATCAATGAATCCTGTATCTATAATTTTACAAACAACACAAGAAGTAACATATATTTAAAAAGCAATTCTAATACATTTTTTTTCAAATATTAAACTAACACAAACATTTCTGTAGGTCCTTTGTTCGATTCAATGGTAAGGTATAAACGCCAGAATTTATTACATACAATGCACGTTCTATATTATGCGTGTTTATATCGATACGTGTGAACATATCAAGTTACTTTACACATATATTTAGTAGACGATATTTATTTAACTATTTTCTGTTTGAAATTTGATTTTTACAGTCTCTTCTCCTTTATTATAGAAAACATTACAGTTATTAAACAATAATCATTTAAATAATACCTTATCTAAATTCTTCTTATTCATCTTCTTTTTTGAACTGTTTCCAGCAGGAACTTCGGGCTGCTTATTATCAACGAAATCTTTTTTATTTCTACGATGTTTTCAACGGTATCATCTGCTTGTTCTGCCACTCGAAACACACTCTTTATTTCAACAATATAACACGTTGCACAATTACTTCTTAGGAGCAACTTTGACCACTACTTTACTACGTTTTCTCGGTAATAAATTATTTATTTAAGGTATATTAACAATGACTCTTATGCGTAGTCTAATGTTAGGAGTTAGCCTTTTGATACGATATTTAACGTATCTTCTTGTCGACTATCTCAAAATTCACCGTTAACCGACTCTACTGGCCGTTCGACTCTCTACTTGGAGTCTCTCTTTGCCGTTGACTTTCTGACTTGAAGTTTAACTGCCGACTCTTTCGTTTCTCACGCGTATTTCTCTTTTATATCAGAGTGTCTGGGGTTTCCCGCTTTTCACAAAGCTCAGGGCTTCCCATTCACATTCACACACACACATACACGTTCATTTAGCCGCGGGATTGTATATTGCTATTGGAGTGTTTATCACATTAATATTACTTTTCGGCGTCACGTTTTTTACACATAAACATATACAAAACCTATACAAAACCTATGAATAATATCTACTTAATAATACAATAACATATTCATTGATTTTAAATATTATTTCCCTCCAAAATATTAATAAAAAAATATACTTAATTAAGTCTTTAAAAAAATATTAAAAATTATAAAATTAATAATGTGAAATAGGCTGTATTGTTGTAATTGTTAAGCGCAATTTATTTTATTAAATTTAATTTTTTGGTAAAATTATCCTGGAATAAGGGGACATTCACTAATCTGTGTATTAAGCTATTGTAAGCTGTCATTTTTTGTTGTATAGGATGATATGACGAGTTATGAATCGTTATGTCTGTATGTGACTTTTTGCGGTAAATGCTATAACTAATTTTATTACTTTATATTTTTGTGAATTGTACTGATAAAATAATGTAATGATCTTAGTTGTCTTTTGGTACCTCTAAAGCCTATTAAAGTATCGTCCACATACCCATACCAGAAAAGGACGTCATTAAATGTAGTGTTATTACTTATGATTGATTCTAAATTATTCATAAAAATATCTGCTAATAAAGGGCTGAGGGGATTGCCCATCGTTAACCTTCACTACCTATGTAAATGTGTCCATTAAATTGAAAATAGTTTTGTTGTATACATACTTTCAGTATGTGTATAATTCCATTGATGATGTCAGAATTTGTGTTATTTTTTATTTGTAGTTCTTCTACTAGTTCTACTGCTTCTAGTGGGGGAATACTTCACATCAAAGGAAATTAATTTAGTATTGTTTTGGAACTCTATATTATTTCGTTTATTTATTAATTCATATGAATTTTTAATGCTACGTTTAGGTTTAAATTTGTAATATTCAAAATAATATGTATCAACTTTTTTAATAATTTATAAGGCGAATCGGGTAATTTTCCTTGTATAATTTAATTAAGGAGTAAAGTATAGGTGATTGGGGGTTCATTGAAATCAATTGTTGTTCATCAAATTCACTGAATAGCATGGAGGTATTTTTAATGGTGGCTTTTATATCTTTTTTAAATTGTTTAGTTCGATCTTTGTCTAATAATTTGTGAGATGGGTTTAATAATTCTACACTTCTGTTTTTTTATTGCATACCGTTTTTCCCTTTGTCAGCCCTGGTGAAAATTGAATTATTAGTTGAAGCTATTGTTTTTATAGATTTGGAAATTGTATAGTCTGAATTATTTTTGGTGATGTTGGAAGTCGGAAGTAACAAATTTAGTAAGATTATTATTGGGTACCTGTACGTTTGTAATATGGAACTACATCAAGTAAAAGCCGAATTTATTTTATAATTATCATTGTTAATTTGCAGAGACTCTACGGAAATATCCCATTGTTGCAACATTAGACAGGATTGTCACGAAAGATTACAAAGTACCCGGAACGGATTTTGTCTTGAAGAAAGGAACAAAACTTATGATTCCATTACAAGGCATACAAAATGATCCTGAATATTTTCCTGATCCAGAAAAATTCGATCCAGATAGATTTAGCGCGGAAAATAAAACCAAAATTCATCCTTGTGCATACATGCCATTTGGCGAAGGACCCAGGATTTGTATTGGTATGCGTTTCGGTATAATGCAGGCCAAGATCGGTATGGCAATAATGCTGAAGAACTACAAGTACACGTTAAATCCGAAACTGCCGGAAATGCAATTGTACAGCAAGTCACTTCTACTAGCACCAGTCGGTGAAGTGATATTAGATATAAGTAGGGTTGATTAAATTCAACAAATGTTTTGTAAGGTATCTACGTTATCTTATACTCACCGAATATGCATATATGATTATGTCTTTGTTGTAAAGCGTTGATATTCAATGTTATTTGTAATAAACAAAATAAATTACTTTTTAATATTTTTTTTTAATTATGTTCAAAATCTCCCATATAGCAGTAAATATCATTTACTTTATTTTTGAATAAACATTCGCTTTCATTTTGTTAATTTCCCTAAATTTTATTTCCCATCTTTGAAGTATTAGCGCGAGTGCCTTGCATCATGTTTGAAATACTGAAAGCTATCATACATTATATACTGTGTGTCCAAAAAGTCTGGAAACACCCAAATAAAATCGAAACGGATGATTTTTGAGAAAAATGCAAAAACAGGTCAATTAGTATTTTCAAAAAACTACTGGCTGATATCTGTTTGGAATTTCTGATGATCTTGAAAAAGTTATGTTGTCATCAAAAAAAATTTAAATGGCAACGTCGCATTTTTAATTTTATTTTTGATAGATCTTTTAATTGTCTAAACGACAGTCAAAAAATTTTTCATTCTACTTAAGAAAAATTTTGAAAAAAAAATCATTATAGAAAACAAAGAAAATTTTAATCGTAGAAATCAGCAAAAACTCTTACAATAAATGTTCAAAATGTTGTCCTTGAGCATCTTGGCAATACCCTAAACGATAATAAAATTCATTTTGAACGTTTTCTATCATTTCAGGAGTGATCTTTCGTACTTCAATCTCAATCCGTTGACGCAAGTCATCCAAATTTTCAGGTTTAGTTGCGTATACCTTATTTTTTAGGTAACCCCACAAAAAATAATCAATAGGCGTTAGATCTGGCGACCTAGGCGGCCACTCGATAGCCCCCCTCCTGCCAATCCATCTGTTTGGGAAGGTATTCTGTAGATAATGCCGAACATTTCCCGCATAGTGGGGTGGAGCCCCATCTTGTTAAAACCAAATTCTTTGGCTGGGCAAATTAGGATCTTCATGGTTCGGAAATATTTCTGCTAATGACGGAATTAAATAATTTTGTAAAAAATCCAAATACATTTCCGCCGTCAGGTTACCGTTGAAGAAAAAAGGCCCTATAATTCTGTTACCAATTAAACCAGCCCATACATTTAATTTCTGAGGATACTGAGTTCGTACCTCTCTCATCCAGCGTGGATTTTGGCGTGCCCAGTACCTGCAGTTTTGCCTATTAACAGTTCTATGTAATGTGAACGTAGCTTCATCTGAGAATAAGATATTTCTGATGAAAAACGGATCATTATCACACATAGGCATCAGTTGTTCGCAAAACTGTACACGCCTGTCGAAGTCGTCTTCAGACAGCCCATGAACCAAACAGATTTTGTAGGGATGATACTTAGTTTTCCGGAAAATATTACCAATTGTACTCTTCGACACGTTAAACTCCCGAGCAAGCTGCCGTGTACTAGAATTTGGAGTTTCCTCTACTGACAATAATACGTCGAGTTGCGTATCTTCTGCGATCTTTGGACGACCACTTCTAGGGCGATCTCGAACATGGCCTTTTCCTTGAAATTTTTTGTGAATCTTACTCACTGCAGAAATACTAATTGGGGCACGCTCCGGATGTTCTGCATTAAATAAGTCGCAAACTTCTCTAACTGAACGAGCCCTATCTCCAATACCAATCATCATCAATATTTGAATACGTTCCCTCTCACTTAAAAACATTTTTAAACAGATTTTTTTAACTTACGCACAATTCGTATTTGACAGAATGTCACAAATACAACAAAATGTGTTTGAAAAATAATCGACTTTTAAGCCAACTATGTTTTTTTTTAAAGACAAACTTTTCCATTTTCGAAGAAGTAATTACATTTTTCTCGGTCATTTTCTTAAGTAAAATGAAAAATTTTTTACAGTCATTTAGACAATTAAAAGATCTATCAAAAATAAAATTAAAAATGCAACATTGCCATTTAAATTTTTTTGATGACATCATAACTTTTTCAAGGCCATCAAAAATTCCAAACAGATACCATCAGCGAGTAGTTTTTTGAAAATACTAATTGACCTGTTTTTGCATTTTTCTCAAAAATCATCCGTTGCGATTTTATTTGGGTGTTTCCAGACTTTTTGGACACACAGTATACACTTTTTAATGGCAACAGCAAATTATTCTGAACGCACAAGAAATAAATTAAATCAGATGTTGAAAATTTCCATCTCCTGCTAATATGCATGCCTCTGCTCTTTTTCTCATGGACTCACGTACTCTTTGGAAAATGCCGGGAGTGTTTCTAATTGTTTCGCGAGAAATTATGATGCGTTTTCATGACGTTCTTGCTATAAAAAAGTGCGAATTTCTTCGTGTAATTCGAACACACGAAATAAGACATTTCCACGTGAAAGCCATCGTGAATTGCAGTAATACAGCAGGGCCGTATGTTCAGCTCCCATATCTATGCATAGTTTCTTAAAAAGTCTGGCCTTTAGCGGGGTAGTTTCAATGTAGTTTACTGCACTAATAATACATTCTAGTACTTGGTTCAGTCCAGAGCTCATTGACCTTGATGCAAGAGCTTCCCTATAGATGATGCAATGGGTCCACATAGCATTCGGTGCTTTTTTACGAATAAGCGCTTGTATACCCCGATACCTGCCAGACATGGATCGAGCACCATCAGTACATACACCGATACACTTTTCCCAATCCAAATCATTTTCTGCAATAAACTTGTCAAGCATTTCAAACAAGTCTTGGGCCTTCGCACTTTCAGTAATGCTTTTGCACAATAAAAGGTCTTCTACAATAATATTATCAGCCAGAAAGCGTACGTTGCAAATAAGATGTGCATCATTATTACTGTCAGTAGCCTCATCAAGTTGCAAACCAAAATCCTTGGTTTTTATTTTTTCTATTAATTGGTAATTGAGATCCTCAGCTATGTCATGGATTCTTCGACTGATAATGAAATAGTATTGTTAGATAAGGGTACCTTGGAAATTAATTTTACAGTCGAATCTCCCATCCATAATATTCACCATGTCGAGAGCGGCTGGTAAAATAAGCTCTTCTGCAATAGTATGAGGTTTTTTGCATTTTGCCACCCTGTATGCCACCTTGAATCATACTAACAGTGCGTTGTTAGGTACTGAGGCTTGCTGAGTGAACACGTTTTTTGTTTTTATTAAATATTGTAATTTCCGGTGAAAAAAATCACGCGATTTTTCAGCCATAATTGGATGAATTGTCTCGAGATGTCGCTTTAACTTACTTGGAAGTAAAGTCCCTAGATAATAAAGTACCGCAATTGGTTTGTCCCATTATAACGGCGCCAAAATGGCGGTGATTTGGTGACTTTTAGGGACTTTAGTGATTGAGTTGGTAGTGTCTGGACACGCGGAGCAATCAGCTGATCGCTGTTGACATGGTGACATAAAGGGTAAAGTCATTACGTGCGTTGGAACCATGCCCAGTTGTTGTTTGAGTGGATGTCGAAACCGCGGCGAGAACGGATTTCGGTTTTTCCGAATACCAACATCAAATAATGATGATCGGCGTAAAGCATGGATTGCATTTATCAATCGAGTTGACTTGCCTGAACGAGCTCTGTTATGTGAGGTAAGTATCCTATATTTGCTCAATTTTTTCATATTCTTGTTCACTTGCAGAATGTTACCTAATGTGAAGATGTTTTTTTTTTTGCAATTTTCAGACACACTTCGAACTTGACCAATTCGAATTAAACAGGTTGGATAATCGGAAGTTGTTAAAAAAAAGTGCAATTCCAACTATTGCAATAGCTGACTTTCCACGAAATCAAGGAATCAAACGAAAACTATGCCTCTTGTCCTGTTCCAATTGTTAATCATATCTAATTGCAAATGTTGAAGACCCGACTGCTAATGCGACAACTTCTCCAATTGTTACCAATCAGGATCAAGAACATTTAGAAACAAATTCTGCACTACACTACAGTGGGGTATGAACTGAACTGACTACAAAGCCATACAGTGCTGATGAAGTTCTGAAAAAACTATTTCAATACATTTAGCGAGCTAGTGATGTAGGTGTAACAGTGAAAACTATAATTTCGGACATGGGTCCCCTAAATAGAAGTTTCTGGAGACTACTTAACATTTCAGCCAATAGACATTCTAAAATAGTTAATTTTTGTCCACATCCCTTGAACAAACAAGAAAGGTTATATATTATGCCAGACCCTGTTCATGTTTTTAAAAATCTGGCTACATCACTGATTACAAAATTTTTGAAATTGATCTAGTAATTCAAAAAAATATAATCTTGGCAGTGTATGTATTGACATTGGAGCCATACGACCAACGACAATTATTTGATTTAGATTCAGAAATGAATTTAAAAGTCGCTCCAAGACTAAAAGGACACATGTTTGATCCTACCCACTTTGCAAAAATGGATGTCAGTACAGCACATGCTCTTCTGCACCATGATACAGGTGCTGGCATTGAATATTTCATTGCGAAAGGGAAAATTCATCAGGCTTATGCAACCACTGCTTGGTTTTGTAAGACTATGTTTAAATGGTTCAAAATAATTACCAGTAGACATACAAAACTTGCTTGGTCAAGCGTAGACGAGAGCATACATGAAAACACTGTGGATTTTATAAAGAAATAGTCCATGAAGATGTGCCAGTAAGATATATTATGGCAGATCATAATTTGTTGAATGAATGAAGGATGACAAGAAACCGTGTTGTAAATCTTTACTTTAATAATGAATAACAAATACTTAAACTTTTAATATATAATATTTATATGTATCTACTCTTATTTTTAGTTCTATATTTTGTTATTTATATGTATTACCTTTTTAATATACATTTTTTGTCTTTTCTATTGTACATTTATTCTATACTTGGATTTTCTGTTGAGTAATAAATAATAAAAATCATGCACACACATATACACTAGCTTGCTGCTTTTCGATTGGTCCTCTTTAGCTAACGACACAATCACAATTATATTTTTCTAAAGTTTAATTAGACAACTTTCGTATTTTGTCAAGAAATCAATAAGCTATTTTACAATTTGAATACATTTTTGACATATTGTTTGACAACTATTGTATTTTTGTAGTTAAAAAAACTGACAGATTTTTAAATTTGCCGCTTCTTTGGCGCCAAAATGGAGGTAATTGCGGTACTTTATATATCTAGGGACTTTACTTGGAAGCATACTTTCGGATGATAGTATTTTCAAACAAAGCACACACTGCGGTTTTTTTCATTGTTTACTTCTATTGAAGTCAAACCTAAGTCCAAAGAGCTATCATCGTATTTACGGTATTTTCGCTTCTTTGCTTCCCCGCCGCCACTAGTAGATGCTTTATCACTATCATTTGAACTACCGACTTGTTTATTTAATAAAAATCTGTTCATTTTGCGTGAGATTTTTGTCGAAAAACAAAGCTAAACAAAACACGATGACACGTCCGTCTCTTAGCGCGGCTTGCGGTCAAGACGTGGGTGGGGTAGGGTATCAACGGTTTTCAAGCGCGCAGGTACTTTTCGACGAGTGAGTGACAGCGACGCGACGTAAGTAGGTACCTATGTTCTTTACCGATGCGAGCGCTCAAAATAGGTATTGTTGCTTTATACTCGTAGGTACCCGCGAATATTTGTGGTTTCGCATAATGATAGAGGATCGACTCACGGCGCCCTTTTTTACTTTCTACGGCGCACCAGGGCTCCGCGGCGCACACTTTGGGAACCCCTGCTATAGGTTTTTAACGGAACAAAAAAAAAAGCAGAATCCTTCTCCAGTGGCTTTATAGTTAAATCCAACATATAATCGTGGACCTATGTTTCGCAATTAGGCCTCACAATTTCAACGTCATACAATTTTAACGTCTCCAAAAATGTTAACGTCTAAAGTTTCCCAAATTAGAAAGAATAATTAGTCCTAACTGTCACAAGAATATCAAACGACACAAGAAAAATAGAGGTTATGAACAATTTCAAATTAATTGAAGATAAATACCTGACTGATGTTCTTCTAAGGTGCATACTAATGATCATCCATACTAAAGCATTCGAAAATAACGAAGTCACATGTGACTTAACCAAAAATTACTCCGGTCTAGCCGATACAGGAAATTGCGCTTCAATTATGAGTGAACCTCTTGGAGTAAATTTTATTTGTGGATAAATTTTAATATCCACATATAGATGTGTTAATTTATATTTACCTTTATATCATAAGTATCAATAAATTTGTACTTTTGTTTGACATAATTTAATACATAATTCTCAAATAGTTCATTAATCGCTGTTATAATTCTTCAAATTGTTAGTGACTCATTAGTTATCTTTATTTATTTGTAATAACCTGTTAGGTATGAATCAAACAATTTTTGACCACTAATTGTGAGACTCACTAATATGCACATTTAAATTTTGATTGTTGCAAATGTATGCACACTTGATGAGTAATGTTTGGTATTATTTTTTTAAGTTTTCTCTAGGCGTAACATTGGCTTTCAGCTACTTCAATTTTTAGTTGGTAACAACATAATTTTAGAATAGCTGCATTTGTTATATTTTGAGTCGTCATTCATTTAATTTTCAAATTCTCTCAGTCGCACTGCACTTTTTAATCATTATAATTAGAGCTAATTGTGAAAATAATAAATTTTTGTCTTGACATTAATTTTATGCTTTAATTTTAATTTTATTTTCAATTTTATAACATTGTGTTTCATATCAAACAATTTTGGTTTTACCTTTGGACTTTTGTGTATATTTTGAACTTGTCCAAACTTTCACTTTCTTTTATTATCAATGTGGATTATACCCATATACAGGGTTTGAATTAATTGTTATTGCTATTTTAATTCGTGAGTTTGTGTCTTGCGTTCACTCTTCCTCAATGCTTTCTTACTTGATTATATCCCGAATCAAGATAACTATTAGAAGAACGTCAATACACAGGGAGTGGCGTCCTTAAATATTCATGAACTTATTTAGTGTAGAAACTCATGGCCAATATACGACTGGAGCTGGAGGCAGATATGCCTTTAATATTTGCTAACAGTTGTAATGGTACAGCCCATTTGGGCTGTACCATCACATTTACGAGTTCTTCACCCACGGGGGGAAGAACTCGTCTCTGGATACGGGGAATTAAAAGCTGTCGTTTGGCGTGGGTGTACGAGCGACTTTAAATATTTTAGTGGAGCGTGTACAGAGATATGGGCTTCTAAAGGGGAGCGTGCACTCGATGGTGTAACAGAAAAATGGTTTACGTTATGACAAATTCCCGCGACAACCGATAAAAATCGTAAAAATGTCAGGTATGACAGGCACACGGAAGAATTGCAGAAGTTCATTTTGACGAAGAAATTTCAGGCCGTCGAGGTTTAGAGTGCCGAAAGAGGGTTGGAAACCAAAAGAGTTTACTTTTCCGCGACGATTGATTAAACTATCCACGTGCCAAGTCTTTCGCTGTCGATGGTACGGCTCATTTAAAGCTTTCCTGCATGGGAATGCGGTAAAAAAATCTCGCGATGACGAGTAATTAATTCGAACGAATGTCTGATTCTGACAGATGCACGGAAAGGTTATATTTCAATCGAAATTGTCTAATAAGGAATGTGTGTAATTAATTGTAAGTGTAGAATATTCTTTAAAGTGACCACTCATTGTATGAATCATAATGGTAAAGAAATGAAAAAATTCAGGTTCAAGTGTGATATTTTACTGAAATGAGTTAATACTCATTTCAGTAAAATTTTTTAGTATTTTTGCTACTATCAATTATTAATGTTGCATCGTTCTTTTCTATATGTATTTGTTCTATACCGAAGGCACTAATATCGAATAAAATATCTCCCATCATTTTCTCTATATTACTATAAATTGTCAATAAAATGAAAATGTACTGTTAAATGTAAGTATAAGAATAACAATAACGTGTTTTTTATATTATAAAAATGGTCCTTAATACCAAAAAATATAATTAACACAATTGCTACATTTACTTATGTCAGGAATGACTTTCAATTTGACAATTAGGTCTACCAACACATTTTTTGAGGTTTATACTAATAATAAATGTCAACTAAGTTTTGATGCGATGTCAGTTTGTGAACAAATTTAAATTGGACGTATATACAGCGTGCGTCAAAAGTTTTGAAAATCGGACATTATAAAAAGCATCATGGAAGTGCTGGCGTTTCATAGGAAATTGTAATAGAGCTGCAAGCGGGTGAAAAGGAGCCGGGGTTCAAGCTCGGAGAGATTGACAAATTCTACTAGTATCGAAACTAAACAGCAAAAGGAATCAAGCAGAAATGGAAGCTGCAATAGTACTGCTTATTGAAATGAAAAAGGACAGGGAGGAAGCTAGACAACAATATGAAAGGGTCAAAGCGGAAACTAGACAACGATATGAAAGGGACAAAGCGGAAACTAGACAACAATATGAAAAAGACAAAGAAGAAGCTAGAAAACAAACTGAGAAAAACAACGCAGAAATACAGCAATATATGGAAAAGCTAGATAAAAATATAGAAAAAGTAGATGAAAGGATGGAAAAGATAGATAAAAGAATGGACAAAATTGTGGAAAATATTCAAGTTTCAAATCAAAAGAAGTGTGAAAGATTATTGGAAAGCCAAAGGCAAACAATAGAAGCATTGAAAACCGCTTGGAATGGTGAAACAAAAGAATAAGATAAAGAAGTGGAACAGGTGTACAATGAAGCCGAAAAAACACGACGGGAAGTTCAACCACAGATCGTCGACATAAAGGAGGCATCATCCGTTGGCATGGTTATAAAAGATATAAAGGTGCCCAAATTTAATGGAAATCGAAATGGAACACGTTCAAAGATATTTTTAAATGCTCTGGAGAAGTATTTTGAAAAAAATTCCAGAAGACAAGAAGTTAGATTTTGCACTGAGCCAATTGGGGGGGGGGGGCGTTCTGCGATGGGTAAGACGTACCAAAAACCAATGGAATTCAATGAATGACTTCCGACAAGACCTGTGTAAAATGTATTGGTCAAATGAAAATTATATACAGGGTGGAGCCTACAAAATGACTGGTTCTTCTAAGAAGATAAGAAACAAACACAAATTAAAACAAAAGAAGATAATGAAAAGGAAAAAACCGACAATGATTAAAGAAAAATGGTCTATGAAGAATGATTATGTTCAAAATCGTGCGTTTCGATGGGATAAGCCGAAGAAACGTCATTATCTTTGCAATAATTCGCAATATGAGAATGTTAAGTTTTCTAAACGCCTATCAAAAGCCAGTAATACTCTTTTAGCAGTCATTGGTTTACTTTTTGTGCAATACCAAATGTTAACTTTTTGCTATTTCAAAAAAGTTAATGGTACAGCCCATTTGTACATATTAATATTATAATTTTATCATATTGAATAATTTAATTAATTATACTTTTATTAATATTTTTAAAACATATTTAAAATCAATGAATAATATATTATTGTAATGTTAAGTCACATATAGTCGTAAGTTTTATTATGTATTTATGTATAAGTATTGTGGTGCCTAAACGTGTTTATTTAAGATTGGTATTGCGGTCGCACGGTGACTCAATTATTTGTGCATGAAAAAGCATCAGGAAGGCCCGGACTATTTAGAGAGAGGGGAATTACAGGCGTCCATTTATAAAAAGCAAGAATACGTGTTGAGAAGTATGAGTCGAAAGTTAGACTGTGTCGAGAGGCAAACTCCAAGTAGACACATACTCCTGTAGTGAGTCAGCCAACAGTCATAAGAGTTGTTGTTAATTATAATTTAAATAAGGACTCCTATCGTGGGTCGCCAACAGCCATAAGAGTTGTTGTTTATTATAATTTAAATAAATTGCATACACATATTAAGTGTTATATCTTTGTGATAAAGATATTGTGCTCCAATTGGCAGACAAGCCGATTCTTCACGTCTTATTCGTGAACAGAGAAGCCTCAGATGTTAAACAGCGTATAGAAGGGAGAAGACAGAAAAAGCATTAATATAAGGTATTATTTAAATCAGGGGTCTCCAAACTTTCCAGCCTTAGGGCCATACTGATTACTCCAGTAAGTTCCGAGGGCCAAAACCATATTATCATTGTTGCCGGTGGTAAAAAGTGAAATAGTCCACTGATGAAAAAAAGTCCGAAAAAGTACGCAACGTTTAAAAAAGGCTGCAAAACGGCAACACCGCATATTATTAATATTCCTGTCATTATCTGTAATTTCTAGATTAGTCGTAGAGTACGAGCCATGAGGAGTAACGTGACACGACATCTGGTGGACACAAGCGGAAATAGGTAGTACCTTCTATCGCTAACAGATGGCGCTAATAGCACGTACAGAATAATCTCGTTGGTTCGAGAAAGTTCTGATGTCTTCCACTCACTTCTAGATGGCAGTAATTGGAATATATAAGAAGGCTAGTGGCGCAACCACAAGTCAGTTCCTATGACACTGTTGTGAAATAAAATAGTGCGTACCTCCTTAAAACGTGTTTGTGCGTGTTTAAGTTTAAGACATCTTTGTAACAGTATTTTGATTTGAATTGTTGCTTTTGTGTGTGATTTAGTAGTATGGAAAAGAAGCGAAAAATTGATAGTGAATGCAGAAAATTCAAAGATCAGTGGAACATTCAGTATTTCGTAATTGAGTCCAGTAAGAAGGCGCTATGTTTGATTTGCAATGAAAGCATAGCCGTTCTCAAAGAATATAACATTAAACGTCATTATGAAACAAAACATTTTCAAAATTACTCAAAATATACAGGAAGTTTGCGGACAGAAAAATTCGAAGCTATGAAGCGCGGATTGAAATCGCAGCAATCTTCATTTACAAAACTCAAAACTGAACAAGAGGCTGCAACGCTTGCCAGCTTTCGTGTGGCTCTTGAAATTGCAAAACGTGGAAAACCATTCACCGATGGAAAAATGATCAAAGAATGCATAATTGCAGTAGCCGAAGAAATGTGCCCTGAAAAGGTAAATTTATTAAAAAGTGTCAGTATGTCAGCAAACACTGTGGCTCGAAGGGTAGAAAACATCGCTGAAAATATACCCTCTCAACTGTTCGACAAAAATGGACATGTTGAGTGGTTTTCTTTGGCCTTGGATGAGTCAACGGATGTGTCAGATACTGCTCAGGTGTTGATTTATATTCGAGGAGTAGATAAAAGCTATGAAGTGCATGAAGAACTTCTTGATATGAATAGTATTCATGGCACAACTACTGGTACAGATATATTAAAAGGAGTTGAAATGGCCATTAATCAAAAGAACCTTCGATGGAAAAACTTGAAATGTATTACAACTGATGGAGGCAAAAACATGAGCGGGAAAGATAAATGAGTGGTCGCTCTTGTGTCAAAGGCTGTAGAAAATGACGGTGGTTTAAAACCATTAGTCTTACATTGTATCATTCATCAACAGTCTTTGTGCGGAAAATGTTTGGATATGTCTGAAGTTCTGAAACCAGTCATATCAACTGTTAATTTTATCAGATCTTTTGGGCTGAATCACCGACAATTTATTGAAGAGATTGGAGAAAATGACTTACCTTATCATACTGCCGTACGTTGGCTTAGTTGTGGGAAAGTCCTTCAGCGCTTTTTTGAACTTCGAGCAGTGATCGAAATTTTTTTTAATGAAAAGCATCGCCCTCTTACTGAATTACAAAACAACGCATGGCTGTGGAAGTTAGCATTCTATGTTGATTTGACAAAACATGTGAACGAACTGAATTTGAGATTGCAAGGAGAAAACCAGCATCTTCCTGATTTATACACTAATATCAAATCATTCCGGAAGAAATTGATACTGTTTCAATCACAACTACGAAGTAAATGTTTTTCACATTTTAAAACATGTGAAATATTCAGCCACACTACTGAGACTGAGTTTCCTATCGATTTTGCAATCGAAACTTTGAGTGCTTTGAAAATAAATTTTGATAATCGTTTCTCGGACTTTGATGCCATTGCGAATCAAATTAAGATTTTTCAGAATCCTTTTGATACTGACATTGAAACCCTGGCCCCGGAACTTCAAATGGAAATAATTGATCTACAGTGCAGTGATATAATTAAGAACAAATATCAAAACTCATCTTTGTTGGAATTTTATAAGAGTCTTCCACTGACACAATTTGATAATTTGCTCGTGGGCTGTTTTCTGTTTTTGGTGCTACTTATTTGTGTGAGAAGACCTTCTCCAAAATGAAGTACACAAAAAATGTTTACAGATCTAAATTAACTGATGAGCATCTTAAATCTCTTTTAATAATTGGTACAAGTAAAATTAGTCCACAACTACAAACTATTGTCAGTGGAAAATCTCAATTACACAAATCTCATTAGTATTTCATATGTCATTATGCTTGTTATAAGTTATGTTTTTATTTAAAATGTATAAAATGTTAGTTGGATTCATTTCAATAATTTGTTAGTTATTATATACTGAAGTAAAATTTTCTGCATATTATACATGTCTTTACTCATTACAATTCTGTGTTTCTTTATCCAACTTATCACAAAAACAATAACAATAAGCCTACAACAATGTTATGAGTAGTTAGCCCATGACCATATCAATGTAGATGTCATATTAATAATTATTCAACATAAAATTAGAATACTTCAGTAAACTAAATTTAATTTGCTATAAAAAATATGTTCTCTAAAAGGAGTTTTCAAGTATGCTAGCTCTCCGCGGGCCGGACAAAATCTGTCCGCGGGCCGGATGTGGCCCTCGGGCCGTAGTTTGGAGACCCCTGATTTAAATGATAACAATTATTCTAGACGAATGTATTTTTGATAATAAAGAATTAAAGATTATAAATCAATTACCAATAGAGACGAAATAAGTAAATATAATTATTAAATAAACATCGTCTCCGCAATATAAAGTGTAAATGTAATTCGATACGTCTCAGTATTGTGTTGTACGTATATAAATATATAGGAATTTTCTGTAGCCTAAGTTGTTATCTCTTGCTGCGTAGTCACTTTAATATAATGAACAATACATGCTAATATTATTCAATGTAACCCTTATAAAGTTGTATTTAATGTATTTGTGAATTTGTTTCTTTTCATATTGAAAGCAATATATTATATAAGATTTTTCTTTGTTTGCAAAACACATAAAATCATTGATTTTGAATATAATTATTGTTTAAATTTTAAAATGGTATTTTTTTATAATAATAATATCATCTAATAAATGATTTAGGAACCTTTTAGTTTATCATCTCTAGTAATCTGAATAGCCCTCGAGAATCCGATCTGAGCTTAGCAGGCAAAACAATTTATTTACATTTTATTTTTAGAATTTAACGTTACATTTTTATATTTAAATTTATTAATTTTATTTTGAGAGGTTCCTTTACATTATGGTGCCTTACTTTGGAGCAATTTGACTTGTTCTATTACACAGTATTTGAGCTAGTGACAGGTAAGACCTATTGTGTGAGTAAACTAGAATACAGTTTAAGTAAATCAGCTTTGGTCCTTGGTGCTACATGCCACAAAACAGTAGGTTAGAGTTCTAGTAATTGATGGATAGTTTCCATGGTGACGCCATATTTACTGTTCTTATTTTGGTTTAAGGGTTTGATTATTTAAGGAAAGAGGTAGCAGTTTCAATTCTTGTTCTTTGAAGAGATTGTAGTTAGTTTTTATAAAAAGTGCGCTTTCCAAGACATACAAGGATGAAAGCGTTAGTATTTTATTAGGAATAAACACCTGTTTGCATGAATCTCTTCGTTGAATATTGAAGACTCCTCTTAAGCACATCTTTTGTAGCGGAAACAATCGCGACAACCCCCTTATACGAATATGCCCGCCAGAAAATAACACCATAACGCAATCTCGAGAAGACATATGAGTAATACGCATGTAGTATAGCGCCTCTGTTAACAGAACCTGCGATAGTGCGAAGAGCATAACCAAAGAGATATTTTTCCGGATAGATACACTATGTGTGGTTTTCAGTTCAACTGGCTATCCAAATACAAACCCAGAAATATTACTTCATTATTAGTTGACAGTTCTTCTCCATTATAATCTAAAGGCAGTTTATCCTTCTTAAAATAGCTAAAGTGAAGTGAACGTTCTTTTATATTTAGCTTCAGATCGTTGTGCAAAAACCATCGGTCAAATTTATTAGCTTTAACATTAACATTAATAGAGCACTAACTACGAATTTGTTGATTACGTTTTACCAAGCGTTCACTAATGAAGATTTACTAATACTGCTTTAAGAGAGGTCGGTACAATCGGGCATGTGCTGTAGAAATGTAGCTCCAGATGCTCAGTTCGGTATCAAACAGACAAAAAACGAATAATGCCCTCTGCATTCCTTAAATTAATTGGCAAATCCTGGTTGTTAATAGACAACATATTTAGTTTCTTTAATTCATTCCTCATCTGTTTTTGTATTTTAACTATATTGATATCTGATAGGGTCCGAAATCGTACTGTTTGGGTTACTCGGGAGATCATGATATCAAGTAGCAGATTGAGGGATTTGTACTACCTGCAGTTGCATTACCCAAATCTGCGGGAGTTTTATTCTGCTGTGAGAATGGATCGCTCTTGTACAGAATACTAAACGATATTTTTATGCAAACAAAATTTTAATTTTAAGAATATAAGCAGTGCAGCATGAATTTACAAATAAACAGCGGAAACCGAGGGAAAATATTTCCTTAAATATAGATAATTGTTTGACCGATGATCCTATTAGGGTAGCTAATATATTTAACAACTTTTTTATTGAGAAACTAATTAACATTGTATCTGGTGTTGCTCTACAATGCAGGACACCATTACTAGTAGTGGTGATTGTAATTCCATGTGTGCTCTTCCTTTGTCCGAGCATGAGATGGTTAATATAATAAGCAAATTAAAAGACACGGGTAGTTCGGACCCACATCATGTACCTTGCAACTTGTTGCGTCGCGTTGCTGTTGCATGTATTCGGCCTTTAACGCAGATTATTAATCTGTCGTTTGAGAGAGGCTCTTTTCCTAAAGTCCTTAAAACATCGATTATTAATCCAATTCATAAGAGATACTATACACATGAAGTGTCTAATTATCGCCCAATAACACTGAGCTCCAGCTTCTCAAAACTATTTGAGTATGCAATGTTGAATAGGCTGTTGGGCCACTTAAATAAGAACAACATAATTACAAATAGACAGTTTGGTTTCAGGGAAGTTTTTCAACTGTAGCTTCCGTGATTGCCTTTATTATAGATGTAATTGATGGCTTGGATCGTGGAGTATTTTGTGACTTTACACGTGCTTTCGATTGCGTGAACCATCAGCTCCTGCTTGACAAACAGTGTAACTACGGTGTTAGAGGCATAGTGTCTTAGTGGTTTGATTCGTATTTGTCCGAGTGAACACAGTGCGTAAGGATATCACACAGGAAAGATAACATAACAAGAAATTTCTATTCCTCGGTTTTGCCTGTGGGCCTAGGTGTGCCACAGGGATCAGTTCTCGGCCCAGTATTGTTTTTACTTTCTATTAATTACCTTGTATCATACGTTGATACTCCACTGTATATTTATGCTGATGATACTACTGCGTTACATTTTGCCTTTGCCTAGTGAATATATTTTAGAACGTTTGGTGTATATTTTTAGAAATAAAAATAATTTTAGAAAAAACAATGAAATACACGCATACAATGCTAGGCAAAGGAACGATTTCAGGTTGCCGAGTAATATATTGGATATTGAAAAAGGTCACCGGTGTCCATGGGGCTACAACTATTTAACAGGTTACCAGATGAATTGCAGGTTTTAAAAAATGCCCTAGAATTTAAACGGAAACTGCGCCAGCTTCTGCAAATTAAGTGCATCTATTCGGTGCAAGAATTTATCACTGTTACTGAGCAGTAACACTTTTGACTATGTTGACACATGATAACTGTGTATATGTCTAACTGTGTATATATCATACAATATGTTCTTTACCTTTTTTATATATTTGATTGTATGTATTTATTTATTTGTGTATTTTGTCATTTACAGTGTTATCTACAGCCCAAACACTTTAAGTATCAATTGCATCAAATTTTGTCTGTGAATGCCTTTCACTCACTGCAGAAGTTTTCAGATTATAATTTTAGACTATAATTTCATATACTATGTATACACGTAGCTTCTTTTAAGTTCTAAATCTATATTAACAGCATCAAGAATATTTAACCTTTACATTGAGTGCTCTTTGTATTTGTACTTTTTATTCTGTTTATATTTTGTAACATGATTTGTCCAACATACTTATGTATAATTTGTGGACCAATAATTTATTCTATTCTATTCTATTCATGTCTATATAGATCATCTTTTTATGATTTTAGAGTCGGTGTTTTTAATATGTACGATTTTTATTCCGTATGGTTGTATCACAGTGACTGTGCTGAAAATCTTTTCCGCTATTTTTATCAAGGCTCCTCAGCTAATTCCATATACCTATATATACGTATCTACAATTAAATATGAATCTGCGGTCGAATATCATGCTGACATGAATGAATAAAATGAAATAAATTCTATGGCAACCTATGAAGAGTTTAGTTACCTGAGTGATTGTGATGTGGCATGCTTCTGTCTTAATAACTGCTTATAAAGAAAAGGAAACAATATACAGTTGTAAGTTATGTTACACATACATAATATATACCTATTGGTTTAATTTTCATTTTAATAATTTATGTAAATATATATATTCGACGCAAATATTTCTGTCGAATATGCTTTATTTTAATTCTTCATTTTTGCATCATTAATTAACATATACGTTCAAATTATGCACAATTGCATTTAAAATTGTTCGTTCATTTTTTATGTTATAAAACCAGAAATTGTGGCAGTGCAAGTAGGCGGAAGTTTATTAATTATTATTAATTGCACGTGTGTAATTAATTATAAAAACTAATAACTGATGCATGTTAATTCTTTAGAGTAAATAATAGTCGTAAAAATAGTTTCAAATAATTTTTATTGTTCACTAAAATATAGTTTCGCCAAACTTTGGCTTCATCAGGTGATGACGGAGTAATGCTTACAAAATGATTATCCCGCTATATATTTTACATAAGTATCGGGGTTCAAAGAGAGGGTGTTTTTATAAATATAGAAAGACAGTAGAGGCGAGTGATTTAAATTTAGTATTAAACCTATTTTTCTATATCTATTAATTTCTAAAGCTTCAAATAAATTATTTTCTTTTCCCTTGGACAGTTCTGTGCAATAAAATGGCGTACATGTCTTATTGCTAATTTTGACATTATTTTGCCATTGTGAAAATGGCTTACGTTAAGTATGACAAATTGAATTATATCGTCAATTCAATTTGTCATACATGACAGATATTCAAACAAAAGTCATATTTACATAATCGTATAATAAGTGTACGCCAGTTTATTGCACAGAACTGTACATCTAAAATCTTAAATTCTTTATTAAACTTATTGACTTAGTTCTATGTAATGGTCGGCAAATGTTGAATTCGTCTTTTTATCATTGGAGCTTTCTTCGTGTTCCTTAATTCTCTGTTCAAAGACACGTCCTGTTTGACCAATGTAGACTTTTTTGCATTCACATGTTAACAACGCACAATATCTGCAGTATTACCTTAATAATGTTACAATCCATTGATATTTTACACATTGGACATCTAACAGCAACAGTGGTTATCAAATTAAGTATTGTGTGATGCCAATTGTTCAACCAGGCAATTGGTAAAATGTATTAAAAAGAGTTTTAATATATTTTATATAAATAGGTATACTACCATATACCTATGCGAGTGATTTAAAGATTTTTCGTCGTATTGAAAGTGCTCAAGATGCTTCTTTTTTTCAGTACCTAGCCTGAGTCACGATTGGTGTTCTTTAAACAAATTGTAGTTAAACATCGACAAATGTTGCTCTATATCTTTTGCTGAAAACACAGTAGATTTTATTACAATTATTATTCTATTGATAATATCGCAATCAACTGCAAAATGCATGTTAATTGATGAAAAGCTTACCTTTGCTGATCATGTTTCCCTAGTCCATTGATTACACATAAAAAGATTGTCCAAGTTTATACAGGATCAAAATAATTACAAATGTCACCGGAAGATGTCAACTGACTATCTAAATTATGAAAAATTGCAATTTCGCGCGTGACCGCATTTAAGTTTAAAACCAAGGCACATTGATTAGTGGCGATATATACGAAAGAATAGCTCGTGGGGCTATCCCATTCTAATAGTCCGATTTGTTCACATGGGAGTCAAGGACGGGATACGCCAAAGACACACGTCATAAATCATGTGTGACATGAATAAATATTTAATATCAAAGGGGTTTTTATTTTGGAAAATTTTAGAAATATTCTACAGTCTGCACCAATAAGATACATATAAAGGAGAAAACATATATTTGAGTGTCTTGCTTTGTAATTTATATATAAATATTGTAACGTTTTCGGGTTCCAATAAACAACTCGTGCAATTATTTATTTAAAACAGTCTGTATAGTTATATACTTAAAATTATATAACAATATAAAATATAAAACTAAAGTATCACACTTAAACTACTATTAATAAATTAAAATTAACACTTGTATTTATTTACTACTACTAATATGTCCGTATTTATTTAAATCACACTTCTATTTATATCACACGGCACTACTATATTTATTTATTTGGCTACCACTATTTATTTCCACTGTTCCCACGAGACCACTCGAGACTATCGAATTACTCCGCAATTACTCCGCGATTACTTTATCCGAAATGAATGAATCGGTGACCCAGTCGCCTCATATACACATGTGAAGATTACTAGAGCATTCCTGTAAATTCCATACTTCTTTCGATATTTGCCAGAACATACGTCAGACATTCCGTCGTCCACACATTATACACATATGGATGATTCACCAGACTTGTTTACCCGTCGCGCCGAATATGATTTATTGCTCGCCCGGTCTGCCTCTTTTTTTGCGTGTGACAATTTCGTTTTTATCGCGCCGAGAGATCTGATTCTTTTATTTAATGTAACTCATTTCGTCTGCTGGTTTCGTTACATTGCCCCCTTCTTAAAACTGCGTTTCGTCCCGAAACACACTATTCCATATTCTTGTTGCTGGCGAATGACGAAATCCACACCGGGACCCACGGGTGCACCCAGCCGTCTTGTGGAAACGGCAATCCACCGTCCCAGGCTGCACAACGGGCTGATTGGGCCGACAGCCGCACACGACCATTTCCATACCAGCACGCCGAAACACCACCTCCAGCATGTTTCCCGCGATTTTCCATACCAAACGGTCTAATCCGCAGCCCAGTTTCGGAATTGCCAGCCCCACTACATTTTGCTCGAGTGCACGTCCTCGTAAATCGACAAGGCTCTCTAGGTTTTCCGGCAATTTGTCACACATCCGCCACTTCACTGCTGTCACGTCCATGGTATGGGCCAATTGGTTGAAACACACCACCCCTGGCTCACTATGGGGTGTTAGTCTCATGCGATAAACGACGTCATCTATTTGCTCTAGTATTTCGCATGGTCCCTCCCAGTATTGTTGGGGCTTTGGGGACAGCCTCGGCGACGTTGAGTATTATACAACCAAACAATGTCCTCTTCTCGGTAACCACCTCTCTCGGCTTGCACGTGATAACGATTCTTCGTCCCGTCGCTGACATCCTGAGTGTGATGGCGTACTTTCTCGTGGGCATCCTCCAACCTTCGTCTGGATCCACTGACGCAGTCTTCTCCATTTGGGTTCTCCACAACACACTTGAGTAGATCATCCTCTACCTTCAGAGAGTCCCATTGAGCCCAGTAGGATTCCAGTCCCTGTGAACGAGGAGCCACTTCTTGCCAAGCCGGTCCGCGACCAATTCCCTTTCCAAACCATCAATGAACCAAGGTCCTCATCAGCTTCTTGACCAAAATTGACCAAAATTGTCAGGATGCCACTGATCGTCAACCACGGTAGTTTTGAATGTGTTGGCCAATTTTTCTTCTAGTCGGTTACCATGCCTGCAGTCTTCTGGACGTTGTCTGCTTGCAACAGCATCAGCGTTTTGGTGTTGCACAGATGCAATTTGCGCTATTGGTTTTGAGGCTCCACGATACTGGGTCGACGATTGCCTCTTCTCATCGACCCGTTTCATTTTTCGCTGCTCCGCTATGGTTTTCTTGGGCTTCTTCCCGCATTTACTATGCGCATGGCCCATTTCCATCTCCATTTCCATTTCCACTTCCAATTCCAGCATCGGAGCGTTCTTCTCTTAGGTTGCACCTGATTCACAAATCGTCGGACTACCTGTTCCAGGTGTGCATGCCCATACTTCATCTCAAGACGCTTGATTAATTTAAGGTAGTCTTGACACTCTTCCGGAAGTAAGGTCTGCAGAACATCACTGGCCCGTCCTCTTAATGACACAATCAGGGCAGTAGCTCTCTTCGGGGACGTCCACCCATTTGCTCCTGCAGCGGCCTCGAATTGTTTCCGGTACGTCATCCATGGCGTCTTTCCATCGAAGGTGGGAGGTTTTACCGTTGCCTTCGCTGTTCGGGAAATCTCCAGGCTTCCGCTTGAGATGTCATGGGGACCGCAGTCGTTCATCGCTGGCAACTGAAGCTGAACGTCAAACTCGTCCCCCATTCCGAACACGCGCTCCTCAACTTTCTGTTCTACGGCTTCGATAGCCCCAGAAAATTCCTGTCTCCCATTCGATAAATTATTTTGAATGTCTTCCTCAAGAGTAGTTTCGAGTTGTTTTAGAATCTCGGATTGTTTTGCAATTTCATCTTTTAGAGTCTTGAATTGTTTTGTAATTTCATCTATTATTAAGCTTCGATCAGGCTGTACTTGAAACAAATATTTCTCGGGATCCTCACCTTCATTTATTAAAAGGTCACGAAGCCGGTCCTGGAGAATTGTTTTTTTTCCAGACGTATCTGCGTCCCTTTCTTCCAATTCTGCCCTTAACTCGGAGACCTTTAGTTCTTCCAAACGTTTGGTAGCCATTTATTTATTTATTTATTTTTTATTTGCACTTATGTTTATCCCACACTGACACCAATTGTAACGTTTTCGGGTTCCAATAAACAACTCGTGCAATTATTTATTTAAAACAGTCTGTATATTTATATACTTAAAATTATATAACAATATAAAATATAAAACTAAAGTATCACACTTAAACTACTATTAATAAATTAAAATTAACACTTGTATTTATTTACTACTACTAATATGTCCGTATTTATTTAAATCACACTTCTATTTATATCACACGGCACTACTATATTTATTTATTTGGCTACCACTATTTATTTCCACTGTTCCCACGAGACTACCGAATTACTCCGCAATTACTCCGCGATTACTTTATCCGAAATGAATGAATCGGTGACCCAGTCGCCTCATATACACATGTGAAAATTACTAGAGCATTCCTGTAAATTCCGTACTTCTCTCGATATTTGCCAGAACATACGTCAGACATTCCGTCGTCAACACATTATACACATATGGATGATTCACCAGACTTGTTTACCCGTCGCGCCGAATATGATTTATTGCTCGCCCGGTCTGCCTCTTTTTTTGCGTGTGACAATTTCGTTTTTATCGCGCCGAGAGATCTGATTCTTTTATTTAATGTAACTCATTTCGTCTGCTGGTTTCGTTACAATATTAAATGCTTTTAGATGAAAGAGAATATTACATTTTATATGATGCATAGGTTTCAGTATGTATTATACTACTTTGTAAAATAAACTGCATCAGGCATATACTATAAGCAAACCTACTCAAAGTAATACTTTGTTGATACTTTACTAGAAAAAAATCAATTTTTCTGTTTCTCAATATCCTTCTAGCTTTTATTCTTTATTATTTTATTTTCAACGGACGAGATAGAATATTTTATTAAAATATCGGTTTTATGGAAATTTTGAACTGGCAGTGATTTGTATTTATTTCAAATATTGAAGCTTTTTAGTTGTAATAACAACGTTTCTAAAATAGGTCTAAAACAATTTCGTATTATAACAATCCCACTTTTTCTTATAAAATGTAAAAATATTTATATTCTCTAATAAGGGGATGTTTAGAATTATTGAAAATTATATTCTTCCCGATCAACACTGATATTATATTGTAATATTCAATTATAAAACTTCGTACCTATCTGGTTCTGAATACAAATGAAGTGTAAAACAATAATTGTTTTACACTTCTGTTATACAAAAGAAAGTTAAAGAAGACTAAATACTTAATCCAAGAAAATAATTTTAAGTAAGTACAACATAAAATGTCAGACATTACTTGTTTGGCAGATTATTGGTGCAGTACAACACATATAATGTCATTGGGGAAAATCCAACTACAGATTTGTTAAAAATTTAAAAAAAAATCACAATATTCTTGTGTACTACTATGAATGAAGCAAGATTATTATTAGTTAAATAATGTATTTTATATAAATATAATCTACAATACATAAAACGAATAATATAATGGACAATGCATTATAGGAATATAGTAAATGCAAGCGGAATATTAACTGACAAGGGTACATACTACAAAGGAAACGTCCTCACAAAGAATTAATTGTGCAAATATACGTATTCATTGTGTTTATACTTTTCTTGTAGAGTGGAACGTAAATAAAATATTATTTAAATACTACTAGTATATACACATTTTACTAATAACCTGCGCAATATATCATCAGAATTATTATTTATTAATACATATACAAAAATTAAATTGAATTTATTTACATTTTACAGCGTCATCTGTTTACTGAAAACAAAAACCGAGAATTTATTATGTGGTTCACGGTTTGAATCATAACTACTTTGTAAATTGCCCCCCCCCCACCACTTGTGGACACTTTGACAACTAGCGACTACTGACGTCCAAAATGTTGATTTTAGGCGCAACATTTTTCTTATGGACTTGGGATACCTTCTTGTGTATAATCAATGTCCTAGTCACTACGTCAGCGTTTCGAACACTGGATTTCATTATCCGCACCTCCAGAGATTTTTTTGACAACATAGTTACACTGAAGTCACTTTATTATGGGCCGGTTGTTACCAAGTTGGAATATGCCGTTGTCGTGAGGTATCCTATATATCGTTGCTATATTAAGGCAACTATATCAATAAAGCGCAAGTTCCTCAAGTATCTGTGTTATAAATAGATGGAACGTATCCTCATCGTGGGTTGGACTATAAGTAGGCGACACCTAATTAGTGCTAACTTTGTCATTCTGTTTAAGATAGACTCTTCTGATTTGCTAGCAGAAGTTAATTTTCGAGTACCTCGTCAAAGCTTAAGGGTGAATGAAGCGCTTCTGCTTCCCACTGCCAGAACGAATGTTTTACTGAGGGCTCCTATGGTGTATTCTGACAAGAATTTAAATAACTTTGTTGTATATGTTTTTTATTAGTTTTTCTTTTAATGCTTTTCATACTTTTTTGGCTTATTTTTCTGAATTGTTCGTTGTTAATATTTCACATATATATGGTGGAAACGCGTTACATTCAGTTGCACGTCATGACGACTCGCCGGATCTATTTTTATTTCTGTCAGTGACATTTGATATAACCAAAGAAAAAAATTATTCACAATACAATAACTATAACGTAATATATTTAGTAATTAAAATGCTCTAAGACTTCAGTCTTTCTCAACTTATTTATTATATTGATTTAGATTGTCGAAAAACCTTAACTACTTACGCTATTCACATTAAATTTAGCACATGATAATAGAAAAGTTTGTAAAAAGCCTCGACTGTTTACAGAAACCTTTCGCCATTATATTCAATGGACGCAAATAAATAATAAATCCACTTCTAAGAAGCAGTGTTTTTAAACAATTTATATCAAAACAAAAATAAACATGAAAAACTTGACAGGAAGAATATACACAACGCACGTTGTTTTGACAGATATGATTTATCTGTCAACACCGAATTGAACTATTAGTCTATTAAAAATATGTAATAAAGAAATTTAATATTGAAACGGAAATTATGTGTTTATTTGTATGAATGCGTATATTACGATCAATTTATAAATCTTCTATTTAAGCTAATGAAATAAATGCCCTCAAGTATAATTTAACAAAGTAACTTTCTTAGAGTCTCTAATACAGTTATGACAACATGTAAACGTCATCGATGATGTGCAACTGAACTTAACGCGTCTCCAGTATATTATCATTATTATTTTTTCATATTGTCTGTATTGGGATAACGTTGGGCAATTTATAAATACTATTATTATAATAATAAACAATGTAGATATTCTAAACTGAACAGCAGTTAGTCAGCATCTGATACCATCAGTAAATATTTCATTTACATATTGCTTATTCATTTTCCACATTGATAAGAAGTAACCTTATCAGATAAATCAATTTAATATATTATTATTTGTTGTTATGTACCCTTGGAGTAAAAAAGAAATCATCTGCGATTTGCGTGCATTGCACTTCGAATAATTGGACTCTATTAATTCTATTCAATGAACAATATCATTCATTTTCAGATTTGTATTTATTTCAATCGTATGTATAAACAACTAAACATGACGAAGTAATATTATATTAAAAAATTTAGTGTGGCTTATACGTATGAGCGTTTCAAATTATACACAAGTTGTTCTGAATTGTTTTAAATACTTTAATCCTAGAAAGATAAACCGAAACACCAAACCTGTAAGTCTGTTACTTCAAGTCCAAATTTTAAGAATTTTTCTTATATACAAAATATTCAAAATCCTATTCTAAATACTTCTACTCTCTTCATAAATCTCTATCGAATGCATAGTTTGCGAGATGTTTGAAAAAAGTGCTACTCGCTAAGAGTAGAAGTGTTATATACATCCGGTCCGAATATTAAAATTTCATTTATACAAAAAATATTCCAAATCCAGCTCTAAATACTTTTATACTCTTGACAAATATGTATAGAATGCATAATTTACAACCTATTTGCAAAAAATCGCTATTCGATACGAGGAAAAGTGTTACTTCCGGTCCGAATTTTGAAATCTTTTCTATACAAAAGATATTGAAAATTAAGTTGTAAATACTTTATAATCGTAACGTACCTGTCTAAAAACATGACTTGCGAAATATTCCCAAAAAACTGATTTCCGATAAGAGTAAAGGACCTATTTCCGGTAGGAATTTCGAAAAACCTTTTTAACAAAAGTCATTTCAAACCTACTTTTGAGTACATGTGAATTCTTTTTAAATTTGTTTAAACTTAGTAGTTGACGAAATATTATGAAATTTCGATTTTTTCATTGAAGTATACTATTATTTCCGATCTGTCGATTTTACTCAAAAACTAATCAGATCTCAAGAGGGAGATTATACTCGTAAATAAAAAATTTGGAATTGATACCTATAGCGGTTTGGCAGCTATCGTGGTCACATACACACACACAGAGAGAGACATTTTTTAAAAACCACATATTCGGTATCAGGGAACTTCATAACGTGGACATCTGCAAAAATCCCCAGGTCGAAAATGTTCATCGAGGTTTTTCCAGATGTCCACGTTTTGGAGTTCCCTGATACCGATAAAGTGGTTTTTAAAAATTTTGTGTGTGTGTGTGTGTGTTACCACGATAGCGGTCAAACCGTTATAGCTATCAATTCCAAATTTTACATTTACTAGTATAATCTCCCTTTTGAGAACTGATTAGATTTTCAGTAAAATCGGCAGACCCGAAGTAGTAGTTTACTTCAGAGAAAAAATCGAATTTTGCCAATATTTCTAAAACTACTAAGTTTAAACAAATTTATAAAAAACTCATATGTACTTAAAATAAAAATTGAGAGCTTTTTGCCAATATTTTGCAAGTCATGCTTTTAGACAGGTACGTTACGAGTATAAAAGTATTAAGAACTTAATTTTCAATACCTTTTGTATAAAGAAAAATTCAAAATTCGGACCGGAACTAACACTTTTACTCTTGCCGAATAGTGATTTTTTGCAAATATGTCGTAAATTATGTATTCTATATATATTTATCAAGAGTACAAAAGTACTTACAGTTGGATTTGGAATATCTTTTGTATAAATGAAATTTCAGAATTCGGACCTGAAGTGACACTTTCGCTCTTAGCTAGTAGTATTTTCTTTCGAATATCTCGCAAAGTATGCATTCTTTAACGATTTAATAAGAGAATAGAAGTATTTATAATAGGATTTTGAATAATTTTTATATAAAAATATTTCGAGGTCGAAAATTTTCGTCATCACAATACTTCCTTATACTACGTATAAGAAAGTAAAAATTCTTAAAATTTTATAATTTGAAACTCTCATACGTATAAGAAAGTCATGCGGTGGCCACACCTCATTTTTTACTTTCTTATATGAAGTATAAGGAAGTATTGTGATGAAAATTTTTGACGTCGAGATTTTTGCAGATGTCCATGTTTTGAAGTCCCCTGACACCAAAAAAGTGGTTTTTAAAAAGTGTCTGTGTGTGTGCGTGTCTGTCTGTCTGTGTCTCTGTGAGGGTGTGACCACAATAGCGGTCAAACCGCTGCAGATATCTATTCCAAGTTTTGTATCTCCCTCTTGAGATCTAAGTAGTTTTTCAGTAAAATCGGTAGACCGAAAGTAGTAGTTTACTTCTGTGAAAAATTCGAATTTTGCAAATATTTCGTCAATTACTAAGTTCAAACAAATTTATAAAGAATCAAATATACTCAAAATTTAATTTTAAATAAATGTACTGATAAAATTTTAAAACTTTAAAATTATTTAAAACATAATTATAAGTATCTTTTGTATGAAAAAATTTCGAAATTCGGACCGGAAGTAACACTTTTACTCTTACCGAATAGCGAATTTTTGTAAATATGTCGTAAATTATGCATTTTGTATATATTTATTAAGAGTATAGAAGTATTTAGAGTTAGATTTGCAATATTTTTTGTATAAATGAAATTTCAAAATTCGAACAGGAAGTAACACTTTTACTCCTAGCGAGTAGCACTTTCTGTCGAATATCTCGCCAAGTATGCATCCTATAGAGGTTTATTAAGAGAATAGAAGTAGCTCAGTAGGATTTTGTTTATTTCTTCAGAAGATAAAAGTATTTAAATCTTAGTTTAGACCAACTTTTGTATAATTTGAAACGCATACACGTATAAGAAAGTTGTGTGGTGGCCACACCTCATTTTTTTATGTTTGCAATTATGTGTATAAAGAATTATTCATGCAAAAGTTGTCCTAAATTAAGATTTAATTCTACTAAGCAAATAATGTAAGCTTTTAGGTGTAGATCACCAGCAACTATTTATTTATCTTCAGTACGACATATTTAATAATGAGCTGTGGCCACCACACGACTTCCTTATACGTATAAGTGTTTCAAACTATACAATTTTAAGATTTTTTTTAGATTAAAAACTATTCAAACCCCCTTTTTAAATACTTCTATTCTCTCAATAATCTCTATAGAATGCATACCTCGCAAGATATTCAAAAAAAGTGCTACTTGCTAAGAGTAAAAGTGTTACTTCCGATCGTATTTTGACATTTCATATATACAAAAAATATTGCAAATCCAGTTCTAAATACTTTTGTGCTCTTGATAAGTATATATAAAACGCATAATTTACGATATATTTGCAAAAAATCGCTATTTGATAAGAGCAAGATTGTTACTTACGGTTCGAATTTTGAAATTTCTTTTATACGAAAGATATTTAAAATTGTACTTTAAATACTTTTTTTTATACTTGTAATGTACCTGCCTAGAAAGCATGACTTCGCAAAAAAACTGATTTTCAATAAGAGTAAAAAACCTACTTCCAGTATAAATTTCGAAAAACTTTTCCAAAACAATTTTTCTCAAATTTAATTTTAAGTACATTTGAATTCTGTATAAATATGTTTAAACTTAGTAGTTGACGAAATATTGGCAAAATTCGTTTTTTTAACTGAAGTAGTAGTACTTTACTTCAGTTAAAAAAACGAATTTTGCCAATATTTCGTCAACTACTAAGTTTAAACATATTTATACAGAATTCAAATGTACTTAAAATTAAATTTGAGAAAAATTGTTTTGGAAAAGTTTTTCGAAATTTATACTTAGTAGTTGACGAAATATTGGCAAAATTCGTTTTTTTAACTGAAGTAAAGTACTACTTTCGGTCTACCGATTTTACTGAAAATCTAGTCAGATCCCAAGAGGGAGATTATACTCGTTAATACAAAATTTGAAATTGATAACTATAGCCGTTTGACCGCTATCGTGGTCACACACCCACTGACACACACACACACACACACACACACACACAGAGAGAGAGAGAGAGAGAGAGAGAGAGAGAGAGAGAGAGAGAGAGAGAGAGAGAGAGAGAGAGAGAGAGAGAGAGAGAGAGAGAGAGAGAGAGAGAGAGAGAGAGATGCACAGTCATTTTTTAAAAACTACTTTTTTGGTTCAGGAGACTTCAAAACGTGGACATTTGCAAAAATCTTGAAGCCGAAAATTTTCATCATCACAATACTTCCTTATACTACGTATAAAAAAGTAAATAAAAATTCCTTTCTTCGGTATGTGGTATATGTCTCGAAAATTAATAATAATACTATTTTTTAAATATTTACGTTTTGATGCATTTAGCATCTTTTTCGAGTCACTCTTAAAATTACAAAATATCTAAAATTGTTTTCAATGTACGTTTCAAACGTACATTGAAAACAATTTTACATATTTTATAGTGTTTCGACAAAATGACTTTTGAAAAACATGGTAAGTGCATCGAAACGTAAAGATTTAGAAAAATATTATTTTTAATTTTCAAGGTATGTACCACATATTCAAGAAAGGAAAAAAATTATATAAATAGGGTGGTAAAGAAAAAAAACTGTATATATGCATGTATGGGTTTCGTGTGTATTAAAAAACACGGCAAAGAATAGATATATAGATGTTTATTATACAGGGTGAGTCATCTCCGCGGGTAAGGCCGGTTATGCTTTAATGAGTAAAGATATTTCGAAGCGGTTTTTTTCTTGCGATAGCTGCTCATTTGCACATTTCAAATATATTTTATATTATACAGACTGTTCCATAACTTGGTGGCTAACCATAGTTATAGTTTTTTAAATACACCCTATATGTTATTGCATTTTTGTATTCCCCGTATAAGTTTTAGTCAGAAAGTAATAAGATAGTATAGGCCTAAAATGTAAAGTTTTTAACATTTTCTCATTTTTCTGAAAAATTCAATGTTTGTATAAAATTATTTTTCTCGAAAACGACGTATTAGATGGACAAAATTTTTTGCAGTCTTGTTTACAATAATAGGTACTAATTGAAGCATGTTTTATTTTTTTACAGTTACTAACTGCATGTGCAGAAAACTGGATTAACACCCTATATATTATTTCATTTTTGAATTTATTATTAAACTAGCTGTCCATCAATCTCTTCGAGCTTGAATCGCTTTTCGCGTCCGCTTACAGTTTTATTATAGTTCGCTGTAAAACGCAAAAAAAATCATTTTTGATTTTCTAAACTTTTGGCACACCTTGTATAGACGTATATTTTTGTCCACGAAGTACTGTCACGGTGACAGGTGGAACGACAATTTAAAGCATCTTAACGTCAGTCTGACTTTTCGTTGTTGGAGTTTGAAATTTAGATGCTATTTAGCGTAATACTAAGACTTGACACTAAAAGATTCATAGTTTTATTAGTTTTACACAATGAAAGGACTAAATCATTATTGAAAATGTAATATCAGATTTATTTTAATTTTGCATAATTTAACCTGCCAATTATCATGGCCCGCAAACATACTTTTGACATACCTTTTGTTATAATGCAAATTTGTGAACAATGCATGCCCATTACACAGAAGAATCAAGTTTTAAATAAAATGTTGGTATAGAATAAGTATGACTTATTACTTTTATTTATAATAGTGAATTTATAACTGGCTTCCATATTAATAATTAGTTTCATTTGTCTGCTCTGAAATTGTTCCTGTCAAAGTGAGTTTGCAGTGGCATTGAGTCGTCGCCTGTAGATCGTGCTCTGGCTATGTCGGTTGCTGAGACGATCCTATTATAATTTAAATATTTAGTAGTGACGCTGGTAGTTGAACTAAAAACAATAACCAAAAATAATACTGACCGACGTTGGAATATCTGTGTAAACATTTTGCTTACACACACTGTAAAAAGAATATAATTTGTAATTGTTGGATCATTTTGTGATTTTTATTAAGTATTTAAGGAAAAATAACACAAAAAGGTAGTTCATGATTACAACCAATCCATCGAAATAAGAGCCACCAGCCTGGGACGCGATCATCATCAACCATCATCAGAATGTTTGATTAACAATTTGTTTTAATGGTGTATTTTCAAACATATCGCATTAAATGATTCAACGCTGCCCATACTTCAAACTTTCTACTGACAATCAAACTATTTAGTAGAAGTAATTGTTGAATTAGACTGGAATATTTACTTTAGTAAATTGAATAGTTACAAAACAATTGTCATTACATTGGAATTTGATACGTCTGTCACCTAGTAATAATAATATAAATCATATTTTAAGGTAATTGTCTAATACCGTGCCGTCAAATACTTTTCGCATTAGAGTAGGCTGTTTTTGAAGTTTTTAATCAATGTTGGTGTACATGCTAATTTTTTGAAAACTTCAAATTCTGACAGTTGTCATACTTAAATTCAAATTATAGACGCCTATTATTATTTATATGACATAACCAAACTATTAAAATTATGCACTGTCACCAACCATTAAAAAAAAGCATGGCCGTCTCTAATGCGGAAAGTAGGTATTTGAAGGCACGGTATATAGGCAAAACTAAAATGGATCTGATAGCACTTTTCTCATTAATATTTTAGTCATTTCGCTGTATAAAATTTGTAATTTCATATCTTTTTGTGTCAAGGTCTACAATAAATATCGATGAAGCTTAAAAACATGAACCATGAAATATCAGACAGATGTCAGGGTGTTTAACTTTTTTTTTTGAAATAATTCAAATAAATCATGAAAGCAGTTCAGATTTCATCACGAACTGAAATCGATTGATCGTTTTGACGTTTTATAACCTGCAATTAAATTTTTGTGAAATTGCCAACATTAATCAAAAGTCAGATGGACTTTTTCTGACAATTCTGACGTTTCCTGTAACATTTAAGCCACCTAACGTGAATGTTGAGCTGACCAACATTTCGCGTATGCTCTAGTTAAATATATCGGTGTTAAAATAATAATAGATGAGTAAAGATGGCTACACCCTTTAACTGTTACTTAATTTTAGTTTAATAATATACTATGTTCACCAATTTTGATCAGCATGATGTATTCGTTTCTTTGAATTACAATTAACGTAGGGCTTCCGGGACAATAGTCAATAGAAATAAATTTATATGACGTTGGTTGCAAATAATCAAGCTCATCAGTGCTCCATAATGTTTGTCATAAAATGTCGATATAAGTCATCAAGTGCTGATTATTCAATTTACTCTTTCCACCTTTTTTTTATTTAGGACACATTAATTTAATAGAATACTTGCTCTTTTTGTTATTCCATGAAACTCTTCGAGTTTGAATTTCTTCTTTGGAACGTGACTACTGCCAGTCGCAGAGGCACTTGAATTTTAACGGTTATAAATTTTCTTTTAATTAGTTTATGAATGAAGATGCAAATTAAATGAAATATCTAGAAATTAATTATACATTATTGTGGCATCTATAATTATAGACAAATGGATTTATTAACTAAAAAATTTCCCATAAAATGTTTAACATTTCTATAGAATTTACTGAAAGCTGATTACTTGGAACATTTCGTTGACATTCAAGTTTGATATAATGCGTGTGCACCTAGTCTAAGTTGAATGTAAGTAGGCCGAACAGGTAAACCTAAGATGGTTGTATGATCAAGATTTGTTGTATCATATATAAATTTCTTTGTTTTTTAAATTTGGTAGTACTCAACTTTATTTGTCTCAAGTTTTATGATAAACGTTGCCCATACGTTAAATTATCTTGCAAAATGTCATGGTGGTGACAGTTCGATCTATTGCGAGAATGAATTGTCAAATTGAATGTCACTGTAGACATACCGTGCCTTCAATTAATTTTTTTTGGAATAACCTACGATTTCAATATTAATTTGAAAACACTGTGGAACTTTTCAATAAATTGACTTAACTATGACAGTAGGTAGTCAAAATGAAAAACATTACTATAGCACAGTATTCCCAAATTAATATTGATATCATAAGCTACTCTAAATTTAAATTAAAGACGCTGTATGTATATTTGTATGTAGAAAGATGACAGAGATGTGTCCAAGACATTAAAGATACGATAAATGACCGATACAATAGTAATAATAATAATAATTGATGATAATTGATGAGCAAGTGCTCTTTTAAGATTTTGATTTGAGTGGTTTTCCATCTGGTTATAGAAACTGAGCGCTCTTTCCTTGATGTAGTCAATAATGGTTGGGGTATTTGTTTCATTCATTATTTGATTATTTCTCATATACCATGGAGCATTTAGTATCATTCTAAGACTGGTGTTTTTTGATGTTGGTCTTGCACATATGCACCCATGCATATGTGAATATTGGACCTAATACTTGTTTGTAAAGTAGAATTTTGTTGTTCGTGTTCAGCTGGCTTTTTCTGCCTATAAGAGGCCATAGTTGACATCTTGTTTGTTTGGTTTTGGTTATCGTTTTTGCTATGTGTGTGTTATAATTGAGCTTTATATCCAGGTATATTCCCAGGTATTTAATTTCTCTACTCCATGGTATAGTGTTGTTGTTGATGGTTATTTCGTTGCCTGTTGTTTTCAGATTCCTTTGAAAGATTTTTGCTTGGGATTTGTCTTCGTTTATTGTTGTCCTCCATTGTTTGAACCATTTTATCGTGTTGTCTAGGTGCGTTTGGAGTTCCTGTACCGCGTTCGTCGGACATCTTGATGTTGAGAGCAGTGCCGAATCATCTGCAAAGGTGGCCGTATTTAAGTATCTTGTAGGATTTGATACTGGTATGTCTGCTGTAAATATTGTATATAGGTGAGGTGACAGGCATGAGCCCTGAGGGACTCCCGCTGTTGGATGTTTTATTGAGGAAAGTGTGTTCTGGATGCTAACTTGAAAGCAGCGTCCTTAGAGAAAACTGTTCGTGATTTTTATGACGTGTGTTGGGTAATTGTGTATTATCATTTTATATATGAGTCCCTGCCTCCAGACTTTATCAAATGCCTTTGCTATGTCGAGAAATACAGCTGCTGTCACTTGATTTTTGTTGAATCCGTCTTGGATAATCTCAGTGACTCTTGAAAGTTGTGTTATCGTTGAATGTTCTTCTCTAAAAACCCATGTTGATCTTCTGGTATTATGTCTTGATTATCAGAGTGGTACTTTATCTTCTGTAGGATTATTTTTTCTATCACTTTGCTAATGGATGGTAACAGGCTTATGGGCCTGTAGCTGCTTGGTATTGTTTTTGGTTTTCCTGGTTTAGGTATAACTATTACTTTGGCATGTTTCCATATCTTTGGGAATGTTTGAAGTCTGATAACGGAGTTTGCTATTGCTAGAATTGACATTATTGCTTTTGGGGGGAGGTTTTGTAGTGATCTGTTGGTGATGTTGTCTATACCAGGAGCTTTTTTGGGATTTAATGCTTTAAGGATTGCTTTTAGGTTCTCGGCTGTGACTGGGTCGTTGCTAGGGGAGTGGGGTTCACGTATTTCTCTGCTTACTACTTTGTGAATCTGCACTACGTGTTGCATATCTACTTCATCCAAGTTCGGAGTGAATTGCTCTTCTAGTGATTCCGCTAGAGCTTCTGCTTTTTCTTCTGCTGTGACTTGTGTGGAGTTATTGAATTGAAGTGGTGGGATTTGTATTTGTTCTCTTTTGATTGCCTTGATTATTTTCCATGTCTTAGAGAGGTCTGTACCTATTTCTTCGAGTGTTCTTTGCCATTCTACATTTTTCAGTTCCAGTAATTCCTTATGTACTTGATGTTGAAGGTTGTTTAGTATAGTTTTGTCTTCTCCTAGCTCTGTTCTTTTCCTTTATTAGTTCTTTAATATGATGTGGTAGACTACCTGATTTATATATCCTTTCTATTTTGATGGTATTAGTTTTAACAGCGTTTGTTATTTTATCTTGTAGTGATTTTATGTTCTGTTCTAATTCTGCAGTGTTTTGTATTTTAGGAACTGCAGTGATGGTTTGTTCTAGTTCTGTTTTGTAGCCGGCCCAGTCTGTCTTGAAGGTGTGATATGTTCTTTCGGTTATGTCTTCGTTCCAAGTTATTATAATTGGATTGTGATCAGAGCTCATGACACTTTCAGTTTCTATCTTTATGGTTTTGTTAATGTTTTTACTGATTGCTAAGTCTAATTGTCTAATTGTGTGCATCTAGGCCAAGGTGAACGTCGACAGACATAAAACAAAAAAAAACCAAGACGGTTCGGCATTTAAATGTTGTTTCATGTTATTCGTTCTATAAAATTGGTAGTACCATGCCTTGTGTCAAGTTTACGATAAAAATAGTGTATACTTCAAATTTTTTGACAGACTGTCATCGTGACACTTATACGACAATGAAAAGTTGATGTTTAACCAAATTGTCGTTCCACCTGTCATCGTGACAATACTTCGTTGTAGTGTATTCGTTCACACATAAACTTGTGAGATCGAAATGTCAGACGGACAGTGCTTAACAACATTGTCTTTCCAATTGTCAAATGAAATTAACAACATAACATGATGAACTTTAACAAAACATGTTTTAAACTTACAGGTCATTGAGAGAATTAATTAATTTTCATATTACGCTTTAATAGTTGTATATATATGTACTTTGTAAAACCCAATCAAAAATCTTGCTGGCTCCTAATACCATTTAACCGAAAATGTACTTCTGATTAGTTTGTGCCAACCCGCATAGTCGCGTACTTTAAATGTTTGCTTTTATAACTGAATTGATAAACGAAATTACATAAATGCTTATGGGAATTTTACATATTTGATGTATTTATGTTATTTCGAAGTGTTTCGGACACATCTGACAAATAAAGAAAACTCAGATGATTCTTTATTTAGGCTTGCATCGGTACTTCTTTCGCGAGAAGTGACGACAATTCGATGACATATATAATTTGTATTTAATATATTTTAATAAAATATAGAAAGATCGTTATATTTGTCACTGTACTTACGTGCGATAATACACTTTAAGTTTATTTTATCATATCCGTCGGCATTGTTCATATATTCATAAATAGAAAAGAAATAGTAACAATTGATAATAATAACACGAATACGTATCTGAAAGGTACCACATTTCCTTCATAATCCCTTTATTTGTCGGCCTTCTGACTTTTAAACTTGACAACCGATCGATAAACGTGAATAGATAGTCATTATATGTGTGTATTGCACGACTGGTGCTTTCCGCCAATTTTGACGTTTCCCGGCAAATGCCATATCGCGAACTCAAACTGATTTGACGGTTTTGATAATTTATAACCTGAAATTGAATTTTTCGTGCGTTTAACTTAACCTTATCCGAAGTTTGATGTGTCACGGTCATCTGTATCGATCCACCGCCATTTTAAAATCGAACCTAGTCCATATTTTTTATTTTACACGTAGGCCTTATGGCAAAATACTATGATTCATACTCTTTTTCTGCACGTTCTAAAATTTTCAAAAACTCCTTTCGGGCCCTCGTTCTCTCTTCGGAGACGTGAAAAATGGCCTAAGGCACGTGGGACCGTGGTCCCCGTCGCGTGACACTTTCGTTCCCACCGTAGATGCGCCAGGTTCTCAGAAAACTGTCTCCCCAATTCGTCAATTTTGGGGTATAGCTTTGCCGTTTTAATCGTTCGTGTTAAAAAGAGCGAGACAATTGGCTTTTAGTATATATAATTTCACATGAAAAACATGTAAGACGTTAATACTTTAAATGTGACTATTACTGAGCTATTGTCGCTTTTTGATATAATTTTGTCAGTTTTGTGGTTTTAATTAATATAGTATAGTACTTACAAAATTATATCAAAAAGGGACAATAGCTCAGTAATAGTCACTTTTAAAGTGTTAACGTCTTACATGTTTTTGATGTGAAATTAACTAACAATTCAAAAATGAAGTAATATGCAGGATGTTCCATTTGAAAAAATTGACTTTTATACAAAAACTTGTCATGTAATTTTAATCCAGTTGTCTGCACATGCAGTTGGTAACTATAAGAAAATAAAACATGCTTTTATTAGGACCTCTTATTGTAAACAACACTGCAAAAAATTATGATTTTAGGCCTATACTATCTTATAACATTTTGACTAAAAATTATACGAGGAATACAATAATATATAGCGTGTTCCATTTAAAAAACTATAACTATGGTTAGCCACCAAGTTATGGAACACTCTATATAATACAAAATATTTTTAAAGTGTGTTCCTATTGAGCAGCTATTACATGAAAAAACCCGAAAAATTTTTACTCATAAAGGCATAACGGCCTTACCCGCGGAGATGACTCTCCATGTATATTAACCGCATTTGAAATTAAAAGAGATAAAATATGTTTTTATTATGGGTTATGGCCGGTGTTCAATCTTAAGCAGGCATTTTAGGAAATGTTCTGGCTTTCTATTTTTGTGCAAAATATTGTCAACGGGCTTTCGAAAAATGCAACAAAATTAGGCGATATGGTCATAATTAAAAACTACTAAAAGATGTTTCTGCATTTTTTAAGCAGACCATCTATCAATTTTATGCTTCTTTTTGAAAAAGGTGTCTATTCTATATACCATAACATGAGAACTACAAGAACTGAATTATTTTTTTACTTTTACTAAGTTCTAATATTAGTTTTCCTTTCAGAAAAATATGGACATTACATGGTTTGATATTTCTGTTATTCTAATAAGTACATTGGTTAGTGCAATCGCTTACATAAGATGGAACTACAAATATTGGGAAAGGAAAAACGTACCTTACCTAAAACCTCGCTTCCCTATGGGAAATTTAGAAGCACCATGGGCAATAAAAAAGGGCTTCCACGTTACAGTGGTGGATATTTACAATAAATTTAAAGCGATGGGCTTCAAATACGGAGGCATTTTTTCCTCATTCAGACCAGTCTTCGTTCCAACTGATTTAGAATTGATAAAAGCGATTATGATCAAAGATTTTCAACATTTCGTCGATAGAGGTGTATACTACCACGAAAAAGCAGATCCTTTAAGTGCACACTTATTCAGCATAGGAGGCGATAAATGGCGATCACTACGAACAAGATTGAGCCCAACATTTACATCAGGTAAAATGAAGTATATGTTCCAAACTATTATGGATTGTGGAGACGCATTAGAACGCGAAATAAATAAACTCTATATTAAAAAAGAACCTGTAGACATAAAGGAAATGGGAGCACTATTTACTACTAACGTAATTGGTTCCTGTGCTTTCGGTTTAGACTGCGATGCTTTTGCAAATCCAAATAATGAATTTCGATCTCACACTAGAAAGATATTCCAAGGAGGCATTGCCAGAATAATACGAAGCTACGCCACGTTAAGCTTTCCAGGATTGTGTAGAGCATTGGGCGTAAAAGTTTTTGCAGAAGATACCACAACATTTTATATTGACGTCGTGAAAAATATAACAGAGCTTAGAGAATCTGGTCGCGTGAAGAGGAACGATTTTGTTCAATTATTGGTAGATATTAAAAACGGAGCAAAAGGACACGAAGAAACTTTCACATTTAATGAGATTGCTGCACAGGCTTTTGTGTTTTTCTTGGCTGGTTTTGAAACCTCCTCATCGACAATGACTTTTGCCTTTTATGAGATGGCCAAAAATCAAGAAATTCAAGATAAAGTACGTGAAGAAATTCGTAATGTATCAGAAAGACATGGAGGTAACATAACATATGAGGCCATAATGGAAATGAACTATTTGGGACAAGTATTTGATGGTTAGTATTATAGTGTGCTAGTATGAATTAGTATAGATTAGATCATAGATAAAATACATATATAGATAAAATACATATATAGATAAGGTACGGCAATAGTAATTTTTTTCGACTTTTGCAGCGCCATTGCGGGTGGGGGAAAGAACTAAATGCCTTTTAAATTTGCGCGGCTTTATTTTCAAAATTTATTTAGATTTCAATTAAAATGTCGAAGTTATTAGTCAACAAAGCTTAATTTGGTAAATAAAACTTGGTTTTTGTAATGATGTACTTTAGTTAAAACTAAAATTGTATCTTACTCTGCTTGCAAATTATTTATTTCTCTTATATTTTTTAATATATTTATTGCATGCCATAAGCCTAATGGTTCACAAAAATCTTATGTTTTATGTTGGTCTAGTCATTATACTACCTTCAGAAGTGCTGGCTGCACCAACATTTTCTGTCGCATGCTTAGATACTATACTTCCTCTAACATATTTGATGCAGACGCAGGGTAGATTGGAGATGATTCCGCATGAGTTCTAGATTCTTGAAAACCACCTAACACAGAATACAATAACATTTATAATAATTTAACAATTTCATTAATTACAAAAAGCAAGTATTCAATGATTAGAATAAATAATAAACGTAAAGATAGTTTCAAATAATTTTTATTGTTTTACTCACAACAATATTGTTTCGCCAAACATTGGCTTCATCAGGTGATGACGGAATAATGTTTACAAAACCATTACAGCGTTATATATAGTTATTTTACATAAATGTCGGTGTTCAAATAGGGGGTGTTTTAACAAATTTAAAAGACAGTAGAGGAGTGAGTTAAATCTGTCTGTTTGTTTAGTGCCTGACCTATTTTCTTATATCTATTAATTTCTAAAGCTTCAAATAAATTAAGTTTTTTTCCTTGTACATGTAAAATTTGAAATTCTTTATTAAATTTATGGTTTAGTTCTATGCAATGGTTGGCAAATGTTGAATCCGTTTTTCTTTCCTTGTAGCTTCTTTCGTGTTCCTTAATTCTTTGTTCAAAGGTGCGTCCTGTTTGACCGATGTGCACTTTGTTACATTCACATGTTAACATATAGACTCCTGAGTTCCTTCTATTTTATCTTTGTCATTCCTAATGTATTTTTGCAGCGAGTTATTTGTTTTAAATGATATTAATTCATTGTTGGATTTTTTAATTAGATTTCCGATCTTGACTGAAATTGGACCTAAATATGTGATTGAGTTATATTGGTATTTGTTATTGTTGGTAACTTTAGGATAAATTAGAGATAGAGTTAATTGTGTATCCATTATTGATTGCTATATTGTATATTCTATTTAGTTCTATGTTAAAGTTCTGGTTATTCAAAGGTACATTTATTAGTCGATGTATCATAGAATGGTATGTATGTAGTTTGTGAGAAATCGGATGAAAAGAACTTCTGTGTCTCGTTGTGTCTGTGTGTGTTGGTTTATGGTATATAGCAAATTCATGTGTATCTGTATAGTGGGATATTGTTAAATTTAAAAAGTTGATTGACTTATCTTGTTCTTTTTCTGTAGTGAATTTTATTTTTGGATTAATGTTGTTAATATGATCCATCCAAAAATAAAATTCACTACAGAAAAAGAACAAGGTAAGTCAATCAACTTTTTAGATTTAACAATATCCCACAAAACAGATACACATGAATTTGCTATATACCATAAACCAACACACACAGACACAACGATACACAGAAGTTCTTTTCATCCGATTTCTCACAAACTAGCAGCATACCATTCTATGATACATCGACTAATAAATGTACCTTTGAATAACCAGAACTTTAACATAAAACTAAATAGAATATACAATATATCAATCAATAATGGATACACAATAAATTTAATAGACAAACTTCTAACACAAGAACAAAGATCGCAAACTCTATCTCTAATTTATCTTAAAGTTACCAACAATAACAAATACCAATATAACTCAATCACATAATTAGGTCCAATTTCAGTCAAGATCGGAAATCTAATTAAAAAATCCAACAATGAATTAATATCATTTAAAACAAATAACTCGCTGCAAAAATACATTAGGAATGACAATGATAAAATAGAAGGAAAGTCGAACGCAGGAGTCTATATGTTAACATGTGAATGTAACAAAGTGCACATCGGTCAAACAGGACGCACCTTTGAACAAAGAATTAAGGAACACGAAAAAAGCTACAAGGAAAGAAAGGCGGATTGAACATTTGCCAACCATTGCGTAGAATTAAACCATAAATTTAATAAAGAATCTCAAATTTTACATGTACAAGATAAAGGAAAAAAACATAATTTATTTGAAGAGATATAAGAAAATAGGTCAGGCACTAAACGAACAAACAGATTTAAATCACTCCCCTCTGCTATCTTTGTTAAAACACCCCCTCTTTGAACACCGACATTTATGTAAAATAAGTATATATAACGCTGTAATGATTTTGTAAACATTATTCCGTCATCACCTGATGAAGCCAAAGTTTGGCGAAACAATATTGTTGTGAGTGAAACAATAAAAATTATTTGAAACTATCTTTACGTTTATTATTTATTCTAACACGGAGTTTCAACAAGTAACATCCCGTTCAATTAGTTATTCAATGATTCTTAAAATACAATATTGATATAAGTTATTTCTGCAATGTGCAATGTCTTCATGCCTTTTTAAATCATATCTGCAGTATCATTTTTCTTTATTTGTAAGAATTCTAGATAATTTCTAGTATTGTTATTTTGTTCTTTCCATAAAATTTTATTTTCATTAAATTTAAAGATATGTTACGTATTGCTCATATGCTTTTTTAAAACGGAAATGTTTTATTTTTCTATCCAGTTTATAGTTTGTGCCTTTAAATCATGGGCTTACCAAATATTATTAATTTCCAGAGACTTTAAGGAAATATCCAATAGTGCCGACATTGCAAAGAAATGTCACCAAGGATTATAAACTTCCCAACGAGAATATTGTTCTGAAGAAAGGAACGAAAGTACTTATTTCGTTACTTGGCATCCAACACAATCCAGAATATTATCCAGATCCAGAGAAATTTGATCCAGATAGATTTTTACCAGAAAATAAGAAAGCTCGACACGTTTGTACATACATGCCGTTCGGTGAAGGTCCCAGAATTTGTATAGGAATGCGTTTCGGAATTCTTCAAGCTAAAATTGGAATGGCCATAATGTTGAGGAATTATAAGTACAAGTTAAATCCAAAGATATCTGAACTGAAACTTTACAATAAAGCACCCTTATTGGCACCTCTTGGAGAAGTACCACTGGATATAGAAAAACTCAATTAATTTACTTCATTGTATAAGTATTAAGGATACACCAGGCATCCCCTGACCATTGTATGCTTTTATTTAATACATTTATTTCTATGGTAATAAATATATCGTTATATATATATATATATATATATATATATATATATATATATTGCATTATTTAGTATTATTATACATATTGATGTGACCTTCACATTAAATAAAAATGATAATGTTAAGAATTAGTTGAGTTGTTGAAAAAGAACATTAATTTTATCTTTAAAACGTTTATTTTAAGATTTAGGCATTACTCAAAACAAGTTACAATAAGTAAAATAGGTTGCCAACATTCAAGGGGTAATGCTATTACAAAAATGTATACGTTAGAATATATACCGGGATCTTTTTTTTTATCATTACACATAGCATTTTCCCTATGTGTAATGATAAAAAAAAATTGTCAATGCATTAGCGATATAGTCACTGTATAGTAGACAACCAGTTATACACTAATGAAGAATTTACGTATAATTAATTTTTAAATCAGGTTGCCATGACGGGAAAAACATTTTTTATGTCTAATATTTCTGAATTTTTATTCAAACATCAGTCATAAATTAAATACATTTTATTAAAAAATAGATAATTTATTTATAAATCATGGATAAACACAACAGAAATGAAAAGGTGACTATAGTAATGTGGTACCAGAAAAATTATAGTTTAAGGCAAGTTAGAGACATGTTTTCCGTCAATTATCCAGACAGGCCTATACCTTGTGCAAAAACAATTCTGAACGTTTTTAAAAAATTTCAAGAAGATGGTTGTGTTCTAAATTCTCACAAAAAAAGAAATAGAACCAATCATGTTCGAACAGAAGACATGAAATTAAATATCCTGTGTTACGTAGAGGAACGGTCTGTAGGATCTCTTTTAGATGTAGCTAACCATTTTGGAGTATCGTACAGTTCGGTATACAAAACTCTGAAAGAATTTAAATATAGGCCATACAAAATATCAAATCATCAAGAGCTTTTCGAAGAGGATAAGATAAAACGAACTGAATTTTGTGAAATAATGTTTAACATGTTAAATGGAAACCAAGAAATTTTAAATAAAATAATTTTTACTGATGAAGCTACATTTACTGTAAACGGTGAAGTCAACTCTCAGAACTTTCGGTTTGTACCCTACATTTATCCATGAAAAATTATTAAATTTCCTATCCATTAATCCATTAGGTACTGGTCCCGTACAAATCCTCACGCTCAAAACCTGACCCGAACACAGTACCCTAAAAAAGTTAATGACTGGATTGGAATAATAAGCGATAGACTTATTGGCCCATTTTTTATTGACGGTAACCTCACTGCAGTGAAATATTTGAATTTGTTGAGAGACCATATCATTCCATCAATTGAGATGATGAATGTTGATGAACCCTGGTTCCAAATGGATGGGGCCCCGCCACATTCTACTAACGCTATCAGGATTTTTTTAAATAACTTATTTCAAAGACGATGGAATGGTAGATTTGGTCCCATACTATGGCCTCCAAGATCCGCTGATTTATCTCCAAATGACTATTTTCTTTGGGGTTACCTAAAAAGTAAAATTTACAACGATGTACGAATACGCAACTTGAATGAACTAAAAGAGCGTATACGTACTGCATGTAATGGAATAAGGCCAGAATTTATTAGAAATACACTTCGTTGCTTTCAATATCGCCTTGCTTATTGCCTTGAAAGACAAGGTGGACATTTCGAGAACTTGTTATGATATTAGACTTCACATTTAAGTTCGTTTAATTGTTATAATAAACTAAATATTTTGTTCCAAGTGATATTCTGCATTTTCTTTATTAAAAACGTAACCTAATTCTTCTAAGCTTTATTTTGCTCTGTATCGCCCAGTGTTACCAGTACAAGTATTATTGCCGAATCAAATACTTTCGCGCTAAATTTTAACAGTTTCGTAATAAATGTAAAAGGTTTTATGTACGCTGCAAAGTTTAATTTTTCCGTACAAATAATTTATGGTAGAAGTAAGAGAAACGGATCTCCAGAATATTATTTTATTTGTATCGGCCAGTGGGAAATGGCGGGAAATCCTTAATGTAGCAATTATGATGTTGACGACGTGATATATTTCGAATTTTAAAATTGTAAGAAAAATTGTACAAAATTAGTTATTTACGATATAATTGTTAAAAAGTGCTATTTTATTTTGCGAGTAAGATTTGCGACACGAGGGTGATTAGGAACTGGAGCAATTTAAAATAAGCAAAATAAAATAACATTTTAACACGTGTATCGTACAGTGTTTCTGCTACAAACTCAATTTTTATTTTAAAATTTTAATAAAAAGTTTAACGAAAATGACTGATAAAAATCTTATGACAGCTTGTCAAAATACGAGTATATAACTGGTTGTCTATTATACAGTGACTATATCGCTAATGCATTGACAATTTTTTTTTATCATTACACATAGGGAAAATGCTATGTATAATGATAAAAAAAGAGCCCGGTATATTAAGTTGAATAGGTACTAAAATTAGGTATGCTCGAGACGAGAACACAATTCTAAATGAATAAATGTGAATTCAGACATGCATAATGGTGCCAATTCTCAGGAAATATTTTGTAATAGTAACACTTAAGATATAGTAAATACCCCAGAGTTATATCTATAAACAGTAAAAGGATATGAATCAAGACATTCATTATACGAAGTGACAGATTGTAATGTTTTATGTAAACAGCAACTGTATAAATTAAAAATAGTATATTAAAATACAAGTTTCATAAGACACGATTTTTGCGCACGCGTTCAAGTTTAGAAAACGAGCCGCTAGGCGAGTTTTCTAAAGAACAAGTGCGCAAAATGTCTTATGAAACGTGTATTTTATACTATTTTTTCTATTTCGGTTATTAAAAGTTCAAAAAAGCTTAAAATAAGACATGTTTTGTTCGAATATTTTAGAAATTTTGCTTTTTTGAAGTTGATTACTCTGATTTTTAAGTAGAACGTTTTAAATATTTGAATATAGGTGGTGCTATATGTAATTGTGTTTAAAATTCAGACTGATTTATACAATAAATTATTTCAAATTATCAACAAAAAGACGAAATAAATAACTGTACGCCCCCAGAGATTCGCAAAATAGCAGAAGACAATTTACAAAATCTTTCGTCCACAAACTCTCTACATATTTATCAAAACAAACTTTTATAACAGTTGTACTATTCAACATAGTAGGTAAGTAAATGTCAATAGTAGCATCCGAAAACTTCTCATCCAACTCTGCTTAACAATTTATATTGCTAATTAGTAAGTGAAATGTTAGCATGTGCTTTTTATTCTTTGTACAATTTTATTGCACATTTTTGTTACTTTAAAGGCTTATATTTTGACATTTAAATACGATTTGGTTCCATTTTCTTTTGTTACCAACTTCAAAAAAATAAAATTAGCGTGCGATAAAGTAATACTTTATGCAACCAAAACGGGTGTCGTAAAGTGAACTTTATAGCACCGGAATAGAAAAATACATTTATTAGTTCCTATATGTTTAACACAAGGACTTCAATAGACTATGGAAATGGGCATGTGTGTTTTAAAAACCTGCAAAAAAAATGCAGTGTCAATATTGTTTACAGCTTTCTGCAAATCAAAGTACTACCAGAAGAGAGAGCCTGGATATAATTTGCAGACGGTGTGACGGGAGCGACTGGTCTTTATGGTGCAGGATCCGTAAGAAAGATTCCAGTTGTCTACAATGTGTTCTCAGTATTACCTTATCGAGGTATTTCTAAAAGAAAAATAAGGATAACTTTAGTAGATGGAAAAAGAAAATATATAACAAATGACGAAAAAGGAAATACGTTCATATACAAGTACAATGAGGGTCCAAGTTTGTGAAAAACTTTTAATAACAAACAATTCAAGGTGCCGACATTAGTGTATAAACTGTTAAAGACAATTTGTGCGTGTTGGTGTAGATACGACAACTTGAAGAAAACAAACAAGAAAGATTTCATCACAGCCGTTTCAAAAAAACCAATGTCAACCTAAAATCTAGTTTGACAAGAGAGGCGTTAAAAATTGCTGATAGCAATTGTTTTTTATATATAAACGAAAAACAAGAATCGACTTGTTTAGAGATCGAGTTAGAAAGAAGCTAATTTTCCAAAAAGAATAAAAATTTTTTAGATAGCAAAAGTGAGAGTAGGGTTAAAATACACTACTTCTAACTCACAATTAGATTAAATGTATTAAGTTTTTGAGTTCAATTTTAATTTAGTTTTCTTTTATTTAAATAATTTACATTCAATAATTCTTTTATTACTAAGTTTAAAATGGAGGATATTAATAAAGCTGAATTTGATAAAATATATGACGAATTAAAGTAAGTTTTAAAATAAATTCTTCAATTTAGCATTAATTAATGGTGCAAGACGTACTGAAAGTACTATGTGAAAATATTTGCTTTTAGTAAAACGTTAAGCATCATTAATTGTATGAATATTATATTGTTCAGTTATAATGATTCATTTTTTTAAGTAATAAAAGAATAGTTAATGGTGTTGGATGTGCTGAGAGTACTATGTGCGAATATTTGCTTTCAGTAGATCATTAGGATTCATTAATGATTATATAGTTATTTTAATTAAATTAGTTATCTAATTTAATTTCAAACAAAATAAGTACGAATAAACGGGGATGTTCTTGATGGGCAGGTGCTAAGCAGCTAGATGTACTACGTGAGAATGTTTACAGCTAGTGATTAGTGTAGGCCAGTTTCAGGGCATTAGCGTTGCAAAGTTTTAGATCACAAAAGCACTATGTGAAAATGTATGTTTTTGGTGAAATAGAATTTGCTTCGTATTGATAAATTATTATCAAGAATCAATAATTGTTTTTAATCTAAAATAACAGGATAATATTTTTTTTATTTAACCAGCATACTTAAGCTTTACACAAACATTATAACTCAGAAATGAGTATAAATGTTTTCTTTCCTCATTATTTGTAATATAAAATGGATATAGATACAATATAATAATGTTATTTATGATTGACTTTCTCATAAAATATTAATATAATTTCTACATGAGATTTACATCTTTGGTTTATTTTTTTTAATCTTATCCCAAACAAAAAACTAAATAAGAATGGAAGAATCAAAAATCACTGCAAGAACCCATAAAACCTTTCAAAATACTATGCTGTTAAGGAATAAGCTTATAGGTAGAATATAATTATTTTGTCATTTACTAGTATTTATTCGAATTATTGAGTCTACAGCATAATTTATATGGCTGTACCCAACGTGTGGTAATGTTACATTTTCATTTCAAATAAGAAATTTACCATTTTTAACAGTGTAGCAGCCACCACAGCAATATGTATATTGTAATGTATCAATGTAATAATAATATTTATTTATTCAAGAAAACCGTAATACAATGTATAATATTGCACATGCTTGAATACGTCAATATAAGAAACTTGTACATGTAAAATATACTCCTATACAGAGACAAAATATACGTAGATTACGTAATAATAGAATTGATTGTCATACTAAATCGAAGTCTTGCAAAAATTGTTTGATGGAATAAATGCTTCTTTTCACCAAAAACTGAACCATTAGTTGCTTAAATTTTGATGGATATTACATATAGATATTATATTTTGCTGCATCGAAACCAACAAAAAGCTACATGTTAATTACAGGCACAACGAACATGTTTGAAACAACAGTAGGAGAGTTTCAAGATGTATGTATAGTAATATTGTTTCGCTACATTTCAGCTTCATCGTGTAAATGAAGTACTAAGCTATTTTTAATTGTTCCCTACTTAGACAAAATTACAAATTTATTGTAAGAAGTGGGGAGTGGCATACATCTGTTTGTTCATTTAGAGTTAACCCTAATTAATTGTATCTATTTATTTCCATTGCTACCAGGGGGTATATGGGATATCAATATTTAATAAGTAGGGGAGACCTGGAATGGTTGACGTACTTTTTAAGTTCAGACAAAATTAATACACCACTCAATTAAACTTGTATAATTACAATACTGAATTTAATATTGCAAGAAGATTTTCATGAAACCTTATTGATAGGTAAATCAGCGAAACGTGGCGTAATTTCTAATCATTTTTTATTAAAAAAAAAACTTTGTTTTCTTGAAAAAAACGAAAACAAGTGAACAAAAAACAAACGAAAACGATAGAATTAATTGACTTCGAGCTATTCTAATATCGTGTATGTGCGCTTCTACTACTAATTACTGCTTCCATGCGTCTTGGCATAATCGAGATCAAATTTTGAACGGCTTCTTGAGGAGTATTTTCCCATTCTTGAATTGCTATGTCTATCAGTTGATTGTGGTTGACAGGTGGAGAATAAGTTCCGATAAATTGGAACTTGAAAAAATTTCATTAAATATTTAATAAAACTTAGAATAATTTTTAATAAATTTGGACTTGTAATATTTTCGAAAATATTTATTAATAACTTACAATAGTTTTTAATAAATTTGAACTTATAAATTTTTATGAATTTTTTTAAATATGAACTTAGAATAATTTTGCATAAATAAAATTTATAAACATTTCAAGTGAGACAAAAAATTTTTGGGGAACTAGAATGACATTTTAGTAATTGTAATAGTTTTATTTTACATTTAATGAGAGAATTTAGTTTACATTTGGATATAAGTATAGACACTTTACGTTTGCAAGTCTGTAGAAGGTCAAGAGCATCAAATTTATTTACGTATTCTTTTGTTTTTGTAGTGTAATTTCTTTCCTTATCTTGGACAAGTTTTTTTTTTATAAGTTTAAATTAATATGGATGAGTTTGAACAATTATATGAGGAATTAAGGTAGTTTGATTGTATTTATTTTTTTTGTTTGTTTTGTATATAGTGTTGAACAGATTTTATGTGGTGGTTTATGCTGGAGTTTAAACGAGGTTGGTTATTTTTTTTTATGAATATTCTTTCACAATTCACTTTGTTCTATTGTACTTGTGTTTTAAGATTTGACGTGTTGGGTAATTGGTCAGGGATGTGTACAATGAATTAAGTAGGTGATAAATTCGTAGTATGGCGCCTTGATTAATCCATGAGACACGAATTGCTTTTGGTGGTATTGTTCGGGAACGAGAAAAGGCGCTGGGCAGTACTAATCAGAACAGAGTCAATATTTTAAAACATAATATAAGCACGTAATAATGATTTAATAGATATATTACATTAAGGCTGGACACGTGCTTGTGTACGTTAGGGATGTGTGCAACGAGTCGAATGATGAACTCGTAGAACGCTTACCAATTTGCGTGCGTTTGTTTTAGAGATACTGTTCGGGAGCGAGAAAAGGCGCTGGGCAATATTAACATTAAAACAGAGTCGATGTGTTAATGTGTGTATTATTTGGACCGTGGGAATCCATTATGTTTTTATTTATTTATTATCCAGTATAAATCACGACATTTAGCAAAACTTTGACTTGTTGATTGCTTTAGCTTAAATATTTATGGATAAGTATGTAACAAGTGTGTTTGGTGGAATATTTTCTGATTTAATCGTTATTATTGTTTTGATCATAATTTCTGCATTAGTCTTTTTGTATTGTCATATTATCACAACATGCAAGAGTTTGATTTTGTACATAAATTTTCTTTTGTTTGTAAATATAGCAGTGTTGTTTTAATTTAATATCTTAATAAATTATGTTATAAGATATTTCCGTATTTTTTATTTATTTTATTTGGAGACAACTTGAGAGCATTCACTTTAGAGAAGGAACGTTTATATTATTTTTCCGCCCCTGAGGAAAAGCATCAGTAGTGTGACCCTAAAAACTGAGCTAGTGAAGTGTGAAATTGATTAACCTGCTTTTCTGCAGAAAATATGAGATCATGGACTAGCATAAGGCCTAGTACTAAGATATAAGCTTGATTCAGCCTGAATTTGAGAATAAAGGATTTTAACAATCTTACGTAATTATAAATTTGCAAGAGTTACAGCAATATGCATCCCCAAAACATTACACCACCAAACGGGACTCTTCGAGAGATATTGCAACTAGCAAATCTCCCTCCTAGCCTTCACCAGACACGCTCATGTTCATCAGGAGATTTAAGGCTAATCCTCGTTTCGTCTGTAAATAATACCATCTTCCAATCATTAAGGGTCCAATCTTGATGATTTCTCGTAAAACGCAATCTTTGAATTTTGTGCTCTCTGGTGAGCAGAGATTTCATACCCGGTTTTCTGCTGTCCAATCCAGCTTCATTTAAGCGCTTCTATTCAATCGGGAAGATACAAGAATATTGCGAGCAGCTACGAACTCATATTTTAGAATGCTACTAGTCGTTTTTCTGTTTCTGAGAGCGGACTGTCTAAGAAAACGCTCATCTATTGCATTAGTGCACCATTTTCGCTCTTGTTATGGCCTTCGTAAGTGAGAAACTGTCTTGCTAAATCGTCTAGTCATGCGACTTAAGCTGGAATGGTTTCGTCCTATCACATTAGCAACATGACGCATCGAATATCCCTCATCCAGCAAAGTTGATACTCTTACTGCTTCCTCCACTGACACTATCAATAACAAAAAAACTTGGTGGCTAAAGACAACTTGTCTTAATAAGCAAAAATTCCCGATCAAATTTTGGATCAAGTTTTACCAAACATGTTTTTATATGCAATTTTACTTTTAAGAGAAAACACCTTTTTGACAGCATTTCCTTGAACTGTCCCAGTAGGTCCACAAGGTACTTGTAAGATAACTAGAAAACTAAAAGTCATCATTATTTTGGAATAACACAAAATATATGCGGTGATGCGTTAATTTTGTCCATGAGTTTGTATAGAATTTGATATAACAAAACTTATTACAACATATATTAATATCTTAGGTAAATTTTTAATTTGTGGTGTCTGTTGAAATTTTTTTTAATAATCGTCAAGTACAAAAAAAATTACTGGATGCAGTAACAGATGTAACCGAGAAGGATCTCGGTTACTTTTCTCCTTCAACTAAAAATACCTAAATTTTCTATTAGTATAGTGTTTTCTGTTTCTTTTTTGATAAAATACACTTCCAACTCCCAACTGTCAATTTTCATTGTTTTCTAGCTAGGACTTCAGTAGATTCTTTTTTCCACTGATATCTTTTTATAGTTTTTGTATAATTACAGATATTCAAGGTTTTCTAAAAAGAGATGACAGATTGCAAAAATTCTTTAGCAATTCAAAAATTGAGCAACATTTTTGCATTTTTAATATTTAAAAATGACACATAGTTCGATTTGTTTAATATCTCCCTATTTGCTATTTAACAAATTCAAACATATTACGGTCAATAAAATTGATTTACACTTTATTTTTTGATCTATTATTCTGAATATTGGAAACATTCTGTAAATATATTTAATTAATTTACAACTGACCATGACTATTCACTCATCACAATATGTATCTACACATCCTATATTTGCCTAAATATTTAGACAAAATCACGTCTAAACAGATCATCTTTGCATCTGTCTAGAATCAGTGTTTTTAACAAATTTAATTATAATTATACATGATTGTGCACAATGACTACGCAATAAATATCCGCCGGCCTTTATCATGCTTCTTCAACTAGTTCTATATATATATAATTATGTATCTGCGGCTAGATGTCATGCTGACGAAAATTATCAAACTAAAATAAATCTTATGAAAACATACGAACAGTTCTAATTGTCTCAGTGATAGCAATGTGGCATGCTTCTACTTTAATGAGTGCTTATACTTAGAGAGAAACAATATAAAGTAGTAAGTTATGTTACACATACATAGTGCCTATATAGATACAACTACAATCTCCCTCTTAACAATAAGCGTATATTAAAACTTTAAAAACACTTCTATCGAGTATCCTTTATTTTACTTCTTCACTTTCTGATCATTATTTAACATACCTATATGTTTGAAGTATATACAGTTACATTTGAAAGTGTTCGTTCATTGCTTACATATATAATTTAAAATCAGTGAATGTTGTAATGTAAGTACCAGAAAGTTTATTAATTTATAATTAATTGCATGATAATTGAAAGGATGTTAATTTGTCAGATTTATCGATGAGAGTAGAATATCCTTGTTTTTAGCAGTGGCACTACGTGTGTCATAGATAATCTATACATCGACTTCTGTCTACCTAATTCGTACCACGTGTGAATATCTATGATAGAAAGCGATAAGGTAAGGTGGGGTAACATTGACATCTTTTCACATTTTATTTTTTTAAATTCTTGTAAGTCACGACTAGACAACGAAATTTTTGCAACAAACAATATACATCAGTGTTAGTTTTTGCGTAATATTTATTTGAACGACTTTTCGCGCGTTTTCTTAAAAAGAATATTTACCAAACAATGTAAAGTGTCAATGTTAACCGACGATGGTCAAACATTGACACCCCCATCTAACTTCGTACAGTGTCATTTTTAGGCGCATTTAGGGAATGTATGACATGCGAAAGGCTATGATCTTCAAAATATTTTTGATAATTTTATTGAACATTTGTAAAGAGGACTAAAAGAACATAATACTCTGCATGCAAATAAATTTTTACAGGTTTAATAAACAATTCGAGGTTTTTTTGTCTCAGAAGACAATAAATTTAAATTAAAATTGTGCAATCCCCAGCGAAAGATCGGGGTTGGAAGAACCTTGAGAATATCTTCTTTTGAAACTAGTGTCTCGTGACGGACATCCGGATACACAAAATAGATGTTGCGTCTCCTCTAGAAATTAATAGTATATTTAGTAGTATATTTAGTGCTTTTAATGCTTTGAACATATCCGATATAATACACCAGATCCTCGTCTTTTTCTGGACTACCTTTTCCGACCTCAAATTTAACGAGAACCCAAGAATCTACTTCCACAGTATCATCGCCTGTCTCCACGGTGGATTCCACGGCATTAGAGTCAGTCTCGTCAGATATGTCAATGTCAAAATCATTAATTAGCTTTAAACTAGAATCGCTATCTGAACTACTTGTTTCAAGCTTCTTTTGAGGTTCTTTGCGAGATCTTTTCGGTAATTTTTTCTTTGTATCTCGTCTCGTTTGATCAATGATCATTTTTTGTCGAACTCCTTTACTTGTCAGACTTTTTGCAAATTTACGTCACAGCCTGTTTGTTTTATGCGTTTCATTATTTCTTTCTTTCTGTTGTTAAAACAGACATCAAAGAAAGTTCCAACTCCTTAATGCTGTTTGATTAATGCCGTATATTTCCTACCCTTTTTTGACGTTCCTTTTAATAATTTTAACACTATCTATTGCGCTTGCCATGCTATTTTCACTATAGTATTTATAGCGTCTACAGCCAGGATCTCGCTTAGCTTGAGGTATAGCTGCTATATTTAGGACAGCTGACTCGTCGGCCATTTTGGAGATAAATGTCAGTCATATTACGTACTTATTTTTAGTTATTATTATATATTCTGGGTATTTCTTAAATACACGACTATTGTAAAAAATTATACCTACATTATTACACGTCCTAAACCGGCTTAATAAAGTCAATTATTCGAAGTTCTATTCAACATTTGCTATTAGCATACATATTTACCGCCTTAAAATTATCTCCAAAATGGCGGAGGAGTCAGCTATGCTTTATATAGTAGTTGTAGCTTGAGGCATGGCATAAGCAATTCGTTCCAAATAGTGTAATTATTAAATTCTATAAAAAAACAACAAAGACACATTTTTAGGAAGAAACATTGACACCCTGTCAAAGTTAACCTCAAATAACTTTTTAATTTTTTTATTTTAAGTAATGCACATAAATTTCGCAAAATTGACAGATAATATTCGTAATATGTTACATCAATTTACTTTAGGTGTAACCCTAGAAGCTGCACTTTTTACTTTCTTATACGTAGTATAAGGAAGTATTGTGATGATGAAAATTTTCGATCTCGAGATTTTTGCAGATGTCCACGTTTTGAAGTCCCTTGATACCGAAATAGTGGTTTTTAAAAAATGTCTGTGTGTCTGTGTGTCTGTGTGTCTGGCTGTGTGTGTGTGTGTGTGTGACCACGATAGCGGCCAAACCGCTGCAGATATCAATTCCAAATTATGTATTTACGTGTATAATCTCCCTCTTGAGATTTGATTAGTTTTTCAGTAAAATCGGTAGACCGGAAGTAGCAGTTTACTTCAGCGAAAAAATCGAATTTTGCGAATATTTCGTCAACTACTAAGTTTAAACAAATTTATAAAGAATTCATATATACTTAAAATTAAAATTGAGAATAATTTTATTTAAAAAGTTTTCCGAAATTCCTACCGGAAGTAGGTCTTTTACTCTTATCGAAAATCAGTTTTTTGCGAATATTTCGCAAGTCATGCTTTTTAGACAAGTACGTTACGGGTATAAAAGTATTTAAAACATAATTTTCAATATCTTTCGTATAAAAAAAATTTCAAAATTTAGACCGGAAGTACCACTTTTACTCTTATCGAATAGCGATTTTTTGCAAATATGTCGTAAGTTATATATATATATTTATCAAGAGTACAAAAGTATTTAGAACTGGATTTGCAATATTTTTTGAATATATGAAATTTCAAAATTCGGGCCGGAAGTAGCACTTTTACTCTTAGCGAGGAGCACTTTTTTGATAATACCTTGCAAAGTATGCATTCTATAGCGATTTATTAAGCGAATTAAAGTACCTAGAATAGGATTTTGAATAAGTTTTGTATAAAAAAATTCTTAAAATTGTATAGTTTGAAACGCTCATACGTATAAGAAAGTCGTGTTGTGGCCACACCTCATTTTTTCATTCAAACAACAGTTTTACTTTCTTATACGTAGTATAAGGAAGTATTGTGATGAAAATTTTCGACCTCGAGATTTTTGCAGATGTCCACGTTTTGAAGTCCCCTGATACCAAAATAGTGGTTTTTAAAAAATGTCTCTCTCTCTCTCTCTCTCTCTCTCTCTCTCTCCCTCCCTCCCTCTCTCTCCCTCTCTCTCTCTGTGTCTGACCACGATAGCGGTCAAACCGCTACAGATATCGATTCCAAATTTTGTATTTACGAATATAATCTCCCGTTGAAAACAGTTTTATTTGAAATGTGACATTTCAAATAAAACTGTTTTCAACGTGTGAATAAATTGAATTTGTTTGTCCGTTACAGGCATTAGTTTGTTTTTATTTCTACAAATATAAAACATGCAATTGAGTTCGGGGGGTGATATAAAAACAACGTGCATTCCAAAGTTAAAAACAAAGATTACAAATTACGTTGGTTCTGGTTGCAGTTAGACATTTTCAAAAAAAAAAAAAAGTGTAATAAGTACAAAAACTTTTTAACTGAAGAAGACAAAAATAAAATTGTCGAAACGTTTTAATTATGTGTTTTTTATTGTTAAATTTTTAATATTTGACAAGAAATAAGAAACAGGCCGCTAACACCAAGAATATTAATATTTATATATATATATATATATACATATGAAACACACACATATATCTATATACGTGCGAGTAGATTTCTTGAAAATTTGCGGCTTATATTAAATTGAAAATTACTTGCTTTCTTTAAGTTAATTAATGAACTTAGGGAAAAGAGTAATTTCATTATCGAAGACTAACAATGTTAGTTTCGCCCAAATGCTCGTCAGTCCGATAATGAAATCAGACCTTTTCCCTATTATTTTCGATTTGTATTTATACAAACTGAAGTGATCTTAGCAAGCATGAGAGAATTAATTACTTAATTCACTCTATGATACAGAGGAAACATATTTATATGTTTTGCCTCCTACCGACTTGAAACACATATTGTGTACGTAACGTCGGTATTAATGAAAAATCCTTATTTCATTCAGGATAATTGTATTAATTTAATATGTATTTAATATGCATTAAACACATATATCAAATTCTTAGCCGTATCTGTTAATACATATGAAACAATATAAACATATGTATTAACAGATACGGCTAAGAATTTGATATATGTGTTTAATGCATATTAAATACATATTAAATTAATACAATTATCCTTAATGAAATAAGGATTTTTCATTAATACCGACGTTACGTACACAATATGTGTTTCAAGTCGGTACGAGGCAAAACATATAAATATGTTTCCTCTGTATCATAGAGTGAATTAAGTAATTAATTCTCTCATGCTTGCTAAGATCACTTCAGTTTGTATAAATACAAATCGAAAATAATAGGGAAAAGGTCTGATTTCATTATCGGACTGACGAGCATTTGGGCGAAACTAACATTGTTAGTCTTCGATAATGAAATTACTCTTTTCCCTAAGTTCATTAATTAACTTAAAGAAAGCAAGTAATTTTCAATTTAATATAAGCCGCAAATTTTCAAGAAATCTACTCGCACGTATATAGATATATGTGTGTGTTTCATATGTATTAACAGATACGGCTAAGAATTTGATATATGTGTTTAATGCATATTAAATACATATTAAATTAATATATATATATATATATATATATATATATATATATATATCTATATATATATATATATATATATATATATATATATATATATATATATATATATATGTGTGTGTGTGTAAATCTTCTTGGTAGTAGTGGCATACAATGAATTAAAAGTAATAACAATATGAAAATTGGTTGTCAATTAGAAAACAATGACAAATATAAAATGTAAATCAAAATGTATAAATGAAAATGTAATCAATAAGCATAGGACAGTCGAGATTACTTATATAGTCACATCAAAAGGCTTGAGGTCTACCACAAACTGTTCAGTCAATCCAAATATACAAATAACAACGACGCAACTAATAAAGAAAAATTAAGAGTAGAACTGTTGATAATATAACAATATAGAATGTAAAATAGTCATGTATAAATGTAAATGAAAGCAAATAAGCATAGGACAATCGATATTACCCATGTAATCCTATCAAAATGGCCTAGGTTCACCGAAACATGTACAATTTTGATTGAAATACATAAACAATCAACGATGCAACTATATATGTGTTAAGATGTATTTGTAGCTACAGACATATATGTTTCTACCTAGTTTGGTTTCGTCAGTGCAGCATAACAAAGAAGGTGTATGTTAAAGCATTAATATGTGAATAAAAAATATAGTATTACCTTAAAATGTCAATCCAAAATGTCCAAGTGTAAAACAACTGTGTAAATACTTAATACTGTGTAATGCCTTATTTCAACCAGGCAGTTAATAAAATATATTACAATTCTTTGCCAATTATACAATGTAATGAAAAATTGAAAATCTTCTTGGTAGTAGTGGCATACAATGAATTAAAAGTAATAACAATATGACCACTGGTTGTCAATTGGAAAACAATGACAAATATAAAATGTAAATCAAAATGTATAAATGAAAATGTAATCAATAAGCATAGGACAGTCGAGATTACTTATATAGTCACATCAAAAGGCTTGGGGTCTACCACAAACTGTTCAGTCAATCCAAATATACAAGTAACAACGACGCAACTATGTAAAGAAAAATTAAGAGTAGAACTGTTGATAATATAACAATATAGAATGTAAAATAGTCATGTATAAATGTACATTTGTATAATTGGCAAAGAATTGTAATATATTTTATTAACTGCCTGGTTGAAATAAGGCATTACACAGTATTAAGTATTTACACAGTTGTTTTACACTTTGACATTTTGGATTGACATTTTAAGGTAATACTATATTTTTTATTCACATATTAATGCTTTAACATACACCTTCTTTGTTATGCTGCACTGACGAAACCAAACTAGGTAGAAACATATACAGTATGATCAAAAAGTCTTTGGATCGCTTTAGCCATAAAACGTAAAGCTATCTATAGAATTATTTACTTCTGTGATTCTTGACTTTGAAGTATACATAAGTCAACCTAAATAATTATAACCTAAAATCTATTTTATTTGTGACTTATGTATACTTCAAAGTCAAGAACCACAGACGTAAATAATTCTATAGATAGCTTTACGTTTCATGGCTATAGCGATCCAAAGACTTTTTGATCATACGTTATGTCTGTAGCTACAAATACATCTTAGCACATACATAGTTGCATCGTTGATTGTTTATGTATTTCAATCAAAATTGTACATGTTTAGGTGAACCTACGCCATTTTGATAGGATTACATGGGTAATATCGATTGTCCTATGCTTATTTGCTTTCATTTACATTTATACATGACTATTTTACATTCTATATTGTTATATTATCAACAGTTCTACTCTTAATTTTTCTTTACATAGTTGCGTCGTTGTTATTTGTATATTTGGATTGACTGAACAGTTTGTGGTAGACCCCAAGCCTTTTGATGTGACTATATAAGTAATCTCGACTGTCCTATGCTTATTGATTACATTTTCATTTATACATTTTGATTTACATTTTATATTTGTCATTGTTTTCTAATTGACAACCAGTTGTCATATTGTTATTACTTTTAATTCATTGTATGCCACTACTACCAAGAAGATTTTCAATTTTTCAATACATTTGTATAATTGGCAAAGAATTGGAATATATTTTATATATATATATATAGGGTGAGTCATTAGAAGCCGCTTATTCGATTGCTCTTTTGTGTTTTAAATAAATGATAAAACAATTAGTGGAAGGTCCATGGTTGCTTGTGGCGCATATTGTTAAAATACTTTAAACTTTGACTAACTTCCGGTTTCACCGGAAATGCACGGAACTTAATTTTTTTAAATGACTCACCCTATATATTTTTATATTTTCTTGTACTGCTTTAAACTGTCTGTTCAATTGTTTTTTCTTTTTCAATATTGAGCCAATAGTTTTTGAGTTATTAATTTTTTTTTGAAAATATTTGACCAAACACGTGTTCAGAAAAAATCATTTTCACATTGCTTTTAAAAGTAAAAACATTAACTTTGGTGGTGCTTGTAGCCAAGAAAATTCTGCATCATTTGGTAAAATTGCACTAGACAATACCTCAAAAATTTCGTCCAGATAATCAATCTCAAAGCACGAATATCACTCTTCTCTATTAGTAATCCCTGATTGTTCTTACTTTTCGTCCACTTGAATCCCAGTTTTCTAATAATTCTATGCGGGGAGGTACGTTTGCTGGAGAAGTCGTATTCCGCACTTAACTTTTCTTGCGGCTGAGCCAAAGTAATTCGACAATGTTCGGTTTTATGAACATTGTAAATCATATTTCTAATATCGGTTTGTTCCTATGGTGATATGTCCGTTATTATACATTTTCTCTTACGTTTCTTGGGAGAACTGAATTTTATTTAACTATCACCGTTCTTGTAAAGTGACACCTTCACCGATGATTCTCTTTATGGTTGCTAGAGAAACTCCCGTAGCAGCCAGAACACAATTTTTTAGTTCCGTTTTATTTTTATTTGGAAAATTTGCCTTAATAAAATTATATACGTTGACCACAATACCCTTAGGCTAGGTTCACACGGCATTGTACTGCACGTTTTTGTGCAGGATGAATTTTACCGAATAAGTAGTGGCGCATACATTGAGTATAGAACCGTTCACACGCCGCTTGTCCTGCAAAAAAACGTATATACGTTTATACGTTTATCGAATACTCAACGGACTAGTCAAGCAAACCGAATAAACTTAAAACATATTCGGTCTGCTACATGGAGATCGCTGTATGAAAACTGGGGCTATACGTTTTTTAAACGAATAAAAGCCGTATCATGTGAACAGTCCGCACCGTGTACGGTTAAAATCGAATACTGCTAAAAACGTGCAATACAATGCCGTGTGAACCTAGCCTTAGACTGGCTATTAAACTTCTCTCTTTTATTTTTCGCCTCCATTGATTTATTGTAATTATAGGCGCACACTCGCAAGTCGCAACAATGCACAGGCCCTCTACGAGGTCTACTCCAAACAACAGTAGGTATGCGAATACTAACTGCTATAATAATTGTACGGTGAAAGATCGCCGCCTATGCGTACCTTATTCTACTCGAGGGTCGGGTCCATTCCAAGAAGGTGACGTAGTAGTTTTCCACGAACTTTTGCTCGTGAAATTTGGTACGGACTGTATGTAGTAATTAGTATAGATCAGAGAGGCCGATGACTCATCGCCCATGGGTGCACTATTGAAATGTTAGATTTTTAAACAAATTTTTAATTTTATTAATTTAATTGGGTGGTGATCTATAAAATACAAAATACGTTATTATTGGTTCATTTTGTAGTTGAAGTCGAGTAAAGGAGTATTAATATTTACTAGCAATACTTTCTCATGGTTCTCTTCTGTAAGATTTGTTCTGTAACGTTATAAAAATCGTAGGTATTGTTATTTCTATGTTAAATAACCATTATCGTTATTTTTAATATTATTTGTACATTTTCGGATATCGCAGCGTCATTTGTATTGATCAACTTAAATATGTTGGTTTTAAGTGGGTAATCTGTGTACCGATTTCTGTTGTTGTTATTTGTAATTTGATTGATTATTTTTCATATTTATTTTTATATTACTTGTTATTTTTCTTCTTGATAATTCAGCGGAATTTTAGATTGAAATTCTGAGTTAATTATTTCCGTCTTATTGACATTTGATTTAAGTTGATTGTTCTTTCTTTCTCCCTCTTGCCGGCGGACCGTTACGTGTCGTGCAAGCCCGACTGTTCACGTTCCATCTTACAGTCTTGTGAGTGACCACGTGTCGATTAGCTTGCAATTTATTTTATTGTGTGGTTTGTATATTTGGTAAATCTGTTACCATCGTCTAACGACGGAAACTTATAAAATAAATTCTGATATCCCTAATTAACACGTGTGGGTTCCTCATTTGTCGAAGACTTGATATTGTACTTTGGAGAATATAAGAACCATCAATCTGTCAGGTATTTAATTGCCTTTTATTTAGTTAGGAACTGTTAATGATTCATTTTCTTAATCGTATTGTTTGATTTTCTCTTTTACATTCTTCATTAGAGCTAATTATTCTTTCTAATTAAGGAAATTGTTGTAACGTATGAAACTGTAGACGTACAAAATTTAGAATTTCTAGAGTAAATTTAATATTACTCTAGAAATAGAAAATAATGGTTCGATTAATTTCCTTGATCTTACGATACCACATAACGCTAATAAGCATGAGTTTGCCATTTACAACAAGCCCACACATAGAGACACTTCAATACATGCCACATCTTTTCATCCTATAAAACACAAATTAGCTGCGTATGAATCTATGATACACAGACTTTTAAACACTCCCCTTAATAAAACTAATTTTGATATAGGATTAGACAGAATTCACACTATTGCTAGAAATAATCGATATTCTTCTGATACTATCAACAGAATCTTCCTTCACAAACAAAAAATAATTACACGTTCATTAATATATCCTAAACAAGTAATAAAAGATCCATTACATTATTCCTCCGTTACTTACATCGGTAAAACATCAGATAAAATTTGTTCTCTAATCAAGCAAGCCTCTAACACTTCCATAGCATATAGAACTAATAATACAGTTGAAAGATTTTTAAAAAACGATAAGGAATCTCTAAGCACTATTTTTTAAGAAATCATTGTATTCTCCATACCATAACATGAGAGTTTCGGATTAAGTAATTCAATTATTTTGTCTTTTTATTAGGTTCTAATATATTTTTCTTTTCCAGGAGAATATGGATATTACTTGGTTTGATATTTCTATTATCTTAATAAGTGCCTTGTTTAGTGCAATCGCTTTCGTCAGATGGAACTACAAATATTGGGAACGGAAAAACGTACCTTACCTAAAACCTCGCTTCCCTATGGGAAATTTGGAAGCACCATGGGCAATAAAAAAGGGTTTCCATGCTACAATGGTGGATATTTACACTAAATTTAAAATGATGGGGTACAAATACGGAGGCATTTTTTCCTCATTCAGACCAGTCTTCATTCCAACTGATTTAGAATTGATAAAAGCCATTATGATCAAAGATTTTCAACATTTTGTAGATAGGGGAGTATACTACCATGAAAAAGCAGATCCTTTAAGCGCACACTTATTCAGCATAGAAGGTGATAAATGGCGATCACTTAGAACTAGATTGAGCCCAACTTTTACATCAGGTAAAATGAAATATATGTTCGAAACTGTTATGGATTGTGGTGCTCGATTAGAATGCGAAATAGATAAACTATGTACCAAAAAACAACCAGTAGATATAAAGGAGATGGGAGCACTATTTACTACTAATGTAATTGGTTCCTGTGCGTTTGGTTTAGACTGCGACGCTTTTGCAAATCCTAATAATGAATTTAGATCACACACTAGAAAGGTCTTCCGAGGAGATCTTGGGAGATTGATTCGGAACTTCGCCACTTTAAGCTTTCCAGGATTGTGTAAAGCATTGGGTGTAAAAGTTTTTGCAAAAGATATTACAGGATTTTATATTGACGTCATCAGAAATATAACAGAGCTCAGAGAATCTGGTCGCGTGAAGAGGAACGATTTTATCCAATTACTGGTAGATATTAAAAACGGAGCAAAAGGGCACGAAGAAACATTCACGTTTAATGAGATTGCTGCACAAGCTTTCATATTTTTCTTGGCTGGATTCGAAACCTCCTCCTCGACAATGACGTTCGCCTTTTATGAAATGGCCAAAAATCAGGAAATTCAAGATAAAGTACGAAAAGAAATTCATACCGTATCAGAAAGACATGGAGGTAAAATAACATACGAGGCCATAATGGAAATGAACTATTTGGGACAAGTATTTGATGGTTAGTATTATAGTATGCTAGTATGAATTAGTATAGATTAGATTATCGTTAGTTTTAATTTACTATTTAGAAATCTTCAAATAATAATTTCTTAGAGTAAGTATATTTCCAAAGATTTCAGTAGGCCCAATACTTAATAATAAAACTATTCAGCGGTAAGTTACTGTTAAATTTTTAAATCCGTTGAGTATTTTATTGCAATGCTTTAATTTTTCTTTAATTGGTTCTAAAATATTTCGTGTTTCTTATTTATTTAGTTCTTTATATACATACATCTTTAATTCATAAACTTAAAAATATAGAGTTTTAATGAACTAACATATGCGATATACAACACTATCCGTATTCCATGCGCAGATAAAATATGAATAGCGTAAATATCGGTTAATAACGAGGGACCTAGAATAACGTGGAGCGAAGAAATTACAAAATTCTCGTTTCTTCCTTAAACAAAATTTTCGCTTTCCACCTTTTTCTAACTATTGCATGTTAATCTATATCTATGTGTTAGGCGCCTCTGACTTCCAATATTACATATGATTGGTTCCAAAGAGTAATGTTACTACATGTCGTTATATATACTGCCACCTTGGTATTGTTTTTTGATAATTGAAATAGTTTTATCGTCAATGTTGTTTTCTTGTTACTTTTTTCTTTATTTTTTCCTATAATGTCAATTATTTTTTTCCAAGTATTGCATGCATTCTACTAATCTTCTAAGCATTTATCGTTATTACTTATATCTTCTAAGGACATTGTCAATACGTTCAGATATTAATCTATTTTAAATAACCTGTTGTATTCCGCTCTTATTATTTAGCTCTTTGTTTCCTTGTTTAATTTCTTCTTGGATTAATATTTACACCTTTTCGTAATATTTATTTTACACTTCTAATTAAACTTTGCAAAGCATAGCTTGCAAAGTTGTACGATTTGGAAAAACTACCATTGGACAATTGTCTAAAATGATGATTGATTAGATGATGAAATAGTATTTAATATTCAAGACTGAGCGAGTATTAGTACTACATAACCTTCCATAGTTGAGTAGCCAAATTCTAGATGGTGGATAATTACATCTTTCATTCTCCATGCAAATAGGGCAATGCCTTTATTAGGTCCGTAATTACACAAGAACTAGTAGCAAACACTGTTTGTTACAGCCCATTTGCTAGGATTCAAGTATTTATTTATGCTTAATTTTGTAATTAAGGTTCACTATTTATTGGTAAGATATTGGATTCACAGCACACGATCTCTTTACATAGCCGCGAGGGGGCCCCTTTTAGTTTCTTTGTGTCTGGGTAAAGATGATCCTGAGATCTTCATGGACACGTACCGTACAAGCAGATATTCTGGCAACATGTGACGGTGATGAAGTCTGTGGAGGCCGAAACACGTGTCCGTATGTTGTTTGTCGGAATAATGTAGAGGCGTATTCACCATTTCGTATTCCTTTCTTATATATACATTAGGGTGTCCCTTATTTTTCAAAGTCTTTATTTTTTAACGCATACGTCTTAGTTTTGTTCATTTGTTCCTAAAGCACTCGGAAATAAATTTTTACCTCATTTGGAAAACGATAACCCGTGCCGACTTGCATCGAAACATGTTCATACAAGTTACGTGGAACTAGCGGCGCGTACTCGCCGTATTTGTTATTTGTTCTCAGTAAGTCTCGTGATTAACATATTGTTTTAAAGTTAAAAAATGACAGTGGAATTAAGAAGCAATAAAAAAATTATTTTCTTAGTTGGTGACGTGAACCATCAAATAACTGGAGCAAAGTTACCGTCTAATCGTCAACTTCTTGCAGTCCTTGTTTTTAACATTCGCGAAGTTAAATTGACTGTTAATGAAAGCGCAAATCTTGTCGTTCGAGAGTGTATTACATTCTGGGAAAAAGCTAGAATCCCTACCAGAGCTGTGCCTAACTGTGTAAAAAAACTTGTGGATCTTCACCGTGCTTGGAGAGAGTTACAAAAAAATCCAAAAAAACGCAAAATGTTTACAAGCGCCGTGAGGAGGGCGTTCAAAACAATTTAGATAATTTATTCGATATAGCTCATGCAAATGCTTTGGAATGGATGAAAATAGAAGAAGATAAAACCTTTTTACAAAAACAAAGAGAACCAGAGGGCGTCCAGGATGTTTAGCGGGTGTAGATAAAAAGTTAGCGGAGAAAGAAGAAAGAGCAAGACAGAGAAAATTAAAGGAAGAGAAAAAAAATGAGGTGTGGCCACCAAACAACTTTCTTATATGTATGTGCGTTTCAAACTATACAATTTTAAGAATTTTTTTATACAAAACTTATTCAAAATCCTATTCTAAGTACTTTCATTGTCTTCATAAATCGCTATAGAATGCATACTTTGCAAGATATTCGAAAAAAAGTGCTACTCGCTAAGAGTAAAAGTGCCACTTCCGGTCCGAATTTTGAAATTTCATGTATACAAAAAATATTGCAAATTCAACTCTAAATACTTTTGTACTCTTAATAAATATATATAGAATGCATCATTTACGACATATCTGCAAAAAATTGCTATTCGGTAAGAGTAAAAGTGGTACTTCCGGTCCGAATTTTGAAACTTTTTTTATACAAAAGATATTCAAAATTATAACTTAAATACTTTTATACTCGTAATATACCTGCCTAGAAAGCATGACATGCGAGATATTCGCAAAAAACTAATTTTCAATAAATTTGTTTAAACTTAATTGACGAAATATTGGCAAAATTCGAATTTTTCACTGAAGTAAAGTACTACTTCCGGTCTACCGATTTTATTGAAAAACTAATCAGATCTCAAGAGGCAGATTATACACGTAAATACAAAATTTGGAATTGATATCTACAGCGGTTTGACCGCTATCGTGGTCACACACACAGAGAGAGAGAGACATTTTTTAAAAACCACTTTTTTGGTGTCAGGGGACTTCAAAACGTAGACATCTGCAAAAATCTCGAGGTCGAAAATTTTCGTCATCACAATACTTCCTTATATTACGTACAAGAAAGTAAAAAGACATGAGCAAATGTGTTCCGAGAGTTTGCCGTCATCTCTAACTACAGAAGATTTTATCGAAACCCAAGAAAATCCCGATCAAACTACCAGCTCTGATGAAAGCCTTGAGGAACCCTTGCCATCGACATCTCAAATGGTAAGTTCTATAACAACTTCAAAAAGAGGAAGGAAAGACTTCATCACTCCTAAGTTATTTGCAGCTTTAGATAGATGTCAATTAAGCATAAGGGATTCTGTTTATATACTTCAGGCTGTAGTGGAAGCCCTAGATATTAGCTGTGATGATTTCCCGATAAATAAATCGTATATTCAACGCATTCGCACACAGAGTAGAAAAGATAGAGCTGAAGCTATAAAATCAGATTTTCAGAATAATTTGCCTGAAACGGTGACCGTTCACTGGGACGGGAAATTATTACCCGGACTGGAAGTAAGAAGTTCTAACGAAGAACGCCTGCCAATTCTTATTTCGTTTGGAGAAAAGGAGCAACTTTTAGCTGTGCCCAAACTGGAGAGCTCTTCCGGTCAAGATCAAGCTAAATCTGTTTTAACCGCACTTTATGACTGTCTTGGAGGACAAAGTACAAATAATGTGCTGTGACACAACTGCATCTAATACTGGGCGATTGAAAGGAGCTTGTGTACTTTTGGAACAAAAACTAGACATGAAATTATTACTCTTTGCTTGCCGCCATCACGTTTACGAACTGGTTTTAAAATGTGTATTTGAAACAAAAATCCACCAAATCACGAGTAGCCCTGATATCCCGATGTTCAAAAAGTTTAGAGACCACTGGAAAACTATTAATCCTGCTGCTATTGAAACATACACCGACAACGTCACACAACATTTTTCTAAAACAATGATTGAAGAATTGTTGACATTTTATAATCAAGAACTGCAAAAATCCATTGTACGTGACGATTATCGGGAACTGATTGAACTATCTATTATTTTCTTAGGAGGAGATAATGAGAAAAAAATTAAAATAAGACCTCCTGGAGCAATGCATCAAGCAAGGTGGATGACTAGAGCTATTTACTCTTTGAAAACATGTTTGTTGCAATCTCAGTTCAATATTAACGCCAAGGATAAACGAGCACTTCAAGATATTTGTTTATTCATTGCGGTTATATATGTAAAACCATGGCTTGGGAGTAGTCTGGCGGTCAAGGCACCAAATCAAGATTTGCGCTTTTTAAAGAGGCTTAAGTAATATGAAACTGTTAAGGAAAAGATCTCCAAGGCAGCCCTGAGCAAGTTTAGTCAACATCTTTGGTACTTGTCAGAAGAAATTACTGTTTTATCACTCTTTGATGATGAAGTAGATGAACAAACCAAGGCAAACATTGTAGCGAACTTACAAAGAGAGAGTTTGTATGATTCTGTGAAGAGATACATTCCATCGAAAGGAGATATGTCTGATTATTTGTATGGTAAGTGGAAATACATAGTTTTATGTCTTATACCCTTCTGAATAAACTGATAATAATATTATCTTGTCTATTGTTGCAGGAAAATCATTAAATGATTTTGTATCTGTCAAGAGCACAAATTTATTTTCTCGTTTAGACATTGATAAAAACTTCTTGAAGAAACCCGTTTCTACATGGGAAGAAGCTGTTGCCTATTTCCAGGCAAAAAGGGCCGTGAATGATACAGCTGAAGGAGCTGTAAAACTTATGCATGATTTTCATGGTTTAATCACTGCAAAGGAAGAACAAAGACAATTTTTGCTGCGCTGTGTACAAGAGCATAGAAATCTGTATCCAGACTGTAAAAAAGAGACCCTTAAAAGAAAATATCCTTGCTGATTTGTGATGTCCTTTCAATTAATAATAATAATACCTATTTTCTAACTTTCTTTTTTATTATTATTTTTATAAAATATAAACATTTTATTTCATTTAGCTACACAACGATAAGCGTTAAAGACAGCGATTTTCAAAATCTTCACGGCTCTGTCGGCACGGGTTAATGTTGACAGGAAGGTAAAATTTTGTATTTGAGTAAGTCTAGGTAATTTAAAAAGAATTAAGGGGTATGCATTTCGATATCTGAAAAAAAAATTTTTCGCCCATATAAGGGACACCCTAATATACATGCTTATTTTTTTGACATAATTAAAATTTAAAATCCGTCTTATTGAAATAAAAGAAGAACAGCATGGCTTACAAAAGAAATATGTTATAGACAGTAAGAGATGTTTTATTAATTTTAGTCTAGACCCTATATGCAAATCTAAATGCAAACGGCGTCACCAATTCACGGTTAATTTTTTCTATACAATTAATAGTTTGTACCAAGTATTATTAATTTCAGAGACTTTAAGGAAATATCCAATAGTGCCGACATTGCAAAGAAATGTTACAAAGGATTATAGACTACCCAAGGAAGATATTGTTCTGAAGAAAGGAACGAAAGTACTGATTTCTTTAATGGGCATCCAACACAATCCAGAATATTATCCAGATCCAGAAAAATTTGATCCAGATAGATTTTTACCAGAAAATAAGGCAAATCGTCACGTTTGTACATACATGCCGTTCGGTGAAGGTCCAAGAATCTGTATAGGAATGCGTTTCGGAATTCTTCAAGCTAAAATTGGAATGGCCATAATGTTGAGGAATTATAAGTACAAGTTAAATTCAAAGATACCCGAAATGAAACTTAATAGTAAAGCACTTCTACTAGCACCCGTTGGAGAAGTTCTACTGGATATAGTAAAAGTTAGCTAATGTACTTAATTGTATAAGTATTAAGAATGCACCAAAAGTCTCCTAACAATTGTATGCTCCGATTTAATTCATTTATCTCTATGATGTTAAATATATCATATATTACATATATTACATTGTTATTATAATTTTATTAATAAGGAAAAATTTGTTATTAATTCATATTACATACTAAACGAACCACCTTACTCACACATACAGATATCCAACAACTGTAGATAATTTGAAAAAGCAAGGAATATATGTCATAGTTAACATTTGTACTGAAATAAATGTTTACAATAAATTTTTAAAATGACTAAGAGAATTATAAAATTAATAAGAAAGGTCATGAATAATCTCTGTTAAATTTCAAAGATGGTAATATTTTTAAACAAAGCATCACACATTATAAATTTGTTACACTTATTACTTGTAAAGGACTAGTGAAATATGTCTGAGTTATTTCCATAAGATGCCTAAAAAGCTTTAATTGTATAAAATTAAGTCAAACAAGGCTGTTGTCCACAATATTGAATTGTTGCTTGAAGTGTACATTAGATTTGATTAAATAGCCTCGCAAAAATTACTAAAACTATTACTTATTTGAAATCTTATGTAGAACACTTAAATAAAAATTCCTTTTGAAAATAAATCTTAGACATTTTAAGATTTTAAAATATTCAAATTCCTAAATGCGCTCGCTAAAGATTTTTTTATATTGAAATTACATCAACAATATTTACAAATAAGGGGTATGAGAGTATAAAAATTAGTAGAATTCTCTCTTCGCATTGGTTGGCAAATCGATGAGAAATATTAGAAAACAAGATAGAAGTAGATCCACGGCCGGTATTATCAATATTCATATTAAATAAAAACGTACTTGATAACCTACAAAGAGAAATGAGTTAATTATTGGAAGTATTATTAAATATCAACAGAATATCAGAACGATTAACTATATTCGTTGAAATCATTGATGTAATGTATCCATGAACACTAATACAAACTAATTACCAAAATTTTGGAATTCTGTTTCTCCTTTAAGCTGAATTAAAGGAGCGAGCAACTACTGTGAACTACTCTTACGTACCCCTTAACTAATGTGTTATACCCGACAAAAAGACACATGTCACCTCATCTAAAACTTCCCATCCGCTCCTGGACATAAATTCAGGTAGCTCTGTCGTCGCTTGAATCTAGTGAAGACGGACGACTGTTCTCTGTTTAGTTCGTTGTAAAAAAATTTGCTTTGTTTTTCACTTAACATCACATTGTGTTTGGGTTATCATTACTAGAAAGCACTTAGAAAATCATGACTTTCAGTCGCCTTGTTTATTCATAATAATATTGATGTGGTTTTAATATCAATACAATTTATTAGTTTGTAATTGTGTTATAACATATGATTTTTCAATTCTTAAAACTATATTTTTATCAATAAAGGATTAATAATTTAAATGATTCTTAAATATTCATAATTTGATGAGATTTTCTTGATGTTCTGGTTGTCGTAGAAGAAAAATAAGGTTTTCTTTCTTCTATGTTTGTATTTTTAGAATCTGTTGAGGAGAAATGAAAAAATATTATTATTGTTGTCAAATATGATGTATTATGTTTTATGTACAAGATTGTTTAATTAACGATGATATGACAAGTATTGTAGACGTAAATAATTGATTTAGAATATAAACTAATTTGAATTAAATTTCCCGCCATTATTTGAACAGGTGTAAATGTAAGGATAATTTTGGCAGTTCCTGTAATGTGAATTTTTAAATTGAATGACAATTGTGTGAAATGCTTTGCAATTAGGTTTTTTAAAAATGTAAGAAGAATAATTAATATACGTAGTAATAAATTAAAGAGATGTAAATATTCGAAAGTAAATAGTAAAGAGATATTTTGAATTATAAAGGTAGGTGTAGATTTCTGATTGGAGAATTTGATAAAGTTTAAAAAAGGTTGCCAAGGGAATTGTTTGGAATAAAAAATGGATAATTTTTCTTATGAATAAAGTGCGGTTGTATAATTTCGGTGTTGCGAAAAGAATATCGGAAATTGTACAAAATATAATAATTTTGAGTTATTAAAACGTAATAAAAGTGTTCATATAACAGAATTCAAAGCGTAAACAAATTTATTTTCAATTTCCAACATTGAGTGGAAACGAAAGCTTATTATAGATTTATGAAAGGGTACTATAGAGATTAATATTGAACGTACACACAGGAAAAGAAGATTTTAGTAAATAATAAAAAACTCACCCTTAATATAAAATTCTGATCCAAGTTATTGTGAGTACATCATTTTGGATTCTATTAGAAGAAGTAGAGGTCTTGAAGAGTATTCAGTCCTGAAGATATCGCAAGTTTAACTAATTGACGAATTATTCAGAAAAGGTATGTTCCTGTAAGACGTTGTCCAATCCAGAAGATTATTCAAGTTTAACCATTAGATGAGATGTAAGCAATTGTCCAGTTTCAAGAGTCGATAATATTCCTAAGTTTCTACAATCGATGAAATTTTAACTGTTATCCAGTCCAGGAAGTTCTCAGAAGTATTTTTCCAGTTTCGAGGAAGTGTTTTCTTATTTTAAGGTACAGCTGAATTTCAATATACAATATCCACACGTATTAGTAGCAGGCCAGTTTGGAGATACCCATCATCTGTACGCACGAAGGGAAGCGTATAACTCCAGGGCGAGACAAGAGACAGCAAATCGTATTGAGATTGACTTCATCGAGACACGTGCAAACTACAATACATAATAGAATTATCAGATGGAAAGACCGTATGAAATGTTTGTTTAAAACTGATTCCAGGTTGTATTAGATACTTATTTATTATTACAATAACCGGTTTATTTGCAAATTTAGTTTGTTCACATAAAATTTATATTGAAATCTATGTACAGAAAAAGTTATAGCTATTTGAATTTAAACACAAATTAGGGAACAATGTAAGAAAGGCAATACCTTATTTGTAGTAGTATTACAAATTTCATCCAGTGGAAATCTCATCAACAATCGAATATTCACAACTAAAATTGAAAAGCATTATTTGTTAATAGTAAAAAACATACTCGTTGTTCAACATGCCAACTCGCTATCCTTGTGTCATTATCTATAATGGTCGATTTTTATATTTTCCTACATCCGAAAATATATCGTTATTAGACAATTTTAAATAACTATTATTTATATTTATAATTCTGAAAAGCACATTATTATATCATTATTAGCTTGAGATTGTTGTTTTCTTTCAATTGTAGCATTATCTATGTACTATCTTAAACAGAACAACTGATTTCCAAGAGTTGTGGAACACTAAAAACATAACCATATAAAATTATTTTACCTTGAAAAAGATCAATTAAAATAAGGAATACTTACATGTATAGGCGTAATTCTACAATTTACAAACGAATAATCAGTCACAGCGAACTTCAAACACCCCTGATGATAAATAAAAGTATTTTTTAAAGAACATTTAGAAAATTAATCGATGATAAATGATTCATAAGTTAGGTTATAAATTTTTGACATTTAATATACAATATCCCTTCCATTTTTATAATGTATAGGTATAGATCTCAAATAATATAGTCCCACCAGTTCAATAAAATAAACAAGGAGTAATAAAAATTGATATTTATTTAATTTGAGTATTAGCCGAGGAATGATATAAAACAATAATAGTAGTAGAAAATTATGTGTTGTAAATAACATTTATCCATAACCAATACATTTTGGCTGGCCCAACTTGGAGCAACACATACTAATACATTTTTGGCGCCCAACGTGGGGCACGATTAAAGAAAGGTTTCTGATTATTTGTGTATTTTGTAGTAAAGTAAAAACTCAGATTTATTAGGTATATTTATTTATTTTATCGCAATTTGGTATTACATGTGATACATTGATACATAGTTGTGCTTATTAAAGGTACATATAAAATATTTTATATAGAGTGCATACATATTAGTACAGATTTAAAAATATTAAAAAGAAATGGATACAAGATCTAAATCTGGAATGAAACAGACTCCAGGTACAAGTGAGAGTGGAGAGAATAGTGAACAGGAAAGAGGAGATAGACAACAAACTATTACAAGTAGGAGCGTGGAAGATATGTTAAGAGCAATTTTAGAAAATAGAGAAGTAGATAAAGAAGAAAATAAGAAGTTATTGGAGAATATGGAAAAGTTTAGAGAAGATAGTAAGAAAAATCAAGAGAAAAATGAGAAAAATAGAGAAGAAGATAAAGAAGAAAATAAGAAGTTATTATAGAATATGGATAAGTCCAATAAAGAAGAAAATAAGAAGTTATTGGAGAACATAGAGAATATGGAAAAGTCTATTAAAGAAGAGAATAAAAAAAATAGAGATGAAGATAAAGAAGAGAATAAGAAGATATTTGAAAATTTGTTTGAGAAAAATAGGGAAGATATAAACCAGAAAATTAGTGAGGGAAATAAGAAAATAAAGGAGGATATTTTTGAGGTTTTGGAGAAGAAGTTAGAGAAGTTTGGGAATGATAATAAGAAAATAAATGAAAATCTTGTGAGCCTAAATGAAAAAATGAATCAAACTAATAAAAATATGAAAACAAAATTAGAGGAAGAATTAAACAGTTTAGAAGATAAATTTATAAAAGAAATAGAGAAGAAGAATGAAAGTAGTAAGGTAGAGATTTTAGGAACGATAGACAAAAATATAGTTAATAAAATTGGAGAAGTAGAAAAAATAGTTCGGGAGAAAGTAGGTATATGTGAGAGTAAACAAAAAGAACTATCTGAGAAAATACAATAGGATTTGGTAAAGGTATCGTCAAAGAATGATACAGAATTGGTTATAGTAAAGAAAAAATTAGCTGATAATGAAGAGAAATACAAAGAAGATAATTTAGTACAGAAGGAGGCAATAGAGGGTTTATTAACAGAATGTGAGAACAGGAAAGAAGAAATAGAGGGATTAGTGAAGATAATTGAAGGTAAAAGGGTTACACAACTAGTTAATACTACTCCGAATTATGTTGTTAATACAGGAATTAAAATAGAAAATTTACCTCATTTTAATGGAGATTCATCAACCTCAATACATCCCATGTTGTATTTAAATAATATCTTGAGATATATGGAAGATATTACAGAGTTTAAAACTAAAATGAATATTATTAGGTCTACTCTTACGAACAGTGCTTTAGATTGGTTCCAACGTATTGAAGATGAGTGCACAAATATGGATGTTTTTGTAAATATGTTTACTTCATATTACTGGAATAGTAATCAGCAAAACAGGGCTAGGATTAAGTTATTGATTGGTAAATTTCATCCAGGGAAAATGTCTAGAGAAACGTACGCTTCTCGATTATATAATAATAGCAAATATATTCATAATATAGATGAATCTACTATTGCTCAACAATTACTGAAGCATTTTATTGTAACTGACACTCATGCTATTATTTGTCAGAATGTTACGACTATGGACTCATTGATTGACATTTTAAGACGTTTAGATGACCATAGTGAAAACATGCAATATAGTGTAAGAAGAAATCAAGAACCAACTTCTAATAGGAATAATAATATATCTCCTGTATCAAGAAATAATGTTGATGATACAAATATGTTTAACTACCGGAACGATCATAACAATAGATCAAGAGAAGCAAATTATCAAAATGGTAATAATTTTCGAAGAAATGAATCACAAGCTAACCGAGTACCATATAGGCCATTGAATAATTTTAATAATGGACAAAAACATTTCTCTAATAATAGACCATTTGAAAACGATAGAAGAGGTTATCAAGGAAGGAATTATGGTAATTATCAAGATCAAAACAATCGCTATTATAATCAGAACACGAACCCGAATAATAACTGGAATAGGAATAATGATGGGAATACAAGAGGTAATGGAAATGATAGAAATAGAAATACTGATACATCTCGTAATATAAATAATGTTAGATTAATAAAAGGTGGAAAGTCAGATGAAGGCAAGAATATTATAGGAAAAGAAGATGTATTACAAAAAATAAATGATGAGAAAAAAAAAACGCCGATTTTAGAATCAGAAGCAGGGATATATGGGAATCCCATTCCAAGTGTTTCTTGGAATTAAATTCTGAACAATCTGTTGATAGTAATTTTAAAGTAGTTTATAAGGACATCAATATTAATAGTATTAGTTTAGACAGAGATTTTGTTGAAATAGATTCTTTAGAAAAGTTAGGGAAGATAGTAGAAGATTGCGAAGTACTTCCTTTCATTAAAATTCAAATAGGAAAAATTGAATTTAAAACATTAATTGATTCAGGAGCGGAAATTTCATTAATTAATAAAGATAAAGTATTAGAAGTTGTAAATATTATAGAGAATATCGTGAAGATAAAAGGTACAAACATTGTAACTGCAAATAGGAGGAAAATGGGCATTATTACCGAACGTATTACTATAGAAGTGGAGATTAATTCTAAGAAATATATGATGCAATTTTACATATTAGAAGGTTTATTTTACGATTGTATACTAGGTATTGATAACATGAGGATGTTAGGAATGAGCATTAATTTCGATAAGGATGAAATAAATATAAATGGAAATAAGTTTGACATGGAAAAAATGGAAGACAGATTGGAAGTTAATTCATACATGGCTTATAGAGAGTTAATTGGAAAAGAAATCGATAATGTGATTATAGAGGATAGAAATGAATATTTTAACAGTCCTGAAGAATTATTAGAAAGAGATATGTTTGAGCTACCGAAATTATATAATGAATCGTATTTAGATGAAGATGTAAATATTAAAGAAGATGATACAGGGAAAATTATTGTTAGAGGAAGAAAATATATAGTTAAAATTTTGGACAAACAGAAGATTGAGAATAAACAGATTAGGGAAAGTTTAGAGAGTATTTTAGAGGAGAACATAGAATTGATCAATGAGAAGATAGTATTTGCGAAGGATTATGAACATAAAATAATTGTAGAAGATGATTCACCTTTAACATGTAAAAATTATCCCATACCATATTATTTCCAGGAACGTGTAAATAAAGAAATTCAACTTTTGGAAGAAGCAGGAATCATTGAACGTTCAAATACGTATTTTATTAATCCAGTAGTGTTAGTCAAGAAGAAAGATGATTCAATACGGATCTGCATTGACGCGAGGGCCCTAAACAAACGCATTTTACCTGAGTTCGAAGCTCCACAAAACATTGACGTGTTAATAACCAAGTGCGGAAATAAAAAAATTTACAGTAAGTTAGATTTAAAGAATGCATTTTGGTTAATTCGACTAGATGAAGATTCTCGTAAGTATTGTGGTTTTAATATTAACGGGACTGTATTTAACTTTACAGTTTGCCCGTTCGGGGTAAAGACTAGCCCTGCCGGATTAATCCGATTTCTACATAAAATTTTAGATAGATATGAAGATTTTGCTATACATTATTTGGATGACATTATAATTTTTTCGGATGATATCGTTTCACATCTGGAACATATTGAAATAATTATTGCTACTTTAAGAATAAACGGGATGAAGTTAAATTTAGAAAAATGCGAATTTTGTAAACTTGAGGTCAGTTATTTGGGATATATAATTAACGAAAAAAACATTTTATTGGATCCTAAACGTTTGGATGATATTAAAAATTTTCCAAGACCTACCAAATTAAAACAATTAAGAGGATTTTTGGGGTTGTTGAATTATTATAGAAAGTTTATACCAAAATTTAGTCAGAAAACAAATGTATTGCTAACTTTATTAAAGAAAGACAAGAAATGGAGTTGGACGGAAGAACATGAAGAATGCTTTATAAAACTTAAGGAAAATTTTGTAGAAAATTTGAAATTGTTTCACCCGGATTTCAATTTAGAGTTCATTGTTAGAACTGATGCATCACATAGTGCAGTAGCAGCAGAATTGGTACAAATAAGAGATGGTGAAGAGATACCTATTTATTTTGTTTCAAGGACGCTGAAACCATGCGAGATTCGATATGGGGTATCAGAAAAAGAAATGATTGGGATCATTTTCGCATTATCTAAATTAAGATACTTTTTGATAGGGAAGAGGTTCCGATTAGAGACAGATCACAAGGCTTTGATCAATATTATGAATTCTAAACTAAATAATAACAGGATATACAGGTGGGCATTGTTAATTCAACAATATGATATGGATATTCATTATAGACCAGGAAAAGAAATGGTGGTGGCTGATATTTTGAGTCGTAAAGATGGAGGAATTAAAAAGAACGAGGTTAGTATAAATCTAGTACAATTAAGGAGACAAGGAATATTTTCCTTACGAAAATTAAAGGAAATTCAGAGAACAGAGGAGTTTGTGGAATTGAGGGAAAAGTTAAGTAACGAACCAAATTACAAGGGTACGAATTTAAAAGATGGAATAATTGTTAAGAAAATTGGTGATTTAGAAGTTTATGTGACAAATGAAATTCATACTAAGGAAATTATTGAATATTTACATAACAGGTATACACATATTGGATCAAGAAAATGTTGGTTAATGTTTAGAGAGGCATATTACTGCAAGAATGATGAAAAGATCATCAAAAATACATTAAGACATTGCCAGGTATGCATATTGGCTAAAGATAAAAATTTTACCAACGAAAACATTAGTCAAAGTATCGTAGCAAATGATAAATTAGAATTGATAACGATTGATTTTATTTCTAATCTAATTCCAAGTACAAATGGATATAGGAACATATTGGTGATTTGTGACATTTTTTCAAAATATGTCAAGCTTATTCCTACACAAAAGTGCAATACCGAGACAGTTTTACAGGCATTGTATGAATATTTTATAGCATTTGGAAATCCATTAGCGGTATTAGCAGATCATGCTACATATTTTGATAATGTCAGGTATAGGGAATTCTTACAGGATTGGAATATTAAGAGCTATTATATTTCTACTAGACATCCACAATCTAATCCGACAGAGAGATACATAAAGGAAGTGTTAAAATATTTGAGAATTTTATTAGTTAACAAACATAACAGATGGGCAAAACAATTATCTCAAATAGAATTTGTTATGAATAACTCCCCTAGTAGTGTTCATAATCTTTGTCTTATAACTGTTTTTACTAGTCAACTACCACAAAGACCTTGGTTATCAGATGAACAAGTAGATTTATACGAAAAATATTTATTAGTCAGAGAAAGATTAAATGAAAGAAAAATTAAATGGGAAGAGAAGAAAATGAGAAATCAAAAGAAATTTAAAACATGTGAAATAGGTGATAAAGTTATCGTAAAGGCATTGAGAGTAACAGATCGTAAAAGTAAGATTATAAGTAAATTGATTAGGCCATATGTAGGACCATACGTCATATATAGAAGACTAGGCATGAATACGTATGAATTAATTGAAGAGGAGACAAATTTAATTAAAGGTAGATACCATATCTCCATGTTACATGATTATGTAGAATCAGTACGATAAATCATACACACATGTATAGGTAAGACACAGTATTGGGAGATTGTGCTGTGTAAGTGAGTAACGCCACTTCCTAAATCTGAGTTACGTTAAATCATCCAAGAATATAAATAGGACATATGATGGGTAAGACACAGTATTGGGATATTGTGCTGTGTAAGTGAGTAACGACACTTCCTAAATCTGACTTACGTAAAATCATCCAAGAATATAAATAGGACATGTAATAGGTAGGACACAGTATTTGGAGGTTATACTGTGAAATGAGTGACGACATTTCCTTTCTGAGTTCGGCTAAATCATCCACAAAAATGTTATAAAAACACATATGTTAGGTAGGACATGGGATTGAGGAGATTGTATCATGTTAGTGGCTGGCATCACTACCTCATACCGAGCCAAATTAAATACTCCAAAGATATTAAATATTCCCAAAATAGAACGAAAAACACATATGTTAGGTAGGACATGGTATTGAAGAGATTGTATCATGTTAGTGGCTGACATAATTATTTTATACAGAGACAAGTTAAATACTTTAAAAATATAGACAAAGACAAATATGTTAGGCAGGACATAGTATTAGAATAGATTGTACTATGAAGGTGATTGACCACACTTCCTAATCCGAGTCATATTAAATCATTCACAACATATTAGTCAGGACAAGAGGTTCATATAGAAGAGATCAACTCTTGACGGTTTTTGCAATACCGACTTATCTTAGCAACTTTAGATCTCACCAATCCCCAAAAATATATCTATAAAAAAATAGATCTCCCCATTGTATAAAAATAAATCCCATTAATCATAATGATTTCATTAATATAATTGTTAATATCATATTTAGTCAGGATGGAAGTTTCCTAGTGGAAATAACATTAGTTTATAGTACCCATCTAGAAATAATAATTTGTTTGATAGAATATAGAATTTATGGATGTCCTTATATTTTAAATATGTAATTAAGTAGTTATGTATCATGTACAGTATAGTGATGTATCATATGTGATATACAGGAGTATAAAACAGAACAAGATGAATATAAATAGGAAAATTTAAATGTTTTTAAGTTATGTATAACTGTAACAAGTATTGAAAGTAAAGAAATATTAAGTTAGTAATCATGTTCTTAAATGTACTATGAATAGGGAACTACAAATATTAGGTATGCAAAGAGAGTATGAAATAAAAGAATTTGAAATATTAAGAATACAGTACAAATATAAAGTATATGGAATTGTTTAAAAATAAGTACAGGTGTTTAGTAAAAATAGAATATGCATTATAATTGAAAATATAAAGTTTTATAGAGAATGGAGTGATATTAGTTGGAATTTAATAGAAATATAAAAAAAATATAAATGTCGAAATAGACAATAGAGATTATAAAATATGTGATTATGAAGTATAAAATATCTTGTAGAGGTATAAGAGTACCTACAAGATTAGTTAAAGAATTTATGAACCAGTATATGGTATATAGCACTAAAGCTAGTGTTTATTGTATGAATAAAAGTATAATTAATAGAGATAATTGTGGAATGTATATGAAAGAGTTTGTTAAAACTATTGAAATGGATTAAAGATTATAATATAATTAATAAACACCAAAATATAAAAGAACAATTATTAAAGTGAATACAAGATATTAGATTCAGTGTACTGTTTATAAATATTCAAATATGCATACAGGTGAAATCATTTAAGAATTACTAAAACTATGAAATATGGAAATAAAAATCTTTTACAAACAAAAGTTAAACAGTAAACAAACTTAAAACAAAATTATTTGGGAAAGTTGTAAAAAAATATATTTTAAACATGTATGGTACATTACAAGTGTCAGTTTTATAAAAAGAGTTGTTAATACATAGCATATATGAAATAGAATATAAAATTGTGTATAAAGGTTAAAAGCATAGATTTATGTGTTTATGAGTTAAGGAATAGTATGTACATAATGAAAGGAAATTCGTTATTAAAAAAAAATAAAAGTGTTATGTTTAGAGACAAATAAATGGATATAATGATGTGTATACAGAGTTTTGATAGAATTTATAGTGGAGTTGTGTTGAATAAAATTAATTATGATACTTAAAGTTATTGTTTAACAAATATAAATTTTCAACAAAGTTAAAATTTACATTTGTTAAAGGGGCAAATGATGTGGTTTTAATATCCATACAATTTATTAGTTTGTAATTGTGTTATAACATATGATTTTTCAATTCTTAAAACTATATTTTTATCAATAAAGGATTAATAATTTAAATGATTCTTAAATATTCATAATTTGATGAGATTTTCTTGATGTTCTGGTTGTCGTAGAGGAAAAATAAGGTTTTCTTTCTTCTATGTTTGTATTTTTAGAATCTGTTGAGGAGAAATGAAAAAATATTATTATTGTTGTCAAATATGATGTATTATGTTTTATGTACAAGATTGTTTAATTAACGATGATATGACAAGTATTGTAGACGTAAATAATTGATTTAGAATATAAACTAATTTGAATTAAATTTCCCGCCATTATTTGAACAGGTGTAAATGTAAGGATAATTTTGACAGTTCTTGTAATGTGAATTTTTAAATTGAATGACAATTGTGTGAAATGCTTTGCAATTAGGTTTTTTAAATATGTAAGAAGAATAATTAATATACGTAGTAATAAATTAAAGGGATGTAAATATTCGAAAGTAAATAGGAAAGAGATATTTTGAATTATAAAGGTAGGTGTAGATTTCTGATTGGAGAATTTGAAAAAGTTTAAAAAAGGTTGCCAAGGGAATTGTTTGGAATAAAAAATGGATAATTTTTCTTATGAATAAAGTGCGGTTGTATAATTTCGGTGTTGCGAAAAGAATATCGGAAATTGTACAAAATATAATAATTTTGAGTTATTAAAACGTAATAAAAGTGTTCATATAACAGAATTCAAAGTGTAAACAAATTTATTTTCAATTTCCAACATTGAGTGGAAACGAAAGCTTATTATAGATTTATAAAAGGGTACTATAGAGATTAATATTGAACGTACACACAGGAAAAGAAGATTTTAGTAAATAATAAAAAACTTACCCTTAATATAAAATTCTGATCCAAGTTATTGTGAGTACATCATTTTGGATTCTATTAGAAGAAGTAGAGGTCTTGAAGAGTATTCAGTCCTGAAGATATCGCAAGTTTAACTAATTGACGAATTATTCAGAAAAGGCATGTTCCTGTAAGACGTTGTCCAATCCAGAAGATTATTCAAGTTTAACTATTAGATGAGATGTAAACTATTGTCCAGTTTCAAGAGTCGATAATATTCCTAAGTTTCTACAATCGATGAAATTTTAACTGTTATCCAGTCCAGGAAGTTCTCAGAAGTATTTTTCCAGTTTCGAGGAAGTGTTTTCTTATTTTAAGGTACAGCTGAATTTCAATATACAATATCCACACGTATTAGTAGCAGGCCAGTTTGGAGATACCCATCATCTGTACGCACGAAGGGAAGCGTATAACTCCAGGGCGAGACAAGAGACAGCAAATCGTATTGAGATTGACTTCATCGAGACACGTGCAAACTACAATACATAATAGAATTATCAGATGGAAAGACCGTATGAAATGTTTGTTTAAAACTGATTCCAGGTTGTATTAGATACTTATTTATTATTACAATAACCGGTTTATTTGCAAATTTAGTTTGTTCACATAAAATTTATATTGAAATCTATGTACAGAAAAAGTTATAGCTATTTGAATTTAAATACAAATTAGGGAACAATGTAAGAAAGGCAATACCTTATTTGTAGTAGTATTACAAATTTCATCCAGTGGAAATCTCATCAACAATCGAATATTCACAACTAAAATTGAAAAGCATTATTTGTTAATAGTAAAAAACATACTCGTTGTTCAACATACCAACTCGCTATCCTTGTGTCATTATCTATAATGGTCGATTTTTATATTTTCCTACATCCGAAAATATATCGTTATTAGACAATTTTAAATAACTATTATTTATATTTATAATTCTGAAAAGCACATTATTATATCATTATTAGCTTGAGATTGTTGTTTTCTTTCAATTGTAGCATTATCTATGTACTATCTTAAACAGAACAACTGATTTCCAAGAGTTGTGGAACACTAAAAACATAACCATATAAAATTATTTTACCTTGAAAAAGATCAATTAAAATAAGGAATACTTACATGTATAGGCGTAATTCTACAATTTACAAACGAATAATCAGTCACAGCGAACTTCAAACACCCCTGATGATAAATAAAAGTATTTTTTAAAGAACATTTAGAAAATTAATCGATGATAAATGATTCATAAGTTAGGTTATAAATTTTTGACATTTAATATACAATATCCCTTCCATTTTTATAATGTATAGGTATAGATCTCAAATAATATAGTCCCACCAGTTCAATAAAATAAACAAGGAGTAATACAAAATTGATATTTATTTAATTTGAGTATTAGCCGAGGAATGATATAAAACAATAATAGTAGTAGAAAATTATGTGTTGTAAATAACATTTATCCATAACCAATACATTTTGGCTGGCCCAACTTGGAGCAACACATACTAATACAATATATTTGATATTCGAATAATACTGTTATATCTGTCTACGTTTAACTATGTATTAATGATCGTTTTGCCCAGCTGTAATGTATATAAAATACTATATATTTAATGTATGTACAATCAAGACAACCAATAGTCGTTGCAAATAGTTGCAAATTATATGAAAATTTTTCAAACTTTTTAATATTCTTTCTCTTACTCGTTTAATTACACAATTTCGTCAATATTGTTTGTGTATCGGAATTAAATGCATGTCTATGATAGATCAAGACCTTTTAATAAAACTGCATAAAGAGTAGCGGCTACTAATACAACAATGGCAATAAATAGTTAGATTTTATATTGTAAACACCGTAATAACTATTAGGTACATATTGTGTTGTAAATGGCAGTGGCAATAATACATTATTTGTTACATTTACATGTTGATATATCTTTAAAATTTTGTATATTATAATTGACGTAAACACGTCAACATTTAATTCAATATTTGTCTACATGTCAAGCGAGAGATGTATCGCTTAGCCGCAAGCGGCAGTAATGTAGATACGCATTTTAAGAAGTGGAAAGACAGTCGAATTGGAGCATGACCGTAGTTTTTGTCATAGAAAATGTTAATGAAAAGCGGGACATGATGATTGGAGAGAAGATACATTGCAGGTAGAAACCCCTCTAAAAATAAACCAACATAAGGTGTCTGTATCTAAAAAGAAATAATTTGAACATATAATATATTAAAATCATTTATATGGACGTAGAATAATTTTGAAATTTCTGAAATTAGAAATATAATTAAAAAAGGGAAATTATTAAAAGGGAATAATTTTTACAAATTTGAACTTGTAATAATTTTAAAAACATTTTACTAAAGGAACTTCGAATACTTTCTGTTAATTGGAACTTATAAATATTTTTAAGAAAGTTCATATAGACTGAATTTTTTTTTTGATAATATTAAATTTGTTGGATTTTAGTTGTTGGAAGAACCCGATTGTTTTATTCTAATACGCGATGGTCTTACACCACGCATTACGGTAAAACGTTTTGGTATTTGTAAAATTGGTGTTTTATGTAGAATAAAAAATATATTTTATTTTCGTGTACAAATACACGTGAGTATATGTAGGAAGGTCACAAGTATAATTTTTATTCATGCTTATTTCTTTGTAGAATATCTTATTTTGTGAAAATCTTTTGTTGAAATTTTAATATGAATGAATTTAATCAACTTTATGAAGAGTTGAGGTAGTTTAATTGTGTCTTTGTTTATTCAATTTGCATAAAGTGTTGAATAATTTTAAATTCAAGTTGTCGTTAGCTTAATGTATGTGTCTATTATGGGTGTATTTATAATACGTATGTGTGAATGTGAATGTTTCTTTAGTTTTGTTTACATTATATAAAAGTTTACAGTCATTTATATCAAAGGAATGGTTATTTTCTATATAATGCTCTGCAAAGCTTGTATTCTTATTGTTGTATAATATTGCTCGAAAGTTAGAAATACGATTAAAAGAACATAAAAGAGCAATATTTAATAAAAAGATAATTGCACTCAATAAAATAAGAAAATAACAAAATTAGAAATAGAAAAAGCAAGAGCCAATTTGTAGCTTATGTCGGTAATTTTATTAATAAAATTGGCTCTTACTTTTCGTATAATAATTGACTATGCATAATTTAATGTTTTCGTTTATACAGGATGATTCCAAATAAGTGCGAAAGTTTTCAGAGGGTGATTCCTTGTCAAAAATTAAAGGGGGGTTTTTCATGTAACAAAAGCTCTCAGGCTAGTCCTTGAAAAGTTAACGTTTCCACCAATAAAAAGGCTACCTATTCCTTTTCTTTACCAGACCTTCTTAACAAAATAATATTTTTTGATTTATAAATATCCGTTGAAATGAATGATTTAGTCCTAAACTTTTTTAACCATTGTGTTTTTTCCGTAAAAGCAATAGTCTTTTAATAAAAAAATAAAATAAAATATCATGCATGGACGTATCTTCTGTGAATGAAATCGAAAAAATCTAGTAGGTGGATGTCAAGTCGCTTTGATTTTTATGTGATAGTTGACACTACAATTCGCTTAGATTTTTATGCGGTATTTGAAAGGTCACGTCTTTATAAATGAGGAACATTTCAAAAGCGAAAAACTGATTGTGGTTGTCCACGAGTAATAAGAACGGTGGCACTGGAAGAAGAGTTTCTTAATATGTGTTAATTTATGTCTAATGGTTGGAGGTGGTCATTTCGAGCAGGTTTTATAACTTTGTTCCGTTTGATCTTGTTGTCCTTTTCTTTTTTGTAATAGACATAATCTTGTTTTGTTTGTATTTGTTATTTTATATTCTATTAAAACATAACATGGTACTGGTACATACCTACATTAAAAGTCAAAAGATGCGGAATAATTATAAAATACTACGATTAAAGTCATAAATTGTGCAAACAAAACATGACATCTACCTACTAGATTTTTTCGATGTATCGTCCATGCACGATATTGTATTTTATTTTTGTTATTAAGAAAATATTGCTTTTACGGAAAAAAACACAAGGGTTAAAAAAGTTTAGCACTAAATCATTCTTTTCAACGGATATTTTTAAATCAAGAAACTTTGTTCTGTTAAAAAGGTCTGGTAAAAAAAAGGAATAGGGGTTGCATGTTTCACCCCTCTAAAGGATCACAACAAAATTAAAATAATATCCATAGGTAGCCTTTTTATTGGTAGAAAACGGCCACAAAATGCCATTTCTTTAACTCTTCAGCAGTTCTAAGAGAAATTTTTAACAAGGAATCACCCTCTGAAAACTTTCGCACTTATTTGGAACCATCCTGTACATTGTAAATAATTTAAACGTTTGTATTTATAGTTGCATACAGGATAAAAAAACTTGTTTATCTATGGCATTAGTATTTCATGCTTTCAAGTGCTACTAGATTTACATACATGTGATAGTACCTGAAAAACAGAAAAGTCGTAAGATTAATTAATCGATTTAGATAAAATGGGACTGAAAGTGTTGTTTACCAACGCAAGAATTATCGTATAAAAACCAAGGTAGTAGAATTTTTAATTTTTAGTAGTAAACACTAGAGATTAATTTATATAAATTGTGTATATATGTCTTATAATCACTTCAAAATGTAGTTATACCTCATATAGAGCATACATGTCTTATTTTCTATGTACGAGGTAGGCTCCATAAATTCTAGGCCTGACGGGCTTATACAGGTTCAAACGTGTTCAACCTCCGTCACGTCATGCATGCATATACGCGAGGTGAACACTATAAATATGACGGTTCAAAACCTAGTCGTTTTTAGTCACCAGCCAACCAACGTGACTAGCGCACGAAAATGTCTGAAGTAACGAAAATTGAGTACCGCGCGGTCATTAAATTTTTAACAAAAGAAGAGCATACACCTTATTACATTAAACAACGTTTAGACGGCGTTTACGGTGATTTATCTACTTTCATATTCAACTGTAAAAAAGTGGGCAAAATGTTTTCGTTTGGGACAAGAATCCCTGAAAGATGATGATCGTTTGGGTCTACCAATTGAAGTGATAACGCCTTAACAAATTTCAATTATTGAACATTTAGTGCTAGAAGATCGCCGTTTGAAAGTGAAGGAATTAGCAGTGATAACAAACATTTCCGAAACAAGTGTTCGCCGAATTCTCCATGACTATTTGGGTATGAATAAAATTAGTGCTAGATGGGTTGGATGGATGGTGGGTGATGACTTCTTTCTGCTCTCCAACGTGAACGTCGAGTCAAATGTGCGCAGTCGTTTTTAAAGATGTGTGGAGATGACGCAAAACCGATTTTGGAGTCGATTGCCACAGTTTATCGAAAAGGGGTCCATGGAATGGCGGCGACCTGATGTACCTCGTCCCAGAAAGGCGAAACTCGTCCAATCAATCAAAAAGGTGATGGCCACAATATTTTGGGTTTGTGAAGGCATTTTGCTAATTGACTTTAAAGAGCACAATACATGTGTGAGCGACACATATTATGCGTCTTTATTGCATAAATTAAGGGACAGTATTCGTGCAAAACGTCGTGGAAAATTGTCAAAAGATGTGCGATTATTGCACGAGAATGCTTCCGTCCATACTGCCGCCATTTCATAAGCTGTCATCCGCGAATGCGGCTTTCAAGTATTGGAAAATCCACCGTATAGCCCGGATGGCTCCTTGTGTTTTTTTGTTTTTTAATTTAAAAAAGACATTAGGGGACGTAGTTTTAAGGGCGACAGTGAGTTGGCAACAGCTGTTATAGAACATATTGACGGAAAACTTTTGATTATTTTTACAAGGGTATCGAATTGTTAATTAATCGTAGCAATAAATGTATAGAAGTTAGGGGAGATTACATTGAAAAATAAACATTCCTATATTGTTTCAAGTTTCTTTTTGTATATCAGGCCGAACATTTATGGCGCCAACCTTGTATATATAATTTTTATTTATGTTAATTATTGTTTATTTATTTACTAAGCAATGCAATATACAAACTATAAATATATACAAAAAAATATTATTTTATTTAAGTATTTGTCTTTATTTACCCATCCTACAAAACAAAAATTATAAGAGTGACTATATGGAGAAAGATAGCCGGCGATAATAGTTATAAAATGTAAATGAGAAATTACAACATTTGGTTTGGAATTTGCGTTATGTGAGCTCTGTAAATATTCTCTATACACAAATATATTTTGTTGTCACAGAAAGTCAGTATATACATGCTTTACACAGGTTAATTCGAATATATAAATAAATCACTCTCAGACGAGAAATTGTGAGACTTGCTTTCTGCCAGTTCTAATCAAATTTGACTATTATTAGTCTCTTTTCATACTTTATTAAATAATTTATCATAAATTTAACATCTAGTTATCATACCTTATGGTACAAATCACAATGATACGACCTGTTACTGCGAATTTTACTTTTCAAATTTTTTTTTTTTAATATTATTTATCTGGGAAGACATTTATTGCTAAAATAAACGAGACGTCGCAATTCCTTTTCGTGGTATGGCGGCTGTGAAATAAAAAAAAAAACTAGAAATGGTCAAGTTGGTTAAATGGAACCTAGAGGTAACTGGGTCCTATAGTTGTTATTTGAAAAAGCGTGTTTTAAAATTTCCCACCCTTTTTAGGAATACTTTCTTAATCCCAGAAGTCCATTAAATGTGCTAACAATATCCTGATTGTGTTTTATGATTTGTAAATTTGAAATACTGACAATGAAAAATACGTATATCAAGTGGTATAATGTTGGTGTCAGTAATTCGTTATATGTATATAATAATACATTTTTTCTGTCTAGTCGTATTGAATTGTAGTAAACGTATAAGAAATGGGCTGATGGTACAAATTTAGAGGTTCGAACTTAAACTAAAGTAAAAATGATAGTATGGGTATCTGGAACTCACTTTGTGGGGGGAATTGGGTTCTAGATCTCAACTGTTAGTAAGAGACCTGAGTTCGAGCCGTTATCCATTGAGTCTGGACCTGAGCTGAGCCTTTATCCATTGAGCCTGGAATTTCTCATATTGAACCAGGACCTTCACATCTTTAACCTTTTCTCCTAGTTGAGCCTGTACCTACACATGTGCAACCTAGACTGTCTCGAGATCAAAACATTGTCACATAAAATACCCATAAATGCTCTAAATAACAGTAAAAGAGATACTGAATCTCCAGCGTTCCAAAAAAGTAGGAAGATCTGCAATGGGGCAGAAATTATTACAATTACAGAGATCCTGAATAACACAAAAGAGGAAGAAGAAAATAAAATATTACAAGAGAAAAGGAAAAAGAAAAAGTTAAAGCAAAACTACAGAAAAGTATATAGAAGTGAACCAAACCAAAGGCAATCTGAATGCAGTTAAAATAATCCCATTCCCGAGGAAATTAAAGCTAAGGAAAAATATACAAAAAAATTAAGATCAATTAAAAAATTATGTGCCACAACTAATATAGAATCTGGTAGTTTTTTAAATTCTGAAAACGATATGGCACTAATGTCAGATGAAGATGAAGAAGATATTATATGCGTTGTCGAAGAAGACTTTATACTAGTAAGGTACAATAATATTGTATCCTAGAAAGGTAATAGAGCAAAATATGTCTGAAGTTACTATATTTCATATGATAAAAAGTGGATTATTTGCTTGGCGCTCGCCTGAAAAGGAAGATATTTTAACATATGAGGAATCAGAGATCGTCCAAGTTATTCATAAACCCATACACGGTTCCAGAATTGAAAAAATGTAATCAGTACATGTAAATACATTTTTGTTTTTTATTGCAGTGTATTCTACCTGAATTTAAATTTCTTTATGGATAAGTATAGTTGATCACTAATGAAGAATTTTTATTGACTTGCAGCCTCTAATTGCATCTTTTATTTCTCGGCTATTTAGGAAGATTAATTTAAGAAATTTGAATTACTTAGTCTGCACGTGTTGTGATATAGTCCAGCTACCTTCAAATTTGTTCCACGTTGTTTAATTCATAAATATGTATCTATATAAGTTACAATTACCTCAAAATTCGGGATAACTGGAATCCACTCTTAAAAAAAAATAAAAAAATCAGTAAAAACCTAAGTGACACATTAGATACAGAATTTATTTCTGAAGTTAACTACGAAATCTCAAAATTATTTAATGTACGAATTCAAAGTAATTAATTCAATGAGATTCGAACAAATAAAAATGTTGATTAAGAATTATTGTAAAAATAGGTCAAAGCTAATCAATTTCACTTATATTAAAACGTTTCGACGTGAACTAACTAATTAAAACATTAAGAAATATTAATAAAACTGTAGGTAATATATATTTAACAAATATTTTTTTTGACAAATATATTGGCGAAAAGTATATGATACAGAGAAAATAACATTGGTGTATCCTAGACAACCTAGACTTACGTAAATGCAGCAGACTCAATACATCTTATTAAATTATCGAATGATATGCTAAAACTGAATTTCGAATTTCAGTTCGGTCATTTACTGTATTATCATGCTTCCTTATCTGTATGAGTTCTAGAAACTTCCTAGTTTCGTCATAACGTTCTTTACATAAAATTTTGGTTTCATAAATTACTTATGTTTTGTATTGCTGTTATGCTTTTTTAAAGCGGTAATGTTTTTTCTATATTGTTCAGTCTAAATTATAAATACTGCATGGTTTGACCTATATATACTCCATTAAAATCTTCACCTGGAATTTTGTATACTACATGTACTTGCATAAAAAAAGATCCTTATCTTTTATATTACTGAACAAAAATCTTAAATTATTCCGATTTTTATTGAAACTTTTATATTAAATGGGAGTAATACTTTACTAATTTTTTCTGACAAGTTTTTACATAAGGAATGGCTACATATTTTTATACACCTGTTTGAATAATTATTATTTCAATTATTACTATATATTCTATTTTAATAATGGAATGTATAAAGTTTAACGGATAATTGTTATTGACTAATATGTCTTTTATTTGCTTTAGAATTCTTGCGCTATATTTAGAACTTGTTAATTTTGATTGTTCTGTCTATTTGTAAAATTACAATTCTTTTTTTTCACTTGACATGGCTTGGCATCAATTATAGTTTAAGTATCTACCTGAAGAAATTGGTTTTTGATATAATTTTGTTAAAATTTTATTATTTTCTTAAATTAATATTAAATCTTTATTGTTTGTTTCGTTCTCTAATGTAAATTTAATTTTATGATAATAACTATTAAATTGTTTTGAAATATATTCAGCTTTGTTTGTTGGCAAATATAAAATATAGTCATCTACATGACGTTTGTAAAAAATTGGTATGAAATCAATTTTGGAAAGAATATTTTTTCTAAATCTTCTAATACTGACTGTGAAATAACACTTGAAAATGGAGATTCAGTAGTGTTATGTAGATGACTGTATACTAGATAGAAGTATATTTTATACAATGCCCAATATTCTGCTTTACATTTTTGACAACTTTTGTCGATCATCAATCATATCCCCAATAGAAGGTCATATGGTTTAACTGAAATTTTATAGGCACGTGTTCCTTTATCATGTCAGTATTAAGCAATTGCCTTTTGTAGTCTATCACTATTACTCTATTCCTGAGAAACGAATTTTTAAAAGAAAATGGACAAATAATCAATTTGATACTATTGCTATGTTTAATAATTATCATAATGATTCAGCAATAATATTTGCCTATATCTTTTAAAAATTCCATGTACGATATGAACATTTAATTCATATAAATTAAATGATTATCTTGGCTTCTAATCAATGCAGTAGTGTAGTCAAAGTAACATATTGACTATATATATTTGGATTTGCTAACAGCCATCAGAAGAAACGATATAAAATAGTGAGTAATTTTATTTTGTACAAAACAACTATAGTTCTCATTGACAAACAAAAAATTCTAATTGAACATCTTTTGATAACCGGGCGATTGAAAAATTCAGGCAAATAATATAATAATATTGGTGAATACATATATTGAGTTACTGACCCGTAAACGGCTAACGTTACCGTATGGTAACAGAAATATTTCAAAATTGATTGAGTGAAATTTTTAATTTAGGTATATAGTTGAGTTTATGTTTACTTGTGTTTAAATTCTTGAAGAAGTCAATGTGCAGTAAGTTTTAAAATTTTTTTCTAAATTATCTTCTAAAATTTGAATTTTAAATTAGTATTCCACAAAGAATGGCTATCAACTTCAAGTAAATATTACTATTTCATAGGTGTAAATTATTTACTACTGGGGAAATATGATTAAGTTTTATTATATTGTGTTGGCTTTGGGGATTAGTTTTTCCCGGCGGAGATGAGTTCGTTCCCAAAGATGTTGAAAATGATAATTAACCCCAATTACCCCTAAATCTGTCAAGGTTTACCTGGTAAGGTAGTTTGTAATAACAATTAGTTTTACGTTTCAAATTGAAGTATAGTTCATTGGGTAATATAAGAAACGCCAAAGGGTTTCAATAAATACTTTATTGCGGTCTGTTTACACAAGGATTAGGAACGAAGCGGTCGGTCGTCTATTAAATATAAGGACCGTAACAGAAAATATTAGGGGCTTTTATTATTTATATATACCTATACATATATAGTAATGTAATTTCCTTTTGTGAAAATCCAGAAATATATTAACCTGAATAATATTACTGAGCTGTCATTACCGTAATACACAAAAATATCCAATATATGGTATGTAAATAAAGTGTAGAAATAAAATAATGGATAAAGGCATTAACTTCGTTTATATTCATTTTTTGAAAAAAATCTGGAAGGGGTATAGCGATTTTAATTAAGGGGAATATTTTCATTGCATTTTCAGTTTCTTACGTCATTTGTATTTCATGTTATGACGACTTCTTTTTTAAACAACAACCTATATCTTTTTTAATTAATTTCGATACTACTTTCAATTCCCTATCCAACGGTATAAAACTTTTAGTATATTACATATGAAAAAAATTGAGAAAAAGTCTTAAAGTTGAAATATTAAAAATTCATTAAATAAACTAGTCACATAAATTTGATCGAAAGATTGACGACACATCCGTTTTTATTATAAAATTATGAAAATGTTGAAATATCGAAATAGTACTTTACTATCTACTCCATTCAAAGTTAATAATTACATTAAAACTAAATTGATTAACCAGAAAAAAAAACTAACAATAACATCAAACACAAAAATAACCACAGAAATAACACTTTTTAAATTACATATACACTAAGTGTTGAAAATGACGACCCTGTACCATCTGACAGTACCCAAGAATATTATAAAACTCATTTCTCACATTCTGAATTGTCTGAGCTGATATTAATCCAATTTCATGTCGAATTCTGTGCTTGAGATCTTCTAAATTATTAGGGCGATTTTATACACTTTACTTTTTAAGTACCCTCACAGAAAGAAGTCTAATAACAGCGTTAGATCAAAAGACCAAGCCGGCCATTCCATCGGACCTCTTCTTCCTGTCCATCTTCCTGGGAGAACTTGGTCGAAGTAGCGTCGCATATTAATTGCGTAATGAGACAGAGCACCATCATGTTGTAACCGTATGCTATCATTTTGTAGGTCAGAGCTGTTTGCATCAGGAAATAATGCAGCTAATGCAAGCATCAATTCAAACTGTATAAATTGCAATTATCTCTCCCCAGTAAAATTGTTAGCAAAAAAGGATGGACCTGTCACCAATAATTGTTGCCCGTACCTTAACTTTGTGACGTTATTGCTCAATAGCACCAGTTTTATTAATAAAATACTTTGCAAAACGTAAATTATTTTAATTTAGATAAGGGAATGATACTTATTAATGTTTTAATGAAAATTTCTTTGTTGCGGCCAGACAACGCGAGTGCAGTAACATAAATATGCTATTTATCCAAAGAACATTTGGGCAAAACTGTCGTAGCCGATACAAAAATCCACAAATGCGTGCGCATCTTTTTACACTAAATACAAATCATGTTTCTATACACCGCATTCATATATTTATCAGTTTATTACTGTACTAGCTAATTGACATAATGCCCCGCAGGAGGCAGAAAGAAGGTGAAAATACTTAAGCAAAAAGGCCCCGAGTGTGAAAAAAGTGTACAAGCACGAAAAAAAAGAGGATTTAACTACAGAATTGTGTTATAGTCTCATAACATGGAAAAAATATTTTCATCCAACAATGTATATTCCGCAGCCGAGCAAGTTAAGGGAAAAATGTTGATTTACTTTAGTCGTAATAATAAAATGAAACACCTTTTTCACAAAAATTAGTTTAATTCACTAAATGTCACATTTCGTGTGCACTACACAAATCGTCAGTAGCAACTATTACACATATTATCTACGAGACATTTTATAATACGAAAAATACATGTTGTTCAGACAAATTTTAAAGGTAGGGTAAAAAACGCAAAAACAAAATGCCAAATTATAACGAATATTAACAGTATAAAATTATGATAATTAGTTAAATGTGAAATAACAAAATATTAATGAGAAAGAACAACGGTTAAAACTAACGGTGACAGGATTACGGATTACAATTCTAAATAGGATATTAATGAAAAGTTTTACATAATTATTTAAACCTAATCTACGAGACATTTTATAATAAAAATACATGTTATACAGAACAAATTTAACGGTAGTTGAAAAACGATTAAAGCATATTACAAGGAATATTAACAATATTGAATACAACATATTTCTGAGGAAGACAACGGGTTAATTTAACAGTCACAGGATTATGGATTAACAATTCTAAATAAGATATTACACAAAAGTTGAATACATATTTCAAGAGTGTCTTTAAGTGTTAACCGATGTCGGTATACCAGATAGCAGTTTGTTATTAAGGGGATAAATATCATTATTCAGGAGATAATTTTTATATTTTTTCATTTATATGGCTTCCCACATTTTCTAGGCTGAAGTTGTGACCTGTATCACTACGATGTAGAGCTAATGCGGATTTTTCTACATTGTGTAATTTGACATGAGCCATGTGTTCTTTATATCTTATTTGAACGTTTCTTCTGGTTTGTCCGATATATAATTTTGGACAACCACTACAACGTATTCTGTAAATGCCCGATTCTTTCAATGGATCTGTGTTAACAATTTTAGTTTTTAAACACTGTTGTACTTTATTATTGTTGGAGAAAGCTGCAATTAAATTGTATTTTTTGAACAGTTTTATTACACTGTTATACCAGTTTTTATGGAAAGATATCTTACAGTATTTTTTATTGTTATTTAGAATATCTATATTTTTAAAGTTGCAGAATCGATTGGTTATAATAAACAATTAGTACTGAAAATTAAAAATAAGCTAGAGAAGAAAAAGTTCATAAGCTCAAAAAGTACATTAACACCAGACATTCTAAATAACAATAAAAATACTGTAAGATATCTTTCCATAAAAACTGGCATAACAGTGTAATAAAACTGTTTAAAAAATACAATTTAATTGCAGCTTTCTCCAACAATAATAAAGTACAACAGTGTTTAAAAACTAAAATTGTTAACACAGATCCATTGAAAGAATCGGGCATTTACAGAATACGTTGTAATGGGAAGAAACGGTCAAATAAGATATAAAGAACACATGTCTCATGTCAAATTACACTATTTAGAAAAATCCGCATTAGCTCTACATCATAGTGATACAGGTCACAACTTCAGCCTAGTTAGTTTAGTTAAACAAAGCAACAATAGAAAATTAGATTGTGGGAAGCCATATACATGAAAAAATATAAAAATTATCTCCTGAATAATGTTATTTCTCCCCTTAATACCAACCTGTTATCTTGTATACCGACATCGGTTAACACTTAAGACACTCTTGAAATATGTATTCAACTTTTGTGTAATATCTTATTTAGAATTGTTAATCCATAATCCTGTGACTGTTAAATTAACCCGTTGTCTTTCTCAGAAATATTTTGTATTTAATATTGTTAATATTCCTTCTAATTTGCTTTAATCGGTTTTCAACTACCGTTAAATTTGTTCTGTGTAACATGTATTTTTATTATAAAATGTCTGGTAGATTAGGTTTAAATAATTATGTAAAACTTTTCATTAATATCCTATTTAGAATTGTAATCCGTAATCCTGTCAGCGTTAGTTTTAACCGTTGTTCTTTCTCATTAATATTTTGTTATTTCCCATTTAACTAATTCTCATAATTTTATACTGTTAACATTCGTTGTAATTTGGCATTAATCGTTTTTTCACTCTACCTTTTAAATTTGCCTGGACAACATGTATTTTTTTGAAGTGTAAACTTCTTTAGGCACGTTGCGCTGATTGTAGGCAGTTAACAAGACTGACCCGTCACGCTCGGATATGTAATGCTCGGATATGTAATGCTCGAATATGAAATGTTCGGATATGTAACGCTGGTTCGAGTAATGTCGGCTCGTTCGGGTAACGTCGGCTCGAGTCGACTAAGGGAACAATTTTATTATCATTTAATTTCAATTAAATTGAAATTTAAATGAATAAATAAATTCATGTCCCAGAACAGGCTCGATCCCGAGACCGCACGGTTATGAAGCCGATACGTTATCATTAGACCAATAAGAAAATATTTATATTGTCTATTTATATATATACATGCGTCCTTAAATCTCCTTAATAATGCTTGCGGCTGAGGCAAGACAATCTGGAGTACGTTAAAGTTTTGTTTGTACTCACCGCCTGTAAAGTGATATTTGGCGCATGGTTGAGGCGACTGTAAAAATTGAAAAAAACACTGGCACTTTGGGACATTTAAAAAAAATCTAACTTTGTAGTAATAAAATTTAGTCTATAAAATACTACTTCCCTTCACTATTCTTCACTAAAAGTTGGGGAAATAGGAGTAATAATTAATAATTCTTCCACAAAAATGTGGCGCCATCTATTTGACGTCATTTTAAGCGACACCTTAATTTGCGCCATCTATTTGAACCACATCGACACTCATATTGGCAGTTCGGAATTGATTGTATTTAAACCAAAAAACGCAATCACTCAACATGACATAGTGATGATTTATGTGACCATTTTTGATTTCTATTATAGCAGTTCTTACCTTTATGTCACTATAAAAACTTCAAACTCCTAGTTGAACACACCAAGGTTACAACTATAACCTTGCTTCTGTGGTGTCAACAAATAAAAATCACATTTACAACACCTAGCACCATTTATCAATTTACATGCATACAAGGAACAGTTTATAGTAATGCGAAATAGATAGGAAATTTTAAAGTTTGAGTTACCGATTGGCAACAATATGCAATAGAGGGTTAACATGATGGGTGCGTAACTTAATAATTAAATGTATTCACTACGGATGACTTTTACTTTGTTTTAAGGTATTTGCAACGCTGGTTTACCTAATATACTGCAAACGACTTACTTCACGGGTACTGACGTTAGCATTTTCTGTTGTCTCCATAAGAATTCGTAATAGATTTTCATTATTTATCACATATTTAGGTTTCCGTGGTTTTCAATAAGCAATCCTAAATTTTCACTTTTAAAATAGAGAGTTTTATATGTTATTGGTGTAAAATTTAGCAAGAAATTAAAAAGTTGGGCGATATACAGGCTAGTCAATTTGAAAAATTAACTTTTCGATAAAAATATGTCACGTAATCCAATTTTCTCCGACTGCAGTTAGTAGTTGAAAAAAATTTAAACGTGCTTGCATTAAATCCTTTTATTATAAATAAAACTACTAAAAATTATGGCCATTTAATACGTCGTGCTCGAGATATATAATTTTTTAAAAGCATTTATTTTTTCAAAAAAATTGTAATAAATCAAAAATTTTAGATTTTGGCAGTTACTATCCCATTACTTTTTGAGTAAGAATTATACGGAAAATACAAAAATGTAATAATATACAGACTATTTCGTTAAAAAAGTATAACTATGGTCAGCCACCATGTTATGAAACAGTTTATATGATACAAAACAAATTTAAAAGGTGCTCTTAATGCGTGGCTATCTTCAGAAAAAAAAAAACGCTTCCATATATCTTTTCTCATAAAATGCATCGGCCTTTCCCTCGGAGATGACTCACCCTCTATAACAAAAATACTTGAATTGAAAATACGTAATTAAGAATGAAAAGCAAGAATTTGTTATTTTGTGCATTCGAAAATCGAACTTGAATTTGAAACTTGCCTCCCGTTGGGCTTTCGACAAAACACAAATACATCTTCATCAATATTTTCTGATTGCGGTCTTATGGAGTAATATTGAATTTTATCATAACACTTATCAAGAACTGATGATGTAATCGAGAAGGTACTTTTTTGAGAACGCAGTTTATTCTACAAACCATAACACGGGAGCCTCAATATTTCTTTCATTTTATTAAGTTCTAATATTAGTTTTCTTTTTCCAGGAAAATATGGCTATTTCTTGGTTTGACATTTCCATTGTCTTAATAAGTATATTACTCAGTGCAATCGCTTTCATAAAATGGAACTATAAATATTGGGAAAGGAAAAACGTACCTTACTTAAAACCTAGCTTCCCTATGGGAAACTTAGAAGCACCCTGGGCAATAAAAAAAGGTTTTCACAACACAGTGGTCGACATCTACAATAAATTTAAAGGGATGGGCTACAAATACGGAGGTATTTTTTCCACATTAAGACCAGTCTTCATTCCAACTGATTTAGAATTGATAAAAACTATTATGATCAAAGATTTTCAACATTTTGTCGATAGAGGAGTATATCACCATGAAAAAGCAGATCCTTTAAGTGCACATTTATTCAGCATAGAAGGTGATAAATGGCGATCACTACGAACTAGAATGAGCCCAACTTTCACGACGGGTAAGATGAAGTACATGTTCCAAACCGTTATGGATTGTGGAGACGCATTAGAACGCGAAATAGATAAACTATATATTAAGAAACAGCCTGTGGACATAAGGGAAATTGGAGCTCTATTTACTACTAACGTTATTGGTTCCTGTGCTTTCGGTTTAGACTGCGATACTTTTGCAAATCCAAATAATGAATTCAGATCTCACACTAGAAAGATTTTCCAAGGAGGTATTCTCAGAGTAATGAGAAGCTACGTCACTTTAAGCTTTCCAGGATTGTGTAAATCATTGGGTGTAAAAGTGTTTACAGAAGATGCTACGACATTTTATATGGACGTCGTCAGAAATATAACAGAGCTTAGAGAATCCGGTAAAGTGAAGAGGAACGATTTTGTCCAAATACTGATAGATATTAAAAACGGTGCAAAAGGACACGAAGAAACATTTACATTTAATGAGATTGCTGCACAAGCCTTCATCTTCTTCTTGGCTGGTTTCGAAACCTCCTCCTCGACAATGACTTTCGCCTTTTATGAAATGGCAAAAAATCAAGAAATTCAAGACAAAGTTATAGATGAAGTTCGTACTGTATCTGAAAGACATGGGGGTAAAATAACATACGACGCTATTATGGAAATGAATTATTTACGTCAAGTAATTGATGGTTAGTATCAAAGTATATGTTAATATGAAATGGCTAGTATAAGGCAAAAGTAAATAACATTAAAATAGGTAGTAGTCATAGCGGTAGTTCAAAGTATATCCGTGGCGTTGGTTATTAAGAACTGAATTCTTTTGTTATTTTCTTATTTACAGAAAATTTTAGTGTCATCAAATTTAAAGTTACATTTTGTATTTCTGGTATGCTTTTTTAAAGCAGGACCATTTTTAGTGTATTTGTAACCATTTAATCTATTCCATAAATATTACATGGTATAACCTCTATATAATACATTAGAACCTTCGCGTGCAATTTTGTGTAATACGTGACTTTCTTTCCTAGAGGGATCTTTCACTTTAATTTTGGTAAACTAAAATTTTAAATTATTATGATTTTTATGAACAACTTTTATATTCCGAGGGCGTAACACTTAACGTTTTTTTAATGCTTATCATAAGGAATCAGAATAATTTATGATTTTTTAAGTGTAATTAATGATAAATAATAATAATACTTTATTGTGTACCCAACGGTAAAAAACCAGCAAGTGGAACACTGTGATTTACAACAGAAGTGTGAATAACAAATAATAAAATACAATAAATCACACATAAATTAAGCATCCATTACGGCACATTGTATAGGAAAGCTGTGGCACGTTGAAATGTATCAAACCCAACAGATAGGGACAGTCAATCCTATTATGCACTAAACCAGCGATGGCGAACCTTTTTGAGAGGTGGGTCAAATTTTGTTCACTATTTTTTTTTTAGTACTAGCTCGTGGGTCACTAAGTCTTTGAATGAACAAGGGGTAAAGAAAATTACATAAAATATGTATTATTAAATATTATTTATTAATATATTTATATATATATATACATATTTATAAATATATAACAAAATATAAACATAAATTATTTAATGAGAAATCTGTGGCTGTTTATTTTCAGATAATTTTTTAATATCAGGTTCATATTTTGTATACATTAGTTTGACGCATTTGGCAGTTAATTCCCATTCAAGTCTATTTCTATTAGAAGATTTTACAAAGTTCATTGAAGAAAACAATTTTTCACACAAATATGTGGACCCAAACATCGTTAAAAGAGCATTAGCTAGTTTTTCATTGATATAAAATTACTTGGTAAAGAATCCCACACGTTCAATATAATATTTTCAATTTTCACTGTGGGATCAATATTATCTGCACTACTTTCACGCAGTTTTCCTTCTACTTCAGAAATCAAGTCTTCAAATTTTGTTTTCCACACTACGCTGCTTCGAAATTCCACTAATTCCATTTCTAAATTATCTATACCTATAGCCACATAAATTCGATTAACTCCATTGTTTCAAATTCAGTTTTGTATGAATATAAAATAAAGTTAAATGTATTTTCCAAACATTTAAATTGATTGAATCTCTCCTCAAAAGCTTGTTTTATTTCCCGGAGAATCATTAAATATGTTTTAATTGCATTTTCTAGAATGTCGGCCGTATTTTCAAAAATTATTGTATTTTCAAAATGTTTTCTTAATTGCGAAAAATATTTCACAATTTTCATTTCTAAATCCTTACTACAGATATCAAGTTTTGCCATAAATGTTTTAATATTTTCATACATTGTTAAAACAATTAATCATTGCCCTTGACGTTTTTTATTCAGTTTATTAAAATGCTGAGTGATGTCGCATAAAAACATTAAATCATTTAACCAATGTACATTGGATAATTCATCAAAACTAATGTCTTTTTCAATTAAAAAGAGCTTAATTTCATCTAATAACGTTACAAAGCGATTAAGGACTTGACCGCAACCAAGCCATCGCACGTTGTTGTATGTCAAAATGCCAGAATAATTCGGTGTATACGAGTTGCGCCACAGATTGTAGGAATTAGTAATCCCTCTTAAATCCGTATACGAGTTGTGCCAAAGATACATCTCGAGGGTGGTAAATGTGAAAGTTGGTGATTAAGTAGGGGTAGGTAATATTTTCCTTAAATATTCCTGCATATTTATGGATGATATTAATTTATCGTCAAGTTAGTTAGTTAGTTAGACAATCATGGAAGTGTATTTTTTTAAAACAATTTTTTGGTTTGTCATTATTAAAACCAGATGATGTAGGTGAATGTTTTACGGAGATATTTGAATCTGCACCTGACGATGATAAGGTGATAGAATTTTGCGATTATGTACAAATAATTGTGAGTCATTTCATTCCAAATTTGGCAATTTTTTTTATAATTCACATCCGAACATTATAAATTTTGTAGAAATGCTTGTAAATTTACAATTAGAAATATATGTTAAAATTAATACAGCAAATAAGTTTGCGAAGAAAATTAGAACTGACCTAAAAGACAAGCAAGCATATATAAAACATAACATCGATGAACTATATGTGTATAAGACAATTAATAAAATAGATTTTATCAAATGCGTTTCACATAAACTTTTGCCTAGCTCTCTATAATATAATATTGATGTGGGTGTAATACAGCAGCGTATTGTAGCTTACTACGTATGAGCGAAAAATAAAGAAGTTCAATAGTGGCTGCAATAGCAAAATGCCTACTATTTCTAAGAATAAAAGCAAGTGTACCAGAGGCAGAAGTGCATACATTAGTAATATGTTTGACGAAGGATAAATATCGATCAAATAGCACTCCCAAATCCTTTACCTCTTGCACGCAGGCCAATACCTGTACCCCAATGCTATAATCGTAGTCAATGAGTTCCATCCTTCTAGAATACCTCATAACATGACATTTATTGATATTAAATGCCAGATCATTGTGCTGACACCATTCATAGAGAGTAAATCACACTGTAGACGCAGAGCATCTGAGATAGTATCAATACGACGAAGATAGATTTTCAAGTCGTCAGCGTACGCCAGCCCATCACAAGAAAGCGATTTCAAGAGGTCATTAATAAATAGTTTAAAAAGCAGAGGGCCCAAATTGGACCCCTGTGGAAGGCCTGAAGTGACAGCAAATTCAGCAGATTTGAATCCATTGTAGTACACATAATTCACCCATTTCCGAAGATATGACTTTCCTCAGCAGAATGTCATGGTCTAATAGTGTCAAATGCGCGGGGTAAATCTATATACATCCATTTGAGAGGGAAAATCAAGAGCGGCACTAATATCTTGTGTGATACAAAGCAGATTACTCGTCGTTGAGCGAATAATATTTTTGTAAAACGCTAAAACAGGTCAACTTTTATTTTAAATTGCGCTGGTTTTAAATCACTGCACCTATTAGTGACGTCATCTTCTTTAGAGCTGTGACGTCATACGCATTTTTTTTAATGGAATGCTATGGTGGAAACGCGTTACATTCAGTTGCACGTCATACTAGATCCATGACGACTCGCCTTGTATATGTTTGTTGTATATTTCAGTCAGTGACATTTGATATAACCAAAGAAAAAAATTATTCACAATACAATAACTATAACCTAATATATTCAGTAATTGAAATACTCTAAGACTTCAGTCTTTCTCAACTTATTTATTATATTGATTTAGATGGTCGGAAAACCTTAAATGTTTCATTATGTATCCATAATATAATTTAAAATAAGCAATACTTACGCTATTCACATTAAATTTAACACATGATTATAGAGAAGTTTGTAAAAAGCCTCGACTATTTACAGAAAGCTTTCGGCAGTATATTCAATGGACGCAAATAAATAATAGATACACTTCTGAGAAGCACTGTTTTTAAACAAATTATATCAAAGCAAAAATAAACATGAAAAGTTTGACAGGAAGAATATACACAACGCACGTCTTTTTGACAGATATGATTTATCTGTCGACACCGAATTGAACTATTAGTCTATTAAAAGTATGTAATAAAGAAATTTAATATTGAAACGGAAATTATGTGTTTATTTGCCATGAATGCGTATATTAGGATCAATTTATAAATCTTCTATTTAAGTTAATGAAATAAATACCCCCAAGTATAATTTAACAAAGTTAGTTTTTTAATAAAATTAATAGAATCTACGGTTGGTTCTTGGTGAAACATTATGAATATTAAACGAATAAAACACTTGGTTATATTGTTTCACTTAAGGACAGATTTATTGTACTCTGACACGTGTTTCGACCTCTCGGTCATTAACGAAGAGTTTACAGACTCAAACTAAACTAAGAAAGTTACCAATACCTATTTATATGTGTGGGCTAGTGTCTTAAGTACAGTGTCAATAATGGGGGTGTTTATGAAGTCCAGTTGTGTGTTTGTGACATGTTTATTTGCTGTTGTAGCTTTTTTAATTTCTAGAATTTCTAATAAATCTAATTTCCTTCCTTTATAACTATTATGTAATAATGTATAATTATTGGTATCAAAAACATGTACAAGGTCTATGCAATGTTCAGCAAAGCCTGTGTTTTTATTATTGTTTAAAATTGATTTTTTGTGTTCATTAATGCGATCTTGTACGGGTCTGCCTGTTTGGCCAATGTAGATTGCGTCACAATCACTGCAACCTACCTCATAAACACCTGATTTGTCACACAATTTTGCTTTTTCTTTGTTATTGACTAAGATTTTTCCTAAATTTACTTTGTTCACTTGGATAATATTTAAACCTAACTTTTTTAATTCGTTAGAAACTCTGCTGCTAAGACCTGGAATATAGTTAAGAGAATGATACCGCTTGTTGTTTGTATGTTGAGTTTGTTCAATGTAAAAATTTTTTATAAGGATCTTTTTTTGTTTCTTTTCAATCATTCTGTCAATGAGTTGTGTGCTATAACCATTATTTAATGCTATAGTTTTTAAAATATCTTTTCCTTTTTTGTAGTTGTCAGTATTTAAAGGAAGGTTTGAGTAATCTATGGATTAAACTGTGGAAAGCTGCCATTTTTATATTCCAAGATTGGTTTGAATTAGCGGGAATGATAGTATCTGTGGTAGTTGTTTTTCTAAATATATCAAATTCTAATCTTTGTTCGATTCTAGTGATTTTTATGTCTAAAAAGTTTAGAGTTTTTTCCACCTCTTTTTCTATTGTAAATTGAATATTATTGTTGACTGAATTTAAATGACTGAAAAATTGACCTAATTGGCTGTCTGTGCCTGACCAGATACATAATATGTCATCTACATATCTAGCCCAAAAGAAAAGAGTTTTAAGAAAGGGTTGTTACTATTTTTTATGTATCTATCTTCAAAATCTGTCATATATATTTCGGCAAGTAATGGGCTTAACGGACTACCCATGGGTAGACCACTAGTTTGTTTATAAAATTTATTGCAAAATTTGAAATAATTTTGGTTGAAGCAAGTGTTAATAGATTTTTGTAATATGTTTTGTTGTTCTGGGATCAGCTGAGACTTCTGTATCTGTTAGTTTTTTAGTTTCTCTAATACAGTTATGACAACATGTAAACGTCATCGATGACGTGCAACTGAACTTAACGCGTCTCCATTATATATATATTTTTTTTAAAAAATTCGTATATAGAGCTATTAAATACCTTTTCAATGAACTTACACTAATTAACTTTATTTTCAACAGTTTTTGAGATTTTTACATTTTTAGAATCCAACCACAACAACAACAACAATTATAAAAACGTCAAAGTTTACTTATTCTTTTTTGATCAAAGCAAAATTACTATTTTTCTTGTATTCTACTAACTGACGAGTTGCTATCAATTTTATCACACAGATTTTTCGTGTGACCACGATAGCGAATTTTGTATTTACGAATATAATCTCCCTCTTGAGAACTGATTAGATTTTGAGCAAAATCGGCAGACCGGAAGTAGTAGTTTACTTCAGTGAAAAAATCGAATTTTGCAAATATTTCGTCAATTACTAAGTTTAGACAAATTTATAAAGAATTCAAATGTAATCAAAATTAAATTTGAGAAAAATTGTTTTAATAAAGTTTTTCGAAATTCCTACCTGAAGTAGGTCTTTTACTCTTATCGAAAACCAGTTTTTTGCGAATATCTCGCAAGTCATGTTTTCTAGGCTGATACATTACGAGTATAAAAGTATTTAGAACATACTTTTAAATATCTTTTGTATAAAAAAGTTTCAAAATTCAGACCGGAAGTACCACTTTTACTCTTATCGAATAGCGATTTTTTGCAAATATGTCGTAAATTATGCATTCTATATATATTTATGAAGAGTACAAAAGTATTTAGAGTTGGATTTGGAATATTTTTTGTATAAATGAAATTTCAAAATTCGGACCGGAAGTAACACTTTCATACGTATAAGAAAGTCGTGTGGTGGCCACACCTAATTTTTTTATAAAGATATCATGTAGGATTTGTTAGAAAAGCTGCTAACAGTACTATCTAAAACTAAAACAAAAATACTTGCAATACATTAAAAAAAATGAGTGTGACGTCATAGTTCAAAAATGGATGACGCCATGAACAAGTGTAACAACTCACAATAAGTATTATGATAAATAAAAATTGGCCTGTTTCAGCGTTTTCGACAAATGTCATTAGTTTGGAAGTTACTAAATTTATTCCATAAGTAGTTTCCACACTGTATAATATTCTACGCGCAGATAAAATATGTGGTTTTAGAAATTACTATTATTTTTTCAATTTTTTATACAACGTTGTTCTAAATATATCGTTTTATGTACTGCCATCTTGGTTATGTTTCTTGCTAAGATAACCTCTATATTATGTTGTTAATTTCTTCTTCATATTTTCCTGAAATTTTAATTACTGTTCGCAAGTATTTCATGCTTTCTTCTTGCACTAAACCAGTTTTCTAAGCATTTTTTGTCTTTCCTCATATAATCTAGAGACTTAGCCAATACATTCAAACATTTACATGGTTATATGTTAATTATGCTATTGTAACATTTATTATCTAGATGTCTATTGGCCTGTTTAATTAGTTCTTCAATTATTATTTAAATCCGTTCTTAATTAACACTTTTAATTAAAATTTGCAACGCATAGCTTGTGCAAAATACTTGAAGAATTGTCTACTTTTTTGGAAGTATAAAGTCGAAAACTAAGGAATTCTGGTGGTATGGATTTTATATGAATGTAATATTCAAACTACTACTTCCATTAGCATTTGTGAAGTTTTTTCCATGAATTGCGAATGACGTATAAATGTGGAAGTAATGAAGATTTACGCTAGACACTATATTATTAAAAACGAGGTCAAATTAAAGAATATTCAAGCGTTCGTACACGAAAACTTGCCCTAGAGACATGTAGTTATATAATTTGCCGAATCTTGGAAATTTATAACTTATACTCTTACCACTTAAAAATCGACATATTAGAGTTCTTGCACTAATACTACAAAAACCTACCTACATGGTTAAGGGGCCTCACGCAACGACAAAACTAACGACTTAAAAAGGTTTCGTTAAAATAAACGTACAGCTTTCAGTTATGAAATATCATAATGAAATTCAAAACACAAATAAATAAAGGTTTAATGCAGGCTTGACTGGAATTAGTTTTTAAAATAAAGTTTCTGAAAGTGTGTTATGATGTTGTAAATTTGGCCAACTTCAGGGGTAAAACATAGGTCTAAATAATTTTAATTATAAAAAAATACTCCCAACGAAATACTTATACTTCGCATAAGAAAGCAAAGTCATTCTTTATTTCACGGGCCAGTTTAAAACATAAGCAAGGAACGAGACTTTGTACAGGTGTATCTTTCAAAATTGTATCTACGATCGTACGCTTTTTTACTTCAAGTTTCTTAAAATTTATTTATTTTGATGAATCTATTGCACTAATGACATAAAAGTTAACTTTTTACACGAAAACCAGTTCTTCAAAATAATTGTTTTTCATATAAGTGAGCTGTCAAATCATTTTCGGGGTTTAAGGGCGCAGTTTGCAATACACGCCGCGGACTGAGGCAAAGAGACCGAGAATGTTACAACTCGCGTGCACCGAACATGTTACGTATTTGATAACAATTTGTAATGAGAAACATAAATAAATTGAAAATATTGGGGTTAAATATGACAGATGGAAGTTAGGTATATTACGTGTAAAATTTATATATTTCGTTATATCCCACTTAATGAGTTAGGTATGTTTCCATGAAAGTTAATTTTTTCAGTGACATCAGTCAAAAAAAGTAACAGCTTTTTGCACGATCATAGATAATAGTATATTATGCAACGAGCTTATATATCATCATCACTTATTTTACACTCTTATTCTCTTCCCCTTTTGGGCAGCCAATATGAACTCAGGTTCTCTTACATCCATATTTCTTTGTTTATGACTGTCTATTAACTCTGGTAATATACAGTCATTATAAAATTGAACCATGGCTTTTGACCAAAAAATGTCATCTTTAAATAGGGTTTGAATCTTAATGTCCTTTGGAGTCCATATGGCCAAAACACATTATTTTCGATTGGTTATGTGCAGCTGCCATTGAATTTGGTAGTGCCAGTTGTGAGTTATGTTAACATCCCCATTTGGTTTCCAAAACGTGATCATCTTTGGATAGCATCTTCTCGTGACATATTTCGAGCTGACATTTGATTTCTAAAATTCCTTCTTGCCCAATTAAGCCGTCCGCTGTTGCCGATAGGAAATAATATTTAGAATCGATAAACATTCCACATACATCAATTTCTTTTCCAATCTTACCGGCAGCTTCCGTTCTGGCTATATTTTCGTTTTTCTTCCCGTAATCCAAACTTAGGGCAATTATATTTTTTGGACATAGCAAACTCTCTACCAATCTCTTACAATTTGTATAAGGACGCCGTTTGCATACTTCTCCGAATTTAGAGGCAGTTAAGCGTTTTCTTCGTTCAATATACCACAATTCGGAGTCTGTTTGGTCCCTTGTTTTTGCCTCTAATATAATCTTTTCATATTCTGGCAAATGTAATGCTGCAAGAAAGGATTCCTTCGCAGTGTCAAAGTCTGTTTCTGTCATATCGGGTCTTTGACACTGAGCGCCATAGTTTTTGTCTTCGCAGAATAATTTATTACTGCTTTCGCTTTTGACTCTTTTCTTAGCTGCTTTTTTTCTTGCCTAAACTCATTTCGCATTTCTAAGCGTTTGGTAAAAGTTCCTGGGCTTTCACCCCTTATATACTTTTTAACTGAGTATATGGGTCTCTTGGTGTTGTAGGAAACTACCTCTGCCGAACATCTGGACTGATAGGAACGTCTTTGCGTATAATTAATTCTTTTCCCTCCAATAAACTTAGCAATTACAGAGTTAAAACATTCCACTGCGTTGTTATTAACATTATATATCTATTGTAAAACTATTTGCGTGTCTTACAAGATGCTCTATAGCTAAACGTAATTGTTCATATAATTCTAAAACTTACTTATGAAGGTTGACTATTGTAGTTTCCTCTGGACAAAAAATTTCATTGCAGAAGTATTGTAAAGAAACACAGTTCTGATGTTCATCAAGTACATGACTAATACTATTTCTAATATCTCTATGCAAGCTCGAAATTTTTTGGTAGGGAAACATCTTCATTTTTCTATATTCTATGGCCTTCACAACAGCCCATCTTAATCGATGTCCATTTGCCTACAAGTATCGACAACTATTATATAAATTTCAATACGTGGGTGGTCTAACTTGCCTGAATTTTCTCTCTGTTGACAGTAGGTCCATTTTTAGGATCTTTGTACATATCATCTATCTTCCTTAGTTATCATCTATCTTCCTTAGTTATCCATTCTAATCTGTCGTATTTCCCTTTGTAGCGTATCTACTGTTGCGGTTAACTCATGGAGGTTCTTCAGTTGCAGCTTGAAGTCCGAGCAATTGGAGCAATAGAATGTTATTTTGCGATCTTTATTTCGTAAACATTGAGCTTCAGATCTGGAAACGCCAACGCAGGTAGCATGAAAACGCAACCGACATAAATCGCATACTATCTCCCTACCCGGGGTAAGGTCTCTATATGTAGAGCAAGATGAACTCATAATTTTAATAATTGATAATGGGAAAGTTGTAATACATTAGTTATGTATCAATTAGGAAGAAGAAGTTCTTCACAATACGCGGCCCACCGTATTGTCTGAAAAATAGACACAGACAAGAAGGTCACGGTAAGGTGTATAAATGATAAAACAGACGAAAGGAGGAGATAAGAGAGGATTGTCTAAGACGAAAATTTTGTTAAAAATTTTACCAAATAAAATAATAAATTTGGATAAATTTAAATGCTTAATTTTGTATATTTCAAAAGAACATATAGTCCAGTCAATAGAGACACAAAAAAGGTTTTACCTTGCAGAAGGCCGGATAAAGTTTATACTTGGCAATTTTGTTCATTTTGAGGCCCTAATGAAGTCCTGAAATTTGTAAACACGAAAAGTCGCCGCCGGCGCCGCCATCTTGGAAAACGGATGCCAAAATTGTGTTTTTTCAAAATATCTTGTTTCCACTACATTTTTCAGTCAAAATACAAAGTTATGGATAATCAAATTCTCTAGAACTTTTGTATGAAACAAAATTTTCGCACTCCTTCATGTGAACTTTAACTATACCAAATCTCACACTCTAGAATTTGTGCTTTTTTGAAAATATAAACGGAAAAAATGAGGGATAATGACAGTGAAATGTAAAATTTGACTACACCAGAAATTATGGAACAAGCCTTAGCAGCCACGAACAATTTATTACCAGCTAAATTCGCAAAGATGTAAGGAAAATTTTACGCTCAATTTATGAAATGGAATGTTCAAAAAAATAATGTTTTATTATGGGGTCGTAGAAAAAATAGTGTCTGCAACTCGCATTTAATGGCTATTAAGACACTCGTATTCATTACAATGTAATTTTCTTACTCGTGTCTTAATAGCTATCATTAAATGCTCATTGGATAATATACTATTTTATGTAGAATTGTTTTTTTTCCGTTACATTAGAAATTATGTTTGCCAAAAATGTTGATACGTTGTAAAACGGACTTGGAATATGATACAATAGGCCTAAGAGGTGAATTTTCTTTTTGCAATTTGGGTAAGCTGTATTTTTTGGCGGTTGTGCGTTATTTATTTTTAGTGAAGCTGCTGTCTTGGGCGAAATTAAATGTTTGGTTGCCCATTTTTTATTCAAGTCATTATTAGCTATTTGAAATTTAAGTGTTGGGTCGTTGCTAAATTTGAAGTATATGTGTTCATCGTTCAGTAATTCCTTCATCTTCTCTTAATGTACTGTTATTGCAAAGAGAAACAATGCTGTAAACGAGAGAAACGAAATAGCTTGTCAAAAATCTACTTTCCAGTTTTAAATAATCCGCAATGACACACCTGGTGTCTCTTACCATCCTATTTGTGCCGGAGTACATCTCATAATAACAAAAAAAAACAAAAATAATAACATGAAACTGACGTTTGTCGTATATTGACAGTGTCAAAGTCATAGTAATGTTTTTAGGTAATGCTTTTATGCGTTTTACTATATTTCTTCGTATTATTTTAAAAATATGTTATTTTTTTTTTAGTTGCATTGACAATATAGTCTTTTTTATATGTATTTATATATTTACACAAACTGTTGAAGACAATTTTTAGAATATATTGTCGAAACGTTTTACACAATCATTTTTATTATTATTATCACATCTTAACTAATTGTTAATTCATGTGTTAATTAAAACAGGCCGCTAAACCAAGAAATATATATGAAACGCAACAATCAGCTTGCTAAATCTTTATAGTTTCCAAGAAATGGAATTTTTAATGCGCCGCTAATTTCAAGCTAGGGAGTAATAATGCACAAATCTCTACGCCAGGACTTATTACAAGACACTGGTTGGAACGAAGCGTACTCAATACGAACCTGGCCTGCGAAAAGACATCCCTTCTCTTATTATGTTATTTTATTTGCAAACTATCCCCCCGCACGTCCTACCTCACCGCAGTAAGTCGACAGCTCTGCGTAAGCCCCCTTAAGTAGGGTAATTGTTCATAATCGATTGAAGCAGTATTAAACATGATTTGACACAAGTACGACCTTTTATTATATACAAGTAATCACTTATGCTACATTTTGTAATTCAATTTCGCCATCCCTTGGCGAATTACTGGATATGTCATCCACGATTATTTCAAATAGCCACGAGTGAAATCCACTTGGCTATACAGAGCTTGGGTAGGAGATGTCATTGGGATCTTCCATAGATGTGTGCTACACAAGTTAACAGATATGCACGTGATGTGAGTGACAACACGTCGCACGCCGATGAGGCGTATGGAGGCCGGAGCACGTGGTCGCGTGATGTTTGTCAGGATGATAGTTTGATGTGGAGATGCATTTAACAACATATCCATATACGAATTAATTTTGTATATGTATGTTTATTGGCTTAATATTATTAAAATTGGTTTACGTTTTACTAAGAACACGAAGGTTTATCATTTTATTCATTTTAGTCCACAAACTAATTGTAACTCTAAATCCAAATGACATCACAAGTTTAAAGTTTGAACTTTGTCCGTCCAATTTATAGATTGTACCTATTTGTAAGTGGATTTGGAATGATTAACAACAATAAAAATTATTAATTTTCAGAAACTTTAAGAAAATATCCAATCCTGCCTACATTGCAAAGAGTTGTTACCAAGGATTATAAACTACCCAACGAGGATATTGTTTTGAAGAAAGGAACTCAAGTACTAATTTCTTTATTAGGGATCCATCACGATCCAGAATATTATCCAGATCCAGAAAAATTTGATCCAGATAGATTTTTACCAGAAAATAAGCCAAATCGCGAAGTTTGTTCATATATGCCGTTCGGTGAAGGTCCGAGGAACTGTATAGGAATGCGATTCGGGATTCTTCAAGCCAAAATTGGAATTGCTATAATGTTGAAGAATTATAAGTACAAGTTAAATCCAAAGATATCTGAAATGAAACTTTACAATAAAGCACCCTTATTGGCACCTGTTGCTGAAGTACCACTGGATATAGAAAAAATCAATTAATGTACTTCATTGTATAAGTATTAATGATGCACCAGACATCCCCTAACCATTGTATGCTCTTATTTAATACATTTATTTCTATGACCTTAAATATATAATTATATATATATATATATATATTGTATTATTTATTATTATTTTTCATATACTGTTGTGTATCAATAGTACATATATATATATATCATATTTTGGCATATTGAAACCTACATGTTACTTACAGGCACTACGAACTTGTTTGAGGTTATATCTTCCAGTGTAACATATATTTCTGTGAGATATACATATTGCATATAGCTTATAGGTACAGTATTAGAATCATTATATACGTACAAAAGTTTAAAAATGCATCGAAATGAATAAATACTCAAAAGCGTGCTCAGATATTTATATGAATGTAAAAGTTATATAAATGTATTGATTATTTTTTAATAAATAATGTTAAAGATGAAACAGTTGTTCGAGTCCGATACGCAATTCTAAAAATGACGACATCAGTTTCCTTTAATTATAAGTTTTGTTAAATTTGTAGTCGAATTTAAATAATACTTGGAAAATACAATAGTAGTGATAAACTTCCGTAATGTAATAAATTATAGTAGTGATATTTGTAAGTCATATATTGCATTGTTTAAAATACATCACATTTAAGATAATCTAAATTTAACAGTTGTCAAATTCAATTGTATGGTATTGCGTTAGAAATATTATTTATCATATAAAACGGAATAATATTTAAATATGTTAGATATGTTAATTACTGTAAGAAGACGTACATATTGTAATCTCAAATTTAATGAAAGAATAGGAAATTAACAAAATAGTATACATCTAAAGTCACAGTAATCATAAAGTTAAAATATTATTAAGATATGCAATTTTTTTTACTACATGAACAATTATTATACGAAAAATCAACTGTGTTGAAATTTTAATGAGAGAGCTTAGTTACGAGGAGAAAAAAAAGAAGATTATTGATTTATGAATTTTTGTAAAGTGAATGACAAATTTATGGGAGAAGAAAAGATTAATTAGTAAAAGAAGAATTTAATAGTAAAAGAATTGGATCTTCATAAATTGGAAACCATATAAGTAAATACGTTATCCAGAAAGAAATTACAAAGGTGTTTATGGATATTTTCCAACCTTGATCGATGAAAAGAACGGGACATTATACTAATTATTACAACTGATATTACCTAAAATAAATTGAAATTGGACTGTAAGCTGAAAAACAATCAAGGAATACATTATCTAGAAGAGAAGACTGCTGTACGAGACTACAAGTTTAGACGTATCCTGGCGGATGAATGCTGTCATTGCTGTACCTACTTGAGGATTCCGGAAAAAGGACCGTACCTGTTTTGAATCACATAAGAAAACGTAAAGTACAAAATATAACATTTTATGTGCAAGTTTTATTAGTTAGAAGTTTAAATCAGACATTTATTTTCAATTTAAGAGTTAGAAATTGTCACAATATAATTGACTTTGTTTTGTTAGATTATTCTGTTTTGTATGTTTTAAATTTTGAAATCTAACATTTCTTAACGTAAGAGTATAGTTCACAATTCTGACTGAGCATAGTTCAATTGATTATTAAATTAAAAGCCGGAGATTTAAATGTTTTGTTGAGATTTTAAGAAGATACATATTTAAAGCCTCAGTATCTTGTTGGATAAGTTTTATTTAGCAATTCAAGCTAAGGATAACAGTATATTTGTGGCGCCCAACGTGGGGCTAGATCAAAGAATTACGTGGGTGATTTGAAAGTTACTTTTCTATTTAAAAACAATTTAAGGTAAATAAGGGACGTGGATGTTGTGTATTTTATTGAATTGTTTATATATTATTTTTTGTTTGCCTGTTCATGGTTTTTGTGTGTTGGGTTGATATATATAAAAAAAGAACATATAACAATATTGTTAGTAGGGATTTCTTGTTTATTATATAAAACATATTAGTAATTTAATATGCCTAATACCAGGAAAGGGGTTGGATCTGCTTCAGGAGAAGGTTCTTCAACAAGCTAAGAAGAAAACTTGGATATTAAAACTATGTTTAAGAATTTGCAAGAAATTATACATACACAGAATATAAATCTACAAACACAATTGGATACACAGAATACGAATATGCAAAATCAATTAATAATCCTAAATACAAATTTACAAACGCAATTAGACACACAAAAGCAAGATTTAAATTCAAACATAACAACTCAATTAGACTTGCAAAAACAAGACATAAACACAAACATACAACAACTAAACACTAATATGCAAAATATACAAAACCAATTTGACGCGCAGAAAACGAACATGCAAGATATAAATACAAATATACAAAATTTACAAACAATACAAAGACAGTTAGATCTTAAATTTGACTCAAATAGTCAAAAATTAAATACTCACATCAAGAATATAGAAGAATAGCTGGATATACAAAAGGAAGAATATAGGAATAGTATAGATAGTGTACATGATTATATAAATAATCTTAAGGAGGACATAAAGAAAGATTTACAGACTAATGTAAAGAACATACAAATAAATATGATTGATATGGAACACAGATTGGATATACGAATTAATAAGAATGTAGAGAAAACTTTGGAATTAGAAGATAATACGAAGAAAGATTTAGAAAATCTTGTCAAGTTTGTGGAAAATAAAATACAAGAGGAACAAAAAGACATCCAAAATCATATTGATGTCATATCATCTAGAATTAAGGATAATAAGGAAGAGACAAAACAAGTAAAAGGTGATATTAAAAAGATACATTAATTCTACAAGGAAAAGTTAATTTGGTTGATGAAGAATACCGATCATCCTAAATAGATTCCAACAAGAAGAATGTGATTTCTTCGAAAATATAAGAAAAGAATTGGAACAGATGAAAAGAGCTGGTAACAGGATTATTTTTAATGAAAAAAATAATTCCTATAATCCTTATTTAAGACCCGAAATGTGGCCTAAATATAAAGGTAGTAGAGATCAACTTCATCCTATGACCTATCTAAAGGATATAACAAGACTGACAAGTGATATTGAAGATGATTTCCAAAAGATAAATCTTATTAGATTAACCTTAGAAAGGAGAGCGCTAGAATGGTTCGAGATGGTTGAAAAAAGATGTAACAGTTTTAAAGATTTTGAAAGAGAATTCACTCAACAATATTGGAATAAAAATATACAAAATCGAATGAAAGTGAAATTATTAACACGATGTTATCAAGAAGGTGTGGTAAACCGAGAGAATTATGCGCGTGATATGTTTAATAAATCTAAACATATACCAGATATGTCCGAAGAAGAAGTCATTAGACATATTTTGTATCATTTCATTTTAACAGATGGGGAAGTTGTTATAAGCAAAGATGTGAACAACATAGAACAATTGATGGAAACACTAAGACGATTGGATGATCTGACAGAAATTAAAAGAAGAAATTCCCGAAATAATTATATTAATCATAATCCAGTAAACAGGGATAATTATAATTATTATACAAATCAAGGAACAAAATTATGTAAGAGCAAATGGAAATAATAATTTCAGAAGTAACTTTGGTCAAAATAATTATTACAGGAGAAATGACAATGGAAATGGAAATGGAAACAGAAGTGAAACAAATCATTACCGAAATAATTATAATCATGATAATAGAAACAAGGACAATTATCCTAAATCCAATTGTAATTTCAAAGACAGAGGTAAGAATAGACCACAGATAAATAATGTTGAAGTAAGTAATATGAAAATGGACCATGAATCCAAAATATATGAAAGAAAACTACAAGAGCCAGAAAAAAAACGCCGATTTATTCAGATACAGAAAATCTGATAATTCCGGAGTTGAATCGGTGTCAACCGAGTACTTCTCGAAACTAAATTTATTACCAATAATATGTAGCTATTCCCTGGATGTGACCAAAAATAATCGATTTTATGACAATCCACACAACTTTATAAAAATCAATGAGGAATCAGAAATTTTAATTGAAAATGATATACCTGTAATTGAAATGACTATTAAGAATTTAAATCTTAGAGCTATTGTTAATACTGCTGCTGAAATTTCTTTAATAAGAAGAACAGATTTGAACAGGATCATTAATTATGAAAATTATGTAATTAAGATTAAGAAAATGGATATTATTGCTACAAATCAGCAGAAACTAGGAATAATTCAAGAAAAGGTTTGCCTTGAAACAATGTTGAATAAGGAAAGTTATTTATTTGAATTCTATGTGTTTGAAACATGAAATTTCAATGTATTTTAGGGATTGATAATATTAAAAAGTATGATATGGTAATTGATTTTGAGAATAATGTTTTACGTATTAAAAACAATGAAATAAAACTAGCAAAAGAAGATAAGAATATTAACATAAATAATTATAATATTATAAGGAATGTTGAAGAGATAAAAGAATTAAGGGATAATGAAGAGGATATTTTGGAAGATGGAACAATACTTCATAAGAAAAAGAATTTTATATATGATGATGTTAATAGTGATTTATATTATAGAAAGGATGTCTTTACATATTGTAACGAAATAAATTACATTAAAAAAAATGCAGACGTCTAGGCGACAACAAAGACGTGCTCATAAAGTCGTAAAGCAATAAATCACATGTACGGCAAGAGGCGGCGAAGAGTCTCGACTGTCTCTCGAATGCTTCCAAGCCTATCAAGAAGAACACTAGCGTATTTCTGGTGTGTTCCAGATGTTTCGTACGGGTATATAAAGGCAGTTGTACCGATGGATGAGTAATTCCGGAATAAGAAGTAGCCGTCGCTCGGAACAGACCAAAGTAAAAATAAATATAAGAAATAAATAAATAGTTCCTTAAGTGGTAGTCGAAGAGTAGACATAAATATTACGGTGTTATATAAATAGAAGTGATTTAAATAAACGGACATAAATATTAGTAATAGAAATAAATACCTGTGTTAATTTAAATCGTAGTAGTTTAAGTGTTATACATTAGTTTTATATTTTTATATTGTAATTAATTTTACGTGTGTGAAATACAGACTGTTTTAAATAAATAAATTGCACGAGTTGTTTATTGCGAACCCGAAAACGCAACAATTGGTGTCAGAAGTGGGATAAACAAAAGAAGTGCAAATAAATAAATAAATAAATAAATGGCTACCAAACGTTTGGAAGAATTAAAGGTCTCCGAGTTAAGGGCAGAATTGGAAGAAAGGGACGCTGATACGTCTGGAAAAAAAACAATTCTCCAGGATCGGCTTCGTGACCTTTTAATAAATGAAGGTAAGGATCCCGAGAAATATTTGTTTCAAGTACAGGCTGATATAAGCTTAATAACGGAGACTCTAAGAGATGTTGCAAAACAATTCGAGACTAATATGGAGACTCTAAAAGAAATTACAAATAATTTAAAAGCTTTAAATAAGGAAATTGCAAATAATTCAAATCTTTGAAAGATGAAATTGCAAATAATTCAAAAGCTTTAAGAAATGAAATTGCAAGTAATTCAAAACAACTCGAGGAAGACATTCAAAAGAATTCATCGAATGGGAGACAGGAATTTTCTGGGGCCATCGAAGCCGTAGAACAGAAAGTTCAGGAGCGCGTGTTCGGAATGGGGGACGAGTTTGGGGTTCAGCTTCAGTTGCCAGCGATGAACGACTGCGGTCCCCATGACACCTCGAGCGGAAGCCTGGAAATCTCCCGAACAACAAAGGCAAAGGTAAAACCTCCCACCTTCGATGGGAAGACTTCATGGATGACGTACCGGAAACAATTCGAAGCCGCTGCAGTAGCAAATGGGTGGACGTCCCCGGAGAAAGCTACTGCTCTGATTGTGTCATTAATAGGAGAGGCCAGTAACATTCTGCAGACCTTACGCCCGGAAAAGTGTCAAGACTACCTTATATCAATAAAGCGGCTTGAGATGAAGTATGGGCATGACACCTGGAACAGGTAGTCCGACGATTAGTGAATCAGGTGCAGCCTAAGAGAAGAACGCTCCGATGCTGGAATTGGAAATGGAAATGAGCGATGTGCATAGTAAATGCGGGAAGGAGCCCAAGAAAACCATAGCGAAGCAGCGAAAACTGAAACGGGTCGATGAGAAAAGGCAATCGTCGACCCAGTATCGTAGCGCCTCAAAATCAATAGCGCGAATTGCATCTCTGCAACACCAAAACGCTGATGTTGTTGCAAGGAGACCACGTCTGGAAGACTGCAGGCATAGCAACCGACTAGAAGAAAAATCGGCCAACAAATTCAGAACTACCGTGGTTGACGATCAGTGGCAACATGACAATTTGCGGATCGATCAAGAAGCTGATGAAGACCTTGGTTCATTGATTGTTTGGAAAGGTACTGGTCGTGGACCGGCTTGGCAAGAAGTAGCTCCTCGTTCACAGGGACTGGAATCTTTCTGGGCTCAATGGGACTCTCTGAAGGTGGAGGATGACCTACTCAAGCGTGTTGTGGAGAACGCAAATGGAGAAGACTACGTCAGCGGACCCAGGCGAAGGTTGGAGGATGCCCACGAGCTACTACGCCATCACACTCAGGATGCCAGCGACAGGACGAAGAATCGTTACGACGTGCAAGCCGAGAGAGGTAGATACCGAGAAGGAGACCTTTTTTGGTTATATAATCCTCAACGTCGCCGAGGCCTATCCCCAAAGCTCCAAGAATACTGGGAGGGACCATGCGAAATACTAGAGCGAATAGATGACGTGGTTTATCGCATAAGACTAACACCCCATAGTGAGCCAGGGGTGGTGCGTTTCAACCAATTGGCCCCATACCATGGATGTGACAGCGGTGAAGTGGCGGATGTGGGACAAATTACCGGAAAACCTAGAGAGCCAACTTATGGGAATCCCTTGTTAATTTAGGAGGGCGTGGACTCGAACAAAATATAAGGAGGCTGTCAATTCCCAAACTGGGATGCGGATTAGACCGTTTGGAATGACGAACTGTAAGAAACATGTTGGAGGTAGTGTTTCGGTATACTGGTATGGAAATGGTCGTGTGCGGCTATCGGCCCAATCAGCCCGTTGTGCCGCCTGGGACGGTGGATTGCCATTTTTACAAGACAGCTGGGTGCACCCGTGGGTCCCAATGCAGATTCCGTCATCCGCCAACGATAAGAACATGGAATAGCGTGTTTCGGGACGAAACGCATTTTTCAAGAAGGGGGCAATGTAACGAAATAAATTACATTAAAAAAAATTCAGATGTCTAGGCGACAACAAAGACGTGCTCATAAAGTCGTAAAACAATAAATCACATGTACGGCAAGAGGCGACGAAGAGTTTCGACTGTCTTTCGAATGCTTCCAGGCCTATCAAGAAGAACACTAGCGTTTTTCTGGTGTGTTCCAGATGTTTCGTACGGGTATATAAAGGCAGTTGTACCGATGGATGAGTAATTCCTGAATGAGAAGTAGCCGTCGCACGGAACAGACCAAAGTAAAAATAAATACAAGAAATAAATAAATAGTTCCTTAAGTGGTAGTAGAAGAGTATAAATATTTCCATGTTATATAAATAGAAGTGATTTAAATATACGGACATAAATATTAGTAATAGAAATAAGTACCTGTGTTAATTTAAATCGTAGTAGTTTAAGTGTGATACATTAGTTTTATATTTTTATATTGTAATTAATTTTACGTGTGTGAAATACAGACTGTTTTAGATAAATAAATTGCACGAGTTGTTTATTGCGAACCCGAAAACTCAACAATATGATAATGGTGATGTTAAGAAAGAAGATTATATTGAAGAATTAAATAAGAAAATAATTGGAATGGATTTAGAAGGCGGATTAACGAACGATATGAGAAGAATCTTGATGGAAAATAAAAGGTTATTTAATGAAGAAGTTACATTTGCTAGAAACTATAAACATAAGATAATTATTGATAATAATGAACCATTAAATGGAAAGAATTATCCTATTCCATATCAATATCAAAAACAAGTTGAACAAGAAATCGATAAATTATTAAAACAAGGTATTATAGAAAGACCAACTTCCTATTTTATTATTCCTGTTGTAATCGTAAAAAAAAAGTGATAATAGTTTAAGAAATATAACGTTGGAGACAAAGTAATGATAAAGAACAAGAATATTTTTAAAAATAAAAATCAAGTGGCGAAATTTGTAAAGACTTTTATTGGACCTTATGAGATAAGAAAAATATTTGGTGATACTACATATGAATTGGTTGAACCTGAAACAAATTTAATAAGGGGTAGATTTCATGTGTCAATGATTCATGATTACTATGAATAGATGTTCGAGAGAAATTATATTATAAATGTTGAACTTGTTTAAAAAAAAAAATAATTCCATAAATTATTTTTTTTTATTCTGAGAGGAAGGCAAAAATGCATTGTTTAAAATACATCACATTTAAGATAATCTAAATTTAACAGTTCTCAAATTCAATTGTATGGTATTGCGTTAGAAATATTATTTATCATATAAAACGGAATAATATTTAAATATGTAAGATATGTTAATTACTGTAAGAAGACATATTGTAATCTCAAATTTAATGAAAGAATAGGAAATTAACAAAATAGTATACATCTAAAGTCACAGTAATCATAAAGTTAAAATATTATTAAGATATGCAATTTTTTTTACTACATGAACAATTATGATACGAAAAATCAACTATTTTGAAATTTTAATGAGAGAGCTTAGTTACGGGGAGAAAAAAAAGAAGATTATTGATTTATGAATTTTTGTAAAATGAATGACAAATTTATGGGAGCAGAAAAGATTAATTAGTAAAAGAAGAATTTAATAGTAAAAGAATTGGATCTTCATAAATTGGAAACCGTATAAGTAAATTACTTTATCCAGAAAGAAGAAATTACAAAGGTGTTTATGGATATTTTCCAACCTTGATCGATGAAAAGAACGGGACATTATACTAATTATTACAACTGATATTACCTAAAATAAATTGAAATTGGACTGTAAGCTGAAAAATAATCAAGGAATACATTATCTAGAAGAGAAGACTGCAGTACGAGACTACAAGTTTTGACGTATCCTGGCGGATGAATGCTGTCATTGCTGTACCTACTTGAGGACCGTACCTGTTTTGAATCAAATAAGAAAACGTAAAGTACAAAATAGAACATTTTATGTGCAAGTTTTATTAGTTAGAAGTTTAAATCAGACATTTATTTTCAATTTAAGAGTTAGAAATTGTCACAATATAATTGACTTTGTTTTGTTAGATTATTCTGTATTGTATGTTTTAAATTTTGAAATCTAACATTTCTTAACGTAAAAGTATAGCTCACAATTCAAGAATAATTTAAATTGAACTTTATTGTGTAAACAGATTGATACAAGATACGCTTTTATTTGTATAAAACGGGAAAAAAACGTTAAATCGTACTCATTCATAATAAAACATATTTTTTGCCCGATGCGGGGCGACCCACTTTATTGCAGACAATAAAAGATTGTTTTTATTTTTAAAATATGAAGGTTGTTGCTCTTTAATGTGTTTGTAGTCGAAAACAGCTGATTATTATTATTTTAGAATATTCAATAAATCCTAGTTCCTTTATTACAGTAAATATCAAGAATGTAATTATTTTTTTCTAGCAGGTGTAAAATTAAAGTAATTAATGGTTTGATATTTATTATGAAGTATCTATTCCTCCTGTTTTTTTAACACAAGTATGTGGATATTTAGTCCAGGGTCGGCGTAAGGCAAATTGAATTCGTTATTATTTTTTTTCTGTCGTCTGTGCACGAATAAAGACTTGATATTTTGTGGGTACGTTTTCACACAATCTAGCTGCCGATTTATGCTACTCCGTCTTTATATTTCTGGGACACCCTGTATATATATTGTTTTATTTGTTATTAAAAATGTTGTACATAGGTTGGCTTAGTAGTTTATATATATAGGATGTCCCAGCTAAGACTTTCGGGTCATATATCTCCATTATTATTGAACGAATTTTTTTGAAATTTGAAATGTAGATACTTTATTGAATTAGGATTGTTCTGTTACTTTTGAAATTAGTGAAAGTTAAAAATGTAATTTTCACTCATCGTTCTATTTTTTTTCAAATTTCACTAAAATATCCTTAGATGGTTAAGCACTAAAAAACAAGTCTCTACAGAAAAAATGAAGTAAAAGAAAATTTTGGTTTCAGAGAAAAATCAAATAATGTAGCTAAAAATGTAATATAATTATTAAGACAATTACTGGATAGAGAACTTCAAGAACAATTGAATAACGTTGCCGGAGTTTAATTTGTACATCCTTCATAATTTTTGAAAAAGTCAAATGTCATTGTTGACAATTCAGTAAAAAGTGTAAATTTCAATTTTTTGCGTTCCCTTTCGAATAAAAATGGCTGAATTATACATGTATCTCAAAAAGGCATTTTCGCTTATGGTGAATGTCACAAGGACTTAAACGAAACCGTAAGAGTTCTTGTCGAACGTTACCCGAACGAAGGCCTTTCAAAATTTAAAGTCAAAAGAATAATAAATTTATTTGAAGATACAGGAAGTGTCCGCGAATTAAAGCGTGTAAGGGAAAAGCCAGTCACTGGGAATCAAGAAATGGTGGGTGCTATAGTGGAGGCATTCGAACAAAATCCAACAAGAAGTGTACGAAATATTTCTCATGTTTTGACGTGCAGGTTTCAAGAAGTTCCATCCATAGAATATTAAAATCAAAAAAGATATCATCCTTTTAAAATTTCTTTGCGCCAAGAGTTGTCTGAAGATGACATGATTAATAGATTAAATTTTTGTTACTTCACGCTGCAAACCATTGAAGATGATCCTGATTTTATTAGGAGGATGCTTTCTCTGATAAATCAAAGTTTAAAAGCAATAGTATTGTAAATCGCCACAATATACGTTATTGGGCAATTGAAAATCCGCACTGGGTCCGGCATGTTGATAACCAGAGTATGTGGTCACTTAATGTGTGGTGTGCTGTGATCGAAGAGAATGTAATAGGGCCTCACTTTTTCGATGGAAATTTAAATGGCGCCATGTACCTATTATTTTTACAAAATAAATTTCACAATTTAATTGAACATCTACCATGTATACTTCGAAATGAAATGGTCCTTATGCAAGATGGAGCGCCGCCACATTTCGCTAGACCAGTCCATGCTCATTTAGATACAACTTTTGGACCTCGATGGGTAGGAAGAGGAGGCCCAATACCTTGGCCGACCCGATCACCAGATCTCACCCCCTGTGACTACTTCCTGTGGGGATACGTCAAAACAAAAGTTTATTTTAATATAAATGTATTGGAAGATAATTCACATAGTATAAATTTCAGGAATATTCTTTCTGCTTATGGTTTGTATTTGACAATTAACGAACCGACCAGAATAACCTCAAATTTAGGTAGTTGTATAGATAACATAATTGTATCAGACGTTGTAAAAACTAATAATTCATACTCTAAAACGATATATACCGGGTTTTCGGATCATTTGGCACAATCTGTTGAATGTGAAATACTGATTAGTGACAGGAAGAGTGTTAATACCATCAAACACATTAGATCTTACAATAGAAGTAACTATAATAATTTTTGTTTAGATTTAGCCAATGAATCTTTCAGTAATATCTACCACACACGTGATGTTAATGAAATGTTTAATTCTTTCATGAGTACTTTTACTAGATATTTCAATGCACATTTTCCATTGCGCGGGATTAGATTTTCGAATCAGAATAAGGATAAATGGACCAATACACCAGAATTAAAGTTAATGAAAAACCAGGTCACCCTTCTGCAGATGTTAAGCAACTACCAGCCAGACTTAAAATAACAGTATTCTAGCTGTCAAAAACAATACAATTTACTTCTGAACGAAACAAAACGGCACTACTATGCCAATAAAATAATGACAGCGGAAAATAAATCTAAAGAGATGTGGAATGTAGTAAAGGAAATACGAGGTGAAAATAAAAAATCACATCTTCCGGGAAATATTAGACCAGAATTGCTTGCAAATGAATTTAATCAGTATTTTTCGGGTGCAGCACCCAATCTTTTACCTGGAAATCATCCGGTCTCTAGTCGAAGCTTCAATATGTCACACATAAAATCACCTGCGACTTCCTTTTTTCTTGCTCCTGCTACTGAGAATGAATTAATATCAACGGTAAGGAGTTTTCGAGGTGGGATGTGCGTTGGTGTGGATGGCGTTCCTGTTGCTCTGTTGAGGGTGTGTATTGACACGATCGCATCGCATTTATGCTATATAATAAATAACTCTTTTTGTGAAGGCGTTTTTCCAAACATATTAAAAACATCATTAGTAACACCGATTTACAAAAAGGGTGATAGTAATCTCTTTGAAAACTATAGACCTTTTAGTATTTTATCTTCGTTTTCCAAAATATTCGAAACTCTAGTTGCTAAGCGTATTACTGACTACTTTTTCAAAAACAACCTTTTTTGTGTGGAACAACATGGTTACATACCTGGAAGGGGTATTGAGACGGCTCTGTATCAATATACTCAGAGGGTTTTGTCAATTCTGGAGGAGCGCGGTCTGGCATGTGGTCTGTGTTTGGACTTGTCAAAGGCGTTTGACTGCGTTGATCATTCAATACTACTGGAGAAGCTGAATTCTTACGGCATACTTACTTAACTAATCGTAAGCAAATAGTGAAGTGTTGTATTGACGGAGTTATTACGCAATCGGATGAGACTACTGTGACTATGGGTGTCCCACAAGGTAGTGTCCTTGGGCCACTACTCTTTATAATTTTTATGAATGATATAGGATCTATTGTATCTGATTCTAATAACAGCATCATTACTTATGCGGATGACACCAACCTAATTATTAGTGGAAAGGACTTGCATGTGGTCTATCGGGAGAGCTTAAAATATTACAATAGGTTGCAAGATTGATTTGCAGCAAATAATCTCATTTTGAATAAGGAGAAAACGGCATGCATAATGTTTAGATGTTCGAATGGTATGCCAGTCTCGCTAGACATTGTTTTGAATAGTTTGAATGTTCAGCTGTCTCCTTGCACAAAGTTCTTGGGAATCTGGATGGATGAACATTTAAAATGGAGGATCCACATTGACAAAATTTGTGAGGTACTTGTGAGGGTGTTACGCTATGCGCATACTAGCTCAAATACTGGATGAAAATACCCTGTTATCGGTGTATTTCAGCTCTTTTTATTCAATAATTCGGTTTGGAATTATTTCGTGGGGGTTTTCATCGGATATGACTAAGATTTTTACAATTCAAAAAAGAATCCTAAGGATTCTGTTTGGAAAGCGCTACTTAGACACTTGTCGAAATCTGTTCAGGACTAAAAGATTGCTGACTGTATATGGTATATACATCTATGAATGTTTGTTGTTTGTATATAAAAACAGAACGTTTTTCAGCATTTCCGAATTCGACCACGCTTATGGCACAAGGAACAAAAATAATTATAGACTACCGCAACACCATTTAGTGGTAACTGAAAGAAATCTCGGCTACGCCGGTATCTTATTTTTTAACAAATTGCCAAATGATATGAAAACTCTTGGTAATATCAACGTATTTAAAAGTAAAGTGTTTTCTTATCTATGCAACATTGAACCGTATTCGATAAATGAATTTTTAGAGCATAGGAATTAAATTATTTTGTATTTTCTTTTTTTCTGCTATTTGTACATATTGCTGTAGTATTTGCCTTTAAATGAAATTTATATAATTTATTTATTTATTAGTTAGATAAATAAATAAAATTGTAGTTTATGCTAGCTTTATAGGCAAAACAACATAAATTGTTATCTCTCGTAGGTTCTACTGTGATTTACTTCTTTCCTTACTTGTTTCTCCTTAATTATTATTATTTTAAAGTTGTGTGGGATAGGAATTCAAATAACTATGACACCAGATTATTTATGTATAAAAATATGTATTATCTGCTTAATAATTACAATAATTAAAATTTATTGTTGCATGTATATTACTTATTTTATTTGCTTATTTACAATACTATATAAGTAGCAGTTTTCATGATAATATTGTAATCGTTTATTTTAATATGAATTCAGTCAGTACAGGGTTTCTCCACCTTCACTCTTTTCTTACTAAAGGCCTGTATATTAGGTCCAAATTATGTTGACTTGATAATGAAGGTACTGACTAATCGGCTTTATGCAAACATTCACACGTACTACATAAAGCTTGGATCAATCACCACCCCAGGTACGTTCCTAATGCATCACAAACTAATTGTCTAAACCTCTATTCTCACGGAGTCTTTAGATTCTTAGAGCGAAGCTTTTAGGCGTTCCTGTTTGTAAAAGTTTGACTGTTACTCAAAGCTGTGCTTACTAATGTCTTTTTTACTGAACACTGGTCCGTTGTGCAAGTATTCGCACACAGTACACTATTAAGACAAGTGTTCTTTATTTTTAATAAATATTGTGTCCCTATATTTACTTTCTATTATTTAAATAAATAATTATTTAAAAGAAATGGAGTGCTTGGAGAGAACCTGTGTATTTTGATTGAATTTAATTGTAATGACAATATTATTAACTACTCACTGCGTAGATTCATACAATTCTTCGAATTCTGCTTGAAATTGTTTGTCCATTCTTGTTGATTCTTCCTTCCGTTGAATCTTCTATAATTTTACTGGTGACGCTTACTTCTAGTAAATATGGCGACGATAAAACAATTGGGAATTATTCCTCTAGGAGCGTGTATGCTTCTACTTAGTTTGTGAGTTGTTAGTTGGTTTGTTTATTTATTTACACTGCGATAGTAATGGTAAGTGTGTAAAAACTCCACTTAATCACTACTCGCTTGACGCATAAATGTATTATCTACTTTAGAAGGTGCTATCACTTTGCTGTGTATTGGAAGTTTTTAAAATCACCGGTATCAGCTAACAACTAACTCTTTTTCTGTAAAAACTCCCTTTTTATAGTTGAAAATAAATGCCGCTCGTTATTTGATTGTCTTTGCGTGCTTTTATTTTCAAATTGTTCGTCGTGGCGCCTCTAGCGGATATCTCGATACTTATTCCATATCTCTTCTTATTCTTCTCAAATTTTAGGTTGGCGTTTATTTTTATTATGTTTATTTCTGACATTTGATGTTTCTCCACATTTACCCACGACGGTATTTGTTGTTTTATTTATTTATATCTAATGTACAGTAAGTATATTGATATTTATTTTATTCTTTTATTGCTATCGTAAATATTTATTGTACTTATAAATGTATTCATTGCTACTTTTACTGTTTTTCAGGTAGATTCTTCGTCCGAGCGCTAGCCTTACTCGCACCTTTGTTTTGTTGCTTTTGATCGGAAGGAATGGAAAGAAGTTGGTTATTGTTTCAATTGCCAGTCCCTCCGTCTGTGCTGCTCTTTCCTCGAACCATTTTTCCGTTCTTGGAGAATTTTGTATGTTTAATATGCTGTAATGAATCATTGCTTTTATAATAATGCTGCTTATTTCTTTGGTTATAGATGTTTATTTGTATGTGCACAAAGTTTGGAACCATGAAAAGGACTTCTGTTATTCGTATTGCGAAGAGAATTAATACTTTTTGTTGTGTATATTGAAATATTATACGATTCTGTGCTGTTCTTTATGATATACTTTATTTTAATATCCTTTTCATCGCAACTGTATGTATTTTATCTTTAAGTTATATGAGTGCATTAAGCCTCTTCATATTCATTACGAGCATATCTTATTTTATTCTCTGAGTATAATTTAATTGCTTTTAAATGATTGACTCTTACAATCGTCCCGTTGGTTAACATCACTCTTTCACGGTTGTTGGTTTTAAGGGTCTTTCCATTTTTAAATGTAGGTTCTTTGCATAATATACTCAGAGCTCTTTTTGTTCCTAACCTGTAGTCAGGTTCTTTATTTTCTAAATAAAACATTACCTCTGGTTTATCACTTCTGAAAATAAATATTCATTTGTGACATTTACTATTATTGTTGAGGTTTTGCCTCACTTATATCTAAATAGTGTTTATATACATATAATCTTAATTAAAATGCTTATACCCTATGTGCATACCTGTGTTATTGTATGGCTTAATAAAATTTATTTTAAAATAAATGTTTCTTAAACTACGAGTGTGTTTTCTTATTACTAATATTAATCTAAATGTACTAGTATATCTTGGTGTCAACATTAATCGTGTTTATTTCTAACATTATATATTTATGTACAGTATTGTCTTAAATTCTAAGGTAAAGTTCACGGCAATATGTACTTACTTTGTATATCTTTCTGTTATGACGTTTTCATACTATATATGCAATGTTGTTAGTGTGAAATAAACATTATTATTATTATTATTATTATTATTATTATTATTATTATTATTATTATTATTATTATTATTATTATTCAACACCGAATACAACTCCTGAAGATTTGCAGAACAGAATCCGAGAAGCATTTGCATCAATAAATGCATGATGCGAAACGTAATTGATGGATTGATAGGATTCGTTTAGCGAGATGTATTGAAGAGGATGGTGATACATTCGAACATCTACTATGACATTTTCATCTGATTTTTGTTTTAGTGTTCTCGTTTTTGGTCGTTCTTTGGTATCAACTTTTGTTATTAAATTGACTACTTTCAGACCTGAAATTCAAAGCTTTAACGTTCTTGTTGCCCCGAAAACCCTACTTAACTTTTATTGGCAGTTTAGTGGAGTATTTATGGGTGTTCTGTGAGTTTAATTGTTTGCACACTGTAAAGATGTTAACTCTAAAACCAGTATCTTGCATTTAATAAAGTATGCTGCCCTTAACTCGCCTGAATAACATGAAATAAAAGCTAGTTGAATACACGTTTGAAAGACTATGGTTATTTGAGTATAGCGCAACGGTTCTTCACTTAATATATTGTCTATATTCCAAATTTTATAAAAATTCATTCAATAATAATGGAGATATATGACCCGAAAGTCTTAGCTGGGACACCCGCTATAGATGTAAATTTTACAATTTATATAACATTTTATAAACATAAATATGTTAGTACTTATTAACTAAACCAACCTATGTACAACATTTTTAATAAAAAATAAAACTTAATAATGGAAGTGCAAATATAACACTACACAGGATACTAAGAAATGAATTAAAAACTATTGCATGTGCAACTATGCACGCAATGATTGTGCAATAATTTCTCGCGACTTGTTTACCAGAAATCCATGATTTTCAACTAATTACATTTACAAACGCATCTGTTCTGATAGTATTATAAAGTCACTGCGACTGGATGTCATGCTGACAGGAATGTTCAAATTAAGATAAATTCTACGGAAACTTAGAGAATACCCAGTAACCTCAGTGACTGTAACGAAAACGCTTCTTTATTAGAACATAGTTATTGAAAGTGCTTAGAATAACTATATAAAGCAGTAAGTTTTATTAGACATACATAATATAGTAATAATATAACTACATTCGACAACCGTTTCTGACAAAACTTACAGTTAGAGCTAACAGATAGAAGATAGGAGAAACAGATATATATGTCATACAAGATTCATACATTACAAAAATCGATAATAAAAATCAAAACATAAAAATAATAAAAGAAATCTAAGAAATTGTTTAAAACTAATGCTATCAAATATACGAGAAATAAAAACTGCACACATAGACACACGATACATACGTATATAGATAATTATAATTGATTCAAGGATATCTGAGATATCAAGATTGTCTATTATTATGTGTATTCAATCAATGTAATTGCTTTTTTATAATTGTTTCGACTGTAGAAAGTCTTGTGTTTTTTTGTTTTTATTTCTACAAACAATTATCAAGAATTCGAATTACAAAACAGTTATAGTCATGCAATTGACACCTTGCATGACTATAACTGTTTTGTAGTTCGAATTCTTGAAAATTGTTTGTGTTTTTTATTTTTATTTCTACAAACAATTTTCAAGAATTCGAACTACAAAACAGTTATAGTCGTGCAAGGTGTCAAAATAAGAAATATAAGTAATAACTAGCGAATGTAAGAATATATTTTTAGCATCTATAACATCGTGTGTGTGCTCGTTTTGAATTCTACTGTTTATATTACAAATATCAAATTATAACACCTCTATAACATTTGTTTTTTTTTTAATATTAAATGTGTCTGATGAACAGTGGCGGCGCGTAATTTTTTGGGACGGGAGGGCACCGGGGGGTTCTGAGTGTTTAATATCAAAAATTAAGTATTGACAAAAAATAAACTCAATATGTTATTTAATTAACTTGTTTGAAAATAAAATCCATTCGCCGTTCCTTACGATCATCAAAATGATTAATAACTAATTCATTGATGTTTGGTGTTGATGTCAGTAATTGTTTTTCAATGGAACACATTGATAAAGCACATAGTCTGCTTTTCTGCATGGTATTTCTAGAAAATATTTTTATTCTCTTCAAAGTAGAGAAACACCGTCCACTTTCAGGTGTTGGCATCGGTATGGTGCAAATTATTTTCAATAGCTTCACAGATTCGGCAAATGTAGTTGTTAAATTATTTTCATAGAAATATTGCAGTGATGTTAGAGCAGATGAAGCAATTCCAAAATCTGGTCTATTATACAAAACTACCAATTCATGCTTAAGAGCAATTGATTCCAATTTAAAAATCTTCACGGCCATCTAGAATTCAGTTTCGGGGAAAGAATTTTGATATGTTGAAAATAAGTGTGGTAGAAAAAAAAGAGCTATAGATAGGTGATCACTAAAAAAAACCGTCATGAATATTGTTAAAAATAATGCAGCACACTTCTTTAGCAACCATTTTGTGTGTGTCTTCATAACGGAATCTTCTGTTCCGTTATCGGGAATGCTCTTCTTCTTTTTCATCGTTATTACTATTTTCATTGTAATAATCGTAATCAGTTGAGCTCCTCACATGCTGAATTGACGATTTAAATGACGACACACAAGACTGTATGTTAATACTGTCAATTTGACAATGTTGTAATTGCTGCGGCATGATTTTATTAAAAAAATATAACCAGTAATTGAAATCATAATCATTTGAAATGTTTTTGAAGCCTACAGCTTTCATTATTGTCGACTGGTCACCAGATTCATCATCTATGATCCGCGTCAGACATGTGATAAGGTCTTTTTTTATATCTGAAGACACTCACAACACATCTTGTTTTAAAGTTTCATCTGGTTGGTGCAGCCCGCGGAAGCCGATTTTTCACAGCCTCATCCAGTATAGCAATACGCTTTGGGGACCTTGTAAAAAAGTAGAAAAACCATCTAGATTGCAAAAGAAAACATTCTCTTGTTTGTTATGTGAGGCAGCCCGTTCAACTATCTGATTTAACTTGTGCGCGTAACAGTGAATATAATTTGCGTTTTTGTAAATATTTTTAATTTTTACCTGAACACAGTTGTTTTTACCACTCATTACTGTGGCACCATCGTAGCTTTGGGATATTAATTTTGCAGGCGTTTCGTCTAATTTAATTTTAATAAGTTCTTCCAATAAACATTTGCTAATACCATCAGCAGTATGATTCTGTGGTTGCAGAAAAGACATAAATCGTTCTTGTATATTTCCGTTCAACTCGTATCGAACTATAAAAACTAACTAGGAAAATGTAGCCCAATCTGTCGTCTCGTCTGCTTGTATAGCGATATAGTGGGTTTTGTTAATTTCGTCTAAAATCATAGTGCGAGAAACTTCGTAGATACTGTCCAGCAATTCATTTTGAATGGTTTTTGACAAACCCATAAAAACTCTATTATTAGACTTGTTGATGTGATCCATGAGGGTGCTGTCAATTCCTGCCAATAAATTAACCAATCCACGAAAAGTCCTGGGATTCGCACTGTCTTGTGTTTCGTCATGGCCCCTTAAAGCGATTTCAAACATGACACAAAACTTAATGCAGTCTATTAATTTTCCAAGAATATATCTGTTTTTACTGACGTTTTCATTGTACTGAATTATACTTTATGTCTTTTTACTTTTTCACCAAAGTGTTTTAAATCCCTAATACCTTTAGAAGTCCAGGCAGTGTCGCTTTGTGGAGAATTCCTAATTAAGCACACATAACAAAAAAAAAAGAATTTTGCACATTACACCCACACAACGAGTCTGATAAACTGTAAGAGCTTCTGTTGAATTTTCTCGTCAGGGTTTTATTAGTTTTTGCATTGTGATCTTCTAGTTTAATCAATAAATCCGGTCAATGGGGACCTACATTTTTAATTCTATCTTAAGCTCAGTGTGTTATTTTCTATCATTTCGATTATGTTGCTAACGCAATTCATAGTTGTATTTACACCGATAGAAATTTCAACAAACACTCACCCCTGTATATTACATACTGGACTTGCGTCACCGTCACCGCAGAGAAGTGCCCTCTCGCTGACATATACTCGCTCTCTACCCACGCCACTTTCATCGCGCGATTCCAAATAAGACGGTGTAGTCGAGCGGGATGCCCCGGAACCTACGTCAGACTGCGATTTTAAACTCACTTTATGGAAACGGACTGTTACTTCCGAAAACATATTATTTGGTATCAAACCAACCAAAAAAATTACATACAAATTAGGTATTTATATTTGATTTATCTGTTAAAAGAAATTTGTCACGCGGGGGCAGTGAACCGTTGCCCTCCTTGCAGCAGCTGCCGCTGCTGATGAACGTTTAAAACAGATAATCCGAAACGTCACAAAGCTGGAATAAAGTAAAGAAATTGAAAGATCCTGTTAACCCTAATTGTCATCCCATACAGTTTATAATTTATTTCTTGCTAGTCAAGATAGTTATGTAGTGGGATCAGTTCAAAACTGAAATCAAGAGCAATTAAAATATAAAATTAAAATTAAAAACTTATTTGTATTTATTATAGATGGCATTTCATACTCATGACTCATAGTCCTTAAAATGTTGTGATAATATTATTACGTTTAATTCCAATTAAAATACAACGGCGGGTACCAAGTGGGCACCTAATACTAATGACACTCGGTAATCCGCTAGACAAAGTGGGCACCACGGTCATCGAAGGGATTATAAGATTATAAAATAGATGTTATAAAATTACCTGTTTAGGAAAATGAATGATAAGAAGACAAAAGTCAAGCTGGACACATTAACAAATTTACATTCACAAATGATTTTGGGAGAAATTACGAGATTACATTTTGTTAAGTGTGTTTCATACTATTCAACAAGAGAAAGAATATAAGTAAGAATATTAGTGTATGTAGTATTTTTTACATATTTTTATACACTTAATATTTTTATATAACTTTTTTTGTGTATATTGCCTATTTTTTTCATTTTCTTTCTTAGTATATATTATGTAGTATTTTTTAAATATTTTTATACATCTTAATATTTTTCTTAAATTTACAAATTATTATATTGTGTTTTCCTTTAGTAAATATAATATGCAATGTGACAAATCTTAATAAATAAGTTGAGCAATCAGTACTTATTGCGTTTTCATTGCCTTCATTATAAATGTTTTTGTTGGTGCCTAGTTTGCCTACAGAATTAGCGCAGATCCATTTCATTGGTGCCCACTTCGCCTATGAGATTAAAACTTCGGGTACGTTGGTGCCCACTTGGCCTCTGCCCAAATACAAGAATTAAATATTTAAACAATTAACTCATAGATTAGAGTACATTTACATATTGAATTCTAATTTTAAATAATACTAGGCGCTCGAGAAGTACTTTAGAGATGACTTCATCTAGCCAGCGGCTCTAAATTTTTTGTGAATCAAGGGCCCCTTTTTTTTAAATATCTACAAATCACCAGAAATTTAATATAATGTATATATTGCTGTAGCTTCAATAATTTGAATAATTTAAATAAATGATAATTTTTATGATAAAATTATTATAGTCTTAATCATAAGCTAGTTCCTGATCACCATAATATTTTAAAATTTCTTATGAACTTGCTGTTGTAACGGTACAGACTATTTTTATATATGTATAGATTTTATATTTTAAGAATTTATATAGTTATATTTTATTATTATTAATATTTTAACATGAAGTATTTAAATCCAATGAATACCGTAGTATAAGATTAGTCATAAGTTTGTTATTCAGTTAGATATAAGAACTGTGACGCCAATATTTTATTTGGGCAATAAACGCTACGTGTGATAAACATTCGCCTAAGCCAGTGGTTCCCAAACTTATTTTGCCTACTGCCCACTTTGAGAATAAATTATTTTTTAGCGCCCCCATTTTTTCACCTACTCAAAAACCACTATAACTTCAAATTAAATTAATTATTGTGAGCTATATTAGCGGAGATTAAACATTCATTCTAAACGAGACTTTTACTATGGGTTATAGTAAAAGTCTCGTTTAGAATGAATGAGTTAACTTGAGACCTGAGCGTAGTAGGTAGTACACAACGGCGCTCAGGTCTCAAGTTAACTTTTACGGGCTACACCTGCCAATGAGAATGATTATTGAAACGCAACTTTATAGTATTCAGACAAAGTATCTTTTATTCAAAATTCAAAATAAAACAAACATAATCGATTCTAATATAAAAACTAATGTGAAGGATGAATCTGATGCTGTTTAATAAGTTTGTTGATATCAGGTTCCAATTTACTCAAGAACAGCCGCAAGTCACCACGTTCGGTAACATGCAAACGATTTCTCTTTTTAGTAAGCAGCGTTGCTACAGCACTAAATCCACGTTCACACAAATATGACGATGGGAATGCTATCAAGAATCGTTGAATGATTGACCACAATCCAGGGTACAATTGCGGGATCGGTTTTTGTAGCCAAAATTCTTGGTAGCCATTTTTGAACTTGATTTTTATTTCCTCGTTCGTTGTCAATTCTATAAGTTCTTCTTCCAGATGTGGTGATATTGCTGTGTTGACATTTGAAAACGGATCCAACACCCAGTCTGGTATTTCCAAGTTCAAAATATCCTGGTATCGTTCGGTGAAGTCAATGTGGAGCTTTTCCAAATGTTGGCAGTAGGCAAACAAGTCGTCGTTACTGCAGGATACTGATAAATTCGGAAAATTATGAAACTCACGTCTGCCCATATTCTTTTTGTGTAGAAGCAGTTTGGCTGCGAAAGCAGCAACGACATTTTTTGTTTTAATTAAATTTAGTTCATCGCCTTGCAGTTGGAGATTCATGTTGTTGAACAATTTATACAGGTCTGTCATGTAAGCTATATCATTTTTTGATGTAATGAGCTTGTTGCGCAATTCTGTATCTTTAGTTTCCAAAAACTCTATCACAGAGTCAAACAGGTTGTAAAATCGAGTCAGACAATTGCCTCTTGATAGCCAACGAACTTCGGTATGAAACAACAAACGGTTGAAATCTTCGTCATTAGTAACACAAAGCTGATGAAATAATCTATCATTCAAAGAGCAGTTACGGATTTTATTGACTGCTTTGATGACATATTGCAGTGATTGAAATAGTCGTTCACTTAAATTTCTAGCAACCAAATGTTGTCTATGAATAACGCAATGTACAGCAAGGACATCTGGAATTTTATTTTTTACGTACGCTATGAAGCCTTTATGGCACCCTGTCATAGCCGGAGCGCCATCCGTAGCAACTGATATAATATTTTTCAAGGGAATCTCTTTCTCATCACAAAACTTTTCCAATGTATTGAATATGGTTTCGCCTTTTGTATCGGTCTCTAAATGTCTAGCAAACAATAGTTCTTCACATATTTTCTCATCTTTAATAAACCTCACGTAAGACAGCAACAATGCTTCATTAGTTGGTAAAGTGGACTCATCGAGCTGAATTGAGAATTGACTAGTCCTCAGATGATTGCACAATGATTCTTCTATGTTTCCGGCCATTTCATCAATTCGTCTTTGAACAGAATTATTACTCAAAGGAATTTTTCCGATAATATCTGCGGCCGGTTTATGAAGCACAGTAGTTATTACTTCCTTTATTGCTGGCAAAATTAACACTTCTCCGATGTTGTGTGGTTTGCCTTTTTGAGCAATTAACAAAGAGATGTTGTACGAAGCTCGAAGTCCGTCGTCATCTTGCTTAGCAGCCGCCGAAAAGAGTTTTGCTACACTTGGCCGAGTATTATGCTTCTTCTCTAGGTCTTGAAAATATGCTACATTCTTGTCTTTCTTATCTGGATGCATTTTATTCAAATGATCTTGAAGTCTTGAAGGCTTCATTGCTTCATTCGAAAATGTTTTTAGGCATAGAAGGCACAAAGGCGACGATGGGTTTGTAGGATTTTCAATGAATCCGAATTTAATATATTCCGCACAGTATTGCCGTCTCTTCTTTTTTACTTCCGACATTGTTTTGTTTTGAGAAATACGTAAGTATAAGTGTTGAACTTAAGTACTGCTTATCTATTACGCGCGAAACCGCAAATGAAAATAAAATAAATATTACGTTGTTTATATAGGATTGCATAAGCAGCACGCACCGACAGGAATAAGACAAACATGCATAAACTCGTTTATCTCATTCGACGCTCAATCGTACTCAACAAGTAAGAACAAGTATTCTATGAACCAGCCGATTGATACAGTTGCCTTTTTATTTGTTTGTTTGTGTCTCTTTTCGTTTCGAAACGGAGCGACCGATTGATATGTTTTTTATTTTATTTATTCAATAAAACAGGACAGATATATGAACTACTCGGAGAGAAATATCGAACCGAGTTGGTTTGAGCAATCTCTTAATTAATATTAGTTGATGTTCACAAGCTGTAGTCGAGAGTAGGGATGGGACATCGGTGGGTAAACATCGATATCAAACATCGATGTTAACATCGTTGATCAACATCGATGGTTGCAAAATATCGACTACCAAACATCGATGTTTTTAAACATCGATAATTATATTTATAGATTTATTTTTTGGCAGTTTAACAAAAACTTTATTATAACTTAATTAATTTACGTCCTTAACAAAATGATATAAAAGATATCACTATTCAAAAAAAATAATAAAAGAAATATATACATTTATAATATGTAGTTAACTTTAGAAACTACTCAAAAAAAACTATATAAAAAAACAATATTATGCAATTACGCATGAAACAACCACATGACTTAAATCGTCTGATACTTAAAAAATATATACATTTACGTGTATCAAAGCTTTTTAAGAGAACGATTTTTATTTGGGATTTTATAGTCTTGCATTTTTTTTTGACTACGCTGGCAAATACCGAGATACATATGGATATGGTTTTATATTTCTGATGTGTCATCTTGCATTTAATACGTGTATCGTCGTGTATGATTGTACGCACTAGGGAATTTCCCGAAGAAGTATACATCGGTAATGTCTATCTCCCTTCTTTTTCTATGAAAATACGTTTACCTCCTTCACTTATTCTGCATGCATACATAATTTAACTTTTATTCTGCACATTAAAAGTACTATAAATTTATGTATTTAATTATATATTATTTAAATATTTATACTGAGTAATATTTAAAAGAGCCTAAAATGAAATATTCGAATTTATATGATATAGCACTGTGTAATTTAAATACTTCTTTTATTCGTAGACAATTTTACATCCTCGTAGCCTGTATGTGAGCTGTTAATTTGGAAACATTTTTGTATTTGTCAACAGAGGACGCTGTTTTATTTTGTGATTAGTGCAAATACATTTTGTCAAGCTTAAAAGTTCGATGTTCACTATATTTCTTCTAACATCGATAGTTTATCGATAAATCTAAATTGCAAACATCGATGCAAAAACATCGAACATCGATCCTAAAATATCGATGTTCAATGAACATCGATGTTTATCGCCCATCCCTAGTCGAGAGTCGAGAGCTCAGTCGGTGTCTAAGAGTCCTCCTAGATTCTAGATGAAATTACAAATCGCCCCCTAAGCCTTTACACAACGCCCCCATTTTTTTTCTGGGTCTCTTACCGCCCCCCTTTAGACCTGCAGCGCCCACAAGGGGGCGTTATCGCCCACTTTGGGAACCTATGGCCTAAGCAAAAGAGTGCGCGTGTGGGAAATGTTAAATGCGAACCACTGAACTAAAGAAAGAACTGGGAACCACCGATGCCCGGAGATAAAATGAAAGTACGCGTCAAAAAAGGAATGAGTCGAAGGCTAGAGCAGTTAGACCTAGGGTGTTGAAAGGCGAACTCAAAAAGTCGTTACAAATTCGGCTGGCTGGCTTCTTAGTATTTTAAAGAAGTCGTCGAATTACGACTAGCAATAAAATAAGTAATATTCATTAAAAGTTGTATTTAAAAAATCCTATAACGGATCACATAACGAGACAAAGAAATGTTAAAGTTAAACATATAATTAAAAGAGGGGCACATAAAGTAAATGTGCAATGTGTTATGTGTAGTAAATAAATTGTGTAAATAGATTCGTTACTTCAAGATAGTGACGACAAAGCAAATCCGTGAAAAAGACGACGCAAGACAAGGACCGTTTTCTCTGGGAAGCAAAGGTGCCGAAGAGCAAAGGAAAAAATAGGAAACATAGCTGTCATCATAAGGTATTTTCTACAAACAATTGTTCTAAAAGAAATATATTTGTGAGTAGTAAGCGAATAAAGAATGGTAGACTAAATGTTATATATAGAAACGCAAATAATACCTAAATTTAATGACATAAATCTGGTCTATTTATAATATGAAATTTAATCTGTATTCGCTTAGTTGTGTATTCATATGATGCGTAAAATGCATATGTTGTAACTTTTCTCATAGGCGTCGTTGATGATAAAATATATTATAAATCAGAATATATATATATATATATATATATATCTTTTTTTCTTTCTTTTCTTGGCCGTAATTTATGTAGAATTTTTAAATTTTTTTCTTGGGATTAGCGACCTTATTGATTTGTATAATAGGTTAAAAAAACCCTAAATGTTCATGTAACGTTTCGATACTTTACTAATATCTTTTTCAAACTGTGTATTCATTTTCATTACAATAATCATTATTCTATACTTATGTCTAAAACAATTTAAAAATTTTGGTTTTTGTATGTGTATGTAAAATTCTTTAATTATTATTTACATTGATATCACATAACAATTTTGAAACTCATTTATTTAACCAAAAAACCAGATTTTAAATAAATGAGTTTCAAAATTGTTATGTGATATCAATGTAAATAATAATTAAAGAATTTTACATACACATACAAAAACCAAAATTTTTAAATTGTTTTAGACATAAGTATAGAATAATGATTATTGTAATGAAAATGAATACACAATTTGAAAAAGATATTAGTAAAGTATCGAAACGTTACATGAACATTTAGGTTTTTTTTTAACCTATTATACAAATCAATAAGGTCGCTAATCCCAAGAAAAAAATTTAAAAATTCTATATATATATATATATATAAATATATATCCATCGCCACTAATTATTTGTATAAATATAATAATAAAAAGAAAATTGTTATTATATGTTTCATTTCTTTTGTTATATGTACCGGGTGTTTTTTTATCTTTGATATCACTTTGATCACCTGCAACTTTCTTGTTTTTAAAAATATCAGAATGAAGCAAAAATCATTTTGCATAGGTATCTATGAAGTTTTTTACGTTTTAAAAAATAAAACAAAACACTAACGTTTTTCCAAGATATTAACCTAACTTATATTTTTTTAAATGGAAAGCCCTAAATATTTTCGGATATTTTGATTTTACATGAAATTTCAAGTATATTTTATAAAGCATACCCCATACCTATCTTCAACGGTTTGCGAGAAAACGGCGTTTAAACATGCCATTTTTAGAATAATTTAATTTTGTAAAATTGTTTTTTTTAAATAATTTGTTACTTTGTTAATCGTTAATCTTTTGTTTTATTAAAAATAAACTTTCTAAATAATTATGAAAAATGATTTCTGTTTGATTTCGACATCTTTAAGAACAGGGTTACAAAACTAAATTTTTCTTTGTTGCATGTTTAAACGCCGTTTTCTCGCAAACCGTTGAAGATAGGTATGGGGTATGCTTTATAAAATATACTTGAAATTTCATGTAAAATCGAAATATCCGAAAATATTTAGGGCTTTCCATTTAAAAAAATATAAGTTAGGTTAATATCTTGGAAAAACGTTAGTGTTTTGTTTTATTTTTTAAAACGTAAAAAACTTCATAGATACCTATGCAAAATGATTTTTGCTTCATTCTGATATTTTTAAAAACAAAAAAGTTGCAGGTAATCAAAATGATATCAAAGATAAAAAAAACACCCGGTACATATGTATGCGATTCATTGAATTTAAATATACAAATTAATTTAAATTTGCACTAGTATTATTTTAATAAAATATAAATATTGTGGAGGAACCCTATTCTTGAATTAATAAATTATTTCTTACAAACTTACATGACCCTGAGAGAAAATGAGTTAGTCGGCAAAATTAAATAGTATTTTATTCATTTTAATATTCATTTTAAATAAGTTCAAAATAGAGGTTCCGTTACACAGTGATTTTAGCTTCTTCGTTTTCTGGTATACGTCTTATTCAGTTTTGTTTGGGATAAGGCTACAAATTAAAAGAAAAGTCTAAATTTGACATAAAAATCATATTTATATTTTTATTAAAACATCAATCATAAATAGCATTGCTATACTGTATCTATAATCTTAGCAATTTTTATTTTATAAATAATGAAAATAGAAAACATTTCTACCCATCTTTGGGTTATAATGTTTGTGTAAAGCTTATATATATATAATGATCGTCATGAAATAATTGTTCTTTTAAAAATAAGAAAAACCTTGATTCTTGAGAAGTAATTTGTTAATATGTAGCTGATTCTATTTTACCAAGAACATACATTTCACATAGTGCCTTGGTAATCTAGAACTTTGCAATCGTGAATGCTCGGAAATTGGCCTATACTAATCACTAGCTGCAAACATTCGCACGTAATACCGCTAGCGTCTTAATACCTGCCCACCATTAACATTCCCTTTTTATTCGTACTTATTTGTTTTGAAATTTTAAATCAAAATGATAAAGTATAATAATTAATGATGCCTAATGATTTACTGAAAGCAAATATTCGCACATAGTACTCTCAGCGTATCCAACACCATTAACTATCCTTTCATTACTATTAGAAACAAATAAATTATTATTACTAAACAGGATAATATTTATCTAATTAATAATGCTCAACGTCTTACTAAAAGCAAATATTTTCATATAGTACTTTTAGAAACGCACAGCACCACTAATTATTTCCAAAATTGAATCATTTATTTATTAACTTACTTTATTTCATCATATATCTTTTCAAATTCTGCCTTATTCATTTCCTCCATTAAAAAAAAAACAGCAATACAAAAAAATTAATTGAAAGAAAATTATTTAAAAATAAAAGCTAAACTAAAAATTGAATTCTAAATCATAACACAAATAAACTAATCGTGAGTCGAAAAGTCACCCTACTCTCACTTTTGCTATATCAAAAATTTTATCGTTTTAGAAAATTTTACGTCTTTCTAGCTCGAAATACAAAATTCATCTCTAACAAGTCGATTCTTGTTTTTCGATTATACAAGGTGTCTAAAGTTAAGTGTTCACCATTACTAACTTTGTTATTATTGAAGCTACGAAGTCGGTTAAATTAGCAAACTAGTAGGACTTTTTTTGCTGATTAAGTTAGTCAAAACAAAGAAACAATTGAAGAGCTAGTTTCTGAGATATTCGCAAAAGCAACGAATTTTTATATGGAACACCTGTATATTTCGACATATTTACTACTTATATATTAAAGTAATGATAATCAAAGAGTTTAAGTGAATTTTATTCGCTTATATTTAAATTTAGGACGATAGTGTATTACTTACTTTTTGTTTAGAATTAACTCTCTTTTAAAATATGTCGAAATATACAGGATGTTCCATTTAAAAATTTGTTGCTTTTGTGAATATCTCAGAAACTAGCGCATCAATTATTTCTCTGTTTTGACTAACTTAATCAGCAAAAGAAGTCCTACTAGTTTGCTAATTTAATCGACTTCCCATCTTCAATAATAACAAAGTTAGCAATGGTGAACACTTAATTTTAGACACCTTGTATATGAAGACAATTGACTGTCGGCAATTTGCAGCGCTTCTGTTCTCAAACTAAATTTTAAGTTGACGTCGATTTCTTGAAACGCCCGTGATAAAATCCCTCTTGTTCGTTTTCTTCAAATTAAAAAAAAATCAAAATTCGGGCAGGAAGCAACATTTTTACTCGTATCGAATAGCCATTTTTTGCAAATATGTCGTAAATTTGCATTCTATATATATTTGTCAAGATTACAAAAGTATTTATAACTGGATTTGGGATATTTTTTGTATAATTGAAATTTCAAAATTCGGACCGGAAGTAAAACTTCTACTCTTAGCGAGTAGCCTTTCTTCAAATATCTCGCAAAGTATGCATTCTATAAAGATTTATTAAGAGAATAGAAGTATTTAGAATAGGAATTTGAATCTTTTTTGTATAAAAAAATTCTTAAAGTTTGAACTTGAAATAATACATTTACACGTTTATTTTTCTAAGATAAAAGTATTAAAACAATTCAGAACAACTTGTGTATAATTTGAAACGCTCATACGAATAAGAAAGTCGTGTGGTGACCACATCTCATTTTTTAGATTTTATTTTACAGTGATATGGGTTGATATCTATACATGAAATTGACCTTTGCTTCGTATTATTTAATATAACAATACTCAACAATGTGTGTCTGTCATTACTGTATACGCCATTAATCTATTTATCTATGTATGAAAGTAGGACTATATAACAACATAATTCAAATGAAAATAAATAATAAAATGTAAAAAGCAAAGGATTTGTCATTTTCTGCAATCGAAATTCGTTCTTGAATTTGAACTTACTTTCCGCCAGGTGTTTGACAAAACACAAATACATCTTAATCATTATTTTATTTTTTTTATTGTAGTCATCGCGTAATATCAATTTTTTAATTCGACACTTATCACGAAACGATGATGTAATCCAAAGGTTCTTAAAAATTATCGAATTAATTAGGTGATAAGGCCATAAACCAAAAACACCAACTGATGCATATTTTCACACTGTTTAAGGAGATAAACTATGTTTTTTACGCACTGTAACATGGGCACTTCAAGAAGTGTATTCGTTTTTTTCTTTTTATTAAGTTCTAATATTAGTTTTCGTTTCAGAAAAACATGAACATCACATGGTTTGATATTTCTATTCTTTTAATAAGTACCTTGGTTAGTGTAATCGCTTTTATAAAATGGAACTACAAGTATTGGGAAAGGAAAAATGTACCTTACCTAAAACCTCGCTTCCCTATGGGAAATTTGGAACCGCCCTGGGCTATAAAAAGGGGTTTTCACGGTACAATGGTATATTTCTACACTAAATTTAAAGCGATGAGCTACAAATACGGAGGCATTTTTTCTACAATCAGACCAGTCTTCATTCCAACTGATTTAGAATTGATAAAAGCGATTATGATAAAAGATTTTCAACATTTTGTCGATAGAGGTGTATACTACCAGGAAAAAGTAGATCCTTTAAGTGCACACTTATTTAGCATAGGAGGTGATAAATGGCGGTCACTACGGACTAGATTGACCCCAACTTTTACATCAGGTAAGATGAAATATATGTTCCAAACTGTTATGGATTGTGGAGCCGGATTAGAACGCGAAATAGATAAACTATATATTAAGAAACAACCTGTGGATATAAAGGAAATGGGAGCACTATTTACTACAAACGTAATTGGTTCCTGTGCGTTCGGCTTAGACTGCGATGCTTTTGCAAATCCCAACAATGAATTTAGAATTCACACTAGAAAAATCTTCCAAGGAGGTCTTGCCAGAATAATAAGAAACTACTCCACTTTAAGCTTTCCAGGATTGTGTAGAACATTGGGTGTAAAAGTGTTTGGAGATGATATTTCGAAATTTTATATTGACGTCATCAGAAATATAACAGAACTTAGAGAATCCGGTAAAGTGAAGAGGAACGACTTTGTCCAGTTGCTGGTAGATATTAAAAACGGAGCAAAAGGGCACGAAGAAACATTTACATTTAATGAAATTGCTGCACAAGCTTTCATCTTCTTCTTGGCTGGTTTCGAAACCTCCGCGTCGACAATGACCTTCGCCTTTTATGAAATGGCCAAAAATCAAGAAATTCAAGACAAAGTACGAGAAGAAATTCGTACTGTATCAGAAAGACATGGAGGTAAAATAACATACGACGCTATTATGGAAATGAATTATTTGGGTCAAGTATTTGATGGTTAGTATGAAAGTTTATGTTAACATGAATGACTGTAGTGTAGACTATTAGATTATTTTTATATTTCCGGACTAGGCATGAAATAAGTTTGAAACACCAATAAATATTTATATTTCAATATAGTTATTTTTCAATCATCCCCGTATACAGCCAACGAATAATTTTTGGAGATTTTCCTTGTTTTGTCAAGCTAGACATTCAAGTTTGTATATTGTGATACGGTACAACAACACAAACTGACAGATATTAAAACTAATACTGCTGAAATTGTTTTGTAAATTGTAAAAGTCGATATGATAATCAAACTCTAATAAAAAATTATATTAAAATTGAAAAATGTTTAGTCCGGGAATATAAAAAACGACCACTCGTATAAGACAAACAATAAATAACATTAAAAACAATATTGGTGATAGCCGTTTAGTTTAAGTTTTTTCTTTTGGTCATTAAGGGATGCCAACTCAGTAAATATATACATGTAGTAAAACACTGCTTATTATATTATTGAACGGTAAGCTATTGCTAAATTTAAGTTTTCGTTTAGTCATTTACTGAATTGTTATGGTTTTTATTTGAATTAGTTTTGTGATATTTATTGTTTTGTTATTTTTCTACACAAAATGTTTATTCTATCAAATTTAAAGTTACATTTAGTATTTCTGATATGTTTTTTCTTATCTATATTTTTTTTGGTGCTATCTGCTTCTAATATATGTCGTATATTTTGTGTATCAATACCTATAGTTGGCTTGCTAACAGAACCTCTTCTTGAAAGAAATATGTTTGTCGTCTATGCTGTGTAGTTTCTTCTACATACATATTTTCCTATAATGTCAATTATAGTTCCAAAGTATTTCATGGTCTCAATTTGCGCTATGTCAATTTTCGAAGCATTTCTTGTCATTTCTCATATAATCGAAACATTTTGTCAATAAAATCAAATATTTTCTTTGTTGTATGTAACCACGCTATCCAACATTTCTGATCTAGCTGTCTATGGGTCTGCTTAAGGTTGTTCAGTACCCAGTTACGCAAATTAAATCCGCTATGGGGTCGCTAGTATGCACATTTCAAGAAAATATTTTTTGTCTGAATTATCCCGCCTACTTTTTGCCGACGTCAAAATATGAACCAAGTTTTTTCCATATTTTTAGTCTGAAAAACTGAAGAATGAATAGATACATTGAGAAAAACGAGAACACGTGTTTATAAAAATATAGTTAGTACGGAGCGTGTAAATATTTCTTATAGCTGATATTATATATTAGAAATTACTGGCAAAATGTAATTAATTACGGTCTCTTACAAATAAACATGGGTAATATATATTTTTGTACGTTAAAAGTAAAAATACATATCTTCTCCGTTTATTAATATACAGGGTACTCATTTTTATTTTATTTTCTATATTATACATATAGAACGCCCGTTATTCAGTGTGAAACAAATGGACTTTCTCTTATTACTATTAGCTTGACAGAAAAGTTTCCCCGTTCTTTGGAAAAGAAATTATAAAAATCTTACTGGAGGCGACATTTTCATAATTTCGCTAATTGCTATTGCTTATTGCCAATAGTTTAAGGTCAAATTGAAGGTTTTCATTTTAGCAATAGTAACTTTATTTTGTAAAATATTCAGGAAGCTTCAAGAAGAGTGTCTTATAATTTCCAAAAATAGTACGTGATGTTTCCGCAAGAAATATAAATTGACCAGTTTTCACATTTATGTGCAGATGCATAATAATAAAAATGATTTAATAACAAATACACTAAATAAACAGAAACGCCTCCCACCTTCAAGTTGTTCTTGGGATGTTAAAGAAAACTAATCAATTTGAAAATTACCGGCTGTTTCCTAAGTACGTCCCAACCTTAGGGAACAGCGGGGGTGTTCGGGCAGTAAATAAAATTTCTATTAATCTATTGATATATGTATTTTATTTAGTCAATTTAGAGATGTTGGCAATATATTTTCTATAGTAATTCTTGATTAAAATAAAAAGTAAACTTAAGTCTAATTCCTTGTTTTCATGCCTCTTGGTGTTCGTCCATCAATAATTTCTGGTAGCAGATGTTGTTCGTAGAATGTTATCAATTTGCGTAACATACTTTTGTTCCGCAAATCGTCATCTCTAAATATTCTTTCTACATTAAAATCGTCATCAGTGTATATAATAAAATCACAAACATTTATTTTCAAAATGTTGAGTTGACCTTGTACCTGAAAATAGTAATTGTGGTTTCTTTTCAATGTGATTTTGTTATCGACATAGATAAAACAATTGGTTTTACTCGAATCCCGTAACTTTCCCTTAATAGATGGCAAACACTTTACTTCTACAATTCCATTATCTGCGATTAGTCCATCTGGGGAGGCTCCGAGGAATGAATATGCAGCATCTATATAAAATCCACATCTATTAACCTCAACACCAGTTAGAGCTTCATACTTTGCAATAGCAACAGACTCATTCACTCTTCCACAGATTATTGCACTTGTCCGTAAATCCTTATTTGTATATAACAGTCTTTTGAGTAAATTATGAGAATGTGTTGAAGCCCTTCTCTTCACAATCACACCAAAATTAGAGGCTGTTATGTAATCCTGTCTAAGTTTTCGCCACAAGTTATTATCATGCTGCCCTCTCGTAGATATTTCAATTTTCTTTACTTTTTCTGGTGAAGATACTCTTGCTTTAAGTTTCGCCAGAAACTCTTTCTTTTTTTCTACCATTTCATCTTCACGAATATCTGGCAAAGAAGCATTTGGCCCATAGTGAATATCTGGTCCTGTTGTTTGCGCTTTCTTGTATATTTTGACTTTCCGATTTTTTTTCCGCAAATAGTGTTTTCGTTGCCTTCAGTTTAGAATTAGATGAGAATAATGACCCAGAAGCCTTCCTCGCCATGCCTCAATGTGCCATCCAGGGCCACTTGCATGTGAAATCGCTGCAGCATAAGCTCGCGCTGTATACGAAGTACTTCGGGAAAAATTAATCCGCTTTCCCCCAGTACATTTTGTGGCTAATGCCATATATCTTTCCGCCTGATTGGTTGTTTCATTGAAGGCAAGCTGTCGGCTTTATTTATCATGGGTTCAATGCATTTCTGGATCTCTATAAGAAATTGTTTATCTATAGTGGTAGAAGAATCATCTTCAGTTAAATGTTTTCTTTTACAAAAATTTGCACATCTAGTGTGATTACCAAGAACGTGATATGGTGCATTCTTTAATTCTGTTCGCAACGCCGTGGAATTGCTTTTATTGTTCTTGATTGACGTCCTTATACCTTTGATAAGTCTTTCAAGTTTCGATATTCTTGTCACATCTTTCGTGATCAAAATTTTTCTACTTGCAATAGAGAAGGATGTATTGACGCAGAGTTTGTGTAACTTTTCACTGAGGCAACGTGTCATGTCGTTAGCACATTCAATTTTTATCACTTGTCGACCATATGGAACCTTTTCTATAATGCGAGCATAAACACTGGAATCTCCGTCACCTAATACATATTTGTACATGAGTCCATGCTGATCAATACTTTTGGTAAATCCCTCAACATCTTGCTCCATTGCCGTAGATGGACCAGTAAAATTTAGGACACAGTCATGCTTTTTGGATTTCATTTTGTGTTTTTTATAATAGGAACATGCCGAACATGTTTTGCTACGAACGCCCATAAAAAGTGTTTTTCTTGTTTCGGCTCCAATAATAATTGCTACACCCGAAGGGGCATTATAGCCATGTCCATAACTACGTTTACTCCATCCACCGCCTATAATTACAGTTATAAAGGGTGTTCCATCAAGATTAACGTTTCCCTTATCAATAACAATTTTTCGTTCTTCTTGACCTGCTTGTTTCATTTGTTTAAGCATATGTTCCTCCCAAGCTTCCTTAACCTTTGATGTTGTTCTACTATATGTTCTATCTGCCATAAAAGGTACATTCACTAAGGCAAATAATTCTTCACACAGGCTTTTTCCTATTCCAATTGCTAAATTTGCCCAAACCATAGCTTCTGTTAGATTTGTCTCGGATGACATTGTCGGGTCTGTGCAAATAATTATAAACGTGTCGCAATTGTCGCAAAAAAAATGCAATTTAGAGACAAGACCAATTATGGTTTCCTTTGTAAATTTCATTTTCCCCATTGTACAATGGTTGCCATGCTTTATAACTTTTTCATATTCTTTTAGGACATGACCTTCTTCGTCCTTGTAAGAGATCCTTTATACATTTGTAACTAGTATCCACTTCCACTTCCATAGGAGGATAAACGTCTAAATTCTCATTGTCAACAATTTGGACAGAATGGATATCTGAATTATCATTTTGAGGCTTCACTTCAAACTCCTGTTCCGGAATTGCACATTCAGATTTAACATTTGTTTTTTTGTCGTTTCTTTTAGATTCTCTAAAAGAAAAAAATAATTTGAAATTATTCTATTTAAATAAAATATAAATTTACCGAAACTTTTGATGCAAGTTATAAATTTTCCTGGATTTCGTTGTTTTCTTTCTTGGTCTCGAAGCACAAATTTTACTTTTACATCCCATTTCAAATAACTTTTTATACACTAATCTTACGATTTATGGAATACGAGTACACCTAACATAAGACACCGTTAGAGAAGGAAAAACATCTGGCAAATTTTGTGCATTTATGCTTATTTATTATACCACATGATTTAAAATGGGCGTGTTTATAAAATATATGGGATGTACCAGCAAGGGGCGGTATCCGTTTACAATAATCAACAACAACACAACAACAACAAAATATATTAATAAACCATTTGTACTATTCTTTTGTTTACAATATGTTAAAGTTCCTGTAAGAGCAAAAAGTGAAAAATTAATGATAGCGTAGGAGTTACGCATTGAATAAATTATCGATTATTATAAGTCCTTATTTCCAAGTCGATAATTTTTTATTTATCAAAATAGCTCTGTCAGGAACTTTTTCAGGCACTTCTCAATATGAATTAATTAGATTATATTAAAAAAATCTATTCAAATTCCTGTTCTGATTGAGTAAAATTTGGCGGTTTTTGTGCTATTTTATTTAATATTATATTTATTTACAAAGGTAGATTTTTTTAACCATTTTTTCTAGACTTATATGTACCTAATATATCCATAACTGCCATAATTTGTCGCCTTTACTTATTTTGAATTTAATGGTTTTGATGTACTGAACAACCTTAATTAGTTCTTCAATTAATATTTAAATCTGTTCTTAATTTACATTTTTAATTAAAATTTACATCACAGAGCTTGTGAAAAACACTTCAAGGTTTTCTACATTTTTGGAAGTATAAAGCCGAAAACTAAGCAATTATTGTATGGAAATCACATGAATGTATCTCTTCAAATTATAACTACCAATAGCATTTGTGAAATTTTCTTCTTAAATTTTGTGCTATCCAAATATCACTAAAATGAAAACACTGAAGATTTTCTATAGACACTGTATTATTAAAAAGAGCGCTCATAATAAGAAATATCCAAGAGTTAGTACACGAAAACATGCCCCAGAAACAGGTTCAAGTAGTTATATAATTTGGAAAATCTTAGAAATTTATCACTTATGCTCTTACCACTAGCAAATGTCGATGTTTCAAAATAAGTAGTACTAGTAGAAGTGTACTACTTATGTTTCTGACGAGGTAAAAAATTGACATGTTAAAGTGCTTGGACTAATACTAAGATCTACCATGGTTGAGTAGGGAAGTATTCACTCATGCTACATTATGTAATTAATGTGTGCCATCTATTGGCGAATTACTGGATGCAATATCCACGATTCTCTTAAATAGCCACAAGAGGATGCTGCTTGGCTATATAGAGCTTAGGTAACAGATGTCATTGAGGTATTTCATAGACATGTGCTATACAAGTTAAAAGATATTCACGTGATGTGGGTTACAACACGTCGCACGCAGATGAGACCTATGGAAGCATTATTAATATCTAATGTCCCTTTCACTGAAGAGGAATGCGTTAGGTATAGACAATTTTAGTATGCCTCACTTTATTAATTTTATTCCAAAAGTGTAAATCTATATCCAAATGGCATCATAACCTTTGAATTTGAACTTTGTCCGTCCAATTTATAGATTGTACCTAATTAAATAATGAACTTAATAAAAATTGTTAATTTTCAGAAACTTTAAGAAAATATCCAATCCTGGCTACATTGCAAAGAGTTGTTACCAAGGATTATAAAATACCAGACGAGGATATTGTTCTGAAGAAAGGAACGCAAGTATTTATTCCTTTATTAGCGATCCAACGCGATCCAGAATATTATCCAGATCCAGAAAAGTTTGATCCAGATAGATTTTTACCAGAAAATAAGGCAAATCGCCACGTTTGTACATACATGCCCTTCGGTGAAGGTCCTAGGAACTGTATAGGAATGCGGTTTGGAATTCTGCAAGCTAAAATTGGAATGGCTATAATGTTGAAGAATTATAAGTACAAGTTAAATCCAAAGATATCTGAAATGAAACTTTACAATAAAGCACCTTTATTGTCACCTCTTGGAGAAGTTCCACTTGATATAGAAAAACTCAATTAATTTATTATTATTTTATAGGTATTAGGGATGCACCAGACATTTACTAACAATTGTATGCTCTTATTTAATACATTTTATTCTTTAATGTTAAATATATCGTTTTACATATATTACATTATTTATTATTATACATATATTGTAATGTATCATTACTACATATCGATATTATATTTTGCCATACTGAAACAGGCAAAAATTACATGTTAATTACAGACACAACGAAAATATTTTAGGTTATATCTTTCCTTGTAACACATATACATTAATACATGTATAACACCTTACATTTTAACGTTTCATAAAACACTGACAAAACACTGTCCAGTACAGACATCAATTATAGAAACACCTAATATAGTAAAAATATAAAAAGAGTCCCACCTATTACACCTGTAAAGTCACAAATTATCTAAACCATACATTTTCTAATCACTTGATTGGTCGGGGTGGTGAAATTAATCAGCCAGCCTGATCATCAGATTTAGCACCAATGACCTTTTTCTTCGGGGACATACACGCGGTTTTTTATATCAGAGGTCCCCAAACTTTTTGTCTCGTAGACCACCTGCCATGTTTTTCGGGTTTCGGTAGACGCTTACCTGATACTTTTTATGCAAATCCATCAACTTTAGGGCTCCTCTGTACCTGGCTTGAATTTCTGTTTTCTAGACGTTTGTGGGTTGCATACTCCCTGTTTCTAACACCGACGACAGCTGTCAATCATCTCAAGTATTCGACCGCACAAGGTCATAAAAACCGTTTAGGGGTAAACCTTTCTTGCCGTCCTTACCGATGAAAAAGGAAATTCATTTTAAAGTGTATTTAGTAAAAATAAAGAACAAACAAACACTGCGATACTTTGCAGTTTATACAGTATGTATATTTTAAGATGATATAAATGATAACACATTTTCTTATACTAAATAATAGTTTCTTTTAGCAATTGAATATTTAGCATCATAATATGAAAACAAACTTTACATATATATTATTACCTGAATATCCTCGTTCTTATATTCTAATGTTCTCATCAAAATAAAAACACTTTTTCTTTGCTATTACTCAGTATCTAATTTTGCATATTATTTTGCATTTCTAACTCACTTGAAGTTGTCTTGATGATTGTTAGTCGTATTGTTAATTCTTTTTCTTGCGTAACAGTAATTGTTTATTAGTCGTTATTAATTAATGGTAATGGCATATCAAAAGGTACATATCATAAATAGAAGTTAAGATGCACCTATAGACAAAGCAAAAGAGACAAATATATATTAAATGTATTTACATTTTAGACAAAGCAAAAGATGTGTTTACAAATACACATTAAATGTATTTACATTTTAGACAAAGTAAAAGATGTTTTTACAAATACAAAATAGACTAAAAGATCATGATTTAATGATATTTTAAATACTAAGACCTTATTCTAAAATAAACAAGCGGTGCATGTCAGTTGGGCCACGGATCTGGTAATTGGCTTAAGATATCGTTCAGTTGGGCCAAAGAGTAATTACCATAATACACTCGTACTAAGAGGATATTGTTTATATCCAATTCGTCAAGCCTGTTAGTAAGGTTTTATAAAAGAAATAGTTTTCACATTAAAATTTTATTTTACAAACACATACATTCAGCATTATATAATATAATATATAGCTATATAAGATACAGAGCAACAATCAATATTTTTTTAATAGTTTTGTATACTAACATGTCCGTAATATTAAGAAAACATTTTTACTCAGTAAAATTTAAAAAAATGGTCACACTAAAAAAAATACAATAATGAAATAATGTCACTATTCCTGTATTTTAAATTGTAGTAGATGCCACGGCACACCTCAGTTAATATAATATAATATATAGCTACATAAAACAAAACCTGGGTACAAAACAACAAGAGCAAACCCTAATGTACAGTCGGTAAAAATTTATAACTAACTAATTTAACAAAGTTATATCTAGAAATAGCTTTATTTTGGTATTTTGAAATGTTGTCAATAATGTATTAGTGTTTTGACAATGTGGTCTTCCTAACTTTTTTAACTAGAAGCGGGCTGTTTTAATTTTAACATAAATTTCGGTTTGAAAGAAGACTAATCACTTGGAAATTCAAGCACCCTCTTTATACATTATATTATATTATATACATATATATTATTCCATTTATTCTGAATCATAATTAAACATTTTTACATACCTCATTTAGGTCTCTAAAAGTTTACCCTTAATCGGATTATCTAGGCGGGTGATGAGTTCACCTATTTCTGGAGGGTGGATTACTGCTTAATCCCTATCCTCGCTAAGCAACGGATTAATTTCGTGTTTGTGGCCCAACTGACATACGCCCTAAACAAGATAATAGACATGTAATGATATAATAATAAATAATGATACACTGAGTAATATGTGGGAGTTACTCAGTTTGTTGTATAATTCATTGGAATATTAGAAAGCGGATTAGGAAAGCCAAATATTATAGATGGGTGTTATAGAAAGTTTGGGAGATTAAATTTCTGGGCGGAGTATGTTGTTTTTATTCCGTTTTAAATGCTATGGGGTAATGGTCAACAGTTTGTATATCGCTGTGATTGCTTTATAAATGCCTAAGCGGTGGTAATTTTTCATTATTTGGTGTCTGTATGTGCCAACAGAGTAGTGTGGTAGTGTGTGTGTGTTTTTACAAGTGAAGGCAGCTTTGTGGCCAAATCTTCATTATTTGGTGTCTATACGTGCCAATAGAGTAGTGTGGTAGTGTGTGTTTTTTTTACAAGTGAAGGCAGCTTTGTGACCAAATCTTACGGCGCTATCAACTGTTTGTTTTTGTAAATATATTGTCTTATATAGTATTTTAATAATAGTTATTATCAAAAAAGAAAGTAGATGTAGGTTTATATTAACGTAACGTTAGGAAAAACTTAGGATAGATATTTGAAGTACCTACATATCATATTGTTTGAAAATGGGACTTTCAAAAACTAAGCGTGTGGCTTACAACAAACGTAAAAGTAAACGACGATTAGTAAGAAATATATGGAAACAACGACAGGGTGAAAAATCGATACAATTAAATTCAAAGTCTACTGATTATGAATCATGTAGTAGTTCTTCGATGTCCGTTGACAATACATTCCAACATCTGCAAAAAAATTTGAACTTAGTGGTCGAAGAATTGTAAATATCAATTATTTGTTTTCATCTTTAAAAACCATAGAACACAAAGGATTTGACTGTAGTTTTTACCAAATAAATATTATCGGTGTAATGCGCTTGGGATTTAAAAGTGTCTTTAGTTATAAATGCGCTATGTGCGGTATTGAAGGTTTTTCAGTACCAAAGATAGTGACGTGGGAAATTCAGTAAACAAAGCAGCGATTAGCGGGGTAGTTGCAATTGGTGCGGGTGGTTTACAACTTTCTGAATTATGTGCTAGTTGCTACCGGATCTACGTCGCATTAAGATAACGGGCTGAATTCGGAAATGAAACGGAGAGTCGCAATAGGGGTTGTTAAACAGGATAACGCAGGGCCGAGCTAACTCTGTCGCAGACGGCGTGACGGTTCAGGAAAATAAGAACACCTAATAGTAGAGCGTCGGTCGGCAACGACGCTAGCGACGATTGACCGGGCACCAGGACACTATGCTATCTACAGATAACCTACCTGCGCCTCCTACGAACTACCACTGGCTGTGTCCCTCCAGCGGGTTACCTAATGAACACCCTGTATAATTGTAGCACCTACTCTTAGGCACGTGCTTGTCACAATAAAATATGAGATATGCAGAGGTAAAAGAAATAAAAGAACAGGTAGTTCGAAATGTAACAAAATTTAATTAAAGTTGATGTGTTGAATGGTGATGTGTTTTAAACAACATTAAAATGGTGAAATTAGGTATTACAAAACACAAGCGTTGAATGAATAGTTAATTTGAATAAAATAAGTGAAGCTAGCCAGTTGATAAATAAAAAAACCAAGCGTTAGGTGACAATTACAAAATTTGAAAGTAAAAAAAAACAAGTCTTAAAGATTTAACAAATTCTCTGCGCTTCCGCAGAAGTTGGTCGGTTGCAGAAACGTTTCCTTCACCTCACATTAGGTGTACAAGAGTTTTCAAGGACACGCCACAACGGCAATGTCAATACAAAGGTGTAATTATATGTAAATTAATAAGCGCAAGAAAATTAATAAGTCAGTATAGGGACTTAATCTAAATTGAGAAAAATTGGCTAAATAAAAAAAAACGTCAGGTTTGCTTACATGAACTAAATTAAATTAATTGAAGGTTATTTATTGGCATAGTCAATAGTTAAAGGTAACTTTAGAAAAGTAATTTCATAAACAAAAAAAAACAATAAAACCCTGAGCTTCGAGAACCAAAGTTTGCTACTTCAGAAATGAATTTATCTAGCTCAGGTAAATTAATTGATCAACGAAAGGCAAAATTCACAATCTTACAGCAAAATTAAACGTGCAAAATTACTAACAAATTTTAGATTTTTAAATGCAACACAACATATAACATACAATTATTGTAGCAGAAGAGAAAACACTAGGTATATTACCAATTAAATAATATCTACCCAAAAGATAAAGTGATAATATGTTGAATTTTACTTGAATTAGTTTTAATTAAATAATTGCCTCGATATAGGGCTACAGGAATACGGTAGTGTCAAAACCAAAATTCTGGTCAATCTTATTATTACAAAATTAATAAAATAGTAACGGTAATTTTAATAAAGATTAAATTGTGACCTCGCAGTTGACTAAGAGGTGCGATATTTAATAAGCCACTCAAAATTCTTGGTCAAAACTAGGCAAACTGAAGTCTTGCTCACAAACGTAAGGACGTCGAAAATCGTACGAAAAAAATATATAAGGTAAAATTACAACCTTAGCTGGCAAGATGGTTGCCGGAAAGACGCTGCGGAAGTCCAAAATGGCGGCGACTCCCTTGATGGAAAATTTCCAATTCAACAGGTGGGCTGGATGTTATGAAGCGTCTTCTGTTGCGTCGAAAGGAACACCACGCTCTTTGATGTAAATGCGGGGCGATACCACCAGAATTAGGGCGTCAGAGGGCTTTTGTGCCCGACAAAAGAATCCTATTAAAATTTAGAGAGGAAAAAAAACCAAAGATAAAATCCCGAAAATTAACACAGATTTTTGAAAACTTACCCCAATTATGAATAATAATGGAGATTCCACGTTAAACGACTACGAGTCACTTCAGGGTGCAAAATTTACAACAATAAAAAAAAAGCCAGCACATGGCCACACGTGGATTTTTAGAAAACGATACGAAGATAAAAAAACCACATTAATAACCCAAAATTAAGGTAACGGTAACTACTGCTTTCTCCGAATTAAGCCGCATACGCGAAAAACATCCTCATGGATAATGTACATAAGTACTAAAGGAAGAAAAGCAATTTGCACACACTGTTCTCTACACAAGATGTGACTATCAAGTGCCCATCGAAAGCGCGAAAAATCTCCTCATTCACACCCGCGCAATCGCTACACGCAGCCCTGTCCAAAACATAAAGACACGAAAATACCTCAAAATGGACATCGGAAGCATTCAAATAGAATTACAAACACCAGTTGGAGATAGACCGTAAAGGGGGTTAACACTGCGACTTTTAATTAAACGCAAACATGAACATGACTTAGGCGAACGAGAATAAGCGAAATACCCGACAATTGTACGAAGAAAATTATAACGTCGACAGCACGAGGGAAAATTTTATGCAAGACGTTGGCATTCCGTGTGCAGATAGATCTGTACTACATAGCCGATAGGTTTGACAGAAATAAACAAACAATCTTCCACACGTAGTTTCTATTTTATTAGGCGAAAGGACAGAATCTCTGCAGGTAAATAACGAAATATCAAAGCTTAAATATCAAAACGCTGCAAGAAGACGGTGGAGAGACCGATCTTAAACTTATGTTACAGAGAAATTACGATCCTAACCCCTACGATGGTTCTGGGGGGGACGAATTAACAGAAGTTCCTAATACTAGAATATCGAAGATAGAGCAACAAGTGATCGACAACAATTAATAGTATGCCCTCTATTCCAAGCATTTCTTTAATTAATACTCCTTACCTTTTTTTTTTTAGTGAGATGACTACAAAGAAAAGAGGAAAACAATAATACTCGGGCCTGCTCGAGAACTGTGTTTGGCAATACGCAAAACATGTGAAACAGTTAACACAATAACTTGACTGTCGTCTCGGAGCGTTTACAAAACACAAATAAATGCATTATGTAGGGATCGGACGTAATAAATAAGTAGTTATTTATAAAAAAACTTAAGCAAAGCGTAAAAAGTAACTGCAAATGCAGAAAACACGAAACTACAGGTAGGTTAGAATAAGCTAGAGCTAAGATAATTAGAATTAGATACCCAGATATAGAGGCTTCCACAACAATAGGGTGTGAATGCCCGATCTTACACAAAATGTATCTGTCATATTCGCGGTACGTGATTTAGAGCGGTGAAGGCTCAAAAGTAGGTTTAGCACCCACGCAAGCATACGGCAGGCAGTCTTAGTAACCAGTGAAATAGACAATATACAGGGTACGCTCAAAAAGTCACGAACTTTATACAAAATTCCACGTATTTAGACAAGGCACCCAATCTTTCGAGAACTACAACCAAAGTAAATTTTACAGCGTAACATAGTTTATTTATTCAATTTATTCAAAGTATGAAAATGAGGTAATGACCAGTATCAAACAATTAGCAACAGCAGAAATGTTTGCAGCTGGCAAAGAGGAACATGAATTAGCGGTAAAAGCTGGGGAAGTTGATGCAGATGGTATACCTATTATTGCCGTAGTAGTTGGCGGTGCTTGGAGTAAACGGTCATATAGAACAAATTATAATGCATCTTCTGGTGTTGGATGTATTATAGGGGCAAGAACAAAGAAAGTTCTTTACGTAGGAGTGAAAAATAAATACTGTCGAAAATGTGAAAAAACAAAGCTGAAAAAGTCAATTTACAACACGCATGTTTTAAAAATTGGAGTGGAACTTCAACATCAATGGAAAGCCAAATTATATTGGAAGGATTTCGAAAATCGATAGTAATGCATAATTTGAAATATGGAAAAATTATTGGTGACGGAGATAGTAGTGTGTATCAAAGAATACGTGACGACAAACCATATGGTATCGAATTTTTTATAGAAAAAATCGAATGTAGATATCACATATTGCGAAATTTTTGTTACAAGCTTAGAGAAATATCAAAAATGTCAATAGGGAATATGTATGTGAAAAATTCATACGTAGCAACGTTTTGAAATTTAGAACAGCCATTGTTAGTGCAATAAAGCACCGTAAAGTAGAGTCCTAACCAGATCACGTCAAAATTGAAAATTTAAAAAACGATATTTTGAACGGTCCTCGACATATTTTCGACGATCATTCTAATTGCGCTACATATTTTTGCGATAAACAAAATCAAGGAACTGTAAATGTAATGCTCAATGAATTTCTAAACAGTTCCACTTACACAAGTTTTTTCAAATGTTTAAATAGAGATGCAAACTTATCGTCCAGTTTGTTATATGATATTGATAACATAGCTGCTGAGGCATTTAATTCAGTTGTAAACAATGTTATTGGGGGTAAACGAATAATTTTTTTTTAAAGGGTTCTTACGAGGGTAGATGTTACGCAGCTGTAATAAGTTACAACAACAAGGGGTTATTTATTTCAAAGATTATTGCAAATATTAATAATGGTAAAGTAGGTAAGTATACAAACAGTTTTTCTAAAACACGCGTTAAACTAATTGGAAAAAATAAAACCATTGAAGCGAAAACGCATTCAAAGCGCAGATTCCGATTATGGACTTAATAATCTAGATAATGAAGACATTCCACATAAGAATGAAGCACAATATAATATCGCAAAACAGAAATTTTTAGATAACATGTAACGAAGTTCCTTCGTTAATTGTAACAAAATAACATTTTTGAGTTCATAATTAATTTATTTGTAAATATCAAATTATCTGTATGAATGTTATTTTGTTCAAATGTTAATATTGTATAGTGTGAAATGAGTCGACCTGTATGTATGATCAATTGCTTGTAATAATTCTTGTTATTTACTTATTTTTAAATGGCAAAATACCGAATGCCTACGTCATGCTCAGAGTCGCGTATTTCATATCAGTATCGTGTGCAAATTTTATATTTTGAACGGTTTTTTACTTACTTACGTAGGGGGTTTTAACATATAAAAGGCCATCATCGAGCTTGCCTCGTTCATTTAGATCTCCGATTGCCTCAGCTACTATACCTGCCTTTATTCAGCCTCTGATGGCGTGGAAAAGACCAGGTTATTCCGTAAAGAGCGTTCTGTATTCAGGTCTTTGTATCATGGGACAGACGTTCTAAATCCATTTAATCTCATCCGCATACTTCTCTCTTACTCAGGCCAGGTGCCGTGGGAAGATTGAGTATTACCGCTTAAAAACCTACACTCCGTCAAGATCAGACTTTTTGATGTCGTGATCTCCATAAATCCGAAATTAATCTTAATTATTTATTTCAGATGTTTTACGACCATTAATTTCCGATATTTTGCATTAATCCGCGCCGCGTATTTATATTTCACCGCAAAGCTATTGACCTGATACCCGCGCTGCTCGGGCCCGTACTAAGATAAACATTAATTTTATCATTGATCGAAATATTCTTTAAATGAGCATGCCGTGACATGGAGATAATTTATAGAATAATTTGAATTAACGTGAAAGTATTTTAATTCAAATTGACAGAGACATATCTTGTATTTATTAAGAATAATAGAAATGTATTGGAAACTATTAGTGACATTTCAGGGGATAAATTTGAGTACATATTTGATCCTATGTTAGTTTGCAATAAATGAAAGTCCTTTTGTAATGATTTAAAGATGTCAATAAAGCAAATTCGAGTTATAGTTAATCATGTACATATAAAATGACTTTGTGTAATACATAGATGTAAATAAAGAAATGTGTATGAATATTGATATTGTTTTTGACAGATAATAAAGTCTATTTTTAAATAAGTTCCCGCACGTGTTTTGTACTGTTTTCTTTTCACCGGTCCGTCAGTAATGAATGCAATAAATGTAGAATTAATTCAATAAGCACTAAAGAATATTAAAGCAAAAATACTCACGATCAATCTCCACTTTGCTTGCCGTAGAGTTTTGTATTCGCATGTCTAAAAATCACAACACTTCACCTGCCATATTTACGTTTATAAGTAGTGCCAACCGGACGAAGTCGCGAAATATGATATTACTAAAGGAGGACGTCTAAAAATTTCGTGACATGCATAGGCAACCCAAGGTACGTGTGTTCAGGACTGTGTTTTCCGTTGCATGGTCAAGATATGCAGAATACTAGTCTTGCAACATTTGCTTCTTTTATTACTAGTATTATTTAAACAATCGAAGCATGTTATAAACATTGATAAAGCCGATGTTGGTATAATTCAAGAAATAACATTAGGACAAAGCTCAAACCCTGTCTGGTTTAAGGAAAAATCAATTAGGCTAACTGCGAGCAACTTTGGAAAAATATGCCATATGAGACCTTCGACCGATACAAGATGCAGTGTAAATCAGATATTGTATTCAAAGCAAAATTTGCAAACACATAGGTTGCCAAATTCATTACAACACGGTATAAATAGCGAGAACAAGGCTATTGAAAAATTTCAAAATCAGTTTAAAATTGAAATAAAGAAAACTGGTTTATTTATTGATATTGATAAAAAGTTTTTAGCCGCATCCCCTGACGGATTGATTGGGACTAATGCTGTTGTAGAAATAAAAGCCCCATATTCTGCGAGAGAACTAACAGTTCAGGAAGCCATTCGACATAATATAATTGATTATTGTACAATTAAAGATGCTGATGAAATTAAGTTAAAACCGGATCATAATTACATGTACCAAATACAGGGTCAGTTACATATATCGCGAAGGGATGAATGTTACTTTATAGTATTCACAGAAAAAAATATAGCTTGCGAAATTATTGAAAAGGATGATAATTTTTGGAATACGAAAATGGTAAATGTTTTGGAACAATTTTATATGAACGCTTTATTACCAGAAATAATTGATTCCCGTGTAAATAGGAAAAAACCTATCAGAAGTATTTTACGTAGAGATTTGCAGATATAGATATATATTCAATATGGAATTATTGGGTGCGGAGGTGTTTCGGAATGTTACTTGAGGAACTTAGATATATGTAGTTCAGAAGTGGATATTAAAGATTATTTTCAATAAACAAACGCGATTACCCGAGTGGAGAATTATTTGAAACGGGTGTTTTTGATGTGCGACAAGTGTACGCTTATGCTATGCTTATACATCTTAAAAAAAAACAAAGAAATTATTAAAATAGGTGAACACAATTATAATACTCGGAATAAAGAAAATATCATATGTAAACCTTTAGCTTTGAAGATAATTGTACAAAAAAGATTACATATCTCGCCCTGAAATTTTATGATTATTTGTTTCGGGAGGTAAGATTTGAGAAGTCCTACAGATCATATAAAAAAAATAAAATATTGGATAACAAAACCGCGACAGTTCTTTCATGATTTGATATCTGGGGGTATGTGTATGCGGCGGCTTATACGGGGTTGGGAATAATAATGTAAACCCTCAACACAAAATACGTTTGTATTTTAATAGGTTTTCTCATGCTTCATAGTGTCATGTTAATGTATAATATTAGGAAACTAAACAAAATATTAGTGGCACATCGTTATTATTATTTTATAATGAAAATGTAATCAAATAAACATTAGTATTATTATTTTATTATTATCATTATTATTATTATTTATTATAATTATTAATAATAGCAATAATAAAGACACATTTTAATTTAGTTAGTTCAGTTGAGTGTAGAGACAGACTGTAAAATTTAAGACAAGCAAGAAAACTAGTAAACTATCATAATACAATTAATAACAAAAGACAGTTCACAATAGGTATATAAGTTAATATTCACACTCTTACATATAGTTAAGCAAACTCTTTAATAATGGTAGAATTATACCGAAACAATTGTTGGAGAAATTCTAATAAAGTATGTGTAACAAAATCAAGTGTCTTATTTTTAAATACGTTAAAGCATATACAAAATTTAACACAAAACCCTTAGTAGGCAATAAATACGGCCTATTTCCCAACATTGATATTGCAGCGCACTTAAGCCCCCCCCCTACAAACACCGATCTTTCCTTCAAATATAAAAATGGAGCTAAAAAATCCGCTACCATTTTGTATTGTTCTCTGGGGTGGTACAGAGGAGCCTTAAGGCCGGGTGTCCACCGGATCGGACCGACCACAATCGGAACGATTTGCGTCGGCCGATAAAGATTGTGCAAATATATTTCTATTGAAACCTGTCCACTAACACAATTCACGTCGTACGCGATCGTACCCGACTACTGTCGGACCTGAGCAGTCGGATAAGACGCTGCATGCAAGATCATTATCACTGGTTTGTCGCGATTCATAACCGTACATAACCTACAATTTTTACAATTTCAAAATATATAGGATGGCGGACGATGAATTAAAAGACGAATTAAAGTTAAACATTGATTTGTGCGTCGAAGTAGAAAACCACCCGTGCTTATACGATATAACACGAGATGATCATTCGAAGCGACAAATTTTGGAGAAAGCCTGGGCCGGAATTAGTGGAAAAGTGGGATTATCAGGTAAACAATGCATCTCATTCTTATTATGTATTTATATACACATTGACATTATTTATTGAACTTTGAGGTAAAATTTTAAAGAGTAAATACTAGTCTTCTCGGTCCACACAGTATTTCCATTGCCAGCCGACAGCCCCTTCTTCACTTACAAAATAGTGAGCAAGGTAATCACGGTACGAAACTGGCCGTTGACTATCTAAATAAAAATCTCTTGGTTCCATGTATGCTGGCCTCGTATTTTCTGCTTCTTCTCGATTTTCTTCTACGTAAGCACGATCTTCTCTTTTCCGTACAAAATTATGCAGAATGCAACACGCTTTTATAATGTTTTCTCTACTGGGAGTCACAATGCAAGATTTCAAGATTTGGAACTTCTGGCTCATCATACCGAAAGCACACTCCACAACTTTACGAGCACGGCTCAGTCGGTAATTGAATATTCGCCTTATGTTAGTCAGTGCTTGTTGTTTATATGGCGTCAAAAGCCTAGTTTTCAGTGGAAACGCTTCGTCACCGATGAAATAGAATGGACACTATGTGGTGTTTTTATCTTTTGGTAAGGTTTTATTATTAGGTATATCCAAGCCTTCTTTATCTATCCAATTTCCAAGCCTAGACTGACGGAAAATTCCCCCCTCACTCATCCTTCCATAGAATCCAGTTTCAACAGAAATAAAGTTTCCACCCGCATCTGCACATGCCAACAGAACAATAGAATGATAATTCTTATAGTTGTAATCTAGCGAACCGGCATGTGGGAGTTTCTGAATTCGGATATGTTTCCCATCTATACTGCCAACGCAGTTGGGAAGATCCCAAAGAATCTGAAATTTATCCGCAATATTTTGCCACATATTTTTATCAGGTGTAGGCATGTACTTGCCGTAAAGGACATCCCATATAGCCTTCACAGTTGATGAAATTATGCTAGATACGGTTTTGTGTCCTCGAACGAAGTTTAAAGCTAGAGAGGACATAGATGCTCCTGTCCCCAGGTACCTTAAAATAACAGAAATTTATGTAAAAAAGTAGAAAATAAACTGAATTGATATTTAAGACATGTTTTTTTTACTTTTAGCCGAAGCCTGCAAAAAACGTTGGGCGAATTTGAGAACTGTGTTCGTTCGAAGGAGATCAAAGCCTCCAAAAAGCGGTTCAGGTTTTAAAAAGGAGTATTACTTGAACAGGTATATGCAGTTTATTATACCACACACTAAGCTAGCTGTCGAATCTACTGGAAGTAACTTGCCGCCTGTTCCTAGAGAACACTCTGACCGCAAAAAGCAGCCATCGACACTAGAAGAAGGACAGTCATCTGAAAGTCAAGACACCAACAGGGATGTAGATGGAGATGATGATTTGGTCAGTTTAGACGTACAAGAGTCTCAGAATGACGAGACAGATCACAATCGACCAACAATTAATCCAGAATCTCGTCAATATTCTAGTAAAAGAGAAAAACCTTTAGGCTCGGTTGACCGAGCCTTTCTAGAGTACTTCCACTCCAGGCGACAAAAACGGAATCTTGATTCAGAAAATCCGCGAAAGTGTTTTTTGTTGAGTTTACAGCCAGAACTCGATCAACTGCCTGAATATCAATTTAAAGTGTTCAAAAGGCGCGTTCTTGCACTTCTGGATGAGCTTGATATGTCACGTCCTAATTCATCTTCGAGCATGGCATCCCATGACGAATGGGGAGGCCGCTGTCTAGCTATGACTCCTAATATCCCGTCCAGATTGGACAATACACATGAGAGTACTCATTCACCGGTGGAACAGATGCAGCATGATGCAGGGAGTGAACCGGAAAAGGGTCATAACCTCGAAACGCTAGTATATCGGTTTTTGCCTTAATGCCATTACTTAATGTAAACTTTGAATATTTTACTTTAAATAAAACTATTTAAATATTTTTACCTTAATGTTATAAGAAGCCTTTCTTCAACAGTAATACATTTCCTGTAGTCTTTTGCAAATTTTTGAACGCACAAGTTCCGACAAAAGCCGAAAGCTGGCTTTGGACATGTGATACATAGATTTAAACTTGCTTTCGTGATTTGCAAGTACACGGGCACATATGAAAGCACCTTTATTTTCATTATTTTTTATGTAGGGATGTACCCAAAACTTGTGGCGACGTTTTCTTCTTCGCCTGTAGTACGCAAACATAATAATTCTTTCGTCTTCACTGGACGACATATTACACGAGACTGAACAGAAGAATCCGACCCGAATTAGTGGACATGTACACGCAATTTCGGTCTGCACGATCAATTTTTTGCACGACTATTGATCTGGCCGATTACAGTCGGTCCGATCCGGTGGACACCCGGCCTTAAATGTGTTTCTGACAGCCGGTATAGTGCTATTCATTTTGAAGAATTACATTTTTAGCTGTAGTGAAGTGTGGTGTGAGAAACTTTAAAAACCTCATCCTAAGTTTTATACATTTATTAATTAAATTCAAATTAAAAGAAACCAAATTAAAATTTAATACCTGTTACAGAACATAACTAAGAAAAAATAAATGCTTTTGGTGAGAGGGATGAACCTGATGATTTAATAATAAATTTTCAACATTTAGAATCAATCAAGGGTGCGATTCTGAAACCCTCTCGTAAGCTACGGTCATCGGAAGGCTACGGTACCTAGCAACGAGATGACGTTTCGATGACGATTTTCGGAGTTTTTACGGTCAGTGATGTAGAAGTCTCATGAGAGCATAAATAAAAGATTTGTAGGTTTCAATTTTATATTTATTATCGTTCTTGTTTGCAATATAGATATGACTTCATAGCAAATTTGTTAGATGTAGACCACAACAGGTAGGGATTGTCTATGTAAAATATATGTATAGAGTGTAATATATTCGCCTTATTCCAGAAATTATATGCCATTTTACATAAGCAGTTATTCGATCATGTAAATCCCTAACAGGCATTTTATGCAAAAGTTTAGGCGTTCAAAGCCTTATCCATGTACTGGATAAATGTATTCATCAAAATAATATACATATAGTTACATTTGAAAATGACGTCAAATGCATATACCTTATACAGTGTAGATAATATCTTTGTTGCAGGTCTTAACAATATTAAGTTTATGGATATTTTACATTATTTGGCAGCTACCAGAATAACATTTGGTGCTAATAGCTTGTTTTATTTGGTCAGATATTAAATTTCAAGCAAATTGTGAAACAAAAAATGTAATGCAAGGGTAAATATGTTGTACATTCTAATGATGTAATCTACATATTTCAATGCAGTACTTAATATTGAATTAAATATTATCGAAATGACAAATGCTATTTTGTAAAGTTGTTATTGGTGTCGCTCCATATTCTGCACATTAATGTACCATCCTGTGAAAATAGCTAGTATAATTTACAAATGTTGTATATTGTATATCAAGGCACTAAAAAATAATTTTTAATTACATAAGGCAATGACGAACAATATATTACAGGTAAAAGTGAGACATATTCTATATTTTATTATGTATACATATACTTCTTTTAGTTCAAAACCAGAAAAATAATTATTTGGAAATTGGAAGAATGTGACGCACTTATATTTTTAATGTGAATACAAGTGCATGGGTTGTCTTATGAACTAAATCCTAAGCACAAAAATAATGCACATATTTAATATATTAGAAGTAGAATATGTGCAGTGAAACTTGTGTAAATGATTTATTGCAAAATCTTAGATTATATTGAAAATCTGTTGAAAGTATTTGGTAAAATATTAAATATACCATATAAATTAAAAACTTCAGTGCATTTACATAGTAAACAAGACATACTCATGAGATATTTACTTTAGATACGTATAAAAAATGAGGAAATAATTTATTATTGTCCATCAGTCGATCCATATTTAAAATAAAATTTGCCTTTACTATAATCCACATATCGCATTTTATTTACTTTACTATGTAAATATATTTCTTTTCTTAGTATTGTTTATATTCCAGGTACTATAATTGCTTTTTTTTTATTATTATAATACACTTTTATAATAGTGTAACGAAATAACTCTAAAAGAAAAATAAACATCGGCGCTACGACGTTAAAAAAAACGAAATGTAAACAAGTCATAAACCATCTGCACGCAAGTACGGCGTAAGCAAAAAGCCTAGATCTTTTCTTGTATATTTCCGGGCTCATCGAGATGATTGAGAGAATTTTCTCGTATACTTCTAAGCCTTTTACGATGCCGATATAAGAACAGCTGGGGCCGGGACGATTCATTCATTCAGTTCAGTATTTGTACAGTGCAAATAAACATAAATACAGGGAATGCTGCAGTGTTACTATAGTTCAAGAAGTAAATAAATATTATTGACATAAATAGTAGTAATAGAAGTAAATACGTGTGTTAATTTATTCGTAGTATTAAGTGCGTTACATTTATTTTATATTTTTATGTTGTGATTAGTTTTAAGTGTGCAAATATACAGGCTGTTTCAAAACATTTGCACGAATTGTTAATTTCGACCCCGGAAACGCAACAACAGTTTTAATAAAAAAAAAATATTTGCCAATAAAATATCTTTTATTTTTCAATATTTATATAAATATCAACTTCAATGTACACATATTCCAGTTAAGTAATAACTGTTTTTTTTTAGCTATATTGTTGATTTAGGAGCAATATCTAGTATTAATATAATTATCCAAGTCCAATGTGTTCATTATTTGATAATACACATTGGCACACTTATTGATCCATTAAGCAATAAATATTCATATTCTTATCTTTCTTTTGAGTTGAAAAAGTGCAAATTTCGGCCTACTGAATTACTGTTAAAACTGCAAATAAACAGAACAGAACTTTCAATTACTATAACTTCAGTGACTCGACAACCAAATCCTGCAATAATATTGAATGATTTGGTGTACTCGATATAAAATATGTTATTGTGTAAGCCCTATTTTATTCGGACAATACATTCCTACGGCTGGTAAAATAAAAATGATTTGTGATGAACAAAAATATTGAAACCAAGTGCAAGCTTGTAGCGTAGGATTGATTGATTTTCTAAATACAAAGTAATCTGTACACTTCAACCATTGACATATGTACTTTGCTTAATGTTATTAGAACATGACGTTACGTTTTTGGGACCTAAAACATTATTTGTTCAATATAGTTACATATTGAGGAAGTGTTTGCGGTTTGATTTACAAATAAGCAAAGTCATTGACTAAACAGGTAAATTTCATCCGATTTTCTATCAACATAATATAAAGTTTAACATCCTTTTAATTTAATATAGTTTTATCATTAGAAAATTTGATAAAAAAGTCAACTTTATAGATAATTAATAAGTAAAAAAAATCATTTCATCCTATGACTCACAAATTGTCAGCTTATCAGTCTATGATTCACAAATACATTAACATTCCCATGAGTCAAGAAAACTTTGAATTAGAAAAGATTAGAATATTTACGATAGCGGTCAATAATGGCTATTCGATGGACACGATAAAAGGCATTTTAACAAAACAAATAGTCAAAAACGCTCTCCTTAATTTACTCCAAAACAAAAACCATACCTTCTAATTACAATCTTATCACATACCTACTTGGGAAACATTTCAAATAAAGTAGGGACTATTATTAAGAAAGCGAATAATGAATCAATCTCTTTCGAAACGAATAACTCAATACTAAGAACTCTTAACAACAAGAAAGACAAAACGAACAAAAAATTGAACTCAGGAGTTTATAAGTTAACATGTGAAGATTGTGATAAAGTTTACATCGGACAGACGGGGAAGACTTTTGAAGCCAGAATCAAAGAACATGAAAGAAGCTATAATGATAAGAAAACAGATTCGACCTTTGCTAACCACTGCCTAGAATTGAATCATAAATTAACAAACAATTTGAAATTTTACACATTCAAGAAAAAAGTAAAAAACTTAACTTACTGGAAAGTCTAGAAATAAATAAATTTAATAAAATAGGTATAATATTAAACGATCATTTGGACCTAAATAGCTCCCCCCTACTAAATTTAAAACTGTAGTTGAATACCCTTACCTAACAACAATAATTGTGTCATCTATTATCTGTATTTACAAGTGCCATTGTAACAGAAATTGAATTTGTATACTTTCATCACCTGATGAAGCCACAGTGTGGTGAAACATACGTAGTGTCTACATTAAATATTTTTGAAACTAAAATTTGTGTTTTTGACTTATTAATTATTAAAATGAAGTTTCAACAAATAACTCTCCAATCAATGAGTTCCTTTTTGAAATATTTAGTTTGTGTAAATTTCACAGGCTTCATGTTGCTAGAATGTTATCTGCTGGGTCTAAGTATTTTTTTTGTGTTTAGATACCCCTGTATGTAAGAAAAACAATATTCACTTTATAGGAATAACTGTCCTTGCTGGCGTCATAGAAAAATCACATTTTATCGTCCATAGATGTACCAAAAAGACATTTATCTGCAAATTCACTATACACTACTGTGATACTACATTTTTTTAAACTCTCTTAATGGTAGCAGTTCTTGCTGAAATTTTCCAAAGTGCTTCGTGCCACAGTATAAACATATGTTTATACTATGTCTTGGCATTACAAAATTTTCCGTACATTTTCTTTAAAAACAATGTGTTAACAATAGCTATATTGTATTTCAAACAATTTTCTTATTAGTTAAAATTTTAAATTGAAATATTTTGGTATATATTTACGAGATGATATGTCTGTTTGCATGTTAAACATAAAGGTTATGTACAAAAGTTCACACACTGTGATTTTAGTTGCCAGGCTGCATTGCTGACGTACTTCTCGTAGCTTACGATAACCGGAAGCCTTCCGCTAAATTTCAGAATCGCACCCTTAGTTAGGTTTAATCTCAAATCTCCTCGGTTAATGATGTCCAGTCTGTTTCTTTTTTTTTATGAGGTCTCATCAGTGTACGTGGAGATTCTCGACAATAGCTTCAAGACTTAAATCGCTGCCTATGCCATTTTCGTATGTTAAATGTAGTGAGAGTATCACAGCGACATCTAACACCCAAAAATGTATGTGTGTATCTCAAACACATGCATATATACATATACGTTTTACGTATAAAGGTATATATGTAAGTCACAGTAATTATTTACTGCTTGATGTTAGTTTTAACATCCATGTGTTCACACTTTTCATTTTAAAAAAAAAAGGGTAAATTGTTTATAAAATTTTATTATTTTTTATTAAATTTGATTAAAAAACAAAAGTCGAATTAACAAATATTGTACGAAGTTAAATTAACTACAAAATTGAACATTGAAGCAGTTCTGCTCGTTCATTTGGTAATACAAGGTTGAGGTAACTTTATAATTACATCTGAGATGTCAACAGACGCAACATTTTCTACAACTGGAAAAACAAAAGTCCATGCAGGTTGGTTTCTTCCTCAAGAATGTCACTTTATATTCTGACTGACTATAATGTTCTATAACTTGACCTACGTAATAAACTGCCCACTTTTTCTTTGCAAATTTTATTAATAAAAAGTCTCCATCAGCTATTGTTTCAAAATTTGGTAAAGCAATGTGTGGTTCTTCTGGCACTGCATCTTCATCAAGAGAAATTTCATCTGAAGAAAAATCCATGAATTCAATTTCATCGGAAATTCTCGTGGAATCTAATTCGATCAATTTTTTTTGTGTCGATATCCTTTATTCTCTGTTCTTATTCTTTTTTAAGCCCCTTTTGTTCTTTTATATTGTGTAACTCTTCAAGTCTATTTTTTTCAGGTGTGTCAGTGTAAATTCTAGATTTCCCCGGTAGCCTTCCTTTTTCCACTTTTTCTTGTTTTGCTATGCTTTGGGTAAGGTCTAATAGTTTCAGGAGTTATAAGATTTTTTGATGTGGAGGTAGTCGGATCAGGTGTTCTTCGTGGTAACGGTATGTTTGTCATCTCGATATCTACATTTGAAGGATCAGTTTCTAGAATTTCTCGGCTTTCTTGTTCCTCATTACTAGTCCCTTGATCTTTATTTTGATTGGTAATGTAAACATCACAAGGTAAAAAGTCCGAGTTTCCAAAAGCCAATTTGTTGAACGGCCAAATCCCAGGTCTACTAAATCCACTTGTAATATTTTTAGCAGTAAAAGCTTCAAAGTAGGTTATTTTCGCAAGTTTTGAAATGTTTAGATTGATAAAGTTTTACCAGGATTGTTCACATGCCAATCATTGAAGGCGATTTGTAGCTTTCCCTTAAAGGGACCGTAGACCCCCCACATCAAGAGGCTGCAACTTATGAGAGGTGTGCGACGGAAATGATAAATAAACAATTCCATTATCACGTGCATAATTTATGGGTCTCATGATTATCACATAAGAGCAACACAGGATTTGATTTAGAGTAACTGGAATGTTTTTGTAAGTGTTTTAAAACTTCCAAAAAAAGATCTGAATTAATCTATGCACTTCTGTTAGCTAGACCTAAGCTTCCCTCTGGAGCTCCATGAATAAAGTGGTCTTTGAAATGAACTCTAGGAAACACAAAACTTGGAGGTAGAGAATTTTCAGTCGCTGAAATTATTCCCCTAAATGTCACCAACTCTCCTCTTTCAGCAGATACTAGTTGGCCAACTTGTTTTTGTTTCTTATCTGCTAATACTTTCGGTGTGTTGAGAACAGTTGTTATTCCAGTCTCATTGAATTGAAAATTCTGTCTGATGTGAATTTATATCCTTTCAGTATCTGTTCAGAATTCTTATAAAATTCACTTACGGCTGTTCTATTAAAACCAAAAGATAGGGCCGCACTTGTATTTTATGGTTTTCTAAAACTTAAGTTTTTCTGTCTTCTTCTAAAACTTAGAACCCAATCGATGCCTGCACTTTTTTTTTCATCCGAACTTATAGGAAACCCTATTCTCAATGTTTTGGCATATTGGTATGCTAAGCTTCTTATTTGAGTAAGTGTTAAACCATAATGCATTTTACTGCTTGTTGTTATGTAATCATTTAACATTTTTTCTTCTTCTAAAGAGAAATATTATCAGTATTTTTCTTAATTTTTTCTATTCTATGTTAAAGAGTTGTCGCCGTCAAATTATACTTATCGGCAGATTTTCGTATCGATAAGGTGCCTTCTAGAACTTCGTTGATTGCTGAAGTCATAGCACCTTCATCAATGTTATTTCGTTCCGTTTTTCTTTTATATACTCTTAGCATATTTAGGTACTGAAATCAAAAACATCTGATGGGGTACATTGATACGTATTAATCTACCCCGCAATGTAATGTATCAATCTTCCCCAACCTGATTATAGGTTAAAAAAATTATCTGTACAATAACTGTACAAAATTGGAGAAAAAGGGGAAACATCAAATTGTTTTATAGTAATAAAACCTTTAATACAAATTTCATAAATTTAAAATGAATGGCTAACTCAAAAGCTAAAGTGTACGTCCGTCTCGGCCAGTGTCAAATGGCCAATGGCGGACAATTTGAACACTTCCGTTGACATTTTTTTGGTGTCTTGTTTGACGACAATCCAAGATAAACCTCGGATTATAATTTATCTGATTTTTTAAAATAATTTTTGGTTAGTTTTTCATTAGAAATAAAATTTTAATTTTTTGAAATTCGAAAGCATTTTTCTCCCAAAAATTGTTATGTAAGGTACCAAACTTTTTATACCGTTGCATGCACAATGGAATACCTAATGACAAGGGGTAATAAATGTGGCGGGTTACCATTTGAAAAAACTAATGACGTCACCCCGCGCGCAACCAGATGACGACAGAATTAAATTCACGATGTTATAAAGTGCACGGGATAAAAACAAAATCGACCTGTTTCAGGGTTTTTTCATCAAATCGAAGATAACAAAAATATTAATTTTGTTCCAGACTTTATCTACACCATGTATATAATACTACTATATCGCGTGTAGACAAGGAAAACTTCGCTCCAACATTGTGAAATAAAACATATGGTGCTATGCCGTTTAAGAGTCGCATTGTCCAAACTGCGCATGCGTTATAAATAATTTTTCAAATTTAGGTCTGTTTGTTTATCACATAGATTTATTACTATAAATATTTGATTAAAGTTTGTAAATCGTCAAACAAGCATAAATAGTTTTAAAATCGACAAACCTCTTTATAATTAATAATTGTGCCTTGTTAAATGTGGAAAAATAATTTAATTTCCCTTAATAATGAATGAAGAAATATCGTCCTGGCATCATATGCAAATCATAGACAAACAAACGATCATACCGCAGAAATATATTTGTCAAAAATTGTACGAATTGTGGTTATGTTATAGCAAAAATTGTAAACTAATTAACTAAAACTCGCAGTCAGTTCAATTGCATTGCAATTGTGTTTCTTTGAAGATAGAAAGAAAAACACCTCTATAGGTACAATAATTTGTGATAAAATAACAGCACTAAAATTATTCAACTCAACATGCAAGAATAATAAAGAATTAGATAATGTGGTATTCTTGTATTCTAGAATTACTGTCATCTACATCGGAGAAATGTACGCAAATAACACAGTAAATTGTACTTGAATTAGGTAATTGTATTACTATGTTACATATTAAAATATTTGAATTGCTTATATGTAATAAATAGGCTCTTATTAAACCTTACAAAGTTGCATACCCATCTTTTTGCCATGACCTTCTAATTTTTTTGGTATATGTCTAATAGAACATACATGTGTTCATAGAAAGTTGAAGAATTTTGATATGTCCACCACGGAATCCACAGATCCCATATGATATGAGATAATAATATGCCGAAATTGGGTATTTTGGGCCGGTTATTGGAATTTATGCTATGATGCATCACTGATTGTGAAAATAACTTGAAGGATGAACACATTATTTATAAGATAGTGAAGTGATTTTTTTTAATTTGTACTTTACTGAATATGTATCGTAATTTCTGTCACTAAATTATAATCAAGCACATATAAAATGTATTTTATATTTAAATTTTCAATAAAATATGTTTTAGTTTAAAACAACTTGTAGATGGTACAGTATAAAGATAATATTCATTTTGGAATTTGCCAAGACAATGTGTGATGAGTTCTTCTGAACTTTTCCCAACATTGTGGAAGTAAATACTGCAGTGTTATGAACGGCAAGGTAGGCACGGCATCAAACGGTATTCCTGTTGTTATGATATTGTTACATTCTCTAAATCTTTTTTATCATTTTATAAATGTGTATGTATCTATTAATTCATACAAATATTTATATTTCATAATAATTTTTTGTTGTTTTAATTCCAAGAAAGTATAAACAAAATAGATTTGCGAAGATAAATAAAATAAAATTTAATTTTTTACTTCGTAAGTAGAAATTGTACTTTGATGTAATTATTGAATCAAATACATCAACATACCTTTTTTACAAGCAATAATATAAATTATTTGCAAGTCTCATTTCTACTCGTCTCAGTCTATGAGACATAGACATCAAGAAAAATGTATTGATTATTAATGTGCTATTAGATACACTACAGAAATTCAAGTGTATCATAGTAATTGTTTGTTTATATTCTTTGCTACCATATGGGTGTAAATTAGGCTTCATCACGTTTTTATTTTCATGAATGGTTTAATCATTCTAAATTTTAAAAAAAAGTTAACAACAATAAAAATTATATTCAATCACAAAAATGTAATGCTGATTAATTCCACAACTTTTTCTAAAACATTCATGTTTCAGTGTACATCTCGACACACAATTAAATAAAGGAACACAACAGGAATTTAATTAGTTCTTTACATTGTTGATTACGCAACATTATATTGAATAATGTAGGTACGTAGACAAATATAAAATAGATGTTTTATTCTTATATATAGCCAAAATACTAAATACAGTAATTTAAGTAATTTTATTTGCATTCTTAAGCTTAAAATACATAGCAAAACTATATGTTGAAATATAATACAATCTGACTTATATAACATACCTGAATCTATTCGATTGTGTATGTAAAACATTAATTTATGCGTTTTCTGTAAATCAAAATGAAAGAAGCAGTATTTATATTCAATAATTTCACATACACCAATAAGCATACACAAATTAATGTACACAAGATTTTCTGTTCAAAATCTTTTCAATAAGACGAAATGAAACGATCGGTATTTACATTTAATAATATAATTTCACATATATTAATAAACACGTACAAATCAATGTATTAGGTGTAAGTTCACAAGTTTTTCTGTTCAAAATCTTTTCTGTTAATCAAAATGAAACGATCGGTATTTACATTTAATAATATAATTTCACATATTCCAGTAAGCACGTATAAATCAACGCCAAAGTTATAACTTCACAAGTTTTTCTGTTAATAATTCACTGGAATCAGGCTTCATATCGTTTATTTATTCTACCGCGTATTTTCTGGGTAATTCTACAAATTCACCGATGAACTAAACGTGCATAAAACTGAATTCAATAAAAAACCTTGCGTATGCTTTCAGTAATATATAGTTATAGATGTCAATTTAAATCAGAGGTTATAATTATGTTTTCTGTTTATCTGACATTTCGTAAATTTCAAAATGGACAGTTTGAGTTGACGCATGCGCAGAACACGCAAGGCGGCCAATTCTATCTCTCTTGGGACGAAAAATTACACATTATCAAGATACAACACACGCAATATAGTAGTATTATATATATGGTTAACACCAAAAAATTGTTTTAAAAAGGTGTCTGAACAGAGTTAATAGCGATCGTATTTATCCAGTTATTAAAGAAAATTAAAACCGGCAAGTACTAGTTTTTTCAATAAAACCCAAAATTGTAAAAAGTCCAAATGAATTTGAAATGAGATATGGTTAGCATCGAAATGTGAACATACTGTATATTTTTTTATTATTATTTTATACAGAGAGATTGTAAATGGTTGACCGTGCCGCTTCATAGTCATGGTGTAATTGCCGCATATATCATATTCTGAATTGTATGTATTTCGTTCGTGCGACATCTATTATTTTACGTATGAACTATTTTCAAGAATTTTTGTTAACTCGTTTTAATAACTCAAGAAATTCATTTAATAATTGAAAATATCTTTATTAAAAATAATGTAGTACAATGATCGATATTGCACATAAGTAGCATTACATATTTCGAAATATTATAACATATGTTCAAAATGAGATCCTTCATTTTGTAGACACACATTTATACGTGTTTTGAGAGAATTGAAAATATTTTGAATAATTTCTTGTTACACTGTTAACAGCATTTGTAATAGCATCTTGTAGTTCTGGTAATGTATGTAGTGGAGTCTTAGAGATAGTGTTCTTTAAATACCCAAATAGGAAAAAATCCAGAGGAGTCAAATCTGGTGATCTAGGAGTCGGTTATTATTAAAATATCTTTCGAGGAATCCAATTGTACCATGTGCAGTGTGAGCGGTAGCACCATGCTCATGAAAATAGCCAAATTGTCCTTCATTGTCGTCAAGTTGTCTAATAAATGGTTCTAAAGGAAGTGTTCTATATCGTTCTGCATTTACTGTATCATGGAAGAAAATTGGCCCTATTCTTCTTCTTCGTGATATTGCACACCAAACACCTATTTTAATAGGATGCATGTCAGTTTCAAAAAAACATGTGGGTTTACGGATGACTAGTGTCGATAATTTTGGGAATTGACATATCCAGTTAGATGAAACCAGGCCTCGTCTGAGAAAAATGTGATGTCCAACAAATTATCATCCGCAAGATTATTATTAAACCACGTACAAAATTGTATGCGTCTCTCAAAATCTGTACGACAGATACTTTATATGGATATAAGTGTAGTTTTTAGTGGCTTTATGGCATGTTCCATAAGATAGTCCTATGTGAACATAAAATCAGAATTAATAAATTTTCTGTATATGAATCAAAGTGATATTTTACCTGTCTGCGCTGATAGTCGCCTTAATGATTTCTTAGGACTCACATCCAGCTGTTCTTGAATATCTTCTAGCACTACCCCTGTTAGTAAAGTAGGTCTACCAGAAGAGTGTTTCTTAGATATACTGCCTGTTTCTCGAAAACGACTAATAAGACTGTTGACACATCTTGCAAAAATATCATGTTGGCATTCCATTTCTGGAAATCGAGTGTGAAACTATTGTCTACATGAATCAGTAGAATATTTTCACTCTGCATTCGGTAACAGTTCTCCGCTACGAAAATAAGCCTCCACAATAAACTTATTCTTCGGTAAATGATTTCAATGCAACTTTAAAATTAAACAAAAATGATAATGATACTCGTATAAACACAAAAAAAATAACTTATAGTAACAAGGAAATGTGCCTTTTATTGCCTCGAGAAAGACAGTTTCTAAGAATCAATTAAAAGCAGTAAACCAAGAGAAAAATAAAACGACGAAAAGCTTATATGACTGACAAATATGTATAAATGACAGAATATTGGAGTGACAGCCACTTTAGCGAAGTTAGATACAAACTAAATATTCATACTACAATAATAAACGTGTGGCAACCTCGTGCTAAAGTTGATATATCTATGAAGCGGCACGGTCAAGCATTTATGATCTCTCTGTACATTTGACTGTAATAAATAACAATATACATATATATTTGGTCCACTTATCTTTATTTGATAGTAAACAGTGTATACATTAACATTAATAATTACACATCCACAAAAATCGTACATACATTGTTTGCAATTTTTTATTTTTACTTATCACAAGTAATTAATAATAATTAGTCGACTAATATTAAATTAAAATTTAACGTCGCATTAACTTTTACTATTATGTACTGAAATGCACTGCTGGAACAATCGGTATGTGTTATGGTATGTATTAGTTGAAGAAATACATATTTGTCATTCTAAGCTAAACGTGCAATGTAAATATGGTTATGTAAAGTTACAATTTACCCATCATAACCTAGTTATAGTGCATACAGCGTAGTCGAATTTTTTAAAATATAATAACGCTGTGAACCCAGACATGCAATAGCAGGTAAGAGCTAAGAAAATATATTTATTTATTTAATATACTACTTTAATTACAAAAAGGAAGAGTAATACAGATTCGGCTCAACAATTATTATTTGAAATAATATAGAAAAATATATTTAAATTTCAAATGCAACAGTAAACAAATACAAGACAAAGATATTGTTTGAGTCTTTAAAGTTTTATGACGCCATTAATATATATTTCAGTTTTTCTTTCATTTCTTTTGTAATAAATTCGTAATGATGCCTTACAGAATGCGTAAATTAAGTTAATATTAAACTCCTTGTTAAACTTTTATAACATAAACTTTCTGGGCCCACTGTTGTTTACAATATTTGTGAATAATATGCCAGATTATTGACACAATGTAAAGACATGTTTAGATGATACCACCATATTAGATGGTTCTCCTTTAGAAAAAGACGTCGAGAATATCTCATTAAAGGCAATCGCTGAAGTTGAAGAATGGTTAAATGCCAACCAATTAAAACTGAACACTGACAAGACAAAACGGCAAATTCTAACCACAAGACCATGTGTTGAGAAAAACGTCTTCAAGATTCTTGGGCATGTATATAGACGGTGGACTTAAATGGAACGACCATATAGAACACCTTTCGAAAAGAATTAACAACTGCGATTTTCGCAATGAGAAGAATGAAATCTATTACAACACACGAGGCCGTAAAAATCTGTTACCATTCTCTTTTCCATTCCTATCTGAGCTACGGTGTCCTATTCTTGGGGACGTCAGCCGGAGCGAGCAGGATTTTTATCTTGCAAAAGAGAGCATTAACGGTGGGGGTCTTCGAAAGCTAATGCTAACGGGAGTTCATATATGGAGCCGGGATCAGATATTTTCTCTGTTCAAGATTCGTACTCGCCCACTGACCAACATCTATCACTTACCAAGTCATCGCTATAGCGGACTATTGCGGGACAAAAGCTTATAACATTTTACCTGCTGATTTAAAACACCTTCCTGTGCAAAAATTCAATAAAGTGCTAAAGGAAGTATTAATGGAAAAAGAATATTAATCTCTTCAAGAGTACTTCATGAACTTGTTCAAAAATAATATTATTGATTAAATTATTGAACTTTCTTTATAAGTTAGTGAAATGTATGTACTATGTATTGCGCTGTATTTATAAAAATGTACGTGTCTGTGTATGTTTCACCAGTGAGACGAATAGCAAAAACTATAATTATTGTATGTGTACTGACAAAAAATGTATAGATGTATACATAAATAAAGTCTATCTATCTGTATATCTATCTGCTGATACCTTTTGGATCGTGCGGGTCCCTGCTATGAGGAATTAGCTACTGTTCCTAATAAAGTCAGTTTCTTCCAGGTATCTCTCACATCTAGTTCTGCAAACCAATCAGTCACGTATTCTCCGCCTACTGATTTCAGCTAACTCCAAGCAAGATTTCAAACAACTGCTAATATTAAAAATAAATTAAAACACAACAAAAAGATTAAGGCATAATTGTTATTGTTAAATATTGACTTGACTAGAAGCAGTCATGTAAGAGTATATTTTTAATTTCCTTTCAGAAAAAAATGGAAGTTACATGGATAGAAATCACTATTTTATTCTTCACCACTTTCGTTGGAATCATAGCTTTCGTGAAATGGAATTACAGATATTGGGAAAGAAAAAATGTGCCATATCTGAAGCCAAATCTGTTAATGGGAAATTTTGAAGTACCATGGGCGATTAAAAAAGGTGTTACCTTAACAATGGTTGATCTATACAACCATTTTAAGGCAATGGGATACAAGTATGGTGGTATTTTTTCCTCTTTAAGACCAGTTTTCGTACCGATTGATTTAGACTTACTGAAACGTATAATGATCAAAGATTTTCAATATTTCGTCGACAGAGGTTTCTACTATAATGAAAAAACAGATCCGTTGAGCGCACATTTATTTAGCATAGAAGGTGACAAATGGCGATCCTTGAGAACTAGATTGACTCCAACATTTACCTCTGGCAAGATGAAGTATATGTTCCAGACTGTTTTGGATTGTGGTGATGCGTTAGAATCGGAAATTGAGAAGTTGAATATTAAGAAGCGACCAGTTGATGTCAAAGAAATAGGCGCACTATTTACAACTAACGTAATTGGTTCTTGTGCCTTCGGTTTAGACTGTGACTCCTTCACTAATCCCAATAACGAATTCAGATCGTACACAAAAAAATTTTTTCAAGTAGGTCTGGTCAAGCAATTGGAAAGATACGCTACTCTTAGTTTTCCAAAATTATGTCAGATTTTAGGGGTGAGACTAGTCCCAAAAGACACAGCAACATTTTTCATGGAGGTTATGAAGAACATAATCCAGCATAGAGAATCTGGCACTGTTAAAAGAAACGATTTCGTTCAATTACTGTTGGGTGTTAAAAATGATGCAGACGACATTCAACATTCATTCACGTTTGAGGAAATATCAGCACAGGCTTTTCTCTTCTTCATAGCTGGATTTGAAACATCTTCTTCCACAATGACATTTGCTTTCTATGAAATGGCTAAAAATCAAGAGATCCAAGACAAAGTTCGAAAGGAAATACGAGCAGTATCACAAAAATATGATGGCAAAATTACGTATGAGTCGATAATGGAGATGATCTATTTAGGGCAAGTTTTTGATGGTTAGTAGTAATAATATCTATGATATTATATATTTTCTCGTATATTTTCTCTTTCAAGTAGTATTAACTTGGTTCAGCAAGTTTCCGTTCTTACTTTTTTATGCGTAGTACTGTAGTACTACGTAGTACTGGAAGTAGTAATTTGCTTGAATGAAAAAAATAAATTTTACCAATATCTCGTCATTTACAGGATTTCTAAGGAATACAAAATTAATAAACTATGAATTTAAGAAAAAAATTATGTAAAAGTTGGTATACTTGAGTACATGAGATATTTCGTAATTCGAAACATTTTTAATTACACACACGTGTCGCCACTTTTTTTCTACAGATATATAGAAATTTCAAATTAGTATTTTATTTGCAGAAGCAGTGACTAATCGATGCACAATTAATGTCTAAAATAATTTCCAAAATATGTCGCCACTGCAAACTGAAACAGATGCGTTTCGTATTTCTTGGCTCTTCTCAGATTGATGTACGGTTTCGCAATGGCTCTTCATATTATTGTCGTATATGTACGAAGTGTTGGTGTAAGTACTTCAGTGTATGAAATAGTCCTTATTTTAAAAATCTTCAACTTTACACGCATGTGCCAAAAAAGTACTAATTTATATACAAATAATACTTTGCAATTCATATATATTAGTAGAAGCAAAGTGGCATTGGATCCATATATGTGTGCGCTATTCATACTTGCACTTTAGCATGCCGTTCCATTCTCCAAACCTCAAGTGTTTCTGAATCCACCTCTGTCTAGTCTTTCCATCTACTACTATTATTCGAGTGTTGCGACTTTGCAAATTAAGGAATATCTTATATATACATCAACATCAAAACTTAGTATACAGAGTGGTTGGATTTTCATTGTACACTCAATATTTTCATTGAGAGTATAATATTAAAAAAAAACAAAATGTGTATGATACTATTTTTTGCCCTCTTTCTAATCCTGTGAAATAGGATAATGTCGTTTGAAAAACAAAAGATAATCTAATTTTTTTTTTAAATTGAACATTATTGGATATTTTGATAGCTTATTCAATTCTGAATCTAATATCATTTATTTATTTTTTCGTTGGGCAATGAATAACGCCATAATAACAAAAAATAAAAAAACACATTATGTATTGGTTAAAAAAACAATGGAAAAAAAATAACACAAAAACCAAGTATCCTATTGAAGAAATTGTTCAAAATGGCTATCATTTTGGTTGATACATATCTGAGCTCGGTGCAATAAATTATTTTTGGATTTTCTTAACATATCCGGGGTAATTTCCTGTGCTGCCAATTGTATTTTATTTTTCAGTTCTTCTAGGGTATTCGACAGAGTGCAATATACCTTATTTTTTATAAATCCCTAGACAAAAAAATCTAATATTGAGAGGTCAGGTGATCTCGGAGTCCATAAATGTGGCCCTTTATTCCCAATCCACCTATTTTCAAATTCTAATTGTAGAAATTTCGTCACTGATTGTGCATTATGCGGTGCATGGTGCGCCGTCATATTGGAACCACATTTGTGTCCGGATAGCTAAAGGCAGATTGTCTAAATTTTCTTGAAATTCAGTTTCAAGAAAGTTTAAATATCGATTTTGAGTAAGTGTGCCGTTATAAAAATAGGGTCCTAATAACTGATCCTCTATCACACCTATCCAGACATTTGTAGAAAAACGTATTTGGCATCGAGTTTGCTGAATCCTACGAGGATTCACGTCATCCACACCATTCCTATGGAATTTGCCTCGCCCGTCCATAAAATGTGTGACAAGTACTGCCTTCCAGCATTTAATACCTAATTACAAAAATTCATCCGTTTTTGCAGATCAAGCGGTTGTAAATTTTGCACTAAACGAATTTTATAGGGTTTCATTTTGTGTTTTTTAAGGACTTTCATGATTTTATACCTGTTGATGCCAAGCTCTTGTACAGCAATTCTAGTTGAAGAAGTGGGGTATGCTGTAAAATACGCCAAAATATTTACTTCATCATCTTCTTCTGCATCGTTTTGATTTATATTTCTATTTCTTACATTTCTTATTTTTTTAAAACTTCCGTACCTCACTAATGAAGTGTGTAAATTTATAAATGTATTCCAATGCGGTTGCCTTCGATCAGGGTATTGATTAACATACATACTTACAGCTTGACGGCAGTTATCATTTGATAAATAAAAGCATCGTAACATATCTGCTTTCTCTGCATTAGTAAATTCCATTTTTAATAAATAATCTAGAGAAACTATCACTAATGATTCACTAATCACTAAACTGTGTCACCTCATCAACTGGTATGCGAACTGACATTTAAATAATATTTTGTTTTTTAACCGGCCATATTTTCAAAGCATACTTTTTCTTTTTTATTCTTTGTTATTATGGCGTTATTCATTGCCCAACGAAAAAAAATAAATGATATTATATTCAGAATTGAATAAGCTATCAAAATATCCTATAATATACAGGGTCTTCAATTTAAAAAAAAAAAGAAAAAATTAGATTATCTTTTGTTTTTCAAACGACATTATCCTATTTCACAGGATTAGAAAGAGGGCAAAAAATAGTATCAGACACGTTTTGATTTTTTTTAAATATGATACTCTCAATGAAAATATTGAGTGTACAATGAAAATCGAACCACTCTGTATACAGTGCGTTCATGCTGAAAGGAACAAATTCGTTTAAAATTCAGGTAATTATTTTGCAGAAAAACGCTCGGACAAGTCGATTAGTATTTTTAGTTGTGAATTTTTTGACATAAGAAAATTATGTACAGGGTGTCTAAAGAAGAACATAAGCAGCAATCATTGTTTTTTTTTTTAGTGGAACACCCTCTGCCTTTTTTGAATTTTTTGGTAAATTTTCAAGACTTTTTGTGTAACATATCATATCCCCAAAATCAGCGGTTTTCGGAATAATGACGTTTGAAATGTGATAAATTAAAAAAAAATACATGAACCCTAACTAATAAAACATACAAAAGAAATAATAACATTTGCTTTATAAATGTTCAATATGTTGTCCGTTTACTTCAATACATTTTTGTAGTCGACGGATTGTTTCCTGTTGAACGTTTTCAATTACCTCTTGTGGAATAAGTCTTATTTCCTGGAGTATTCTATTTTTCAGGTCATTAAGATTACTTGGTCTATTCACATAAACCTTGGATTTCAAATAACCACATAAGAAAAAATCTAATGGGGTTAAATCCGGTCACCTAGGTTGCCACTCAATAGGACCTCTACGTCCATTTATTAAGGAAACTTAAGTCAAGAAATTGTCGAACTACAATTGCAAAATGAGCAGGTGCGCCATCGTGTTGAAACCATATGTCATTGTGAGGAATATCTGGATCTTGTGGATGAGGAAGCACAACAGCTAAAGCTGGTATGAGTTCAAACTGAAGAAAGTGTCAGTAGCGTTTCCCATTTAAAGTTTCTTCAAAAAAAAAATTGGTCCAAAAATTTGATTTTTTCGACAATACCTGCACAGACATTTTTTTTACGATGCTGTGTGTGATAGTCTTGTGTCCAACGAGGATTTTCAGTTGCCCAGTACCTGCAGTTTTGTCTGTTCACGTGTCCATTTAAAGAAAACTAGCCTCATTAGAAAAAAGAATCTTTTTCATGAAATATAAGTTTTGATTAGTAATTTCAATTATCTGCTCACAAAACTACGTTCTTCGATCGAAATCGTCGTCAACTAATTCATGTATTAATTGAACCTTATAAGGATGATATTTATTTTTTCGCAGTATTTGTGACATAGATCCCGTTGACGTATTACAATTTCCGGAGATTGTCCTAACGGGTCCATGGGGATTATTTACCGTTTCTACTAAAACGTCTAATTGAGAATATTCTGATATTTTTGCCGGTCCTCCTTTACGTAAATCTCTAACGTGGCCATGCTCAGCAAATTTCAATTCAATTTTGCAGACAGTAGATCTGGTAGTTGGAGGTCGATTAGGATGAATTGCATTAAATTAATTAGGCACTTCTTGTTGAGTACGCACTCTATCTCCAAAACCAATCATAATAAGTACTTCAATACGTTCTTTCTCAGATAAATGCATTTTTAAAATGAAACGTAAAACTAACAAAATGATACTGACAAACTAAAAGCCGGTGTTGGTTTGATTTTTATTACCACAAAAAAAAAGAAACATGTAAATGGTCTAGTGGTCAAGGAATGAAAATCTATTAATTTGAAGAAGAGTTTTTTGTTGAAGATAAAGTTTGTAATACCAGGTTGTTTTTGTTGGCTTTTAAAAAAATGTTGAAGGTGTCTTTGTTCAATTTAAACATTTTATTTCATTACTTGTGTGTATTTTAATTTATCACATTTCAAACATTATTTCGAAACATTATTCCGAAAACCGCTGATTTTGGGGATTTGGTATGTTACACAAAAAGTGTTGAGAATTTACCATACAATTCAAAAATGGCATAATATGCAGGGTGTTCCATTTAAAAAGAACAATGATTGCTGCATATGTTCTTCTTTAGATGTATATAATTTGCTTATGTCAAAAAATTCACAACTAAAAATACTAATCGACCAGTCCGAGCGCGGGATGGTACAACTTGGCACGGCCGACTTGGCGCGGCCAACTTGGCGCGAGACAACTTGGCGCGAGACAACTTGGCGACGAGACAACTTGACGCTAGGACAACTCGGCGCCGCTGCGAAATGTGTAGACGATTTAATACAGACCGCTTTAACACATAATAAATCGACTATTCACATTCAAAATGTATTTATATACAGCCAAATTACTCTTGCGGGTTAGTTTCCTTTTGTATTTTGAAGTAACCACATCAAAATGGATGTTCCGGTTTGCCGGTAGTGCTCTTTAATTAAGTAATTTTTGTTTTGGAAACTATTCACTGTTCAGTATTATTAGTATTTTATTTCAATGTTGGAAAGGACAAGAAATAATATTTAAAAAATAATGGCTAGAGAATTTGAAAACAGGAGAATCTAACGTAACATATGCAATGAATTAAAAAATCGATAAAAAAGTTGAAATGAATACATTTATGGAAGAGAATTTTTAAAATTTAAGTGAAAGCAAACTAAACACTGTCTAGTGACCTCTTAAAATTAAAATAAAATTATTACTCCTAATAAATAAATACATTTATATTTTTTTTTTTCTAGATTGTCTTCGTATGACTATACCTTCCTCAAGAAAAAAAGGTAGCAACTTCCGGTTTTCATCACCCTCTTCAGCTTTTTTATGTGCTTCAATATTACAATATAATTTTGTCAGTTTTATGGTTTTAATTAATATAGTATAGTAATGACAAAATTATATCAAAAAGCGACAATAGCTCAGTAATAGTCACTTTTAAAGTATTAACGTCTTACATGTTTTTAATGTGTTAAGTGCAAATAAATAAATAATAAAATAAATATGACAAGGCTCGTATTGCTAAAACAACCGCTTTCTAAGTTCATTTTAAACTGACTTGAATGTGAATAGTCGATTTATGATGTGTATAAAGCGGTCTGTATTAAATAGTCTACATATTACACAGCGGCGCCGAGTTGTCTCGTCGCCAAGTTGTCTCGTCGCCAAGTTGTCTCGCGCCAAGTCGACCGCGCCAAGTCGGCCGCGCCTAGTTGTCCTAGACCCTCCGAGCGTTTTTCTGCAAAATAATTACCTGAATTTTAAACGAATTTTTTCCTTTCATAAAGAACGCACTCTATACAATAATTATATGAAATGTCATTACGAAACCTACATCAGGATTAAGAAGCACTACAAGCGGTAAACGCGTTATTGTTTCTGTTCACAGTTGCAATACATTTTTATCAAAAAAGAAAAATCGTTAGCACTTTTCTTCTGCTCATATTTAAAAAAACAGTTTTTTACGAGTATTTTGCAAGGCATGCTTTCTACACTGACCGCTAAAAACCTACCACCTTAAAAATTTTACGAAAATTCATACACATTTATTAATTCCATTATAAATTTATATTTTGTTGTAGCAGTGCACATTAACAATCAGAGACACGCGAAATGGGAAGAAAAGAGACAATGTAAAACCAAAAATTAATTTAATTTAAGAATTATAAAAGAAACAGTGCAAAATTAATGTTTACTTAAATTACAAAAACTGAAGATAACAGCTTCTAATCGACTTTCAACTGATTGTTAATAATTTGTATGTCCTCCTCGAGCCAGAATTACACTGATCACTCGTTTTGACATTGAATTTACGAAATTTGCTAAGGAAATTTGTAGAATTACTTTGAATTCTTCTGAAAGGGCTAATCGTAGCTCTTGCAAAATTGCGGGCATTGCTGGACGACGACGAATACGACTTTGGGTTTCATCCCATAGGTGTTCTATCGGACTATAGTCCGGACTGCATGCTGGCCAAGGAAGTCTATGAATTCTAACTTCATTAAGGTATTCATTAACGACTCTTGCTATGTGTGGTCTGGCGTTGTCACGCATCAATATAAATCCATCTCCAATAAAATGTGTAAATGGGACAACAGCTTCTTGTAGAATATCTTCCACGTACCTGTAAGCGTTTAAAGCACCATTTTCTACAAATATGAGCTCCTTACGTGCTTCTGTGGAAATACCTGTCTGTGGACAGGTATTTCCACAGTCTTTTCATGGTGGTTCTGATATGGTGTGCCATATCAGAACCACCATGAAAAGACACCCGTTTAGAGATGGTGGATTCGGCATGTCTAAACAAAAAATTGAGTTGTTGCACTACTGAACTTAAAAGTTTGTGAAAACTTCCGTTTTGTAGTATAATTTACATTTACCACTTCACTATCATCATTTTTATTCAGTTTGTTTTAAAAACTCAAACTTACAGAATTACAAAAATTTATTCAGAAAGAATTTACAAGAAATAAAAAAGAGACATTAATTTTTCTTACTCTGAGTCGCAAGAATCACTTTCTCTGCCTGAAGCATCATTGTTCTGGTCAGTGCCTAGGTTTTCGTAAAACGTGCTCCAATATACTGGTTTAATGGGATTTTTCTTACACAACTCCAGCAAATTCTTCTTCTTGGCAGCGGATATAGAGTGTGGACTTTTATAAGCAGACTGTAATTCTAAGTTTATTTCCAATGTCCTTTTTCTTAAATTACCTCGAACATCGATTAATTTGAAAGTTTTTTTGTTCGTAGGATGACTTAAATGCTATAATAAAAGGTTTCACCTTTTCAACTTTTACAAATTTGATCATTCCAAATCACTTTTTCGTTGTCTTGGTTTTTGGTATAATTATTACCCAACTCTTTAGGTCAAAAATATCTGGTGCATATTTTGTTGACTTTGTATGGGGGGAGCCCCTCTCACCACTGCTGCCCATTGTGCTTGGACGTAAATAGGTCTACTTTTGAAAACTCTTTTCTTTTCTTTCTCGATGGTGGCATGCATACTGTCCCCTTCATTTTGTGTATGCCCAACTATCAAACATATTTTTGTAATTGATTTTAACTTCTGAATATTTAAAACGTAAAATATTAATTTATTTTTATTCCGACCGACGCAGTTGTCAGAATCAGGAATTACGTTTTCATTTTTCCAGTCGTCACTTTCCAAAAAATTAAAGATATAACTTCCAATCTTATTGACCCCTCTCTTTGCCAGACCCTCGTGCCAAAGGAAACAAAAGCCTAGCTTTTGTTTAACATCAAATATGGTACAGTTGTAAGTGGCCCACCGTTTTTTATAATAACAAGATTTTACATCACCACACGGTGTCGATAAAACCGCCTGCAAATCAAAACAACAAACTTTTCACACATTTTCTTTTATATTTTCAACATCGTTTGCCTTTTTGATTCTCCTAGTTCTTTCTCTTTAATATGGTTTTCATATTTATCTTTGACTTAATCTTTATTTTCTTCTTTCGCGATTTTAAAATTCTCACACACGTAGCACTGGTCTTTTTTATTAGTTTCTGTATTGAATATCTTTGTGTACATTGAAAGTTTTGCATATTCTTTACCGTTAGTAATACAATTTTCTTTGTACAATCGGTACATAGTGGCCAAATTTAAACTATCGTCTAAATATTCTTTCTTAGCCTTGGCCCGACAATAATGAGATGGTATTCTTGCAAATGAATTAATGTGCTGTTTGATGCCCTCAATAATTCACGTTCAAGTCTTTTCTGATATCCATGCTTTCCTTTTATATCTAACGTCAAAAAATCATGACTGTCTTTTTTCTTCGTTGTGGTGAAAGTAGTTCTGACATTAATATCAAGTGTACTTTTAAAAAATAATTTGCTCACTTGGATGGTTTTGTCAGCAATTTCCAACGTATATTTCCAATTCTTCGAACGATTACTCTCGGGTTTACTATTGCGATACGAAGGAGTAATTTCAGAAAAGCGCGCGTTGATAAAATTTCTTTGCAAGTCAATAAAACCTAACTTCCAGTACGTTTCAAAAAAAATTTTTCTTTCTTCGTTTGTAAATTTTTTTGCACATTGTAGCCGGCAATTTTCCTTACAACGATGTCACATTTCTTTCTTCTCAACTTGTTTTCCCGTCACAGTTACTTGTTCATTACCCAAGTTTCCATTCCTTTTCCTAACATTCTTATCCCAATTTTCACCATTTCTCCTTCTTTTGCTTGTCAATGGTTTAGCTTTATTTTTTCATGACTTATTGAATTATCTTTCCCAGATTCGTCACTGCTAGGCAAACTCGGTTTATAATTTTTATCCGCAACACTGTCATCAACTATCATAGTCACTCTGAAGGTGAACAATACTATTATCAGTGTTGTTGTCTTCAATGGATTCCAAATGTACAGAAGAATTACTCGCGTCATTACTCAAGTAAGGTTTTTATAAGAAAGGCTGATTTGATGTTGTCGCCTAAATTAAACAAAAATTATTTCTTAAGTCAATAATGGTTAGGTAGTCCTTACCGAATTCACCATTTTTCCCGGAGAAATCTTGCTTTCACATGATTTTAAATCATTAGATTCCCAAGAGATAGCTGCAAACTCCTAAAATTATTGCTATTATAACAATAGTTTGACTTTGTAAAGATCATTATTAAAAAGAAGATAGGTTATGTTATTCAAAAGAAACTTACATGTGAATTTTCGTTGAATCCATAGCTGCTAGGAGCTAGTCTAATCAAACTTGTAAACTTTTCACTTAAGACGGGCGTTTACCAACAAATAGAAGCTTATGCAACTTAAATTATTCGCGGGACGGATAGACGCAAGGGGGTGTGAGTAAGTGAATCTACACGATATTCGGTTTCCTTCACCGCGCTTTGGTTTTATTCATAGATTAAGGAATACTATAGATGGGAAACATATGTATAAAGAATGAGTACTTACGAAACTGTTGATGTTGTTGATGTTTTATAATAAGCCAATTTTCGCTTGCGCATAACTGTTATATTATTATACACTCGAATATTATAGGTATATATGACATTTAAATGCCAGTGACAGTTTGTAATTAAACTGTCACTCGTATTTAAGTGTGCAATAGCCGACCGATTCCGATAGATTTTCGTCTTCGCTGGGACCGGTAGAGATACCGTAAAGAGGGGATAGAGGACGCGTAAAACCTTGTGTGAAATGTGTGTGACAAGGTTTACTGTTTAATGTTTTTTATCTTTAAAAATAAGTACATAAATTTGATTTTTTCTTTCTATCGTACATCAAATGTGCAGCTGGCGCGTAGAGGTCGTTTTTTTCTTTTGTGTACCAACCTTAGTTAGTAGACACCAATCAAATTCATGCATTTTTGTGGTTATTTCTAAAACACATAACTTTCTTAAGTAAATAAATTAGTACAAAAAACGGACCTTGACATTATAAATTTGATGCCTTTTGCACCACTAACCCAAATTTGAGATTCTAAAATTACAAAATAAATTCAAAAAACGCGAAACGGCGATGCCTTAATTTTCGATAGGTAAACGCCCCTCTTAAATCTCTACTTCTATAATGTAACAACTGAGTTGTTACAGTATTGAAGTGAAAAGTTATTTTAAATCTGTCCAGTTTATAGTGTAACTAGTGGCATCTACAAACAAACCTTGAAAATTCCACTGGTTACTCTTTTGAATTAGATAAAATAGACTTTTTGCTTTTGTATGGTGTGATTAACACAAAAATGAATTTTTTTTGTCTTATTACGCTATAGAACTGGGGTATCGATATATTCGTGCAAACTGAAGACGTGCTCGTCGATGTCTACGTAACAAGTTTGTTCTTGTGACGAGTCTTCGCGAACTTAGACCACTTTCCTCAATTCTTCACCTAGTCGTCCCTTCACTTATTTCAACCGTCGCATTGTTTGCAAGCGATGTTTTAGTTCAACTGCTGTTATTTTGCGATCCCTTAATGTATTCAACACAATAAAACAGTCGTCAGCTGCACTAGTTACTCTTTGCCTTCCAGATCCAGCACGTCTTTCGAATGTGTCAGTCTTTAGAAACGGATTTCAAGCATCCTGAATGGTAGTACGTGGTATTCCTAATGTACGAGACACATAACGCTGACTACGATTTTATTTTCAAGTAATGCAATAATTTGTCCAACGTTTGCACTATGATGATGATGTTTGCACTACTTAACGGCATTGTGAACCCTTGAAAATTTTGTTTACATTCAAACTGACGTTCCTAAGCAACTGAAAAGAAAAAAAAGCTAAGAAATACCGACTATGTTATTAATGTGGATTTCAAGGAATATGTAGGCGACTTGTGTAAATATGTTCTATATGTCAAAATTAAACTCTCTTTGCTAGACAAATCAATAAGAAAATTTAACAATAATAAATAACAGTTTAAATCTTTATTTAAACAGAAAAAAACCGAAATTTATATAGCTTTAATAAATATTTGAGGATGGCCGGGTTTTTTTGCCGGTTATAAATGTAAATGAATGAAAGCTTGATTTTGAATAATTTTTGTATAGTAGCAGTCTTGCAAGTGCAAATGTACTTGCAACTAGATTTGGTGCAATTTTTTAACCAAAAAACTCGCACCAGAAGTAACACATTTACTCTTACCAAATAGCAATTTATAACCTGCAAATTATGCATTCAATACAGATTTAGTCGCAGATCCATTAGGATAAAATTATTTACAATTTAATTTGGAGCAACTTTCAGATACAGTGCGTGTCTTAAGTCTCCCCACCCCCACCCCCTCCTGTTATCTTATAAACGAAGTGGAATAATAAAACAAAACCACTATAAAAATAAAAAACGCCGAATTTCACGGGTAGCGAATAAAAAACATTAAAATAGAAAAAAAATCCTGAACACATTACTGTGATTTTAAATTAAATGTTCAAAATGACACCACCCTCAACGTCTAGCCAATAGAACAACCGATTGCAAAACAGTGATGTAATTATCCAACCCGAGAAATTCCGCATTCTTTTTTAACAAATGAAGGAGATTAAAAAAAAACATTTTGAATAGATCTTCCAAGCACCTTTCATATGAGGGGTCACTCGACCCTCTTTGCCGTTTAAAATTTTTAATTTTATATGGCCTACAGCATGTGTCAAAATTTTAAAATGAGACACTGTCAACAAGTTAGTATTTTTATATTGGTTGTGTTTTATTTTTGTTTTATCGTTTTATTCTACTTCGTTTAAAAGAATTAAAAGATAACAGGGGGAGGGAGAAACCTTCAGACACGCACTGTATAATAATGTAGTGTGGTGGCTACACTTAATTTTGTTTGTTCCTATAGTTATTTTTCTCAAAGATTTTAGAGTATCAAATGACAATCTGAAATAATACCATTATTCAACAGAAATAAATAGTCTAAGTTTAATGTTTGAGCAGGAAAAGATTTAGACGAAACCAAATCAGAAGAATAGATGGAATTAGAAACCAATTGCTCAACAATCCTTGATGGCACATGGTCTTTTCAGAGATATGTCGCCATTCATACTTGTATATCACCGTTCCATCCTCTAAACCATATACGAGGTAGGCGCCATAAATTCTCGGCCTGATATACAAAAAAGAAATTTGGAACAATATAATAATTTTTATTTTTCAATGTAATCTCCCCTAACTTCTATACATTTATTACAACGATTAATTACTAATTCGATACCCTTTTAAATATAATCTGAAGTTTTTCCGTCAAAATGTTCTATAACAGCTGCTTGAAACTCACTGTCGTTCTTAAAACTACGTTCCATAATGTCTTTTTTTAAATTAGAAAACAAACAAAAATCACAAGGAGCCATGTCTGGACTATACAGTGGATGTTCCAATTCTTGAAAGCCGCATTCGCGGATGGCAGCTTGTGAAATGGCGGCAGTATGAACGGGAGCATTGTCGTGCAATAATCGCACACCTTTTGTCAATTTTCCACAACGTTTTGCACGAATACTGTCCCTTAATTTATGCAATAAAGACGCATAATATGTGCCGTTCACACATGTATTGCGCTCTTTAAAGTCAATTAGTAAACTGCCCTCACAATCCTAGAATATTGTGACCATCACCTTTTTTATTGTTTGAACGACTTTTGCCTTTCTGGGACAAGGTTCATCAGATCACCGCCATTCCATTCACCCCCTTTTCGATAGAGGATCGTAAAACAGAACCATTGTTTCATCCCCTGTGCCAATGGACTCCAAAATCGGGCTTTGGGTTGTATCCACACATGTTTAAAGACGACTGCGCACATTCGACTCGACGTTCACGTTGGAGAGCAGAAAGAAATCGCGGTACCCATCTAGTACTAATTTTATTCATACCCAAATGGTCATGGAGAATTAGGCGAACACTTGTTTCGGAAATGTTTGTTATCACTGCTAATTCCTTCACCTTCAAACGGCGATCTTCTAGTACTAAATGTTCAATAATTGAAATTTGTGGAGACGTTATCACTTCAATTGATCGACCCGACCGATCAGAATCTTCCAGGGATTCTTGTCCCAAACGGAAACATTTTGCCCACTTTTTTACGGTTGAATACGAAGGAGATGAATCACCGTAAACGCCGTCTTAACGTTGTTCAATGTGATAAGGTGTATGCCCTTCTTTTGTTAAAAATTGAATGACACGCGGTACTCAATTTTCGTTACTTTAGACATTTTCGTGCGCTAGTCACGTTGGTTGGCTGGTTACTAAAAACTACTAGGCTTCGAACCGTCATATTATAGTGTACAACTCGCGTATATGCATGCATGACGTGACGGAGTTTAAACACGTTTGAACTTCTATAAGGCTGTCAGGCTGAGAATTTATGCCGCCTACCTCTAAGTGTTTTTGGAATTACCTCAATTTTGTCTTTTCCATCTGATACTGTTATTTGAGTATTGATGGTGTATTGTTTCACTTACATGTTCTAGAAGTGTAACTTAGACCACGTTCCCACAGTATCGGATGTTGAGCTTATAAAAAATTTCCTAGCACTATGACAGAAGAAATTAATTGCAGATGTTTATCCTATGGAATTCGATGTGAATAGCTCTTATTAATTTGTTCGTCCACAAAATTAACGACTTTTTATCGGCCCAAAATCTAACATGATTTAAATGAGCCCTTATAATATGCAAATAAACTAGCAAAGGATATTTGAAAATTATAATCTTTCTAAATGAGAGTCAGTGCTTATTAATTATCAAAATTAAACTATAAAAATTGTTGCAATCTTAGGATACGGTCAGCTATCGCACTCAGCTGTTTACTTTGTTCTTCACCTTTATATCCAATTGGACTGAATTAGTTAAAAGTGTGACCTTTAGAAATAATTAAGTTTCTAAACAATATGCCCAACCATCTCATAAAATTTTACCCAACTATTCTATGAACATTTATATTCAATAATTATATTTGTTGACAGCCCTTTTAATAAGTGTTATTAATTTTCAGAAACATTAAGGAAATATCCAATCCTGGCTACATTGGACAGGATTGTAACAGCGAATTATAAAATACCAGGTGAGGATATCGTTCTGGAGAAAGGAACTAAAGTCCTGATACCAATATACGGCATACAACATGATCCGAAATATTATCCAGATCCTGAGAAATTCGATCCTGATAGATTTCTACCAGAAAATAAACAGAATCGACATGTATGCGCTTACATGCCTTTTGGCGAAGGACCGAGAAACTGTATTGGAATGCGTTTCGGCATGATGCAGGCCAAAATTGGTATGGCCATAATGCTAAGGAACTACAAGTACACGTTGAATGCAAAACTTTCCGAATTAAAGCTTCACAGCAAATCGTTTTTATTAACACCTGTTGGAGAAGTTCTATTAGACATAGAGAAAGTTGATTAAGCCAGGATTTGTTAGCGATAACTTTGCATTTTTTTTGCATTGTCACCATATGTGTAATGTATATAGAGGAAACGCGTTACATTAAATTGTACGTCATACTAGATCCATGACGTCTCGTCTTGTTTATGATGCCGGATCTATTTTTATTTATTCACAATACAATAACTATAACGTAATATATTTTGTAATTGAAATGCTCTAAGGCTTCAGCCTCTCTCAACTTATTTATTATATTGATTTAGATTGTCAAAAAACCATAAATGTTTCATAACGTATCCATAAGAACATTTAAAATAACCAATACTTACGCTATTCTCATTAATCAGATGATTATAGAGAGGTTTGTTAGAAGGTTCGACTGTTTACAGAAACCTTTCGGCATTATATTTAAAGGATGCAAATAGATAATAAGCAGGATGTTCAGTTCTAAGAACTGTTTTTATACAATTATATCAAAGCAAACTTAAACACGCAAATTTGACAGCCAAAATATACACAACACACACCTTTTTGACAGATATGATTTATCTGACAACACCGAATTGAAAAATTAGTCTATTAAAAATATGTAAGACCGAAATTTAATATTGAAACGAAAATTATGTGTTTATTTGCATGAATGCGTATATTACGATAAATTTATACATTTTCTATCTAAACTAATGAAATAAAAGCCCTCAAATATAATTTAACAAAATAACTTTTTTAGTTTCACTAATACAATTATGACAACATGTAAATGTCATCAATGACGTGCAATTGCATATAACGCGTCTCCTCTATACATATTGTATTATACAATATCTCACTAAGTTGGAACCATATGGAAAACTTTTTTATAATTAATTTTAGGAAAAACAGTTATTCTTCATAAAAAATTCTGCATGTTCTAAAATCTAAAATACAATCATCAGATATTAAATTTTTTCAGTTGTATACAAGGTATGCCAAAAATATTAATTTTACTCAAGAGTAAAGTACCTTTATATTTGACAATATCGAATAATGTTATTAAAAATGTTGACAAGAACTAAAAATTACGTTAAAATATGCAATTGCATCCATTTATATGCAAAAAATCGTTTTTTCTATTTTTGTCTACAATAACAATGCAAATTTAACTGTAGTTACATGTTATCTAGGATGCACTGACATACAAATTATTTGTTGTTTACTAGTAATGGGAGACAGTGAATGTCAAAACGCGTTAGAATTTATATGTAGCGTTATTAACTTGTGATTAGAAAATAGAAATTGTTTTGATTGTGGGATAAAACTATAAAACAATTTGGTAATTTAAGCACGTAATGAATGCATGTGCATTTATTTTGCAAATGAGATAATACAAACAAATACTAAGTTGTGTAACTGATATGATATTAATAATAGAAATAAATAGATATTTAATTTTCACTCATTCCACTAATGCCTCGACAAATCCATCCTCCCGTTCAATACATTTAATCGTTCTTTTGGCAAATTGACGTAATACATTCCTTATCATTTCTGGAGAAATTTCCTGGCATGTTTCTATAATTATCCTCTCCAAATGGTTAACATCTTGAAACTGCCCTTTCTGGTAAACTTTTTGTTTCAAGTAACCCCATAAGAAGTAATCAAGAGGGGGGGGGGGAGTTAAGTCAGGGGATCTAGCACGCCAAAAAAGATTAGAATATCTGTGAATAACTTTTCCATGGAACATATGTTCAAGATATTCCCTAACATTTAATGTATTGTGGCATGTGGCACCGTCTTGTTGGAACCAAATTCATTGACGTTCTTTTATGTGTAGTTCGTCCATGAAGTCAGTGATGTAAGTATGTAAACACTTTAAATAACGTTCGGCATTCATTGGTTGGTGGAAAAAGAAAGGTCCTATTAATGTGTTCTTATAAATGCCACACCATAGGTTCGTCTTAAGTGAATATTGGTCATGAGACTTTATTATAAAATTGAGATTTTCTTTACACCACCAGCGACAATGTTGTGATGAGACAGTTCCATTAGACAAAAATGTTGCTTCATCCGAAAAAAATATACGCCTCGTAAAAAAAGTGTCCTCTTCTAACTCTACTTGGATGAGTGAGCAAAAATTAAAGCGCCTATCATAATCCCTATCCTTTAATGTGTGAACGATTTTTGGTTTGAATGGTCTGTATTTATTTAGTTTTAAAATTCTTGCTATTGTGTCTTTACTTACATTTTGTTGCGTCAACGACTTCCTTTTGCGCAACGACGTTTTTGGATTTTCTAAAACAGACAGCATTACTTCAGACTGCGTATTCTCATCGGCAACCAGCTTTTGGCGTTTTCTATTATAATTATTGTTAATACTTCCAGTACTCCTAAATTTATTTATTATTTTCGTAACAGTTGAATGATTAATATTTTTATTGGGATATATATTATTAAAAATAATTGCTGCTTATTTTATAGTTTTCTCCCACAATCAATTTCTACTTTCTCTTCACAAGTTAATAACGCTACCATGTTTATGTGTGATTTAAATTCTAATGCGTTTGAGTTCACTGCCAAACATTTCTAGCAAACAACAAATCATTTGTAAGTCAGTGCATGCTATATAACATGTAACTACAGTTAATTTGCATTGTTATTGTAGAGAAAAATAGAAAATATGAATTTTTCCATATAAATGGATATAATTGCATATTTGAACGTAATTTTTTGTTCTAATCAACTTTTTTAATAACATTATTCGATATTGTCAAATATAAAGCTCTCTCTGGAGTAAAATTAATATTTTGTGACAACCTCGTATACAACTGAAGAAAATTAATATCTGATGATTGTATTTTAGATTTTAGAACATGCAGAGTTTTTTATGAAGATTAACTTTTTTTCCTAAAATTAATAATAAAAAAGTTTTCCATATAGTTCCAACTTAGCGAGACATATTGTATATAGTATTAGAATTCATGTGATAATGGACATATACATATATTAGGTTGCACATTGTGTATAGAGATAATGGGAGTTATCTGTAATACATACAATAAAAAATATATTAAAGTCTGTTATTTTGTAACTCTTAAAATATGTGTTCTAGAAAAAATGAAAGTTAGTTACGCTATTAATGAATAACTTAAAAATGTAAGCAAAATAGGCCGACCTGCTGTTTTAGAGTGTATAATAGGTTATTTTGATGATGTAAAAGTAAATTTCATAAAATATTTAGTTTTTGCAATTGTAAATGTATTTATTTATATTAATTATAATTTTCAATATTGTAATATATGTAAAGAAAGTAGTAAATAGAGGAATTTTTGGCCTAAGAATTCTGATATATGTATACACTGTGTTTGGTCAAAGATCGATAGGATTTTGAGATGACATACTTCACAATAATTACAAAGTAAAATTTTGTATAACAATGTTTGCAATTAAGGCCGGAAAAAAATATTGAAAAGTGGGGTCAATATTCTTGAGATTGTCTGTACTGAATGAACTTGATCCCACCACGCGTCTATTTGTTTACATTTAGAGCGAGAGTTGCACTTCTCATATGCCATAATTTAGTCACAGCTACCTCCCTTGGTGCAACGAATCCCTTTAGTATCTATGTTTCCTATTTAAAGAACTGTATTTGAAGTAATTATCATCACAATTGTAGGTCAGTCAACCAAAGATACGACTGTGTTATTGTCGGTGGCGTTGTGTTTAGTTAAGTGAATAATTTAGTTTTCTGTTGATTATCGTTGTTAATTATTGTTATGGCGTTTAATAATAATGAATTGTTGGATATACTACTTATTTATGGTTAGAGCCAACAAAATAGTGTACTTGATCGAAGGAGGTATGTAGATGTGTACTGCGATGTACGTCCTACAAACGTCGCGCATATAAAAGAAAATTCTATGGAATTCGCAGTAACTAACGTAAGTGTACATATTTTTCTTATAACTTCTATCAATGACAAAACACACTGTATATCTGTGTTAAAAACTGTACTTAATAAAATTTTATAGGAACTAATTGCATGAGAAGTTATAATGCATCTCATGGTCAGGCTTTTTGGTAATTTTTTATTTCTGCCTTTATTCTCGAAGCCTACACGGAATAAACTGTAATATTATAAATCTGGACATTTCACACAATCTGAAATATTACATTTAACTCACATGCTCAATTTTTATTCACCAATAAATGGCATTTGTGTGGTAAAATTATAGAGATAATAAATACAAATCTCTTGTCTGTAGGAAAACGAAAATGAAATGGGTTTCTTGTTTTTTTCATGCAGGGTTAAAATTTCTTATGATTTGAATATTTTAGTGTCTTGTATACTGCCTGATTCATATTCGGCCCTCACCATGAGGATCTCGCATATTATTAGATATAGAGTATAGGTTTAAATTTGGCGAAGTTGATAAAATTTGTGTTTGTTGTGAATCTGTAAAGAAATTAGACCTGTGACAAATGACATTCGTTTTTTACCTGTAGTACCTACATTTGGCCCTGTAGAGAAAAAATAAAAAAGCATTCTTACGGCCACTTTTACACCTCTATCTTATGGTGTAAGGACCGAGAAACTGTATTGGAATGCGTTTCGGCATGATGCAAGCCAAAATTGGTATGGCCAAAATGCTAAGGAAGTACAAGTATACGTTGAATGCAGAGCTTTCCGAATTTAAGCTCCACAGCAAAGCGTTTTTATTAAGACCTGCTGAAGAAGTTCTATTAGACATAGAGAAAGTTGATTAAGCTATAATTTGTTGGCGATAACTGTTTTTGCATTGTTACCATATGTAATTTATACATATATGTATTATATATAATATTAGAATTCAAGTGATAACTAACATATACATACATAAGATCACACATTGTGTATAATGATAATGAGGGTTATCTGTAATGCATACAATAAAAAATATATATTACATTTTTAACTGTAGTGGTGCGAAAAACTTCCTAAGTTTTATACATTTATTAATTAAATTCAAATTAAAATTTACTATAACTGAGCAAAAAGTAAATGTTTTTGATGGAAGGGATGAACCTGATGTTTTATTTCAATATTTGGCATCAATTTGGTTAGGGTTAAGTCTGTTTTTTTTTTTTTGTTAGGAGATTGGCAATCGCGCTGAAACCCCCTTTCACTATGTATGAGCATGGGAAAGGAATTAGAAACCCTTTCGCGATATTCCATACGGGACCAGTAACAGGTATGTCTTTGTGAAGCCAGAATTGATGATATCTAATTCTAAACTACACCTTAAATTTTCGTAAGTGCCTATTCCGACCAGTTCCTCTTGTAATATAACATTTCTTCAATGTCACCATTGTCCATTGTGGCATTACCATAGTCAAAACATCCTCCACCCTAGTTTCAAAACCTGAATAGAGGGCATTTAAATATTGAACGTAGGTTGAAACGTCGTCTTCCTGGCAGTTTGTTTGTGACCAATTGAAGAGCTTAACCTTTTTTTAATCAAATTTATATCATCATTTATATCATCTTGTAACTGCAAAGTTAACCTCATTAGATTTAGTGAGCAAATCTGTTAAATAGGCAATGTCTGGTTTCCACTTGATTAAATTTTCTTTTAAAATTGGATATTTAGCATCCAGAAACTCTAGCACAGATAAAATTCGAGGTCTAGCTAGCTAAGATGTTAACACGGGCTACAATTTACTGCCGAAAAATACTTTTTTTACAAAATAAAAAGCTGCGAGCAAGTGTTACTTTATAATAATTCTTAAACGGTTTCTTATATCAGAAAATATACCTAATAATAACTTGAATTGTAATATAATTCTTCATCAAGTTGCATGAACATTTATGTTTTATGACTTCATAGGTTAGGTAGTTTTATAATTTATGTAGATAGATATATGTATTTTTACAGTATTAGGTAAGTAAATAGGAGCTATCTGTGTATGTGGATTACTCCATTCCTATCAAGCAAAATTAAAGTCACGACCTGCTTAAGGCCGCGTTATAGTCGGTAAAAATTTCAATAGGTATGAAATTAGCTAGAGTTCGAAATCTAATGCTACGTACGGATTACTCTAAAATTATAAATTTAGTTCGTTGCAATGGGGTTGCAGGCGTAGTGGGGTCGAAATTGGAAAGTAAAGCAAACGCTTTATTTACTGAATTGTATAGGAGGAACTGAATCGCGCAGGTAACGAAATGAATGAATATCGGTCGTCTAAAGTAAGGGAGAGAGTCCGTTCCAAGTCTTATATTTCTCTTTCCGTGTTACACGTTATTGTAAATGGATATAAAACACAGATATGCACTAAAGGGGTAATATAAGTGTGTAAATGTATTTATTCGGCAAGGTAAGGTCAGAAGAGAGATTTAAAATATTTAGAAAATGCGATGGAATAATGTACATTTCTTTAAATATATCTAAAAAAAATGGTTTTAGTGATAGTCACATATGCAGTTCTATTTCTATTTTCTACTACAGCTATGTTCTCTACATTATTTATACAAGTTTCCCTATTTGTTGAGTTATATTGAGATCCATGATAAAATTTTATTATTTACCATGTACGTATTTTTTTTTTAGTTTATAGTATTTTCTAGCTGTAATCTAAAAAAATAAAATGTGCTACTTTTGAAATCAAGAATTAAAAAAAATTATACGAATGAGCGTTTCAAATTATACAAAATTGTTTCAAATAGTTTCATTTCATAGAAAAAAAAATTATTATCCTATTATAAGTGCTTCTATTCTCTTAATAAATCTCTATAGAATGCGTACTTTGCGAGATATTCGAAATGAAATGCAACTCGCTAAGAGTAAAAGTGTCACTTCCGGTCCGAATTTTGAAATTTCATTTATACCAAAAATATTCCAAATCCAGCTTTAAATGCTCTTGTACTCTTGATAAATATATATAGAATACATGATTTAAGACATTTGCAAAAAATCCCTATTAGATAAGAGTAAAAGTTTTACTTCCGATCCAAATTTTGAAATTTTTCTGATACAAAAGTTATTGAAAATTAACTTCTAAACCTTTTATACTCGTAACGTACCTGTCTAAAAAGCATATTGGCAGAAACAAAATTTTGAATTGATAGCAATAGCGGTTTGACTGCTATCGTGGTCACACACACACACATAGAGAGAGAGAGAGAGAGAGATATTTTTTAAAACCACTTTGTTGGTATCAGGGGACTTCAAAACCTGGACATCTGAAAAAATCTCGAGGTCGAAAATTTTCATCACAATTAATTTTTAATAAAAGTAAAAGAAGTAATTCCGGTAGGAATTTCTAAGAACTTTCAAAATATAATTCTTCTCAAATTTAATTCTAAATACATATGAATTCTCTAAATTTGTTTAAACTTAGTAGTTGACAAAATATTGGCAAAATTCGATTTTTTCACTGTAGTAAACTACTACTTCCGGTATGCTGATTTTACAGAAAATCTAATCAGATCTCAAGAGGGAGATTATACTCGTAAATACAAAATTTGGAATTGAAATTGATAGCTATAGCGGTGTGACCGCGATCGTGGTCACACACACACACAGAGACAGAGAGAGAGAGAGAGAAAGAAATTTTTTTAAAAACCACTTTTTTGGTATGAGGGGACTTCGAAACGTGGACATCTGTAAAAATCTCAAGGTCGAAAATTTTCATCACAATACATCCTTATACTACGTATAAGAAAGTAATAAAGTATACCTATCTATTACTTACCTCATAAACATATTTTTGCGTAAACAGTGGTTTTTAACAAATTTCTCCTTCTCTCTCTCTCCCTCTCTCTCTCTCTCTGTAAGTGTGTGTGTGATAACGATAGCGGTCAAACCGCTACAGCTATCAATTTCAAATTTTGTATGTACGAGTATAATCTTCCTCTTGAGATCAGATTTAATTTTGAGTAAAATCAGCAGACCGGAAGTAGTAGTTTCCTTCAGTGAAAAAAATTGAATTTTGCCAATATTTCGTCAACTACTAAGTTTAAACAAATTTATAAAAAACTCATATGTACTCAAAATTAAATTTGAGAAGTATGTTATTATAAAAGTTTTTCGAAAATCCTGCCGGAAGTAGTTCTTTTACACTTATGAAAGTCAGTTTTTTGCCAATATTTTGCAAGTCATGTTTTAGACAGGCACGTTACGAGTATAAAAGTATTTAGAACAAAATTTTCAATACCTTTTGTTGTAAAAAAATTTAAAAATTCGGGCCAGATGTAACACTTTTATTCTTATTGAATAGCGTTTTTTTGCAAATATGTCGTAAATGATGCATTCTGTATATATTTATCAAGAGTACAAAAATATTTAGAGCTGGATTTTCAATATTTTTTGAATAAATAAAATTTCAAAATTCGGGCGATGTATAAAGGACGTTTTCTATCTACAAGGATGTACTTAATTCAAAGAGAACAAGTCTTACAGAAGAGAAAATGATATCCAATTATATAAATAAAATTAAAACCTCTTTAATAATACAACATTTCAATATTGCGCCCGTGGGCGATGAGTCATGGCTCGCTCGATTCCGCGCCCTAGTAACAATATATACCTCTCTATTCTTTAGTTAGGTGCGGCTCAAAAAATAAAATATTCGTACACAAACTAATAAATTGTGCTACCCCTCAAATTTAGTATAAAAGTATCAAATGTATTTGTAATATTTGAATAAGGAAAGGGTGTTTATAGCTTTCTTTCTCCTTCCCACATTATTTTCTATTTCAAGGCCAACTGTATCTGCTACACAGTTGACTTTGTCTATTTTAGCTTGTGGTGCTATTTATGAAATAATGTACAAACTTTTAGCACGCAGCGATTGACAGAACGCCTATGTTTTTACTCTCTTATACGTAGTATTAGGTGCTATGTATAATTAATTAACACAATGGTTGCTAGGGAGAAATGAACATATGCCGTTTGCTATTCCTGGTTTGGTGGTTTGGCGTGAACCGACAAATCACCATGATGACTGCTACTTCTGAATGACAAACGCTACTGGATTTTCTTCTAAAAATAAAAACAAAATTGTCTATCCGAATATTCCATCCGCTATGATACCAGGTCCGCACGGAGAAGATTTGACTGTTCCGTTGTCCCCAGCTTCCTGGAAAGGGATTTCAAGTTCTGAAGAGGACTGTTGTGAGGCATCAGGATCATCAAAAGACGACGATTTCTTTCCAGAAAAATCATATGGTGAACCACATCTTATTTCACAAGTGGAACTTAATGGTTTGGTTCGCGAACTATATTTATCAAAACAGCAAGCAGAATTTCTAGCTTCACGGTTAAAGGAGTGGAACTTTTTATAAAAGGACACCAAGATTTCGTATTACAGAAACAGAAATAAGGTTTTAATGAAATGTTTCACTGCAAAAGATCGGCTGTGTTCATGTTGTAATGTAAATGGTTAGATGGCTGCTCTGGGTATTGATTCTGTGCTAGCGATTGGAGGTTATTTATTGACTCATCAAAAGCAAGTTTAAAGGCCGTGCTATTACATAACTCAAATAAGATTCCTTCTGTACCTGTAGAGCATGCGGTTGGAATGAAAGACACATATGAAAGCATGTCATTAATTTTAAAGTCGGTCAATTACCACGCACACTTAAGGAAAATCTGCTGTGATCTTAATAGGCCTCTTCTCGGGGTACAAGGTCGCTTTACAAAATATTGCTGCTTCTTGTGTTTATGGGACAGCCGTGCAACAAATGAACATTACAATACTAAAATCTGGCCAAAAAGAGGTACTTTCATACCTGGACAAAAAAATATTGCACATGCTCCTTTAGTCAACCCTCAGGATGTGTTTTTGCCAGCATTACATATAAAATTAGGGTTGATGACAAATTTTGTCAAAGCACTAAATAAAGAAGGAGACGGTTTTAAATATTTAAAAGGTGTGTTTAAATATTTAAGTTAAGTGATGCCAAAGTGAAAGAAGGAATATTTGTTGGGCCAGATATTAGGAAACTGCTCAACCATGCAATTTTTGACTCAAAGTTAAATAGTGTAGAACTATTGGCATGGAAGTCATTTAAGGGTGTGGTGCATGGTTTCCTGGGTAATAACAAAGCCGAAAATAGTGATCAGTTAGTGGAAAATCTATTGGTAAACTACAGAAATTTAGACTGCCGAATGTCGCTAAAAATATATTTTTTACATTCACATATTGATTTTTTCCCACCTAATTTGGGTGCTATGAGTGATGAGCAAGGAGACCGCTTCCATCAGGATGGATTACAAATGGAGCGGCGTTACCAAGGCAAGTGGGATGGGTCAATGTTGAGCGACTATTGTTGGTTTTTGCTAAGAGAGGACTCTACTTCGCACAAAAGGAAAACGTAACTTTTTTCTTTAAGATTTCCAGGTTTTCGATGTTTTACTTTTTATATTTACATTTTAAATGATTTTGTTTTATTTTAAATACCAAATAAAATTTAAATACGGAAATTCAAAGTAATAAATACCAAATATTTTACAACAATACACTCACTCAGTTTTTACATTTGACACGATGCGGCAACCATGAAGGGTGATGGAGAAAAACTGATTTCGTTTTCAGATTCAGTACACAAAATACATTAAGATTCACTTATTTACGTTTCAGTTCCGAGAATTTTTTTATAATTTGTAGACCAGTGAACTAAGGCTGCTACGCAAAAGGAAAAAACAACCTCTACGAGCCAGCTGCACATTTGATGTACAATATAAAAAAAAACAAATTTATGTAATTATTTTTTAAGTTAAAAAACATTAAATAGTAAACTTTGTCACACACATTTCATACAAGGTTTTTCGAAGCTATCGCGTCGTTTATCCCCACTTTACGGTATCTCTACCGGTCCTAGCGAAGACGCAAATCTGTCGGAATCGGTCGGCTATTGCAGACTTAAATCCGGGTGACAGTTTGTAATTAAAAAGAAATGCCATATATACCTATAATATTCGAGTGTATAATAATATAACAGTTATGGGCAAGCGAAAATTGGCTTATTATAAAACATCAAAAACGAAGAAGTAACCATGCAAATCGTATGAAAAATCAAAATACGAGGTAAGTAATTTTTAGTCTATAATTCTATTTACATTATTTTGATATTTGTTAATTCCATTTAGTTTAACTAAGTAGATAATACCAATATGCGAGTAGATTTCAGAATTTAAATATTTGACGATTCATTTTATGTACCTAGATATATATTAAAATTTTCAACCCACGGTAGCTGTTTCGCGTAATATCGTTTCCCGACTTACATAGCGACAGAATTTGTGAATAAAACCGAAGCGCTGTGATCGAAACCGAATATCGTCTAGCTCCACCTACTCACACCCCTTTGCGAGAGATATTAAATATACCCGTCTCACTAGTAATATAAGTTGCATAAGTTCCTATTTGTTGGTAAACGCCCCTCTTAAGCTAATTACTTTACACGTATGATTGATGTAGATATGCAACCCTGTTTGATTATCTGTATGTGTAGTTATTTGTATTGACATTATCCATTTCATTAAGATTTAGATTAATAACATTTCGTTTACATAATTCAAAAAATTCATAACAGAATAATTAAATGTCTTATAAGTGTGATGTTTATACGAAACAACAATTATAAGATTACTATTTATGCATCAATTTATTTATTTAAATTTTTTGAACAAATTATTAACATTAAATATTGTAAAATAATTACAGTAATGTATTTTTTAAAGCGTATTTTTAACATTACTTTATTAATTAATTGAAGCAAGCTCCTGTACCATAGCAATATACAATGTGCCCACATTTCGATGCTCACTATTGGTATATCGGTTATTAGCAGAGACAGAGCAACGGTTAAATGGGAAATGTTTTGCAGAATTCAATGGTCGCAGCAAATCTTATTTCAAATTCATTCGGACTTTTTACAATTTTGAGGTATTTTGAAAAAAACAATATTTGTCGATTTCAATTTTCCTCAATAAATCGATAACGCCTAATGCGATCGCTTTTAAACTTTAGTATTGTTCAGACACTTTTTTAAGACAAATTTTTTAACCCCTGATTTTCATTTGTTTCCAAGTTCTCTGCGCAATCTTTTCTTTTTCTTATGGCGGCCATATTGGATTTTTAATTACCTAGAATCACAACATGCGTAATAAATTTTTATTTATACGAGAAATTTTAACATCCCAAGTAGCACACAACGTCTCAATGACGACACTTATAAGTCATTTCTCGTCAAAGACGTCTGATGACCTATCCAGGACGTAAAGTTGACGTCTCATGACCTCTTGAGTTTGACGTACAACTGATGACATTTTACAACCAAGTTTGGACTTTTAGAGGCAATTTTAGTAATTTAATTTAATTGGAAAAAATGTTTGTCTTATGATAATTATGTTTTGGTTTTCTGTTTTATGTTCAAAAGATTTTTTGAAATTAAATATTGGTTGGGTCCCACGCAAGTGGCGCACCTGCGCCCTGAATGCCTTCTATTCCAATCCAATTTATCGTATTTTAAGATTGATTGTAATAGGTAGCAGTCCAATTTCTTTTTATTATTATTATTATTATTGTATGTTATTGTTGAATTCGATACTAATCAATACTGCGACGAAGGCGGTTTGGCTGTTGTTAACTCTTGCTAGCTTACGCCTATGAAAAGAGAAGTTTTCTGGCCTCCATATAAGGATCACTATCGGTTTGATAAAGTTTTGAGGTTAGGTGAACCGGCAGATGAGAACACGTTGAAGTTGTATAGGATTTCACGAATATTTTACTCCAGTGGTATTATTATTGTTAGTTCATTATTATCGTTACGTTGAAGTTTAAAATTACCAGTGATGTTAAATTACCGTAATTTATATTTTATGTAAATTACCGTAGTAAATTACTGTTACTGCGTAATTTACCATTCTTTGAGTAAATTACAATCTGGGTAATAAAAGAGCAGTAATTTACCAAAAATACAAATTACGGTAATTTTACATCATTGAATGTCATACAAACGGCTGATTCACGGGCTTTTACATCTGCTAGAAAGGGACGTCCCCAATCACCGAGTGTGCAATGTCATACGTGTACATAGATGATGTTTTACTTTGTAATTTGCGGAAATTTTATGTGGTAATTTACCGTAAATGACGGTAATTAATTCGGTAATATTCGGAGTAATTTACCGACTAACATCACTGAAAATTAAAGACGATCTACTGTTCTTATGTCAGTCAAGTACCAAATATCTAATACAAGTATGTATATAGATGTAGTACCGTATTTTGCATAGGCATTTTTCTAATAAAGTATATTACCCCAAATGCTAGTTTTATTAATACAATTAAAGAGCAATTACAAAATGTTTTTAATGAAAAATTAAATTGACGCCGATGGGAAGGAATTTTGAGGTTATATTCACGTTAGTTTGTGACGTCTTTTAACGTCGAGCATGACGTCCTTTTGAAATCAGCGGATGACGTCATTTTGGATGTTACAAACTCTCGTCAATTTAGGGTCACTCGTACGTCAATTTGACCGTCAGAATGACGTGAACGGTGACAAAAATGTACGCCTAAATGTCGTAAAATGGACGACACTGTGCTACCTGGGATGTAAAACAAATTTTACTCCTGTACGAAATTAAAAGTTCAGATTTACTTAAACAAACTGTTCAATATGGCGACCATTCTGCTCCACACACTTTTGGTAGGTACATTGTTTTAACAGAGTTACAAACTCTACGTAGTGTGTTTTAGTTTAATTATCTTAGCACATCTAGCACTCGTTTATTTAAAATTTCCAGATTCTCTGGTGGTTCGAAATTAAATACATCGTTTTTAGTGGTACTCCACAAATAAAAGTAAGGTGGGTAAGGTCCTTGATTTCGCAGGCCATTGTACTGCTGTATTATTTGAAATAACTAGCTCATTGAAACGTTCTGTCAAAAAATGTTGATATCACGAGTATTTTGGGCATGGCAGCCGCCCTGCTAGAGCCATGTTTTCAGGGTTAATAAGTTGTCTTAGGTCAGGCCTTATCTCGTTCGTTAGTAGCTTCAAATATCTATTACCAGTTAAATAGCAATCAAAAATGAAAGGACTTATTAAGTGATTATCTAAAACGAAAAAACAAAAACTCAAAGAAAAAAAAGAAGCTAATAAAATTTCGTACCATCAAACCACACCAGAGATTAAAACCAAATCGAACTTGAAATCTTCTTTGGTTTACCAAATGTGGATTTTCAGTGTACCTACCAATGATAATAGGTATGCCTATTGGACACTCTACAATTGGTAAACCGTGTTCCATCTATCCAAAGTATTTTTCTAGGAAAATCTGCATCATTTTCATGTTTTTGTAGATACCACCAGCTAAATTGTAATCTTCACTGATAGTCGTTATCGCTTAAACCTTGTACAATTGTTGGTTTGTATGGTTGGTATTTGTTTTTCTTCAACGTTTTGTAAACACTAGATTTTCGAATTCAAATTGCTCGAGCAACTCGACACTGATGTACTTGGATTCTTCATAATATTTTGCAAAATATTATTTTGACGTATATCAGCACTGTTAACTTAATAATTAGCTCTTTTATGTTTGAATTTTCCGTAGTTCACTAAATTTACGATTATTCTGTTAAAAATCGTCCGATGTGGTTGTGGTCTTTCCTGCAAACACTGAACGTAATTTGTGCAAGTATTTTCAGTTTGTGCCATTATTAGTTCTTATTAATCTCAATGCTTAACGGTAATTACTTATCAATAAGTAGTACACAAAGTCCTAAATCTCGCACCAATTGCACTTTTACAGGTCAATTTCGTATTAGAGTGAAATTTATTTTAAATTTTAATATCTCTCGTATAATTAAACATTTATTAGACATGTTGCACGTTATTAAAAAGCTATATTTAAGGAATATCTAACTAATTAAGAATCCAATATGGCCACCATGAAAAAGCAAAAGATAGCACTAAGAAACAAATAAAAATCTGGGGTTGCTGTTAACACCCAAAAAATTGTCTTAAAAAAGTTTATGAACAGAGTTTAAAAGCGATCGTATTTTATTTATTGTTGTTAATTGTTCATTTAGTAAAGTTACAGTTACGTTTACATTTGACTTTAATAAATAACAATATACATTAGCCTGAAAATATTTGGTCCTTTATTTGATAGTAGAAAGTGTGTAAATTAACATTAATAATTACACATCCAGAAATATAGTACATTGTTTGAAATTTATTACTTTTTTAATATCACATTTAATTAATAATAATTAGTCGACGAACATTGAATTGAAATTTAGCATTGCATTCACTTTTACTATTATGTACTTACATGCACTGCTGGAACAATCGGTATGTGTTTTGGTATGTATTAGTTGAACAAATACATATTTGTCATTCTAAGCCAACCGTACAATATAATTTACGTTCTGTAAAAATGCCTGATTATGTAAAGTTAGAAATTACCCATCAAATTCTAGTTGTGTAAAAAATGCATAATTCTTTGTCAAGACGTGCAGCGTAAGTAAAATACAATAACACTGTGAACCCAGACGCCACACAAAAGCAAGTAAGAGCTAAAAAAAATAATTTATTTCTTTAGAGTACTACTTTAATTACAAATAGGAAATGTAATACAGATTCGGCACAATAAATAATATTATTATTTGAAATATTGTAGAAATTTTTTTTTAAATTCAAATACAACAGTAAACTAATACAAGACAATGATATTGTTTGAGTTTTGAGTTTTATGACGCCATTAATATATATTTCAGTTTTTCTTGCATTTATTCTGTAATAAATTCGTAATGATGTCCTACAATCAACTACAGAGTGCGTAAATAAAGATAATATGAAACCCCTTAACTTGTATAACATAAACTTTTAGCAAACATCTTGTCTATGTTAACTATATACTAAAAGAAATAGCTTTGTTTATTCAAGTAACCCAAAATAGCATCTAAAAGTTGTCTGTAATTGGTTTACGTTTGTTATAAAATGGGTAATATGGAAATGCTTTCTTCGCCCTCCAAAGTCGTGCCTAACTGTTTAATTTACAAAATAGTCACCATTTCATTTTATAATCATATAATCCCGCTTACATGCAATTATAAACATTGCCAATATGATGAAATATCATTAATAAATAGTAATTTCACTAGCTGTCCATCAATCTCTTCGAGCTTGAATCGCCTTTCGCGTCCGCTTACAGTTTTATTATAGTTCGCTCTAAAAGCAAAAAAAATCATTTTTGATTTTCTAAACTTTTGGCACACCTTGTATAGACGTATATTTTTGTCCACGAAGTACTGTCACGGTGACAGGTGGAACGACAATTTAAAGCATCTTAACGTCAGTCTGACTTTTCGTTGTTGGAGTTTGAAATTTAGATGCTATTTAGCGTAATACTAAGACTTGACACTAAAAGATTCATAGTTTTATTAGTTTTACACAATGAAAGGACTAAATCATTATTGAAAATGTAATATCAGATTTATTTTAATTTTGCATAATTTAACCTGCCAATTATCATGGCCCGCAAACATACTTTTGACATACCTTTTGTTATAATGCAAATTTATGAACAATGCATGCCCATTACACAGAAGAATCAAGTTTTAAATAAAATGTTGGTATAGAATAAGTATGACTTATTACTTTTATTTATAATAGTGAATTTATAACTGGCTTCCATATTAATAATTAGTTTCATTTGTCTGCTCTGAAATTGTTCCTGTCAAAGTGAGTTTGCAGTGGCATTGAGTCGTCGCCTGTAGATCGTGCTCTGGCTATGTCGGTTGCTGAGACGATCCTATTATAATTTAAATATTTAGTAGTGACGCTGGTAGTTGAACTAAAAACAATAACCAAAAATAATACTGACCGACGTTGGAATATCTGTGTAAACATTTTGCTTACACACACTGTAAAAAGAATATAATTTGTAATTGTTGGATCATTTTGTGATTTTTATTAAGTATTTAAGGAAAAATAACACAAAAAGGTAGTTCATGATTACAACTAATCCATCCAAATAAGAGCCACCAGCCTGGGACACGATCATCATCAACCATCATCAGAATGTTTGATTAACAATTTGATTTAATGGTGTATTTTCAAACATATCGCATTAAATGATTGAACGCTGCCCATACTTCAAACTTTCTACTGACAATCAAACTATTTAGTAGAAGTAATTGTTGAATTAGACCGGAATATTTACTTTAGTAAATTGAATAGTTACAAAACAATTGTCATTACATTGGAATTTGATTCGTCTGTCACCTAGTAATAATAATATAAATCATATTTTAAGGTAATTGTCTAATACCGTGCCGTCAAATACTTTCCGCATTAGAGTAAGCTGTTTTTGAAGTTTTTAAGTATCAATGTTGGTGTACATGCTAATTTTTTGAAAACTTCAAATTCTGACAGTTGTCATACTTAAATTCAAATTATAGACGCCTATTATTATTTATATGACATAACCAAACTATTAAAATTATGCACTGTCACCAACCATTAAAAAAAAAGCATGGCGGTCTCTAATGCGGAAAGTATTTGAAGGCACGGTATATAGGCAAAACTAAAATGGATCTGATAGCACTTTTCTCATTAATATTTTAGTCATTTCGCTGTATAAAATTTGTAATTTCATATCTTTTTGTGTCAAGGTCTACAATAAATATCGATGAAGCTTAAAAACATGAACCATGAAATATCAGACAGATGTCAGGGTGTTTAACCTTTTTTTTTGAAATAATTGTCATCATGAAAGCAGTTCAGATTTCATCACGAACTGAAATCGATTGATCGTTTTGACGTTTTATAACCTGCAATTAAATTTTTGTGAAATTGCCAACATTAATCAAAAGTCAGATGGACTTTTTCTGACAATTCTGACCTTTCCTGTAACATTTAAGCCACCTAACGTGAATGTTGAGTTGACCAACATTTCGCGTATGCTCTAGTTAAATATATCGGTGGTAAAATAATAATAGATGAGTAAAGATGGCTACACTCTTTAACTGTTACTTAATTTTAGTTTAATAATATACTATGTTCACCAATTTTGATCAGCATGATGTATTCGTTTCTTTGAATTACAATTAACGTAGGGCTTCCGGGACAATAGTCAATAGAAATAAATTTATATGACGTTCGTTGCAAATAATCAAGCTCATCAGTGCTCCATAATGTTTGTCATAAGATGTCGATATAAGTCATCAAGTGCTGATTATTCAATTTATTCTTTCCCCCTTTTTTTTTTTTATTTAGGACACATTAATTTAATAGAATACTTGCTCTTTTTGTTATTCCATGAAACTCTTCGAGTTTGAATTGCTTCTTTGGAACGTGACTACTGCCAGTCGCAGAGGCACTTGAATTTTAACGGTTATAAATTTTCTTTTAATTAGTTTTTGAATGAAGATGCAAATTAAATGAAATATCTCTAGAAATTAATTATACATTATTGTGGCATCTATAATTATAGACAAATGGATTTATTAACTAAAAAATTTCCCTTAAAATGTTTAACATTTCTATAGAATTTACTGAAAGCTGATTACTTGGAACATTTCGTTGACATTCAAGTTTGATATAATGCGTGTGCACCTAGTTTAAGTTGAATGTAAGTAGGCCGAACAGGTAACCCTAAGATGGTTGTATGATCAAGATTTGTTGTATCATATATAAATTTCTTTGTTTTTTAAATTTGGTAGTACTCTAACTCTATTTGTCTCAAGTTTTATGATAAACGTTGCCCATACGTAAAATTTTCTTGCAAACTGTCATCGTGGTGACAGTTCGATCTATTGCGAGAATGAATTGTCAAATTGAATGTCATTGTAGACATACCGTGCCTTCAATTATTTTTTTTTAGAATAACCTACGATTTCAATATTAATTTGAAAACACTGTGGAACTTTTCAATAAATTGACTTAACTATGACAGTAGTCAAAATGAAAAACATTACTGTAGCACAGTATTCCCAAATTAATATTGATATCATAAGCTACTCTAAATTTAAATTAAAGACGCAGTATGTATATTTGTATGTAGAAAGATGACAGAGATGTGTCCAAGACATTAAAGATACAATAAATGACCGATACAATAGTAATAATAATAATAATTGATAATGCAATAAAATGTAAATATTAACGGTTATAATATTTCTTTCAGTGGACGTTAAATGTTATTAATCGCGCCTTTGCTTTAATTTTTAAAACTACGATATTGGAAACTATACCCGAATGACCGACAATGTAGAGTAATTACAACCGCAGTTCAGTTTCTTCTTGTTTATGAATGAAGACGCATATTAAGCAAAATGTCTCTTAGAAATAAATTAAATATTATTGTGACATTTATAATTAGTGGCAAATGAATTTATTTATTAAGACACAAAGCGAACAACATTTCTATATAATTTACTGAACGCTGATATTTAGAAAAATTTTGTTGACATTCAGGTTTTGTATCAATTGTGTGCATCTTCTTCTTCTTCTTCTTCTTCTTTATTGTGACTTTGAGATAGACTATTTAGTCTTTTACTCTTCATCTGAGTGCGGTGAATCTTGGATTGTTGAAGTTGAATTTGATTAGCTATTGTTTATCTTTATTTTGATTAAGAATTAAAGTAGAACCATTTTAGGTCTTTTGTGTTTGAAATTTTCATTTCCATCATATGCAAGTGCTCTTTTAAGATTTTGATTTGAGTGGTTTTCCATCTGGTTATAGAAACTGAGCGCTCTTTCCTTGATGTAGTCAATAATGGTTGGGGTATTTGTTTCATTCATTATTTGATTATTTCTCATATACCATGGAGCATTTAGTATCATTCTAAGACTGGTGTTTTGTATTATTTGCAGTTTTTTGATGTTGGTCTTGCACATATGCACCCATATTGGGCATGCATATGTGAATATTGGACCTAATACTTGTTTGTAAAGTAGAATTTTGTTGTTCGTGTTCGCTGGCTTTTTCTGCCTATAAGAGGCCATAGTTGACATCTTGTTTGTTTGGTTTTGGTTATCCTTTTTGCTATGTGTGTGTTATAATTGAGCTTTATATCCAGGTATATTCCCAGGTATTTAATATCTCTACTCCATGGTATAGTGTTGTTGTTGATGGTTATTTCGTTGTCTGTTGTTTTCAGATTCCTTTGAAAGATTATTGCTTGGGATTTGTCTTCGTTTATTGTTGTCCTCCATTGTTTGAACCATTTTATCGTGTTGTCTAGGTGCGTTTGGAGTTCCTGTACCGCGTTCGTCGGACATCTTGATGTTGAGAGCAGTGTCGAATCATCTGCAAAGGTGGCCGTATTTAAATATCTTGTAGGATTTGACACTGGTATGTCGGCTGTAAATATTGTATATAGGTGAGGTGACAGGCATGAGCCCTGGGGGACTCCCGCTGTTGGATGTTTTATTGAGGAAAGTGTGTTCTGGATGCTAACTTGAAAGCAGCGTCCTTAGAGAAAACTGTTCGTGATTTTTATGATGTGTGTTGGGTAATTGTGTATTATCATTTTATATATGAGTCCCTGCCTCCAGACTTTATCAAATGCCTTTGCTATGTCGAGAAATACAGCTGCTGTCACTTGATTTTTGTTGAATCCTTCTTGGATAATCTCAGTGACTCTTGAAAGTTGTGTTATCGTTGAATGTTCTTCTCTAAACCCATGTTGATCTTCTGGTATTATGTCTTGATTGTCAGAGTGGTACTTTATCTTCTGTAGGATTATTTTTTCTATCACTTTGCTAATGGATGGTAACAGGCTTATGGGCCTGTAGCTGCTTGGTATTGTTTTTGGTTTTCCTGGTTTAGGTATAACTATTACTTTGGCATGTTTCCATATCTTTGGGAATGTTTGGAGTCTGATAACGGAGTTTGCTATTGCTAGAATTGACATTATTGCTTTTGGGGGGAGGTTTTGTAGTGATCTGTTGGTGATGTTGTCTATACCAGGAGCTTTTTTGGGATTTAATGCTTTAAGGATTGCTTTTAGGTTCTCGGCTGTGACTGGGTCGTTGCTAGGGGAGTGGGGTTCACGTATTTCTCTGCTTACTACTTTGTGAATCTGCACTACGTGTTGCATGTCTACTTCATCCAAGTTCGGAGTGAATTGCTCTTCTAGTGATTCCGCTAGAGCTTCTGCTTTTTCTTCTGCTGTGACTTGTGTGGAGTTATTGAATTGAAGCGGTGGGATTTGTATTTGTTCTCTTTTGATTGCCTTGATTATTTTAGATGTCTTAGAGGGGTCTGCACCTATTTCTTCGAGTGTTCTTTGCCATTCTACATTTTTCAGTTCCAGTAATTCCTTATGTACTTGATGTTGAAGGTTGTTTAGTATAGTTTTGTCTTCTCCTAGCTCTGTTCTTTTCCTTTATTAGTTCTTTAATATGATGTGGTAGACTACCTGATTTATATATCCTTTCTATTTTGATGGTATTATTTTTAACAGCGTTTGTTATTTTATCTTGTAGTGATTTTATGTTCTGTTCTAATTCTGCAGTGTTTTGTATTTTAGGAACTGCAGTGATGGTTTATTCTAGTTCTGTTTTGTAGCCGGCCCAGTCTGTCTTGAAGGTGTGATATGTTCTTTCGGTTATGTCTTCGTCCCAAGTTATTATAATTGGATTGTGATCAGAACCCATGACACTTTCAGTTTCTATCTTTATGGTTTTGTTAATGTTTTTACTGATTGCTAAGTCTAATTGTCTAATTGTGTGCATCTATGCCAAGGTGAACGTCGACAGACAAAAAAAAAACCAAGACCGTTCGGCATTTAAATGTTGTTTCATGTTATTCGTTCTATAAAATTGGTAGTACCATGCCTTGTGTCAAGTTTACGATAAAAATAGTGTATACTTCAAATTTTTTGACAGACTGTCATCGTGACACTTATACGACAATGAAAAGTTGATGTTTAACCAAATTGTCGTTCCACCTGTCATCGTGACAATACTTCGTTGTAGTGTATTCGTTCACACATAAACTTGTGAGATCGAAATGTCAGACGGACAGTGCTTAACCAAATTGTCTTTCCAATTGTCAAATGAAATTAACAACATAACATGATGAACTTTAACAAAACATGTTTTAAACTTACAGGTCATTGAGAGAATTAATTAATTTTGATATTACGCTTTAATAGTATATATATGTACTTTGTAAAACCCAATCAAAAATCTTGCTGGCTCCTAATACCATTTAACCGAAAATGTACTTTTGATTAGTTTGTGCCAACCCGCATAGTCGCATACTTTAAATGCTTGCTTTTATAACTGAATTGATAAACGAAATTACATAAATGCTTATGGGAATTTTACATATTTGATGTATTTATGTTATTTCGAAGTGTTTCGGACACATCTGGCAAATAAAGAAAACTCAGATGATTCTTTATTTAGGCTTGCTTCGGTACTTCTTTCGCGAGAAGTGACGACATTTCGATGACATATATAATTTGTATTTAATATATCTTAATAAAATATAGAAAGATCGTTATATTTGTCACTGTACTTACGTGCGATAATACACTTTAAGTTTATTTTATCATATCCGTCGGCATTGTTCATATATTCATAAATAGAAAAGAAATAGTAACAATTGATAATAATAACACTAATACGTATCTGAAAGGCACCGCATTTCCTTCATAATCCCTTTATTTGTCGGCCTTCTGACATTTAAACTTGACAACCGATCGATAAACGTGAATAGATAGTCAATATGTGTGTATTGCACGACTGGTGCTTTCCGCCAATTTTGACGTTTCCCGGCAAATGCCATATCGCGAACTCAAACTGATTTGACGGTTTTGATAAATTTATAACCTGAAATTGAATTTTTCGTGCGTTTAACTTAACCTTATCCGAACTTGAAGTGTCACGGTCATCTGTATCGATCCACCGCCATTTTAAAATCGAACCTAGTCCATATTTTATATTTTACACGTAGGCCTTATGGCAAAATACTATGATTCATACTCTTTTTCTGCACGTTCTAAAATTTTCAAAAACTCCTTTCGGGCCCTCGTTCTCTCTTCGGAGACGTGAAAAATGGCCTAAGGCACGTGGGACCGTGGTCCCCGTCGCGTGACACTTTCGTTCCCACCGTAGATGCGCCAGGTTCTCAGAAAACTGTCTCCCCAATTCGTCAATTTTGGGGTATAGCTTTGCCGTTTTAATCGTTCGTGTTAAAAAGAGCGAGACAATTGGCTATTAGTATATATAATAGTTCATTAATTTATTTCAATAATTTTTGAAGTCATTCATAAAAAAACTTTTATCTGGGCTTATAATGTCAAATTTGAAAATTATGTTGGAATTAAGCAGTGGCAGACATTGTAAAATGCAATGTGTATTCGACAAAATGCAAATTATCCATCAGTAAATTAATTAAATACTCCCATTATTACTCTGTATTACTGTAAAGATGTTTCTATCAATTTTACAGTTCAAAAAAATATTATTGTTACTGTCACCTTGGATTCTAGAATTTCTAACAGATTTTTGGCTACGAATTAATCCATCAATGATATCACTTATATTACTGGTGCTGCTGCTAGTAAAAATATAACTCATTACAGTTTGGCAACTGCGTTGAATAAAGTACTGCTATAGTATACAAGGATGATGGGTTTAATTGGTGATACCAAATTACATTTTAGAAAACTCCAAAGTTGTACAAAATACCTGCTTATGTTTTGCGTATGGCGTTCGGAAATGTTATAAGAACACTGGTAGGTTGTCAGACATTACATACCGCATTTTTGGTGCCTTATTTGAACTCTTGGCTATAGTATAGTATAGATTTTCGTAGCGTTTGCAGTCAGGCGTACTTTCACCTCCTAGCTTAGGACTGACTGTTCTATACTGGCCATACTAAAAGCTAATGGTAAGCAATTATTCAACAGATCCACTTACTACTTACTTGTGTTTATTCAACTTTTTTGCGTAGAATTAATATTAATATTCATTCACTTTTATTTACCTCTTCGGAATGTATGGCCTATATATAAGGTATATGTTAGAGTGTGGTCGATTTACAATTTGATTAAACCGATAAATAGTTTGCGGTACTTTAACATCTCTTTGATTATTGTTGGGTTTATAAGTCATTGGTCCGTAAAGTTGTCATAAAATACTTTTATTTTTTTATTAGTCTTTATACAGGGAGGACGCGCGGATTGGAATAAATTCATTTAAAATTTTTGGTTTTGTTTTTTGAAACGCTCGGATAGGTCGATTTTTATTTTTAGCTGCGGTTTTTCTGATGGTAAATTGATGTACAAAGGGTGGTCCAAAAATAAGTTATGACAATGTACAGGGTGTTTCATCGGTTGGGGTATCGCGAATTAAAGTGCCTAAATATAAAAATATCGACTTCAAATTTTAACCACTTATAGAGCTTTTAAACCGCTACCAGCAGGTTAGGTTGTTTTTGATAATATTATTTTAATTAATGCGTAAATTAAAAAAAAACGTATTATCAAAAATTAAAAGTGCTCAAAAAATGTTCAAATTTGAATGGTGATACGTGGAAATATCACCCATATTAACTTCACAATCAGAATTTTTATAAACGAAACCGTTTGTCAAATAAAGTCAATATTAAATAATGTCGTTTTTCTTACGACAGATTTATGGTACTTAACTTTCTAATTGTGCTGTCCGCAAACAGGTAGTCCTTTTAAATTTATGACGGATAATAAATAAAAATTTATTATAAACTCAACACACAACACTGTAATAAAAAACCCATAAATTCTTCAACGTCCGCAAACAGGTAGTCCTTTTAAATTTATGACGGATAATAAATAAAAATTTATTATAAACTCAACACACAACACTGTAATAAAAAACCCATAAATTCTTCAACGTCTTGCCTTTAATTTTGAAATTATTGTAAAATATTCAATAATTGATTAAGTTTCAATTTTTTTTTCAATTGCATAGTTGATTTTATAGACATATCTTTTTAACACCTGAATTTCAATAAAATCTGAGTACTTTTGATTTTTTGAACGAAGGTTTTTTTTTATTTACGCATTAAATAAAATAATATTATCAAAAACAACCTAACCTACTGGTAGCGGTTTAAAAGTTCTATAAGTGGTTAAAATTTGAAGTCGACATTTTTATATTTAGGCACTTTAATTCGCGATACCCCAACCGATGAAACACCCTGTACAATTGAACATATCAATAACTGCATGTTCAATTGTAAATTTCTCGATAACTGTTGAGTTTGGGTATAGAACATGGTACATGAAACATACTTAGAATTCGATGCAGAATTAACAAATTAAATAAAAAATATATGTTTCCATTTGAAAAAAAAATGATGGTCGTAACTTACTTTTGTTGTTTTTGTTGTTTTTTATTTAATTTGTTAATTCTGCATCGAATTCTAAGTATGTTTCATGTACCATGTCCTATACCCAAACCCAACAGTTATCGAGAAATTTACAATTGAACATGCAGTTATTGATATGTTCAATTGTAAATTTCGCAATAACTGTTGAGTTTGGGTATAGGACATGGTACATGAAACATACTTAGAATTCGATGTAGAATTAACAAATTAAATAAAAAACATATGCTTCCATTTGAAAAAAAAAATTGATGGCCATAACTTATTTTTGGACCACCCTTTGTACATAAATTTACCATAAGAGAAACCGCAGCTAAAAATAAAAATCGACCTATCCGAGCGTTTTTCCATAAAACAATACCAAAAATTTTAAATGAATTTATTCCAACCCGCGCGTCCCCCCTGTATGATTGAACCAGGCATATTTCTTGAATGCCATTATTAGGTATCCAAACTCAAGATAATGATCATTAATTAATATTCTAGACTTTTGTTATGTAAAGTGGGCTTTTCCTAAACCGAAATTTAATACTCGTAACTCAATTGCCGCGACACTTTTATTTATGAAGTGGTTTTACATAAAATCCCTCATTACCTATATCTACGAGGGCTGTCCAGAAAGTAACAGACGTTTTAAAAAAACAATGTTTATTATATACATTTTGAAGTTAAACTCTTAGGCTATTTTTCTACATAATCGCCTTTTAAATTAAGGCATTTATCATAACGTGGTACAAGCTTTTTACACCGGCATGCAATCAAAGCGTTGCGTAGCGAGCCATGTCTTCATCGCTGGGAACAGGTGGTAGTCGCTCGGCGCCAAATCTGGGCTGTACGGCGGATGATTAAAAACTTCCGATCCAAAACCATCCAAGAGCGTTTGGGTACGATTGGTCGTGTGTGGACGAGCGTTGTCATGAAAAAACAAAACTTTCTCGCTAAGTTTTCCCCGACGCTTGTTTTGTATCGCGCGTCTTAATGTTTTTAGTGTTTCGCAATACCTCTCTGAGTTGATTGTTTGGCCACGTTCGAGAAAATCAACGAGAATCACTCCCCGAGCGTCCCAAAACATAATAGCCATGATTTTTCTTGCTGAAAGCATTTGCAAACACTTTTTCGGTTTGTTGGGCAAATGCGTTTGTCCTCATTCCATCGACTGCCGTTTTGATTCACGGTTGACGTGTTTTATCCAAGTCTCGTCGCCAGTTACGATACGATGGATAACATGGTTTCAACTTTTGTCGTAGTTTTCCAGAAATGTGCTGCAGCAAGTCTCTGTTTTTTGTGGTCTTCCATTAGGATTTTCAGAACCCACCTGGCATCAAATTTGTGGTAACCAAGTTTATCAACCACAATTTCATGAAATTTGAGGGAAATGTTTTGAGAGTTCCGTAGTTGTAAAAGGACGATTTCCACGGATTTTTTCGTTGATTTTCGCCACCAAATTCATCTATCACGAGACTAGGCCATTTCTAAAATCAATACACCACTGCCTCACTCGGCTTTCACTCATTATTCCTTGGCCGTACACATCACAAATCTGCCGATAAATTTCAATTGGTTTATGATTTTTTGCTAACAAGAATCTTATTACAGCTGGCACATCACAACTGACGGGATTTTCAATAGCAACGCTCATTTTAACACTCCGTTGTATAGAAAAGTACGATAGGCACGAAGCGCAAATTACCACGGCTGGTTGCGTACTGAGCGTAGGAACACTCTGACGCCAAAATGGCGGCGCTAGTCCCGCCCTCTGCCGCGCCAAGCCAAAACGTCTGTTACTTCCTGGATTAGCCTCGTATATATAATATTCAACATCATACCACTTTCACACAACGATAGGTTTCAAAATTAACTTTCGGGCACATAAATGTACTTAGATTACATAAATTACATAATTTCAGAAGTACTCCAATAAAAATGTTTTTGAGTAAATTGTTACTTTCAATCCGAACTATGAACAATTTCTTATACAAATATGTTTTCAAATAAAGTTCTTAATACTGTTACGTGTTAATAAATATGTGCAGAATGCATTATTTCCGAAATATTGTAATAATTGTAGGAAATCAGCACGAACACTTTAGTATGGGTGAATTTTCTCAATGGTTTTGATTGACCTATCAATACTTAGTGGCATTTATGTGAATTAAAGCTTTCCTATCCTGGAAATAGCTACAAAACGAGTGTCTATAATTGAAATACGCATTGCGATTTAGAAATTTGTATGTTTTCAAATCGACAACTTGGAAAAGGTTCTTTAATTTGTTCCACAGCCAGGGTCTTCCCTAAATTATTAATTCATAAAATTAACATAATATTATAAACATATTATATTATTATAATGAAGAAAAGAAATATTGCGGATCATGGAATAATTAAGTACAGAATTTAATGGGGTAACTACGCTGAAAATGCAACTGCGGACACGTGTTTCGAACTACTTGGTTCTCGTCAGCGCAGTGTAGCCAAGGAATAGGATCGGATAACCTTGGAGCTGAAAAACATCAATCAGAGACATACACAGGGGACAGCCTACCAATTGAGGCTTCAGCTAGAGTGTCCTCGATATTGATGATGAATCTAACGTCGCCGCGAGGTAGACATTTTCCACCTGCGCGCCATCTGAAACCCACAGGATAAGAATGAAGAAAAGAAATATTGCGGGTCATGGAATAATTAAGTACAGAATTTAATGGGGTAACTCATGTCTACCTCGCGGCGACGTTAGATTCATCCTCAATATCGAGGACACTCTAGCTGAAGCCTCAATTGGTAGGCTGTCCCCTGTGTATGTCTCTGATTGATGTTTTTCAGCTCCAAGGTTATCCCATCCTATTCCTTGGCTACACTGCGCTGACGTAAACCAAGTAGTTCGAAACACGTGTCCGCAGTTGCATTTTCAACGGAGTTACCCCATTAAATTCTGTACTTAATTATATTATTATATATATTATATTATACAATGTAATAATTATACAATGTAATAATTGCACATAAGCATGGTGCAATTATTACATTGTCATTCTTTATTTATTTATTTTCTTCCAACAGGTTCAACACCCATGCGCAGGAAAATAGTGCTTAAAAAATAAAAAAAATACAAAAACAAATACAATGAACAGTGAACATACAACGTGATCATTTTGAACTGTCCTGAGTTGGCAACACTGATTTTAATATGGGAACACAGTGTAATTGGCGAACATGTTCATTTATTTTGATGGTTAGGTTTACTGTTTAAATTTTTTTGTGATAAATGTCAATCAAATAGGGTTCGTTTAAAGTTGAATTAAATTAAAGGATTTTTGTTGAAATATAGTAATTGCACTTTATTTTTTATCATAAACACTAATAAATACGTTATAACTTTATTATTGTAAAACATAATCCCATAATTATGTCACAAAATGAATATATTTTATAAAAGTTGCCCGAAATGTCCACCATTATTCTCAATGAATAGATTGACACGTCTTCTCATATTATTGAAAACATTGTGTAGTGTTTTCCGGTGTGATATTTTGGATGTCTACTACTAATAATAATAATAATAATAATAATAATAATAATAATAATAATAATAATAATAATAATATTTATTGCCCAACATCAAGCATTTACAGGACAAAAATTATATGAGTGTAGTACAACAGCAAATATAACAAATACATAAATTCTTAAATACTAATACATAATAACAAAAATAATAACAATAATAATAAAGAAACAAAAAATTAAATGAAATTGATGTGAGTATGCTACATGTAAAGAAATACGAAAGCGAGAGCAACTAGCAACTGACAAAGAGTAGATATACGATTGTAAATCTACAACTGCTTCCTAAAGTTACCAACTGTGTCATTAAATATATCGTCATACAGAGTATTCCCTAATCGCGACATATTGTAAAACAGTGAATGTAAGAGAGTATTCATCCGTGGAGTCGGCATAGTAAAAGTCACCGAAAAACGTGAAGATGCTCTAGGGACAAAGAAGTTAAGACAAGATAATAACATCAATTTTATTGTTCACAAGCTTCCAGACAAACCGAGCAGCATATAAGTTTCTGCGTGCAACAAGAGACCTCATGTCATGACTCTGCAGAAGATGATGGTAGTCTGTGCCACGAGGAGGATAGACACCTTGTATCTTAAATGAAAGATACTTTAAGAAGCGACGCTGTATCTTTTCTAAAGCCAATTGATAGCTAATATAATTAGGAGACCAAGCAACAGAGCAATATTCAAGTTTGGTTACCACAAACGAATAATATAAAGTCTTAAGGACAGAAGTGTCATCGAAGTATCTAGAGCTACGCATCAGGAATCCCAAGGTTTTGGACGCAGCAAGACATGAAGACGATATATGGTTATTCAAGGAAAGACGAGAATCAAACAACACACCCAAGTCCCTGACAAGATCTACGTTAGTTAGAGATTGTCCGTGAATGTCATAGTGAAATACAAGACTCGTCAATTTCTTGGTAAAGGTCATATAACAACATTTAGAAATATAGAGAACCAACCTATTGTCATTGCACCACTGGTAAAGAACATCAAGATCTTTCTGCAATAATAGTGAATCATGTTGCGAAGAAATACTGGAATAAATCTTCAAATCATCAGCATAACACAAAACAGGGGAAGTCAGAGAGGTTAATAGATCATCAATGAAAAGAGTAAAAAAAGTGGTCCCAAGTTAGATCCCTGTGGTACACCCGAGCTAGAGATATATGTCCTAGACGCATAACGAGAATAAAAGACATAATTGATCCTATTGTGCAAGTAGGACTGCATCAAATGTATGAACGAAGAGCCCATACCAAAGGAAGACAATTTCCTAAGTAGAATTCCATGATCAACCATGTCAAAAGCACTAGAAAAGTCAGTGTAGATGACATCAACTTGGTTGCGACCATCCAAATGATCTGATATATATTGCGTAAGCGTGACTAGATTCGTCACTGTAGACCTACCAGGTAAGAAACCATGCTGATGTAGAGATATATATGAGCGAACATTGTTATAAATCGCTTTGTAAATTACTATCTCCAAGATTTTTGCGAAATTAGATAGAATGGCAATTGGTCTGTAGTTGTGAACTTGTTTTGGATCATTTTTCTTAAATATGGGACATATTCGGGCACGCTTCCAGATATCAGGAAAAACGTGCGTTTTTATAGCTAGGTTGAATAAGGTTTACAAAGAACATGCCTAGCAGCTCTAACCAAAAAAACTCGATATAAAATCTTCTCCCGCTGTAGTGTTCTGCGGCATACGTGCCATAATCTCGAGCAAGTCCTGATCCGAGACAGTGCAGTGAGAATCCAGCCAAAGTAGCATTTACATCAGTACAATCATAGTCAGAACTAATTATGAAAGAGTTTAAAAAGTGGTTAGCAAATCCATCCACAATATCCTGAGGAGAATCCAAAAGACAATTATTCTAGAGGTTCCTTGTCTTGAGCGAATAGGATAGAATTAGTTTTAATAGTTTTTTGTATTTTATCCAAATAAGCAACATAAGCTAGCGATATTTGTTCTTTACAGATTACACGTAGTTTCACAAATTCACCACGATAGTATGAACTATTCAAACTTTTCCATCTAAGGTGATAGAATGCTTCTAGGTTTAGGTTAGATTTTATGTTTGAGTTAAACCATGGTGGAAAACGTGAACTAGAAAATGATGTTTTGGGAACAGAATGATCAAGCAGACGATATAGTTTGTTATAAAAAATATCAGTTGCAACATTGACATCAGCAGTAGTGGTGATAGGTGACCAGTCCGCCGAAAGTATATCACTATATAGTTGACAATAATTGGCTCTACGGAAATTGTACCTTTTACTGGTACTAGATGAAAAGTGATTGGACTTGACAATGTTAAAAACAGACAAAGATATTGATAACGGAGGATGATGAGAATCAAGCGGCACAAGCGGCAGCGTGTCTATAGAAACATCCACCGACCACGCATCACTATATAGTTTCAGATCGAGAATTCTATTATTCAAGTTAGTAATAGTATTAAGTTGTACCAGGTTTAGAGAGTTGCACATACATTGTAAAGAGGTATTCTTAGAACATGAGGAGGGAGAAGCATTACAGAAAAATGGTAAGTTGAAATCCCCAATCACCAATACAGGCTTATCCACCAGGAAAGTTTCTAATGCTTCGAAAAAAAGTTCGAAATCGGTAAATGATAAGTCAGGTGGTATATATAACGAGATCACAAATAGCAATGTAGAAGCAATTTGACACTTGCACATGACAATATCAATCAAAGGATCCAAATTCTGTATGTAAGTTGTGTCAACAATATCAAATCTTATGCACGAGGAATCAGCGAAGGCAATCAGTACACCACCTCCGACAGAACGATTGACCAGTTCAAATTTCCTGTCACATCTATAAGCAGTGTAACTATCAGGAAATAATTCAGATGAAGAAATTGATTGATTTAGCTAGGTTTCCGTCAGGACGACAATGCTGTAGGAAGACTCACAAATATTGGAAAAGAAGGTATGTGTCTTAGAACACAAACCACGAGTGTTCTGATAATAAATATTTATATCTGTAGATGTGGTGTTGGGCTGAGCTAGTTTAAAGAGGAGATTATAGTTGGTATACCATTGGAGTACTTTATTTTTAAATTGGATTCCCCCTCTCAAGGCGATTCTTCAACTCCTGTCTTGCATCGTTATGTATCTTTAATTGTAATGGTGTTTTATCACGGGAGATGAAGAGACCAGCAAACTTAGAAGATGACCTTAAGGTACCCAATGAGCGAAGTGTAGCAGAAACAATCGACTCAGATGGCAAAGCAACTCTGATAGGTCGACACCTATCCATCTTGGTCACGTCAAATTTCCCAAGTCTCTGCGTCTTAAGCTTCTATTGCTTCTTCAAGTTCATCGAGATTATGCAGTCTGTTCTGAAACACTTTTTTGGATGGCCAAAGAGAAAAAAGTTCAATTAGGAGAATTGCCTGACCATTGATTTCGACTAATCAATCGGTCACCATAGTATCCTTGCAAATAATTAATAGTTTGTTGCACAGTATGTGCAGTTGCCTCATCTTATTGGAAGTACCCCAGTGTTAATTCATCTTTGTGAAGGCTGTTAATAAAGGGTTCCAATATTTGTTCTCGGTATCGTATTTCGTTATTTGTATCATAGAAAAAAATTAGTCCAATAATCCGTCTTTTCGACATTGCAACTCAAACACCAACTTTGATAATATGGAGAATATTTTCAACAAAAGTGGATTCTCTGTTGACCAGGTATGCTAATTTTGAGAGTTGATATATCCCGACAAATGGATCCAAGCTACATCCGAAAAGAAACTGCGATTCAAGTCTTCCTCATGTAATATTCCATTAAACCAGTTGCAATAATTCAATATCTGCTCAAAGTGATTGCCCCGTAAATGTTGTAGTACAGAAACTTTATATTGGTGCATATACAATAATGGGTGGAGACTGTAGCTAAAAATCCCAAATAAAATGCAAAAGGAAAATTTCCTTATCACAAAAAATATATAAAAAATCTATATACGTATTTCAGCAACTAAGTTGCCCCATGGGATAACACTGGTGATTTGGTGAAGAGCATATCTTCTAAGGTTACACCTTAGCCAAAAATACTACGTCTTTTTTTACAGATTTCTACGAAGATGGCAACTTAGTTTCCGAAATACGTATACAGATTTTTTATATATTTTTTGTGGTAAGGGATTTTTCCTTTTGCATTTTATTTTATGGGTGCATATGTAAGTTCGTTTTCAGTGCCTTATTAGCACTACCTACAATTTAAATACATAATGCTGCATAACAAATTACGTTTAAGTTAATTAGATCTTTTTACCAGTTTAAGCAGACAGCTTTCGTACAAATTTTGTGGGACTAACTTCTATTCGCTGCCTAATGTCTGCAACAGCATCTTCGGTTAAAACTCTTGGTGGTATTTCAGGTTTATGTTTACAAACACTCCCCGTTTCCTTAAACCCTTCAATCACCCTATTGCGATGACGAGTGAATTTGTCCAAGCTTATGTCCAGATTTGCATATTCCGTATAAAATTGCTGAAAACACGATACCAATTACTATTTCCATGATCAATCCTCTTGCAATGTTCCCACTGCGAAAGTGCGACAATACGATAAACGTATCCTGCTGTATTGTAAAAGGCACGGTATACGAGGTATATTGTCTTGAAGTAGACAGAAAAGCGACAATAAAACAATGAAAATATGAAAGTACAAGACACTTCAATACATTATGCTTTTGACATTTGACAAGTAAATAAAAGATAATAATGGGACTTTTTTGTTGCCAACATAGGACAGATCAAAATGATCTCGCTGCACCGTCTTACAACCTATGCCATACGTGAATTCAGTATGAGATATAATATCTTGTTAAATGCATCATAATTTAATTTACAATCATTACATATTCTGTTATAATTTGCACAACATATAGAGATAGGAGATTCATATAGTCCTATTAGCCTCAAAATAAAACATCCTCTGTTAACGAGGTTAACTTTATTCAGTAGTCAATATGATTACGTAGGAGGCTATATATGAATTTAACACTAGCGTATCATTTAGAGAGGTAAACTTGAAATGAGTAAACATTTTTTGATAATCGGAGCCTCTTCCAAGATATTCATTCACGTTGTTCGCTAAAGACCATATATTTTAGAAATCTTCTCTGAACTGCTTCTATGTTGTTAGTGTGGGATTGTGAGATACCATACCAGTGAAGCATACTCTAATTTTGATCTAATGTAGTTGGAATACAAAATACTCAGGCATCTAGTGTTCCTGTAAATAAATCCATGCATTCTGTACACGCCAGCCACCATCTTATTGACACGTTCAACGAAAGACAATCTGATGTCAAAAGTATCACACAATCAGTTTCGTCTTTGGCGTTTTCCATCTTGCTATTCTTTACTTGCAGATAATTCTAGACTTAATAAAATAAACTATAGTCACTTAGGGGCTCATTTTTTAGTATCCGCCTGTTTATAACTTTTGCTGAGACCTTATGAGTCGCGCGGATCCCATCTGTAAAGAATTTGCAATTGCTCCTAAAAAAGTCAGTTTCTTCCATGTATTTCTCACATCTAGTTCTGCAAACCAATCAGTCATTTATTTTCCGCCTACTGACTTCAGCTAGCTCCATGCAAAATTTGAAATATTTTTAAATATTTAATATTATCTAAAAGTAGGCTTAAAAATAATTTAAGAAACAACAAAAACATCGATCTTGTATATAAATTATTTATAACTTCCAGAATTTTTCTAAAAATTAATATTAACAAACTGCTTGAATTTATTTCCCAAAGGCATAAATGTCATTATAAAATATTGACTTGGCTAAAAACAGTCACGTAAGAGTAACCTTAAGCACTTTCTCTGATATAAGAATAATTAGTATATTGCCAGTCCTTTCTAAAATTTTAGAGAGAGTTCTTTCTAATCAGATTTGCAATTTCTTTACTGCCAATAATTGGCTTTCCTCTTATCAAGCCGGTTTTCGGAAGGGCTGCAGTACCGCTACTGCATTTGACACGATTTGTCATGAGCTGCTTATTTCTAAGCTCAGATGTTAAGAATTCTGCGATAGTTCATTAGTTTGGCTACAATCACACTTATATGGAAGAACACCGCGAATCGCGTATCGTGGTGACATTTCAAGTAGTTCCTTTATTTTATCTGGAATTCCACAAGGTTCAATCCTAGGTCCGCTGCTTTTTATAATTTATACTAATGACATTCTATCATCTGTTAATAAATGTAATATCCAAGCTTATGCAAATGACCCACAGTTATTTCATTCATCTCCTTTTCATGAGTACCAAAGGGCGGCTGATGATATTAATGCGGACTTGTTTAAGTAGAATGAGTTATCTATTGAACATAAGTTGTTCTTATTTCACAAAAGACTAACGTGTTGATTTTTTAAAATCATACTTACGTTTACACATTTCAAATAATCGCTTACCTTTTGTCAACGTTGTAAAAGATCTTGGGCTACTTGTTGATACTCGACTTCGCTTTGCGCTTTGAGTGTGTTATATGCTAATAGGCATATTTTAAATTCTTCTTTGAGGCGACAATTTTGTGAATCTTTGGCATTAACTTTGTTTAGTTATTGTGATTTTGTCTGGTTGCGCGGGATAAGTTGCGAATTCAGAAGCTTCAAAATTCTTGTTGTAGATTTATTTGCAATCTTAGAAAGTATGATCACATTTCAACTAGTATTAAATCTATTGGGTGGTTAAATATGAAAAGCCGCAGGAAATTGCACTTGGCTAACTTTGTCCATTCGTTGTTTCAGTTGCCGTGCCTGCTCGTCCCTCTCAGAGGCTTTTTAATTCCACGGCATTTTATCCATGTACTCAACACGCGCTAAAAGTATTTACTCACTGTTTCGCGTCATTATATATCTCTTTTTGATAGATCTTTTGGATATTCGGCCGTTACTTATTAATTTTCTTTCAGAAAAATGGAAGTTACATGGATAGAAATCGCTGCTTTATTTTTCACTACCTTCGTTGGAATCATAGCTTTCGTGAAATGGAATTACAGATATTGGGAAAGAAAGAATGTGCCATATCTGAAGCCAAATCTGTTAATGGGAAATTTTGAAGTTCCGTGGGCGATTAAAAAAGGTGTTAATCTAACAATGGCTGATCTATACCACCAGTTTAAGGCAATGGGATGCAATTATGGTGGTATTTTTTCTTCTTTAAGACCAATCTTCGTACCGATTGATTTAGACTTACTGAAACGTATAATGATCAAAGATTTTCAATATTTCGTCGACAGAGGTTTCTACTATAATGAAAAAACAGATCCGTTGAGCGCACATTTACTTAATATAGAAGGTGACAAATGGCGATCGCTGAGAAATAGATTGACTCCAACATTTACCTCAGGCAAGATGAAATATATGTTCCAGACTGTTTTGGATTGTGGTGATGCATTAGAATCGGAAATTGAGAAGTTGAGTACTAAAAAGCGAGCAGTTGATGTCAAAGAAATAGGAGCACTGTTTACAACTAACGTAATTGGTTCTTGCGCCTTCGGTGTAGACTGTGACTCCTTCACTAATCCCAATAACGAATTCAGATCTTACACAAAAAAATTTTTTCAAGTAGGTCTGGTCAAGCAATTGGAAAGATACGCTACTCTTAGTTTTCCAAAATTATGTCAGATTTTAGGGGTGAGTGTAGTCCCGAAAGACACAGCAACATTTTTCATGGAGGTTATGAAGAACATAATCCAGCATAGAGAATCTGGCACTGTTAAAAGAAACGATTTCGTTCAATTACTGTTGGGTGTTAAAAATGATGCAGACGACAGTCAACATTCATTCACGTTTGAGGAAATGTCAGCACAGGCTTTTCTCTTCTTCATAGCTGGATTTGAAACATCTGCTTCCACAATGACATTTGCTTTCTATGAAATGGCTAAAAATCAAGAGATCCAAGACAAGGTCCGAAAGGAAATACGAGTTGTATTACAAAAATATGATGGCAAAATTACGTATGAATCGATAATGGAGATGATCTATTTAGGGCGAGTTTTTGATGGTTAGTAGTAATAGTATCTAAGAGGGGGAGGTATGGTATAAAACAAAAAAATTAAAGACGTATATTTTCTTTTTCAAAGAATATAAATTTGGTTCAGCAAGTAGTAATTTGCTTAAATGAAAAAAATAAATTTTAGCAATATCTCGAGAGCTACTATATTTAGAAGATTTTTCAAAAATACAAGATTACTAAACAATGAATTTAAGAAAAAAATTATGGAAAAGTTGGTATACTTCAGTGCATGAGGTATTTCTTAATTCGAAACGTTTTTAATTACACACACGTGTTGCCACTTTTCTTCTACAGATATATACAAATTGAAAATTAATATTTTATCTGCAGAAGCAGTGACTAATCGACGTACAAGTAATGTCCAAGATAATTTCCAAAATATCTCGCCACTGCGAACTGAAAGAAAGATGTGTTTCGTGCTTCCTGCAAAAGAAAAGTGGCAATTGATCAATTGCCACTTTTCTTTTGCGCACACATTTATCGATCGATAAATGTGTGCGGTATTCGTAGTAGTACTTCAGAATGCCGTTCCATTCTCCAAACCTCAAGTGCTTTTGGATCCACGTCACTCTAGTCTTTTCCATTTACTACTGATATTTGAGTGCTGAGACTTTTCAAAGTAAGAAATACCTCATCTTTACGTCGACACCAACACTTCGTATAGCGGGTATCAACGAGATCATGCATCAGCCCGGCATTTATTTAATACCCAAAAGAAAACTTTGACCATATGTATGAGTGATTGGTGGGCTTATTTGGGTGCACTCAGTTTTTTATAGCACTTCCGGTCAAAGTGGAAGTGACATTAATTTTGAATTTTCATATACAACATTCTGAATTTCATTTCATATTCGGTTTCTACTGAAAATTTGCTATACATTACTCTTTAAATTTTAACTTTCCTGTCAAAGATGGCGGTATCTATCAAATTTATCCATTAAAATGCAATCGCTTTGTAACAATCGCTGAACCAGAAAAACCGCCAAAGTTGGCGTTGGAAACAATTACTCGAACAGAAGCTATTTCTCACATTTACACGCACTGGCGAAGGATAGATTTATTTCACGTTGAAATTACTACACAAAATTAAAAAAAAAAATTAATCTTCAAATGCCCGGTACTCGTTTTTCTAAATAGTAACACCTATTTTTAATTGAACTGCTATAATTGGCATAATTTTTAGCTTCCAAGTGATATATCGCTGGTGCGCGTGCAAAGAGATATATGTCGAATTTTGTGGAAATCGCGTTAAGTCAAACAGTTACTGTGCAGAAGGGTAAAAGTTTAAAGCGAATGCTGGTATCTCATTTATTTTGAGCATAAAGGTATATATTTGTATTTCACAAGATTCAACTCTACTTATATCTTTCTGCACTGTTTATAAACATAACCCCTCTTCACGTCCGACACACGCGTTCGGTGGTAACAGTTAACAGTGATAAAATGCAAAACTTTAGATCTTTTAAATTAATTCAGATGTGTATGCAGACCAAATATGAAGGTGAGTAACATGTTATAACCCGAAATACAATAAGTTTTTCCTGTTTTGTTACAAATTTAAGTATGATAATTTGTTATACACGTTCGGAGACATAGACGTCCAAAACACCAGTCAAAGTAAGCAAACCAAAATGTACAGCCAATTCATTATTTTTTATTTAAATTATCTTCCAGTCCAGCTCCATCTCTGTCTGAGTTTCCACCCGGCGTTTTTACTTTCTTATACGTAGTAGAAGGAAGTATTGTGATGACGAAAATTTTCGACCTCGAGATTTTTGAAGATGTCCACGTTTTGAAGTCCCCTGATAACAAAAAAGTGATTTTTAAAAAATGTCTCTGTGTGTGTGTCTGTGTGTGTCTGTGTGTGTCTGTGTGTGTCGCTGTGTGTGTGTGTGTCTCTCTGTGTGTGACCACGATAGCGGCCAAACCGCTGTAGATATCAATTCCAAATTTTGTATTTACGTGTATAACCTGCCTCTTGAGATCTGATTAGTTTTTCAGTAAAATTGGTAGACCGGAAGTAGTACTTTACTTCAGTGAAAAAATCGAATTTTGCAAATATTTCGTCAACTACTAAGTTTAAACAAATTTATAAAGAATTCATATGTACTTAAAATTAAAATTGAGAACCATTTTATTTAAAAAGGTTTTCGAAATTACTAGCGGAAGTAGGTCTTTTACTCTTATCGAAAATCAGCTTTTTGCAAATATTTTGCAAATCATGCTTTTTAGACAGGTACGCTACGAATATAAAAGTATTTAGAACTTAATTTCCAATATCTTTTGTATAAAGAAAATTTCGAAATTTGGACCGGAAGTATCACTTTTACTCTTACCGAATAACGATTTTTGCAAATATGTCGTAAATTATGCATTCTATATATATTTATTAAGAGTACAAAAGTATTTAGAGTTGAATTTGCAATATTTTTTGTATATATGAAATTTTAAAATTCGGACCGGAAGTAGCACTTTTATTCTTAGCGAGTAGCACTTTTTTTCGAATATCTTGCAAAGTAGCATTCTTTAGCGATTTATTAAGAGAGTGAAAGTACTTAGAATAGGATTTTGAATTAGTTTTGTATAAAAGAATTCTTAAAATTGTATAGTTTGAAACGCTCATACGTATAAGAAAGTCGTGTGGTGGCCACACCTCATTTTTTCATTTAACGTCGTTTCCTACTCGGGTGCACCTCAGTCTTCTGTTTCACATTTTATTTGATTAAGATGACAGTGTCACTGATCCTTATTACAATCCATTGCCGGATATACATAATGCGTCATCTAGTGAAGATGACAGACGAATGCGAATGGAACAAAATCACAAAGCAATGTAGGTAAAAAAAATAATTAAATGCATTTTCATGTTAAAAAGAAGTGGTTATATTTACATCGCAGGTAGTTCTAAACGATGCTTATGTCAAGAAGCCTAGATCCATAAGAAAAAAATGAGCTGTGGCCACCACACGACTTTCCTATACGTATGAGCGTTTTAAACTATACAATTTTAAGAATTTTTTTATACCAAACTTATTCAAAATCCTATTCTAAGTACTTTCATTCTCTTAATAAATCGCTATAGAATGCATACTTTCCAAGATATTCGAAAAAAAGTGCTACTCGCTAAGAATAAAAGTGCTACTTCCGGTCCGAATTTTGAATTTTCATGTATATAAAAAATATTGCAAATCCAACTCTAAATACTTTTGTACTCTTAATAAATATATATAGAATGCATAATTTACGACATATTTGCAAAAATCGTTATTCGGTAAGAGTAAAAGTGATACTTCCGGTCCAAATTTTGAAATTTTTTTAATACAGAAGATATTGGAAATTAAGTTCTAAATACTTTTACATTCATAGCGTACCTGTCTAAAAAGCATGATTTGCAAAATATTTGCAAAAAACTGATTTTCGATAAGAGTAAAAGACCTACTTCCGGTAGTAATTTCGAAAAACTTTTTAAATAAAATGGTTTTCAATTTTAATTTTAAGTACATATGAATTCTTTATAAATTTGTTTAAACTTAGTAATTGACGAAATATTTGCAAAATTCGATTTTTTCACTGAAGTAAAGTACTACTTCCGGTACACCGATCTTACTGAAAAACTAATCAGATCTCAAGAGGTAGATTATACACGTAAATACAAAATTTGGAATTGATATCTACAGCGGTTTGACCGCTATCGTGGTCACACACACAGAGACAGACAGACAGACAGACACAGACACACAGAGAGAGAGAGAAAGAGAGAGAGAGACATTTTGTAAAAACCACTTTTTTGGTATCAGGGGACTTCAAAACGTGGACATCTGCAAAAATCTCGAGGTAGAAAATTTTCATCATCACAATACTTCCTTATACTACGTATAAGAAAGTAAAAGGACGAAAAACAATAAAATGAGACACAAGAATCGTGCGTCTAAACAGAAAAATCAAAAGAAATTTAGGAGAGTTACAAGACTGCGAAAGGTAAAGAAGTTCCATCGCGGGAGTGTAAAGCATTGTCTGATTGTAGAATGCAATGTTAACGAAACTGTAGCACTGCTGTTAGAAATGCAATATTCAAGGAATATTGGGCAATGAGAAGTCATAACAAAAGAGTGCAGTATCTTGCTAGTTTTATAAATTTGACCGAAAAAAGGGTATCTAAGATAAAAGTACTTGATGAGTCAAAACAAAAGAATCGCTCTCTTACTTATAAATACCATTTAAGAGTAGATGGAAATATATATGGTACTTATTTGAAAAACTACTTTTTAAAGACGTTCAATGAAAGTAACAAATTTATCACCAATGTACTTAAAAAAAAAGTCAATCCACTTCACGTATTATACAAGATGATAAGCGTGGTTCTCACGCATCTTGGCACAAAGTATCAGAAGATGCAAAAGAAGAACCGAAACAACATATTTTATCTCTTCGGCTTACGAAAGTCATTACTGCAGAAAAGACACAATAAAAAAATATCTTCCCCCACACTACACACTTGCTAAAATTTGTGACGAATACATTCAACAAGAAACTGCACAAATACCTATAAGCAGAAAACTTTATGAAGACATGTTCCATTCTTTAAAAATATCTATTAAGAAGACAAAGAAAGACCAGCCAGTACTGTAATAAAGTGAATATGCAAATCCAGAATTCCCTTGAGGACGATAAAGAACATCTTCGAAGGGAGTTAGAAAGTCATCAGAATGAAGCAGATTACGCGTACAAATCCAAAGGTAATGACAAAGAGATTTGTAAAAACGACCCAACTAATAATAATACATATATACTTTTGATTTGCAACAGTGCTTACCGACTCCTGAGTTGTGCACATCTGTTGCATTTTATAAAAGGCAGTTATGGACTTTTAATCTAACTATACATGACTGTATATCTAACCAAGCTTATTGTCATATGTGGCATGAAGGCGAGGCGAGGGCGGAAGACAAGCTAATCAAGTAGGTTCTTGTTTATACAAACATATTCTTGGTCTCCCTGAAGATGTTAGCCATGTCATCCTATACACTGATACTTGTACGGGTCAGAATAAGAACTCTCACATTGTCGCGATGTTCTTAATATTATTACAAAATTCTAATTCTTTAGAAGTTATTGATCATAAATTTCTTGTCGCTGGTTACAAGCATATGGAGTGCGACAGTGAAGATGCTCTTATAGAAAGAACGCGAAAAAAATGCGATACTCCAATTCATCATCCACATGACTGGATGCAGTTAGTTCGACAAACTATAAAGAGTATTGTGGTAGAAATGAAAATCTCAGATTTTTATGACTATGCAAACTTACTCAAAACCTCTCTACAACAGAAAAAAGTTATAAGATATAAAATGGTTAAGGTACCTATGAGAAAGAACATTTCGGTGTGGTGAAGTTTAAAACTAACTTGTGTCCAGAGAGATGTTTAAAACAGTCAGTTTAATAAGACGAAGTCGAACAACAAAAAATAATCCTTCACTAACTCCTCCACTTTGATATAAAGGTCCAGTACCTATAGCAAAAAAGAAGAAAGATAATTTATTGATTTCTACAAAAATTTAGTTAGCCACGATATAAACGACGTGTATGCAGATGCTAGTGATGACGAAAATGAGTCCGAATAAATTATTATACAAAAAATGTTTAAAAAGACATAAGTAATCAATTTTTTTTGTTAATTTGTACTTATAGATAGAATAAAATTTATGTTTAAATACTTCTCAGTAAATGATAACCATAGCCCTAAATGTTTCCGGTTGTGGTTCCTGTTGCAATTTTGGGTATTTAGTACCGATTTCCGTTTAAATTACACACAATGAATGTGGATGCAGTCGTAACAGTAAATGAATTAGTCTCGTTTTAATTTTTAACATTTTGGATCGATTTTATTGATCACAGCCGCTGAAATTTAATTTCTGGTAAGTCGCTTAATTTTCTATATAATCATCCCTAACGTTTGTTCTTTATGTTCGGTGTATAACCCCGCTTCTACAATCAATGTAATGCGATTTTTCATATAGCAACCGTTAACGTGGCAACAATAGTTATTTACAAACCAATTGCGGGAAGACTATTTTCCCGCATGAGCGCACTTTCTAAGCACGAGCGACCGCAGGAAGCGAGTGCTTTTAATTGCGCGAATGCGTGGAAGATGTCTTCACGCAAGTGGTTTGCACAATAATTTTTGTACGAACATTAAATTAAAGAAATATTATTGATTAATGTCATTAGTATCATAACTAACCTAAAATAGATTACCTAATTAATTTAAGCAATTCATGTACGTAACTATTACTCACCTTTCCCTTAAATTAAGTTTTTATATTCTTACACATGGCAAACGTGAGGTATTTATTTTTATATTTATAAATTTATAGTACATTTATTGCGTTTTTTGGTTTAAATACAAACAATTCCGAACTGCTAATATGAATGTCGATGTGGTTCAAATAGATGGCGCCACAATTTTTTTAGAAGAATTTTTAATTATTACTCCTATTTCCCCAACTTTTAGTGAAGAATAGTGGAGGGAAGTAGTATTTTATAGACTAAATTTTATTACTACCAAGTTGTATTTTTTTTAAAATGTCCCAAAGTGCCAGTGTTTTTTTCAATTTTTACAGTCGCCTCGACCCGGAAAACGTATTTCCCAGCTACACATGCGCCACATGGCACTTTACAGGCGGTGAGTACAAAAAACAATTTTAGAGTTGCCAATGTCCAAATAAGTAGAAAACATACAATTTTTGTCTGATTACTGTATTTAATCATTATTAAACGTGAATAAGCATCTTCAAGTGTTGCATGTGTTTCATTTACCACACATCGGGTCCTTCGATTGAACAATATAAAACATAAAACTAGTGCCTGGAGTAATCATCTACAGTCCAAATTGAAAATTCATTATACTCCACACAAAACAACATTTTGGTCCAGTTCGAGCCGGATATCCATAGTGACGCACGGAATTATCAGAATTACAAGCTTTTTTGGTTAACATTACGCAAGGGATTTGAAGACGAACAACAATCCACAACAGAGTTGAGTCTCCAATTCATTCATCCAACACATTCCTATCCATTATACACTTGTCTACATCGCAATGGCTAGTGAGCAACAACGAGAAAGCCTAAAGACATTAAACATAAAAAGAGGTACAGTCAAAGGCCTTCTTACAAAATTTCAAACATCTTTGGATTCATTCAACGAAACAAGAGAAGTTGATGTCATTTAACTAAAAACACGATTGTTAAAAGCCGAGAATTATGGTCACAATTCTTTGACATACACAACGACATTTGCATGTTAGTGGATGAGGAATCTAATGCAGAGGAATCAGACACATTTCAAAAAAACTACTTCAACGCTACTGATATAATGGAAGTCGAGGAAGTATTAAAAAAATTAAGGAACAGGAAATAGATAGGACTGAAGGGAGAGTGCCAAATGACTCGAAGAAGGCCATAATAATTCCGATATTTAAAAAGGGCTATAGAACGAACCAGAAAATTATAAATGCACACATTTATTGAGTACGACGTTGAAACTGACAAACTGAACAACCTAACCATGCACCAAGAAAAACAGCAAGAAGAATTGCAGAAAAAACATTGGAGTTTAATAGACCGGCGTTTATGTGCTTGATAGATCTTCAAAAGGCTTTTGACCGAGTTCGCCTAACAAACATAATGAAGAAACTCAATCAAAGAGAGATCCCAGCACCATTAAGAGCGGCGTTTACAAACAAATAGAAACTTATGCAACTTATATTACTCGCGGGACGGGTAGACGCAAAGGAGTGTGAGTAGGTGGAGCTACACGATATTCGGTTTCGATCAGTCCTTCGGTTATATTCACAGATTCTGTCAAAGATAAAGAAATACTACAGATAGGAAACATAATGTATAAAGAATGAGTACTTACGGCACTGTTGATGTTTTTGATGTTTTATAATAAGCCAATTTTCCGTTGCCTATAACCGTTATATTATTATACACTCGAATATTATAGGTACATATATATGACAATTAAATGCGAGTAACAGTTTGTAATTAAACTGACACTCGCATTTAAGTCTGCAATTGCCGACCGATTCCGATAGATTTTCGTTTTCGCTAGGACCGGTACAGATACTGTAAAGTGGGGATAGGCGACGCGATTAGCTTGGGAAAACCTCGTGTGAAATGTGTGTGACAATGTTTGCTGTTTAATGTCTTTTATCTTTAAAAATAATTACATAAATTTGATTTTTTTATGTCGTACATCAAATGTACAGCTGGCGCGTAGAGGTTATTTTTTTTCTTTTGAGTACCAGCTTTAGTTAGTAGACATTAATCAAATTCATGCATTTTTGTGGTTATTTCTAAAACACATAACTTTTTTTAAGAAAATTAATTAGTACAAAAACTAACCTTGACATTATACATGTTTGCCTTGTGCACCACTAACCCAAATTTAAGATTCTAAAATATATTCTATAGGATGGGTAAGGGTACATCAGCATTGTATGCTACGCAGACGATGGTATATTGATAGCTGAAAAAGAGGATGACCTACAATGATTAGTGTTCAGATTAAATAACATATTTGAAACATATAACATGAAGATTTCCACACAAAAATCGAAAACAATGGCAGTCGCAAAGGAGCCAATTAGGTGTAAGATAGTGGTGGATAACGAAATAATAGAGCAGGTTATGGAAGTAAAACACCTAGGCATGCTAAGAACAAGCCACAAAAAAGAAGAAGAAATTTAAAATTTGGGAGAAAGAAGAATTTAGACAAAACTAAATCTGAAGAACATAAAGGATCAGAAACCAATACCTTTCAGTTACTGCTCCATAATCTGTGATGGCACCTGACCTGTTCGAAGAGATGACGGCATTCATATTATACTTTACCAAACTATTCTATCCTCTAAACCTCAGTATTTGCGGATTCACTTCAATCTAGTCGTGTCCATATGCTACTGTTATTTGAGTGTTGATGCTGTATTGTTTTTTAATTAAATGAAAACACCTCGTTTCACAAAAATTATGTTTTATTAAACACTAGATGTACATTTCATTTGCCATGCAAATATCATATTTGCATGGCAAATGCAATGTACAGCTAGTGTTTAATAAAACATAATTTTTGTGAAACGAGGTGTTTTCATTTAATTAAATTATTTAATATTCACAAGTGCTCAACACTAACTTTCGTAGTTTTTCATACTGTATTGTTTTATTTGGTATTTATTTTCTAAAAGTGTAATTCAGAGCACGTTCCCACAGTATCATATGTTGGGCTTTGAAAAAGTTTTCTAACCTTGTGACAAAAGAAATTAATAGCAGACGACTATTTGTCGTATGGAATTCATTGTAATAGCTCGTATTAATCTCTCCAATTTCAATATTTGCGAGTTTTTATCGGCCCAATATCCAACATGATGTAAATGAGCCCTCATGGTATGCAAATGAACCAGCAAAGGCTATTTGAAAATTATAACCTTCCCAAATGACAGTCAGTGATTATTAATTAACCAAATTAAATTACATAAATTGTTGCAATCCTATCACACTGAGCTTTTTATTTACTTCTTCGCATTTATATGCAATTTGAATTGAATTAGTTAAAATAATGACTTTTAGAAATAAAAGAAAGTTTCTAAATAATTTGCGCAGAGCCATTTCATATAATTTTACCCAATTACTTTATGAAAGTTTTTATTGAATTATTATATTTGCTGACAGCCCTTTCAATAAGTATTATTAATTTTCAGAAACGTTAAGGAAATATCCAATCGGGGCTACATTGGGCAGGATTGTAACAGCGGATTATAAAATACCAGGTGAGGATATCGTTCTGGAGAAAGGAACTCAAGTCCTGATACCATTATACGGCATACAACATGATCCAGAATATTATCCAGATCCAGAGAAATTCGATCCTGATAGATTTCTACCAGAAAATAAACAGAATCGACATGTATGCGCTTACATGCCTTTTGGCGAAGGACCGAGAAACTGTATTGCAATGCGTTTCGGCATGATGCAGGCCAAAATTGGTATGGCTATAATGCTAAGGAACTACAAGTACACGTTGAATGCTAAACTTTCCGAATTAAAGCTCCACAGCAAATCGCTTTTATTAACACCTGTTGGAGAAGTTCTATTAGACATAGAGAAAGTTGATTAAGTCAGGATTTGTTGGCGATAACTTTGATTTTTTTTGCATTGTCACCATATGTAATTTATACATATATGTATTATATATAATATTGGAATTGAAGTGATAACAGACATATACATACATAAGGTTACACATTGTGTATAACGATAATGGGGGTTATCTGTAATGCATACAATAAAAAATATATATTAAAGCCTTTTATTTTGGAAATTTTAAAATATGTGTCCTACTAAAACCGAAAATTAGTTACGCTATTAACGAATAACATAAAAATATAGACAAAATAGGCCGACCTGCTGTTTTAGAGTGTAGGTTATTCTGATGATGTAAATGTAAAATTCAAAAATCTTTAATTTTTGCAATTGTAATATTTATATTAATTCTAATTTTCAATACTGTAATATATGTAAAGAAAGTAGAGGAATTTTTGGCCTAACGAAGGTTGATATACGAGGTGGTACCCAGAATATCAAACAAACTATATTAACGTCCTAATGTTCTCTGCCACCTTCAAAGTAGTCACCTCGGGCACGTATGCAACGGTGTTCAGGACCCGTTGCGATTTCACTTGGATGTCTACAATGGAGTCAAAACATCGGCCTTTCAACGCAATTTTCATCTTTGGGTACAGGCAGAAGTCGCACGGGGATAGGTCTGGTGAGTAGGGAGGGTGGTGGATCGTTGCCATGACGAAGATATAGTTATACGAAGACAATCCAGAAAACATTTTAAATATAAATTTATTGGGAGTAATAATTTTAATTTTAAGAGAGTCTCTAGACAGTGTATAGTTCGCTTTCACTTGAATTTTTATCATACTTTTCCATAAATGTATTCTTTTCAATCTTCTCACCGATTTTTTAATTCATAGCATATGTTACCTTAACTTCCCCTTTTAAATGTTTTCAAATTCTCTAGTTACTTTTAAATTTCATGTCTTGTCTTTTTAGACATCGAAATAAAATGATAACAATAATAATAACATATCTTTATTACCCAACAGATATACATCTAATTATAGGTAAGCAGCAAAAATAATTTCCATAACTCATGAACTAAGTAGACAATAATGAGAAAAAAACAATATAATATAATGCATTAGTTATAAAAATCATTTACTTATTAGTAACGAAAGAGTACAAAAATTCATATCTAATTTATCCCCGTCTATAACATGAAAGTAAGTAAAATAACCTATTATTATACCTAAACATAAATAAGAAAATATATTGACCAAGTAATATAAACGAAAAAAATATATATATTTAAATCAGAAAGTACGAAAAACAAAAAAAAAACTAACAAATGTTCAAAGTGTTACCATGATTTTTAATACACATGTTTACTTGTCGATTAGTAGAGAGAGCACAGTTACTTCAATTTCGGAGGCAGTAATTGTTGTAATCGGCTTTTTATTCTGCCCCATAAATAAAAATCAAGACTATCTCGCAAGGCGAATAAAAACTCAATAATGTCTTCTTTCCGAATAATTTAGGGAATATTGCCGGGAAGCAAGAATGCATCTTCAAAGCATACAAAATACATTCTGATTATGTCATAAGCTTCAACGTTAGAATATGGCATTTTACAAACTTAATAATTATGTGCAGGTGTCCAAAAAGGCTTAATTTACTAAATACGTACAAAAAGTTTAACTACAAGTGACACTAATATTTTTATATTTTGATATTCATGGCCCATCTTGGAAATCTCATGATAATGTAATTTAGTCTCATAGTGCATGAGATGTATGATAAAGATTTTAAAAAAGAGCAGACTACACAGTTCAGTATTATTATTATTTTATTTCAATATTGGAAAAGACAAAAGACAAAAAATGATATTTAAAGAAGAAGAAGAGAATTTCAAAACATTTAATAGAAGAATCTAACGTAACATGTGCAATGAATTAAAAAGTCGATTAAAAGATTAAAATGAATACATTTATAGAAGAGTATGGTGAAAATTCAAGTGAAAACAAACTATAAGCTGTCTAGAGACTCTCTTAAAATTAAAATAAAATTATTACTCCCAATAAATAAATAAATTTATATTTGAAAAGTTATATCTTCGTCAATAAAAGAGGTAGCAGCTTCCGGTTTTCATCACTCTCTTCAGTTTTTTATGTGCTTCAATATTAGGATATTAAAAATATACCGTTCCACTTAAAATTTTAAAGAAAAAACAAGTAATATACATAAATTGAGAACAGCGCCCCCTGTTACTTTTTTTGACAACCACGTAATTCCTTACTACATATCCTTCAATGCCTTGTAAAATTCTCTATCTAATAAGCCCCGAAACATTCAAATTCGTTGGGGCAAATCGAGATTATACCTACTTTTGTACGCAGATATACCCCCCTCCACCCTCCCCTTCGTATAGGAGTTAGATCAAAAAGTTTCTAATAAAAATTGTATAAAAATGGCTAAAAATGTTGCTAGTAAAAATTTTAATCTAGAATTTAATGAAAAATTATTGAATTTTTAATTCATCTTGAGAATTGCGCCCACTTGCGATCAATTTGGAAACTTAGAAATATTTTTGTTGAAATTCCCGTGGTCCATTTTACTATCGAGATGTTTCTACCAGGTTGTACGATAAACGGTTGTCAAGATATGGCCGGTAGTCAAGCTTAAACAGACATATTTAATTATTAATTTAATATATTTAAGTATTTATTCAATAATTTGATTTATATCTTCATGTAAAGGCATAAACCACCCACTATATATGAAACTGACGATTTAGCAGAGAAGTATGACCAGGTAGTTCTTCGACTACCACCCTACCATTGTATTTAACCCCATAGAACTAGTGTGGGGCATAACATATGGCAGAAAAGTGGATGAATGCATAAAACTGTGGAAAAGGACATTAACATAAGTAACCCTAGACATTTGGGCAAATAGCGTTTACCACTGTGAAAATGAAATTCAAAAACGGCGGAATAGAGAAGTAGGTTTTGAAAGACAAGATATATGTGCTTTTATAATTAATGTAAATGACTCCGATTTAGAAGACAGTGTAAATGATGAAGAAAACTAGCATTTCAATTATCATAAAATATATTATCTAATACTTCTTCAACAGCTCTAGTACTATTTGCTGGTGCACCATCCATCTGAAACCATACACTACGAGCTTCTTCTGCGGACAGTGTATTTAAATTTAGATTTATGAAGTTTCTTAAGATGTCTATAAATCGCTCACTATTTAAATTTTCCTCATAAAAATGCAAAGCAAATATTTTGTCATGTTTAACAGTACAAAATACATTAAAACACCAAGACTCTTTGAAACGTCGTTGCCTAACAACTCGAGGATTATCTTCGGACCAAAAATGGCCATTGTGTCGATTAGATATTCCATTTCTACAAAAATTTACTTCATCTGTCCATATAAGTTTTTTTGTGAAATGGTCTTCTTCTTGTGATTTCATTAAAAACCACTCACAATACTGCGCTCTTGTTAAAAAATCAGCTTCATTAATATGTTGAACAGGTTGAAATTTGTAAGCATGTCACTTGTCCTTTTTCGAAATTCGATGTATGCTCATTCTGGGTGCACATACTTCAGCTTCTGCATCCTGTAGAGAATTACTAGGATGTGCTGTAAAGTAAGCAAGTGCTGTTACCTCCACATTTTCACTATCAGCAACAGGTTTTCTTTTGGTTGTTTTCGGTAAGAATCTTTCGAAGAAAATGCGATTTTTTAAAAGATTGCTTAAGATACTCTTGGTAGGTCTTAACCAATTTGGATATTTCTCTGCACAAACACGACATGTCCTGTCGATTACTCTATTACATTCACCATATGTTATTATTAGATTTAAAAAATGTTCGTTATTAAATCCAAATCGCGACACTATTATTATTATTCAAGTATTCAGAAATGGAAGACAAAGAAAACGCTAAATAGCACTAGCAAATACCTTACTGATGACAGGTAATATGATTGCAAATTGTTTTTATTTATTCACATGAGTTTCCATAGCCTAACTGATTATACAAAATAAAACTTCAAAGGAATTGATACATTTTCTAAAATAACTCTGAAACTAAGACGTTTAGTTATAGGGAAGTAAATACAATTTTGAACGTGCAATCCAGTGAAGTTGAAAAAAATGTTGGTTGCTATTTAAAAATAACAAGGTATTGATATTTTCTTGATGAAATGTTTAACATGATTTTCTGATCACCCTGTATTATTTCGAAAAGTTTATAATACCGCATTTGAAGCAGTATACTTTCCAAAATGGTTACCTAAAATTTTAAATATGTGCATGCATTCAATTATTGGGAATGTTGTTATGAGTAATAGTCTGCAGATGTCAATTTTTTTACAAAAATTGAAATACTTCAAAAATGGCTAACTTTAGAGGCAAAGTTTATCAGACAAACTATGCTTAAAATAAAGTTGAAAATACAAATTAATCATAAAAAACGGGGTATTCTATTTAAAATAAGAAAGTTGATATCCATTTCCGGTGTAACCGGAAGGAGCAAAAATTGAAAACTATTTTAAATCGAAAGAGCTTAAGGCGAGACTAATATTTGCGAAATTTGAAAACTCAACTCTTATTAGTTTTCTATATTGTTCTAACTTAATCTCGTCGTGTTATACCCTGTATAGAAGTTGTGTATATATTATTTTTGTGAAAGTAGTCTAAAATAAATAAACTCACATGTATTTAGAATTTGTTCACATTTTTTGTAGACATAGTCCAATAATTTAAAACATATTAATAGTATTTGCTAATATTTTAAAATGTCAACCTAATCCTAACAACAGATTATTTTCAAAGTACAGCTTACTCTAAGCAACGTTATTTGTCAACACCGTTGTGACATCACAGTGAGGTTTCGTATGACGTGTATCGTCTGTTGGGGTAATCGACTTATACCGAGGTAGACGTGTACCTCGAGACATCTAGCGGCGGAATGCCGACCTGCTACTGGTTTGATCGGTACAATGAAATTCTCGGATATTTTGGGTACCACCTCGTATACATTTGTGTTAAAAACTATAATTGATAAAATTTTATAGGAAGTAGCTGCATGAGAAGTTATAATACATATCACACAGTGCCGGCTGCTGCAGGGAAGGCAACGGAACATGCCCCCCCGTGACAAATTTCTTTTAACACATAAATTAATTATAAATACCGAATTTGTATGTAATTTTTCTGATTTGTTTGATAACAAGTAATATCCCTAGCAGCAAAATCACTATATGCACACTTGTCCTACATTAGCAAATATATATTTTTATCCTGTTCTAAAATTGTGATTTCTCTGCTTGGGATTTTTTCGGAAGCAACAGTTCGTCTCTTCAGCGCGTTTAAAAATCGCAGTCTGACGTAGGCTCCGGGGCATCTCGTGCGACTGCACCGTTTGTATTAGAAATCGAGGGGATAAAAGGTGGCGCGGGGCGATATATGTCAGCGAGAGGGCACTACTCTGTGATGGCGGTTATCAATCCAGTATGTAATATCACAGAATAACAGAAGTGACAAAAGCCACGCTTGCATAATTCCGATATTTGTGCGCAAAATCAAACAAGCGCACATTTCAAAATGGCGTGTTTTGCTTTTGTTGTGTACTTGTATAAATATAACCTGTCTTAGTTTTATAACTTATAATTTACGAAAGAATAATAGCTAAAGGTGCCAGTTAAATTGTTGTTGATATAAATAATGGAAACTGTACGAAAGAAGAAATCCATATTTTTTCTTGTAAAAATGTTCAGCAACAAAATATATTCTACAGTTTCTTTTCGTTTCCTAAAGAAGAAAATCGGTAAGTTATAGCTATTGAGTGACAGATAATTTGTAATAATTCACCTTTTTTGTAGTGTCTTACAGTGGATCACCAACTGTAACCGGAATAACCTTCTAAGTAGAGATTTGTCAAAATTATGGCAAACAACATTTGTGTGTGGTAAATACTTTGACTCACACATGTGTTTAAATGATTTAAGGAATCGTTTACAACCACATGCAATTCCCACATTATTTCTCTCACACTGCACTGAAACACCAGAAACATCAACAGTTTTTGATGAAGAATTTCACACAGGTAGGTTATTTTTCATAAAAGTGTTTTTAATATAAACTATCATAAAATTAAAATACTTCCAAAATTATTTGTTAGCATTTATCTTTTATATATTCAACAATTTTTGTCTATATTAAGTGGCGATACCGTTGCATTGTAATTCTAAAATATGTAACTTCATACCTACATCATCATTGGAGTGAATTACAGCAACAGCAGGAAACACATCTGTGGCGGAAATATAATAAATCCTACTATAACAAAAAATAAAATATGTATAAGTATTTTTGAAAATCTCGCGTGTCCTTTTATTCTATTGTTCTTCTCGATAGTTTCCTTTTCCAAGGGTTAGTTTTACATTAAGCTAATTACTTTATACGTATGATTAATGTAGATATGCAACCCTATTCGATTATGTGTATATATGGTTATTTGTTATGACATTATACATTTAGTTATGATTTAGATTAATAATATGTCCTTTACGTAATCTAAATATTTCATAATAGAATAATTAAATGTCTCATAAGTGGTCATGTTTATATGAAACAACAATTATAAAATTACTATTTATGCATTAATTTATTTATTTAAAATTCTTGAAATTATTTAATATTGAATATTGTAAAATAATTACTGTAATGTATTTTTTAAAGAGTATGTTCAATATAGCTCTATTAATTAATTGAAGCAAACTCCTGTACCATAACAATATATAGTGACTCCGCATTTCGATGCTCACCATTGGTATATCGGTTATTAGAAGAGATAAAACTACAGTTAAACGAGGAATGTTTTGCCGAATTCAATGCTCGCAACAAATCTCATTTCAAATTCATTCGAACTTTTTACAATTTTGAGATATTTTGAAAAAGAACAATTTTGGACGATTTCAATTTACCTCAATAACTCGATAACGCCTAATGCGATCGCCTTTATGCTTTAGCATAGTTCAGACACTTTTAAAAAAAAAAAAATTGTGTTAACAGTAACCTCCACATTGGTTGCTTAATTAGCTAGATAGTCCTTAAAAATAGCTTTTCAATAATATACAACATGTTTAATAAATCTTTATTTATACGAGAGACATGTGAAATATATTTCACTCTAATACGTAATTAAAAGTGCAGATTTACTACTAGTTATCCGCACATTGAGAAAAATGATCCAATTAAAGTTTGTACTTAGAATTTTATATTAACGACAAGTATGTTTTTTCATAAGGACAAATACAACATTATTTGATATAAATACTCAAAACATTTAGAGCAAAGAAACGGTGGTTTCTGAAGCTGTATACCAAGCACAAGTACTAGACTTGATTAAGGAGTAATAATATACTTGCTAACATGATAGTTGCTATAAATAAACACGGTAATTTGTGACAGTTTTAGTTACTACAATTGAATCCATTAATTGCTGTAAATACGAATTAACTAATGTCAAATAGAAATATAATTTAAAGTAACTATATTTCCGGATTCATTATTATTCGAATACGATCGGTCCAAAACGATTACACATAACCACACCTATGACCACACGCCATTTTAACTGTTTCGCTGCCTTTTTGGCGTCTTGGTGTTACTTCGTTCTTATATGTTTGTTGACGCAAATAATATGGAATACTTGAATTTATTGTGTGAATGGGGTTTGGAGGAATTTACACCTGTATTTCTTGGTAAGTACCTTACTATACACCTATATTTATTTTTTCTATGATCGGTTACTATGTATATATGTAAAATGCTTGTTTCTAACAATACATCCATATAAATGCAGTGTAATTGAGTCGCATTAACCACGCTATTAAGATTACAAAGCCCAGAAATATTATTATTTTAGTAGCAGTAATACATACCTACCTAAATTTACGCTGTATAATATTTTTTTTGGCTAAAGTTTAGAAAGACGCCCATACAAATAATATTTTACGAAAAATATCGAATAATATTATATGGTTGTTTGTATATGTAAATCCGCTCTACAAAATCCAAAAATGTTGGTTTCATTGTTAGCAAGTCAGTAAAAACTATCGCATTATCGTCTTAGAAAAATATATTTTAAGGTTAAAATTCACCAATTTTACGCGCTATTTATTGGTGTTAGGATCACCTAGGACGCGCGGTTGGTTTGAACATCGCCAAATGGCGGGCAATTTGAAATAAATATACTCTTACACATCCGTGGTACCTATAAAAATATCTCTAAAATTTGTAATATAATAATAAACGTCTGATCTAGCTTTCTCGATAAACCAGGGAAAATGAATGTTAATTGTACGCAAACTTAAATCAATATATACTATATTTAATTTAGAAAAATTATATTTATTATACACATTGATATAAATTCATATAAAAATATCTGGGTGTCCACAAGTTTATCTCAATATAGCGATGTGAATGCGATTCGAGCGTCACTCGATTTTCGTAGTTTAATGACCTGAGAAATAAAATAGCTAAAGTGGTCAGTAATTTAAATATTTGCTTGTATTAATAAGTATTTTAGTTAATTCATAACTTTTGCAGAATAAAATCTGAAACGTTTCGTCTTGCTGCGGAAGAAATTGTAAATATATTCCCAGGTGAGCGAATTGAGACGTACTATATACCCTCAATCCAACAATTTTGGTAAACGCCAACCAACTAGAGGTAAACTCTGGGCCAGATACGTGAATGTCAAAGCAGCATTTAAAAGTGTCTGAAATGAAAAACCAAGAAAGAGAATACAGAAAACCCTGAAGCACATAATGAAAATCTAGAATTTTTGCAGATAGCGTTCTATTGCTGTCTGCAAAAATTCTAGATTCATCGTATTTTGCAGGCATGGGAAGCTACTTTTAAAATTAGAAGTAGATTATGTAGAAGCAAAACAATTGACGAGATATTTAATGACTTCCCGTGTTTGAAAAAAAATTTGGTGTGGATTTGGTAAGTTAAGACACTATTTTGACTATTTAATTGTTTATCTACTTCACAGTTGGAAACGGACTTCAAGTTAGGTCATCCAGAAAAAGTTGATATTATTTATAGTAAATGGTACAAAATAAGTATCGCCATTTTAGAAGAGATAAAGGAAATAAATATAGCGTTTGATTTGGGAGTAGAGACAGGTAATTGAAATATGTATGGAACTGATTTTGTTATTTGTTACAAACATTTCAGACATTGCAACAAGGGCTTTGTTGAGTTGGCCCCTTCTATTTTCTCCAGTAACTCAGCGTAAAAGATGTAAAGGAAGAGACAGCTGGCAACCTACAAGGTCGAAAATTCAGCCGAGCTTTGTTTTTTTTACTTAAATGTAAGTGAAATGATTGAGAATGTGTATAAAGAAATACCTGATTTCGATTATATATGCTTACTTTCTAATATGTCCCCTCATGATTTCACAAACATTTTTGCATGTAAACAGCTAAGATTCCATAATGATTTATTTAAGCGAGATGATGTCATTCTTATTAAGAGAACTAATGATATCCCTAAATTTGGTGTAATACAATTTATTAATGTTAGTAAATGACAGTGATGATGTGTGCATTGTTTACAAAGAACTTGAAACCATTGCGTTTAATGTACATATGTTTTCTTATAAAGTTGAAACAAGTATACTAACTAAAGTTATTTTATATGATAGTATTGCTCCTGTACAATGCTTTTTAACATGTGTCATAAAAATGGTGAAAACTGTCAAACATTTTAAATAGAAAAGAATAAAATACTAATAATGTCAGAATTATGTTATTCTTTTACTGTTATGCCCACAGACCATTTCCAGCATTCAACAGATGCCAAATGACTTATATATATTTTGACAACCAGCTTAATATATATTTTTTTTAATATTCTTTTTCTACGCCTTCAAATACAGTTCTGTTTGGAAGTATAAATCGATATTGGCGTAAAAAATGCTATTTTTTTGGATATTTTTTAATGTCAAAGGAATAAATTGAAAGTTAGGATTCTACTCATCTATTTAATTATATATTAATTTTATTAAATTTACTGATTCGCCAATGGTATGGAGCAAAATGATAGACTTTAATAGTCGCTATATTTATGGTTATTATACAAATAGGTTATGGTAAGTATTCCTACAAGAAAACCTATTATTTGTACCTAGCAAGGGAATATTTGTTTATAGCAAGAGCAGAGTTTAGTTACATCGACTTCTCTGTTTAATTACGGTAAGTAAATGAGTATAACTAACATAAATTACAGAAAGTATTCACAGTAAGTATTGCTGAATATTTAGGATAATTAGTACAACATATTTAGCACTACTAAATAGAAAATTCAGGATAAATAATGAAATATAGTTAGCATAAGTATTTAGAATATTAAATATAAATAGGATAGATTACTAAGAGTCGAAAAACCAGCTACTTATCAGAAACAATGCGGCTATTTGTCCCTAGTTGTTATAGTCAGAAACACAAGATTATTTACTGCAATTATTGTGATGATTTGTCACATATACAAATGTATTTTTTAGTTGCCATGATGTAATTTTTATTTACCCTTAATAAATATTTTTCTCAGTGCATGACACCAGAAACAAAGGTCACCTCTTGCTACCTGCGCACCGCTCTGCTCTTTTCCGGAAACATCTGGACTATTTGGGGTGTCAACTGTTTAATCGTTTGCCTCCGGACATTAAAAATCAAAATACTTTTTTTGGCTTTAAGAAATCATTGAAGCAGTTCCTTTTGACAGTGTGCTTCTATAGTATCGATGAATATTTGAGCGTATTTTAAATGTAATTGTTCTTGCTGTGTTTTATTTTGACAGTTGTGTTCCAGATTTTGCATTTTTATTTTTATTTTATATTATATAATTTAATTTGAATATAATATAAACGAGTTCTATACTACTAAAATTGATATGTTCAAATGGATCATAAGTAATTAGTTTCTGGCTGAATATTACTTATTGATAAACTTTTGGAGGGGTAGCCACAGTGGTTCACAAATTTTAACATGTTTCTTTTTGTATTTTACTGTATTATACACTATTGTATATTGTATTGTATTATTATTGTTACTAACAATGTCCGCATTTCTTTGAAATTTACGACAAATAAGCTAAACTAAACTAAACTTATACAGAGTGTTCAATATGGCGACCATTCTGCTCCATACAATTTTCGTAGGTACATTGTTTTAACAGAGTTACAAACTCTATGTAGTGTTTTCGTTTAATTATCTTAGTACATTCAGCACTCGTTGTTCTAAAATTTCCAGATTTTCTGGTGGTTTAAAATTAAATGCTTTGTTTTTAGTCGCACCCCACAAATGAAAGTAAGGGGGTAAGGTCGGGTGATCTCTAAGGCCAAATAATGGACCAGTTATTTGAAATAACTCTCTCATTGAAACGTTCTCTCAAAGAATGTTGTCGTCACGAGTATTTTAGACAGGGCAGCCGTTTTGCTGAAGCCAGATATTTTGCATGTTTTCGGGGTTAATAAGTTGTCTTAGGTCAGGCATTATCTCGTTCGTTAGTAACTCCAAGTATCTATTACCAGTTAAATCGTAATCAAAGATGAAAGGACCTATTAAGTGATTATTTAAAATAAAAAAAACAAAAACTCAAAGAACAATAAAGGAGTCAATAAAGTTTTTACCAATCAAACAACATCAGAAATTAAAACCAAATCGAACTTTAAATCTTCTTTGATTTACCAAAAGTGAATTTTCAGTGGACCAATGATGATAGGTATGCCTATTAAACAATCCATATTTGGTAAACCGTGTTTCATCTGTCCAAAGTATTTTCCTAGGAAAATCAGCATCATTTTCATATTCTTGTAGATACCACCCGCTAAATTGTAATGTTTACTGATAATCATTATCGCTTAAACCTTGTACAATTGTTAATTTGTATGGGTGGAATTTGTTTTTCTTCAACGTTACGTAAACACTAGATTTCGGAATTCCAATTTTTCGAGCCACTCGACGCACTGGTGTACTTGGATTGTTCATAACATTCCATAGCATTATTTTGACGTATACAAGCTTGTTAACTTAGTAGTTTGCTCTTTTTTGTTTGAAACTTTCATAGTTCACTAAATTTATGACTATTCTGTTAAAAATTACTCTGTGTGGTTGTGGCCTTTTCCGAAAACATTAAACGTAATTTGTGCAAGCATATTCAGAATGTTCCATTATCATTTCTTTAATTAATCTCAATGCTTAACGGTAATTACTTATCAATAACTAGTACACAAAGTTCTAAATGTCTCACCAATTGCACTTTTACATGTCAATTTCGTATTAGAGTAAAATTTATTTTACATGTTAATATCTCTCGTATAAATAAAGATTTATTAGACATGTTGTACATCATTAAAAAACTATTTTAAGGAATATCTAACCAATCAAGAATTCAATATGGCCGCCATAAGAAAAGGAAAAATAGCACTAAGAACTTGGAAACAAATGAAAATCAGGAGTTACTGCTAACGCCCAAAAAATTATCTTAAACAAGTGTCCGAAGAGAGTTTAAAAGCGATCGCATTTTATTTATTGTTGATTACTGTTCATTTAGTAAAGTTACAGTTAAGTTTACATTTGACTTTAATAAATAACAATATACATTAGCATGAAAATATTTGGTTCACTTATCTTTATTCGATAATAGAAAGTGTATAAATTAACATTAATAATTACGCATCCAGAAAAATCGTACATTGTTTGAAGTTATTATATTTTTTTATCACATGTAATTAATAATAACTAGTCGATGAATATTAAATTGAAATTTAGCATTGCATTCACTTTTACTGTTATGTATTTACATGCACTGCTGGAACAATCGGTATGTGTTTTGGTATATATTACTTGAACACATACATATTTGTCATTCTAAGTCAACCGTACAATGTAATTTACGTTCTGTAAAAATGCCTGGTTATTTAAATTAGAATTTACACATCAAATTCTAGTTGTGTAAAAAATGCATAATTCTTTGTCAAGACGTGCAGCGTAAGTAGTAATTTTTTAAGATACAATAACGCTGGGAACCCAGGCGCCCCACGCAAAAGTAGGTAAGAACTAAAAAAATATATTTAATTATTTTATTCAATTTTGACATTATAAAGTGACATTATTAACTCCATAGTAACCCTTATAAGTAGTCTATTATCTACGAGTGGATTAAAAGCGTTTTAATTCACTAGTGAACTAAAACGCTTTTAATCCACTATTGTTTTAAAAATTGTTTTACCAATACAATAAGAAAACATTTAATGAAGAACAACAAAAAACTATTTTTATTTATTAAAATAAATGTTACAATTCTTGAGACCATTAAATTGCACACCATATGTACCATTAATAGGCAAATTCATATTTTGATTTGACACTGATTTTGATGCGGAAATACATGCTTCCGATTTTGAAATCAATGCCTCCTGAATGTTTGTTGAAGAACGGTTTATGATTTTCTTTGAAATGTTAATTTTATTATTAAGAGAATCTTCTATGTATCCCTCTACAACACTATTTGAACGCCAGCCACCGTGTCTCTTTACAACTGCTAAATCTACCCCAGAGTCTGCCAGTAAAGTTGCACTCGAACGTCTAAAGCTGTGACCCGTATATTCTTCAGGATTTCGGAGACCAATAAATCGTGCAATTTTTTCCGAAAATTTTCAAATAGTATTTATTCCTACAGGTTGTATATTTATTGTTTCGGTAATTAATGAACAACCGTTTGTGTAAAATACTGTCAGGTCGTAATTTTCTATACTTCCGAAAAACACCAATAACATAAACATAGTTACTTCCGTTAATGATAGTAAATGTTCTGGGCTTATAAGTCTTCGTGTCAGGAATATTGACCACAATTACGTTGCCTCTGTCATCAACATCATCAACTGACATGGCAACCAATTCACTAACTCTACAACCTCCAAACACTTCTACAATTAGAACCACTTTATGAAGCAAATATTCATCATCTAAAGCAGTATCCAAGAACTTTTCCATGTCTTTCGATGTGAACACCATAGATTTCTTTGGTCTGTGCCCTACAGAAAGCAGATACCTGATGAAATCTACAACAATTATCTAATAGTTCAAAACTCATAAATAACGTCAACCTCAAATACCTGCTTATGTCAATATTTTCTTTCACAGATAACATTTTCTTCAGTGGGAGTAATACGCCCACAATGACGAAGATTTCGCAATTTTGGATCGTTCAGAAATATAAGCCTAAATTATTGTTTCGTCTACTCTCCTTGCATCCTTTCGCTTCCTCCACTCACAAAAATTCTCATACTCTTTTTCATACAATTTTTTTGATTTAGCAGGAACCACTTTATTCACAGCTTCTAAGGCTTCCATACGAACCAACTCAGGCACGAAAACCTGGCTTTTCTCTTCATTATCACAAATTCTATCCATTTTTTATATATTTTTACTTTAACTGCTTAAACGTGACAATTAACGCAAAAAATAAACAACTCGTTGTCACGGAAATTTGTTTCGCAACCTACATGATTTGTCTAAACCGATCAATGTAATTTGAATTTTTTTTTGGTTTTTTTTTGATAAATTTTGTCAAAATTGAATAAAAAACTGTATAAAACACGTGAATTAAACCTATTATTTGCTCGAAGAATTAATCCATAATAAACATTCTTCTCGCAAATACACAGTGGTTTAATTCACTTGTTGTATAATATTTATAATATACTACTTTAATTACAAATAGAAAAAGTAATATTATTATTTGAAATACGTAGAAAAATATATTTAAATTTCAAATACAACAGTAAAGTAATTCAAGACAATGATATTGTTTGAGTATTTAAAGTTTTATGACTCCATTAATATATATTTCAGTTTTTCTTACATTTCTTCTGTAATAAATTCGTAATGATGTCCTACAATGAACTACAGAGTGCGTAAATTACGTTAGTGTTAAACCCCTTAACTTTTATAACAAAAATCTCCTCCGTATTAACTATATTAAAAGAAATAGAAATTGTTGTTATTCAAGTACCCCAAAATAGCATTTAAAAGTTGTCTGTAATTGGTTTACGTTTGTTATAAAATCGGTAATATGGAAATGCTTTCTTCTATTTGCTCCACCTCTAGATTCGTGCCTAAATGTTTAATTTACAAAATTGTCACCATTTTATCATCATATAATCACACTTATATGCAATTATAAACGTTGCCAATATTATGAAATAGCATTAATAAATAGTAATTTTAAAAACATATAAGTTCATTACTTTATTTCGATATTTTTTGAAGTCATTGATAAAAGCACGTTTACCTGCGCTTATGGGACTATAATGCCAAATTTGACAATTATGTTGCAATTAAGCGGTGGCAGACATTGTAAAACGCAACATGTATTCGACAAAATGCAAATTATTCATCAGTAAATTAATTAAATACTCTCATTATTACTCTCTATTCCTGTAAAGTTTTTTCTATAAATTTTACATTTCATAAAAATATTATTGTTATTGTCACCTTGTATTCCAGAATTTTTAACAGATTTTTGTCTACAAATGAATCCATCAATGCTATCACTATTTATGTTACTGGAGTGGGTGCTAGTAAAAATATGACTCATAACAGTTAGACAACTGCGTTGAATAAAGTACTGCTATACTATACCATAGTCGTCAAAGTTTAATTTCGGTTTGCACTTCTATCATATGCAGAAGATGACCTTATGATATGCAGCGATGCCTGCTTGCTAACAGTGGTAGGAGAGCAACGCAGTGTCGATGTCGGGGGATCCTCACACAACGTTTGCCGAGTGTACTTTCTTGGCAGCCTCGCTTATGTTTATCTTTAGTTTATTTCGTCGCGCTCTTTTCCTCTTTCTACTTTCGTATCAGAAATTAAAATATGTCCACCCCGGTATAAGGATGTTGGGTTTAACTGGTGATACCAAATTGCGTCTTAGGAAACGCCCAAGTTGTGCAAAGTACCTGCTTGTGTTTTGCGTATGACGTTCGGAAATGTCATAAGATCACTGGTAGGTTGTCAGACGTTACTTAATCCTTCATTTTTGGTGCTTTATTTGAACTCTTGGCTATAGAGGCCGGATTTCCGTAGCGTTTGCAATCAGGCATACTTTCACCTCCTAGCTTATGACTGGCTGTACTACAAGCTAATGGTAATCAATTATTGAACCAATCCACTTACTACATATTTGTGTTTATTCAATTTTCTTTTTGAAGTGTAAACTTCTTTAGGCGCGTTGCGCTGATTGTAGGCACTGAACAGGACTGACTGCAACGCTCGGATATGTAACGCTCGGATATGTGTAACGCTCGGATATGTGTAACGCTCGTTCGGGTAAAGTCGGCTAAGGGAACAAGATAAATAAATATATCATATATGTAGAGATATTTAATTTCACTTAAATTGAAATTTAAATAAATAAATAAATTCATGTTCCAGAACAGATTCGATCCCGAGCCGCACGGGTATGAAGATGACACGTTACCATCAGACCAAGCGCGGGACCGTAAGCGAGTATTTATATCGTCTATTTATACATACACATACGTCCGAACCGACAAAACGAAATGGCCGCTCGCGTAAATGTAATAATTATTTAATACGTTACTGAATATTATATGCGTGTATTTCGTATTATTGAAAATTGACGTATGAAAGTGAAATTATAGATACGGGGGTGTCTTAGGTCGCCGATCACCAATCCATAGTCAAAATGTCAAAAAAAGCGAAATGGACGAGTTTTTTGAAAATTGACGTATGGATGTGAAATTTTAGATACGGGGGTTTTGGGTGTCGCCGATCACGATTCCAAAGTCAAAATGTCAAAAAAACAACATGGCGGAAGATTTTTTTTTAAATTGACGTATGAATGTGAAATTTTAGATACGGAGGTGTGTTAGGTCGCCGATCACGATTCCAAAGTCAAATGGTCAAAAAAAAAAACTGCCGGACGAGTTTTTTGAAAATTGACGTATGGATGTGAAATTTTATATACGGGGGTTTTGGGGGTCGCCGATCACAATTCCAAAGTCAAAATGTCAAAAAAACAAAATGACGGAAGAATTTTTTGAAAATTGACGTATGAATGTGAAATTTTTGATACGGGGGTGTCTTAGGTCGCCGATCACGAATCTAAAGTCAAAATGTCAAAAAAACCAAAATGGCGGACGAGTTTTGTGAAAATTGACGTATGAATGTGAAATTTTAGATACGGGGGTGTCTTAGATCGCCGATCACGAATCCAAAGTCAAAATGTCAAAAAAAAACAAAATGGCGGAAGAATTTTTGAAAATTGACGTATGAACGTAAAATTTTAGATACGGGGATGGTTGAGGTTTACGTTTTATTTAATACTTTACTGAATATTATACGCGTGTTTACATGTGTAAATGTAATAAATGTGCGAATACTTTTTATTTAATACGATACTGAATATTATACGCGTGTATTTCATATTATTAACCTCGCCTTGATGAAGTTTTCACTTCTGCCGTGTGGTTTTAAGCACACTCATTCTTCTTGTTTGCGTAGAATTAATATTATTATTCATTCACTTTTAATTACCTCATCGGAATGTATGGCCTATATGTAAGGTATACTGTGTGTCCAAAAAGTCTGGAAACACCCAAATAAAATCAAAACGGATGATTTTTGAGAAAAATGCAAAAACAGGTCAATTAGTATTTTCATAAAACTACTGGCTGATGGTATCTGTTTGGAATTTTTGATGACCTTGAAAAAGTTATGATGTCATCAAAAAAATTTAAATGGCAACGTCGCATTTTTAATTTTATTTTTATTAGATCTTTTAATTGTCTAAATGACTGTAAAAAAATTTTTCATTTTACTTAAGAAAATGACAGAGAAAAATTTAATTACTTCTTCGAAAATGGAAAAGTTTGTCTTTAAAAAAAACATAGTTGGCTTAAAAGTCGATTATTTTTCAAACACATTTTGTTTTATTTGTGACATTCTGTCAAATACGAATTGTGCGTAAGTTAAAAAAATCTGTTTAAAAATGGTTTTAAGTGAGAGGGACCGTATTAAAATATTGATGATGATTGGTTTTGGGGATAGGGCTCGTTCAGTTAGAGAAGTTTGCGATTTATTTAATACAGAACATCCGGAGCGTGCCCCAATTAGTATTTCTGCAGTGAGTAAGATTCACAAAAAATTTCAAGAAGAAGGCCATGTTCGAGATCGCCCTAGAAGTGGTCGTCCAAAGATCGCAGAAGATACGCAACTCGACGTATTATTGTCAGTAGAGGAAACTCCAAATTCTAGTACACGGCAGCTTGCTCAGGAGTTTAACGTGTCGAAGAGTACAATTGGTAATATTTTCCGGAAAACTAAGTATCATCCCTACAAAATCTGTTTCGTTCATGAGCTGAAGACGACTTCGGCAGGCGTGTACAGTTTGGCGAACAACTGATGCCTATGTGTGATAATGATCCGTTTTTTATCGGAAATATCTTATTCTCAGATGAAGCTACGTTCACATTACATGGGACTGTTAATAGACAAAACTGCAGGTACTGGGCACGCCAAAATCCACGCTGGATGAGAGAGGTACGAACTCAGTATCCCCAGAAATTAAATGTATGGGCTGGTTTAATTGGTAACAGAATTATAGGGCCTTTTTTCTTCAACGGTAACCTGACGGCGGAAATGTATTTGGATTTTTTACAAAATTATTTAATTCCATCATTAGCAGAAATATTTCCGAACCATGAAAATCCTAATTTGCCCAGCCAAAGAATTTGGTTTCAACAAGATGGGGCTCCACCCCACTATGCGGGAAATGTTCGGCATTATCTCGAGAATACCTTCCCAAACAGATGGATTGGCAGGAGGGGGACTATCGAGTGGCCGGCTAGGTCGCCAGATCTAACGCCTATTGATTATTTTTTGTGGGGTTACCTAAAAAATAAGGTATACGCAACTAAACCTGAAAATTTGGAAGACTTGCGTCAACGGATTGAGATTTAAGTACGAAGGATCACTCCCGAAATGATAGAAAACGTTCAAAATTATCGTTTAGGGTATTGCCAAGATGCTCAAGGACAACATTTTGAACATTTATTGTAAGAGTTTTTGCTGATTTCTACGATTAAAATTTTCTTTGTTTTCTATGATTTTTTTTTGATGACATCATAACTTTTTCAATGTCATCAAAAAATTCAAACAGATACCATCAGCCAGTAGTTTTTTGAAAATACTAATTGACCTGTTTTTGCAATTTTCTCAAAAATCATCCGTTTCGATTTTATTTGGGTGTTTCCAGACTTTTTGGACACACAGTATGTTAGAGTGTGTTAGATTTACAATTTGATTAAATCCATAAATAGTCTGCGGTACTTTAACATATTTTTGTTATTGTTCGCGTTATAAGTAATTGGTCCGTAAAGTTGTCATAAAATACTTTTATTTTTTTTATTAATATTTTTATGGTTGAGCCAGGCATATCTCTTGCTCGCCATTATTAGGTATCCAAAATCAAGCCAATGATCGATAATATCCCAGATTTTTGAAGTGAAAACTTCTATGGGCGCGTTAATGCATTGATTGTTGGGCACTAGACAAGACTGAGCCGTCACGCTCGGAATGAAACGCTAGTTCGGGTGAAGTCGGCTCGACGCTCGGCTTTGTATTATAATACTAACTAGCGGTATTTAATTTCAATTAAATTGAAATTTAGAATAAATACGCGAAATATTGTATTTTTATTTTCTGAAAAATTCTTGTCCGCATGCAGATGCGATCCCGAGCCGCCCGGGTAAAAGGTCGGCACGTTACCATTAGACCAACGCGGGTACTCGTATGAGAATTATAATACTTGTATATATACATGCGTACGTATGAATTTTTGAAGTGAAAACTTGATCAGACCGAGCGAAATGTACTAGAATAATGTATACACAATAATAATAAATATATATTTTTTAAATGTAATATAGAACGAAAAAAAACAGTTGTATTTCGTATTATTAACCTCGCCTTGATGAAGTTTTCACTTCTGCCGTGTGGTCTAAAGCACATCCAAAAAATTTTTGTTATCTAAAGTGGTCTTTTCCTAAACCGAAATTCAATACTCGCAACTCAATCGCCACGACACCATTGTTTATGAAGTGGTTTTACATAAAACCCCTCCTTACCTAATATCTATATATAATACTCATCATAATATCACTTTCAAACAACGATAGGTTTCAAAATTAACTCTTGGGGCACATAAACGTACTTAGATTACATGATTTCAGAAGTACTTCAATAAAACGGTTTTTGAGAAAATTGTTACCTTCGATCCGAACTTTGAACAATTTCTTGTACAAATGTGTTTTCAAATCAAGTTCATAATACTGTTACGTTCTTAATAAATGTGTGCAGAATGCATTAATTTCTCAAGATCTTTTTCTCAGAATTTTCTCAATGGTTTTGATTTACCTATCAATACTTAGTTGCATTTATGTGAATTAAAGTTTTCCTATCCTGGAGTGTCTGTAATTGAAATACGCATTGCGATTTAGAAATTTGTATGTTATTACATCAGCAACTTGGAAAATGTTCCTTAAATTGTTCCACAACCAGGGTCGTCCCTAAATAGCTAATTTACAAAATAAAATTAATTTTAGAAACATATTGTTTAGGTGCAATTATAACATTGTGCTTAAAAATAAAAATAAAAACACAAAAACAAATACAATAAACGGTGAATATACAACGTGATCATTTTGAACTGTCCTGAGTTGACCACACTGATTTTAATATGGAAACACAGTGTAATTGGCCAACATGTTTATTTATTTTGATGGTTAGGTTTACTGTTTACATATATTTGTGATAAATGTCAATGAAATAGGGTCAGTTTAAGTTGAATTAATTGAAAGAATTTTTGTAGAAATATAGTAATTGCACTTTATTTTTTATCACAAACAATAATAAATATGTTACAACTTTATTATTGTGAAACATAATCCCATAATTATTTCACAAAACGATTATATTTTATAAACGTTGTTCGAAATGTCCACAATTATTCTCAATGCATAGATTGACACGTTTTCTCATATTATTGAACACATTGTGCAGATTTTTCCAGTGTGATATTTTGGATTTCTATTGTTATGGCCTCTTCAAGTTCATCAAGATTATACAGTCTGTTCTGAAACACTTTTTTAGATGGCCAATCAGAAGAATTGACTGGCCATTGATTTCGACTAAATCAATCGGTCACCATAGTATGCTTGCAAATAATTAATAGTTTGTTGCACAGTATGTGCAGTTGCCACATCTTGCTGGAAGTACCCCAGGGTTAATTCATCTTCGTGAAGGCTGTTAATGAAGGGTTCCAATATTTGTTCTCGGTATCGTATTGCGTTTATTGTATCATAAAAAAAATTGGTCCAACAATCCGTTTTTTAGACATTGCAACCCAAACACCAACTTTGGTAGGATGGAGAATATTTTCAACAAAAACATGTGGATTCTCTGTCTACCAGGTACAGTAATTTTGAGAGTTGATATATCTCGAGAAATGGATCCAAGCTTCATCCGAAAAGAAAGTGCGATTCAAGTCTTCCTCGTGTAATATTTCATTAAACCAGTTGCAATAATTCAATCTCTGCTCAAAATGATTACCCAGTAAATGTTGTAGTACAGAAACTTTATATGGGTGCATATGCAAGTTTGTTTTCAGTGCCTTATGAGCACTTCCGTAGGAAATACCTACAATTTAAATACATAATGCTGCATAACAAATTACGTTTAAGTAATTTAGATTTTTTACTAGTTTGAGCAGACAGCTTTCGTATAAACTTTGTGGGACTAACTTCTATTCGCCGCCTAATGTCTGCAACAAGATCTTCAGCTAAAATTGTTGATGCCTTTTCAGGCTTATGTTTACAAACACTACCCGTTTCCTTAAACTTGTCAATCACCCTATTGCGATGACGAGTGAATGTGTCCAAGCTCATTTACAGATTTGCATATTCTGTTACAAATTGCCCAATGACTATTTCCATGATTCATCCTCTTGAAATGTTTCACTGCGAAAGTGCGACATTACGTACCCTGTTGTATCGTGAAAAGCATGGTATACAAGGTACATATATTGTCTTGAAGTAGACAGAAAGCGACAATAATACAATGAAAATACGAAAGTACAAGACATTTCAATACATTATGGTTTTGACATTTGAAAAGCAAATTTAGAATGGATAATTCGCGGAAGTAAATATTTCCTAGTTTTTGATTTTTTGTTGCCAACCCAGGGCACTTCAAGATGATATCGTTGTATATAGCTAATGCACCGTATTACAACCTATGCCATACGTGAATTCAGTATGAGATAGAATATCTTATTAAATACATCATAATTTACGCCAATCGTAACATATTCTGTTATAATTTGCACAACATATAGAGATAAGAGAGACATATAGTATACTACTCCTATTAGCCTCACAATAAAACATCCTCTGTTAACGAGGTTAACTTTATTCAGTAGTCATACAGTCAATATGAATACGTAGGAGGCTATATACGAATTTAGCATCTTGCTATTCTTTACTTGTAAATAATCCTAAATTTAAATAAATAAATTATAGTCAGGGACTCATTTTTTAGTACCCGCCTGTTTATCACTTTTGCTGAAACCTTTTGTGTCGCGCGGGTCCCATCTATAAGGAATTTACTACTGCTCCTACAAAAGTCAGTTTCTTCCAGATATCTCTCACATCTAGTTCTGCAAACCAATCAGTCACTTACTCTCCGCCTACTGACTTCAGCTAACTCCAAGCAAGATTTCAAACAATCAGTAATATTATTTAAAAGTAACCTTAAAAATGAATTAAAAAACAACAAAAACATCGATCTTGTACTTAAATTATTTATAAAATAAAAATATCAAGAATTTTTGTAAAAAATTAATATTAATAAACTGCTTGAATTTATTTCCCAAAGGCATATTGTAAAATTTTGACTTGAATAAAAACAGTCATGTAAGTCATGTTAACACTTTCTCTGATATAAGAAAAATGAGTATATTGCCAGTTCTTTCTAAAATATTATACTGTTCTTTATAATCATATTTGGAATTTGTTTACTGTCAATAATTGCCTTTCCTCTTATCAAGCTGGTTTTCGGAAGGGCTGCAGTACCGCAACTGCATTGGCTTATATGTTGAAATACATAATGACATCTATTGATAATGGATTGAATTGTGTGATTATTCTTTTGGCGTATTCCAGGGCATTTGACACGATTTGTTACGAGCTGCTTATTTCTAAGCTCAGATATTACGGATTCTGTGATGGTTCATTAGTTTTGCTACAATCCTACTTATCTGGAAGAACACAGCGAATCGCGTATCGCGGTGATATTTCAAGTAGTTCCGTTATATTATCTGGAGTTCCACAAGGTTCAATCCTAGGTCCGTTGCTTTTTATAATTTATACTAACGACATTCTATCATCTGTTAATAAATGTAATATCCAAGCTTATGCAGATGACACAAAGTTATTTCATTCATTTCCTTTTCATGAGTACCAACGGGGCTGATGCTATTAATGCGGAATTGTTTAAGTTGAATGATCTATCTATTGAACATAACTTATTACTTAATTCACAGAAGACTATATAACGTGTTGATTTTTGGTTCTAAATGTCGTGTTAATATTTTGAAATCAAACTTACATTTACACATTTAAAATAATCGCTTACCTTTTGTCGAGGTTGTGAAAGAAGTTGGGCACCCCTGTTGTTACTCGACTTCACTTCAGTGAACATGTTTCCTACTTACTACAGAAGTTCTACGGAGCTTTGAGAGTGTTATATGCTAATAGGCATATTTTAAATTCTTCTTTGAGGCGACAACTTTGTGAATCTTTGGTCTTATCTTTGTTTAGTTATTGTGATTTTGTTTATGGCCCATATCTGGTTTCGCGGGATAAGTTGCGAATTCAAAAGCTTCAAAATTCTTCTTGTAGACTTATTTGCAATCTTAGAAAGTATGATCATATTTCAACTAGTACTAAATCTATTGGGTTGTAAAATGTGGGAAACCGCCAGAAATTGCACTTGGCTAACTTTGTCCATTCGTTGTTTCAGTACCGTCCCTGCCCGTCCCACTACATGTACTCAACACGCGCTACAGGTAATTACTTACTGTTCCGCGTCATTATACATCTCTTTTTGAAAGATCTTTGGGTTATTCAGCCATTACATTTTATAATAGTATACCGGAAAATATTAAGAGCCTCAGTAGCCGCGCGGGGTTTAGTAGTGCCCTTAATTCGTACATTTTATCATTGTAGTAACGCAGTTTATACTTATTAATGCACGAGTTGGTTGAGTATGAATAGCTATAGCTAGACTTCGCCAGGCTTCATCAACGTAATGGTTCACCTTCTTTAATAAAGGTAATTTATTATTATTATTATTATTATTAATTTCCTTTCAGAAAAAATGGAAATTGCATGGATAGAAATCGCTGCTTTATTCTTCACCACTTTCGTTGGAGTTCTAGCTTTCGTGAAATGGAATTACAGATATTGGGAAAGAAAGAATGTGCCATATCTGAAGCCAAATCTGTTAATGGGAAACTTTGAAGTTCCATGGGCGATTAAAATAGGTGTTAATTTAACAATGGCTGATCTATACAGACATTTTAAGGCAATGGGATGCAAGTATGGTGGTATTTTTTCTTCTTTAAGACCAGTCTTCATGCCGATTGATTTAGACTTACTCAAACGTATAATGATCAAAGATTTTCAATATTTCGTCGACAGAGGTTTCTACTATAATGAAAAAACAGATCCGTTGGGCGCACATTTATTTAGTATAGAAGGTGACAAATGGCGATCGTTGAGAACTAGATTGACTCCAACATTTACCTCAGGCAAGATGAAGTATATGTTCCAGACTGTTTTGGATTGTGGTGATGCGTTAGAATCGGAAATTGAGAAGTTGAGTGTTAAGAAGCGACCAGTTGATGTCAAAGAAATAGGAACACTCTTTACAACTAATGTAATTGGTTCTTGCGCCTTCGGTTTAGACTGTGACTCCTTCACTAATCCCAATAACGAATTCATATCTTACACAAAAAAATTTTTGCAATTAGGTCTCCTCAAGCAATTGGTAAGATACGCTACTTTTAGTTTTCCAAAAATATGTCAAACTTTAGGGGTGAGAGCAGTCCCAAAAGACACTGCAACATTTTTCATGGACGTTATGCAGAACATAATCCAGCATAGAGAATCTGGCGCTGTTAAAAGGAATGATTTCGTTCAATTACTATTGGATCTTCGAAATGGTGCAGGCGGTAGTCAACATTCATTCACGTTTGAGGAAATCTCATCACAGGCTTTTCTCTTCTTCATAGCTGGATTTGAAACATCTGCTTCCACAATGACATTTGCTTTCTATGAAATGGCTAAAAATCAAGAGATCCAAGACAAAGTCCGAAAGGAAATCCGAGCTGTATCACAAAAATATGATGACAAAATTACGTATGAATCGTTAATGGAGATGATCTATTTAGGGCAAGTTTTTGATGGTTAGTAGTAATAGTATCTAAGAGGGCGAAGTATGGTAAAAAACAAACAAGTTAAAGACGTATATTTTCTCTTTTGAATATAACTTGGTTCAGCAAGTTTCCATTCTTACTTTCTTATGCGTAGCCTTAAGATCTAGTTAGATTTTCAAAGAAATTCGTATACTGAAAGTAGTAATTTGCTCGAATGAAAAAAATAAATTTTACCAATATCTCGTCAACTACTATATTTAGAATATTTCTAAAAAATATAAATTTGCTAACAATGAATTTAAGAAAAAAATTATGGAAGAGTTTATATACTTGAGTGCATGAGATATTTCTTAATTCGAAACGTTTTTAAATACACACACGTGTAGCAACTTTTCTTCTACAAATATATACAAATCGCAAATTAGTATTTTATCTGCAGAAGCAGTGATTAATCGACGTACTAGTAATGTCTAAGATAATTTCCGAAATTTGTGGCCACTGCGAACTGAAAGAAGAGGGCATTTTGTGCTTCTTGCAAAAGCAAGGTGGCATTAGATCGATAAATATGTGCGCTATTCATAATTGTACTCGTACTTCAGCCGTTCCATGCTCCAAACCTCAAGTGGTTTTGGGTCCACCTCACTCGAGTTTTTCCATTTACTACTGATATTTGAGTGCTGAGACTTTTCAACGTAAGAAATATCTCATCTACACGTCGACACCAACACTTCGTATACCGGGTGTCAACAAGATCATGTATCAGCCCGGCATTTACTTAATACCTAAAAGAAAACTTTGAAACTATGACCATATGTATGAGTGATTGGTGGGCTTATTCGGGTGCACTCAGTTTAATCTTCAAATGCCCGGTACTCGTTTTTCTAAATAGTAACACCTATTTTGTATTACTAAATGCCATAATTGGCATAATTTTTAGCTTCCAAGTGATATATAATATACTGTGGTTTAGTGGTAGATAGGTAGTAGAAAATCTGAAACTTTCTATTTACGATTACATTAATTTCTGTTGCTTCGTCAACAATAAACTCTACATTATTATTTTGTGGATCGTCTTCTTCTCTCCTGAACTGAGATTCTACTCTTATAAAATAATTTTGGTGTGGGTGCAGTCAACTTTTTCATCTCGAGTATACATTACCAAATAGGTATTGTTTACTGTACCTAACAACTATACAATAACAATTTGACAATACACAAAAACAACGTGAAGTTTTTGATGGTTAGTAGTAATAGTATCTAAGAGGGCGAAGTATGGTAAAAAGCAAACAAGTTAAAGACGTATATTTTCTGTTTTGAATATAACTTGGTTCAGCAAGTTTCCATTCTTACTTTCTTATGCGTAGCCTTAAGATCTAGTTAGATTTTCAAAGAAATTCGTATACTGAAAGTAGTAATTTGCTCGAATGAAAAAAATAAATTTTACCAATATCTCGTCAACTACTATATTTAGAATATTTCTAAAAAAGATAAATTTGCTAACAATGAATTTAAGAAAAAAATTATGGAAAAGTTTATATACTTGAGTGCATGAGATATTTCTTAATTCGAAACGTTTTTAAATACACACACGTGTAGCAACTTTTCTTCTACAAATTTATACAAATCGCAAATTAGTATTTTATCTGCAGAAGCAGTGATTAATCGACGTACTAGTAATGTCTAAGATAATTTCCGAAATTTGTCGCCACTGCGAACTGAAAGAAGGGGGCATTTTGTGCTTCCTGCAAAAGCAAGGTGGCATTAGATCGATAAATATGTGCGCTATTCATAATTGTACTCGTACTTCAGCATGCCGTTCCATGCTCCAAACCTCAAGTGGTTTTGGGTCCACCTCACTCGAGTTTTTCCATTTACTACTGATATTTGAGTGCTGAGACTTTTCAAAGTAAGAAATATCTCATCTACACGTCGACACCAACACTTCGTATACCGGGTGTCAACAAGATCATGTATCAGCCCGGCATTTACTTAATACCTAAAAGAAAACTTTGAAACTATGACCATATGTATGAGTGATTGGTGGGCTTATTCGGGTGCACTCAGTTTAATCTTCAAATGCCCGGTACTCGTTTTTCTAAATAGTAACACCTATTTTGTATTAGTAAATGCCATAATTGGCATAATTTTTAGCTTCCAAGTGATATATAATATACTGTGGTTTAGTGGTAGATAGGTAGTAGAAAATCTGAAATTTTCTGAAAATAGTCTAAATCCAAACAAACAACAATAAAACTTCAAATGAAAAACACAGTTACCATTAGAAATAAACGTCACCTGTAAATAATTAGGTAACTCTAGTTTTGACAGTTCACGTTGTTTTTGTGTATTGTCAAATTGTTATTGTATAGTTGTTAGGTACAGTAAACAATACCTATTTGGTAATGTATACTCGAGATGAAAAAGTTGACTGCACCCACACCAAAATTATTTTATAAGAGTAGAATCTCAGTTCAGGAGAGAAGAAGACGATCCACAAAATAATAATGTAGAGTTTATTGTTGACGAAGCAACAGAAATTAATGTAATCGTAAATAGAAAGTTTTAGATTTTCTACTACCTATCTACCACTAAACCACAGCATATTATATATCACTTGGAAGTTAAAATTATTCCAATTACGGCAGTTCAATAAAAAATAGTCAAAAATTAACCTGAAATGGATAGCAAATTTGTAGTAGAAACCGAATATGAACAAAAATACAGAATGTTGATGCTGTATTGTTTTATTTGCTATTTATTTTCTAAAAGTGTAATTCAGAGCACGTTCCCACAGTATCGCATGTTGGGCTTTCAAAAAATTTTCTAACCTTGTGACAGAAGAAATAAATAGCAGACGACTATTTGTCGTATGGAATTCATTGTGATAGCTCGTATTAATTTGTCCAACTTCAAAATTAACGAGTTTTTATCGGCCCAATATCCAACATGATGTAAATGAGCCCTCGTGGTATGCAAATGAACCAGCAAAGGCTATTTGAAAATTATAACCTTCCCAAATGACAGTCAGTGCTTATTAATTAACCAAATTAAATTACATAAATTGTTGCAGGAAGAAAACAACGACTCCATGGTATGAATTGATATAATGGAAGTCGAGGAAGTATCAAAAAAATTAAGGAACAAGAAATAGATAGGACTGGTCCGGATCAACAACGAACTACTGAAGTACGGCAGCGATTTATTAAGAAATGAACCTCATAACCTGTTAAACAAAATTATTAGAGAAGGAAGTGTGCCAAAATGACTAGAAGAAGGCCATAATAATTCCGATATTTAAAAAGAGCTATAGGAACGAACCAGAAAATTATAGAGGCATATATTTATTGAGCACGACGTTGAAACTCAGCACAAAAATAATTACAGACAAACTTAACAACCTAACCATGCACCAAGAAGAACAGCAAGAAGAATTGCAGAAAAAACATTGGAGTTTAATAGACCGGCGTTTATGTGCTTGATAGATCTTCAAAAGGCTTTTGACCGAGTTCGCCTAACAGACATAATGAAGAAACTCAATCAAAGAGAGATCCCAGCCCCATTAATACAACGTATAAGAGACATTTACGTAAACAACAGCGTGCGAGTGAAATGTAAAGGAGAAATATCACAGGAGATACCAGTTGAAACAGGAATACGACAGAGAGAATAGCTGAGACCCGCGCTATTCAAGTTCTTGATGGATGAAATCATAAAATCGTCAAGAAACGTGAAGGGATACAGGATGGGTAAGGATACATCAGCAGTGTATGCTACGCAGATGACGGTATATTGATAGCTGAAAACGAGGATGACCTACAAAAATTAGTGTTCAGATTAAATAACACATTTGAAGCATATAACATGAAGATTTCCACACAAAAATCGAAAACAAGGCAGCCGCAAAGGACCCAATTAGGTGTAAGATAGTGGTGGATAACGAAATAATAGAGCAGGTTATGGAAGTAAAATACCTAGGCATGCGAAGAACAAGCCACAAGAAAGAAGAAGAAATTTGTTTGGACGAAAGAAGGATTTAGACAAAACTAAATCAGAAGAAAATAAAGGATCAGAAACCAATACCTTTCAGTTATTGCTCCATAATCTGTGATGGCACCTGACCTATCCGAAGAGATGAAGCCATTCATATTACACTTTGCCAAGCTATTCTATCCTATAAACCTCAGTATTTGGGGATTCACTTCAATCTAGTCTTTCCATCTGCTACTGTTATTTGAGTGTTGATGCTGTATTGTTATAATTGCTATTTATTTTCTAAAAGTGTAATTCAGAGCACGTTCCCACAGTATCGTATGTTGGGCTTTCAAAAAGTTTTCTAACCTTGTGACAGAAGAAATAGACGACTATTTGTCCTATGGAATTCATTGTGATAGCTCGTATTAATTTGTCCAACTTCAAAATTAACGAGTTTTTATCGGCCCAATATCCAACATGATGTAAATGAACCCTCATAGTATGCAATGAACCAGCAAAGGCTATTTGAAAATTATATCCTTCCCAAATGACAGTCAGTGCTTATTAATTAACCAAATTAAATTACATAAATTATTGCAATCTTTGGATATGGCCACCTATCACACTGAGCTGTTTACTTTATTCTTCGCCTTTATATGCAATTTGAACTGAATTAGTTAAAGGAATCACTTTTAGAAATAATTAAGTTTCTAAATAATTTGCGCACAGCCAACTCATATAATTTTACTCAATTTCTCTATGAAAGTTTTTATTGAATAATTATATTTAATGACAGCCTTTTTAATAAGTATTATTAATTTTCAGAAACGTTAAGGAAATATCCAATCGGGGCTACATTTGACAGGATTGTAACAGCGGATTATAAAATACCAGGTGAGGATATCGTTCTGGAGAAAGGAACTAAAGTCCTGATACCATTATACGGCATACAGCATGATCCGGAATATTATCCAGATCCTGAGAAATTCGATCCTGATAGATTTCTACCAGAAAATAAACAGCATCGACATGTATGCACTTACATGCCTTTTGGCGAAGGACCGAGAAACTGTATTGGAATGCGTTTCGGCATGATGCAGACCAAAATTGGTATGGCCATAATGCTAAGGAACTATAAGTACACGCTGAATGCAAAACTGTCCGAATTTAAGCTCCACAGCAAAGCGTTTTTATTAAGACCTGCTGGAGAAGTTCTATTAGATATAGAGAAAGTTGATTAATCCAGGTTTTGTTGGAAATAACTTTGCATTTTTTTTTGCGTTGTCACCATATGTAATTTATACATATTGTATTATAATAAAGCCTTTTATTTGTAACACTTAAAATAGAAAACTAGTTACAGTATTAATGAATAACTTAAAAATGTAAACAAAATAGGCCGACCTGCTGTTTTAGAGTGTATAATAGGTTATTTTGATGATGTAAATAGAAGTTTCAAAAACCTTTATTTTTTGCCATTTTTTTTTAAGTCATTACCGGCAGTCGCACGTACACTGACGAGGCCTTAAAGGCGGAAACACGGTGTCTGTGCGTTGATTGTCGTTAATGACACTAGATGTGTGTGTGTGTGTATCCCAAATACATGTATATACATATACATTTTGCGTATAAATGTAAATAGTATTTACCTCTTGATGTTAGTTCTAGCATCTAAGTATTTAACACTTTTTATTTTCAACGTTGATATATATTATAGAGATAATAAATACAAATATTTTGTCTGTATGAAAATGAAAATGAAATGGTTTTTTTAACGTAGGTTTAAAATTTCTTAAGATTTAAATATTTTAGTGTCTTGCCTGATTCATATTCGGCCCTCACCATGTGGATCTCGCTTATTATTGGATATAGAGTACCTATAGGTTTAAATTATGCGAAGTTGTACCTGTGACAAATGACGTTTGTTATAAAAAAAACCGCAAAACCCCCATTTTATTCTTTTACCTGCAGCATCTACATTTAGTCCTATAGAAAATAAATAAAAACGCATTTTTACAGACACGTTTAAACCTCTATCGAATGGTGTATTCAAAATTTTTATATGACGCTTCATTTGTTTTTAGCCATCATGAACTATCTAGTTTAAAAAATAGAAACACTTTCATCATAAACTATCTAATTTCTTATAGGCGGCCGTATTGGATTTAGACACCTCCAGAAAGAGTTTCTTTTCTAATTTCAACCAAGTACTAGATGTTGACAAAAGTGCTTAATATTATGCTTTAATTGAATGAATAAATTTTAAGATTAAATTAGGTAGCCATGAAATCTCAATCCGTCAAACATTTCATTTATCGTTTAATAGTAATACAAAAATTTCATACATCAACGAACGAAAACCAGATATGTTAAGTATTTCTTATTCTTCGAACCGAAATTCAATAGTAGCGAGTACAAAACATTTACAATTGTATCCAGAACCACAACAGGCTCATCGTACCATTATTCAATATCTTGATAGAAATTTGGTCGAGAATGGATCGTTTACGATGAAATTCGACAGGATATTTTACAAATGGTAAATTTATGGCGTATTTTTGCAAAGTTAGCAATTAAAAATCATAAATACATATATATTTAAATAATTTTTACACTTTATTTGCAAAGAAGAAATAATAGCAACAAAAACATTAGTAACAATACATAGAAAAGTAAACAATAAACAATTACTGGAAATGTTTGATGATCTGGCCGTTTTCATTAGGGCACAATTGGGAACGCCTTCTGGCATTTTGAACTGCCCTTTGCATGATTCTTCTAGGAAGTGCGTCGAAGGCATTCTGAAGTCTGTCTCGCAATTTTCTTCAATGTTTTGTGGGGCATCTACTTTATAAATATTGTTATTAAAATAACCCCACAAAAAATAATCTAGCGGGATTAAATCAGGTAATCTCGCATGTTATTCAACAACTTCTCTATTTCCAATCCAACGGTTTGGAAACTCTTGATTCAAGTAATTTCTAACAATTGCCGCATTGTGTGCTGGAACGCCGTCTTTTTGCCACCATAAATGTTGTAATGGATTTAATTAAATATTGTTAAGCTAGTCAGATACGTACGTACGTAAAGGGTTTAAATATGATTCTCCATTTAAATGTTCTTTATACCTAACTGGTCGTAAGAGACGATTTGTCAAAATACCCATCCAATCGTTTATTAAAAAACGATGTTGACAAAACAGGGCGAGGATTTTGTACTGCCCAAGTGCTCCGTAATTTTGTTAAACATTCCAGAATTTGTAAATTTATAACCAGATGATTTTGGTTAAAAATTTTCATCATTTTTTTTACTTTCATTTCAGATATACAACTCAACAATACAAAAGTGAATTTGAGAACACTTTTATGAAAGATTGAACTAAAACTTAACTTGATTTTGAATAACTTTCGTTTAAAAAGAAATTCAAAATTTGGACCGTAAGTAGCACTTTTATACTTATCTAAAAGCAGTTTTTTTGCAAATATCTTAAAAATTATGTTTCTGTACAGATTTATTAAGTGTAGAGCTGCATTTAGAATAATTTTTGTATAAAAACATCAGAAAGCATATACATATAAGAAATTCACGTGGTGTCTACAATAAAAGCATACGGAATATCCTGCCCTCTTGTTCGCCTCAGGAGTTGCCCTGTACTGAAGGCCTCCCGTGGTTGTACCGGCTTGTTTCGAGTATAAGGAACTATTGTGATGATGAAAATTTTCGACCTCGAGATTTTCGCAGATGTCCACGTTTTGAAGTCCCCTGATACCGAGAAAGTGGTTTTTAAAAAATGTCTGTGTGTGTCAGTGTGTGTGTGTGTGTGTGTGACCACGATAGCGGTCAAACCGCTATAGGTATCAATTCCAAATTTTATATTTACGAGTATAATCTCCCTCTTAAGATTTGATTAGATTTTCATTAAAATCGGCAGAGCGGATGTAGTAGTTTACTTAAGTGAAAAAATCGAATTTTGCGAATATTTCGTCAACTACAAAGTTAAAGAAAAATTATAAAGAATTCATATGTACTCAAAAATGAATTTGAGAAGAATTTTATTATGAAAGTTTTTCTAAATTGAAACCAGAAGTAGGTCTTTTACTCTTTTCAAAAATCAGTTTTTTGCAAATTTTTCGCAAGTCATGCTTTTTAGGCAGGTACCTACGCTACGAATACAAAAGTATTTAGAACGTAATTTTCAATATCTTTTGTATAAAAGAATTTTCAAAATTCGGACCGGAAGTATCACTTTTACTCTTATCAAATAGCGATTTCTTGCCAATCTGTCGTAAATTATGCATTATATAAATATTTGTCAAGAGTACAAAATTATTAAGAGTTGGTTTTGAAATATTTTTTGTATAAATGATATTTCAAAATTCGGAACAGAAGTAACACTTTTACTCATAGCGAGTAGCACTTTCCTTCGAATATCTCGCAAAGTATGCATTCTATAGGGATTTATTAAGAGAATGGAGGTACTTATAATAGGATTTTAAATACTTTTTATATAAAAAAGATAAAAACCATAATTTGAAGCGCTCATACATATAAGAAAGTCATATGGTAGCCACACCTCATTTTTTGAATTTAATTACTTCCCGACTCCAACTACAATCGTCTGCTTCATTTGACTTTTGAATTTTGCAATTAGTACTTTTAAGTTTTTATTGTGGTAATATTTCATTTATTGCATCGGTTGATAATATCTGTCAGAGAACTTCATATAAAATGATTGATTTGCAGTGTAGCGATATTTTTAAAGAAAAATATTTAAAATAATCATTTCCGTAATTTTATAAGAGTCACGGTTTGATGAGTTGCATAAATTTACTAGTGACCTTTTATTACGTATCTATGTGAAAAGCATTCTCCAAAATTAAATATACAAAAAATATTTACAGCTCCAATTTAACTAATGAGCATTGAATGTCGCTACTGATAATGTTTACTAGTAAACTTGTTTCATAACTACAAACAATTGTCGGTGGAAAGTAACAGCTACATAATTATTATTGTATATGCAATGAGCATTTAATGATGGCTATTAAGTCATGAGTATGAAAATTGTTCCATAATTTCTGGTGGAGTCAAATTTTCCATTTCACTGTCATTATCTCCCGTTTATATTTTCAAAACAAAACAAATTTTAACACTTACAAGTAAACTACAGAGAACTGTAAAATTTAATTAATTTTTAGATCGGTCAGATAGGTCATATTGAATATTGATTGAATATTGGGATGCCACATTCCTATTGGATATAAACTTGTATCTTAATGGACGTCATTAAAGTACAGGTTCAGTAAGTATATGTAACAACAGAATTAAAGCAAGGAACCAGAAAAACCATATTGATCATAATTATCATGTTTAATTTCATTATCTGAATTACCTATGTATGTCGGTTTTATTCCAACGATAACCACTTATTAGGAGCACCTCTTAAAATCATTTTGTATTATACAGAGTGTTCCATAACTTGGTGACTGACCATACTTTTAGATTTTTAATGGAACATCATATAAATTAGTGCACTTTTTATTCCACGTATAATTCTTAGTCAAAAAGTGATAAGCTAGTATAGGCCTAAAACTTAAGGTTTTCGACTTATTACCATTTTTCTGAAAAATTCAATGTTATAAAATTATATCTCTCGAAGACGACGTATCAGATGGACACAATTTTTGGTATCGTTGTTCATAATAAAAGGTCCTAATACAAACATACTTTATTTCTTTGCAATTACTAATTGCATTTGCAGGAAACTGAATTAAAGTTACATGACATACTTTTGTCTAAAAGTCAATTTTTTCAAATTGAACAGCCTATATACAGGTTCGTTTTTAATAACATGTAAGACGTTATTTTAGAAATGACCGTTACTGAGCTATTATCGTTTTTTAATATAATTTTGTTCACTTTATGTTTTTTATTTGAATACAGTATAATGAACCATGATGTTTGCCGCGAAACTGACATATTTTAGGTCTCCTTGATTTTGAATTAACCATAATACCAGTATTAATGAAAGCATCCGTTACTCTTCTAAAGGCATCTGCTTTGGGACATCTTCTGTTAGGGTAAAATCTTTGGGTTAATAAATAATGTCTTTAACATTCCTTCAGTACAGAGGGCCGTATTAAAATGAAAAATACAAAATTGGCAAAATTATATCAAAAAACGATAATAGCTCAGTAAAGGTCACATTTAAAATAAAACATCTTACATGTTTTTGGTTCGAAATGTAGTAAACAATTCAAAAAATGAGGTGTGGGCCCCACACGACTTTCTTATACATATGTGCTTTTCACATAATGCAAAGTTGTTCTAAATTAAGTTTTAAATACTTTTATTCTCTTAAAAAAATAAGCCTGTCAGTAAATGTGTTACTTCAGGTCCGAATTTAGAAATTTCATTTATACAAAAAATATTCCAAATCCAGCTCTAAATACTTTTATACACGTAACGTACCTGATTAAAAAGCATCACTTGCAAAATATTCGTAAAAAACTGATTTTGGATAAGAGTAAAAGATCTACTTCCGGTAGGAATTTCGAAAAACTTTTGTAATAAAATTCTTCTCAAATTTAATTTTGAGTAGATATGAATTCTTTATAAATTTTTTTAAACTTAGTTGACGAATAATTGGCAAAATTCTATTTTTTTACTGAAGTGAGGTACTACTTCCGGTTTGCCGATTTTGTTGAAAATCTAATCAAATCTCAAGAGGGAGATTTTATTCGTAAATACAACATTTGAAAATGATATCTTTAGGGGTTTGACCGCTATCGTGGTCACACACACACTGACATAGAGAGAGAGAGAGAGAAATTTTTCAAAAACCATTTTCGGGATCAGGGGACTTCAAAACGTGGATATCTGCAAAAATCTCATGGTCAATAATTTTCATCATCACAATACTTCCTTATACTACGTATAAGAAAGTAAAATGAACAGATACACTGTCCCGTTTTAAAAAAATGAGGTGTGGCCACCACGCGACTTTCTTATACGTATGTGCGTTTCAAATTATAGAGTTTTAAAATTTTTGGATATAAAAGTCCTATTATTAGTACTTCTATTCTCTTAATAAATCTCTATAGAATGCATACTTTGCGAGATACTCGAAGGAAAGTGCTACTCGGTAAGAGTAAAAGTGTTACTTCCGGTCCGAATTTTGAAATTTTATTTATACAAAAAATATTTCAAAACCAACTCTAAATACTTTTGTACTCTTGACAAATATTTATAGAGTGCATAATTTACGACATATTGGCAAAGAATCGCTATTCGATAAGAGTAAAAGTGATACTTCCGGTCCGAATTTTGAATTTTTTTTATACAGAAGATATTGAAAATTAAGTTCTAAATACTTTTTTCTACTCCCATACTTTAATTGTATTATTAGATATGCCGAACCTGTACTTTAATGATGTCCATTACGATACAGATTTTCATTATGATACAAGTTTATATCCAATAAGAATACAGATTTTTCATTACGATACAAGTTTATATCCAATAGGAATGCGACATTCCAGTATTCAAACAATATTCAATATGGCGACTGCATTTCTGACAGATATACAAATTAAATAAATGTGACAGTTCTCTGCAATTTACAAATAAGTACTTAAAATTTGTGCTTTTTTGAAAATATAAACGATAAATGTGAGGGATAATGACAGTGAAATGTAAAATTTGAATCCACCAGAAATTGTGGAACAAGCCTTAGTAACCACGAAGAATTTATTACCAGCTAAATTCGCAAAGGTGCATGGAAAATTTTAACCTCAATTTATGAAATGTAATGTTCAAAAAATAATGTTTTATTATGGGGTCGTATAAAAAAGAGTGTATGCAACTCGCATTTAATGGCTATTAAGACACTCGTATTCATTACAATACTCGGCTTCGCCTCGTATTATAATTTTCATACTCCTGTCTTAATAGCTATCATTAAATGCTCATTGCATAATATACTATTATATTCGTAGCGTACCTGTCTAAAAAGCATGACTTGCAAAATATTTGCAAAAAGCTTATTTTCGATAAGAGTAAAGACCTACTTCCGGTAGGAATTTCGAAAAACTTTTTTAATAAATTGTTCACAATTTCAATTTTAAGTACATATGAATTCTTTATACATTTGTCTAAACTTAGTAGTTGACGAAATATTGGCAAAATTCGATTTTTTCACTGAAGTAAACTACTACTTCCGGTCTACCGATTTTACTGGAAAACTAATCAGATCTCAAGAGAGAGATTATACAGTAAATACAAAATTTGGAATTGATATCTACAGCGGTTTGACCGCTATCGTGGTCACACACGCACAGAGAGACACACACAGACAGAGACATTTTTTAGAAACCACTTTTTGGTATCATGGGACTTCAAAACGTGAACATCTGCAAAAATCTCGATGTCGAAAATTTTCATCATCATAATACTTCCTTATACTACGTATAAGAAAGTAAAAATCACGTATAGACAAAGATGTGTCACATAACTTTAATTCAGTTTTCTGCGAATGCAATTAGTAATTGCAAAAAAATATGATTGTATTACAAGCACCTTTTATAAAGGACAACATTATCAAAAATTGTGTTCATCCAATACATCGTTTCATAAAAACATTGAATTTTTCAGAAAAATGGTAATAAGTCAAAAACTTGAAAGTTTAGGCCTATACTATCTTATAACTTTTTGACTAAGACTTATACGGGGAATGTAATATAATGTGTAATAATATACATGTGTTCTATTTAAAAAAAAACTATAACTATGATGAGCCACCAAGTTATAGAGCACTCTGTATATTACAAAATAATTTTAAAAAGTGCTCCTAATAACTGGCGATCATAGGAACAATCTAATTAATATTAATCAGCTCTTTACCAAGACATTCAATATGCCACATAAAAGAAAACTCAGTTATTATAAAATGACAGATTATTTTAATCGGAGTTGAGAACCGACCCTGACCAAATTTAAGTAACGCCAAATTAACATTTCCATAATGAAAACATGGATTTAAAATTCAAACATTTATTTTACTTTAGTTTTATTGTTGCCCTATTAGTTTGTCTATTTTACACTGCAATACAACCTCAAAAAATGTTTTTACGATAAATATGATGCAAGTTCAATCGCATGAGTAAATTAAAATTGCTTCGTGTATGGAAAATTTTCTGATCCTTTACGAACTTTGTATTTTAAATTTATGATCACCTTATCTAGAGATAACATAACTTCTGCTCTTCGGATGACGTAAGTAATTGTGTTTTATAATCTAAAACCGGTAAAATTTGGTTTTCGACAGTAAACTGTTAACGAATATTTTTGATCACTTACTTTGTATAAACATTATCAAATAATTATCACATTTTAATATTACTAGCATTCATAAAATGAAAACATAATATCTTTGATTTCCAAAATTTATAAATAGATATGTTTTTGAGTGAAGACATGCGAGGTAGGCGCCATAAATTCTCGGTATGATATACAAAAAATGAGGTGTGGCCACCACACGACTTTCTTATACGTATGAGCGTTTCAAACTATACAATTTTAAGAATCTTTTTATACAAAACTTATTCAAAATCCTATTCTAAGTACTTTCATTCTCTTAATAAATCGCTATAGAATGCATAGTTTGCAAGATATTCGAAAAAAAGTGCTACTCACTAAGAGTAAAAGTCCGGTCCGAATTTTGAAATTTCATGTATACAAAAATATTACAAATTCAACTCTAAATACTCTTAATAAATATATATAGAATGCATAATTTACGACATATATGCAAAAAATCGCTATTCGGTAAGAGTAAAAGTGGTACTTCCGGTCCGAATTTTGAAATTTTTTTTATACAAAAGATATTTAAAATTATAATTTAAATACTTTTATACTCGTCAAGTACCTGCCTAGAAAGCATTACTTGCGAGATATTCGCAAGAAACTGATTTTCGATAAGAGTAAAAGACCTACTTCCGGTTGGAATTTCGAAAAATTTTTTTAAGATAATTTGTCTCAAATTTAATTTTGAGTACATTTCAATTATTTATAAATTTGTTTAAACTTAGTAATTGACGAAATATTGGCAAAATTTGAATACTTCACTGATGTAAACTGCTACTTCCGGTCTACCGATTTTACTGAAAAACTAATCAGATCTCAAGAGGGAGATTATACACGTAAATACAAAATTTGGAATTGATATCTACAGCGGTTTGACCGCTATCGTGGTCACACACAGACACACAGACAGACAGACACACAGGCAGACACACAGACATTTTTTAAACACCACTTTTTCGGTATCAGGGCACTTCAAAACGTGGACATCTGCAAAAATCTCGAGGTCGAAAATTTTCATCATCACAATACTTCCTTATACTACGTATAAGAAAGTAAAAAGAAACTTGTACAGTACGGACGGGAGCATTGTCGTGCAATAATCGCGCACCTTTTGTCAATTTTCCACGTCGTTTTGCACGAATACTGTCCCTTGATTTATGTAATAAAGACGCATAATATGTGCCGTTCACACTTGTATTGCGCTCTTTAAAGTCAATTAGCAAAATGCCCTCACAATCCCAGAATATTGTGGCCATCACCTTTTTCGTTGATAAAAGACTTTCGCCTTTCTGGGACGAGGTTCATCAGGTCGACGCCATTTCATGGACTCCCTTCAATAGAGGATCGTAAAACAGAACCATTGTTTCATCCCCTGTGACAATGTACTCCAAAATCGGTTTTGGGTCGTCTCCACACATGTTTAAAAACGACTGCGCACATTCGACTCGACGTTCACGTTCAATCTAAGTAATACTAATAATTGTATAAATTCAAATATTTTGTACAAAGTTATTTACTCTAAATTATGTTTTTTAATAAAATATTTCAGACAAGAAACAAGTATTCGATACTTCGGATCTTATCGAGTAACGAATACTTTAGTAACGGATAGTTACATTTGCAACACCACTAAAGAATAGCTGGATATAGTATAGTATATATGTATATAGTTCATTACGGGCAATCAAAAAATCAAGTATATCATGTTCTCAGAGAAAGTTAAACACTTTAAAGCTATTAGAAAGTGTAGAAGTTACAGAGGACCAGACGCAGATAGTGACCATTTTTTGGTCATTTCTAATTTTAAGCCAGAAGCACCTACAAAAGGAAAAGAGAGAAGAGAGAGAGAGAGAGAGAGAGAGAGAGAGAGAGAGAGAGAGAGAGAGAGAGAGAGAGAGAGAGAGAGAGATAGAGAGAGAGATGATTTAAGGAAACTTGGAGAGGATGAATGGCGAGAGAGGTGGAAGACGAAATAAGATCAAATCTATTAGAAGGAAGCATAGACTGTCAAATGGAAAAGTAATAGGGTAAAATAAAGGTTGCAATGGCAGGGCTGTAATCTTCTCTTTTGGAAAGGCAGAGCATAAAATAACAAAGGTATGGTATGGTACGAAGCCATACGACAATACAAGCCGGAATGCAGGAACTCGAGCGGCGTGTGACGTCATGATTGTGGTCGGGCAGTCGTCGTTTCACTTAGAGTGCAGGTACATGTCTCTCGCTCTAAACTGCGTCTCCATCTTCCTAGTGTCTGTCTTGATAATTTTAACAAACAATTTTTATAGTAAATCATAAAATGCCAAACTGCTGTGTGCCCGGATGCCGAGGTAACTATTATAAAGATCAACGTGTTACAGTGTTTAGGTTTCCTAAGAACGACAAAATAAAAGAAAAATGGATACGAAGTATTCACAGAGAAAATTATATTGTCAGTGATAATTCAAGAGTCTGCATTAATCACTTCTCAGAAAATGTTATTGTACGGGAAGATCGAATGACGAGGTCCGATGGCACAGTTTTGGTCATGCCACGAAAAATTTTAAAATTAACAGACGATGCGTATCCAAAAAATTTTGAAAACCAGCCTACTTATATGTCAACATGTTTGCCAGTAAAGCGGAAAGACCCTGAGGATAGGCAAGAAATTGGGAAACGCCTGAAAAAGGCTACGGAACTGAAATCATTAGCAGACAGGATATTAAATTTTGATGATTTCTTGGCACGGAGAATTCTGGATTAAACAAGAGTCACGTAAAATACTTACGTGAAAAATTATTTCATTTGGACGAAAAAGAAAAAATAGTGACTTTAATGCAGGACGAAATTTACGTAAAATCAACGATTTCCTATAAAGGCGGCAAAATTGAAGGCATGGATATAACATCTTCTGAAAGAGAATCCATAGCAGCTTCGACTATTCAGACTTTTATAATTCGTTCTGTATTGTCACACAATAAAGATGTGGTGGCACTTTTCCCAGTTGCTAAACTAAAATCTGAATTTCCGGCACGAGCTAACTGTTCAGGTACTTAAGTTCCTGACAGACAGTGGCTACCAACTTGTGTGCATCACCCGCGACAATAGCAGTGTGAATCGAAAAATTTTCGAAATGTTGTGTGGTGGTTCTTTAACAACTTACATTTTAAATCCCTACAAAATCGAACAAAAGGTGTTTATCACATTTGATGTGGTGCATTTATTGAAGGTGTTAAGGAATATATGGTTAAATCAAAAAGATAACAGATTTTAATGGTTCCCAAATTCCCCGACAACTTATGTGAAAGAAATTGCGAAATTGGTAGTGAAAAATTATTTGTGCATGCGGCTGTTTTAAAAAACTTTATCAAGACGAGCAAAATGATGTTATAAAATTAGCCCCAGCTTTAAATCGAAAAGTCCTTTATCCAACTTCCATTGAAAGACAGAATGTGTCTTTGTGTTTACGGCTCTTCGACGAAAAAAATATCGCTGCTTTGAAAACCAAATATGCAAGTAATGATTGGTCTTTTGCAAAGGATACAGTCAAATTTTTGCAGTTGGTATCTGATTGGTGGAAAATCGTTAACTGTAACTCTTATTACAAGGGTCAACGGTTTCTAGACAGTAGATACGAACCTATCAAAAGTACTACCAATGATTCTAACTTAAAATTATTGTGATAAAATAGAAGTTCACGGTGAACCATCTAAATCTAGAAATGAAAAGTTATCAAACCAGACTCAAATTGCTCTTACCCACACATGTACTTCTTCAATTGAACTTTCGAAATACTTAATATGTGATTTAAGTTTCGAATATGTATTGTTAAGTCGTTTTCAGACAGATGATTTAGAAGCTATGTTTGGACAGTATCGACAAATGAGTGAAAGAAACTATCATATATCTATTGCTCAAGTTTTAGAATCAGAAAAAAATTAAAACTGATAAATTTATTAAAATTAGAATCTTTTAAAAGTGGAGAATTTTGTCTAAAAGGCTTTTTAAATATTTGTGAAAATGAGATAGCAAATGAAGCTAACGTGAGTATAGAGCAATTTAAAGAAGCTGTAATTATAGTGGAAGACGAGATGATATCATCTGATCAAATTGAAATTGTGGTATACATTGCTGGTTACATTGTTCACGTTATTGGTAGAAATTTGCAGTGCAAACAATGTAAAGAAATCATTTCATACAACAGGGACCTTGAAATTGAAACTAATAATTGTAATGCCGAGATTTTTCATTATTTAAAACATTTAGATCGCGGTGGATTAAAATATCCCAAGCAAATCTTTATAGATATTATTTCTCAGATGTTTTTACTTTTTAAAGTATTAATAAATGATAAATTTGAAAGTCAGTTCCTAAATTGTCAAAGTCAAAGAATTGTTTTAAAAAAATTGTGTTATCGGCTACTTGATTATAAAGATACTCAAATATATGAGGCCTGTGAAGAATGAGGTTGTTCCAATTTTAATTTAATTGAGAAGTGTATAGTTAAATTCGGTAACATTTTACTCAATAATTATTCTAAAGTTCGACAAGATAAGATTAGTCATAAAAGAAAGGAAAGTTAAGAAACTATCTAGTCGATAACATGTCGCTGTTGTCGTAAGTTTCGTCATTAGATTTTTCTGTATCATGTGTGTGTTATTGTAACTCTTTGTACCTATTGATTTAATTTTTCTTTCAGATGCCTGAAGAATTATTGTTTAAGTTGGAAATCTACAGTTCACCATGTTTTATTTTAAGAAAATATCAAAGATGTCTTTGTTAAATGTTTCATAATTCCATAGCTATTAAAAATAATATTTAATATTTAGCACTAATAAAGTCATTGTTATAAACTGTATTTAGTTCTTCTCAAGAAATGTATGTAAAAGTTGCTTTTTTTAATACACAAAACTATATTTTTTTGTAAGAAACTTGATTTAACATAGTAACGTCGCTTGTCGGTGAGGAACAATCCCGTCCACGATCGTGACGTCACGATTCCTGCATTCCGGCTTGTATTGTCGTATGGCTTCGTATGTTATATAATGTAAAGAATAAATAATGGACAGAAATAAAGTAAAATTGAAAAGAGATCGAAACAGATCTGTGGAGACAATTAGAAATTGTGAAAAGAAAAGCAATACCGCTAAATAGATATGCAAACAAAAAAGGAAGATGTTGGAGAAACAGTTAAAAGCAATAGAGGAACAATACGTAAATAGGGAGATCACTACTGCTACTGCCGGGAGACACAAAGGACAAATTAAGTAGATGGGCGCTGTATTTTCAACAATTACTAAAAAATGAAAAGGTAGAAACTTAAGAACAAACTACAACCCCAACAATAAAATACCAACCGGAATTTAGCAAACAAGAAGAAACAGAAGAACCAAGAGAACAGGAGGTATAATTATGGAAATTAAGAATGACAAATTTCAGGTGAAAGTGGCATACCAGCAGAAATCCTAAAACAAAAAAGAGTGGAACTACGTAAAAGATTACATCACTTTGTCGCTTTGTCAAAATTACAGGGGGACAACCTAACTTGAAGTCGCTGTTACAAAGTCATAACAAATATCATACGAAATAGGCCAAAGAAAAAATGTGAAAATATCAAGGGGTTTCAGGACTGAAAGATCAACAAAAGACCAAATATTAACATTAACGGTCCGCGCGTTGGGTGCTCAAGGTCCGCTTTTCACAGGAATTGTCGAAGTATGTTTAATAAAATCAAAAACGTGCATGAGGCAACGCTTCAATCCCGATCGGAGTTCGTCGAAATAGGAAAATATATCCAGATTCACACACTTTAAGTAATAAATCGTATTGTTCCATTTATTTCACAATTATTTTATATCGTTTAATTTTTTAACCGGCTTGTAAAAAATAGAGTCCTCTAACATAATTATTTACCTGTCTTAAATTATTATTGCTTTATCTTTAAATTTTTTTTTTTTACTTTATATGGGTGCACGGCAGTAAACTACGAGTTATTATTTGGTTATTATTATAGCATACTAGCTAATACGGCAGGCCTTGAAGGCCCGCTATCGCCTCTTATTCCGCTTACAGTTGAGGTACCGCTCCCCCTTATTCTTCTAAATTTATTGCGGATTTTGTCTTTATTGCGTTTCAGTTTTTGAAACACCATATAATTCCGATATACCGTTTGACTGAAATAAAAGTAGATATAGGGAAACACAGACACGCACACACGTGCATGCAAACATGAAATGGAGGGGTACGATAGTAGGGGAGTACAGATCGGGAGCGGGTACCGAGTTACCGAGGCTTCAGTGCAAAACGTTGAAAGTTAGTATGCAGACGTTTGCTTTAAAGAATTGCTTCGCTATGTACGGCTTTTGTATAATATTTTGGTAACTGATGTATAATGTATTAACATTGAACTGAAACAAAACTATAAAATTTGTAACTAAAATAAAATTCTTATAAAAAATTAAATAAAATTCTCACATTTAAAACGAAACAAAATATTATACTTGATGAATTATACAAAATTTAAAGATGAAGATGTTCGAATGTCTGTCCCTCTTGCATCAAGCAGTACCCTAAACGATTATAAAACCCATTTCGTACATTCGATAGCATTTCAGACAGAGGGAGGTGGACGATTTTCATACGCCGCAACAAATAAATTTTGCACGTCTTTGTACGAATTATCCTTCGCATACCATAAACAGAATCTGTATTTTTTCCTCGACAGTTAAGGGCATTTTATTTTAATATTTGCGAGTTTGCTCAGACAGAATGTAGTTCACGCTCTAAAGATACGGAACGAATGCCATGCGCGCATGCTTTCGGTCTCCCCACTTTCTTGAACTGTTGTATACATACATACATAGGCACATGTTTATGTGTGTGTATTTGAAGATGCATATTAACTTTTAACTACGCCAATCTGTATAGCGAATAACTAAATATAATTGTGTTTTAGATGTTCAATATTGCTTAGTTGTTTTTGTACACCCCTGTATATAGTTTACAACTATGCAATATTTTATTCAGAATGCTTATAGGATGAAATGATTAATAATAGATTTAGTGATAATAGCAGTTTTTAAATTGAAAATGTTTAACGGCTGTCCATGAAATAAGATGTATTTTATCGTTTAATGTTATATTGACATTTTTCACATACTTTTCCTGTGCCTCACAGACGGTAGTTTTCACTCTATTTATAATTTTCTACTATTATTGGTTTTTGTGCCTTGACTTGCCGATGATTTATTTCACGTTTGCCTAATTTATCTATAGTTTAAATTTTGTTTGTGGGTATAAAATTAGAATAATCTCGAAATCTGTGTTTTTTGCATCAGTTGGAAAATGTGGTTTGATAGTTTTTGTTAATAGTGTTTCAGTCAATATACATATTGCTGTGGTATTTTCTTGAAAATAAATGAATAAATAAATAAAAGAAACAAACAGATAAAAATCAAGGAAAATAAAATGTCATTATGTTTATTTTAAATAAAAAAATAATTTTTCATATTCAATAGAAATTACAATTTTATATATTTCAATATAATAAATATTTTATTAAATAAAATACAGAATAAACTCACTAATTAAGGTAAATGTACGTAGTTTTAATAATATTTAGTGCTTAATAGAAATTTCGTAGCTATGCAATAGAATATACGAGAATGCAATGTGGGTTGCATACCCGTAAAAAAATAAGAACATTGCCAATCAAACAGAAATGGTATTCAACAATATACATAAAATAATGTAAAAATAAATAAAAACCAACCTCAATGAGAGCACGTAAAGGATACAGAATGAATAACAATTTTATTTCCATTACAGACAGGAAAATCCTGACGTACATTTTAAATATAATAAGGAAGAGCCTGATTATAAAACCGCAGTACACATAGCACTGCAAATACTCACGAGAAAGCAGCAAATACATACAAAAAAGAAGTTAAACGCTAAAAATAGAGAAAGGATCATGCTAAGAGACGGCTTCATCGCACGGGTAAATCACGTAGAAGCAATAAAATTACACGAAGCAGGAAGCACTAGATACCATAAGGGTGAATAAAGGCTTGCACTCAAAGCAGCACATTATTCACAAACACTATAGCAAGAACACAGGCCCATATAAATAAATAAACGTATTCCACTCATTTATTCTTCACCGGTAAAAAAATAAAACATTATGTTGACTGTGAATATTCACAGAATAAAAGGAATATTGTTGAATACGCATTTCAATATGCATTTTGTACATAGTTCTTTATATTTATAAGTATATATATATCCACTTCAGGAAACTCCAGGCTAAAACAATAAATAAAATATTAGTTAATATAAAAGGTAGATCGGAGAAAAACTTACACCAACAAAACTCTGTTTAAAGATTAACGGATTTACAAAACTCCCCGAACACAACAAGGTGGTTCAATGACCTCGAGGAAGATGACCCGAAGGAAGAAGAGGACAAAAGGCATCCAAAACAAACCAAGGCGATAAAGACAATATGTAGCGTATATCCCATATTACCGATTCCTAGGAACAAAAAAGGGAAAGTTAGAATTAAATTAATTAACGAAAGGAGAATATATATAAAAAACAGTAAAGAAAGCAATGAATATATATATAAATACAACGCCAATTGGAGGTAAAGTGAATAAAAATAAAAGACAATAAAAGAATACTTACCAACGAATAAAACCATTCAAGGTGTCCATGAGAAAAAAAAAAAGAAAAATAAAGATATGTAAAATAATAACAACAACAAACATGGTGGAAACAAGGTCACGTGATTGCATAAGTTCGATAGTTACCGAAATTAACACGGAGGGCGTGACAGACAAAAATTCAAACAAAACGCACGATTTAAAAACAAAATAAGCCGCTAGTCAAATGTTTATCCCTATAAAAAGCGGGACAGAAGCGAAAAGCAGGCAGTCGATAAGTGGTCCGGATTCTCTTAAACTAAAAAGAAAATAGTGAAAACAGTGCGCCGAAGAAAATAAAGGGTCTAAAGGCATAAACGCCTTAAGATTCCAACACGGCAGTCGCAAGAGGCGATAATGATAAGTGCGTTCGAAATACACGGAGGGACGGTTAGAAACACGATTGGACCGCATAAAGAACCCACAATAATAAATTCAATAAAAATGGAGGGATTGAAGTATCAGGAGGAATTTGAAATGCTATATAACGAAGAAAAGTGAGTACAAGCACAATAAATAAAATCCATCTTGCAATTCTAAAGTAAATAAAAAAAAAAAGCCTTGATGACTGCTATATATATATATATTAGTAAATTTCGCCGGATAGCAATAAATTTTTTAGAATATTATTTAAACAATTAAAAATAAATTCTTCTTTGAATACGTCCTTGGGTCGACGTGTGAATCTTGGCTCGAGACGTTTTCAACGAGGTATAGGTAAACTCTCCGGATAGCAACAAAAATTTAGAATACTATTTAAACAATCAAAAATAAATTCTTCTTTGAATACGTCCTTGGGTCGACGTGTGAATCTTGGCTCGAGACGTTTTCAACGAGGTATAGGTAAACTCTCCGGATAGCAATAAAAATTTTGAGTATTATTTAAACAATTAAAAATAAATTCTTCTTTGAATACGTCCTTGGGTCGACGTGTGAATCTTGGCTCGAGACGTTTTCAACGAGGTATAAGTAAATTCTCCGGATGTCAATGAAAATTCTGAACGTTATATAAACAATTTAAAACAAACTCTTCTTTGAGTAAGCTCTGGATTGACGTGTGAATCTTGGTTCAGAGCGACTTAACGAGGTGCTAACGCTTTTATAGGATAGCAGTAATCTTTGAAACATGAGCATACATGAAGGACTAGAGCAGTAAACTTTATTCTTATTCATCATTAACAATTTTGTAAAAATTAAAAATTGCAAGGTGCTTGTACCGCGGATGAAAGAGACTGGATATGACAATGAAATAAGTAATGTATTATATTGCATAGTTATGATATTTAATGATGTTTTTGTAAATATTAATATATATAAAATAAAATAAGTTGTGCTGACATTCTATATGTACTTATTTATACCCATCCCAGGAGAATCTAAGGAAAGTAAACATCACATTCACAGCCAGAACTCACTATAAGTATAAGACTGTGGCACATCATTCGATATAGAATATAATAAATTCACACTTAGACCCTGAGATCAATAAAATATTTTAATTTATTAATTCAATTTTTGGTCATTAACCAATATAGAAGAAGTCACAGCATTAATTTTGGCGCCCAACTGGTAAGGGCTTATCGTTGGCCAAGATTTATTTTGGCGCCCGACCTGCTAGGCTTATCGTTGGTCAAGATCAATCTTAATTTGGCATTCAACGATAAAAAGGCTGTGTGAATTTACTTTCCTTATAACGCCATAAGCACACAATATTCTCCTATTGGGACAGGGTGAATAAGAGATAGAATAAAACAAAAATAAAATATGGCTGATGAAAACAACAAAAATAAAGGCGAAAAACCTGAAAAGATTGAAGATAAGGAAACAAGACCACAGTTTACCAGATACAGAGATAATTCCTGCAGCAACCGTTCAACCTCTAGCTCAGAATCAGAGAAACACGAGTTGGAAGGTGATCAATTGGAAGAACCGATCGTTGGAAGTACATCTCTCAAGAGAACAACCGAAAAATCATCGGAAGATAAAATGGATAATTTGCTTCAAGTCCTATTACAAATGAAATCAGACAATGAAAATTTGAGAGAAGAAATAAAATCAAACAATGAAAATTTGAAAGAAGAAATAAAATCAAACAATGAAAATTTGAAAGAAGAAATAAAATCAAACAATGAAAATTTGAAAGAAGAAATGAAAACAAACAATGAAAATCTAAACAGAATCAATCAAAAGATTGACAAGGCATTTCAAGATCTTAGATCGGAGACATTACAATTAAATGCCAATTTAGAAAAGAAATTAACACAATCCGTATCACTTCTAACGAACCAAATAAACAATAATGCAGGAAAATGTGAGAATGGATACAAGTTCCTAATAAACGAGATAAACGAGAGAGCAGATAAGACGAAGGTACGATTTGAAAAGGTAGAAGGAAAAGTAGAATCTTTAGAAAATAAAATAATAGACATCAAGATTACGAACAACGAAGAATTAAGACAACTCTCAAATGAAGTTGAAAATTGTAAAATAAAATATGGAACATGTACGGACACGATGCTAAGGTTGCAAAATAGGACAGTGACATTTGAGACTACCCTCCAAGTATTAGAGGACAAAGTAAGGCACGGGGTTAACATACCTAGCGCACCTTTGCCTCATATAATAGGTAGTGCAGAAAATATACCAAAGTTTACAGGAAACAATAAGGACAATCCCATGGCATTTTTAAGAACAATTAAAACCTACATGAGGGGAATAACAGATGAAATGTCTAAACTACATTTTATAAGAGGTTGTCTTAAGGACTACAGTCTGCTGTGGTATGATACGATTATAGATGAGTTAACAACGTATCGAGAATTTGAAATACGATTCATCAGGCAATACTGGGGACAAAATGCACAACGAAGAATACGACACGACTTGGTATTTGGAAAATACAGACCAGGTTCTTCAAGGGAAAACTATGTGATAAGAAAATACTCCTTCATAAAATATATACTCCCAGTCATAGAAGAAAGCGACGTCGTATCGCAACTAGCTGCACACTTCGATAATGATATTGTACAGGCCGTAGCACTACAAGGCATAGAAACCATTGAGGGATTACTGGACTTAGTTAAAAGATTGGATGACGTCGACGAAAAAGGGAACACCTCCAATAGAGGAAACTACAACACTAACCCAAACAATTATTCCAGAAACAGAAACAATAACAACAATAATGAAGGGAACAGATTTTACAGACAGAATAAGGAAGGGAACAGATTTTACAGACAGAATAATGAAGGGAACAGATTTTACAGACAGAATAATGAAGGGAACAGATTTTACAGACAGAATAATGAAGGGAACAGATTTCACAGACAAGATAAATTAGAGAATCAATTCTACAGAAACAGACCAGAGTACCAAGAAAACAACTACAATAAAAATAGGCAAGATAACAAGGAGTATGGAAATCAGTCATACAACGAGAAAAGGGAGATTCAACCGAGAAGAAACCCAAACCAAACAAATAAAAGGGAGGAAAGGATTCCAGAGAGAGAAAGAAGAATCAACAACGTACAACTAGAATGGGACGACAAAGAGTTAAATCCCAAGGAAAAGGATGAATCTAGGGGTGCAATACCTAAAGATTCAAGATATAAAACCAGCGAGAGAGAATGGGAAAATAAATCACAAGCAGGAGCGACTGCAACAAATTTTTAGAGAGGCCAGTCAAAAAGAACACAAAAATGCAAAATATATATCAATACGAAGATCTGATGAAAATAACCACTGAATTACCACACATACCGATCAAAATTGGGGAGGAAAAGATAGAAGCACTACTAGATAGTGGATCACAATTATCACTACTCGACTACAGCGTCATAAATGAAAAATTAGAGAAACAAGGACGATATATTCCTATAAAGAAGATTAATTTAGTAACAGCAAATAAAAAACCCTTGATAACCGTTGATAAAGTTTTCTGCATTAATGTTAAAATAAATGGTTTAAACCTACTGACAGAATTTGTAGTAGTAAACAACTTGAATAGCAATTGCATATTGGGAATGGACTTTTTAAGTCAATACAGTACGAAACTGGATATGAAGGATAAAACTTTTCACATAAAGAATATGATAATTCCATGGAGCGAAGAAGCACCGGAAAAAGAAATTTTAATTAATAATTTATATGTAGAAGAAAGAGAAAAGGAACTCACGCAAGAAATGATTAATAATTCATATGACAATAAATGTACGCATCTCGTGAAGCATCCAGAGAATAAGGACTTCACATCAAAGGGGAATGGTACAAGTATAAATTGCAATGAAAAATATAAAAATCATGTGAGCAATCTTTTAAGTAAGCACAAGAGACTGTTTGACGACAGTCCTGGCTTAGCAAGAAGTTACGAGCATAAGCTCGAGGTAAATGAAAAGAAACCCTTCTATGTAAAAACATATCCAATTCCCAATAAGTATAAGGAGCAAGTGAAGTTAGAAATTAAAGAAATGCTGAAGAATAATGTAATAGAAAAGGCAGAGTCAAACTTTATCAGTCCAATAGTCGTTGTAGTAAAGAAGAGTACGGAAGATTCAAAGGAAACAAAATTAAGATTATGCTTGGACGCGAGAAATATTAATTCCCTCACAACCCCTAATTTTGAAGCTCCCCAGAGCATGGAAACACTATTAGCAAAGTGCACAGAGGCACAGTGGTTTACAAAAATTGATTTAAAAAGTTCCTTTTGGCTGGTACCATTACATAAAGATTCTAGAAAATATTGTTCTTTCATATTCAACTCAACAGTGTATTCGTTCAAAGTCGTTCCGTTTGGAATATCCACAGCTACAGCAGCTTTAGTAAGAGCTATGCAAAAGATATTGGATCCACACGAAGAATATGTCTCACATTATGTCGATGACATATTAATTTTCAACAAGGACATTGATAGTCACAGAGTATCGGTGGAAAAGGTCATGAAGACATTAGCCGACAATAATCTGAAGATTAATCTAGAAAAATGTGAATTTTTCAAGAATAGCGTAACGTATCTAGGATATGTCATTGATGGGAAGACGATAACCATAGAAAAGGAAAAATTAAAAGCAATAAGGGAATACCCAAAACCAAAGAACATAAGGATGTTAAGAGGTTTCCTAGGTATGATAAATTACTATAAACACGTTATACCAAAAATATCAGATCAGACATGTATGCTATTCAAGATGATAAAGAAAGGAGTTAAATTCAAATGGACTCCAGAAAGGATGAAAGCGTTTGAAGACATAAAGAAAAATTTCGGTGAAGCTGTGACGGTCAATCTACCAGATTTCAACAAAGAATTTATAGTAAGATGTGATGCATCCAGCAATGCAATAGCAGCAGAGCTATTACAAATTAAAGATGGGATAGAAACGCCTATATGTTTCATATCAAGAATACTAAAGGACTACGAGAGGAACTATTCGATCTCAGAACGAGAGACTCCTATAATAGAAAACATCGAAGAACTCACGGATCAAGCTAGGGCTCAACAGAGAAACATAGCGGAAAATTACACGAGGAAAGAGAATGAGAAAATAAAATTAAACAAGACGTACCAGATAGGAGACCTAGTGGTAGTAAAAAGCTATCGTCTAGGAAGAAGACACCTAAACAAGTGCGCAAAACTAGACCTTCCATACGTGGGACCATATAGAATAAACAGAGTATTAAGTGACGTAACTTACGAATTGAGGGAAGTAAACAGTGAAGAAGTGAAAGGAAAATATCACATTTCAATGTTATACGATTACGACGAGGAATAAAAAAAAAAAAAAAAAAGAAAAAAAAATTTTACATAAGGATATGTAAATAGAAATGACAAAAATAAAAAGGGATAGTTCCCAAAATTATATCATTTAAATTAGATAAATAAGGCATTAAAGTAAAAAGGGATAGCTCCCATGAACACATTACTTAAGTTATGTAAATAGGTATTAAGGATTATATTATTTAAGCTATACAAATAAATACTAAGAAACAAAAAAGGGATAGTTCCCACACAAGAAAATATAGTAAAATTAGACGTAAGAATATTAGCTAAGTAAATGTTTAGAAAATACCATTAAGTAAAGAAATTGCAATGTGCCCATATTTTTCATAGTCAACTATGGCATATTGACAGTTTCTTAACTTGGGATATGCTGTGGTATTTTCTTGAAAATAAATGAATAAATAAATAAAAGAAACAAACAGATAAAAATCAAGGAAAATAAAATGTCATTATGTTTATTTTAAATAAAAAAATAATTTTTCATATTCAATAGAAATTACAATTTTATATATTTCAATATAATAAATATTTTATTAAATAAAATACAGAATAAACTCACTAATTAAGGTAAATGTACGTAGTTTTAATAATATTTAGTGCTTAATAGAAATTTCGTAGCTATGCAATAGAATATACGAGAATGCAATGTGGGTTGCATACCCGTAAAAAAATAAGAACATTGCCAATCAAACAGAAATGGTATTCAACAATATACATAAAATAATGTAAAAATAAATAAAAACCAACCTCAATGAGAGCACGTAAAGGATACAGAATGAATAACAATTTTATTTCCATTACAGACAGGAAAATCCTGACGTACATTTTAAATATAATAAGGAAGAGCCTGATTATAAAACCGCAGTACACATAGCACTGCAAATACTCACGAGAAAGCAGCAAATACATACAAAAAAGAAGTTAAACGCTAAAAATAGAGAAAGGATCATGCTAAGAGACGGCTTCATCGCACGGGTAAATCACGTAGAAGCAATAAAATTACACGAAGCAGGAAGCACTAGATACCATAAGGGTGAATAAAGGCTTGCACTCAAAGCAGCACATTATTCACAAACACTATAGCAAGAACACAGGCCCATATAAATAAATAAACGTATTCCACTCATTTATTCTTCACCGGTAAAAAAATAAAACATTATGTTGACTGTGAATATTCACAGAATAAAAGGAATATTGTTGAATACGCATTTCAATATGCATTTTGTACATAGTTCTTTATATTTATAAGTATATATATATCCACTTCAGGAAACTCCAGGCTAAAACAATAAATAAAATATTAGTTAATATAAAAGGTAGATCGGAGAAAAACTTACACCAACAAAACTCTGTTTAAAGATTAACGGATTTACAAAACTCCCCGAACACAACAAGGTGGTTCAATGACCTCGAGGAAGATGACCCGAAGGAAGAAGAGGACAAAAGGCATCCAAAACAAACCAAGGCGATAAAGACAATATGTAGCGTATATCCCATATTACCGATTCCTAGGAACAAAAAAGGGAAAGTTAGAATTAAATTAATTAACGAAAGGAGAATATATATAAAAAACAGTAAAGAAAGCAATGAATATATATATAAATACAACGCCAATTGGAGGTAAAGTGAATAAAAATAAAAGACAATAAAAGAATACTTACCAACGAATAAAACCATTCAAGGTGTCCATGAGAAAAAAAAAAAGAAAAATAAAGATATGTAAAATAATAACAACAACAAACATGGTGGAAACAAGGTCACGTGATTGCATAAGTTCGATAGTTACCGAAATTAACACGGAGGGCGTGACAGACAAAAATTCAAACAAAACGCACGATTTAAAAACAAAATAAGCCGCTAGTCAAATGTTTATCCCTATAAAAAGCGGGACAGAAGCGAAAAGCAGGCAGTCGATAAGTGGTCCGGATTCTCTTAAACTAAAAAGAAAATAGTGAAAACAGTGCGCCGAAGAAAATAAAGGGTCTAAAGGCATAAACGCCTTAAGATTCCAACACGGCAGTCGCAAGAGGCGATAATGATAAGTGCGTTCGAAATACACGGAGGGACGGTTAGAAACACGATTGGACCGCATAAAGAACCCACAATAATAAATTCAATAAAAATGGAGGGATTGAAGTATCAGGAGGAATTTGAAATGCTATATAACGAAGAAAAGTGAGTACAAGCACAATAAATAAAATCCATCTTGCAATTCTAAAGTAAATAAAAAAAAAAAGCCTTCATGACTGCTATATATATATATATTAGTAAATTTCGCCGGATAGCAATAAATTTTTTAGAATATTATTTAAACAATTAAAAATAAATTCTTCTTTGAATACGTCCTTGGGTCGACGTGTGAATCTTGGCTCGAGACGTTTTCAACGAGGTATAGGTAAACTCTCCGGATAGCAACAAAAATTTAGAATACTATTTAAACAATCAAAAATAAATTCTTCTTTGAATACGTCCTTGGGTCGACGTGTGAATCTTGGCTCGAGACGTTTTCAACGAGGTATAGGTAAACTCTCCGGATAGCAATAAAAATTTTGAGTATTATTTAAACAATTAAAAATAAATTCTTCTTTGAATACGTCCTTGGGTCGACGTGTGAATCTTGGCTCGAGACGTTTTCAACGAGGTATAAGTAAATTCTCCGGATGTCAATGAAAATTCTGAACGTTATATAAACAATTTAAAACAAACTCTTCTTTGAGTAAGCTCTGGATTGACGTGTGAATCTTGGTTCAGAGCGACTTAACGAGGTGCTAACGCTTTTATAGGATAGCAGTAATCTTTGAAACATGAGCATACATGAAGGACTAGAGCAGTAAACTTTATTCTTATTCATCATTAACAATTTTGTAAAAATTAAAAATTGCAAGGTGCTTGTACCGCGGATGAAAGAGACTGGATATGACAATGAAATAAGTAATGTATTATATTGCATAGTTATGATATTTAATGATGTTTTTGTAAATATTAATATATATAAAATAAAATAAGTTGTGCTGACATTCTATATGTACTTATTTATACCCATCCCAGGAGAATCTAAGGAAAGTAAACATCACATTCACAGCCAGAACTCACTATAAGTATAAGACTGTGGCACATCATTCGATATAGAATATAATAAATTCACACTTAGACCCTGAGATCAATAAAATATTTTAATTTATTAATTCAATTTTTGGTCATTAACCAATATAGAAGAAGTCACAGCAATATGTCGATTCCATTGGTCTTTTTGGTTTAAATGACAATTCATTAGAATTTAAAAAAAAACATTTTATTTTATACAAACTTGTAGATAGCTTTATTAGAATTATGTTTTGTTGACGCGAATGTATACTTTTAAATAATTCATTTAATCATTGTTCTATAACAAATAATATTTATTTCATTGGCATTTTTTATAATGATTTCCATTCCTATACTTTTATAATTTGCAGTGTTTCTTTGTGGTAAATTGTATTACAACTGTCAGTTATGTATGATGCTTAATAATGTTGGTAAAGCCTTGTTAACACTGTACATAATTATTTTCTTTTGCATTGTACACCTACAATTTACGGAATATATAGATATAATATATGTATTATGGTAATATTGATTACTTATTGTTATATTCGAAAATACTGTAAAACATCCTTATAGAATTTCTATTTTGAATTATTGTAATAGACGATGTCGCGGGAAGTTCATTTTCATCAATGATAATTAAACAATCTTTTTTGAATACGTATGATATTACTTCTCAATTTGCCTGGCACAGTAACAACATGATTAAGTGCTTGTTTAATCTGGTAGGAATATATTTTAGTTTCTTTTTTCTATTTACAATATCTTATAATATTTTGAAGTATTTTTACAACTTAATTCATGGACGAAATGACTCCAGTCATGTAATGATAATTGTTAAAAATGAGTAGAAAGTATTTATAAACAAATAAGGAATCGAATTTATAAATTTCTTACCTATACACTATTATCATTGGGCCAATTATTATATATTGCAATATTTATTGTGCTGAATGTTTGTGAGCTAATGCTTCAATCTTGTCGAGCTTGAATTCGCCTTTTTCGCGTCCGCTTACAGCTTTTTACAGTTTCCTGTAAAACGCGATCACTCTCGTGGTGGTTTTTAGAATGTGAGATTTTATAGACTTGTGGCACACTCTGTATATACATATATTTTGTAAAGCCAATTTCATTCAGAATTCTTCTAGATTTTTTTTTTACACAAACTGTTACACAATGAAGAGCGAGAAAGATAATTTAATGTTAAACATAAGAATGATGTTAAAGTATCCGATGAAACAATATGCTCAATAAGTGCATCATTTTCATTGAGACAATCGGGATAATACGCTATTGAAATAACAGTGGAAAAATTTAGTATATTAACAAAAAGTATGTCAATTGCTCAGAAACAATTTAAGACAGGCATGCACAATATTAATAAAAAAGAATCTAATAATCAGTTTGACACTGAGATATTTCCACCCAAATTATTTGAAGTGGAACAGCGCTTTCATTATGAAATTTTGGTCAGCATAATTGAAATATTCGTCTGTCACATACTCAAAATTAGTTCGCACGTCTATTAAAAATGAAGAACTTGTATTGAAGAACATTTTAAATTTTCAATGAATTACATATATACTACTCGCCCGCTATCGCGGGCTCGTCATTTTAATTGACATACTCAAATATACGTAGTATCTCCATAGTGTTTAATATGTTTACAACAAATTTTGTTTGGTAAATGGGCGTCGCTTTCAAACATTCTTATAGAATGCTTATGAATGCTGATGAACTTCGAACATATAGCTCGCAAACATGCGAATGGGTAAAGTAAATTTAATTTATAAAGTATATTACTTTCTTACTACCTTTTCGAAGTCCACTATCGTTAATAAAAGAGCATAGTATATTTTATCTAAAATTATTCTCCTTCTGTTTTTGACACAAATCGGTACACACTCAAGAGCGAGAAAGGTAATTTAATGTTAATCATAAGCCATGTTAAAGTATCCAAAGACACAATGAGCTCAAAAAGCGCAACATTTTTATTAAAACAGTTTAGAATACTATTTTGATGTAAAGTGTGACCCTTTTGAAATCCACTATCATTAATAAAGGAGCACAAAATAATAATAAAAGTAAGAAACCCAAGTTTTAAATTTAAGCCCTTTTCAAGCGCCTTTCCTGTAAACAGCGCTTTCTAGAATGTCCATTTTTATAAATTTTTGAAGCACCCCTGTATATACATATATTTTGTTAAGCCAATAGGATATCTTATTAAAAATTCTTCTCGAACTGTTTTTAACACAAACCGGTACACACTCAAGAGCGAGAAAGGTAATTTAATGTTAAACATAAGTCGTGTTAAAGTATGCAAAGACACAATGAGATCAAAAAGCGCAACATTTTTATTAAGACAGTGTACAATACTATTTTGATGTAAAGTGTGACCTTTTTGAAATCCACTATCGTTAATAAAGGAGCACAAAATAAAAGTAAAAGTAAAAAGCCCAAGTTTTAAATTGAAGCACCTTTCCTGTAAAAAGCGATCACTGGCATGACGCTTTTTAGAATGTCCGGTTTTATAAACTTTTAAAGCATCCCGGTATATACATATATTTTGTGAAGCCAATAGTATATTTTATTTGAAATTTTTCTCGAATTGTTTTTTACACAAATCGGTACACACTCAAGAGTGAGAAAGATAATTTAATGTTAAACATAAGTCGTGTTAAAGTATCCAAAGACACAATGAGATTAAAAAGCGCAGCATTTTTATTAAGACAGTTTACAATACTATTTTGATGTGAACGTGTAAAAGCCTGTCAATCTTTTCGAAGTCTACTCTCGTTAAGAAAAAAGCACAAAATAATAATAACAGTAAAAAGCCCAAGTTTTAAATTGAAGCCCTATTGAAGTGCCTTTCCTGTAAAAAACGCTTCTAAGAATGTCCACTTTTATAAACTTTTGAAGCACTCCTGTATATACATATATTTTGTTAAGCCAATAGGATATTTTATTTAAAATTCTTCTCGAACTGTTTTTGACACAAACCGGTACACACTCAAGAGCGAGAAAGGTAATTTAATGTTAAACATGTCATGTTGAAATATTCAAAGACAAAAAAACGCAACATTTCCATTAAGACAGTTTACAATACTATTTTGATATGAACGTGTAATAGCCTATCAATATTTTCGAAATCCACTATCGTTAATGAAAAAGTACAAAATAATAATAAAAGTAAAAAGCTACAGTTTTAAATTAAAGCCCTATTGAAGCGCTTTTCCTGTAAAAAGCGATAACTGGCATGGCTTTTTAAAATGTCCGATTCTATTAACTTTTGAAGCGCCCCTGTATATACATATATTTTGTTAAACCAATAGGATATTTTACTTAAAATTCTTCTCGAACTGTTTTTGACATAAATCGGTACATACTCAAGAGCGAGAAAGGTAATTTAATGTTAAACATAAAGCATGTTAAGGTATCCAAAGACTCAATGAGTTCAAAAAGCCCAACATGTTCATTAAGACAGTTTTCAATACTATTTTGATGTGAAAGTGTAAAAGCCTGTCAACCTTTTCAAAATCCACTATCGTTAATAAAGGTGCACGAAATAATAATAAAAGTAAAAAGCCCAAGTTTTAAATTTAAGACCTATTGAAGCGCCTTTCCGGTAAAAAAACGCTTTTTAGAATGTCCACTTTTATAATATTTTGAAGCACTCCTGTATATACATATATTTTGTTAAGCCAATAGGATATTTTATTTAAAATTCTTCACGAACTGTTTTTGACACAAACCGGTACACACTCAAGAGCGAGTAAGGTAATTTAATGTTAAACATAAGTCATGTTAAAGTATTCAAAGACAAAAAAATGCAACATTTTCATTAAGACAGTTTACAATACTATTTTGATATGAACCTGTAATAGCCTATCAATATTTTCGAAATCCACTATCGTTAATGAAAAAGTACAAAATAATAATAAAAGTAAAAAGCTAAAGTTTTAAATTTAAGCCTTATTGAAGCGCTTTTCCTGTAAAAAGCGATAACTGGCATGGCTTTTTAGAATGTCCGATTCTATTAACTTTTGAAGCGCCCCTGTATATACATATATTTTGTTAAACCAATAGGATATTTTATTTAAAATTCTTCTCGAACTGTTTTTGACATAAATCGGTACACACTCAGAGCGATAAAGGTAATTTAATGTTAAACATAAGGCATGTTAAGGTATCCAAAGACTCAATGAGTTCAAAAAGCCCAACATATTCATTAAGACAGTTTACAATACTATTTTGATGTAAAGTGTGACCCTTTTGAAATCCACTATCATTAATAAAGGAGTACAAAATAATAATAAAAGTAAAAAACCCAAGTTTTAAATTTAAGCCCTTTTGAAGCGCCTTTCCTGTAAACAGCGCTTTCTAGAATGTCCTTTTTTATAAATTTTTGAAGCACCCCTGTATATACATATATTTTGTTAAGCCAATAGGATATTTTATTTAAAATTCTTCTCGAACTGTTTTTGACATAAATCTGTACACATTCAAGAGCGAGAAAGCTAATTTAATGTTAAACATAAGTCGTGTTAAAGTATGCAAAGACACAATGAGATCAAAAAACGCAACATTTTTATTAAGACAGTGTACAATACTATTTTGATGTGAAAGTGTAAAAGCCTATCAACCTTTTTGAAATCCACTATCGTTAATAAAGGAGCACAAAGTAATAATAAAAGTAAAAAGCCCAAGTTTGAAATTTAAGCGCCTTTCCTGTAAAAAGCGATCACTGGCATGACGCTTTTTAGAATGTCAACTTTTATACACCTTTGGAGCACCCCTGTATATACATATATTTTGTTAAACCAGTAGGTCGTTTTATTTAAAATTCTTCTCGAACTGTTTTAACACAAACCGGTACACACTCAAAAGCGAGAAAGCTAATTTAATGTTAAACATAAGTCGTGTTAAAGTATGCAAAGACACAATCAGATCAAAAAACGCAACATTTTTATTAAGACAGTGTACAATACTATTTTGATGTGAATGTGTAAAAGCCTATCAACCTTTTCGAAATCCAGTATCGTTAATAAAGGAGCACAAAATATAACAAAAGTAAAAATCCCCAGTTTTAAATTGAAGCGCTTTTCCTGTAAAAAGCGATCATTGGCATCACGCTTTTTAGAATGTCCACATTTATACACCTTTGATGCACCCCTGTATATACATATATTTTGTTAAATCAATAGTATATTTTATTTAAAATTCTTCTCGACCTGTTTTTTTACACAAACTGGTACACACTCAAGAGCGAGAAAGGTAATTTAATGTTAAACATAAGTCAAGTTAAAATATCGAAAGAAACTATGAGCTCAGAGCGCAACATTTCCATTAAGACAGTTTACAGTACTATTTTGATGTAACAGTGAAAAAGCATGTCAACCTTTTTGAATTCTACTATCGTTAATGAAGAAACACAAAAGAATAATAAAAAATGAGGTGTGGCCACCACACGACTTTCTTATACGTATGAGCGTTTCAAACTATACAATTTTAAGAATCTTTTTATACAAAACTTATTCAAAATCCTATTCTAAGTACTTTCATTCTCTTGATAAATCGCTATAGAATGCATAGTTTGCAAGATATTCGAAAAAAGTGCTACTCGCTATGAGTAAAAGTGCCACTTCCGGTCCGAATTTTGAAATTTCATGTATACAACAAATATTGCAAATTCAACTCTAAATACTTTTGTACTCTTAATAAATATATATAGAATGCATAATTTACGACATATCTGCAGAAATCGCTATTCGGTAAGGGTAAATGTGGTACTTCCGGTCCGAATTTTGAAAATTTTTTTATACAAAAGATATTTACAATTATACTCGTAATGTACCTGCCTAGAAAGCATGACTTGCGAGATATTCGCAAAAAACTGATTTTCTATAAGAGTAAAAGACCTACTTCCAGTTGGAATTTCGAAAAACTTTTTTAAGATAATTTGTCTCAAAATTAATTTTGATTACATTTCAATTCTTTATAAATTTGTTTAAACTTAGTAATTGACGAAATATTGGCAAAATTCGAATTCTTCACTGAAGTAAACTGCTACTTCCGGTCTACCGATTTTACTGAAAAACTAATCAGATCTCAAGAGGGAGATTATACACGTAAATACAAAATTTGGAATTGATATCTACAGGGGTTTGATCGCTATCGTGGTCACACACACACAGAGAGAGAGAGAGACAGACATTTTTTAAAAACCACTTTTTCGGTATCAGGGCACTTCAAAATGTGGACATATGCAAAAATCTCGAGGTCGAAAATTTTCATCATCACAATACTTCCTTATACTACGTATAAGAAAGTAAAATGAACCTAAAATTGATTTTACTCAAAGATCCAAAAAAAGCCCAAGTTTTAAATTTTAGCCCTATTGAATGGCTTTTTTGGCGTTCGCTTACAGTTCCTTCACAGTTTCCTGTAAAAAACAATCACTGTCATGGCTTTTTAGAATGCCCGATTTTATTAACTTTTGAAGCACCCCTGTATCCCACCCATATATCTTGTGAAGCCAATTTATTTTATTTAAAATGATTATCGAACTGTTTTTTACACAAACCTGTACACACTCAAGAGCGAGAAAGGTAATTTAATGTTAAACATAATTCATGTTAAAGTTTTCAAAGAAACAATGAGCTGAAAGGGCACAACATTTTCATCAAGACAGTTTACAATACTATTTTGATGTGATAGTGGTAAAGCATGTCAACCTTTTCGAAGTCTACTCTCGTTGAGAAAAAAAGCACAAAATAATAATAAAAGTAAAAAGGCCAGGTTTTAAATTTAAGCCCTATTGAAGCGCCTTTCCTGTAAAAAAAGCTTTTTAGAATGTCCACTTTTATAAACTTTTTAGGCACCCCTGTATATACATATATTTTGTTAGGGCAATAGGATATTTTATTTAAAATTCTTCTCGAACTGTTTTTAACACAAACCTGTACACACTTAAGAGCGAGAAAGGCAATTTAATGTTAAACATATCATGTTAAAGTATCCAAAGAAACAATGAGCTTTCAAAAAGCGCAACATTTTCATTAAGACAGTTTACAATACTATTTTGATGTGAAAGTGTAGAAGCCTGTCAATCTTTTCGAAGTCTACTCTCGTTAATAAAGGAGCACGAAATAATAATAAAAGTAAAAGCCCAAATTTTAAATTGAAGCCCTATTAAAGCGCCTTTCCTGTAAAAAACGCTTTTTAGAATGTCCACCTTTATAAACTTTTGAAGCACTCCTGTATATACATATATTTTGTTAAGCCAATAGGATATTTTATTTAAAATTCTTCTCGAACTGTTTTTGACATAAACCGGTACACACTCAAGAGCAAGAAAGGTAATTTAATGTTAAACATAAGTCGTGTTAAAGTATCCAAAGACACAATGAGATCAAAAAGCGCAACATTTTTATTAAGACAGTGTACAATACTATGTTGATGTAAAGTGTGACCTTTTTGAAATCCACTATCGTTAATAAAGGAGCACAAAATAAAAGTAAAAGTAAAAAGCCGAAGTTTTAAATTGAAGCGCCTTTCCTGTAAAAAGCGAGTACTGGCATGACGCTTTTTAGAATGTCCGGTTTTATAAACTTTTAAAGCATCCCGGTATATACATATATTTTGTGAAGCCAATAGTATATCTTATTTAAAATTTTTCTCGAATTGTTTTTTACACAAACCGGTACACACTTAAGAGTGAGAAAGGTAATTTAATCTTAAACATAAGTCATGTTAAAATATCCGAAGAAACAATGAGCTCTCAAAAAGCGCAACATTTTCATTAAGACAGTTTATAATACTATTTTGATGTGAACGTGTAAAAGCCTGTCAATCTTTTCGAAGTCTACTCTCGTTAAGAAAAAAGCACAAAATAATAATAAAAGTAAGAAGCACTCCTGTATATACATATATTTTGTTAAGCCGATAGGAGGTTTTATTTAAAATTCTTCTCGAAGTGTTTTTAACACAAACCGGTACACACTCAAGAGCGAGAAAGATAATTTAATTTTAACCATAAGCTATGTTAAGGTATCCAAAAACACAATGAGATCAAAAAGCTCAACTTGTTCATTAAGGCAGTCTACAATACTATTTTGATGTGAAAGTGTAAAAGCCCGTCAAACTTTTCGAAATCCACTATGGTTAATAAAGGCGCAGGAAATAATAATAAAAGTAAAAAGCCCAAGTTTTAAATTTAAGCCCTAATAAAGCGCCTTTCCTGTAAAAGGCGATCACTGGAATGACGCTTTTTAGAATATCCACTTTTATAAACTTTTGAAACACCCCTGTATATACATATATTTTGTTAAGCCAATAGGATATTTTATTTAAAATTCTTCTCGAACTGTTTTTGACACAAACCGGTACACACTCAAGAGTGAAAAATGTAATTTAATAATAATCATAGTTCATGTTAAGGTATCCAAAGAAACAATGAGCTCAGAGCGCAACATTTCCTTTAAGACAGTTTACAGTATTATTTTGATGTAACAGTGAAAAAATCATGTCAACCTTTTTGAATTCTACTATCATTAATGAAGAAACACAAAGGAATAATAAAAACGAACTTAAAATTCATTTTACTCAAAAATCCAAAAAAAAGCCCAAGTTTTAAATTTTAGCCCTATTGATTGGCTTTTTTCGCGTCCGCTTACAGTTTCTTCATAGTTTCCTGCAAAAAGCAATCACTGTCATGGCTTTTTAGAATGTCCGTTTTTATTAACTTTTGAAGCACTCCTGTATATATACATATATCTTGTGAAGCGAATAGTATGTTTTATTTAAAATGCTTCTCGAACTGTTTTTTACACAAATCTGTACACACTCAAGAGCGAGAAAGGTAATGTAATGTTAAACGTAAGTCGTGTTAAAGTATGCAAATACACAATGAGATCAAGAAGCGCAAAATTTTTATTAAGACAGTGTACAATACTATTTTGATGTGAAAGTGTAAAAGCCTGTCAACCTTTTCGAAGTCTACTCTCGTTAAGAAAAAAGCACAAAATAATAATAAAAGTAAAAAGCCCAAGTTTTAAATTTAAGTCCTATTGAAGCGCCTGTCCTGTAAAAAGCAATCACTGTCATGGCTTTTTAGAATGTCCACCTTTATAAACTTTTGAAGCACCCCTACATATATTTTGTTAAGCCAATAGTATATTTTATTATCATATTTAAAATTCTTCTCGAACTGCTTTTTAGACAAACTGGTACACACTCAAGAGCGAGAAAGGTAATTTAATGTTAAACATAAGTCATGTTAAAGTATTGAAAGAAACAATGAGCGCAACATTTCCATTGAGACCGTGTACAATAAGATTCTGATGTTTGCGAATCTACTATCGTTAAGAAAAAATGAAGTATTAAATTTAAGCCCTGTTCAATCACGTTTCGAAGAATCGCCAAATTGAAGACGTAATAAGCGACCACAAACACCCCCGTATCTAAAATTCCACAGTCATACGTCAATTTTCAAAAAAATATTCCGCCATTTTGTTTTTTTTGACATTTTGACTTTGGAATCGTGATCGGCGACCCCCAAAACCCCCGTATCTAAAATTTCACGTTCATACGTCAATTTTCAAAAAATATTTCGCCATCTTGTTTTTTATTGACATTTTAACTTTGGAACCGTGATCGGCGACCCCCAAAACCCCCGTATCTAAAATTTCACGTTCGTACGTCAATTTTCCAAAAAATCTTCCGCCATTTTGGTTTTTATGACATTTTGACTTTGGAATCGTGATCGGCGACTCCCAAAACCCCCGTATCTAAAATTTCACGTTCATACGTCAATTTTCAAAAAATCTTCCGCCATCTTGTTTTTTTTTGACATTTTGACTTTGGAATCGTGATCGGCGACCCCCAAAACCCCCGTATCTAAAATTTCACGTTCATACGTCAATTTTCAAAAAATCTTCCGCCATTTTGTTTTTTTGACATTTTGACTTTGGAATCGTGCTCGGCGACCCCTAAAACCCCCGTATCTAAAATTTCACGTTCATACGTTAATTTTCAAAAAATCTCCCGCCATTTTGTTTTTTTTTGACATTTTGATTATGGATTCGTGATCGGTGACCTAAGACATCCCCGTATCTAAAATTTCACATTTATACGTCAATTTTCAAAAAATCCTTCGGCCATTTTTTTTTTTGACATTTCGACTTTGGATACGTGATCAATGACACCACAAAAACTCCCAAGTGCCGAATTTTACTTTGATCGGAAGAGAGAAATTAATTTCAGCTAGCTCCGCCCACTCTGCATGTATGCGTAATCGATTAAATAAAATTATGACATAAGGGCACATCGATGTTAAAAGCAATCCTTTTCTCCATTAAGGAAACGTGGCATACGCGTTCTGGAATTGACGTATTTTAATTCAAATCATTATTAAAATACTAATCGACCCCTGTATATAGATAAACATATTAAATCAAGCGGGACCGTTATGTATTGTGTGGAGATATGGAGATGCCGAACATTCACCGGACCGTAATACATTGATCGGCAGTGCACATGAGAATCTGATTATATTTTTCGCCCGTCCGAAATACATTGATATTACTGCACATTGAATCGGCCATTTTTCTGACCAAATGCTTCTGCAAAAGAATTTGAAAGTGCTCGTGCCCTTGGTTGCGTGCGTCTGTCGACTCGAAATAAGCAAGTGGAAGATCTAGAGAAGGCCGTTCTTTAACACCTCGGGTTTTGTTGGACCCTCGCGACCTTCAAAATTTCATATTTCACGCTTAAAAGTGAATCTGTGGACACAACTCAGTTTGATGTCAGTTTGACGTTTCCCGAGATTTTTATCGCTTGTCACGGGAATGGTCAAAACGTAAGCCATTTTTTCGTTACAAAATGGAACGCACGCTCCCCTTTAAAACCCTATATCTCTGCACACGCTCCACTTAGAAGGAAAAACTCGCCGGCGAGGAACCCTTTAGAGTCTACCTAACACGCATGCCAAAGGACAGCTTTCAATTCCGCATATCCAGAGAGGAGTTGAACCTGGCGTTTTGTCGACTTTTTCTATTTTGATAGTTTCGAAAATGCTCGGTTAAGCTCTTTCAACTAAGGCGATTAACAACAGAGGTCTGTGCGCTATTATTATATATAACTAGCTATAACGCCCGCTTACAGCGGGTCCGTCCGCTTACAGCTGATCGTCCGCTTACAGCGGGTCCGTCCGCTTACAGCGGGTTCGTCAATTTCTTTTAGTTTGAATCGCCTTTTTCGCGTCCGCTTACAGCTTTTTCATAGTTTCATGTAAAAAGCAATCACTGTCATGACGCCTTTCAGAATGTCTGATTTTATTAACTTTTGACGCACCCCTGTATATACATATATTTCGTGAAGCCAATAGTATATTTTATTTAAAATTCTCCTCGAATAGTTTTTTACACAAAGCGTTACACACTCAAGAGCGAGAAAGGTAAATTAATGTTAAACATGTCATGTTAAGGTATCCAAAAGCACAATGACATCAAAAAGTCCAACATGTTCATTAAGACAGTTTACAATACTATTTAGATGTGATAGTTTAAAAGCCTGTTAACCTTTTCGAAATCCAATATCGTTAATAAAGGAGCACGAAATAGTAATAAAAGTAAAAAGCCCAAGTTTTAAAGTGAAGCCCTATTGAAGCGCCTTTCCTGTAAAAAGCGATCACTGGCATGACGCTTTTTAGAATGTCCACTTTTATAAACTTTTGAAACACCCCTGTACATACATAAATTTTGTGAAGCCGATAGTATATTAAAAACTATTTTGACACAAACTGGTACCCACTCAAGAGCGAGAAAGGTAATTTATTGTTAAACATGTCATGTTAAAGTATCGAAAGAAACAATGAGCTCAAAGAGCGCAACATTTTCATTGAGACAGTGTACAATACCGTTCTGATGTTTTCGAATCTATTATCGTTAAGAAAAAATGAAGGATTAAATTTAAGCCCTGTTCAATCACGTTTCGAAGAATCGCCAAATTGAAGACGTAATAAACGACTACAAGCACCCCCGTATCCAGAATTTCACATTCATCAATTTTCAAAAAACTCTTGCGCCATTTTGTTTTATTTGACATTTTGACTTTGGATTTATAATCGGCGTCCGCACACACCCCCGTATCTAAAATTTCACATTCATACGTCAATTTTCAAAAAACCCGTCCGCCATTTTGTTCTTTGACATTTTGACTTTGGATTTGTAATCGGCGTCCGCACACCCCCCCCCCCCGTATCTAAAATTTTACATTCATACGTCAATTTTCAAAAATTCTGCCGCCATTTTTTTTTTGACATTTTGACTATGGATTGGTGATCGGCTTCCGCACACACCCCCGTATCTAAAATTTCGCATTTATATGTCAATTTTCAAAAAACTTTTCCGCCATTTTCTATTTTTTGACATTTTAACTATGGATTGGTGATCGGCGTCCGCAGACACCCCCGCATCTAAAATTTCGCATTTATACGTCAATTTTCAAAAAATTCCTCCGCCGTTTTGTTTTTTTTGACATTTTGACTTTGGATTTGTGATCGGCGTCCGCACATACCCCCGTATCTAAAATTTCACATTCATACGTCAATTTTCAAAAAACCCGTCCGCCATTTTCTTGTTTTGACATTTTGACTATGGATTGGTGATGGGCGACCTAAGACACCCCCGCATCTAAAATTTCACATTCATACGTCAGTTTTCAAAAAACTGGTCCGCCATTTTGATTTTTTTGAAATTTTGACTTTGGAATCATGATCGGCGACCCCCAAAACACCCGTATCTAAAATTTCACATTCATACGTCAATTTTCAAAAAAACTCGTCCGCCATTTTGTTTTTTTTTGACATTTTGACTTTGGATTGGTGATCGGCGACCTAAGACACCCCTGTATCTAAAATTTCACATTCATACGTCAATTTTCAAAAAACTTCCGCCATTTTGTTTTTTTTGACATTTTGACTTTCGATTCGTGATCGGCGATCTAAGACACCCCCGTACCTAAAATTTCACATTCATACGTCGATTTTCAGAAAACTTCCGCCATTTTCTTTTTTTTGACATTTTGACTTTCGATTTGTGATCGGCGATCTAAGACACCCCCGTACCTATAATTTCACATTCATACGTCAATTTTCAAAAAACTTCCGCCATTTCGTTTTTTTTTGACATTTTGACTTTGGATTTGTGATCGGCGACCTAAGACACCCCCGTATCTAAAATTTCACATTCATACGTCAATTTTCAAAAAACTTCGGCCATTTTGTTTTTTTTTTGACATTTTGACTTTCGATTCGTGATCGACGACCTAAGACACCCCCGTATCTAAAATTTCACATTCATACGTCAGTTTTCAAAAAACTCTTCCGCCATATTAGATGCACCATTTTTTTTTTTGAAATTTTGACATTGGGCTTGAGATCACCGGCACCAAGAGCCCCCGAGTACCGAGTTTTACCTTAATCAGAAGAAAAAGTTGATTTGGCTCCACCCACTGCGCAGTGCGTAATTATTTAAATAATTATTTCGTAGGGGCACATAAATGTTAAAAGCATTATTTTTTCCCTTAAGAAAACGGCATACCCGTTTTAGAATTATTGTATTTTAAATGGAATTTATAAAAATTATAAGAAAAAATCATGCTGTATATGTGAATGATTATTTCATCGACCGGGAAAATTATGTCGAGAAGTCCGGCGTCTTCTCTTATAAATTGCCGGTAAAATACACGAAATAAATACACAATATCGCATTCGAAAAAAAATGTTTTGCCCCGGTCTGGGTTCGAACCCGATCCGGCAAAGTCATTGTATTAATAAGCCGTCAATCTTGCCATTGGGCTATCGACCTAATGTAAATAGTTTGTTCAACTGCCATATTTATATGTAGGCTTGACTCTATGTTGAAATCTGCAATTTTTTTTTAAATCTCAGAGAAAATAGACGTGTAATCTTTAAAAGTTTATAAAAAACGTTTTAATTGTGTCCAGATAATTAATTTAGTACCTTGTCCGTGTCCTAAAACTAAATATATTATGTGTGTTTATATGCCATGAACCTATTCTGACGTTAATAATTACATTAAGGAAACTGGGCATACGCGTTCTGGAATTATCGTATTTTAAAATTCAAATTTATAGTAATTAAAAGATATCAGCCTGTATGTAAAAATGTTAAGTCAAGCTACCGATATATAATATATTCACGGAAAGTGCACATGAATGTATGTGTGTGTACATTACATGTTGTGAGCATTGCACTTGATTTATTGTGTACATGTATTTCTGGCGTATTTCGGCCATTTTTCTACGATGTCCGTCTGCATGAGGAATTTAAATCACTCGTCCTATCGATATCGTATGTCGATGAAGTTGGAATAGGAATGCGATCGGTTCAAAAATGTCTGACTTTTCGATTATGTACCTTGTTGGGCCGTCAAAACCTTCAAAATTCGGAATATAAGGCTTAAAAGTCAAACATGCAAAATTTTTCGTTGGAGCTGTCAGATTAGCGAAATGTCTCTTTTTGATGACCACTACTGCATTTTTAAGTACGTAAGCCATTTTTATGTTACAAAATATTTGCGGGCTCCTCTTGAAGGCCTCGATTCTCGGGAACCCGTCCGCCCGGAGGGCCGAAAAATAGCCTACTTGTAAAAGGAAGGTGCGTTCTAAGCTTAACCGACCCGCACGACACCCTCGATTCCCTCTCAAAGATGACAAAGCGCGCCCCGTGCAACCAATTTTCGTCGATTTTGACGGTTCGAGCGGTAACCATGGTGATTCGGTTAAGCCGTCTTTTCCCAAGAAATTAACACGAAACGGCCGTCGGCTAATATTAAGGAGAATAATTAAAACTGAGCCATTCCGCTATGTCTCTTGCTAACCTTCTTGCTTCTTCTCTTGTTAGTCCTCTGATTGCCAGGATTCTGTTGATATGTTCGCCTCAAGTCATTCTAGGTCTTCCTTTTTATCTTCTTCCGTGTCTTTTTGCTTCCCACACATTTTTCAATGGTCAGTCTCCACTTATTCTGATTAGGTGCCCGAAACATCTCAGTTGACAATTATCAGTTCTTTCAACTAAAGGTTACTCTTGTAGTTTCTCTCTAATTATTCTGTTTCTGATCTAATCTTTTCTTGTAATTTCAAGCACTTTCCGCAGATACTCCTTCTCTATATTTTTGCAGTTTTAATTTAATACTCTTCGTCAACACCCAACCTCTTCATCCGAATATAAGAATTATAACTACAATAAAAGGTTATTTGTTTTTATTAATATTTTTTCTTACAACACTGTAAACCCTACATCTTTTATTAGTAACATGCCAACATTACGTAATTAATGTTTCTTTTATATCAGTCATTGTGCACAATCAGACTATAAAGTGTAAACAATTAGGACAATTTACAGGCAAAACCGCAGTTGTGACAATTTAGCAACCAACTTAACAGCGATTTGTGACAATGTTATCTAGAAATAAAATATGAATGACATGCATATATATATTATACCTATCTATTGATTGCATCTTACTATGCGGAAAATGGTATATCTATATATAGACTAGCTGTCCATCAATCTCTTCGAGCTTGAATCGCCTTTCGCGTCCGCTTACAGTTTTATTACAGTTCCCTGTAAAACGCCAAAAAAATCAATTTTGATTTTCTAAACTTTTGGCACACCTTGTATAGACGTATATTTTTGTCCACGAACTACTGTCACGGTGACAGGTGGAACGACAATTTAAAGCATCTTAACGTGAGTCTGACTTTTCGTTGTTGAAGTTTGAAATTTAGATGCTATTTGGCGTAATACTAAGACTTGACACTAAAAGATTCAGAGTGTTATTAGTTTTACACAATGAAAGGACTAAATCATTATTAAAAAAGTAATATCAGACTTATTTTAGCTTTGCATAATTTAACCTGTCAATTATCATGGCCCACAAACGTCATTTCTGGGCTGTAATATTTAATAATAATCATACATCTTTTGACATACCTTTTGAGCTTTGTTATAATGCAAATTTGTGAACAATGCATGCTCATTACACAGGAGAATCAAGTTTTAAATAAAATATGTATGACTTATTAATTTTATTTATAATAGTGAATTTATAACTGGCTTCCGTATTAATAAATTAGTTTCATGTGTCTGCTCTGAAATTGTTCCTGTCAAAGTGAGTTTGCAGTTGCAGTGGCATTGAGTCTTCGCCTGTAAATCGTGCTCTGGCTATGTTGGTTGCTGAGACGATCCTATTACAATTTAAATATTTAGTAGTGACGCTGGTAGTTGAACTAAAAACAATAACCAAAAATAACACAGACCGACGTGGGAATATCTGTGTAAACATTTTACTTACACACAATATAAAAAGAATATAATTGGTAATTGTTGGATCATTTTGTGATTCTTATTAAGTATTTAAGGAAAAATAACACAAAAAGGTAGTTCATGATTACAACCAATCCATCGAAATAAGAGCCACCAGCCTGGGACACGATCATCATGAACCATCATCATAATATTTGATTAACAATTTGATTTAATGGTGTATTTTCAAACGTATTCCATTAAATGATTGAACGCTGTCCATACTTCAAACTTTCTACTGACAATCAAATTATTTAGTAGTAGTAATTGTTGAATTAGGCTGGAATATTTACTTTAATAAATTGAATAGTTAGAAAACAATTGTCGTTACATTGGAATTTGATTCGTATGTCACCTAGTAATAATAATATAAATCATATTTTAAGGTAATTGTCTAATATATAGGCAATACTAAAATGGATCAGATAACACTTTTCTCATTAATATTTTAAAGTTTATTTTACTTTCTTCTCTTTTGCAGATGTCCACGTTTTGAAGTCCCCTGATACCAAAAAAGTGGTTTTTTAAAAATGTTCTCTCTCTCTCTCTCTCTCTCTCTCTCTCTCTCTCTCTCTCTCTCTCTCTCTCTCTCTCTCTCTCTCTCTCTCTCTCTCTCTCTCTGTCTGTCTGTCTGTCTGTGTCACCACGGTAGCGGTCAAACCGCTGTAGATATCAATTCCAAATTTTATATTTACGTGTATAATCTGCCTCTTGAGATCTGATTAGTTTTTCAATAAAATCGGTTGACCGGAAGTAGTACTTTACTTCAGTGAAAAAATCGAATTTTGCAAATATTTCGTCAACTACTAAGTTTAAACAAATTTATAAAGAATTCATATGTACTTGAAATTAAAATTGAGAAGCATTTTATTTAAAAAGTTTTTCGAAATTACTACCTATTACTCTTATCAAAAATCAGTTTTTTGCCAATATTTTGCAAGTCATGCTTTTTAGACAGGTACGCTACGAATATAAAAGTATTTAGAACTTAATTTCCAATATCTTTTGTATAAAAAAAAATTCAAAATTCGGACCGGGAGTATCACTTTTACTCTTACCGAATAACGATTTTTTGCAAATATGTCGTAAATTATGCATTCTATATATATTTTTTAAGAGTACAAAAGTATTTAGAATTGGATTTGCAATATTTTTTGTATACATGAAATTTCAAAATTCGGACCGGAAGTAGAACTTTTATTCTTAGCGAGTAGCACTTTTCTTCGAATATCTTCCAAAGTATGCATTCTATAGCGATTTATTAAGAGAATGAAAGTACTTAGAATAGGATTTGAATAAGTTTTGTATAAAACAATTCTTAAAATTGTGTAGGTTGAAACGCTCATACGTATAAGAAAGTCGTGTGGTGGCCACACCTCATTTTTAAAATAGCGAGACGAATTTCTGAACATACCACGTTGACAGTGAAATCTCATTGGTTGAAAGCAAGGCCAAATGACACCGTATCAATCTTGCTCACATTCTGTCAACTGACATTGTTTATTGTTAAGCCTTGTTGTTTCTATTATTTCCCCGTTATTTCATTATATACTTTACCAGTTCTATTCAGAGCTCGACAGTAATAGTTATCAGATATACTCGTAAGTTTGTTTTCAAGATTTTCGTGCATGTAATTTGGGGCAGGGGTATGTTTAGAAATTCGTCTCGCTATTTTAAAAATAGACTATAGTCATTTCGCTGTATAAAATTTGTAATTTCATATCTTTTTGTGTCAAGGTCTACAGTAAATATCGATGGAGCTTAAAACCATGACCAATGAAATATCAGACAGATGTCAGGGTGTTTAACCTTTTTTTCTTAAATAATTGTCATCATGAAAGCAATTCAGATTTCATCACGAACTGAAATCGATTGATCGTTTTGACGTTTTATAACCTGCAATTAAATTTTTGTGAAATTGCCAACATTAATCAAAAGTCAGATGGATTTTTTCTGACAATTCTGACGTTTCCTGTAAGATTTAAGCCACCTAACGTGAATATTGAGTTGACCAACATTTCGCGTATGCTCTAGTTAAATATATCGGTGTTAAAATGATAATAGATGGATAAAGATGGCGACATAGATGTGCACTATTTTTTTTATTTTCGCTGCACCCTTTAACTGTTACTTAATTTTATTTTAATAATATACTATGTTCACCAATTATGATCAGCATCTGGGTCGTAATGCTTAAATTATTTTTTCTAAGGAAGGGATGCTTTTGTGTAATAAAGTAGATCGCGATCTTAAAGTAACTGATAATTAGTGAATTACCATGTACGATAAATTTTTAAATCGCATTGTCTTTATATGTAGTAGTGGTTCCATGTTTAAAATAGCAGTTACATTACCCTTTAAATCGTTAGATTAAAGGTGATATGTGTGCATGATGTATTCGTTTCTTTGAATTACAATTAACGTAGGGCTTCCGGGACAATAGTCAATAGAAATAAATTTATATGACGTTCGATGCAAATAATCAAGCTCATCAGTGCTCCATAATGTTTGTCATAAAATGTCGATATAAGTCATCAAGTGCTGATTATTCAATTTACTCTTTCCCCCCCTTTTTTTTATTTAGGACACATTAATTTAATTGAATACTTGCTCTTTTTGTTATTCCATGTAACCTAAGATGGTTGTATGATCAAGATTTGTTGTATCATATATAAATTTCTTTGTTTTTTAAATTTGGTAGTACTCTAACTCTATTTGTCTCAAGTTTTATGATAAACGTTGCCCATACGTTAAATTTTCTTGCAAACTGTCATCGTGGTGACAGTTCGATCTATTGCGAGAATGAATTGTCAAATTGAATGTCATTGTAGACATACCGTGCCTTCAATTATTTTTTTTTAGAATAACCTACGATTTCAATATTAATTTGAAAACACTGTGGAACTTTTCAATTAATTGACTTAACTATGACAGTAGTCAAAATGAAAAACATTACTGTAGCACAGTATTCCCAAATTAATATTGATATCATAAGCTACTCTAAATTTAAATTAAAGACGCACTATGTATATTTGTATGTAGAAAGATGACAGAGATGTGTCCAAGACATTAAAGATACGATAAATGACCGATACAATAGTAATAATAATAATAATTGATAATGCAATAAAATGTAAATATTAACGGTTATAATATTTCTTTCAGTGGACGTTAAATGTTATTAATCGCGCCTTTGCTTTAATTTTTAAAACTACGATATTGGAAACTGTACCCGAATGACCGACAATGTAGAGTAATTACAACCGCAGTTCAGTTTCTTCTTGTTTATGAATGAAGACGCATATTAAGCAAAATGTCTCTTAGAAATAAATTAAATATTATTGTGACATTTATAATTAGTGGCAAATGAATTTATTTATTAAGACTTTGCCCACAAAGCGAACAACATTTTTATATAATTTAATGAACGCTGATATTTAGAAAAATTTTGTTGACATTCAGGTTTTGTATCAATTGTGTGCATCTTCTTCTTCTTCTTCTTCTTTATTGTGGCTTTGAGTTAGACTATTTAGTCTTTTACTCTTCATCTGAGTGCGGTGAATCTTGGATTGTTGAAGTTGAATTTGATTAGCTATTGTTTATCTTTATTTTGATTAAGAATTAAAGTAGAACCATTTTAGGTCTTTTGTGTTTGAAATTTTCATTTCCATCATATGCAAGTGCTCTTTTAAGATTTTGATATGAGTGGTTTTCCATCTGGTTATAGAAACTGAGCGCTCTTTCCTTGATGTAGTCAATAATGGTTGGGGTATTTGTTTCATTCATTATTTGATTATTTCTCATATACCATGGAGCATTTAGTATCATTCTAAGACTGGTGTTTTGTATTATTTGCAGTTTTTTGATGTTGGTCTTGCACATATGCACCCATATTGGGCATGCATATGTGAATATTGGACCTAATACTTGTTTGTAAAGTAGAATTTTGTTGTTCGTGTTCGCTGGATTTTTCTGCCTATAAGAGGCCATAGTTGACATCTTGTTTGTTTGGTTTTGGTTATCCTTTTTGCTATGTGTGTGTTATAATTGAGCTTTATATCCAGGTATATTCCCAGGTATTTAATTTCTCTACTCCATGGTATAGTGTTGTTGTTGATGGTTATTTCGTTGTCTGTTGTTTTCAGATTCCTTTGAAAGATTATTGCTTGGGATTTGTCTTCGTTTATTGTTGTCCTCCATTGTTTGAATCATTTTATCGTGTTGTCTAGGTGCGTTTGGAGTTCCTGTACCGCGTTCGTCGGACATCTTGATGTTGAGAGCAGTGCCGAATCATCTGCAAAGGTGGCCGTATTTAAATATCTTGTAGGATTTGATACTGGTATGTCGGCTGTAAATATTGTATATAGGTGAGGTGACAGGCATGAGCCCTGGGGGACTCCCGTTGTTGGATGTTTTATTGAGGAAAGTGTGTTCTGGATGCTAACTTGAAAGCAGCGTCCTTAGAGAAAACTGTTCGTGATTTTTATGATGTGTGTTGGGTAATTGTGTATTATCATTTTATATATGAGTCCCTGCCTCCAGACTTTATCAAATGCCTTTGCTATGTCGAGAAATACAGCTGCTGTCACTTGATTTTTGTTGAATCCTTCTTGGATAATCTCAGTGACTCTTGAAAGTTGTGTTATCGTTGAATGTTCTTCTCTAAACCCATGTTGATCTTCTGGTAGTATGTCTTGATTGTCAGAGTGGTACTTTATCTTCTGTAGGATTATTTTTTCTATCACTTTGCTAATGGATGGTAACAGGCTTATGGGCCTGTAGCTGCTTGGTATTGTTTTATGGTTTTCCTGGTTTAGGTATAACTATTACTTTGTCATGTTTCCATATCTTTGGGAATGTTTGGAGTCTGATAATGGAGTTTGCTATTGCTAGAATTGACATTATTGCTTTTGGTGGGAGGTTTTGTAGTGATCTGTTGGTGATGTTGTCTATACCAGGAGCATTTTTGGGATTTAATGCTTTAAGGATTGCTTTTAGGTTCTCGGCTGTGACTGGGTCGTTGCTAGGGGAGTGGGGTTCACGTATTTCTCTGCTTACTACTTTGTGAATCTGCACTACGTGTTGCATGTCTAGTTCATCCAAGTTCGGAGTGAATTGCTCTTCTAGTGATTCCGCTAGAGCTTCTGCTTTTTCTTCTGCTGTGACTTGTGTGAAGAAGAATTGAATTGAAGTGGTGGGATTTGTATTTGTTTTCTTTTGATTGCCTTGATTATTTTCCATGTCTTAGAGGGGTCTGCACCTATTTCTTCGAGTGTTCTTTGCCATTTTACATTTTTCAGTTCCAGTAATTCCTTATGTACTTGATGTTGAAGGTTGTTTAGTATAGTTTTGTCTTCTCCTAGCTCTGTTCTTTTCCTTTATTAGTTCTTTAATATGATGTGGTAGACTACCTGATTTATATATCCTTTCTATTTTGATGGTATTATTTTTAACAGCGTTTGTTATTTTATCTTGTAGTGATTTTATGTTCTGTTCTAATTCTGCAGTGTTTTGTATTTTAGGAACTGCAGTGATGGTTTGTTCTAGTTCTGTTTTGTAGCCGGCCCAGTCTGTCTTGAAGGTGTGATATGTTCTTTCGGTTATGTCTTCGTGCCAAGTTATTATAATTGGATTGTGATCAGAGCTCATGGCACTTTCAGTTTCTATCTTTATGGTTTTGTTAATGTTTTTACTGATTGCTAAGTCTAATTGTCTAACTGTGTGCTTCTAGGCCAAGGTGAACGTCGACAGACAAAAAAAAAACCAAGACGGTTCGGCATTTAAATGTTGTTTCATGTTATTTTTTCGTTCTATAAAATTGGTAGTACCATGCCTTGTGTCAAGCTTACGATAAAAATAGTGTATACTTCAAATTTTTTGACAGACTGTCATCGAGACACTTATACGACAATGAAAAGTTGATGTTTAACCAAATTGTCGTTCCACCTGTCATCGTGACAATACTTCGTTGTAGTGTATTCGTTCACACATAAACTTGTGAGAACGAAATGTCAGACGGACAGTGCTTAACCAAATTGTCTTTCCAATTGTCAAATGAAATTAACAACATAACATGATAAACTTTAACAAAACATGTTTTAAACTTACAGGTCATTGAGAGAATTAATTAATTTTCATATTACGCTTTAATAGTATATATATGTACTTTGTAAAACCCAATCAAAAATCTTGCTGGCTCCGAATACCATTTAACCGAAAATGTACCTCTGATTAGTTTGTGCCAACCCGCATAGTCGCATACTTTAAATGCTTGCTTTTATAACTGAATTGATAAACGAATTTACATAAATGCTTATGGGAATTTTACATATTTGATGTATTTATGTTATTTCGAAGTGTTTGGGACACATCTGACAAATAAATAAAACTCAGATGATTCTTTATTTAGGCTTGCTTCGGTACTTCTTTCGCGAGAAGTGACGACATTTCGATGACATATATAATTTGTATTTAATATATCTTAATAAAATATAGAAAGATCGTTATATTTGTCACTGTACTTACGTGCGATAATACACTTTAAGTTTATTTTATCATATCCGTCGGCATTGTTCATATATTCATAAATAAAAAAGAAATAGTAACAATTTGATAATAATAACACTAATACGTATCTGAAAGGTACCACATTTCCTTCATAATCCCTTTATTTGTCGGCCTTCTGACATTTAAACTTGACAACCGATGGATGAACGTGAATATATATAGTCATTAAAGACACGCAAACTCGTCATCGCGAGATTTTTTTACCCTGCAGGAAAGCTTTAAATGAGTCACACCTTCGACAGCGACAGATTTGGCACTTGGACAGTGCACTCAATCGTCGCGGAAAAGTCCACTCTTTTGGTTTCCAACCCTCTTTCCGCACTCTAAACCTCGACGGCCTGAAATTTCTTCGTCAATGTGAAACTTTTACAATTCTTTCGCGCGTGCCTGTCATACCTGACATTTTTACGATTTTGATCGGTTGTCACGTGAATCGTCATGACGTAGGCCATTTTTCTGTTAAAACACCGAATGCACGCTCCTCTTCAACGGGCGATATCTCTGCACACGCTCCACTTAGAAGGAAAATCTCTCCGTCGAGGAACAATTTAAGGACGTCGGTAACTTCACGCCAAAGGGCAGCTTTCAATGTCGCGTATCCAGAGACGAGTTCTGCGCCCCGCGTACCCAATTTTCGTCGATTTTGACCGGGTTTGGTTGCCCTTGACTACTCGGCTTTTATTATATATAACTAGCTCTAACGTCCGCTTACAGCGGGTCCTCCGCTTACAGCGGGTCCTCCGCTTACAGCGGGTCCTCCGCTTACAGCGGGTCCATCAATCTCTTTTAGTTGGAATCGCTTTTTCGCGTCCGCTTACAGCTTTTTCAGTCTCCTGTAAAATGCAATCACTGTCATGACGCCTTTTAGAATGTCCGGTTCTATTAACTTTTGACGCACCCCTGTATAAATATATATTTTGTGAAGCCAATAGTATATTTTCTTTAAAATTCCTCTCGAAAGGTTTTTTACACAAACCGGTACACACTGAAGAGCGAGAAAGGTAAATTTATGTTAAACATAAGTCATGTTAATGTATCCAAAGAAACAATGAGCTCAAAGAGCACAACATTTTCATCGAGACAGTTTACAATACTATTTTGATATGATAGTGGAAAAGCATGTCAACCTTTTCGAAGTCTACTGTCGTTAAGAAAAAAGCACAAAATAATAATAAAAGTAAGAATCCCAAGTTTTAAATTTAAGCCCTATTGAAGCGTCTTTCTTGTAAAAAACGCTCTTTAGAATGTCCACTTTTATAAACGTTTGAAGCACGCCTGTATATACATATATTTTGTTAAGCCAATAGGATATTTTATTTAAAATTCTTGTCGAACTGTTTTTGATATAAATCGGTACACACTCAAGAGCGAGAAAGGTAATTTAATGTTAAACATAAGTCATGTTAAAGTATCCAAAGACACAATAATATCAAAAAGCGCAACTTTTTATTAAGACAGTGTACAATACTATTTTGATGTAAAAGTGTAAAAGCCTGTCAACCTTTTTGAAATCCACTATCGTTAATAAAGGAACACAAAATAATAATAAAAGTAAAAAGCCTAAGTTTTAAATTGAAGCGCCTTTCCATTAAAAAGTGATCACTGGCATGACGCTTTTTAGAATGTCCAGTTTTATACACCTTTGAAGCACCCCTGTATATACATATATTTTGTGAAGCCAATTGTATATTTTATTTAAAATTCTTCTCGAACTGTTTTTAACACAAACCGGTACACACTCAAGAGCGAGATAGATAATTTAATTTTAAACATAATTCATGTTAAGGTATCCAAAAGCAGAATGAGATCAAAAAGCCCAACATGTTCATTAAGACAATTTACAATACTATTTTGATGTGAAAGTGTAAAGCCTGTCAACCTTTTCAAAATCCACGATCGTTAATAAATGAGCACGAAGTAATAATAAAAGTAAAAAGCCCAAGTTTTAAATTTAAGCCCTATTGAAGCGCCTTTCCTTTAAAAAAAAGACTTTTTAGAATGTCCACTTTTATAAACTTTTGAAGCGCCCCCGTATATACATATATTTTGTTAAGCCAATAGGATATTTTATTTAAAATTCTTTTCGAACTGTTTTTGACATATCCCCGGTACGCACTCAAGAGCGAGAAAGGTAATTTAATGTTAAAGTATCCAGAGACACAATAAGATCAAAAAGTTCAACATGTTCATTAAGACAGTTTACAATACTACTTTGATGTGAAAGTGTAAAAGTCTGTCAATCTTTTCGAAATAAACTATCGTTAATAAAAGAGCACAAAACATTAATAAAAGTAGAAAGCCCAAGTTTTAAATGTAAGCCAAAGCGCCTTCCTGTAAAAGGCGATCACTGGCATCACGCTTTTCAGAATGTCTACTTTTATAAACTTTTGAGACACCCCTGTATATACATATATTTTGTGAATCCAATAGAATATTTTATTTAAAATTCTTCTCGAACTGTTTCTGACACAAGTCGGTACACACTCAAGAGAGAGAAAGGTAATCTAATGTTAAAGTATCCAAAGACACAATAAGATCAAAAAGGTCAACATGTTCATTAAGACAGTTTACAATACTATTTTGATGTGAAAGTGTAAAAGCCTGTCAACCTTTTCGAAATCCACTATCGTTAATAAAGGAGCACAAAATAATAATAAAAGTAAAAAGCCCAAGTTTTAAATTGAAGCCCTATTGAAGCGCCTTGCCTGTAAAAGGCGATTACTGGCATGACGCTTTTTAGAATGTCCACTTTTATAAACGTTTAAAACACCCCTATACATAAATAAATTTTGTGAAGCCAATAGGATATTTTATTTAAAATTCTTCTCGAACTGTTTTTGGCGCAAACCGGTACACACTCAAGAGCGAGTAAGGTAATTTAAGGTTAAAGTATCGAAAGACACAATAAGATCAAAAAGGTCAATGTTTGTTAAGACAGTTTTCAATACTCTTTTGATGTGAAAGTGTAAAAGCCCGTCAACCTTTTCGAAATCCACTATCGTTAACCAAGGAGTACAAAATAATAATAGAAGTAAAAAGCCCAAGTTTTAAATTGAAGCCCTATTGAAGCGCCTTGCCTGTAAAAGGCGATCACTGGCATGGCGCTTTTTAGAATGTCCACTTTTATAAACTTTTGAAACACCTCTGTACATAAATAAATTTTGTGAAGCCAATAGGATATTTTATTTAAAATTCTTCTCGAACTGTTTTTGACACAAACCGGTACATACTCAAGAGCGAGAAAGGTAATTTAATGTTAAAGTATCCAATGACACAATAAGATCAATAAGATCAACATTTTTATCAAGACTGTTTACAATACTATTTTGATGCGAAAGTATAAAAGCCTTTCAACCTTTTCGAAGTCCACTATCGTTAATAAAAGAGCACAAAACAATAATAAAAATAGAAAGTCCAAGTTTTAAATGTAAGCGCTATTAAAGCGCATCTCCTGTAAAAGGCGATAACTGGCATGACGTTTTTTAGAATGCCCACTTTTATAAACTTTTGAAGCATCCCTGTATATACATATATTTTGTTAAGCCCATAGGATATTTTATTTAAAATTCTTCTCGAACTGTTTTCGTCACAAACCGGTACACATTCAAGAGCGAGAAAGGTAATTTAATGTTAAAGTATCCAAAGACTCAATAAGATCAAAAAGGTCAAGATGTTCATTAAGACAGTTTACAATACTGTTTTGATGTGAAAGTGTAAAAGTCTGTGAACCTTTTCAAAATCCACTATCGTTAATAAAGGAGCACAAAATAATAATAAAAGTAAAAAGCCCAAGTTTTAAATTGAAGCCCTGGAGCCCTATTGAAGCTCCATTTCTGTAAAAAGCGATCAATCTCATGACGCTTTTTAGAATGTCCAATTTTATAAACTTTTGAAGTACCCCTGTACACACATAAATTTTGTGAAACTAATTGTATATTTTATTTAAAATTCTTCTCGAATTGTTTTCTATACAAACCGGTACACACTCAAGAGCGAGAAAGTTAATTTAATGTTAAACATAAGTCATGTTAAAGTATCCAAAGATACAATGAGCTCTAAAAACGCAACATTTGTCTTAAGACAGTTTACAATACTATTTTGATGTGAATGTGTAAAAGCCTCACAAACTTTTCGAAATCCACTATCGTTAATAAAAGAGCACAAAATAATAATAAATATAAAAAGCCCAAGTTTTAAATTGAAGCCCTATTGAAGCGCATTTTAGAATATCCACTTTTATAAACTTTTGAAGCACCCCTGTATATACATATATTTTGATAAGCCAATAGGATATTTTATTTAAAATTCTCCTCGAACTGTTTTTGACACAAACCGGTACACACTTAAGATCGAGAAAGGTAATTTAATGTTAAAAGTATACAACGACACAATAAGATCAAAAAGCATAACATTTTTATCAAGATAGTTTACAATACTGTTTTGATCCAAAAGTGTAAAAGCCTGCCAACCTTTTAGAAATCCATTATCGTTAATAAAAGAGCACAAATTAATATATAGATAAATTTTGTGAAGCCAATTGTATGTTTTATTTAAAATTCTTCTCGAATTGCTTTTTACACAAACCGGTACACACTCAAGAGCGAGAAAGGTAGTTTAAAGTTAAAGTATCTAAAGACAATAAAATCAAAAAGTGCAACATTTTTATTAAGACAGTTTACAATACTATTGTGATGCGAAAGTGTAAAAGCTTTTCAACCTTTTCGAAATCCACTATCGTCAATAAAAGAGCACAAAGTAATAATAAAGGTAGGAAGCCCAGGTTTTAAATCTAAAGCGCCTTTCCTGTAAAAAGCGATCACTGGCATGACGCTTTTTAGAATGTCCACTTTAATAAACTTTTGAAGCACCCCTGTACATACATAAATTTTGTGAAGCCAATTGTATATTTTATTTAAAAATTTTCACACTCAAGAGCGAGAAAGATAATTTAATATTAAATATAAGAATGATGTTAAAGTATCCGAAGAAACAATATGCTCAATAAGCGCATCATTTTCATTGAGACAATCGGGATAATACGTTCTTGAAATAACAGTGGAAACATTTAGTATATTAACAAAAAGTATGTCAATTGCTCAGAAACAATTTAAAATAGGCACGCACAATATTAATAAAAAATAACCTAAAAATCAGTTTGACACTGAGATATTTTTACCTCAATTATTTGAAGTGGAATAGCGCTTTCATTATGAAATTTTGGTCAGCAGGTTTGAAATACTCGTCTGTCACATACTCAAAATTAGTTCGCAAGTTAATTAAAAATGATGAACTTCAAACATACAGCTCGCAAACATATAAATGATTAGTTTTAATAAGATGCTGTTAAAAGCAATTACAAAGAAGAAAAGAGCAAGCCCAATCATAAATTTTTACAAATACTTAGAATTTTTAGCAACTGAGATAAAGTCCCGGGAATTAAAAAGCTTCCAAAACACAAATATTTCCGTAGTAAGCTAAAAGTTACACATATTCAATATTATGTTTTTATTTTTAAGTATACTGTTAATTTCATGTATAGAAGAAGCAATACAATTACTAAATCACTAATAAAAATAATATTAATTACAAATGCATAAGAAAACATAATCGCAGTCAATACTAATAAAAATCCAACTCTTCTAGGTTATGCGCACGTGTAAGTAATCCCAATTACTGTTTAATATTTTATCAGGTTTGGTAAAACACCGGTTAATACATCTTCATTTAATAACGTTCTTAATCAATGATTAGCGCTAACCGGTGTTGGTAACACATACTTACCGGTATTTTAATCAATGGTTAGCGCCAACCGGTTTTTGCAAAAACGTACTATCCCGTATTTTATTTAATGAGTACGCTGATCGGCATTTTAATCGGAATTGGGAAAACCGGCCCTTAATTGAACTTAATCAACTAATACAGTGCAATAATATAAATAATTAAAAATACGTCTAAATTTGCCGTTGTAGTTGTTAGGGCGTTTTAATGTTGAAGGTTACATTCAAATATTATGTCAACTTTAAATAAACATGCGCCAATAATTTAAGGACATTAAATTTGAGATATTGCAAAATTTTACCTGTCAAGTATACAACCTACACATGCCATTTCGAGACTTATAAATACACCTATTGACATTAATCATAAATACCTTTTGAAGTTTGTCATCCAAGCAACACAAATTTGTCTACAATTACCGTTTCCCGTAGAACGCGATCACTGTCACGACGATTTTTAGAAAGTCCGAATTTACAAACTTTTGAACCAGTCCTGTATATTCATAAATTTAGTGATGCCAATTTAGAACTTTTCTTTACTTCTTTACACAAACCGTTACACTGAACAATGAAGAGCGAGAAGGATAATTTAATGTTAAACATAAATCATATTAAAGTTACCAAGGAAGTATGTGCTCAGATCTAAGTACTTTTCGACGAACCTTTCCGCCATATTACATTTGCCATGTTGTTTTTTTTGACATTTTGACTTTGGATTCGTGATCGGCGACATGAGACACTACCCTATCTAAAATTTCACATTCGTACGTCAATTTTCAAAAAAAATTCCGCCATTTTGTTTTTTTTGACATTTTGACTTTGGATTCGTGATCGGCGACATGAGACACTACCCTATCTAAAATTTCACATTCGTACGTCAATTTTCAAAAAAACTTCCGCCATTTTGTTTTTTTTGACATTTTGACTTTGGATTCGTAATCGGCGACCTGAGGCACCCCCGTATCTAAAATTTCACATTCATACGTCAATTTTCAAAAAAACTTCCGCCAATTTGTTTTTTTTTGACATTTTGACTTTGGATTCGTGATCGGTGACCTGAGACACCCCCGTATCTAAAATTTCACATTCATACGTCAATTTTCAAAAAAACTTCCGCCATTTTGTTTTTTTTTGACATTTTGACTTTGGATTCTTGATCGGCGACCTAAGACACCCCCGTATCTAAAATTTCACATTCATACGTCAATTTTCAAAAAAACTTCCGCCATTTTGTTTTTTTTTGACATTTTGACTTTGGATTCTTGATCGGCGACCTAAGACACCCCCGTATCTAAAATTTCACATTCGTACGTCAATTTTCAAAAAAACTTCCGCCATTTTGTTTTTTTTTGACATTTTGACTTTGGATTTGTGATCGGCATCCGCACACAGCGCCGTATCTAAAATTTCATATTCATACGTCAATTTTCAATAAAATTCCGCCATTTTTTTTTTTTTTTTGAAATTTTGACTTTGGATTCGAGATCGGCGTTCGCAGACACCCCCGTATCTAAAATCTGACATTCGTACGTCAATTTTCAAAAAATCTTCCTTCATTTTGTTTTTTTTGACATTTTGACTATGGATTGGTGATCGGCGTCCGCAGACATACCCGTATCTAAAATTTCGCATTCATACGTCAATTTTCAAAAAATCTTCGGCCATTTTATTTTTTTTGACATTTTGTCTTTGGATTAGTGATCGGCGACATGACACCCCCGTATCTGAAATTTCACATTCGCACGTCAATTTAGAATTAGTGACGGGCGACCGTAAAAACTCCCAGTTTTACTTTTAATCAGAATAGAGAGAAATTGATTTCAGCCAACTCCGCCCACCGTGCACGTTTGCGTAATCGTTTAAGTAAAATTATTTCGTAGGGGCACATAAATGTCGAAAGCAATCCTCTTCTTTTTCCCCTTTGAGGAAATACGCGTTCTGAAATTATAGTATTTTAATTCAAATCATTATTAAAATATTACTCGACAACACCTGTATAGATGAATATTTTAAATCAAGCGGGACCGTTACGTATTATGTGGACATGCCGAACGTTCGCCGGACCATAATGTATTGACCGGCAGTGCACATGATAATCTGATTTTATTTTTCGCCCGTCCGGAATGCATTGGTATCAGTGCAGATTGAATCGGCCATTTTTCTGACCAAATACCTCTGCAAACGGACTTGGAATTACTCGTACCTTCGTCTAGGTACCTCTGTAAACTGGGAATGCGCAAGTGAACGTTTCCGAAATGTCACTTGTTTACGTTTCTGAATCTTGTTGTGTCCTCGAAACTTTCAAAATTTGGAATTTCAAGCTTAAAAGTGAAAATGTGAATGCGTATGAGACCGGCTGTCAGTTTGACGTTTGTCGGGATTTTTCATCCATTTCGCTAAACCGTATCCGTCTGCAGATGATCTTTAAAGTGTTCGTACCTTTGTATCTGCACCACTTTAAACTGGGAATATGCAACTAAAGGGTCCTGAAATGTCAGTACTTTAAAATTTTGAATCTTGTTGCGCCCCCGAAAGCTTTAAAATTTGGAATTTCAGGCCTAAAAGTGAATGTTTGCATACATTTCGAATCGGCTGTCACTTTGACGTTTGTCGGGATTTTCAGTATAAAAGGCTCCAGAGCAATTTTTGTTTCCCACGTCCTCCTTATGGGCGAAAAAATTGATGCAGCGCTTTTCTCTACAAGTGCTAAAATTTTAAAAAAATTCTTTTCGCCGCCTTACCACCGTTTCGAAGCGATAAAAATACGCCTATACAAAGTAGAATTGTACATCCGACGATATAAAACTCTAAAATCTCCCCTAAAATGCCTCAATTCGTCAAACACTCAAAGGTCGTTTTCCCATTTTCACCCTCATTTTCCCTCCTCTACTAAAGCCGTGAGAGCGGTAAAGGGTCCTGTGCGCTTTTATAGAGTATAAAATTACTAATTTAATATTTCTGTACAATCATCACATATAATTTCATGTCAAGCATTGTAAACAAAATCTGGAAAGATGTGGTTTTTTAAAGTGTTCCGATAAGCGGTATCTTCCTTCAGCTATATACATGCATTATCTTTCATTAATTATATGTTTAAAAATGCCTTTTACTTTTGATGTTTCGTTAACCGTAAATATACGCTTAAGTAATTTTAAATTTCACAATTAGTATAATAAATTCATTATTATCAAAATATTAAATTATAGATGCAATTTCAAGTATAAATCAAATAATTGAAATAGTTGCTCTGTGTAGTGGAACGCCAAGTAATAGTTATTTATGTAATGAGTCTGTAAAGTGATTCTTATCGAACCAGTCTGAGATTATGAGCCGAGCGAGTGAAGCGAGCGAGGCGAGTTCGATAAAAGCACTTTACTGATGTGGTGGATTTTTTCTTTATCACAAAATGGAAAGATCTATAATTTAAAAGATGGAGATATTATAACTATGTTGTCAGCTTTACCTTCACCTAAAATAATTTTTGCGATTTTTGTTTTATTCAGCTCAGATTTCTCAACATAGGATTCTGCAATCGTGTAGCTTTTCACACTATACATGGCGTTCTAAATTTTTCTTACTGCCGTCTAGGTTGGCAAAGGGCGAGGCATACGTTTGGCGAATAGAATGCCCCGTATGAAGTGATGGTTCTGACAAATGCAGATAGTTGGCAATTTTGCTTGGTACACTTCAAAAGATACGAATTCCAACTGGCTGAACTGTGCATTTGCCATTTCTGTAAGATAGGAATAATTGGTCGTGGGGAGCCTGCTCAGGATACAGAGCTAAATATAGGTTAAATAATTCTAAGTACTTTACTTTTCCTTCAAACTCTGAAGTGGTCACAAATGATTGAGGCCTGTTGATCTTTAGTTAGTTACATAAATAACCAGAATTGCTTGTTTGTGCTCTCTGTCACTTATTCTTAAATTCACTAAAATAAATACTACTACGTTGAACTCAAATTGATTTTGAAAATTTTCTGCATCATCAAAGGTATATATAAAAAGTGCTGACACGAAAGGGGGCGTGGGGTGGAGCCCACATGCCGCCATACTTTGCAAACTAATATTAGTTTCGTATATGCAAAGAGACAGAGAAAGGATATTTTATTTCACTAACGCTAACAAATGACACTTCAAATGACAACAGTTTTCGATACGTCAACGCCATCTATGCTAGGGTCAATAATTGGTGAACTGCTCTTGTATAATATCACAAGCGAGAAAGAACAGTTAGCTTAATGATTTTCGAAATACTTTTGCTTTTTAATTTTGTTTTAAATAAATATTGCTTTTTTTTATTAAGCATAGTTCAACATATTTTAATTTACAACAATAAATTGAAATGCGCCATCTATTTTCTCTGGGCCATCTTGTTAACAACTACACTGAGAATTTGGAAAATGTGCATATACAAAACTGGTTTCAAATTAAAATCAAAATACTGTTGTATTCTTATAAATCTGCATAGAAGGTAAAATTTAGGATATATTTACAAAAACTGCTTTTCAATAAGAGTAAACGTGTTACTCCTTATTCGAATATTGAAAGTCGTTTTATACAAAAATTGTTTGAAATTATGTTCTAAATATTCTTTTTTGCTATTACTTTCAACAACACCTGCGGATAATTACCCCAGATATCTTCGTTCAATTTCTACATCTTTGCAAATACTACTATACTACTCTACTGTCGGAAATGTAAATGTTTTTAGTTCAAATTAGCATAATTAACTGTGTATATGGGTGGCTGGGATAATAGACTACATCTAAAACATGAAACTATCAACAATAGAATGCTTTTGCATAAAAAGGTAAATATATGCTTGACATTTAAGTGACTATGTTTGTTTACAAACTTATACTCAAAGAAAAAATGTGGTGTGGGCACCACACGACTTTCTTATACATATGTGCCCTTCAAGTTATGCAAAGTTGTTCTAAATTAAGGTTTAAATACTTTTATCCTCTTAAAAAAATACGCCTGTGAGGAAATGTGTTACTTCAGGTCCGCATTTTGAAAATTCTTTTATCCAAAAATTATTCAAAATCCTATTCTGGATACTTCTATCCTCTTAATAAATTCTATAGAATGCATACTTCGTGAGATATTTGCTAAAAAAGTTCTACTCGTTAAGAGTAAACGTATTATTTCCGGACCGAGTTTTGAAATTTCATTTACACGAAAAATATTCCAAATCCAGCTCTAAATACTTCTTTGCTCTTGATAAATATATATAATATTTGCAAAAAATCGCTATTCGATAAGAGTAAAAGTGTTACTTCCGGTCCGAATTTTGAAAAATTCTTTATACAAAAGTTATTGGAAATTAAGTTCTAAATACTTTTATACTCGTAACGTACATGTTTAAAAAGCATGGCTTCTGAAATATTCGCAAAAACAGTAAAAGACCTACTTCCGGTAGGAATTTCGAAAAACTTTTTTAATAAAACCCTTCTCAAATTTAATTTTGAGTACATATGAGTTCTTTATAAATATGTTCAAAGTTAGTAATTGACGAATAATTGGCAAAATTCGATTTTTTCACTGAAATAAACTACTACTTCCGGTCTACCGATTTTACTGAAAATCAAATCAGATCTCAAGAGGGAGATTATATTCGTAAATACAAAATTTGGAATTGATATCTATAGCGGTTTTGGCCGCTATCGTAGTCACACACACACACACACACACTCACACATACTTTTTTGGTATCAGGGGACTTCTAAACATCTGCAAAAACCACGAGTTCGGAAACTTCCTTATACTATGTACAAGAAAGTAAAATAAAAGAATTCCCGTTTGAAGTATCTTAATTATGAACTTAGTTACATATTAAGTTACTCTAAATATTTTGTCGTAGACTAAAGGAATGTTGAAGGACGAACTTTCGTTCGTTGCATTTTTAATACATGCGCTTAATACACAATTTCGATAAACACTACGTGATAAAAATTAGAAACAATCAAATAAAATGCACCATAATAATGAATTTAGAATGTGCAACATTACTTTATCACTCAAATATAATAAAACACACAGTGTTTGGTCTACATGTAATAGTTTGTTATTAAATGTACAAGTAAAATATTTTCCACTTCGCATTTGTTTCTACTAATTTAAGCATCATCTAATAGGTAAGTTATTGTCGATTTTATTTTCATTTATTTACATTTGCTTTTTACATTTAATGCAGACCTACTTAAACAACAAAAACAATTATGGGGTGTACCACAGGGACCTAATTTGGAACCACTTATTTTTATTCTTTTTATTAATGAACTTTTAACTTCCCTGACTTCTGCTGTTTTGTGTTTCGCTCAGAAAAATGGCAATAACTTAAGAACCGTCAATTTTAGGCCCATATTCTGTATCGCTTTTTGACTAAAATTTATACGGGAAATACAAACATGTAATATACAGGATGTTCTATTTAAACAACAACTATTGTCAGCCGCCAAGTTTTGGAGCACTTTGTAAATATGGACTAATTTTAAAAGGTGGTCCTAATACGAGAAGAACCGCTTCGAGATGCCTTTTCTCATAAAGTCACAATATGTCTTCCCTGCGGAGATGACACTCCCTGGATATTATTGTTATTTTATTAACGCTGTTTTATGTAGACTGAAATTAAGACATTTATTATTATTATATATTAGGTGCGGGTGCTTGGTACTATAACGAAAATTTGCGCCGGAAGTTTTAGTTCTTTTCTGAACCCAACACTTATTTATAACTTTGTAAAAAATAAATGCGATGATGTTTTTTTCTTCAAATATCGACGACGTGTTGGCGCAAAGCTTTGACACTTACTACGTCATTTGTGCCACATGATGTGGGACCAACTTTACACACCATTTTCAGGTTGCTCGCCATTCTAGTGAGTTTACACTGCTGCATAATTCTTATTTGCGCGTTATTATATATTCCAGATGGCACTATTATTCCTGAAAAAAAGTATGACTTTTTTAAAAAGAATTTTAAAACTTTTGCGCGAAGTAAATGTCGTGAATCATCAAAAACGTTGGGAGTAATTCCATGCTTAGAATGAGCTTTTTTATCAAAACTTGATAATAATTATGGAGCAGATTTTACCTTATGTGTCAATTTGTGAATATACGAAACTCTCATATATGGAATACCGAAAATCCTAATGTGATTTATAAACGGTCATTATAGACACTTCGGTTTACAGTTTGGTACGGTACATGGGTTGGAAGTATATTTGGTCCGCAATTTAACGAGAACGCCGCTGGTGCTACTGTTATCTCAGCTGTGGAGAAATGTCAAGATATCATCCACAAATTTTAGTACCTGAATTGTAAACATTCATTTTAGAAAATCTGATTTCAACAGGATGGGGGTACGTGCCAAATCACCAGAGCAACGCTGACATTGTTTGGCCCGCTTGACTACCTCCGATTTTCACTACGGTGCTACTTAAAAGATAAGTTCTACGCTAAAGATAATTTGGTTTTAACATCGAAAATAGACTTAAAGGTGGGAACCACACAAAGAGATAGCTTAAGCACGCATTATTGCTTATCACGGTGAACGATATAATCGAAGAAATTAAAAAAAGTTAACGTGGACTTCAAAATGAGTTCAATGAAAAGGACAGAAAACTTTTAGAACAAATTAAAGGCGCAATATTACGTGATCAAATCAGTAGCAGTGGTATCAGAACAACTGAAGACATAGATAGAAGGACCAGATGTTGAAGACGACAGTAAAGGGACCACATTGATAGAATCGAATTATAACAGAATCGCCAAATGGGCGAAGGATCAGAAGCTCCGCAGCCACCAAACAGATAGTTGGAGATGTGAACCTCAGCATCTGGCAAATGCTAGAAGGCAGCAATGACCAAATATAGCCCTAAACTACGAGCAAGAAGAAAGGTGCAGGCAAGGCACTCTTTTATACTTAAAGAACTGAACAAAATATATATTTAATGTCATCGCAGAATTTCCCGCAGTGATCTTTCATAATGTAATGGAAATTATTAGTAAGACAGCAGACGTCTGTAGCACGTCCAAAGTTAAACTTTACGGAGCAATTGTAAAAGAGCAACTAATAGGAATAATGATAATTTTCCCTCGATATTTCAGAAATATACATACATCGTTATTTTGTATTTATTTTTTTGGTTTTGTGCTGTAACCTTAAAATATTTCTAATTTTAAAAATGTTTTATTGTTAAATGCGTACTTTTAAAATGCTGATTTATTTCAAGTATTATTTACAATGATTTTCTTTAAAGGAAGATGGAAATTGCTTGGTTGTAAATTTTTGTTTTACTTTTGACTACAGTAATCAGCGTAATTGCTTACACGAAATGGAGCTTCAACTATTGGGCAAGGAAAAACGTACCATTCTTACAACCAAGTTTTCCTATGGGCAACCTTGAAGCTCCCTGGGCAATCAAAAAAGGATTTCACAGCACAATGATTGATATATACAATGAATTTAGAGCAATGGGGTGTAAGTATGGAGGAATTTTTTCTTCTTTAAGACCGGTCTTTGTACCAGTTAACTTAGACGTGTTAAAATGCATTATCATCAAAGACTTTCAACACTTCGTCGATAGAGGTGTATACTACCACGAAAAAGCAGATCCTTTAAGTGCACACTTATTCAGCATAGAAGGAGACAAATGGCGATCACTAAGGACTCGACTAAGCCCAACTTTTACGTCGGGTAATATGAAGTACATGTTCCAAGCAGTTCTGGATTGTGGAGATGCATTGGAATCTGAAATAGAAAAATTATACGCTAACCATCAGCCCGTGGATATAAAGGAGATGGGTGCCCTTTTTACTACAAATGTTATAGGTTCTTGTGCTTTCGGCTTGGACTGTAACGCTTTTGCAAATCCAAACAACGAGTTCAGAATTCACACTAAAAGCTTCTTCGATGGAGGCTTATGAAGACAGTTACGCACCAACGTCACTCTTAGTTTTCCAAGCTTATGTAAACTGTTGGGTGTAAAGGTATTTCCAGAAAAAACTACAAAATTTTATACCGACGTGATGAAAAATATTACTGAGGCCAGGGAATGTGGTAGAGTCAAAAGAAACGATTTTGTTCAAATGTTAGTGGATATTAAAAATGGAGCCAAGAAAACTGAAGATTCTTTCACGTTCAATGAGATTGCAGCACAAGCTTTCGTCTTCTTTCTGGCGGGATTCGAAACGTCCTCGTCTACGATGACCTTTGCTTTTTATGAGATGGCCAAAAATCAAATGGTCCAGGATAAAGTGCGTGATGAAATCCGTAGGGTAACACAAAAATATGGCGGCCAAATTACTTATGATGGAATAATGGAAATGACTTATCTGGGTCAGGTTTTTGACGGTTAGTACAGTTATTTTTTCACTTATTTCCTTCGAACGTATAAAAACAAAACAATACACGTAACTAACTTACTGGGCGAGGACAATATTTCAATTTTCACACCAAGTTGTTTTTCCAATTAAAGTCTTTGTGGCAATTCGTTAAATTTTTTTGATTTATTCGGAAAGTAAAGATCGCAGAGCATTGCAGATCGCGGACACATTGAAAACAAATAAATCGGAAGTAATTATTAATCGGGAGCAACATAACGACAACGACTATCTGAAGTCGTAACATATTTCCAGTTTAGTTAAGAGTATGTAAACTAAGTGCAATATTTAACTGCGGCTATGGCTATGCGTACCATAAAAGCCTATATCATGAAAAACTACTTTTAACGGTACACAATTGTCTGAAAGAAACGTCATTCAAATATTGCTGGTAAGCGCGATAAATTAACAAAAATCAGCTTGCTATCTTAGGCTTGTCTTGTGTCAATTTCTGATAAACCAGAAAATCAATATTTGAGAATGTTTAACACATTTTCAATTTGATGCTAACTAAGGAACTTAATTGGATTCTTTGGATTGATTTTACCAAAACACTAGTAAAAACACCTCACACCACACTAAGGCACTAAAAGCTTGATACGTATTTCAACAACTATGTTGTCATCCATCATCAGTAGCACTGATTAATAAAAACCGCGTTATCTCTACACTGTAGCTTACATAGAACAACACTACAGTGCATATATAAATAACAAAACTTCTAATGATGGATGACAACATAGTTGTCGAAATTTGTATTTAGCTTTCAATGCTTTCTTATGGTGTAAGGTGTTTTTATTAGTGTTTTTGTTTGTTAATGACTGATAAAGTTTGGTTATATAAGTATACAAAATAGAGTTAATCCAGATGATATCAAACGTTTTTATATGCAAGATTATTATTAATTGAAGTACTTTTTACTATTTTTATTCTACAATAACGTAAATATTATTTGAATTGATTCTGGATGACTTGGACGTTTTTCAGCTCTTTTGATTGTAGTAATCACTATGGCAGTTACTTTTTGAACTACATATAAAATGAAAGTATGATATATTCAATAATTGAAATGCTTTTGGTTATACTCGGTGAAATACATTTTTTACGTATAAAAGTAATTTCAAATGTCATGTTGCTTAATAAATAATTATAGTTAAAAAAGAGACTAAGAAGAGCAGCGGACAGGTAAGAGAGGGGACTAGATATACTAGAAGAGACACGCGATGAATGCAAGGGCTTAAAGGAGTTTTAGTGGGTTAAAGTCACATACTACAACGATAAGGCAAACATAGCACGTGGTCTGCATGATGCATTTCTCCCTGACAAAAGAAGTAGGCTGCCACTTGTAGCCTCTGTCAGAAGATGCTTAATGTTTGTGGACAACCGACTTTACCACGTGTAGACCAGACCAACTTATGTGTTAAATAATTACCCAAGAGTAACAAAACATGGAAAAATGATTACCCTGAAATGTGTGAATTAAAAAAGCTTTATTGAAAACTTCTGGTGTAATACAACCCCAGACACATGTTTTAGACTCGTTGGTCCTCATCAGTATGGTATAGCAAAAAATAAGTATGTTGATTGAATACATAGTTTTGCATATAGAGTTGGAATAAAACAATAGATACCTTTCACAGACTTTATTGTTTTTCGAAGTATTCTCTATGATAATTAATGCACTTCTGCATTCGCTAAAACCAACTCTGGGAGCAGTTACTCCACTCGTTTGTTGGTACAGTTAAAATTGCGTTTCTGAAGACATCGACAGCTCCTTCTGACGACTGGAACCTTTGACCACGCAGTCCGTCCTTGATGTTCGGAAAGATGAAGAAGTCGTTGGGACATAGGTCGAGACTGTGATCTAACAATTCGACATTTTGTTGCGTTAAATAATTGAGCTATATGCAAACTTGCATTGTCTTGGTGGAAGATGATTCGTCTTTTGTGGTTGGTGTTTCGTAACTCAGCGATTACTTGCTGCAAACAATTGGTTTTATACCACCCGGCAGTAATTTTTCTTTGGCCTTATAGAGGAATTGTCGCTACATGCCCTGATTTCAAGACAAATGTCGCACCATCTTTTTGGAGACACTTCGAGAACGAATGACTTTTGTCAGCTTTTCTGCATATTGGAACGCCTAAACAGATGACTGGCGTTTATTTTCTGGCTCGTATGAGTAAATCCAAGATTTATCATCACTGACAATGCTGTACACGTTATTAGAGTTTCCTACGTTGAAGCGATCTAGACTTCCTTTTAACACCAATTCACCCTAGCTGCTTTCTGTTCTTCATTCAACAGATGCGATATCCATCGGGGAACTATTTTTTGACATACAATTTTTCATGAGTGATTTTTTCAATTGAAGTCTTTGAAATCCCCAATGATGCCTCAATTTTCCTACATGTCACATGTCGATCTTCGTTGCTGAGCTTGGGCACATCAACTACGTTTTCCTGAGTAACTGCCGTTTTCGATGAACCACCTCTTGGATCGTCGCTAAGACTAATCCGTCCACGAATTGAATTCTCTATACCAATGAAAAATTGTTGATTGATGCGGTGCTTCATTGCCGAAAACAGAAACCAATTCGGCGAGGCATTCTTGTTGAGATAATTGTCTTCGAAATAATAAAAAAAAACTTATTGCACAAAAATTCTCACGATTTAATTCCATTTTTCGACTAACTTGTCAACTTTGACAGTTCGCTGTAGCTACAACAATACACGTACCTATCGCATTAAAATTTTGGATTTAGGTTAACTAAAATGGAGGTTAGATTTTATTAATGACATTTGATTAATGTCGCCCTTTATGTCCCAGTATGCAAACCATAACAGACATTCCTCGTAATATTTGTAGCATAAATTCTTAGCTTAAATAATCCCAAATACTTCATAAATTCTTGCCATGTCTACAGTGATCACCAACAGTAGTTGGTAATGTATTCTGAACCATGTAAATGCCTTGTTTTCACTAAGGAGTATTAAACATCCTGAATGTGTCTAGCTTGTTAAGTAAGTTAAGTAGGTTAAATATTAGTAGGGTACTTTAATTAAGTAATATATATAGTAAGTAAGATCATTAGATAAGTTAGTATAGGTCTGAGTATTAGTAGCAGCAATATTAGTATTAGGGTAATGTTAAATCCATATCTAAATGTATTTTGGGTGATAATAATTGTATAATACATTAATGTAAAACTACTACTACTAAAATACAAGCATCACATCAACAAAATATGCTAAACTTCTTGACCATTAAGCATCATCAAGGCGAATAGAACCATAAAACACTCATACCATTTCATGGTCATAATGGACAAACTTATACCATCACATAGAAAGGGTTGAGTCACGATTGTTATCATGTCTAATGTGAGTGGAAAAAGTTTTATTTGAAATCAAAACAAATATTTGATGTCACATTTAAGAAACTTTACTCAGTTAACTTACATACTTCAACTTGAGCAAACTATTTTTTTTTTACAGAATTTAAATACAGTAAGTAAACCAATTACGGTAATATCAACTCAGAGACTTTAAGAAAATACCCAATCGTTGCAACACTCAACAGGATCGTCACAAAGGATTATAAAGTACCTGGTTCGAATCTCGTTCTAGAAAAAGGAACTAAAGTGCTTATTTCACTGCAAGGCATACAAAATGATCCTGAGTATTTTCCAAATCCCGACGAGTTTGATCCAGAAAGGTTCTCCTCGGAAAATAAAGCCGAACTTTACCCCTGCGTCTACATGCCCTTTGGTGAAGGCCCCAATTGAAATTGTACAAAGAATCCACTTTTATTGGCACCAATTGGAGAAGTGCTATTAAATATGCAGAAAGTCAACTAAGTTTTAACTTACTTGTTTAATATTACTTTGATATTATATAAATATCTTTTGTGTATTTATTGTAGTAGATGTATTAGGGTACACTATATGATGTAATTTATGATGCAATTGAATAAATTATTTATCAACAATAAGAATTTATCTTTATTGTGAAAATCATGGTTTGTTTTGTTATATGTGTGATAACTAAAGTTAAGTTAACGTATTCATGCGGCCTATAAATTTTATTTTGGCCTCACAGTAAAAATCAAGAAAAAATATGACTTCCTCATGTAAAATTTGGGTTCCACATGTAATATACCGGGGTGTCTGTTTAAGCTTAACCAGACAATGTTTATTCTACAACCTGTCGGCAAAAATGTTGATAGTAAAATGGACCACGGGAATTTCAACAAAAATATTTTTAAGTTTCCAAAATGATCGCAAGGGGCGCAATTCTCAAGATCAATTAAAAATTCGGTAATTGGTCATTAAATTCTAGATTAAGATAGATTAAAATTTTTACTAGCAACATTTTCAGACAATTTTATACAATTTTCATTTGAAACTTTTTCCCATACGAAGGGGGGGGGGGGGCAAGTCTGCGTACAAAAGTAGGTATAATTTTGGCTTGCCTTAACGGATTTTAATGTTTCTGGGCTCATTAGATAGAGAATTTTTCAAAGAAATGGAATGATATATAGTACGAAATTACGGGGTTGTCAAAAAAATAACAGAGGGCGCTGTTCTCAATTTATGTATATTAGTTGTTTTTTTTTTTGGAAATTTTAAATGTAACGGTATATTTTTACTTTCTTATACGTAGTATATGGAAGTATTGTGATGATGAAAATTTTCGACCTCGAGATTTTTGCAGATGTCCACGTTTTGAGGTCCCCTGATACCAAAAAAGTGGTTTTTAAAAAATGTCTGTCTGTCTGTCTGTCTGTCTGTCTGTGACCACGATAGCGGTCAAACCGCTGGAGATATCAATTCCAAATTTTGTATTTACGTGTATAATCTCCCTCTTGAGATCTGATTAGTTTTTCAGTAAAATCGGTAGACCGGAAGTAGCAGTTTACTTCAGTGAAAAAATCGAATTTTGCCAATATTTCGTCAAATACTAAGTTTATAGAAATTTATAAAGAATTCATATGTACTTAAAATCAAAATTGAGAACAATTTTATTTAAAAAGTTTTTCCAAATTCCTACCGGAAGTAGGTCTTTTACTCTTGTCGAAAATCGGTTTTTTGCGAATATTTCGCAAGTCAAGCTTTTTAGACAGGTACGTTACGTGTATAAAAGTATTTAAAACATAGTTTTCAATATCTTTTGTATAAAAAAAAATTTCAAAATTCGGACCGGAAGTAACACTTTTACTCTTACCGAATAGCGATTTTTGGCAAATATGTCGTAAATTATGCATTCTATATATATTTATTAAGAGTACAAACGTATTTAGAGTTATATTCGCAATATTTTTTGTATACATGAAATTTCAAAATTCGGACCGGAAGTAGCACTTTTACTCTTAGCTAGTAGCACTTTTTTTCGAATATCTTGCAAAGTATGCATTCTATAGCGATTTATTAAGAGAATAAAAGTACTTAATATAGGATTTTGAATAAGTTTTGTATAAAAAAATTCTTAAAATTGTATAGTTTGAAACGCTCATACGTATAAGAAAGTCGTGTGGTGGCCACACCTCATTTTTAGTATTGTAATATTGAAGCACATGATAAATTGAGAGAAATGATGAAAACCGAAAGATGCTACCTTCTTTCTTGACGAAGATATAGTCATACGAAGACAAAGCAGAAATGTCCCAGCAAAGATTTGCAATGCATCAGTATACATTATGCAGTATACTCCCATCAATTCAATCAACACAACCCGCTGTCACGTATGCCGCGGTTGAACTTGCTTGGCTTTCACTGCCCACACGGTGGCCCCGTAGGACATTATGGACGCCATTACTGAATTCTTATTGACAAGAAATTGGTGATATTTAGTTTTATCACTGAAATGAGATCTTGAGAGGAAGATTATGCTCTTCATCTTTGTCCGTTAGGTTACATATAGACAAACACACAAAAACACAAGCACGCAGACACATTTTGCAGGAAACTGTTTTTTGTTAACAGAGGACTTTAAAACCTTCAGGAAGAAAACTTTCATAATCACAATAATTCTTTAAACTACGTACAAGAGAGTAAAAATATTACAACAAATATTTTAAAAATCACTTTAAGAAACAAACTTTTATAATATGTCCTTATCAGACAAATAGTCCTCATAGGAATAACTTGTAATCAGACATTCAGATAATTTTGTATATCTTGAAGTACCTACTTATATAGGAGATAGTCAGCGATATCTACATAAAAAAATGGAGAATCTCATTAGAAGAATCTTACTTATCAAACTTAATACGAATTACGTTACTCTACATATTTTTTCGTAGATTAAACGAATTTTGAGGGTCAAACTTTCATTCGATATATTTTTAATGCACACGCTTGATACACAAAAGTGATTTCGATAAAAACTAAGTGATAAAAATTTTATACAATCAAATAAAATGCACAATAATAATGAATATGGAATGTGCAACATTACTTTATCGCTCATATATAACAAAACATTCGGCCTTTGTTCTATATGTAATAGTGTAATGTTCAAGTAAGATATGTTCCACTGCGCAATTGCTTTACCAATTTAAGCATCCTCTAATAGGTAAGTGATAGTAGATATTGTCTTTATTTATATTTCCGTCTTACATTTAATGCAGTCCTATTTACACAATTGAATCAGTTATGTTTTTTATTCTGACTATAGCTCTGGAACATATGTTTCTAGTTTGGGTGTATCACAGGGATCTAATTTGGGACCACTTCCTTTTATTCTTTTTATTGATGATCTTTTGACTTCCCTGACTTTTCTTGTTTGGTATTACGCTAATAATTTGAAAATATATTCAAATATTTCTACACCCGATGATACCTTTTACATACGTTTCTTTATTTCAATTAATCAACACGGTTTTTTTTCTGGGAGGTCTACAGTCACGAATTTAGCAGTGCTTACACAGTGTATTTCTGAGGTTTTGGACAGGCGCGAACAAGTTGATGTGATATATACTTATATACCTTTCGAGAGCATTTGACATGACTGACCATGAGCTTCCTCTGTGTAGATTGGGTTCTTTGGTTTTGTTTTTTCGGCCGTTGGCTTCAATAGATCTTACCTCTATGAGAGAGGATGCTATGTGTGCTATAATGGATTTTCATCCACTGAGTTTATACTATGATATCAAAAATTAAATTAGTCAATGTTGGTCATGGAATGTAAAACGCTTGTCTTAGTTTAAATCATCCTTTTGAAATAATTCAATCATTGTTAAGCTACACTGACATTATCAATAACCTACAAATGTGTTACCTACTTAGTTCAGCTGTAAAATAATGATGAACTACAAGTTATGAAATAAATAACGTTTTTATTAACCAGAAAAATTAAATTACAATAATTGCTGGAAATGTCCTCCGTTTTGTTCAATGCACAAGTTTACGCGCCTTCTCATGCTGTGAAAAGCATTTTGCAGCATTTCTGGCGTTATGGTTGCACATTGGTGAACAATTCTTTGTTGCAGTTCTTGCAAATTATGTATCGGATTTGCGAAAATCTTATTTTTTAAATAAGGAAAGATAAAATAGTCCATAATTGTCAAACAAGGTGATCTCGGAGGAAACTCAACCTCCGTATGCAAACTTATCAGCCGGTCATCAAAAAACTCGTGGAGAAAAGCAAGATTTTCTCGTGTAGTATGTGCTGTTGCACCGTCTTGCTGGAAATAACCGTATTGAAGTTCATCATCATCTAACTGTTGCACAAATTCAGTTAAAAAAATATTTCTGTAGCTTTTTGCGTTAACGATGAAATTGAAAAAAATTGCCATCCAAACACCAATTTTCTGAGCATGTAGTGGCGTTCAATAAAAATGTGCGGGTTATCAGTGCTGCACATTCGCATATTCTGAGAATTGATGTATCCCGAAAGGTGAAACCAAGCTTCGTCAGAAAAAAGAGTTAAGTTCAGCAGATCGTCATTCGTTAAATTATTAACGAACCAATGGCAGTACGCAAGGCGTCTGGGGTGGTCTGCAGGCAGAAGAGCTTGATATGATTGCATCTTATATGGATGCATGTTCAGGTCCTTCTTTACAATCGTTTGGCATGCTCCGTAAGAAAGCCGAATTTCTTGAGAGAGACGTTTTAAAGACTTTGAAGGCTCTTCTTCCATACGTTGACGAACGTCATTAATAACTTCTTCTGTATGAACTCTTGGTCTACCAGCACCTTTTTTATGCGTCACAGAACCAGTTTCGCGAAACACTTCAACACAATTTGTAAGGCATGCATAAAAATTGTCCGGTAATACTGCTGCGGCTGGGAAGTGCTCTCGAAAGTTGTCCAAACACAAACGTTGACTGTATTCCCAAGCTCCATTAACTAGCACACCCGTTCGAAAATAGACTTCAATCACGTAAATTTTGTGCTCTGTGGTGAGAACCATGATTCAAAAACCCTGCAGGATTAGAAAACTTCAACACAATAACTTGACAGATTTTGACATTCAAAAAATTATGACATACCTAAATGTACGATGCACGCTACGACAATAATTTTAAAATCCATGACCACCATTGACCAATTTAATTGTTGATATCCCGGTACTTACTTCAGGTGTTACACAGGGTTCAAATCTAGGTTCCCTGTTCATATTATTTATAAATGAACTTCTCCTACAGATAGATTGCCCTGTACTTGGATATGCTGATGATATTAATATCTATTCTGTGATTATCAATGCCTTCAGAGAAATTTAAATGTATTGTCTTCATGGTGTGAACATTCTGGACTCAAGTTAAATGTTGATAAATGTTGTACAGTCACTTACACACGGTCTGCCACTTCATATAATACTTCCTACTACATTGGCGACAACATGTTGACAAATAAAACTGAATTCAAAGATCTTGGAGTTACTTTCGATTTCAGTCTCACATTCAAATCTCGTGTAATGAGTGTTTGTACAACGGCATTCAGCTCATCGGATTTTGTCATGCGTGTTTCTCAATACTTCAGAGATGTTGCATTGTTGAAATCTTTGTACTGTAGATTCTTGAGGTTTCCCTCGTATGAGACAGATGGTGTTTATCCAGAGAGAGGTGTAGCATAGGAAGATCTGTTACTACGTCATGATATGATATCCTTATGTGTTAGAAGAGATGCTACATGCAAGAGATTTTTACAGAGGCTGTTGGATAGCAGTATTGGCAGCCGAGAAATCCTAAACCAAATGTCATTTCTGGTACCGCTGATCAACTCCAGGCACAATTGCACCTTTGTAGCACCATTTGCAAGAACCAACATCATGGCGAACAAAAATAGAGACTTACTTGTTTGAAGACACTGACTGTGGATTGCGGATCGTCATAGGACCTGTAGTATTGTTTGTAACCCTGGTTTGGGCTTTGCCTGTTGGGTAATAAAGATGATTAATATTATTATTTTTATACCCTATTATTGCAAAAATATCTTAATTCTTTTCGTTGAATTAGAGCAAAAACGGCGCTCAGCCGGAAAGAATTGAAAGTAGCGATTTTCCTTTGCGAATCGTTGGGTAACTGGCAGCCAACCCTTCGGTCTTGGGGAATCGCACCCCATTGTTTCAGCTGCCATCTTCAATTTAAGGATGAATTTTAATTTATTGAATAACTCGTTTATTTTCAATTTCAACAGAAAAATTGTAACAACAAAAGTTTCTGGAATTAAATTCGTGGAATTTTGGTCGATATTATTTTTTCCCTACAAGCGATATTTTTTTATTTAAACTCGAAAAGAGTTTATTATTGACTTTACCGTTTTAATAATAATATACAAAGTTGTTGGGAATTAAATTTTCTGCATCTGTGGTGCCAACATTTTCTATATAGGATATTTCTGGCCGCACGGCAAAAGGAAAGAGGGGTGAAAATAAAACGGTTCTCGAACTCACTCTTACAAAAACAAAAAAACATTTATTTCTTCTAGTGTACACTTTTGAAAGCAATGCCAGTTCCGAACGTTTAGCCGATGGACCTGCCAAGTTTGGGTTGTCTGATTCATCCTCGTAAGTTTGTATATTATCGTTAGTACTGTAAAGTCAATAATACGAATTAATACAATCTCCAGGTACACCTCCACCTGTTTTCGGTTTAAATAAAAAAAAATATCGATCCTAGGTAAAAAAACAATAGGAGCCAAAGTGGTAGCAAATTCAATTTCAAGCAACTTTGGTTATCACCATTTTTCATGTGAAATTAGAAAAAAAAACAATCGATAAATTTTACCCCCTATTTCGAGTCTTAATTGAAAAGTAACCATCCTAGGGAAAAAAGGAATAAAACTGTAGGAAATTTAATTCTAATAACTTTTGTCATTGCCATTTTTCGTGTGAAATTGAAAGAAAGTGAGATGAATGAAATTTCACCCCTGAAATTGAAAATAGCGGCTAAAGCAATGGCGTGCGATTCCCAAAACCTAAATGTAGGGTGTCAGTGACCCTCTCAATTTTTTCCTGGTCAAATCCTAATTCAGCTGGACTAAATATTCTATACCAGTAGTACATTGCATGCTGTATTTGTTTTATTTTTCTAAATGTATGAATTTAATAGGAATTGTGTGCACAATAAATACATTATTATTATTATTATTATTGAATATTAAAAGATGAAATTGTTCCCAAAATGCAAATATATAAAGAAAACTATTCTACAATTGCCAATGAATGCTAAATTTAGGTTGCATTGTACTAAAATTAATTTAATGTTAGCTAATGAATTTATTTTTTTAAACAATGTAATTATTAGACAATAATAGTAATGAACTTTATTGTCCAACAGAATCCATTTATAAGACAAAACAATAATTACAGTACGGTGCAAAATAATAATATCAGCGTGTTTTCAATAACGAAGCATAGTATTATATTAATATGTAGCAGAATATGAGCTAAATTTAGGCAAAACACATATGATAATATAATTAATATTCTAAGCAAACATCTTGACTCAGTTCAGATCAGTAGTAGTAGGGGGGCAAACGTCGCTCATTCTATATGATACATATTTTAAGAATTAATACCTGTTGCTGGTACACCTAGCAAGGGTGCCATATGATTGATGCGTATTCCAATTTTGGACGAACCAGTGTATAATAACAGGTGAAACAAGTTGTGAGATTGGAAAAGCTTCTATATGACCTTATTAAAATGCCTAGTGCCCGTGAAACTGAAGAATAAATAGATTGTATGTGATTAGAAAAGTCCAAACGGAAATCAAATGACACACCCCGATCTTTAATGATGGTTTTTCTTGCTACCAGTATTAAATCTAGAGAAGAGAATGGTTAAATAAGCCTGTTTCCTTACTTCTTCAGAATGTCAAAACTGTACATTTATTAACATTCAGCTTAATTTTAATTGATGGCAAACCGACACTTTGTTAATTTTCAAGAATATCTTCAAATCATCGGCGTATGCCAAGACCCTACTCTCTAATTCATTTTACAGATCATTAATGTACACGTTGGATAATAAAGGCCCTAGATTGGATGCTCTGGGGTACTCCCGATATGATCGTGAAAATGTTGAAACTGTAAAACTGCACGTAACTCGACCTATTATCCAGCTAGGAGGCGATTAATTCGGTAAAAGCTCGATTTGCTAGGAGTATTTCGATTGAGGTTCCAGATGATGTCAAAAATAGAAAGGTTATATTACATTTAGCTGGTGTTGTATGATTGCGGTCGAAGGAGTTGTTTATTTCAGTTAGTGGTTTGAATAATAGAATTATAATTCAAACACAAATAATTTGTTATTAATAAAAAGGAGACTAAAAAGTAGAAAATTACTCAATTTCTAGGCAGTCTCAAACTATTTACAATATTATATCTTTTATTAATACCATTTCGGTTTTCTTCTTCGTGTTGTTCATTGTACGCTTGTACATTTAAATTCCTTTCTTCAGCAAGTTCTTGTTCAGTATCCATAACATCATTTCGATCATCCCCATTTAGTATACAAATATTGTGTAAAATACAGGCTGTACTAATAAGAAGACAGATTAAATCTAGTCGAATTGTTTCCATATACTTGAGAGGCCTTCACCTGCCCTTCAGTAATGCAAAGACGTTTTCAATATGCACACGAACTTGTGATAACGTCTGACTAAAGTTTCTCTGTGGAGGAGTTAAAAATCCATTATTTTTGAAACCAACGATAAGTTGAGTAGACAAGGCATATGCCAAATCTTTCAATAAAAAGCTATTATTAGTAAACTAGCTGTCCATCAATCTCTTCGAGCTTGAATCGCCTTTTCGCGTCCGCTTACAGCTGTCCGTCAATCTCTTTTAGCTTGAACCGCTTTTTTCGCGTCCGCTTACAGTTTCTTTACAGTTTCCTGTAAAAAGCAATCACTGTCATGGCCTTTTAGAATGTCCGATTTTATTAACTTTTGAAGCACCCCTGTATATACATATATCTAGTGAAGCCAATAGTATGTTTTATTTAAAATGCTTCTCGAACTGTTTTATTACACAAACCTGTACACACTCAAGAGCGAGAAAGGAAATTTAATGTTAAACATAGTTCATGTTAAAGTATTTAAAGAAACAATGAGCTGAAAGAGCACAACATTTTCATCGAGGCAGTTTACAATACTATTTTGATGTGATAGCCCTTTTGAAGCGCCTTTCTTGTAAAAAACGCTTTTTAGAATGTCCACTTTTATAAACTTTTGAAGCACCCCTGTATATACATATATTTTGTTAGGCCAATAGGATATTTTATTTAAAATTCTTCTCGAACTGTTTTTGACATAAATCCGTACATACTCAAGAGCGAGAAAGGTAATTTAATGTTAAACATAAGTCATGTTAAAGTATCGAAAGAAACAATGAGCTCAGAGAGCAACATTTCCATTAAGACAGTTCACAGTACTATTTTGATGTAACAGTGAAAAAGCATGTCAACCTTTTTGAATTCTACTATCGTTAATGAAGAAACACAAAAGAGTAATAAAAATGAACCTAAAATTCATTTTACTCAAAGATCCAAAAAAAACCCAAGTTTTAAATTTTAGACCTATTGAATGGCTTTTTTCGCGTTCCTTAACTTTTGAAGCACCCCGGTATATACATATATCTTGTGAAGCCAATAGTATATTTTATTTAAAATGCTTCTCGAACTGTTTTTTTACACAAACCTGTACGCACTCAAGAGCGAGAAAGGTAATTTAATGTTAAACATAGTTTATGTTAAAGTATTTAAAGAAACATGAGCTGAAAGAGCACAACATTTTTATCGAGGCAGTTTACAATACTATTTTGATGTGATAGTGGTAAAGCATGTCAACCTTTTCGAAGTCTACTCTCGTTAAGAAAAAAGCACAAAATAATAATAAAAGTCAAAAGGCCAAGTTTTAAATTTAAGCCCTATTGAAGCGCCTTTCCTGTAAAAAACGCTTTTTAGAATGTCGACTTTGATAAACTTTTGAAGCACCCCTATTAAACATATATTTTGTTAGGCCAATAGGATATTTTATTTAAAATTCTTCTCGAACTGTTTTTAACACAAACCTGTACACACTCAAGAGCGAGAAAGGTAATTTAATGTTAAACATGTCATATTAAAATATCCAGAGAGACAATGAGCTCTCAAAAAGCGCAACATTTTCATTAAGACAGTTTACAATACTATTTTGATGTGAAAGTGTAAAAGCCTGTCAATCTTTTCGAAGTCTACTCTTGTTAATAAAGGAGCACGAAATAATAATAAAAGTAAAAAGCCCAAATTTTAAATTAAAGCCCTATTAAAGCGCCTTTCCTGTAAAAAAACGCTTTTTAGAATGTCCACTTTTATAAACTTTTGAAGCACCCCTGTAGATACATATATTTTGTTAAGCCAATAGGATATTTTATTTAAAATTCTTCTCGAACTGTTTTTGACATAAACCGGTACACACTCAAGAGCGAGGAAGGTAATTTAATGGTAAACATAAGTCGTGTTAAAGTATCCAAAGACACATTGAGATCAAAAAGCGCAACATTTTTATTAAGACAGTGTACAATACTATGTTGATGTAAAGTGTGACCTTTTTGAAATCCACTATCGTTAATAAAGGAGCACAAAATAAAAGTAAAAGTAAAAAGCCGAAGTTTTAAATTGAAGCGCCTTTCCTGTAAAAAGCGAGTACTGGCATGACGCTTTTTAGAATGTCCGGTTTTATAAACTTTTAAAGCATCCCGGTATATACATATATTTTGTGAGGCCAATAGTATATTTTATTTAAAAATTTTCTCGAATTGTTTTTTACACAAACGGGTACACACTCAAGAGTGAGAAAGATAATTTAATGTTAAACATAAGTCATGTTAAAATATCCAAAGAAACAATGAGCTCTCAAAAAGCGCAACATTTTCATTAAGACAGTTTATAATACTATCTTGATGTGAACGTGTAGAAGCCTGTCAATCTTTTCGAAGTCTACTCTCGTTAAGAAAAAAGCACAAAATAATAATAAAAGTAAGAAGCACTCCTGTATATACATATATTTTGTTAAGCCAATAGGACGTTTTATTTAAAATTCTTCTCGAAGTGTTTTTAACACAAACAGGTACACACTCAAGAGCGAGAAAGGTAATTTAATTTAAACCATAAGTTATGTTAAGGTATCCAAAGACACAATGAGATCAAAAAGCCCAACTTGTCCATTAACGCAGTTTACAATACTATTTTGATGTGAAAGTGTAAAAGCCCGTCAACCTTTTCGAAATCCACTATCGTTAATAAAGGAGCAGGAAATAATAATAAAAGTAAAGAGCCCAAGTTTTAAATTTAAGCCCTATTAAAGCGCCTTTCCTGTAAAAGGCGATCACTGGAATGACGCTTTTTAGAATATCCACTTTTATAAACTTTTGAAACACCCCTGTATATACATATATTTTGTTAAGCCAATAGGATATTTTATTTAAAATTTTTCTCGAACTGTTCTTGACACAAACCGGTACACACTCAAGAGCGAAAAATGTAATTTAATAGTAATCATAATTCATGTTAAAGTATCCAAAGAAACAATGAGCTCAGAGCGCAACATTTCCATTAAGACAGTTTACAGTATTATTTTGATGTAACAGTGAAAAAATCATGTCAACGTTTTTGAATTCTACTATCATTAATGAAGAAACACAAAGGAATAATAAAAATGTACTTAAAATTCATTTTACTCAAAAATCCAAAAAAATGCCCAAGTTTTAAATTTTAGCCCTATTGAATGGCTTTTTTCGCGTCCGCTTACAGTTTCTTCACAGTTTCCTGCAAAAAGCAATCACTGTCATGGCTTTTTAGAATGTCCGTTTTTATTAACTTTGTTTTATTTAAAATGCTTCTCGAACAGTTTTTTACACAAATCTGTACACACTGAAGAGCGAGAAAGGTAATGTAATGTTAAACATAAGTCGTGTTAAAGTATGCAAATACACAATGAGTTCAGAAAGGGCAACATTTTTATTAAGACACTGTACAATACTATTTTGATGTGAAAGTGTAAAAGTCTGTCAACCTTTTTGAAGTCTACTCTCGTTAAGAAAAAAGCACAAAATAATAATAAAAGTAAAAAGCCCAAGTTTTAAATTTAAGTCCTATTGAAGCGCCTGTCCTGTAAAAAGCAATCACTGTCATGGCTTTTTAGAGTGTCCACCTTTATAAACTTTTGAATCACCCCTACATATATTTTGTTAAGCCAATAGTATATTTTATTATTATATTTAAAATTCTTCTCGAACTGCTTTTTAGACAAACTGGTATATAATCAAGAGCGAGAAAGGTAATTTAATGTTAAACATAAGTCATGTTAAAGTATTGAAAGAAACAGTGAGCTCAATGAGCGCAACATTTCCATTGAGACAGTGTACAATACGATTCTGATGTTTGCGAATCTACTATCGTTAAGAAAAAATGAAGTATTAAATTTAAACCCTGCTCAATCACGTTTCGAAGAATCGCCAAATTGAAGACGTAATAAGCGACCACAAACAACCCCGTATCTAAAATTTCACATTCACACGTCAATTTTCAAAAAAATCTTCCGCTATTTTGTTTTTTTTTGACATTTTGACATTGGAATCGTGATCAGGGACCTCCAAAACCCCCGTATATAAAATTTCACTTTCATACGTCAATTTTCAAAAAAATCTCCCGCCATTTTGTTTTTTTTTGACATTTTGACTTTGGAATCGTGATCGGCGACCCCCAAAACCCCCGTATCTAAAATTTCACAATCATACGTCAATTTTCAAAAAAATCTTCAGCCATTTTTTTTTTTTGACATTTTGACTCTGGAATCGTGATCGGCGACCCCCAAAACCCCCGTATCTAAAATTTCACATTCATACGTTAATTTTCAAAAAAATCTCCCGCCATTTTGTTTTTTTTTGACATTTTGACTTTGGAATCGTGATCGGCGACCCCCAAAACCCCCGTATCTAAAATTTCACGTTCATACGTCAATTTTCAAAAAATCTTCCGCCATTTTGTTTTTTTTGACATTTGGCTTTGGAATCGTGATCGGCGACCCCCAAAACCCCTGTATCTAAAATTTCACATTCATACGTTAATTTTCAAAAAATCTCCCGCCATTTTGTTTTTTTTTGACATTTTGATTATGGATTCGTGATCGGTGACCTAAGACATCCCCGTATCTAAAATTTCACATTTATACGTCAATTTTCAAAAAATCCTTCGGCCATTTTGTTTTTTTTTGGACATTTCGACTTTGGATACGTGATCAATGACACCACAAAAACTCCCAAGTGCCGAATTTTACTTTAATCGGAAGAGAGAAATTAATTTCAGCTAGCTCCGCCCACTCTGCATGTATGCGTAATCGATTAAATAAAATTATTACATAAGGGCACATCGATGTTAAAAGCAATCCTTTTCTCCATTAAGGAAACGGGGCATACGCGTTCTGGAATTAACGTATTTTAATTCAAATCATTATTAAAATACTAATCGACCCCTGTATATAGATAAAAATATTAAATTAAGCGGGACCGTTATGTATTGTGTGGAGATATGGAGATGCCGAACATTCACCGGACCGTAATACATTGATCGGCAGTGCACATGAGAATCTGATTATATTTTTCGCCCGTCCGAAATACATTGATATTACTGCACATTGAATCGGCCATTTTTCTGACCAAATGCTTCTGCAAAAGAATTTGAAAGTGCTCATGCCCTTGGTTGCGTGCCTCTGTCGACTCGAAATAAGCACGTAAAAGGTCCAGAGAAGGCCGTTCGTTAAGACCTCGGGTCTTGTTGGACCCTCGCGACCTTCAAAATTTCGTATTACACGCTTAAAAGTGAATCTGTGGACACAACTCAGTTTGATGTCAGTTTGACGTTTCCCGAGATTTTTATCGCTTGTCACGGGAATGGTCAAAACGTAAGCCATTTTTTCGTTACAAAATGGAATGCACGCTCCCCTTTAAAACCCCATATCTCTGCACACGCTCCACTTAGAAGGAAAAACTCGCCGGCGAGGAACCCTTTAGAGTCCACGTAACACGCACGCCAAAGGACAGCTTTCAATTCCGCGTATCCAGAGAGGAGTTCAACTTGGCGTTTTGTCGACTTTTTCTATTTTGATAGTTTCGAAAATGCTCGGTTAAGCTCTTTCAACTAAGGCGATTAACAACAGAGGTCTGTGCGCTATTATTATATATAACTAGCTCTAACGTCCGCTTACGGCGGGTCCTCCGCTTACAACGGGCCCTCCGCGTACAGCGGGTCCTCTGCTTACAGCGCGTCCGTCAATCTCTTTTAGTTGGAATCGCTTTTTTCGCGTCCGCTTACAGCCTTTTCATAGTTTCCTGTAAAAAGCAATCACTGTCATAACTCCTTTTAGAATGTCCGATTTTATTAACTTTTGACGCAGCCCTGTATATACATATATTTCCTGAAGCCAATAGTATATTTTCTTTAAAATTCTTCTCGAACGCTTTTTTACACAAACCGGTACACACTCAAGAGCGAGAAAGGTAAATTTGTGTTAAACATAAGTCATGTTAAAGTATCCAAAGACACAATAAGATCAAGAAGCCCAACATATTCATTAAGACAGTTTACAATACTATTTTGATGCGAAAGTGTAGAAGCCGGACAACCTTTGCGAAATCCACTATCGTTAACAAAAGAGCACAAAATAATAATAAAAGTAAAATGCCCAAGTTTTAAATTGAAACCCTATTGAAGCGCCTTGTCTGTAAAAGGCGATCACTGGCATGATGCTTTTTAGAATGTCCACTTTTATAAACTTTTGAAACACCCCTATACATACATAAATATTGTGAAGCCAATAGTATATTAAAATTCTTCTCGAACTATTTTTGACACAAACCGGTACACACTCAAGAGCGAGAAATGTAATTTAATGTTAAAGTATTCAAAGACACAATAAGATCAAAAAGGTCAACATTTGTATCAAGACAGTTTACAATACTATTTTGATGTGAAAGTGTAAAAGTCTGTCAATCTTTTCGAAGTCCACTATCGTTAATAACAGAGCACAAAACAATAATAAAAATAGAAAGCCAGAGTTCTAAATGTAAGCCCTATTAAAGGGCCTCTCCGGTAAAAGGCGATTACTGGCATGACGCTTTTTAGAATGTCTACTTTTATAAACTTTTGAAACACCCCTGTATATACATATATTTTGTTAAGACAATAATAGGATATTTTATTTAAAATTTTCCTAGAACTGTTTTTGACACAAACCGTTACACACTCAAGAGCGAGAATGGTAATTTAATGTTAAAGTATACAAAGACACAATAAGATCAAAAAGCGCAACATTTTTATTAAGACAGTGTACAATTCTATTTTGATGCGAAAGTGTAAAAGCTTTTCAACCTTTTCGAAATCCACTATCGTCAATAAAAGAGCACAAAATAATAATAAAAGTAGAAAGCCCAAGTTTTAAATCTAAAGCCCTATTGAAGCGCCTTTCCGTTAAAAGCGAGCACTGGCATGACGCTCTTTAGAATGTCAACTTTCATAAACTTTTGAAGCACCCCTGTACATACATAAATTTTGTGAAGCCAATAGTATATTTTATTTAAAATTCTTCTCGAATTGCTTTTTACACAAAGCGGTACCCACTCAAGAGCGAGAAAGATAATTTAATATTAAATATAAGAATGATGTTAAAGTATCTGAAGAAACAAAATGCTCAATAAGCGCATCATTTTCATTGAGACAATCGGGATAATACGCTCTTGATATAACAGTGGAAAAATTTAGTATATTAACAAAAAGTATGTCAATTGCTCAGAAACAATTTAAAATAGGCACGCACAATATTAATAAAAAAGAACCTAAAAATCAGTTTTACTCAGATATTTTTCACCCCAATTATTTGAAGTGGAACAGCGCTTTCATTATGAAATTTTGGTCAGCAGATTTCAAATATTCGTCTGTCACATACTCAAAATTAGTTCGCAAGTCAATTAAAAATGAAGGACTTGTATTGCAGAACATTTTAAATTTTCACTGAATCACATTATTATTCGTACTGTTATCTCTCTAATGATAGAAAAGATATTATGTAGACTACTCGCCCGCTATCGCGGGCTCGTCATTTTAATGGACATGCTAAAATATATATGTATCTGTATAGTGTTTGAAATGTTTATAACAAATTTTGTTTGATAAATGGGCGTCGCTTTCAAACATTCTTATAGAATGCTAATGAATGCTGATGAACTTCAAACATATAGCTCGCAAACATATAAATGATTAGTTTTAATAAGGTGCTGTTAAAAGCAATTACAAAGAAGAAGAGAGCAAGCGCAGGCATAAATTTTCACAAATACCTAGGATTTTTAGCAACTCAGATAAAGTCCCAGAAATGTAACAGAATTAAAAAGCTTCCAAAACACAAATATTTCCCTAGTAAGCTAAAAGTTACACATATTCTATATTATGTTTTTATTTTTAATTATACTGTAATTTCATGTATAGAAGAAGCAATACAATTACTAAAACACTAATAACAGTAATTATTAATTACAAATGCATAAGAAAACATAATCGCAGTCAATACTAATAAAAATCCAAATCTCCTAGGTTATGCGCATGTGTAAGTAATCGTAATTACTGTTTAATATTTTATCAGGTTTGGTAAAACAGCGGTTAAAATATCTTCATTTAATAACGTTCTTAATCAATGGTTAGCGCTAACCGGTGTTGGAAAAACATACTAACCGGTATTTTAATCAATGATTAGCGCCAACCGGTTTTTGCAAAAATGTAGTATCCCTCCCGTATTTTATCTAATGAATACGCTGATCGGCATTTTAATCGGAATTGGGAAAACCGGCCCTTAATACAATGCAATAATAAAAATAACTAAAAACACGTTTAAATTTGCCATTGTAGTTGTTAGGGCGTTTCAATGTTGAAGGTTACTTCAAATATTATGGCAACTTTAATGAAACATGCGCCAATAATTTAAGGACATTAAATTTGAGGTATTGCAAAATTTTACCTGTCAAGTATTCTACCTACACATGCCATTTCGAGACTTATAAATACACCTTTTGACATTAATCATAATAACCTTTTGAAGTTTGTCATCCAAGCAATAAAAATTTGTCTGCAATTACCATTTCCAGTAGAACGCGATCACTGTCATGACACGCTTTTTAGAAAGTCCGATTTTATAAACTTTTGAACCACTCCTGTATATACATAAATTTAGTGATGCCAATCGTATATATTATTTAGAACTTTTTTTACTTCTTTACACAAACCGTTACACTGAACACTGAAGAGCGAGAAAGATATTTAATGTTAAACATAAATCATGTTAAAGTTACGAAGAAAGGATGTGCTCAGATCCAAGCACTTTTCGGAGAACCTTTCCGCCATATTAGATTTGCCATGTTGTTTATTTGACATTTAGACTATGGACTCGTGATCGGTGACCTTAGACACCCCTGCATCCAAAATTTCACATTCATACGTCAATTTTCAAAAAACTCTTACGCCATTTTCTTTTTTTTTTGACATTGTGACTATGGATTCGCCATCGGCGACCCAAGGCACCTCCGTATCTAAAATTTCACATTCACACGTCGATTTTCAAAAAACACGTCGGCAATTTTTTTTTTTACATTTTGACTATGGATTTGTGATCGGTGACCTAAGTCAAACCCGTATCTAAAATTTCACATTCATACGTGAATTTTCAAAACATTCTTCCGCCATTTCTTTTTTTTTAACATTTTAACATTGAATTTGTGATCGGCGGCCTCAACCACCCCTGTATCTAAAAGTTCGCATTTATACGTCAATTTTCAAAAAACTCTTCCGCCATTGTTTTTTTTTACATTTTGACTTTGGATTTATGATCGGCGTCCGCACACACCCCCGCATCGAAAATTTCACATTCATACGTCAATTTTCGAAAAACCCGTCCGCCATTTTGTTTTTTTTGACATTTTGACTTTGGATTTGTAATCGGCGTCCGCACACACCCCGGTATCTAAAATTTTAGATTCATACGTCAATTTTCAAAAAACCCGTCCGCCATTTTGTTTTTTTTTGACATTTTGACTATGGATTTGGAATCGGCGTCCGTACACACCCCCGTATCTAAAATTTCACGTTCATACGTCAATTTTCAAAAAACCCGTCCGCCATTTTTTTTTTTGACATTTTGACTATGGATTTGTAATCGGCGTCCGCACACACCCCCGTATCTAGAATTTCACATTCATACGTCAATTTGCAAAAAACCGTCCGCCATTTTGTTTTTTTTTGACATTTTGACTTTGGATCTGTAATCGGCGTCCGCACACACCCCCGTATCTCAAATTTCACGTTCATACGTCAATTTTCAAAAAACCCGTCCGCCATTTTCTTTTTTTTGACATTTTGACTATGGATTTGTAATCGGCGTCCGCACACACCCCCGTATCTAAAATTTCACATTCATACGTCAATTTGCAAAAAACCGTCCACCATTTTGTTTTTTTTTTGACATTTTGACTTTGGATCTGTAATCGGCGTCCGCACACACCCCCGTATCTAAAATTTCACGTTCATACGTCAATTTTCAAAAAACCGTCCGCCATTTTGTTTTTTTTGACATTTTGACTATGGATTTGTAATGGGCGTCCGCACACACCCCCGTATCTAAAATTTCACATTCATACGTCAATTTGCAAAAAACCGTCCACCATTTTGTTTTTTTTTGACATTTTGACTTTGGATCTGTAATCGGCGTCCGCACACACCCCCGTATCTAAAATTTCACGTTCATACGTCAATTTTCAAAAAACCGTCCGCCATTTTGTTTTTTTTGACATTTTGACTTTGGATCTGTAATCGGCGTCCGCACACACCCCCGTATCTAAAATTTCACGTTCATACGTCAATTTTCAAAAAACCGTCCGCCATTTTGTTTTTTTTGACATTTTGACTTTGGATCTGTAATCGGCGTCCGCACACACCCCCGTATCTCAAATTTCACGTTCATACGTCAATTTTCAAAAAACCCGTCCGCCATTTTCTTTTTTTTGACATTTTGACTATGGATTTGTAATCGGCGTCCGCACACACCCCCGTATCTAAAATTTCACATTCATACGTCAATTTGCAAAAAACCGTCCACCATTTTGTTTTTTTTTTGACATTTTGACTTTGGATCTGTAATCGGCGTCCGCACACACCCCCGTATCTAAAATTTCACGTTCATACGTCAATTTTCAAAAAACCGTCCGCCATTTTGTTTTTTTTGACATTTTGACTTTGGATCTGTAATCGGCGTCCGCACACACCCCCGTATCTAAAATTTCACGTTCGTACGTCAATTTTCAAAAAACCCGTCCGCCATTTTGTTTTTTTTGACATTTTGACTATGGATTTGTAATCAGCGTCCGCACACACCCTCGTATCTAAAATTTCACATTCATACGTCAATTTTCAAGAAACCGTCCGCCATTTTGTTTTTTTTGACATTTTGACTTTGGATCTGTAATCGGCGTCCGCACACACCCCCGTCTCTAATATTTCACGTTCATACGTCAATTTTCAAAAAACTTTTCGGCCATCTTATTTTTTTTGACTTTGGATTTGTGATCGGCCACATAAGACACTTCCGTATCCAAGATTTCACATTCGCACGTCAATTTTCAAAAAATCCTTCGGCCATTTTGTTTTCTTCTGACATTTGAATCAGTGATGGGCGACCGTAAAAACTCCCAAGTGCCTAATTTTACTTTTAATCAAAAGAGAGAGAAATTGATTTCAGCCAGCTCCGCCCACTGTGCACGTTTGCGTAATCGTTTAAATAAAATTGTGTCATAAGGGCATATAAATGTTAAAAGCAATCCTTTTCGCCATTATTAAGGAAACTGGGCGTACGCGTTCTGGAATTAACGTATTTTAATAATTCACATATATAATCATTAACCGAACAATCAACCTGTATATCTATAGAAATGTTAAGTCAAGCGGGGGCATTATGTCGAGATTGAGATGCCGAACTCGTCGGGCCGGATACATTAATCTCATATTTTTCGCCCGACCGTAGTACATTGAATCACATGCACATTGAATCTGTGACGTATTTCGGCCATTTTTCTTACCAAATCCACGTGCAAACGAATTTGAAAGTGCTCGTGCCCTTGGTTGCGTGCGTTTGTCGACTCGAAATAAGCACGTAATAGATTCCGAGAAGCTCGTTCTTTGAGACCTCGGGTCTTGTTGGACCCTCGCGACCTTCAAAATTTCGTATTTCACGCTTAAAAGTCACACCTGCAAAATTTCTCGATATACCTGTCAGATTCGAGTAACGTCAATTTTTCGTGTTCACCAATATATTTGAATAACGTAAGCCATTTTTTCTGTTACACGATACTTGCACGCTCCTCTTTGACGGCGGATATCTCTCTTCACGCTCCGATAAAAAAAAAAAACTCTCCGACGAGGAACCCTTTAAAGGTGTCCGAAAGCGCACGCAAAGAGACAACTTTTAATTTCGCTTATCCAGAGACGAGTACTTTCTCGCGTTTTACGAATTTTCATCGATTTTGGCCTGCCGGTTAAGCCGTATTTTCACACGCCGAATAAAAGAAACGGCCGTGCGCTTTTAGTATGTATAACTAGCTCTAACGTCCGCTTACAGCGGGTCCTCCGCTTACAACGGGTCCTCCGCTTACAGCGGGTCCTCCGCTTACAGCGGGTCCGTCAATCTCTTTTAGTTGGAATCGCTTTTTTCGGGTCCGCTTACAGCTTTTTCAGTGTCCTGTAAAAAGCAATCACTGTCATGACGTCTTTTAGAATGTCCGGTTTTATTAACTTTTGACGCACCCCTGTATATACATATATTTTGTGAAGCCAATAGTATATTTTCTTTAAAATTCTTCTCGGAAGGTTTTTTACACAAACCGGTACACACTCAAGAGCGAGAAAGGTAAATTTATGTTAAACATAAGTCATGTTAATGTATCCAAAGAAACAATGAGCTCAAAGAGCACAACATATTCATCCAGACAGTTTACAATACTATTTTGATGTGATAGTGGAAAAGCATGTCAACCTTTTCGAAGTCTACTGTCGTTAAGAAAAAATCACAAAATAATAATAAAAGTAAGAATCTCAAGTTTTAAATTTAAGCCCTATTGAAGCGCCTTTCCTGTAAAGAACGCTTTTTAGAATGTCTACTTTTATAAACGTTTGAAGCACGCCTGTATATACATATATTTTGTTAAGCCAATAGGATATTTTATTTAAAATTCTTGTCGAATTGTTTTTGAAATAAATCGGTACACACTCAAGAGCGAGAAAGGTAATTTAATGTTAAACATAAGTCATGTTAAAGTATCCAAAGTCACAATGAGATCAAAAAGCGCAACATTTTTATTAAGACAGTGTACAATACTATTTTGATGTGAAAGTGCAAAAGCCTGTCAACCTTTTTGAAATCCACTATCTTTAATAAAGGATCACAAAATAATAATAAAAGTAAAAAGCCTAAGTTTTAAATTGAAGCGCCTTTCCATTAAAAAGTGATCACTGGCATGACGCTTTTTAGAATGTCCAGTTTTATACACCTTTGAAGCACCCGTGTAAATACATATATTTTGTGAAGCCAATTGTATATTTTATTTAAAATTCTTCTCGAACTGTTTTTAACACAAATCGGTACAAACTCAAGAGCACGAAAAGTAATTTAATTTTAAACATAAGTCATGTTAAGGTATCCAAAAGCACAATCAGATCAAAAAGCCCAACATGTTCATTAAGACAATTTACAATACTATTTTGATGTGAAAGTGTAAAGCCTATCAACCTTTTCAAAATCCACGATCGTTAATAAAGGAGCACGAAGTAATTATAAAAGTAAAAAGCCAAAGTTTTAAATTTAAGCCCTATTGAAGCGCCTTTCCTGTAAAAAAAGACTTTTTAGAATGTCCACTTTTATAAACTTTTGAAGCACCCCCGTATATACATAAATTTTGTTAAGCCAATAGGATATTTTATTTAAAATTCTTTTCGAACTGTTTTTGACACAAATCGGTACGCACTCAAGAGCGAGAAAGGTAATTTAATGTTAAAGTATCCAGAGACACAATAAGATCAAAAAGGTCAACATGTTCATTAAGACAGTTTACAATACTATTTTGATGTGAAAGTGTAAAAGTCTGTCAATCTTTTCGAAATCAACTATCGTTAATAAAAGAGCACAAAACATTAATAAAAGTAGAAAGCCCAAGTTTTAAATGTAAGCCAAACCGCTTTCCTGTAAAAGGCGATCACTGGCATCACGCTTTTTAGAATGTCTACTTTTATAAACTTTTGAAACACCCCTGTATATACATATATTTTGTTAAGCCAATAGAATATTTTATTTAAAATTCTTCTCCAACTGTTTTTGACACAAATCGGTACACACTCAAGAGAGAGAAAGGCAATCTGATGTTAAAGTATCCAAAAACACAATAAGATCAAAAAGGTCAACATGTTCATTAAGACAGTTTACAATACTATTTTGATGTGAAAGAGTAAAAGCCTGTCACCGTTTCGAAATCCACTATCGTTAATAAAGGAGCACAAAATAATAATAAAAGTAAAAAGCCCAAGTTTTAAATTGAAGCCCTATTGAAGCACCTTGCCTGTAAAAGGCGATCACTGGCATGACGCTTTTTAGAATGTCCACTTTTATAAACTTTTGGAACACCCCTGTACATAAATAAATTTTGTGAAGTCAGTAGGATATTTTATTTAAAATTCTTCTCGAACTGTTTTTGGCGCAAACTGGTACACACTCAAGAGCGAGTAAGGTAATTTAATGTTAAAGTATCCAAAGACACAATAAGATCAAAAAGGTCAACATGTTCATTAAGACAGTTTTCAATACTCTCTTGATGTGAAAGTGTAAATGCCCGTCAACCTTTTCGAAATCCACTATCGTTAATCAAGGAGTACAAAATAATAATAAAAGTAAAAAGCCCAAGTTTTAAATTGAAACCCTATTGAAACACCCATGTATAAACATATATTTTGTTAAGCCAATAGGATATTTTATTTAAAATTCTTCTCGAACTGTTTTTGACACAAACCGGTACACACTCAAGAGCGAGAAAGGTAATTTAACGTTAAAGTATCCAAAGACACAATAAGATCAAAAAGATCAACATTTTTATCAAGACTGTTTACAATACTATTTTGATGCGAAAGTGTAAAAGCCTTTCAACCTTTTCGAAGTCCACTATCGTTAATAAAAGAGCACAAAACAATAATAAAAATAGAAAGCTCAAGTTTTAAATGTAAGCGCTATTAAAGCGCCTCTCCTGTAAAAGGCGATAACTGGCATGACGCTTTTTAGAATGCCCACTTTTATAAACTTTTGAGGCACCCCTGTATATACATATATTTTGTTAAGCCAATAGGATATATTATTTAAAATTCTTCTCGAACTGTTTTCGGCACAAACCCGTACACATTCAAGAGCGAGAAAGGTAATTTAATGTTAAAATATCCAAAGACTCAATAAGATCAAAAAGGTCAAGATGTTCATTAAGACAGTTTACAATACTGTTTTGATGTGAAAGTGTAAAAGTCTGTGAACCTTTTCAAAATCCACTATCGTTAATAAAGGAGCACAAAATAATAATAAAAGTAAAAAGCCCAAGTTTTAAATTGAAGCCATGGAGCCCTATTGAAGCTCATTTTCTGTAAAAAGCGATCAATCTGATGACGCTTTTTAGAATGTCCAATTTTATAAACTTTTGAAGTACCCGTGTACACACATAAATTTTGTGAAACCAATTGTATATTTTATTTAAAATTCTTCTCGAATTGTTTTCTATACAAACCGGTACACACTCAAGAGCGAGAAAGCTAATTTAATGTTAAACATAAGTCATGTTAAAGTATCCAAAGACACAATGAGCTCTAAAAACGCAACATTTGTATTAAGACAGCTTACAATACTATTTTGATGTGAAAGTGTAAAAGCCTGACAACCTTTTCGAAATCCACTATCGTTAATAAAAGAGCACAAAATAATAATAAATATAAAAAGCCAAAGTTTTAAATTGAAGCCCTATTGAAGCGCCTTTCCTGTAAAAGGCGATCACTGGCATGACGCTTTTTAGAATACCCACTTTTATAAAGTTTTGAAACATCCCTGTATATACATATATTTTGTTAAGCCAATAGGATATTTTATTTAAAATTCTCCTCGAACTGTTTTTGACACAAACCGGTACACACTTAAGATCGAGAAAGGTAATTTAATGTTAAAGTATACAACGACACAATAAGATCAAAAAGCATAACATTTTTATTAAGATAGTTTACAATACTGTTTTGATCCGAAAGAGTAAAAGCCTGTCAACCTTTTAGAAATCCACTATCGTTAATAAAAGAGCACAAATTAATAAAAGTAGAAAGCCCAAGTTTTTAATTTGAAGCCCAATTGAAGCGCCTTTCCTGGAAAAAGCGATGACTGGCATGACGATTTTTAGAATGTCCACTTTTATAAACTTTTGAAGCACGGCTGTACATAGATAAATTTTGTGAAGCCAATTGTATGTTTTATTTAAAATTTTTCACACTCAAGAGCGAGAAAGATAATTTAATATTAAATATAAGAAAGATGTTAAAGTATCCGAAGAAACAATATGCTCAATAAGCGCATCATTTTCATTGAGACAATCGGGATAATACGCTTTTGAAATAACAGTAGAAACATTTAGTATATTAACAAAAGTATGTCAATTGCTCAGAAACAATTTAAAATAGGCACGCACAATATTAATAAAAAATAACCTAAAAATCAGTTTGACACTGAGATATTTTTCACCTCAATTATTTGAAGTGGAACAGCGCTTTCATTATGAAATTTTGGTCAGCAGATTTGAAATATTCGTCTGTCACATAATCAAAATTAGTTCGCAAGTCAATTAAAAATGATGAACTTCAAACATACAGCTCACAAATATATAAATGATTAGTTTTAATAAGATGCTGTTAAAAGCAATTACAAAGAAGAAAAGACCAAGCGCAGGCATAAATTTTCACAAATATTTAGGATATTTAGTAACTGAGATAAAGTCCCAGAAATGTAACAGAATTAAAAAGCTTCCAAAACACAAATATTTCCCTAGTAAGCTAAAAGTTACACATATTCAATATTATATTTTATTTTTAATTATACTGTTAATTTCATGTATAGAAGAAGCAATACAATTACTAAAACACTAATAAAAATAATTATTAATTACAAATGGATAAGAAAACATAATCGCAGTCAATACTAATAAAAATCCAAATATCCTAGGTTATGCGCACGTGTAAGTAATCCCAATTACTGTTTAATATTTTATCAGGTTTGGTAAAACAGCGGTTAAAATATCTTCATTTAATAACGTTCTTAATCAATGATTAGCGCTAACCGGTGTTGGAAAAACATACCAACCGGTATTTTAATCAATGATTAGCGCCAACCGGTTTTTGCAAAAACGTGCTATTACGTATTTTATCTAATGAATACGCTCATCGGCATTTTAATCGGAATTGGGAAAACCGGCCCTTTATTGAACTGAATCAACTAATACAGTGCAATAATATGAATAATTAAAAATACGTCTAAGTTTGCCGTTGTAGTTGTTAGGGCGTTTTAATGTTGAAGGTTACATTCAAATATTATGTCAACTTTAAATAAACATGCGCCAATAATTTAAGGACATTAAATTTGAGATATTGCAAAATTTTACCTGTCAAGTATCCTACCTACACATGCCATTTCGAGACTTATAAATACACCTTTTGACATAAATCATAATAACCTTTTCAAGTTTGTCATCCAAGCAACACAAATTTGTCTGCAATTACCGTTTCCCGTAGAACGCGATCACTGCCATGAGGCTTTTTAGAAAGGCCGATTTTATTAACTTTTGAACCACTCCTGTATATACATAAATTTTGTGATGCCAATCGTATATATTATTTAGAACTTTTCTTGACTTCTTTACACAAACCGTTACAGTCAACACTGAAGAGCGAGAAGGATAATTTAATGTTAAACATAAATCATGTTAAAGTTACCAAGGAAGAATGTGCTCAGATCTAAGCACTTTTCGACGAACCTTTCCGCCATATTACATCTGCCGTGTTGTTTTTTTTTGACATTTTGACTTTGGATTCGTGATCGGCGACATGAGACACTACCTTATCTAAAATTTCACATTCGTACATCAATTTTCAAAAAAACTTCCGCCATTTTCTTTTTTTTGACATTTTGACTTTGTATTCGTGATCAGCGACCTGAGACACCCCCGTATCTAAAATTTCACATTCGTACGTCAATTTTCAAAAAACTTCCGCCATTTCGTTTTTTTTTGACATTTTGACTTTGGATTCGTGATCGGCGACCTAAAACACCCCCGTATCTAAAATTTCACATTCATACGTCAATTTTCAAAAAAGTTTCCGCCATTTTGTTTTTTTTTGACATTTTGACTTTGGATTCGTGATCGGCGACCTGAGACACCCCCGTATCTAAAATTTCACATTCATACGTCAATTTTCAAAAATTCGTCCGCCATTTTGTTTTTTTTTTGACATTTTGACTTTGAATTCGTGATCGGCGACCTGAGACACCCCCGTATCTAAAATTTCACATTCATACGTTAATTTTCAAAAAAACTTCGGCCATTTTGTTTTTTTTTGACATTTTGACTTTGGATTCGTAATCGGTGACCTGAGACACCCCCGTATCTAAAATTTCACATTTATACGCCAATTTTCAAAAAAACTTCCGCCATTTTGTTTTTTTTTGACATTTTGACTTTGGATTCTTGATCGGCTACCTAAGACACCCCCGTATCTAAAATTTCACATTCGTACTTCAATTTTCAAAAAATCTTCCGCCATTTTGTTTTTTTTGACATTTTGACTTTGGATTTGTGATCGGCGTCCACACACACCCCTGTATCTAAAATTTCGCATTCGTACGTCAATTTTCAAAAATCTTCCGCCATTTTGTTTTTTTTTGACATTTTGACTTTGGATTTGTGATCAGCGTCCGCACACACCCCCGTATCTAAAATTTTGCATTCATACGTCAATTTTCAAAAAACTCTTCGGCCATTTAATTTCTTTTGTCATTTTGACTTTGGATTTGTGATCGGCGTCCGTACACACACCCCCATATCTAAAATTTCACATTCGGACGTCAATTTAGAATTAGTGACGGGCGACCGTAAAAACTCTCGAGTGCCTAATTTTGCTTTTAATCAGAATAGATGGAAATTGATTTCAGCCAACTCCGCCCACCGTGCACGTTTACGTAATCGTTAACATAAAATTATTTCGTAGGGGCGCATAGATGTCGAAAGCAATCCTCTTCTTTTTCCCCTTTGAGGAAATACGCGTTTCGAAATTATCGTATTTTAATTCAAATCATTATTAAAATATTAATGGACAACACCTGTATAGATGAAAATATTAAATCAAGCGGGACCGTTACATATTATGAGGACATGCCGAACGTTCGCCGGACCGTAATGTATTGACCGGCAGTGCACATGATAGTCTGATTTTATTTTTCGCCCGTCCGGAATGCATTGGTATCAGTGCAGATTGAATCGGCCATTTTTCTGACCAAATACCTCTGCAAACGGACTTGGAATTACTCGTACCTTCGTCTAGGTACCTCTGTAAACTGGGAATGCGCAAATGAACGTTTCCGAAATGGCACTTCTTTACATTTCTGAATCTTGTTGTGCCCCCGAAACTTTCAAAATTTGGAATTTCAAGCCTAAAAGTGAAAATGTGAATGCGTATGAGACCGGCTGTCAGTTTGACGTTTGCCGGGATTTTTCATCCATTTCGCTAAACCGTATCCGTCTGCAGACGGACTTTAAAGTGTTTGTACCTTTGTATCTGTACCACTATAAACTGGGAATATGCAACTAAAGGGTCCCCAAAGGACAGTACTTTACGATTTTGAATCTTGTTGCGCCCCTGAAAGCTTTAAAATTTGGAATTTCAGGCTTAAAAGTGAATGTTTGCATACATTTCGAATCGGCTGTCACTTTGACGTTTGTCGGGATTTTCAGTATAAAAGGCTCCAGAGTAATTTTTGTTTCCCACGTCCTCCTTATGGGCGAAAAAATTGATGCAGCGTGATTTCCTTCACGTTCTAAAATTTTCAAAAATTCCTTTCGCCGCCTTAACGACCGTTCGAAGCGATAAAAATACGCCTATACAAAGTAGAATTATACACCCGACCACACGAAACTCTGAAATTTCCCCTCAAAAGCCTCAATTCGTCAAACACTCAAAGGTCGTTTTCGCATTTTACCCGCATTTCCCCTCCTCTACTAAATCCGTGAGAGCGGTAAAGGGTCCTGCTCGCTTTTAGTATGTATAATTATACCAAATTCTCATCCATATCTTCCTTTAAATGCGATTTTTGAAATAGTCGGAACTAGTGCATGGAACCAGGTTCTTTAGCATAAATATCCCTAAATAATTTTCTATTATCACAGACACTTTGCAATAACACTGAATGGAATGTATTTCTATTAATATTTGAGTTTTTATGTTCTTTGGGTGCTAATATTATAATACATTTGACAAAAACCACTTAAATTTGAAGATGATTGAGGTTAGGTTGCAGGCACATTTGACAGATGAGCCACTCACTCGTTTTCCTATTTTTCGTTCGTTTATTTCAGATTGATCTACAGTTCAAGTCAAATATATCTGTGTAGAGCTACAATATGAAACATCTAACTGTCAACAAAATGTCAGTAGGTCTGTATTTCCAAACATCATTTTTATTTGTTTTTTAAGACAGGATTGATCTTACTCGTCTGGAAATGTCCCTTATTTCGGAAATACGTTATTTCCTTATTATGTACTTAATCCTTTAAATTTGTGTTGTAATCTCAAAGGTTACTGATTTTTAAATTGCCTTATTGTTAAATGGTGTATTTTTAAAAAGGTGATTTGTTTAAAATATTAATTTTAGTATTATATATTTACATTGATTCTCTTTCAAGGAAAATGGAAATTACTTGGTTGGAAATTTTTGTTTTACTTTTGACTACAGCAGTCAGCGTAGTCGCTTACACAAAATGGAGCTTTAGCTATTGGGCAAGAAAAAACGTACCGTTTCTAAAACCAAGTCTTCCCATGGGTAACCTTGAAGCTCCTTGGGCAATCAACAAAGGATTTCACACCACAATGATTGATATATACAATGAATTTAAAGCAATGGGATGCAAGTATGGAGGCATTTTTTCTTCTCTAAGACCGGTCTTTGTACCAGTTGACTTAGACGTGTTAAAATGCATTATGATCAAAGACTTTCAACATTTCGTCGATAGAGGAGCGTACTTCAATGAAAAAACAGATCCATTGAGTGCACACCTATTTCGTATAGAAGGTGACAAATGGCGATCATTAAGAACTCGATTAAGCCCAACATTTACGTCAGGTAAAATGAAGTATATGTTCCAAACAGTTCTGGATTGTGGTAAAGCATTAGAATTCGAAATAGAGAAATTATACACTAACAAGCAACCTATTGATATAAAAGAAATGAGTGCCCTTTTTACAACAAATGTCATAGGTTCTTGCGCTTTCGGATTGGACTGTGACGCTTTTGCAAATCCAAACAACGAGTTCAGAATTCACACTAAAAGCTTCTTCGATGGAGGCTTAGGAAGACAATTACGGACCTACGTCACACTTAGCTTTCCAGGCTTATGTAAAATGTTAGGTGTGAAGGTGTTTCCAGAAAAAGCTACTAAGTTTTATACCGACGTGGTTAGAAGTATTACTGAAGCCAGAGAATCTGGTTGTGTCCAGAGAAACGATTTTCTTCAAATGTTAGTGGATATTAAAAATGGAGCCAAGAAAACTGAAGACTCTTTCACATTCAATGAGATAGCCGCACAAGCTTTCGTCTTCTTCCTGGCTGGATTCGAAACGTCCTCGTCTACCATGACCTTCGCCTTTTATGAGATGGCCAAGAATCAAAAGGTTCAGGATAAAGTGCGTGACGAAATCCGCAGAGTTACACAAAAATATGGCGACAAAATTACCTATGATGGAATAATGGAGATGAACTATCTGAATCAGATTTTTGACGGTTAGTACAATGTTATTGTTTCAAATATTTCCTTCTGTGCAGTCAAAAATTGGTTAGTTTATTTTACTGCTCGATGTTTCGAAATATGTGGTACACCTAACTAAAACTGTCCATGCTAATTAAGAATATAGTTTAGTTCTTCGTGACTTACTCGAAAACTAAGCGTAGCGGAAGGTCAGTATTCATTGCAAATGAATTGTAAAATTAATCAATTGTCAAATTAAAAAAAATCTGTGTCTCTCAAATTAAGCACAGTGCAACATTACGACAAAATCTATGTGATATAGTGATAAATTTGCAGTATTATTTTGTTAAAAAAGTATGTACATACACTAAATGCAATATTTAACTATAACAGTGGCAATGCCTTCCGTAAAAATTCATATTTTTAAAAGTACACGGTTTTCTGAAGCCGACGGCATTCAAATGCTGGCTATTGTTGATAAACTCGAGTAATTAACAAACATCAACCTTGGATGAAGTCGTTGAACAGAAAAGAAAATTAAATATTCACGAATTTATTTTTTCATTCATTTGAATTTAGATACTAAGTGAAAAATACATAATATAATAACAATAATATATTTCTTATTCACTAGATAATGTATTTGTCAAACAAATTCAGTAAGAAAAAAAGGAAACAAATTAAAAATGTAAAATATAGACATATATAAAAGTTGGACACAACAAACAATTTGTAAAAATTCAACAATAGATACATATGTGTGTATCTAAACCATATCAAGCTGCTTCATAAAAGACGCCCCATTCCACAACTTCTTTATTTATAATCCGATTTCAACAAATAAAAAAATATTAAAATGATTTGACGGACTCTATAAATTGGCCCTAATAATTTATTTCAACGCTGTCTTGAATACATTAACGATCATCAACTTAGTTTACTTTCTTAGACGTATAAGGAAGTATTGTGATGATAAAAATTTTCGACAGCGAGATTTTTGCAGATGTCCACGTTTTGAAGTGCCCTGATACCGAAAAAGTGGTTTTTAAAAAACGTCTCTCTCCCTCCCTCTCTCTCTCTCTCTCTCTCTCTCTCTCTCTCTCTCTCTCTCTCTCTCTCTCTCTCTCTCTCTCTCTCTCTCTCTCTCTCTCTCTCTCTCTCTCTCTCTCTCTCTCTCTCTCTCTCTCTCTCTCTCTCTCTCTCTCTCTCTCTCTCTCTCTCTCTCTCTCTGTGTGTGTGTGTGTGTGTGTGTGTGTGACCACGATAGCGGTCAAACCGCTATAGCTATCAATTCCAAATTTTTCATTTACTAATATAAGCTCCCTCTTGAGAGAAACATATTGCTGGCATAGAGTGTACTGCAAGTACAATATATTCAATTTTTGTATAAATATGTAGATATAGAAATGAGACACTTACAGAGATTATAGAAGTAAAAGAAAAAATGAGGTGTGGCCACCACACGACTTTCTTATACGTATGAGCGTTTCAAACTATACAATCTTAAGAATTTTTTTATACAAAACTTATTCAAAATCCTATTCTAAGTACTTTTATTCTCTTAATAAATCGCTATAGAATGCATACTTTGCAAGATATTCGAAAAAAAGTGCTACTCGCTAAGAGTAAAAGTGCTACTTCCGGTCCGAATTTTGAAATTTCATGTATACAAAAAATATTGCAAATATAACTCTAAATACTTTTGTACTCTTAATAAATATATATAGAATGCATAATTTACGACATATTTGCCAAAAATCGCTATTCGGTAAGAGTAAAAGTGTTACTTCCGGTCCGAATTTTGAAATCTTTTTTATACAAAAGATATTGAAAACTATGTTTTAAATACTTTTATACACGTAACGTATCTGTCTAAAAAGCTTGACTTGCGAAATATTCGCAAAAAACCGATTTTCGATAAGAGTAAAAGACCTACTTCCGGTAGGAATTTCGAAAAACTTTTTAAATAAAATTGTTCTCAATTTTAATTTTAAGTACATATGAATTCTTTATAAATTTGTATAAACTTAGTATTTGACGAAATATTGGCAAAATTCGATTTTCTCACTGAAGTAAACTGCTACTTCCGGTCCACCGATTTTACTGAAAAACTAATCAGATCTCAAGAGGGAGATTATACACGTAAATACAACATTTCGAATTGATATCTCCAGCGGTTTGACCGCTATCGTGGTCACAGACAGACACACAGACAGACAGACACACAGACACACACACACACAGACATTTTTTTCAAAACCACTTTTTTGGTATCAGGGGACCTCAAAACGTGGACATCTGCAAAAATCTCGATGTCGAAAATTCATCACAATACTTCCTTATACTACGTATAAGAAAGTAAAAAGAGAGTAATGTTATATTATATATTTTTGGATTAATAATCGACGAAGGAGATACATGTTGAAACTCCATTACATATGTATATATAATAAAACACAAGTGTATAGTTTCAAAATTATTATAATGTTTAACACACTACATATTGCTGTGACTTCTTCTATATTGGTTAATGACCAAAAATTGAATTAATAAATTAAAATATTTATTGATCTCAGGGTCTAAGTGTGAATTTATTATATTCTATATCGAATGATGTGCCACAGTCTTATACTTATAGTGAGTTCTGGCTGTGAATGTGATGTTTACTTTCCTTAGATTCTCCTGGGATGGGTATAAATAAGTACATATAGAATGTCAGCACAACTTATTTTATTTTATATATATTAATATTTACAAAAACATCATTAAATATCATAACTATGCAATATAATACATTACTTATTTCATTGTCATATCCAGTCTCTTTCATCCGCGGTACAAGCACCTTGCAATTTTTAATTTTTACAAAATTGTTAATGATGAATAAAAATAAAGTTTACTGCTCTAGTCCTTCATGTATGCTCATGTTTCAAAGATTACTGCTATCCTATAAAAGCGTTAGCACCTCGTTAAGTCGCTCTGAACCAAGATTCACACGTCAATCCAGAGCTTACTCAAAGAAGAGTTTGTTTTAAATTGTTTATATAACGTTCAGAATTTTCATTGACATCCGGAGAATTTACTTATACCTCGTTGAAAACGTCTCGAGCCAAGATTCACACGTCGACCCAAGGACGTATTCAAAGAAGAATTTATTTTTAATTGTTTAAATAATACTCTAAATTTTTATTGCTATCCGGAGAGTTTACCTATACCTCGTTGAAAACGTCTCGAGCCAAGATTCACACGTCGACCCAAGGACGTATTCAAAGAAGAATTTATTTTTAATCGTTTAAATAATATTCTAAATTTTTATTGCTATCCGGAGAGTTTACCTAAACCTCGTTGAAAACGTCTCGAGCCAAGATTCACACGTCGACCCAAGGACGTATTCAAAGAAGAATTTATTTTTAATTGTTTAAATAATATTCTAAAAATTTATTGCTATCCGGCGAAATTTACTAATATATATATATATAGCAGTCATGAAGGCTTTTTTATCTATTTACTTTAGAATTGCAAGATGGATTTTATTTATTGTGCTTGTACTCACTTTTCTTCGTTATATAGCATTTCAAATTCCTCCTGATACTTCAATCCCTCCATTTTTATTGAATTTATTATTGTGGGTTCTTTATGCGGTCCAATCGTGTTTCTAACCGTCCCTCCGTGTATTTCGAACGCACTTATCATTATCGCCTCTTGCGACTGCCGTGTTGGAATCTTAAGGCGTTTATGCCTTTAGACCCTTTATTTTCTTCGGCGCACTGTTTTCACTATTTTCTTTTTAGTTTAAGAGAATCCGGACCACTTATCGACTGACTGCTTTTCGCTTCTGTCCCGCTTTTTATAGGGATAAACATTTGACTAGCGGCTTATTTTGTTTTTAAATCGTGCGTTTTGTTTGAATTTTTGTCTGTCACGCCCTCCGTGTTAATTTCGGTAACTATCGAACTTATGCAATCACGTGACCTTGTTTCCACCATGTTTGTTGTTGTTATTATTTTACATATCTTTATTTTTTTATTCCATGGACACCTTGAATGGTTTTATTCGTTGGTAAGTATTCTTTTATTGTATTATATCATGTACTGACTAATGCTTTATTTATTTATTTTAGCCTGGAATGTCATTTGTATGTGGATAAAATTATGTACCATCGCATATCTAGATGTACATTCAACAATGTCCTTTTATTTTGTGAATATCAGTGAATGTGCATAGCCAGCATAATGTTTTATTTTCAATGATAAACTAGGCCTCAATATTTATATTCTGGATGCATTGATGTATGTCGAAACAGATAAATCATATACCTTTGCGTGCATTTCTTGTCCCATGCAAAAGAATATACAATTGATCTTGTGACCGTAAAATAAATGGTATATATTTATTTATTCATGTATATAGACCTTTGTTTAATATTGTATTTTTGGTTTTAGCTTGGTCTTTCTTAGAATATATTTGCGTATAGAGGAAGATGAACAAATCGTGCCTCTTTACGTACATTCAATAATATTTACTACAGAAAATATAAGTGAAACATGTATAGTTATACATAACATTTATTCTTGACACCGTTGGTGGTTATAATATTTATATTCTTTGTGATAATTCCTATTTCTGAACTATAATTGCTGTTAGAAGAATGTATTACCTGGTTGACCTACTTTCTATTGACCACTAATAATATTGCTTTAAATTCTTATATATCCTTTTTTATTAAACGGAGGTCAGTACTTGAATATTGTTTTATAGATATTTAATTCCTGTGTACTAATTTATTTAAGTTGAGGTTAATATTTTTTTAATTCTTACATTCCTTTTAATTGTGCTATTATTTTTACGGGTATGCAACCCATATTGCATTTATGTGCATACTACTGCCTAGTTATGAAATTTTTAGTAAGCACTAAATATATAATTAAAACTACATACATTTACCTTAATTAGTGAGTTTATTCTGTATTTTATTTAATAAAATATTTATTATATTGAAATATATAAAATTATAATTTATATTGGATATGTAAAAATTATTTTTACTTAAAATAAACATAATAAAATTTTATTTTGTTGATTTTTATTTGTTTGGTTCTTTATTTTATTTATTCATTTATTTTCAAGAAAATACCACAGCATATCCCTAGTTAAGAAACTGTCAATATGCCATAGTTGACTACGAAAAATATAGGCATATTGCAATTTCTTTACTTAATGGTATTTTCTAAAGTTTTGCTTAGCTAATATTCTTACGTCTAAATTTACTATATTTCTATGTGGGAACTATCCCTTTTTATTTCTTACAGTCTAGTTATTCTAACTTAAATAATATTATCTTGGGAACTGTCCCTTTTTATTTCCTTACTATCTATTTATATACAACTTAAATAACATAATTTTGGGAGCTGTCCCCTTTTATTTCCTTAATATCTATTTATATACAACTTAAATAATATAATCCTGGGACTATCCCTTTCATTTTCTTAATGTTTTATTTACATCTCTTAAATAATATGATCTTGGAGTTATCCCTTTTTAATTCTCTTAATGTCTATTTATATATATACAACTTAAATAATATAATCTTGGGAACTGTCCCTTTTATTTTTCGTAATATTTATTTACATATCTTAAATAATGCAATCTTGGGAACTATCCTTTTCATTTTCTTAATATTTATTTACACATAACATAAATGATATAATCTTGGGAACTATCCCTCTTTATTTCCTCATGGGTTCATATTTTTCATCGTGTGAGTTTATATTTTAACTTTACTCCCTTCATTTTTGTTTAAATTTTTATATCTTTCATTTACAATCGGAAAGTGATACTTAATTTGTTTAAAGTGAAACACATACAAATATATAATAAATTGGAAATATTTTCTTCGTGTGGGTTCAATATCTCTTGCGTGGCATCAATTAAGCCTACAATTGATATTCATATATATAAAGTCTTATTATTTTCCACATATCAGTCGGGGAATTTATCTTGAATAAATAGTATTTTCGTATTATTTTCTTCATGTTACCTGCCCAAAAGGAATCTTTTAAAACTATCGTAGCAAACCACTTGGCATCTGTGTACTTCATTGATAATGTTTCTTTGAATCTTCTATATTTTTCTCTGATAAAGTTCGACTCTGCTTTTCTATTATATTGTTCTTCAGCAATTCTTTTATTTCTAATTTCACTTAAATAATATTTACTGGGAATTGGATTTGTTTTCACATGGAAGGGTTCCTTTTCATTTACCTCGAGCCTATGCTCGTAATTTCTTACCAAGCCAGGACTGTCCTTGACTAGTCTCTTGTGCTTATTTAAAAGATTGCTCACATGATTTTTACACTTTTCATTGCAATTTATACTTGTACCATCCCATTTTAATGTGAAGTCCTTATTCTCTGGATGCTTCACGAGATGCGTACATTTATTGTCATATGAATCGTTAATCATTTCTTGCGTGAGTTCCTTTTCTATTTCTTCTACATATAATTTATTAATTAATTTTATTTATTTCTCTACTGGTGCTTCTTCGCTCCATTGAATTATCATATCTCTTATGTGAAAAGTCTTGTCCTTCATATCCAGTCTTGTGCTATATTGACTTATAAAGTCCATTCCCAATATGCAATTGCAATTCAAATTATTTACTACTACAAATTCTGTCAGTAGGTTTAAATCATTTATTTTACATTAACGCAGAAAACTTTATCAATGGTTACCAAAGGTTTTTATTTGCTGTAATTATTTTTGATCTTCTTTATAGGAATATATCTACCGTCCTTGTTTCTCTAAATTTTCATTCATAACGCTGTGGTCGAGTAGCTTTTATTTTTTTTATCTTTCTTCCCCAATTTTGATTGATATATGTGGTAGTTCAGTGGTTATTTTATTAGATCTTCATGTTTGTATATGTCTCGTGTTTTCCTTGATTGGGGTGTCGTTGTTGAAGTCAGCTAAGGTTAGAGTGGTGTCGCAACGCACCAACGGAGGTCCCCTTTTTATCCTCCGCCTTGCTCCTTGATTGGGGTGTCGTCGTTGGCTAAGGTAGGAGTAGGGTAGCCACGTCCCATCGGAGGTCCCCAATTTATCCTCCGCCGTGCTCCTTGGTTGGGGTGTCGTCGTCGGCTAAGGTAGGAGTAGGGTAGCCACGTCCCATCGGAGGTCCCCAATTCATCCTCCGCCGTGCTCCTTGGTTGGGGTGTCGTCGTCGGCTAAGGTAGGAGTAGGGTAGCCACGTCCCATCGGAGGTCCCCAATTCATCCTCCGCCGTGCTCCTTGGTTTATTGGGAATTTATTTTCCCAAAATCTTTAGGCGAAAGTCAATAATGTTTTTGTTGTGCCGAAGTATATCCTCGATGTACGTCGTTGTTGCTCTAGGTTCTCTATCTTCTTGTTTACTCGAACGTATATTCATTGACTGGTAAAGTGATACTTTATTTTCTTTATTTATTTCTATGGCTATACTTATCCTTCCCTTTTCTATCAGTGCAACTTCTTCGGTCCACCTCAGTGTTTTAACTTCCTTGTGTGTCTTTGAAAATTTTTCAAGTTGTATAATCAGTGCCTGTCGTTTCCATGAACCTGTGTATCTTCCTGTTCCTATGAATATTTCTAATGTTTGTCGTGAAATGTATAGATGTGAATTCTTGTCATCTTCTTCTTCATATAACAACGTATCTAAATGTGTTCTTAGAATTTTCTTGTTGGAGTCCATGTATTTGGTTCTTCTCCATGTATGTATTATTGTGGAGGCTTCTTTGACTTTTGTTGCTGTTTGTGCATCATCTTCATGGGTTGGCATATTCCTCGTAATTTCTTCGTTGTCGGTGTTTATTATTTCATTTTTAAATGGTTCTTCTCTTTCTTCAAATCGTTCTATCGTTTTTTCCGTTCTGTCATTCGTTCCGTTTATCAATGATCTGTACGTATTCTCACATTTTCTTGTATTATCCCTTATTACTTTGGCTAAACCTGACACAGACTCTGTTATTTTGTTTTCTAAATTGGCATTTATCTGACGCATTTCTGTTTTAAAATCTTGGAATTTCTTGTCAATTCCTAAGCTGATCTCCTCTAGTTTTTCATTGTTTGCTTTGATTTCTTCTTTCAAATTTTCATTGTTTGATTTTATTTCTTCTCTCAAATTTTCATTGTTTGATTTTATTTCTTCTCTCAAATTTTCATTGTTTGATTTTATTTCTTCTCTCAAATTTTCATTGTCTGATTTCATTTGTAATAGGACTTGAAGCAAATTATCCATTTTATCTTCCGATGATTTTTCGGTTGTTCTCTTGAGAGATGTACTTCCAACGATCGGTTCTTCCAATTGATCACCTTCCAACTCGTGTTTCTCTGATTCTGAGCTAGAGGTTGAACGGTTGCTGCAGGAATTATCTCTGTATCTGGTAAACTGTGGTCTTGTTTCCTTATCTTCAATCTTTTCAGGTTTTTCGCCTTTATTTTTGTTGTTTTCATCAGCCATATTTTATTTTTGTTTTATTCTATCTCTTATTCACCCTGTCCCAATAGGAGAATATTGTGTGCTTATGGCGTTATAAGGAAAGTAAATTCACACAGCCTTTTTATCGTTGAATGCCAAATTAAGATTGATCTTGACCAACGATAAGCCTAGCAGGTCGGGCGCCAAAATAAATCTTGGCCAACGATAAGCCCTTACCAGTTGGGTGCCAAAATAATGCTGTGACTTCTTCTATATTGGTTAATGACCAAAAATTGAATTAATAAATTAAAATATTTATTGATCTCAGGGTCTAAGTGTGAATTTATTATATTCTATATCGAATGATGTGCCACAGTCTTATACTTATAGTGAGTTCTGGCTGTGAATGTGATGTTTACTTTCCTTAGATTCTCCTGGGATGGGTATAAATAAGTACATATAGAATGTCAGCACAACTTATTTTATTTTATATATATTAATATTTACAAAAACATCATTAAATATCATAACTATGCAATATAATACATTACTTATTTCATTGTCATATCCAGTCTCTTTCATCCGCGGTACAAGCACCTTGCAATTTTTAATTTTTACAAAATTGTTAATGATGAATAAAAATAAAGTTTACTGCTCTAGTCCTTCATGTATGCTCATGTTTCAAAGATTACTGCTATCCTATAAAAGCGTTAGCACCTCGTTAAGTCGCTCTGAACCAAGATTCACACGTCAATCCAGAGCTTACTCAAAGAAGAGTTTGTTTTAAATTGTTTATATAACGTTCAGAATTTTCATTGACATCCGGAGAATTTACTTATACCTCGTTGAAAACGTCTCGAGCCAAGATTCACACGTCGACCCAAGGACGTATTCAAAGAAGAATTTATTTTTAATTGTTTAAATAATACTCTAAATTTTTATTGCTATCCGGAGAGTTTACCTATACCTCGTTGAAAACGTCTCGAGCCAAGATTCACACGTCGACCCAAGGACGTATTCAAAGAAGAATTTATTTTTAATCGTTTAAATAATATTCTAAATTTTTATTGCTATCCGGAGAGTTTACCTAAACCTCGTTGAAAACGTCTCGAGCCAAGATTCACACGTCGACCCAAGGACGTATTCAAAGAAGAATTTATTTTTAATTGTTTAAATAATATTCTAAAAATTTATTGCTATCCGGCGAAATTTACTAATATATATATATATAGCAGTCATGAAGGCTTTTTTATCTATTTACTTTAGAATTGCAAGATGGATTTTATTTATTGTGCTTGTACTCACTTTTCTTCGTTATATAGCATTTCAAATTCCTCCTGATACTTCAATCCCTCCATTTTTATTGAATTTATTATTGTGGGTTCTTTATGCGGTCCAATCGTGTTTCTAACCGTCCCTCCGTGTATTTCGAACGCACTTATCATTATCGCCTCTTGCGACTGCCGTGTTGGAATCTTAAGGCGTTTATGCCTTTAGACCCTTTATTTTCTTCGGCGCACTGTTTTCACTATTTTCTTTTTAGTTTAAGAGAATCCGGACCACTTATCGACTGACTGCTTTTCGCTTCTGTCCCGCTTTTTATAGGGATAAACATTTGACTAGCGGCTTATTTTGTTTTTAAATCGTGCGTTTTGTTTGAATTTTTGTCTGTCACGCCCTCCGTGTTAATTTCGGTAACTATCGAACTTATGCAATCACGTGACCTTGTTTCCACCATGTTTGTTGTTGTTATTATTTTACATATCTTTATTTTTTTATTCCATGGACACCTTGAATGGTTTTATTCGTTGGTAAGTATTCTTTTATTGTATTATATCATGTACTGACTAATGCTTTATTTATTTATTTTAGCCTGGAATGTCATTTGTATGTGGATAAAATTATGTACCATCGCATATCTAGATGTACATTCAACAATGTCCTTTTATTTTGTGAATATCAGTGAATGTGCATAGCCAGCATAATGTTTTATTTTCAATGATAAACTAGGCCTCAATATTTATATTCTGGATGCATTGATGTATGTCGAAACAGATAAATCATATACCTTTGCGTGCATTTCTTGTCCCATGCAAAAGAATATACAATTGATCTTGTGACCGTAAAATAAATGGTATATATTTATTTATTCATGTATATAGACCTTTGTTTAATATTGTATTTTTGGTTTTAGCTTGGTCTTTCTTAGAATATATTTGCGTATAGAGGAAGATGAACAAATCGTGCCTCTTTACGTACATTCAATAATATTTACTACAGAAAATATAAGTGAAACATGTATAGTTATACATAACATTTATTCTTGACACCGTTGGTGGTTATAATATTTATATTCTTTGTGATAATTCCTATTTCTGAACTATAATTGCTGTTAGAAGAATGTATTACCTGGTTGACCTACTTTCTATTGACCACTAATAATATTGCTTTAAATTCTTATATATCCTTTTTTATTAAACGGAGGTCAGTACTTGAATATTGTTTTATAGATATTTAATTCCTGTGTACTAATTTATTTAAGTTGAGGTTAATATTTTTTTAATTCTTACATTCCTTTTAATTGTGCTATTATTTTTACGGGTATGCAACCCATATTGCATTTATGTGCATACTACTGCCTAGTTATGAAATTTTTAGTAAGCACTAAATATATAATTAAAACTACATACATTTACCTTAATTAGTGAGTTTATTCTGTATTTTATTTAATAAAATATTTATTATATTGAAATATATAAAATTATAATTTATATTGGATATGTAAAAATTATTTTTACTTAAAATAAACATAATAAAATTTTATTTTGTTGATTTTTATTTGTTTGGTTCTTTATTTTATTTATTCATTTATTTTCAAGAAAATACCACAGCAATATGTCTCGCCACACTGTGGCTTCATCAGGTGGATGAAAGTACAATTTCAAAGTACAAATTAACTCCTATATATATCAATACAAATTACAAACATAATCTCATATATGACATGTTTAAATTTTAAATTTAGTAGGGGGGAGTTATTTATATCTAGTTGATCATTTAATATTATACCTAATTTATTACATTTATTAATTTCTAAATTTTCTAGCATATTAAGTTTTTTACTTTTTCCTAAAACATGTAAAGTTGTAAAATTAGTATTGAATTTATGATTACTTGTACACCCTTGTGTTTTATTATATATATTTTTGGAATGCAGTTTTATAAGCAACTCAAAATCTTAAGGCTAGTAAACATTTTAGTCATTCCCCAATACGTATAAAAATCATATCTCTAAGATAATTTTTAGAAAAATTCATTATAAAATCATTCTTGTCAACTGAATAACAACTTATTAAATGGCATCCATTCAATTATCAATGTAACAAATATCCATGGCTCACTACACTGTATTCAAATAAAAAACATGAACTTGGCAAAATTATATCAAAAAATGAGGTGTGGCCACCACACGATATGGCAAATCAAGCTCTAAGTATATGTATATATAGAATGCATAATTTGCGACATATTTGCAAGAAATCGATATTCGATAATAGTAAAAATGTTACTTCCGGTTCGAATTTTTAAATTTTTTGTATACAAAAAGTATTGAAAATAAAGTTTTAAATACTTTTATACTCGTAATGTACATGTCTAAAAAGCATGATTTGCAAAATATTTGCAAAAAACTGCTTTTCGATATGAGTAAAAGACCTACTTCCGGTAGGAATTTCGAAAAAGTTTTTTAATACAATTTTTCTCAAATTTAATTTTGAGTACATTTGAATTCTTTATAAATTTGTTTAAACTTAGTAATTGACGAAATATTGGCAAAATTCGAATTTTTCACTGAAGTAAACTACTACTTTCGATCTACCGATTTTGCTGAAAAACTAATCAGATCTCAAGAGGGAGTTTATACACGTAAATACAAAATTTGGAATTGATAGCTATAGCGGTTTGACCGCTTTCGTGGTCACACAGAGAGAGAGAGAGAGAGAGAGGGAGAGAGAGAGAGAGAGAGAGAGAGAGAGATTTTTTAAAACCACTTTTTCGGTATCAGGGGACTTCAAAACGTGGACATCTGCAAAAATCTCGGGGTCGCAAATTTTTATCACCACAATAAAACGACAATAGCTCTGTAATAGTAACTTTTAAAGTATTAACGTCTTATATGTTTTTAGTGTAAAATTAAGTAGGCAATTCAAAAATGAACTGATATACAGTCATTTTTGAATAATTGACTTTTTTACAAAAACCTGTTATGTAATTTTAATCCACTTGTCTGCACATGCAATTGCCAACTGAAAAAAGAACAAAATATGCTTCTATTAATACCTCTTATTATGAACAATACTACAAAAAATTGTGTCTATCTAATAAGTCGTTTTCGAGAAATATAATTTTATAAAAACTTTCCTTGCTCCTAATAAGTATCTACCACAAGAAAAGAACCGCTTCGAAATGCCTTTACTTCCATGTAGAAATCCACTATCGGCCTTACCCGTGGATATGACTCAACCTGTATATACGGCAGCAATATGACCTTCTAACATTTTCTCTGTGTGGGACTATTCAATTGTTAGATACCATTTCTTTATCTGTGGGGTAAAACCTGTAGATAATTTGCTTCCATATATAGAGTGGACATATATTAGGGCATTCAAATTACTACTATTTTTTTGGTCTCAAATTCTCATAAAATATTAATAATAATATGTACATTCTGATTTTCTATATTATACAGAAACGATGTATCACAACCATTTATATCATCATGTCAAATGTTCATACATATAAATGGAAAATATTTTACAGACACAGCTTCTGTTTTCTTTAAGATCAAAACGATCTGATGTCATACATTTTATTTAAGAAACTTCACTCAAGTAACTACATACATCGATCTAAATCAGGCATTTTCATTGTAGAATTTAAATACAGGAAATAAATCAATTATAATAATACAAATTTATTGTTATTATTTTTTCAGAAACATTAAGAAAATATCCAATCGTTGCGACACTCGACAGGATCGTCACAAAAGATTATAAAGTACCTGGTTCGGATCTCATTCTAGAAAAAGGAACTAAAGTGCTTATTTCACTGCAAGGCATACAAAATGATCCTGAATATTTCCCAAATCCCAACGAGTTTGATCCAGAAAGATTTTCATCGGAAAATAAAGCCAAACTTCACCCCTGCGTCTATATGCCGTTTGGTGAAGGCCCCAGAATCTGTATTGGAATGCGTTTTGGAATAATGCAGGCGAAGATTGGCATGGCAATAATGCTGAAGAATTTTAGATACACACTAAATCCAAATCACCCTGAATTGCAATTGTATAATAAATCACCTCTATTAACACCTATCGGAGAAGTACTACTAAATATACAAAAAGTCAATTAAATTTTACTTTGCTTACCCGTTATATAAATACCTTTTGTGTATTTGTTGTAATAGATGTATTGAGATACATTGATATGATGTAATTAATCTATGATGCAATAGAATAAATTATTTATCATTAATAAGCAGTGTTGTGCATTATCTGCATGATTTTGTCTAGATAAAAAGTTTTGTTATCTATCATCTTATCTTAAATTTAAAAATCAGATTATCTGAAGGTTTTAGATAGCAGATAGTTTTTATCGCTGGTTATCAATGGATACCTGAGAGACCTGTTAATTACCGTAAAAATATTCATAAATGAATTTACTTTTTTGGCTTCACAGCTCATTACAGATAGTGAATCCAAAACGGACAGCAGTTTTTTTTTTTAATTGCTTTCTGCCAAGGGACAATGGTCTGAAAAGAAGAGACGAAATGTGATTCACAAGTTGATTGTTATCCAAATTGTAAAAAAAGAACTAAAAACATTACTTGTATACCCAATTATTAAAAAAATATTCTTTAAAAATAACACGACACTTCCATCTTCAGCATCGGTCGAAAGACTTTTCAGCATGGGCGCCCAAATTATATTTCCATGTAGAAATCCATTATCCGACAAACATTTCGAAATGTTGTTAATTTACTAAAGCAACCTTAAGGTCTGATTTCAAGTTACACATGCATAGTCGCAACTTTGCATCACTGACTTTTGTATTCGTTATTTTGCCATTTTTTCTGTTCTCAAAACCGAAAGAATTGAAGACTGTAGGAATAGCATAAATCTTGTAAATTAGTCACTAGTAATACGAATACGAAAATCAGTGACGCCAAGTTGCGACCACGTAAATTCGACTTAAAATCAGCCCCTAAAGCATTAATAATAGCAAATAAACATAAGAATGTATATTAAATTTGTTTATATTTAACGTTGTGTATTACCTATATCAAAAAATCTCCTTCTAATTCTTGCTTTATCAATCAAGAGCTAAACCACGTTGAATTCTAAAATAAAATTCTGAGTTCTGAGGATTTTACTAGATTATCTATTGAATTACCTGGATTACCAGACCCAGACAGCCCTGACTCACGGATAATATAGGATTTCTACAGAAACTGAGAAATGAAGCCAAGGTTAAGTTTAGACGGACGGGGTTGATGGGGCATTGGGATTATTATAAATCTTTAAGAAATTTCACCACTTTGGTTATGAAGAATGAAAAAAGAGCTTATTTTAATTATGTATTTCAGCACAAGACCCGTAAGCAGCTATGGTCAAAGTTACGGCGTTTTGATATTACTAAACGTAAAACAAAACAAGTTCCTCCTGAACTACGAAATCCTACGGAAATAAACAACTTTTTTGTTAACTGCATCCCTCAAGGAAATATCGACGTTTTCACTACAGTTGAGACCTATAATAAATCTAGACTCCCATCTGACTGTGTCTCCTTTTCCTTTCGCTTGGTCGATCAGTCAACAGTATCGAAATTTATTTCCTGCATTGGAAGTAAGGCTGTTGGTGCAGATAATGTCAGTATTAACATGCTCAATTACACTTTGCCTCATACATTACCCCCTCTCTCACTGATCTTCGGAAAAAAGCTGTGATTCTGCCCCTGCCAAAGGTGGCGCGACCTTCCGCATACAGTGATTTGCGTCCTATTAGTATACTTGCAACCTTAAGTAACGTTCTTGAAAAAGTTATGCATTCCCAAATTAGTGAATATCTTGGTGCCTATTCCATTCTTCCCCCGTGTCAGTCTGGATTTCGACGTGGCCACAGTTGTACAACCACTTTCTCAAGGTGTCGGATGACATAATTGGTGCTGGTGATAGGGGTATGTGTACGTTAATGGTTTTATTGGACTTCAGCAAAGCCTTCGATACAGTTGATCATCGAATTTTATTATCTATGTTGCGTCACATTGGTTTTGATGATGGCGCTCTTAATTTGCTGCGGTCTTATCTGTCGGACAGGGTTCAGTGCGTATCAACTGATGGGTGTGAGTCTGAGTGTCTTGCGATTTTTAGAGGTGTGCCGCAAGGTTCAATTTTGGGTCCACTATTATTTTGAATTTATACATCGTTTCTTCCAAAGGTGGTCAATAGATCTGTAATTGAAATGTATGCTGATGACACTCAGATTTATACTTCGTTCTACCCTGGTGAGTGGGCGGATGCTGTTCGGGGGTTCATCTGACATTGATAAGATCGTTTGTTTCTCGAAGCAGCATGGTCTTGTGCTGAATCCCGCTAAGAGAGTGTCAATCTTGTTTGGCAATCCTAAGTGGTGCGAAGTCCTGACTGGTCAAATTAAATTAAAATCTAATGACACTACCATTCGGATTGTTGATAGAGTTAGGTACTTAGGTATGGAATATGACAATACTTTTCGATTTAAAGCTCACATTTCAAATTTAATTAGAACTGCATATTGCAACTTGAAATTGTTGTATTCATATAGAAACATTTTTTGTCGTCGCTTGAAAACTATGCTTTGCCAAAGTCTGGTTCTTTCGTTATTTACGTTTTCTGCATCACTATATGACCCATGCTTAGACTCATCTGATGTGGCGAGAATACAAAGAGTTCAGAACGCCTGCCTTCGCTTTATCTTTTGTCTTAGAAAATACGACCATGTAACACATAGATTGAAGGATATCCGTAGGCTAAACATGAAGAACCGAAGACTATTGCACTCTTTTTGTTTGTTTCATAAAATCATTAGCTTGAAATCACCACCTTACCTCTACAGGATCACTTTCAGAACCGATATTCATAATATCAACCTTCGTAACGTACATCTTATAACCCCTCCTTGTCACAGAACAGCAATTTACGAGAGGGGTTTCACATTCAATATTTACAAATTATGCACTTCGTTGCCTTGTGTCATACGGGATGTGCCTTTCAGTGGATTTAAACGCATGATTTTGGTATACTGTGGAATAAACAGGTTGGCGAATAGTAGAACTGTTAGCGTTAATTCCTTAAGTTGTGACTTACTTGTTTTCTCATTGTTTACATTGATTACATGTCTTACTTTACTTTACATACCGTTACTTTTATATTACTTTCATATTACCTTTGCAAATAAATAAAGTTTGGTTTAGTTTAGTTCGTAATATTCTACCTTTAAGCATTCATTTTTGTTATTTATTTTTCTTTCTTGTAATATTGAAGGTTTTAGGTTGAAAATCAGGGGACAGTCTCATTGGTTGTCCAGCTGAATCTCGCCTTCTGGTTTCCGGAGCATTATTATTTGCTTTTCTGTCATATTGGTTTACATGCTATTATATATTGTTTATGTTGGTTTACATACTATTATACATTGTTGATGTATAAGGAAATAAAGACATTTATTTATTTATTTATTTATTTATAAATTAAAAATGGTTATTTGTGTACAACACTGTTAATAATAATTTATTTCCGTGGTTTAGCTCACTCAAAATTATTAAGTATAAGTTAGCTTGTCAAGACTATTAAAATAATTTAATGCTATAATAATTGTTAGATGTTTTAAGGTATTAATATTTCATCTTGACGTTATTATAAGGAAGAAACTGTTGATTAGAAGCTTGGTTGAAATTCGAAAATTAAAAAAATATTATAGGAGTATAATTATATTCTTAAGCTGGAGCACAATAATAATTACTAACAGAAAAAAAAATAACATATATCTATTGCTGTAATGACCCAAACGTCGATAGCTGAAAAAGAAATATTTTACGTTTTACATGTTATTTTTCTCCGTATTCTATTGGGGTGTAATTATAAAAAACAAATATCATGCAAGAATTGCTGTCTTATTGGAATTACACCTTCTTTATTCAATTGCCTTTAATTTAAAGTACTTTATTAAAGATATTGAGCATCAATTCGACTGTATTAATGCGACATCAGTGTCTGACCGTTCTCTTAACAGAAAAGTAGTTGCTTAATTGGAAGAATTCGTCTAAGACTAAGAGGTATGTGATTAAGTTTTAGTATTACTACTCCTGTATTCATTTCATTAATACCTATCTAGTTATTTCGATGTATACTTTAATACTTTAAGTTGAATTATTATCGTTTAATATTTACATTGCATTGCTAAAAAATCTCAGCGATATAAATTAATTACAATAGTTGTTTCAAATATTATATTACGGAATATTATACTCATTTCATACTGGATTTCTCAAAGTATTCCGCTTCAGCATACATATTAGTGTGTAACGACTCAAATTTCAAACATAAATAACTAGTATAAATATAAGATAAACGATGGTATATAATTCATATACAAACAGACTTAAAATATACTATTATTTTGGTAAGAACATGGTTAATATAATAAAAAGATTTTTATAATTAAACTAATGTTAGTGTTTCTATAAAATAAGTACTAACATATACATAACATATAATACCGGGTGTCTATTTAAGCTCGGCAAATGTTTATCATACAATCTGGCGGAAAAAATCTTGATAGTAAAATAGACCACGGGAATTTCAACATAACTATTTTTAAGTTTCCAGAATGATCGCAAGGGGGCGCAATTCTCAAGATTAATTAAAAATTTGATAATCTCTCATTAAATTCTCGATTAAGATGGATTAAAAACTTTACTAGCAACATTTTCAGACGTTCTTATACAATTTTCAATTAACACTATTTGATATAACACCCATACGAAGGGTGGAGGGAGGGTGGAGAGGGGAATATCTGCGAACAAAAGTAGGTATAATTTCGGTTTGCCTGAACAGATTTTAATGTTCGTGGGCTCATTAGATAGAGAATTTTACAAAGAATTCAAGGGTATGTAATACGAAATTGCGTGGTTGTCAAAAAAAAATAACAGGGGGTGCTGTTCTCAATGTATGTATATTACTTGTTACTTTCTTATACGTAGTATAAGGAAGTATTGTGATGATGAAAATTTTCGACCTCGAGATTTTTGCAGATGTCCACGTTTTGAAGTCCCCTGATACCGAAAAAGTGGTTTTTAAAAAATGTCTGTCTGTCTGTCTGTCTGTCTGTCTGTCTGTCTGTGTGTGTGTGACCACGATAGCGGTCAAACCGCTGTAGATATCAATTCCAAATTTTGTATTTACGTCTACAATCTCCCTCATGAGATCTGCTTAGTTTTTCAGTAAAATCGGTAGACCGGAAGTAGCAGTTTACTACAGTGACAAAATCGAATTTTGCCAATATTTCGTCAATTACTAAGTTTAAACAAACTTATAAAGAATTGAAATGTACTCAAAATTAAATTTGAGCCAAATTATCTTAAAAAAGTTTTTCGAAATTCCAACCGGAAGTAGGCTTTTACTCTTATCGAAAATCAGTTTTTTGCGAATATCTCGCAAGTCATGCTTTCTAGGCAGGTACATTATGAGTATAAAAGTATTTAAATTATAGTTTTAAATATCTTTTGTATAAAAAAAATTTCAAAATTTGAACCGGAAGTACCACTTTTACTCTTACCGAATATCGATTTTTTGCAGATATGTCGTAAATTAATTATGCATTCTATATATATTTATTAAGAGTACAAAAGTATTTAGAGTTGAATTTGCAATATTTTTTGTGTACATGAAATTTCAAAATTCGGACCGGAAGTGGCACTTTTACTCTTAGCGAGTAGCACTTTTACTTTCTTATACGTAGTATAAGTATTGTGATGATGAAAATTTTCGACCTAGAGATTTTTGCAGATGTCCACGTTTTGAGGTCCCTGATACCAAAAAAGTGGTTTTTAAAAAATGTCTGTGTGTGTGTGTCTGTCTGTCTGTCTGTCTGTCTGTCTGTCTGTGACCACGATAGCGGTCAAACCGCTGGACATATCAATTCCAAATTTTGTATTTACGAATATAATCTCCTTCTTGAGAACTGATTAGATTTTGAGCAAAATCGGCAGACCGGAAGTAGTAGTTTACTTCAGTGAAAAAATTGAAATTTGCAAATATTTCGTCAATTACTAAGTTTAGACTAATTTATAAAGAATTCATAAGTATTTAGAACTTAATTTCCAATATCTTTTATATAAAAAAAATTTCAAAATTCGGACCGGAAGTATCACTTTTACTCTTACCGAACGATTTTTTGCAAATATGTCGTAAATTATGCATTCTATATACATTTATGAAGAGTACAAAAGTATTTAGAGTTAGATTTGGAATATTTTTTGCATAAATGAAATTTCAAAATTCGGACCGGAAGTAACGCTTTCATACGTATAAGAAAGTCGTGTGGTGGCCACACCTCTTTTTTTTTATACGTAGTATAAGGAAGTATTGTGATGATGAAAATTTTCGACCTCGAAATTTTTGCAGATGTCCACGTTTTGAGGTCCCCTGATACCAAAAAAGTGGTTTTTAAAAAATGTCTGCCTGCCTGTCTGTGTGTGTGCGTCTGTCTGTCTGTCTGTGACCATGATAGCGGTCAAACCGCTACAGATCTCAATTCCGAATTTTGTATTTACGAATATAATCTCCCTTTTGAGAACGGATTAGATTTTGAGCAAAATCGGCAGACCGGAAGTAGTAGTTTACTTCAGTGAAAAAATTGAATTTTGCAAATATTTCGTCAATTACTAAGTTTAAACAAATTTATAAAGAATTCATATGTACTTAAAATTGAAATTGTGAACAATTTTATTAAAAAAGTTTTTCGAAATTCCTACCGGAAGTAGGTCTTTTACTCTTATCGAAAATCAGTTTCTTGCAAATATTTTGCAAGTCATGCTTTTTAGACAGGTACGCTATGAATATAAAAGTATTTAGAACTTTATTTCCAATATCTTTTGTATAAAAAAAATTTCGAAATTCGGACCGGAAGAAACACTTTTACTCTTACCGAATAACGATTTTTTGGAAATATGTCGCAAATTATGCATTCTATATATATTTATGAAGAGTGCAAAAGTATTTAGAGTTGGATATGGAATATTTTTTGTATAAATGAAATTTCAAAATTCGGACCGGAAGTAACACTTTCATACGTATAAGAAAGTCGTGTGGTGACCACACCTCATTTTTTTACTTTCTTATACGTAGTATAAGGAAGTATTGTGATGATGAAAATTTTCGACCTCGAGATTTTTGCAGATGTCCACGTTTTGAAGTCCCCTGATACCGAAAAAGTGGTTTTTAAAAAATGTCTGTGTGTCTGTGTGTCTGTGTGTGTGTCTGTGTGTGACCACGATAGCGGTCAAACCGCTGTAGATATCAATTTCAGTAAAATCGGTAGACCGGAAGTAGTAGTTTACTTCTGTAAAAAAATCGAATTTTGCAAATATTTCGTCAATTACTAAGTTTAAACAAATTTATAAAGAATTCAAATGTACTCAGAATTAAATTTGAGAAAAATTGTATTAAAAAATTTTTTCGAAATTCCTACCGTAGTCTTTTACTCAAACCGAAAATCCGTTTTTTGCGAATATCCCGCAAATCATGCTTTCTAGGGAGGTATATTACGAGTATAAAAGTATTTAAAACATAGTTTTCAATACCTTTTGTATAAACAAGAATTTCAAAATTCGGACCGGAAGTAACACTTTTACTCTAACCGAATAGCGATTTTTTGCAAATATGTCGTAAATTATGCATTCTATACATATTTATTAAGAGTACAAAAGTATTTAGAGTTGGATTTGCAATATTTTTTGTATACATGAAATTTCAAAATTCGAACCGGAAGTAGCACTTTTACTCTTAGTGAGTAGCACTTTTTTTTCGAATATCTTGCAAAGTATGCATTCTATAGAGATTTATTAAGAGAATGAAAGTACTTAGAATAGGATTTTGAATAAGTTTTGTATTAAAAAATTCTTAAAATTGTATAGTTTGAAACGCTCATACGTATAAGAAAGTCGTGTGCTGGCCACACCTCATTTTTTTACTTTCTTGTACGTAGTATAAGGAAGTATTGTGATGATGAAAATTTTCGACCTCGAGATTTTTGCAGATGCCCACGTTTGAAGTCCCCTGATATCGAAAAAGTAGTTTTTGAAAAATGTCTCTCTTTCTGTGTGTGTGTGTCTGTGTGTCTCTCTGTGTGTGTACGTGTGTGTGTGTGACCACGATAGCGGTCAAACCGCTATAGCTATCAATTCCAAATTTTGTATTTACGAGTACAACCTTCGTGTTGAGAACTGATTAGATTTTCAATAAAATCGGCAGACCGGAAGTAGTAGTTTACTTCAGTAAAAAAATCGAATTTTTCCAATATTTCGTCAACTACTAATTTTAAACAAATTTATAAAGAATTCATATGTACTCAAAATTAATTTTGAGAAGAATTATATTATGAAAGTTTATCAAAATTCCTACCGGAAGTAGGTGTTTTACTCTTATCGAAAATCAGAAGTCATGCTTTTTAGACAGGTACGTTACGAGTATAAAAGTATTTAAATGATAATTTTAAATATCTTTTGTATAAAAAAAATTTCAAAATTCGGACCGGAAGTACGACTTTTACTCTTACCCAATAGCGATTTTTTGCAAATATGTCGTAAATTATGCATTCTATATATATTTATTACGAGTATAAACGTATTTAGAGGCAATATTTTTTGTATACATAAAATTTCAAAATTCGGACCGGAAGTAGCACTTTTACTCTTAGCGAGTAGCACTTTTTTTCGAATATCTTGGAAAGCATGCATTCTATAGCTATTTATTAAGAGAATGAAAGTACTTAGAATAGTATTTTGAATAATTTTTGTATAAAAACTTCTTAAAATTGTATTGTTTGAGACGCTCATACGTATAAGAAAGTCGTGTGGTGGCCACACCTAATTTTTTTAATTTATGGTGGTACTGAAAAGTACCGATTGTATGGCGAAACAGGAAAAAAAAGTTTACAAAAAGTGTTCGAAATGACCACCATCAGCTCTAATGCAGGCATCAATTCGGCGACGAAGTTATTACGTACGTCGGCAAAATTTGGCATTCCCTCGCGAATGCGTTGAGCTGCAACAGAAATGTGATTTTGCAGGTCTGGGGCATTTTCAATGTCATGGTGATGATCATATATCAAGCTTTTCATGTATCCCCATAAAAAGAACTCTAAGGGATTTAGATCGGGACTTCGGGCCAGCCACGGAATCTGACTTCCACGTCCAATCCATTGCGGGAAAGTCCGCCTTAAAAATTCTTTTATAAGTCTACTACTATGTGCGGGTGCTCCGTCGTGCATAAAACATATTTTTTGCCGTATCGCCAATGGTACGTCATCTAAATACTCGGGTAATACATGTTCGAGAAAGTGTAAATAGGATTGTCCATTTAATCGTTTTGGGAGTATATGTGGTCCAAGTAATTGATCGCCCAATAACCCTGCCCAAACATTGACGGATATCCTAACTTGCGAGGAACTTTTGTGTATTTTGTGGGGGTTTTCGTACGCCCAGAGGTGCAAATTACGATAATTCAAAATACCATCTTTGGTAAACGTTGCTTCGTCGGTAAAGAGAATTACCAATGCTAGATCTCGCTGATGAATTTCTCTGTGTTGAAACCACTCACAGAAGACAAGTCGGCGAGGATAATCTAATTCCGTTAATCTTTGCACGCGTTGGATATGGTACGGATGAAGTAAATTAGTTTTCAAAATATTGTGCACCGTAGTTTGAGGCACATTTACTTCCCGTGCTAGAGTTGTTGTACTAATGCCGGGATCCGCTTCCACAATATTTAAAATATCCTCTTCTGCTTGTTGCACTCTGCATGATTTTGAAAGACCGCTACCTTCGAAACGGGGAATTAGTGATCCCTAAGTCGATAAACGGCTCTAACAATTGTCCTTGTCGAAGGATGGTGTCGATTTGGGAAACGTTCTGCGTACAATTCTTTTGCCGCAACGCCATTTTGTCTTGTTTCGCCATAAATTAAAATCATATCGGTATATTCGATATTTGTGTAGGCTACCATTGCGAACGCATCTAACCACAATCAAGACTATGTCTAACTAAATGGAAATCCCATCAGTGCTGTTCGTAGCGGTGAATTCCTATATTGCCGCTCGTATATTAACTGCGACAGGGCCGGACTCAAAGAAAGAAAACTCAATTTTTCGTCACTGCGTGCACATTGGACCTCGATTTTTTTTGTACGGGCGTTTCTCATCTTTTTCTTTCACCCCCTTTCTTTAATGACGCTATTTAAAACTAACTCTGTATATAAGAGTTTTAAGTGAATGTAGATAATCATTATTGAAAATGTCAACCTGAAGAAGCTACAGTGTAGCGAAGTAGCTGTCGTTGTTTATTGTTATCACATACAGTGTGAATCTTAAACATTTGTTTGTTTTATTTCACATTGAAAATGGATTTACATCAAGTAAAGACCAACTCAATCCAAGAAAAATATATTTTCCTAGCAATTTTTTTCTTGTAGTTTATATTACACTTTAATCACTGACTATATTTAATAATACCTTTTCTTTTACCCAATACACAGTAGTGATGTTGGTTTCGGTTACTTTTCAGTACTTGTAACTCTCCGTTACTTTTTATTCGTTACCGAGTACTCGTTCAAATATGCGGTGCGGGAATATGTATAGTTAATATATGGTGCAAACAAAATGTTCACTTATATAGTAATTTTAATATACAGTGTGTTCATTTCAAAACTTCCCACCCTAATTTTTTGGAAATCTAGAAATCTATGAGAAATTCCCTGAAATATGTAAGAAGTATTATCGTGGGGACCATTTCTTGATGCAAACATTGACTCACCCGCTTTAACCCTCTGCCCTCGGAAGCTACTATGTTTTGAAACAGTAAATTTTGGCGTTTACTTTTTTTAAATTGATTGATTCGTTTTGGAGATTTTTAAAAAAAACTTTTGGCATGGGTTGTTTTATATTTATATTTTGGGAGCATCGGAAACAAAAGCCAATATTAAAAACTTTTATAAATTTCTGAAAAACATGGAAAATAAATAATCTTATGGCTCTTTAGCTCTATACTCTATAGTTAAGTTCAATAGAAAATACTTTTATTTCTTTTTGTAGTTACTTATTAAACAAATTTGCATGTTTTAGGAAAGTTTTTATACCGATTTTGAGTTCATTATTTCAATTTTTGTAACAGCTCAGTAAAATAATGTTTTAACCAAAGTTATTTAAATAAAATAAAAATAATAGTTTACAATTTGCAAGAAAGAGTTGAAATTGTACTATTTTATGGAGCCGAAAATCAATGTGCTTGACGAACTGCCGCAACATTTAACGAAAGGCATCACATCTCATAGATATGTCCTAAATCTTATTGATATGTTTACTCAGACTGGATCTGCTACAAATGTAAAACATAATCAGGCGAGAGTTTTAAATGAAGGCGCTCGATTGGAAATGTTGGGTCATTTCGGCATAAATCCTAGTACATCGTTACCTCAGATTTCTGCGACAACTGGAACTTCTTTGGGTTCGGTTCATAAAATTACAAAACTTCAAAAATTTCATCCTTATAAATTGAAAATATGTAACAACCCTCATCTGTCTGTAGAAGGACACACTCAGCATCCTGAAAAAATTAAAGCATGGGCAGACATCTCTTGGGACCAAGTGACTGGTCTACTTTTTTCAATGGAAATCTAAACGGCAAAGCATATTTTGATATGCTGGAAAATACTATCAATCCGCTAATTATTGATGCTCTCAAAAAGCAACTGGATAGAAATGGAATTTGCCACTCCGCCTCATAATTTAGAAGAAATTCGTCAGAAGATTAACGCAACCTACCGTTAAATTCAAAGAGATGGTTTTAAAAATGTATGCCGCCGTTTTAAACAACGGCTATACCATTCTTTAGCGATCAATGAACAACATTTTGAAAAATTATTCGATTGAATTTTTCTGCAAAAAAAATTTAAATTCTGAAATAACTTTGAAAACAAAAATAAAACAATTTAAGCCGTTAAAGTGTGTTTGAGTACAGTAGTACCCCGTTATCCGCTGACTCCGTATCCGCGGTTTCAGTTATCCGCGATTTACCTATGATGAGCAGAAAACGCGTTATATCAATAAATATAAAAGTTATAGGAGCATTTGTCGATATATCGTCGTATATATGAGTCATCTCCTGAATTCGACGCTCTCTTATGATAAGTTAAACAAGCCTTGAAACCTTTGGAGGATTTGTTTATTGAAATGAAAAGACAAAAACGACAACTACCAATAGCAATGTACTTTGAAAAAGTCCACAAAACTATCAATAATGCACAGCCATAAACATCGTTTGCTTCGGATCTAAGTAAACAATCGACTGCTAACTTGGACTTGGAGGAAGATGAATGAATATGTAGCTCACGATGATACAGTTCTTCTTGTTGTATATGTTCTTGTTGTGTATGTAAATATGTACTACATATATGTATATATTGCTGTGATAGCATATTTTTGTGGGTATAGTCATCTGTATATGCTGTGCTCTAAAAATTATTCTTTTTATACCAAAAACTTATAATTGGTTTTGTATTTAATTTATATTGTTGAAGCATGTACCTAATAACTATTGTGGGTTCTGGCAATGTATGTGGTTCCTTCTCCTTCACTGGTGGCCTTTCTCTTACTTATAATAGGGACGAGGTAATAGTTTTGTTTAAAGAAGAAAACGGAATGTCTATATAACATGATCATATACCTTTTTATTTTGTAATTTGTAAACTCAAATATTTTTATATACACCTTAATGCTCTAAACAAATACATAATTGAAAAAGATTAATGATGCCTAGACAAAGCCATGAAGAAAATGCTCATTCGCAAGTAGCATCTCTTCAACTACCCAACACCATTAGTCCTATTTTTGTTGTAATTCCAACTTTATGAATTAAAAGAAAACCTTACAGGATAATATTTGCTTATCTATATCGTTCAACATTACATTGATTAATCATTTGCACGTAAAAACCAATATCTGTTTAACAATTTAGATAACTCCTTTTCAAAAAAAAAACTTACTTGCTATCTTTAAACATTTCATCAAAATGTTCATTTTGAATGTCCATATTGAACGTTTCAAATGAATTTAAATATATTAATAAAAGAAAATTATTATGAATAAACGTGTTAAAGAAATAATGAAAACTACTATTCTACAATGTAACAATTATTTTTAAAGCGTCTTATTCTTTCGGAGTCGTAATAAGAAGTCTCCCTTGTCGAATCTTGTTTTTCGAATTTATACCGGCAAAAAAAACTCTACGTTGACTATTGCGCCCTCTAGTCCATATTTTAGGTTGGCATTGGAATACACGTTCCAGTGAAATCGCTGCCCACATGTTGCCGTCTTGATACACACACACATACACATATTGATCTGATAGTTCTTTATTTACTAAAACGTCAACATATCGCAAATTGTTTTCTTATTCAAAAGTCTTTTCACTGCCTCGCACAGCATTTCCGACGGTAGGTTTATTCTTGTTGTTAATACCATCCTTCTTTGTATTCATCAATGCATATTTTTTCATCCCATTCATTAATGTCAATTTCACTTTCCTTGTAGCTAGATTGCGATTTGGTAAGATGGGAAACACGTTGGAGACAACGATTACTTTTCTTCCCGCACTGCCTGCACCTGGAAAACACGCCCGCCTCTCCACTGCATCTCTGTTTTCTATCCATGATCTTTCCATCGGTAATATGTCTATCTGCAATAAACTTTACACAAGTTTTATATTTTGTTATCTTTTGTAGGTCATGGAACTGTACACGTCTGTTTCCAGTCTCTGAAGCATTGTGTTACAAACAAATCATAAACACATACACTTTTTATTTATTTTATCAGCTACCTTTATATCAATTGTTATTGCTGATCGGGTTTACGTTTTACATATATTTTTATATCCTTTTCTTAGTCTCTAGTTATAAGCTAAGGTAATTTTTATCTTTTACTATAATTTAGTTCTTAAACTCTTTCATAAAGTTTTATTGCTTTATGCATGTAAATCATAATAATTTATTCAGTCATATTTATGTTTTTTTGCATATCGTATTTGATCTTTTTCATACAATTCTATTGCTTTTACATGACTAATTCTCTTGATTGTTCCGTCCATTAACATAACCCTTTCTCTATTATTTGCCTTCATTACCCTTTTTTACTTAAACAGCGGTCCATTATTTAGAATGTTTAAAGCAATCTTTACGCATTGTATAAAATTAGGTTCTTTTTTATGATATGTAAACCATACATTTTGTGTATCCTTTCTACAAAAGAAATATATTGCTTATATTTATTTTGTCTTTTATTTCATATTTATTTAATAAATTTTATTTTACATTTTCTCACTATTCACTTGAATAATAATGTCTTTTGAATTACTTGCTTGTATATTGACCATGTGTATGCAACTTTATATACATCCATGTAATTTGTTGCATATTTTTACTCTTTCATATTTAAATACGATTTTTGTCATTTTTATTTTATTTCAAAACTTAAACTAATCCTTAAAGCTATTCTTATTTTATAAACTTGCGAGATATCACGGCAATATGTATGAACTTATATTATTATATATTTATTAAACTTAAATTCTATTTGTGCCACAGCACAAGAATATTTATTTATTTATTGTTTATTTATTTTAAATAAATATTATATAACTTATTTCATTGTTTTAACTTTGCTTCATATTTCATATTGTACTCGAAAATAAAGCGTTCGCTACTATCCGCGGTTTTCAGTATCCGCGGAAGACCACAGAACCAAACCCCCGCGGATATAGGGGTACTACTGTAATTGATATTTAAGCTTAAAACAAAAAAACAAACAATTATACAAACCAAACGATATTTTTGAAAATCTTCAGTACGAATCGATCAATTTTAAAAAAGTTAACGCCAAAACGTACTGTTTCAAAGGACCTTTAAAGTAACATATTACTCGACACCCCTTTCCATTTACCCCCCCCCTCATCAAGAAATGGTCCCCACGATAAATTCTTAGGTGTTTCAGGGAATTTTTCATAGATTTCCATATTTCCAGAAATGTGGAGTGGGAAGTATACCAACTCAAAATCAAAAGTAAAATGCCAAAGCCTAAAGTAGTTTTTATGGAGTGCCCGCTTTATTTACGATAGACGTGATATTCTGTTATAAAACCATAAAAATCTCAGCCTCCGATATTAAATCACACAAATAAATGTCGAATGTAGTACATGGCACAAAATTTATTTTACATTGCATCAATCCAATAATTCAAACAAAACTTTTATAATGAAATCGATCTACGCAAATACAAATAATACTAATAATTGGCTAAATTCAAATATTTTGTACAAAGTTATTTACTATAAATTATATTTTTTAATAAAATATTTCAGACAAGAATGTGTTCTAAAATTTATATATTATGAGAGTAACTGTTTGACAAAGTAACGAATATTTGAAACCAGTATTCGTTATTTTGAATCGAGTAACGAATACTTTAGTAAAGGATAGTTACATTTGCAACACCTCTAATACATAGTATTAAATTGCATTGCAAAATCAAATTCATGCCCAAGATAAATAAATTAATGCTTTCGTATGTTATTACTGCATGAATTAAAAGGGGAAAAGAAAATATTAGCTCTGCAAGATGTTACATATACCTATTTAACAATTACATTAAGTAAGTAGTGCCAATTAATCATTTTTGCCAATTCAATTTATAAAAAATCTGCTTCAAAATTTTTATTGAAAAATATTTCAAAATATTCTCTTATATTGCACAGATAAATTTAAGATTTGTGCGTGTCATTCTAATTATAAAAAATAACAAACATGTTATTCTTGATTGGCAGTTGATATCAATTTAAATATTACGTAATCTCTTTGATATAAATCGTTGGCTTTTGTAGATGCTTCATTCAATCGTCTATAAAAGTGTTGTTTAAACGATATCAGGTAAACAATATATATTTAAAATAATCTATTTGATCTTTACCTATTTTTTTTGCTAATTGAGAAAGCAAAAATATAGAGAAGGCATCAGTTCAACACACCCCATATATAGATATGTGGAATATAAAGGCCGAAATCATATATTCAGTCCTTTTTGGGATTTGTGAAGTTGGCTTCTACTCTACTTGCATATTCTTTGTAATCTCCACCTATCTTCTCGTCTGCTGTATGTATTCTTCTAGTTTTCTCTCCTATACTACCAACCTTTTATCTTCTAACCATGTTCTTCTCGGTCTTTCTGTTGTTTACTTATTTACTTTGGCTTCTCGAATATACCTCTTTTATTACCTCGTTTCTTTTGCACGTGATCATCTCCAGAGAATAAAGATCAACGAGAGGCGGCCGTACAGTCAGATCCTTTGCCGTTTTGTGTCCTACTTTAACGCCGTCGAATTACTACACCATTAGACAAAAGACTGGACGTCACACCAGGCACCGTATCATATTGGTAGCAATTACCACCAAACAACCACGCTTGTCTTTACCGCTACTCGTTGATCGCTATTTCCTTTCATAATATTCTTGATAGCTATTATAATATTATTGGATACTACTTACAAAATTTATAAATTTTTAAATATTAAAGTGATGTTAAAGTTAAAGCAGTATAAAAAAAGCAGCTAATCTAACTAAGATAGGTGTTATATTTTGAATATCATGACAATGGAAAAAGCATAGTGTTAATAATTTAAAATAGAAACAATGAAAGACAAAATAAAAAGTATGTATACATTTTATAGAAAATATAAACGAGGAATTGAATGTTTATAAAAAATATTGATATATTTGACTGTTGTCGATGAAAGATCTAGTAGAACATTTCTTTAATTTATAGTACGTTTATTGTGATTATTCGTTAATTAAAAATTACTTGCTCTTAAGAGTAAGTTCATCAGTTTTCTTCACAATTTTATTTATTTTATTTTTATAACTAATTACAAAATAAAAATTTTGTTTTTCTTTAGGTAAAGAAATTGAAAGAAATATCCTCCAATCTGCGGCAATGGCTTATGCATTGAAGTCTTTACGAAATGCTAATAAAAAATTATTACCGTTTCTAAAAAGATAAATATGTTTCTTTATCTGCTTCTTCTCCTTTAATATCACTACAGTCCTGGTCACCTAATTTTTTTTCTTAACAAAACCTCGACCATGCTCGCTCTCCTTCAGTTTCTGACTCCAACATTTCCTTTCCATTCCCATCAATTACATCATCCTATCTCATCTTTGGTTTCTTTTGGTCTCAGTCCTTGTATTTTTCTATTTACCATTCTTATAGATATCCTTTTCCATCCGAGCAATATTTTGTTGTTTTATCATAATTTTGACATCTATTGATACCTACGAGGCATTAAGTTTAATAATTGCCAACAAAGAATTAACTTTATATTTTGTTGACACATTTCCTATAACTCACAAAATCATTTTTGCGTTTTACTTTATTACCAACTTTTTCTTTGCATAAGGTAGAAGTTCCTTTTGTAAAATGTTAACACAGACATCAGCATTCATTATCTTCCGAATTCTTTATAGCGGACTTATTCCATACCGAGAAAAATACCTGGAATGCTAATGCCATAATATGCAATCGTCCGAGGTTTATAGGTTTTTAGTGTACTGCTGTGGTCAGAATAACAATAATGGATACCTTAGCACTTGATGTTGGTTTATACCAGAATCATATAGGCCAATTTTACACTTGTGAGACAACAGAACATTATATAATTAATATACTTCTCATTCGCAATCGACCGATAATCTATTAATGGTTCATTCCTGGGTTTTTTTGCTATTAATTTTATAGAATTAATATATTAATATTTACGTATTCTCTAAGATTTGTCTTTCTTCACCCTTCTCTCATTGTTTCTCTTTAATTTTTTTTGCCCATTTATTGGATTCAACAATAATTTTTGCAGAACATGAGAGCGTTTCTTATATGTATTTAGTAGCTGTTGATTTGATGAAGAAGCCAACCTGTAGGTTTCAGGTTCGATTCCCAACCACACCACCTGGAAATTTTTAATTAAAAACAATTTCAATGAGTTGCTATCGTGCTTCGGAGGGCAGGCAAAATGACTAACAGCTAAAAAAATTCACAATTTAAAATCTTTTGTACTTTTATTTAGTATTTTTATATTTTTAAGTCACAATACAAAACTTATTAGTGTCTGTATTTCTAACTACTGATTTATTTAAAACGTACTGATTTTGTTTCAGTCAAACATTATGGACATTACTTGGTTGGAAGTTCTCATTGCAATTCTAACTATTTTTGTTAGTGTAACAATTTTCACAACATGGAACTACAAATATTGGGAAAGGCTAAACGTACCATACTTGAAACCCAGCTTGCCGATGGGAAACTTTGAAGCTCCGTGGTCAATCAAGAAAGGTTTTCATGTTACAATGGCCGATATTTATAATGAATTCAAAGCAAGGGGATGTAAATATGGCGGCATCTTCTCGTCTTTAAGACCAGTCTTTGTACCAGTCGATTTAGAATTAATTAAATGTATCATGATAAAAGACTTTCAATACTTTGTCGATAGAGGTGTGTACTATCATGAAAAAGCAGATCCCTTAAGCGCACACTTGTTTAGTATAGAAGGTAACAAATGGCGATCATTGAGAAGCAGACTAAATCCTACTTTTACATCGGGAAAAATGAAATATATGTTCCAAATTGTTAAGAACTGTGGAGTTGCGTTAGAAGCCGAAATAGATAAATTATACACCAAAGGCCAATCTGTTGACATAAAAGAAATAGGAGCACTTTTCTTTACAAACGTAATTGGCTCCTGTGCTTATGGTTTAGATTGCAACGCATTTGCAGATCCCAACAATGAATTCAGATTGCACACCAGAAATTTCTTCAGGGGTGGACTTGCAAGACTCTTGAGGAATTACGCCACATTAAGTTTTCCAAAGTTTTGTAAATTTTTGGGAGTGAAATTTTTTCCAGGTGATCTGACAGCATTTTATCTTGATGTTATAAAGAATGTGACCAAGCACAGAGAATCAGGTGCTGTCAAAAGGAACGACTTCGTCCAAATGCTAGTGGACATAAAAAATGGAGCAAAAAGAAAGGAAGATTCTTTCACATTTGAAGAGATTGCCGCGCAGGCTTTTATCTTCTTTTTAGCTGGATTGGATACGTCCTCTTCTGCATTAGTGTTTGCCTTCTACGAGATGGCTAAAAATCAAGAAATACAGGCTAAGGCACGAGACGAAATACTTGCGGTGTTGGAAAAGCATGACGGTAATATAACCTACGAGGCTATATTAGATATGACATACTTAAGTCAGATACTTGATGGTAAGTAACAATAATAAATAAATATATGCAAGTTTTCTAAACCCTAATGGAGAACTCTTCCCAATTTTAGTTTAAGTTAATTTATCATGTAATCAGTACTGACCAAGTTTCCTCTCTATTAGTAAGTATTTTCTGATATGCTGTTTAGACTATTTCCATCATTTGTTGAATTTTGGAAAACTAACGTTTCGGCATACATTTTTTCGTCTTCTTCAGGGTAATCCTAGAAAAGGCTGTTCCTTGTCAAAAAAGATATCAATTTTGTGATATGATAATATAAAAAAAAACTAATCTCATACTTGATCTCAATCTGAACTGTGAGGTATAGTATTAGTGCTTATACTCTCATGAATAATTGGGTTTATTATCTCGCAATATAGTAAAGTTTCACCCACTAGCTTCCTATAGAAAGTAGGTTCATTTTTCTTAAAATGCTTAGCAGCATGGTTATCCCTTCCAACAAGAAAAATCTGAAAAACGTTTTTGACAATATTTCTTCCAAAAATTTTCTTGATTGATACATTGGCATTTTATACAAACTAGGATTCTTTAATTTCAAAGCATGCCATTATTTCAATTAAATCAGACACTGATGATTTAATTTCAAAACAATAAGTGGCTTTGGTTGCTAATCTATATGATATTTTACTTAATCTAAATAATAAAACTTTAATTTAAAAGCTAAATATTTATTTGAAATGAACGAGTCTTGCAAAGAATATTAGCTTAATTAGTATTTCCTTGCCAATTACAACAAATACACAGCAAAATTTGCATGAAAATGAAAAATATAGATTTTGTTGAAATTAAAAATATTTAAAAAAAACAATGACCAATCATCTTGATTTTTTGGTCTGCCTCACTTCCTCTTTCCTCCTATTTCATTAGTCTTTTAGGTACTTTCTCATTTTTATGCGTTCTATGACCCCTAAGCATCTTAGTCTATATCTTTTAACTATTCCTATAATATCTGGTTGATTGAGCAGTTCTTGCAATTATCTGTTGGTTCTTCTTTCCCATCTATCATTTACTTTTTCCTCTGTATTTCTTTCGCATGCACGTTTTTGCCTATACTACCAGCATTTTTGTTCGGTCTTATCCATTGCCTCAGTTGCGCTTCACAATAATTTAGGCCTCAATATTGACTTGTACACTATCAGCTTTGTTCCTCTGGATAGCAAGTCATATTTAAGTACATTATTAAGTTGGTATATACATTTTCTTTCTTTCAGTAATCTGCACTGGATCTCTTTTTTTGTACATGACTTCCTGTTAAAATCTGTTCCCAAATATGTAGATGTCGCCTGCTCCTGTCATGTCAAAATTGTTGTCTGTGTCCTATATTTTGCCCCCTTTCATTTACCTCCGGCCCCATTTCTGCCGCACTTTGTATTAATCGCAAAGATACTTCTCGTAGCTCTTGCTTACTTCTTTTTATTATATCACTGTCGTTTGCAAATGCTAAGCACTGGTGCCGCTTATGATACAATAGTCTCTTTCTTTTATATCTATCCCTTTTTACATAACATATTCAAGTACATAGTTAAATAATGCCGAAGATGGTGGGTCGGTTTGTTTCTGTCCTTCCGTCACCTCAAAGTTTTCGGTTACCTCCGTTCCAACTCTTTCATAAGTTTTGTTCAAACCTCCAGTTCTGAACAGTTCCGGAACCGTTCTAGAATTAGTAGTTCTGGTAATAATGCGCATGTCCGCCTAAATTTTGGTTCTAGACCGCTTCGAAATCCTAAAGGTCCGAACAGTTTTAAAATTGGAATTTTAGGAAAACTTGTACTACCAACATTAGTAATAGATATATTTAAAAACACCAAACTTATGGGAAAAAATATCAATCGTAATGAACATTTAATAGCTAATGCATCCAACTACCAAAATTGCGACAGGATTTAAAAAGTAGTGAAGAAGTTGTTTATAAGAAATACATTTTTCTAAATTTTGTAATGGATATTTCTGCATTTTTTATATAAACAATATATTTAGATTAAGAGTAAATAAAACTGATAGCAAAAATCATTTAAATTCCCACTTTATTGATAAAATATCATGACGATCGTTTGTAATACAACCTCATCTGAAGAAGACACTGTGTGTCGAAACGATCGTCATGATATTTTATCAATAAAGTGGGAATTTAAGTGTTTTTTACTGTCAGTTTTATTTACTTTCAACATTATGAATTTACATCAAGTAAAGGCTACATCGATCCAAACCAATATATTTAGATATATTAAAAAACACCAAACTGGTGGACAAATATCAATCGTAATGAACAATTAAATGTTGCATTTCAAAATTGCGACAGGATTTAAGAAGTAATGAAGAAGTTGTTTAGAGAAATAAATTTTTTGAAATTTTGTAATGGATATTTCTGATAAACCGGGTAAATAAAACGAGGATTTTTAATACAAGCTGTTATTAATAATAGGCACGTGCATCAAATGCACACACACATTAATAAATATGTATTACATAAACAAATATATTACAATACATTTTCAATGTTCAAATCCAACAATTTTCTTTTTGTTTATTTATTCATTTAAAGTAAAAGATTATGCCCAAGATATTTTTTTAAGATTATTTTTTATCTGTGAAGTAGTACACTCTTTTAGTCGATTTTGGAGAATATTGAGAATTGAAGCCTTTTTGGTAATTTGAATTGCGATACCTACATGATTTGGTACTTACATCAATCAGACACTGAACATTTTGTGTTATACAAGTCTGGGGGTTACATTAACTTGGAATTTATTATAATTTTCATGACGTAACAGGCTGATACAAATATATAATATATTTATAATAGATTATTCAGATATCTAATATATTGATATCACAGATTCCCTTTATTTTTCTTAAATCTCAAGGGGGGCATATCGAATCAAAAATTATAAGTTTAGTTTACATACTAAATACTAGATTGTCTAAGTTTAATAAATATGTCGGTTTGTCTAAGAATATATGATAACTATAAATTAATTTTTCACAGATTCGCAAGTTCCTATAATTGTACCATTACATGCACTTTATTTTTAGAGAACGAATCACTGGTTAGACTCATAAACATGGTAGTAGGTAACTGAAGTAACTTCTAAAACAATAAACCACCATTTGAAGAAATTTGAATGTTTAATCACATACTTATAGCTGTTTAGATTGGCTATTACAAAATTGATATCATGAACTGAATCACACCAATACTCTAATAATATCACAAACTAAAATAAACGACAACTTAAAAACTAACCTACAACTCCAAACTTTAAAGTTCAACATAAATACGATAAAAAGTTGGATAGATGTGGATTTTACATGATGAAGATCAATTTAACTCAAAATAAAATAAAACAACACATTACATCTTCACTATAATATAGTGAAGATTTAAACAAATGAAGATTTAAACAAATTTGTTGTTTTATTTCCGAACGGTTCTTGAATTACGCGTTCTGAAAGACCGAACACTGAACTACTAGTTCTCAGATTTGTAGTTCCAGAACTGCATGGTTCGAACAGTCTTTTTTTTAAATGACATGCGCACTAGTTCTAGAACCGTTCAGAACTGTAGGTTTAAACAACCCTATAATATTCTGTCCTTTCAAGCATTAGCTTGATCATATTTACCAGTTTATTATTTACTTCTAGTTCCCTTAATGCTACATAAAATTTACCACTTCGCACTTTGTCCAACGCTTGCTTAAAATCTATAAAGAGCATGATTTTTTTTTCAAATTCATAGCTTTCTGCTTGTATTTCTCAAAGCGTAAATATTTGACGTACCACTGATCTTCTCTCCCTAAATCGACATTGCTATTTAGTTTCAGCTTCTTCCATTTTAGCAATAAATAAACTTTCTATATATGAGGCAAGAATTTTATAGGCTAGTAAGTAGACGTTAGATTTGACAGATCTAAGAAAATTAAATTTTGGTGTATGCCAATATACGTATACAGAGTGTTCATTTCAAAACTTCCCACCCTAAATTTCTGGAAATTTGGAAATCTATGAAAAATTCCCTGAAACACGTAAGAAATACTATCCTCGATCCATTTTTGATGCAAAAATGGACTCCACCCACTTTAACCCAGTGCCCCCCGAAGCAACCCCCTTAAAAATCTTAAATGGTATCGAGTAATACGTCATTTTAAAGGTAATTTGAAACAGTACATTTTGGCGTTTACTTTATTAAAATTGTTCGATTCGTTTTGAAGATTTAAAAAAAACTTTTAATTTGTCTTATTTTTTGTTTTTTGTTTTAGGCTTAAATATCTATTACGCAAACATACTGTAACTGCTTAAAATGTTTTTTTTTGTTTCCAACGCTATTTAAGAATTAAAATATTTTTTTGCAGAAATCATTGTTCAAAATGTTGTTCGTTGATCGCTAAACTGGAAGAACATAGTGAAGAGGAGTTCCATTTTGTTAAAGATTCGTCATCATCAAGTAGGGTATTTCTATCTCTATCCAGTTATTTTCGAGAGGATCAATAATTAACGGATTGATAGTATTTTCCAACATATCCAAATATGCTTCGCCGTTTAGATTGCCATTGAAAAACAACGGACCATTCACTTGGTCCCCCAAGATGCCTGCACACACATTAATTTTTTCACGATACTGGGAATGTCCTTCTACAGGCAGATGAGAATTTTCGTTACTCCAATATCTGCAGTTATGTTTATTTACAAATCCATGTAAATAAAAAGTACATTCATCACTAACGCAGATATTTTTCACAAATGCCTCATTAATAATAGTGGTCATTTGTTCACAAAACTTTACTCTTCTGTCATAATCGTCTTCAGCTATCTCTTGGCATATTTTCAGTTCATAAGGATGGAATTTATGAAGTTTTGTAATTTTATGAACCGAACTCAAAGAAATTCCAGGAATCGCAGAAATCTGATGTAATGAGGTATTAGGATTTATGCCGAAATGGCCCAGCACTTCCAACTGAGCGCCTTCGTTTAAAACTCTCGGCTGATTATGTTTTACATTTGGAACACATCCAGTTCGAGTAAATTTTTCAATAAGATTTAGGACATATCTATGAGATGTGGTCTTATACGGATGCCTTTCGTTAAATGTTGCGGTAGTTCGTCGAGCACATTGATTTTCGGACCCATAAATTAATACAATTTCAATCCTTTCTTGTAAACTGTAAACCATTATTGTTACTTTATTTAAATAACTTTGTGTTGATAACACTAAATAAGAATTCATACTAAGGCAACATACAATGTATTTACAAACTAGGAATACCGGTATAAAAGAATTATATATGTATATCCTTTTTATGCTATTGCCTTTTTTGCGTTTAGAACATTATTTTATTGTGCTGTTACAAAAATTGAACCAATGAACAAAAAATCGGTAGAAACGTTCAAGCAACTACAAAAAGAAGGAAAGTATTCTGCATTAAATATAACTAAAATATTAAAGAACCCCAAAATTATTTATTTTCCATGTTTTTGAGAAATTTGGAAAAGTGTTCCGATGCTCTTAAACTAGATTGACTAGCTAGAAATACAAAACAAAAAAAACAAAAAGATTTTTTTAAAGATCTTTAAAGCGAATCGATCAATTTTAGAAAAAAAGTAAACCTCAAAATGTACTAACCTTTAAAATGATATATTACTCAATACCCCTTTCGATTTACTTTTTATGTGTTTCAGGGAATTTTTCATAGATTTCCAGAAATTCAGGGTGGGAGGTTTTGAAATGATTAAGCATATTAACTGAAAATTAGGCAAGTATACCGGCGAAACGTAATTGGAATCATTGTATTTACATTATTAAGTATTATTTAAAGTTAAAAAAATAATCCAACAGAAATAGGATGATAAGCTACATCAAACAATCTATTATTATTGTAAATGAGAATATTAAAATTAACAACATAAACCACAATACACTATTTACTTTCAGAGACCCTACGAAAATATCCTGTGGTTGCAACATTAGACAGGGTAGTGACAAAAGACTACAAAATTCCCGGAGAGAATCTCGTTTTGAAGGCAGGAACTAAAATACTAATTCCATTGCAAGGCATACATCACGACCCGGACTATTATACGGATCCGGAAAAATTCGATCCGGACAGATTTTCACCGGAAAATAAAGTCGGTCGTCATGCTTGTGCGTATGTGCCTTTCGGGGAAGGACCAAGAATATGTATTGGAATGCGTTTCGGAATAATGCAGACCAAAGTCGGCATGGTAATGATGTTAAAGAATCACAGGTTCAAATTAAATTCTAAAATGTGTGAGATGAAGTTGTACAACAAATCGGACTTTTTAGCACCTACCAACGATGTACTGCTAGATATTGAAAAAGTTAATTAAGTTTTAATCAAATTATATAAACGACACCTATAGATCTCCGTTTTCACCTTCAGAATGTATTTATATAACGAAATATGAGAAAAATATTTTTATTGTATGTATTATAGAATAGACATAAAATACATATTTTTTTGTAAATTTTTGTTTTTCTTTATAATGTACCCAAAATGCGTCGCACTGCCATTCAAAGAACTTGTTTTATTTGCAGTCTAGCTTCCCATATGCAGAAAACTGGTTTAAAATTAGAAGTCACATTCTTTTGTAATTTTTTTTTCAAATAGGACACTTGTATATCAGTGTATTTTTGAATAATATTTTAATAATATATGTGGTACAATAAACAATTTTTAAAACAAAACATATTAACAGCTTAATTCTAGTAATTGCAGAAACAGGAATTGTTATTTCAACAGATCTGTAATTAGTGAAAAAAGAACGGCAAAATAACAATAAATATGAATATTAAAATAAGTAAAAAATATTTGAATAACTACTCAAATGAGTTTCCATTCGCTTCTAAACATTTTTAACACGCTTCCGAAATGATAAATCGACATTAATAAGATCCAATATTTCTAAATATTTTTCGAATATGTCCCCGTATTGCTTATTTTGTTGTTATAGCTATTCTGTACAGTTGCTCTTTTACGTATCCAACCCAATAAAAATCTAATTTTGTTATATCCGGAGACCTAGTAGACAAGTGAATAGGGCCTCCACTACCTATCTATTTTATTGAAAACATTTAAAATATTCCATAGCTGTAGCGTAGAATGTGGCGCGGCGCCGCGCCGCCTTGTTGCAGCCACATTTTACTTCTTAAATTTCGTGGAACATCATCCACTAATTCCATTAAATTGCTTGAAAAAAACTGCGTATAATTTAGTCCGTTTATACTACTTTCAAAGAAATGACGGCCTATCATTCGATCACTAAGAATGCCTCCCCATTCGTGATCCTTCTATGATAATGATCTATTTATCTAGTAGCGTGAGCGTATTCATTAGAATAGTAATGAAAATTTCTTCTGTTGACTATTTCGTTACAATGGAAAGCAGCTTCTTCCGTGAATAAAACATTATTAAAAAAAATAATCCTGGGCATTAATTTTAATTATTTACTGGCGAAACAGTCGTCTAGCTTTAAAATAGTAGTCGCGTATTTCAATATTTAAATGTATTCGATACGGATGAAGTTTACTTGATTTGAAGGTCCTTGCTGAGCTGGTTTGGCTAATATTAAGCAAACGACTTATTTCACGCTCGCTGACGTCACGATTTTCTGTTGCTGCTATAAAAAATTTTAATTGATTTCGTTCAGTTATTACATCTTTAGGATTCCGTGGTTTGGGATAAGCAACACTGCCAGTAGTAATAAATATGTTCATTACTTTCTAATGGCATCTATCCAGGTACATCTTCTTCCAGGATAATTCTGCCGATAAACTCTCTTCAGCTAATCAATAATCTTTGATATCCCCCCAGTACAAAAATCATATCTGTAAATTCTTCTTTAGAAAAATGTATTATAAAATCGTTTCAATTATTTTAAGACGACTAGCATCCACAAATTATACCTGTCAACTAAAAAGTAACTTGTTAAATGTAATCAATCAACATCGCATCTAATTATACTATACTATATTCATATAAAACCATGTGGTGTGAAATTTAGTAAGCAATTTAAGTCGAGGCGCGCCCCGAAATGGTATGTACGTGGCGCGGAATTGGCGTGGTGACAACGTGGCATGTGGCAAATTTTTAACTAGTGAAATCAGTTGCCACAGCGCCATATCGATGCGCGCTGTCGCATCTGATTTCACTCGTTTAATAATTGCCACATACCACGTTGACACCACGCCACTTCCACGCCATCGCCACACCACTTTGGTGCGCGCCTCGACTAAGAATGAACAGAGTGTACTATTTGAAAAAAAAATACTTTTAGACAAAAATATGTCGAGTAATTTAAGTCCAGTTTTCTGCACATGCAATTAGTAATTGAAAAAAAATAAAATACGATTGCATTAGAACATCTTATTATGAACAACACAATCAAAAAATTGTGTCTATCTAAGATGTCGTTTTCGAGAAATATAATTTTATAAAAACATTAAATTTTTTATGAAAATGGTAATAAGTCGAAAACTTTAGATTTTATACTTATCGTCTGCACAAAACAAATATATTGTGTGAATATGATCTCATTCGCTCAAGTCGTTCAGATCACGATCACTAACAGACGCACCAACGATTACATATATATAGTGTGAGTCTTCTCCGTGGGGAAGGCAGATTGTGCCTTTACAACTAAAGATATTTGCAAGCGGTTTTTTTCCTGTGATGGCTGCTTATTAGGAGCACATTTTAAAAATATTTTGTATTATACAGAGTGTTTCGTAAGTTGATGCTTGACCATAGTTATAGTTTTTTTTTTAAATGAAACAGACACATTTTTATATTCTCCGTATAATTCTTAGTCAAAAGCTATAAGATAGTATATAGCTTTTGAGTAAGAATTATACGGATAATACAAAAAGTAATAGTATCCTATCCGGAAGTTGATAGACTTGTCTCCGCTTTTAAAAAAAGTTTGCAGAAAAGCACCATTGAGAGTAGCTATTTACAGTGAAAAACTGCCATCTTTATCACTGTCTCCCTAGCCAGTAATAACTAGATGGGGAACATGGTTGGAAGCTATTAGTTCTTATGCTGAGAAGTTCGATAGTTTACAAAATTTCGTTACCTACATGTTTAAATGACGATGCTCGAATTATTTCTGAGTGCACGGAACTATTAATAACTTGAAAAGTATTCCAAGTGACTTCGGAAGTGGCCTTCGGCAAAAGTTAGACGCAGTTTATATTAGAAATTCAGATTTAATAACATTGCGGCAATTGTGTATGGGGACAATGATGTATGCGCCTATAATCAGTTGCGATTTAGGACAGTTTCTATCTACATAGATGTACTACATCCAAAGAGAACAAATGTTACAGAAGAGAACCTTGAGAAAGTATTGCCAGTAAATATTAATAGTCCTTTACTCGACTTGAACTACAAAATGAACAAATAATAAGGTATTTTGTATTTTATAGATCACCACCCAATTATATAAATAAAATCAAAACCTCATTAAAAATACAACAATTCAATAGTGCGCCCATGGGCAATGAGTCATCAGCCGATCGTTTCCGGTCTATAGTAATAACTATTGGACTAAGCTAGTTTTCTAAAATCTAAATTTAATAAAACAGATTCTATTTTAAAATTCGGCCACAATATGTGTAGACAACTTTTAAATTTGTCCAGTGCTTAGGATTTGTATCCTTGAGGCTACCATAGACACAATTAACACAATAACATTTTGTAAAGTGTATTCCTCTCACAAATTTTACTGATATTTTTTTTCAGAATTTGAACTATCTGGATTGCTCATCGATAAATCAGAAATACTCTCTATTACTACTCATATTGAGTAGCACCCATTTGCTGGCAATCACACAGCCTTATACTACAAAACAATAACCCCCCCTCTCCTCAAAAAAAAACGATATTCCTCTGAAAAAAATTATATTGTTCCACCCTTCATCCCAAATGAAAGCACGTATTTATTTAATCGGTGTATGTATTTCTGTGGGATATAAACCAGTATGTTTAAGCTGACTTTTATTCTGAATTGCCAATGACGTTACAAAGTTTTGCAGCAGATTATACACAACACACATAAAATAGATAAATTTTATAGCCCTATCAATATCATTGTACTTAAAAATAAAATTACAAAAAGATATACTGTGTAATGTCTTCATATAGATAAATATACGCATTATACATTGCTGATTGCTTAGATATTATGTACATATATATATAGCGTCTGTACGACCGATACTGTCAGACAAAATATAAAATTCAGTGGCACTAAAAACATTTGATTGATAACATTTCCTAAAAAATAAATTCTATTGACGTTAACAGTGTTTTAGTCGTGACAGAGGAAGCAAAGTGACAATTCTACTTCAAATAAGTGTATTAAGTACATTTCTAGACTCATTTACAGTGTCGGAAAACTTATAGCGGTTATAACAGATTTGTAAGTAATTTAGTTTCATTACTTTAGTTTATATATCGACTGCGTGTTTAGTAACCTATGCAACTTAGTCAAATGATTAAGCATTTTTTTATCAATTTACTTCTTTGCATATGTCTTAGAACGTTACAGATATGTTATACTTTCTGTTCTTCTCAATTAGTAATCAGTAATCAGTATGTACGGATCGGCAATCAGGAGTACATTATTTTAAGCTACTTTCTAAATTATGCAATATTTTAAGAACTATTGAAGATTTTAAGTTGAGCTTTACTGACTACTAGCAATACCCCCACGGCGTTGCCCGTAATATGTTTCTTATGTCTGTTCTAGGACTAGCCCAAATAATATAAAGCATTAAATAAAAAAATCTAGATTAAATTTCTGTAATCTGTTGCTTTTTTGCTTAACGCTGCCGTTCGACACGAAACTTGCATCCTCATACCAAAATGGCTCTGTTTCTAAATACATAAATAGCTATTTCTATATTTATATTTTTTTACTACTTGGGTATTCTGTATAGTAGGCAAGCATTGTTAACAAATTTACATTGTTTGGATGATAATTATAACAAACGTCAAACGAACAAATGTCAAAAGGTGTATGAATATTGTTATTTATTTGACGCCATTTCAAATTATTGGCGCATGTCGGTTGCCAAAGCGACTCAACTGTATAGTAAAGACAGCGTTGCCCGTGTCATATTTATTATGTCTGTTCTGGGAATACCCAAAATAACATAAAACATTGAATTAAAAAAAATTCTAAATTAATTTTTATATTCGGGCTACCTGTGTACCTAATTTTACGGCTATAAGTGCGATAAAATCGTCTAAATATCGCACACACGCACGCAAACGCTTCCTTTTATAAGTATAGCCTAATCAGTAAAAGTCTCAATTCAAAATCTTGAATAGTTCTTAAAATATTGTAAAATTTAAAAAGTAATTTTAATTAATGTACTCCTAATTGCCGATCCCTAGTAATCAATTACTCATCTACCCGAACAAATTAAAAGCAATATTAAAATTTGGATTCTGATATAGCATTTAATTTGTTCAACTATATATGTTTAATAATTTAGTGATTCTTTGATAAATTGAACTCTATCTATTATCTTCCCTTCCTATACAACAATTCTACTCTTTATCACTAGTTCTCTGACTTCCTTGCCTAGAACTTTAATCATTTCGTTTATGACATTATCGTGTCTCACGCTTTCTCTCTTATAGGAAAATGCTCACTGCTTGTTCTTATTTCTTCAATTGCCACTTATTTTCTACCATTTCTTACTGGACTTGTGATATTTCTTCCTACTAAAAATGCCAATGTGATTTTTATTATAATTTTGCAAATATGTTTCTTCTAATGTTTAAACTAAGTGAAATGTGTTACTTACTATCATTTTACAAATTGTTTTGTTGTATGGAGTCGTGTCGTAGTTCAACAATATAATAATAATACAAGCGTTCATTGTGGAGGTTATTTATATGCGATAAATTGAATATAAATGTTTTGTTAATCCAGCTTTAGATTGGTGTAAGTAATATTTATACTGTATTTAGATCTAGTAACAAGTACATTATAATCTTTGCCTTATCTAGATATAATTTAACAATATGTGTCGGTATAACGCACACTTAAATAGCCGACAAATTAACTATGACAAATTCTACTAATTTACTATAGTTACGCTCGGACAGGTCGATTAGTATTTTTAGTTGTGAATTTTTTGACATAAGAAAATTATATACAGGGTGTCTAAAGAAGAACATATGCAACAATCATTGTTTTTTTTAAATGGAACATAATATATATTATGCCATATTTTAATTGTATGGTAAATTCTCAACACTTTTTGTTTAACATACCATATCTCCAAAATCAGCGGTTTCGGAATAATGACGTTTGAAATGTGATAAATTAAAAAAAACACATGAAAATCGATTAATTTGAAGTAGAGTTATTTGTTGAAGATAAAATTTGCAATACCAGGTTGTTTTTCTTGGCTTTTAAAAAAATGTTCAAGGTGTCCTTGTTCAATTTAAACATTTTATTTCATTACCTATGTGTATTTTAATTTATCACAAAACTCATTATTCCGAAAACCGCTGATTTTGGGGATATGGTATGATACACAAAAATGTGTTTAATGTGTTAAGCCTTTTCCCTATAATTCAAAAATGGCATAATATACAGGCTGTTCTATTAAGAAAAAACCAGTGATTGCTGCATATGTTCTTCTTTAGACGCCCTGTATATAATTTTCTTATGTCAAAAAATTCTAAACTAAAAATACTAATCGACCTGTCCGAGCGTTTTTCTGCAAAATAATTACCTGAATTTGAAACGAATTTGTTCCTTTCATCATGAACGCACTGTATAGTGGTTATTCTGTCCTTTGTAAAACAAGTAAATAACAAAATTTCATATATGTTAATATATATCGGGTACAATACACACTTTATACATTTACCCAACAATTACTTTATATGCTCCTCAAACGAGTAGTAAGCTCTCTTCAGCAAAAAGCCCCTTAACTGACCCCTAAATCGATGACCATTCGCAGACGAGCTATTCTTCAAATCAGTCGGCAAAGAATTATATGCTTTAATTGCTTGATACTGGGGACTCTTTTCAAAATGTGCAGAAGCATGAAGCGGGATCGAATAGTCGTGGCAGCGCCGAGTACACATTGAGTTGTAAATGTCCCTGTTCCGAACAAACATCGATCGGTTATCCACAAGGAATACAATGAGTTCATGTATATATAAGGAAGGTAAAGTTAAGATTTTAAGATCTTGAAAAAGAGGTCTGCAATGTGTGCCGTATGGAACCCCACACGCTTTTGTAATATAAAGAAATCACTAAGATGTGTCGATGTACCTCAGAAGAATAATGCATATCTGAGACGAGACTCAATATTCGCATAATAAAATGATTTCAGTGAAAACATTGCTACACATTTCCGCAATACACTTAAACCAAATATAGACGATCTAACTTTTTTGCACAAATTTTTACAGTGATCGTTTCAGCACAATCTATTGTCCAATGTTACTCCTAGAAAACTAGTTGACTGTGTCGCAGGCATAGATAACCCATAATGTGGTATATGCAGACTGTAGTCTAGATTTGGTTGCTTACGGAAATGCAAAAAATTTGTCTTTTGTGTGTTAACTATTAGTTTGTTCAGTTGACACCAATTATTCATGTTCGAAATAATACCCCTCAATGCAGCAACTGTGGATGCCACGGAATCTGACGTCACAACACATTAAATTAGGATTGATTAAACAGTTTGTCAAAGCACTAGACAAAGAAGACAACTGTTTTAAATACTTAAGGGATAAGTTTCGAAAGCTGTCTGATGCGAAAGTTCGCGAAGGAATATTTGTTGGTCCACAAGTTAGGAAGCTGTTCAAAGATAAAAATTTTGAACGTATCATGAATGATTTAGAACTGGTAGCATGGATTACTTTGAAAAATATTTGCAAATATTTTCTACAAAATCAAAAGAGTGAAAATTACCAATATAATGTGGCTAATTTGCTAGAAAACTATAAAAATGTACAATGCCGAATGTCACTCAAATTTAATTTCTTGCATTCACATTTGGGTGCTTTTCCTGCTAATTTAGGAAAGACGAGTGATGAAGAAGGGGAAAGGTTCCACCAAGGGATTGCAGAAATGGAGAAACGATATCAAGATAGGTGGAATCCCCTCGTGATGGGAGATTTTTGCTGGTTTCTCATTAGAGAAGGCAACAGGCAACATAAAAGGAAGAAATACTCTATTTATGCAAAACTTTGACATATCAGCAATTTTCCTTTGTTTGCATTTAAGTGTTTTTGGTTCTTGATACTAATTAAACATTAAAGTGTGTATTTTGTCAAGACTTTTGTACTTATCTGTTCTTCTTTATAACTTCTGTATAATAAACTTTCTAAATACAATATTATTGTTTATCTACTAGCAGAGTGTGATTATAACTCTAAAACTAGACGTGGTGGAAAGATTTGATGTTTGGTTATGCTTTCGGTTAAAGATTGTAAGTGTTACCTACTTTGTTTAGTGTTATTAGTCTTTATAAAAAGCACATTGAAAAGAAACACTTTAAAAGAAATTGTAATCGACTAATTTCATTTATTCAATAAGATTCCATCATTCTTGCTATAAACTTTTGGCGGTGTTTAACCTTATACTGTTATATATTTTAGCCGTGATATTCACACTAGAAAGTCTTTAACTTTTTCCAATTTTGCCTATCTTTCTTTCTGCCAATTTGTAGTAAAGATTTCAAAGAAACATAAAATATAAATTGTTTAGATATTGCAATCTTAATCTGTAGGTCATCCTTTCTCTTTGGTGAACAATAAAAATTATTTGAAACTATTTTTTAAGTTATTATTTATTTTAATTAACTATATTTTTTGATTTAGAATGTTTGTTTCGTTTATTTTATATTTGTTGTATACTATAACTCTGTTCTTTTTGAATTCTTTACACTGTTTTCTCACTTTCCACTTTCTTCTTTCTTTTTTTATTTCCTTACTTTACCATTTGCTTTTCTTTTATTGTTCTTTCTTACGCTCAATGTAATTCTTTTGCCTTTTGAGTTATTATTTCTGCCATGCTATGCCACTTGTAATATAATTATGATATATCTTCGTTTTACATTTTATTAAATTCATTACATCAATTGTATTTTTCTAGTTCGCTTTTAACTCGATGAATAAACAACAATAAATTCAAATTTAATTATTATATTCATATTTATTAAACAAAAATTAATAAAACATAGTTTCGGTAGAAGCTAGACAAAGTAGTGGTGGGAATTTATTTGACAGCATTTTATTTTTAAAATTCAAACCACGCCAATAGATATAACAACTTGAAATATGTTTTAGTCGTTAAACATATTTATCTTGTGACATTGGGAAATTATAACAAACCAAAGAGCATATAAACAGGCTTTTACGCATTACCGAATTGCAACTAATATAAACTTCGTTTTATGTATTCATTGAGGTCAGTTTTCTTGCCATCATAAAATTTGCGATATTATTAGTCACGTATGCACTCTTCATAACATCCGAATAAAATGAATTAATATTACTTTATTATTTCTAACTTTATATTTAGCAAATATCTTCTCGTATACATATTGCTGTGGTATTTTCTTGAAAATAAATGAATAAATAAATAAAAGAAACAAACAGATAAAAATCAAGGAAAATAAAATGTCATTATGTTTATTTTAAATAAAAAAATAATTTTTCATATTCAATAGAAATTACAATTTTATATATTTCAATATAATAAATATTTTATTAAATAAAATACAGAATAAACTCACTAATTAAGGTAAATGTACGTAGTTTTAATAATATTTAGTGCTTAATAGAAATTTCGTAGCTATGCAATAGAATATACGAGAATGCAATGTGGGTTGCATACCCGTAAAAAAATAAGAACATTGCCAATCAAACAGAAATGGTATTCAACAATATACATAAAATAATGTAAAAATAAATAAAAACCAACCTCAATGAGAGCACGTAAAGGATACAGAATGAATAACAATTTTATTTCCATTACAGACAGGAAAATCCTGACGTACATTTAAAATATAATAAGGAAGAGCCTGATTATAAAACCGCAGTACACATAGCACTGCAAATACTCACGAGAAAGCAGCAAATACATACAAAAAAAGAAGTTAAACGCTAAAAATAGAGAAAGGATCATGCTAAGAGACGGCTTCATCGCACGGGTAAATCACGTAGAAGCAATAAAATTACACGAAGCAGGAAGCACTAGATACCATAAGGGTGAATAAAGGCTTGCACTCAAAGCAGCACATTATTCACAAACACTATAGCAAGAACACAGGCCCATATAAATAAATAAACGTATTCCACTCATTTATTCTTCACCGGTAAAAAAATAAAACATTATGTTGACTGTGAATATTCACAGAATAAAAGGAATATTGTTGAATACGCATTTCAATATGCATTTTGTACATAGTTCTTTATATTTATAAGTATATATATATATCCACTTCAGGAAACTCCAGGCTAAAACAATAAATAAAATATTAGTTAATATAAAAGGTAGATCGGAGAAAAACTTACACCAACAAAACTCTGTTTAAAGATTAACGGATTTACAAAACTCCCCGAACACAACAAGGTGGTTCAATGACCTCGAGGAAGATGACCCGAAGGAAGAAGAGGACAAAAGGCATCCAAAACAAACCAAGGCGATAAAGACAATATGTAGCGTATATCCCATATTACCGATTCCTAGGAACAAAAAAGGGAAAGTTAGAATTAAATTAATTAACGAAAGGAGAATATATATAAAAAACAGTAAAGAAAGCAATGAATATATATATAAATACAACGCCAATTGGAGGTAAAGTGAATAAAAATAAAAGACAATAAAAGAATACTTACCAACGAATAAAACCATTCAAGGTGTCCATGAGAAAAAAAAAAGAAAAATAAAGATATGTAAAATAATAACAACAACAAACATGGTGGAAACAAGGTCACGTGATTGCATAAGTTCGATAGTTACCGAAATTAACACGGAGGGCGTGACAGACAAAAATTCAAACAAAACGCACGATTTAAAAACAAAATAAGCCGCTAGTCAAATGTTTATCCCTATAAAAAGCGGGACAGAAGCGAAAAGCAGTCAGTCGATAAGTGGTCCGGATTCTCTTAAACTAAAAAGAAAATAGTGAAAACAGTGCGCCGAGGAAAATAAAGGGTCTAAAGGCATAAACGCCTTAAGATTCCAACACGGCAGTCGCAAGAGGCGATAATGATAAGTGCGTTCGAAATACACGGAGGGACGGTTAGAAACACGATTGGACCGCATAAAGAACCCACAATAATAAATTCAATAAAAATGGAGGGATTGAAGTATCAGGAGGAATTTGAAATGCTATATAACGAAGAAAAGTGAGTACAAGCACAATAAATAAAATCCATCTTGCAATTCTAAAGTAAATAAATAAAAAAAAAAAGCCTTCATGACTGCTATATATATATATATTAGTAAATTTCGCCGGATAGCAATAAAATTTTTAGAATATTATTTAAACAATTAAAAATAAATTCTTCTTTGAATACGTCCTTGGGTCGACGTGTGAATCTTGACTCGAGACGTTTTCAACGAGGTATAGGTAAACTCTCCGGATAGCAACAAAAATTTAGAGTATTATTTAAACAATTAAAAATAAATTCTTCTTTGAATACGTCCTTGGGTCGACGTGTGAATCTTGGCTCGAGACGTTTTCAACGAGGTATAAGTAAATTCTCCGGATGTCAATGAAAATTCTGAACGTTATATAAACAATTTAAAACAAACTCTTCTTTGAGTAAGCTCTGGATTGACGTGTGAATCTTGGTTCAGAGCGACTTAACGAGGTGCTAACGCTTTTATAGGATAGCAGTAATCTTTGAAACATGAGCATACATGAAGGACTAGAGCAGTAAACTTTATTCTTATTCATCATTAACAATTTTGTAAAAATTAAAAATTGCAAGGTGCTTGTACCGCGGATGAAAGAGACTGGATATGACAATGAAATAAGTAATGTATTATATTGCATAGTTATGATATTTAATGATGTTTTTGTAAATATTAATATATATATAAAATAAAATAAGTTGTGCTGACATTCTATATGTACTTATTTATACCCATCCCAGGAGAATCTAAGGAAAGTAAACATCACATTCACAGCCAGAACTCACTATAAGTATAAGACTGTGGCACATCATTCGATATAGAATATAATAAATTCACACTTAGACCCTGAGATCAATAAAATATTTTAATTTATTAATTCAATTTTTGGTCATTAACCAATATAGAAGAAGTCACAGCATTAATTTTGGCGCCCAACTGGTAAGGGCTTATCGTTGGCCAAGATTTATTTTGGCGCCCGACCTGCTAGGCTTATCGTTGGTCAAGATCAATCTTAATTTGGCATTCAACGATAAAAAGGCTGTGTGAATTTACTTTCCTTATAACGCCATAAGCACACAATATTCTCCTATTGGGACAGGGTGAATAAGAGATAGAATAAAACAAAAATAAAATATGGCTGATGAAAACAACAAAAATAAAGGCGAAAAACCTGAAAAGATTGAAGATAAGGAAACAAGACCACAGTTTACCAGATACAGAGATAATTCCTGCAGCAACCGTTCAACCTCTAGCTCAGAATCAGAGAAACACGAGTTGGAAGGTGATCAATTGGAAGAACCGATAGTTGGAAGTACATCTCTCAAGAGAACAACCGAAAAATCATCGGAAGATAAAATGGATAATTTGCTTCAAGTCCTATTACAAATGAAATCAGACAATGAAAATTTGAGAGAAGAAATAAAATCAAACAATGAAAATTTGAAAGAAGAAATAAAATCAAACAATGAAAATTTGAAAGAAGAAATAAAATCAAACAATGAAAATTTGAAAGAAGAAATGAAAACAAACAATGAAAATCTAAACAGAATCAATCAAAAGATTGACAAGGCATTTCAAGATCTTAGATCGGAGACACTACAATTAAATGCCAATTTAGAAAGGAAATTAACACAATCCGTATCACTTCTAACGAACCAAATAAACAATAATGCAGGAAAATGTGAGAATGGATACAAGTTCCTAATAAACGAGATAAACGAGAGAGCAGATAAGACGAAGGTACGATTTGAAAAGGTAGAAGGAAAAGTAGAATCTTTAGAAAATAAAATAATAGACATCAAGATTACGAACAACGAAGAATTAAGACAACTCTCAAATGAAGTTGAAAATTGTAAAATAAAATATGGAACATGTACGGACACGATGCTAAGGTTGCAAAATAGGACAGTGACATTTGAGACTACCCTCCAAGTATTAGAGGACAAAGTAAGGCACGGGGTTAACATACCTAGCGCACCTTTGCCTCATATAATAGGTAGTGCAGAAAATATACCAAAGTTTACAGGAAACAATAAGGACAATCCCATGGCATTTTTAAGAACAATTAAAACCTACATGAGGGGAATAACAGATGAAATGTCTAAACTACATTTTATAAGAGGTTGTCTTAAGGACTACAGTCTGCTGTGGTATGATACGATTATAGATGAGTTAACAACGTATCGAGAATTTGAAATACGATTCATCAGGCAATACTGGGGACAAAATGCACAACGAAGAATACGACACGACTTGGTATTTGGAAAACACAGACCAGGTTCTTCAAGGGAAAACTATGTGATAAGAAAATACTCCTTCATAAAATATATACTCCCAGTCATAGAAGAAAGCGACGTCGTATCGCAACTAGCTGCGCACTTCGATAATGATATTGTACAGGCCGTAGCACTACAAGGCATAGAAACCATTGAGGGATTACTGGACTTAGTTAAAAGATTGGATGACGTCGACGAAAAAGGGAACACCTCCAATAGAGGAAACTACAACACTAACCCAAACAATTATTCCAGAAACAGAAACAATAACAACAATAATGAAGGGAACAGATTTTACAGACAGAATAATGAAGGGAACAGATTTTACAGACAGAATAATGAAGGGAACAGATTTTACAGACAAGATAAATTAGAGAATCAATTCTACAGAAACAGACCAGAGTACCAAGAAAACAACTACAATAAAAATAGGCAAGATAACAAGGAGTATGGAAATCAGTCATACAACGAGAAAAGGGAGATTCAACCGAGAAGAAACCCAAACCAAACAAATAAAAGGGAGGAAAGGATTCCAGAGAGAGAAAGAAGAATCAACAACGTACAACTAGAATGGGACGACAAAGAGTCAAATCCCAAGGAAAAGGATGAATCTAGGGGTGCAATACCTAAAGATTCAAGATATAAAACCAGCAAGAGAGAATGGGAAAATAAATCACAAGCAGGAGCGACTGCAACAAATTTTTAGAGAGGCCAGTCAAAAAGAACACAAAGATGCAAAATATATATCAATACGAAGATCTGATGAAAATAACCACTGAATTACCACACATACCGATCAAAATTGGGGAGGAAAAGATAGAAGCACTACTAGATAGTGGATCACAATTATCACTACTCGACTACAGCGTCATAAATGAAAAATTAGAGAAACAAGGACGATATATTCCTATAAAGAAGATTAATTTAGTAACAGCAAATAAAAAACCCTTGATAACCGTTGATAAAGTTTTCTGCATTAATGTTAAAATAAATGGTTTAAACCTACTGACAGAATTTGTAGTAGTAAACAACTTGAATAGCAATTGCATATTGGGAATGGACTTTTTAAGTCAATACAGTACGAAACTGGATATGAAGGATAAAACTTTTCACATAAAGAATATGATAATTCCATGGAGCGAAGAAGCACCGGAAAAAGAAATTTTAATTAATAATTTATATGTAGAAGAAAGAGAAAAGGAACTCACGCAAGAAATGATTAATAATTCATATGACAATAAATGTACGCATCTCGTGAAGCATCCAGAGAATAAGGACTTCACATCAAAGGGGAATGGTACAAGTATAAATTGCAATGAAAAATATAAAAATCATGTGAGCAATCTTTTAAGTAAGCACAAGAGACTGTTTGACGACAGTCCTGGCTTAGCAAGAAGTTACGAGCATAAGCTCGAGGTAAATGAAAAGAAACCCTTCTATGTAAAAACATATCCAATTCCCAATAAGTATAAGGAGCAAGTGAAGTTAGAAATTAAAGAAATGCTGAAGAATAATGTAATAGAAAAGGCAGAGTCAAACTTTATCAGTCCAATAGTCGTTGTAGTAAAGAAGAGTACGGAAGATTCAAAGGAAACAAAATTAAGATTATGCTTGGACGCGAGAAATATTAATTCCCTCACAACCCCTAATTTTGAAGCTCCCCAGAGCATGGAAACACTATTAGCAAAGTGCACAGAGGCACAGTGGTTTACAAAAATTGATTTAAAAAGTTCCTTTTGGCTGGTACCATTACATAAAGATTCTAGAAAATATTGTTCTTTCATATTCAACTCAACAGTGTATTCGTTCAAAGTCGTTCCGTTTGGAATATCCACAGCTACAGCAGCTTTAGTAAGAGCTATGCAAAAGATATTGGATTCACACGAAGAATATGTCTCACATTATGTCGATGACATATTAATTTTCAACAAGGACATTGATAGTCACAGAGTATCGGTGGAAAAGGTCATGAAGACATTAGCCGACAATAATCTGAAGATTAATCTAGAAAAATGTGAATTTTTCAAGAATAGCGTAACGTATCTAGGATATGTCATTGATGGGAAGACGATAACCATAGAAAAGGAAAAATTAAAAGCAATAAGGGAATACCCAAAACCAAAGAACATAAGGATGTTAAGAGGTTTCCTAGGTATGATAAATTACTATAAACACTTTATACCAAAAATATCAGATCAGACATGTATGCTATTCAAGATGATAAAGAAAGGAGTTAAATTCAAATGGACTCCAGAAAGGATGAAAGCGTTTGAAGACATAAAGAAAAATTTCTGTGAAGCTTTGACGGTCAATCTACCAGATTTCAACAAAGAATTTATAGTAAGATGTGATGCATCCAGCAATGCAATAGCAGCAGAGCTATTACAAATTAAAGATGGGATAGAAACGCCTATATGTTTCATATCAAGAATACTAAAGGACTACGAGAGGAACTATTCGATCTCAGAACGAGAACTCCTATCAGTGGTACATGGATTATCAAAACTTAAATACTACCTACATGGGAATACCTTTCTAGTCGAAACAGATCATTTGTCTTTAATTTTTCTAATGAAAACACGCTTTAACAATTCAAGAATATATAGATGGTCACTCCAATTATCAGAATTCACGTTTAGGATAAAACACAGAAAGGGATCCGACAATGTCGTAGCAGACGCCTTAAGCAGAGCACAAGGAGGAAGCAAACAAAGACAGGCGTATCAAATAAATAATTACAATATAGAGAACGCTCCAGAATTGTACAGTAGAGAGAGCATTCTAGAGAGTCAGAATAAAGAAGAGATAAGAGAAATAAGAGAAAAGGTGCAAAGGATAAGAAATTACAAAGGCTTCAATGTAATGAATAATGTCATACATAAAAGGATAGGAAATAAAAACCTAATAGTACTAGATAAAGATCTAGCAATAAAAATAATCAGAGACATCCATACGAGATTAGGCCATCCTGGAAATAGGAAAACATTCCTTGTTTTCAGGGAGGAATTTTACACATTGAAAGACAAAAATTTAACGGCGATAGAAAATAAGAAATGTAAGCAATGTCTGTTGGGAAAATACAAAAATCGTACAAACCAAAATATAATACACAGTATAAGGGTAGAGAACAAACTGGATTTGGTGGCAGCAGATTTTCTTGGTAACCTAATACCAGGGGAAAGGGGTCACTGTAACATTTTCGTCATGGTGGACATCTTCACCAAGTATGTCAGATTGTACTCGACGAAGAGATATAATACACAAACCGCTATAAATTGTATTAATCGGTTCATCAACGAACATGGGAGGATAAGAAAACTGTTGGTAGACAACGCGTCTTATTTCAACAATGAAAGATTCAAACACGAACTAAATGAAATAGGTACGGAAGTGATATTCACAAGTATTAGACATCCACAGGCGAATCCCAGTGAAAGATACATACAGGAAGTAACCAGACACTTAAGGATGTTAACCCACGAGAGACACAACGCGTGGGTACAACATTTAGAAGAAGTGGAAAACAATATGAATTTCACACCAAGCGTAACAACGAATGTAAGCCCATATACACTAATGTACGGCAAACGACCACCGAGGCCATGGTGCCGAGAGACTCCTATAATAGAAAACATCGAAGAACTCACGGATCAAGCTAGGGCTCAACAGAGAAACATAGCGGAAAATTACACGAGGAAAGAGAATGAGAAAATAAAATTAAACAAGACGTACCAGATAGGAGACCTAGTGGTAGTAAAAAGCTATCGTCTAGGAAGAAGACACCTAAACAAGTGCGCAAAACTAGACCTTCCATACGTGGGACCATATAGAATAAACAGAGTATTAAGTGACGTAACTTACGAATTGAGGGAAGTGAACAATGAAGAAGTGAAAGGAAAATATCACATTTCAATGTTATACGATTACGACGAGGAATAGAAAAATTTACATAAGGATATGTAAATAGAAATGACAAAAATAAAAAGGGATAGTTCCCAAAATTATATCATTTAAGTTAGAATAACTAGACTTTAAGAAAAAAAAAAAAAAAAGGGATAGTTCCCACACTAGAAAATATAGTAAAATTAGACGTAAGAATATTAGCTAAGTAAATGTTTAGAAAATACCATTAAGTAAAGAAATTGCAATGTGCCCATATTTTTCATAGTCAACTATGGCATATTGACAGTTTCTTAACTTGGGATATGCTGTGGTATTTTCTTGAAAATAAATGAATAAATAAATAAAAGAAACAAACAGATAAAAATCAAGGAAAATAAAATGTCATTATGTTTATTTTAAATAAAAAAATAATTTTTCATATTCAATAGAAATTACAATTTTATATATTTCAATATAATAAATATTTTATTAAATAAAATACAGAATAAACTCACTAATTAAGGTAAATGTACGTAGTTTTAATAATATTTAGTGCTTAATAGAAATTTCGTAGCTATGCAATAGAATATACGAGAATGCAATGTGGGTTGCATACCCGTAAAAAAATAAGAACATTGCCAATCAAACAGAAATGGTATTCAACAATATACATAAAATAATGTAAAAATAAATAAAAACCAACCTCAATGAGAGCACGTAAAGGATACAGAATGAATAACAATTTTATTTCCATTACAGACAGGAAAATCCTGACGTACATTTAAAATATAATAAGGAAGAGCCTGATTATAAAACCGCAGTACACATAGCACTGCAAATACTCACGAGAAAGCAGCAAATACATACAAAAAAAGAAGTTAAACGCTAAAAATAGAGAAAGGATCATGCTAAGAGACGGCTTCATCGCACGGGTAAATCACGTAGAAGCAATAAAATTACACGAAGCAGGAAGCACTAGATACCATAAGGGTGAATAAAGGCTTGCACTCAAAGCAGCACATTATTCACAAACACTATAGCAAGAACACAGGCCCATATAAATAAATAAACGTATTCCACTCATTTATTCTTCACCGGTAAAAAAATAAAACATTATGTTGACTGTGAATATTCACAGAATAAAAGGAATATTGTTGAATACGCATTTCAATATGCATTTTGTACATAGTTCTTTATATTTATAAGTATATATATATATCCACTTCAGGAAACTCCAGGCTAAAACAATAAATAAAATATTAGTTAATATAAAAGGTAGATCGGAGAAAAACTTACACCAACAAAACTCTGTTTAAAGATTAACGGATTTACAAAACTCCCCGAACACAACAAGGTGGTTCAATGACCTCGAGGAAGATGACCCGAAGGAAGAAGAGGACAAAAGGCATCCAAAACAAACCAAGGCGATAAAGACAATATGTAGCGTATATCCCATATTACCGATTCCTAGGAACAAAAAAGGGAAAGTTAGAATTAAATTAATTAACGAAAGGAGAATATATATAAAAAACAGTAAAGAAAGCAATGAATATATATATAAATACAACGCCAATTGGAGGTAAAGTGAATAAAAATAAAAGACAATAAAAGAATACTTACCAACGAATAAAACCATTCAAGGTGTCCATGAGAAAAAAAAAAGAAAAATAAAGATATGTAAAATAATAACAACAACAAACATGGTGGAAACAAGGTCACGTGATTGCATAAGTTCGATAGTTACCGAAATTAACACGGAGGGCGTGACAGACAAAAATTCAAACAAAACGCACGATTTAAAAACAAAATAAGCCGCTAGTCAAATGTTTATCCCTATAAAAAGCGGGACAGAAGCGAAAAGCAGTCAGTCGATAAGTGGTCCGGATTCTCTTAAACTAAAAAGAAAATAGTGAAAACAGTGCGCCGAGGAAAATAAAGGGTCTAAAGGCATAAACGCCTTAAGATTCCAACACGGCAGTCGCAAGAGGCGATAATGATAAGTGCGTTCGAAATACACGGAGGGACGGTTAGAAACACGATTGGACCGCATAAAGAACCCACAATAATAAATTCAATAAAAATGGAGGGATTGAAGTATCAGGAGGAATTTGAAATGCTATATAACGAAGAAAAGTGAGTACAAGCACAATAAATAAAATCCATCTTGCAATTCTAAAGTAAATAAATAAAAAAAAAAAGCCTTCATGACTGCTATATATATATATATTAGTAAATTTCGCCGGATAGCAATAAAATTTTTAGAATATTATTTAAACAATTAAAAATAAATTCTTCTTTGAATACGTCCTTGGGTCGACGTGTGAATCTTGACTCGAGACGTTTTCAACGAGGTATAGGTAAACTCTCCGGATAGCAACAAAAATTTAGAGTATTATTTAAACAATTAAAAATAAATTCTTCTTTGAATACGTCCTTGGGTCGACGTGTGAATCTTGGCTCGAGACGTTTTCAACGAGGTATAAGTAAATTCTCCGGATGTCAATGAAAATTCTGAACGTTATATAAACAATTTAAAACAAACTCTTCTTTGAGTAAGCTCTGGATTGACGTGTGAATCTTGGTTCAGAGCGACTTAACGAGGTGCTAACGCTTTTATAGGATAGCAGTAATCTTTGAAACATGAGCATACATGAAGGACTAGAGCAGTAAACTTTATTCTTATTCATCATTAACAATTTTGTAAAAATTAAAAATTGCAAGGTGCTTGTACCGCGGATGAAAGAGACTGGATATGACAATGAAATAAGTAATGTATTATATTGCATAGTTATGATATTTAATGATGTTTTTGTAAATATTAATATATATATAAAATAAAATAAGTTGTGCTGACATTCTATATGTACTTATTTATACCCATCCCAGGAGAATCTAAGGAAAGTAAACATCACATTCACAGCCAGAACTCACTATAAGTATAAGACTGTGGCACATCATTCGATATAGAATATAATAAATTCACACTTAGACCCTGAGATCAATAAAATATTTTAATTTATTAATTCAATTTTTGGTCATTAACCAATATAGAAGAAGTCACAGCAATATGTGTAATAAGTAATAAGCATATTGATATTTGATTAATATACAGCATTATAGGTAAACAACCACGCGACTTTCTTATGCATATGTATGTTCCAATTATTGTATACAAAAGTTATTCCATATTATTTTTAAAACTCTATAGAATGTATAATTTGCGAGATATTTGCAAAAACTGCTTTTCGATCAGAGGAAACGGATTCCGCCACGAATTTTCCAAATTTTTCAGACAATACTATACAAACTAAAGGACGGTTAGTTTGTATAGTATTGTTAGGCAATTAAAAAGTATGCAAACGTTAGACGTCGCTACTGTATTTTTCAAAATTCCAAGAGCAAACTTTAGATGGCACCACCAAAGAGGTTATGTATTACTTTTAACCGATAGATGTCATTTTGTTTAATATTAAAAGAAGAATATTTAAATTTCAGAGTTTTATAAAATATAAATTTAAATTTCCCATTTTAGACACTTTTAAATATTACCCAGTATAAATATTTAAATAATATTTAATTAAGTCCAGAAACATACCGCATTTTTATTTGGCAGAATAAAAATAAAATAATGTATGAATGTAGAGTGAGCGAATGAAGGAAATATATATTCAAAGAAAAAGAAGACATATACACATTACGGACGCATACTTCTTCGGAGAATTCCCGACTCCGTATGTTGCTATTTTTTTGTTTTCAAGAAAAAAGCAAAATCTCAAATATATTGCGTACTGTTAAAGGTTTTCATACACAGAAATGAATATTGTTGAATTGTCTATAGAACATAAGGTAAACTAAATACCCTCGAAATATTTTACTTCATATCTTTACATACACATAGTTGATTCATAATTAAACATTGGCTATAATACTTACCAATATACCATATTTTAATTTGAACTGAATTACTATACTAGCTTAAATATATACAGGGTGTTACTCAGAAAATGTTATTGCTTATTTTTTGAGATTTATGATTTTGATATGCTCATAAACGTAATTCAACAGCAAGCAAAATTAAAATATTTAAGCTTGATTCGTTCCTATAAAATATATACTTGTGTTTCCTTTTAAGTTGTATGTATAAAAAATAATTTGAATTTACACATTTAGTTTAGTTTACTCATGTAGTATTTATAGTTATGAATCTTGATTTAAATAATATTCCAAAATTTAAACACCCCTAGCAATTGCACTGTAAATACCAAGGTAAATACTAGGCAAACATGCTCAAGGTAAAAAAGTCTTAGAAAGCAGATATAGTAATATAATCAAGAATGTTGAATTAAATTATCATGAAAAACCCTTAATTTTTTTGTTTCTATTTTAAAATAAATAGAATGTTTAAAATGTAAGTCATTTTATTCCTTTATTTTTCTAATTCTGATATTGTTAAAACACATTCACAATCATTCTAAACATTCTGAAAGTGTTAAAAAATTATTACAAATTCTTCAATCGACACTTATATAATTAATTATCGATATTAAATTATAAATAGCTTACTATCAAAAAGATTCGAACTTACGTCTCAGAGGTTTACAGGAGCCTTCCTATTAACCAACTGTTTCACAGCGGAGACATGGCTACGAATCATTTTTAACGTCTAAAATTGTATTAAAAACAAATGTTCGAATCTTACTGGCGGCGATTTTTTTTATAATTTTGGCAATTAACAATATCAATGCCGATTGGAAAGAATATAATAAATTTTGTGTTTTATAATAAAAACAGGCACTGTTATTGTTTCAACACAAAATTGTTTTTGTCCTATTTTATTTTTTTATACATTAGAAGAAATAATAAGCAACAAGTCATAAAATTTAGTAATAATTATAATATATATATATATATATATATATATAATTAAAAGAGAAGGTCTTTGCCGTTGAAAAACTCAATGTAAGGCTTAATTATTGGGGAATCCAGCATAAAAACAAAATTCAATTTAGTTCTTTATTTTTTTCTTCCAATATTTCGCACATTGTGTGTGTGCTTCCTCAGGGATTAACTTAAAGAAATTGAATATTCTAGTCAGTAATTATAAAAATGTATAAAAAGTCTATTATATAAATAAAGATAAAAAACTGTTTTGAACACTTACAAATGTGAACTATGATGTGGACAAAAATTACTTAAATACATCTACACTAATATCGACAGGTACATCTCTTAAATGTATACTAAACAAAACTACGATATAAATTTTAAAATAAATATCTGATACATACGTTAAAAACAACTTTTTTTGGTAAAAAATCTACACATACAAAACAAACAAGCACAAAAGAAACATCAAACATAAGAAACGTTAAGTGGTAAGATTTGGAGGTAATAATTATGTGTCTAATGTACACAGAGTTTGTACGTGTACAGTGCAAATTTGTACGACGAACATGTCATTAGGTTTCTGTTAGGAAGCGCAATAATATGTATTGTCTATCCCCGAGCTACACTCGTGCCTGATTTATCGTTCTCGTTGCGTTCGTTATCCAACAAAAAAGCATAAATTGAGCTCAAACTGTTTGTATCAGCTTTGAAATTCATAGAATTTGGGTTATTATTAATTTCGACCATCTCCAAAAACTCTCTACATTTCTGACTTTTCACTGTCTGAAGGACTTTAACATTTTCGAAATTCGGCGTATGATCTTTATTGTTCATATGTATGGACAAAGCACATCTGTTCTTTCCAGTCCGAACATCACTCTTATGCGTAGCCAGTCTGGTTTTTAACCAAGTTGATGTGTGACCAATATATACTTGATTGCATTCATTGCAAGGTATGCGATAAATGATGTTGGACTGGAAGGATAGGGGTGTCACATCTTTTGTTCTGCTAAAAAAATTTTTTATTGGGTTATAATTATAGTAAGCTAATTTTATTTCATTTGTGGAGAGAACGTGGGAGAGTCTCTCAGATAAACCATTGATGTAAGGAAACCTGAAGTATTTCAGTTTTTCTCGTGTAACAGTAGTATTTTTGATAGTCAGATTGTCAGGGTGGGGGTTGGAAAAAATCAGTTTGTGTATTAAGCTGGAGGGATAACCATTATTAGTAAACAATCTGCTCAATATGTCGAGGTTTTTCTGTCTGAAAGAGGGGTGACTTATCCTAGACACTCTATGTTTCATGCCCAAAATCATATTTATTTTTTGGCTGATTGAATGATTTGAATGATAGTTTAACATTCTGTCTGAGTTGCTGGGTTTTCTATACCAATCTATCATTAGATGGTTATTATTTCTAATGATTCTAGTGTCAAGGAAAGGCACACCTCCCTCATTCTCGCGTTCAATGGTAAACTGAATGTTAGGGTGAAATGAATTGAAAATCTCCAAAGTGTCATCAATTTCAGACATAGGCAGAGCGCAAATCAGATCATCAACATACTTGTGAATAAAAGCAAACTCAAATGGTAAAACCTTCAGTATGTTATCCAAACAAAAGTCCATTACTAAGTTGGCAAGGATAGGGCTAAGCGGTGAGCCCATGGGCATTCCTGAAATCTGTGAGTAGCATTTTTTGTTAAATGTGAAATAGCTATTATTAAATATGAAATTGAGCATCATGAAAAAAGAGTCATATGTAAAATCCGTAAGAGCAGATATTTCATTCCATTTGCTATGTAGTATATGTACTACCATATCCCTGGGTATGTTGGTGAACAAGGATACTACGTCTAATGATATTATATGGTAGTTGTCTGGTAATTGAAAATCTTGGTATTTTTCAGCAAAAGTGAATGAATCGGCAACATCATATCGCAGATGTCCTCTCAAAACTTATTGAGGACAATGCTCGATATGATGTTGCCGATTCATTCACTTTTGCTGAAAAATACCAAGATTTTCAATTACCAGACAACTACCATATAATATCATTAGACGTAGTATCCTTGTTCACCAACATACCCAGGGATATGGTAGTACATATACTACATAGCAAATGGAATGAAATATCTGCTCTTACGGATTTTACATATGACTCTTTTTTCATGATGCTCAATTTCATATTTAATAATAGCTATTTCACATTTAACAAAAAATGCTACTCACAGATTTCAGGAATGCCCATGGGCTCACCGCTTAGCCCTATCCTTGCCAACTTAGTAATGGACTTTTGTTTGGATAACATACTGAAGGTTTTACCATTTGAGTTTGCTTTTATTCACAAGTATGTTGATGATCTGATTTGCGCTCTGCCTATGTCTGAAATTGATGACACTTTGGAGATTTTCAATTCATTTCACCCTAACATTCAGTTTACCATTGAACGCGAGAATGAGGGAGGTGTGCCTTTCCTTGACACTAGAATCATTAGAAATAATAACCATCTAATGATAGATTGGTATAGAAAACCCAGCAACTCAGACAGAATGTTAAACTATCATTCAAATCATTCAATCAGCCAAAAAATAAATATGATTTTGGGCATGAAACATAGAGTGTCTAGGATAAGTCACCCCTCTTTCAGACAGAAAAACCTCGACATATTGAGCAGATTGTTTACTAATAATGGTTATCCCTCCAGCTTAATACACAAACTGATTTTTTCCAACCCCCACCCTGACAATCTGACTATCAAAAATACTACTGTTACACGAGAAAAACTGAAATACTTCAGGTTTCCTTACATCAATGGTTTATCTGAGAGACTCTCCCACGTTCTCTCCACAAATGAAATAAAGTTAGCTTACTATAATTATAACCCAATAAAAAAAATTTTTAGCAGAACAAAAGATGTGACACCCCTATCCTTCCAGTCCAACATCATTTATCGCATACCTTGCAATGAATGCAATCAAGTATATATTGGTCACACATCAACTTGGTTAAAAACCAGACTGGCTACGCATAAGAGTGATGTTCGGACTGGAAAGAACAGATGTGCTTTGTCCATACATATGAACAATAAAGATCATACGCCGAATTTCGAAAATGTTAAAGTCCTTCAGACAGTGAAAAGTCAGAAATGTAGAGAGTTTTTGGAGATGGTCGAAATTAATAATAACCCAAATTCTATGAATTTCAAAGCTGATACAAACAGTTTGAGCTCAATTTATGCTTTTTTGTTGGATAACGAACGCAACGAGAACGATAAATCAGGCACGAGTGTAGCTCGGGGATAGACAAAACATATTATTGCGCTTCCTAACAGAAACCTAATGACATGTTCGTCGTACAAATTTGCACTGTACACGTACAAACTCTGTGTACATTAGACACATAATTATTACCTCCAAATCTTACCACTTAACGTTTCTTATGTTTGATGTTTCTTTTGTGCTTGTTTGTTTTGTATGTGTAGATTTTTTACCAAAAAAAGTTGTTTTTAACGTATGTATCAGATATTTATTTTAAAATTTATATCGTAGTTTTGTTTAGTATACATTTAAGAGATGTACCTGTCGATATTAGTGTAGATGTATTTAAGTAATTTTTGTCCACATCATAGTTCACATTTGTAAGTGTTCAAAACAGTTTTTTATCTTTATTTATATAATAGACTTTTTATACATTTTTATAATTACTGACTAGAATATTCAATTTCTTTAAGTTAATCCCTGAGGAAGCACACACACAATGTGCGAAATATTGGAAGAAAAAAATAAAGAACTAAATTGAATTTTGTTTTTATGCTGGATTCCCCAATAATTAAGCCTTATATATATATATATATACAGTGCCCGCGGAAAAGTCTGCACCATATGGAAAAAAAATTTACTCTTTTAATTTTTAAAATTATTTTTTTGTAGTTTGTTTTTGCATAATTAGAAACCAAAAACTAACCTAAAATAATTAACATATCGCATTTGCTTCAATGCGTAAATGTCATTTAAAAATTACCAACGTCCAAACGTGGCATTATTTGTCAAAATATAAGACGATGCCATAAGAAAAAGTTGTTTGTACTTTCGCGGACATCCTAAATCCAAAGTTTCGTACAAAAATTTTAATTTTCATTTTTTTTTCATAATTTTGTAAAAAAACGCCTGTATATTTTTTAAGTGTATTTTTCTCTCGAATTCTGATAAAAACCTATGTTACCATGTAATGAACAAAAAAAAAACAATTTGTATTTCAGAATAAGGTATATTTTTTATAAATAAAAGATTTCGTTAAGAAAAGTGGAGGACATTCTTGGACTATTTTCATATTTTCGTATATTAAAAATGTTTATTTTTCAAACATAATGGTCAAAAAACCTAGAAAATAACACTAGTTGTAAGATTAGAACATGTTATCTACCTAGCCTTGTCTGTTTTAAGCAAAATTTCCTTTAGTATCTCTAAAGCAGGAAATAACAAGCTTATTCTTAAACTTCGATAAATTCACAAGTAGGCCTAGAAAATAATTGCAAATTCTATACATAAACAACTAAATAAATGTCAGTTTTGTGTATTTCTCTAATAGATTTGTTTTAAAATGTTATCCATGGAAGAAAAAATAGAAATCATTTTAATTCACGGAGAAAATAGAACCAACAGGGATACGGCAAATATTTTTAATCAAAGACACCCTAACAAATTCGTTTCGCACTCTACTGTTGGTCGTATTGTAGATAAGTTTAAGTCATCCGGTTCAGTTCTAAATGATTTTAAGAAGCCACATGTAAACTGGCAAGTTCAGCAGCATGAAGAACATGTATTATTAGATGTAGTAGAGCATAAAACTACATCAATTGCTGCTATTTCCAACAGAACTAGGGCAAAAGAGACTACAGTGAGAAAAATTTTAAAGAAACATAAGTACCGTCCATTTAAGCCAAAATATGTCCATATACTAAAAGAACGAGATTTTAACGCAAGATTTGATTTTTGTATGTGGTTTCAAGGAGAGCTCGAAGAAAACCGTCGTTTCCCCAAAGAAATCATGTTCTCGGACGAAGCAACGTTCTCTTCCAATGGAACGGTGAGTTCGCAGAACTGCAGATGGTGGGCTGATGAAAACCCTAACTTTATCATCGAATGCAGGGACCAATATTCTTTTAAAACAAATGTTTGGTGTCGTATTTTTTATGGTAGATTGATTGGACCCTATTTTTTCCACGAAAATTTAAATTCGCAAAGGTACTTGAACTTTCTCATGACCGAAATAACCGATTTAATTGATGATATGGTATTGGAAGATAGATCTGTCCTATGGTTTCAGCAAGACGGCGCATCTATACATAGTACACTGGCGGTGAGGAGTTATTTAAATCAATTATTTGGGGACAAATGGATTGGCAGATATTCAGCGTATCCATGGCCAGCGAGATCCCCTGACCTAACTCCGTTAGATTTTTCCTTGTGGGGGTATCTAAAAGAGAAAGTGTACCGCAAACGACCATTTCGAAACATTGAACATCTAGAAAACACAATACGTGACGTTTGCCTAGAAATCCCGGCCACATATTTTGTAAACATTACAAGAGAGTTCTCTAGAAGGATCATCAAATGTATTGCAAGAGAAGGGAGACATACAGAAATGTAGTATTGTTAACATTTTTTTATTCATTTAGTTTAACTGTATAGTAACGGTATTTTTGTAAAATTGGAATTGTTGACTACGCTTACTTGTGAATTTATTTAATTTTAAGAATTAGAATTGGTTTTTTTTGAAATCAACTTTGTTAGTTGAAATAAAATTACTTTTTTTTCTCATTTTTAAAAGGTTATTTTCTAGCTTTTTTGACCATTATGTTTTTTAATTTATTTTTAATGGTACATACGAAAATATAAACAACTTTTTCTTATGGCATCTTCTTATATTTTGACAAATACTGGCACGTTTGGACGTTGGCAATTTTTAAATGACATTTACGCATTGAAGCAAATGCGATATGTTAAATATTTTACGTTAGTTTTTGGTTTCTAATTATGCAAAAACAAACTACAAAAAAATAATTTTAAAAATTAAAAGAGTAAATTTTTTTTCCATATGGTGCAGACTTTTCCGCGGGCACTTGTATATATAACAGAAAAATAATGTGTATTACAGAAGAAAAAATAATGTGTATTACAGAAGAAAAATTAATTACTAAATACATTCTGGCAAATATCATAAATATAAATAATTACAAATTCCATAAAATCCACATCTTAATAACGCATTCGTTCTCACCCTTGAAAAATAATATATAGGTATTGGGAAATCCAGAAATATTTGTGGAACAGCAAAAAAAATTTTTTCTTTATAATGTTGACACATCTTAAAATCCGGACGTATCAGCCCGAAAATACGACGGACAAAAGAAATAGGGTACATCACTTAACATCACGAAGTTATTAAATAGCACTATTTATATGGAGAACTGCACATCTGTTTTCATGCAGATAACGCACAGCAAAAAAGGCGATATTACTGTTAAATTCCTTTCTTCATCGGCGTAGGTAGAAGCGTCCGGATTTTTTTATATTTTAGACACAATGTGTTTATTCATACGTAGTAATACGGGATAATATGTATTGCATAGTATGCAAACCAATATGTTAGGGCAAGTGTTGTATGTGTTTATAAGAGCTAGTCCTAAAAAGCAACTGGGATGCCCCGTTAATAACGTCATCTCGTGTGTGATAATGCGAACTATTTCAGTGCAGAAATTTACCAAACTCGACGACATCTTAGTATTAGAATTAATTTTATATTGCGTGTCGCCTCTTTTGACGTATTTTTAAACCAAATATAGATATGCCCTTGTACCAATTGGAGTTCTGTATACTTTTGCATTCCTAATAAGTCTGTATAGAAGGCATAATTTTCGAAGTATTTGCAAAAAAACTTGTTTTCATTACGCAAAACGGACCTACTTCCGGCAGGAATTTGGAGAAAAAATTACCTTTATGTCATTGTTATTTGCAATATCACCCATAGGTGGAAGAAAGTAGATACTTTTAGTTAGTAAATTTTAAGTAATTTTCAGTGCCGTATAAATATACAGGGTGTTCCATTTTTTTTTAGAATTATTCGCTATCTACATTATTAGATACCAATAATGGACTTTACCGCTCCGCTGGGACACCCGGTATATGCATGAAAAAAGAAAAAACACATTTCATAAATGTTTTCGTATGATACTTTTTACACATATTATTTGTCCCGAGATTATAATTCATCAATTGTCACTTTGCCGGTAAAGTTTGACAATATGATATTAATTACGTTTGCGAAAATCACTCAGATGGGTGCGAGCAGGGGGGGGAGGAGTTCTGTCAACTGGACCCTGCGTCAGCTGACGGACTTTCCACCACTATACATGCATCTGATTGTTGTTTTCGTACTTTTATTGTGGAAACCATCACCTAGTTCATTTTCATTCGGGGTAACTATTACATTATTTTACGTGTTTTTCCACGTATGTATCACAGAGAAAACTGTATAATACAGGCTATTAGAATTATTAGGTGTTGAATTTTGTATTACGTATAGTGACGGAAAAAAAAATTAATACTCAGTATTACACAAATTTAGTATGAATCTGTTAATACAGATTATTATAACTCATAATACTATTATTAGTCTTCTTTTTTACTTTAAATATTTTTCAATTAAATTAACAGGAAGTAAGATAAGTAAGATAATTAGCACAGCTTGTATAGTTGTCGCGATTGGTTCAGCCTATATATACAAAAAATTACTTCACAATATTAAAAAATTACCCGATTTTCTTTAATTACGCCGTTGTCATCTGCAGATTGATTTAATCGCCGCCGTATTAACATCAGCAAAGTTGTGTATGTATATACAAAATAGACGAATATTGAGTGGTCATCCACAAAATAAAACAATTTAGAAAACTACAGGTGCACCACATCATATTTCGATTGTTATATCCAAACTGTCAACAACAAAAAGAGAGCTGCGTCCGAACCGTCACTGTTTGTGGGAAGGCTAGTGTTTAAAGCAATTTTTGAGACTTTATTTTTCTGTACCTATTCCTTTCCATTGTATGGATTATTGTATTTTTCAATATATCTGAAATTTAAAAGCATTTAAATTTTTATACAGGGCAAACTTTATCGTTTAGTAAATGTTAAAGGCATTGTATTATATTTAATATTATACTCATAGTATTATATTTGTATTATAGAGGCAATTAACTGGATTAATAAGTATTAATGAAACTTATTATAACCGTTTTTATATTTTTTCTATAATCTAGATTGTATTAGACAGTTTTCTCTGTGTAAAAAGGAAATGTTATGATGTACCGAGTGGCCAACTAAGAATGGCCGCCGGCTATATCTCAGAAACCAGTAGTCATATTGCTTCCGGGTAAAAAAAATTCAAGTAAAAGTGACCAAGAGAAAATGCTGGAAATTATTTTGGAGTTTGTAAAATGTCCGCAAGGGGGCGTAACAGTCAGGATCAATGTTAAAATTTAGAATTTCTTCATATTTTTACTAATTAAGGGGTATTGAAAATTTCTAAACTTTATTCCTTACACATTCTTTAATACTTTTAGTCTTGCACATTTTTCACTATCTAGTGAAATAAAGTGGTGGGGGCAGTTCAGATGTTTTTTTTATATAAACTGGGATTACTCCCGTTTGGCTTAACCGATTGGAATAAGTTTGGTCTCATTTAAAAGAGCCTTATTTGCTCTACAAACTGCACTTGTGCTTTTGTATCTCGAACTTTTGCCGTCACCGGTAGATGGCGTTAACTGAAATGTCAACAAATATTAGGCGTTTTTTCAAAAAAAGTTAAATGCAATGATATGTCTCTTTTTACATAAGTTAATAAAAAATTAAAACCTCTACATTTCGGTAAAAAAGCGAAATTTGTGTTTTTTAGAACAGGAGATATTGGCAAAAATAGATGAAAATGCATGAATTCTCTTGTTTTAATTGTCTTCTTTTTGTTATATATATATATCATAAATTCAGTAAAATTCTAACATGCAAAAGATATAAAAATATATTAAATAAAAATATGTATAACATTTCGTTAGTTCCTGTTTAAGAAACCAAAATTACATAAATGTAATTTTATGTAAACGTTCGAAAATCATGTAAGTATTTCAAATTTTCATATACAATGATTTACTATACTAACAATTAATACTAACACTCAAAAATTTTGCAAAATTTTTAATGACGACCTAATTGTTCAAAATGGCGCCCATCATTGTTAATGTAAGCCTGCAACCTTTGCCGCGTGGACAAAACAGAAGTTTCAATTTCCGCCTCCGATATGTTTCGTACTGCTGCTATAATTTTCTTCATTATATTTTGTCTTGTTGTAGGCCGGTTTTCAAAAACAATGTCGTTAACTCTCCCTCAAAAATAAAAATCTAGGATGTTGAGGTCTGGTGACCTGGCGGGCCAGGGAAATATACCACCCCGTCCAATTCACTTGCCAGGATATGTCTGATCTGAGAAATCCCGAGCGCTTGCCGCAAAATGCGCCGGGCACCCATCGAGCTGAAAAAACTTCTCACGACGAACGTCCAGAGGGACATCTTTTGCTAGAAGGAGCAGCTTATTCATAAAAAAATTTAAATAAACCTCTCCAGTGAGATGTCGGTTAAAGAAAACGGGTCCAGTAATTTTACTTCCTAGAATATCGCACCACACGTTTACCGACCAGCGGCCTTGATGCTAAACTTCCTGCATCCAACGCGGATTTGTCCTGGACCAATAATAGTTCATATTGTGCAAGTTCACACCACCATCGCTATTAAATGTTGCCTCATCCGTCCATAGGACGCGAGAAAGAATTTTGGGGTTTCCGCTACCATATTTAATAGCCATTGACAATAGTCAATCCGGCGATCGAAATCTTCAGCCGTTAAAGCTTGATGAAGAACGATGTAATAAGGATACACCCTGAAAATAATATGGCAACGTGAACGAAACTGTGAGATCGAATTTATCCAAACTTGTTAGACACTGTTTTAGGTAACTTACTATTATAAAGTATTACTGTGGTCTATATAAACGGTATCGGATAAAAATGACCGTGACCGGTAAACAGACAATAAATAGGCAGATGAATGTATGAGTTAAACTTAAGGGAACCGAGTACGGAACGTTAAAAACAACTATTATGCTTAATGCTTAAAAGTATTAAAACAAACTGTAGGAGATAAAGCAAATCTAACAAAGGCCCTACAAAAAATCTCGAAATAAAGTTTGTTTTATTTTTAACTTAAATCTTTCAATATATTTGGGACCGTAGTTCTACAAATGCCCAACTCTCTACTTGTGGTTTCGGTCACTACATGTGGATTAAATTCAATATATTCTAATACTTTTATAGCATTTTCTTCGGTTCGACCAGTAGGTTGCCTTCTATACACCGGAAGATTAATATTTCCGGTGGTCCAAAGCCTTTCCACTAACCTACGAAAAACACTGCTCGCATAATGTCGTCCTCCAGAGAACTGCGTAGCATACACTCTGAAAGTAAATGTAGCATTTCGCATGCATTCGAAATAGACACCAATCATATCGAATGTCTCTTCATTCGCTAACCGCATCTCACTAAAAGAGAAGTTTTCCCAAACACAAAAAAGCAAACGGAATTAATCAAAAACTGACAATAATATTTCTTATTTTCACAATTGGTCGTTTTAACACAGAGTTATTGTTTTATTTTTTCATAGCTTACTTTTTTATTTTCAATGGTATATTTTTTGGATTAAAATAAGTATTAAAAATAATCTTGCTTTATTAAACAAGATCTTTCAAAATGGTATAACATTTTTCTTGATAATAATAATATGTTAGATAATAATAATATATATAGCTCAAAATTGTTAGCTTCATAAAAAAAAAGGCCAGTAAAACAGGAGAACTTATGAATTTTGATCTATTTTTGTCAATATATCCTGTTCTAAAAAACATACAAATTTGGTTTTTTTACCGAAATGTAGAGGATTTAATTCTTTATCAGCTTATGTAAAAAGAAACATATCCTTGTATTTAACTTTTTTGAAAAAAAGTCTAATATTTGCTTACATTTCAGATAGCGCCATCTACCGGTGACAGCAAAAGTTCGAGATATAAAAACACAAGTTCAGTTTGTAGAGCAAACAAGGCTCTTTTAAATGAGATCAAACTTATTCAAATCGGTTAAGCCAAACGGGAGTAATCCTAGTTTATTTAAAAAAACATCTGAACTGCCCCACCACTTTATTTCACTAGATAGTGAAAAATGTGCAAGACTAAAAGTATTAAAGAATATGTAAGGAATAAAGTTTAGAAATTTTCAATACCCCTTAATTAGTAAAAATATAAAGAAATTCTAAATGTAACATTGATCCTGATTGTTACGCCCCCTTGCGGACATTTTACAAACTCCAAAATAATTTCCAGCATTTTCTCTTGGGCACTTTTACTTGAAATTTTTTTCCCCGGAAGCAATATGACTACTGGTTTCTGAGATATAGCCAGCGGCCATTCTTAGTTGGCCACCCGGTACATAAAAAATTTACAGAACGGCTCTTAGTGTAGTTATATGTAGGGCGAGCTTTATTTTGCATTCTGGGTCTCCCATAGCTGATTGATATACAACTAAAGCATGACTAAAGTAAATTCAACTTCAACATTTTCGCCTTCACTTGCTCGACTGCGGAATATACATTGTTTCTTAATGTGCTGATAAAAATTGCACTTGTACACCCCTTTTTTTCATGCTTGTACACTTATTTTTCATGCTTGTCCTCTTCTTTTTTATACTCGGGAACTTTTTGTTTAAACATGATCATTTTTTTCTGCCCCTTTCGGAGCATTTTCTCCAATAACTAGAGTGTATCTCTTCCAAAAATAAATAAATAAATATAAAAATATAAACGTTATAAACTTGCAGGTTCTAGCAAAATTAAAATGACAAATGACAACTTCCCTGGGATCGCAAGTAGTCGGTTTTTCTTTGTATAATTTTGCCTTCCCACAAACTTTACTATGTAGAAAGAAACAGACAAACTAATTTTTTTCTAAACTAATTTGGTGCATCTTAATTTTAAATATTTTTTTTGTTTGCAGACTCAAAGATGGAGATTCCTTGGATAGATATTTCTGTGATATTAATAAGTACACTAGTGAGCATAATAGCTTTCGTAAGATGGAACTTCAAATACTGGGAAAGAAAAAACGTACCATACCTAAAACCAAGTCTTCCGATGGGAAATTTCGAACCTCCATGGGCCATCAAAAGAGGTTTCCACGAAACAGTAACTGATATTTATAAGGAATTCAAAGGAAAAGGATACAAATTTGGAGGCGTATTTTCTTGCATAAGACCAGTCTTTATTCCGGTAGATATAGAATTACTTAAACGTATTATGATCAAAGACTTTCAACATTTCGTCGATAGAGGACATTACTTTAATGAAAAAACCGATCCGTTAAGCGCAAATATATTCAGAATCGGTGGTGAGAAGTGGCGAACATTAAGAAATAAAATAAGTCCGACTTTTACCTCAGGAAAAATGAAATATATGTTCCAAACTGTTTTGGACTGCGGAGCTGGATTAGAATCAGAGATAGATAAGATGTGTGCTAAGAAAGCGCCGGTTGATGTAAAAGAAATGGCGGCTCTTTTTACTACTAACGTAATTGGTTCCTGTGCGTTCGGCTTAGACTGTGATGCTTTTGCAAATCCCAATAACGAGTTCAGGATTCATACTAGAGATTTCTTCCACGGAGGCTTGGACAGGGTTCTTAGAAATTACCTCACACTTAGTTTTCCAAAAGTGTGCAAATTGTTCGGCGTGAGATTCTTTCCAACTTCCATTACGGGTTTCTATCTCGACGTCATTAAGAATGTGATGGGCCATAGAGAATCTGGTAATGTCAAGAGGAACGATTTCGTTCAATTACTTGTTGATATTAAGAGTGGTGCGAAGAGTAAGGAAGAGTCATTCACGTTCCATGAAGTTGCCGCACAAGCTTTCTCCTTCTTCTTGGCTGGATTTGAAACCTCTTCGTCAACGATGACATTCGCTTTTCACGAGATGGCCAAGCATCAAGATATTCAAGACAGAGTCCGAGAGGAGGTTCGAGCAGTGTCGGCAAAGCATGACGGTAAAATTACATACGACGCAATATTCGAGATGACATATTTAGGACAAGTTTTTGAAGGTTTGTATCAATACTTTTTAATCGGTTTTAAAGTTTTTTTTTTTTTATTTTTCAATGATGGTCTTCATAGGAGTCTATTTAAATGGATAATAACACGCACAATAACCCTGATAAAATATATTATGCCACTTCATATACATATTTTTATATGGATAGATTTTTTGAACTTCGTAATACATGTTAATAATCTGCCTATTCATTACATTTGTAATATATTACAAGTTAAACATAATTTTGTATACATCTTGTCTGAATAACATTTCTTTCTCTTGATATCATATTCAATTAACTAGTATACATTTAATCCAACCATAATTATATACAGGGTATATCACGACGAGATTTCGTTAGAACAATATAGAAAACTAATATCAGTTGAGTTTTGAAGTTTCAGAAATATTAGTTTTGCGTATTCTTGCTTTTTCCGGTTACACCGGAAATGGATACCAACTTCCTCATTTGAAATGGAATATCCCATTTTTTTATGATAGATTCGTATTTCCGACTTAATTCCAAGACTAGTCTGTGTAATAAACTTTGGCTCTGAAGATAGCCACTTTCGAAGTATTTCAAAGTTTGTGAAATAATTGAATGTGTGCACAAATTTAAAATTCTACGTAATTAATTTGGAAAGTATACTGCTTCAAATCCAGTGTTATAACCTTTTCTAAATAATACAGGCGTGATCAGAAAACAATGTTAAACATTTCATCCAAAAAATATAAATATCTTGTTATTTTTAAATACCAATCTACATTTTTGCCAATTTCATTGGATTTTACGTTCAAAATTAGGGGCAGTATGTATTTGCTTCCCTATAACTAAACGTCTTAGTTTCAGAGTTATTTTGGACAATGTATCAATTTTTTTAGTTTTATTTTACATAATCAATTAGGCTGTGGAAATTCTTGGAAATAAATAAAAACAAAACATGTCATTGTTTAATAATGTCCTAAAACATTTAAATGAAAACTAGACCATATCAAGAAGAAATAGTCTTAATAATAGTTTCTAATAGTCTTAAATTAAGTTTTCAAACACATCACACCTCTATCTAAACACTTTTATTGAACGCGGCCATCATATCTTCTTTGGTGGTAGCAAGTATAATGTATACTTTATATTTAACATAAATCCAAACAAAGTAATCTAGGGGCGTTAAATCGGGTAATCGCGGTGGAATCCTATAAGGTTCTTTATTTCCGATCCACAAATCATAAAATATTTGTTCTTCAACAGTTCTAGTACTATATGCTGGTGCACCATCCATCTGAAACCATACACTACGAGCATCTTTTGCTGACAGAGTATTTAAATTTAAATTATGAAGTGCCTTAAGATGTAAGTAAATCGTTCGCTATTTATATTTTCTTCATAAAAATACGAAGTAAATTTTTTGTCACGTTTAATAGCGCAAAATACATTAAAAGTCCTAGACTTTTTAAACGTTGTTGCCTAAGAACTCGACCAAAAATGGCTATTGTGTCGATAAATATTCCATTTTTACAAAACTTTACCTCGTCTGCCCAATAACATTTTGTGTGAAATCGTTGTGTTCTTGTGATTTCATTAAGAACCACTCACAATACTGCGCTTTTGTTACAAAATCGGCTTCTTTAATATGTTGAACAGGATGAAATTTATAAGAATGCCACGTTCTTTTTCAAAATTCGACATATGCTCATTCTGGATACACCTACTTCGGCGTCTGGATCCTTTAGAGAATTTCTAGGATGTGTTGTAAACTAGGCAAGTGCTGTTACCTCCACATTTTCACTATCCTTCTGGTTGTTTTCGGCAAGAATGATCCGAAGGAAATACAATTTTTAAAGGATTATTTAAGTAAGATACTCTTGGTAGGTCTTGACCGATTTGGATATATCTCTGTATAAAAACTACATGTCCTGTCGATTACACTACTGCATTCACCATATGTAATTTATATATTCAAAAAATCATCGTTATTAAATTCAGATCGCGGCATTTTTAAGCATTCAGAAACAGAAGATAGAGACGACGCTAAACAAACAGTAACACATTAGTAATGACAAGTAATATGGTTGCAATTTGTTTTTACATGAATTTCCATTGCCTGATTGATTATACAAAATAAAACTTTAAAGGAATTCATACATTTTCCAAAATAACTCTGAAATTAAAACGTTTAGTTATAGGGAAGTAAATACGTACTTCCTCAAATTTTGAACGTGGAGTCCAATATTTGCAAAATTTTACTTTTCCGTATTGTTCTAACGAAATCTCGTCGTGATATACCCTGTGTAAATAAATACATATAGTGAGAAGTAAAATGCTAATTACTAGAAAACAGTTGACATTAGGTATATAGAATCCCAATACAATTATAGAAGGAATTAAATATTACATCCAATAAAGTTGGCATATATAGGAGTTCCATTAGCAATAAGCAAGTTATCAATCTCAGAACATTGCAAAACTTATAGATAAAGTTTTATATTTAAAAAACAATTTTTCTTAATAATCCAACCCTTATGTTATTATACAGGGTGTATTTGAAATAATGGGACAGAGAATGATTAATGGAAAGATGTAATTTTATTAGACTCAAATCCAAAATATTTTGCGCAAATTCCCTCGCTGACGCGAGAAAAAAAATTACAAAGATATTTTTAAAATATTCGTCGCGCCACTGCACTTCAATACGACTGTAGGGTATGGAAGGGTGGGTTACGAAGTAGGAGTGTGAAGGCGTGCGAAGTCAGTCTCGTTCGATTGTTACGTGTGGATGTTTCGACAATGGCTTACACAACACACGAACTGAAATAAATTATGTTTTTTTAATTCACTTGCGTCCAATTAAAATAAAAGTTTCTCATAAGTGGGCAAATTTTACAACACAAATTTGTTTTTGTGAGAAATAAGAAGTAAAAGGTCGTTGAATTTAATCATAATAACAGTAATAGCGCAAGAAAACGTAATATCTAAATAATCCTGGCAAATATTAAAATAATTACAAAATTCATACAGTCGGAATCTCAATAAAAAAAATTCTCGCTGTTTTCACAAGTTTTCCACAGCTGATATTTCATACTAAGGTTGTTGAACTGTTAGCATGAACACCTGTTTAGAAATAGTAAACAATGCTATCATTGGGGTTTTTATAACGACTACAGCTGTTATTGCGTATATCTATGCGTGTTTATTTAGTTCGATGGAAATATTATTTATTACTCCTCAACCTGTGTGGAACCTCAGTCCCGTTGAGCGAGATACCTACGACATATAGACACATGCTAAATCCATAGGCGGCACATTAAACACTTTTCGGGGGGTTTTTAATTTTGGCGTTCGTGTCGTAATTGACTCACAATTTTTGGGATTTATATTCTACATAATTGCACCTTCCCATTTATCATACTCTGTCCCCTTATTTCAAATACACCCTGTATATTCCACTTATCTATCAATGCTGCTAGAAGTGCTATTGCTTCAATTTACTATAGTGTTGTCACTTGTTGCTCTTTAATTTTTGTGAATATTTTTTTCTACATGTACTCATAATATGTTAATTGTCCAATAATTTAAATTGTAATATTCTGCTAGGCGATACAGATTATGATTATTATTAAAAACGACTTCGTCAGTTTTATTTTTGTAGAGCACAAAATTTCTTAAGCGCCCCAGAATATGATATTCTTCATAATTATATACGTATAATGAACCTACTTAATAATATTCTCAATTTCCAGAGACGCTAAGAAAATACCCCATCGTGGCAACATTAGACAGAGTCGTTACCAAAGACTACAACATACCTGACACAGATATCGTTCTGAAGAAAGGAACCCACGTCCTAATACCACTGCGAGGTATACAAAATGATCCGGAATATTTTGATGATCCGGAGAAGTTCGACCCGGAGAGATTTACACCGGAAAACAAAGAGAATCGTCACCCATGCGTGTACATGCCTTTCGGAGAAGGTCCCAGAATCTGTGTTGGAATGCGTTTCGGCATAATGCAAGCAAAGATTGGTATGGCTTTAATGCTGAAGAATTTCAGATACAAAATAAACTCGAAGTTTCCCGAAATGAAATTTTACAGCAAAGCACCATTCCTATCACCCGATGGCGAAGTACTGCTTGATATAGAAAGAGTCGATTAACTTTTTTGAAAAACACCTTGGGTATTTGCAATATTTTTGCACATCTGTAATGTTTATTTCGACATTACGAGAAATTGATAATTTAGCAATAGTTGTTTTGGGGTTGATATGATATTTGATAAATGCTATATATAATTTTATTATTATTATATTATAAATAATATATTAAAATAAATTGCTTTTAATAAGCATAAAATTTGTATAATTTACAGTCAAGTCGGTTTGGCAAACAACACGGCAAAAATACTAACTAAAAGAAATTATAAGCAATCTTCAGTACCATATATAATAATAATAATATAATTCAACTAACTAATTAATACGAAAATGAAAAGTGTGAACACATGGATGTTAAAACTAACATCAAGCAGTAAATAATTACTGTGTCTTACATATATACCTTTATACGTAAGACGTATATGTATATATGCATGTGTTTGAGATACGCACATACATTAAGTGCCATTGTCGATAATCGAACGCACAGACACCGGTGTTTCGACCTATGAGGTCTCATCAGTGTACGTGGAGATTCTCGACAATAGCTTCAAGACTTAAATCGCTGCCTATGTCATTTTTGCATGTTAAATGCAGTGAGAGTATCACAGCGACATCTAACACCCAAAAGATGACACGGAAAAAAGGGATGGCTTCTGACAGCATGTTCTGCTATACAGAGGCTTGTATGTTAATAGTGTATCTCGTGTAATAGAGCCTTAGGTGGCGTCACCAATCAAAACGCAATGGCACTCAATGTATGTGTGTATCTCAAACACATGCATATATACATATACGTCTTACGTATAAAGGTATATATGTAAGACACAGTAATTATTTACTGCTTGATGTTAGTTTTAACATCCATGTGTTCACACTTTTCATTTTCGTTTTGATTGGTGACGCCACCTAAGGCTCTATTACACGAGATACACTATTAACATACAGGCCTCTGTATAGCAGAACATGCTGTCAGAAGCCATCGCTTTTTTCCGTGTCATCTTTTGGGTGTTAGATGTCGCTGTGATACTCTCACTGCATTTAATATGCAAAAATGACATAGGCAGCGATTTAAGTCTTGAAGCTATTGTCGAGAATCTCCACGTACACTGATGAGACCTCATAGGTCGAAACACCGGTGTCTGTGCGTTCGATTATCGACAATGGCACTTAATGTATGTGTGTATCTCAAACACATGCATATATACATATACGTCTTACGTATAAATATATATGCTTATATATGTAAGACACAGTAATAACTAATTAATATTTCAGGATAAATAACTTCTGCTAGTAAAATACTATTACGTGATAGCGAATATTACAAATAAAATAATTAGATATTACTTTTCTATATCTACATTTTATTTAATACATGACTATCCTGATTACTAAGCTAGCATTGTTGTCAGACTCTTATTTTCACGGAACGGATGACACTTGACAAGCGTAGCGTATGGCACGCGGATGATAAGTGTTTAGTATAGCGTTTTGAGTACTATTACGCTTGAAACTTGGACTAACACCATCACTTAACTGAACAAAAAATAAAGACGTGGTGGGATAGGTAAATAGGAATTGATAAAGCAGTAATATTTTGTATTAATGATAGCGGTAGTAGCGACTGTGAAAGTGATTATTAATGTTAATTAATGACACATTGTGGTTATCTTTATTATCATAGTTTTAAGTCTCCCTAGAAAATTTCAAATATGAAATAGTACGCCGTACAAATCTCAGCGTAGTAATGACTGCTCCCGCACTAGTAATTTGTGTTGGTAACCAGACGGCGACGCGAGTCTATCGTTAAGTTTGAACCCAAACTGATTGCAAGATTATATATATGAAACTGAACAAAGAAATTTTATTTCACACAATTACATGGGACATTAATAGTGTTTGAGATTTTATTGGTACATAAATATTTTGGAGTTTGGATTACTATCTGACTTAAAAAAGAATTCAAGCTAAATACTGTCAGAACGTGTTTTCCAATTTACTTTTAGAAAACATAAGAAATGCTGACTATTATTATCCTGAAATGTTTTCTGCAACTTCAATAAAAACCAATGAGCACAATATCCTGTGCAAAAATAAGCAAAATATATTGATCTAAACCAACGTAGATAAGAGAAGTAAGTTTTATTAAACAGAAAGTTTTTTTGTTGCATATAAAAGATTGAAGCTGGATTAAGTCAGTATCTATATGAAAAATTAAAGATTTTAATAGTAATAATAGTAGTGAAAAGTAAGATTATGGCAAACAAATATGTTTTTATAATTAACTGCTGTAATACTTTTCTGACAGTCTTGCTTTTGCATTTAAAATTAATTTTACTGCACTTAATGGAAAAGCGATATTAGCACTATTAGTAAGGATATTGCTGTACAATTATCTTTGCTAGTAAGTAATATACTTTATTGACTGTAGTAAAGCTAACTGGAACATATTTAGATAATACTATCCAGAATGTTTAAATGAATTTCAACAGTTCAATTCTCTCTGAAATCTTACCTTTATTGTACTTATATTTAATTATTAACAGCAGACAAGTTCATACGAATATAAAATAATGATTATATTCGGCTTTTCAGTAGTACTTAAGCAAAATTATCAAATTAATTGTTACATATTAAAGTTATTGTCTGTAATGCTAAAATAACAAGTCTAATTGATTATTTAGGGTTATAGCACAGACTAAACAAACAAGACATGTCACAGTATACCCAGCAGAAGCCCCTAATGACTGGTAAAAAGTGGATGTTTATATAATAAAAAGGAATTAAATTTAATTAGAACAGTTTTTTCATGTTTCATGTATCGCAGCCTTAAGTATCCGTTATTTTTCCCATTCATCCTTTTTTTATTTTATTTTAAAATAGAAAACCCTAAAAATAAAGACCCAACGCACTCGTAAATAATATGTTAAACAAATGGAATACTTAAACTAATCTATTTATTAAATAATGATGATATCGCATACTCCTGTACGTACCGCTTCTAAAATGGATCCCGTACAGTAACACGCGAACATAATGATGCGTGACTTTCGATGCAAATAAATTTGTAACTCAATAATTAGAACGAGTTAAGTAATATATTAGACATTGAATGGTGTTTCGTTTTCTTCTCATAACCTTCGTCGACCTAGAAACAGATATTACTCTAATTACTACTCAGATTGTATATACCCTGTGGACATACAAAAATTTAATATTGTATTGTTTCTGATGATTTTGAAGAAAAAAAACTTGAAATTTTGGATGGTTGATTGGGTTACAGGGGAACAATAAAAATAGTATTTCATACCGCCCTATCAGGTTACCCCGCCGCACCGCCGGCTACCCCCCAAGATTTTAAATGACACCCTGGATTTTTTTTGTTCATTTTAAAAGAACACAATTTTCTTGATATTCCTTTGTGAAAAAACTAGTTATTTACATCATGAAATTTATGAGATATTTAAAATTAAAGGTTTCATATATTAGAAATTACTAACTCCGAAAAATCATCAAGTTAGTTATGGAAATGGTTTGTTTTAAATTAGAAATGTCAAAATTGTGACTTTTGTGCTTCATTAATATTAATACTTGTAACATTTTTTTTTTGCTGAAATAATTTACACACTGAAATTGTGATTTTATATGGGGTTTGCAAACAAAAATTATTCCCAAACGGCGAAAGGAAAACCATCCAAACGTAAACGTATCTGTGTTTTATGTAAAAACACTAATAGAAACATTTTTGCAAGCTGGACCTGTAAATAATATAAAATACGGAATACGAATAATCATGGTGTACTAGATCAAACTACGTCACTGGCAGTTCTTGGGCATATTAATTTAGATCAAGAGCTTTCGTTGAGGAAATTATCCTAAGTTTTGGGAGTGCCAAAATCAACCTGCTATAAGATATGAAAATTAAGTAAAATGCGCTCTTATAAAATTCAACCTCGCCAAAAGTGGGGTGACGGCGATTTAGACAGAAGAGTCGAATTTTTTGAAATAATCACGTGGCAAAATGGAAATGTTTGCGAAGTATTTGATTTAGTAATGAAAATTTCTGTTACTTAAATGGTCTTGTGGATAGACACAACTGTCGATATTGAATCGACTAAATCCCCATTTTTCTCGAGAAGGCAACACACAGTATCCCCAAAGAATTAATGTATGTGCTGGAATTCTTAATAACCAAGTAATTGGCACAATGTTTTTCCTGGAAAATTTAAATGGACCTAAATACCTATACAGTTTTTGGAAGAGCTAACACATCCTCTTATCACACAATGTCAAGAAGAAAACTTGAATGAAATAGATGAGGAGCAATTATGCTTCCCACAAGATGGAGCTGGACCAGGTTTCAGTTTAGAAGTTAGGAATTATTTGGATAAAGTTCTTCCAAGACATTGGATAGGATGTAGGGGCTCTACTGAATGGCCAACTCGCTCCCGATTTAACTCCCCTAGATTTTCTTTTGTGCGGACATTTGAAGTCTGTTGTTTATAAGACTCCGCCACAATCAATAGCTGATTTACGTATTAGAATAACAGAGGAATGTTGAACTTTGACGCAACAAGTTTTCGAAAATGTTAGAAATGCTTTTGAAAATAGACTTTATTTATGTTTAAATGTAAACGGTATTTGAGTATTTAATTTAACTAAATGTCGTGAATAAATCTTGTTTTAAGTATATCCATGACTAGCATGATTTTTCAGAGTTAATAATTGCTGATATCTGAAACCTTTAACTTTAAATACTTCATAAATTCATGATGTAAGAAACTATTTTTTTTGCATAAGAATATCAAGAAAATTGTGTTCTTTCAGTCAACAACAAAAAAAAACAGGGTGTCGTTTAAAATCTTGAAGTGGGGTTGGCCGGCGGCGGCGCGTGTCCCGATGGTGCGGTAGAGAATACACCGTTTATTGTCCCCCTATATCCTGAACAACCACTCAAAATTTCAAGTTTTTGTCTTCAAAAACATCGGAAGTAATTCAATACTAAGTTTTCGTGTGGACATCCGGTATACATATTGTTATAGACAAACCTATCAAACAAAAGCACTATACCCACACATCAAGGCATCATACAATTGTAGATACTTTGATATAGCAGTTGAATAAATGTCAGAACTAATATCTGTATTTATATACGAGGTATGTAAATTAAGTAATGAGACTGATTTTCTAGTGTTCGATTTGGCAACACTGGGGACGCGGCACGTAGAGGGGCAGGCAGATAAACATCTGATACGCGACTAGTACAAGTTTGACGGGGTACAACTGAAGACGATCCTCGCAGCGAAAGGCCTTCATCTTCAAGAAACAATGAAAATGTTGGTAGAATCTGTGATTTCGTGCGTTCAGATTGTCGTTTGACAGTCCGAATGATCGGCGAAGAGTTGAATTTGACTCACAAAATCAAAATTTGACCAATGAATCAAATTTTGACCAATGAATTGAGGATGAGAAAAATCTGTGCAAAAATGATTCCGAAAAGTCTTTCACAAGAGAAAAAAGACATCAGAAAGAAACGGTGCCTTGACTTTTTGGGAGCAATTGAAAACGATTCCCATTATCTGGAACGTGTCATTACAGGTGACGAAACTTGGGTGTTTCAGTATGACCCGGAAAGGCCAAAAAAAGGAAGAATGAGCAAGTTCAAATGCATGCGCATTTGCTTTTTTGATAGCCAGGGAATCATTCACAAAGAGTTTGTGCCTCAAGGCCAAATGATTAATCAACATTTTTACCGAGAAGTTCTTTGAGGGATTTCGAAAAAGGGTCATGCGTGTGAGACCAATCATCAAAAACATACGAGTGTTGCATCACGACAATGCTCCTTGTAACACCGTGATTTGTATCAATGAGTTTTTAGACAGTAAAAACATTCCTGTGGTTCCTCAGCCACCTTATTCCCAGACTTGAGCTCGTGTGATTTTTTTCTATTCCCAGGATTGAAGATTCACCTCATAGGACGTGTGTTTGGGACATTGGAGAATATTTAAGCAGCCGTAACCGACCAACTAATAGCTATTCCAGTGTCCGAGTTTCAACACTGCTATGAGGAATGGAAGAATTGTCTCCAGCGCTGTGTGGCTTCCCAAGGTAGTTACTTTGAAGGAGACAATGTGAATTTGTAATTTTATTGCAATAAAAAAATTAGAAAAAATCAGTCTCGTTAGTTAATTTACACACCTCGTAAACTACTACTACTCAATCCACCCAGCACCCATGGAGGCGGAGTACTCGTCATCTCAAAAGAACCAATAAGATATAAACTCGTGATAGAAAACAATCCCATAGAGTTATGGTACTAACTATCTGGGTATGGAAGTTTCTTCAAACCAGGATAAATTTCAAGACATCAAAAACCTTGAGTGACGTTATCTGGAGCAATAGGTACATGAGCATGTAAGCGAAAGTCAAAATTTATGAAACATGTGTCAGGCCCATAATGACATACGCGATGGAAACTAAAAATTCACCAAGAACTACGGAAATCAAAAGCATGAGATTTATATCGTGGTACACACTGAGAGACAGAATACGCAGTAAGGACGTAAAAGAGAATGTCAGGTGTTAGATGCAGTAAGATGAGGGAGACAACGACGGAGGCAGTGGAACGAACATATCAGCAGCATGGAAGAAGGCAGAATTGCAAATATCGTACGGAACGAAATACTCGGGACACGGCAACCCCTGTGCAGACTCCTAAACGCTGGAAAGATTTGTGAGTATTAACGACAAACGACAACTAAGTTGGAAAAATAGGTCAAGAAGAAGAAGAAGAAGACATTAAAATATAACTTACTAAACAACAACAAACTGTTGGATTTTCACTATTTAATATCGCAAACATAAATATTGACAACTATTTCGCACAACTGTAGACACAATAAAACAAATTGCAATAAATAACAACTACAAACCAGAAATGATAGATAAAATTCTCCATAATATTTTATTTAAGAATGCTATTTCACAAGTCCATCCTACAATAAAAGATAGGTACCAATAAAAAAAAATTACAACATACTGGTAAACCATCAGGTTTGGGCAGATATTTGCCCCTGTTCACTGCGAACAAAGTTAATCATTTTTTCGCGACGATGAGGGAGAGGACAGCAGTGACTCTCAAGGATCCGACTCGTGATGCTCAAAACTTGTTGCAGTAGGAATTCAAATTGTCTGATCAATCGCTTTTTCTTTCTCCAAAAACGAAAGGGGAAGTTCAGGCCATCATACAAAAGTTGCACAGGTAGACAACTAAAGATGTAAGCCGGAATTTGATGGCACCGCTTACACTACTATTTAGCAACAGCATTGGGTCTAGATATTTTCCTGTTGAATTGAAGATGGAAAGAGTCATTTCAGTATGTAAGAGTAATGACGAGGAGCAGATGAGCAGACATACTACTTCCAGTCTTGAAGATCCGAAAGACAGTGATTAAAACCAGATAAACGGAATATTTCCGGAAGTTTAATATCATTCAGATACACCAAAATGTTTTATGGGTAATAGGTGCACCTCAGCAGCTTTTGTCGAGGTGTTGGAATATGTGGCTCGTGCTTTTGATGATGAAGAAAAGGTGAAGATGTTCTGTTTATATCTGGGAAAAGCATTTGACTGTGTGGAAAGTGCGGCGTCATTAAATAAAAAACTGGAGTCATCAGGAAAGTAGCAAATAATTTAATAGAATCCTACCCTAAAGATCGCCGACAAATGTGCCGTGGAACGGTCAGGTGTCTGGATCGGTCCATGCGGTACACTAGAGGTGTACCACAGTGTTCTATTTTGAGGCCCTTACTGGTTCTGGTGTATGTGCAAGTGCAAGCAGCACTGCTAAAACAAAAGTGATAATGTATGCGGATAACACAACCACCCTGCTGAGAGCAAAACCAAAAGTTAGAATTTATTGGTTCCGTGTTCAATTATAAAATTATAACATTTACAAATCCTGTCAGGTTTTGACTGTGAGTTACTCTATATGCACGTCCTTATCAATGTCACTGTCACATAAAATAATCAAAATAAATATTTTTTTATATATGTACACGAGCGCATTGTTGTTATAGATACGAGGTATACATTGTCTTATGCAAATATAACAAATTTTGTTAAGTAAAATGTAAGAATTGTTAGAACGAAAAATCATTTTGATAACCTTTCCTTTTGCAAGAGCAGGTTCACTCAAAGATTAGGCTTCAGTCTCTAAATTAAAAGCAAAAATAACAAAGTGTTAACTCCATATGTATATATTTATAACGTCTAAAAAGTGATAATACAAGAAATTAGTAAGTATTTTAAATACTTATACCTGAAAATACATTTTTTCTATATTAATTTTCTAAATTGTATTACAATACATACAAATGTATGTACTTCTGTTTTATATCCTTATAATATGTAGAAATAACTAGTATTTTGTTTTACAGTTCGGTTGAAGTGTAAAATGCTGAGCAGTATAATTTAAAAACAAAAATATTTCTGTTACAACAGGGTAATCAATAAATAAGACTTTTCTGTTCTAATCTAGCTCCTTCTCTATAAATATAACAGCACGTCAAGATGTAAAAACGAGCAAAATTTTTCCAAAAGTAAATATTGTCACATTGCAAATAATTATACCTTTTGTCTCACAAATTTCTGTATTTGTTTATCAAGTGTTACTACACTACTATCTACATCTGTAGATTTAATAGGAAATGTCTAATTTGTTCTATTTTTATGATTATTTTCTGCTATTAATTATTAATGCTATCTACATAAATTTGCTTTGTCATTGGCCAAACAGATAACAATACGTGCAAATTCATCATTTGACAAGGGCGTGTTTTCCAGTAATTTGAAGACTTCCGTGATATAGCCTATCTATTAGAAGAGCTCTAGACAATAAGCAGCAAATTATTGTCGCATTTCAATTAATTCTTCGGCCATTAGTCTAGTAGTGTGTTGGTCAAACTATTCGACAACTATAAGCAAACTTTTCTCTTTTAATCTCCCAAAGAACCTCCTTCCTTTTCTTTACTAGATAGGAGCCATAATTGAAGCAAGTCTGAGGTATGGTGCTCATGTCGATTATTAGATTTATGTCTTTTTTATTTATTATCTGGGACCTTTTAGCTTCCACCTGTAACTTATGTGTTTATTGTTTTTGCGTTATTTTCTTTTCTTTTATTGTATTTGGATTCCAGTAAAGAAGATTATTATTTATACGCCTAAGGAGAGGTTTTGCTTGAGAAAAATTACCGAACGCCGTATGTCGGATTGCCTGAAATATTTATCATATAATTGCCGAGTGTAAAATTCGTGTGTCTTTTATACGGTGCACGCATGACCAGCGATATGAAGCGATGACTGGTCAACTGAAAAGCAAATAAATTTCCGATATTTATCTCCTGCATTTAAATTTATTGCCTGAGAATATTCTTGCCTCTACTTTATTAGAGGTTTTTTCCCTTTTTCAATATTCCTCTGGCTTGTATTTATTCAGTTTTATAAAACTCTCGTTTTATGTAATTTGCAGTTATTTTAATGATAATTGCCGGAATTAATTAGATATTAAGTTTAATTCTGCAGTGAGTATTTAGTTTAATTATTATTATTATTATTATTAATTATTTAAGTTGTACTTCTTATTATTTCTCACCATGATTTGTATTTACTTTACATGTTGAGGCATTTTAATAATATGAGCAATGTTTTAGAGAAAACTAAAATCTGTAAAAAACAATTTTATACATTGACAACAGTGTTTCTTACAAAATGTAAAAATAGTTATATTGTCTAAGTAGCACATGTTTTAAATGATTGTAAATTATATTCTTCACAAACGACTCTGATATTGTTAATTAACAAAATTAAATTATAAAAATTTCGCCGTCGGTAATATACGAACTTAGAGGTTTGCCGAATTCTTCGAAGTAATCATTGATTGGAAGCAAATTTCAGTACTACAATTTACAATCGATTGTTATTGATATTATTTTTTTTATTAATATCTTACATTGTTCATTTTTTTTCGAAAAGCCTTATGTAGCATACAAAACGTCAACGCACTCCTTCCGCTACCTTAGAGGTAGAATGTAAATCGCGTTTTTGCCCTCTTGGTATCCCCAGTAGGCCTAAACCATGTTTTTTTTTACAAAAAAGATGTTCGCAAAAACATAGAAAAAGTAAAGGAATAATTAACTACTCAAGGCCAAAAGAATGACTAACTTCTTGACGTTCGTGTTTTTGTCTAAACATGTGACAATCAGTACTAATTGTCCTATTTAACGCCCCTACCTAATTTGTCGATTTCTCAAAATGCGGGGATCAATAATTTCAGGTAGTAAAGCAGGAAAATAACATTTCTCAAAATTTGTTACCATTTCTGTCCAGATTTCTTCATCTCTGTGCATTATCTCATGCCAAACACCCTTCGGAGTCCTTTAGACTATGAAATAACAAACTTTCTTCTTATGTTCAGCTATCCCTGTATTTTGTATATGTAATGATGCTTTGGATTTAAACGTAATTCAATGTTGCGATTTCCAAAAATGCAATTAACTTTTTTCCGTAGCTTCAAATGGAATCACTTCTCGAGCCTTGAATGGACAATTTGCTTCAATAACCGCGTTTTGATTAGCAATTATTTCGTCCTGAGATGCCGCTAAAAGCCTATATATAGAATGTATAAAAAGACCAACAGAATCGACTTTTCGGTTTGCCGAAATTTCAAAAGCTTTTAGTTGACGCTCTTCTTGTTCATTACCGCACCGCATCGCAAAGGTTCCTGTAAAATACTGGTATAATAAAGCCTTCACAGTATTCAACATCTAAAGTAAATACAAATCACTGCGAGAAATAATAAGTAACAAGTAAAATTTCATAATAATAATAATAACATATATTTCTTCCAGACGAATAATTAATATCTAATACATTCTCACAAATATCATTAAAATGCTTACAAAATAAAGCCGATATCTGAATAAAATATTTGTACAGCTGACGAACAAAAGACAAAAGGATAAAAACCGCAAAGAAATTTTTTTCTAATAAATGAATGTTATTATGCTATATATCATAAATAAGTGACAAATTTAAAATATATTTACCTGAATGTTTCTTTTATAAACTACTTTAATATATTCTCTTACACTAATGAAATCAAGAAGTTGAATATAATCCGGGTCCGGATGTTATATATAATGAATTACTTAAGTACGGTGGCGATTGCTTGGAAGAGGCTCTGCACGAGCTGTTGTCAAACGTGCTGACCACTAAAAAGGTCCGGAGCACTGGAAAAATAGTTACACGATTCCGTTACACAAAAAAGGGCAGAAGAAGGCACAGGACAATTACCGCGGAATTACTCTGTTGAATACAATCCTTAAATTGTTTACATCCATAATTAGAAAGCTATTGCAAGAAACAATACAAATACCAGAGGAGCAACAGGGGTTCAAACAGAATCGTAGTACAACACATGCCATTTTCATCATACGCCAATTGGTAGAAAAATCAATCGAATATAACAACACGCTATTTATGTGCTTCGTGGATTTCAGCAAAGCTTTGGACCGTGTGAGAAGAAACGACGTCTTGAAAATTTTACATGAATATGACATACCACAAACTCTTGTGGATTTGGTCAATAATATTAATACTAACACGTCGACTAGAATCAAAACATCTGATGCAATTACGGAACCAATCAAAAAAACATTGGCATACGACAAGGGAATTCGTTGAGCCCCTTCTTATTCCATTTAGTAATGGACCGTATCATAGAATCAATAAAGGGAAAAGATGGTTACCCTATGGGAAGACACAACGTAAACATAGTATACTACGCCGATGATGCAGTGCTCCTAGCAGACAGCGAAGATAACTTACAAAATCTTTTGCATCAATTCAACATTACCGGCAAAAAATATAATATAAACATCTCCAAAGACAAAACTAAGTGCGTGGTAATATGTAAGCAGCCAGTTTGTTGTAAACTAGAAATACACGGATCCGTCGTTCAACAGGTAATGAGCTTCAGGTATCTCGGTGTCGAGGTAACGAGTCAAAGAGACCTGCGGGCGGAGGTTCAACAACAGGCAATGAAGGAGACACAAGTAACCGGGTATCTAAACACAATAGTCTGGCGGAACAAATACCTTACTAAGGAAAGTAAAGTACGAGTATACAAAGCTATAGTTCGCCCAGTACTAACATACTCCACGGAGACAAGAGCAGATACCAAGAAAACTAAACAAAAAATTCGAACGGTAGAAATGAAGATTCTCAGAAAAATAGCAAATATCACGTTACGAGATAAACAGACGAGTAGATCCATAAGAGAAGGATGCGGAGTGCAGGATGTGGTGAAGTGGAGTAAGTGAAAAAGCAAGGAATGGAATGACCATGTCGAGAGAATGCAAACCAACAGACTAGCATATATATGCAAACATGAGAGACGACAAGAAAAGAGACAACAAGGGCGACCTCCCAAGAAATGGGGACAAAGTTGGTTTTCCTCGTCCGCTGAATAGAAACAGGCCAGACAAACAGACCCTAGCTAAAAGAAGAAGAAGAAGAAGAATATAATCTCTGTTTATTTGGTATTCAGCTTATTACAGTTGACCAGGTGTACCTTCCATATCTCTGGCCTAAGACATTGCAAAACTGTGAATAGAGGTTTTAATTGTGTGTTGCCTATCTACCATTTATCAGTACGCAATTTGTGATCAATGTCATTATTTTCAAAGTAATTTCTTGTAGAGCAGGGTTACTTGAAAGTAAAGGAAACAAATTGTCATTTTCAGAATAAAAATATCTATCGTTTCTTGATACAAAAAAGTACTTTATAAGTATAGTAAACTTTATATCGCTGAAACACGAAATAGTTATTTACGAACCAAGTGCGTGAAATCAAATTTCGCGAATGAGTGACCAGTTTAAAGCGCGAGCCGAAAGGCGAGCGTTTTATGGACACGAATTCGCGAAATGTTTCACGCACGAAGTTTGTACAATATTTTTTGTACGAGAACTATAATAATAATACATATTGTTAAATACGTTATCGTTTATGACACACTACTAATCTCTTGATATTAATTAAAAAAAATTGAGTTGGCAGTATTGATTATTTGAAGTGACATTTAATTTAAAATTATCAAATTCAAAAAATTCCATACAAAATAAAAACCTCACCAACAACATGAATTCTGATAATGAAATGCAATGTACACCGCCTGAAATTCGCGAAGCTGCCAATATTGCAGTGGATAATTTATTACCCATAAAATCAAAAAACGTATACAAAAACACTTATACTAAATTCGTAACTTGGGCTAGATCTAAAAATATACAAAAATACTCCGAAAATTGTTTGTTAGTTTATTTTCAAAATTTACAATCAAATAAATCATTATGGTCCACTTATTCTATGTTAAAATCATGCTTAATAATATATGATAATACGGATATATCTAAATATGCAAAACTCATAGCATATTTAAAACAGACAACCAAGCAACATCAGCCTAAAAAATCAGCAGTATTAACCGAAGAACAAATTACTAAATTTATTGTTGAAGCACCAAATTCTTTGTTCCTACTAATGAAGGTAAAGTCATTTCCGTATATTTAAATTCCATACAACACTATATATATGTATTTATAGGCTGTATTAATATTGGGTATTTCTGGAGCGTGTCGACGTGAAGAACTTTGCAAAATGTCATTGCGAGACATAGAATTTAAATCGAATTTAATTATCGTAACAATTCCAGAAACTAAAACAGGTAACAGCCGTACATTTGCTATCATTAAGCCCGAATGGATTACATTAATTCGGCAATATGCAAATTTAAGACCGGACAACCAGCATCGATTCTTTTTAACATATCGCAATGGCAAGTGTGTTTGTTCACCTGTTGGTCTTAATACAATTGGCAAAATTCCAATGCGAATAGCTGAGTACCTTCAGCTTGATAGCGCAAGTAACTTCACAGGTCACTGTTTCCGAAGGAGTTCAGCGACATTGTTGGCAAATCAAGGAGGTGACTTGCTTACAATTAAAAGGCATGGTGGATGGAAATCATCTACGGTTGCAGAAGGATATATCGAAAATTCTCTGCATAGTAGAATTCAATTAGCTAAAACAATGACCCCGTTAGAGATATCGACTCCGCCTGCAACTTGTTCGACATCTGAAATACAAGATATATGTAATAATACAATCAACGTTACTCTACCTTCGCAATCAAGATCAATTCAAACAAACCAGTTAATCCCTGGGGTATCAATCTCTGGTTGTCAAAATTGCCCAATCAAAATTTTTAATAATTGTTCCGTTTCAATTTCTGAAAAGAATGAATAATGGTAATTTATATAATATTTGTTACTGTTCTGACATTGAATTACATACCTTCCAAATATAACAATTTCTATTTCATTTCCTTTTATTTTCATAGAAAAACAACGAACTGGGTAGCATATTATTAAGGTTAGGGATTTATGATTTTAAAATGTGACTAAATTAATTAAGTTCTGGGTAGTACCAACTTTACTTTTACGCACTCGTGTTTAAAGTGACTTTTTACGCACGCAAATCGAATCGTGAAATGACAGGTTTTGATAAGCGAGTACAAAAAATAATTCAAAGTGTTGGATTTTAACTATTCTTTTTTAATATAATTGCAAAATTTAATCGAGAGTTAAATAGAACAAATATTGGTTGTTTCGTTCAAGTAGTGGCAATTTTTTCGAGCGCCTTAATTTTTGCGATTTTCTGCGTGGAAATTGACCATTTTGTGGCATACACCGATCAACAAAAATCCCCCCAAACTATAATGAGCTCGCGTGGTTTGGTATCCATTCTACTGTCTTCAATTTGATGCTGTTGAATGTATACTGAAGAAATGTTTAAAATTTGTGTTTCATAATATTGATAAAGTCTATCCTGCTCATTCAACTAAATGCCGGACTTTGATGGTTTCGAATAGTTGGCGTCAAAGGGCAAGTATGGTGCTGGATTTGTGAATTCCATTATTAAAGGAACAATCAACGGCCCATATTTGGTGCTTGAATGTGCTTCCCTGTGCCACGACTGGAATCGATATCAATGGATCTTCTTGTGCTTCCCACGCCGAGGACATACATATTATTCACTGCACCGCTTGTACTTTAATATAATTGTGAACTAATATTACATTAAAACTCTGATGATGCAATAATGTAATAAATGAGAAATACTGGAAATAAAGAAACCAGACTTCGGTTTTATATTGTATTAGATGCCTGACTCCTCAACATCCTTCTCATATTGCCCTTTTATTTAATGATCACATGAATTGGACTTGTTATCTGTTTCCAAGACTCTGAGTTGAATTAATTTGCAAAACGAATTAATATTTTGTTAATAACTGTTTGCTAAAAAAAACCGTTTTTTGCATACACCTCCTTATAGCAACTGTACTATTCAATAGAGATTTGAGTTCTAAACAAAGTAACGCTCAAGAATAAGCTCATAATTGCGTTTTATTAATTTTTTGTATTTTAATTTACAGTTGGACAATTTTATATGTTGTAATTTTTATTCTTATTATTGTTTTATAAGTACTTGCAGTATATTTGAGAATCAATAAAATATATAAGTAAAAATTGAAATAAATTCAAATTGAGTTCAAAACAGTTTTATTCAATTCACTACAATTGTTTCACCCTACTAGGGCTTCATCAGGTGATGAATATTATAATACAAAATATTTGTAAACGTTCATATTTATGTCTTTTCCTAAATGTGAACGTTTACAAATATTTTGTATTATAATATTCATCACCTGATGAAGCCCTAGTAGGGTGAAACAATTGTAGTGAATTGAATAAAACTGTTTTGAATTCAATTTGAATTTATTTCAATTTTTACTTGTAAATTATGGAGTTTCAACACGTATCTCCGTCTTCAATCAATTAAATAAAATATATTATTATATCTGTATAATATTTTCTCAGATATATCATTAAATAATGAATTATTCAACACCTACCTTTTTATTTTCAGGAAAAATGGAGATAACATGGATAGAAATCTGTGTATTATTAATAAGTACAATAGCAAGCGCGGTAGTTTTCACACAGTGGAACTTCAAATATTGGGAAAGAAGAAAAGTACCATATCTAAAACCGAGCTTCCCGATGGGAAATTTCGAACTTCCTTGGGCAATCAAAAGAGGCTTCCACTTTAAAATGGCCGATATCCACCAAGAATTTAAATCCAAGGGTCACAAATTCGGAGGCATATTTTCTTCATTAAGACCAGTCCTTGTTCCGGTCGACTTAGAATTATTAAAATGCATCATGATCAAAGACTTTCAATATTTCGTCGACAGAGGTGCGTACTATAATGAGAGATCAGACCCGCTAAGTGCGAACTTATTTAGAATTGAAGGTGACAAGTGGCGATCACTAAGAAATAGAATAAGTCCAACATTTACTTCCGGTAAAATGAAATACATGTTCCAAACTGTGCTGAACTGTGGAGCTACCTTAGAATCCGAAGTGGATAAATTATTTACTAAAGGAAAAGCTGTTGATATAAAAGAAATCGGTGCATTATTCACTACGAATGTTATTGGATCCTGCGCTTTCGGCTTGGACTTTGATGTTTTTAAAGATCCCAATAGCGAATTCAGATCTCACACTAGAAATTTCTTCAAAGGAGGCGTGGGCAGAGCGATAAGAAACCTAGCGACTATCAGTTTTCCTGGGTTATGTAGAATATTGGGCGTGAGATTCTTTCCTGGATATATGACGAATTTCTATTATAATGTTATCCAAGATGTAATGGGTCACAGGGAATCGGGCGCCGTCAGGAGGAACGATTTCGTTCAGTTACTGGTTGAAATTAAAAATGGGGCTAAGAAGAGTGAAGATTCTTTCACGTTCACCGAAATTGCAGCTCAAGCTTTAGTCTTTTTCTTGGCTGGATTCGAAACGTCTTCCTCGACAATGACCTTTGCTTTCTATGAAATGGCTGCAAATCAGGAGATTCAGGACAAGGCGCGAGAAGAAATACGTACCGTGATGGAAAAGTATGATAACAAAATAACGTACGAATCCTTAACGGAGATGACTTATTTAGGCCAAATTTTTGATGGTTAGTAATATCTAAAATTAACACAAAATGCAATAGTGGCTCGCTAAATTAAGCTTATACCCATTATATCATCATAATTTATTTTCTGTGATATTGCAAATTTGTAAAGTGCAATAATTTCTGAATTATTTCATTACCAGCTCTTCAGATTTTAAACATCAACATTGTTTGATGAACTATTATATCGAAAGTTCATTTAAAGTTAACAGACCTCAGTTAATAAAAACTATTCAGTGAAACATATTGCTGTGACTCTTGTAAATTAACAGTTATGTAAATTTATTTAAATTATTCAAATATTAAATCAGGGCAGAATCAAGCATATATCCTATTGCTAGGCCTTATGCTAGACTAGAATCTCATAAATTTCTGCAGAAAAGTAGGTTTAGCAATTTCACACTTCACTAGCTCAGCTTTAAGGTTACTAATGATATTTTTTCTCAGGGGCAGAAAATAATAAGAATGTTCCTTCTACAAAACGAATGCTCTCAAGGTGTCTCTAGGTCAGATAAAATAAATAAAAATACAAGCAAAACCTTATAACATAATTTATTAAAGTAACTTAAATATCAAAATAAAACAGGTATATTTACAAATAAATAAATCTTAAATACTAAATTAAACCCTCGCAAGTTATGATAAAATAACAAAATAAAAAAAAACTAATACAGTAATTATGAAAATTATAATGATAATAAATAAATCAGAAAATATTCCACTAAACACATTTGTTATACACTAATTCATGAAGACTTAAGTTCGAAACAATCAACAAATCAAAGTTCTGTCAAATGCCGTGACTTATACTGGATAATAAATATAAATAAAATATATAATGAATTCCCACGGTCCAAATAATATACACATTAACACATGGACTCTGTTTTGACGTATATATTGCCCAGCGGATTTTCTCGCTCCCAAACAATATCGCCAAAAACAAAAATGCACCTAAATTGATAAACCAGGGCTCCGTTCTACGAGTACAACCTTCGACTCGTTGCACACATCCCTAATGTATACAATTACGTGTCCAGCCTTAATGCAATATACATACCGTACGTGTCAATTTTCATTAGGTATATGGATTTAAATTTACATGCGATTTATACGTATACAAATAATATGTGGCAACGTGTGTCACCCCTACTATCCGTCACCAATCCCGGCAACAATCGACATCACACGACTTTCTCCGATCTTCCCACTTCTACATTAAATGTTTAGCTGCGAACACGTTTGCAATAAAAGCCGTCATCATCAAATGGCCGCCGCGATCTAGTAGTTTATTATTATTTTCAGAATCCTTTTTTATTTACCTTATTTTTAATTTTATTAGAATTACGCTTTTGTTTGTGACATGCAGCGTGAACGCAGCTTAATAATTCTCTGAAAGGAAAAAGAAAAATCCTTGCAACGCGTAAATATTATTTTTGAGCGCAGTACAAACACCCTACTCAATAGTCCAACAGGTACTGCTAACTTGAGCTTGTATGTTGTCACGTATTGCATGAATTAATCGCCTATGGCTAATGAAAATTGACACGTGCTATATATTAAATTATTGCTACGTAATTAAATTGTGTTTTAAAATATTGACTTTGTTCTGATTAGTACTGCCTAGCGCCTTTTCGCGCTCCCAAACAATACCACCAAAACCAATTTGTGTTTAAGGATTAATCAAGGCTCCATCCTATGAATTAATCACCTACCTAATTAATTGTACACATCCATGACCAATTACCTAACACGTCAAATTCTAATACACAAGCACAAATAAAGAAAAAACTAAAATATAAATTGTGAAAGTACACAACCTCTTTCAAAACTCCAGCAGAAATCACCACATAAAATTTTGTTTAACACCACATACAAAACAAACACATTAAACACAATTCAACTACCTTGATTCCTCATACAATTGTTCAAATTCATCCATTTAAAAAAAATATATCTATATATGTCTTTATACAGTAAAAATATTCTACAAACAAAAAAAAACTTTAAATAAACTTAATACTTTTGACCTTCCATAGACTTGCAAGCGTAAAGTGTCTATACTTATATTCAAAATTTTAAAATAAATCTTCTCATTAAATATCAAACTAAATTATTACAATTACTGAAATGTTTCGCCATAACGCATAGTGTAAAACCATCGCGTGTTAAAATAAAACATCCTAGTTTCCAAAAATTATTAATCTCGCTGAAAATATTAAAGCTTTATTTAGGCAAAATTATTCTAAGTTCAAAACAAAATTAATTTATAAAATATTACAAGTTCCAATTTATTGAAAAATTTTCTAAGTTGTTACTGGATATTTCGGAAAATATTATAAGTCCCGATTTATCAAAAGTATTCAAAATACAATCAATTCATAAAAATATTACTAGTCCCAATTTATAGAAAAATTTTATAAGTTGTTATTTAATATCTCGGAAAATATTATAAGTCCCGATTTATCAAAATTACTCTAAGTTCTAATTTTTATTTAATTCTTTATAAGTATAGGCACAGTGTTTCTATTTTTAAAAGCGGTTCACACCTGCTTCTAAAGGTCTTTTTATTTTTGAGAGCGGTTTCCACCAGCAATCTTCCATAAATTCTCACGTTTTGCCCTTATATTGACATTTTTCTTCATAAAAAGCTTAGACATGCTCTGTGCCGCTATCTTTTCCACTTCCAAAAATGCATAACTACAGTGCTGCACCTTTCGGTCAAATGATGTATCACTTGCTTTAAAACGTAAACAAACATCTATTTTAATGTGGAATTGTTTACATCAAATTATAATGTACAAAATTTATAGAAATGTTAATGTGAAGTATGATAAAACATGAATGCGACAAACAGCAAATTATTTCCCTGATATTTTACTTGGTGAGTACATAATAATTATTATACCATTTCTAATATAACTTAAACATTTGTGTTTGTTATTCTTGACGGCATCTAGCGAAGAATATTGTTTCGCCGGGCCTATCTATCGAACGTTCTCGGTCATAATATCTTCATGCGCTGAAGCTTGCGGGAAACACTTTGTTATGAAACTTATGAATAATTACTTGATATATACGTCTCATTTTAATATTAATTTCATGAATAAAATTTATAATACTTCTCTTACAATATTTTATCTTACATTAATTGAAATTTACTAAAATCCTAACTTAATAAATATTTAATGATCATTATAAAATAAATAAAATAGTATTTAATTAAATTAAATCTAGAAGTGATCTTGATAAAACTTATTTACGATTCAATCCCGGACTGAAGATCACTGCAATATGATATGAATTTCCTCTTTTGTATTGTTGAATTTAAATATTTTTTAATTTTCTTTATTGATAAAGGAACTTATACAGCAGGGCTGTAATTTTCCAACGTTTTTGCAATGTTTTTGGGAAAGAACGTCACATAATTTGTTGATATCCTCATTGTATTTTAAACAAGAAACAAATGTACTGCTATGGCTTATTTATTTATTTTTTATAATCTTAGACAGCCAATTTAAAGCCAGGCCTATTTAAAATAAATGATATTTTTACGGACAAAAGTCAATATACCTGACAGCAAGCATTTCTAGTCATGCCATGTAGCACAACCATGCCCGTCTGCTTTTTCGCCCTGTCTATTCCTTGTTAAATTGTAATACAACAGAGAAGAGTTTCTACCGTCCGCCTCTTAAAACAAATAACCAATAACTTAAAAATGTTCAAATCTTAAGTAGTTTAATAAGTTTCAAGTATGATTGGAGAACAGTAGTGTTAACAATTACTACTAATTCAGATTTACATAGAATATCCCATCAGTTCCAATAACTCAGTATTTTGGTGTTACTTTAATTTTCTTGACTTGTTGAAATCCAAGTCTTTAGCATCATCTAATTGTTGTTATAATAAATGGTTTGAGGATATGTTTTTAACAACTCTGTATATTTTTTTTTTGCTGCATCATCATCATATGCACCTCTTTTACCAGTAGGAGTCCAGGTTTCTTTCTCTTGATTTTATTTATCCTCAAAATTACTTCACTCTGTCTCTGGCCATTACTTTAGCTTTTTATCAAGTCTTGTCAAGTTATAACTTTTATCTTAGTAATTTTAACAATACTATTATTCAATGTCTTTCTAGAACATCTTCTCTTGGTTTTACCTATTGGTTTGGCTTCCCGTATAGGTTTTACTTGTTGTGTACTGTTCACTCGATTTGAAGTTTATTTTGTTATTTTAATATCAGTTCTGATATTTTCATTTCGTTTTCTATCAAGGCTCCTGTCGGCAGTTTGTAGTCTGTTGTCTGCCAACAAGTACCCTGTTTTCTTACGCCGTATGTTAATATGGGGTATATATTGTTTTGTAGGCTATAGGTTTTGCACTCAGGCCATAAAACAATGTTTTTTTAAAAAAATGAAAAGAGTTAAATACATAGAAGTTAAAATTACCATCAGGATATAAAACTGATGACGAAGCCCTAAAGGCCAAAACACTGTGTCTGTGCATTGATTGTCGGTAATGACACAAAATGTATGTGTGTATCCTGACACATGCATATATGCTTTGCGTATATATATAATTTGTCTATATCCCCTCTCTATTGAGCATATCAAATGCTTTTCTCGTGTTTACAAAATCCCCTTTGCCTTTTTTTATTCACAAACAAAACACAAACAAAAATATTTTTAAATTTCTCAAGGTGAATTAAAAATTCGATAATTTTTCATTAAATTCAAGTTTAAGGTACGTTCAAATTTTACTAGCAACATTTTCAGACGTTTTTATACAATTTTTATTTGAAACTCTCTGATCCGTCTCCCATACGAAGGGGTGGGAGGAGGGGAGTACGTCTGTGTACAAAAGTAGGTATAATTTCGGTTTGCCCCAACGGATTCGAATGTTTCTAGGTTCATTAGATTGAAAATTTTACAAAGAATTGGGGTCTATATAGTAGGAAATTGCGTGTTTGTCCAAAAAATAACAGGGGCGCTGTTCTTAATTTATTTATATTACCTGTTTTTTCTTTGAAAAATAGAACGATATATCTTTAATATCGTAATATTGAAGCACATAAAAAACTGAAGAGAATGATGAAAACCAGAATTTGCTACCATTTTTCTTGACGAAGAGTCATACGAAAACAATCCCGAAAAAAAAATTAAATATAAATTAATTTATTTATTTAAATAAAAATTAATTTTAAATAGAACGATATATCTTTAATATCGTAATATTGAAGCACATAAAAAACTGAAGAGAATGATGAAAACCAGAATTTGCTACCATTTTTCTTGACGAAGAGTCATACGAAAACAATCCCGAAAAAAAATTAAATATAAATTAATTTATTTATTGCAAGTAATAATTTTATTTTTGTTTTAAGAGGGTCACTAGACAGTTTATAGTTTGCTTTCATCTTCTAATCGACCTTTTAATTCATTGCATATGTTACGTTAGATTCCCCTTTTAAAGCTTTCAAATTCTCTAGCTATAATTTCTTAAATTTCATTTCTTGTCTTTTCCGACCTTGAAATAAAATAATAATAATAGTAATAACAATAATATATCTCTATTAACCAACAGATATACATCTAATTATAGGACAACAACAAAAATAATTTCCATAACTCTTGAACTAAGTATACACTAACAAGAAGAAGCAATATAATATAATGCATTAGTTATAAACAAAACATTTGCTCATTAGTAACGAAAGCGTGTAAAAATGGATATCCAAATCTTCCCCGCGTATAACATGAAACTAAGTAAAAATACAGATTATTATACCTAAACAAAATATATTTAAATAAAAAAGTACAAAGAATAAAGCAACTTAAAAAATGTTCATAGTGTCCACCATTATTTTCATACACATGATTACTCGTCGATTAGTAGAGAGCACAGCTACTTCAATTTCGGAGGCAGCAATTTTTGTAATGAACTACATCGCAAGGCGAACAAAAACTCTACGGGAATAATATTTTCCTTCGGGATAATTTAGGGAACATTATTGGGAATCAAGACATGCATTTTCAAAGCATTGAAATTCCATTCTGACCATGTCATAAGCTTCTACGTTAGACAATGACACTTTACAAACAGGTGTCCAAAAAGGCTTAATTTGTAAATATGTACAACACGTTTAACTACAAGTAACACTAATATTTTAACATTTGGATTTTCATGGAAATGTCATAATAATGTGATTCAGTATCACCGTGCATGCTATATTGTATGATAGAAATTTGAATAAGAACAAACTATACACTGTATTATTATTACTACTTTATTTCAATGCTGAAAAAGACAAGAAATGATATTTAGAAAATAAAAAGCTAGAGAATTTGAAAACATATGAAAAGGGAAATCAACGTAATATATGCAATGAATTAAAATATAAAATCGGTGAAAAGATTGAAATGAATACATTTATGGAAGAGTATAGTAGGAATTTAAATGAAAGCACACTGTACACTGTCTAGTTACCCTCTTAAAACTAAAATAAAATTATTACTTACAATAAATAAATAAATTTATATTTAAAAATTTTATTTTTCTGGATTGTCTTCGTACAATTATATCTTCATCAAGAAAAAAGGTAGCAACTTCCGGTATTCATCATTCACTTCAGTTTTTTGTGCTTCAATATTATGGTATTTATAATGTATCGTTCCACAAGTAACATACATAATTAAGAAAAACGCCCCCTGTCATTTTTTTGGACAACCACATAAGTTCCTACTACAAGCACTTGCATTATTGTAGATTTCTCTATCTAATGCTCCTAGAAACATTAAAATCCGTTAAGGCAAATCGTAGTTACACCTACTAATGTACGTAGGCATACCTTCCATCACCCTCTCCTTCGTATGGGAGTTAGATCAAAAACTTTCAAATGAAAATTGTATCAAAATGTAGCCCGTAAACATTTTAGCCTCTCTTACTCTTGAATTTAATGAATAATTATCGAATTTTTAATTCGCTTTCAGAATTACGTCCTCTCACGGTCATATTGGAAACTTAAAAATATTTTCGTTGAAATTCCCGTGCTCTCTTTTACTATCAAGATTTTTTCCACCAGGTTATATGACAAACGGCTGCCGAGATGTGGCCGGTGGCCAAGCTTAACCAGACACCCGGTATATTGCTAATTGTAAGTTATAGTATTAACAGTACCTTTTTGATAAAGTCAGAGTGCTATAGTCAAGTTATTAACAAATTCTATATTCATGGACCGAAATGAGTCATATTCACAATATAAAAATCTCACAAAATCTGAACCCGATAGATGGCGCCGTGGTTAAGTTATTAATGTCATCATGTCACCTACCGGAAAGGGTAGAACAATGTTTGCCTGGCCAGCTACATTTTATGAAATTAACAGTTACTTCAAAATATGTAAAATATATGGTAATAACTGTTAATGTGCATGCCAACTTTACAAGCATGGATACTATTCATCCAAACTTAGCCCAGTCGAATTATGTGTCTACATATACTCTCATCGTCAACCTACCAACTTCTTTCGAAATCCGTTTATTTTCATTTGTAATTTTTCAATACTCGTTAATATGTTATTGACATGAGTCCAAAATATGTTCGACTAAAATGGTGTTTTAATAAGATGCAATTATAGACTGAAAAAGACCAAACACAAGCATAAATTTCCAAAGAATATTTAAGATCTCCACAAGAAATCTTCAGAATTGTAGTAGAATTTATAAAAAGTTCCAAAACTCCAAAGAAAAGAATAGGAAAACATAACCACTGTCAACAATAATAAATATTCAAATTTCCTGGGTTATAGACGTAAAAAAATATACAGGGTGTCCCAGAAATAAAAAGACGGAGTAGCAGAAATCGGAAGCTAGATTGTGTAAAAACGTACCCTCAAAATATCAAGTCTTTATTTGTGCGCAGACGGCAGAAAAAAATAATAAAGAATTCAATCGGCCTTACACCGACCCTGGACGACTTAAATATCCACCGGCTTCACTTTTACAATCGGTTCTTTTCAGGACCAGCATATTACTTGTGTTAAAAAAAAGGAGGAGGAATAGATACTTCATAATAAATATCAAACCATTAATTACTTTAATTTTACACCTGCAAGAAAAAAATAATTACATTCTTGATATTTACTGTAATAAAGCCTAGAAAAACTACGATTTATTGAATATTATAAAATAATAATAATAATCAGCTGTTTCCGACTACAAACACATTAAAGAGCAACAACCTTCCTCTTTTAAAAATAAAAACAATCTTTTATTGTCTGCAATAAAGTGGGTCGCCCATTTGGGTCAACAACCGACTACATAGCTGCGTTATCTAGACTCATCGGGCAAAAAATATGTTTCATATGAATGAGTACGATTTAACGTTTTTTTCCTCGTTTTATACAAACAAAAGCGTATTTTTTTGTGAATGCGTATTCGTTTCTATTTACAAATGAGCATTCTTACGTGTATTTATAAACATACATTCTGTGCCAGGTCCGTAATGTAATCTTTTACCTAAAAAACAACATAGAAAGTTAAATTTTTAATTTCATTGTTATTGCGGTATATGTGGCCTGTTTCTGTTTGGACTTTACATACCTGCTACTCCGTCTTTTTATTTTGGGACACCCTGTAATCACTGTTTAATATTTTATCAGGTACTCAAATCATCTGTTAAAATTTGTACTAAGCGGCATTTTAATCAATAATTACGTTAACCGTAATTTTAATCGGAGTTGAAGAACCGGTCCTAATGCCTAAACCTTATTCTTATATTTTATTTTATAATAAATAAATTTCGTATATTTATAAATATTATTTATTGAACTAAAAGATTTTCGCTGCTTTCAATCTACTAAAAGAAAGAGAAAATCTGCAATTACATTTATTTCCATTTTTACATACTCCTATATCTATATAAAAAAAAAATCGTAGGTGTCGAATTGTTGTACATATCCGCAATCAATTTTTAATTGTATACTATTAAATTATTACGTTCTTAAGAAAATATACCACCTGTGTAATATTACAAATATTTAGTTATCTTTTTTTAACCTTCCTAATAAATATTATTAATTTTCAGAGACTTTAAGGAAATACCCCATCCTAGCAACACTAGAAAGAACTGTAACCAAAGACTATGAAATACCCGGCACCGATGTCATTCTCAAGAAAGACACTAAACTACTAATTTCATTACAAGGACTGCATCATGACCCGGAATTGTATCCGGATCCGGATACATTCGATCCAGACAGATTTTCCCCAGAAAATAAACTCAAACGTCACATCTGCGCTTACATGCCATTCGGTGAAGGCCCGAGGATCTGTATCGGAATGCGTTTCGGAATTCTGCAAGCCAAAATTGGCATGGCAATAATGCTGAAGAACTATAAGTACACAGTGAGTCCGAGATTTCCTGAAATGAAAATATACAACAAGTCACAATTATTGGCACCCATCGGAGAAGTACTGTTAGATATTCATAAAGCTGATTAATTTTGCCAGAAAATAAGTAGAGTATTCTTTTTTCATTTCTTGTAATACGATTTGTATATTATGATATTTGTGATATACGTTATTTGATTAGTTACTTTACCATGTATTGGTACTCAAACAATTTGTTAGTTATTAAGCTGAAGTGTAAATTTGAATGAGTTATATAGTATAGTTTTGCAACAGAAATGAGGAGCATGTAGAAGGAAATACTGATTAAAAGACTGTAAGCTGTAATTTTCATTTGGTATTTTTCAATTTCTTTTCTTGTTTATATGCTTACATTTTATAAAAAAAATATAGCAATTTACACATTAAAGTGAGAAATTTATGTTGCATTTAGATACAAACACAGTGTAACATCTATGTAATATAAACATAACTTAGTTCAAAATTTCATTTCTTTGTAAACAATTGTGTAAATATGTCTTCATGTGTGGAACATAATTCAAACTATTTTGTGGACTTATACGCTCAGATGCATTGTGTACTGCCCATTACAATTCATTTTCACACGTTGGCTGTGTTCTTTTTATTATCTGCTTCCACTGGTTGAATAACTCTTCCATTGAATTTAGAAAAGGGTATAAGTAGGGGGCGGACATGACCGAGTTAAACTACGACGGAGTTACAACCGAGCAAAGAAATAATGTAAACAACACACATTTACTGAATAGCACTAATTCATATGGTGAACTGCAACATCAATAAGGAATTTATGAATAAAATTCTTTCTACATCGGCGTAGATAGCCCGAGGGAGTTTTAAATTTTATTATATTTACCTTATATTTCCCAAGAGAAATAATGTAAATATGTATATACTTACTGTTATTTAGTCTCAATAACATACGCGTACATTTTTAGTTATCATTTATTTAGATCTAGAACGTTGTTTATATTACTTTTTCTGTAATGAAAATGAATTGTCAGTGATTCCGAAATTTATTACAAAGTCTGTAAAATATCGTTACAGAATGCCAAAATATCGCACGTTCGTCGCTTAGCTTTGCTAAAACATACACAGAAATAGTTTTTATGCAGAGAATTTCGATACCTTACAAAATTTCGTTAAATGTTTAAATGACGATGCTCGAAGTAGTTCTAAATGCAAGGAACTAACACAAATCCCAAATTTAAAGAATCAGTTGTTATTCCTTCAGGAACACTCAATCTCAAATTAAAAAATGGATTAATCACATTAGATGTGGCTATTAATAATTCCAATCGGATGTGGCCTTCGGCAAAAGTTAGACGCAGTTTTTAATAGAAATACAGATTTAATAACATTGCGGCAATTCTGTATGCTAAATACGCTGAAATAAAAAAATAATTCCAGTACGCACATATAACCAGTTGCGATGTAGAAAGGACGTTTTCTATCTACAAAGATGTACTTAATTCAAAGAGAACAAGTCTTACAGAAGAGAAAATGAACAAATAATAAGATATTTTGTATTTTATAGATCACCAGCCACTTGTTATCCATTTATATAAACAAAATTAAAACCTCTTTAAAAATACATCTCAATAGTTCGCCCATGGGGATGAGTCACGACTCGCTCGTGTCCGCGCCCTAATAATGTCATATATCTAAGTGTAACCCTTTTTGACTTATTGAAATTCTTATGTTAAATTTGACGTTTGCAGGCAGAAAGTCAATAGCACTTTTTCCAAATAAAGATGAATTTATCATTTAATTTGAAGTAAATTCTCTCAAATAGATGGCTTAATTAAATACTATTTGTATAAAATTGTTACAATTATTAATACAGACTGTGCGAATTATACGCCTGAAAACGAATTTGGAAAAATTGCCAAAAGACAATTTTTTTAAATAGGAAGCGGCAACTTTTATAATTTTATCTTATTCTGCATTAAAAAAAAGGATCACTTTGTATGAATGTTGTGTCTATTATAAAAGTTGGTAGTTTTCGAAATATTGGCAAGTTAGTGTTTTTATCTACTACAATACATACTGTTTGCATTAGTTCTTTTTTCATTAGTTAGCCATGACAGTGTTTACAAAATTATAAATTGTCATTCGTTGAAGAAAAGTCATCTTACCTTATCATAATTTCAATAAGTCATGCCGGGGCGCTTAAATTATACAAACGATGATTATTTAAATACATTTATTATTTATGGGGAATGTAATAAAGTTATGTCAAGAACATGTGATACATTTGCATTACATTATTATTCTTATTAATAACTGGTTTATTTCCCTGAATCTTTGCCTTCACGGATCCAAAGTTTTCTATAATACGTTTAACGGTATTGGTAGATGGTTTCCGTTTTTGCGGATATCGAGTTGCAAATGTATCACATGTTCTTGACATAACTTTATTACATTCCCTATAAATAATACATAAATTTAAATAATCGTCGTTTGTATAATTTAAGGGGGCTTACGCAGAGGTGCCGACTAACTGCCGTGAGGAAGGCGTAAGGGGGTGGCGCCATATGCGCTAATGTAAATTCTGGACTTTACAAGGTATTGTTAAAACAATAGTACCGCTTGTGTTCATGAAATATCAAAACGAAATTTAAAACACAAATAAACAAAGGCTCAATGCATGCTCGACTGGAATTAGTTTTTAACATAAAGTTTCCAAAACTGTGTTAAGATGTTGTAAATTTTGCCAACTTTGAGAAGTAGGAGTAAATAATTTGAATTATAAGAAAGTACTCACAACGAAGCCTTAGTTAATTCTTTGTATTCAATTTAATGCAAAAACATAATAAGAAAACCAAAAATTTCTGCTGATTGTTTTATTTTAACGAATACCTTACATCTGCGGAATTTACATTAGCGCATATGGTTCCACCCCCTTACGTTCTATCTCACGGCAGTTAATCGGCACCTCTGCGTAAGCCCCCTTAAGCGCCCCGGCATGACTTCTTGAAATTGTAATAAAGTAACATGACTTTTCTTCAACGAATGACAATTTATAATTTTGTAAACACTGTCATGGCTAACTAATGAAAAAAGAACTCCGGTGGACCGTAACGTGTATGGCAGGCATTACACAATATATATCAGATCATTTGGATGGTCGCAACCAAGTTGATGTCATCTACACTGACTTTTCTAGTGCTTTTGACATGGTTGATCATGGAATTCTACTTAGGGAATTGTCTTTCTTTGGTATGAGCTCTTCGTTCATACATTTGATGCAGTCCTACTAGCACGATAGGATCAATTATGTTTTTTATTCTGGTTATGCGTCTAGGACATATATCTCTAGCTCGGGTGTACCACAGGGATCTACCTTAGGACCACTTCTTTTTACTCTTTTCATTGATGATCTATTAACCTCTCTGACTTCCCCTGCTTTGTGTTATGCTGATGATTTGAAGATTTATTCCAGTATTTCTTCGCAAGATGATTCACTATTATTGCAGAAAGATCTTGATGTTCTTTACCAGTGGTGCATTGAGAATAGGTGTGTTCTCAATATTCCTAAATGTTGTTATATGACCTTTACCAAGAAATTGACAAGTCTTGTATTTCTCTATGACATTCACGGACAATCTCTAACTAAAGTAGATCTTGTCAGGGACTTGGGTGTGTTGTTTGATTCTCGTCTTTCCTTCAACGACCATATATCGTCTTCATGTCTGGCTGCGTCCAAAACCTTGGGATACCTGATGCATAGCTCTAGATACTTCGATGATACTTCGTTCCTTAAGTCTTTATATTATTCGTTTGTGGTAACCAAATTTGAATATTGCTCTATTGCTTGGTCTCCTAATTATATTAGCTATCAATTGTCTTTAGAAAAGATAGAGTCGCTTCTTAAAGTATCTTTTTTTTAAGATACAAGGTGTCTATCCTCCTCGTGGCACAGACTACCATCATCTTCTGCAGAGGCATGACATGCGGTCTCTTGCTGCACACAGAGACTTATATGCTGCTCGGTTTGTCTGGAAGCTTGTGAACAATAAAATTGACAGCCCTACGTTACTATCTTGCCTTAACTTCTTTGTCCCTAGAGCATCTTCACGTTTTTCGGTGGCTTTTACTATGTCGACTCCACGGACGAATACTCTCTTACATTCACCGTTTTACAATATGTCGCGATTAGGGAATACTCTGTATGACGATATATTTAATAACACAGTTGGTAACTTTAGGAAGCAGTTGTAGTTCTGATTTTGAATCGTATATCTACCCTTTGTCAGTTGCTAGTTGTTCTCGCTTTCGTGTTTCTTTACATGTAGCATACTCACATCAATTTCATTTAATTTTTTGTTTCTTTATTATTATTGTTATTATGTATGTTATTATGTATTAGTATTTAAGAATTTACGTATTTGTTGTATTTGCTTTTGTACTGCACTCGTATAATTTTTGTCCTGTAAATGCTTGATGTTGGGCAATAAATATTATTATTATTATTATTAAGGTAGCGCAGTAGCGGTACCTCTAATATACTTGATATCCTTGTTCTCAGAAATTAGTGGGTCGATTTACTTGTTTTTTTTTTAAATTACCACTGGGTCGAGTCTAGAATGTGGGTAAATTAGGGTTCACGAAACCAAAGCGGGGCTTGGCAAAGTGCGAAACACTGCAAATTTGCATAAAATAATGGTGACCCTCTTGAAAAAATCGTCAATTTTTACGGTAGAAAGTTGGAATTTTGCATAGATATATTACAACATATACTACAAATTACAGTTTTTCCATTTGTAAATATCTGCATTAGAAGCGATTTTATTCAAATTTTTTGGAAAGTCGGTAGTGTAAAATCGCCTTTGATGCAATATTGCATCGTCAATTTCTGAAATAGAAGGTCACTGACACTAAATTATTCTGCGACTCAATCTCAATCAGGAATTTTTTTCCGTTTTTTAAAATCCAGTCTGGATCAGATTTTATTTAAACTTTAAAGTTCAGAAAGTTTTCAAAAATGCGAGTTTTTTCAAACCTCATGCAGTTTATGGCAGGTGGTTCAAATCCGACTGGCGAAAATTTATTTGGTTTTGAATTTAAAAAAGTCACGAATTTAATCGGACGTGCTGATATTGAATAACTCTTCAAAATTTTTACTGCTCTAATAATATCATTCATTATACAGGTTGGTTCACCGGGAACTGAATCTATCGATTGTGGAAAAACTGTAGCTAGGCATGATATGAAACTTTGACTTTATACTAAAGTCGATGGGGGCCATTCGACTAAAATATTTTCAAGATGACGTCACTTCGGGCTATGCCGAAAGTAGGCACCAACTACCTAATTTTAAATAGAATACCCTGTAAAATCTAATGGTTTTTAGATTTTACGTGAAATTCTAAATATATTTCATGTATAATGTCATATATCTAAGTGTAACCCGTTTTGACTTATTGAACTTCTTATGTTAAATTTGACGTTTGCAGGCAGAAAATCAATAGCACTTTTTCCATATAAAGATGAATTTATTATTTAATTTGAAGTAAATTCTCTCAAATAGATGGTCTAATTAAATACTACTTGTATAAAATTGTTACAATTATTAATACAGAGTGTACGAATTATACGCCTGAAAACGAATTTTAAAAAATTTGCCAAAAGACAATTTTTTAAATAGAAAGCGGCAACTTTTATAATTTTATCTTATTTTGCATTAAAAATAAGGATCACTTTCTATAAATATGTCTATTATAAAGGTGGCTACACACATGAACAAAACATCGTACCGAACTCCGTCGCGCAACATTTCTTGTTGCGCAACGAAGTTGCGGTGTGATGAAGTTTTGAGGTGCAATAGAACATCGTCGTGCAACATCAACACGAACATAATGCCGTCCCATCCTCCCATAATCAGCCAGGCCCGTCCAGACATGCGAACATGTGGCGCAACGTGAACGCGCAACATTTCTTTGATGCGACGGCAGAAAACCGACAACTGATGGGACGCCGTTATGTTGCGATGTTGCGCTGTTGCACTGTTACGTGGTTGCGTCCACACTTGAGACGCGACGGAGTTCGGTACGATGTTTTGTTGCATGTGTGTAGCCGCCTTAAAAATTGGTAGTTTTCGAAATATTGGCAAGTTAGTGTTTTTATCTTTTACAATACATACTGTTTGCATTAGTTCTTTTTTCAATAGTTAGCCATAACAGTGTTTACAAAATTATAAATTGTTTTTTTTTGTATATCAGGCCGAGAATTTATGACGCCCATATATATTTCCTCATTGAGACATTTACGATAGTCGGAAAAATATTCCTCATCACAGTAAAAATTTCTTTTCTTAAAAGTATGTACTTTCTCTAGGTGATGTGCTTGTTTTTGTCAACCGGTATATTTGTTTCAAGATGTGACAATAGAAGGCGTATTAATATAAAAATTGCGATGTAATGGATTTACTTAATGCTGTCTTATCAATATCATTCGAGCTATAATCATAGAATAATAAGAAATATTTCGGTTTACGTGTTAGATAGCTGATATATATATACCAAATTACTTTCTACAAAAATTAGTTACAGATTATTTCAGTCAGTATTAAGCTTAAGAAGTTGAAAGTCGTCTTACGATAGAAAAAATAAAGGTATGTCCGAAATAATTGTAAATAACTAATAACAAAAATCTGCTGTATTTTTATAATTTTATTTATGTATTGCACAGTTCAGAGCAATAAACTGGCGTACACTCAATGTACGATCTTGTAAACATGACTTTTGTTTTCAATTTGTCATATAGCGTCAATTCAATTTGTCATACTTAAGTGACAGATATACATAATCAATACGCCCGCATATTTAGATTTGATATATTAAGGCTCGATAACTAGTTAATTAGAGCAGTAGTACAACAATTTGGCAAAACTAATCTACTGTGCCAAAAATTAAGAAACGCCGGGAGGAGAAAAGAATATTATATAGAAGAGGTGCTTCTGCTCGTCTCCAAATATCCACACGCGAAGAAGAAGAGCTGCTTTTGCAATTTCTTAGAGAAAACCCTTTTGATACCGTTTGAAATGCTAAAGTTGCAGTAGAAATCGGACTTGAAAAATTCTATGCCGGTTAGAAAATTACAATTAGCAGAGGAACACAAACAAGCTCGATTACTATTTTGTTTGAATTACGTATATTGTAGTAGAATTACAGAAAACTAAACAACATGTTATTAACTTAGAAACGATATTAAAACAGAAACTAAATGATATACATTTCAAAAAAGTTCAGCATAAAAATTGTTATCATAAATTCCTAAATTTTAAGTTCTCGCATATAGTTTTCAATAATTCTAAATATCAAAATAAATTTCAGAACAAAGTTAATGATTTTAAACATGTTTGTATAAATAAAGTTACAGAAAGAAAATAATGATCTCATTAAATCTTGGGAATGTATGTAATTCATACATTTCACCAAATATGGCAAAATCATTAAAAATTAATAATTCTTTACCATCAAAAATATATGGATTACCTAAATTACATAAAATGAATAATCATCCTTTACGGCCTATTGTATCATGTATTCAAAGTCCATTATATAATTTAGGTAAATTTTTATCAAATTCAGTTACAAATATAATAAGTATGTAAAAATGAATATTACATAAAAAATTCTTTTGATTTCAAAAACTTTTTAAACAAAATCACAATAAATGAAAAAGACATATTAGTATCTCTTGATGTTGTGTCATTGTATACTAATATATCAATTGAACTTGCAATAAGTACTATCAAGAAACATTGGAATGAACTTTAAGAATTTACTAGTTTGCCGCAAGGAGAATTTATTAAAGCCTTAGAACTTACTTTAAACACTACTTATTTTCAATATAATAATGTCTTCTATAAACAAATTTTTGGTTGTGCTATAGAATCTCCAATTTCAAGTTCCATTGCACAGTTAGTATTAGAAGATTTAGAAAAAGATATTCTTTCCAAAATTGATTTCATACCAGTTTTTTATAAGCGTTATGTAGATGACTGTATTTTATGTTTACCAGCACACAAAGCTGAATATATTTTAGAACAATTTAACACATATCATCCAAAACTTCAATTTACATTAGAAAAAGAAACAAACAATGAAATGCACTTTTTAGATTTAACATTAATTCGTGAAAATAATCAAATTTTAACAAAATTATATCAAAAACCAACTTCTTCAGGTAGATATTTAAATTATGAGTCTTACCAATCCATGTCAATCAAAAAAAGCGTTGTTATTTCACAAATAGACAGAACACTCAAGCTAACAAGTTCTAAATATATACCAAAAATCTTACAACAAATGAAAGACATATTAATGAATAACAATTATCCTTTGAACTTTATAAATTCCATTAATAAAGATAGAATAAATAAATTCTATAATAATAATAGAAATAATAATCATTCAAAATCAACAGATATACAAAAATATGTAGCAATTCCTTATGTAAAAAGTGTATCAGAAAAAATTAGTAAAGTATTACACCCATTTAATATCAAAATTGCACATAAAAATCATAATAATTTAAGATTTCTGTTTAGTAATATTAAAGATAAAGATCCTTTCTTTAAACAAACACATGTAGTATACAAAATTCCATGTGGAGATTGTAATGGTGTATATATACATAGGTCAAACCCTACAATATTTATCGGAAAGACTATATGGACACAAATACGCAAAAAACATTACGGCTTTAAAAAAACATACGAACATTACAAAACATAAGTTTAAATTTGACGAAACAACAATTTTATGTAAAGAACATAACAACAAAATTAGGAACTTTCTAGAACTCATACAAATAAAGAAACATGATAATGCAGTAAATGACCGAACAGAAATTAATAATTTGGCAATATATCATTCAATAATTTAATATATTGTATTGTGTCTGCTTCATTTACGTATTCTGGGTCGTCTAGGATACACCAATATTGTTTATTCTGTACCATATATTTGCCGCCCATATATTTGTCAAAAAAATATTTGTCAAATATATGTTACAGTTTTATTAATAGTTATAGGTGTTTTGATGTTTGAATTAGTTAGTTTGTGTTAAATAATTGACAAAGATAATATTTATATTATCGAAACATTTTAATTCTTATTGTGTTTTTCAGAGTTCATTTTACAGCCGCTAAACCACAAAAGGAAACTGTATATATATTTATATATAATATAATATGAAATAATTACTACTTTAATAAAAGTAGAATTTTGGGCTGGATAGTTGATTCAAAACACAATTGTTGGCTTAATAACGTTTCGGAAATATATTTATTCCTTCATCAGATCTACAAAATACTTAAATTAGGGACAACTGTTAAGTTAACTATAAATTATCTTACAATTGCCACACTAGGACATAAAATATATGGGTTTGACGAACATTAACAATTTTACATAATATGAGAGTGACTTATAAGTATAAACGTCAAGATGACATATACAAAATTGTAAACAAAAAAATCTTTTTTATTACAAAGCGCACATCAGGTTTCAAACCTCAGATATATCACACTGTTAAATTTATATGTGTCTTATTTAAAAAACAATATTTTATATACCTATAATATTTGAAAAACTAAAAGTGGTAATCATGTATATGAAAAACATGACAATTAGTGAATTTTAATTTTATTCAAAATTTTGTCATTAACAAATTTTAGTAAACCTGAATAAATGTTGCTAAAATTTTGGGAGTCTGATCTAGAGTTAATATTTGGTGTTAACTCTAGATCAGACTCCCAAAATTTTAGCAACATTTATTCAGGTTTACTAAAATTTGTTAATGACAAAATTTTGAATAAAATTAAAATTCACTAATTGTCATGTTTTTCATATACATGATTACCACTTTTAGTTTTTCAAATATTATAGGTATATAAAATATTGTTTTTTAAATAAGACACATATAAATTTAACAGTGTGATATATCTGAGGTTTGAAACCTGATGTGCGCTTTGTAATAAAAAAGATTTTTTTGTTTACAATTTTGTATATGTCATCTTGACGTTTATACTTATAAGTCACTCTCATATTATGTAAAATTGTTAATGTTCGTCAAACCCATATATTTTATGTCCTAGTGTGGCAATTGTAAGATAATTTATAGTTAACTTAACAGTTGTCCCTAATTTAAGTATTTTGTAGATCTGATGAAGGAATAAATATATTTCCGAAACGTTATTAAGCCAACAATTGTGTTTTGAATCAACTATCCAGCCCAAAATTCTACTTTTATTAAAGTAGTAATTATTTCATATTATATTATATTTGCTAATTATCAGTAATTATATCTTTAATCTAACTATTTATATATATAGACATTACATAACATATAACATATATATATATATATATGGTTTGAAGTAGTCTTTGCCGTTATGTATTAATGTCAGAAAAGAGTGTTGGGGAGTCCGGCAATAAAAAGACTTATGTTTAAAGGAAGTCTAACGTTTTATTTCTCAATATTTCGCACATAAGGTATTTGTGCTTCCTCAGGATAAACTAATTAAGAACAAGATAATGAAACAAAGTACAGTTAGTAAAGAAGTTATTGCCAGAAATTTTTAAAACATACTTACAACTATGACTTCTTGGTGGGAAAAAATATATTATGAATACACAGTAAGAAACAAACTGTGAAAAATACCACAAAACACGGTGTTTTTTCGTGACAAATTGTGTTTACATGTTAATTTAAAATGACAATTAGTTTGAAATATGTCAGTTATTGTTAGCTTGTGATATTTTATTAAACTTACTATGATCTAACAAATATGAATAAATAATACTAAGATTTTGGATGTCCGATCTGAAATTCATACTATTTTTGTTGTTGTTGATATAGACCATCTCAAGGAATTCTCTGCTAATTTTTCTATTATCAGTTTTTAAAATTTTAACGTCATTAAAATTAGGTGAGTGATCTTCCTGTAACATGTGTTTTGCTAGAGCGCATCTGGTTTTTCCAGTTTTTATGTCGCTTTTGTGTAGTGTCATTCTAGTTGAGAGCCAACTTGCCGTTTGTCCGATGTATTCCTTATTACAACTCGAGCATGGTATGGAGTAAATTATATTGGATTTGTATTTTTGTTCAGTTTTGTCTTTGATTGTAGGTGTTTTGTGGTATTTATCACAGTTTGTTTCTTACTGTGTATTCATAATATATTTTTCCCACCAAGAAGTCATAGTTGTAAGTATTTTTTAAAAATTTCTGTCAATAACTTCTTTACGAACTGTACTTTGTTTCATTATCTTGTTCTTAATTAGTTTATCCTGAGGAAGCACAAATACCTTATGTGCGAAATATTGAGAAATAAAACGTTAGACTTCCTTTAAACATAAGTCTTTTTATTGCCGGACTCCCCAACACTCTTTTCTGACATTATATATATATATATATATATATTCCCAAGGAACATACCTACCAAATATATATATATATATATATATATGTCTAGGTAAACCTAAACCATTTGATGGGACTGCATAAGTAATACCGGTTGTCCTATGCTTATTTGCTTACATTTTCATTTATACACGACTGATTTTACATTCTATATTGTCATAATACTAACAGCTCTACGCGTAATTCTTTTAATTACATAGTTGCATCGTTATTATTTGTATAATTACATTAATTGAACAGTTTAAGGTAGACCTAAACCTTTTAATGGAACTGCATAAGTAATACCGATTGTCCTATGCTTATTGTTTACATTTTCATTCATACATATTTGATTTACATTCTACGTTTTAAATGTCAACCAGTTGTCATATTGTTATTACTTTTGCTGATCATTTGCCACTACTACCTACTACTTTCATTTCTTCCATACATTTATATATTTGGCAAAGAATTTTAATATATTTTATATATATATATATATATATAAAATATATACTATTTCCATTGATTAACTTTCCAGGGTCGGTTGGTACGCAGGTTGACAATGTCTTCCTCGTGGCGATGTTGGTTGTTGTCCTCGAAACCGAGGATCTTCCAACTGAAGCTACAAATGGGGGTCTGTCGCCTGATGGTCCACCGTTTATGCTTACATCTCCAAGGTTATCCCACCTTATTCCTTGGCTACACCGTACTGATGACGACCAAGGAGTCAGAAACACGTGTCTACGGTTGCTCTACAGCGGAATTACCCACTATTCTTTCCATGACTATATATATATATATATATATATATATATATATATATGCGGTACGAACGAGTGGACGTTCGGCGTAAATGTATGAGCTTGGTGCAGCTTTTGAAGGACTAGAAGTTTGCTTCAAAATAGACGGGCGGTTAAATGCTGAAAACTATATCCATATTCTAGGATACGTAATACTGCCTTCCAATCGACAATTATATTCCGAACATTTTTTTTATCGTCATGACAATCGGCCTGTGCACACGGCTAATATTAAAACAATAAAAACACATATACTTTGTTATATCACTATATTATATAGTGATACAACAAAGTATATGTGTTTTTATTGTTTTAATATGGATTATCACAAAGTAATGGCTTACAGCATTAATTATTTGATACGGCTAATATTGTTAGAACATGACTTGGTAATAATAACATCAAAACTTTGCCGTGGCCCGCTAACAGCCCAGATCTGAAAGCCATTAAGAATATATGGGGTTTATTAACTAAGAAAATATATACCCAAAATATTTGTTTTCTAAATGTGAATCATCTTTGGGATACTGTAGAAAATTCGTGGGAAGAATTACCGGCAGATGAAAATTAAGTACGACTAAATATTAATGTTTTCTTAGTTTGTTTTTATATTTATTTTTATTTGCATTTTATTTTTCGTGTTGAATACTAAACAATTACATAATAAATTTTATTTAATGTTAAAATATATTTACAAACGATAGTTTTAAATAAAATTGAATTATCAAGGTAAAAGATAATCAGAAGCAATCATTTTGACAACTAATGTCAATAATGAAAGCAATATTTTACCTTTCAAATACAAGAAAAACTACGCCACTTTTACACTGACAAAATAATGTCAAAATTAGCAATAAGACGTGTACACCACATTATTGCACAGAACTGTACATTCAGAACGCATATCTTGTTTGTATCCAAAATTACATTAAAATTATATTGTTTACGACAATAGATTGAATTTTTATAGTCTAAGAATATACATATTGCTGTGATAGCATATATTTGTGGGTATAGTCATTTGTATATGCTGTGCTCTAAATTTTTTTCTTTTTACACCAAAAACTTATAATTGGTTTTGTATTTAATTTATATTGTTGAAGCATGTACCTAATAACTATAGTGGGTTCTGGCAATGTATGTGGTTCCTTCTCCTTCACTGGTGGCCTTTCTCTTACTTATAATAGGGACGAGGTAATAGTTTTGTTTAAAGAAGAAAACGGAATGTCTATATAACATGATCATACACCTTTTTATTTAGTAATTTGTAAATTCAAATATTTTTATATACACCTTAATGCTCTAAACAAATACATAATTGAAAATGCTCATATCATTTATACCAAATGTCGGTTGTAATGTATGTAAATCTTTTATTTATTTATTTATGATGCTAAACAAAAAAAATAAATATTTATCCTGTAAATAAATAAATGTAAACTTTTATTGTACATTGATAGTGATATTTATCGATGTAATTATTTTTATATTGGCTTCAATTAATTGCTTTAGACAACCATTTGCACGTGTTGTATCTAGCTTTTAATCTTTGCCTTGTAAAACTTTTAATTAATTATTAACATAACTTGAAAAAGATTAATGATGCCTAGACAATACCATGAAGAAAATGCTCATTCGCACGTAGCATCTCTTCAACTGCCCAACACCATTAGTCCTATTTTGTTGTAATTCCAACTTTATGAATTAAAAGAAAACCTTATAGGATAATATTTGCTTATCTATATTGTTCAACATTACATTGATTAATCATTTGCACGTAAAAACCAATATCTGTTTAACAATTTAGATAACTCCTTTTCAAAAAAAAAACTTACTTGCTATCTTTAAACACTTCATTAAAATGTTCATTTTGAATGTCCATATTGAACGTTTCAAATGAATTTAAATATATTAATAAAAGAAAATTATTATGAATAAACGTGATAAAGAAATAATGAAAACTACTATTCTACAATGTAACAATTATTTTTAAAGCGTCTTATTCTTTCGGAGTCGTAATAAGAAGTCCCTTCTTGTCGAATCTTGTTTCCGATTTATAGCGGGAAAAAAACTCTACGTTGACTATTGCGCCCTCTAGTCCATATTTTAGGTTGGCGTTGGAATACCCGTTCCAGTGAAATCGCTGCCCACATGTTGCCGTCTTGATACACACACACACACATATTGTTCTGACAGTTCTTTATTTACCAAACGTCAATACAAATTGTTTTTCCCATCCAAGAATCTTTTTCACAGCCTTGTACTGCCTTTCCGACGGTAGGTTTATTCTTATTGTTAATACCATCCTTCTTTGTATTCATCAATGAACCTATTGCCTTGTTCATTGTTCAATACATATTTTTTCTTCCCATTTATTAATGTCAATTTCACTTTTCTTGTAGCTAGATTGCGATTTGGTAAGATGGGAAACACGTTGGAGATAACGATTATTTTTCTTCCCGCACTGCCTGCACCTGAAAGACACGCCCGCTTCTCCACTGCATCTCTGTTTTCTATCCATGATCTTTCCATCGGTAATATGTCTATCTGCAATAAACTTTACACGAGTTTTATATTTTGTTATCTTTTGTAGGTCATGAAACTGTACACGTCTGTTTCCAGTCTCTGAAGCATTGTGTTACAAACAAATCATAAACACATACACTTTTTATTTATTTTATCAGGTACCTTTATATCAAATGTTATTGCTGATCGGGTTTACGTTTTACATATATTTTTATATCCTTTTCTTAGTCTCTAGTTATAAGCTAAGGTAATTTTTATCTTTTAATATAATTTAGTTCTTAAACTCTTTCATAAAGTTTTATTGCTTTATGCATGTAAATCATAATAATTTATTCAGTCATATTTATGTTTTTTGCATATCGTCTTTGATCTTTTTCATGATATGTAAACCATACATTTTGTGTATTCTTTTTACAAAAGAAATATATTACTTATATTTATTTTGTCTTTTATTTCATATTTATTTAATAAATTTTATTTTACATTTTCTCACTATTCACTTGAATAATAATGACTTTTAAATTACTTGCTTGTATATTGACCATGTGTATGCAACTTTATATACATCCATGTAATTTGTTGCATATTTAAACTCTTTCATATCTAAGTACGATTTTTGTCATTTTTATTTTATTTCAAAACTTAAACTAATTCTTAAAGCTATTCTTATTTTATACACTTGCGAGATATCACGGCAATATGTATATTAAACCCAATATAATATAATGCACCCATTATAGTAATCCAATAATGGGTGCAGACTGTGGCTTAATATCTGTCACAAAATGCAAAAAAAATATCCCTTATCATAAAAATTAAAAAAGATATAAAAAACCTATATACGAATTTCGGCAACTAAATTGCAATCTTCAGTAGAAACTTGTAGAAAAATAGTATTATTATTAGAATTTATTCAAAAAGATGGAACAGGGTGAAATTTTAGATTCATTTGATGTAAGCTTATTGCTTCCTTCAGTACCAATTTCAGGAACATTGAAATATTTAGACAATTGGTTGTTTAAGAATAAAACTGAACGTGTAAAAATAGATGATTACTAGAAGTTGACAACCCGTTGCATATCCTAGAACTGATATGGCTTCTTAAGAACGACAGAGAGTTGCAAGCGGCTGTTATAGAACATTTGAACGGAAAAACTTCAGATTATTTTTACAAGGGTATCGAATTATTAATTAATCGTTGTTACAAATGTATAGAAATTAGGGGAGGTCACATTGAAAAATAAAAATTCTTCAAGTTTCTTTTTGTATATCAGGCCGAGAATTCATGACGCCTACCTCGTAAATATACTTAGAATATTTATTTCCTCATTGAGACATTTGCAATAGTCGGAAAAATATGCCTTCCCTATTTTGTTGTCTAATACACCTTGGCATAGTTGTCACTTCAATTGACATTTATTTTATCTCAAACACATGCATATATACATATACGGTTTACGTATAAAGGTATATATGTAAGTCACAGTAATTTATTTTTTATTTATTGAAATAACGTAAATTTTTCATTATTCTTCTTCTTCATAGATTTAATTGGACGTAATTCATCAATGTCAGTTTGTAGACTATATTTTGCATTAGACGTAATGGGTCTAATGCGAATGTGTAATGGTAGTAATGAGTTCGTCCTCAAAGACGATAAAAGCAGTTTTTGAAGTTTTCTGACGAACGTGACACTGCACTTACTAGAGGATTTGTGGTAGAATTAGCATAGAATGCAGAAATTTTTTCAATGCCATTTAAGTATGAAATTTATATTTACGAATTCTATACCTAATGCGTAAAAAATGCCACATTTCAGCAAGACAATACTCGTCTTCATATTGCTCTATATTACGATACTTGCAAGAGCCAACATTAATATTCTCCACTGGCCTGCGCAGTGATCTGGCCTTATTGCCCATAGAATATATCTGCGGAATAATGCGTCGTATAATGGTTATGCTTCCTAGTCTTTCAATGCTAAATAATGCCATACCAGCTGATTGGAATGAGTATTCCTTTAAATGAAGCTCGAATTTGTCATTAAATTTTGTTGTTTTGTTTTAAATTTGTGTATAAATTTCAATAAAAATTTAATTATTTTCAACAGAGTAAAAATTTCTACAAAGTTTTTCTTAAAAATATATACTTTCTCTAGGTAATGTGCTTCTTTTTGTCAAACGGTATATTTGTTTCAAGATGTGACAATTAAAGGCGTATTAATATAAAAATTGCAATGTAATGCGTTTACTTAATGCTGTCTTATCAATATCATAGGAGCCATAAACATAGAGTAATAAAAATGTGGGTTCACGTGATATACCCAATTACTTTCTACAAAAATTAGTTAAAGATCATTTCAGTCAGTATTAAGCTTAAGAAGTTGAAAGTCGTCTTACGATAGAAAAAGTAAAGGTATGTCCGAAATTATTGTAAATAACCAATAACAAAAATTTGCTGTATCTTTATAATTTTATTTATCTATTGTACATTCAAAACGCATATTATGTTTTTCTCCAAAATTAGCTTTTTTTTTAAATGTATATTACATTAAAAGTATATTGTTACGACAATAGACTCAATTTCAATAGTCTAAGAATATACATATATGTATATTTAGGGTGGAGTGAAATTGGGCAAAAATTTTTTTTTTTTAAATATCGTTAAGGGTCTTCGCTAGTGAATGGGAAATGTAATATTGGTTGCATAGCACATAATTTAATAAGCCAAGGATGTCCGAGTACTTATTACACATAGGGAATATATAATAAATATTTAAAATAATAACTCAATATCTAAGCGAATAAAAATTCATTTATGACCAAATATTTACACATTTGTAACCGCGGGAAAGATTTATAGCAGAATAACAATTCATTGTAATGTGGGTTGCTTAATTTTAATTTACTTTATATTCATTTTAAACAAAGTAAAGAATAGTTGAACGAAAAATAAGTGCACAGCCGGGTAGCTTTCTATTCAATTTATAACGTGAACCCAAGCAAACAAATCTCCTCCGAAGGATTTTTGATAAAACTGGTTTTTAATATTTTGACATATTAATTAATTTTCTTTAATACCCTTAAGGGTCCTCGCTAGTGGATCTGTCAACAATGGCAAAATAGCAGATTTTATATGTCACATATTTTTGTTGATTTTAAAGATGGAGAAAACCTTTCAACGTCAACTTATGAAGAATTTAGTAATCTACCCGGCTGAAGAATCAAATTTAGAAAAAAAAATAACGGATTAAAGACAATTAATTAATATGTCAAAATATTAAAAACCAGTTTTCTCAAAAATCCTTTGGAGGCTATTTGTTTGCTTGGGTTCACGTTATAAATTGAATAGAAAGCTACCCGGCTGTGCACTTATTTTTCGTTCAACTATTCTTTACTTTGTTTAAAATGAATATAAAATAAATTAAAATTAGGCAACCCATATTACAATGAATTGTTATTCTGCTATAAATCTTTCTCGCGGTTACAAATGTGTAAATATTTGGTCATAAATGAATTTTTATTCGCTTAGATATTGAGTTTTTATTTCAAATATTTATTATATATTCCCTATGTGTAATAAGTATTCGGACATCCTTGGCTTATTAAATTATGTGCTATGCAACCAATATTACATTTCCCATTCACTAGCGAAAACCCTTAACGCTGTATTTCTAAACGTTACTATGGATAAATAGCTGCTGAAATATATAAAATTTTATTTTTTTACTTATCATCTTCAGGTGGCGCAGAAGACTTGTAAAATGGAAAAAACTGACATTTTCGAAATATTTAAATAAATAAAAGTAATAATTTTATCCACCTTATTTTTATTATTTGAATTAAAAGTACATAGAATAACAAGATTAAAACACGTTTCTATCATGTCAGCCTTCAGACATATCATCTGCTTGCGGGGTAGCTCGTTGAACTTCGGAGAAAAACTGAGATTTTGTGTCGAATGTTGGCATTTCTTGTCTAGATTTTATTTTTGCTCGAATGTATCCATCACGTGCTGAAGTCCCACAAACAGCCAAACTTGCATCAGTAACCAGTTTTATGACTCTCTCCACAGCCTGTGTGTGACAAGGAAACTTTTCAATGCAAATATTTATATTTTCACTCATTATTTTGTCCAATATTTCACTCTCACTATATTTCGAAGTGAATGGCGGCTCGAATATTTTATCTGTTGTCAAGTCTATTAAGTCATAATAGTTGTTTGCTTCAAAGTTCAATTTCGGAACCAAAAACTCTCTTACTTTCTTTGCCTTTGTAGTTTTTCGCGCTTTAAGTATTCGTCTAAGAGTTAATTCTTTAATATGTTGCCTTTCATCTTGCAGCATAGCCAATAAAATATTCTCGGAATGCGCGAAGAAAGAGTTCCGCTGTATTATTCGAAATGCAATTGTTTTCAGATCATCCCTCAAATAAGAGCATCTTTTTATCATGGCTAGGATATGGGCTGGACCGTATTTGCATGAGGGTTTCGTTTTTATGCTGAACCATGTTGGCGCGTACACTTTTATCACGAACGTAGCAAGCTCTACCAGACTTTCCGATGGAGACTTTGTGGCCACATATAGTCTATATTCTGTTTGCACAGGTAAGCCAGCGAAAATGTGCCAGCTTTCCTGGTTGCTTATTAGCCAAGTCAATTGACACGCTACCTTGTGTAACAGCAAGACAAATTTGAAGGAGATATTTTTGATCAGTGCTTAAAATGGTCGCGTCAATCTCCGGTAACACTGCCTCAATCTTCTCAAATTCCACCACAGGTAAGTCTTCACAGTGCTGTAGCATCTTACCTATGACTCCTGTGAACGTATTGGGTCCTGACGTACAGCCGTCCAAAGTGTTGAATAGATGACGCAGTGGTAATTCGTTGGCATGCAACAAGCATATCAACCAATGTAAGGGTCGATTTAACAGCCTCACTATTAATGCAATTGCTCCATTCTTGGAGCAATTGCATTAATAGAGGAGAATTGGAATTCCGTCGCATCCAATAGCAACAATGGTCGATATATTCCCGAACTTCAAGTTTAGAAACTGCATTATGCTATCTTTTATAGAACTAGCGGTTCCAGAAGGAGGTGTGACGTAGCCAATATACTGAGAATCTGGCTCTGAGACCAAAACAATATGTTTTTCTTGAACGATGGTCCTGTCTTTCCGACCGTCAAAGTATAAGCCAGTAATTTTGTTGTCAGGACTCTCCAACAACGAACTCTGCAAATCTTCTCGGATTTTCTGGCGCTCTCGTCTCGTATCTATTACTTTTGAAGAATCTTGCTTAGAAATCAAGCCAATATCTTGAAGAACTGCACTGGCAATGATTGACGCTGATCTGTCGGAGACACCAGTCCTGTCACAAGCAGTGGCAAGATTTTCCAGTCGATACCACATCTGCTTTGCTGGTATTTTTGAAGTGGAGGACAAAGCGGCATCCAATGAAAGTGTGGTATGAAAATCTGGATCTTGTTGGCTGTCTGATAATAAGCTATGGCTATCATCTGAGGTCTCTGAACCTGCTGCAGTCAAATCCGGTGAGCGGCTAAATGTTTACTCAACAGACTGCTTTTGAAGAAATTTATTTTTCTTTTCTAGTCTTAATTGTCTGCGCTCCAATATCTTACTCGTTTCTATATAATAGTGCCGATATACATTTTGCGGCTTCTTCTTTGATCTTACAAGAATTCTAGTTCATTTTTAGGTATTTTTATTGAACATTTACAGAAATCGGCACAAATGCATTTGCACACAGCAATGTCAAAGAGTTTTTTTGCGGCATCTTCGTAAAACTCAGTTTTATTTTTAGCTACTCGACATTTCTTCATATTTTTGTATTTTTGGTAGTAACTGGTAAGTCTGCTTAAAATTTGTTGTCGAGATATAATAGGAATTGAGGCTTTATTCCACAGTTTTATCAAATCATTTGCAATTATTTCGCATACCTCTTTCACAGACGGATCTTTTCCATTAGATAGCCACATCAAGTCATTTCTTACCCCAAAAATAACACTTTATTACATCTTTATATGTAGGTAACACATTGTCATTAAACTTTTTTGGGCCACCAAATACGGGACACGACGAATCCTTTCTCGTTTTAGGCATTTCACTGAGTGATCAAAACGAAGTTCGCGCGATTTTTTCAACAAATGTGCGTGCGTGCGCTTCGTCCTAATGTGACTAATTGACTGACTGCAGTGAAGTAGAAAGAGGCAGAACAGTCTCAGAAGGGAGAGTGGGTGGAGGGGATGTGTTTCCGATGTTAAAACTAGATAGCCAGAGGTGTTTGCCTACATGCAATATCTGACAAAAAAATCACTTAAGTATTTGAAAACTTTGGGTTCAGTGCGCCAACTGAAGATAATGTTAGAATTTGATGGTATTTTGTGAACTTTACAATGTACTACCAAGGCATCGATTGGTAACCCAGCAAATTCTAAATTCGAAAAAAATTTTTTTCACTCCACCCTAATGTATATTATACCCAACAAACACGTCATAATAATCCAATAATGGGTGCAGACTGTGGCTTAATATCTGTCACAAAATGCAAAAAAGTATCGCTTACCATAAAAATCAAAAAGATATAAAAAATCTATATACGTATTTGGGCAACTAAGTTGCAATCTTCAGTAGAAACCTCTAGAAAAACAGTATTTTATTAGAATTTATTCGAAAAGCTGGAACAGGGTGAAATTTTAGTTTCATTTGACGTAAGTTAATTGCTTCCTTCAGTGCCGATTCCAGAAATATTGAAATATTTAGACTATTGGTTGTTTAAGAATAAAACTGAACGCGTAAAAGTAGATGATTACTTGAAGGTGACAACTCGTTGCATGTCCCAGAACTGCTTTCATTTGAAGGCAATTTCTACGAACAGCGACAGGGTACAGCAGTGGGCAACAGCTTGTTTCCATTTATAGCGAATTTATTCATGAGTCACTTTGAAACCGAATTTAAAAGAAACTATCTAAGTATTTTCCTAAAGAATGGATTAGGTACGTTGACGATATTTCCGCGATTTTTAATACTAACTTGTGTGATTTGGATGACTTCTTATTTGAATTAAACTCGAAATTCACTACTGTTAATATCACAATAGACCAGGAAAATAGTGATCGATTACCATTTTTAGATGTTTCGGTTATAAAGAATAATAACATAGAAATAGATATATTCCGAAATGACACCAACGTCAACAAGTTTATAATAGCGGATTCAAATCATAGTTTTCAACAAAAGATGGCTTCTTTTAATGTTCTTATCCATCGGTTGTTAAGTTTTCCGCTTACGGAAGATAAATATGAAAAAGAATTTAGTTTCATTAAAGAGATCGCCAAGTACAACTGTTTTAATTCAGAAATAGTAACTGAGCTTATTAGGAGACACAAACTTAGGAAACAAATCCAGGATACTACATGTTTGATTAAATAATAAACGTAAAGATAGTTTCAAATAATGTTTATTGTTTCACTCACAACAATATTGTTTCGCCAAACTTTGGCTTCATCAGGTGATGACGGAATAATGTTTACAAAATCATTACAGCGTTATATATACCTACTTATTTTACATAAATGTTGGGGTTCAAAGAGGGGGTGCTTTAACAAATTTAGAAAGACAGTAGAGGGGAGTGATTTAAATCTGTTTGTTCGTTTAGTGCCTGACCTATTTTCTTATATCTATTAATTTCTAAAGCTTCAAATAAATTAAGTTTTTTTCCTTTATCTTGTACATGTAAAATTTTAAATTCTTTATTAAATTTATGGTTTAGTTCTATGCAATGGTTGGCAAATGTTGAATCTGTCTTTCTTTCTTTGTAGCTTTTTTCGTGTTCCTTAATTCTTTGTTCAAAGGAGCGTCCTGTTTGACCGATGTACACTTTGTTACATTCACATATTAACATATAGACTCCTGAGTTCGACTTTCTATCTATTTTATCTTTGTCATTCCTAATGTATTTTTGTAGCGAGTTATTTGTTTTAAATGATATTAATTCATTGTTGCATTTTTTAATTAGATTTCCGATCTTGACTGAAATTGGACCTAAATATGTGATTGAGTTATATTGGTATTTGTTATTGTTGGTAACTTTAGGATAAATTAGAGATAGAGTTTGCGATCTTTGTTTTTGTGTTAGAAGTTTGTCTATTAAATTTATTGTGTATCCATTATTGATTGCTATATTGTATATTCTATTTAGTTCTATGTTAAAGTTCTGGTTATTCAAAGGTACATTTATTAGTCGATGTATCATAGAATGATATGCTGCTAGTTTGTGAGAAATCGGATGAAAAGACCTTCTGTGTATCGTTGTGTCTGTATGTGTTGGTTTATGGTATATAGCAAATTCATGTGTATCTGTTTTGTGGGATATTGTTAAATCTAAAAAGTTGATTGACTTATCTTGTTCTTTTTCTGTAGTGAATTTTATTTTTGGATGAATGTTGAATGCCCCCAAAAGAGAGTCTAGGAAAGCCTTTCATGTATCCATTCTACTAATACATCTTCTTCATCTGAGGTCAAGATGGTTGAGGGTCCGTGTCTGGTTTCATTAAAGTTCATGCCTAGCCTACATTGTAATGTCGCACGGGGAATTTTATGTCTTGCTGCCACTCGTTTTGACATTCTCCCTTTTTCGCGGAAATAGCTTCCTGAATACTCTCTTTGGTGTATTTTTTGAAATACTTTTCAATTCTTTCAGGTTTTGGCATTGTTCCTTAAAAAATAATATAATTTTGTTGATATTTTGATCAATAAAAGTACGTAATTCCAGTTATTTGCCCCTTAAAGATAACAATCATTAGCCGGGGCCAACCGCTGTAATTATACGCACAATCATGAAAATGATTAAAAAATATTTGTGAGGTTTCATGCCCCTATTTAATAAGAAAGCAAAAACAAAATTAAAAACATGCTTCCCAATTATTGGCCGAGGGGGCCAATAATTATAAAACAGCTTAAATTGATTGTATAGTTGTTGGCCCCTACTTTTTTTTATTTCATTATCATATTTTGTGATTCCGCAATCGATTTAGAGTATCTATGCAGTATTTACAGTAAGTACATATGAAGAAAATCACTTAAATTGTATGGACTAACCTCTAATCAAATAAATAAAGTTAGAAGTTTCTTACCGAAGAACGACTATGACGCTATAGGTTATTGGAGCATATGTGCACTACACCTTGGCTGCAGCCTAATTTGTCACTGATGTAACTGTTGAAACCAAAATTTTACCAACACATGCTAAACGAAACAGACATACCATTACAACTGCGGCAAAATTTCTAATATCTGTCGTTTCATTATTTTTCGTAATAAAATGGACAATTGTATCGTTTACCCTATCTCCAAATCGAGTTTAAATCGGGCAATTCATTAAAATCACTCTTAGGGAACGCTAAAAATAAAATTGAGGTAGCTCAAAAATCTGGTATTTATGGAATAACCTGTAAAGATTGTAATCAAAAATATGTTGGGCAAACTAGGCGTTCAATTTCAACGCGTTACAAAGAACACATTGCACATTTCAGACACAATAGAGCGGAAAAATCAAGCGTCGCTCGACATATTTTCGACACAGCCCACGGTATGCCTACCGATAGTCTAAGATTAGTTAAAATCTTAAAATTTTAGAGAATTAGACTGTTACGAAAGTATTTATAGGAATATACGTAAGTTAATGAATTCTGACAATGGACCAATACACGAGTCCAGTTTTTACAAATTATTGTAAATTTAGGTGAAAGTCTGCCAGGCTTCACGGTTCAGTTATTGTCCCTCTAGATCTAGGTATTATATAAAGTTATGTTGTTTGTTAAGAAATCAATTTTATCCCACTGGTGCTTTGATGAAGAGCATATTTTCTAAGGTTACACATTAATCAAAAATACTACGTGTAACAATCTTTTCTGTTTTTCTATAGGTTTTGTACTAAATATGGCAACTTAGTTGTCGAAATACGTAGATAGATCTTTATATCTTTTTAATTTTTGTGGTAAGAAATTTTTATTTTGTATTTTGTTTCATTTCATAGTAACATTAATTGTCTCTAATTTACTTACATTTATTTAATTATTTATATCAACCCAAAAATACGTTTCCTTTGACTGATTGCTTCGCTTGCATCTGTATTTCCATTCATTTGTTCACCGTGAAACATTCTCGAATGACATGACTCATCCAAGCCGTGCATTATTTTCGCGTGATGAGTAGCTGTAAGTTCAATGAAGCATTAGAATATTGTGAACACTACAAAAAAAAACTAGTTATATCTTGATGTGTACATTACATCAAGTGAGTTTTCAGTTTTTCCTTTAATTTAATTCAGAGCCTTTTTCAAAGTCAGCAGCTTGATATCATTATTCGATAGGAATTGCTTGCTTCTGAGCCACATTTATAAGTTCTTGAACAAGAAGGACTCTATCTGAGCCAGTTCAGGAAATTATGGCCATTCTGGAGAATATCTAGCATAACATTGTCACAGATGTTTTACTCAGATATCAGACATAAATCAGTTTGAAGAAATATTTTACGAAAACTGTAATGCTTCAGCTTTTATATAAGCTGTATGTATGATATGATTCCTTTTATAAAATATAATGTCGTGTAATCAGCTGTTATAAAAGATTAGTTCAATAAAGACCTAATAACATGGTCAAACACTAATTTTCTTGGTCAATTGTCACAATTAAATTATTAACTTTCAAATATGTTCCTATGAAGTCTCTAATCCAAAACATTATGATCACAAAAACGGAAATAAATAAAAAGGAATTGCCTAACAGGACAGCATACTTTCACAATTAATTAAAGCGTTCTATCAATACTCCCAATTGATGTTTTTATTTTATATGGCAGCACTTATAGCAATCTTTATCAACATATGCGCGGAGATAGTTTGAAGAATGAGAAATATGGAAAAATTAGGTTCACATCTTCCTTATACTATTGTTTGGACTTTAGTACATGAATGTACTTCCGGTTGGAATTCTGAAATTTCTTTCATACAAATACTATTTAAAATCTACCTTTCTAAACACATTTAAACTCTTGATTTATCTGTATAGATTCTTTAGAAACATCCAAAATAATAACTCAGCATAAAGAATGTTGAAAACTACAGAAGAATGTTTTTAACATCTGCTTCCTCACAGTTTTTTAAAAGTTTGTTAACGTAAGGTTAGTACGGTATTTGACCAATAACGATTTCCTCTTCACAGTTTGGATTTGCTCCTGGTCGGTCCACACAAGATGCTTTACATCTCAGTTTAAATAACTAGACAAAAAATTGAAGGTTGGAGGTATTTTCCTAGACTTGAGTAAGGCCTTCGACATTCTGAATCACTGGGTCTTATTGGATAAATTCTATTCTTTGAGTATTCAAGGTGTTACTCATAACTTATTTAAATATTTTCTGATGAGGTAAATAATGTGGAGGAGTCATACAGTATATGGCCTATGAACTTGTTTTGTGGAGTACCTCAGAGTTCTGTCCTTGGCCCAATTCTCTTTATAATATATTTGATTGATTTCAATCAATGAAATTTCGTACGTTTTCCAAATATGCCTACGACACATGCTGCATTGTCTTGATGACATGTCTTGAGCAATGAAGGTTTATGTTGATGGCATGGGTGGATGATGCGACGGCTTAGGTTTTCTTTCAGTCAGAAGACTAATATTTTACAATTTAAGTTATTGCCTGGCGTACCTTTAAGTCTTTATGTTCCGTTTCGGGGGCAATCTATACCTGAATGTAATCAGGTGAACTCCTTGGGACTGGTCATCGATCCTGCTATCCACATTTCCGACAGGTTGAGAATAAACTATGGTGGGCATTATACTGCATTATGAGCTTGAAGTGTGTTGGAAGTCTTAAATCAGTGAGATCACTTTATTTTCCAATTTTGAATCTAGATTAAGATACGGCTTGGCCTTGCAGAAACGTGTTATTAGGTGCGTTATGGGTGTGCCATCTGCGACATCTTGTCGCCCGCTTTTTCGTAAATTACGTGTGTTGTCATTGTTCACTGTGTGTTTGGAGTTTCTGATTTGGTTTAAAAAGAATGTATGTATGATGTATCTGTCGCAATGGGGACGGCTCATCACTTGACCTGCTACTACCCTTTCATCGGACTTGTTATTTTGAGGGCAGCCCTCGCTACACAACTACTATGTTGTACAACAGGCTTCGAGAATGTTTAAAAAGCACTGAGTCATCCGCAATTTTCAAGCATACATATATTTAGTTTTTACATGAAAACTACTTTTATAGTTTAAACGATTTTATGTATTTTTAATAATTTTTGAAATTTTACTGATTTTATTATTCGTAATTTCATTGATTGATTAGTTGATGTTTATATATTTGTATTTCATGTTTGTAAATATAAATTATTATTATAGGAAGCATAATTTAGGTGATATTTGCAAATAATAGAATTTAAAAAAAAATTATACAAAAATTATTCAATCTCTAGCTCTAATTAATTTCGTACTATTAATATATCTGTCAACAAAAATATGTCTTGCGGGATATTGGCAAAAGACTATTTTTCGTTAAGAGCGAAAGGTCTACTTCCGGTAGAAATTTCGTAAAATTCTTTGTGTAAAATGTTTCTCAAATTTACCTTTGAATACATTTGTATTCTTTAGAAATCCGGTTAAATTTAGTAATCGACAAACTATTGGTGAAATTTTTGGATTTTTTCACTAAAATTAACTACTACAACAGGTGTTTGGCCGATATCGTAGTCACTGAGAGACAGAGATGCTCACACAGAGAGAGATTTTTTTAGAAACCCTTTTTCTGTATCTGAGGAATGCAAAAATCTCGAGGTCGAAACTTCGACTACGTATAAGGAAGTAAAAATAATATTTTACTAAGTTTGTTCAAGCAGATATCATATTTTGTAAATGTTTTGACATTGATTGTACTTATTTAAATATAGTTTCAAGCATCTTCTGCAGATTTGTTGGTGTTTGTCATAAAAGATAACTACAGTGGAGCGTCGATTATCCGAAACAATTGCTGCACGGTACTGTTCGGATAATAGATTTTTTCGGATAATCGAACATTTCATGAAAAAGGAATGTAATACTATGTTAAAGATGGTGGGATCAATAAAGAAACAACAAACCCCTTTATACAATATTCAAAGATGTTATTTCAACATTATTTTTACCAAATTAACAGAACATAAATATATTGTTCATTTAAACTTTTGAAACTTAAATTAAAGACTTAGATAAATTTAATGATACATAAGACTAGAAAATGTCTTATTCAAGAAATCTCAGAAAACAAAAACCAATATGCGTTGGTATAAAGATACAAACACTGAAGTCCTAACATCTCAACAAAAAAAAACTTAAATATAATCTAAAACAAAAAATCCATCATCTTCTTTTGCTTGAGTTTTGATACACGTTTTTTGCCTGCCAAGTCCCGCAAACGTTTAAGAGACAGCAACGGAATAGCATCACACTCATCTTGATGTTCAAGCCACTTCATAGCTGTCTCCAAGCATTTAAGCGCCTCTTCATCTGTTGGGCATTATTATTATCTTTTGGTGCATCTTCTTCGCTGTCTTCATCGTTCTCTTCAATAATGCCGTTGTCAGGAGCTTGGGTTTGGGCTATGATGGCGTAATCTGTAAGCACTTCATACCCGGTATAGTCAATGTCTCACTCTAACCACTCGTTAATGTTCTCTTCATCGCAGTCTTTGAACTCTGGCGTATCCTTAGCCAGCTGAACCAATTCCGTTATAAACTCTTCATTTTGGCCGTCTTCCTCAGCAGGTTCCTCGGGTGCAGTTGAGTCATGGTAGAGTTTGTTCCAGGACTTTTGTAACGTAATTTCTTTGACATTTTCCCATGCTTCTGCTGCCTTATACACAGCGTCCTTCATGGTGATCTTTTTGTAGATGTCTAAGATGCTGTAGGCCTCCTCTTCCTGTCCTATCAAGACCATTCTCAACAAAGCCTTTCTATAATAGCGTTTGAATGCTTCTATGACCCCCTGGTCCATTGGTTGGATAACCGAAGTCACGTTTGGTGGCAAAAAGACAACTTTAAATTTACCGTTCTCTCTTTCTAATGTCAGGTCTGAAGGGTGGCTGGGCGCATTGTCGATACACAACAAAACTTTTCCGTTCTCGTTAGTTTCTTCTTGACGTTTTTTCATCTCTGTGATAAATACAGTGTCATACCAATCGACAAAAATTTTGGTGTCCATCCAAGAGTTCTTTTGGTGTTTGTAAGTGAGCGGCAGTTTTTTTATTCCCTTAAAGCACCGCGGATTCTTAGATTTGCCGATAAGTAGCAAAGGTAGCCTATGGCCGCCAGTAATGTTAGCACATACCATAGCTGTTATGCGAGATTTGCTTGCTTTAAACCCAGGTGTCGACATTTCCTTTCTAGAGACAAGAGATATAGTGGGCATTTTCTTCCAATACAATCCAGTTTCGTCTGCATTGTATACATTGCTTTCCTTGTAACCCTCAGTAAAGTTCTTAAATGAAACTTTGAAATTTTCGGCGGCTTCAATGTCAGCTGACAGTTTTTCTCCTTGTATATCAATTTCTCTTATACCGTGTCTGAATTTAAAACGCTTAAGCCAACCAGTAGACGCTTTAAAGTCTTTGTTGCCGTTTAGTTTCTGGTTCATTTCAAGCGCTTTTTCATAAATCAATGGGCCGCTTATTGGTTGGCCTTGACTACGCACCTGCATAAACCATCTATACACTGCAGAGTCTAGATCCTGGTTCTCCGCCACCTTCATTGTTTTTCTGTGTACGCTACCATCTTCACTGTCCAGCACACAAGCAAACTTTGTGATTGAATCACTATTGTTTTTAATGCCCGTAATGGTTGCATTTCCAACACCGTACTCCCGCACTAAACTTGCTCCACTTGCACCTTTATTCAACCGTTCTATTATTTTAAGTTTGTCCGAGAGACTAAGAACAACACGCTTGCCTTTGGTCGACATCGCTAGAAGTTGACACTGACAGAACGACACGACACTGACAGTAGCACAGCTCACAGTGACACAAAATGGCGTCTGCATTGTGGTACACATTGTGGCGGTCTGTTGCACTCACGATCCTGTCGTCCACTAGCCGAACTTCGACGACCTTGACTGCGCACGCGTAGTTTAAACCGTCCGTAGCCAACTAAACCCTTTCGGATAACCGACGTTTCCGATAACCGGCTTTCGGATAATCGACGCTCCACTGTAATTATTTTGTTGCAGTTTTTATATTTATTTTCTTTTATATAAATATAACCAAATAATCATTGGCAAGTATATACCTATAAGTTGAATAATTTTAAATATATAACACTTTCGGCTGTTACTTTGGGAAGATTCATGATACTGGATATAAGTAAAATAAAACACTCAATTAAACTTTGAATACTTTTACTTTATTTTTAATCACTATGTGACTGAAGTTTCTACATTTTACATGTTACATGTCAGTTTGATAATGACATGTAAAAACTGCAGTCACATAGTGATTAAAAATAAAGTGAAGGTATTCAAAGTTTAATTGAGTGTTTTATTTTACTTATATTCGGAATAATTTTAATTAAATCATCTATTCTAAAAATACTTGCCTGATGACATTTAATAATTATAACAAACAAATCAAATACCATATAATAAATTGTGCTTTACGAGTTATCTAATTACAAATAATATAATCTCCTTTATTTTTCACAATAGGTCATTTTTTGCTATTGTAAACAGCATTGTCATGTTAATATCCAATGTAAATATTATGATTCTTTTATTTTTTTTATAGACGACTGTATTTATGTAATACAGTACCTAATGGAAACGTACAATTTTATTATAATATAATAATAATAATTAATAAATATTTCATCTGAAACAAGTTAACGATAATTACTATTTCAATAATTTATAAGGGGAATCTATGACCTAGGCTACGCCGCCGGCGTTGATACCTTCTTGGCTTCTGGGTTGAAACCGCGACGTCGTCTTTGCTTCTACTGCCGTCGTTTCGTCCACTATCTTAAGAGACATCTTCAGGACTTTTACTGCTGCGTCGGCCATAGAAGCAGAGAGGACAACGTGGTTTCAACCCAAAAACCAAGAAGGTAATTTATATGGTCTGTAAATATAATTTTGGATGTAACAAGTGTTATTTCAAATAATAATTTTATCAAAAGTGTATACTAAATCTTTGACAATTAGCACTTCTTTAATATATCTGTTTGATAAAAAGAAATACTATTAATTAGTATTCGAAAAAGTAATGACTAAAATGAGAGAAAACACATTACATTATTAAAAATCAATTATTGTTGACAGTGAATCTAAACTTGAAACATCTTCTTATTAAATGATTATTAAAACAATTATTGATCCATAGACTCACAGATCAATAAGTTTAACATGCAAGATTAGAAGCATAAGTTAAAACCAGTAGGTGCAACCTTTTAAAAAACTTAGAGTAAGAATGTTCAGAATAAAATATAAACTCTAAATTGAGATAAATAAAAGCTATATCAGTGTTGTAGATCAGCGATATACTGACAACAGAAGTTGAACCAAAAAGTAAATACTTTATATGTCAGAAGACGTTCTTAATCAAAATGTTGAGCACTGAACTTCCCATTAGTTAAAGTACAGACAGAACTTTATGTCAAATATGTACGGAAAAAATTACAATCAATTTGAAAAGAACGCGAGTTTTGTATTTACAGGCAAGTAAGATCCATGCTGAGAAGGGAACTTTAAGTACTGTAAGCATTACTGATATGTTCGGATACCTGCCCTCTATAGCTAAACATATTGTCCATAGTGACACCAAGGCTTCTTATTACGGTCACAAATGGTAGGTAATACACTCAAGTTCAAAGATGCAATTTAAAATATTTCTAATCTACTGACTCCCTAGAAGCATGACCGCAGACTTTATATGTAGTAAATGTTGTGAACAAGCAAGCAACATATTCTCCAAGTCCTGCTGGATGTATTTCAATGCTTGTATAAAGATTCCTTTGGATATCATCAGCATACAACGCGTGTATAGATAGAGAAAAACATAGGACCCAAAGTCGAACCCTGAGGCACCCCACCACACTTTAGACGAACTTGATCAGAGATGTCTTATTTGACCTAACCGACTGTGAACTATATTCCACGAAAACTTGCTCAATAACTTTATTGCATCATCAGAAAGATTAATATACTGAAATATCTTGACTAGTAATTCGTGATTGAGTGTATCAAATACTTTTGAAAAGTCAAGAAATATTAATATGGAAATAGATAATATATCGATGGTATTTATTTATGATCAGGTAATTGAACATTAATCAATTTTTCGAATATTTTCGATAAAACCAAAAATAAGCTAATAGGTTTCAAATCAGACAACGACCGCGGATCGCATTTTATAGAATGAGGGATAGCAAGAGGCTGCTTCCACGCCAAGTAGTATTTTTTGGTATGCAACTGTTAAAGATGTGAAAGAAGTACATCAGAACAAATGGAAAAGAAAGCCATAACATGTTAGTGCTTAAACAGTCACATCCACACAATGAAGAAGTGACGCTGGAAAAGACATCAGCCACTTGTTCTTTACTTAAGAGCTTAAAAAAAAAATATTTTCAGTATTGTTCTTTGTATGTGTGGAATAGTATTCCAAGAGGTTATCATTATTGAGCAGCACGTTTGGAACTGAGTTAATAAAATGGGAATTCATCATATTTAGGTCCTGGAAATACAGTAGCAAGTTAGCAGCCTCTCCATTTGGAAATCTAGAACATTCAAAATAAGCAATACGAAAATCATTTATCTAATCCAGATTACATTTCTAGAAGAAAAAGTCATTGCCATAAGAGTGTATGGAATATGGCAATGATGACTTCGCCCGAATCTCACCTCTTGATAAATGTGAAAACAATAACAAGTCTGAAATGAATTAAGACCTGCAGTGAGTGTACCAGTGAAATTTGGACTTACCCTAACTTTTAATTCAAGCATTTTAGTACACCAATGTTACCCATTAATCGTCATGGGCTTCAATCCTGAGATGGTTCTAACCTCGCACAGTTTTCTTCTTCATTCGCCCTCATTCCATATATTCGTTATCCAGATTATAAATCCAATCTTAATTTTTTCAACTAAGCTCTGATTTCACACATATGTGTCATGTCCATTAACAGCATGGTTTTAATTCCAGTTATGATAAGAGCGACTATCATACGTAGTGCCACATTATATCTGCGGCAACAATTATATAAATTTAACGTTTCAATAATGCAATAGTTATCCTTTGTATTAAATCTTAGGTTTCTTGAGCATATAATATTATGCTTTCCAAATTAAATTAAGATTGATTTTTTTTCCAGAAACAAATCGAAATATGGCTTGGATAGAACTGATCGTGCTACTAATAAGTACAGTACTTAGCATAATAGCATTTATTAAATGGAACTTCAAGTATTGGGAAAGAAGAAACGTACCTTATCTGAAACCAAGTTTTCCTATGGGGAATTTAGAGGCTCCTTGGGCAATCGAAAGGGGCATCCATTTAAAAATGGCTGATATATACAATACGTGTAAAGCAAAAGGATACAAATACGCGGGTATATTTTCTTCTCTAAGGCCAGTCTTTGTTCCAGTTGATTTAGAATTGCTGAAATGTATCATGATAAAAGATTTTCAACATTTCGTCGATAGAGGGGCGTACTACAATGAGAAAGCAGACCCGTTAAGTGCGAATTTGTTTAGAATAGAAGGTGATAAGTGGAAGTCACTAAGAAATAGAATTAGGCCCACATTTACGTCGGTAAAAATGAAGTACATGTTTCAGACTGTAATGGACTGTGGAATTGCTTTAGAAAATGAAATACATAAGTTATATGCTAAAAAACAACCTGTGGATATAAAAGAATTGCCAGCCATTTTTACCACGAGTGTTATTGGCTCCTGTGCCTTTGGGCTAGACTGTGACCTTTTTGCAAATCCTGATAGTGAATTTAGACTTCATACCAGACAATTCTCCCAAGGAAGTCTGGCAAGAGCATTGAGAATTTACGCTACTTTGAGTTTTCCAGGACTGTGCAGGAAATTAGGCGTACGGTTCTTTCCAGCGCCCATGACGAAGTTTTATTATCAAGTTACGAGAACTGTAATGGACCAAAGAGAATCAGGTGCTGTCAAAAGAAACGACTTTGTCCAGTTACTAATGGATATTAAAAATGACGCAAAAAGGAGGGAAGATTCGTTTACATTCGAGGAGATTGCTGCGCAAGCTTTAGTTTTCTTTTTGGCTGGAGTCGAACCAACCTCTTTTACTATTACATTTGCCTTCTACGAGATGGCTAAACAGCAAGAAATTCAGGATAAAGTACGAGATGAAATTAGAACTGTGCTACAAAAATACGATGGCAAGATAACGTATGAAAGCATATTGGAGATGACATATTTAAATCAAGTATTTGATGGTAAGTTGTGTATGTATTTATCGGGCGGTGTCTTAATGTTGACTCGGAAAATTAGGTACAAACTACTAAAACTGCGATAACGAAAACAAGATGGGGCGTTATACGAGGTAGGCGCCATAAATTCTCAGCCTGATATACAAAAAAGAATCAGTGTAATCTCCAATAAACTAGAATTTATGGCGCCTACCTTATATGTTGGAAGGTGTATTTCCCTACATTATTGTTATTGTACAGAACTTACGTAAGTTTCATTTTTAAAATTAAATATTTTGTATTTTTACGGGCCTCTTAAACTGCAACTGTTGGTTTACTCTGCGGCGTGCACTCACAAGTTTATAACTGGAGACGGTTACCTTGTACAAACATTATTCGGAAAAGTCTGGAAATTCTCCACACTAGTTCAGTAATGTCTGGTTACACACATAAAAGTTTAGAAAGCACCAAAGGAAGGCTGTCTTCGATATACCGTTTTACTTCTAAGCATGTGGCATTGAACACACACACAATAATGTAGGCAGTGATCAACAATAAAGACAACGTGTTGATTCAAGCGGAGGATCACATACTATCCTCGGCTCAGAAGATCACTTACAATAGTGATAGTTTTTTTTATTATTTCGACTAAGCTAATTGCAAATTCGTAAATTAGATCAAAAATCCGGTGCACAAAAACGTCTGATTAAACATCATTCGAGTCATCTTACCTGGCTCATGTGTGGTATCACGTCTGCAACACTCGACGTAAGAAAGAATACGTGGTCGAAAAGTGGAGTAAAAAAGATTCCGACATCTTTAGGTACAGGTACTAATGAAAAATACTAGTTTTCAAACTTGTCGGGAGTTGATCTTATGACAAAAACATCGTAATTTCTGATAACTATTGCTTAAGGCTATTTTGTGCATCTAATACGTAACGAGTTACAGCGCCCAAAAAGTTTGCCCAAAAAACGTCAAAAGCAACATTTTTTTAATTATCTTATAACTATTTTTTCTGACGATCCACGACAAAATCACAATTACATAATTTTGGAAACTTATTTCAACACCATCAGGTAACGTAAATGGGCTGTTTCTTTATGTTGCTCCCCCAGTTTATTGCTTTACTACTTCTCAAATAACATGATATATATGTTTTGTTACATTTTTCAGTATTTGTTTCTAATATTTGGCGATACGGAAACTAGTTTGACTTGGTCATCCAAGCCGGGGTTGAAAAATCTATTTTACATTCTTATGATCTACAACGGACAATCATACGACACAATATGCTGCATGACATGGAAAGTGCAACACCAAGAATGGGTGCGAATTTTTTGACCAAACTTGGTAGAAACGTATAACTAGTCAAAAGCAATAATTAATTAAAATTTTGTTGCGATAGATCAAGTGGTCATGACACATCTGACACTTCATTCAGTTTTCGCTGACATTAATGTGTGGTATATTAATTGTTTGTTTGAAATTAATTTCAACGGTTTTGTCTTATTATACCTTTGTTTAACGTGTTTAAAGAGTTTTATTATGCCTAGAGTGCGGCAACGTGGAAATTATCGCCAATTAAGCGAATTCGACAGAGGTCGAATTGTTGGTTTGCGAGAAGGTGGTTTTTCATACAGGGAAATTGCAAATCGCCTTAACCGGAACCAATCCACCATTATGCGCTGTTATCAATCATGGACTAGGGAAGGTCAGGAAAGACGCCAAAGAGGAACCGGAGGCCGAAGAAGAACTAATGAGATACAGGACCGCCGCCTTCGCTTAATGGCACTAAGAGACAGGTTTTCCAGTACCAGATCAATTGCTGACGTGTGGTTAGGTAATATTGGTCGTCCTGTAACCCTTCGAACCGTTTATCGTCGAATTAGGGGTTTCGGCTTACAATCTTATCGTCCACATCTTGTGTTACCACTTACGGCTCAACACCGACAGCAACGTTTGGAGTGGTGTAGATTGCGACTGCACTGGAACGTGGAGTGGCACAGGGTGGTATTCAGTGATGAATCTCGATTTTATCTAGGGATGCATGATGGCCGTATGAGGGTCAGACGAAGACGTGGGGAACGTCGTGATATTCAGTTTTCCGTTGAAAGGCATGTGCATCGAGCAGTGGGTGTTATGGTATGGGGTGCTATAGCATATGGGAGTAGGTCTCAATTGGTGTTCATCCAAACCACCATGAACGCCCAGCGTTACATTGATGAGGTGGTAGAACCTCATATTCTACCATATCTTCAAACGCTCGAAGACCCACTTTTCCAGCAGGATAATGCCCCTCCCCACGTAGCGAGAATTTCTATAAATCGCTTGGAAGAGGCTCGCTCATGTCAATATCTTGCCATGGCCACCCAAATCCTCCGACCTCTCGCCAATAGAACATGTGTGGGACATTATGGGACGAAAACTTATGAATTTAGTCAATCCCCCGCAGACACTAATAGCTCTCCGGCATGAATTACAGGTTGCTTGGGACACCATACGCCAAGAGGATATCGACCACCTAGTCGAATCAATGCCACGAAGAGTGAGGGAGTGTGACACTAATAGGGGCGGTTCAACACATTATTAATAAAAATTATGTTAAATTGTGTTAATCTTTTTTTTTTCTTTGAAATTTTAATCAATTATTGCCTTTGACTAGTTATACGTTTCTACCAAGTTTGGTCAAAAAATCCGCACCCCTTCTTGGTGTTGCAGTTTCCATGTCATACAGTATACATCGGAATATAACTTCAATATAAAGACTGATCATTTGCGCCAGAACATTTTAATCCTGCTTTCCTGCATCCATAAGCTGCACCATATACTTTTTTGAAATTACAGGATAATGTATTCAATAAGGTGTCAAGATTAGGGTACTCTGTCTTGGTTACTGAAATCCAATTCCTAGCCCCAGCCTTTAGAATATATTTTTTTCTTGATTCCCATACCATTTCTGAACTTTTTGATATGTCCTAAATGGTACCTACCAACTTCATTTGCTTTTACTTTTTATATTATAATTACTATTTGTTGTAAAGAAGCTAAACTTCAATAGCTTTTTATTCTTATAATGTATGTTTCTCCAAGTCGCCACCACAAAAAAACGACCAGAAAGCGAGTTCCAGCGTCTGCCTTGCAGGGCTCGAAATCATGCTGGTTACAGATTCCAAGGATAGTATGATCCTTTAAGCGAAATAACTTTAGTTTTCCATTGATTGAAGAGGGACGACGTGGTATTGCAGCCACTAAACACATACAGAAAAAGCATATTCTTTATCGCCGCAGTAAACAAAATCACTGTAATGCGAAATACAAATATGTTCAATACTTTGCTATTTAGAATATAATGTATAATATATTATAATTACACATTAAAATACATAATAAATCTTATGAAACACATTTTTTTGGAAAAGTGGAATTTTCTCGGGGGTGTAAAACAATTAAACAGAAATTGTCAGAAATTACTTCCTCTTCCAGCTTGAAAATCAGTGATCTTGTGAGACTAACCATCGCGTTTTTATAGAAGCTTTGGCGTTTTTTCCAAGATGGTGCCTCCAACTAGCATCCTACATGGTCGGATCTTGGATTTTTCATTAGGACGTAAACATGAACTACTAAATCAAAGTCGTTTCTCCTTTTGCACGGAGGAGGCTCTTTTCGTCTTTACTTACTTGATCATTATCATGTTGCCGTTCCATTAACCTCTTTTATTATAGAGAGTGCTGATTTGTGACACTATTTTTTATGTACCTAGACAACCAGAATAAAAATTTTAAAAAACAAACTTTGATTATGATGCATATAGCCTGTTATAAGTTATTCGATTATTATTATTTTAATAATGTATACAAGGTTAATGACGTTGCTGGCATGAGATATTCTCAGAAGAATCTTTATTTGCACACACAGTTGTCTACTAAATGCCGCTTTCACTCTACAGAGTACTAATTATAAAATACTAACTTACCTAGATATGCAGCTATCTCCACGTACCGCTATCGCTATGAAATTAACATAAAAATTATTTTTATCACAACGCACTAAATAAACGACCGGTTTCGCGTTTTTTAGCGAGTGCTAAGTCAGTCTGAAGCGTTCAGACTGATGTACAAAACGCAATGGCAATTCTCATACTATCTATATATATAGGTCGACATTTAAGAATTTCCCAAATTAAAGAATATCACATGCATACAACGTTATTAACACTTTCTATATACAGGTTTGTGATTATGTATGAAACCGGATTCGTTATTCTAAAACGGTTTGAGCTAGTATCCTGAAATTTTAAATAGACTCAATTAAAACTACCTATTACTCTTTTTAGTTTTGTTTTGATCCATAAGTTTTTGAAATACAAAGCCTACTTGTTTTTACTTTCTTATACGTAGTATAAGGAAGTATTGTGATGATGAAAATTTTCGACCTCGAGATTTTTGCAGATGTCCACGTTTTGAAGTCCCCTGATACCGAAAAAGTGGTTTTTAAAAAAATATCTATGTGTGTATGTGTCTGTCTGTCTGTCTGTCTGCCTGTGACCACGATAGCGGTCAAACCGCTGTAGATATCAATTCCAAATTTTGTATTTACGTGTATAATCTATCTCTTGAGATCTGATTAGTTTTTCAGTAAAATCGGTAGACCGGAAGTAGCAGTTTACTTCGGTGAAAAATTCGAATTTTGCTAATATTTCGTCAATTACTAAGTTTAAACAATTTTATAAAGAATTGAAATGTGCTCAAAATTAAATTTGAGACAAATTATCTTAAAGAGGTTTTTCGAAATTCCAACCGTCAGTAGGTCTTTTACTCTTATCTAAAATCAGTTTTTTGCGAATATCTCGCAAGTCATACTTTCTAGGCAGGTACATTACGAGTATAAAACTATTTAAATTATAATTTTCAATATCTTTTGTATAAAAAAAATTTCAAAATTCGGACCGGAAGTACCACTTTTACTCTTACCGAATAGCGATTTTTTGCAGATATGTCATAAATTATGCATTTTATATGTATTTATTAAGAGTACAAAAGTATTTAGAGTTGAATTTGCAATATTTTTTGTACACATGAAATTTGAAAATTCGGACCGGAAGTGGCACTTTTACTCTTAGCGAGTAGCACTTTTTTTCGAATATCTTGCAAAGTATGGATTCTATAGCGATTTATTAAGAGAATGAAAGTACTTTCAATAGGATTTTGAATAAGTTTTGTATAAAAAGTTTTTTTAAAATTGTATAATTTGAAACGCTCATACGTATAAGAAAGTCGTGTGGTGGCCACACCTCATTTTTTTTAATGGGAACATGAGTTAAATTGAACATAGTTAAAAAGGTTATTTTTTGCGAATTAAATGGTATAATAGCTTTGGTGATTCGTTTGACAGAATTTTAGAAAAAGATTAAAACATTATTAAAATAAAATAAAACACGCAAATCATGCAGCCTTTGCAAATCTGTCAAACATAAAATTCTTGACAGTTAAATGTCAGTTGACGTTGTGTTAGCAAAAAAAAACTAATAATTATGAATCATGTAACTGGAAGAGAGAGAATTGAAATTCTCATGATAATTGGTTATGAAGATAGAAAACGAAATCACTGAGAAGCCTGTGTAGTGCTTAACGACACCCATACAGATAGGAATCCAATAAGCAAGTCAATAGTGACAAAAACATTAAAAAGATTTAATCAAACCGGTAGTGTGGAAAACCAACCTAGATCGGCCAATAACATGCACCAACGAAGAAAATTCTTTTAATATTCTATTAGATATCGCGGAGAACCCTAAAACGCCTGTGCTACAAGTGGCTTTATATCATGATATGTCTCGAAGATCTGATCAAAACATTTTAAAACGAGCAAAGTACCACCAACTAAAAATTAATCTAGTACACGAATTCAACGAGGATGATTTTGACAGAAGATTAGAATTCTGTGAAAAAATGATGACGATGATCGGCGGCGATGAAAATTTTGTTAAAGGGATTGTTTTGTCAGACGAAGCAACGTTCCGGTTAAATGGTATTGTAAATAGGCACAATGTTAGATATTGGTCTGATAGTAATCCTCATTGGATGGCGACACTACACACACAATATCAACAAAAAGTCAATGTATGGGCCGGAATTATCGGCCATAATATCATACGCCCGTTTTTCATAGACGGAAATCTAACCGCTGAAAACTATTTATAATTACTGCGAGAAAATATTGCATCTCAAATTATACATCTTTTCCCAAATGACAACAATCAAATTTGGTTTCAACAGGACGGCCTCGGCGCTCCACCACACTATAAACGTGAAGTACGTTATTACTTAAATAACACATTTCCTCAAAGGTTAATAGGGAGGCGAGGACTATTGAACGGCCAATAGGATGATTATCTGCTCAGTCCACTAAACACCGTCAAAATGAGTCGTGCAATGAATGACTTATGATCAGCTGATCTGTATTCCCTAGACTTTTTCTTATGGGGATATTTAAAGTGCCGTGTGTACAACAAAAAACCTGAATCTTTGGACGAATTAAAATTACGTATTCAGACACAAACAAGAACTATTCCGCAAAATTGGTTAAATAATACAATAGACGGATTTATCCACAGACTTATTGTCAGAAAGTAAATGGAGAACACTTTGAACATCTTTTATAATCTAAATTCTGAAGAAAAGTTTTGTTTATAAATTATAAAGATCTTGTCTAAATATTATTTTGTTTATTTTAAATTCTTTGCATGCATTTGTTGGTATTTCAATGGGAAATGATAGGGGCAATAATGGCAATGGACAATCTCTGCTGCCATTGTTAGATTCTTCCAATTTTTGACGGATGGGCAATGACTGCTTGCTTTGCGTGTTTTATTTTATTTTAATTAAGTTTAAATTTTTTTTCTAAAATTCTGTCAAACGAATCACCAAATCTATTATACCATATAATTCGGAGGGAAATAACCTTTTTAACGATGATCCATTTAACCTATTGTTACTCCGTCGTCTTTTGGCTGACGATCGAAAAACTCAACAATGTTTCCTTAAATTTTTAATCAAAACAGATCTTTTAATAATATAATTACAACGATATAAATATTCACTGTTTTACATGGAAGGTGGTCGGTGCACCTTTAGGACCAAACGGCATGACATTAAATTCGTATGCTGCTCCAATTGTTAAATTCTTCCAATTTTTGACGGATGGGCAATGACTGCTTGCTTTGCGTGTTTTATTTTATTTTAATTAAGTTTAATTTTTTTTCCAAAATTCTGTCAAACGAATCACCAAATCTATTATACCATTTAATTCGGGGGGAAATAACCTTCTTAACGATGATCCATTTAATCTATTGTTACTCCGTCGTCTTTTGGCTGACGATCGAAAAACTCAACAATGTTTCCTTAATTTTTTAATCAAAACAGATCTTTTAATAATATAATTACAACGATAGAAATATTCACTGTTTTACATGGAAGGTGGTCGGTGCACCTTTAGGACCAAACGGCATGACATTAAATTCATATGCTGCTCCATCCGGAGTAGTGAACGCCGTATACCTCTTTGACCCCTCCAGTGGGATTTGCCAATAGCCATTGCGCATGTCGAGCGTGGAAAACACCCTTGCTGTTTCCAGGTCCTTAAGTGACTCCTAGATGGGGGGCAGGGCACTGGTTTCATCTTTCGTTCTACTGTTCAGCTTGCGGAAATCCACGCAGAATCTCGCCTACCCTGTTTTCTTCCTAACGATTACAATCGGCGAACTGTAACTACTATGGCTAGCGCGGATCACGTCGACTGTGGCATCTTATCAATTTGTTCGGCGATTACACGTTTTTTTTTTCTGGTGAGTATCGGTAGGTGGGTACTCTTACCGGTGTATCATAGGAGAGCCGGATTTTATGCTTCGTAGTGGCAGTAGTCGTGACAACCTCTTCTTCCTCGAAAAGTTCCCGGAAATCATTCACGGTTTGTTGGAAGGTCTGCTTGTCCGCTGCCGTCCAAATGGTTGTATCTGTATCTGTCTGTATAGTTCGTGTGGGACGTTTTCGAGGACCCCTTGTAATGAAGTGTAAAGTTTGTCTTTTGTCTTTGCCCACATGCATGCACTTCCGCATCACATGAATCACGGCCTGGTGTTCTTGAGCTAGGGGCTCCCCAGAATGATGGTGGCTTGCATGTTTGGAACCAACGTCGCATTGCATGCGAACGTATAGTTACGAGAGGAGGCTTTCAGTGTGCCCTCGTGATGAGTCTGTAAGGTGGCTCCTTCGCAGATCTAAGTGAGAGTAACGGAACGAGTCTCCCAAGCTCGGCCCGCCATTTACTCAGGCCTCATGAGGTTCCTTGTGGCAGCTGTATCGATCAGTGCCACTACCTCTCGCCCGTTCACCTGTAGTCGTATGGACGGTGTTGCTCCTTCATTATCAATGATTGTCAGGGCCGTACCCGTTACTGCTTTGGAACGGCCCCTTGGTCTTCCCCCTGCCTCTGTTGGGGGTGTGGATGGGGCATCTCAAACTCTCGCGGCTGCTTCGGGCAGTCCCTATTCATGTGCCTCCCTGGGCAAAACCAACACCTTGGAAGGATACGTCCCTCGACTGCCCGAAGCTCTTCGGTCCTGGGAAGTCCCTCGGCTGGGCGACGCGTAGTGGGATGTATAGTAACCTCCTTCTTGGGCGTAGGCGCTCTGGTTCCAAAGTTGTTGAAGATGTCTGCCCACCTTTCGCATGTCTCTTGTAATTCCCTGACTGCTCTAGGGTTGGTTTGTGTCGCCTGGATGCAATACTTCTCTGTTAGCAATTTGATAACGTGTTGTGTCAGGCTGTCCTCTGGCCATTGGGTGTTAAGCCGCAGGAATAGGCGTCGCATCCCGGTAACGAAGTTAACGGGGACCTCGTCGTCTTTCTAACGAACTTCGCAGAAACGGTAGCAAAACTCACCTAAAGTGTCAAATCCGCTTTGGTTTTTGCGTCTCCATGCGGCTGCGTATGGCGTCGTCGACATCCTCAGAGATATCAAACTTGATTGTTTCTAGGTGGGCCTGAAGTCGTGTCAGGAAAACCTCAGGGTCTTCTATCAGGTGTCCTCCGTAAGGCCTTGGAGGTGCGGGTGCGGTTGCCGTGTGTTGGCAAGCATGATAGCATAAATGGAAGTACTGTACGTGCGATGCTTGGGGTGGGTCCAGAATGTCAACTAGCTTCTTGCTGGGTGTGTCGTCCTGGATGACGACGGCCTCAGGAGTGGCTCCTATTGTGGGTTTGTCGGTGATAGCCGGCTTGGGGCGGTGCTTGGTCCGAGACTGGCTGCTGCGGGGACATCCACCTTAATTGGTGTGGGTCCTGCAGCTTGCCTGTGGTCCAGGTCAAAGGTGGCATAATATAATTACAACGATAGAAATATTCACTGTTTTACATCAATCTGACACAAACAACTGTCTAATTAATATTTTTGTGTCAGTTTCAATCTTGATTTTTTTTCTTTACAAAAAAATGGAATGTTTCAGTCAGAAAATTAACGTCAAAAATGACAGAACTAAATAATCAGGCAAAACTTCAAACACCTGCAAACGCGTCGTTTGTTGCGGCAACTAAACGTATGTGTCGGTAACACTATGTTTCCATTAAAAGAAAAGTAGGCTTTGTATTTCAAAAACTTATGGATCAAAAAAAATAAAAAAAATTATAAGTCGTTTTAATTGAGGCTTATATCTATTTAAAATGTCAGGTTTGTAGCTTAAACCGTCTTACCATAAATATATGCATATGAATTGCTACTGCGTATTGCAAATCAGTTTGAAAACCGTACTTTAACAATAAAATATTTCTTTAAGTTGAATATCTGCTCAGTGCACGAAACACAGTCAAAATGAGTCTTGCAATGATATGAATTAACAGAATTTTTTTCATCTAGAATCAACGTAATAAATATTAATAATTTTCAGAAACATTAAGAAAATATCCAATCCTCGCAACATTAGAGAGAATCGTTACGAAAGATTACCAAGTACCTGGAGCGGAACTTCTTCTGAAGAAAGGAACTAAAGTACTAATTTCGTTACGCGGCATACAAAATGATCCAGAATATTTTCCAAATCCGGAGAAGTTCGATCCAGATAGATTTTCCCCGGAAAATAAAGCCAACATCCATCCTTGCGCGCACATGCCATTCGGAGAGGGACCCCGGATCTGTATTGGGCTGCGTTTTGGAATACTGCAGGCCAAGATTGGCGTAGCTCTGATGCTGAAGAACTTCAAATACACATTAAATCCGAAACTTCCCGAAATGAAATTGAACAGCATATCACAGCAATTAACACCTGGTGGAGAAATATTATTAGATATAGAAAAAGTTGATTAATACTGTCAATAAACTATATTGGGTATTCTTTTTATGTGTTTGTTATGCATAATTTGTAATTTTATGGCGTAAAAGTAAAAGTTAAAAAATCGATTGCGTAGTTAATGTGTCTTATATGAGACTTTGTAATTCATGTATCTCATTGAATCAACACACCATCACCTTTGTATAAATTTACGTTCTAGTTACAGAAAAAATTAAGTTATATCACAAAAAATACTATACAAACATGGGTAGACGAAAGAATGCAAATGTAAGAGGTCGCTACAGTATTTTTAAAATTCCGAGGGCAAACATTAGATGGCATTGCTTAAAAGGAAGAGCTAACTTATTACTTTCTACCAAGCTGGCATTGCGACCAACAACGTCTTAATCTGGGTGAATGTCAACCATACTCTGCGTAGGCAAGGAGTTCAAACATAATGTATAAGTTAAGATGACTGACTAGATATTTTTTTTATTAGCGTGCCGACGTGTAAAATGGAATTCATAAAAAGGGAACGATAAAATACGATTTTTTACTTTGTCTAAAGCCTCTACACTAAGACTATATTTTGGGTGTTTTCCTCGCAGATCTAAACTTTTTGATGTAAATTTTAGTTAAATTGTTTTTCCTTCCACATTTTCAGCATCATTAGTGGTCTCGAATTAGATAACATGATTGCCTTTCTGTTGGCAGACAAACTAAATCGATAATATTTTACTAATAGTAATAATAATTATTATTACCAAGACTAACTCCACAGGAAGAATAATGCAACTGCGACATCGTATAAATAACAAGACTCACTCAGTCTTGTTTTTAATCAGTGCTACGGAAGATGACAACATAGTTGTCGAAATACGTATTTAGATACTTAGATGCTTTAGTGGAGTAAAGTTGTTTTAGTGTTCTTGTTTGATATTTTGCATAATATGTAATGGTTAGTCAGTGTGTTTTTGTAATATAAACATTTACATTATATTTATCCACAGTAAATGAGGCTTTAAAACTTCAGAAAGAAAATGTTTTTACTAATCACGATTACTATACAATTTTATTTGACTCATCCTTTAGAACAGTTTGTTGATTAATTATAAATAATGGAATGTTACTTTTTAATGAAAGATAGATTAATAATTTCTTATGATCAATTTAACAATTAGCACATTGAACAAAATCTTAGCAAATATATATTTCTCTTCAAAGCAGCAAGCTTACAAACCTATTAGTACAATAATTTCACACAATTAAAAGAAAATAATACTCGTTTTTTAGAAATAACAAATTATAATAAAGTAGTTTAGATATTGGTAAATAATAAGAGTATGTGAATATTATTACTCTAGATTATACAATTAACGGTGAGTGCCTGCATATATACCAGAAACACAATTGAACGCATGTTTAAAACTAAAATATCTACACATATTGTTGCTAATTTGTTAAATAAACTTTATTTGAATACATTCATTAAAGAAGTAAATAAACATTTTGTTATATATAAATTAAGTAATAACTGAAATTAATATTTCTTAATGACACGCCTTTACGAATATATATAGTTCATTTCAAAACTTCTCACCTTAAATTTCTGGAATTCTGGAAATCCATGAAAAAATCCATGAAAGACGTAAGAAGTATTATCGTGGGGCCATTTCATGATGCAAAAATTGACTCACCCACTTTAGCCCGCTGTCCCCAGGAGCTACCCCTTAAAAATCTTAAATGGAAACGGGTATTGATTAAAGATCTTTTGAAACAGTACATTTTGGCTTTACTTTTTTTTAGAATTGATCGATTCGTTTTGAAGATTTTCAAAAAAATCTTTTGTTTTGTATTTCTAGCTCAGTCAGTCTTTTTTGGGAGCATGGGAATAAAAACCAATATTAAACTTCCATAAATTTTTCAAACGCATGGAAAATAAATAATCGTATGGTTCTTTAACTCTTTAGTTATGTTTAATGCAGAATACTTTTTGTTCCTTTTGTAGTTACTTATCAAACAAAAATGGATGTTTTAGAAACGGTTTCATACCAATTTTGCGTCATTGATTCTATTTTTATAGGAGCACTATAAAATAATGTTCTAAACGAAAAACACGAAATAGCATAAAAAGCGGATCTATCATTTTTTTTTGTTTCGGTGCTCCTCGTTTGGAAATACATTGTATGTTGCTTTAGTATAAATTATTATTTACTGTTATCAACCCAATGTTATTTAAATAAAACAACAATAACGGTTTACAGTTTGCAAGAAAGAGTTGTAATTGTATTCATTATGGAGCCGAAAATCAATATGCTCGATGAACTGCCGCAATATTTAACGAAAGGCAACCGGATAAGATCACATCTCATAGATATGTCCTAAATCTAATTGACAAATTTACTCAGATTGGATCTGTTGCAAATGTAAAACATAATCAGCCGAGAGTTTTAAATGAAGGCGCTCAGTTGGAAGTGTTGGGTAATTTCGGCATAAATCCTAATACCTCATTATGTCAGATTTCTGAAGTAACTGGATTTTCTTTGGGTTCGGTTCATAAAATTACAAAACTTCATAAATTCCATCCCTCATAAATTGAAAATATGTGAAGAGCAAACTGAAGACGATTATAACGGAAGAGTAGACGACTACGATTAATAATAACAATGCATTTGTAAAAATATCTGCTTTAGTGATGAATGTACTTTTTATTTACAAATCAATGTAAGTAAACAAAACTGCAGATATTGGAGTAACGAAAACCATTATCTGTCTATAGTAGAACCCAGAATCATGAAAAAATTTAATGTATGGGCAGGCATCTTGGATGACCAAGTGATATGCCCGTTGTTCTTCAATAGAAATCTAAATGGCGAAGCATATTTGGATATATTGGAAAATACTATCAATCCGCTAATTATTGATGCTCTTGAAAATCCTATGGAATGATCAGCCAGATCGCCTGATTTGACACCACTAGACTTTTTCTATGGGGTTATTTAAAGTCTGTTGTATTTACCCCTCCACCGCAAAACTTAGAAGAACTTCGTCACAGGATTAATGCAACCCGCCGTGGAATTCAAAGAGATGTTTTCGAAAATGTCCGCCGCAGTTTTGAACAAAGGCTATACGGCAACATTCTGAACAATTATTGAATTGAATTTTGCTGCAAATAAATATTTCTATGCTTAAATAACTTTAAAAACAGAAACAAATCATTTTAAGCAGTTGAAGTGTATTTGAGTAATAGATATTTAAACCTAAAACAAAAAACAAAAAATTAAACAAAAAAAAGATTATTTTAAAAATCGTTAAAACCGATCGATCAATTTTAAAAAAGTAAATGCCAAAATGTACTGTTTCAAAAGACCTTTAAAATGACGTACTACTCGATACCGTTTTCCATTTAATATTTTTAAGGGGGTAGCTTCCGGGGGCAGGGGTTAAAGTTAGTGTGTCTTACGTGTTTCAGGAAGTTTTTCGTCGATTTTTGGATTTCCAGAAATTTAGAGTGGCAAGTTTTGTAATGAACAGCCTGTATATATTTTTTAGTAATAATGATACAATTGATACACATAACACAGTTATAAATTATGTATATATATTTCTGAAAATAAGTGATCACTACATAATAAATACGAAAATATCAACGTTTCTAAATATTTGTTTACCTTGTGATGTAATGCAAATATTTATACTTGGAGGTAGAATGCCACATGTGTCTAGTAATCCCTCGTAATTACACATGTTTCTAAAGAGTACACGCCATAAATTCTCGGCTTGACAGGCTTATACAGGTTCAAACGTGTTCAAACTCCGTTAAGTCATGCATGCACATACGCGAAGTATACACTATAAATATGACTGTTCGAAGCCTAGTAGTTTTTAGTAACCAGCCAACCAACGTGACTAGCGCACGATAATGTCTGAAGTAACGAAAATTGAGTACCGCGCGGTCATTAAATTTTTAACAAAAGAAGGGCATACACATTATCATATTAAACACGTTTAGACGGCCGTTTACGGTGATTCATCTATTTCGTATTCAACTGTAAAAAAGTGGGTAAAATGTTTCCGTTTGGGACAAGAATCCCTGGAATATGCTGATCGGTAGGGTCGACCAATTGAAGTGATAACGCCTCAACAAATTTCAATTATTGAACATTTAGTGCTAGAAGATCGCCCGTTTGAAAGTGAAGGAATTAGCAGTGATAACAAACATTTCCGAAACAAGTGTTCGCCGAATTCTTCATGACCGTTTGGGTATGAATAAAATTAGTGCTGGATGGGTACCGCGACTTACTTCTGCTCTTCAACGTGAACGTCGAGTCGAATGTGCGCAATCGTTTTTAAAAATGTATTCGTGCAAAACGTCGTGGAAAACTGACAAAGGGTGTGCGATTATTGCATGACAATGCTCCCGTCCATACTGCCGCCATTTCACAAGCTGTTATTCGCGAATGCGGCTTTTAAGAATTGGAACATCCACCGTATAGTCCGGCTATGGCTCCTTGTGACTTTTTTTGTTTTCTAATTTAAAAAAAAAGACCTTATTGAACGTAGTTTTAAGGACGACAGTGAGAGCAGCTGTTATAGAACATTTTGACGGAAAAACTTATTTGATTATTTTTACAAGGGTATCGAATTATTAATTAATCGTTGTAATAAAGTTAGGGGAGATTACATTGAAAAATAAAAATTCTTATATTGTTCCAAGTTTCTTTCTTGTATATCAGGCCGAGAATTTATGGCGCCTACTTCGTAGCTTTCTCAACAAAAGTTTTGGTGAAACACAATAAACTGCTTTGCTACCCTCTTGCGTTAAAGATATAAAAATATGCAAGAGGACAGAAGGTATGATGCCACCACTATAACACACCTTCTATTGATAACTAAAACAGTGACGCGTGTCTCCTAATAAAATTTTAATCGCCAGCTTATCCCTCACTAAGCCTTACCTTTCACTCTTCCCAAGGATTGATGTCGAAGATGATGGTCAGTACTGCCGCTAACCAGTCGGGCAGGAGTAGTTTCATTCACTCAAAAGTGAAGGTTATAAAATAAGGGCACCAGTTCCGATTAATTATACTGACCAGCAACTGATAGATAGGCCCGGAACAAGTCTATTATTAAACCCCAAGAATAATGATCAGCAAAGCCAACACACTCATACAAACTTAACAACAGGTTTATTTACTGCGTAAAAAAAATTGCCCAAAGTCCAAGATAAGATAGAGCTTAGCCAACCTATCATTCAAGTCAACTAACTTAATGTCTTTACAATTTAAGTGCAATTAAAAGTAATAAAAAAAAACATTTAAAATAAGAAGCACCTAAGTGCATACCAGTTACAATTGTTTATAATTCTGAACGTAGGTATTAATTGATCAAGACGGCCACCAAATGTGAGCCATAAATTCAAGTTACACTTGACAACTGTTATACTGATTTGAAGTAATCAAAAGAATTAAGTCATATGAGGCAAAACCTCGAGTACAATTAGATACATGAGAAAATACTTAAAACTAAAAGAAAATGATTACACAGGTAACATATGCCAGGGAGTCTTCCCAATGTCAAGCAGTTTGGTCGCAATCAGCAACACATAAGCAAAAATGAAACACTGTATATATTAGAGGCTAACGACACGCTGATCGACACTAGATAATAGACTCTAAATAGTATCTAATACTAACAGTGCCAGATAATTATTGTCTTACAAAAGAAAATGTTAATAAACTCAACAAGTTAAAGATCGTGTAAATTATACATAATTATATTGAAATTGTTCATTAAATATACTAAAATCAAAGCAATAAATTTACACAACACTAGTTGGGATGCTACAATGCAAATACGCACCCAAAATATCAATTAAATTTAACACAAGAAAAGAAATGGCTATGTAACAGGGTCAATTCGACACGTAACCTCAAAATAAGGCCACAACTACTAGTTAAACTAAACGTTAAAGGTCAAAAATTTAAATGTCAGTGACTCATATGCCACTACAAGATAAATCTAGTAATTACGTTGACTCTAATGAACAGTTAGACCGGAAAACAAAGTCAGACAGTACGTTGTGCTCAACAACTGCGCGTAAACTTGCACAAATTTGATTGTGTCTGATTGCACTAAGTGACTGTGCAATACACTGGCAATATTTAGCAAAACAGCAATAAACAAATTCGAAGTACCTTAAATTTTGCACACACACACAGCTATGGTTACAAATTCTTCAACGATACCACATTAGTTACAGGAAAATGTCTACTCCAGTCATCCTCGGCTAACAAGAGTCATCAGGAATTAACGCAGGAGGCTGCAGTAATATCTACGAAACTGCACCATACATCTGTTGTCACCAAAGGATACCACGTCTTAAACCTTCCGGAATTCTTCCAAGGCTATCTCACAAGTCAAACACGTGTTACAGAATTTCCAAACGGAAATGCCTGCCTAAAATTCTACCTGGTGGTAATCGCAAACTAAAAATCGATCAGGGAACAAAAATACAATTAGGATCTATCAGACACGTGATATGAGTACAATCAGGCGAAAGATTTCTTCAGCCAGAAGGAAAAAATATCCTCTTACAGAGGTTCTTCAATAACGTCATAACCAAATTAAGCTTGAGGAATTATGCAAACATCCACCTTAATTAGTGATTTATTACGATACAAATTCAACATTCCAAATTAATTACCCAAGCACTGGCTGAGGAAACGCTGTTTTTGCGCGATTCAGTCTTGTTTGTAAGACGGTTGAAACGGAAGAAAACGTGTCAAAATTCCAATTAACAACGTTCGAGAGATTGCGGCATTAGAGAGATTACAATCACAGTATTTAACATAACTCTTAGGCCCCCAACGGCAATTTCAAGCGGAACATAATAATTTACAAATGAAACTAGAAGACAAGAAAAGCCAAACATTGCTTAAACTTAACAGAAATCAATAATATAGTTAATTACCGAGAATAGATACGAATAACCAAGCATACGCCATCTATGACTGTAAAACAGCGCTACCACTCCTGATGAGATACAGATCTCGCATAACTACGATCGATCGCGAAATCGCTCTACTCAATTAGATCACACAAGATGGCGGTAGCAGGATAGACTTAAACCAAATCAACACGACAGCCCTCCCAACATATTCGAAAAGTATGGAATCTAAACAAATGTTTGTCCCAAATAAAGAAATAACGATATATCTACAGGGCACGTTAAAAATTAAGTACGTACAACAAAGGTACGCGGTAAAAACTAAAAATTAATTGTAACAGCTTTTGGTCAGCCACAGAAATGTGCAATGTGTTCATTTCTTCTTCAAAAGTATCTGTTTCATATTCAACTGACAAATATACTGCACATATTGTATTTTTCTTAATTTGGAAATACTTTCTGCCTAATAACTCATTGACATAATTTTCTCTCAAAAAAAAAAGATCTTATTAGACTATTGTTATTAAGGGAGAGATGGGTAACTGCGCTCAGTGGGTAATTGCGCTCACCATCGTTTTGTGTGAAGTTCTCAATATTTAGAAACTACACCGTGGCGCCACTTAGGTCTTGTTGTACTAAAGTGTCTACAGTTAACAACTGCGCCTTGTAGTGTGTCATGAATTATTTGAAAAAGTAGTATTTCAACCGTCTCGTTATAAGAAATTATCGACAAAAAAAATGGTAGTTACTTTAATAAACTTTGTATAAGTTTGTGTCTCCTATTAAATTAGTATGATATTTTAATGAAATGACTACATAAGCTTTCTTCTTAAATTTTAAAGCTAAAATAAATGGTAATGGAAAAGTGAACCCATGACTGATGCTATGGAATCCGTAGAAAATGGTGTACGAGTTCGTGAGGCGTCGCGCCGGTTTGACGTTCCGTAAAGTTCTTTGAGGGATAGAATTAAAGTTGGAACTTTCCCCCACTGCTAGGCACAAAAACAACATTTAATGATGAAAAACAACGTGCGATTGCTGGCCTTTGTTTAAAACTATCAAATTGGTTTTTTTTTTTTGGTTAACTACTCTAGAACTAAGACGAATAACTCTTGAGTACGCTGAACTGAAAGCATTAAGAGCACCTTCAATAAAACAATACGTTTGGTGGGATTGGTTAATTAGACACTTGAAAAAGAATCCAACCTTGAGTATACGCAAACCTGAAGCAACCAGTCCTACTCAAATAACTGCCTTTAGTAAACTGGAGGTAGACCGCTTTTTCTGTAATCTAGTCGAAATATTAAACAAACATAATTTCACTCCGGACTATATCTTCAGCATCGATGAAACGGAGATAACAACGTTTCATAAGCCTAGACCAAACAGGTTGAAATAGCTGTCAGCTGGGAAAGAGGAAAAACAATGACAGTTTGTTGCGCATTGAGTGCTTTTGGGACATATGTGCCACCTTTATTTATGTATGCCAGAATGCGTATGGCAGAAAGTTTCAAACGAGATGGACCAAGTGGAAATATTTATGCCTGTTCCAAAAATGGTTGGATGACAGATGAAGTTTTCCTCATTTATTTGAGACATTTCGTCGAATTTGCAAAGGCTCTCCAAAGCAATCCCGTTTTGGTCACTTTAGATAAGTAACCATATTTCATTTCCAATTTATGAGTACTGCAAACAGAATGGCGAAGACTGCTATCGATTCCACTACACAACTCCTACCGAATGCAACCTTTAGATATGACTTTCTATGGGTCATTGAAGACGGCATACAATTATGAGTGTCAATTATTTATGAAAACCAATCCCAGCCAAAAGCTTACGCCATCTGATCTGCCCGCTCTGTTTCGCAAAGCATATGGCCGCGTAGCAACAGTAAACAAGGCTGTTAACGGATTTGAGTCAACTGGAATATCTCCTGTTAACCCAAACATTTTCCTGAAGAAACGTTTGCTGCATCTGATCTACTTACCCAACAAGGAAAAGAAGCAAATAACGACAATAACGTTATTTTGACCAACCCTTACATCCAAGCCGTCAAGCAGTAAAACTCAAAATGTAGCAATCATGCCGTTAACCTTGTATCACCTATTCCTCAACCAGGATCATCTCGGTTTAAAAAAGGGAAAGAAGCGTCAGCATTCAGTAAATTTGACTTCCACTCTATTGAAACCAGTGCATGAAGAAGCACATAAGAAAAATCAGGCAATGGCCTAGAAGAAGAGAAATATCCCATCCGTGAAAGGGAAAGGAAAAAGCAAGTAAGAATGAAAGTTTGTACGACGATGAAAGTTTACTCAGGCAGAGAACAGTTCATCAGAGCATGAAATCGACGAACACAACGTATGTAACGATAAAAGTGATGCTGATATGGAAGTTCCAGCATATTACGAACCTCCAGAACATAATACAGAAGACAACGATTAATGCGTTGTTTGTGGTGAATTTGGGCGGAATACGGAAATCTTTAGTTTTTTAATTAAATACAGATGGGCAATACCGCTCGGATACGTGTTTTATTATTTAATTTTTTTATTCTTTGAGATTTGATCAAATTTGACTTAACCCAAAGACAGGTTAATATTTCAAGAACCACATCTAATTACAGGGTTTAGAATATACAATTTTTTTTGCTTGGGTGGGCGTTGTTATCCAACTCTCCCCCAACTAGTATAGTTCCAGAATTATTGCTTCCGTTCCATTGATATGAAAATACCTACGAGGAAAGAATAGAACACGAGAGATTATAAAGTGGTGGGAAAATAGGTATTATTTAGACGGAAGTTACCACTTTAAGGCAGGTCAGTTATTGGTCAAATTGACTTCTTTACTGCTTTTATAATGGTGAATTTTGCGACTTGTGGCCGTTCTAAAACGACAAAAAAGAAGAATATCACTTTTTCTCTTCATCGGTAAAGTTAATTTCAAATTGGCATTCAATATACGCAATAATAATTTTGAAAATGAGTGTTTTGATTAACTTGTCATATATCGTCATATATAGTGGCCTTTCAATCATATCCTAGGCATGTTTTTTCTAAATGTTTTCTTTAATACAATTAGAATAAATGTTACTATATTAAAAAGAATAGAAGGATTGAAAAAATAATGCGCTCACGATATTTTATTAATTATTATTGGACTAAGAACCTATTTTGAATGATTATCGAGAACATACACCATATACAAAATATTTATGCATTGCGGCGGCCATATTGAGTTACCACTTTGGACAAATATTATCTTTAACGAGACTCCCTCCTGTTCTATTCTTTCCTCGTAGGAAAATACAAATTATTTAGTTACTTATATGCCGATGTATAGATATGAATGTTTAGCAATAAATTACTAATAAAAATAGCTATAATTCAATATTGCATATTTAAAGAAATAAATACTATTACTACTAATTATTATTTCCTAGTTTTTCGCACATTTTTGTATTCAAGAGCGGCGTTTACAACAGCTAATCAATGTTTACAACCGAAACTTAACAAAATTCCCTAGCGCTGCGTGTTCAAAGTCCCCCGTTGACGAGAATTCCCGAAGTATGTTTTATAAAATCAGGCGACGGGAAGATACAAAAATCCCGTGCTTACGTAAGTTTGTGTTTTAGTGAGCTGACCTCCAACTATAAATACCGACATAAATGTCACATGGAACGCAACGAAACCCACAAAAAGATTGTACTAGATGTATCATTGGTCGTGAAAACCTTCGGAATTTAAAAATCATAAAATTACTTTGATACAAGTCTATGCCCAAGTGAAAAACTTCTTCTCCAGTAAATTTTAAATCGCATTCTTACATGGAGATATTTTTATCTGAGGAATAAAACTAAAACATTTTGATATACATAAGAAATCTCTTCTCAACTAAAATAAACATTTGTTTTCAGAAATGTACGATACACACACAGATCAATGCCTAGTATATAGATGCAACGTATAAAATATAATAGTTGATTACACCAGCAATTACTGTGATAACATTTCTGTTTATCAAGAACAAAATATCAACTTGTGTTATTTATAGTGTTTGAGAAGTAAGTAAATATTAAAATTGCGAATATATATTTGCCGCCAACACATTCGTCAAAAAATTTATACTAAATATATTTTACAGTTTTATTAATAGTTTGTTAATATTTTAATGTTTCAATTAATTTATAAAGATAATGTCTATATTAAGCAAGCATTTTAATTTCTATATTGTTTAAGTTCATTGACAGTGTTGAACCACAAAAGAGAAAATTATTTTGCATATTCTAGTTGTGTTTTTAAATTTTCGCTAGAGACTAAAATTAAACTAATTATTTTAAGAGTTAATGCAAACAAGTCTTAAATTCCCATTCATTATCCATTCTATTTTAAAATGTCACGAATAACTTTTAGTAAATTGGTAACGAAAGTATTAATATGAAACATTATTTTTGAAACTATTTTGAAGTACATAAGCTTACTTCTTTCATATCAACTCATATATTGATAATTTTTTTGAAGAAAATGGACATACCTTGGATAGACATTTACGTTCTATTAATAAGTATATTAGTCAGCGTAATAGCATTCATAAAATGGAATTTCAAATATTAGCAAAGAAAAAATGTGCCATACATAAAGCCAAATTTTCCTATGGGAAACCTGGAAGCACCTTGGGCAATTAAACGCGGCATACACTTAAGAATGGCCGATATCTACAACGAATTTAAAGCCAAGGGTTACAAATATGGAGGCGTATTTACATCTTTAACACCAGCTTTTTTCCCTGTTGACTTAGAATTACTAAAACGTATTATGATCCAGGATTTTCAACAATTCGTTGACAGAGGAAATTACTACAATGAGGGGTCCTTTAAGTGCTAACTTATTCAGAATAGAAGGTGATAGATGGCGATCACTTAGAGCAAGAATAAGTCCTACATTTACGTCGGGCAAAATGAAATACATGTTCCAGACAGTTATGGACTGTGGATCTGCTCTAGAGTCTGAAATACATAACTTACACGCCAAGAAGCAACCTGTTGATGTAAAAGAAATGGCAGCCCTTTTTACTACCAGCGTAATAGGTTCATGTGCTTTCGGATTGAACTGTGATGTTTTTGCAAACCCTAACAGCGAATTTAGATCTTACACCAGAAGATTTTTTAAAGGAAGTTTGGCCAGAACAATAAGACTCTACGCAACCTTAAGTTTTCCAGCATTGTGCAGAAAGTTAGGTGTGAGGTTTTTCCAGCCTACATAACCGATTTTTATTATGACGTTATAAAAACTGTACTGGCTCAAAGGGAATCTGGTGAAATCGAGAGAAAAGACTTCGTTCAGTTATTAATTGATATCAAAAATGGTGCGGCAGGTTGCGCGAATTCTTTCACATTCAACGAGATTGCTGCACAAGCTTTTATATTTTTCTTGGCTGGATTTAAAACGTCTTCTTCCACGATGACCTTCGCCTTCTATGAAATGGCTGCGAATCAAGAGATTCAGGACAAAGCTCGTGAAGAAATTCGTACTGTCATGCAAAAGTATGACGACAAAATAACGTACGAAGCCTTAATGGAGATGACATATTTAAGTCAAATTTTTGATGGTGAGTAGTTACTACAAACATTTTTAAAAAAGCAGAGAAGAAAATTCAATAAGTGTTTATCAAAAACACATATTTTCTTGTCTTGGTCTTATTACTGCTTACATTTGGAGTACAGTAAGATTTAAAGTAGAATAACTCGACTTAGTTCTTTTTATTACTCTATACTAAAAAAACTATAAATAGTAAGTCAATTTACCTTACTACTGAAGTGCAAATAAGGAAACGAATTTTTAGCAACACTTGTTGCCTACCTTTATGTTGGTAAGTTAAAATAATTCAACTAAAGATAAATATGTATAACATAAGTGTAGCTGCTCATTCAAAATTTCTAGTTAGTCCACAAGGTAAAATCCATATGATAACAACCCTTTAACCATTGTTTCGATTTTAGTCTTATTAATATCTATAAGTAGAATTCATCCATGTGAGTCGGAATAAACAAATAACTATTTTTTAAAGAAACTCGAGTTACTATTTTTACGGCAGAAATATTCGAAATACCAGATGATTCATTTAACCTGGAATTTTTTAATATCTCAAAAACTACGCATCGTCCAGAAAAATTAATATCTCTGAGGGGGGTATCCGTTAGTACGAAATTACATCCACCCTCATACCCCCTGTGAACGGAGGGGAGGCAAATTTGAAATATTAAATAGGAACCCCTATTTTTATCGCAGATTCGGATGATATCGAAAAATACGTACGATTTATCTGAAAATTTTTTTCGGTCCACGACAGATGTCGCTGCAAAAAATTGAACAGCAATCAAAAAAAAAATTAAAAAACAAAGAAACATATATTTAGTGTTTCTTTTAATTATATTGATGTTACAGTTACCCCCCTCTCCACCTCCTGTGGGTGGAGTGGTTTGTTAATAAACTACCATTAGTGTAACCCAGGAACAACGAGGGCCACGTTCAAGTAAATGCTCGAAATGGTGACCTTAAACTTCAATACATTTGTCGATTCGCGTTTCAAATGACTGTACACTGAGATGTACGTCTCTAGTAATATGGGCACAAGCATTCCCGATTCGTTCAATCATATCACAAGTTGTTGGTACTTGTTAGTACACTTTATCTTTCAGGTATCCCCGCAAAAAAAAATCAACTGAAGTCAGATCTGGTGATCTGACAGACCAATTTATCCGGCCACCTCTACCGATCCAGCGACCATGGAATTCACAATCAAGTACTGTGCATGCTACTGCAGAATAATGCGCCAGACAACCGTCATTTTGAAAACACTTGTTCTGTCGCACTTCTAAGATTACGTCATCAAGTAACTGTGGCAGTCCATTGTCCAGGAAGTCTGAAATTTCCTTCAAAGATGTGGGGACTGACGCGATGGTCGCCAATTATCCCGCACCGCAAGTTGATAGGCCAAGCACTGACGCTCAACTGGACGCAGCCAGTGTGGGTTTTCAATACTCCAATAATGCATGTTATGTTGATTAACAGCTTCATGGTTTGTGAAAGTTGATTTGTGAGAAAATAATACGCAACAAAAGATTCATTTGTATTTGTTTCCGTGACCACTGACAAAATATTAAACGATTTTCGAAATCAACGCCATGAAGATCTTGGTGCAAAGATACCCGGTAAAAATGATATTTATGGCGCTTTAAAATTCTCTCAACGCAGCTTTGGGATACTCCGTAATCGCGAGCTATTTCTCGTGTACTGACGTGGGGATTATAAGCCACTGCGACTAATACAGAATTTGCATTATCGTTTCCTGAGCATAAAGGTTGACAGCACTTAAATAGTTAATTGATGAGGCTGATACATGTTTAAACTCCATATTTAACTGAATAAATAAAATACGTAAACTTAGTTTCAAAAATTATTTAATAATATCACTACAAAATCGTTTCGCCAAACTTTGGCTTCATCAGGTGATGAGTAACTGTTACTCATCACCTGATGAAGCCAAAGTTTGGCGAAACGATTTTGTTAAATATATATATGTATTTTATTTATTCAGTTGACAGCACTATCAAGGTCCCTGTCAGATTCTCCATAAACAAAGACCATTTCAATTTTCTCTTGCAAGGTTGACACGTCCATTTTCACAATGAGTAACAAAATAAATTGTTCCTTGTTAATCTTTGTTAGGTATAAGTACAACTTTCTACAACTACTGTACAATAATTTTACGTAGGTACGTTTGTGTTCGTCAAAGGTAAGTAAAGTTTTTTAAATATTTTTTAATTAGTGTTAAATTTCTTGAGATTACAACGCCATCTGTCGCGAAACAAAAAAAATGAATCGCCTGGTATATTGGCTTATATCTTTAAGATGTATTTGCTTTAACAAATCATTTTAATATATGTATATTCAAACTTATGTATTAAAAATATAAATACAAGCTTCCTTTATTTGGTGTTAAAGTTTATGTCATCTAAGCATGCCTTCAATATCTCAAGTCTCAGAACCCCACGACACTTTCTGCTACAACTATACAGAAAACATTTTATATAGTAGTAAGCCTATATGTGGAATTCTGGTACATCATTTTCTATAAAACAATTGATGGTTAGTTATAAGAGCTAAAAAAATTTGTGAAAGCTTTCCATGACCATTTTAGATTGCGGCAGCTATTAAGATTGTCACTACTACTTAAAATTCTATACAACTAATTTTAGAATAAAACCGCTCTTTAATGCAATTCAATGTATTTAAAATAAATTCTACCTTATTCAAATGTTTACTTTCATAACTTGTAATGAAATCCCATATAAATTAGTAATAACGGCTCCACATTGGGAATACCATACTGAAAAGAAACCCTACAATATTGCCTTTTATATTTTAATATTTTTTAAATAAAATAAAATAAAATGGTTGAATCGTTTTAGCTGGCTAGCTTGTATTCCCAGGACGATCCAAGTTAAGAAGTATCAACAAAAAATAATCTTCGGGCATTAATTGGTACAATTAAATAAAACAAGGTTATTCTAATTTAAATACATTTGTATTAGAACCCAACATGCTGTATACATATATTAATACAAACACAAAAAACATACACAATTTAATATCAATTTTAATTAAAACAAACTCATTAATAAAATAATTTTAGAGCGCATTTAATACTGCAATATTCATTGTGATTTATTTACCTATTACCACTTCTACTACTAACTAATACTAACAATGTAGGTCTTAATAGAAAAACAAAGTATACTTAGAATTTTAATATATATCTACTATGCAAATGATATTTTTTAAAACAACATTGGCAAACAATTTACAAATATTGAGATTTTATCGTATATAAGACAACTATTGATTATGTTTATCAATCTTAGATTAGTTTATTACTTTATTACGTCTCTACATTAAGACAAATTTAAATATCTGAGCTTATGTGGTACTCGCATAATAACAGTTTCTAAATACCCTTTATATGCTTTTCTTCTTTATGCACTGAAGAAGATCTTCCGGTTGTCGGTGTCCTTAGTTGTAGTCCTCCTTCGACGGCAGAGACACCTGTAGCTTCTTTAACTAATAGTCGCACAATTTCTATAGGAATTTATGTTAAACTTTACAAATTTAACACTTAGTTGGCGGTCGACCTTTATGTAAACAAAGAACCTATTTTATTATTCCTGAGGTTCAAAACAACAATCTAATACATTATCGACCGCTATGTGTGAGTCGAGTTACTTACTAATTAGATGACTTTATATTACTTTTAACGGTCTACTTAAACAGGGCTAATATACCGATCTTGGATTGAGTTGGTCTTTACTTGATGTAAATCCATTTCATGTGAAATAAAACAAACAAATGTTTATGATTTACACTGTATTTAATATTTAATAACAACGACAGGTGTTTCGCTACACTGTAGCTTTTTCAGATTGACATATAATAACTACCTACATACACTTAAACTTTTATATATAGTTTTCTGTTATTAGGAATTCTTAGAACTAATATATCAAGAACAATTTCTTGTCTAAAAGTATCGGGTCTATACAAAAAGTACATGTAAGTAAATATATTGCTAACAGATGTGTGTGAAATTAGGGAAACTGTATTACTGACAGAACAGATTTAATAATGGTGATGAGTTTAGGTCTACTTGATCGTTTAATAGGTTGTCTGAATGTTTATATTGATTAATTTTTAATGTCTCTAGTAAATCTAGTTTAATACTTTTATTTTCGACGTGAAGAATATCAAAATCTTTATTAAAACTGTGACTATTAGCTATCAAATGATTCGCGTAAGTCGAATCATTTTTTCGGTTTATGTAAGCAGAGTAATGATCAGCGATCCGTGTTTTAAAAGCTCCTCCTGTTTGACCTATATATCCTTTAGTACATGTACCACAATTTAACCTATAGACTCCCGATTTATTGTTGTGATTAGTTTTTCCTTTATTATTTTTGATGTATTTCGCAGTTATTGTTAGTTTTGTATGTAATGTTAATTTTCTCTTTTTTAAGTAATTTTGTTAGTTTTATTTGGTCCTCCCCTAAGTAAGTGAAGGATTTGAACTTTTTAATTGTATTGTCTTTAGTAACTGGATAAATTTCTTGTAACGTTTTGTTGAATAATCTCTTAGAAATTAATTTATCTATTAAATTTGGGTCGTATCCATTATTATAGGCAATTTGTTTAATAATGTTATATTCTTTCCTATAGTCTGAAGTGGACATAGGTATACTAATTAATCTATGGATCATACTGTGGAAAGCTGCTAGTTTGTGTTGGTATGGATGGTTGGATTTGTTATGAATGGTTATGTCAGTATGTGATTCTTTGTGGTGTTACGTTTTTTTGTTGGTTGTATTTTATCCTTTATTGGTTTATTTTAATTGTCGGAATACGTAATTCGTTTTTGATTAAATTTATGTCGTCTTCCTACTACTACTGCCATCTGGTGTAGAAGTGCTTAAGATTCCTATTGCACGCGTTCTGCCTTGCCATAGGTGTATGTAACGTATACAGGCATTGTCGGGTAGATGGCGTATGTTGTTTCATTTAATTAATTTGTTTTCTTTAGTTATTGTTAATTTCGTTTTTCAAACTTCTTTTCGGCCTAGAGTTATGCAACAAATTATTAATAATTATTTTCCATTTTCCTATGGTTATTTGAACCTGTATTTTTGTCGTACGTTTAAAGTATTAGTTGGGTCGTTCGATCTTTTAGAACAAATTGTCGTGTGCGTTTGATGATCGGGCTTGACATGTTAGAGTCTTTCTTTTTTGATTTTAACGGTCGTCGAGAAAGGTTAGACACCACAGAGCAGAATCATTTCCCTCAGCTTTACTTGAGAATGATGGAGAATTGAGTTTTATCGTCGGTAATCGCTTACAAAAGCGGATGTTATGGTGCTTCTCAAGTATTATTGGTGAATTTTGGCGTTTTATTTCATTCTTGCGAGGATATTTTCTTCTGGGCTTGGGAATTGTTTAAGCTGCTGTAAGTATAGTTTCCCCGTGTCTAATCGATCTTAATTTGTGTGTTTCTATATTCAAATTTAGCTGCTGGTGCTGGGCCTGACATAAACCTCATTTGAGCATTTTTGGTTTGGGGTTAAGACGTGAGAACCACGTGCTTGTAGTCTTACGGTGCCAAGGAATTGTTGTTATATCCTGCGGTGAGGGCATATTTAAGGTGCAGATTATTGGAATGCTGTAGCCTTCAAACGCTTTTTCTTGAGGTGTCGTTAACCGAGGATAGGAGAGCATATTCCATGTAACGTGTGGATCCGTAGGAGGTGTCGTGTTGGAAGCTTGGATGTGACTTTCTTAAGGTATTGTGACTGTGTAAATTTTCTCTGACATTATCCAGAGGGTAGAGTTTAATTGACTAAACAGTTTGGCTAATTTGGTGTCAATATCGTGTAATTTGAACAGTGAATTTCAATTTTCCGGGCTAAATAATTAAATAAGTAATCGTAATTTCCTAATTTAACTTCTTGTGGCCTGTGAGCCTTTATGTTTTGAATTAATTAATTTAACGTAGTTTTATTAACAATAGTGACCCCATTTTGGAGGTTACTTTGACATTTTTGGAGACGTTACGTAGCCATTTTAATTTTGAACTTAGGAATTGAACTGAATTTTGGGATGTGTATGGCAGTGTAGCCTCACACCGGACTTGTATAAATTCTTAGTTGTTATTTAACGCATTTTAGTCTATGATTGTAATTTATTTTTGGTAAAATCTCGTAAGAAATTAATGAATTTAACTTAATCATATATTCTTCCTGTAAAGCATAGTTAACTAGCGCTATTTCTTATATAGAATTAGATATCTTACAACTTAGAGTCTGTTCTCTAACGTCGAATAGATTGTCAGATGCCTCTGGTATACAGAGTGTTTATTTTTGAGTGTCGCGTTGCATTATACGATCAAACTGTTCGACTTTGGAGGGACTCCTGGCAAGTTGCCTTATAATTGTGTACTTGTAAGAATATTGTTGGTGAATCAATGTTAGATTTAAGTTTATCCTTGTGTTCACCTGTTTCTTTTGAACTTTTAAAATTTTGGTAATGTCACGTCACTGAAATTTGAATTGTGGATCACCTTGGGTGATCATTTAACTTTTGAACAGTCCTTCAGACTTTTTTTTTATTTTTACTGGCAACCGAGTTGCGCTTGTGTTTCATTATCATTGTTTTCTCTTGTTGTAAATATCTCTTGAATTCAAGACTATTAAAATAGCCGGATATGTTCATAACTGGAATACACTGTTGAGGTCTAGTTAAATTTCAATAAACTGTTGTTAAGTTGAATGAGTGTGTATTGGTCTTATTTACTTATCACCTGGGGAGTTTTACATTGGACCTGGTCCGGGGTCTGAATATTTGTTGGGCTTAGCATATTATTACGGATAGGCGCCCTGACATCTCAACCTTCGACTTAGTACGGTGTTCGAACTCGCCCTTCTCTGACTGTAGCTGGAGGCAGTGCTGACGCCCATCTTTAACATCGACCCTTGGGGAAGTAAGAGGTAAGACTAGAGTGCTATAAGTTGGTGATTAATTAATAGACAAGCGTCCTCCTAAAGTATAATAGAAGGTTAATTACCGTGGTGGTGCCTAACTCACTACCTTCTTGGAATTTTGGGGTACCGATTTGTTTAGGGCCTCGGCCATTTAAATTTAAATACAAGAGGGTAGCAGTGGTAAATTGAAAAGTGCACTTGATTATTGACTCTTTTTAACGTAAGATCTAAGAAATTGATACTATTATTCACTTCTTTTTCTAATGTATTACGTTTACACTTGAGAATTAATAGAATTAATAAACTCAAAGAAATTATTCAATTGTCTGTTTGTACCTGTTTATCCTACCAAAATGTCGTCAACATATCTGTACCAAACTAATACGTTCTTAGTTAATATATTATTCTCAAAAATCTTACTTTCTAAATTGTCCATAAAAATTTCTGCTAAAAGAGGTGATAAAGGATTTCCCATAATTAAACCACTGTCGCACTTATAAAATTTATTCTCAAATGAAAAGTAATACTGTTCTAAGCAAACAGATAATAATTGTAAAGTCTCATCTTTTATAAGAATGTTAGTTTTGTTACATTCTAACATCCTTTTAATTAACACAACAGTTTCAGTAGGTGGTACACTCGGGAAAAGGTTTTTTACATCGAATGAAATTAATTTAGTGTTATCCGGTAACTTAAGATCTTTCATACTATTGATTATTTGAAAACTATTTTCGATACTATATTTAGGTTTGAATTTCGTATGCTTAATTATAATATCTATCAAATATTTTGAAACTTTAACTGCTGGTGCTGTAACATATGAAACAACTGGTCTGAACGGATAATATTCTTTATGCAATTTAATAAGTGTATGTAGGTAGTTATTATATGTCATTCTGAAGAAGCTACAGTGTAGCAAAACAGCTGTCGTTGTTATTAAATATTAAATACAGTGTAAATCATAAACATTTGTTTGTTTTATTTCACATAATATACCGATGACCGATATCTTCGAGGGTCCCTAGTCGACTTCCTTATTTCATCGGACATCGCTTTCTCTGAAACCCACATGCTCTCTTTTCTCCTCTACCCATGTACCGTAGTTATTAAACCTTCACACGCCGATAACACAAAAAACAACGCCACAACGCTTATATTATAATTAATACAAACATTTGGTGCTGTAGGTCTTATAATCATTTCCTATCTAAGTAGTATTTAACTTATACATAGATATACATTTAGGATAAACAGTTCTAATAAATATATCGTTGGTATCTAATACATAAACCTTGAAATATAATTCATACCCGTATTTAAAATTTATAAAAATATTAAATTAAGCTGTACCGTACAAACTCTCGTATTAACCCATTTATTTATATTTTTATTGTAATTTTCAGAGACTTTGAGAAAGTATCCCATACTATCAGTATTGGAAAGACTTGTTACCAAAGACTATAAAGTACCTGGAACGGATCTTCTGTTGAAGAAAGGAACTAAAGTACTAATTTCACTGCAGGGCATACAACATGATCCGGAATATTATCCCGACCCACAGAAATTCGACCCAGATAGATTTCTACCAGAGAACAAAGTGAAACGTCACATCTGTACGTACATGCCATTTGGTGAAGGGCCTAGAATCTGTATCGGAGTGCGTTTCGGAGTTATGCAGGCCAAGATCGGCATGGCAGTGATGCTGAAGAATTACAAGTACACGTTAAATCCGAATCTCCCTGAAATGACATTACACAACAAGTCACAACTGCTGGCACCTGTCGGAGAAATATTACTAGATATAGAAAAGATTTATTAACTACATCTTAAAATATATTCGATATTTTTTTGATACTCTTTTGTATCCATGTATACCATTGTCAATGCATTACAATATATAAAAAAATCAAAAATCGATCATTTTAAAATGTATTTATTGTTGCCACTACAATACTCTTTCGTCATGGTGATTTTATCAGGTCTACCTATAAATAGTGAGTTGTTGAACGCATATCTAAATTTCAAAGTGCTGTATTTCTTAAACAAATACATTTACGTTTGCATATAGATGTAAATGAAAAATGTTGACAGAGTGAAACTTGCTACTTTACTCCAGAATAGGCTAAAACATGAAAATATTGCCACATTCGAGAATACTGAGGACTTATACTCGTACATCACAACAGTATACAATGAAGCACGAGGTGAAGCAGAATTTGTTTCAAATACTAGGGTTTATAAACAGAGGCCGAAAAAGAAACCATGGATAAATAATTTGATTACGTCAGAAATGAGAGATAGGAATAAATTGTTTAAGTCATGGCAAAGGTGCAGGATGAACTCATCAAAATCGAGCTGAGAAAGTCAAAGTCAGTGCAAGCCAATCGACACTGATTCTATGATTTTAAAAAATATAAAGTTCAATAGCAACACCGTGTGCACTTTTCGGGGATTACTTCGCTGCCCATTTTGCACGAGGTACTTATATTGGCAATAGAAACATGATTACCAAGTTTAGTCCACACAAAACTCAATTGCAATCACTTTATTTGCCGGAAATGACAGAACATGACTTCTACGTCATTATAAGCAGAATTTCAAAGGATAAAGTACCTGGATTGGATAACATACTAATGAAAGATGTACTGGAGAATGCGGAAACTTTTTGCGGTCCAATCGTTACATTGTTCAATCATTTCATGCGAAAGGGTCTTATTCCTCAAGGTCTTAAGACATCAATTATAAGACCTATACATAAAAAAAAAATCAAGGTCGGACTGCAGCAATTACAGCCCTATTGCAATCCTGTCAAGCATACATAAGATCTTCGAAAGATATATAGCGGACAAACTGATCGATGACTTAAACAAATACGACATTTTAGACAAATTCCAATTTGGTTATAGGAAAGATCGAAGTCAATTACGCGCTTGACAACATGACCCACGTACTTTGTATTTTTGTTGATTTTAGCAGAGCATAAACCACAAACTTCTACTCGATATATTGGATAGATTGGGGATCAGGGGTGATCTGCTGCGTTGGTTGGAAAATTTTCTAGTAGACAGAAAGTTTATAGTGTAAATAAAAGAGGCTAAAAGCAGAACGGAGAGTATAACCGAAGGAGTGCCCCAAGGAAGAATTTTGGTCGGCTGCTGTATCTGCTGTATGTTTACGATATTGGACAATGCTTCAACATATGTCGATACCACTTGTATGCGGATGATACTCTCATTTACATAAACCACAAACAGGTGGAAACAGCAAACAATATTATGCGATGTGAATTCAAGCGATTCCAGGAGTGAGCGTATGACAGGAACTTACTTATAAACTTGGAAAAAACAATGTTGATGCGTATACCCTCCTCGCATCTTACCACAAGGTTTCGGCCAGAAGTGACCTTTCACTCTGACGAATGCTTAACTGATAACACTTCCACCTGCAACTGCAGCAAACATATTGAAATGATATCAGAGCACAAATACCTAGGTGTTTGGATAGACAACAACTTCTTGTGGAAGACTCAAACTCTCATGTTATCCAAAAGACTGCGATATTTGAGTGGAAGGTCTTCTGCCGGAAGACCTGAGCAGGCAACATGCTCTGGGACTATTTAAGCGTGGTCTAAAGGAATGACTGTTGGATCAGGGAAGTAACCATACAGTCAACTTTAGATAAGTATATATTGTAAACTCTTTCATTCGTCACAAAGGTTGGCTTCACTTAACAGGTACTTTACCGATAGTTTTTCTTTTTTAAAAAAATCGCTTAGTGACAAATATGTTCGTTTAATTGAAAATTTTACATTATGTTAATTTAAAAATTTGGTCAATTTAAAATTTTTGTAATTTTTATTGTAATTATTATTGTTTGTGAAAAATTACTACTGTGGGGGTGCGGGCAGTGGTTCGATTAGCATTTGTGTGTTGGTGGGGCGACCGCTGTCTGCGCTTCGCGTGAGGTTGCTGTGAGACAAAACAAAACGAAACCTAAATATAGTCATCCAATAATGGGTGGAGACTGTGGCTCAAAATCTGAAACAAATCGCAAAAGTAATTATCCCTTACCACAAAGAGTAAAAAATCTACAATTTTTTCCTCTTATTTTTATTAAACGTTATTTTACATTTCAAAACACGTTTTCTACAGAATCTATATCAAAGCAATCTGGTTAGGTACTTGTTTTTTGTCAACTATCTCATTTTTTTAATGCAAATGACACTTAGAACTTTTAAATACAAATAACGCCTACATATATATTACAACATGTCATAACAATATTATTAAACTAATTTCAGTTAATGCACATTTTGGGAAGAGGTCATGAATACGCATCTTCGCTGAATGCCTGAAAAAGAAAACGTTCAATAGACAATTTTGTACTTTCAAAAGCACGACTTACCCTACTGTTCCAAACTGCTCAAAATTCCTACCGCTGATTATTGATATTTACACAATCCATCCGGATCGATTCCAAGCTGTAATAAAATATTAATCATGTCTGTGGAATTCCTCACCAGATGTTCACAATTATGCAGTGGTGATTCCACAAACCAGGAGTACCAACGATACAAATCCATCATCGAATGTAATGCCGTATTCCCAGTCCAATCCCTCAAGAGAATGTTAGCACCATTCCGCAGCAGAATATTGACCAACGACCAATTACCATTCTGTACGGAAAGATGTAATGCAGTTTCATCGTAATTATTCGCTTCATTTACATCGGCTCCAAAATCTAATAATATTTCAACACAAGAATCATGATTGCAATAAGCTGCTAGAAGTAAGGGCGTCCAACCGCATCGATCTTTAACTGACACTTCAACACCAGCCAATAAGAGCAACAGAATGACACCAAAGTAGCCATTTTTAGATGCTGTATGTAAGAGAGAGCGTTTGAGTTGATCAATGGGATTCGTTGCGATTAGTGTCGTTAGGGGCTGGCTATCATTTGCATTGACATTAGCACCAGCTTCAACAAGAACCTCTACTGCATCTATGTTATTTCGTATCACTGCATAATATATAGGCGTATTGCTATTCTGATCAACTGCTTCGATGTTAGCATTACTATCCAACAACATTTGTAATATAAGCAAGAAATTTTCATTTGCCGCAATATGTAGTGCCGTGTAAGACTGTTTGTCTATGGCATTTACGTTTGCATCTCTTTGAATCAAGCTACGTGCTACGTCTACGTTATTGTTTCTTACTGCATAATGTAAAGGCGTCATACCAAGTGTATCTACTGTTTCAATGTTTGCATTATTATCATACAACATTTCTAATACAGACAGGAAGTTGTTATTTGCCGCAATATGTAATGCAGTGTAGGATTGCAAGACTTTCGCATTCACGTTTGCACCGTTTTTAATCAAACATCGTACAATGTCCACATTATTTTCTAGTACTGCATAGTGTAAAGGTGTCATACCAGATTCATTTACTGATTCAATATTGGCATTATTATCCAACAGCATTTGTAATATATGCAAGAAATTTTTAGATCCCGCAGTATGTAGTGGCGTGTAAGACTCCTTGTCTATGGCATTTACGTTTGCACCTCTTTGAATCAAGATTCGTGCTACGTCTACATTATTTTTTTCCACCGCATAATGTAATGGCGTCATACTAAATACATCTACTGATTCAATGTTTGCATTATTATCCAACAACATTTCTAATACAGAGACGAAACCTTTATTTGCCGCAATATGTATTGCAGTGTAAGATTCCACGTCTTTCGCATTAACGTTTGCACCACTTTCAATCAAACATCGTACAATATCAACATTATTTTCCAGCGCTGCATAGTGTAAAGGTGTCATACCAAATTCATTTACTGATTCAATATTAGCATTACTATCCAACAACATTTGTAATATAAGCAAGAAATTTTTAGAAGCTGTATAATGTAGTGCTGTGTAAGACTCCTTGGCTATGGCATTCACGTTTGCACCTCTTTGAATCAAACATCGTGCTACGTCTACATTATTTTTTTCCACTGCATAATGTAAAGGCGTCATACCAAATGCATCTACTGATTCAATGTTGGCATTATTATCCAGCAACATTTCTAAGACAGACAGGAAGTTGTTATTTGCCGCAATATGTAATGCAGTGTAAGATTTCAAATCTCCTGCATTAACGTTTGCACCTTTTTCAATCAAGCATCGTACAATGTCTACATTATTTTCAAATGCTGCGTAGTGTAAAGGTGTCATACCAGACTCATCTACTGATTCAATATTGGCATTACTCTCCAGCAACATTTGTAATATAAGAAGAAATTTTTTAGATGCTGCATAGTGTAGTGCCGTATAAGACTCTTTGGCTATGGCATTCACGTTAGCACCTCTTTGAATCAAGCTTTGTGCTATGTCTATATTATTTTCTTCTACTGCATAATTTAAAGGTGTCATACCAAATGCATCTACAGAATCAATGTTTGCCTTATTATCCAGCAACATGTTCAATACACCTGAGAAATTTTGATACGCCGCACAATGTAATGCCGTTAGAGATTGCCCGATGGTAGCATTCACATTTGCTCCTCTCATAATCAAGGTTCGTCCTGCGTCTAACTGATTTTTACTCACGGCACAAAATAAAGGTGTTATACCAGAATTACTTGCTGATTCAATGTTGGCATTATTATCTAACAACATTTGTAAAATGGGCAAAAAATTTTCAGAAGCTGCTTCATGTAGTGCCGTATAAGACTCTTTGTCCGTGGCATTTACGTTTGCACCCCTTTTAATCAGAATTCGTACGGCATCTACCTGATTTTCGCTCACAGCATAAAATAAAGGCGTCGCACCTTTATCATCTACCGATTCAATGTTTGCATTATTATCCAACAACATTTCTAATACAGAGAGAAAATTCTTATTTGCCGCAATATGTAATGCAGTGTAAGATTCCAAGACTTTTGCATTAACGTTTGCACCTCTTTTAATCAAACATCGTACACTGTCTACATTATTTGCAATCACCGCACGATGTAAAGGTGTCATACCACATTCATTTTCTAATTCAATATTGGCATTACTATCCAACAACATTTGTAATATAATCAAGAAATTTTCAGATGCCGCAATATGTAGTGCCGTGAAAGACTCTTTGTTTATGGCATTTAATTTTGCACCTCTTTGAATCAAACTGCGTGCTACGTCTACATTATTATTTCCCACTGCGTAATGTAAAGGCGTCATTCCAAATTTATCTACTGACTCAATGTTCGCACCATTATCCAGCAATAATTTCAATATACCTGAGTAATTGTACACCGCCGCTAAATGTAATGCCGTTAGAGATTCCTCGGCGGCAGCATTCACGTTTGCACCTCTTTTAATCAAAATTTGTACTGCGTCTATCTTATTAACCCTCACAGCACAAAACAAAGGTGTCCTATAAAAATTTGCTGGTGCTTCAATGTTGGCATTATTATCCAACAACATTTGTAATATAGGCAAGACATTTTTAGATGCCGCATGATGTAGTGGCGTGAGAGACTCCTTGTCTGTAGCGTTAACGTTGGCATCTCTTTCAATCAAAATTCGTGCTGCCTCTACCTGATTTTCAATCGCAGTATAAAACAACGGCGTCATACCAAAATTATTTACCGATTCAACGTCTGCATTATTATCCAATAACATTTCTAATAAAGACAGGAAATTTTTACTTGCAGCAATATGTAATGCAGTGTGAGATTTCACGTCTTTCGCATTCACGTTTGCACGTGCTTTAATCAAACATCGTACAATGTCTACATTATTTTCTATGGCTGCATAGTGTAAAGGTGTCATACCAGATTTACCTACTGACTCAATATTGGCATTACTATCCAACAATATTTCTGTCATAAATAGGTAATTTTTCTCTGCCGAATCATGTATTGCTGTAGTGTAGTTAGAATTTATGACATTCACGTTTGCACCCCTTTCAATTAATGTTCGTACTATATCTGAATTATTTTGGGCCACTGCACAACGTATAGGTGTCATACCAAATTCATCTACTACTTCAATGTCAGCATTATTATCCAACAATATTTCTAAGATAGATAAGAAATTTTTGAATGCAGCAATATGTAGAGCTGTGCGAGATTTCAAAATTGTGCCATTTACGTTGGCACCTTTTTCAATTAAAATTTGTACAACTTCTACATGATTTTCTTCCACTGCTCTATGTAAAGGCGTCGCACCAGAATCATCTACCGATTCAATATTAGCATTGTTATCCAACAATATTTCTAATGTAGATACTGAGTTTCTAGATGCTGCAATATGTAGTGCCGTCTTAGAGTTAGAATCTACGGCATTAATGTTCGCTCCTCTTTTAATCAAACTACGTACCATGTCCACAAAATTTCTTGCCGCTGCATAATGTAGAGGCATCATACCAAATTTGTTTAGAGGTTCTAGATCAGCACTACTATCTAACAGCATTTCTAATATTACAGGTGAAAAATGTGTATGTGTTACAACGTGTAAGGGTGTTTGAAAGTCAAATGTAGTGGCATTCACGTTTGCACCCCTTTTAATCAAACAACGTACCATGTTCACATGATTTTCTCGCACTGCATAATGTAAAGGCGTTAAACCAAATCTATCTACAGATTCAATGTTGGCATTGTTATCCAACAATATTTTTAATATAGGTAAGAAATTTTTAGCTGCGGCAAGATGTAGGGCTGGTAGATACTTCACTACTATAGCATTCACGTTTACAACTTTTTTAATCAAAATTCGTACTATGTCCTCGTGACTTTTTTCCACTGCTTTACCTAAAGGTGTCATACCAAACTTATCTACTAATTCGACATTTGCATTATTATCCAACAACATTTCTAATATAGATACGAAACTTTTTGATGCAGCAATATGTACAGATGTTTCAGACTTCACAGTTGCGGCATTTACGTTTGCGCACTTCATAATCAATATTCGTGCTATATCTGTATGATTTTGGATCACTGCATAATGTAAAGGTGTCATACCAAATTTATTCACTGCATCAATATAGGCATTATTATCCAACAGTATTTTTAATACAGATAAGGCATTTTCTGATGCAGCAATATGTAGAGATGTTTCAGACTTTACAGTTGTGGCATTTACGTTTGCACCCTTTTCAATCAAAATCTGTACTATGTCTGCATGGTTTTCTTTCGTTGCATAATGCAAAGGCGTCATATTAGATTCATCTACTGATTCAATATTGGCGTTGTTATCCAACAACATTTCTACTATAGTTACGAAATTTTTTAATGCGGCAATATGTAGAGGTGTGTGAGACTCCAAGTTTTTGCCATTCACATTTGCACGTTTTTCAATTAAAATGCGCACTATCTCTACACGGTTAAATAACACTGCAATTTGTAAAGCCGTATAACCGTCTATGTCTACTAGCTCAAGTGTGGCATGATTATCCAATAACACTTTTAATATAGCAACAAAATTGTTACTTGCTGCAATATGTAGAGCTGTTGAATGGTACACATTGGTAGCATCCACGTTTGCACCTCTCCTTATCAAATTTCTTACTATGTCTATATGATTGTTTTCCACTGCATAATGTAAGGCCGTTCTACCACATTCTCCTGCAGAATCAATGTCGGCCTTACTTGTCAACAGCATTTCGGAGATCATAAAGAAATTGTTAGATGCTGCAATATGTAGAGCTGTGTAAGAGTGTACCTTGGTAGCATTCACGTTTGCACCTCTTTCTATCAAAATTCTTACTATGTCTATATGATTTTTCTCCGCTGCATAATGCAAGGCCGTTCTACCACATTCCCCTGCAGCTTCAATGTCGGCCTTATTTTCCAGCAGCACTTCTAAGATAGTAAAGAAATTGTTAGATGCTGCAATATGTAGCGCTGTTTCAGAGTGTATCGTGGTAGCATTCACGTTAGCACTCATTTGAATCAAGACTCGCACGAGGTCTACATTATTTTGTAATACCGCAAAATGTAAAGGCTGCCGATTGTAATTGTCAATGGATGCAATATTGGCACTATTTTCCAGTAACAATTCTACTATAGGTAAGAAGCCTCTAAATGCGGCAATATGTAAAGCTGTTGCATTTAGCATGTTAGTAATATTTACGTTTACACCTCTGCCGATTAAAAATCGTACTATATCTGTCTGGTTATTCATCACTGCACAATGTAGAGACATTGATATATTTTTCTCTCGATTCCTAACATCATCTGCATTATTTAACAGGTCCTGAACTACATCAAGGACACCATTGTGAGATGCTATCTGTAGAGGTGTCGGTTCAGTGTTGCCAATAATAACACTTAAACGGGAAGAAATATAATCTTGATTGTCATAAGAATCAATTGTAAGTTCTTGCCCTAATAATTGTACTTGGCTAAGAGGAATATGACGGGAGAGCATCATCAAACCTGCGAAAGTGCACTGGAATCTGTGTTTGAATACGCGTTTGAATACAGCGTAGTTTACAACTTTCAGGTGCCATAAAATGCGAAAAGGCAGGGCGTTATCCATTTCCCAAAGTTGAATTAAGGTTCTGTCAGATATAATACATTTCTTAAGGCGCGGATATTTCTTTAATAAACACGTAATTCTAGAACCAGTTGCCTCTAGGAAAATATACTCCAGTGAGTTGTATCCGTCTCCATTTTTCGCATTAAAATCTGTCTCCTCATTTATTAACAATTCCATCATCGATTGTGACCCAACTGCAAGAACTTGATGTGTAATTACTCCTTTATTTATATTTGCGTTTGTATTTAGTAAAGCGGTTACGAGTTTCACATTGTCTTTTGAAATTGCCATTTGCAAAACAGACGCCACATCTTGGAGATTAATTTGGGCATTTGTAAAAAAAAATTCTAATATACACACATAGCCTTTGAGAATGGCGGATTGATATGGCGATATAGAGCTTTCATTAAGTGCGTTTACATCAGCACCCTTTCCTAACAGGAAATGCACCATGTCTTTATCATGGGATAGCACAGCCCTATGCAAGAATGTATTCCCATTATGATCAGCATATTGGAGGAAATCTTGGGGTACAAGGTTCTCATCGAATAATATCTTCAAACATGGTAGGTCTCCTCTAGATACAATTTGATATAATGTTGCGTTTGATATACTACACTTCTTTAAGTTACTTTTCTTTTTTAAGAGGTATCTGATAATATCGTTTCTTCCATGCGTGCCAGCCACATCCAAAACCGTCTGGGTACTGCATGCGTTCATGAATTCGCTTTTATCCAAATCAAATTCAATGTTTTTATGTCGTTGTAGTGCCAGATCACCATACCTCTTCACAGCGCTAATATCTGCGCCAGACTTCAACAGAAGCTTGACTATGGATAGATTTTTTGTTGCAGCGATGTGTAAAGCGGTGCCAGAATAAATGTTAGTGGCGTTAACGTCAGCACCATGTTTTAATAAAATCTGCACCACATCTAGTTTATTAGCCCATGTTGCTACATGCAATGGCGTCCAACCCAACTTGTCTTTATTTGATGCATCAGCTTTGGAGTTTAACAGCAGCCCTACCACCTCAGCGTTAAAACACGATGCCTTATGCAATGGTGTTTCACCAAATTTTGTCTTCATATTTGGATCGAAATCACTCAAACATTTCGAAAGAAGCATTTTTGCAGATTCAACTGATTTAACCAAATGCAAAGGAGTTTCACCAGCATTATTAAGTTCACTTGGCTGTAATTCAATGTCTAATAAAGTAGGGATAATACTAGTGTAGTTTCTTAATGTAGCCAAGTGCAATATAGTATTTCCTTCCTTATCTTTGTATCTGTAATCATGTTGACATGGAATATCTTTTCGTATCAACGTCTTAAAAATGAATAATTGTCCCATTTCAAGTATCTTCCATAAAACAGCACCAGAAATTGCAAGATTTTCTTTTGATGGGAAATATTTTATGAAAAATTCTACTATATTTAATTTTCCTTCAACACATGCCACATGATAAGGTGTGTAAGCATCTAAATTGCGAATAGACTCAGAACCAGGTGAGTGTTTCAGTAAGCATTCGACTACTTTAATATGACCATATCGACATGCCAAATGAAGCGCTGTGTTTCCCAAACTATCTTGTAAACTAGCATTGGCATCACTTTTTAAAAGCAACTCCACAATCAGCAAATTACTTTTGGACATTACAGCATGTAATGCTGTATTTCCATTGTTATCAACATCATTGACATCTGCTCCACTATCTAACAATATACTTGCAATATCTAAATTGTTAAAGATAGTTGCCAAATGTAATGGTGTGTGACCATGTTTATTTCTAACTCTGACATCACTATTATGCAATAGTAGACATTTCACTACGTCAGCGTAACCATTTCGACAGGCTGTGTGCAGAGGTGTTTCTCCATTGTACGATTTCTTATAGGCATCCGTAGGGCTTGCGTATCTGGTAAGAAACAATTGCGCGTCAGCAGCAGACCTGGCGAAATGTAGAGGAGTGTAACCTTGATCGTCTCGAGTATCCACAACAAATCCTTTCTCTAACAGGCAGCGTATGATGTGTGAATGCCCATTTATTGCAGCTGTATGAAGAATTGATCTTCCATTGTCTCCACTATGCTTTAACTGTTTTCTAATAGTAGATTCCTCTTCTTCATTCAGTTGAACATCATCAAAATTCTTGTTTTGACACATATCAGGCCACAGTGATTGTATATATTTGATTATATCCAAGTCGTTATCTCTTTGTGCCATTTCCATAACAGAATGTCCATTTCTATTTCTGATGAAAGCATTCTGTTCCGACTTTTTCATCAGATGTTTCAATATGGTTTTATTATTGCGTTTATACGCTAAATGAATTGCCGTATTTCCTTCCTCATCTTCTTGTGTTATGTCTGAACCAATATTTAAAAGGGCATCTATAATAGTAGACACTCTCTGATGTACAGCATCGTGTGCAAGTGTTTTTCGCTTGGTTACTCCTTGTGATCGAATCAAGATTTTATTTAAATTACGTTCTCTTTCATCAAGAGAACTAACAGTGGGCATGAGTAAAATATTTGGAACAGTTCTTACTTCGTTTTCATGAATTTGTTGCCAATTGATGGAAGCCACTAAGTGCAAAGGCGTTTCACCCTTAGCATTCTTATCATTGACATTATTCAAGTGCCTAAATTCCGGAAGTTGAATCAAGTCTTCCTTTAATAATTTAGATGCTAAGTGGAGCAAAGTCTCGTTAGACTGGTTTTTTGGAAAATTGCCTTTCATTCCTCTTGCTAATATTGTAACAACTTCCGGTTTGCCTTCCGCAATCGCATAATGTATGGGAACATTTCCAAATACATCTTTAGAATACAGACGGCTATTAGTATGCAAGAGTAATAGCTCGATCATCTCTTCATATCCAATCATACAAGCTAAATGTAAAGCGGTGAATTGATTATTCGTGTGAGCTTCGACGAATTTTTCCATATAAAAAGGATCTGGAATACTCCTGAAGGCAGCAATGATATTACATTTGTACTTTAGTTCTATAAAATCGTAAGCGAGATCCAACCTGCCACACTCAATGACCTTCCTTGTTACTGGAAGAAAGTGCTCTTCCAATAATGATGTGTCTGCTGTAAATAATGCGAGCAAAACATCAAAATTGCAGTTTCGTAGGGCGCTTAATACGTGATTAGTGTTTGTTGATTTTTCTTTGAATGTCAAATATTTTATGATAGTGACTGGCACATCGTGATTACACGCTTGATCAAAGAAATAATCTTTACTGAGCTTGTCAAGAAACTGACACCAATTCCAATTCATGAACGAGTCAAATCTTAGAAAATCAATATTAGAAGCGTGACTTTTTGAAACAATCACTTCTAGAATTTCGTAATTTTTATCAAAACAATAACCACTTGCCAAAAGTAATGCATTTCTGTTGTTCTGGTCGACTTTCATTACAGCAACGTTGTCTTCATCGACAATCTGTTTTACCAGGTTTAAATTTCCTTCTAATATTGCTTGGTGTAGTTTCAGATCTCCACACATCATATTGTCGAACATATATCTTACACTTACGTAATGCTCGGAAATCAAATTGTGATAAATATAAGATACTGTGTCTGAGAAAGTTATGTTGTGTATATTGTCAAATATCTCCGCGTACAACCATTCGGCGGTCAAATATTCGGCAAAACTTTGATGCAAAAATACCGCATAATCTTCATCGAAGTACTTTACAATACCCAATTTCATTTTTAAATCTTTGAAATGCCTTATTAATTTCTGAAAATCTGTTACAATCTCATAGCGCATTACAAGTTCTTTACCAAAAACAACCACCAGTGCAATGAGTCTATGGAGTCTTAATACATTGTTGGTAAGGGATTCGTTGTTAGGATCATAACCTAATTTACTTTTTCGGTAATAACGCTTAATTTTCTGCATTAGAATATTTTTAAATATGTTGAATTTAGTAATCTGAGCAAAATCCAATGCATTTTCTCTATATAGAAACCACAAAAGTGTCAAGAATAATGGATTTTGTAAAAATTCTATTGGTATTTTACTCAAATTCACATCGAGCATGCCTTTACATTTAAAATATGTTATGTAATCAATTTCTTTGAGGTTATCAATTTGAATAGGCTGAACTTCAAAATTATTAATTAACATTGTATCGAAAAATAACCTAGATGCAACTACGACGCGAATTTTACACTTGGAAATGGCTTCCATGAAAAGGAATACTGCTTGTCTGTGAACTGGTAACACTTCATCAAAGGAATCTATGAAGAGAGTTAACCTTCCGCTGTTTTTGTAATATTCATACAAACGAAGTTGTAACTCTTTGCATGATGTCTTTTCGGACTTATTGAAGATATAGTCTATTGGATTTTCAAATAGATTCTTATTATCTAGACTTAAATCATTTCTATAATCTGCTAAATTACAAAAGAGAATATAATTATTCTCAACAGTTACTTCTGACAGAGAATTCAGAAGTGATGATTTACCTATTCCCGGTTCGCCACTTATAACTGTTAATTTGCTGCCAATTTCTTTGCAAAAAACACCTTCTGGAAACGTTTCCGTTGAATATTCAATGCAGGAAGTCATATTGCGACAATTTCGGTACTTTACTAATTCCACGCAACCGTTCACTACCTTAACGTGAAACAGTGGGCAGCCTAAAGAAGAAAATTTGTCCCAGTATTCATTTATTGATTGGGTTTTGACCACAATTAACGCGTTTTCTTTATTCCTCAACTTAGTTTCTACATTGTAATTAATTTCTTCTCTGATGACTTGCTTTCTTATGTGTTCAGTAAGTGAATCTAAATCTCCAGATAACATGCAAATTCTCTTCTCTTGCGTTTCAAACAACGAAGTAGGAAGTATAGCCTTCCTAAGATTACGTGGAATGTATCCTTGTGCTTTATTATCCATTCTCTTCCCAAGAATAGGAATTGAACGGTTCGTTTCAACACTGTACGTGGGATCACCCCATTGGTCAATAAAATACTTTCTAAGTGCATGATTATTTCCATTCAGAAATGCGAACATGCGCTTCTTTGTTCTATCAGAATTATACTTTAGAATCTCTAATCGTAAACAGCATATGGAATGGTGTTTATATTTTGTATTTTCTTTAATCTGATTGATATACCATTCTGAATCACTGGGTTTACAGTATATGACGATTGTGTCGTTATCGTCCGGATGAATGTTGTCAATATTCCGATCAAATTTTGAATTTTCATCTTGAATAATAAATATAGTAGATTCAGCTTCATCCAAACATTTATCACTTAAATACATTTTTCGTTTCCTCATTAATTGAAGAATTTGTGAGGCGCTCACTGCTTCCATACATTTGCGATCGGAACCAATGATGTCGTAAAGCGTTGCTGGGCTTCTTCCTTGCAAGGAAACTGCAATATTTTGAAGAAGTGTATTTCTAAGTAAATCTTTGCGAATATCAGCTGCATTAGTAAAAGCATGTAGTGCAGAAAGAGAAATGTCTTTAGATTTATTTGGGTCTGTGCTAATTATAAGAAATCTTTTGCCCAAATGTTTGTACTTGGCCAGAAAAGGAAGTGGTTTATCAACTTTTAATATTAACGGCAATTCGTTGCAAATCCACAAACACTCAATTAGGGAATTAATGCTTTCAGGAGGACGAAGCCATTGCCTAAACGAAGTCATTTCAAAGAATTCTCTAATCTTTTTGAGAGTATCATCATTTAATTTTGCTTCATTAAGCAAACAGTCATTCCAGTTGAAAGTATGGTGGAACAAATGATTAATCTTTTCTACAAAATAACCAAATAGTAAGTTCATAATATCAGGTATATTATCAACTATGGTTATTTGGTGAGCCATTGTAACTTCGTTCCATATATGGGCTTGATCCTCTTCAGCATCGATAATCATTCTAGGCACCACCATATAAGGTTTTAGATGAATTTTCAACAATTCTGTCTCAAAGTTTGTTTTCGTCAAGCCGCATTGAAACAACTGAGGTACCTTGAAATAATCGTTAACATAGTCCACTATTTTTGTTGCATCTATCATGTCACAAACTGCATCAATTTCTTGCTGTATTTTGTGAACGTTAGGCTGGTTTAAGTACAAGTAAAACTTCTCAAAAAATTCCGTATTCCTTTGCGATGCTTGTGAGTAAATTTGTTTACAAGAACCGCTTCTTAATTCAAATGGTAAATTTGAGTTGTTCTTCAAATCAAGATGACCAAATCCGTAAGCTTTAGATGATTTAGAACTCGATTGAAGATTGTTTTTGGTTCTTGGTTGTTCAACATCATTGTTGCAGAAGAACATAAATTTCATATTGTCATTGGGAACATCTTGAAGTATGCTTATATCGCTTTTGTTTTGCATAAGTTTGCTGAAGCTCTCGGCATGTGTTTTGATAAATTTACCATCAATACTTATTGCTTGACTGCCTTTATGTCTTATTTTAACCAGATACACATATGGATCATTTTCCTTTTCCATCCATAATTTGAGTATTAGATCATCAAATTCAAACACGTTTCGTAATTTCGAATAAATAACGAAATCTTTTATTCTTAAATTCGATGTTAAATTAGCAGCAATGAAGGCGATAACTTTGTATCGATATTCTGGACCAACATCACTACGAGAACCTGGTGTTTGTTCCATTTTTAGCAACTGTAACTGTTGGAACTTTTATCTGGAAAAGGAAAACTATACGATATTTCTCTAGGTGCTTTATTTTTGTAAAATGTTTTGTCAGTCAAGTTTAAAGCAACTTCAGTAAAATTAATAATGATGCAATTTATCTGAAAATTTACACATATCTACTCTCTTTTATAATTCCACGGATCACCTTTAAATTTTACCGCTAAAAGTAGGCAATTCGATTGGACTTTTCGAGCCCAAATGACACTCACTTAATTTAATTGATAGTCAATTCTAGGCATTTAACAATTGCATTTTGTATATTTTCCACTCTTTTTTTTCTACTTCGCTTTCTCTGTTCTTGTATTCAAAAATAGTTCTTCTATGTGTCTACCATAATATATAATGGACCCAACGCCGAGTACAAGTAGAAACCCACCTATTTCTCCACGGAGGAAATGCGGTCGTTTTGGTCATTTGTCCCATAATGGGAAGCAAATAATTCTCAATACAAAATACAAAAAGAAAGTACGAGGGAAATACCATCGCATATAGTGTCCACAACAGGTAATATTGTATTTTATTAGGTTATGTATTATGATTCTGAAGTTACCCATATTCTATTATTGCATAATTAAATTAAATAAATATATTGGAATGGTTTTGAATTTTGTTAAATATTTTTTTATCGAAATTCAAAACCATTTCAAACAGTGACACAAATAGTAACAGCGAATAATTAATTAGACATGTGCATTATTTGAAGTTTTCTTAGTGAAAATACTGATTAAGGATTATGTAAATATTTTTAAAGTTTGTTGTACATTAGAAAATATACTTTACTTTTTGTGTCATTATTTAGCAATATATTCTTCAGTTCTCTCTGTAAACATGAAAAACTATTAAAATATTAAGTAAATTTCGTTTATGATTTTAGATATTAAATACATAACTAACCAACCACCTTGACCAAAATACAAATATTGTTGCCATACTTTAATATAAATATTCCAAAGTAAATCCAGAAATTTACTAAAGATATTTGAGTACATAAATCTTGATGTAAAAATATTGAACAGGTGCATGTAGTGTAGGTGCATGCATATCAGTGCGTATACACATAACATAATGTACATAACCTATATCATAAATTTGCCAATAATAAATGTCATCATACGACGTACGTCTGATTTTTTTATATCAAAATTGTTTCAAATTAGGTTTTAAATAGGTTTATGACCTTAATCATTAAAAAACCTTTGATTAAATGTATTTCTTTCAGTCCGAATTTTAAAATAATTATTCCAAACGCATCTCTAAATACTTTTATACTAATGAACCTGTATAGAATGCATAATTTGCTAGATATTTGTAAATAACTGCTATTTGGTAAGAGTAAAAGTGTTATTTCTGGTCCGAATATTCATTTTTTTTGACTTTCTTATACGGTTTCATCTCCGTTAATAGTAATGTACTACTTGAAATGTTAAGAAATTTCTGCTTTCTCGAAATTTATATGATACTTGACTAATAGGGTTAATTTTGTATTCTATAGTGAATTTCTTTTACACGAATAACAACATAACAGCAAGAATCCTTTAGAGCTCGAATCTTCCACCATTGCTTTTCAATTTGTGATGACGAAAATTTTTGACCTCGAGGCTTTTGCAGATATCCACGTTTTGCGACTCTCTCTCTCTCTCTCTCTCTCTCACTCTCTCTGTGTGTGTGTTTGTGTGTGTCTCTGTATTTGTGACCACGACAGCGGCCAAACGTTTGAAGCTATCACTTTGAAATTTTATATTTACTAGTATAATCTCCTTCGTGAGATCTGATTAGATTTTCAGTAAGATTGGCAGACAGGAAGTAGTAGTTTACTTCAGTAAAAAAAATCGAACTTTTCGTCAACTAAGTACTAAGTGTAAACAAATTTATGAATGTCCTTAAACGTGGATTTGAGAACTCTTTTACTAAAAAAGTTTTTCGAAATTCCTACCGAAAATACGTCTTATACTCTTATCAAAAACAGGTTTTGCGAATATCTCGCAAGTCATGCTTTCTAGACGGGTACATTGCAAGTATAAAAGTATTTAAAAATTTGATTGTCAATACCTTTTGTAAAAAAAAATTCAAAATTCGGACCGGAAGTAACACTTTTACTCTCAGCGGATAGCACTTTTTTCGAATATCCTGCAAAGTATGCATTCGATAGAAATTTATTAAGAAAATAGAAGTACTTATAATAGAATTTAGAATAATTTGTATAAAAAATGTCTTAAACTTCTATAATTTGAAACGCTCATACGTATAAGAATGTCATGTGTTGGTTACACCTCATTATTTTATATAAATATTGTCTGAAATTAGATTCTAACTAATGTGCCAGATATTTGAAACGAAACTGTTATTCAAAGAGAGAGATATTTGATTCAAAAAATATTTTGAATAAAATATATTTTTCGATTCATACATACATCTTTGCTATTAATCAAATCAATTATTTCTTTCAGTTAATGCAAATTACTTTGATTGAAATAAAACTTTTTTCTGTATATTCATATGCGTAGTATCTATTAATCTCCAATTATATAGAGATTGCACACTATCAAACTTGTCACAAAATTATAGGAATGTCAAAGATAATAAATTTCGATTGCATTGTTTTTAAAATTGTAAACTTACCTTGTTGTTTTCACCTCAAGATATTGATGTCACTTCATGTTTCAGAGGATGTACGAAGACGATGAAACATTAAAATACTTTCGTTTACTAAATCACCAGTGAAATAATTTTATATATCAATACGATTACTAGATCTATAATGATTAAAAACAACTACTGCGACTTGCTTTCTATAATGTTTGCTCGTCGATACATCCTGATGATAAGATAAATGGCATATATCTAACCCTATTACGCGGATGATAGGCCTGCCTTTCTTTGAAGGTAGTATAACGGACAAGTAATTTAGTGCAATTATTGGAAGATGTTCCACTAAATATAAGAAGAGGACACATGGATTCAACAAGAAGGTGCCACGGCGTACCGCCAGATTCTATGCTATACGCGCGAAATATTTTAAGTGAAAATGTTTCCAGGGAAATAGCTAGCTCATAGAGGCCCTATTCACAAGCCGGCTAGGTTTCCGAGCATCACAAAATTAGATTGTTTTTTATAGTGCAGGTAAAGCAGCACATATACAGTATACTTGTATCCACAACAGAAGCTATGCGGGAACATATTCAACATATACTTAGAAATATAAGTGATTAATTAATGTCGAATTATTATTTCGGAAGCTTGTTCAAAACTGTTTAGAAGTGAATGAATATTCATTTGAACACCTATTGAAATAATTTTTACTTATTTCATTGTTCATATTTATTGTCATTTTATAAATCATGTTTCACTAAACTCATCGACGCGTTATATTCAATTGTACGTCATTGATGACGTTTACATGTTGTCATAACTGTATTAGTGAAACTAAAAAAGTTACTTTGTTAAATTATATTTGAGGGCATTTATTTCATTAGTTTAGATAGAAAATGTATAAATTGATCGTAATATACCAATTCATGGCAAATAAACTCATAATTTCCGTTTCAATATTAAATTACTCTCTTACATTCTGTTTATTGTCTATTTGCGTCCTTTGAATATAATGCTGAAAGGTTTCTGTAAACAGTCAAAGCTTTTTACAAACTTTTCTACAATCATCTGTTAAATTTAATGAGATAAGCGTAAGTATTGGTTATTTTAAATTTTATTATGGATAAGTTATGAAACATTTATGGTTATTCGACAATCTGAATCAATATAATAAATAAGTTGAGCAAGACTGAAGTCTTAGAGCATTTCAATTACTAAATATATTACGTTATAGTTATTGTATTATGAACAATTTTTTTCTTTGGTTATATCAAATGTCACTGACTGAAATAAAAATAGATCCGGCAACATAAACAAGACGAGTCGTCATAAATCTAGTATGATGTACAATTGAATGTAACGTGTTTTCTCTATAGTACAGTTCGGGTCCGTACATGTACGACAATTTATTTAAGTCACTTGTATATATAATAAAACACAAGTGTTCATGTTTCAGAGGATGTACGAAGACAATGAAACATTAAAATACTTTCGTTTACTAAATCACCAGTGAAATAATTTTATATATCAATACTATTATTAGATCTATAATGATTAAAAACAACTACTGTGACTTGCTTGCTATAATGTTTGCTCGTCGATACATCCTGATGATAAGATAAATGGCATTTATCTAACCCTATTATGCGAATGATAGGCCTGCCTTTCTTTGAAGGTAGTATAACGGACAAATAATTTAGTAATTAATTTTTTTTTTTAAATTTAATTATTGGAAGATGTTTCACTAAATATAAGAAGAGGACACATGGATTCAACAAGAGGGTGCCACGGCGCACATTGGGGATTTCGCGGAAAAAAGTCCAATTGTCAACATACTCTTCATGCAGTATACAATGCTATTTTTAAATTTAGGACTAAATGCTACAATCAAATCAAAAAGAATTACTTCGATCTGACTGCTAGTTTTTTTTTTTTGTAGCCGTTTCAGTCAGAGCACTTGTATGTTTTACCGAATTGACCTAATATAAACCTAGGAATTTCAAGATAAATATTACTTTATTGCTTGAGCTAACGTTTTTGTTTTTATTTTTTATTTAAAATAGAATATTTCAATATACTAAAATTGAAAAAATAAACTCTGCAGAGACTTTCGTCTTTTTGTTGTTGTTTATTTTTATGAACATAGAACAAAAAACCCTGTTTTCTACAAACACTTGGACCTGCAATTTAAACTCCACTTTTTTCCAATTGGAAATCTTTACTAATATATTACCTAATATCTGTTTTTACACTTTTAGTCAAATTCAGGTGCCACCAGGTGCCACCTCGCAATTTGTTTCATTTATACTACAACGCTATTAAAGCCCATAGGACACTAAGTCTACCTTTCATTGCTCAGATTATTGCGAACAGTGCAAATATAACGAAACACGAAAATTGACTAGGTTCGAAAAGTTGAACTATAATAAGATAAATACCAAATTATCAATAATTTAATCAATATTGGTATACAGGTTGATACTGTTAAGCAAGGCACTGGTACAACAAATTCAGGAAATACGTCACGAAGATTATTTGCTAATCCTGCTCTGATTTCCGAATTCACGGGTCTAGATGAAGACATAATCAAGAGGTTTTCAATAATTCTCGAAGCTATAACAATTAGCGAGGCAGTACATCCAAAAGAGTTTGATGATTTTTGTCTGGAAACGGCGAAAAAGTTTGTTGCATTGTACGAGTGGTACAATATGCGACCTACACTCCACAAAATTCTTATTCATGGAAAAGATATAGTTGAAAAGTGTATTTTTCCTGTAGGCTTACTGTCCGAAGAGGCTCAAGAAAGTCGAAACAAAGACTATAAAAAATATCGCCTCAGACACTCCAGAAAATGCAGTCGAATTGCCACCAACGAAGATATCATGCATCGAATGATGCATGATCTCAAATTTGACTCCTTCGTTTATTAAAAAAAATCATAGTGATATAAGCGACGAAGTTAAGGCTCTTTTAGAATAATAATATTAATAATACAATTTTATATTTTCGATTAGTATTTGTAACATATATCGTTGCTTAAAACGCAATACGCTCTGACTAACTAAAAATCCAATATCAATTTTTTATTAATTTGAGCATGTTTCATAAGGAAAACACGAAGTTATAAAAAAAAATTATTACCAATTTTTTTTGTTAGTTAGGACCTTTTACGTTTTAGGTGACGATATATATTTTTCTAATTCTCTTTATTTTGATTACTTTTGTGTTTTGCTATATAAATAAAACAAAATTTGTGATAAAATCACTACAGTTTTTGAAAAATACATTTTTTTCCTCACCTCCATACAAAAATCCCCAATGTGCGGCGTACGGCCACATTCTATGCTATACGCGCGAAATATTTTAAGTGAAATGTTTCCAGGGAAATAGCTAGCTCATAGAGGCCCTAGTCACAAGCCGGCTAGGTTTTCGGGCATCACAAAATTAGATTGTTTTTTATAGTGCAGATAAAGCAGCAAATATACAGTATACCTGTAACCACAACAAAAGCTATGCGGGAACATATTCAACATATACTTAGAAATATAAGTGATCAATTAATGTCGAATTATTATTTCGGAAGCTTGTTCAAAACTGTTTAGACGAGAATAAATATTCATTTCAACACTTATTGAACTAATTTTTACTTATTTCATTGTTCATATTTATTGTCATTTTATAAATCATGTTTCACTAATTAGTCATCCATTCACGTAACATTTCCTGTTTCTACACCTCCTAGAATCAAGTTGTTAATTTGTTTAATAATAATAATAAAAGAGTGCCTTTACTGAAACATAAAAAAAGGTCTACAGGTATATAATCTACGGAGGGTATCTTCTTGTACTGCGTCTAGAACTTGCCCTTCGAGTTGCGTTAGACTCCTTCCTTTTGGTCGACCAGCATTAGCATTTCTTTTAGTAACTGAACCTGTTTCATGTAGACGTTGATCCAGCCTTCAAAATATATTTCCACTAGAATATCTCCGATTTGGGTAACGTACGCGATATTCGCGTTCTGCCATATTAGCATTTCCATTACAGAAACCATACAGGATGTTCATATCGGCATATCCATTAAATACAAAATCCATTATGAAGGAATAAAATAACAATAAACAAAAGATAAGACACAGTTGTACAAAAGGAAAGAAGCGTCAGCATTCAATAAATTTGAATTCCCCTCTATTGAAATCAGTGCATGAAGAAGCACATAAGAAAAATCAGGCAATGGCCTAGAAGAAGAGAAATATCCCATCTATCAAAGGCAAAGGAAAGTGCAAGAAAGAAAGAAAATTTGTACGACGACGAAAGTTTACTCAGGCAGAGAACAGTTCATCAGAGAATGAAATCGACGAACATAACGTATGTAGCGATAACAGTGATGCTTATATAGAAGCTCCAGGATATTACGTACCTCCAGAACATGATACAGAAAACAACGATGAATGCGTTGTTTGTGGTGAATTTGGGCGAAATAATGAAATCTGGTATCGCTGCACAATGTGTAGCAAGTGGACCCACCAGCAATGCTGTGGGGTGGACAAGCCTGTGGGGTACATTTGCGACTTTTGCAAATAACTAAATTGGTATAGAATTACATTCTATCAATAAATAATCGTTTTCAAGATTTTGTTTTTTAATTAATGTCTGTTAAAGCGATGAGTGTTATTACCCACTAGCAGATGGGCAATACCGCTCGAACAAGTGTATTTTTTTGTTTTTTTATTCTTTGAGATTTGATCAAATTTGACTTAACCCAAAGACAGGAGTAGTGTAAGACCGCCGGTCCTACTCCCGCCTCCGGAGGCGGAGGTCAAAGGTCAAAGGTCACAGGTCAAGGGGTCAAGGGTCAAAGGTCAATGGTCAAGGGTCAAAGGTCAAAGGTCAAGGGTCAAGGGTCAAGGGGATAAAGGTCAAGGGTCAAAGGTCAAGGGTCAAGGGTCAAGGGTCAAGGGTCAAAGGTCGCCGGAGGCGGGGGTCAAAGGCCAAAGGTCGCCGGAGGCGGGGTGAAAGGTCACCGGAGGCGGAGGTGGCGCCCTCTGACGGCCGCTAACCCAACTAAGGTTGCGCCCTCTAACGCTCACTAACCCAACTAAGGTGGCGCCCTCTGACGGTCATTTGCCAAACTAAAAATTGCATCTCTCATCATTACCAACCCAACTAAAATGGCGCCCTCTGAAGGTCATTTGCCAAACTAAAAATTGCATCTCTCATCATTACCAACCCAACTAAAATGGCGCCCTCTGACGGTCATTTGCCAAACTAAAAATTGCATCTCTCCTCATTACCAACCCAACTAAAATGGCGCCCTCTGACGGTCATTTGCCAAACTAAAAATTGCATCTCTCATCATTACCAACCCAACTAAAATGGCGTCCTCTGACATTCACTTGCCAAACTAATGTAAAGCTCTCATGATTACCAACCCAACTAAAATGACGCCCTCTGACGGTCATTTGCCACACTAAAAATTGCATCTCTCATCATTACCAACCCAACTAAAATGGCGCCCTCTGAAGGTCATTTGCCAAACTAAAAATTGCATCTCTCATCATTACCAACCCAACTAAAATGGCGCCCTCTGACGGTCATTTGCCAAACTAAAAATTGCATCTCTCCTCATTACCAACCCAACTAAAATGGCGCCCTCTGACGGTCATTTGCCAAACTAAAAATTGCATCTCTCATCATTACCAACCCAACTAAAATGGCGTCCTCTGACATTCACTTGCCAAACTAATGTAAAGCTCTCATGATTATCAACCCAACTAAAATGGCGCCCTCTGACGGTCACCAAGCAAAGTAAATATTAAATATATAAGAGAAGAATTTCGAATATAATATCAGCAGTATCAATTGTAAAGCGGTGTAACACATTTTATATAGATAGTGATAATCAAGTACCTATAATGACAGTGAAACCATACAACGTGGAGAAGTATGAATACTTTTTAGCAGTTAATGGCATCGAAATACCTATTGGAGTTGGGAATTGGCTATTATCCTCAGAATTAAATCAAAGCGATTGTTTATTCATAGCAGCATTTGCATATCAGAACGAACAATATTTTGATATCGATGAATTAATCCACATATTAGAATATTGTAACCCCAATATAACCCAACTAAAAAAGTGTTGTATTTATTGTGAATATGAATATCTACATGAACCTGATTTTGAACTTCGTGATGAAATTTGTGTGTTTGATATAGAAACGTCGAATGTGCTGACTTTAAATAAGAATATACCGGAGATGTTAATGACTTGGTATCCTTAATATGATCATCCAGAATTGGATTATAATGAAGAACTCGTCGAGAATGGTGGTGGATATGTTATATACGCTCATCAGAAGTGTTTCGCAAGTAGCTAACATGTACAGATCTGTATAATCTTGTCTGTACTTGTTTGGAAATACATCAGTCGACAATGTACGTTGAACGCAGGCATAGTGCGCTAAGATTGAAGAAAGTAGTATTAAACAATAGAATTAAGAGGTTTATATCCGAATTAGAAAAAATTAAAACTGATATCGAAATATATAAAGTAGTTGTAAATATCAGCAACATAAATATATAAAAAAATGGATAATATTGAAAATAGAGTTGATCGGGCAATCAGACAAATCGATAAACATTCTTTGGATTATTGGATGAGGTGGATAAGACGATGATTCAACATATTCCACTGTTTATTCTCCAAAATAAGGTGAAAAGCTGAATCTGTAAAGCAACACTAGCATTACATTCCTCAGGAGAAGCGATCAAGCCTAAGATATAATCAACCTTGACAAGACAATCATCTGAATGGTTGGACCCCAGCTCGAAGAAATTATTATTTATGTAACTTTATAGAATAAATATATATGTAATGTACAATATAGTATACAATATTTTAAATAAAAGAACAGATAAAATTATTGATTTTTTTTATTTATAGATAGGCATCTATATATATTAGAGGTTGAGTAAATATACGATTCTACATATGTTCTATACATATTTATTAGGTATATATTATATACATTTCCAAATCAAAATTTATGGCTGACCGAGAAAATAAAAATAAATACATATACACTCAAACACTCAGTGATGTAATAATTTTTGAATATACAGGTTGTTTTAAAGGTAAGATGGCGGATACAATATGATCACAGCCAGATTATATAACAATTAATATTTGTTTTATACATATTTATTAATCAAATATTTTATACACCATTCCATTTCGAATTTTATGGCATTATAATGTAAGTATAATACTTCAAGCATGTATAAGACATTTAAGAAGCTATCATGACAAGAGATTTAATATTTTAATGTAAAGCACCTTCCAATGAAAGCAGACTTGTAGCATACTTTTATGAAATCGAATAAAATCAGTACTCTTGAGCACACTTAACTTTTTTCATTAGTTATATTATATATTTATATACATGTTCACGTATCATGGATTTTTAAATACCTTGATATCCGGATATTTAGAATACAGCGGACTTTCATCATTCATTGGTTTTTATGGGTACCCAGATAATTTTTATTTCATGGATCCTAATGCATACATATAATTTAAACAACACGCATACACATACACATACATAACTATGTATTAAAATCCGGTCACTACAAACAATATATACATATTATTTGTACATATAATACAAAAAATCATGATATAATCAAACCGATGATGACGCTATAACCGTATTCTACATATGTTTTTATACATATTTATTAATCATATATTATATATATTTCCTAATCGAAATTTATGACTGAAACATAAAACGAAAATAAATACACCCAAGTACTGAGTGACGTAGTAATCAAATTTTAATATACAGGCTGTTTCAAAGGTAAGAGGCGGACACATACAGGATGTTCCAAAGGTAAGGGTGGATACATACAAGATTTTCAAATACACCGGGTTTTTATTACCAGTTATAAAATACACAAGGTTTTTATCATAAGTTTTTAAAACACCAGGGTTCTCGGAAATTAATTGTTCATATCTTTGTAGATGTTAAATTTAAAATTATTACACGCTAGCTGACGGTGGCTGGTATTTAAATTGATTATACATACATTGAGAAGACAAGGGTAAGAGGTGGAACGACTATCCAGTTCTAAACCTTTAACAATATAAACATCTTAATACTCAATATAGTTTTTAATTCAAACTTAGAGATATTAGTTGACAAAAAAACTATATGTTTAACAATTTAATAATCTATTAATTAGTTGATGTTTTTCACAAAAACTAATTTCAATCATTTTATACCAGAATATAAAAGTCTAATTAGATTTAGTATTTTAATGTAAATCACCTTCCATTTTGAGAGCAGACTTGTAACATACTTTTATAAAATCAAATAAAGTCAGTACTCTTGAACACACTTAAATTTCATTAGTTAAGAGTAGAGATTCCTATTTCACATATATTTTAAAACACATGTTCATATACAATACACAGATCGACATTGAAACCCCATGTACTTTTAATGAATTATTTAATTTTTCTTTAAATGTATTTTTTATAACCCCTTAAATTAATAGATGTCTTGGTTACTATTAATTCGAGGATGATTGTCTAGATCGCGGGTTCCACTCTGAGGAGTTGAGCCCTTTTCCTATTACCTATACAACCTTTCCATTCCAATTCAACTCTGGGGGGTTGACAGAACACCACTATTCGACACTTACCCTTAGGTTATACCGTGTGTTTGAGGACATCTATAGTTGATTTAGGGTTATCTGGAAGTATGAAAAAATCTACGAAAATGGTCTCACTGTAACATCAATAACCTCTATCACTTTTTACCGAAAACTTTAAAGCTTTTTTGTGATCTATTAAGGCTATAAAACCCATTTCATTAATATTATTAGCAAATATATCCTGTATTGAAAATAATAAATGATTTTAATAGACACAATATTCTAATATATATTATACTTGAACAGTTACAAGCATAGTGACAATTTCTATAACATCTCACCCATCTGTCACGTGTACGAGTATTTATGAAATCTCCATTATTTATATGACCTACATACATGTATATCAACTGGACATCTTAAAATTAGGGCATAGATATTTACTTTTAAATTTTATATATTTTTTAATAATTGATATTAATGCTATTTCACTCTATTAGCAGTATTATACTTGTATGTATGGTTATAACATTATTTATTATATATAATCATGTCCCTTTTTATCCATTTAGAGTATCGGGGTTTGATTTTGAAAATCATCTTTCTTGCTTCATTGAAACACTGTAATAGCATAACGAGATTTCTCTAGATTAGTGCTAGTTTCACAGGTCAAAAATCAGTTTAGACATTTATCGTCATTATTCATAATAATAATACATACTTTTCTTATTTTTATTGAACTTGGGGATATATATATATATATATATATGTGTGAACAATCTTTAATTCAACTCCAACCAGAATGATTTCCCATAAACACATCTAACTTATTTCTAATTATATCTATATCTGACAACTGATCATAAATGCAATGAACATAAATTCATGATCAACTTGAAAATAAGAAATCCATAATAAAAACAAATATTTAATAATATATCATATTTATTAAAAATAATGCCACGTATTGATTTATCGTCATTATTCATAATAATAATACATACTTTCTTATTTTTCTTATTTATATATATATAATTAAAATATTTTTTTATCCTGGCCTTAATAGTAAATAATTCAAAAAAATTTAAATATCTGAATAATCTTTAATTCAACTCCAACCAGAATGATTCGCCATAAACACATCTAACTTATTTCTAATTATGTATATCTGACAACTGATAATAAATACATAAATTCATGAACAACTTTAAAATAAGAAATCTATAATAAAAACAAATATATATATATCCATACATTTCTTAAATGTGTAAAGTTTACATTACTAATTACTTAATATTGTGTCGAATAGAAAGAATTAATTAGATATGCGAGCTATTTCAATTATCTTGTTAGAAAGTGTATTAACAAGCTGACGTTAAGTATTTGTAGGCGTTAATGATTGTACCAACAGTGTTATTTATTACATATCTTATAATTTCAATCAGAATGTTGTTTTATGAAACAGTTAAATAAAAAGGGAAAAAATCACTAATTTCTTTAAATAATAAAAAATGAATCATGGAGATATGCCGAAATCACACATTATACTTGATTCAATTTTATATCTATCAACGTCACAACAGCATATTTTTATTTAAAGACTTGTCTATACATGTAAAATTGTTAAATACCATGTATTAGGTCTCCTAATAGATTATTTTGCGAAAACATCAATTAACAAGCTTTTATAAAAACTCCCTAATTATGTGGCCAAAAATATTTTGCCTCAATCCATAAAGTATGACATTTTTGTTTCAGTTTATATGATCAGTAACACGATGGTTGGTATGTCTTCTTATAATGTAAATGTTTCTTTATGCAATTAGGGATTTACTTTTCTTCATTGTACGATATTTCAAGTTAATAGCTGTTATATTTTCTGTATTACTCGTTTGAAATAAATGTTATTACCATTATTATAACATACAATTACATAACACGGAATTTGTTCGAGAGATTTTGAAATTAGACAGCGAACAACATTAACAAATAATTAAAAGCGAACATTTTGATTAACACGTAAAAGATATCTTTATAGGAACATAATAATACACATCAATATAGCAAATTTAAATAAGAATCCATAATATTTTTTACTTAATATTGTAAAAATATTAAATAAACAAAAAAATTGAGTTGAAGTTCGATTAGTAAACAATGGGTGTAACCAAGATCTCTTTATTACATGCAAATATCAATAAAGCTAATGATATAAATCTAGAATAGATGATGTAGGATATTTTCACATACATAGTTAACAATATGTAAAGTATATATTATCAAATGATGACATCAGAACTCTAGAGTATAATTGATATATTAGTCAGATAAATTGTGAAAGTATATAGAAAGAATGATAATCGTTCTTCATAATACCTCAACTAAATTTTAAAATGTATCTGATCCTCATCCCAGCAAGTCGAACATAATTTAGCATTTTCTCGATGTATTATCATCTAAAATTACAAAAACATTCAAATATAACAACATGAATCGATATAAATATGTAGAAAGAAACCAACCTTGTCATAGTTATACCAACAGTATTATTTATTCCTAGTCTTACTGTGCTAATTATTCTGAATTCAATCAATCGGAATGTTGTTTTATGAAACAGTCCAATAAAAAAAACTAAAAAAAATCACTAATTTCTTTAAATAATAAAACTGAATCATGGAGATATATTTAAACCATAAGCAGAATTAATCATTCATATCTTTGTAAATATTAAAATCAGATTTATTATACAGTAGTTGACGGAAGTTGACATTTAAATTAATTATACATTGAGATGAGAAGGGTAAGAGGTGGGATGGCAGATCAGTTCTAAATCTTTTTAACATTATAAAAAAAAAGAAAACGTAATCCTCAATATACCTTTTAACTTAAAACTATCAGCTAACAAAAAAACTATATGTTTACACATTTAGCAAATTAATTTCAATCATTATGTATCAGAATATAAAACGCTAATTAGATGATGTAAGATATTTTCAACTGTTTAGTATATATAACAGTAAACACACACACAAATAAAGAAAATCTCAAGCAACAGGATAATTTTCAATTTAATCTTAAAAATAGCAAGCCCATAGACTTGAATAACCTGAATGTGAAAGATAATGTAATTTAAAGATGAATATCCAAAGCATGATTTCAATCGCTGCAATATTGATGCTAATTCAAATCAAATCATGAAGATATGTTTGTCGACAATATTATTAACAGACATTTATAATTTCCACATGGAACAACATTCTGATTGATTGATACGTTGGTATGAATGCAAACGTATTTCAGAACAATTACTACAATAAGACAACGAATAATTTGATTCTATATTTCCACAAGTTAATGTACATAATTCAATTTCTCTAAATTTGCCACAGACGGTGCATGAACAGATCATTGTTAGATTAGAGCTGAAAAGACTTGCATAACCGGATATTTATAATACACCGGACTTTCATCATTTATCGGATTTTAATATATAGTTATGTATGTGTATATGTATACGTGCTGTCATTTCTTTCGATGGGAATAATAAAATTAGGCATCATTATGTTCACAGCCATATACTTCATAATACAACATAAAACGCAAGGTTTAGACATCATAGATATCATACATACATATATCTACAATATTATTGAAATTAATCCTATTATACTCGTATTATATGAGTTTATATTATGGAAAGATGGTATATTTAAAAAAAATAATTGTATATAATAAAAATACTTACTTACTACACTCAACACAAGAACAACAATGTTTATTCTTAGACTTACGTATTTCTTCAACTACACACTTCTTACCACTTAATGCAAAATGTATCAAGGAATTTCTAAAATTTTTAACGATCGTTGTTTTTCAACTACATATTTTCCGTACTTAGAAAGCGCAATCAAGGGATTTCTAAAATTTTAACGACCGAGCTAATAGACATCGCTTAAAAATTTCTATTATATAATATATTATATATATTAAGGAATAGAAATTTTTAAGTGATGTCTATTTTATACACATACATAACTATATATTAAAATCCGATGAATGATGAAAGTCCGGTGTATTATAAATATCCGGTTATGCAAGTCTTTTCAGCTCTAATCTAACAATGATCTGTTCATGCACCGTCTGTGGCAAATTTAGAGAAATTGAATTATGTACATTAACTTGTGGAAATATAGAATCAAATTATTCGTTGTCTTATTGTAGTAATTGTTCTGAAATACGTTTGCATTCATACCAACGTATCAATCAATCAGAATGTTGTTCCATGTGGAAATTATAAATGTCTGTTAATAATATTGTCGACAAACATATCTTCATGATTTGATTTGAATTAGCATCAATATTGCAGCGATTGAAATCATGCTTTGGATATTCATCTTTAAATTACATTATCTTTCACATTCAGGTTATTCAAGTCTATGGGCTTGCTATTTTTAAGATTAAATTGAAAATTATCCTGTTGCTTGAGATTTTCTTTATTTGTGTGTGTGTTTACTGTTATATATACTAAACAGTTGAAAATATCTTACATCATCTAATTAGCGTTTTATATTCTGATACATAATGATTGAAATTAATTTGCTAAATGTGTAAACATATAGTTTTTTTGTTAGCTGATAGTTTTAAGTTAAAAGGTATATTGAGGTTTACGTTTTCTTTTTTTTTATAATGTTAAAAAGATTTAGACTATAAAGATATCTTTTACGTGTTAATCAAAATGTTCGCTTTTAATTATTTGTTAATGTTGTTCGCTGTCTAATTTCAAAATCTCTCGAACAAATTCCGTGTTATGTAATTGTATGTTATAATAATGGTAATAACATTTATTTCAAACGAGTAATACAGAAAATATAACAACTATTAACTTGAAATATGGTACAATGAAAAAAAGTAAATCCCTAATTGCATAAAGAAACATTTACATTATAAGAAGACATACCAACCATCGTGTTACTGATCATATAAACTGAAACAAAAATGTCATATTTTATGGATTGAGGCAAAATATTTTTGGCCACATAATTAGGGGGTTTTTCTAAAAGCTTGTTAATTGATGTTTTCGCAAAATAATCTATTAGGAGACCTAATACATGGTATTTAACAATTTTACATGTATAGACAAGTCTTTAAATAAAAATATGCTGTTGTGATGTTGATAGATATAAAATTGAATCAAGTATAATGTGTGATTTCGGCATATCTCCATGATTCATTTTTTATTATTTAAAGAAATTAGTGATTTTTTCCCTTTTTATTTAACTGTTTCATAAAACAACATTCTGATTGAAATTATAAGATATGTAATAAATAACACTGTTGGTACAATCATTAACGCCTACAAATACTTAACGTCAGCTTGTTAATACACTTTCTAACAAGATAATTGAAATAGCTCGCATATCTAATTAATTCTTTCTATTCGACACAATATTAAGTAATTAGTAATGTAAACTTTACACATTTAAGAAATGTATGGATATATATATATTTGTTTTTATTATAGATTTCTTATTTTAAAGTTGTTCATGAATTTATGTATTTATTATCAGTTGTCAGATATACATAATTAGAAATAAGTTAGATGTGTTTATGGCGAATCATTCTGGTTGGAGTTGAATTAAAGATTATTCAGATATTTAAATTTTTTTGAATTATTTACTATTAAGGCCAGGATAAAAAAATATTTTAATTATATATATATAAATAAGAAAAATAAGAAAGTATGTATTATTATTATGAATAATGACGATAAATCAATACGTGGCATTATTTTTAATAAATATGAAATATTATTAAATATTTGTTTTTATTATGGATTTCTTATTTTCAAGTTGATCATGAATTTATGTTCATTGCATTTATGATCAGTTGTCAGATATAGATATAATTAGAAATAAGTTAGATGTGTTTATGGGAAATCATTCTGGTTGGAGTTGAATTAAAGATTGTTCACACATATATATATATATATATATATCCCCAAGTTCAATAAAAATTAGAAAAGTATGTATTATTATTATGAATAATGACGATAAATGTCTAAACTGATTTTTGACCTGTGAAACTAGCACTAATCTAGAGAAATCTCGTTATGCTATTACAGTGTTTCAATGAAGCAAGAAAGATGATTTTCAAAATCAAACCCCGATACTCTAAATGGATAAAAAGGGACAGGATTATATATAATAAATAATGTTATAACCATACATACAAGTATAATACTGCTAATAGAGTGAAATAGCATTAATATCAATTATTAAAAAATATATAAAATTTAAAAGTAAATATCTATGCCCTAATTTTAAGATGTCCAGTTGATATACATGTATGTAGGTCATATAAATAATGGAGATTTCATAAATACTCGTACACGTGACAGATGGGTGAGATGTTATAGAAATTGTCACTATGCTTGTAACTGTTCAAGTATAATATATATTAGAATATTGTGTCTATTAAAATCATTTATTATTTTCAATACAGGATATATTTTCTAATAATATTAATGAAATGGGTTTTATAGCCTTAATAGATCACAAAAAAGCTTTAAAGTTTTCGGTAAAAAGTGATAGAGGTTATTGATGTTACAGTGAGACCATTTTCGCAGATTTTTTCATACTTCCAGATAACCCTAAATCAACTATAGATATCCTCAAACACACGGTATAACCTAAGGGTAAGTGTCGAATAGTGGTGTTCTCTCAACCCCCCAGAGTTGAATTGGAATGGAAAGGTTGTATAGGTAATAGGAAAAGGGCTCAACTCCTCAGAGTGGAACCCGCGATCTAGAGAATCATCCTCGAATTAATAGTAACCAAGACATCTATTAATTTAAGGGGTTATAAAAAATACATTTAAAGAAAAATTAAATAATTCATTAAAAGTACATGGGGTTTCAATGTCGATCTGTATATTGTATATGAACATGTGTTTTAAAATATATGTGAATAGGAAAATTATATGTATGCATTAGGATCCATGAAATAAAAATTATCTGGGTACCCATAAAAACCAATGAATGATGAAAGTCCGCTGTATTCTAAATATCCGGATATCAAGGTATTTAAAAATCCATGATACGTGAACATGTATATAAATATATAATATAACTAATGAAAAAAGTTAAGTGTGCTCAAGAGTACTGATTTTATTCGATTTCATAAAAGTATGCTACAAGTCTGCTTTCATTGGAAGGTGCTTTACATTAAAATATTAAATCTCTTGTCATGATAGCTTCTTAAATGTCTTATACATGCTTGAAGTATTATACTTACATTATAATGCCATAAAATTCGAAATGGAATGGTGTATAAAATATTTGATTAATAAATATGTATAAAACAAATATTAATTGTTATATAATCTGGCTGTGATCATATTGTATCCGCCATCTTACCTTTAAAACAACCTGTATATTCAAAAATTATTACATCACTGAGTGTTTGAGTGTATATGTATTTATTTTTATTTTCTCGGTCAGCCATAAATTTTGATTTGGAAATGTATATAATATATACCTAATAAATATGTATAGAACATATGTAGAATCGTATATTTACTCAACCTCTAATATATATAGATGCCTATCTATAAATAAAAAAAATCAATAATTTTATCTGTTCTTTTATTTAAAATATTGTATACTATATTGTACATTACATATATATTTATTCTATAAAGTTACATAAATAATAATTTCTTCGAGCTGGGGTCCAACCATTCAGATGATTGTCTTGTCAAGGTTGATTATATCTTAGGCTTGATCGCTTCTCCTGAGGAATGTAATGCTAGTGTTGCTTTACAGATTCAGCTTTTCACCTTATTTTGGAGAATAAACAGTGGAATATGTTGAATCATCGTCTTATCCACCTCATCCAATAATCCAAAAAACGTTTATCGATTTGTCTGATTGCCCGATCAACTCTATTTTCAATATTATCCATTTTTTTATATATTTATGTTGCTGATATTTACAACTACTTTATATATTTCGATATCAGTTTTAATTTTTTCTAATTCGGATATAAACCTCTTAATTCTATTGTTTAATACTACTTTCTTCAATCTTAGCGCACTATGCCTGCGTTCAACGTACATTGTCGACTGATGTATTTCCAAACAAGTACAGACAAGATTATACAGATCTGTACATGTTAGCTACTTGCGAAACACTTCTGATGAGCGTATATAACATATCCACCACCATTCTCGACGAGTTCTTCATTATAATCCAATTCTGGATGATCATATTAAGGATACCAAGTCATTAACATCTCCGGTATAATCTTATTTAAAGTCAGCACATTCGACGTTTCTATATCAAACACACAAATTTCATCACGAAGTTCAAAATCAGGTTCATGTAGATATTCATATTCACAATAAATACAACACTTTTTTAGTTGGGTTATATTGGGGTTACAATATTCTAATATGTGGATTAATTCATCGATATCAAAATATTGTTCGTTCTGATATGCAAATGCTGCTATGAATAAACAATCGCTTTGATTCAATTCCGAGGATAATAGCCAATTCCCAACTCCAATAGGTATTTCGATGCCATTAACTGCTAAAAAGTATTCATACTTCTCCACGTTGTATGGTTTCACTGTCATTATAGGTACTTGATTATCACTATCTATATAAAATGTGTTACACCGCTTTACAATTGATACTGCTGATATTATATTCGAAATTCTTCTCTTATATATTTAATATTTACTTTGCTTGGTGACCGTCAGAGGGCGCCATTTTAGTTGGGTTGGTAATGATGAGAGATGCAATTTTTAGTTTGGCAAATGACCGTCAGAGGGCGTCATTTTAGTTGGGTTGGTAATCATGAGAGCTTTACATTAGTTTGGCAAGTGAATGTCAGAGGACGCCATTTTAGTTGGGTTGGTAATGATCAGAGATGCAATTTTTAGTTTGGCAAATGACCGTCAGAGGGCGCCATTTTAGTTGGGTTGGTAATGATGAGAGATGCAATTTTTAGTTTGGCAAATGACCTTCAGAGGGCGCCATTTTAGTTGGGTTGGTAATGATGAGAGATGCAATTTTTAGTTTGGCAAATGACCGTCAGAGGGCGCCATTTTAGTTGGGTTGGTAATGATGAGAGATGCAATTTTTAGTTTGGCAAATGACCGTCAGAGGGCGCCACCTTAGTTGGGTTAGTGAGCGTTAGAGGGCGCAACCTTAGTTGGGTTAGCGGCCGTCAGAGGGCGCCACCTCCGCCTCCGGTGACCTTTCACCCCGCCTCCGGCGACCTTTGGCCTTTGACCCCCGCCTCCGGCGACCTTTGACCCTTGACCTTTGACCGGCGGTCTTACACTACTGACAGGTTAATATTTCAAGAACCACAACATCTAATTACAGGGTTTAGAAAATACAAATTTTTTTGCTTGGGTGGGCTTTGTTACTCCACTCTCCGCCAACTAGTATAGTTCCAGAATTATTGCTTCCGTTCCATTTATATGAAAATACAAATTATTTAGTTACTTATGTGCAGATGTATAGATATGAATGTTTAGCAATAAATTACTAATAAAACTAGCTATAATTCAATATTGCATATTTAATGAAATAAATACTATTACTACTAATTATTATTTCCTAGCTTTTCACACATTTTTGTATTCAAGAGCGTTGTTTACAACAGCTAATCAATGTTTACAACTGCTTGAGGCGACGATACAAAAATCCCGGTCTTACGTGAGTTTGTGTTTTAGTGAGCTAAGCTGCAACTATGAATACCGACATAAATGTCACATGAAACGTGACGAAATCCGCAAGAAAATTGTACTAGATGTATTAATTTAATGAATGTAAAAATCATAAAATTCCTTTAATACATGTCTAGGCCCAATTGAAAAACTTCTCCAGTATATTTTTAATCGCATTCTTACATGGAGATATTTTTAGTCGAGGAATAAAACTAAAACATTTTGATATACATAAGAGATCTCTTCTCAACTAAAATAAACATTTGTTTTCAGAAATGTACGATACACACACAGATCAATGCCTGATACATAGATACAACGTATAAAATATAAGAGTTGATTACACCAGCAATTACTGTGATAACATTTCTGTTTATCAAGAACAAAATGTCAACTTGTGTTATTTATAGTGTTTAAGAAGTGAGTAAATATTATAATTACGAATATATATTTGCCGCCAACACATTCGTTAAAAAATTTGTACTAAATATATTTTACAGTTTTATTAATAGTTTGTTAATATTTTAATGTTTTAATTAATTTATAAAGATAATGTCTATCAAGAAAACATTTTAATTTCTATATTGTTTAAGTTCATTGACAGCGTTGAATCACAAAAAAGAATTGTTACAAAAAAAATTATTATTTATTTAGAAAATTATTTTGCATATAGTAGTAGCAGTAATTTTAAATTTTCACTAGAGACTAAAATTGAACTAATTACTTTAAGAATTAATGCAAACAAATCTTAAATTCCCATTCATTAACTATTTAATTTCAAAATGTAACAAATAACTATTAGTAAATCGGTAACGAAAGTATTACTAAGAAAGATTAGCTTTGATACTATTTTTAAGTACATAAGTTCATTTCTTTCATCTCAAATCATATATTGATACTCTTGCAGAAGAAAATGGACATACCTTGGATAGACATTTACGTTATATTAATAAGTATATTAGTCAGCGTAATAGCATTCATAAAATAGAATTTCAAATATTGGAAAAGGAAAAATGTGCCATACATAAAGCCAAATTTTCCTATGGGAAATCTGGAAGCACCTTGGGCAATTAAACATGGCATACACTTGAGAATGGCCGATATCTACAACGAATTTAAAGCTAAAGGTTACAAATACGGAGGCGTATTTACATCTTTAACACCAGCTTTTTTCCCTGTTGACTTAGAATTACTAAAACGTATTATGTTCAAGGATTTTCTACATTTCGTGGACAGAGGAAATTACTACAATGAGAAAGAGGATCTGTTAAGTCCAATCTTATTCAGAATAGAAGGTGATAGATGGCGATCACTTAGAGCAAGGAAAAGGCCTACATTTACGTCCGGCAAAATGAAATACATGTTCCAGGCAGTCATGGACAGTGAATCTGCTCTAGAGTCTGAAATACATAAGTTATACGCCAAGAAGCAACCTGTTGATATAAAAGAAATGGCAGCCCTATTTACTACCAGTGTAATAGGTTCATGCAGTGGCGGCTTGGGGCGTGAGTAACCACACAGACAAGACGGACTCGCCCACTATCGGCGATATACTCCCAGATGTCGAGCATATCACCGACAACAAACGAACCAGTCCCGTCCACGCAACTGCACCGCCAAAACGCGGTCATCAGCCGCCACTGGGTTCATGCGCTTTCGGATTGAACTGTGATGTTTTTGCAAACCCTAACAGCGAATTCAGATCTCACACTAGGAAATTTTTCAAAGGAATTTTGGCCAGAACAATAAGACTCTATGCAACCTTAAGTTTTCCAGCATTGTGCAGAAGGTTAGGTGTGAGATTTTCCCAGCCTACATAACCGATTTTTATTATGACGTTATAAAAACTGTAATGGCTCAAAGGGAATCTTGTGAAATCGAGAGAAAAGACTTCGTTCAGTTATTAGTTGAAATCAAAAATGGTGCGACAAGTAGCGAGAATTCTTTCACATTCAACGAGATTGCTGCACAAGCTTTTATATTTTTCTTGGCTGGATTTGAAACGTCTTCTTCCATGATGACCTTCGCCTTCTATGAAATGGCTACGAATCAAGAGATTCAGGACAAAGCTCGTGAAGAAATTCGTACTGTCATGCAAAAGTATGACGACAAAATAACATACGACGCTTTAATGGAGATGAGTTACTTAAGGGTGGGCTTTCCCTGAGAAAAATTCTCGAACGGCGTATGTCGGGTTGCCTGAAATATATTGAATATATTTATGGAGTTTAATATGCCTGTACATTTTACACGATGCAATGCCTGGTCAACTGGAAAGCAAATAAATTTGGGATATTTGTGTATTGCATGAAAATATTGTTCGAAATTTGTTTTTGCTATTTCTGAATATTCTTTTGTCTTGTATTTATTTAGTTTTATTAAGACTCCCGTTTTATGTAATTTGTAATTATTTTAATGATATTTGCCGGAATTAATTAGATATTAAATCTTATTCTGCAATAAATATATAGTTTTATTACTATTATTTATGATTATTAATTATTTAAGTTGTACTTCTTATTATTTCTCACCATGATTTGTGTTTACTTTACATGTTGAGGCTTTGTAATAATATGAGTAATGTTTTAGAGAAAACTAAAATCTGATAAAAAAAAATCTATTGTAACAACAGTGCCGGTGTTTCTTATAAAATGTAAAAAATATTTATATTCTTCACAATCGACACTGATATTGTTAGTTAGCGAAATTAAATTATAAAAATTTCACCGCGGGTAAGAACGAGCTGTGCGGACTCCGAACTAATCATGGATTAGAAGCCAATGTTAATACCACAACTTAAAATCGAATGTTATTAATATTATCAATTTTTTTTATTTATATCTTGCACTGTTTAATTTTTTTTCAGTAAAGCTTCGATAAAATTTTTAAATAACCGTTATGTGGCAGACAAAACGTCAAACGCAATCCTTTCCGCACCACCTTAGAGGTAGAGTGCAAAGGGCGTTTTTTTCTCATGCTATTCCCAGTAGGCCTAATACATGTTTTTTACAACAATTTTTTTTACAAAAGTATAGACAGTGTAGAAAATAAACAAGAATGGCCAAGTAGCGTCTTGTCTAAACGTATCACAATCAATAGGTACATACTAATTCTACAATTTGACATTCATAATTTCCCGTAGTAGTACGAGGATCCATAATTTGAGATAATAAAGCGAGAAAATAAAATTACTCTAACTTAATTACCATGTCTGGTCAGAGTTCTACATCTTTCTGTATTGTCTCATACCAAGTATCCTTCTTTAGATCCTTAACAAAAGTAAAAAGCACAATCCGAGTGTTCACAAAAAATATATCTTGGTCCATTTATAATGTCACATTGCAATTTCACTATCTATAATTTGTTATTGTTAAGTTCGAACTTTTGTTCACGGCCGAATTGAATTTAGGTTTTCTTCAAACAGTCCCTAATTTTATTTATATAATTACGTAATATATGATTTTGGCACTCGATTTTTTCAATAATTTTTTGGGGACCATAAGGGACCATTTCACGTAGTTTTCTAAGAACGATGCTGTCACCGTCCCCTATTAATCTACCATAAATCACACCGTACATTTCACGAGAAACCTTCCGCAATTTGTCGACTCCATGACTGTTGACGAAGACTAATTTTTGTAGCATATGTGATCTTTAGATTTACCAAATTTTGCACAAATTAAACAAAATTTGTTTTTTACGCCTACATACAATTTCTTTTTCGTTCGCCATCCAACAATTGCTGCCACTCCTGATAAACCGCTGTAATTAAACTTATAAGCTAATTTGGCCCATGCTCTTTTACTTACTTACATATACAAAAAAAATCTAAAAACTGTCCTGGAGTCAAAATACAAAGTATAAATAAAATAAAAACATGAAGGCGCAACAAATTGAGATATTTAAATAAATGCTTTTACCATCTAGAAAACGGAAAATTGTCGAACTTCCTGCCACATAGTTTGAAGAGTCCGGCAAACTTCTAAGTTCGTATATTACGAAGACATAAAGTTGTTTTTGTCAGATTTTAGTTTTCTACAAACATTGGTTATATTATTAAAAAGCTTCAACATGTAAGGTTAGAAATAATAATAAGTCGTGCAACTTTATAATTAATAATAATAATAATGTATATTTATTGCCCAAGAAAACTGCATTTCTAAAATTCCATAAAGCCGGAACCTTGTCCTTGAAAAATAAAATGCATTTTGAAAGTGAGAAGAATATTAACGAACAGAAAAAAATGTCTAACAATGTAGACGCATCAATGTTATCACGTAATCAATCATAAATGAACACCGAAAAATACCTAAAATATATTACAATTTGCTTGTATATACCAACCGGATGTAGTTTCTTTTACAAATATGTTTAATGTATACTTATTATTATAATAATAATAACATATATTTATTCGAGACGAAAAATTAATATCTAATACATTCTCGCAAATATCCTTAAAATAATTACAAAATAAAGCCGATATATGAATGAAACATTCGTTTACATAAGGTAATAAAAAAAGTTGAAGATCTCTCTGTTTACATGATTTTCGGCTTAATACAGTCGACCAGGTATACCTTCCATATAGCTGGTCTTAGACATTACCAAACAGTGAGTAAGAGGTTGAATTGTGTGTTGCCTCTTTGCCATTTATCAGTGCTGACTTTGTGATCATTCTCATTGGTTTCAAAGTAATTTTTTGGAGACCAGGGTTATTTTGAAAGTAAAGTAAATACTTTGTCGTGTTCAGAATAAAAATATCTAGGTACTCACGATTCAAAAAAGTACTTTTTAAGCACAGTAAGCTTTATATCGCTATAAAACGAAAAAAATTCATAGTGCTGTATTTTAACTATTTTTCAATATAATTGCAAATTTTAATCGTGAGTCACTAGAACAAATATTGGTTATTTCGTGCATGAAGCGGCAACTTTTCAAGTGCCTCAATTTTTGCGATTTTTTACGTTTAAATTGACCATTTTGTGGCATACGCCGATCTAGTAACCGGGGGGGGGTTACTAGATCGGCGTATGCCACAAAATGGTCAATAAAATAAGGGGGGGGCCCTTAAGTCAAATTTTTGATGGTGAGTAGTTACTACCGTAGAAAATAAAGTCGACCGGGTTATTTCTATTGAATAATATAACAATGACGCAAAACAATGCATTTGTTTAATTACCTTTTGGAGGTGTATTGGCAAAAGGGTAATTGAGAGGGCATTTTTAAAAACTTGAATTTGCTTAAAAGTATTTATTTTAGAATTTTTACTGTAATTACAAAAATTTTAAGAAAAATCAGATAAGAAACTGCAGTAAGCTTAATTATCAAGTGCTTATTAATAACGTATGTTTTCTTTCTATAAATAGTAAGTCAACTTACCTTACTACTGAAATGCAAATAAGGACACAAATTTTATGCAAGACTTGTTGCCTACCTTTATGTTGGTAAGTTAAATACAAATCAACTTAAGGTACAAAATGTACAAAGTAAGTGTACCTGCTAATTCAAAATTTCTAGTAACTCCACAAGGTAAAATCCATATGATAACAACTCAGTATGCGAGTCGGAATAAACAAGTAACTATTTTTTAAAGAAACATGAGTTACTATCTTTGCTATACAGCGGAAATATTTGAAATATCAGGTGATTCATTTAACCTGGAATTTTGTAATATCTCAAAAAATACGCATCGTACAGAAAAATTTGCCGAATCGACTCTTAATTTAGTACTAGCAGTCGCTACTACTAAATTACGCCCACCCTCAAACACCTGTGGGCACGGCGGGCTGCAAATTTGAAACCTTAAATAGGGACCCCTATTTATTTCAGAGATTCGGATGATACGTTGAAAGATGCGTACGATTTATCTGAAATTTTTTTTCGAACCACAACAGTAGGGAGATTCGCCGGTTCTGGCCCCACCCCCACCACCATTACTCCACCCCCACCACTCAATCCCCCACCACTGCCCCACCACTGCCCCACCATTCCCCCACCACTGCCCCACCACTCCCCACCACTCCCCCACCACTAATTTTAGTTCCGAACGCGGCCACCGTGGATTTGCAGATGGCGCTGTGGTCGGCGCGCAAAATTAATATACAGGGTGTCTCAAAATTTTAAAAAATAAATACATATACAGTATTATGCTTTGTGACGTATCAACCATACAGGGCGTTTCAAAAGTAAAGGATTTAGAAAAGTAAGATGGAGGCCAAAATGTAATGGCCTTGATAAGATAAGGCACTTTTTGGTCAAAACAAGACGTAATTTGCTGAGTGTGCGCTGTTCGAATGCTTCGTTTATCAAACCGGTACCCAGATGGCGCCGCTAACCAGACCAGGTGTAAAACTTAGCTGACCAGGTGTCAAACTCACCAGTATAGGTAGCGGAAACCTGCCCAGGCCTGCCTTAGCTGCAGCAGGTGCTCAATTAATTTATGTGTCTATTATAAATACAATTTACTTTACATTATCGATGTATTTAATTATTAAAAAACGTAAACACTAAAAATTTGAATTTTATTTAAATTTAGGTGTACGGAAAAAACAAATATTAAGAATAATTTTTTATTTTTTAAATTAAGTTTCGCTTTTTATACAATCTAACATTTAATTTTGTTTTTATATACAAACAAATACAATTAAACTTATTATCTAGTATCACAATTATGGAGTATACAGAGTAATTAATCAACAGTATTGTTATACCAATTAGCAATATCGCCTAGTTTCATTACTTCATAATCATAATGAAGAGTAGTAAAAGAAGTATGTAGCACTTCTAACATTAGAAAAGCGTTTAATGAATTTGACTAAACAATTAATTTTGTAACATTTACTATTCGAACTATGTCTAAAACATAGGGGTAATGTATAAGTCTATAAACTTTTTCACTTAGTGAAGTGCACCAAACTTCCCCAATCTTAGATGTTGATAATGTGGGCTTTTACACAGTTTTTCATAACACCGTAAATCAATGTTGTTGTTGTTGCCCAAAATTTGATTATTATTTATACTAACTCTCCTCTGTAAATTTAAATGTTGTCGAATCGTTGTCAAAAATTTTTTGTATGCTTCTGGTGTCGTCGGAATTTTGAAAGAATTGATGTCTTGAATTATCGACAATCCTACTTGGAGAAAATCCACCAGAGTCAGACATCACTCGTTAGATGCTTTTGAATCAGTGGTTGTTGCTGTGTATAAATGATCACTCATCATAACTAACTATTTCATTCTCAAATATATCGGGTGCTAACTACTGTTCTAAGTTTTGAGCGGCTGCAATTCGATTTATTATAATTTCACTATTATTTACTGCTTCTTCTAATACTGGATTAATTTCCGGATAATACTCTACACAATATTCACAAAAAATAGACAGGATTTTATACTGAATGGAGTCATGACAAATGCCACATCTCTGAATTTCTAATAGTGCTTCCGAATAAATACTATGATGTTCCAATAATTGTTTACTGTGAATTCGTGGTACTAATTTCCAACGTTGATTATGACAAATAGCATTGACTTTACATCCTCGTTTGTTTAAACAAACTGAATGTACAAAAAACACATGAGTTTCAGCTGCATTCTCGTAAACATAAAAGATTCAAAACACAAAATCTTGTATACGGTAGACGATAAATATTTTTAGTTTTTGCTTGACTTTCTACTTTTAATGTTTCATTTTGATACATACACGCTTTGGCACTGGCTTCTGGTGGCAAATGTTCTCTGATGTCGGTTGTTATTATATTATTACCCACTAGTGGTGCAAACATGGTATTGAATTGTAAACTGATTTTAAAATTTAGTTTTCCCTCTTATATATCTGAATCCATGGTCAATTATCTCGCTTCCTATACAAATACAAAGAGAAAAGCTGCGTCAACAACGAGTAGCGACGACTGATATTTTAAACTCTTAGGGTTCAAGTCCACAAGGAGACTCAAATCTCATGAATTTTTGTTTCATGAGAAATTTATGTTAGATGTGTTTCCACAGAATATGAGATATTTCTATAACAAACCGGAGTTCAGAAATGTTTCTAATTATATAAGTTGTCTCTAGATCCGCTGTTTCCACAGTTGTCAATGTTTTGTAATAAAAACATAAATTTCTGTTGTGGAATTATTTTATAAAAAGATGTCAACAAAAAGGGTTTGTTAAATCCAGTACAGAAACGAAAAGGTCTCACAGATATTGGGTGAGAAATTGGATTAAAAGGAGGGATAACAAGAACATTATTAAAAGAATTGGAACGAGAAGATAAGGAATGTTATAAGAACTTTGTTCGGATGTCTGCTGCTGATTTAATTATTACAAAATTAAAAACGTAAACACTAAAAATTTGAGTTTTATTTAAATATAGGTGTAAGGAAAAACATATATTAAGCTTCGCTTTTTATACATTCTAAACAATTGATTTTTGTAGCATATTACTATTCGAACTATGTCTAAAACATCTACTATTTATTGAGCAAATAATTACGTGAGAATAAATCTTGGTATAAAAGAACAGTAATTTACCGCGGTAATTTACCAAAAATATAAATTACGGTAATTTTACATCACTGGAACTTCCACTCTTGTTTGAAATATGTATATCAGTATATAATCTAGTAATTAGATTTAAACGAAAAAACAAAAATGAATTACAGGTGTTAAGATGTTTGATAATAGAACCAACTATTTCAATGGTTTTATTCATATTAATTACTATTATATGTAATACAAAAAGTATCTCTCAATAAATGGTCACTAAGTGAAGGACTAATATCAACTAAAAAATCATTGATATTTTCCCACCAGTAATACCCAAAGTAAATAGCATCATTAGGATTAGCAAGTTCCGTAATATTGAACCGGCCACAGTACATTTTGCTTCGAAAGTTTGTAACCGGATAGTAACCTCCATGTGATCCAATAATATATCCTATTGTTAAATTGCTGTAATCACCATCAATAATATGTGTTCCTAAAATAAAATGAAAACGTTGGAATATTTAATTATTACCTTTTAAATTAATAAATAACAAACCCAATGGTATGTAATCATCCGTATAAGATGATTGATATTCGTTTAAAATAAGTGAATCTCTATGTCTTTCCACTAAAAGGAAATTTCTTTCAGTTGATATATTATATTTTTTTGTAATAAAAACACTAGGTGATTGATATTATTTAATGACAATAACGTTAATAGAGAAGAAATTAGGAAATACATCTTTATTCAATAATAGTCAAGAAACAACTAATCTATTTACAATTAATTGTTTATATATATTTTCTAACATACCAAAGTTATTATTCACACAATTTTTTCTCCTTATTTTCAGTGGTAGTGAAGTCGTTGAATTTCTTTTTACAAATTCAACATTTTCGGGTAGTTATTACTATATATACGCGTTCCTTGCATAATTTAAAATTTAGCACCATATCTACCTGACCATTTAATATGTATATATATCTAGAAAATATAATGTGGAAAGAATTTAATTATAGAGGAAATTATAAATGGTTGAGATTTTACCGAAATTTATTTTATAAATTAAGTTGTAAACTTTTGAACAATTGTGTATTCAAATTATGGGTAAGTATTTCCTGGTTGCTGTAATCGCAATTGAATACAAACATGTTATTTTAAGATATAAGATTAGGAATTTGCAAATATAAGTAAACATGCATCAATAGTTCCGTATATGATACAATTGTTATTAATTACATTGATACATTGTATTATAGTAAACAAGAGAAGAAATCCGTGTTCATCTAATTAGAAATTAATAAATTTAATACCACTTACCACATTAAGCAGCTGCACAATGCTATACTAAAATTATTTTATTTCAAATAACTGTAGTCTACTTACGCGAGAATAAATCTTGGTATAAAAGAACAGTAATTTACCGCGGTAATTTACCAAAAATATAAATTACGGTAATTTTACATCACTGGAACTTCCACTCTTGTTTGAAATATGTATATCAGTATATAATCTAGTAGTTAGATTTAAACGAAAAAACAAAAGTGAATTACAGGTGTTAAGATGTTTAATAATAGAACCAACTATTTCAATGGTTTTATGTATTACAAAAATTATCTCTTAATAAATGTTCACTAAGTGAAGGACTAATATCAACTAAAAATCATTAATATTTTCTCACCAGTAATACCCAAAATAAATAGCATCATTAGGATTAGCAAGTTCCGTAATATTGAACTGTCCACAGTACATTTTGCTTTGAAAGTTTGTAACTGGATAGTAACCTCCATGTGATCCAATAATATATCATATTGTTAAAATTGCTGTCAACACCATCAATAATATTTGTGTCCTAAAATAAAACGAAAAAGTTGGACCAAATTTAATATTCAAACAATTTTCCCCCTATTTTTCAGTGGTAGTGAAGTCGTTGAATTTATTTCTTTTTACAAATTCGACATTTTCGAGTAGTTACTACTATATATACTCGCTCCTTACATAATTTAAAATTTAGCACCATATCTACCTGACCATTTATTAACTAATTTAATATCTAGAAAATATAATATGGAAAGAATTTAGAGATTTATTTTGTAAATTAAGTTGTATACTTTTGAACAAATGTGTATTCAAATTATGGGTAACTATTTCCTGGTTGCTGTAATCGCAATTGAATACAAACAAGTTATTTTAAGATATAAGATTAGGAACTTGCAAATATAAGCAAACATGCATCAATAGGTCCGTATATGACACAATTGCATGTTATAATTTTACATTGTATTACAGTAAACAACGATTATAACTATTAAAGTTAAGTAATTAGTGGAAAATAAGAGAAGAAATCCGTGTTCATCTAATTATAATTTAATATTAAACAAGGTTTTTTGATAAACATTTATTATATATACTATTATACAGTTCAATTTGCATTAGTAACAGTAATTCTAAAACGACTGTGATATTATATTGTTCCTATTTAAATAGCAACAATAGTGTTTTGTCATTAGCACTAAAATTTGATTTTTATTTAAATATTGGTATAAGAATTGTTCAAATAAAGGAATTCACATAAAACGAAGAGTTTGAAGTGGACCATATATCTGTTTTTCTTCTAGGATTGTAGGTTGAAAAAACAAGGTTAGTATAAATAATTATTAGTAACAACTGAACTTTGTTTATTTTTTATATACATATGGGATAAAAAGCAAAATGCTTTGCCTTTTTCAATTTTACAAGAATTGTTTTCGATGTGTTTGAACCATATATTTTGTTTTCTTCTAGGATTATGGTACCAATTTTAAAACTTGTTATTTATAGTGGATAATTTTGGTATGACTATAAACTCTTTATAATAATACGTTTCATTGTTTTTATTCACTTCAACTGGTTTCATATCAATTGTTCTATGTTCAGAGTTATTATATTTTCCAACTTCAGGTAAAAATCTCAACTCATTTATAATTTTCTATATAATTAAATTCTCTCCTAAAGAACTTGTTTTCATATATCAAAACTCAATAGTATTTCTAAATTCAATGGTTCTACTCAGTGATGTAAAAATTACCGTAAATTATATTTTTGGGGTAAATTACCACGGTAAATTACTACTCTTTTTTATCAAGATTTATTCTAGCAAAATTTACCATCAGCTGTCAAAAACTAAATAGTATTTGTAAATACAATGGTTCTACTCTTGTTTGAAATATATATCGCTATATAATCTAGTAGATTTAAACAAATATTGGTTGTTGTGATATATGCCGTTTGTTCTGCGAATTTATTTCATCGATTCTACTTCATATTTTCTCATATTTATCAAGTGTAAGTAGTATAGACAGCATCAATTATCGCTATTGAAAATTATACAGAGCCCTTCAAAACCAGTATTAACCGCTTACAGCCCATTGTATTCTGTATATTATCTGTTTCGAAGCACTTGGGACGCAGTTCAAAGCTGTTTGTAGCACTTCAAAAGCCGTTCAAAGCACTTCAGAAGCTGTTCAACAGCTGTTTGTAGCACTTCAAAAGCCGTTCAAAGCACTTCAGAAGCTGTTCAAAAGCTGTTTGTAGCACTTCAAAAGCCGTTCAAAGCGCTTCAGAAGCTGTTCAAAAGCTGTTTGCAGCACTTCAAAAGCCGTTCAAAGCACTTCAGATGCTGTTCAAAAGCTGTTTGTAGCACTTCAAAAGCCGTTCAAAGCACTTCAGAAGCTGTTCAACAGCTGTTTGTAGCACTTCAAAAGCCGTTCAAAGCACTTCAGAAGCTGTTCAAAAGCTGTTTGTAGCACTTCAAAAGCCGATAAAAGCGCTTCAGAAGCTGTTCAAAAGCTGTTTGCAGCACTTCAAAAGCCGTTCAAAGCGCTTCAGAAGCTGTTCAAAAGCTGTTTGCAGCACTTCAAAAGCCGTTCAAAGCACTTCAGATGCTGTTCAAAAGCTGTTTGTAGCACTTCAAAAGCCGTTCAAAGCACTTCAGAAGCTGTTCAACAGCTGTTTGTAGCACTTCAAAAGCCGTTCAAAGCACTTCAGAAGCTGTTCAAAAGCTGTTTGTAGCACTTCAAAAGCCGATAAAAGCGCTTCAGAAGCTGTTCAAAAGCTGTTTGCAGCACTTCAAAAGCCGTTCAAAGCACTTCAGAAGCTGTTCAAAAGCTGTTTGTAGCACTTCAAAAGCCGTTCAAAGCACTTCAGAAGCTGTTCAAAAGCTCTTCAAAGCACTTCAAAAGCCGTTCAAAAAGCTGTTTAGCTATTTTATTCTATTATCTTAATAAAGGGAATAAAACCACAAAAGTTTTCATTCTTAGTTTATTTTTAAATATCATTGAAACCACAATGAGATAGAGAACAATACATTAAACTTAACATTATTTAAAGAAATCAATGAACTTAGTACTAAAATAACAGTCTTTTCTTCTCTTTTACTTTCTTATACGTAGTATATTACTTTCTTATACGTAGTATAAGGAAGTATTGTGATGATGAAAATTTTCGACCTCGAGATTTTTGCAGATGTCCACGTTTTGAGGTCCCCTGATACCAAAAAAGTGGTTTTTAAAAAAATGTCTGTGTGTGTGTGTGCCTGTCTGTCTGTCTGTGTGTCTGTCTGTCTGTCTGTGTGTCTGTCTGTCTGTGACCACGATAGCGGCCAAACCGCTGTAGATATCAATTCCAAATTTTGTATTTACGTGTATAATCTCCCTCTTGAGATCTGATTAGTTTTTCAGTAAAATCGGTAGACCGGAAGTAGCAGTTTACTTCAGCGAAAAAATCGAATTTTGCGAATATTTCGTCAACTACTAAGTTTAAACAAATTTATAAAGAATTCATATATACTTAAAATTAAAATTGAGAATAATTTTATTTAGAAAGTGTTTCGAAATTCCTACCGGAAGTAGGTCTTTTACTCTTATCGAAAATCAGTTTTTTGCGAATATTTCGCAAGTCATGCTTTTTAGACAAGTACGTTACGGGTATAAAAGTATTTAAAACATAATTTTCAATATCTTTTGTATAAAAAAAATTTCAAAATTCAGACCGGAAGTACCACTTTTACTCTTATCGAATAGCGATTTTTTGCAAATATGTCGTAAGTTATGCATTCTATATATATTTATCAAGAGTACAAAAGTATTTAGAACTGGATTTGCAATATTTTTTGTATATATCAAATTTCAAAATTCGGACCGGAAGTAGCACTTTTACTCTTAGCGAGGAGCACTTTTTTGATATCTTGCAAAGTATGCCTTCTATAGCAATTTATTAAGCGAATGAAAGTACCTAGAATAGGATTTTGAATAAGTTTTGTATAAAAATTTTTTTAAAATTGTATAGTTTGAAACGCTCATACGTATAAGAAAGTCGTGTGGTGGCCACACCTCATTTTTTTATTAAATTTCAAAAGTTTTGTTTTTTGTTTTCTACACTGATATGTTTACTTGATGGAGGTCCATCAATGTGTTCTTCCATATCCTCTGTATTATAATGTTCATAACAGGCACGATAATCTTCCAACAGCATTTTCTTTTCTTGTGGTAAAAAGTGCCAAATTTTTTCGAGATCTGAAGTACACATTTTTTCTTGTAAGATATAAAGAGGTATATAATGAATTAATCCTTCATTTTTTCTCTTCAAAATATCAGTAAAATTCTCGAATACTAGCCTTAATGAATCGTTGATTTTCTTTTCAACAGTTGTTATCGCTTGATGGTGGTGGTGTTGCGTCATCACTGGATATTATCTGATTAATGTTTTGCAGATCCAAGGTCACACTTAAATTTATCAAACGCTAATATTTCTAAGATACAATTGTATATTCTGAGCTCCAGACACACTTCTGAATGTTGTAATTGCTCCCGTTGAAATGATAACAAAACAAATTTTCTACATACGTCTTAATATCAATCACGTTTTCCTTGTTCACAGCCAGCGATGACATTAAAGTCTGATAATCGGGAGGGTCTAATAGCTCTTAACCTGTGGAGTCTGCTTCTAATAGCCAATGAAACCATTGAAATAGTTGGTTCTATTATTAAACATCTTAACACCTGTAATTAATTTTTGTTTTTTATTAACCCGCGTCGGGCTTGATAGTGGATGCGCATCGTTATCCAAAGCATCAACACTTTCTCTGTTATTGATGGATAAATCTTTTTATGTATTCTTTATCATAAATAAATATCAAATAACATGTTTAATTTGTTTTTTTCCACATTAAACCTATATATAAAATAAAACCAAAAAGTGGTTTGAGATGCGATAACCGACAAGTCGGTCCCATCACACAGTACAATTAAAGTAAGTTTTCAAGAGAATCTTTGAGTGATAAAAACACAGAGTCTGTGCAGAGTGAGTGAGGGAAGTGAGAAGCACCCCTATAACAGGTCAGTTAAACAAAAGTTAAATTAAATCAAAAGTTAATCAACAAACATCGGGCAAATAATAGAGAGAAAAGTGTGGTTAAGTATACCTGGAAGGAAGAAAGCATAAAATAGGTGAAGAGAGGAGAGACATCTATGAGCGGTGGGGCGTGATTTCCGAGAGGTCGACTCGAGTCGCGTCCTGCTTAATCGGGCAGTAACCTTCTCTGACCGGTTTGTTGCCGGGCACGCATTAGATTGCTAGCGAACGCCAGTCTGCGCGCGCTGTCGCAAAAGTGGGCAAATGAGCGGACTTAAAAAGCGCGGCAGAGATAGGGATTCGGACGTGCTAGACACGAACAACGCAAGAGACTTATTTGGAAGAAGCAAGAAAACTATTAGATCGCCAGAACAGAGAAAAATAGAACAAGAAAGAGTGGGAGGTCAACAACAAAGTGATATTATTGTAGAAAAGAAAAGTAGTAAAGAGGAAGGGGGCGCGATGGAAGAACTGAAAGAAATGATGAGGCAGATAATGGGAGAAATGAGGCAGAATACAGAGGACCTAAAGAAGGAAATCAAGGAATTGAAGCAGGAAATGGAAAAGAGAGAGGAGAAATGGATGCACGAAAAGCAACAACTGGAGCAAAGGATTGAAAAACTGGAAAACAGAATAGAGAGAGAGGAAAAAACAAAAAGGAAAAATAATATTATAATAAAAGGACTAAGAACCAGGGAGAACCTGACAAAGGAGGGAGTAATGGAATTTCTGGCGAAAAATTTACAAATAGAAGCCAAATTGGGAGAAGTACACGTAATAACCAAGAACAGGGAGTGGCAAATGACAAGAGTAGAGGTAGATTCCTTTGGAAAGAAGCTAGAAATTATGAAAGCAAAGAATAAGCTAAAAAATACGCAAATCTACATTGACAATGATCTAACGGTGGAGGAGAGATTCATACAAAAGGAAATAAGAAGTATTGCAAAAGAGAAGAGACGCGAGGGCAAAGAAGTGAAAATAGGGTACCAAAAAATGTGGATAAATGGGAAGGAATACATATGGAGCAAAGAGACTAGAGGAGTAATAGAAGTGGAAGAATATAGACCGCAATCAAAAAACTAGCAAAGCAAGTGGAAATGGAAGAAATGCAGACAACGACAACTGCTAAGGCACGGACAATGAATACTGGATCACGAAATATACTATTAGACGAAGATGTGGGTAGAAACAAGAAAGGTAAATTTACGAGCTGGACCTTTGGAACATGGAATGTCAGGGGGTTGAACGGTAAAGAAGACGAACTCATAGAAGAATTCGAAAACTCGGGGATACAACTATTAGCTATAACAGAAACGAAAAAGAAAGGACGGAAATGCTTAACACAACGAAACGGTCACCTAATGATACTAAGCGGAGTAAAACCAGAGGACAGAGCGCAAGCAGGGGTGGGATGTATAATACAGAAGACAAGTACAAAATTTGTCCAGAAATATGAGTACATTTCGGAAAGAATATTAAAAATCACACTGGAGACCGAAGGAAAAGAAAAAACGAATGTAATAATACTATACGGACCAGACGAAAATGAACGAACGAACATAAAAGATGAATTCTGGGAAGAAGTTTCTCAGATAGTAGAAGAGATAAGAGGAAGAATAATCATATTAGGCGATATAAATGGGAGAGTAGGTAAGAGAACGAATGAGACAGAAGAAATAATAGGAATCCATGGAGAAGAAGTTAGAAACAACAATGGGAAACGGATCATGGACTTCTGTACCCAAAACAACTTCCTAGTAATGAACACCTTCTTCCAGCATAAAGAGTCCCATAAATATACCAGAGTAATGGAAAGTAGGGGAGAAAAGTCCATAATAGATTACGCATTAATAAACAGACCCTATAGGAAAGACATCAAAGATGTGAGAGTCAGTAGAGGCCCAGAAATAAACAGCGATCACTATTTAGTAAAGGTGAAAACAAACATAGGAAACCAAAATCATAATGGTAAACAGAAAAGATCAAGAAATCAAGAAACAATACCTAGCAAAGAAACAATAAGAGGTTACAAGCTAAACAACAAAGAAACAGCTTTGAAGTACCAAAGGGAAGTTGACACTAGACTAAGAGACATACCAACAGGAAATATGAACCTAGAAACAATGTGGACGATGTTCAAAACAACACTGATAGAAGTGGCCAAGACAGTATGCGGCTATATAAAAGTAAATAAAAACAAGAAACAAACTGCCTGGTGGAACGACGAGATAAAAGAACAAATAAAAGAAAAGAAACGCAGATGGAGAAAGTATCTCAAAGAAGGAACCAATGAAAGATACACCGAATACAAAGAACAGAACAACAAAGTAAAGAAAACAGTCCAGGAAGCCAAGCGAAAATCCTGGGAAACGTTTGGAAGTAAACTGGAAGAGGACTACCATGCAAATCAAAAGCTGTTCTATCGAATACTGAAAAATATGAAAACCGGAAGTCATCACCAGCAAACATTAATACAGATAAGAAACCGAGAAGGGGAAATGCTTCATGAAAAAGAACAAATTTTAGAAAGATGGAAAGAGCATTTTAAAAATTTACTAAACCCGGATGGAGACACGAACGGAAATTCATGGGAAGAGAAGGAAATAGATTCCCTACAAGGACACAGCATTAATGAGGATGAGGTAACTTATGCTATCAATAAGCTGAAGAAAGGTAAATCTGCAGGATGTGACCAGATTACTGCAGAAATGTTAAAGAATCTAGGAGTACATGGCATGAACTTTCTAACCAAAATCTGCAACGTATGCTGGAACGAAGGAACGGTACCGAAGGACTGGGAAGTAGGTATCGTCGTTCCGATATTCAAGAAGGGAAATAAGCACGACTGTGACAATTATCGAGGCATCACTCTATTAAGTATAGCTTCCAAAGTATATGAAAGAATACTAGAACAAAGATTAAGATACGAAATAGAACCTAACATGGAGCAGTCACAAAGCGGGTTTAGGAAAGGAAGAAGTACACAAGACCACATCTTCACCATAAAACAGCTGCAAGAACGTACACGAGAGTATGGAAAGCAGTACTTCCTGGCTTTTCTGGACTTGGAAAAAGCGTTTGACAGGGTTCCAAGAGAAGTAATAGCGGAAAGTCTAAGACAAAGGTCAATATCAGGAAAACTACAACGAGCAATAGAGAGCATACATAGAAACAACAGGAATGTGGTTAGAACGCATAATATGGAATCACAAGAATTTAGTGTTAATGTGGGGTTACGACAAGGAGGAGTATTAAGCCCAATATTATTTAACATGGTAATGGATGACGTCATCAAAGAAGTAAAAACAAGAACAAAAGCCATATACGTGGGCCACAGAAACTTAGAAGCGGAGCATATGAGCGAGTGTGCATTTGCAGATGATCTGGTCGTATTTGCACGAAGTGAAATAGACCTTGAAACCAACTTGAACCTTTGGAATGACGCACTATCAGCTAGAAGCTTAAAAATAAATGCCAACAAAACCAAAGTCATGGTATTGGGGAAAACCTACTCAAAACTGAACATAAAAATTGACAACAAGGATATCGAGCAAGTGGAAGACCTCAAATACCTAGGAGTATACATAAGTAGCAACGGAACACATGAAACAGAAATATCATACAGAATGGAAAATGTATCAAAGCTATACCACTTACTGAGGAACACATTTATATGGAAAAAAGAAATATCTAGGAAAACAAAGATGTGCGTATACAGAACAGTGTTTCTCCCAGTTTTAACTTATGGGTGTGAAAGCTGGGTGCTGAGCAAGAGACTGAAATCCAGAATCCAGAGCATTGAGATGAAGTATTTGAGAGGGGTCCTTGGAATAACTAAACGAGACAGAATAAGGAATACAATAATAAGAGAACAATTAGGAACAGAACCAGTTATCAAGAAAATCGAAAAGAGCCAGCTGAGGTGGTATGGACACTTGGTCCGGATGAGCAGCGACAGACCGGTCAAGAAAACATGGGAGTCACGGGTGCCAACTAAGAGATCAAGAGGAAGACCAATCAAGACATGGAATCAAAATATGGAGCATATACTAGAAGAGCGTGGCGTAACACAACAACGAGCGAGAGTACTGGCAAGAGACAAGAAAGAGTGGAGGAAGTTCGTCTACGAGATGCAGTAACTTGTGCATAACATATACCTTACACCTAAGGGTTCAATAAGGTTTTTGATTATATATATATATATATAAAATAAAACCAAAATTTTCACCTCTTACGTTTTTTTATTTTAAAATAATTATACATATCAATCATATAACATAAATTACGTTTATAAAAATTATAATATTCTAGTGTAATCGCCATATATAAGCGTGCTCTGTGTTCATCTTCCCCCCTTTCAAGCCACCACTCTGGATGTTCTTCCTCTGAGCGTTGTGTAGCCCATTTTGTGAAATAATCCGTGTAAATAGTGGTGTCTTTAAATTCTAACTGCACCCCTTGCAGAAAAGATTTGGATATTTCTTCATCCATTCTATTATAAATTATAATTTGTACTCTAAGATTTACTAACAGAGTATAGGATTAGTTAATGTTGAACTTACTGTATATAGTAGTCCTTATCATAAACGACTTTTATGTTTACGAGAATGCAGCTGAAACTCGTGTGTTTTTTGTACATTCAGTTTGTTTAAACAAACGAGGATGTAAAGTCAATGCTATTTGTCATAATCAACGTTGGAAATTAGTACCACGAATTCACAGTAAACAATTATTGTAACATCATAGTATTTATTCGGAAGCACTATTAGAAATTCAGAGATGTGGCATTTGTCATGACTCCATTCAGTATAAAATCCTGTCTATTTTTTGTGAATATTGTGTAGAGTATTATCCGGAAATTAATCCAGTATTAGAAGAAGCAGTAAATAATAGTGAAATTATAATAAATCGAATTGCAGCCGCTCAAAACTTAGAACAGTAGTTAGCACCCGATATATTTGAGAATGAAATAGTTAGTTATGATGAGTGATCATTTATACACAGCAACAACCACTGATTCAAAAGCATCTAACGAGTGATGTCTGACTCTGGTGGATTTTCTCCAAGTAGGATTGTCGATAATTCAAGACATCAATTCTTTCAAAATTCCGACGACACCAGAAGCATACAAAAAATTTTTGACAACGATTCGACAACAGTATCTAACTATTATGGACCAATCGGATGAACAGACCGATGTGAATTGGATGGTATTCAAGACTTACTTTCAACAAAAATCTCTCTTGCATACCGTACATGGCGCAGGAGGATTTTATGGCTGTCTGGAAATTGCTGAGCGCATTATGTGTACAAGCAAGTCGCACGGAAGTAGACAATTCATCATCATATCTATCCGCAACGAAGAAATTGAATATGGGTTCCATATCTATGTCGTCCACTCCTGCCCATGGTCAAACCGATCGTGTCGGTGCCAGATGCTAGATTTACACTTTGACGAGCTGTGGCTTTGTGTGCACATTAGCCACGGGGTGAAGTTAGCAATGGGCAATTTAGTCACGGGCTGAAGTAGCACTAATTATTTAACATAAATAAATCAATTGAAACTCAAACAAGATGGGTGACATAGTATGAAGATTCTTACATTTTGTTTTTCATTTAAATCCAACTACTTGATATATACTGATATATATATTTCAAATAAGAGTAGAAGTTCCAGCGATGTAAAATTATTGTAATTTATTTTTTTTGGTAAATTACCGTTCTTTTTACCAAGATTTATTCACGCATAATTATTTACTCAAAAATGGTAAATGTTTTAGAGATAGTTCGAATTGTTATATGTTACTAAATTAATTGTTTAGATTGTATAAAAAGCGAAACTTTATTTATAAATTAATTTTTATTCTTAATATAATATTCCTTACACCTATATATTTAAATAAAACTCAAATTTTTAGTGTTTGCGTTTTTTAATTTTGTAATATTTTGTTTTTTCGTTTAAATCTAACTACTAGATTATATACTGATATACATATTTCAAACAAGAGTGGAAGTTCCAGTGATGTAAAATTATCGTAATTTATATTTTTGGTAAATTACCGCGGTAAATTACTGTTCTTTTATGCCTAGATTTATTCTCGCGTAAGTGCTCTATAGTTATTTGAACTAAAATAATTTTAGTATAGCATTGTGTGTAGTGTTGTGCAGCTGCTTACTGCGGTAAGTAGACTATTTAAAATTCATATTTTTAAAAAGGTAAGGTAAGGTTTAAAAAGTAGACATTTTGGCCTTTGAAACTTTGTAAAATTTCACCCAACGCGTGCCTCTCTTGCCATGACCTAAGAAGGTCATGTGTGTAAAAACAAGATAAGCTGCATTCCAACCTTGACGAGATAATAGTCTCCGCTGTTATTGTTGGCCGAAACAAGATGTAATTCGGTGAGTGGGCACTTTTCCAGTGCTTTGTGAGTTACATTTACCAATCACATGCAGTTGTCATGACTGCGATTGTCAACTGCAATCACAGCAACAGGGAAATAATTTTTTATTCCCAATATATGTTATCACACGAGATCTATTTTCCTTTAAATAAGCAGTCATACGTTGCAGACATGCTGTATATCCGTACCGTTCAACCAATGTGGATGTAAATTATTGTTCTGTTTTTGGAAAAGTTAATACAGTATCTCTTAAGTATATAATATAGATTTAGAGTGTTACGGAGAGTTATCTAAGAACAGTCCATTTCCATAAAAATTCATCATGTCACGACTTAGAAAAGATAGTGGTTGTGCATTTTCAACTCTATCTGTACCTACCCGCATCAGGCTTGATAGTGGTTGCGCATCGTTATCAACAGCATCAACACTTTCTCTACCGATTGTTATTGATGAAAGTCGAAACGATATGGTTCAATTTCAACAAAATGAAGAGGCGATTAATTTCATTCAAGATGAGAAGAAGGCTGAATATATTCGAGAATGGTTAAGTGAACAACGGCGTTTCTTTCCAACATTCCGAACATTTAAATTTACAGAGGAGAGTTAGTATAAATAATAATCAAATTTTGAGCAACAACAACAACATTGATTTACGGTGTTATGAAAAACTGTGAAAAAGCCCACATTATCAACATCTAAGATTGGGGAAGTTTGGTGCACTTCACTAAGTGAAAAAGTTTATAGACTTATACATTACCCCTATGTTTTAGACATAGTTCGAATAGTAAATGTTACAAAATTAATTGTTTAGTCAAATTCATTAAACGCTTTTCTAATGTTAGAAGTGCTACATACTTCTTTTACTACTCTTCATTATGATTATGAAGTAATGAAACTAGGCGATATTGCTAATTGGTATAACAATACTGTTGATTAATTACTCTGTATACTCCATAATTGTGATACTAGATAATAAGTTTAATTGTATTTGTTTGTATATAAAAACAAAATTAAATGTTTAGATTGTATAAAAAGCGAAACTTAATTTAAAAAATAAAAAATTATTCTTAATATTTGTTTTTTAATAATTAAATACATCGATCATGTAAAGTAAATTGTATTTATAATAGACACATAAATTAATTGAGCACCTGCTGCAGCTAAGGCAGGCCTGGGCAGGTTTCCGCTACCTATACTGGTGAGTTTGACACCTGGTCAGCTAAGTTTTACACCTGGTCTGGTTAGCGGCGCCATCTGGGCACCGGTTTGATAAACGAAGCATTCGAACAGAGCACACTCAGCAAATTACGTCTTGTTTTGACCAAAAAGTGCCTTATCTTATCAAGGCCATTACATTTTGGCCGCCATCTTACTTTTCTAAATCCTTTATTTTTGAAACGCCCTGTATGGTTGATACGTCACAAAGCATCATACTGTATATGTATTTATTTTTTAAAATTTTGAGACACCCTGTATATTAATTTTGCGCGCCGACCACAGCACCATCTGCAAATCCACGGTGGCCGCGTTCGGAACTAAAATTAGTGGTGGGGGAGTGGTTGGGCAGTGGTGGGGCAGTGGTGGGGAATTGAGTGGTGGGGGTGGAGTAATGGAGGTGGGGGTGGGGCCAGAACCGGCGAATCTACCCTACTCACAACATATTGCTGAGACTCTTTAATTTTAAATAAAATGATAATTTTTATGTTGTGATAAAGAAGTAGTATTACCACACGGGTACAGCCATTAAGATAATGCTGTGGTTGTAACGTTACAAGAATTTCATTTATTTTTAATGAAATGCTGTGAATGCATTGAAAGTTATTATATTCTACCTACAAACCTATTCCTTAACAGCATATACTTTATAAGTTCTTATGAGTTCTTGCAGTGTTTTTAGCTTCTTCGTTTTCTGGTTTACTTCTTATTTAGTATAGTTTTGGGATAAGGTTACAAATTTTTAAAGAAAAGTCTAGGTTTTTATATAAGAATCATATTTATATTTTATTAAAAACATAAACCATAAATAGCATTGCTATACTGTATCTATATTATTTTTTTGTATATTATAAGTAATTAAAAGAAAACATTTCTACCCATATTTTGGTTATAATCTTTCTGTAAAGCTAATATATCTATAATGATAGTCATAGAATATTTATCCTGTTTTTAAAATATAAAAGACAACTTCAATTCCTGATAAGTAATTTGTTAGTATTAAGCTGATTCTATTTTACCAAAAACATACATTTTCACGTAGTACCTTGGTAATCTAGAATTTTATAATGGTGAATGCTCGGAAATTGGCCTACATTAATCACTAGCTGCAAACATTCGCACGTACTATCGCTAGCGTCTTAATACCTGCTCACCAAAAACATTCCCTTTCTATATATATATATATATATTATTTCGTTTGAAAATTTAAATCAAGAAAAATTTTTAATACAATAATTAATGTTGCCTAATAATGTACTGAGAGTAAACATTCACACGTAGTACTCTCAGAGTATCCAACACCATTAATTATCCCTTCGTTGTTATTATAGATTAATGAATTATTATTACTAAACAGGATAATATTTGTCCAAATTAATAATGCTCAACGTCTTACTAAAAAGCAAATATTTTCACATAGTACTTTTTAGAAACGCACAGCACCACCAATTATCTCCTAAATTGAATTATTTATTTATTAACTTACTTCATTTCATCATTCATCTTTTCAAACTCTGCCTTATGCATATCCTCCATTTTAATTAAACTATATAAAAAAAAATTATTGAAAGAAAAATTTTTTTTAAATGAAAATTAAATTTTAAATCTTAATACAAATGAACGGGCGTATGTCAGTTGGGCCACAAACACAAAATTAATCCGTTGCTGAGCGAGGATAGGGATTAATCGGTAATCCACCCTCCAGAAATAGGTGAACTCATCATCCGCCTAGATAATCCGATTAACGCTAAATTTTAGAGAACTAAATGAGGTATGTAAAAACGCTTAATTATGATTTAGAATAAATGGAATAATATATATGTATATAATATAATGTATAAAAAATAAATCTATTTCTAGATATAACTTTGTTAAATTAGTTAGTTATAAATTTTTACCGACTGTACATTAGGGTTTGCTCTTATTGTTAAGTACCTAAGTTTTGTTTTATGTAGCTATATATTATATTATATTAACTAACGTGTACCGTTGGCATCTACTACAATTTAAAATACAGGAATAGTGACATTATTTCATTATTGTATTTTTTTTTAGTATGATCATTTCTTAAATTACTTAGTAAAAATGTTTCCTTAATATTACGGACATGTTAGTATACGAAACTATTAAAAAAATATTTATTGTTGATCTAGTATTATAGAATGTTTTGGTTTTGTCTTATGTAGATATATATTATGTTAATAAAGAAAAGAAATATTGCGGATTATAGAATAATAAAGTATAGAATTTCATGGGGTAACTCCGCTCAAAATGCAACTGCGGACACGTGTTTCGAACTACTTGGTTCTCGTCAGCGCAGTGTAGCCAAGGAATAGGATGGGATAACCTTGGAGCTGAAAAACATCAATCAGAGACATACACAAGGGACAGCCTACCAATTGAGGCTTCAGCTAGAGTGTCCTCGATACTGAGAATGAATCTAACGTCGCCGCGGACAATGTCTACCTCGCGGCGACGTTAGATTCATTCTCAGTATCGAGGACACTCTAGCTGAAGCCTCATTTGGTAGGCTGTCCCTTGTGTATGTCTCTGATTGATGTTTTTCAGCTCCAAGGTTATCCCATCCTATTCCTTGGCTACACTGCGCTGACGAGAACCAAGTAGTTCGAAACACGTGTCCGCAGTTGCATTTTGAGCGGAGTTACCCCATGAAATTCTATACTTTATTATATTATGTTATATATAATGCTGAATATAATTGTGTTCGTAAGAATTTTTATGTGAAAACTATGTATTTCTTTTATAAAACCGTATGCTGAATGTATGTGTTTGTAAAATAAAATTTTAATTTGAAAACAATTTCTTTTATTAAACCTTACTAACAGGCTTGACGAATTGGATATAAACATAATCCTCTTAGTACGAGTCTATTATGGTAATTATTCTTTGGCCCAACTGAACGATACCTTAAGCCGATTACCGAATCCGTGGCCCAACTGACGTGCACCGAAATGAACTAATCGTGAGTTGAAATGTAGTGTATAAACCCTACACTCACCTTTGCTATCCCAAAAATTTTTCAAAATTCGCGTTTTAATACTTCGAAGTTCAAATTCAATCTCTATTCTAGTCTATTCCTGTTTTCCAAATATATACCGAAACAATTGACTATCAGCCATCCGCAGCGCACATCTTCTCAACTAATTTTTAAGTTGGCATTGAACGTATCGAAACGCTCGTGATGAAATCTCTTCTGTTCATTTTCTGCAAGTTGCCGCTTTTACACTAACACGCACATATTGTCTTTTACAGTTCACTCACTAATATCGGCACTCCGAATTGTTTGTTTTGAAAAAGTTTTTCACCAACTTGCTATGTTTTTTCTACGGTAGGTATATTTTCTTTTCCTTCTAATACAGTCCCTCCCTGTACTTGTTTATAAACGTGTTGCCTTTCTCATTATTCGTTACATATTTTCTTTTCGTCAACATAATCCTTGTCTTCCTTTTAGAAACATCTCGATTAGGAAAAACTGGAAACACATTGCTGACAACTGGAATCTTTTTTCCACACCTTGCATCACAAAGATCAGTCACGCCTGCTACGCTGTCTTTTGACTCTATCCAGGCTTTTTCCCACGGTAATACATTTATTTGCAAAAAACTGTAAACAATATTGATGCTATATTTTTCTTTGCAGGTTTTTTGAACTATACAAGATGATTCCCACAGTCTATTAAAGTTCCTGTGCCATTCATACAAAAATTCATGAATGTATTCTTGTATTCGTACAGTTATTGTTTACATAGTACATTTTCATCGAACATATCGTATTATAAATGTTCAATTCATATCCTTTTACTATTCATAAATATAAGTTCAAGGTATTTACTATATTTTAAATATCATTATTAAAAATCTTTCTTATAAATTGTTACATTATGCACGTCTAAATTTACATTTATTTTCTTAAAACTGTGTTTCAAGACTGCATAATTTTGCTCAAACACGTCTTGTTTTTGTTTTGATTCATTTGATATTTATGTGTCTTTTAAACAACATAAAACCTATTGATTTGTTTTGTATTTATTTTATACTTAATTTTAATACTTATTCAACTTAAAATATATTAATAAATCATATTTGTTTTGATATAAGAGTTTACTTTTAAATATAGGCAACCCATTATACCCTTGTGTTACCTGTAAGGTCTAATGCTTAGAACTAAAACAAACAAATTCAAACTTAGAACTAATGTTCTTTCAACACTTAAGCTAATTCTTATTATTATTATTCTTAAAGATGCAAGGATCACAGCAATATGTCGCTCCAAAAAAATTGAACAGCAATCAAAAAAAAAATTAAAAAACAGAGAAACACATATTTAGTGATTTTTTTAATTATTTTGATGCTACAGTTCCCCCTCTCTCCACCTCCTATGGGTGGAGTGGTTGGTTAATAAAATACTATTAGTTTAACCCAGGAACAACGACGTTCACGCAATATTTTGTTGTTCCTTTCGGGGTGCTTGATTAACGTGAGTCCCATTGCCTCTCACTGTTCACGTAAATGCTCGAAGTGGTGACCTTGAACTTTAATACATTTGTCGATTCGCTTTTCAAATGACTGTACACAACTGAGTAGTACGTATCTAGTAATATGGTCACAAGCATTCCTGATTCGTTGAATCATATCACAAGTTGTTGGTACTTGTTGGTACACTCTGTCATTCCGGTATCCCAAAAAAAAAATCTACCGATGTCAGGCTTGGTGATCTGGCAGCCCAATTTATCCGACTACTGATCCAGCGACCATGGAAATCACGATCAAGTACTATGCGTGCTACTGCCGAATAATGCGCCGCACAACCGTCATGTTGAAAACACATGTTCTGTCGCACTTCTACGATTTCGTCATCAAGTAACTGTAGCAGTATATTATTCAGGAAATCTTGGTATATTTCACGATTTAAATTTCCTTCGAGTTGGTCGCCAATAATCTCGCACCACACGTGATGCTCAAGCTGACGCGGCCAGTGTGGGTTTTCAACACTCCAATAATGCATGCTATGTCGATTAACAGCTCCATGGTTTATAAAAGTTTGTTCGTCGGAACGAAAGAAATTACGATTGATTTGTATTTGTTCCCGTGGTTACTGACAAAATGTTAAGCGATTTTCGAAATCAACGTCATGAAGATCTTGGTGCAAAGATACGTGGTAAGGATGATATTTATGGTGCTTTAAAATTATATAAACAGTTTTGGGATACTCCGCAATCGCGAGCTATTTCTCGTCTACTAACGTGGGGGTTATAAGTCACTGCGGCTAATACAGAATTTACATTATCTTCCCCACTTACTCTTTTTGACGCATCCTTTATTTAGGTTTTACACTTTCTTCGGCAGTAAACTATTTAGCAGTACGGAAAAATGAAGTGAGTGGTCGCGGCCTGACCGGAAAAAGCTTAGCATAAAGGTTGACAGCACTATCAAGGTTCCTGTCAGATTCCACATAAACAAGAACCATTTAAATTTTCTTTTGCAAGATTAACATGTTTATTTTAACAATGAGTAACAAAATAAATTGTTCCTTGTTAACCTTTATGTGGTATAAATACTACTTTCTACAACTAATGTACAATAATTGTGTTTGTCAGGGGTAATCAAGGTTTTTTAAATATTTTTAGAATACTGTTTAATTTCTTGCGATTACAGCGCCATCTGTCACTAATCGAATATTTTTTTACAGACAAATTGTACATATATCTTTCAACATATCATCCGAATCTGCGATAAAAATAGGAGTAGTTATTAAGACTTTAAATTTGCTGCCCGGCGCACCCACAGGGGTATGGGGTTGGACGTAATTTAGTACTAACATACGCTCCCCTCCCTCCCGGGATTATAAAGATTTTCGGCAAATTTTTCTGTACGTATTTTTGGAGATATTACAAAGTTCAAGATAATTTGAATCACCTGGTAAATTGGCTTATATCTGGGGTATATTTTCTTTAATAAATAATTTTAATATATACTCAAACTTATGTATTAAAAATATAAATACAAGCTATTTTTATTTGGTGTTAAAAATTTTTAATTATCTAAGCATGCCTTCAATATCTCAAGTCTTAGAACCCCACAACACTTTTGGCTACAACTATACATAAAACATTTTATATAGTGGTAGGCTTGTACGTGGAATTCCGGCACATCGTTTTCTATAAAACAATTGATGTTTAGTTATAAGAGCTAATATGCCAAGTAGATTACAAGAAAATTTTTGTGAAAGCGATTGATAATCATTTTAGAGTGCGACAGCTATTAAGGTTGTCACTACTGCTTGAAATTCTATACAATTAATTTTAGACTAAAACCAGTCTTTAAAGTACTTTACTGTATTTAAAATAAATTTTACGTTATTCAAATGTTTACTTACATAACTTGTAATGAAATCCCATATAAATTAGTAATAACAGCTCCACATTGGGAATACCATATCGAAAAGAAACCCTCAATATTGCACTTTATATTTTAATTTTTTTAAATAAAATAAAATAAAATAATTGAATTATTTTACCTGGCTAGCCCGTATTTCCATGACGATCCTGTTAAGAGATATCAAAAAAAAAATAATCTTCGGGCATTAATTGATACAATTAAATAAAACAAGGTTGTTCTAATTTAAATAATATTTATACATGCTGTTTATATTAATACAAGCAAAAAAACATTAGTTATGATTTATTTAGCTATTATCCTTCTACGAAATAATATATGTCATACATTTTTTTCTTTCCACCGCCATTCAGTATTTCTATCAATACTAACAACGGTAAGTCTTAATAGAAAAACATGCTATGCTTAGATTTTTAATATACCGGGTGGTGCAATAGTGTGTCGGCGGAGCTTAGTGTGAAAACTAATAACGCTGAGCAATGTGACTTTACGTACGTATGTAGTATGCGACTGTGCATTTTCTAATTTTATTTACAAATATACAGGGTGTTCCAAATTTTCGCAACCACATTCAACGTTTTTATTTTAAATACATTGCTATACTTTCTAGATATTATAATGATAGCCATTCAAATTATCTTTGCAATGATATATGGATATGTGCACTTCAGACTGTACGTTTTGATTTTATTGATAATATTGTTAAAATCTTGACAGTTGCAGCATCTAACATTTTAAGCTGTAGTCTGTAAATGGGTAGAATGCCTCACGTAACTCTTGTGTCTCTAATTTATGGACTAACACGTTATTTGTTTTGAGGTTGAACAAAGTGAATAAATATACAGGGTGTTAAATATGTCGTGTCTAAGTTATCGATCTTTATTGGTTATTTTCTCGTTTTTTTTAAATCTAACCTATAATATTTTTATAAGTCAGCATATTCCTTCTAAAATCGCCTTTAAAATGGTACCAATAACATAGTACTTATTTCTAGTATTTTCAAAGTTATAACCCTTTAATGGGATATACTCATGTTTATAACATGCAAAATGCGGGGCATCTAATAGTTGGTTGGCCATGAAAATAAAACAAAGTAATTTTAACAAACACCTGTTTTTTAAATGCTTTATCATTAGTTTTAGAAATACATTTTGAAAATTTTCGATAATAAAACAATCTTAATTTAAAATGTGTTCAAATATATTTCCATTCTGCTCTACACATGCTCTCAACCGTCTCTGTATCGACAGACTTACATTCTCAGCTAAGTTATTCTCACTTAATTGAAGAAAAGCGTTTCTTATTCGTTGCTGCATGTTCTCTGCCGTTGTAGGAGGTGTTGCGTAAACAATGTTTTTTACAGTTGGCCACAGAAAGAAATCACAAGGTGTGAGATCTGGTGATCGTGGTGGCCAGCTTATCAAACTTCCTCTCCCAATCCACTTATTGGTGAATACCCTATCTAAATGTGCTCTTGCAGCAGCACCATAATGTGCTGGTGCACCATCATGTTGGTACCACAATCTCCTGATGACGTTATCTGGGAGGCCTTCTAATAGCAATGGTAAATTATTTTGTAGGAAATTTGTGTAGATTGCACAATTTAAAGTATTATCAAAAAAGAATGGACCAATAATAGTGTTTCCTATGATGCCTCCCCATCTGTTAACACTCCATTTTTGTTGATATAAAATGGGCTGAACAAAATGTGGGTTTGTAGTGTCATAATAATGGGTATTTTTTCTGTTTGTGGTTCCACAATTAGCAAATGTTGCTTCATCTGTGAAAAGCACATGATCTAGAAAAGTTATATCGTGTCGTAATTGTAAAAGTAGCCATTCACAGTACACTAGTCTCCTTTCAAAGTCCGTTTGTAATAAGCCTTGATGATTTTGAATTTTGTAAGGGTGAAACTTATGTTTTGTTAAAATCCTTTTAACAGCAGTGACTTCTATCCCGTGTTGTTTCGAAATTATTCTTGTAGATACGTGCGGATTTTCCACAATGGACTGGACGACTACCACTTCATTATCTTCTGTAATCATAGTCTTACTTCTTTCATGTTCGACGTAATTCACTGAACCCGTTCGAAGAAACCTTATTAACAAATTTTCAAACGTTTTACTATCCGGTGCTCTTCAGTCGGGATATTCCATCGCATATGTTCTTGATGCTAAAAATGGATTTCTGTTGCTAGCGCCAAGAGCAATTACCATGTCTATGAGCTCCTCTTTCGAAAAATTCATTTTAAAGCAAAAACAACAATAAACTATTATGGTATCTAAATGAGAAATAATGTCAATAAAGCGATATAACTGATAACAAGGTAAATACAACACGTAACAACTACTAACAAACAAACGGAAATTAATAATTCACTAGCCGAACTTAATTTTTAACAACAAAACGCAATTACAGAAAAGAGAAAATACAGAAAACGACTTTTTATGGACTTTTGAAGTAGAGATTTGACGTTTGGTTGTACAGCCATTCTTTTTTTAAACCAAGGCCAACCAACTATTAGATGCCCCACATATTGCATATTATAAACATGAGTATATCCCATTAAAGGGTTATAATTTTGAAAATACTAGAAATAAGTACTATGTTATTGCTACCATTTTAAAGGCGATTTTACAAGGAATATGCTGACTTATAAAAATATTATAGGTTAGATTTAAAAAAAACGAGAAAATAACCAATAAAGATCGATAACTTAGACACGACATATTTAACACCCTGTATATTTATTCACTTTGTTCAACCTCAAAACAAATAACGTGGTAGTCCATAAATTAGAGACACAAGAGTTACGTGAGGCATTCTACCCATTTACAGACTACAGAAGATAATTTGAATGGCTATCATTATAATATCTCGAAAGTATAGCAATGTATTTAAAATAAAAAAGTTGAATGTGGTTGCAAAAATTTGGAACACCCTGTATATTTGTAAATAAAATTAGAAAATGCACAGTCGCATACTACATACGTACGTAAAGTCTCATTGCTGCAGCATTATTAGTTTTCACACTAAGCTCCGCCGACACACTATTGCACCACCCGGTATATCTACTGCGCAAATGATATTTTTTAAAACAAGATTGGAAATAATTTACAAATACTGAGATATTATCGTATCTAAGACAACTGTTGAATATGTATGTATCAATCTTAGATTACTATATTACTTCATTACGTCTCTACATTAAGACAAATTTTAATATTTCAGTTTATCTGGTACTCATAGAATAACAGTTTCACCTTTCATATACTTTTCTTCTTTATACACTGAAGAAGATTTTCCTGTTGTCGGTGTGTTTAGTTGGAGTCCTCCTTCGACGGTAGAGACACCTGTAGCTTCTCTAACTGATAGTCGCACAATAATAACTTTCTATAGGAATTTATTTTAAACTTTACACATTTAACACTTAGTTGGCGGTCGACCTTTATGTAAACAAAGAATCTATTTTATTATTTTTGAGGTTCAAAACAACAATCTAATACATTATCGACCGCTATGTGTGAATCTTATCTTATATTACTTTTAACGGTCTACTTAAACAGGGCTAATATGCCGGTGACCGATATCTTCGAAGGTCCCCAGTCGACTTCCTTATGTCATCGTACTTCACTTTCTCTGAGACCCACATGCTCCCTTTTCTCCTCTGCCCATGTATCGTAGTTATTAAAGCTTCACATGCCGATAATACAAAAACAACGCCACAAATCTTATAATATAATTAATACAAACATTTGGTGCTGTAAGTAATCATTTCCTATCTAATTATACATTTAGGATAAACAGTTCTAAGAAATATATCGTTGGTATCTAATACATAAACCTTGAAATATAATTCATATCCATATTTAAAATTTATAAAAATATTAAATTAAGCTGTACCGTTACACACTCTCGTATATACCCGTTTATTTATATTTTATGTATTGTAATTTTCAGAGACTTTGAGAAAGTATCCGATACTATCAGTATTGGAAAGACTTGTTACCAAAGACTATAAAGTACCTGGATCATATCTTCTTCTGAAGAAAGGAACTAAAGTACTAATTTCACTGCAGGGCATACAACATGATTCGGAATATTATCCCGACCCAGAGAAATTCGACCCAGATAGATTTCTACCAGAGAAAAAAGTGAAACGTCACATCTGTACGTACATGCCATTTGGGGAAGGGCCTAGAATCTGCATCGGAGTGCGTTTCGGAGTTATGCAGGCCAAGATCGGCATGGCAGTGATGCTGAGGAATTACAAGTACACGTTGAATCCGAATCTCCCTGAAATGATATTACACAACAAATCACAACTGCTGGCACCTGTCGGAGAAATATTACTAGATATAGAAAAGATTTATTAACTACATCTTTAAATATAATAAGTAATATAGTGAGTTGTTTAACGCATAATTAAATTTCAAAGTGCTGTATTACTTAAACAAATACATTTACGTTTGAATTTAGATGTAAATCACTTGGAGACAAAACAAAACTAAACCTAAATATAGTCATCCAATAATGGGTGGACACTGTGGCTCAAAATCGAAAAAGTAAATTTCCCTTACCACAAAAATTAAAAAACCTACAATTTTTTCCTCTTATTTTTATTAAACGTTATTTTACATTTCAAAACACGTTTTCTACAGAATCTATATCAAATCAATCTAGTTAGGTACTGGTTTTTTAGTCAACTATCCCATTTTTTTAATGCAAATGACACTTAGAACTTTTAAATACAAATAACGCCTACATATATATTACAACATGTCATAACAATATTATTAAACTCATTTCAGTTAATGCACTTTTTGGGAAGAGGTCATGAATACGCATCTTCGCTGAATGCCTGAAAAAGAAAACGTTCAATAGAAAATTTTGAACTTTCAAAAGCACGACTTACCCTACTGTTCGAAACTGCTCAAAATTCCTATCGCTGATCACTGATATTTATACAATTCATTCGCTTCGATTCCAAGCTGTAATAAAATATTAATCATGTCTGTGGAATTCCTCACCAGATGTTCACAATTATGCAGTGGTGATTCCACAAACCAGGAGTACCAACGATACAAATCCATCATCGAATGTAATGCCGTATTCCCAGTCCAATCCCTCAAGAGAATGTTAGCACCACTGCGCAGGAGCATATTGACCACCGCCCAGTTACCATTCTGTACGGAAAGATGTAATGCAGTTTCATGGTAATTATTCACTTCATTTACATCGGCTCCAAAATCTAATAATATTTCAACACAAGAATCATGATTGCAATAAGCTGCTAGCAGTAAGGGCGTCCAACCGCATCGGTCTTTAACTGACACTTCAGCACCAGCCAATAAGAGCAGCAGAATTACACCAAAGTAGCCATTTTTAGATGCTGTATGTAAGAGAAAGCGTTTCAGTTGATCAATGGGATTCGTTGCGATTAGTGTCGTTAGGGGATGGTTATCATTTGGATTGACATTTGCACCGCCTTTAATAAGAATCTGCACTGAATCTATGTTATTTCTTATCACTGCATAATATAAAGGCGTATTGTTATTCTGATCAACTGCTTGGATATCAGCATTACTATCCAACAACATTTGTAATATAAGCAAGAAATTTTCATTTGCCGCAATATGTAGTGCCGTGTAAGACTCTTTGTCTATGGCATTTACGTTTGCACCTCTTTGAATCAAACATCGTGCTACATCTACATTATTTTTTTTCACTGCATAATGTAAAGGCGACATACCAAGTGTATCTACTGCTTCAATGTTTGCATTATTATCCAACAACATTTCCAATACAGACAAGAAATTTTTATTTGCCGCAATATGTAATGCAGTGTACGATTGCAAGACTTTCGCATTCACGTTTGCACCTCTTTGAATCAAAGTTCGTCCCACGTCTACATTATTTTTTTCCACTGCATAATGTAATGGTGTCATACCAAGTGCATCTACTGATTCAATGTGTGCATTACTATCCAACAACTTTTCTAATACAGACACAAAATTTTTATATGCCGCAATATGTAATGCAGTATAAGATTCCACGTCTTTCGCATTCACGTTTGCACCACTTTTAATCAAACATCGTACAATGTCTAAGTTATTTTCTAGCGCTGCACAATGTAAAGGTGTCATACCAAATTCATTTACGGATTCAATGTTGGCATTATTATCCAACAACATTTGTAAAATAGGCAAAAAATTTTCAGAAGCCGCTTCATGTAGTGCCGTATAAGACTCTTTGTCCGTGGCATTTACGGTTGCACCCCTTTTAATCAAAATTCGTACGGCATCTACCTGATTTTCGCTTACAGCATAAAATAAAGGCGTCACACCTTTATCATCTACCGATTCAATGTTTGCATTATTATCCAACAACATTTCTAATACAGAGACAAAATTCTTATTTGCCGCAATATGTAATGCAGTGTAAGATTCCAAGACTTTTGCATTTACGTTTGCACCTCTTTTAATCAAACATAGTACACTGTCTACATTATTTTCAATTACCGCATGATGTAAAGCTGTCATACCACATTCATCTTCTAATTCAATATTGGCATTACTATCCAACAACATTTGTAATATTAGAAAGAAATTTTTAAATGCTGCATAATGTAGTGCCGTGTAAGACTCATTGGCTATGGCATTCACGCTTGCACCTCTTTGAATCAAACATCGTGCTATATCTACATTATTTTTTTCCACTGCATAATGTAAAGGCGTCATACCAAATTTATCTACTGATTGAATGTTTGCACCATTATCCAGCAAAATTTTCAATACACCTGAGTAATTGTGTAACGCCGCTAAATGTAATGCCGTTACAGATTCCTCGGCGGTAGCATTCACGTTTGCACCCCTTGTAATCAAAATTCGTACTGCGTCTATCTTATTAAGACTCACAGCACATACCAAAGGTGTCCTATCAAAATTTGCTGCTGATTCAATGTTGGCGTTTTTATCCAACAACAATTGAAACATAGGCAAGAAATTGTTAGATGCCGCATAATGTAGTGGTGTGCGAGACTCCTTGTCTGTGGCATTAACGTTGGCATCTCTTTCAATCAAAATTTGTGCTGCATCTACCTGATTTTTGATCGCAGCATAAAGCAACGGCGTCATACCAAAATCATTTACTGATTCAATGTCTGCATTATTATCCAATAACATTTCTAATAAAGACAGGGAATTTTTACTTGCCGCAATATGTAATGCAGTGTAAGATTTCACGTTTTTCGCATTCACATTTGCACCTCTTTTAATCAGACATCGTACAATATCCACATTATTTTCTATTGCTGCATAGTGTAAAGGTGTCATACCAAATTTATTTACTGACTCAATATTGGCGTTACTATCCAACAATATTTCTGTCATAAATAGGTAATTTCTCCCTGCCGACTCATGTATTGCTGTATTGTCGTTAGAATCTATGACATTCACGTTTGCACCCCTTTCAGTCAAAATTCGTACTATTTCTGTATTATTTTCGGCTACTGCATAACGTATAGGTGTCATACCAAATGTATCTACTACGTCAATATCGGCATTATTATCCAGCAATATTTCAATTACAGATAAGAAATTTTTGAATGTAGCAATATGTAAAGCTGTGACAGATTTCAAATTTGTGCTATTTACGTTGGTACCTTTTTCAATTAAAATTTGTAGAATTTCTACGTGATTTTCTTTCACTGTTATATGTAAAGGCGTCGCACCAGAATCATCTACCGATTCAATGTTAGCATTGTTATCCAACAATATTTCTAATGTAGATACTGAGTTTCTGGATGCTGCAATATGTAGTGCCGTCCTAGAGTTAGAATCTATGGCATTAATGTTCACTCCTCTTTTGATCAAACTACGTACCATATCCACAAAATTTCTTGCCGCTGCATAATGTATAGGCATCATACCAAATTTATTTACCCGTTCAAGAAAGGCACTACTATCTAACAGCATTTATAATATTACGAGTGAGAAATGTGTTAGTGTTACAACGTGTAGGGGTGTTTGGAAGTCAAATGAAGTGGCATTCACATTTGCACCTCTTTTCATCAAACAATCTACTATATCCACATGATTTTTTTGCACTGCATAATGTAAAGGCGTAAAACCAAATTTATCTACAGATTCAATGTTGGCATTGTTATCCAACAATATTTTTAATATAGGTAAGGAATTTTTAGCTACGGCAAGATGTGGGGCTGGTAGATACTTCACTACGACAGCATTCACGTTTACAACTTTTTTAATCAAAATTCGTACTATGTCCTCGTGATTTTTTTCCACTGCTTTACCTAAAGGAGTCATACCAAACTTATCTACTAATTCGACATTTGCATTATTATCCAACAACATTTCTAATATAGATACGAAATTTTTTGATGCAGCAATATGTACAGATGTTTCAGACTTCACAGTGGCGGCATTTACGTTTGCACACTTCATCATCAAAATTCGTGCTATATCTGCATGATTTTGGATCACTGCATAATGTAAAGATGTCATACCAAATTTATTCACTGCATCAATATAGGCATTATTATCTACCAGTATTTTTAATATAGATATGGCATTTTCTGATGCAGCAATATGTAGAGATGTTTCAGACTCCACAGTTGTGGCATTTACGTTTGCACCCTTTTCAATCAAAATCTGTACTATGTCTGCATGGTTTTCTTTCGTTGCATAATGCAAAGGCGTCATATTAGATTCATCTACTGATTCAATATTGGCGTTGTTATCCAACAACATTTCTACCATAGGTACGAAATTTTTGAATGCGGCAATATGTAGAGGTGTGTGAGACCCCAAGTTTTTGGCATTCACATTTGCACGTTTTTCTATTAAAATGCGCACTACCTCTACACGGTTAAATAACACTGCAATTTGTAAAGCCGTATTACCGTCTATGTCTACTAGCTCAAGTGTAGCACGATTATCCAATAACACTTTTAATATAGCAACAAAATTGTTAGTTGCTGCAATATGTAGAGCTGTTGAATAGTTCACATTGGTAGCATTCACGTTTGCACCTCTCCTTATCAAAATTCTTACTATGCCTATATGATTGTTCTCCACTGCATAATGTAAGGCCGTTCTACCACATTCTCCTGCAGATTCAAGGTCGGCCTTACTTGTCAACAGCATGTCTGAGATTATACAGAAATTATTAGATGCTGCAATATGTAGAGCTGTGTAAGAGTGTATCTTGGTAGCATTCACGTTTGCACCTCTTTCTATCAAAATTCTTACTATGTCTACATGATTTTTCTCCGCTGCATAATGTAAGGCCGTTCTACCACATTCCCCTGCAGCTTCAATGTCAGCCTTTTTTTCCAGCAGCACTTCCAAAATAGTAAAGAAATTGTTAGATGCTGCAATATGTAGAGCTGTTTCAGAGTGTATCGTGGTAGCATTCACGTTAGCACCTCTTTGAATCAAGACTCGCACGAGGTCTACATTATTTTGTAATACCGCAAAATGTATAGGCTGCCGATTATAATTGTCAATGGATGCAATATTGGCATTATTTTCCAACAACAATTCTACTATAGGTAAGAAGCCTCCAAATGCGGCAATATGTAAGGCTGTTGCATTTAGCATGTTAGTAATATTTACGTTTACACCTCTTCCGATTAAAAATCGTACTATATCTGTCTGGTTATTCATCACTGCACAATGTAGAGACACTGATATATTTTTTTCTTGATTGCTAATATCATGTGCATTATATAACAGGTCCTGAACTACATCAAGGGCACCATTGTGAGATGCTATCTGTAGAGGTGTCGGTTCAGTGTTTCCAATAATAACACTTAAACGGGAAGAAATATAATCTTGATTGTCATAAGAATCAACTGTAAGTTCTTGCCCTAATAATCGTACTTGGCTAATAGGAATATGACGGGAGAGCATCATCAAACCTGCGAAAGTGCACTGGAATCTGTGTTTGAATACGCGTTTGAATACAGCGTAGTTTACAATTTTCAGGTCCCATAAAGTGCGAAAAGGCAGGGCGTTATCCATTTCCCAAAGTTGAATTAAGGTTCTGTCAGATATAATACATTTTTTAAGGAGCGGATATTTCTTTAATAAATGCGTAATTCTAGAACCAGTTGCCTCTAAACAAATATACTCGAGTGAGTTGTATTCGTCTCTATTTTTCGCATTAAAATCTGTCTCCTCATTTATTAACAATTCCATCATCGATTGTGACCCAACTGCAAGAACTTGATGTGTAATTACTCCTTTATTTATATTTGCGTTTGTATTTAGTAAAGCGGTTACGAGTTTCACATTGTCCTTTGAAATTGCCATTTGCAAAACAGACGCCACATCTTGGAGATTAATTTGGGCATTTCTTAAAAAAATTTCTAATATACACACATAGCCTTTGAGAATGGCGGATTGATATGGCGATATAGAGCTTTCATTAAGTGCGTTTATATCAGCACCCTTTCCTAACAGGAAATGCACCATGGGTTTATGATGGGATAGCACCGTCCTATGCAAGAATGTATTCCCATTATGATCGGTATATTGGAGGAAATCTTGGGGTACAACGTTCTCATCGAATAATATCTTCAAACATGGTAGGTCTCCTCTAGATACAATTTGATATAATGTTGCGTTTGATATACTACACTTCTTTAAGTTGCTTTTCTTTTTTAAGAGGTATCTGATAATATCGTTTCTTCCATGCGTGCTAGCCACATCCAAAACCGTCTGGGTACTGCATGCGTTCATGAATTCGCTTTTATCCACTTCAAATTCAATGTTTTTATGTCGTTGTAGTGCCAGATCACCATACCTGTTCACAGCGTTAATATCTGCGCCAGACTTCAACAGAAGCTTGACTATGGATAAATTTTTTGTTGCAGCGATGTGTAAAGCGGTGCCAGAATAAATGTTAGTGGCGTTAACGTCAGCACCATGTTTTAATAAAATCTTAACCACATCTAGTTTATTAGCCCATGTTGCTACGTGCAATGGCGTCCAACCCAACTTGTCTTTATTTGATACATCAGCTTTGGAGTTTAACAGTAGCCCTACCACCTCAGCGTTAAAACACGATGCCTTATGCAATGGTGTTTCACCAAATTTTGTCTTCATATTTGGATCGAAATCACTCAAACATTTCGAAAGAAGCATTTTTGCAGATTCAACTGATTTAACTAAATGCAAAGGAGATTCACCAGCATTATTAAGTTCACTTGACTGTAATTCATTGTCTAATAAAGTAGGGATAATACTAGTGTAATTTCTTAATGTAGCCAAGTGCAATATAGTATTTTCTTCCTTATCTTTGTATCTGTAATCATGTTGACATAGAACATCTTTTCGTATCAACGTCTTAAAAATGAATAATTGTCCCATTTCAAGTATCTTCCATAAAACAGCACCAGAAATTGCAAGATTTTCTTTTGTTGGGAAATATTTTATGAAAAATTCTACTATATTTAATTTTCCTTCAACACATGCCACATGATAAGGTGTGTAAGCATCTAAATTGCGAATAGACTCAGAACCAGGTGAGTGTTTCAGTAAGCATTCGACTACTTTAATATGCCCATATCGACATGCCAAATGAAGCGCAGTGTTTCCCAAACTATCTTGTAAACTAGCATTGGCATTACTTTTTAAAAGCAGCTCCACAAACAACGTATTACCTTTGGACATTACAGCATGTAATGCTGTATTTCCATTGTTATCAACTTCATTGACATCTGCTCCACTATCTAACAATATACTTGCAATATCTAAATTGTTAAAGATAGTTGCCAAATGTAATGGTGTGTGACCATGTTTATTTCTAACTCTGACATCACTATTATGCAATAGTAGACATTTCACTACGTCAGCGTAACCATTTCGACAGGCTGTGTGCAGAGGTGTTTCTCCATTGTACGATTTCTTATAGGCATCCGTAGGGCTTGCGTATCTGGTAAGAAACAATTGCGCGTCAACAGCAGACCTGGCGAAATGTAGAGGAGTGTAACCTTGATCGTCTCGAGTATCCACAACAAATCCTTTCTCTAACAGGCAGCGTATGATGTGTGAATACCCATTTATTGCAGCTGTATGAAGAATTGATCTTCCATTGTCTCCACTATGCTTTAACTGTTTTCTAATAGTAGATTCCTCTTCTTCATTCAGTTGAACATCATCAAAATTCTTGTTTTGACACATATCAGGCCACAGTGATTGTATATATTTGATTATATCCAAGTCGTTATCTGTTTGTGCCATTTCCATAACCGCATGTCCATTTCTATTTCTGATGAAAGCATTCTGTTCCGACTTTTTCATCAGATGTTTCAATATGGTTTTATTATTGCGTTTATATGCTAAATGAATTGCCGTATTTCCTTCCTCGTCTTCTTGTGTTATGTCTGAACCAACATTTAAAAGGGCATCTATAATAGTAAACACTCTGTGATGTACATGATCGTGTGCAAGTGTTTTTCGCTTGGTTAGTCCTTGTGATCGAATCAAGATTTTATTAAAATTACGTTCTCTTTCATCAAGAGAACTAACAGTGGGCATGAGTAAAATATTTGGAACAGTTCTTGCTTCGTTTTCTTGAATTTGTTGCCAATTGATGGAAGCCACTAAGTGCAAAGTCGTTTCACCCTTAGCATTCTTTTCATTGACATTATTCAAGTGCCTAAATTCCGGAAGTTGAATCAAGTCTTCCTTTAATAATTTAGATGCTAAGTGGAGCAAAGTCTCGTTAGACTGGTTTTTTGGAAAATTGCCTTTCATTCCTCTTGCTAATATTGTAACAACTTCCGGTTTGCCTTCCGCAATCGCATAATGTATGGGAACATTTCCAAATACATCTTTAGAATACAGACGGCTATTAGTATGCAAGAGTAATAGCTCGATCATCTCTTCATATCCAATCATACAAGCTAAATGTAAAGCGGTGAATTGATTATTCGTGTGAGCTTCGACGAATTTTTCCATATAAAAAGGATCTGGAATACTCCTGAAGGCAGCAATGATATTACATTTGTACTTTAGTTCTATAAAATCGTAAGCGAGATCCAACCTGCCACACTCAATGACCTTCCTTGTTACTGTAAGAAAGTGCTCTTCCAATAATGATGTGTCTGCTGTAAATAATGCGAGCAAAACATCAAAATTACAGTTTCGTAGGGCGCTTAATACGTGATTAGTGTTTATTGATTTTTCTTTGAATGTCAAATATTTTATGATAGTGACTGGCACATCGTGATTACACGCTTGATCAAAGAAATAATCTTTACTGAACTTATCAAGAAACTGACGCCAATTCCAATACATGAACGAGTCTAATCTTAGAAAATCAATATTAGAAGCATGACTTTTTAAAACAATCACTTCTAGAATTTCGTAATTTTTATCAAAACAATAACCACTTGCCAAAAGTAATGCATTTCGGTTGTTCTGATCGACTCTCTTTACAGCAACGTAGTCTTCATCGACAATCTGTTTTACCAAGTTTAAATTTCCTTCTAATATTGCTTGGTGTAGTGTCAGATCTCCACACACCATATTGTCGAACATATATCTTACACTTACGTAATGCTCGGAAATCATATTGTGATAAATATAAGATACTGTGTCTGAGAAAGTTATTTTGTGTATATTGTCAAATATCTCCGCGTACAACCATTCGGCGGTCAAATATTCGGCAAAACTTTGATGCAAAAATACCGCATACTCTTCATCGAAGTACTTTACAATACCCAATTTCATTTTTAAATCTTTGAAATGCCTTATTAATTTCTGAAAATCTGTTACAATCTCATAGCGCATTACAAGTTCTTTACCAAAAACAACCACCAGTGCAATGAGTCTATGGAGTTTTAATACATTGTTGGTAAGGGATTCGTTGTCAGGATCATAACCTAATTTACTTTTTCGGTAATAACGCTTAATTTTCTGCATTAGAATATTTTTAAATATGTTGAATTTAGTAATCTGAGCAAAATCCAATGCATTTTCTCTATATAGAAACCACAAAAATGTCAAGAATAATGGATTTTGTAAAAATTCTATTGGTATTTTACTCAAATTCACATCGAGCATGCCTTTACATTTAAAATATGTTATGTAATCAGTTTCTTTGAGGTTATCAATTTGAATAGGCTGAACTTCAAAATTATTAATTAACATTGTATCGAAAAATAACCTAGATGCAACTACGACGCGAATTTTACACTTGGAAATGGCTTCCATGAAAAGGAATACTGCTTGTCTGTGAACTGGTAACACTTCATCAAAGGAATCTATGAAGAGAGTTAATCTTCTGCTGTTTTTGTAATATTCATACAAACGAAGTAGTAACTCTTTGCATGCTGTCTTTTCGGACTTATTGAAGATATAGTCTATTGGATTTTCAAATAGATTCTTATTATCTAGACTTAAATCATTTCTATAATCTGCTAAATTACAAAAGAGAATATAATTATTTTCATCAGTTACTTCTGACAGAGAATTCAGAAGTGATGATTTACCTATTCCCGGTTCGCCACTTATAACTGTTAATTTGCTGCCAATTTCTTTGCAAAAACACCTTGTGGAAACGTTTCCTTTGAATATTCAATGCAGGAAGTCATATTGCGACAATTTCTGTAATTTACTAATTCCATGCAACCGTTCACTACCTTAACGTGAAACAGTGGGCAGCCTAAAGAAGAAAATTTGTCCCAGTATTCATTTATTGATTGGGTTTTGACCACAATTAACGCGTTTTCATTATTCCTCAACCTAGTTTCTACATTGTAATTAATTTCTTCTCTGATGACTTGCTTTCTTATGTGTTCAGTAAGTGAATCTAAATCTCCAGATAACATGCAAATTCTCTTCTCTTGCGTTTCAAACAACGAAGTACGAAGTATAGCCTTCCTAAGATTACGTGGAATGTATCCTTGTGCTTTATTATCCATTCTCCTCCCAAGAATAGGAATTGAACGGTTCGTTTCAACACAGTACGTGGGATCACCCCATTGGTCAATAAAATACTTTCTAAGTGAATGATTATTTCCATTCAGAAATGCGAACATACGCTTCTTTGTTCTATCAGAATTATACTTTAGAGTCTCTAATCGTAAACAGCAAATGGAATGTTGTTTATATTTTGTATTTTCTTTAATCTGATTGATATACCATTCCGAATCACTGGGTTTACAGTATATGACGATTGTGTCGTTATCATCCGGATCAATGTTGTCAATATTCCGATCAAATTTTGAGTTTTCATCTTGAATAATAAATATAGTAGATTCAGCTTCATCCAAACATTTATCACTCAAATACATTTTTCGTTTCCTCATTAATTGAAGAATTTGTGAGGCGCTCATTGCTTCCATACATTTGCGATCGGAACCAATGATGTCGTAAAGCGTTGCTGGGCTTCTTCCTTGCAAGGAAACTGCAATATTTTGAAGAAGTGTATTTCTAAGTAAATCTTTGCGAATATCAGCTACATTAGTAAAAGCATGTAGTGCAGAAATAGCAATGTCTTTAGATTTATTTGGGTCTGTGCTAATTAAAATAAATCTTTTGCCCAAATGTTTGTACTTGGCCAGAAAAGGAAGTGATTTATCAACTTTTAATATCAACGACAACTCGTTGCAAATACACAAACACTCAATTAAGGAATTAATGCTTTCAGGAGAACGAAGCCATTGCCTAAACGAAGTCATTTCAAAGAATTCTCTAATCTTTTGGAGAGAATCATCATTTAATTTTGCTTCATTAAACAAACAGTCATTCCTGTTGAAAGTATGGTGGAACAAATGATTAATCTTTTGTACAAAATAACCAAATAGCAAGTATGTAATATCAGGTATATTATCAACTATGGTTATTTGGTGAGCCATTATAACTTTGTTCCATATATGGGCTTGATCCTCTTCAGCATCGATATTCATTCTAGGCACCACCATATAAGGTTTTAGATGAATTTTCAACAATTCAGTCTCAAAGTTTGTTTTTGTCAAGCCGCATTGAAACAACTGAGGCACTTTGAAATAATCGTTAACGTAGTCCACTATTTTTGTTGCATCCCTCATGTCACAAACTGCATCAATTTCTTCCTGTATTTTGTGAACGTTAGGCTGGTTTAAGTATAAGTAAAACTTCTCGAAAAATTCCGTATTTCTTTGCGATGCTTGTGAGTAAATTTGTTTACAAGAACCGCTTCTTAATTCAAATGGTAAATTTGAGTTGTTCTTCAAATCAAGAAGACTAAATCCGTAAGCATTAGATGATTTAGACCTCGATTGAAGATTGTTCTTGGTTCTTGGTTGTTCTACATCATTGTTGCAGAAGAACATAAATTTCATATTGTCATTGGGAACATCCTGAAGTATGCTTATATCGCTTTTGTTTTGCATAAGTTTGCTGAAGCTCTCTGCATGTGTTTTGATAAATTTACCATCAATACTTATTGCTTGACTGCCTTTATGTCTTATTTTAACCAGATACACATATGGATCATTTTCCTTTTCCATCCATAATTTGAGTATTAGATCATCAAATTCAAACACGTTTCGTAATTTCGAATAAATAACGAAATCTTTTATTCTTAAATTCGATGTTAAATTAGCAGCAATGAAGGCGATAACTTTGTATCGATATTCTGGACCAACATCACTACGAGAACCTGGTGTTTGTTCCATTTTTAGCAACTGTAACTGTTGGAACTTTTATCTGGAAAAGAAAAACTATACGATATTTCTCTACGTGCCATATTTTTGCAAAATGTTTTATCAGTCAAGTTAAAAGCAACTTCAGTAAAATTAATAATGATGCAATTTATCTGAAAATTTACACATATCTACTGTTTTATAATGCCGCGGATCACCTTTAAATTTTAGCGGTAAAAGTTCGAGCCCAAATGACACTCACTTAATTTAATTGATAGTCAATTCTAGTCATTTAACAATTGCATTTTGTTATTTTCCACGCTATTTTTCTACTTCGTTTTCTCTGTTCTTGTATTTGTACAACAAAAATAGTTCTTCTTAGAACTCTTAGATCGTTTATTTAGTGTCTACCATAATATATCATGGACCCAATGCCGAGTACAAGTAGAAACCCACCTGTTTCTCCACCGAGGAAATGCGCTCGTTTTGGTCATTTGTGCCATATTGGGAAGCAAATAATTCTGAATACTTATAAGAAGCTGAGAATTGAAAATACAAAGGGAAATACCATCGCATATAGTGTTCACAACAGGTAATATTGTATTTTATTAGGTTATGTATTATGTGTCTGAAGTTACCCATATTCTATTATTGCATAATTAAATTAAATAAATATATTGGAATGGTTTTGAATTTTGTTAAATACTTTTTTATCGAAATTCAAAACCATTTCAAACAGTGACACAAATAGTAACAGCGAATAATTAATTAGACATGTGCATTATTTGAAGTTTTCTTAGTGAAAATACTGATTAAGGATTATGTAAATATTTTTAAAGTTTGTTGTACATTAGAAAATATACTTTACTTTTTGTGTCATTATTTAACAATATATTCTTCAGTTCTCTCTGTAAACATGAAAAACTATTAAAATATTAAGTAAATTTCTTTTATTATTTTAGATATTAAGTACATAACTAACTAACTTCCTTGACCAAAATACAAATATTGTTGCCATACTTTAATATAAATATTCCAAAGTAAATTCAGAAATTTACTAAAAATATTTGAGTACATAAATCGTAAAAATATTGAACACTTGCATATAGTGTAGGTGCATGCATATCAGTGCGTATACAGGTAACATAATGTACATAACCTATATCATAAATTTGCCAATAATAAATGTCATCATATATTGCATAGTGTACGTATGGCTCTACTTGTTGGTATGCGGAATTAAAAAAATGAGATGTGGCCACCACACGACTTTCTTATACGTATGAGCGTTTCAAACTATACAATTTTAAGAACTTCTTTATACAAAACTTATTCAAAATCCTATTCTAAGTACTTTCATTCTCTTAATAAATCGCTATAGAATGCATACTTTGCAAGATATTCGAAAAAAAGTGCTACTCGCTAAGAATAAAAGTGCTACTTCCGGTCCGAATTTTGAAATTTCATGTAAACAAAAAATATTGCAAATCTAATTCTAAATACTTTTGTACTCTTAATAAATATATGAGGACCAGACTTGCAAAATGTGTTTTGTCAGTTTTTGTAAAATTTCAGTAGAAACGATTAATTATCGCTCAGAAACGGTTAAAGCAACAACAAATTGGTTTTAACTACATATTCTTAAAAAAATAACTTAATTATAATTGTAAATTACTACACTAGAAAAATTTAAATTAGGTACTGAATACTGAAAAAAACTGTTTGACAAAGTGCCTTTCGGTTGTCTTTCTTTGACAAAATAACTTTTGATTGTCCCTTGTTAATAAAATCTTATTTAGTTTGAAAACAGAAAGTAAAATAAATCACCCAATATTCAAATAATGTTTTTACCACACTGAACTGTTTACACAAAATGTTCTTCTTCAATTTCATCACATTCGCAGGCCTCTTCATCCGAATGATCTTGACTGTCTCGATCCTCAGATATTATAGGTAGCAACCACTTTAAATCAGGATCATCCATCCAATTCTCACCACCTAATGAGATGAGTAGATTGCGCAAGCTGTCTATCTTTTTCTTTTTAATTGTATGTTTTAATGGCAGTTTGGGTAGGTCGATCTGATCTATACCTTTTCGAGGTTTTAATAGAGTCTCGAATTTTTTTGATTTGTCATCATTACGGTAAAGGGTCTCAGTTTTCATAACAATCTTATTACTCCCTGCTTCTCTTTTAATTTTTATTCTTCTGCTTGAACTTATACCAACTACTTTCTTTAGGCAAATTAAAGAATTTTTGATGTTTACCAAATGCCAATCTGTACCAAGTTTTCGAACTTTTCCATGTTGTGAATACAAGTCCCAATATTTCTCAGGAGTTTTGATTACACTATGTCGTCTTAATACCTTCTCTATTTAACCAAAAATACGATCCGCAGGAAGAAATGAATTCCCCCTAATGGGAAATATTATTTCTATAGCTTCTATTGTATTTGGTGCAAATTTATGAAGCCAATACATTAATAGGTGAACAACGAAACTGTTTTTGTTTTGACCCGCGCATCCGTCGGCAAAAAAACGTATATTTTCTATGCCAGGTGGAAATTCTGTTGACTGTAAAAAATTAAGAAGAGCAGAGGATGTTTCAATAGCACCTCTTCCCGCTTGATTCTCCATCCATGACTAAAAAATTGGCGATTGGCGCTCATTGCTTGTTATACAAAAAAAATAGAGAGATAATTGTTGAGCATAAAAAGCTTCCTGAATTGGTACCTTAGGAAGTACCTGCACCTGCTGAAGGTCAAAACAGAAAGATGCAGTTTTTGGAGGTTTTTCTTTCATTAGCTTGTAGAATTGAGCGGCGCGAATTTTATGAACTTTTAGTTTTGGTTTGCCGTCTATTTTCTCCGCTATTACTTTTGTGTTAGCTATTTGGCTTAGTGTTCTGACGCAAAAAGAGCACACATCGGTGGCGGGGCTCCCAAAACCAATATTAAAATGACGACTAAATACTCTTGAAAAAAATTTATAGTTTACTTTTAAACTTTCTTCAGCCTTCTCATTGTAAAACTTCCAAAGTATCTTAATATTGTATTGTGATCCTAAGTAAATTCTTCTCGACTTATTACGTCCATAATGACTTTCTGTTCCTTTCAAATTGCGAATGAAGTTTTTTACCTCTGCCAGTTTATCTTTAAATGCGAAAGATCGTTTGACCCCTCCTCTTTTTTCTACAATTGCATCCCCATTCATCAGTGATGTACAAATTCTGCGAATTCTGGTTGGGCCAATACCATAAATAGCCATAAATAGTTTTTGACATATTTGGTATTTAATCCCATTAATGATTATCTGTAATATTGAAAAATTAAGGTAGGTATAGGTACTAGGAGGTCTAAAATTTAACGTACGTTATACACCGTAGAAAATATATGAGACTTGCCATCCAATTTTCGATTCCTTTTTTGTTTGGGATTGCTTACAGTTAATAAATTAGCCAATATATTATCCTGTATAATTTTATCCTCTTTTCGAAAAAATACATTTCTCATTGTAAGTATGTCTTCTCTGGTGCCTGTTTTACATGCAAAATGTGTGTTTTCTTTGTGTTTGCAGTTTAAATTAAAATTATCGAGGTTTGAATCATGGTTTGAATACCATGAAAAATAATAACCATTTCAAATAGTAAATTTGTGATCAACATAACCTAACGTTATCATACCTGACTTCCTTTTTCCGTTGTCTTGAAGTAAGATTTATTGTTCGTTTTCTACTGCCACGGTTGCAATCACCAACAACATGTTCGCTTTCTTCCTCGTCCATTTTTTATTAATGTTAGGTACTTAAACAGAAAGTTAATCACTCAATCAATGCACAAAGCAGAATGAGCGCGAAGCGCACAGTCCAGAAAATTCGGAACAAATTTCCAAACAAACCGTGTTATGTCAAAAAGCATCGACAAAATACGGTTTGTTTGTCTAAAGTCAAACGACAAAATACAGTTTGATGTCTACGTGAAATATCCTATGTATTTAATATGAGACATAGAGTGGTTTGAATGTCCAAAGTGACGTAAACAGTGAGAATAAGCCCAGAGACTGCAACGCCATCTAAAACTCAAATCATGAAAAAGTTGACAAAACACGATTTGCAAGTCTGGTCCTCATATATAGAATGCATAATTTACGACATATTTGCAAAAAATCGTTATTCGGTAAGAGTAAAAGTGATACTTCCGGTCCGAATTTTGAAATTTTTTTTATACAAAAGATATTGGAAATTATGTTCTAAATACTTTTATATTCGCAGCGTACCTGTTTGAAAAGGATGACTTGCAAAATATTGGCAAAAAACTGATTTTCGATAAGAGTAAACGACCTACTTCCGGTAGTAATTTCGAAAAACTTTTTAAATAAAATGGTTCTCAATTTTAATTCTAAGTACATATGAATTCTCTATAAATTTGTTTAAACTTAGTAGTTGACGAAATATTTGCAAAATTCAATTTTTTCACTGAAGTAAAGTACTACTTCCGGTCTACCGATTTTACTGAAAAACTAATCAGATCTCAAGAGGCAGATTATACACGTAAATGCAAAATTTGGAATTGATATCTACAGCGGTTTGACCGCTATCGTGGTCACACACACACAGACACACACACACAGACACAGAGACATTTTTTAAAAACCACTTTTTTGGTATCAGGGGACTTCAAAACGTGGACATCTGCAAAAACATCGAGGTCGAAAATTTTCGTCATCACAATACTTCCTTATACTTCGTATAAGAAAGTAAAAACAGATAATGGGAAATCGGATGGAATTTGAAAAGTATCGTTCAATTTGGATACCTAGAACGTATCCCTAGTAAGGAGCATAAAGCACCACACGACTTCTCATACGACGTACGTCTGATTTTTTTATATCAAAATTGTTTCAAATTAGGTGTTAAATAGGTTTATGACATGAATCATTAATAAACCTTTGATTAAATGTATTTCTTTCGGTCCGAATTTTAAAATAATTATTCCAAACGCATTTCTAAATACTTTTATACTAATGAACCTGTATAGAATGCATAATTTGCTAGATATTTGTAAATAACTGCTATTTGATAAGAGCAAAAGTGTTATTTAATAGTAATGTACTATTGAAATGTTAAAAAATTTCTGTTTTCTCGAAATTTAAATGATACTTGACCAATAGGGTTAATTAGATGTCCACGTTGCGTCTCTCTCTCTCTCTCTCTCCCTCTCTCTCTCTCTCTCTCTCTCTCTCTCTCTCTCTCTCTCTCTCTCTCTCTCTCTCTCTCTCTCTCTCTCTCTCTCTCTCTCTCTCTCTCTCTCTCTGTGTGTGTGTGTATGTGTGTGTATCAATTTGAAATTTTATATTTAAACAAAAATTTGAAATTCGGATGGAAGTAACACTTTACTCCCAGCAGATAGCACTTTTTTCGAATACCTTGCAAAGTATGTATTCGATATAGAAATTTATTAAGAGAATAGAAGTACTTAGAATAGAATTTAGAATAATTTGTATAAAAAATTTCTTGAAATTCTATAATTTGAAACGCTCATGCGTATAAGAATGTCATGTGTTGGCCACACCTCATTATTTTATATAAATATTGTCTGAAATTTATATATACATCTTTGCCATTAATCAAATCAATTATTTCTTTCAGTTAATGCAAATTTCTTTGATTAAAATAACACTTTTTTCTGTATATGCGTAGTATCTATTAATCTCCAATTATATAGAGATTGCACACTATCAAACTTATCACAAAATTATAGGAATGTCAAAGATAATAAATTTCGATTGCATTGTTTTTAAAATTGTAAACTTACCTTGTTGTTTTCAGCTCAAGATATTGATGTCACTTCATGTTTCAGAGGATGTACGAAGACGATGAAACATTAAAATACTTTCGTTTACTAAATCACCAGTGAAATAATTTTATATATCAATACGATTACTAGATCTATAATGATTAAAAACAACTACTGCGACTTGCTTTCTATAATGTTTGCTCGTCGATACATCCTGATGATAAGATAAATGGCATATATCTAACCCTATTACGCGGATGATAGGCCTGCCTTTCTTTGAAGGTAGTATAACGGACAAATAATTTAGTGCAATTATTGGAAGATGTTCCACTAAATATAAGAAGAGGACACATGGATTCAACAAGAAGGTGCCACGGCGTACCGCCAGATTCTATGCTATACGCGCGAAATATTTTAAGTGAAAATGTTTCCAGGGAAATAGCTAGCTCATAGAGGCCCTATTCACAAGCCGGCTAGGTTTCCGAGCATCACAAAATTAGATTGTTTTTTATAGTGCAGGTAAAGCAGCACATATACAGTATACTTGTATCCACAACAGAAGCTATGCGGGAACATATTCAACATATACTTAGAAATATAAGTGATTAATTAATGTCGAATTATTATTTCGGAAGCTTGTTCAAAACTGTTTAGAAGTGAATGAATATTCATTTGAACACCTATTGAAATAATTTTTACTTATTTCATTGTTCATATTTATTGTCATTTTATAAATCATGTTTCACTAAACTCATCGACGCGTTATATTCAATTGTACGTCATTGATGACGTTTACATGTTGTCATAACTGTATTAGTGAAACTAAAAAAGTTTGTTAAATTATATTTGAGGGCATTTATTTCATTAGTTTAGATAGAAAATGTATAAATTGATCGTAATATACCAATTCATGGCAAATAAACTCATAATTTCCGTTTCAATATTAAATTACTCTGTTACATTCTGTTTATTGTCTATTTGCGTCCTTTGAATATAATGCTGAAAGGTTTCTGTAAACAGTCAAAGCTTTTTACAAACTTTTCTACAATCATCTGTTAAATTTAATGAGATAAGCGTAAGTATTGGTTATTTTAAATTTTATTATGGATAAGTTATGAAACATTTATGGTTTTTCGACAATCTGAATCAATATAATAAATAAGTTGAGCAAGACTGAAGTCTTAGAGCATTTCAATTACTAAATATATTAGGTTATAGTTATTGTATTATGAACAATTTTTTTCTTTGGTTATATCAAATGTCACTGACTGAAATAAAAATAGATCCAGCAACATAAACAAGACGAGTCGTCATAAATCTAGTATGATGTACCATTGAATGTAACGTGTTTTCTCTATAGTACAGTTCGGGTCCGTACATGTACGACAATTTATTTAAGTCACTTGTATATATAATAAAACACAAGTGTATAGTTTCAAAATTATTATCACACTACATATGTTTCGCCACACTGTGGCTTCATCAGGTGGATGAAAATACAATTTCAAAATACAAATTAGCTCCTATATATATCAATACAAATTACAAAAATAATCTCATTCTAAGAGGGGGTGGACATGTTTAAATTTTAGATTTAGTAGGGGGGAGTTATTTAAATCTAGTTGATCATTCAATATTATACCTAATTTATTACATTTATTAATTTCTAAACTTTCTAACATATTAAGTTTTTTACTTTTTCCTAAAACATGTAACGTTGTAAAATTAGTATTGAATTTATGATTATGTTCTAAGCAATGATTAGCAAAAGTTGAGTCTGTCTTCTTATCCCTATAACATCTTTCGTGTTCTTTCATTCTAGTATCGAATGTCCTTCCTGTCTGTCCTACATACACTTTTTTACAGTCTTCGCATGTCAACTTGTACACCCCTGAGTTTAATCTATTGTCCGTTTTATCTTTATTGTTTTTTATTGCGTAAGGAATTGTTGGTTTTGAATGAAATTGTCTCTTCTCTACTTGTTTTAATTAAGTTCCCTACTGTGTTTGAAATTGTACCAATGTATGTGATGGAATTATAATTGTGCGTTCTATTGTTTTTTACTGTGGGGTAAATTAAAGATAGCGTTTTGGATTTCTGTAGTTTTTCTAAAATATTATTAATTAAATCTATAGAGAAGCCGTTATTTAACGCTATAATGTATATTCTGTTTAATTCTAAATCAAAGTTTTCTTTACTCAAAGGGACATTAATTAGTCTATGAAGCATTGATTGATAAGCAGATAATTTTTGTGTAATGGGATGAAACGAACGTGCGTGTATAGTTATGTCTGTATGTGTAGGTTTGTGGTAAATTGAAAATTCATGTTTATTAGTTATATGTGTTATAGTGAGATCTAAAAAGTTAATAGTTTTGTTTTCTTCTATTTCAATCGTAAATTTGATGTTTGGGTGAATAGTGTTAATATAATTATGTAAAGATGTTAGTTGCTTTTAACGGTACAGAGAGGCAATTAACATCTTTACATAATTATATTAACACTATTCACCCAAACATCAAATTTACGATTGAAATAGAAGAAAACAAAACTATTAACTTTTTAGATCTCACTATAACACATATAACTAATAAACATGAATTTTCAATTTACCACAAACCTACACATACAGACATAACTATACACGCACGTTCGTTTCATCCCATTACACAAAAATTATCTGCTTATCAATCAATGCTTCATAGACTAATTAATGTCCCTTTGAGTAAAGAAAACTTTGATTTAGAATTAAACAGAATATACATTATAGCGTTAAATAACGGCTTCTCTATAGATTTAATTAATAATATTTTAGAAAAACTACAGAAATCCAAAACGCTATCTTTAATTTACCCCACAGTAAAAAAACAATAGAACGCACAATTATAATTCCATCACATACATTGGTACAATTTCAAACACAGTAGGGAACTTAATTAAAACAAGTAGAGAAGAGACAATTTCATTCAAAACCAACAATTCCTTACAAAACGCAATAAAAAACAATAAAGATAAAACGGACAATAGATTAAACTCAGGGGTGTACAAGTTGACATGCGAAGACTGTAAAAAAGTGTACGTAGGACAGACAGGAAGGACATTCGATACTAGAATGAAAGAACACGAAAGATGTTATAGAGATAAGAAGACAGACTCAACTTTTGCCAATCATTGCTTAGAACATAATCATAAATTCAACACTAATTTTACAACGTTACATGTTTTAGGAAAAAGTAAAAAACTTAATATGTTAGAAAGTTTAGAAATTAATAAATGTAATAAATTAGGTATAATATTGAATGATCAACTAGATTTAAATAACTCCCCCCTACTAAATCTAAAATTTAAACATGTCCACCCCCTCTTAGAATGAGATTATTTTTGTAATTTGTATTGATATATATAGGAGCTAATTTGTATTTTGAAATTGTATTTTCATCCACCTGATGAAGCCACAGTGTGGCGAAACATATGTAGTGTGTTAAACATTATAATAATTTTGAAACTATACACTTGTGTTTTATTATATATATATAATGGAGTTTCAACATGTATCTCCTTCGTCGATTATTAATTTAAGTCACTTGTATTCGTACTACATGCGTACACGTGTATTAAGAGCTCTAATATATACATATATTAAATTAAAAATCGACAGAGCTAGCACGAAATGACTACCTGTGGCTTACATTATCAGGAACTTTCAAAAAATGCTATTCATGTTTGCCATAGAAATTTTCAAACGATCGCGCTGTAATCATGCTGACGTGAAGCTTTTCCTATACAAATAAAACTGTGTAAGGAAATCAGCGTCAGGTAACGTCAAAAAACGAAGAATAAATAATAGATATTTATCTAAAAATACTGGTAGTGATAGTGAACAGAAGAATAAAAAGTAGTAAGTATTTTATTTGACATAAAGAAACTGAATGTCTTCTAGTAATGAAAACGTAAAATATTCTATTCTTATTCAATTTAATAATACTAACGATAACAATGCGTTGCGCTGCGTTTAATTTTATTTAACTTGATTTGTTAACACGTAGTGCAAAAGATAGAATAATTGCAACTGCTTTAAGTAAGAAAACTGGGAAGAGGTTTATACGAAAGGACATTTAAAGTTTTGATGCCAACATTTTCCTACAGGTATAGAAATTTTTTATTTTTATTTAAGAGGGCCGTTTACGTATCGAAAATTAAGGCATCGCCGTTTCGCGTTTTTTAAACTCATTTTGTAATTTTAGAATCTCAAATTTGGGTTAGTGATCCAGAAGGCATCAATTTATAATGTCAAAGTCAGTTTTTGTACTAACTTATTTTCTTAAGAAAGTTATGTGTTTTTGAAATAACCACAAAAATGCATGAATTTAATTAATGTCTACTAACTAAGGCTAGTACACAAAAGGAAAAAAAACGACCTCTACGCGCCAGCTGCACATTTGATGTACGATATAAAGAAAAAATCAAATTTATGTAATTATTTTTAAAGATAAAAAACATTCAAAAGTAAACATTGTCACACACATTTTACACTAGGTTTTTCGCGTGTTCTATCCCCACTTTACGGTATCTCTACCGGTCCTAGCGAAGACGAAAATCTATCGGAATCGGTCGGCTATTGCAGACATAAATGCGAGTGACAGTTTAATTACAAACTGTCATTCGCATTTAAATGTCATATATACCTAGTTCCGTAAGTACTCATTCTTTATACATTATGTTTCCCATCTATAGTATTCCTTTATCTATGACAGAATCTGTGAATAGAACCAACGTGCTGTGACAGAACCGAATATCGTCTACCTCCACCTACTTACACCCCCTTGCGTCTACCCGTCCCGCGAGTAATATAAGTTGCATAAGTTTCTATTTGTTGGTAAACGCCCGTCTTAGGCCCGGTTGTACAATGTTCCGATAAATCTAGCCGATAACAATCCGGCTGACAAATCTATTGGTAAGATAAATCTATGAGGTGTATTACAAACTGTATTTGTCGGTAAGATTGTTATCCGTTGAATATAAGTGAGTTGGTAATACATTTTAGTAAGAATTACCGTATTTCATATCCATTTGTGAGGTTTACAGCCCTGGTTTTTAAATTTATAAGATTATCTACTAACTTACCAGACGCTAGCAGTAAACAAGTTGTTAATAGTAAATATTCGATAAATTTTCATTTATATACAAATATTTGAATGATGTTCAACCTTCTTGAGACTAGTAGCAGCAGTGATTCAGAAAATGAATTCCTAGTCAATAATTTCTTAAATAGAAGAAAAGAAAAACGTCTTCGAGAACGTGCCAACCACATGGATTGCTGGGATGATAACGAATTTTTTATGCGTTTTCGTTTAAAGAAAGAGAGTGTTACATCACTACTACTACAAATTGTAGAAGAATTAGAAACTCCAACTAATAGGTAAGACAAATAATTATTTTATTTTGTGTATTCAAAAAACAAAACTATAAACAGCTTTTACTTATTATATGTATATTGTGGTAGTTTGCCATTACTGGCCAACAATATAGTATATAAAGAAATTTGGAGAATTTAATTTGAATTATTATTTTATTTAGCAGAATATTTTATTGATAAAATATTTGAGTTTTTCTTAAAGTATTGATAATGTTATTTTCTGAATAGTTTATTTTGTTTTCTTCATGCATTTGCATAGGTAGATGTGTATCAGGTTACATTGCTGCATTGTTTTTCTTCAGTCCGAAAGTAGAGATTTAAATATTACTTGATTTGTTTGTATATGTAATATTATTTTTGTGAAAGCTTGTTTATTTAACAAAGCATATGAGAATAGTAATTAGTAATGAATTTTGAAATATAAATGCAATAAAATGATGAATAGCTAGCGCGCCTAAATTCAAATTTTGGAACTGTCAGATTTTGACATTTAAAAATAATAAAGTAATAGAAATGGGTATTAATATGTAGAAGCACAGCAAATGAATTAAAATATTAAGTTGAGATTTAAAATAGTAAAATATTGGAGTTTTTAATAAGTATTCAAAGCATTCAAATATAATTTGGACTCTTTGTTGGATTAATATAATGTGTGGAGAAATGTAATTGGATAAAGGGAATTAATTACTGATCGTCAAGGAAATGTGGAGTAAAAAAATAACAATTCTAAAATTTTTAGAAGAGAGTAGATGTGTTTATCGAGTGGATAAAGATTATCCTCGATAAATACCAGGAATTGTGCTCAATTTTAGCTTCAAAGTGAAATAGAAGTGATTTAAATTAAGCAGAGAAGAAAGTGATTTTTTTAGGAATAATAAATAATTCTTAGAAATTTTCCAATGATAATATATGGTGTATATTAAAAAGAAGAAAGAAGAAAGGTTTATAATAACGAACAAATAATAAAGAGAAGAGAGATAAATAAAAACTTACCATATTGTTGTACATCCACGAAGAATAGTCCAAATCAGCCAGAATCATTTCTATAGGAAAGTTGTTGAGTTCCTGCATTTGATCCATCGTTCCAGTTGAAGCTGAGAAGAATTCGAGTCCGTGCGATAGCATTTGAAATACAAGTTTACCAGTACAGGAGTGAAATATTCCAAGACATATTCAAAACAAACAGTCCAAGGTTTAAACATTCCCGGAGAACGGAAATCTGAAGAACAACAGGATAGTGTTTTTATTCCAGGTTTCAAGCAAAGGAGAGTTTTCATCCGAGATACTTCCGTATTGCAGTTCAAGGGCCGAGTATTCCAGGAAATAGAAATACCAACATCATCGTTAGAGTATGAAGACGGAAAGCTAGAAAGGAAAACATATTGAAGACTAAGAAAGAAAACAAATTTATATTTACATCAGGTTGTATAATTATTTGAAATAATTTCTGAATTCAAGTAATTTTTTATGTATAATTTCTGATAAGAAATTAAAAATCATATATATAATAGTATAAATTACTGTATATAATTATCCATAACAGTAAATCTAAATCTCTACTTGACTATATAAAATAATGATCTCAATTTAATGATTTTTAAAGAAATAATGTTATGCTGTAAAATTCACTTTCGTGTATAGTTCTCGAAAGATTATGTGTTTTTGTTTAAGTGCGTAGAATTTATTGGGCACGAGACTTTTGAGTGAGCCTTGTACATCGTTCGTTTCACCGGCTGAAAGACCGTCTGCCGTATATCTATGTGTGTGCTAAATCGACTATTGTGCTCTTAGAACCCTAAGTCACGAACCGCGAAATTGATAGACAGGTATTGTGTAATATCGAGCAAATACCCTCTATTTGTGTAAAAAACCTCTGTATCTATGTAACTAATTCTAATTACCTTATCTCTAGCTTATTTTACCCTACCTGTAGTTTCGTATTTTCTGCATTTGCAGTTACTTTTTACGCCCTGTTTAAGCTTTTTCAATATCTACTTAATTGTTGCCTCCGAACTCTACAAAGTGCATTTATTTGTGGCTTTAAATTCTTCGAGACAACAGTCAGGCCGTTGTGTTTACTGTCTCACGTGTTTATGCGTATTTCCAAACACAGTCTCTCGAGCATGTCCGATTATTATTCTTCCTTCGCAGTTATGTCACTGAAAATGTAGGAGTATTAAATAAGGAAGTACTTGGAATATAGGGCATACTATTAATTGTTTTGCAGATCGCTGTTATACTATCATTGATATTCTCCGTGTTAGTAGCTTCTGTTAATTCTTCCATGGAGCTGCTGTAGGGGTTAAGAATCGTGATACTCTGAAATATAAGTTTTGATCGGTTTTCTTTACCGTCTCCTTGCAGCGTTTTGATTAGAGCTTGCATATTTCAATAGTTACCTGCAGTATCTGTTTTCCTTCCGTAATAAATTGTATATATACTTCTGAGGTTTTGTTTTGTTTCTTTCTGTCAAACTTTTGGTTATGTCGCTCAGGTGACCGTCCGCGTCACGCTTGCCAACCGTTTAGCTTGTGAATTCCCACTCGTACTGCCGACTTTATAATTTTTACGTACAATTGGATGAGTGTTTCGGTATTCTCTTTTCGTCTAAGTTATGTGTAGGGTTGTGTTTAATTTTATATGCGTCACGATGTTGACTCTCTTCATTGTCAATTTAGTTTTGTGCCTATTATGTTCTTTTGAAATCTCCCGCCTTTCGTTCTGCGATATTTCCGGGCATGTTGCTTCGGAAAGCATGCGTGTAACTGACGCGCATTAGATATGGAAGAGGTTCCCGCTTTTTGACGGCACTTTATAGTCGATTCTTGTGTAAGAACATGGTGTGCAAATTGCTTATCTTCCTTTAGTAACTTGGTTACATTATCTAAGTAGATATTTTCGCTTATGCGGCTTTAATTGGAGTAAGCAGAAATTACCGTTACCTTAATTTTGGTTATTTTCGTGAATTTCTACCGTTATACCGTTACCTAAAATTCACGTATGGCCACGTGTTGGTTTCTTTAATCTAAATTTTGCACCCTTGAGTGACTTGTGAAGTCGTTTATCGCGGAATCTCCATTATCATATTGGGGTAAGTGTTTGAAACTTTGTGTTAATTTTCGGGATTTTATCTTTGTTTCTTTTCTTCTCTAATTTAATAGGATTCTTTTGACGGGCACTAAAGCCCTCAGTAGCCATACTTCTGGTATTATCACATCGCATTATACTTGAAGAGTGTGGGGGTTTCATTCGTTGCTGCAGTAGTTGCACCTCTACATCCCTCCTGACCGTTGAGGTGGAAATTTTCATCAAGGGGCCCTCCGCCATTTTGGTTTTCGTTGCGGCCATCCTGCGTCCGTTTTGTCAGCTAAGTGCAACTAATGTAGTAATTTACATCATAATTTACGTCTGATTTTCGACGACTTTATACCAGAGTGCAGGACTTTATCTTACCTAAATTTGACCTAAGAATTTTGAGTGGCTATAATAACTAATGCACCACTTAGTTAACTGCAAGGTCACATATTAATCCTAATTAAATTACCGTTATTTTTCTTGTTTTGTTATGCAAACTGGTTTTGCGGAATACAGGGTGACCCCAAGATGATTTTATAAGGGCTCTCACTGATATGTTGAATATTTAGTTCAATAAAAATTTTAGTTATGTCATTACCGTAATTATGTAACTCTATGTTGAGTAGAATATTTAATTAAAAGCTAATTTTTGTAAGTTCATTACCGTAGCACTATATCTTTTGGAGTAATAATATTTAAGTTAGTAATAGTTCTAGTATTATCATTACCATTAGAATAATTGAATGTCTCTTTGATTTGTTGAAATTTTAATCTTGTTTTTGATAATAATTTTTTTTGCACGTTTATTACCGTAAGTTAGAAATTTGACTTTCACGTTGTTCATTTAATTTTTTTTTTCTGAGCTAGTTAAAATCATTTCTGCAAGAGTAAATTTTGTTCGGGAAGCTCAGTGTATTTTTGCATATTATAAAATTTCCTTTCTAATTTTATCTTTAATTATTTGACTTTTACTAATAAGTACCTTCATTTAAATTAAATATGATCATGTAATCAAATCTTGTGTTTGGTATTTTACGTATTTTTCACTTTAATAGTCTAAGTCTTATGTACTGGATGATATTAATTTTCTTGCGTACATATTAAATCACATTGTGTGTTAACACTGCCGTTGTGGCGTTTCCATGAAATTACTTGTATTTTTTTATTTTGTGAGGTAATGAAACGTTTCTGCTACCAACCATCTCCTGCCGAAACGCAGAGATTATGATTTAGTATTAAGACTTGTTATTTCCTTTTATATTTCATTATTGTTACCTAACGTTTTGTTTGCTAAATTATCAAACTGTCTAGTTTTCATTATTTTTCTTTGTATATCAATTTTATTCAACGCTTGCTAATCTTTTTTTATATATTTAAAACTGTTCAGACAGATTCGTGTCATTTTGTAAATTTGCTTTTATACTTAACTGCTCCTTTTCTTTATAAAAAAACTTAAACAACTTTTATGATTAAAATTTAAAAAAAAAAGAACAACATTCCAATTTAATTAAATCTTGCTACTTTCCGTAATATCTTTTCTTTTATTTTACCTCTACATATCTCTTATAATTTTGTGACAAGCACGTACATAAGGTTAGGTGCATTATATAATACAGGGTGATCAATAGGAAACCCGCTGGAGGGACACAGCCAGTGGTAGCTCATAGGAGGCGCAGGTAGGTTATCATAAGGTAACACAGTGTCCTGGTGCCCGGACAACGTCGCTAGCGTCGTTGCCGACCGACGCTCTACTTTTAGGTGTTCTAGTTTTTCTGAACCGTCACGCCGTCTGCGACAGAGTTAGCTCGGCCCTGCGATTTCCAGATTTAATCAACTCCTATTGTGATTCTCCGTTTCTTTACCTTAATTTAGTCAGTTATCTTAGTGCGACGTAGATCCGGTAGCAATAAGTTGCTCATAAAATATTACAACGTAAAATAACATTTATCCTTGCTTGAAATATAAAATTTCTGCTTTTAAATACCTTATAAATTTTTGAGAATGTTGGTACAAACAGGTTTCATACATTATAATAATTAATAATAAAATTTATTACTTACTTTATTGCATTTGTATCTATTATCGACAATAGATTATTGTGAACTGGATATATCTCATATTGTTGGTTAGACGAGCTGTGTACAACTTCAAGAGTGTTTTGTGGTAGATTTTAAGAATTTCCATAGACATTTTCATATTTTTCGAACGAATTAAACAAATCTGTAACTGATGTTTTTCTTTTATTTGGGCATATAAGTAAAGTTCTTGAGTTGAGTAGAAAAATAAACAGTGACGCTTGTGACGATAACCTAAAAAGGATAAAATAAATGTCAATAAATGTAAACAGTATTAATGGTTTATTGAAATACATACCTTGTCATAGTATTGCTAAAAATTGATTTATTCAGATTGAATAGGTTCTTGGACAATTCAACTTCTGTGCATTATAATTTTATCGAAATAATTTATTATTTTTAAAGATCGGTAGAGACGCTATTGTATAAGCTTACATTTGATACTGAACAATTAAGATATAGGAATCTGCATGATCTATACGAGTAACTGGAAGTCAGCAACCCATTTAGCACAAATAGAAAATTAATTTAATTAAAGAAAAATATTGTTAATAATAATAACTGAGTTAGTTTTGGGCAAAATAATATTAAAGAATATAATTTAAACAGATTAGGATATAATTTGCAATCGTATAATTGTTTTTTTAGTAATTATTATGAAAATAGGAAGAATATACAAGGTATAGTCATAAAATTATTTAAAAAGTATGAATTTCTAAAGTTAAATAAAAGTGAATCGAATGACTATTTAAGTAGGGAGATAGAGAGTGTTAAGACAGAGATAGGTATTTTAGTATTCTTCTTAAATTAGAACAATATACTGGTTGAACCGACAGGAGGTATTTATATCCTAATAAGTAAATGTGAATATTAAAGTTGAATTTTACCTGAATGTAATAATACTCTTTTAAACTAGGAGTATTGTCACAATATATTTTTGCTTACAATTTGGATCTTGTAGAAATGCAGCTGTGACCCCTATGACTCAGTTGTTACTGACTCTATGGTACTTTGCTACAGGTAGCATGCTTATTGTGGTTGGAGATTTTTGTGGGGTCCATAAATCTACTGCAAGTAGAATCATAAGGAAAGTATCTGCAGCAATTGCCAGCCTTAGGAATCAGTACATAAAGTTTCCACAAAATCAAGAAGGAATTGATGAAATTTGCAGAAAATTTTATGAAATCTCAAAATTTCCTCGAGTTATAGGAACAATTGACTGTACACACATGAGAATTCAGTCACCAGGTATGGCTTATAATCATTTCGTATTTTTATTATTAAATATGATTTTTTAGGTGGAGATAATGCAGAAAATTTCCGTAATAGGAAAGGCTATTATTCATTTAACGTACAAACAATTTGTGATGCTAACTTATACATTAGAGATATAGTATGCAGATGGCCAGGCTCTATTCACGATCAAAGCATTTTTAACGCCTCCGTTATAAAAACTAGGTTTGAAAGAGGTGAAATGCAGAATAAGGTATTGTTGGGTGATAGCGGTTATGCTTTATCACGATATTTAATAACACCATTGGCAAACCCTTTGTTGCCACAAGAAAATTTATTTCAAGAAGCCCTCGTTCGCACGAGAAATGTTGTTGAAAGAAGCTATGGAGTTTGGAAACGAAGGTTTCCTATATTATCATTAGGAATTAAAGTAAATTATGTACGAGTGCAATCCATCATTGTAGCTTGCGCTGTATTACATAATATTGCAATTTTGAATGGTGAGAATGAACCCCCATTAGATCCTGCAGTTGAAGGAAATATTGTGAATGACATACAAGAAGGAAATATTGGAAATGGGTTTGGCCATGGTGATGGTGGTAATTATGGAGCACGTGCAGAATTTATTGAATATTTTGCAACACTATTGTAATTAAAGTACTTCTTTTATTGAAAATAAAAACATATAATAATTAGTTGCGTGTTTTTTTTAGAATTCCAAGTTCTTCTTTTAATTTTTCAATTTTTAAATTTTATTAATCTCAATCGCTTGAGAATTAAGTAGTAGCTGCTGATCATGTAATTCTTTTTCTCGCTGATGCTTAAGATGAAATTCTTCTTGGAGAAACTTGAATTTCAAATTAGTAAGTTCCGTTTTAGATTCCAGCCAAGGCTGCATCTTCTTACCAGCTGCCGAAACATTTGCATTACCACGAGGTCGTTTTCTTGGTTGTTGACTCTGAAGAACTGGATGCTGTGGTTTTTTCAACTAAGCAGGAGAATAACTACTCCAATTATTTGCTGAAAAATAAAAGTGTGTAAAACCATATGGAATTTATACATATAAATAAACTTATTGTAAACAATTCTAAATCAAAGTAATATTAAATAATTTAGATTTACTGTCTGTTACCTGTTTCAGCACTCTCCTCGATAAATAATGTGCTCATCAAATGAGATTGTGGATCTGTAATTAAAGATATACATTTAAAACTAAATTCACTCAATATGTCATTACTAGAGATCAGAAGTTTGGTATACATTAGCAGAACTTAAATGTTATAGTTAGAACTATAAATTCTGCCAATATACACCAGACTCCCGATCTCTATTCATTACATATGAACTTACCAGCTGGGTCATTTCCTTTGCAATTTGTCTGCCAAGTAACACAAGCATCATTTGACGGAGGTAGTTTATCTGCAACAAAATATAAACTTAATCCATGAAACATGTCACCTAAAAACTTATAAATAAGTATAAAAAATACCTTCTATATTGTCAACTACATCATCGAAGATGATGCTCATATTGGATTTACCATCGAAAGTGACTTCTTTTTCATCATCTACATCTGTACTTATACCACCTACACTCTCTTCTTGTCTAGATAGACCTTCAGAGTCTAGAGCAAAAAATGTTATAAATGAGAAGCAGCAAATAACACTGAACATTGAATATGTAATAAATAAATAATATTCAGTATGTATCAATCATAATATGTTTTACCTATATAATCGCTGTCAAAACAAGATGTCAGTCCATCACAGCTCAATTTTATTAGAGCCCTAATTTTTTCGTACAGTGGGTTCATAGTGGTTTCACAGGGGCCTCCACCAGTCCCCTGAATTTCATTCCTTCTTTTGGCCACAGCTCTTCTTGTTTCCTTCTTAAGAGTTTCATATTTGCTTCGTAATTGCTCCCATGTTCGATTTTGTGTACCAACAGAATTAAATTTTTTGCAAATATTTTGCCACGCATTTTTCTAAATGTATAATATACACATATAAATATATATATTCATTACTAATTTATTTGATAAAAAAGCCTTACCTTATCTTTCCATGTTAATGCATCTGTTCTTTTGTTTTCTATTATATTGGAATAGCTTTCAACTATTTCAACAGGTCTCCAACATTCTTCCTTTGTGTAATTCGCAGTGCGCAAACGATTACTTTCCTTTGCCATTTTAAACGATTTGTTTTTGTAATATTGTTGTTATTCTCGATTAACCACAAGAGTACCTACCGTATAACGATATAACAAAATATAATTGGTTATGTTATGCCTGAATTATCCGCCCAACAACTCCTATCGGTAACTTTGAGTACCCGACAGATTATCTCGCCGATAAGGTGGCGAATAAAGATATCTGTATATTGTAATACGACAGAAACGACCTTGTCGGCAAGATAACGCTGTCGTACAGTATATCGGTATATTGTACAACCGGGCCTAAATCAATTATATCCAATTACCTTTAGGTGTAGGACTGATACAATTGCAAATATTAACTACAAAACTTATATATTTAATACTCATGTTCTTTCTCGTATCCTGTTTTTCCAATCATTTCTATCCTGCGTCTATCGTCTAGTCTCACTCCACTGGATCTCTCGCTTCTGAGCCTCTTGCCATACCTGTTCCTCCCCATTTTATTTGTGGTAATCCTTGCCTGTTCTTTCCTTGTATTCTGGTTTCATAGACTTTTTTTGCTAATCTATTTTCATTCGTCCTATGTATGTGACCCAGCCAACACAATTGCCTTTCTCCGATCACCAAATCTATGGGTTTTGTTTTTAATTCAGCCAATACTGACTTATTCCTTACTCGATCTCTTCTTGTGAATCCTTTATTGGGTTAATTATTCAAGTTGACTATTCTCATGATTAAAAGAGATGTACATTTTTTGCATTTCTTTAAATATTATTTTTAATTATTCCATATACTTATTGAAAGCGTGTGCCATATTATGTAATATTTTTTGTCATACCTTGTGCTATATTGAATTTTTCCCGATCCGTTCATATTTTGTTGAGGCACTCGTCAAAATCATCACTAGATTTTTTTCTATATCATTGGATTCATCAGCAATATTCACTTTTCCGTTAGCCATATTCAAAGGGTTACTTGTATATTAACTTCTAAAATTATGCAGCTTGTGTGAAACCATATTTTTGAAAACATATTGCTGAGATTGTATTAATATTATTAAAAAATTCATCTATAAATTTATAAATCTAATCCCTATTAACATTCGATTTATTTTTATGAGTTCTAGCAGTGATCTTTCCTCCTTTCCTCTGGTGTGTTTCTTACTTAAGTTTTTATTTGGATAAGGTTAGTAATAAAATAAATTCTTAAATTTCATAAAATACTTACATTCATCTTTTAATTCAGTAAACAACATCAAAAAAAAATTATTAATAACATGTGGCTGTATTAAGAATGTCTCTTCACAATTATAAAACATAGAAAAACATAATTCCTTTTTTTTTTATTACGATTCAAGATAAATATTATTTTGCTATTTTTATCCTTTAATATAATATTCATAGATTCAAAAAAATAACTTTCTCCCATACGAAGCTAATTTTTATTTCAACAAAGACATACATTCGCACATAGTGCCTTTGATGATCTAAAACTTTGGAAAGAAGAAAATATCTTGAAAATGACTTATACCAATCGTCGAATGTAAATATTCGCACATAGTACACCCAACAGATTGGCGCTTGTCCCTCAAGAATATTCCTATCTATTCGTATTCATCTACTTGAAATTTTAATTAACTTTTACCACAACTGTCGTTAATAATGTGTAGTGTATACCTTGACAGGATGTATGTAATACACAATATTATCATATCTTATTGTAATATTAGATCATGTCTGTTGCGCTTCCGTACTTGGTCGATTGCCGCATAGAAGCACGTACGAAGCTAATGCTTACGCTGCAGTCTGACAGACACCGAGATGACAACAGACAGATATATATACATATAGGTACATATACAACGGGATCATTATTATAATAGAACTAACCTGACCGTCTTGAATAAAGAAGTATAAAAGTGTACTACTTGTATTATTTAAAGCGACGAACAAAAGGAACCCCTGTGGTTCCGCCACATGGCGATCCTGCCACTTATTATTATTTAAAAGTGGTAAAATGAATATATTAATTCAACTTAAATAAAAAGGTAAATAAGTCGAAAAAACAAAATGGGCCACAAACAAACGAAGGAGCAGGAAGTATCCGACAACGGAATAGTAAACAATTCGTTTATGGTGGAAGAAAAATCAGTAAACCTATCGACTGATATAAGAATTTTACTCTACATCATAGTGGCAATAATGGTACTAAAGTTCATCCTAAAAATTACGAAGATGCACCGGCGAACAATGAAGAGGAGTTTGCAACGCACCCTATCAGAAGCGAGGGTATAAACAAGAGAAGTGTTGTGACTAGTGCAGTGAATTACAAGGATATTGTGACAAAAAAAAAGGATAACTATGTTAACTACTGGTGAGTGATATCTATGCGATTGTCACCATTTAAATTTGTAGGATGTATTTAGTTTATACACATAAGTTTGAAATGTTTAATAGTTTAATATGAATTAAATTAAGTATTTTTATCAATTTTATTACTAAAATATCAATGACACACAATTGGGATGAAATTAATACAAAAATATCAAATATAAAAAATGAGATTATAAAAGAATCCAAACGGGCGATAAAAAAGCAAATTCCGAAATCAGATAAAATACGTAATGAAATAAGAGACAAATTAATTGAACTTTATAATAATTTAGTTAGTATTTTGGCTTCGTCCTGGATTACCTGTAGTGAAGAGCAAAGACAGACTTGCAAGCTAATTTTTCACCAAACTAGGGACAAAATTGTTAGATCATTTCAATCATTAGGTGTTAAATATAAAGTGCCTGCGTCAGTTTTAGATAAAATTAATCCCCTCATTCTAGACGACGAAACTGAAGACGAGGAAGAAACGATGGCCTTATCAAATATAGATTTTTTTAACTTGGCTAGTAAATTTATTCCTTCAGAATTTGACGGTTCTTACGACAAATTACAGTCCTTTTTGGATGCACTAGCTCTTTTACAAGCTAACTCCGAAGGACATGCAGATCGTGCAGTTTGCTTTGTTAAAACACGGCTAACCGGCAAAGCCCGCGATCTAATTAACGATAATATGAGTCTTGCAGATATTATAACAGCTTTAAAACAAGGCATTAAAGGCGAAAGTTCAAAAATAATATCAGCAAAACTTATAAATCTTAAACAAAATTCAAAAGAATCTGCCAAATTTGCATCAGAAATAGAGGCTCTTACATTATCTCTAAACAGAGCATACATTAGTGAAGGTGTTCCTAACACAGTAGCGCAAACTTACTCTACGGATACTGCTGTAAAAGCATTATCGAAAAACGCTTCCTCCGAGCGTGCCCGTTTAATCATGGAAGCAGGAACATTTTCATCAGTGCAAGATGCTATTTCAAAATTTGTTAATATAAATACGGAAACCACTAGCTCCAATGTTTTATATGTCAGACATAACCGTAGACACCCTACTGCCCGTATAAATAATCATAGTCGCGGAAGACACTATACTACTAATACCTACAATAGTGGTAACAATAACAATAGTCGATTTCAAAATCGCAGACAAAGAGGTAATAATTTTCAATCGTATCGGGGCAATACTCGCGGTCGTCAATTTAGAAATATTAGACTTTGTGAAACTCAGCAAGATCCGGAAAACCAGCCGCGCCCCCAGGGGGAGCGACTGGGGGATATGTAAATATTTTTACGTTCAATTTATCTCTTGCAAATTTTGTATTTGTTAATACTGACTTTGCTGTCGAAAAACTAACGTTAATTGTTGATACTGGTGCTGATATCTCGATTATTAAACGTAGTAGCATACAAAGAAATCATATAATAGATACTATAAATTCATGTAAAATCAGAGGTATTACCAATGAGCATACAAAATCTCTAGGTATTACAGAAACTTCTATTTTTTTCGATACTTTAAAAATAAAACACAAATTTCACATAGTGGGAGACGATTTTCCCATAACCACAGATGGAATTTTAGGTAGAGACTTTATTTCTAAATATAAATGTAATTTAAATTATGAAAATTGGACTTTGTCATTACTTATTAATCAAAAAGAAATTATAATACCAATTTATGACAGTGCAGAAAATGGTATATTACATATTCCAGCACGCAGCGAAGTAGTTAGAAAAATAGCAATAAAATCAAAAAAAGATTTGTTAGTTTTAAATAAAGAAATTATACCCGGAGTTTTTGTTGCCCGCACTATAGTATCCGCAGAAAATCCCTTAGTCAGAATAATAAATACAACGTTTCAAACTGCAACGATAAGAAACAACGACTTTACAACTGTCGACCTTGCTGAATACGACATTTTTAATATTCAAACCGATATGAATGAACGACACTCTAATTTATTAAAAGAAATAAATAAAAATATGCCAGAATTTGTGAAAACAGATTTAAATAAATTATTACATGAATTTTCCGATATATTCGCTTTAAAATCAGATAGAGTAACAGCAAATAATTTTTATACACAGAAATTAAAATTAAATGATAATAAACCCGTTTATGTGAAAAACTATCGCATACCGAAAATGCAAAAAGAGGAAATAAATCGGCAAGTTGACAAAATGCTACAAAACAACATTATAGAACCATCTGTATCGGAATATAATAGCCCAGTTTTACTAGTTCCGAAGAAATCTATCGACGGGAACAAAAAATGGCGTTTAGTGATCGATTATCGAAAACTTAATTCCAAATTAATAGGAGATAAATTCCCACTCCCGCGAATTGATGATATTTTAGATGAACTCGGACGAGCAAAATGGTTTTCCGTTATCGATATGATCTCTGGATTTCATCAAATACCTTTAGATGAAGATTCTCGTGACTTTACGTCATTCAGCACGGACAAAGGAGCCTTTAGGTACACCCGGGTCCCTTTCGGATTATCAGTAAGCCCAAATAGTTTTCAAAGAATGATGACAATAGCTTTCTCCGGTTTGACCCCCGAAAAAGCTTTTCTTTATATGGACGATTTAATTGTACTTGGTTGTTCTGTTAATCATCACTTTCATAATTTAAAACAAGTTTTTCAAGTATGCAGAAAATATAATCTTAAACTAAATCCCGCAAAATGTCAGTTTTTCAGAAAAGAAGTAACATATTTAGGTCACAAAATTACTGATAAAGGTATCTTGCCAGATGAATCAAAATACGATATAATTAATAAATACCCCGTACCACAAACCCCAGATGCAGTTAAACGATTTGTAGCATTCTGTAACTACTATCGCAGGTTCATTCCACATTTTGCAGAATTATCACATCCGTTGAATAAATTAACAAGAAAAAGAGTCACTTTTATTTGGACAGAAGAATGCCAAAACAGTTTTGAAAGGCTTAAAAAAGCACTAATAAGTCCTAAAATATTACAATACCCAGACTTTTCGAAACCATTTACTTTGTCAACAGATGCATCAAAAACAGCCTGTGGTGCAATTTTGAGTCAAAATTTCGAAAATTATGAATTGCCTATTTCCTATGCTTCACGCGCATTCACAAAAGGAGAAGCTAATAAATCAATTATTGAGAAAGAATTGGCAGCAATTCATTGGGCGGTAACTTATTTTAGGCCTTATTTGTGGAATCAAAATTTTTTAATAAAAAGCGATCACAGACCTTTGGTATATTTATTTTCAATGAAAAATCCTTCCTCAAAATTAACTAGAATGCGATTAGATCTAGAAGAATTTAATTTTGAAATTGAATATATTAAGGGTAGTGAAAATGTCGGGGCTGATGCACTATCGCGAATCGATATACACGAATTAAAGAAAATACGGGAAAATGTTTCACAAATTCTGCCAATAACAAGATCAATGACATTAAAAAAAGACGAGGTTAAGCAAGAACGCAAACGTTCCATCGCTCTAGAACCTACTATATACGAATCATTAGACAGTTCTGAATTACATAAAGTACCCACTATAAATTTTTTTATAAAGCCAACATTACTTAGAATAATGATTAGGCAAAATAAAAGAGTGAGCGCTCAAGAACCAATAACAATTATTAATGGTAATATTGCTCTAGCGCAAGTATTATCTCGACTAGATAATCTAGCAAATAATTGCGGTTTCAATAAAGTAAAATTATTTATGAATGATAATATATTTTCAAAGTGCACTATAAATGAATTCAAAAAGGTGGGACAAAATATACTGAAACATATAACAATCATACTTTGTAGGGTACCCAAAATAATTACTAATAATAACGAGAAGCAGACATTGCTCAAAACATTTCACGATGATCCGCTTACAGGTGGACATTGTGGACAAAAAAGACTTCTGAAAAAACTAAGAATGAACTATAGATGGAAAAATATGTCGCGCGACATTGCAAATTATGTTAAACGATGTAAAAAATGTCAAATAAATAAAGCAAAATCAAAACATTGTGAACCTATGGTTATCACACCAACTCCCCAAACTGCATTTGATATAGTTTGCGTTGATACCATTGGTCCATTTTCTAAGTCAGTGAACGGAAACGTATATGCTGTAACTCTACAATGTGAGTTGACAAAATATTTAATTACAGTGCCAATACCAAATAAAGAAGCAAAAACGGTAGCTAAAGCAATTTTCGAAAATTTTATTTTAGTATATGGCCCCATGAAAGAAATTAGAACTGATATGGGAACAGAATACAGGAATAAGGTTTTCGAAAACATTGCAAACTTTCTCAAAATAAGTCATAAAATATCAACAGCTTACCATAGTCAAAGTATAGGTGGTTGTGAACGAAATCACAGAGTGTTAAATGAATTCATTCGCATGTATGTCAATGACACGCATGACGACTGGGAAAACTGGATGAAGTATTATACATTCTGTTATAATACAACACCCTGTACATATCACAATTATACACCATTTGAGCTTATTTTCGGTAGAAACTGTAGTTTTGTAGAGAATTTTACGAGTGCTAAAGTAGACCCTTTGTACAATGTAGAGGCATACGAACAAGAAATACGTTATAGACTTCAAGTAGCGCATAAAACAGCTAAAGAATTCTTGGAAAAGGCCAAAATACAGCGGAAACACATATATGATAATAATGCAAAACATTTAGAACTCAAACCAGGTGATCATGTACTCGTTTCTAACGAGGAACGTAGTAAATTCGACCCGTGGTTTGAGGGTCCTTTTGTGATAACTAGTATTGATGGTCCCAATTGCGTAATCAAAAATGCAAAAGGCAAAGAAATGACTTTGCATAAAAACCGTGTACTTCCATATATTTCCTAAAAATTAAGCATAATCTAACTATAAATCAAATTATAAATATTCAGCGCTGAATATCTCACTAAGGTGTATATACATATTTACTAAATAACTAAGTAAGATATATATATATATATATATTTACTGAATAACTAATTAAGGTATATCTATTTTATGAATAAATTTTTAAGGATTATCATTTTAAGCAAATTAGTTAAGAAATTTGAATGTATACTTTAAGAATATAAATGTTTAGTTTGTAATACGCATGAACGTGTCATAATATGTTAATATAGGAATACGTGGATATTAAGTACATTGTGTATATGTATTTTTCAGATAAATGTAAGTTTGTATTAAGACGATTTAAGATCTAAGGTGTCAAATTTTATTTATGTCAACAAAGAATGATCTCATTTGCAATGAGGATCATTCTCGTAGAAAGGGAAGGTGTAGTGTATACCTTGACAGGATGTATGTAATACACAATATTATCATATCTTATTGTAATATTAGATCATGTCTGTTGCGCTTCCGTACTTGGTCGATTGCCGCATAGAAGCACGTACGAAGCTAATGCTTACGCTGCAGTCTGACAGACACCGAGATGACAACAGACAGATATATATACATATAGGTACATATACAACGGGATCATTATTATAATAGAACTAACCTGACCGTCTTGAATAAAGAAGTATAAAAGTGTACTACTTGTATTATTTAAAGCGACGAACAAAAGGAACCCCTGTGGTTCCGCCACAAATGCCTAGTGATACACAGGAAGCAAATATTTGCACATAGTACCTCCAGTGCCCTCAACACTATTAACAATCTTCCCACAATTTACAAAAAATTAATGTAATTCAGCAAAACAATATTTTATCTAAATATTGATGATGTTTAACGCCTTGCTAAAAGTAAACATTTTCATGTAGTACCCCTAGAGTACGTCCTACACCATCAATGATTTCAAAATGTATATTTATTTCAAAAAAAAACTTACTTATATTCCTCATACAAATCATCAAATTCTTTTTTATTGATGTCTACCATTTTGATATATTTGAAAATGAAATTATCAAATGTAGCAAATAATTAATAATAACAAAATTAAAAGCTATACTGGAATTCAGAAAAAGACTTAATACATTGAAACTAATATAATATAACGTAGTGTATCAAAATCCCTACTATTATTTGCAAACGATATCAAAAAATTTTTACGTCTAGTAAATTCGAAAGTTCGGCTTCATCTCCCCTTATATCGTTCTTCGCGCTCTTTTATAACTTTTCCTTTTAAAACAAAATACGATTATCCAATTACAGCGCCACGACTGCTACACTAACATTTATGTTGGCATTGTCCAGTTCATATTTGTTTTCTATAAGTTTTTCTCAGTCACATACACCTATTCCACTTTTGACAGTCAATGAATACACAAAATGTCACCACTTACAAATAGTTTATTAAAAGTTTATGCACACTTGAGATTCTTCATCTTCGGTAGGTATATTCTTCTTTTTTAATGCAATCCCTCATTATGCTTGTAAATGAACCTATTGCCTCTCTCATTATTAATTATATACTTCCTTTTCCAGTGCATTTTTTTTTGTCGGCGGAAAATCCTTTATGAACACCGTACAGGGCATCATTGTACAGTAGTGTGGGACTCCCAAGATCAGGATTCACTCCTGCCTGGTATACCCACTAAAAACCACCCAATTCTCTCTCCATGTGCTTCTGCGGAACCACCATTTAGATTTATACATCACAGAAACACTGAGTAGCCTCATTTCTTTTACGCTTTAGTCTCTGGTCTTTCTCTCCTCCTCTCCCTTAGTTTTTAAAATTCCTTTAATCATTTCGTGCAGGTTTGTCCAGTTTTCCCTAGAATGAAGCATTTCATGGACTAAGTTTTCCGCTGTTATTCTTTTTTTGCCTAAACCAGCCATCGTTTCCTCCCTTATCGCATTCCAACGACCACATAAAAAAATTGTGTGCTCCACAGTGTCAATATCTTGACAATATGCACATTTGTCGTCTTGTATTTTTCCCATCCTACACAGATACTCCCTAAAAACCCCATGAGCTTGTGTGAGGTAGAAGTCCACTTTTTTATGCTCACATTTTATCCATTTCCCTATATTTGGTATTAATCGTTTGGTCCATTGTCCTTTGATTCTATTTCCATCCCATCTCTCTTGCCAAGTCTTGAGCGTGCGATCCTCGACTTCCCTATAAGTTTCGTTTTGGCCCTCATCGTGCCCATAGCTCCTCTCTCGGACCAGCAAATCCAATGGTGGGACTCCCGTAATGACCTGCAAGGCCACCGTGGAGGCGGTCCTATATGCCATTGCCGCCCTAATCAATATTCTTCTTTGCGCCTTTTCCATCAGGAGAAAATTTCTTCGAACCTCCATTGCCTTCCCCCATATTGGTGCACCGTAGAGTAGTATAGAATGTACTACACCCACGAGCAGTCTCCTTTTATAAATATGGGGTCCTCCCATGTTGGGCATTATGCGTTGCAGTCTCCCTATTTTCCCATCGGCTTTGCCCGTCACTCATACCAGGTGCTCCCTAAAGCTGCCCCTTTTATCGAAGAATACTCCCAGATATCTGATTGCTTCCTTAGGTACGATATCCACATCGCCTATCTTAAATACTAGGCCATCTATCTTCCTCCTTTGGGTCATAACAAGGGCCTCCGTTTTTTCTGGTGCAAGTCAAGCTCGTTTTGCATCATCCATTTCTCTATTCGTCTTAAGTTCTCATTTGTAAAGCTCATCAGGTCGTTCTTGCTGTCTGCCGTAACAATCATTGCCAGATCATCGGCAAATCCAATGAGTTTTGCCCGCCCAAATAATTTCAATTCCAGAACATCATTGTATAGGACGTTCCATAGAGTGGGTCCCAAAACAGATCCCTGCGGTACTCCCGCTCTCACCTCAATCTTTCCTCTCGTTGCCTGAATGCTCCTTTCTCTGAGATACTCTGAAATGACGTTTACTAGATAATTCGATACCTGTCTCCTTTCAAGTTTTTGAAGTATTAAACTCCAATTAGCAGTATTGAATGCATTTCTTACATCCAAGGTCACTAGCGCTTTCCAACTCCTTCCCCATTTCTCAAGCACTTCTTTAATCTGTTGCATGGCCTGAATCGTAGACTTCCCTTTTCTGAAGCCATGCGCCACTATGTTATCTCTCAATTTGTCCACTATAGGTGGGCCACGGCTTAGTCTCTCGAGATAACAATTTTGAGAAGATTATATACAATTTCTATTACACAGGTACTTATCAATAATCGTTTATTATTAAAACTTTTATAATAATCAATAGATTGTGTTATTCACATTCAAATTCGAGAAATGTCACTTGACAACTGACTTATATATCTATATCTCTCAAAAAGCATCATGATGATCTTTTTGACAAATGTCACTTGCCAACTGACACATTTCAATGAAGTTTTATTGGAACATAAAGTCGAACAGCTGCGTCGTACTGTTTGTGAGGGGACAATGGTAACAATTGGTGTTTAGCCAATCCCCCTTTCTTTTCTATTTCCTCCTCCAGCCTTTGTCTAATCATCGATTCATAAACTTTACTAAGTGTATTCAGGAGGCAGATTGGTCTATAGGAACTAGCCTTCCCTGTTTTACCTTCCTTTGGTATTAAAATGACCTTGGAGTTTTTCCATTCCCTTGGAAATACTTGTGTCTTAAGGAGCTCATTGAGCACCCCTAGGATCCAGCTCGCATTTAACTTTACTGCTTCTTTAATCGCTTCTGGAGGAATTGCATCTAACCCCGGAGCTTTTCCCGTTTTCAATTTTGCTGCGGCCTCGACCAGTTCACTCTTAGTGAAAGCTGGTGCTTCAACTATTCTCCTTCTGTATTCCCATGTCTCAGTCCTAGGGTGCGGAAAGAGGTCCATCAGTATTTCCTTTTTTTGTTTATCCGGAATTTGGTAAGGCGTCAGTTGTTTAATTCCCTTAATTGCTATCCTATAACCGTCTCCCCACACGTCCCTGTTCAAATCCTCACACAATTCCTTCCAATGCCTTTTTTTTGGAGTCTCTTATTAGTTTCCGTAATTCCCTCTTACTTGTTTTGTGTTCTTCCATAACTTTATTCCTTAGCTCTTCTTTGATGCATTTGCCCGTTCTTGTCAACTGCCTTCTGATCCTATTGCACTGTTTCCTTTTCTCGCTTATCTCGCTGTTCCACCAATATGGTACCATCCTACCACCTCTTGTTGCCTCAATTCTGCTATTCGAATATGCCTCCTTTATTATTCCAGTGCATAGTTTATGGGACTTCCTATCGTCCTCCGTCATATTGCGTAGCCTGAATTGTAGGTTGGCTCCAAAAATGTCCCAGTCTATTATTAACTTCCTCTTTTCTTTAATCCTTCCAGGGGCTTTGTCCACTTTTATCTCATAGCCAATATAGCGATGCTCGGTCAGATTCTCTTCTTCAATTACCTTCCACTTCATTATTTGTTTTGCCATTTTCTGTGTTGACAGCGTCACATCGATGAACGACTCGGTATTTCCCCTTACAAACTTCGGCAGTCCCCCCCTATTATGCACCACCAAACCTAAAGCCGCTATCCATTCGACCCAGTATTCTCCTCTTTTGTCAGTGACTGGGGATTCCCACATATGAGATTTCGCGTTTACGTCTCCCGTGATAATTGCTTCTCTTTTGGTAGCTCTTATACTATCGGCCATTTCGTCAACCATTTCCATATATTCCTCTATACTTATATTTGGTGATATGTAACAACAATAGAGATCCCATTTTCCAAGGTTCGCACATATATATCCCTTTTTCACATCAACACCTGCCACCATGACGTTCTTGTTCACGAATAAGACTGCTACGTCCTTCCCCTCGTCCGTCGTCCATTCTTTACCATCAACATTTTTTTTGTTTGGTTCACCAACAATAAGAATATCCACGTTTGTCTGTCTTGCTGTAGCATACGCTAGGTCGTGAACCCTTTTACCTCGTCCCAGATTCGTTTGTAAAATCTTAAGGCTCATGTGTGTTTATTTTATTCAGCTCACCCACTAAGATCATATCCGCTCCTTTTCCTTCAGCAGTAGCATAGGTAAGATCATGTACTGCACCTGCCCTTCCCAGGCTCGTTTGAAGCACTTTAGGGATCATATACGATTTGGCCCGGATCCCGTTGCCCGTTTTTTTGATTTCTCATTCCTTCCACCAATTTTCTAAAGTGCGGATATTTAATTTGGTCCGCCCTGTGCCCCTCAGTACCACATTTTATACACTTATTACTATTCGCACAGTCTTTCCCTCTGTGGCCCGATTCTCCGCATTTAATGCAGTCCTTGCTGCGGTCAACTTGGGCTGTACACTCCCTGGTCTTGTGCCCATACTCCAAGCACCTAAAACATCTAACAATGTCTACTCTTTCCCTGATGCCACATTCTGTCCATCCTATTCTTATCTTCCTACGCTTAATCAGGGAAGTTGCCTGCGCTTTCGGGACCTCGACTATTACTGTCAATTCGTCGTATTTTCCTTTGCGTATTGCTCTTACCACCACGTCCTTCTCCTCTATTTTTATCTCCCGTGCTATGGTTAGCTTTACCTCTTCTTCCCTGATGGTCGGATCCACCCCTAATAATAAATAAGGTTGTCGTTCCCAATTTTCTCGTGAGCACGTGCACATCATCTACCTTGCGTTTTATTTCATTCTGAAGTGAAATTGCCATGTCTTGTTCTCCTTCTAGCGTCAGTCGTAGGTCACCTTTAGCTGTTTTCTGAAGTTTTTTGACTTTCACACCTAGCTGGTCAATGTTTACCTCCTCTTTCAGTTTCTTGAGTACGTCCACAAATGTTGTACCTTCCGTTTTGACCATTACTACGCTTTCGTCCTTTTCCCTAGATTTCGGTGGGTTTGATCTTTGTCCTTGTGCTATTATCTTAATTTTTATCTTTTGTTTCGCAAAGACATAATCGCATATTTTCCTTACGTACGAGAATTTCAGTCCCTCACTTATTACTAGATTAATGTTTTCAGTAGGGTGCATGGGAAAGTTCTCTTTTAACTTCACTATTTTGTTGTATACCGTCTCCATATCATTTACACCCCCTGTATCAATATCCAGGGGTAGAAGATGTACAGCGCTACTTTTTTCTTCGGATGCATATGGTCTAGTCCTTATCTTGGACGTTTGGATGAGGAATTCTGGTTGTCCCTCATTAACCTGCAGTAATTCTGCCAAGCCATCATATTTGAGCATTAGATTCTCTGCTAGCTTATTGTTTACCACTTTACTTGGATCAATTAAAATCGCGTAATCTCCATCATGTCCTATTTTTGATGTTACATTTACACCATCTGTGTCGGTGATCTTATAACTATCCTGCGGCCATTTTTCATCGAGTATCTCTGCCAGTTTGTTGTAGTTGTCGTTTCCCTCCATTGCCGCTTTTATCTTATTCAATGTCATTTGCTTCCTTTCTTCTAATTCTTGTTTGATGTCCTCTGGATTTACCTGTACCGACACCGATCGCATTTCTTTAGCTTCCACTTTCCTTTTAGGAACGCCCCCACCTTTCTCTACTATTTCCCATTCCTCGCAAACATCGTCCGCCTGGCGCTTTAGCTTCTTGACCTTATTTTTAATTTCTAGCTTCGTCTTTGTGCTGGCGTCTGTAATTGCCACCAGTTCGTTTACTGTTTTAACTAATCTGTCAAATTGCTTCCTTAATTCCTGCGATTGATCTCCTTCATCATCTTCCCTCAGCCGTTTTACCGACATCCTTCCATCATCCCCCATGTCGCCATTTGGAAACGACTATGCTCCTGCTCTGGGTATCATATCCCGTTTGTCCCCCTCCCTAATTTCTTTAATTCTCTATTGAGTTGTCGTTTGCTGCAAAGCTAGTAGTATTTGTTGCCCTCGATTGCCACCCTTCAGTGGGCTGTCTGACCCCCCCGGCGGCGTCCTCAACAACGACGAGCGCCTAGCGCCAGGATCCGAAACTTCTTCCCAATTATATTCCGATCTAGATTCACTAGCCTGTTGTTCCTCGACCGATATGCCTGTTTTCATGGCCCGTTCACCGTCATTACTTTCATCCTGTTCGTTTATATTTTTATTTTTATTTTTATTTTTATTTTTATTTTCATTTTCGTAATAATTTTTATAATCATAGTCATAATCATTTTGTTTATAATCATCCATTAGTTTCCCACGAGTAGCTAGTGACACAAGCGTCACTCGCAGCAGAGTCCTGCGTTCACCACGAGAAGGCTTCATTAAATCGGAGGGCGCCCGGTATCCGGAGTCCTGCACACTCGGGACTGAGTCTTCCTACTCAGCCATGCATACCATCGGCGTGTGTAGTGCCACCTTGGTCTTCGGGGTGTGGTGTCGTCGTGTCCACGGACCGGCCGGTTAAGGCAAGCCCCAAGGGGATCTGGGCCTTCTGCCCTCCCCAGAGGCTAGGGTCGGAAGGAGACGCCTCATCAGTGTTCCCCATTTCAGCATAGAAATGCTGCCCATACCGAGGCTGTCTCCAGGATAAGTCCTGCCGATGGGGTAGCCACATCCCAACGTGGTTTTCCAGTTAATTAAAGGTATTCGTAATTTCTTCTTGTAGACATCTTTGTTGGTTATGATCAGAAATATATTGTACACCACTGGAATCCTCTTCATTAGGACTGCATCACAAGGAATGGGACTTCTACAGCATCTCCTCTACTGTCTACCCAGTCTCTTTCGGCTCCTTGTAAATTGATTTGCATACAACTGTCAACAATGTTGATGTTATTTCCTCTTGCAGATTATTAGAACTATACAAGATTTATCCTGCTATCTTTGATGCCCTTACATTTATGCAAATAACACTCAAAGATGTGTTCCTACCCATACATCTAGTATATACATAAACTTATTAATGTATTGTCTCGGATAAAGAACACTTTTTGTATATATCCTTTAAAATGTTTTAGATATAAGTATCAGGTATTTATTATACTCTTAAATATGATCATAAAATACTTTTAGAAATTAAAATCATTGTACAAATTTAAAATCTATTTTTTTATTCATTTGAATAGACGTTTTCATAACAAGCATGCCGAATACGACCTTGCTCGTACAATTTTACGGCATTTAAATGATTCACCCTATTCACAGTTCCGTCTTTCAACATCACTCTCTCTCTTTGTTCCTTTTTTTAGTACATTTTTATTTTTGAACAGTGGTCCATTTCTTAGAATATTTAATGCTATTGTTACACATTGCGAGAAGTTTGTTTCTGTTTTTGTATATGCAAACCACACCTTGTGCTCGTCTTTTCTACAAAACACAGAATGCATACATTTATTTTGTGTTTATTTTTATTCCTTCTTTAATATTTTTTTAAACTTAAATTACTATATACATTTTTCATAATGACATTGTCCCTTAAAGGTTATGCAACTCATTATTCATCTACTAGAAATGTGACTTGTGATTATTTTATCTTAAACTATATTTTTAAAATTAAAATTGTATGTTCTTATTCTAAAGCTTAACTATTTAACAATTTTTCTAATTCTTAAACTATAAAGATCACGGCAATATGTAAATTAGTATGTTTGCCTAACATTAAAATGTGACGACAAACTGCAGTAAAAGATTTCCAAATTGTGTAGAATATTTTACGATTGATGTGTTATAAAACTTTATGGCTCCACTATTATTTTCTTCCATAGCCTTATTTTTAATTTTCATTTTGGATTCCAAATCTTTAAACAATTTTAACTCTTTATGACATAATTTTATTCCAGTCTATGTGAGGGTTTCAAAACATTCTACCAGTATTATTATGACAATAGTATCCTTGATACATCAATAAATTGTAGCAAACTAAGAAATTTTGTTTGAATATATTGTTTCAAATTTCGGAATGATCTTTCAGTCCTATTCGTCGTAGTGTTTAAATATCATATTTATATAGAAAACCCGTAAACTCTTGATACCTTTTCCCGAACTATAAAGCGGGAAATTGGAAAGAGTCTGCCTACCATGCTTGTAAGAAGTATAGAAAATTATATACAAAAATATCTCGACAAAAATAACTGACGCAACCTAACTGATATGATTTTTCACACCTTATTATTTCGATATCTATTCTCAACGGCAATGTACCAGTAATGCATAAAAACAATAAGTGTTGAAATTAAATCCAAAATAAGCGTGTGATAATATATATATTTATGTAGTATATTTGCAGATAAAATAATGAATCTAACTGACTCATTGCAATACTCTTTACATATAAACATGGAAATGCAAGTCACACTAATGTCTAAACTCTATACCGCAACAACAACAATAAGACTCATCATTTAATTTTGTTATGACCTTGTCATATGAGTATAATAAAAAATTCTGATCAAAAAAATTTTTAACCTTAAGATTTTCGTATCTTGGAGTTCCGTGATAACGAAAATATGTTTTGCCGAATGGTGTTTGTAAATGCGTCTAAACTTTTTCTCTATCTTTGATGAAATTTATTATTATTTTACAAAGTGGCGAGGTCATCGGCACAACATATTTATGCATCGCATAGCAATGCCACATTTGATTCAAAAAACCGACAGAAATGTGTTATGCAATATAAATTGATTCAAATCTAATACTATAATCCCATCTAATTCAGTATATTTCCATATTATAATAGTTCGCACTATCATTAAAAAACTATGCACTATAGATAAATAGATAGATAGATGACTTTATTTATGTATAAACATATAAATTATTTGTCAATTTTCATACTACAATAGCCTTTACTACTCGTCTCACTGGTCATGACATACACAGCCATATATACGAGGGTAATCCACAAAGTAAGCTCCAATTTGAAATAAAAATTAAACCACTTGAGATAGAAAATTTTTTTTTATATTCATCTTAAAACTACAACTTTTCTCTACTTTTCGACATAATCTCTAAACAAATTCAACCATTTGTCATATCTTTTAACAGTTTTTGAAATACCCTCTGCACAAAATCTACCGCCTGCGAACGTAGCCAACCTATCACGGCGTTTCGAAACCCTTCGTCATTGGCGAACCGCTGAGATGGAAGCCACCGCCTCATGTATGGGAACAGGTGGAAATCACTGGGAGCCAAGTCCGGGCTGTAGGAAGGGTAGTCAAAAGCAGTGGCGGCTGCTGCAGGGAGGGCAACGGGGCACTGCCCCCCGTGATAAACTTCTTTTAACAGATAAATTTAAATACCTAATTTGTATGTAATTTTTCTGATTTGTTTGACAACAAATAATATCCATAGCAGCAAAATCAGTATATCCACACTTGTCCTACATTAGTAAATATATATTTTTATCCTTCTCTAAAATTGTGATTTTGCTGCTTGGGTATTTTTTCGGAAGTAACAGTCCGTCTCTTCAGCGCGTTTAAAAATCACAGTCTGACGTAGGCTCCGGGGCATCTTGCGCCACTGCCCAGTTTGTACTAGAAATCGCGCGTATAAAAAGTGGTGCGGGGCGAGAGCGATATATGTCACGATTGGGCACTAGACTGTGATGCCGGATGACATCCAGTATGTAATATCACAAAATAACAGAAGTGACAAAAGCGTTACTTGCATAATTCCGATATTTGTGCGCAAAATCAAACAAAATGGCGTGTTTTGTTTTTGTTGTGTATGCACTTGTATAAATATAACCTGTCTTAATTTTATAACTTATAATTTACGAAAAAATAAAGGTGCCAGTTAAATTGTTGTTGATATAAATAATAGAAACTGTACGAAAGAAGAAATCCGGAGTACATAGATGTTGCATTTTTGCTTGTAAAAATGTTTAGCAACAAAGTATATTCTACAATTTTTTTCGTTTCCTAAAGAAGCAAATCCGTAAGTTTTATAACAGATAGTTTGTAATAATTCATCTTTGTAGTAAACACTTTGAATGAAACTTTTTATATAATGAAGGAACTTCCTTCGAAAATAAGAATTTTAGAGAACATCGTTATCTCTCACAGCCATAACCATAATGAAAAGAAACCAATTCAAACCTCACTGGTTAAGAAACTATCTAAAGGTAAATGTTTATTATAAAATGTTATTTTATAAGAACTAAGTATTATTTGAAATTTTAAAAGCATACTAATTTCAAAATGTATTTTAGTATGTGTGGAAACTATGAATGTTCATAGCACAAGTGAACGTGAACCCACCTATAGGTATGACAATTAATATTTACAATACAAAATTATTTTATGAGCAAAACATAAAATACGTTTAGTTGTTAACTGAAGAATTCGAAGTCATTTTTGAACAAAAATTCAACACATATGTATTTAATCTAGTATAAAGTAGAATAATTTAGAACTTTTCAATTACAAACATACAATTAATTTGTTTTAACGAAATGTATAATTTTTTAATTTTATTTTACCAGTTATGGAAAGTCCTACCCTATGTTGGGGTTCACACAGAAAAAAATCTCTGCCCAAACACCCATAAAGGAAAGACAGAAAATCTCTAAAACAGCATCGAGTTATAGCTACTAAATCTAAAATGAAATCCTATCCTAAACAGGAGAATTTACAATATTTTCTAGGGCTTTGTGACAGATATTTATCAAATGAACTGGCAACTGTTGTTAAATTTAATGCAGTTAATAAAAATAAGAATATTGCAAGATACAGCATACAGTACAAACAATTTGCTTTAAATATCTATTTTTTGAGATCAAGAGTTTATAAATACTTAAGTAATATACTTCAATTGGAAAGCGTAAGAACATTACAAAGATTAACACAGAATTGGAATATAACTCCACGAGTGTTGATTTTGTGTATTCTGCAAGTGAAATAAAAACTGCTCATTTTACACCATAAGCGCGTGAATGCATTCCACGCATTGATGAAATGTGACTAAAAGCTAATTTATTTTATAATATAACTAAAGACGAAATTGTAGGATTTCATAAAATAAATGGTCAAACAACATATAAACCAGCAAAATTTGCTATGGTTCTCTTTGCTAAGGGCATTCATATGAATTGGAAACAGCCAGTTGGTTATGTATTAGTCAGCAGCACATGTAGTGGTAAAGCTTTAGAGGAGACTGTAGATAATACAATACTAAAGTTATTTGCAGTTGGGCTTTCTGTCCGAGCACTAGTATCTGATGTCGGCTCAAGTTTTTGTATGTATTCAAAAGAAAAGGGAGTTACTCCAGAATCACCATACTTTTACTTAGAACATAAAATATTTTATTCTTTTGATGTATAACATCTTGTTAAAGCAACTAGGAACACATGTTTTAAATATACAATACAATTTGACAATTTTACAGCAAACCAAAAATATCTAGATGAATTTTATAATAAAGATAAACTCATGAACAAAACTTCAATGAATTAGTTATTAATCATTTTGCTAATCGTAAGGAACGGCGAATGGATTTTATTTTCAAACTAATTAATTATATAACATATTGAGTTTATTTTTTTGTCTGTACTTAATTTTGGAAATTAAACACTCAGACCCCCCCCCACCCGGTGCCCTCCCGTCCCAAAAAATCACGGGCCGCCACTGGTCAAAAGCGTCCTATTTGAACTTGACCAAAAGTTCATTTGTACTTTGAGCTATGTGAGGGCAAGCATTGTCCTGAACAAACACAACACCAGATGCCAGCGGACCACGACGCTTGTTTTGGATTGAGCGTCGTAGTCTTTTTAAAGTTTCACAATACACTGTAGAAGTGATTTTCGTACAACGCTCCATAAAATCAACAAGCAAGATGCCCATAGAATCGCAAAACACCGTAACCATCAATTTCCTCGTAAAGAAAGTTTGACGGGTTTTCTTTTGCTATGGAGAAGTGTATGACCCCATTGCACTGATTGCTGTTTTGTCTCAGCATTCACATAGGCTACCCAAATCTCATCACCAGTAACTATCCTGTCCAAAAATTCTTCTCCTTCAACGCCATACCGAGAAAGAAAGTCTATGGCAGAACTCATTCTTTTGATTTTGCGGTCTTTGGTAAGCAGTTTCGGTGTCCGACAAGCACAAAACCTGTGGTAGTCTAGTTTTTCTGCCACTAACTCGTGTAGAAGACTCCTAGAAATTTCTGGGAAATGAACGGAAAGTTTCAAGATTGCGTAGCTACGGTTCGCATGAATGTTTTCATTCACTCTGTTCAGTAAGTCATCACTGACAAGAGATGGCCTATCGCTCCTGACTTCATCGTGAACGTTAGTAGGTTATATGCTTTTGTCCCGCAATAGTCCGCAGTTTGTTTTGTCATTGTCAGGGGATGACTCGGGGTTCTAAGTTGTTCACGCGATATTGTGTGAGGTTGCTTCCATTTGTTGAATCGCGATATTACAAGTTACACAGTACATTTAATGCTCTTTTCTGCAAGACAAAAATCCTGCTCACTCCAGCAGATGTTCCCCAGAATAGTACACCACAGCTCAAATGGGAATGGAAAAGTGATTGGTAACAGATTTTTAAGGCTTCATGTGTTGCAATAAACTCAATTCTTCTCCTTTCAAAAATCTAACTAAATATTTTTTTTACTAGGTACTCTTGTGGTCGTTCCATCTAAGCACCAACTCTATATACATGACTATATATCTTAACGGCGCTATTTCAACATTTGTTCTAGTGATTAACATTTGCCGTTTTGTTTTATCGCTGTTCAGCTTTAATTTTTTGACAATAAACCATTCGTCAGCTTCCGCGATTGCTTTTAATGAAATACTATCTACCTCTTCTTCGAAAAGAGAACTAGCTAATATGCTGGTGTCATCTGCATATAAACATGGTTTCACATTGTGTAAATAATTTGGCATATCATTCACAAATATTATAAACAACAGGGGGCACAGAATGGAACCCTGTGGTACTCCATTCGTCACTTCTCCCACTTTGGACTGATTCCTTTTAGAAGAGCCAACAGCAATGCTCTTACGCCATAAAGCTCCAACTTGCACAATAATATTTCGTGATTTACTGAGTCAAGACCTTTGCTTAAATCCAAAATATTCATTTGGACCACATTTATCTCTTTGAATTCTGCGTGATACCTTTAGATTTCTTCTTGTGGAGTTATTTGAAGTGTACTGTTCATCAAAGCAGACAATTTATTTTGGAAATTTAATTTACTTATAAAAGTAATAAAATAGTGCATAATATTTTATCATATTTTAAGAGAAAGACAGTAGGTACTTATTGTAATATACTTGCATAATTTTCAATATATTTACAAAAAAAAATATTTTCAAACATATGCTATGTTAACTTTGATTTAGATAATAGTTTAACCTAACCAGTTGTTTAAGAGTTATTTGCGATTATGGTAAATATTAATTCTATAGAACAGCATGTTCTAAGTTCCTTCATTATACGTTTTAAGTGCTTAATTTGTTACACCGTATGTTCTATACCATCCATTAGGATCATTTCTTGCTAAGTCTAATTATATAAAGTTTGTAACTTTTTAGACTTATGTTTTTGCTATCCATTAATCATCTACTGTTGCAAGAACTAACAAACCCTACCTTTTTCAGGCAAGCAAGGATTTCACGTGGTTCGACTTTGCATTGTTTCTCGTAACTTTGCTAGCCAGCTTCGTCGTTTTAATAAAATGGCAATTCAAATTTTGGGAAAGAAAAAACGTACCTTACCTGGAACCCAGCTTCCCCATGGGAAACTTTGAACTTCCATGGGCAATCCAAAAGGGCTACCACAAAACAATGGCTGATGTGTACAATGAATTTAAAGCGAAGGGTTACAAGTACGGAGGAATTTACTTTTCACTCAGACCAATATTTGTCCCTGTCGATTTAAATTTGTTGCAATGCATTATGATCAGAGACTTTCAACATTTCGTCAATAGAGGCTTTTACTACAATGAAACCTCTGATCCCGTAAGTGCTCACTTCGTTAGTATAGAAGGTGATAATTGGCGATCTTTGAGAACTAGAATAAGTCCAACTTTTACGTCAGATAAAATGAAGTTAATGTTCAAAACTGTCATGGACTGTGGAGATGCATTAGAAGACGAAATAACGAAATTATATAATAAAAGACAACCTGTTGATGTAAAAGAAATGGCAGCTCTTTTTACTACAAACGTAATTGGTTCCGTTGCTTTTGGTTTAGACTGTGACGCTTTTGCAAATCCAAACAACGAGTTTAGATCGCACACTAGAAATTTCTTCAATGGTAGTCTGGAACTATCACTGAGGCAGTACGCATCTCTAAGTTTTCCGGAGATATGCAGAAAGTTAGGCATGAGATTTTTTCCAGCATATCTGACGAAATTCTATTACGATGTTATAAAAAATGTGACTGAAGTTAGAGAATCAGGGGCCGTCAAGAGGAATGATTTCATTCAGTTGCTGGTTGATATCAATAATGGAGCAAAAAAAAGAAAGACTCTTTCACGTTTGACGAAATTGCCGCACAAGCTTTCGCCTTCTTCCTGGCTGGATTCGAAACGTCTTCTTCCACGATGACCTTCGCTTTCTATGAGTTGGCCAAGAATCAAAAAATTCAAAATAAAGTACGTGATGAAATACGTAATGTGATAGAAAAACACAACGGTGAGATCACGTACGAAGCCATAATGGAAATGATTTATTTGAGTCAAGCTTTCGATGGTTAGTAATACTGTTGATTCACTTTCATGCATCACAGTCGAATCCCTGCTAAGCTATATTGGTGAAGGCGGTCATTCTTCTCAAATGCTTAATACTTCCACTCATGTACTGTAATTTATAATACGTAAGAGTCTCTTTCGAAATTCTACCACAAAAATCAGACGAAAAATACAACCACCAGTATGACACACTCATAAGTGGTTCATCAAACACGGAAATAAAAAGTATAGTAAAAACATTTACTGCTGTATTTCGAGAAATAAATAAAAACGCTTGATTTATTAGTTTTTAAAAAGAATTTTAATATTAATAAATCTAAGAAAACATGTGTACATTACTAATATTATAATACGACTGACTTTCTATGCGTTTATTCTTACGAAGAAAACTGTCTATTGCTAAAATGCACGTTCAGCATCCTCGGTACTGATACGGGTCACAGAAGGAATGTTCTCATCGTAGCTTATCTGACTGCATGTACGGATCATGTTACTCCTCCATCCTTAGAAGGGTTCTTGACGTCCTGTTGGATTCTCAAGAACCTGCTCTGATTTTCTTAGAACTTGTTTACACTTAATTTTCTTTATAATTAATACAATTGTGATTATTATCATGATTATACAAACTATGAAATAATTTATATAAGAGTTTACTTTAACAAACTTTTCTAACTTCGGTATTTTAACATTTTGTATTTCTTCTTTTATTTTGTTAAAATCTTTAACATTAATTTTATTCAATTCAATCGGATTTACATTGTGGTTATTATATACATCTACAATAATTTTTGGTAGATTAAATATTTCTCCTTTATGCATTTCATTCCTAAATACAAATTTTTCTTCATTTAATTCTATTGAACAATTATAATCTAATTTTATTAACACGTTTTCTTTAACTACAGAAATACCTAACTCATTACAATCATAACTTATTTTAATATTATGTGGAGCATACACTAATACATCTCCTGGTCCAATCTGCTGTATTATCGGTTCTTCTAGATGTACCTTGATTTTCTCGCATGTGTCTTGATTCTTCATTAAATTCAATATACAATTATCGTCGACAGGCACGGGTTGTCCTTGGCAAATAAAGGTGTCTTCCAATTTTGGACACAGATCGGTGCGTAATATGTATGTACTATCCTCAATTAACAAATACGGCTTAGGTATGGGAATTATAAGGTTATCATATGGGATAGCATAAAGGTGATATAAATTATAGGTAGGTTTAAATAGAATAGGAACAGATATTTTAATTAGGATTTCTTTGTCGTCGATGTGACTATCGATATTGAAATATAGGTAATAATTAAAGGTGTTTTTGAACATAAGTAGTTGTCTGGGGTTGTAGAGGGAATTTAATTGGTACATGATCTCCCTTATTTCACTTACAGATATTATTGATGGATGTAATTTATGCATACTAGAGAATATAATGGCATCCTCAATTTCCATTAGAACTTTAAACATCATCTCATTATTTTGCGTTATTAGTGCATTTGCATCTTTTATTAATTCATAGAATTTGATTTGTTCCAAAGTTTCTAATATCTCATCTATTTTGTTGTTAATGGCATGTTGGTTCGCTTTTACTGTGTTTAGTGTGTCCACTAACTTACTTGACATTGATTTTAGAATAGAGAGGCTAAGTTCTTGTTGTTTATGTATATTTTCTTGATTGTTGTGTAGTTGTTGTAAAGCAACATCGATTCTCCTTTTTTCTTCGTTATCCATAATACCAAATAACCAATTTGCGGCGTTACCCACAATATTTAATGGCGATCTTCTAGTTCTTATAAATTCAGGAAATATATTCTTGAGTTTATTTTTAGTTTGATTAATACTACGTACCGTTTGTGCAATTATTGAATAAGTCGATTTGATCTGATCGTCATCTAACGATTGTGCAAAAATGACTGATGATATTAAATCATTGCCCGAGGGATAACCTACATTTGAATTAGGCTTTACGTTATTAATAAAAGTTGTCTTTACTAGCTGAATTTGTTCATTTAATGAATTAATGTACACGAATAAATCGTTGGCGTTTATCTTATAAATAAAATCATGTTTTCCTTGTACTAATCTAACATTTCCTAACCTATAGGGTAAAATATAATTATTAATTTGCTTTACTTGTAGTTGGCAAATTATTGTCTTCTGCGTAAACAGGAATAGGATCATCCACGGGATCTTCATCCTGTAACAAAGGATCCTCAGTGAATTTTCTTTTCTTTTTTATTATATCTTTTGACAATTTACTTCCTTTTTGCGTTTCAATTGTTTTAGCATTAACTTTTGTTACCTTTTCTTTAGAAAACTTCGGTTTTAATTTGTTTCTAAATTTCTTACGTGTGTAAATTTCTTGTCCTTCTTCTATATTTTCTATCTCGGTTCTGTTTGCGTTGACTTTATTACAAGCCTTTGCTTTGACATTTTCTAGTGATTTATAGATTTGTTTATTGATTGCACTTATTTGATCGGCTCTATTTAGGATGAATTCTTGTGTTAGTTTTTCCTCATTTAAATCAAATGGTAGATTTGTTTCTGAATGACCGTTAATTACTTCAAAAGGAGTAAATTTGGTACTTGAATGTAGACTATTGTTGTAACTTAATACTGCATTTACTAAATGATTTTCGAAAGTTGTTTTACTCTCTATTAACCTACATCTGATTGATTCTGTGAGTGTACTATGGAATCGTTCTACGATTGCATTTGATTTTGAATTACCTACCGAGGTGATATGTAATGTGATTTTATGTAAATTGCAAAATTCTTTCATTATTATATTGTCAAATTCTTTTCCGGAATCTGCAATGATTTTACGAGGCAAGCCGTGGTGACTAGTAACCTTTATGAGATTGTTTACAATGGTGTTTGAATTTTTATCTGAAATTTCGTAAGCTTGTCCGTATTTTGAGAAATGATCAATAATCGTTAATATGGTTCTGTTATTCATAAATAATAAGTCTATATGAAGTTGTTCAAAAGGTCTTTTTGGCGTATGCGTATGAGATATAGTCTGTTTTTGGGGTGGTCTATCGTATTTCGCTAATTGACATGTTTCGCAGTTATTAATATAGGTACTAACGGTTTTCTCTAATTTAGGCCAGTAGTACTTTCTTTTCAAGGATTGATAGACTTCATTAATATCTCGATGTAGAGTTTTACCTTCATGATAATATTTAATTTTTATTTGTTGTTCATCTTTATCTTGAATATCTTTTACAATTTTATTAGATATCTCTACTTTTAAGTTTTGGATAACCGAAATTATTTCACTTTCAATACTTTTATGTTTAAAATAGATAACATTCTTTTTTTCAGACGTTAAACATTCTTTTAATGCCGTAACAATATTTTCTCTATACGTCGTTAAAGGAAATGTAAGACAAATTCTATTTTTACCAAATATTTTGAAATTTTTAATTATAGGTGTAGTTATATTATGTGTGGCATCTAATATAATTTGGTGGTCTGCCGTATTTAATATTGTTTCCGTATAAGGCATTGAAATTTCGATATTACCATTGCCTGAATGAATAGTACTTGTATCGTTATTAATTTCGTCTAGATTTTGATTACTAATTTGTGTAGCCTGATCGTTTCTTTGTATTTTGTTTAACATTTCGTCTAATTCATCTAACATACCTTCGTCAATATTGTCTTGGTTAACTACTAAAGATTCCAATTCATTGTCTATCGTATTTACATAATTTTCTGTAGTATTAATTTTTATTCTTGATAGAGGATCGGCTTGAGATACATGATTTAATAATAATACATTGCTTTCTACATAATTGACCGAATTAGTTTTTAATACTCTTGATTTAGCAGGTATTTTAGCAGAATCGTTCTTTTTAAATTGTAAAGGAATTTTGTAATCATTTCTATATAATGTACCCTCATTCAAATCTATATTGAATTTCATAGATCTTAAATCTTCTAAACCTAAAAGTCCATCATAAAATTTATGAAATTTAAACATAAGCATTTTCAAATAACCGTGTGATTTTAATTCTTTGAAACAAGGTATCACACATTTATTTACAGTAAAAATATTACTTGCTGTTTTTATTTCTAATTTTTCATTTATAATATTATCAGGGTAATATCTTTGCACAACCGCGGGATCTATCATTGACACAGTACTTCCTGTATCTATAAGTAATTTTATTGGTGGATTGCCTAATATTATATACGGGAGTTCGTTTATCGATCGTTTATTGAATTCTCCGGTAAGACAGTTAATAGAAAATTTTTCTTCTGCTTCTTCTTCTTCTTCGGATACCTTTTCTTCTTGTTGTTTACACTCTTCCTCTTCAGGTGGGTAATCTACGTGATAATTATCTTGGGGTGGTTCTATTGGCACATACCACAAACCATTTGCTTCGTTGAATATCGGTGGAGCTTCTTCATAATTTTGAAAGTCTGTATCTTCTATTTCGTTATGATTTAAAGGTTTAGTTATTGCGGTCGATATTCCTGACATAGGGGTTGGTCTTGGAACCGTCGCATTGTTGTATTGTCCTGGTGTCCATACATTCCTTGGTTGACCAAATACTTGTTGACTCGAAGGAAAATATCTTCTTTGATTATAATTTGGATTTGGATAGTTGGGAATTGGCCCAGTTGGAAATGTTTTTGTTTGAATCGTAGGGGGTTTGTTAAAACTGTTATAATTTGTGTATTGTGTTGGAAATTGTTGTGGTGGATAATTTGTTGGAAAATAGGTTTTCATAGGTTTCATAGGCTTTCTATATGTGGTGTTATGTTGCGATGTTGAAGATTTTATTCCCTTTAGTTCTTTTGATCTCGCTATGAAATTAACGGCATCTTGCACCAAACCAATTGCTGTTTCCAATGACGTTGGTTTCAAGGGTCTTACATGAACTTGTATTTCACCTGGTAAATTTAATAAATAAATTTCCAGCGCCGTTTGTGCATAAATTTCCGCACGTTGTGTTTTATGCGTGATGTCCGTCGTTTGTGTGAGTTTTGAATTTAATTTTCATAACAAATCTTGTCCAAACGAAATCGGATCCTCGTTATAATTCATTCGGGTGTTATTAAATTCTTGAATAAGTTGACCAAAATCGCGTTTGTCCGCAAAATAACTATATAACGCCTTTTTAACCTTTTCCCATGTATCTAGATCGTCTCTTGAACAAATTAGTGTTCTCGCACGATCTCTTAGTTTGCTTAATATCGTTTGAAATATTACATCTTTAACCGCAGCCGTTGCTACCTACTTTTGTACAATTACCTCGCACGCGTTTACGAATTGATTCACGCAATGCGAATTCCCGTTGAATAGCGGTATTGTATCTAATTCTAATTTGAATAATTGGAAATTTTCTGCCATTTTCTTTAAATTATTCTTAAAATATATCTACTCTATTTACTAATTCTGTATAGGGTTTACCAATTAAGGGTACGACAGGATTGTCACTTGCACGGATATGGGGGAAACAATGAAGGTTTCTTTTTCAAATAATGAAATTGATTTCAATAATCAGGTGAGCCGCATTGTAATAAAAGATAGTACTTACTTAGCATCTGGGTAGGCAAGCTGTTTTCTTTTCTTCGGAACGTTGGAATATTGAATTCAACGAGTACGGTAGCCCACTTTGCTCATTAAAGTGCCGTAGCCGGCCCGTACTTTCTTCAATATTCGGTCCTCTTGCGTCTTTTCCCAGGTTCCGGATGTTCCCAAAATGTTGACACACACCAAATTTTAAAACTTTAAAACTTGTAGAACAATCCTACTGACTGCGCCAAATAAATAAAAACGCTTGATTTATTAGTTTTTAAAAAGAATTTTAATATTAATAAATCTAAGAAAACATGTGTACATTACTAATATTATAATACGACTGACTTTCTATGCGTTTATTCTTACGAAGAAAACTGTCTATTGCTAAAATGCACGTTCAGCATCCTCGGTACTGATACGGGTCACAGAAGGAATGTTCTCATCGTAGCTTATCTGACTGCATGTACGGATCATGTTACTCGAGTATTCTCTTTCTTCAATGTAGTCGTATTTTTCTATGGTGAAAGTAACCCTTTCTGCAAAAAATGACGTTGACATTAGTAAATATAAAAACTAACTGCTTTTTTAAAATCGTCGTCCAAAAAAGTCAAAAAGCCTTTCACAAGAAGAATACTTAAATTTTTACTAAATGCACCGGATGGAATCTACTTGATGATGAAGGTAATTTATGCAAGCTTTTCAAAACCAGTTTGATATGCATGTAGGCATTATTTTAGATTTGTGAAGTGTTTGGCATTGCTAGGGTTTTACGCAATGAAGAACTTTTGAATTTAAAAGTAAGTAACATAGAGCACAAAAAACAATTTTGGTTGTCCATATAACAAAACCTAAGTTTTGCAGGCGGAAGTAAAGAAAATTTAAAACGCCATGAAAGGTGTGAAATGCTATACGATTACAGAATCATATGTTGAGAAATGTGTGCTCAATAAAATGAAAATCGCAAAGGTAATTTTAGGTAAAGGTCAAACTGACAACATAGTTACTACTCATGATGATTCTACTAAAGATTTACAAATCAGTAACACAGATAGTAATCTTCAACCATTTCCAATTCAAACCCTTTCGATTTCACGAAATAATTTTTATAATATTTAATATATCAAATAATAAGTAGATAGGTTATATAATAAAATGTGATAAGTTGTAATATCCCCATTTTTTTAATTATAAATTTTTACGGTTGGCGATCAAATTTTATATGCACCACGCCACGTCAGCAAAGTGTCTTTATCGAACTCGCCTATTAATCGCCTCGCTAGCTTCGCTCGCTTGGCTCATAATCTCAGGCTCGTTCAATAAATCCACTTTACCGACTTAGTACATAAATATTATCTATATTTTAATTTTTAATAAACAACACATTTTAAACAACACAAAAGATATTATTATTATTTAAAATAATTTGTAACAATCAGGATTCACATGTACTACAAGCAACCATGTAGTACATGTAAATCCTGATTGTTACAAATTATTTTAAATAATAAAATTCATCCTTGCGCTTACATGCCTTTCGGTGAAGGGCCTAGAATCCGTGTTGGAATGCGTTTCGTAATAATGCAAGCCAAGATTGGCATGGCATTGATGCTGAGGAACTACAAGTATAAATTGAATCCAAATCTTCCTGAAATGGAATTGTACAACAAGTCGCCACTATTATCGCCAACAGGTGGAGTACTACTAGATATAGAAAAAGTTAATTGAATTAAATAATATCCAGTCTTGTTATATATTCGTAAGATATCTTTACATTATTTATATACTGTTATAATTATCTCAAACCTATTGCAAATGTATAACGCAATAATCTCTTTTATATAAATAAAAATGAGAATTGAAACTTGTTATGCAAACTTTTCAAGGTATATTCATCCAAAATATATAATTAATAAATATACATATGATGAAACAAACCACACAAATATATTTAATATCAATAAATATAGATGGCTAAGTTCTCCGATACGTCATTGCTCTCTTCCACAATAAGCATAGATTACATACTTTACAGATGTGTAAATATGGTTACATAAGTAAATTTCTCGAAATTATAGCACACACAAAATAGGAATAAAACGGTTATTTCCTTTAGACATTCTCATACTACTCATTCGTGTGCCTATCTCTGATGATAAGATGAAAACAAACATAATCAAAAAATCACGTTATATGGAATCTTTATTAGTCAAATACGAGATAATAAAAATTAGTTGAATATATTACATTAAAACATATTTTCAACAATTAGAGAACAGTTATGACCTTTTAGGACATGGTTGATGAGTATTATTTACTCATTTAATTCCATATGGATATGATTATAATTTCCAACGCTAGTTGATGCAAGGTATTATATAGTGCGATTCAAAAGTCTGGACTATTAAAATAAACCCTCGGACAGGTCAACTTTTGTTTTAAAAACACATCATTTTGTATCAATTAAATTTTTCGATCGTCTTTTGTATTTGATTTATGACGTCATCGAATTTTTTTTTAAATTGCAATCCATATTTTTTTTCGATGGGTTTGGATAGAGCTTGAAATTCTGAATACAGAAATATGTACAAGCATGACCCATACCTTGATAGTTTCTGTAATAAGGGACCTTAAATCCTGAAAGAGGGAAAAATTGAATACGCTTTGAAATTTTTAATTACTATGCGAACTGTCACTTTTGACGCATTACTCTATTGCCAAAATGGCACGATACTTAAGTAAAAAGTAAAGACTAGAAATGTTAATGATGAAGGGATATGGAGACAGATGTAGAACTCAGTGGCGGCTCTTTAATGAGAGCAAGTGAGCAATTGCACCCCCTGGAATTTTGAAACAAAACAAACCAAGCGGCGACTAATTGTAAAAGTATTTATTTATTACGTATTCATAGTTATTGAACAGGAACGTGGCGTGTGCGGCTCGCGTAACAACCTACATGCACCGATCGTCGTCACAGATATAATGACGACTAACAGCGCACGGATGCTTACCCCTTCCACCGGGAGAAACATACCCATGAGCAAAGCCAAACCGTTGCTCCGTTAAGCCATTAACATTACATTGAAGGTGGGGAGAACTGTATTTTGTTCTACTTCCATATCGTATAATACATAGTGTGTGAGCAAGATCCCCAGTCTGCTCACCGCTATTGTAAGATGAATTTTGTCTCTGCGTTACAGAATAACACGTTTTCGCGGTTAACGTATGATGAAAAAATCGCAATAAAAAATCTTAAACAGCCGATGCCTCAATTATGTTTAGCAAATAAACAATCTGTTAAAGGTAAAGACACCTTTAATAAAGTTGTTAAGCTTTTAAAAATTGTCATTACAATCCCAATGACAACGTCTGAAGCGGAACGCCAGTTTTCACGGCCGAAGAGAATAAACTTTCCTGAGAAATACAATGAATGAAGACAGATTAAATGCCCTTACTATGTTATCTTGTGAAAAAGAATTGTTAAATGATTTCCCAAATTTTAATGAAAAAGTGATAGAACTGTTCTGCAAGTCAAAGACACGCAAAATGGACTTCGTTTATCGTCAGATGTAATCAAACTGTAGTGTTATATTTACTATTACTACTATACTACTAAAAACAAACTGTACAATGAAGAATACCTGTCTGGAACAGTATGTAGGTGAAACTTATAAAGATTGGGTAAGCGTTCTTGTATTATACTTTTTAATTTTGAAATTATGCACTCCCTATGTGAACCACCCTGAGCCGCCACTGGTAGAACTCAAAATGAAGTTTGTTAGCTCTTTAACAATAAGTATCCAGAACTGGAACCAATTACAAGAACAGCCGTATCCAAGATTTTAAGAAAATTTGATGATTTCGGGCATGTAAGGGATCTCCCTAGATGTGGTGGACCAAAAGTTTCCGAAGATGTTCAGTTAGATGTTCTACTGGACCTGCAAGAAAATCCCCATAAAGCCACACAAGAGGTGGCTGCAAATTATGAAATCAGTAAATCTTCGGTGTGGAGGACATTGAAAAATTATAAATGGCATCCCTACAAGGCAGTTTTAGTGCATGAACTTAATGAATACGATCCGGATCGCCGTATGGAATTCTGCGAGGATATGATGGCTCGATGCACAACCCATCCCGAATTTGTCAGTCGAGTATTATTTTCGGACGAAGGCAAATTTATAATCCATAATGGACCAGTAAATCGGGAGAACTGCCGATACTGGGCTCCCCAAAATCCTCATTGGATGATAGAGGTCCACACGCAGTTTCCACAAAAAGTTAATGTTTGGTTGGGTATTCGTTGGAGATCGAATTTTGGGACCATTTTTCATAGAAGGGACGTTGACCAGTGCTAAATACTTAGATATTTTGAGGGATGGCCAGGCACCCGCTCTTGCGATACTTTATCCCAATGAAGAAGATCCAGACCTGCCAAATAATAATTTATGGTATCAATAAGATGGAGCGCTTCCACATTTTTGTTAGATGTGCGAAATTATTTAAATCAAGGTTTTCCCAATCGTTGGATTGGTAGAAGGGGGCCAATTGAGTGGCCTGCACGGTCCCCCGATCTTACCCCACTCGATTTCTTTTTGTGGGGCTACCTGAAAAGCAAGATTTACTTCAATTGGCCAGTTACAGTTGACGATTTAAAGAACAGAATTCGGGCCGATATTAGAGCAATTCGTCCTGAAAACCCTCCGGAATGTTCTACAAGATTTCGAATATCGCCTGGGATATTGCCAAGAAGTAAATGGGAATCAGTTTGAACATCTCATTTAGTTTGTTTATGATAATTAGATTGCTAACTTGCCCGTTTCTGCAGCAAAATAAAAAAAAATTGTAAAAATTTATTTATTTATTATAGTTGAGTTTCAATTTAAAAAAAATCGATGACGTCATAACTCGAAAACAAAAGGCGATCGAAGAATTTAATTGATACAAAATGATGTGTTTTTAAAACAAAAGTTGACCTGTCCGAGGGTTTTTCTCAAAAGCTGTTTGTTAGAATTTTATTTCAATAGTTCCAGACTTTTGAAACGCACCGTATGTAGTGAACTAAACTCATCTATGCACTAATTTTCTTCTTATTCTTGTAGTTCATTTTTGAGATTTCCAGTGACACTTCTTATAAAATTCTTTAAAGTTAAATAATACGTGATATATTCACCAAAACTGTCCCTGTAATATATTTTTAACATAATTTCTGACGTATTTAATTTATATCAATTTTCTTCTTATAGTATTCTTCCGGTATATCAAAAAAACACTATTTTTCTGAGTTTGTTTTATTTGTACTTAAAATTTTGATTTTCTTAATAAATATAATGTTAACATTTTTTTTCTAAAAGATCAATAATTTATAGGTTCTCACAATAAAGAAAAATTGTTTTTTTTTCTCTGACGGCAAGAAAGTTCGACATTTTACCTTTCTTAGCAGGTAACAAAATGTCACTTTTTATGAAATTACTTTTTTTCTCGAGAAAGAATATTCTTATTACTTATACATAAAGTTACATTTCCCTAATGTCAAAAAGTACATTTCTTAAATGTGCATTACATGAAGGACATATTCCTTGAAGGATTCAGAATGTCTGCTACAGTGGATTCTTTTTAAGTGGAAATCATATTTTCCGCCATGGACACAACTGCCATTAATGTATCTGGCCGCAAATTGGGTTCTATTTCCGCTAATGCACTGCTACACATTCTGAACACTTTATTATCTACTTTTGTCCTGTGCGCTAGCTATTCATCAACATAACCTTCAGCGAACGTTATAAATCGGTGTAAATCGAAGTGATATTATGACTAGCGACATCCAGTTGGCAATGAACAAAATTTCTCTTTCTTTTAGGTTAGCAGAATCGGTGAAAAACCGCTATTTTACGGCCATAAAAGTGCGCAGAGACGGAGAGATCCTGTTGACCAGTGATCAATAAACTTGAAATTAATACAGTTTTAGAAAAATGCACAAAATAGGTCTGATCTATAATTGCCTGCGTTAATAAGTAAAAAAATAATGTTTGTTACTTTCACAAATTTCCCTTCACGTAATATTAGACAATAACAGATTCAAGAAGTTTATCTTAGATATATGCTCCGTCACCAATAATCAGCTCTGAAAGGTCAATTCCACATATGACACTACTTTTACGCATCTTTAGGTGCAAGAATATTTCCTCCACAGCGAAAGATGTATTTGAATATTGAAGTTACAAGTCGCATTGAAAATGTATTTATAATAAAAATGCCGACAATTTCAATTTTTTTTTAATAACTGCTGTACCGTTCTTAGTGTCTTTAACTGAAGGCATAACTAAAAATCAAATCTTTCCACCATGTCTAGTTTTAGAGTTATAATCATACTCCGCTAATAGATAAACAACAATATTGTATTTAGAAAGTTTGTTATGCAGAAGTTATAAAAAGAAATAGATAAATACAAAAATCTTGACAAAACAAATACAGTGAAACTCCCCTTAACGGGCACTTCTATTAGCCGGGCACTTCCCTTAAACGGGCATTTTGTCCGGTCCCGAATTTAAGAGTAGGGAATTCCTAATAAATTGATTTCTCTTATGCGGACACTCCCTTGAACAGGCGCGGACAGTTATTTAGCTGCTTTTTGACCGCAAAGTTTCCATTAAACGGACGGATTTGTATTTGAAAACATTCATTACCCCATGATATCTGGCGAAGCCGTTAGCGCAAATCAAGAAAATGTCGAAGCTTTCATAAATAGGTTGCCGTTAATAATTAAAGGGTACAAGCTCTGCGATACTTATAATTTGGACGAAACAGGGTTATTTTTTCGGGCACTACCAACAAAGACGATGGCATTAAGAGGCGAAAGATATATGGGCGACATGTTATCGAAAGAAAGATTTACTATAGTGCACTGTGTGAATATGACAGGGGAGAAAGAAAAACTGTTGGTTATCGGAAAATCAGCACGTCCTCGCGCATTTAAAAATATTCGCGTTGCTTTAATAGTAAAAACACATCTTATCGCAGTTTGAGAGTTCTGATTCTGTACATAATTTAACCAATTATATTAGCGTATTAGATGCGATTTATTTTATTAAAAAAGCATGGGATGATGTTTCAAGAAAGCAGGATTTCAAGAAGTAAATGTTTGAAAGTGATCAATATGATCCTGAAGATGAAATTCCTTTATCTAAAGTGGCTGAAATGTGTACGCTAATGGGAAAATTAGGAAGTAATGATGTACAGGAATTTATAAATATTGACGCCAATTTGTATACAGAAGACGGACGATAATCCAGATCATATTTTGCCCGATAATTTAGAAAACGAAAGTCAACACAGAGATGAGGAAATAGAAATTCCTAGAACTAATGATTATGAGAAAAGAATTGTATCGTATAAAGATGGTCTACTGGAAATAAAAAAACTAAAACAATTTTGTTTTGAAAAAGATGATGTACAAGCGTTTGGTATGCTTAGTGAGCTATCATTACATGTTGAAGCAAAATTGGCATGTTATACACACAAGCAAACTTCCATTTTAGATTATTTTGTAAGATAGTATATAAATTGTATATGTACCTTACCTACATATGTTTCTATTATATGTATGTATATATAAATGTGCACATAGCCGTTTGAGTTTTATTTAGCAAATAAAGTTATAAGTATATAATTTTACACTGTGTATTCGAATGAAAGTTTAGCTTTGCGTTTCTACTTAATTTTTTTGTCTTCTCTGATAAACGGGCACTTCTCTTAAAAGGGCAGTTTTGTCGGAACGAACAGTGTCCGCCTATGGGAAGTTTCACTGTACTTGATTGCTGCTGAACTGCTCGGCTATCCCACAGACACAAAACACAACAATATTTGGTAAACCCTCCTTGCAGTCCAACTAATAACGAGAGTAACCTTCAGGTCACCAGAAATTTGCCAAAGATGGTTTGAATATTGAATGAGATTTAATATAGTTGACATACCATCATACGTTTTTTTTGTGTTTGTAGAATAAGCTATTGGAATTGATAGTTTCGAGTTACCATTATAAAGTAGACCGGCTTTGAAACTTGTTTTCGGCGAGTCGATAAACAATCGCCATTCTGCAGGGTTATATACTCATTTCATACAAAAGTTGATTTACACCAGTAGAGTAACAGAAATTTCTTTCAACTTTGTAAAATGGACTGAGTTTTTCGTGACAATTCTTCATTACAGAGATTCTCGTAGTGGAATGTAAAATATTCCATTCTTTTAATCGCGATCTCAAAATTTGTGATTTTTCTTTGATTAAACCAAAATCCAGTATCAAATCATTCAGATCTGATCGAGTAATGAGCTGTGGTTCGTCAGAAAGTACATAATTCATATCACTAGAAAATGACACATTCAAAACATCGTTTATATCTTCCTCGTCCGTGCATGGAATTTGCGGAACTTGAATGCATTGGAGTTGAAAGCCCACAATCAGTTCTTTTCAACGTTTTGTTACAGATGAAATGCCTGGATACAATACTTTGTGTTTATTTCTTTTTGAAAACCCTTCAATTTTTACAAGACAGAAGTAACAGTCCGTGACGTGATCTGCTGGTTCACGCCAAATCTGACAGAATTTCAGAAGAATTCTTGCTTTTGTTTCACGGAGTTAACTTGACATAACACGAAATACAGCATATATGTGGCACCCACGTTTTGTCTTGATTTTTAATTTTGAAGCCAAAATATTATTCATAACATCTTTGAATTAATTCACTTTAAGGCTTCTTTTGCGATTTTGTTACATATAATCCACAAACATATCAAAAACTATGGAACACTGCTTTAAACTTTCTTAACTAAGTGACATTTCTTTTGTCTCTTGCCAGACAACAACTAAACAATAAATGAATCACTACGCCGGCTGCAACCTTCATAGATGCCAGAGCTGGGCACTTACTTTACAAAAAGGAATTAGCAATTACAAATTACTTTACAAATCAGTAATTGTAATTAGTAATTAATTCCTTTGCCTTTTCAAGTAATTTGTAATTGTAATTGCTTGAAAAATCGTGAAGTACTTATAATGTGTATTTAAATACTTTTAGTTTTTTAAAAGTTCAGTTACAAATTACTTTTCCAATTAACTCATATTTAGGACATACCCTTAGCTTCTCTGGAATAACTAGGTGGAACTCAATGTATGACAGTAACAAACAAATACTGGACGTGAAAGAAAAACTTTCCATCCTCTTTTTAAAATTAGCAATACCTTGCTTTTCTGAATACGAGTTCCTTACTCTGCAAGAATATTGTGAAGTCACTGCACTTTTAGCAGAGACCCTAAATATTTTACAAGGTGAAAACATAGCTTTTTATGGCGTTCTTCTTCCTAGTCTAGTGTCACTTAAAAATAAGCTAAATAAATGAAGTAAAAAAAAGTTTAAAACACACTTCGCACTTCAAAGTGCCATTAAAGGTTTAGATAGAAGATTTAAACATCTTTTAACTTTGGTGGATACCTATGCACTTTTAGGAGCAATTACACATTCTGAGTTTAAACTTTGATAGTTTCCGTTAGTCGAGTCAACGTTTGTGTTATCTAAACATGATATTAAACAACTGCTTATTTCGGAGTGTGAATTATTTTCTATCGAACAGTCCGAATTAATGAATGTTACAGATATTGGTACCGATAATTATAAGAAGGAAGTTAACAATAGCAGCTTATTTGATTTTAATGAAGGAACTCAAGGAATCACACAATCAGCTGACACTGAAAATAAAAATAAGATTCATCTTGAAATTTCACAGTATCTGGATGATATCAAACAAAACTTTCCCATGCTAGAAAGTTACCCTCTCATTAAGAAAGTGTTTTTTAAATACAATACTGCATTACCATCTTCAGCACCCGTCGAGCGATTATTTTTATTCGCTACTATGATTCATGCAGCCAAAAGACATGCCCTCTCAGACACAAATTTTGAATAGTTAGTTGTAATGAAAAGCAACAAAATATACAGTTAAATGATCATTTTAAATCACCCAACCAACAATAACAAATGTTTTTGTATTTTATATTGAATGTAACAATAAAAGGTATTTATTTCAATACTTTCCGAAGGTAAAAATAAGTTGATTTAAAGTATATGTTACCTTTACAGCGCTTTTTTAAAAACAAGCCGCTGATTTTTACGGAAAATTTCAAATTCAAGTTTTCTTCAATAAGAATAATATTATTTTAGAGCTCAACAGTAAGGTATTTTAAAAAATTGAAAAAGAAAAACATGAAATGGGGTTGAAATATTATTATGTAAAACCAGCCTTTAAAATAAGCACTGCATACAAAAATACACTACAAAATGTGTGAAATGAAAATACTGAACACCTATGCGTGACATTTCCTGGTTTAATAATTATTTTAGTAGCAATAATTTTGAGGAAATACATATGATCCCTTATACTACCTCAAATTTGTCACCCCAGGGTAAGTAATGTACCCTAAATTACCTTATTTTCATTCCTAGTTTTATGGTGCAATTTTTTGCTACTAATTATTGTAATCACATATTTTATGTTATACTTGGATAGTTTAGTTTATTTGTTTTGTTTGTTGTATAATAAATTACGTTGTTTTTTCTACAGGTGGGTTGGAATATAGTTGATTTCTTTTCCATGTCCTATTATAAGTTCCGATTTGTATATTATATACAACAAAAGACTAATAACAGAAAAAAGCGTTTTTCCTCGGATTTTATAAACAAATGTAATTATAATTGTAATTAGAAGAAAAATTCCTTTCTTAATCTCGTGTACTTTGTAATTGTAATTACTTCCTTTTAAAAAAAAGTATTTTGTAATTGTAATTAATTACTATTTGAAAGTAATTGCCCAGCTTTGATAGATGCACGTATCGATTCCAGAAGTTTTCATTTTAGTATATTCCGCGATGACTAATAAGGTACCTGAACCCTATATGGCCTACCTAAGCTTTAGTGATTTTTAAAAAAATTATCTTAAGACACCAGAAGTCGCCCAAGAAGGCAATACAAAACTTCAAAGTATTGCTAATTAAAAAATGCAAGTTTTAGTTTTTTTGAGCAGAACAGATAGTGAGCTCAAAATTTTTAAAAAAATTGTGCACTTAGGCCAGATTGAGTACGCATAAAAAATAGTGCACTTAGGCCAAATTGAGTACGCATATACCCAATATGGCCCAAAGTGTTGAATCAATAAAACGACCTATTTATTTGAACAAATGAACTTTTTTTCCAGAGAAACTTGACAGTACGAACATACAAAAACTTAAAAACTACTAATAGACATATTTGTATAAACAAATAAACCTTAATTCTAAAAAAAACTTGAAACTTAAGACATACAAAGTCCTAAAGATCACTAATAAACTTATATACCCAAACAAATGAACTTTTATTCTAAAAAAACTGACAGTTTGAACATAAAAAAACTTAAAAATCACTAATAAGACATATTTGTCTGAACAGCGAAACTTTTGTTATTAAACTTGACAGTCCGGACATACAAAACCTCGGTATCATCTTTTGTTAATCCTACACATTCCTCATGGATGTAGGGAGCACAAAAAACGCACATACGCATGCCTTTCACTTCATCTTCCTTACAGATATTACAATACCAAGATTCTGAACTTGCAGTTTTGTTTTCTTTCTTATTGGAAGATGTTTTTGGTACCTTTTTTATTGTTCTTTTTGATTTCAGCCTGATTCGTTTTTTGGTCACCGTTAAATATTGATTTTTTCAAAACGACTGCCCTACTGTTGATAACTTTTTGCCGTTTAGTGCCGTTAGGAGTGCTCTTGATTGGAGTGGGAAGCAAATCAGAAAATTTGCTTTTATTAGCCTCTGATTCACTTTCTTCGGCAGAACTGCCTGAATTAGAATTAAGCAAGGCGTCTTCAACAGCATCTTTTTCTTCTGTGGGCAAAATTTGTACACCAGTACACTTGCGATTTGACAGACCCGAAGGTCCCGTTTGCGGAGAAGTTCCTTTTAGTGAATGAATAACACATGAGTCGATGCTGCTTGAGGTTTTTCCAAGGGTTCTCCGGTATTGGTATGTTAGATGTGGTACTTGGTTGAAAAGCAGTTTCAGGAATTGCGTCTGGGTTATATGGGGACAGCCCTGTAGCTCTGAATCCCGATTTGACATTAGATGGTGTCGAGGCCCGATCCCATACTGGAATAAACACTTTCCCAAACCGTTGCTTTGTCAGCGTCCTCTCACCATGATTGTGCCATAACAGCATAAGTTGTTGATCCCAATGATATTCGAAAGACCGAAAAACAGCTTTATCGAGGGTCTGCAATTCGTGTGTGGTATTAGACGGAAGGCAGTACAACACAATATCATGCTGCTCAGCAGTTTCAACGATTTCGTAGTCCAGATGACATTTGGCACCGTCAAATATCAGTACGCAAGGACCTGGAGGCTTATACTGCGCAAAATGATGAAGCCAGTCGACGAAACATTTAGTTGTCATTGAACCTCTTTCTGTCATACGGCAAACCGAACCAGGTGGTAAATCATCTGAAAATTCATCCTTCATTCGTTTTCCCTTGAATAAAATCATTGGAGGGATAACTGACCCGATTGCGTTTGCGCAGGAGACGATCGTGACATTTTCTCCATGCTCGTTGCCAATGATATGAACTCTACGGGCACCCTTCTTAGCTAAAACTTTTGGTTCTTGAAATTGAGCCTACATCCTTTCTCATCCATATTAAACAGTCTCTCGGGTTTGTTGAAAATATCAATAGCCTCAAAAACTTGTTTAATTTTTTTGAAATGATCGTCAACAATAAATTTGTTAAACTTTTGCGCTCGAGCAGGATTCAGGTTCTGAGATTTTCTAATCGAAATGCCAGGATTATCTCTTAAAAATTGTCTTGCCCACTTATGGCTTGCAACTTGCTTAATATCGGAAAACTGATGTTTTAAATTATTGTTTTTGCAGTATTTGTATACGCATAGCCTTACAATTTTTGATGTGATTGGGTAACCTACTTCTGCTAAACGTACGATCCGGCCACACAATTCATCCTTCTCCTGTTGAGAAAGTGTGAATTTAGTATTGGCGCCTGATTTAATATACCGGCGCAGTGTTCTACGAGGAAATCCAAATCGGACTGATGCCTTATAATCGGACATCTTGTTTGTACGAATTGCCTCTAAAGCTTCTGAAGGTCATCCTCATTCCAGTTGCCTCTTTTTTTGGTATTTGTGGCATTCATACCTGAAAACAAAAAATACTATTAATGAAACAAAAAAAATCACATATACCCAATATGGCCTCTGTAGGCCATATTGGGCCCTATGGACATGGAGCACATTTTTCCTTAACCTCAGAAAAATATCAAACAAGATCGGAATATTATTATTGCCCTAGATAACTAACAAAACAAGCTATCTATTGGCCTACTACAGTTTTTGTAATCACTTTAACACAATTATAAAAGGAGATAACTTACCGTTGTAAAATTAGATCGCGGTGGAAAAAATTGCAGCATTGACAAAACGCTCTCATTCGGCAAACATTCCAGAACTGACGAGCCGCGCACGTATGCATGTTATAAAAAGACGGTTGTTAGGAAGGTACCTGTGGTGACGCCACACAGATACACCGCATATTAACCGAGAACAGGCGATTAGGCCATATTGGGTCTTAGGCCATGTAGGGTCCAGGTACCTTATATTAGAATTCTCTACTTCTCTCTGGAATGCGTTACGTCATATCCTTTATAGTTGCCTCTGCCCTTCACGGTATAGCAGCGAACATGCTCGAGCTTGCTACAATAGTTTTTTTAATTTTAAATTGTACGTTAATCTTACTGAAATTTTTTACCCTATTTTAGAATACAGTTTTTATGTTTAAGACAATGCAAAAGAGTAAAATTTTAGACTGTTAAGTCAGTTATAAAAATCGTGTCGGCTCGTGTAATCTTCGAATACATCAACTATGTATATCTAATGATATATTCAACATGATCATCAGTTTTCATTGTGATTATTATTATAGTGCAACCACCACAATTTCTAAAGATCAGTGGACCTCATCCTCTAGGCAGTTTTATAACTTGAAAATCTTTTCTTTCTGATATAAAATTTTGGGAAGAGGTTTGACCGAAATCACGACAACAATTGACTGTTGCATTGCAAAATAGTTAAGAATTGCTTTTCTAATGAAATCCAGGACGAAGTGATACACTCTGTATACATAACGGAATATAATAAAAATTTAGTAATTAACAGCATTTGTTTTTTTTATAATAAAGTCACGTGCTGGGTTACGTCATGCTATCGGGAATATGAAAGGGAATAATAAACTGGACGAAGAACTGAGGAAGAGGAAGGTCCAAGCGCCGAGCGCCAGTTGGTTTAGTTGTTTATAGAAAGCGTGGTGAGCTTCGTCGTAGTTCATATGTGCTACTAATTCAAATCAACAAGCGTCATCTAGTAAGTACTCATAGTTTTAGTAACAATTTCGTTTTTCATGTTTAAGAAATATCTAACAATAAAACTTATAGAATATATGAAACAAAAGAAGAATTGTTCCAAACAAGATAAAGAAATTAACTTTAAATTATCTTATTATCTATTTAAATTATAAAGTAATATTGCATTTAATTTTTGTACGCTAATTCATCTTGAAAAAGATGTATGAATTTCCCCGCGTAAATATAAATAAAATATATTGAATTAATCAAAACCAATAAAATAAATACATTCTTACTTGAAATAATACTATTAATTACCATAGTAATTAAATTATCAAGTAAACCATTAAACAACATACTTACACGTCCTTGCGCAACAAATAAAAAACATAAACAAGATTTACTTCTAGTCTATAATTATGTCTCTCTGCAAGAATTCGTTGCTATTATATCAAATAATATTATACAGAATGAAGGTCATTTGTAAGCAGTCTATTATTAGCACAAAAAGAAGTCGACTTTTGCATCCAAAATCAAGGACTATCGCTAATTGCTATACTTAAGTGTGTTTTAATTTTTTCAAAATTTCCATTGACCATAATATTATTAAAATATCAATTATTTACATTAATTGTTAGTTTCAAAATTAAATGTCACAACAAAATGATTCACTGCTCAAATGTTTACAATAGTTGTCTCTATTCTTGACCTAGTCGAACACATACCTTATAATAAACACTTTTGAAAAATATCAGGCGGGAATCAAATATTGATCATTTCGTTTTTTAAATATTATATTGATTAATAATGTTATTCTGTTATTTCGACTAAAATGTTTGAGGTTCTTCAATGGAGATCTAAAATTTCGATTCATATTTATCAACGTCACGCTGATTAAAGACCGGAAACAAAATCGGTACTTAGTGGTTTAAACGAAATTTTAATACAAACTCGTTCTTGTATATAGTAAAAATATTTGTAATTATTCTTTGTTGCCGTGATAGTTATTATCTTGTTTTAAAGACTCTTGGGGAGTTTTGTGGGAATTTTCGGCAAAAATAAACACTTAGTTGTTTTTCATTAAGTTTAATTTAACGTTGCGACCTCATTTTGGGTCTTCATCAGAAATATGATCACTGTAAAACAATGTCCTTAATTAAAATTAGAAAATCTATACGCGACATTAGATGATTTCCTTTTTAACATTTTTTAAAACACATTAAAATTCATAATCACAAAAACATAAAGATATAAACAATATAAAAACATATATGTAGGAAAACTATTTTGGAGTAAGTTTTCCTACATATATGTTTTTATATTGTTTATATCTTTATGTTTTTGTGATTATGAATTTTGATGTGTTTTAAAACATGTTAAAAAGGAAATCATCTAATGCCGCGTATAGATTTTGTAATTTTAATTAAGGACATTGTTTTACAGTGATCATATTTCTGATGAAGACCCAAAATGAGGTCGAAACGTTAAATTAAACTTAATGAAAAACCACTAAGTGTTTATTTTTGCCGAAAATTCCACAAAACTCCCCAAGAGTCTTTAAAACAAGATAGTAAAAATATTTTATTTTATCAACAATAAAACTTTAAAAGCCATTGATGACTTGCGGAATACCTCAAAGTATATTAGTTATTTAAATATAGAAGACTGGGGCATAACAACTGATGATATTCAGGATGAGATAAACTAAAATACTATTGCTGCCGGATCTTTATACGTTTGTATTCCCTAGAAAATTTTCTAAACAGAGTAGTTGACAAGATATTGGCAAAATTTGATTTAGTAAATTACTACTTCCGGTCTACCGACCTCGCTGAAGATCTAATCAGCTGTTAAGAGGATTATTATGCTCTGAAATACAAAGTTTGGTATTCATACCGTTACCACTTCGTCCGTTATCGTGGCTAAAGAGAGAAAGAGATAGAGATTTCAAAAACGACGTTTTTTGAAAAATTTCTACATCATATAAAATAAAGTAAAAGAAACAACTCAAAAATGTTATCAATGGATAAATTAGAAAAGTAATTACACTTATTTTTCATGAATTAATAAAAATTATTGATGGAACAATTCATTTTATTCCACAGAGGAATTTTTAAACTTTTAAATTTAATTTTGTGTACGCTATGTTTCGCTCTTTTAATGATTTTATTTAAACTATCAATGTTCTTATATTTATATATTATTATTATTGTTTTTTGTACTTATTGTGATTTATGTATTTATTCTGACATTGTACTTGTGACAAATAAATCATTTATCTATCTATCTAAAAGTAATTAAAACTCGCTTGAAAGTAATGAATTACTATATCCACTTATATTAATTTTTACTTTCTTACTTAAAATTTTCATGAAAAAATGTGGTGTGGGTACCACACGATTCTCTTGTACATATGTGCGTTCCAAATTTTCTATGTAAAAGTTGTTAAGTTTCGAATATTATTATATTATTATTAAGTATCTCTTTAATAAATTTGAAAGGAATTTTAATTTTTTTATATATAAAAATGTACTGCAAATACAAATCTAGATACTTTTATAGTAATGAATCTGTATAGAATACAATGTTCCATGAGTTGCCAAAAACTGCTATCCGATAATAGAAAAAGTGTTACTTCCTATGCGAATTTTAATTTTTTTTTATACACACATTATTCAAAATCAGGTTTTGAAAACTATTGTGCTCTTGATAAATCTATATGGAGTGCATAATATGCGATATATTTGTAAAAAGAACTGTTATTATATAAGAGTGAAAGTGCCACTTCCGGTCTAATTTTACTTTCTTATACGTAGTATAAGGAAGTATTGTGATGATGAAAATTTTCGACCTCGGGATTTTTGCAGATGTCCACGTTTTGGAGTCCTCTGATAACGAAAAAGTGGTTTTCCAAAAATGTCTGTGTGTGTGTCTGTGTGTGACCACGATAGCGGTCAAACCGCTGTAGATATCAATTCCAAATTTTGTATTTACGTGTATAATCTCCCTCTTAAGATGTGATTAGTTTTTCAGTAAAATCGGTCGACCGGCAGTAGCAATTTACTTCAGTGAAAAATTTGAATTTTGCCAATATTTCGTCAATTACTAAGTTTAAGCAAATTTATAAGGAATTGAAATATACTCAAAATTAAATTTTAGACAAATTATCTTAAAAGGGTTTTTCGAAATTCCAACCGGAAGTAGGCCTTTTACTCTTATCGAAAATCAGTTTTTGCGAATATCTCGCAAGTCATGCTTTCTAGGCAGGTACATTATGAGTATAAAAGTATTGAAATTATAATTTCAAATATCTTTTGTATAAAAAAAATTTCAAAATTCGGACCGGAAGTACCACTTTTACTCTTACCGAATAGCGATTTTTTGCAAATATGCCGTAAATTATGCATTCTATATATATTTATTAAGAGTACAAAAGTATTTAGAGTTGAATTTGCAATATTTTTTGTATAAATGAAATTTCAAAATTCGGACCGGAAGTGGCACTTTTACTCTTAGCGAGTATCACTTTTTTTCGAATATCTTGCAAAGTATGCATTCTATAGCGATTTATTAAGAGAATGAAAGTACTTAGAATAGGATTTTGAATAAGTTTTCTATAAAAAATTCTTAAAATTGTATAGTTTGAAACGCTCATACGTATAAGAAAGTCGTGTGGTGGCCACACCTCATTTTTTACTTTCTTATACGTAGTATAAGGAAGTATTGTGATGATGAAAGTTTTCGACCACGAGATTTTTGCAGATGTCCTCGTTTTGAAGTCCCCTGATACCGAAAAAGTGGTTTTTAAAAAAATTTCTCTCTGTGTGTGTGTCTGTCTGTGTGTGACCACGATAGCGGTCAAACCGACCGCTGTAGATATCAATTCCAAATTTTGTATTTACGTGTATAATCTCCCTCTTGAGATCTGATTAGTTTTTCAGTAAAATCGGTAGACCGGAAGTAGCAGTTTAAATTTTGCTAATATTTCGTCAATTACTAAGTTTAAACAAATTTATAAAGAATTAAAATGTACTCAAAATTAAATTTGAGACAAATTATCTTAAAGAGGTTTTTCGAAATTCCAACCGGAAATAGGTCTTTTACTCTTATCGAAAATCAGTTTTTTGCGAATATCTCGCAAGTCATGCTTTCTAGGCAGGTACATTATGAGTATAAAAGTATTTAAATTATAATTTTAAATATGTTTTGTATAAAAAAAATTTCAAAATTCGGACCGGAAGTACCACTTTTACTCTTACCGAATAGCGATTTTTTGCAGATATGTCATAAATTATGCATTTTATATATATTTATTAAGAGTACAAAAGTATTTAGAGTTGAATTTGCAATATTTTTTGTATACATGAAATTTCAAAATTCGGACCGGAAGTGGCACTTTTACTCTTAGCGAGTAGCACTTTTTTTCGAATATCTTGCAAAGTATGCATTCTATAGCGATTTATTAAGAGAATGAAAGTACTTAGAATAGGATTTTGAATGTTTTGTATAAAAAAAATTCTTAAAATTGTAAAATTTGAAACGCCCATACGTATAAGGAAGTCGTGTGGTGACCACACCCCATTTTAAGTATTGTGATGAGGAACATTTTCGACCTCGAGATTTTTGCAGATGTCCACGTTTTAAAGTTCCCCGATACCGAAAAAGTGGTTTTTAAAAAATGTCTGTGTGTCTGTGTGTGTGTGTGTGTGACCACGATAGCGGTCAAACCGCTGTAGATATCAATTCCAAATTTTGTATCTAAGTGTATAATCTCCTTCTTGAGATCTAATTAGTTTTTCAGTAAAATCGGTAGACCGGAAGTAGCAGTTTACTTCAGCGAAAAAATCGAATTTTGCCAATATCTTTTGTATAAAAGGAATTTCAAAATTCACACCGGAAGTACCACTTGTACTCTTATCGAATAGCGATTTTTTGCAAATATGTCGTAAATTATGCATTCTATATATATTTATCAAGAGTACAAAAGTATTTAGAACTGGATTTTCAATATTTTTTGTATATATGAAATTTCAAAATTCGGACCGGAAGTAGCACTTTTACTCTTAGCGAGTAGCACTTTTTTGATAATATCTTGCAAAGTATGCATTTTATAGCGATTTATTAAGAGAATGAAAGTACTTAGAATAGGATTTTGAATAAGTTTTGTATACAAAAGATCTTAAAATTGTATAGTTTCAAACGCTCATACGTATAAGAAAGTCGTGTGGTGGCCACACCTCATTTTTTGATAATATCTTGCAAAGTATGCATTCTATAGAGATTTATTAAGAGAATAGAAGTACTTAGAATAGGATTTTGAATAATTTTTATAAAAAAAATTCTATAATTTGAAACGCTTATACGTATAAGAAAGTCGTGTGGTGGCCACACCTCATTTTTTTACTTTTTTATACGAAGTATAAGGAAGTATTGTGATGACGAAAATTTTCGACCTCGAGATTTTTGCAGATGTCCACGTTTTGAAGTCCCCTGATACCAAAAAAGGGTTTTTAAAAAATGTCTGTGTGTCTCTCTCTGTGTCTCTGTGTCTCTGTGTGTGTGTCTGTGTGTCTCTGTGTGTGTGACCACGATAGCGGTCAAACCGCTGTAGATATCAATTCCAAATTTTGTATTTACGTGTATAATCTGCCTCTTGAGATCTGATTAGTTTTTCAGTAAAATCGGTAGACCGGAAGTAGTACTTTACTTCAGTGAAAAAATTGAATTTTGCAAATATTTCGTCAACTACTAAGTTTAAACAAATTTATAGAGAATTCATATGTACTTAGAATTAAAATTGAGAACCATTTTATTTAAAAAGTTTTCCGAAATTACTACCGGAAGTAGGTCGTTTACTCTTATCGAAAATCAGTTTTTTGCCAATATTTTGCAAGTCATCCTTTTCAGACAGGTACGCTACGAATATAAAAGTATTTAGAACTTAATTTCCAATATCGTATAAAAAAAATTTCAAAATTCGGACCGGAAGTATCACTTTTACTCTTACCGAATAACGATTTAACATCTCATTTTTTATTACTGTAACCAGAGTCAGAGGTAATATTCTCGTTGCACCCTCGTTTAATATTACAGTAGGTGTCTACTCATATGTTTCTCAGGAACTACCGGGCCGATTTACTTGAACTTTTGTTTAAATGATCGCTGGGGTGTGTCTAGGCTGTGGGTCAAATTAGAGTTCACGAAATCAAAGAGGGGGGCTTGGCAAAGTTCCAAAAACTGCAAAATTTTCATGAAATGAATGTAACCTTCTTGAGCAAATTGTCAATATTTACAGTAAAGGGTGGAATTTTACATAGTTATATCACAACAAGTCCTAGAAATTACAGTTTTTCCGTTTTGAAAAATCGTTAATAGAAACTATTTTATTCAAATTTTTCGGAACATCAGTAGTGCAAAATTGTCCTTGATGCAATAACTCATCGTCGATTTTTGAAATAGAAGGTTGAAGTCGTGATACTAAGTTATTCTACGACTCAAGCTCCATCAGTAATTTTTTTCCGAATTTATAGGGCGCGCTGATATTGAATAACTCTTCAAAATTTTTGCTGCCATGTAATATCATTCATTATATATACGTACGAAAGCTTTCTTAATGATTTCAATCATAAACACAATAGATGGTTATGTATGTTCTTATTAATATTAATATCACTAATTTGATAATCATTATTTGCATACTTAATGTGTATAATAATTGTTGTTATATTAATTACTGCATTTAAATTATTCATTTCAATGGTACGACATTATTTGCATTATATTGATATCATTTGAGGTAAGGCTTTAATTGCCACTGGAAAGGTATGTACATACTAGCTAATGGAGAAAGTGCCACGAAGCAGACGGAAAAAATGAGGTGTGGCCACCACACGACTTTCTTATACGTATGAGCGTTTCAAATCATACAATTTTAAAAATTATTTTATACAAAAAATATTCCAAATCCAACTCTAAATACTTTTGTACTCTTGCCAATTATATATAGAATGCATAATTTACGAAATATTTGCAAAAATCGCTATTGATTAAACACTTGTTTAATCAAATTCTTCTAAAATTTAAATTTGAGTACATATGAATTCCTTATAAATTTGTTTAAACTTAATAGTTGACGAAATATAGGCAAAATTATTTTTTTTTACTGAAGTAAACTACTACTTCCGGTCTGCCGATTTTACTGAAAATCAGATCTCAAGTGGGAGATTATATTCGTAAAAAAAAATTTGGAATTGATACATGTAGCGGTTTGGACGCTATCGTGGTCACACACAGAGACACAGACTCAGACACTGCCACAGACACAGACACACACACAGACTTTTTTAAAAACCACTTTTTCGGTATCAGGGGACTTCAAAACGTGAACATCTGCAGAAATCTCGAGCTCGAAAATTTTCGTCATCACAATACTTCCTTATACTACGTATAAGAAAATAAAAGGTGAATATACTTAAGCAAAAAGGCCCCGAGTATGAAAAAGATGCGTACAAGCATGAAAAAGAAGAGGACTATCATGAACAAGAAGAGGACAAGCATGAAAAAGAAGTGTACAAGTACGAGAGAATACGTACAAATGTTATTTTCATCAGCACATTAAGGAGTGAATTTAATTGCAGAATTGTGTTATAGTCTTAAAACTTGGAAAAAATATTTTCACCAAATAATGTATATTCCGGAGCCGAGCAAGTTAAGAAAAAAATGTTGAAGCTGGATTTACGTTAGTCATGCTTTAGTTGTTTATCAATCAGCTATGGGAAACCTAGAATCCAAAATAAATCTCTACCAACATGTAACTGCGCTAAGAGCCGTTCTGTAAATTTTGTATGTATCATCGCATTTACTTTTTAACGTAAGCCAACAAAATGTCTATTACCTTATTGAAGAAGTTTTAAACGCCATTAAGACCAATGTAAACCAGTTTGGCAAAAGATCATTAACTTAGCAGGCCATTGTTCTGAATGTAAACAGCAACAAGAACATCTAATTAAACGACATTCGCCCATCATCCACTTTGGCAATGCATGCATACCTTACTTCTGTTCTTCCTGGTTAAGTTAGTGATAATTGATAATTATAAATTCATACCCAACACTTTTGATTTGTGGGTGCATTATTATTTATCTGTTGAACATCACTACCTGTAATGGATGAAAGCGCAGTCTGCCGTGACTGGTTTGTTGATTGCTTAAAAGGTTACAAAATCACATAAAGCACGAAATGGTTAGAGGTAAAAGCGAGGCTGCAGAATATACATTGTTTGGTGAAAATATTTTTTCCAAGTTATGAGACTATAGCACAATTCAACAGTTAAATCCACTTTTTAAGGTGCTGATGAAAATAACACTTGTACACACCTTTTCTTGCTTGTACACTTCTTTTTCCTGTTTGTACGCTTCTGTTTCATACTCGGTGCCTTTTTGCTTAAGTATATTCACCTTTTTTAGCTTGTCAAACATATATATAGTATTACTTTTCATATGTGATCCCTATAAACACTATTACATATTAACCCTAAAAGTTTCCGCTGCTACTTTCTAAGAAAATGGTACCTGAAGTCTTTGGCATGTATAAAGTTTCTGCAATACATTTTATGGGATACGTCGTGCTGTAAGTGGGTAGTAGATAATGTTTAATTGAATAGTTTTTCAATGTAATTTGCCCATGTCTGATTACTTTGTATGTGTGTATAAACAGCCTCTATTTTTATAATGAATATGTTAGGAGCTGACATTATAGAATTATGAATGAAATTTTAATTAATTAAATATTTTCATGTAATTATTTCTATATATAACTGTATAATATCTTTCATTAACTGTATAATATATACTAATTTAATAGTTATATTTGTCATTTATGTCACCATTCTCACTACTCTGTGTAATAAAATCGTATTTTTTCATTACTTACTGACTCATAAGTGGAAGCCTGTGTGACAGTAAACGCCTCTTTATAGACGTTAAATTGCCTTCTCCATCAATTAGTGCACCAGCTGATGTAAGTAGGTCGTCGTCAATAGCAAGCGTAGGATTTTAGAAGTGATAAAAGGCGAGAGTAGAGAGTTTTCTTTATACACATGGTGCATACCTATATGAGTTCTTAATATCTGTACGTTGGCTATGATACTGTATTTTGATATTTCAGGTCTAAAACAAGCTGTCAACTTTGCTTTGCTTTGTGATTTTTGTTAGTCATATAAAACTTGCTAAATTCAACGGCATAAATAATTGTAACATTATCAGTTGCCAGTTTATCGTATAATATATTACTAATTTTACCAAATGAACACATTCGATTTTTACTGTCTTTGCATGTAAAAAAAAAATGAGGTGTGGCCACCACACGACTTTCTTATACGTATGAGCGTTCAAACTATACAATTTTAAGAATTTTTTATACAAAACTTATTCAAAATCCTATTGTAAGTACTTTCATTCTCTTAATAAATCTCTATAGAATGCATACTTTGCAAGATATTCGAAAAAAAGTGCTACTCGCTAAGAGTAAAAGTGCTACTTCCAGTCCGAATTTTGAAATTTAATGTATACAAAAAATATTGCAAATCTAACTATAAATACTTTTGTACTCTTAATAAATATATATAGAATGCATAATTTACGACATATTTGCAAAAAATCGCTATTCGGTAAGACTAAAACTGTTACTTCCGGTCCGAATTTTGAAATTTTTTTTATACAAAAGATATTGAAAAGTATGTTTTAAATACTTTTATACCCGTAACGTACCTGTCTAAAAAGCTTGACTTGCGAAATATTCGCAAAAAACCGATTTTTGATAAGAGTAAAAGACCCACTTCCGGTAGGAATTTCGAAAAACTTTTTTAAGACAATTTGTCTCAACCTTAATTTTAAGTACATATGAATTCTTTATAAATTTGTTTAAACTTAGTAGTTGACGAAATATTGGCAAAATTCGATTTTTTCACTGAAGTAAACTGCTACTTCCGGTTTACCGATTTTACTGAAAAACTAATCAGATCTCAAGAGGGCGATTGTACACGTAAATACCAAATTTGGAATTGATAGCTATAGCGGTTTGACCGCTATCGTAGTCACAGGCAGACACACAGGCAGACAGAAATTTTTTAAAAACCTCTTTTTCGGTATCAGGGGACTTCAAAACGTGGACATCTGCAAAAATCTCGAGGTCGAAAATTTTCATCATCACAATACTTCCTTATACTACGTATAAGAAAGTAAAGGTGTATGCAGATTAGACAGGAAAGACCTTTGATACTACAATGAAAGAACACGAAAGATATTGTAAGGATAAGACAGGCTCAACTTTTGCGAATCATTGCATAGGATAGAATCATAAATTCAATACCAATTTTACAACTTTAAATGTTTTATAAAAACGCAAAAAACTTGATATGCTAGAAAGTTTAGAAATTAATAAATTTGATAAAGTAACTATAATTTTAAATGACCAACTAGATATAAATAACTCCCCCTACTCAATTTAAAATTCAAATCTGTCCGCCCCCTCTCATAATGAGATTATTTTTGTGTTTTGTAATTTGAAATTGTATTTTCATTCACCTGATGAAGCCACAGTGTGGCGAAACATATTGCCGTGATCCCAATTGTTTAGGCATTATAAAATAGTTAGACAATTAAGTATTAGAATAAGGAAATAATTTTTAGTGGTAAACATAATTGTTGAAAAATGAATTATGAGTTGCATAACCGCAACGGCGTAACATTATGATGATGGGTATATGGTAATTGAAATTGAAATAAAATTTATATGAAAGGTACAAAAATAAACACGAAAATAAATTCATGTATTCTATATTTATAGAAACGAGGAGCACAAGATGTATTTTCAGTATACAAAGGCCGAACCAAACTTTTTGCATTGTGTAAGAGTGGCACTAAATATATTGAGAAGTGAACCGCTTTTCAAGCTTAATAATGTGTTAAAAATAAATAACAGAGAGAGAGAGTGATGATGAAAGATGGAACAGTGAAAAGAGTTAGTCATTTGAATGCTGTAAAATTGTATGAAAAAGGTGAAATTAGACATTCAGGACATGAAAACATCTTTAATCATGAATAGACGTTGGAAATAAAATTTGTAATGAGATTGTTATCTGTTAGACAGTTTATGGTCTCACTTAACAATACAATAAATACCTGATACTTATATTTAATAGTATTTTAAAAGAAAAGGATATATAAAAAGGTGTTCTTTATTCGACACGATATAATAAAGCAAAAACTTCAGAAATAGCAGGATAAATCTGGTTTAATCCAGAAAAGTTCCAGAAATAATGGGATAAATTTGGTTTAATCTGAATACATCTACAAAGAAAAGAATAATGTTAATGTTGTTAACAGCTGCGTGCAAATCAACCTACACGAAGATGAGAGAAGGTGGTTCGAAGACAGGGATAAAGCTGTCGAGGTCCATGTTCCTGACAAAGTAATCATAAAAGGAAGGATTCCATCTGTATGCAATGTCTTTTCGATTATTTTTAACGAAGATATCTACAAAAGAAAACACGGATAGTGTTAAATAATGGAAGAGGAAGTATTTAAACAATGATGAAAGAGGCAACAAATTCATTTACAAATACAATGAGGGATGGCGTTAATAGAAGAAGAATATACCTACTCAAGACAAGGAATCGCGAATGTGCACGGACTTTAATAATAAACAATTTGTGTGTGTATATTTTTGTGCAATTTCTAACTCTCAAAAACAATATAGGTATAGTTCAACCTGGGGGAAAACTTGAAGAAAACAAATATGAGCAGGACAATGCCAACATAAACATTAGTGTGTGAATTGTGGCGCTGCAGACGAATAGTCGTGTTTTTTCGATGATCGAGATGATAAAAGGCCGCGAACGACGATAGGGAAGAAGAGCTGCCGATATTTTGAATTGTTCGAACGTAAAATTTTGTTTCATGCTCAATTGATTGCAGGCGTGCTATACACTGCATAACATCATTTTTAGTTAAATGTATTAAGTTATTTTTATTTCAATAAGTAGTTTATGACATTATAATTAATTCATTGTTACTATGTTTAATTTCATTATTTTTTTTATTATCAAAATGGTAGATAGAAATCAAGAGGAATTTGATAAAGTGTATGAATATTATAAGTAAGTTTTTCTTGAAATAAATTCATAATAGATATTTGGTGATGTGTGGCGTATGCTAAAGATGCTACGTGAAAATGTTCATTTTTTAGCAAAGCGTTTAACATCGTCAATATTTTGAATAAAATATTATTTTCTTTGCTATAGTAGATTAATTTTACAAATAATGGGAGTATTGTTAATGATGTAAAAAGGGCATTAATGCCACAACGTGAGAATGTTTGCTAGCAATGTTTACTGTGCATTATTAACAATTTATTAGATAAAAATTTAACAAAGATTTCAAGCATATTTGAATACGTAAAGGTATAAGCATTTTTGATGAACAAATAGCCAATTTGTGGTATGTACAACGTGTGAATATTTGCATATGACGATTGGTGAGAGTCTTATCAAGGTGTTTTCTACTTTGCGAGATTTTAGATCTCCAGAGGCATTTCGTGCAAATGAATGTCTTTGTTGAAATAAAATTCAGCGTCGTAAAGGAAAAATTTTATTTCTTTGAAATTATACGATATTAAAAATTTGAAGATAGCAAGAAATAATATTTTTATTTAAATCCATATTATATATTAAAAGCGATGTGTTTTTCGCATATATAAAAATATACATTTTTTTGTTTGTGGTTGGAAAAATAAAAAGGACAATTTCTTTTCCAGCCACATGTGGCAAAAGAATTTCTTTACTGTTGTTGTTATCAAATATTGAGTTTAATACAAATGTTTTATGAGATTTAGTTTTTTTTGTTATTTACCTTATCCTATTTAATTTTAAATAAGAAATGTTGTCGACAAATAAAGGAAGGATCACTGCTAGAACCTACAAGAATAATATGAATGTTAATAGGGATTGAATTTATAAATTTATTGAAGTAGTTTTTTTTAACATGTCAACGCAATCTCTGCATTTGTTATATATTATGCTGCTTTGTATTATCGTTGTTTTTGGTTAATTTCTGCTGGTACAAGATTACTGTATTTTAATTTGAAAGCAAGGTTACAGCATAAATATATTTGGCGCCCAACATAGTGGAGCAGTGCATTCTTGTTTTATTTCATTTTTTGTTTGTTAATTAGCAATATTTTCATGGCGTCCAATAAAGTGGAGCAGTGAATGTTGTTACTTTATCGTTAATTAATAGTAATTATTTAGCACTCAATTTAGTGCAGCAGTGCATTTTCGTTTTCTTCTTTGTTAATTAACAGCAAATATTCATTTAACGTCCAATATAGGGACAGAATATATAATTTTGCAACATTTTCTTATTTAAACAAGGATAAGAATTAAGTAGCAATAGTTTTACTATTAAGTAAGTTTAGTAATAAGATACATGGTAGATAACAATAAAGGTAAAGGTAATGGTAAAAGTCAACAACCTGAAACCAAATTAGATTTAAAGTCAAAGCAGTTCCCACATTATAGAAATCCTAGTCAAACACTTTCTGATTCAGAATCAGACAAACAAGAATCAAAAGGTGATAGAGAGGATGATTCAGTAATGGGAGAGAGTATAGAGACTCAGGACACTAGTGGTGTATTTAGTGAGCAGAAATTTGAAACTCTCTTTCAAAAATTGTTAAACGCTATTGAAGATAATCATCAAAGTATGAATAGAAAATTAGAAGGAAATAATTTAAAACTAAAAGAGAATAAAGAGGAAATTAATTCAAAAATAGATAAAATTTTCATAGCTTTAAGAAAAGAAACTTTATAATTAAACTCTAAACTAGAAACAAAATTAGAACAATCAGTATTAGGTTTAAAGAAAGAAATCTCTAGTAATGAGACAAAATGTGAGAACAAAAGTAAATTTTTGATTCAAGAAATCAATGATAGATCTGCCGAAACACAAATTAGTTTCAATAAGGTCGAGAACAAGATAGATTCTCTTGAAATAAAGATTATAAATGATGAAAAAGAAAATAAAGAACAGTTCCAACAGCTTTCATATAAAATGGAAGATTGTAAAAATAAGTATAGTACTTGTACTGATACTATGTTAACATTACAAGACAAAACTTTAGCATTTGAAAATACAATTAAACAACTGGAGGACAAAGTAATACATGGGGTCAATATACCTAGTGTATCTTTGTCGCAAGTACCAGTTAGTGCGGAAAATATACCTAAATTCTCAGGATTCTACAAGGATAATCCTATGGCATTCATGAGGACTATTAAAACCTACATGAGGGGCATATCGGATGAAATGTCTAAATTGCTTTTCATAAGGGGATGTCTAAAAGATTATGCACTTCAATGGTATGATATGATCATCGAAGAGGTGGTAAACTTTAGAGATTTTGAAACCCGCTTCATAAGACAGTACTGGGGACAAACACAACAAAGAAGGATAAGACATGATCTGGTGTTTGGTAAATACAGGTCAGGATCTTCCAGAGAGAATTATATAATAAGAAAATATTCCTTCCTTAAACACATACAACCTACGATAAAGGAATGTGACATTGTGTCGCAATTAGCTGCACATTTTGATCACAATGTTACGCATGCAGTAGCTCTACAGGGAATATATACTGTAGAAGGACTATTAGAAATGGTTAAGAGGTTAGACGATGTGGATGAGAAGGGTAATGGATACAATAGAAGTAATCCAAATCCAGGTACAAACTATTCACCTCGACAACAGCAGAACAATAATGGACAAGTAAACAATCCAAGTCAGAATAGATAGAACTATGGGAATAACCCGTACACATATAATAGGACAAGGAATTTTGAAAATATGAAAAAGAATGGTCGGAATTATAGGAAGGAAGAAAGGACTGATGACAGGGACAGAAAAGTAAATAATGTCCAGGTCAAAGAGGATAAAAAAGACATAGTTAATAAAGAAAAACATGAATCGAAAGGAGCTATACCAAAGGATACCAGACAATTACCAATGAATAAGGAATGGGTAAACACTACTTATTCAGGTCCAACTTCACTGGATTTTTAAGGAAACCAGTCAAAAAGAAAAATAATATACAAATAATCTATAATTTTGAAGATCTTATGAAAATCACAACAGAACTACCGCACATTACAATCAAGCTTGGAAATGAAGAAGTGGATGCATTATTGGACACAGGAGCGCAATTATAAATAAAGTAGTAGCGTTATAAATAAAAATATAGAAAATTTGGGAAACTATATGCCCATTAGAAAGGTAAATCATGTTAATATTATTTAATAGTTATAGAGAAATGAATATAGAGGTAATCTTCACTAGTATTAGACACTCACAAGTAAATTCTAGTGGAAGATATATCCAAATTGAATATATAAAAGAGAAATATGTGTCAATGCTGTATGATTATATAGATGTAGAGAATGAATAAGTTGTTGATATAGAGATCACGTTTGTGTTTGTGGTATGCGTCGTTCATGTTAATAACACTCATTGTGGTGAACGTCCGCACACAACAAACAAGGGATATATATGCCGTGATCCCTATTGTTTAGGCATTATAAAATAGTTAGACAATTAAGTATTAGAATACTATATATATATATATATAGATCGGAGAAATACTTTTTGGCTGGTAGCAATAAATAAAGATGTAATAAGCAATTGTTCATTTAAATACATGTTGTTTATTATCATAAACAAAGGTGTAAAATTTAAAGAGACTTTTGAAAGTATGAAATTAAATAAGGATGAAAGGATATATTATTCCTTCATGTTAATATTATTTAATAGTTATAGAGAAATGAATATAGAGGTAATCTTCACTAGTATTAGACACTCACAAGTAAATTCTAGTGGAAGATATATCCAAATTGAATATATAAAAGAGAAATATGTGTCAATGCTGTATGATTATATAGATGTAGAGAATGAATAAGTTGTTGATATAGAGATCACGTTTGTGTTTGTGGTATGCGTCGTTCATGTTAATAACACTCATTGTGGTGAACGTCCGCACACAACAAACAAGGGATATATATGCCGTGATCCCTATTGTTTAGGCATTATAAAATAGTTAGACAATTAAGTATTAGAATACTATATATATATATATATATATATATATATATATATATATATATATATATATAACGAGGGATAAGAAACTATCAAAAATAGCTTTTAATATTAATGATAGGTTAGAACATAGAATATTAAATTTAGAAATATCAATTACGGAGTCAGACTTGAGATTCCTAACTAAGCAATTATCAAAATTTGTTGATTTAGCCAAAGATAAGTTGCCTTTACACATTTTTAGGGACTTTGAATTATCAGTGGGTCACAAGTACCAAAAAATGTACAACAAAATTAAGAAAGTTAATATTCATAAATTTAATAAACTTCAAACTAATCTTAAACAACAGAAATTGTTTTTAAACAACGATGATTGGTTTGTCAATCGCACAAACAGTGACATTCCAGAAAACGTTAAGAATTTCCTTTCATTGGGTCCAAATTTTGGTATACCTGTTTACGTGGGTAATTTAGATATTGCAGGTGTATTAGCTGATTGTGAGATGATACTAGACAATAATGCTGCCCACGATATTAACATACGTAGGGCTCGTTTAACTAATAGCATTACTAACTTCATTACTAAATTCAAAAATAAAAAAGATCATTTTATTGACGACTCACTTGAGTGTAGAACTTTTTTAAAAAACCACCCCGATATCATTATTACGAGGGCAGATAAAGGGGCTGTAACAGTAGCCCTGGAAAGAACAGAATACTTAAATAAAACTGAAGAGTTGTTGAAAGACAGAGGTACTTATGACATTTTAAAAAAAGACCCTACATTTAAAACTCAAAGAGATTTAAACAGCTTATTAAAATCATTAAAAGACAGGAATGAGATTTCAGATGCAATATACAAAAAATTGGTGATATATAACTCTGTTAGCCCGAAATTATACTCTTTACCCAAGATCCATAAACCTGATGTACCTTTTCGTCCTATTGTGTCCTGTAATGGCTCTCCCACCTATTACGTATCAGCCCACATTGCACAGATACTTTCAATGGCCTATAATAACAGTCCTTATGACATCCCTGACGCGTTCACCTTTGTAGATAGGTACCAGAATTACGTGTTGCCACCAGAACATGAAATCGTTTCATTAGACGTTATATCATTATTCACTAAAGTTCCTATAACTTTAGTTACTGAAATTTTAACAAGGGATTGGGAATTGATCTCTCCACACACTAACTTAACAAAAAGTTCCTTTTTTAAAGTGTTACACTTTACTCTAACTAATAATACTTTCACTTTCAATGGTAACTTTTATAGGCAGCTAGATGGTTGCCCTATGGGGAGCCCACTGAGTTGCATCTTAGCTAACACAGTCATGGACGATTGCTTGAATAACATTATTAGCAAACTTAATTATAAATTAGAATTCATTCATAAATACGTCGATGACCTTATTCTTGCGATTCCAATACAAGAAACGGATAACATCCTAGAAATATTTAACAGTTTCCACAATAACATTCAATTCACGTTAGAGAGAGAGGTCAATGCTGAAATCCCTTTCCTAGATATAAAAATCCTTAGGAAAGACACTGTCTTAACAACTGACTGGTATAGAAAGAAAAGAAACTCGTCAAGATTCCTAAACTACTATTCGAATCACCCCATTCAGCAAAAAATCAACATGGTGATCATGATGAAACAAAGAATTTTACGATTAAGCCACCCCAATTTCCATAGAAAAAACCTAAAAATATTAGCTGATCTATTTCTCAATAATGGGTATCCCAAAACAGTCATTTCAAAGTTGTTATTTAACACCCAGAGAATAGATAATCCACAGATTCAACTTCAGATAGAACCAAACAATAATCAACCTATTAAATACTTCAGGTTGCCGTATATAAACAATTTAAGCCAACAGATTTCTAAAATCTTAAAAACGGATTACATCCGGTTTGGTTACTATAGTAAAAATAAAATAGGTGATTTCTTTTCTAAGTTAAAGGACAAGACTGAGTTTAAATTCAAATCTAACATAATATACCAAATACCGTGCTCTAAATGTGATAAAGAATACATAGGCCAAACAGGCAACTGGCTACCAACACGATTAACCTTACATAAAAGTGACATACGCACGGGTAAAACCCGTTGCGCCTTGGCTAAGCATATGTTAGAAGAGGATCACACACCTAATTTAGAAGGGGTCACAATTTTGAGGACTGAGAGTAGAAAGACCAGTAGAGAATTCTTTGAGATGATATATATAAACAGAATAAACAATGTGATGAATTTCAAGTCTGATCTTCAGTACTTAAGCATAATATACTCATATTTGTTAAGTCTTGATGTTGGAGGCTAGCTGGAGGTTTTAACTAATTAACTTTTACAAATTGTGCCTTTTACCTTCTCTTTTGTTTTCCTTGTCTTTTTATTAACAATTAAGTAAGATTGGACAGACTTGTTGTATCATATAATGATGTTCATAATACGTAGTAAAAAGGGGATGCGCATCTAGCTGTGACGATGCTTTGTTTAGTTACTCCCTAGTATTTTTACATTTCGGATGTTTTGATTTTTCTTGGGTTGGTATTGATTTTACTCATTGTATGACTTGCGCTATAAGCAAATATTTAATGACATTGTCTTGTTGACACAATACAGCTTGTTCAATCCTCTCATTTTAAAACGTAATGCTCGTCGCATTTTGTATACATTGTTATGCTGTTTCCCAACAACTGTAACCTACATTTCGTAGATGCATTATCTTCTCCATAGAGAGAAATCATATCTGTAAGTCATTTAAAAATAGAATTCTTGTGCATACTTCTTATGTTGTTATCATGCCATTGTAATTACAGTTAATCCTGAGGAAGCACAGGAACCGTCTGTGCGAAATATTGATTAAAAGAAGTAGATTTCCATGATTTTATAAAACTTGTTTTGATTGCTGGATTCCCCAATACCCTAATTATCATATATATATATATATATGCCGCTATTCCCAAGAAAAACATATATTATATTATTGAATATACGGCAAAGAAAAATCTAATATTATTATATATATATATATATATATATATATATATACAGTAATGTCCGGTTATAGCGAACTCCAAGGGACCGGCAAAAAAGGTTCGTTATAACCGAAGTTCATTATAAGTGATGACTTTGAAAAAACACCACTATTTTGAGGGAGTCAATTTTTATTCTTTTTTCATATAACAAAATACATTACAAACATTACATGTCTGAAACAACTTGAAAATATTAATTATGTACTAAAAAAACGTATTTATTTTAGTTTGTTTTTTTTTGGCAAGATTAATCTCTCTGATGTGCACTTCCACTTCGCTTAGCTTATTAAGAATATGTTGCGGAGTATTCCGCGTTTGAAGAAAATGACGAACGACTTCAATATTTTGGATTGCATTTGAAGTGGTTGGAACTAGTGGTACTTCGTTATTTTTGGTTTCCTCCTCTTCGTTCTCATCTTCTTCGTTCTCATCGTCAGTCTGATTAGCTGCAGAAGACACAGAAGCTGCAATGGCATCATCATCCAAAAATTCCACATTTACAAGGTTGTCATCAACGTGAACGTATTCATTAAAATCATATTCACCAAGAGTGAGTTCATCTTGAACATCGTTAACACTTTCTTCTTGATTTTTTGTGAGCCATTCGACTAATGGTAGATTGTCATCTGAGTCAAATTCATCCTCACGCCTGATAAATCCGCCGTGTCGAAAACAATTAGCGATTGTCTGCTTTGACACTTTTTGCCATGCCATATGGATGAAGTTAATTGCATCCAAGAGACTCACAGTGAAGTTAGTTTGATCATTATCAATAGAATTTATAGTTTTCGAGAGTAGGAACCGTCGGTAATTGCTTTTTAAGCTATGGATAACACCCTGGTCCATGGGCTGCAATTTCGAACTTGTATTCGCAGGCATAAACACCAACTTAATGCACTCCAAATTTTTTACATCCGGATGAGCCGGGCAATTGTTCACTAGTAATAAGATTTTTCGTTTCTTACGACGTAATTCATCATCCCATTCTCGTAGTTCGTTTGTAAAAATTTCGGAGGTCATCCAAGCTCTTCTGTTACATTTATAATTGACTGGTAATCGTACCACATTTTTGAAACATCGGGGGTTTTTGGCCTTTCCGATCACCAATAATTTTCTTTTCTCTGTCCCCAATAAATTTGCAACAACCAAGACGGTAATTCTTTCTCTAGATAACTTTCCGCCTGTACAGGTCTCCCCTTTGAATCTTAATGTCTTGTCTGGTGTGAGCTTATAGAACAATCCCGTTTCATCGCCGTTAAAAATGTCCTCATCTCCAAAGTTTTCTCTAATTATTGGCCACTTATTTTCCAACCAGTCATTCACAACATCCATATTAACTGAGGCTGCCTCTCCAACAATTTTTCCGCTGCTGATGTTGTGTCTTCGTTTAAACCTTTCGATCCAACTTCTACTAAATTTTATTTCAGGATCTTCCAACAATTTACTCCCAAGATCTTCAGCTTTAGATTGCAACACGGCACCGCTTATAGTTACATTTTTACTTCTTTGCTGAGAAAACCATTTCAAAAGTCCCTGATCAACTTCGTGCTTAGTAGGTTTTTTGATTTTTTTCACATTTGAGTTTCGTACTTGTTCGAAACTCTTCAATATGGTTTGCCTTTGCTTCCAAATTGTAGCAACCTACAATGAAGTTTTTGTTTAATACATACATGCATTATCCTGAATTTAGTTTTTTATTACCGTTGATTTACTTAGTCCCATTTCAGTACAAATTTCGCTTTGTTTGACACCTCGTTGCAATCGTTTCGCAATATCATGTTTACTTTTCAATGTAAAAGATTTACGTTTTTTCTTCGCAACTGCGTCACTCATGGTCTTAAAATCACGTTTGAGAATCAGCGTAAGCACAGATTGATGACTCGACGTCGACTGCTTGCACAAACTGCTAGAATCGACTACTGCATTTTTGGCGAGATACTCGGGGAAGTCCCTTGTTTTCTAAATATAAGTTCGTTATAACCGAAAACTTTTTACATACAAAATGGAAAATAAGGTTCGTTATATCCGAAAGTTTGTTATAAGCGGGTTCGTTATATGCGAAAACAATTAACACGTTTCTTATGGAAACTTGGTTCGTACTTTTCAAACTGGTTCGTTATAACCGAAAGTTTGCTATAACCAGGTTCGTAATAACCGGACATTACTGTATATATAATAATAGTTAGACAATTAAGTATTAGAATACTATTACACAGTACGCGGACGACACTTCATGTGTAATAAGAGCTAAATGTAAAGAGGAGCTCGTTGTGTTGGCATCGCGTGTGATTGCTGATATGCAGTCCTGGTCATTAAAAAACCGTCTCATTCTTAATGCAGATAAGACAAATATTGTCACCTTCTCCAAAACTAAAAATTTGGATTACAGTTTGTGTTTGAGCTTGGGGGGCAAATCATTGACGGAGAGTGAGTCGTCCGTCTTTCTGGGTTTGACGGTGGATAGGTGTCTGCGTTGGGGCGAGCATTGCGCGGGTCTATCTAAAAAATTGAATCCCATGTTGTATGCGATTGGTATGCTGAGTAGGGTTGTCTCTTTGGAGAGCCTGAAATTATTCTATTATGGTTGTATCGAGTCACGTTTAAGATATGCGATCATTTTCTGGGGATCATCTACATACTTTAACGACATTTTCATTATTCAGAAACGTATGTTAAGAGCCATGAGGGGTGTTTCCTCACGTAGTAGTTGCAGACCTCTGTTCCGGGAAATGAATATAATGACGGTTGCCTCGTTATATATTTATGAATTGATTATCTTCTTGCTCAAAAATACAGATAAATACAGGCGCAATAATCAGATCTACAATACTATGGTGACGCGTCATAATAATGATTTTTCTGTCCCGCTACATCACTCCAAATTTTATGAAAGATCTCCGAGGTACATGGCGGTAAAGGCTTATAATGCATTGCCGGCTAATTTAAAATCGTTAAGCGGTACAAATCTCAGTGCATTCAAGAAGCAATTAAAACTTTATCTGTTGGAAGGAGCCTTCTACAGCATTAACGATTTTATAGTTTGACAAGTGTTATATATTGTACCTGATCTGTGTATTTTTTTTAATGACAATGTCAATGTTCTTTTGAATTTATGACAATAAAGATATTATTATTATTATAATAAGGAAATAACTTTTAGTGGTAAACATAATTGTTGAAAAATGAATTATGAGTTGCATAACCGCAACGGCGTAACATTATGATGGGTATATGGTAATTGAAATTGAAATAAAATTTATATGAAAGGTACAAAAATAAACACGAAAATAAATTCATGTATTCTATATTTATAGAAACGAGGAGCACAAGATGTATTTTCAGTATACAAAGGCCGAACCAAACTTTTTGGATTGTGTAAAAGTGGCACTAAATATATTGAGAAGTGAACAACTGTTCAAGCTTAATAAAGTGTTAAAATAAATAACAGAGAGAGAGTGATGATGAAAGATGGAACAGTGAAAAGAGTTAGTCATTTGAATGCTGTAAAGTTGTATGAAAAAGGTGAAATTAGACATTCACGACATGAAAACATCTTTCATCATGAATAGACGTAGGAAATAAAATTTGTAAAGAGATTGTTATCTGTTAGACAGTTTATGGTCACACTTAACAATACAATAAATACCTGATACTTATATTTAATAGTATTTTAAAAAAAAAGTATATATAAAATGGTGTTCTTTATTCGACACGATATAATAAAGCAAAAACTTCAGAAATAGCATGATAAATCTGGTTTAATCCAGAAAAGTTCCAGAAATAATGGGATAAACTTGGTTTAATCTGAATAAATCTACAAAGAAAAGAATAATGTTAATGTTGTTAACAGCTGCGTGCAAATCAACCTACACGAAGATGAGAGAAGGTGGTTCGAAAACAGGGATAAAGCTGACGAGGTCCATGTTCCTGACAAAGTAATCATAAAAGGAAGGATTCCATCTGTATGCAATGTCTTTTCGATTATTTCTAACGAAGATATCTACAAAAGAAAACACGGATAGTGTTAAATAATGGAAGAGGAAGTATTTAAACAATGATGAAAGAGGCAACAAATTCATTTACAAATACAATGAGGGATGGCGGTAATAGAAGAAGAATATACCTACTCAAGACAAGGAATCGCGAATGTGCACGGACTTTAATAATAAACAATTTGTGTGTGTATATTTTTGTGCAATTTCTAACTGTCAAAAACAATATAGGTATAGTTCAACCTGGGGGAAAACTTGAAGAAAACAAATATGAGCAGGACAATGCCAAAATAAACATTAGTGTGTGAATTGTGGCGCTGCAGACGAATAATCGTGTTTTCTCGATGACCGAGATGATAAAAAGCCGCGAACGATGATAGGGAAGAAGAAGCTGCCGATCTTTTGAATTGTTCGAACGTAAAATGTTGTTTCATGCTCAATTTATTGCAGGCGTACTGATACACTGCATAAAATCATTTTTAGTTAAATGTATTAAGTTATTTTGATTTCAATAAGTAGTTTATCACATTATAATTAATTCATTGTTACTTTGTTTAATTTCGTTATTTTTTTTATTATCAAAATGGTAGATAGAAATCAAGAGGAATTTGATAAAGTCTATGAATATTATAAGTAAGTTTTTCTTGAAATAAATTCATAATAGATATTTGGTGATGTGTGGCGTATGCTAACGATGCTACGTGAAAATGTTCATTTTTTAGCAAAGCGTTTAACATCGTCAATATTTTGAATAAAATATTATTTTCTTTGCTATAGTAGATTAATTTTACAAATTATGGGAGTATTGTTAATGATGTAAAAAGGGCATTAATGCCACAACGTGAGAATGTTTGCTAGCAATGTTTACTGTGCATTATTAACAATTTATTAGATAAAAATTTAATAAATATTTCAAGCATATTTGAATACGTAAAGGTATAAGCATTTTTGATGAACAAATAGTCAATTTGTGGTATGTACAACGTGTGAATATTTGCATATGACGATTGGTGAGAGTCTCATCAAGGTGTTTTCTACTTTGCGAGATTTTAGATCTCCAGAGGCATTTCGTGCAAATGAATGTCTTTGTTGAAATAAAATTCAGCGTCGTAAAGGAAAAATTTTATTTCTTTGAAATTATACGATATTAAAAATTTGAAGATAGCAACAAATAATATTTTTATTTAAATCCATATAATATATTAAAAGCAATGTGTTTTTCGCATATATAAAAATATACATTTTTTTTGTTTGTGGTTGGAAAAATAAAAAGGACAATTTCTTTTACAGCCACATGTGGCGAAAGAATTTCTTTACTGTTGTTGTTATCAAATATTGAATTTAATACAAATGTTTTATGAGATTTAGTTTTTTTTTTATTATTAACCTTATCCTATTTAATTTTAAATAAGAAATGTTGTCGACAAATAAAGGAAGGATCACTGCTAGAACCTACAAGAATAATATGAATTTTAATAGGGATTGAATTTATAAATTTATTGAAGTAGTTTTTTTTTAACATGTCAACGCAATCTCTGCATTTGTTATATATTATGCTGCTTTGTATTATCGTTGTTTTTGGTTAATTTTTGCTAGTACAAGATTACTGTATTTTAATTTGAAAGCAAGGTTACAGCAACATTATAATTTTTAAAATAAACCACTGAGTTTTATTATACCGAGTGCGGCAATAGTGTGTCGGCGGAGCTTAGCATGAAAACCAATAACGTTGTAGTAATGAGAGTTAACGTACGTATGTAGTAGAGTACTGTGCCTTTTTTATTTTCATTTACAAATATACAGGCTGTTCCAAATTTTTGCAACCACCTTCAACTTTTTTATTTTAAATAGATTGCTATACTTTCTAGCTATTATAGTGATAGCCCCCGAAATTATCTTTGCAATGATATATGGATATGTGCACTTACTACTGTTAGTTTTGGTTTTATTGATAATTTTGTTAAAATCTTGACAGTTGCAGCATCTAACATTTTAAGCCTTAGCCTGGGAATGGGTAGAATGCCTCACGTAACTTTTGTGTTACTCATTTATGGACTAACACGTTATTTGTTTTGAGGTTGAACAATGTGAATAAATATACAGGCTGTTAAATATGTCGTGTCTAAGCTATCGATTTTTATTGGCTATATTCTCGTTTTTTTTTAATCTAACCTATAATATGTTTATAAGTCAGCATATTCCTTGTAAAATTGCCTTCAAAATAATACCAATAACATAGCACTTATTTCTAGTATTTTTAAAGTAATAACCCATTAATGGGGTATACCCATGTTTCTATAATAAGCAAAATGCGGGGCATCTAATAGTTGGCCAGCTTACATATGAGCCGCTAAATAAAATAATTACTAGCTAATAACATAGACGCAAGATCGATTTTAAAAGTAACTCGCAATGTACATAAACGAATTCGGAAGTGTATTGAACACAACGGTGATGTCTTCGAACATCTATTATAATAAACATATGCACAATGCTTGTTTATTATTTGCTGTTTTTTTATCATAGCCGTCTTGATTTTATTCTTATGAATTGCTGTACAAAATAGTGGATAACTGCCGCAACTTTCATTTTTTGTCAATAATGTATGAAAGCTTTCTTATTTAAAATAATTCCTTCTTTCAGTATATGCAAAATATACTGGGTGTTTCATGTATAAAAAAGTAACTCTTGTAAATAGTGCGAAAATTAGAAGTTCAGCTGTCTTTTCGGTTCTGCCATTATTGTTCACGATAAAAATACTACTACTACTTTGCTAGATAATAAACCCTGTATATATATAATGGAGTTTTAACATGTATCTCCTTCGTCGATTATTAATACTTCCTTATACTAGGTATGAGAAAGTCAAAAGGTAAAGCTTTTATGTTATTCTACTTGAATAATTATAAATAATATTAAACATAACACTACAATTTTATAAATAGTTGAGATTTGAAAATTCACATTATCTACATCTGCTCATTATTTAGTCCAAAGTTATGTAAAGTATATTTTTACATATTAGTGATATTATTTATGTAGGTAACTATTTTTAAAACTACGCAAGCTACTATCAGCGGCTTTTTTAAATTGTTTACAAACATGTTTACCGTATCAGGATTCTAATTATGCGGTCATCAAAATATATACGTATTACGTTATATATATATATATATATATATATATATATATATATCCGTTCCGGCTACCGTCGTTCAAAGTATCGAGTTGGTTGATTATACACGATAAACAAGTACATACACGCATTACATACTGTACTTCCAGCAAATATCATAGGTCACATACACATGTACTATCTGTAGGCTGAATATGAATATATTACATGACTGACATTGTTTATATTTCTCCAATTAACCGTAGTTATAACTGTATACAAATTAAATGTACATAAATGATCGAATTTTTGCTTTTGGAAAGATGTTTGATGTAATCGTGCGTTTCGTTTTTAATTCTTCACCGTTTTAGATGGATAGATAGATATTTTGTCATTGGATTAAATATAAAATACAGATGACAATGACTAATAAAAGTAATAACACAGGCTAGCAAAATTTGAGTAATGAAAAAGTCTTTGCAATATAATGACAAATATTTTCGACCCGGTTTTTAGAAATTCTCCCTCTTGAGATCTGATTAGATTTTTAGTAAAATTAGATGAATTAAGCCTAAGAAATAGCGAAATTAAACGATATTCTTCAATTACAAATTTCCATGTATTTCAGAAGTTATAGCTAGAAAGAGAAAAATGTCAAATTTCTTTTCCATGTAATAACCTTTTTGTTTAGTAGACACATAATTTTTATTTGCACTTTCTTGAGGCACTTTTTATGCAGAATTTAAATATTGACTTGGATTTTTTCTTGCACTTTCCATTTTTCAGTTTTAATCCTTAACTTTAATAATTAATTTTTCTTATGGAACGTCAAGTCGGCTTCAAAAGAATTGAACTTGTTTTTTATCCCTTTTTGTGTCAAACATGGCTTCATTAACTAACAAGTAGGTGGTAATATGACCCGGATATTTGTTATGCCCAGCCAGACGTTAAAGGAAATCCTCCTTTGGTAACCATATTCTCGAAAAGCATGGGGTTTTTCATCCGGCCAGTGGTGAAAATTATGGGTATTAAATACACCATCTCTGCTAAACATACTCTCATCGCTCCAAAGAATACGTCTTAAAAAATTGTTATCTTCTTGAATCCTATTTAAAATTGTGTTGCAAAAATTTAATCGAAAAATGTTGTCGTTTACGTAGAGTGGCTGAACTTTACAGACATGATATGGACGAAGAAGGTTTTCTCGTAGAACTAATTGGACGGTTTTATTATTAGGGATATTTAAGGTTGAAGCTAACTGGCGCGTCTCAACGGAGGGACCTCCTTGTATTGCGTCTAGACTTTGCTCTTCGAGTTGTATTGTACTCCTTTCTCTTGGTCGACCAGCATTAACATTTTAATAATAATAATAATCTTTATTGTTCAACAGAAGAAATTCCAATTACAGGACAAAAATTAAATATACAGTACATAACAATAATCTAATAATATGATAAACTACATAAATAATAACAAAAAGGCAATCTACAGGGTAAGTCACTAGTAGCCGCTTCTTTGATTGCTCTTTTGTGTTTAAAATAAAAGATAAAACAATTAGTGGAAAATTCATGGTTGCGTGTGGCGCGTATTGCAAAAATGCTTTAAGCTCAGACGCACTTCCGGTTTCACCGTAAATGCACGGAACTTAATTTTTTTAAATGACTCACCCTATATATTTTTTGATTTTCTAGTACTGCTTTAAATTGTCTGGTCAACTGTATTTTCGTTTTGAAAATCGAGCCAATAATTTTTGAGTTATTAATTTTTTTTGAAAATATTTGACCAAAACACGTGTTCAGAAGAAAATCATTTTCACATTGTTTTTAAAAGCAAATACATTAACTTTGGTGGTGCTTGTAGCCAAGAAAATTCTGCATTATTTGGTATAACTTGCACTCGACAATACCTCAGAAAACTTTGTTTTTTCAAAGCCTACTTCCTGAAGTTTTCACATAGCAGAAACTTATTTTTTTTAATGGAACACCCAGTATTTTATTGGGGCATGTTGTTCTTCTTTTTATTCTATTTCATTTTTATTAACAATGTCCTATACCTATCTTTTATAATTTCTGAGATAATCGCTAAAAAAGCAATTAGCGGTCAATTAAAGAACTACGAGCGCTGTTGTTCTATGCACCAAAATATTCGTTCAACCAATGGAAGGCAGGAATGGGGCCAGACTTCCTTAGTCAACTGTCAAAGAAGGTAAATGTTAAATCCAACTATCCCAAAAGTAATAATTCTACAGAATGAGAGTATCGCATTACAATTTTTTAATTCCGGCAATGTCCAGTTGCAGTATATCATTTTTTACACTGTTTATTAACAACGAAATAAAATAAAGGTTATGTTTACTGACATATTTGAAGATGTTTTAAAAAATGTTGAAAATCCGTCCATAGAAAGCGAAGATACTCTCCTCCATTAACATTTTCATCAAAGAAATAAGGTCCAATTATGTAACTACCCACTATTCCTCCCCACCCATTTAACGACCAAAGATTTTGAAAATTTGCAGGTGTGATAAAGTGAGGGTTTTTATGTGTTTATAATAACGAAAATTGTGACGATGAACGTATTCACTTTAATAGAAAGTGGCTTCGTCGGCAAACAACAAAAAATTGAGAAAGCCAGAATAATTTATCTGCTGCCCATTGACAAAAATGTAAGCGATTCTGAAAATTTCTTTCATCTAACCCTATGTATGAATATGCTACGGATGAATTACGTATTTCCTAATTATTCTGGATTCTCAAATTTGACTTACATCGACATTTCGACTACACTCGTAAGTACCATAATTGTCTTATCCTCACCAGTTGTTGCTTTTTTCGCTCTTTTTTTCATATTCAATACTTTCTGTTCACTCAAACCGTTCCTTTATACTTTCGAAGATTTCTGGCATCGGTTGACTTTTACCACAGAGGTGGTGACAGGATCTTTACTTCTACGATGAATCCACATCAAAGAGGCTATGGTATGCTTACATCCATATGCAATAATTATACATTTATATTAAAACTATATATTACAAAACGCAATTCTATTACCTGCTGATGCTGCACAATTATGGCATTGTACTATCTCAACAATTTCATTAGTTTCATCCACACTTAGGGTACCTATTGTTTAGTATGTACTTTACGCTTTGGGTAAATTTTTTATTTAACAATACATTTGGTCTGTTCCCTTTTAAGTTGCACATACCAAACAGCAGAAGCCACCCCATATTGTTCTCTTGATGTACTATAGTATATTAAGTATGGAGAACGGTAAGGGATGTTTACCGTTCGAAGACAATTGTTTGGAGGAGGACCGCAGCGACAATTATGTCTGAGTAAACCTTACCGTTCGATATGCTCATAACATTTTTTACGCGATCAAAACTAAATTTCAATTCATTTCACTACACGGAATTATCGAAAATACTTGACAATAATTAATTAATTGGAATAGGCTATTATAAAAACAAAACAGTTTCCATGACGTTTTTTCCAACATTCAGTTTTACAATTAGCGTGTCACTTCAGTTTGTGTTTTCTGTGAAATAATTGAAATCAGAGAAGAAATTATGACCGATTCCGACTCAGACATTGAAAACAATTTTGATAGCGAGTTGGAACAAGCGTGGGCTGCCGGGTGTTCCGCCGTAATGCCCGAAAAATCGCGGGAACGTTACGAAAATACATACAGAGCTTTCAAGCAACGGTGTGAAACAAAGAAAGTACGCGGTATGAATGAAAAAATTCTGTTGGCTTATTTTGTACAAAGAAGCGAGAAGTTAAAGGCACCTGGCAGTTTATGGGCTGAATATTCCATGCTGAGATCAACAATTATTCTTCATGATGCGATTAAAATTTCGCAATTTACGACTCTTATTGCATTTTTGAAAAGGAAAAACGTAGGATACAGACCCAAAAAAAAGAAAGCGTTTTCACTAGGGAAGACATGAACCGGTTTTTAGTTCAAGCTTCAGATCAAACATTTCTTATTCATAAGGTAGGTAAATTAGAAATACCTATTTTCAAAATGTATGTTAATGGTGCATATTCATATTAAGGTGGCAATGATATTAGGAGTGTCAGCAGCTTACAGAAGAGAACAGTTATACAATATAACTATGAAGGATGTTGAAGATTGTGGTGAATTAATTATTGTAAAAATTCCTCAAACAAAAACCAATATTGAACGGACCTTCACTCTTGTAAACCAAGATGAAAAAATTCATTATTTGGACATTTTTCGGAGGTATATTCAACTTCGACCAAGCAATGCTAAATCCGAAACCAAGTAGTGGGGAAAGGAACAATTGGAAGGTGGTCGTCCAAAATTGCAGAATATTTAAAATTATCGAATCCAGCTAGCTACACCGCCATTCATTTCGACGTACATCGGCAACATTGTTGGCCAACAAAGGGGTGGATATTCTAGGATTGAAGCGGCATGGAGGATGGAAATAATCTAGTGTGGCCGAGAGTTACGTTGAAGATTCACTTCAAAATAAAATACAATTTGCAGAAAAAATATTGTATGATGTTAGAGACACATCCCTCAGTATTCCTGATGGTGCACAACAAGTGTCTTCTGATACTATTTCGTATGCAGCAGTTTCTACGAAAACAAGAAACAGTGAAATTAATTCTTTTCCATTGTATATTCATAATTGTAGTATTCATATTTGCACCTTTAATTTTAATAGCAACAAATAAATGAACTAAACAATTTCTGCCAGTATATCATCTTCATTCTCTAATTTATAAAGGTCACAATTACTTACCGTTCAGCTGAACGGTAAGTGAATTACTTACCGTTTTGTTAGGTACAACAAACAGTAAGAACCACTTATTGTCATGGAAACATGCCTAGTAAATAATCAAAAAAGATTGATCGCGCAAAAAATAAATTAAAGCAGTATAAATAATTCGGTTTCTTCACTTATCAAGAAGAGTAAAATGTACTAAGTTATACTCACCTCTGTGTTTTAGAAATACAACTTATTTTCAGTTATATTTGAAAACATTGAAAATGATCGTATTATCAGAAAATTATGTAAATAATGTTTAATAAATTTTATGCACATCCCCTATTATACTGATATTATTGTTATTATACTTGTACTTATAAAATGTAAAACTTCTCATCAATAACAAAAATATTTTCTTTATTAACATACTTGAATTTATTTTATGGTTATAGACACTTTGAGTGTTCATATGTTTTTATGTCTTTTAAACAACAGGGAAAATTATTTAAAATATTACAATGACAGCTTTTGCATTTGTAAAATAGTTTATTCCTTCATATTGAGGATTACTACATGCTATTTTATAGAGACAATACAATTTTAATAGATTTTTATAAAAAAAACGTTTGAATATACACAATTTCTTATGTCAAATACTACGTCTTAACTATTTTACCAACATTCACCTTTGAATGATTTTATCATAGATATAGAGAAGGGAGAATGCTCTTGAACCACTGCGCATCTAATTTTTACGCGACGCAATGATCGCCGCCATTTTGACCCTGGTATGTCATGAGTGGTTTTGTTTATGTTCATCTAGGTTATGTTTGTTTTTGTGGTGTATTACTAAACTATTGTGTTCTTGTATTTGACTTTTAAATGTAGTTCTCAGACGTACTTGGTTCTGGTGAATCGTGTGGAAAAAGTAGCTGTGGAAGTAATTTTTGTGTGGTGTGTGGTCTCATTATTGTATAAATCTTTTAGATATTAAATACACTAATATCCATATAAACATGTCGTGCAGTGCTAAAAGCTGTCCCAATATTAAGAGGTTTAAACCTGAAGGATAAAGTTTTCACAGGTTTGATGGCATGATCATTTTACATTTGTTGAAATATCAAAATTATTTAAGATTTTCAGAAGGTGGCTTGTTACCGATATGCTTGAAAGCTTTGAATATAGCAACTGATTGGCTATGGTCAGAGAATAAATATTTCAGAGATGAAGATTATGTGCCAATGGAACACCAGCGATTTCGATTGTGTAACAATGCTGTAGCATCTTTGTAAATAATACTGCAAACATCTGCTGTAGATGAAGCCTCAAGTATTAGCTTTGCTGGTGTTAGTAGACAAAATCTCACTGATGAATCGTTAGCAGGAACACATAAAGTGCCTTCATTAAGTTCTGAAACGGAAAGAGCTTGATCGGATGATCCCATTAGACCATGATGAGATAGGAAATTGAGAGCACTAAAATATAATAAATTAATTAAAATGATTATCAGATTAAGTATATAATAGCACACTTTTTTCAGAATATTTTCTGGTTATGAGACTTGTTCTGACACGAGCTGCAGGAAAAAAAGGCAAGTTGACAAAGACTTTTCATAATTTTGCGTAAGTTTTTATATTATATTTAAGGAATATTATGAAAACAAAATCAATTTATGTTTATGGTATCTCCTGGTAAATATAAAAGAAAATATGAAGCTTGGAAAATAAGTCAAGCAAAATCAAGAAAGAAGCTTTATGGCACAACACTAACTATGGAAAATCTAAACTCTTACCTGTGTTGCAATTTATATTTTGTAGTTTCTTATTTTATTGTTGTAGATTATTCCAGCTATTGTATATGGATATATGCAGTATTTAATTGCAGTGTAAAGATAAAGTGTTTATACCTCAAAAGAAATATCTTTACTAAATATAATATCTATAATAAAAGCAATAAGCATCATTTCATATTGTTATTAATAAAAACTTGTAAACATGAACAAGTATTTTTATTTCGCAAAACATTACACTGAATAACAGAATGCTTGAAGAGAATAAAAAGTACATTTCGAATTGTTATTACAATAATTTAAAAAAAACACTAAAATTAACTCTTGCAATTTTACACTACTGTTATTTGCACCAACCTAATGTCAAAACATGAATGTTGATCATTAAAATTACATGTTTTCAAGATCGGATATTGTCAATAATATTTCAGTACCATACACTTTTTCTTCTTTCGTCATGACATGATAAAATCAGCATCAACCATGTTTAATCCTAACAACAAATTCTGGACTCTGTGTCTAATTTAAATGAATTCTTATTGGCAGTGACATGATGTTTAATTGAACCCATACAAGTTCGATGGTTAAATTACAGTGATATTGAGGTAAACGCAAAGCAGAACAACCTTTTTTCCATACTATTTCATTAACACCATATAAAGGTAAATGAAAGGTTGTTTTTTGCAAGCTCCAGTCATTCAGATTTTAGTATACTGTTATTAGCAAAAATTCCTCTTGATAAAAGTTATTCAACATTTTCTTTGACATGTTCGTTTTATTGGCCATAAGCCACCATTGGTATTAATAACTTAGAATCAAAATACTCTTATATAATTTATACGATAACTCATAGAATGTGTACATATTAACTCACATTTTTCTACAATTTGGTAACTCATTCCTCAAGAAAAATGAAAGCACATGTCGTCCAAATGATTTTTTTATGCTTCATCCGAGTTATTGTTTTTCCTTAATATTCTTACTACTACCCACTTTGTCTGCTGTTTGATTGACAGTAGTTGTTTTAGACATACTATATATTTATGCTTAAAATACACATTATAAGCCATTTGGCTTTCTCCAAACCTTATACATTTTCCTTTACGATTTTTTGAAGGACCCAGTAAAGCGCTACCACCATACTATAAAATATAAGCGATTACAAAAAGAAAGCTAATGAAAGTGACAAAATACCTTCATAAAGGGAATATTTTACTTGCGCCTTCTAAAAAGGACTATTATTTAGAATGTTAATAATAAACTACGTAAAATATAATAAATAAATGTTTTACAAAATAAGCAAAATGCGATTACTTTGCGGTTTAAATGCATAAACCAATCACCCGAACGTTTCTTTCCACATTCCTTTCTCATTTTTTGTTTGAAAATTCGTTCTTTCAAGAATGCCTATGATTGATGCTTTTTGACAACCCTGGGTCAAAATGGCGCACATCATCATTTGCAATCATTCTATCTTCGGCGCATTTGTAAGAGCATTCTCCCCTCTCTATATCTCTGAATTTTATGTGCCTGTATGATACGACTTTGTTGTGATTACGTAAATCTAACGTGATCACTGCATCTGTTCGGCGATTCGAGTATAGTTTTAGGAAATGAAATTTGAAACATGACTACTTATAACTGCTTACAAAAAGTAATTAAGAGAATAAGTAAAAAATACATGCAATACATAAGGGAAAAAACAAAATTATAAATTAATAAATTATCTCAAGAAAGGATCAGGGATGTACCCATTAGCATTTGTCACCATATGCGACATAGGGGCTTTTAGTAAAGTATTAGTGCTTGCTCTCGAATACGCAAATGTTTCTGTTGATCGGGTTGCCCTTAAGGGGCATCTTCTAGTAACCGACCCAGTTTCACGTAGACGTTGATCCAACCTTTGAAATACATTTCCACTAGAGTGTCTCCGATTTGGGTAACGTACGTGATATTCGCGTTCTACCATATTATCGTTTCCATTACAGAACCCATACACCATGTACATTATCGGCATATTCATTAAAGGTAAAATACATTACAATACATTACAATAGAATAACAACAAAGACACGATAAAACACAGTAGCACGACAACTAATCAAAACAATACAAATAACCACGAAGAAGCAGAGATTACACAAAATAAAACACGATAGTCGAATTCAATACACAGCTAGATGTCAAAATTTGACAGTAATGATATTGATTGAAGTCACATTGAAACACAAACTCATTGCTCTACCGCGTTGTCGTCAAATGTGTTTTTTGTGAAAGTACGTTAATGAAGAAATGTTAAAAACAAACATTTTAATCAAAAGAAAAACGTTTACGAAATAACACTATTGTAAAAATTATTTTTTAAACTAAATTGCAGCTATCTCTGTTAAGAGATATCCAAGTGGAAGGCTTAGTTACGCATTAAAAGTCTGAACTTCAAGAAGCCCGTGATAACAAACAAAGCATGATACGACATTTTATCATTAAGATTTTTTATTCAGAACCGGACGAAGAATGTCGCTGAGTGTAGCTTTTACGACTATTTATACAGACGTTATATAAATTTATCAAGAGTTGAAGTAATTTTTGTATGAAAGAAATTTCAAAATTTGGACCGAAAATAACACTTTTACTCTTCTCGAGTATCACTTTTTTTCAAATATCTCGCAAGTATGCATTCTATAGATATTTATTAAGAGAATAGAAATACTTAGAATAGAATTTTGAATAATTTTTGTGTAAAAAAAATTCTCAAAATTCGGACCTGAAGTAACACAGGTTTATTTTTCTAAGAAGGTAAAAGCGTGTAAAACTTAATTTAGAACAACTTTTGTATAATTTAAAACGCACTTATGTACAAGAAAGTCGTATGGTGGTCACATCTCATTTTTTATATAGTTTTGAGCCAATTTCAAATATGGCATCCGTCACGAATGGATTTTTCACAAAATCGTCTGAAATATAATATATAATATATGACAAAAAAACGTATTTTATTTATTAAATGTTTTAATTACAAATTTATTGTTTAACGAACTATTGGAAATTTTCCATCTCCTTGATATCTATCATGGCTTACTATGGTGTCGATTTAAAAGGGGGGAAAACAGTATTTTTAGGTTATAGGTAAGTTATAATTTTTAGTGCACTGCAATCACTTATCCAATTCTACTTTCTTATACGTAGTATAAGGAAGTATTGTGATGACGAAAATTTTCGACCTCGAGATTTTTGCAGATGTCCACGTTTTGAAGTCCCCTGATACCAAAAAAGTGGTTTTTAAAAAATGTCTGTGTATCTCTCTCTGTGTGTGTGTGACCACGATAGCGGTCAAACCGCTACAGATATCAATTCCAAATTTTGAATTTACGAATATAATCCCCTCTTGGGAACTGATTAGATTTTGAGCAAAATCGGCCGATCGGAAGTATCTAGTAGTTTACTTCAGTGAAAAAATCGAAATTTGCAAATATTTCGTCAATTACTAAGTTTAAACAAATTTACAAAGAATTCATATGTACTTAGAATTAAGTTTGAAATAAATTGTCTTAAAAAAGTTTTTCGAAATTCCAACCGGAAGTAGGTCTTTTACTCTTATGGAAAATCAGTTTTTTGCGAATATCTCGCAAGTCATGCTTTTTAGACAAGTACGTTAGGAGTATAAAAGTATTTAGAACATAATTTTCAATATCTTTTATGTAAAAAAAATTTCAAAATTCAGACCAGAAATACCACTTTTACTCTTATCGAATAGCGATTTTTTGCAAATATGTCGTAAATTATGCATTCTATATATATTTATGAAGAGTACAAAAGTATTTAGAGTTGGATATGGAATATTTTTGGTATAAATGAAATTTCAAAATTCGGACCAGAAGTAACACTTTCATACGTATAAGAAAGTCGTGTGGTGGCCACACCTCATTTTTTTATTAGAGATGACTTCGCTTTAGCTATCTTCGGTATTTTCAAAACTTTTTAATTCACTTTTGTTTCACCAAATAGCACAGACCTTAACACGTTTACAAATGAACAAACTATGAAGGAAATTATTTCTTTTTCTTATATTGATATTAGTCGTACGGTATAATATAGCTGCATTAATACCTACATTTCTGAAAAGGATTTCTTACGTAAGTTCTAATTGCCCTGTAAACCGATTATCAGTAGAGTTAAATCCTATTTTTGGGAAAGTCCATCTCATTATTAATGAGATGGACTTTTAATGAGTCATTAATGCAAAGTTGAAGGAATGCAATCCCTTCACGTTTACACAAACAAATTAAATATCTTTAAATATCAGATTTTATTATGGTTCTTATGAAAATGGCGAATATATGCATAAATATGCAAAATAATTATGAAATATGTACGTGCATATATGCAGTTATGGTAAAGTGTCCAAATATGCATTATATGCACTAAAAAAAATGGTAAAAAACGTATTCTGAGGGTGGAAAATGGATAAGTACACAGTATAGAAGGGATATACCAAAAAACAACAAATATGCATTTTGCATAAAATTCAGTCTCTAGTTATAACATGAACACTGTAAGAGTTAGAGGATATCTAATAATCGTGCCAACTATGTATCATATATGTTAAGGTAACATACACGTCAATGAGATTTTAACATGGCTGTTAGGCTAACGTCCTAAATTCGTACCATGTATCGTGTAACAGTTAAATGTTGTTTAACGTAAATGGTTATCGTCCTCCGTTTATCGTTATTTATCGAATTGTAAGTGGTATGAGGGTGTCATTAAGAAGTTAACCATGGCGCTTGATGGTTTAATTAATTTATTTCTAATGCGTGACATTCAGAATTTAGACCAAAGGTGAGAAATTTTGTTCGCAAATTATTTTATATAATACTTCTATCGAATTTTTCAAGTATAACCTAAAAATTCAACGAAGAATGTTGAGGGATAAATCTGATGCTTTCCAAATGCCTAACAAAAATTTTATAAAACATTTCGGACTAAGTAAGGAGCTAACTATGTATTTAATAAACGAGTTTCATCTATTTTTGAGGAATCGTGAAAGAAGTACCGCAATTTCCGTAGAAAAACAAATTCTGAGCTGTTTGTTGTTTTTTGCACGCGGCTCATATCAAACATCTATAGGTAGCAATTTTAATTTGGGATTGTCTCAACAAGCTATGAGTAAATGTCTTAATAATATAACAAACGCTATTGTTGATAGTTTGCTGCAAACATGGGTAGTTTTTCCGCAAACGGAACACGCGCGAAACAGTATTAAGCAAGGGTTTTTAGAAAAGTTTAATTTTCCTGGTCTAATAGGAGCGATAGACTGCACTCACGTTGCTATTATTGCCTCTCCTATAGATCATCCTATACAGCCAGGCATTGCTTTCTACAATAGACAAGGCTTTTCCAGTATCAATGTACAATTAATTTGTGACTCTAATCTCAGAATACTAAACTGTAATACAAGATTCCCTGGTTCACCACATGATGCTGAAATTTGGAGTTTATCAACATGCATTTACAAGAATTATATAGGGATGAAGCTTTACGTTCTTCTTGGCTTATTGGGGATTCGGGATATCCTTTACAGCCATGGCTACTAACACCTATACCAGATGCTGTAGAAAATACCCCAGAAGGCGGATATAACATAACTCATATATCAGCTAGAAACTGCATTGAGAGATGTAATGGAGTTTTGAAACAAAGATTTCGTTGTTTATCGCAGCATCGAGTCCTACATTATGATCCTATTAAGGCAGGGAAAATCATTTTGTGTTGCGCAGTTCTGCATAACATGGCATTACAATTTGATTCACTTATAAATCTAGATGAGGCTCCACAAAATAACTCGGAAAATAGAATAAATGAAGCAAATTACAATGGTATGAGTATATTTAACAAGTAGAAAATTTAAATGTCTTTTTTGTAGGTTTGGATCAAAATTTTCTAGCTGAAGGACACCGCATCAAAAATTTAATTAGGAAACATTTTACGTAATCCTGTGATTATAATTATTACTGTAACGTTTTCGGGTTCCAATAAACAACTCGTGCAATTATTTATTTAAAACAGTCTGTATATTTATATACTTATATAACAATATAAAATATAAAACTATCGTATCACACTTAAACAGCTATTAATAAATTAAAATTAACACTTGTATTTGTTTAGTTCTATTACTAATATCTCTGTCCGTATTTATGTAACACTTCTATTTGTATAAGACGGCACTACTATATTTATTTCTTTGGATATCACTATCGCACTCGAGACTGAATCCCGCAATGAATCCCGTAATGAATGAATCATCCATCGGTGACCCAGTCGCCTTATATACACCTGCATGAAATGTTCTCGAAATGTACCAGTAAGTTCGGCAATATACTGGAGGAAATCTGGACTCTTCCTTGTTTACGCCAACAATACTGTGAGATGACATATTTACGACTTGTTTACATATCGTTTTTATATGCCGCGCCGAGATGATTTATGGGCTCTGCTTTTTGTCGTCGTACACTCATTTCGTTACATTGCCCCCTTCTTAAAAACTGCGTTTCGTCCCGAAACACACTATTCCATGTTCTTGTCGCTGGCGGATGACGAAATCCACACCGGGACCCACGGGTGCACCCAGCCGTCTTGTGGAAATGGCAATCCACCGTCCCAGGCTGCACAACGGGCTGATTGGGCCGACAGCCGCACACGACCATTTCCATACCAGCACGCCGAAACACCACCTCCAGCATGTTTCCTGCGATTTTCCACTCCAAACGGTCTAATCCGTAGCCCAGCCTCGGAATTGCCAGCCTCCCCACATCTTGCTCGAGTGCTCGTCCTCGTGAATCGTCAAGGGATTCCCATAAGCTGGCTCTCTAGCTTTTCTGCTTAGTTGTCCCACATCCGCCACTTCACCGCCGTCACGTCCATGGTATGGGCAATTGGTTGAAACACACCATGCGATAAACGACGTCATCTATTTGCTCTAGTATTTCGTATGGTCCCTCCCAGTATTGTTGGAGCTTTGGGGACAGGCCTCGGCGACGCTGAGGATCATACAACCAAACAAGGTCTCCTTCTCCGTAACCACCTCTCTCGGCTTGCACGTGGTAACGATTCTTCGTCATGTCGCTGGCATCCTGAGTGTGATGGCGTACTCGCTCGTGGACATCCTTCAACCTTCGCCAGGATCCGCTGACGCAGACTTCTCCATTTGGGTTCTCCACAACACACTTGAGTAGATCATCCTCTACCTTCAGAGAGTCCCATTGAGCCCAGTAGGATTCCAGTCCCTGTGAACGAGGAGCCACTTCTTGCCAAGCCGGTCTGCGACCAATTCCCTTCCAAACCATCAATGAACCAAGGTCTTCATCAGCTTCTTGGCCAATCCGCAAATTGTCAGGATGCCACTGATCGTCAACCACGGCAGTTCTGAATGTGTTGGCCGATTTTTCTTCTAGTCGGTTACCATGCCTGCAGTCTTCTGGACGTTGTCTGCTTGCAACAGCATCAGCGTTTTGGTGTTGCTCAGATGCAATTCACTCTATTGATTTTGAGGCTCCACGATACTGGGTCGACGATCGCCTCTTCTCATCGACCCGTTTCATTTTCGCTGCTCCGCTATGGTTTTCTTAGGCTTCTTCCCGCGTTTACTATGCGCATGGCCCATTTCCATCTCCATTTCCATTTCCATTTCCAATTCCAGCATCGGAGCGTTCTTCTCTTAGGTTGCACCTGATTCACCAATCGTCGAACTACCTGTTCCAGGTGTGCATGCCCATACTTCATCTCAAGACGCTTGATTAGTTTAGGATAGTTTTGACACTCTTCTGGAAGTAAGGTCTGTAGGACATCACTGACCTGTCCTCTTAATGACACAATCAGGGCAGTAGCTTTCTTCGGGGACATCCACCCATTTGCTCTTGCAGCGCCTTCGAATTGTTTCCGGTACGTCATCCATGACGTCTTTCCATCGAAGGTGGGAGGTTTTTCCTTTGCCTTCGCTGTTCGGGCAATCTCCAGGCTTCCGCTTGAGATACCATGGGGACCGCAGTCGTTCATCGCTGGCAACTGAAGCTGAATCCCAAACTCGTCCCCCATTCCGAACACGCGCTCCTCAACTTTCTGTTCTACGGCTTCGATGGCCTCAGAAAATTTCTGTCTCCCATTCGATGAATTCTTTTGAATGTCTTCCTTAAAAGTAGTCTCGAGTTGTTTTGAATTACTTGCAATTTCATTTCTTAAAGCTTTTGAATTATTTGCAATTTCATTTCTTAAAGCTTTTGAATTATTTGCAATTTCATCTTTCAAAGCTTCTGAATTATTTGCAATTTTCTTATTTATAGCTTTTAAATTATTTCCAATTTCTTTTAGAGTCTTCATATTAGTATCAAATTGTGTTGCAACTTCATCTCTTAGAGTCTTGAATTGTTTTGCAATTTCATCTTTTAGAGTCTCCGCTATTAAGCTTAGATCAGCCTGCACTTGAAACAAATATTTCTCGGGATCCTCACCTTCATTTATTAAAAGGTCACGAAGCCGATCCTGTAGAATTGTTTTTTTTCCAGACGTATCTGCGTCCCTTTCTTCCAATTCTGCCCTTAACTCGGAGACCTTTAATTCTTCCAAACGTTTGGTAGCCATTTATTTATTTATTTATTTGCACTTATGTTTATCCCACACTGACACCAATTGTAACGTTTTCGGGTTCCAATAAACAACTCGTGCAATTATTTATTTAAAACAGTCTGTATATTTATATACTTAAAATTATATAACAATATAAAAATATAAAACTAACGTATCACACTTAAACTGCTATTAATAAATTAAAATTAACACTTGTATTTATTTAGTTCTATTACTAATATCTCTGTCCGTATTTATGTAACACTTCTATTTATATAAGACGGCACTACTATATTTATTTCTTTGGCTACCACTATCGCACTCGAGACTGAACCCCGCAATGAATCCCGTAATGAATGAATCATCCATCGGTGACCCAGTCGCCTTATATACACCTGCATGAAATGTTCTCGAAATGTACCAGTAAGTTCGGCAATATACTGGAGGAAATTTGGACTCTTCCTTGTTTACGCCAACAATACTGTGAGATGACATATTTACGACTTGTTTACATATGCCGCGCCGAGATGATTTATGGGCTCTGCTTTTTGTCGTCGTACACTCATTTCGTTACATTACTAACTTACTAAGTAAATTATAATGCTACAACGAAATAAATAAAAAACATTTATTATAAAATACTGCGTTTTATTCCTTCAAACACAAATGTATATTTTAATAATTGACGTCGGTATATTACAATTTCAAGATAATTTCATTTGTGAGACGTGACGTTTCGAAATATATTTTTTTTCATCTTCAACATTATAAAAATTATTGTGGCATATTTTTTTTTAATTTTTTTTTTACCGCAATCAATTAACTAGTCTAGTGCTTTTCGAATAAACTCTCTTCCATCTTCATCATTTCTGTCTTGGCTTTCATTAATTGTGCTCGTGCCTTTATAGCTTCAGTTTCTACTCTCAGTTTTTCTATTTCCAAATGCTCCCTGTAAACCTCGGCGTAATTGTTGATGGCTTCAGCAAGTTAAGTTACTGATTCTGCACTTTTTACTGCTGCGTTGTATCGTATATCTTGCGCTGCGTTGTATGAATTCGCAGCCGATTCTAAAAAGCTACTTGTGTATCTTTTTTCTGAGCACTGTTTGCTCTTTCTATCGTTAGTAGTTAGTGGATTTGTTTTTATTTCTTTAGAAATCGTGTCTTCGGAAGCATACAATTCATCAGTTGGCTCAATCATTATTTCGTCTGCGCTAATATTGTAAAACAACTTTGGAATTTCTTCCGCTAAGCTAATATTGTCAAACAACTTTGGAATTTCTTCCACTTCTTCTGTAGGGCTTTCATTTGAAATGTTACTATGTATAATAACCTATATTGCTATTTTCTTCTACTGCCACTTGTTGGTTTGCAGAGCCTAGACGATCTGGTAATTCTTCTAGTCCTAAATGTATATTCGAAATTAAATTGAGAAGCCTCTCTTCCAGATCGATTAATTACTTGGTTGGATTTCCACCGCCACCAGTGCGATCTCTTTCAATTTTTGATTCTCTGCTTTTTCTTTTGACATTACTTTTCCATTCCACAAGAATCTATTAAACAAAATGTCTATAGTTTTGATATGTCAGTAAGTTAAACAATAAATTTTGTAGTTAAGTAATGGTATGATTATTCAAATTACATGAAAATTCAGTTGTTGAGTATCCTGTGATTGTAGCGGTGATTTATATATGGGTAAATGCTTTTTGGGCTTTTAACAAGTAGATTTCTAATTCGAAATAACTAAGCAACGATTAATCAAACATGATAAAATTTCAATTTGTTTATTTTGCACGGCTCATTATTCCTTTTGTAATAAAATTATAATAATGTAATTACTTATTTCCATTGTTCTCGCCTGTTTTTATAGGTTCTAATAGGATTTATATATTTTGCGAAGTTGTCCCATAATTTCTTAACGTTTCCTGCTTCTTGCGGTTTAGTTTTTCCGTAAATTAAAATTCTTTCTGCTCTAAAATTTGCAATAGCTCGTCATATTGGGCATTTGTGGTTCGTTTCAAACGTTTTAGAAGGTTAGAATTTAGAGTAGTACCCCCATATCCGCGGGGGTTTGGTTCTGTGGTCTTCCGCGGATACTGAAAACCGCGGATAGTAACGAACGGTTTATTTTGGAGTACAATATGAAATATGAAACAAAGTTAAAACAATGAAACAAGAAAAATAAGTTATATATTTATTTAAAATAAATAAACAATAAATAAATAAATATTCTTGTGCTGTGGCACAAATAGAATTTAAGTTAAATAAATATATAAGTTCATACATATTGCTGTGGGATATAAATATTTATTTTAAATAATGTTATTGCCATACGTTGGGCATCGCCATATAATTTATATGCTGTGACAACATATATTTGTGTGTATTACCACACGTAGGGTATAGTCTTTTGTATATGCTGTACTCTTAAAATTATTCTTTATACACCAAAAACTTATAATTGGTTTTGTATTTTATTTTTTTTATATTGTTGAAGCATGTACTTTGTGACTATTGTGGATTCTGGCAATGTGTGTGGTTCCTTCTCCTTCACTGATGATTTTTCTCTTGCTCATAATAGGGAAGAGGTAATAGTAATAGTTTTGTTCAAAGAAAAACTGTATGTCTATACAACATAATTATATACCTTTTATTTTGTAATTTATAGATTCAAAATAATTTTTATACACACCTTTATGCTCTAAACAAAATACATAATTGAAAATGCTCATATCATTTATACCTAATGCCGGTTGTAATGTATGTAAATCTTTTATTTATTTATTTATTCTGCTAAACAAAATAAATATTTATCCTGTAAATAAACAAATGTAAACTTTTATTGTACATTGATGGTGATACTTATCGATGTAATTATATTTATGTGTTGGCTTCAATTAATTGCTTTAGACAACCATTTGCACGTGTTGTATCTAGCTCTTAATCTTTGCCTTGTGGAACTTTTAATTAATTATTTGCCTAACTTGAAAGAGATTAATGATGCCTAGACAATACGATGAAGAAAATGCTCATTCGCACGTAGCATCTCTCCAACTGCCCAACACCATTAATCCTATTTTGTTGTAATTCCAACTTTATGAATTAAAAACAAACCTTACAGGATAAAATATTTACTTATCTATATTGTCCAACAATACATTGATTAATCATTTGCACGTAAAAACCAATGTCTGTTCAACAATTTGTATAACTTCCTTTTCAAAAAAAATAAACTTACTTGCTATCAAAATATTCATTTTGAATGTCCATATTGAACGTTTCAAGTGAATTCAAATATATTAAATAAAATAAGAACTACTATGAATATACGTGATGAAGAAATAATGAAAACTACAATGTAACAATCTAAAGCGTCTTATTCTTTAGGAGTTGTAATAAGAGGTCTTCCTTTCGGAATTGTCATGAGAAGTCTTCTTCGTGTCGAATCTTGTTTCGTATTTATAGCGGCAAAAAAACTCTATGTTGACCATTGCGCCCTCTAGTCCATATTTTAGGTTGGCATTGGAATACACGTTCCAGTGAAGTCGCTGCCCGCATGTTGCCGTCTTGATACACACACACATACACATATTGTTCTGACAGTTCACTATTTACCAAACGTCAATATAAATTTCCAATTCAAAAGTCCCCTCTGCCTCGCACAGCATTTCCAACGGTAGGTTTATTCTTGTCGCTAATACCATCCTTCTTTGTATTCGTCAATGAACCTATTGCCTTGTTCATTGTTCGATACATATTTTTTCTTTCCATTTATTAATGTCAATTTCACTTTTCTTTTAGCTGAATTGCGACTTGGTAAAATGGGAAACATGCCGGAGATAACTATTATTTTTCTTCCCGCACTGCCTGTACCTGGAGGACACGCCTGTTTCTTCACCGTTTCTCTATCTTCTATCCATGATCTTTCTATTGGTAAAATGTCAATCTGCAATAGACTTTACACAAGTTTTATATATTTTGTTGTCTTTTTGTAGGTCATGAAACTGTACACGTCTGTTTCCAGTCTCTGAAGCATTGTGTTACAAACAAATCATAAACACATATACTTTTTATTTATGATATCAGCTACCCTTCAATACAAAATGTTATTGCTGATCGTTTCTACGTTTTACATATTTTTATATCCTTTTTCTTAGTCTAGTTATAAGCTAAGGTAAATTTTATCTTTTAATACAATTTAATTCTTAAACTCTTTCATAAAATTTTTACTGCTTTATGCATATAAATCATAATAATTTACCTATTTATATTTCTTGCATATCGTCTTTCATCTTTTTCATGATATATATACCATACATTTTGTGTATCTCTTCTATAAAAGAAATATATTACAAATATTTATTTTGTCTTTTATTTCATTTTTATTTAATAAATTTTTATTTTGTCTTTTGTTTCATATTTATTTAATAAACTTTATTTTGTATTTTCTCATTATTTACTTGAATAATACTGACTTTTGAATTACTTGTATTGACCATGTGTATGCAACTTTGTATACATCTATGTAGTTTTTGTTGCATAGTTTTACTCAATGATATTTATTTTATTTCTAATCTTAAACTAATCTCTAAAGCTATTCTTATTCTATAAATTTTGCGAGTTCACGGCATATTCCCTTGGTTATTATATTTTGTCGTGAATCGTCAACAATGATTATTAAAGCATGAACGACACGTATAATAACCATTGTGAAAACTCGCACAAATGATTATTAATTTTCTACGTCTATATAATCATAAAGCATAGATATGTGATATTTTCCTTTGATCCTTTCGCCATCTATTTCTTGTAGCTCGTACGTTACATTACTCAAAATTTTATTTACTCTATATGGGCCATTTGATGCATCGCATCCTAAAATAAATTCTTCATTAAAATCGGGCAAATTTACTATTAATGCTTTGCAAAAATTCTCTTTCACTTCTTCAAATGCTTTGAGAGTTTCAGGAGTCCATTTAAATTTTACTCCCTTCTTTATCATTCTGAAAAGCATGTAAGTTTGATCAGATATTTTCGGAATGAAATGTTTATAATAATTTATCATTCCCAAGAATCCTCTGAGCATTTTTATGTTCTTTGGTCTGGGATACTTTCTTATTGCTTCCAATTTTTCTTCTTCTATAGTGATTGTTTTACCATCTATTATATACCCTAGATAATTTATTTTATTTTTATAAAATTCACATTTTTCTACGTTAACTTTTAAATCGTTTTCTGCTAACGTATTTAAAACCTTTTCTACCGATTCTTTGTGACTCTCTAAATCTTTATTAAATATCAGTATGTCATCCACATAATGAGAAACGTACTCCTCGTGTGGATCTAAAATTTGTTGCATGGCTCTAACCAAAGCGGCTGTCGCTGTTGATAGGCCAAACGGAACGACTCTATACGAATAGACTAATGAATTGAACATAAAGGAACAATACTTCCTTGAGTCCTTGTGTAATGGTACCAGCCAAAAAGAACTCTTCAGATCTATTTTTGTGAACCACCTTGCATCAGTACACCTTGTTAATAAGGTCTCTATACTCTGCGGAGCTTCAAAATTAGGGGAGGTCCTTGAGTTAAGGCCCCTTGCATCAAGACATAAGCGTAATTTTGTTTCTTTCTGATTGCCTGTATTTTTCTTTACTACCACTACTATTGGATTTATAAATGTTGATTCTGTTCTTTCTATAATTTTATTTTTTAACATTTCTTTAATTTCTAATTTGACTTGTTCTCTGTATTTATTGGGGACAGGATAATTTTTGACTTTAAAAGGTTGTGTTTCATCTACTTTGAGCCTGTGTTCATAGCCTTTTGCTAAACCAGGTTTATTATCAAATAACTCTTTATATTTACTGACAAGATTGCTCACATGGCTTATGTATTGTTTATCGCAATTTAAATTCGTACCATCCCTATATTGCGTGAAGTCCTCACTTTGACGATGCTTCACAGGATGTGCACACTTATTGTCTAATAAACTACTATCCATTTTATTTGTGAGATTTTGTTCAGCATTATTTATATATAAATTATTAATTAATATCTCATCTTCCTGTGTTTCCTTACACCAGGAGATTATTGAATTTTTAATATGAAATGTTTTGTTTTCCATATTTATTTTTGTACCGTATTGACTTAAAAAGTCTATCCCCAAAATACAATTACTGTTCAAATTAGGTACTATTATGAATTCTGTTAATAAATTTAAACTACCTATTCTAACATTTATACAAAAAACTTTATCTATAGTAATGATATGTTTCTTATTTGCATTTATTAAATTTACTTTTCTTATAGGCATATAATATCCTAATTTTTCTATGTCTTTGTCTATAATACTACTATCTAATAATGATAATTGCGCTCCTGTGTCTAATAATGCTTCTATTTCTTCGTTCCCTATTTTTACTGTTATATGTGGTAATTCCGTCGTGATTTTCTTTAGATCGTCAAAGTTATATACATTTTGTATCTTCTTTTTCTTCTTGACTGGCCTTTCTAAAAATCCAACGAAGTCGCGTTTGAGTAGGTAGAATTTAACCATTCTTTATTTGTCGGTAGTTGTCTTGAATCCTTGGGTATTGCACCTTTTGATTCTGTCTTTTCCTTCGTACTTATTTCTTTCTTCTCTTCACTTATTTGAACATTGTTCACTCTTCTTTCCCTCTCAGGGTTTCTTTCTTCCTTCCCATAATTTTGTTCAGTCTTCCTCTCATTTTCATAATTTCTTGTTTTATTGTTTGAATATGGATTGTTCCCATAGCTTGGCTTATTGTATGTATATGGGTTATTTCCATAATTCTGTTTGCCCTGGTTTTGATTGTACCAATTATTGTTGTACTGTTTATTTTGATTATAACGAGGTGTATTGTTTATATGTGGATTATTTCCATTGTTGTTGTTGTTATTATAATTTCTGGGTGGATTGTTTGTATATTTGATATTTCCATAATTGTTGTTGTTTCCCTTTTCATCCACATCGTCTAATCTCTTGACCAGTTCCAGTAGTGCTTCAATGTTATCAATTCCTTGAAGTGCTACCGCCTGTGTAACGTTGTGGTCAAAGTGTGCTGCTAGCTGTGAGACAATATCGCTCTCTTCAATGGTTGGTTGTATGTATTTAAGAAAAGAATATTTTCGTATGATGTAGTTTTCTCGAGAAGATCCAGCCCTGTATTTGCCGAACACTAAATCGTGTCTAATTTTCCTCTGCTGAGTCTGTCCCCAGTACTGTCTCACAAAACGAATCTCAAATTCTTTGAAGTCTACTACTTCATCTATTATCATATCGTACCACTGAAGTGCATAATCCTTCAAACAACCTCTTATGAAATGTAGCTTTGACATCTCATCAGATATTCCCCTCATATACGTTTTTATCGTTCTCATAAACGCCATTGGATTATCTTTGTAAAATCCTGAGAATTTTGGTATATTCTCTGCGCTACCAGGTATTTGTGTCAAAGATACACTAGGTGTACTAACCCCATGCACTTTGTTCTCTAACCCTTTGATAGTGTTTTCAAAGGTTAAAGTTTTGTTTTGTAAGGTTAACATTGTGTCCGTACAAACACCATATTTTATTTTGCAATCTTCCACTTGGTGTGAAAGTTCTTGTATTTGCTCTTGATATTCTACATTATTCCCTTTCACTTTATTTTCAAGAGAATTTATTTTCTCATCTACCTTATTAAAACTAGCTTGTGTTTTGGCAGACCTTTCGTTGATTTCTTTTATTAAGAATGTGCCTTTACCTTCACATTTCTTTTCGTTAATGTTTATTTGTTTATTTAAAGTTGCAACTGACTGTTCTAACTTTAATTCTACTTTTGCATTTAGCTCTAAAGTTTCCTTTCTTAATTCTGCGAAACCTGCGTCTATTTTAGCATTGAGTTTTTCTAATTTTTGATTATTTTGTTCTAATCTTTGATTGTTCTCCTCAAATTTCTTGTTCATACTCAAATTATTTTCTTCTAGTTTTCGATTATTCTCTTCAAATTTCTTATTTATATTCCTATCGTTTTCTTCTATTCTGCTGAATAGTTTATTAAAAAGATTCTCAAGTTTTTGTTCACCAGCTATGCCACTGATGCTTTCTGTTTGTACGCTACCTTCAAGTGTTTGATCCTCTGATTCAGGTTTTTCTGACTCTGAATCAGAAGATACCGGACGATTGTCCCTGTATTTTGTGAACTGTGAACCTTCACCATTATTCTTATCCTTCTCTGCCATTTTTATCTTATTTCTAACTTATAAATTAATAACGAAACTTATCTAATCAAATACTATTCCTCCTTCTCTATCCCTTTCTAAATAAGAGAAATTGATAATTCACCAGTAAATGAAAATTAAAGGTATCCTGTCTCTAAATTGGACACTGAATAATTATTCTATTTGCTAATGAATAAAAAAAATGAAACAAACTTTGTACCCATTATTTGTACAAAATAAATTATTATTTTTTTGTTTAAACATTTAAAAAAAACAAAAATTGCACTGCTTCATAACGTTGAGTGTTATGTAAATAATTATTGACAAACGAGAAAATGAATACAATGCTCCACTATGTTAAGCGACATTAATTATATATTTTTTTTCTTTTAAACAATTATAAAAAGTAATACATTGCCTCTCTATGTTGGGCGTTAAATAAATATATGATTAATAAACAACAAGAAAAAGGAATACATTGCCCCACTTCGTTGAGCGCCATTTAAATTTATGCTGTGGCATATAAATATTTATTTTAAATAATGTTCTTGCCATACGTTGGGCATCGCCATATAATTTATATGCTGTGACAACATATATTTGTGTGTATTACCACACGTAGGGTATAGTCTTTTGTATATGCTGTACTCTTAAAATTATTCTTTATACACCAAAAACTTATAATTGGTTCCTTTTCAAAAAAAATAAACTTACTTGCTATCAAAATATTCATTTTGAATGTCCATATTGAACGTTTCAAGTGAATTCAAATATATTAAATAAAATAAGAACTACTATGAATATACGTGATGAAGAAATAATGAAAACTACAATGTAACAATCTAAAGCGTCTTATTCTTTAGGAGTTGTAATAAGAGGTCTTCCTTTCGGAATTGTCATGAGAAGTCTTCTTCGTGTCGAATCTTGTTTCGTATTTATAGCGGCAAAAAAAACTCTATGTTGACCATTGCGCCCTCTAGTCCATATTTTAGGTTGGCATTGGAATACACGTTCCAGTGAAGTCGCTGCCCGCATGTTGCCGTCTTGATACACACACACATACACATATTGTTCTGACAGTTCACTATTTCCCAAACGTCAATATAAATTTCCAATTCAAAAGTCCCCTCTGCCTCGCACAGCATTTCCAACGGTAGGTTTATTCTTGTCGCTAATACCATCCTTCTTTGTATTCGTCAATGAACCTATTGCCTTGTTCATTGTTCGATACATATTTTTTCTTTCCATTTATTAATGTCAATTTCACTTTTCTTTTAGCTGAATTGCGACTTGGCAAAATGGGAAACATGCCGGAGATAACTATTATTTTTCTTCCCGCACTGCCTGTACCTGGAGGACACGCCTGTTTCTTCACCGTTTCTCTATCTTCTATCCATGATCTTTCTATTGGCAAAATGTCAATCTGCAATAGACTTTACACAAGTTTTATATATTTTGTTGTCTTTTTGTAGGTCATGAAACTGTACACGTCTGTTTCCAGTCTCTGAAGCATTGTGTTACAAACAAATCATAAACACATATACTTTTTATTTATGATATCAGCTACCCTTCAATACAAAATGTTATTGCTGATCGTTTCTACGTTTTACATATTTTTATATCCTTTTTCTTAGTCTAGTTATAAGCTAAGGTAAATTTTATCTTTTAATACAATTTAATTCTTAAACTCTTTCATAAAATTTTTACTGCTTTATGCATATAAATCATAATAATTTACCTATTTATATTTCTTGCATATCGTCTTTCATCTTTTTCATGATATATATACCATACATTTTGTGTATCTCTTCTATAAAAGAAATATATTACAAATATTTATTTTGTCTTTTATTTCATTTTTATTTAATAATTTTTTATTTTGTCTTTTGTTTCATATTTATTTAATAAACTTTATTTTGTATTTTCTCATTATTTACTTGAATAATACTGACTTTTGAATTACTTGTATTGACCATGTGTATGCAACTTTGTATACATCTATGTAGTTTTTGTTGCATAGTTTTACTCAATGATATTTATTTTATTTCTAATCTTAAACTAATCTCTAAAGCTATTCTTATTCTATAAATTTTGCGAGTTCACGGCAATATGTACATGTATGTAGTACATATTTACATACACAACAAGAAAATACACAACAAGAAAAACTTTATCATCATGAGCTACATATTCATTCGTCTTCCTCCAAGTCCAAGTGAGCAGTCGATTGTTTACTTAGATCCGAAGCAAACGATGTTGATGGCTGTGCATTATCGATGGTTTTGTCGACTTTTTCAAAGTACATAGTTATTGGTAGTTGTCGTTTTTGTCTTTTCATTTCAATAAACAAATCCTCCAAAGGTTTCAAGGCTTCTGTTATAGTGCGAGTAATTTTAATACTGCGTTCCATTATTGGATCATATTCTATCTGTTCTTTTAATGTTTGAGCAGTTCGAAATATCGCTGAAAATTTTTCAAGCGTCCATGCTGGCGGTTCTTGTTGACCCTCATCCTCATCGTCACTCGCTTTTGGAGAAGATTTCACAAGGTATTCCAATTCCTCGTTGGTGAATACTTGATCCTCTTCGTTTATGTAATCACCGAGTTCCTCTTTGGTTATATCGTTTTATCCTTCTCCATCTATTTTTTGCGCTATGTTAAATATCGTTGTTAGATGTGAATTAATATCATGTGTGTCTTCAGAACTAAGAACGATGTCATTCCACAGTTTTTTCCAACATGCTATTATCGTTTCTGACTTTAATTCCTCCATCGCTCCTTTGATAAATAGAATTGCGTCAGCAATTGTAAATGACTTCCAGCATTCCATGAGCCCGATATCAGAGCATTCGTTAGCCATTGTATACAGCATTTCGAAAACCTGTCGAATATATATGGCTTTAAAACATCTAATGACACCTTGATCAAGGGGCTGAAGCAATGAGGTCGTGTTAGGTGGTAAAAAAAGCACTTCAACATTTTTATCTTCTGTGCCTAATGACACAGGATGCCCAGGAGCATTGTCTAGTATCAGCAGCACTTAAAATGGTAATTCTTCCTTTTCCAAATATCTTTTCACTTCCGCAATAAAGCATTGATGAAACCATTGTGTAAGTAGAACAGCCGTAACCCACGCCTTTCGATTTGATTGCCAAAACACAGACAGGCAAGCTTTATCTTTGTATTTAAGAGCACGTGGATTCTGTGATCGGTAAACAAGTCCGGGTTTAATCAGATGACCAGCTGCATTTGTACAAAATATTAAGATAAGTCTATCCTTAATTGCTTTAAAGCCTGGTGCACTCTTTGCAGTCCTATGAATATAAGTCCGTTGAGGCATTTTCTTCCACATAAGACCAGTCTCATCGCAGTTAAAAACTTGCGTAGAATGATAATTCTTTTCTGCAATAATTTGTTTAAATTTTTCTGGAAACAGGGCAGCAGCTACATGATCAGCCGACGCAGATTCCCCTGTCATTTTTATATTTTTTAGATTAAACCGAGTTTTAAATCTATGCAGCCACCCCCTACTTGCTGTGAATGATTTTCCTTCCTCTTCAGTATAATCTTGGGTCTGCATATCTTCATATAAAACCAACATCTTTTGTTGTAGCACTTTGCCATCGATAGGAATATGTTTTCTTGTCATATCTTCCACCCATAAATTTAAGGCATTTTCTACCTTAAGTAACACTTTATTACGTATTGTGGTTGCAACTTTTGCAGTTTGGGGTGCACTAGAAAAACTAGCTCGAATCTTACCTTTGCTTTTTAACACTTCTCGTATCGAAGATTCGTTTTTATTGTATATTTTAGCAACAGTTGGAATAGATTTTTTTCTATTTCAATCATATTAATGATTTTTATTTTTTCACTAATAGTGAGCATTTCACATTTTCTTTTTGGTTTAGAAACCATTTTGAAATGATTTTCAAATTTACTTGCTTTATTCAAAAACTATTGCAAGCACTGTCTTGTCCGACAATTCGAATAGTACTTAACTCATAGTTAACAGGAGCGTTTATATGTACAAGTAAAAGCGAGTGGCACCTTAAGCACGTTCCAACTTGTTTAACTTATCATAAGAGAGCGCCGAATTCAGGGGATGACTCATATATACGACGATATATCGACAAATGCTCCTATAACTTTTATATTAATTGATATAACGCGTTTTCTGCTCATCATAGGTAAATCGCGGATGACTGAAACCGCGGATACGGAGTCAGCGGATAACGGGGTACTACTGTATTTTAAAATTAAGAAAATAAAGGATAGAGAAACAAAATTTAACACCGCCTGTACCTAGTACATTTATTTTTATCGTTAGCGAAACATTACATATAAAAGATACCTTAATTTCTCCACCCAGATGGTCATTACACTTAATTATAAATTATTTTTAATATCCAGAATTTGATTTTCCTTTGTAATAAACAAATTCAAAAACTATTTTTATTTCCAGAAAAAAAATGGAGACTTGTTGTTGTTGGGAGTTACCTATCCTAATCGTCACTATAGTTGTAGCCCTAATCGGCTTTGTACGATGGAGGTTCCAGTATTGGGAAAGGAAAAACGTACCATATATAAAACCCAGCTTTCCCATGGGAAATTTGGAAACGAAGAAAGGATTCTACGGATCGATGCTTGATCTTTATACAGAATTTAAATCGAAGGGATACAAATACGGAGGCATGTATTCTACTTTGAGGCCGATGTTCGTGCCACTCGACTTGGACTTATTGAAATGCATTATGATCAAAGACTTTCAATATTTCTCCGATAGAGGCATATACCACCATGAAACAGCAGATCCGCTTAGCGCGCATTTATTTAATATAGGTGGTGCAAAATGGCGTTCGCTTAGAACTAGATTGACACCCACTTTTACATCAGGCAAAATGAAGTATATGTTCGAAACCGTTATGAATTGTGGAGATGGATTAGAAAAAGAAATCGATAAATTATATAAAAACAAGGAGCCTGTGAATATAAAGGAAGCGGCAGCCCTTTTCACTACAAATGTAATTGGTTCCTGTGCCTTTGGCTTAGACTGCGATGCTTTTACCAATCCAGATAACGAGTTCAGATCTCACACTAGGAAGCTTTTCCAAGGAAGTGTAAGAAGTTGGTTAAGGGAGGTATTTTCTCTTAGCTTCCCGTCGTTATGTAAACGCCTTGGTGTGAAAGTCTTCGACAGTGATATTACAAAATTTTATATTGACGTCGTGAGAGACATAGTAGATCATAGAGAATCAGGTAGTGTCCAGAGGAACGATTTCGTCCAGATACTAGTGGACATTAAAAATGGAGCAAAAGGTAGCGAGGACTCTTTTACTTTCGAGGAAATTGCCGCGCAGGCTTTCATATTTTTCTTGGCTGGATTCGAAACGTCCTCGTCAATGATGACATTTTCCTTCTATGAAATGGCTAAAAATCAAGAAATCCAGGACAAAGTGCGAAATGAAATTCGAGCTGTCTTAGAAAAGCATGGTGGTAAACTGTCGTACGAAGCTATATCGGAGATGACTTATTTAGGACAAGTTTTCGATGGTAAGTACTCAACAAGAAAAATTGCTAGTATCTGATTACTTAGAATACGAAAACAACAAATGTATTGAAATTTAAGAGTGCAGTAGTATTTTACCGCGAGATCAAAAATTATGTTTATAGAGGTTTGCCATCGAATGTAAGTCTTAAGTTATATCATTAAGTGTCATAATGTCATTAATATTTGGCATTATATTAATGACAAATATTAATGACAGTCTGACACTTAATGATATAACTTAAGACAGTCATTTTACATTCCATGGCAAACCTTTATCAATATAATGTTTGATCTCGCGGTACTATCATTAAACATGAATAATTTAACTTCAATCATTTCAATTAGTTCTCGAAAGTAGATAGCCACGTTAGGATCTTATAAAATACTTAATTGAGTATGTCTATATTTGTTAAAAATAAACTATCGTAAAAGAGAAAGCCTTATTTACTTAAAAAATGTACATTTAGTATATATTTTGCAAGTAGAATTAATTTTAAATAAATAAAAATAAACCTACAACACATATTTCTTTATATACCGGGTGTCTGTTTAAGCTCGGCACCGACTATATCTCGGCAACCGTTTATCGTACAACTTCGCGAAAAAAATCTTGATAGTAGAATGGACCATAGGAATTTTAACCAAAATATTAAATAAAATGATCGCAGGGGGCGCAATTTTCAAGATGAATTAAAAATTCGATAATTTTTCATTAAATCTTAGATTAGGATAGATTAAAATTTTTACTAGCAACATTTTTAGACGTTTCTATACAATTTTCATTTGAAACTTTTTGATCTAAGTTCCATACGAAGGGGAGGGTGGAGGGGGGTATGTCTGCGTACAAAATTAGGTATAATTTCGGTTTGCCCCAACGGATTTGGATGTTATCAAGCTCATTAGATAGATAATTTTACAGGGAATTGAAGGGTATGTAGTACGAAATTACATGGTTGTCAAAAAAGTAACAGGGGGCGCTGTTCTCAATTTATGTATATTACTTGATTTTTCTTTAAAATTTTAAATGGAACGATATATTCTTAATATCGCAATATTGAAGCACATAAGAGACTCAAGAGATTGATGAAAACCGGAAGCTGATACCTTTTCTCTTGATGAAGGAAGACAATCCAGAAAAATAAAAATTTCTAAATATAAATTTATTTATTTATTGGGAGTAATAATTTAATTTTAATTTTAAGAGAGTCTCTAGACAGTGTATAGTTCGTTTTCACTTAAATTTTCATCATACTCTTCCATAAATGTATTCATTTCAATCTTCTCACCGATTTTTTAATTCATTGCATATGTTACGTTAGATTCTCCTTTTAAATGTCTTCAAATTCTCTAGCTATTTTAAAATTTCATGTCGTGTCTTTTTAAACATTGAAGTAAAATAATAACAATAATAATAATAATATATCTTTATTACCCAATACATCTAATTATAGGTAAACAGCAAAAATAATTTCCATAACTCATGAACTAAGAAGAGAATAATGAGAAAAAAACAATATAATATTGTAACGGTAGGCCCTGTATAAAATAAATAAAGTACAAATATAATATAAATATTCCAAATATTTCTATTAAGGTAATGTGTATTATGATGTTATGGTAGATAATGAATCAACACAGATCAGGAAACATGTATTATTCATTTATTTGTATTAAATTATTATATTCCTGTGTAAAATGTTTCTATGTAAATTCTGTATATGTAAGAAAGAAATAGTGCGAAGGGTATCGGTGTGAAAGAATGAAAAACACAAGTGGCGTCAATATTATCGTCGCCAGCCAGGAAGTTATGCGAGATAAATAAGAAACCGTTTGTGTGCAACCGACACGTGGGACCTTGAATGTGATGAAGAAATGTAAAGCACATAGGTGGCTCGGGGAATTCCCTGGAAGAATGCGGCGTGGCGTGATTTTAAGCAAGGAGTAGGCAGATAGACGTTCCCTAGCCCGAAAAGACGGAAGACGTTCCCTAGTCAGCGCATGAAGTGGTTCGCTGGTCGTGTAGAATAACACTAGACCGCACCCAATAAAAGGGAACGATTGCACGGGCTAATAAGGCGTATGAGAATATAGAAATTCTGCGCATTAGTAATAAGTAAAAGAAAAAGCCTAGTGAAGAAAACAGTTATAAGTTTTAATAAAACCAATAGTGTACTACCTGAGGTAGAAGTTTTGTTAAAAACAAGTGTGTGCTCTAATACGAAACAAAGAAGACGACGCTGAATCTACCCTAGGAAAAGCTGCCCGGTGAAGACCCTGTGCCAGCGCCAAACAACGCATCAGGTACCCAACATTGTTTGAATTAAAGGCCTCTGTCATGCATGCAATTTGGTAAATACTAAATTAGAATCTAATAAAAATCACGAGATATGATTTATATAAGGCAACATTGTTGAATCAGTTTATTATATTTGCCCAGGTTATAATTGACGAGTAATTTGTATTGTGTTGTACTATTTGAATTGTGTTGTTTCTATAACCTTTGCTTGTAACCTGATTTGTGTTGATAGTGTTTTTAATCAATATATTAATAATGTTTAAATATTCTTTTGCGTGTTATTTGTCTACCTTACTATAGGAAATTTGAAATATAAAATAGAAGTAATAGTACGTGCCGAACAATTTACTTTAGTGTTTTAATACCTGAACTGACCTGAAATTAAGAGTTTTTGTGCGAAACCGAACCATTTAACTGAGCTAGATTACGCGGAGCATTCAATAAGTCATTTTATTTATTTGAGTCATTTTTAATTATATTTTAAACAATTACTATTACATATAGCGACCAACTAAGGGGCCTTACTATTACATATGGCGCACCAGCCGGTGGGCTCGAAAAGACACTAAATTTTCAAGTTATTTCAAATTTGTGTGGAGTAGTTTGGTAGGAAAAAAGTTTTATCAAATATTTAAGAAATATTTTCACGAAATTTTTAAATTCTTTTGAACAAAATTTTAATTTTTAAATAAAAGCGCAATTTAAATTTGAATTAAAAGGTAGACAATTTAAGTATATTTTTTTGTGATATACAGGGTGTTACAAAAGTTGTGTAAACATTTTCAGGGTGCATAGCATATAAGGTATACGGTACAATAATACGTATTATACAGGGTGTTTTGAAAGAAAGGTCATTTTATTGGGGGGTAAATAGGAATAAAACCCAAAATATTTTACACGAATAAGCGGTAATTTTGGAAGCAAATTGGCGAAGTATTATACAGGGTGATCCAAAGGAATAGGCACACCTGGTTGGGGGGTCACTGGAATTAAATAAATAAACATTTTATACAATTAGCGGAGCTTTTAAAGGCAAAAGGGAGTAAAATTTGAACGAAAAAGAATTTTCTTTTATAGCGTTGTTGTCAAATTTTTATTTAGTTGTTTTTTTTGCCTTATCGTTGTTTAAATAAAGCCGCCGTAGTATAAAAGAAACATAGCCTCCAAAGGAAATAGAGTTGGAAGATTATTAAAGAAGGAATTGAAGTGAATGCATTTAAGAAGTGGTAAAATGATAGGAGAAAAGGAAATAATCATGGGAAACTCAGACGTAGAGAATGGAAGTGAAAAAATAAACCAAGGAGCATCCGGATATAAAACCCCGGACGAAAACGTGGTCGAAAAGGAAGCGACGCCCAAAGGAGTAGGAGATATGCAGGCACTTTTTGACTTTATGGATAAGAAGTTCGAAAAATTAGATAAAAATATGGAAACTTTAAAAGAAGACAGTGATAAGAAGTTCGAAAAATTAGATAAAAATATGGAAACTTTAAAAGAAGACAGTGATAAGAAGTTCGAAAAATTAGATAAAAATATGGAAACTTTAAAAGAAGACAGTGATAAGAAGTTCGAAAAATTAGACCAAAATATGGAAAAATTCGAAGAATTAAAGAAAGACATCCAAGAAGCCAATTACCAAATGTATGAAAAAATAACAAAGAGCCAAGGACAACTAAGAAAGGAAATCGATGATTTCAAGGAAAAAACAGAAACAGAATTGAAAGCAGTCGATGAGAAGGTTCAGCATCAAGCAGATGAATTCGAAAGAAAGTTAGAGGAGGAAAAAGCAGAAAGAAGACACGAAGTCAATCAGAAAATTGAAGACACCAAAAAGGAGGTAGCGAAGACCATTCAAGAAGTCGAACAGGAAATTGAATGCTTAAAGAAAATAGCGCCAGTGAGCATAGAAAGAATAATAGAAGAAAAGAAAGTACCTATGTTCAACGGGGACAAAAGAGGGCTTCACCCAAAGGAATTCCTGGAAGCACTAAGGAGACATTTCGAATTTGGAACAATACCCGAAAGAAAAAAGCTCGATTTTGCGATAGGACAATTGGAAGGTGATGCACGAGTATGGGCCAATGCAGTGAAACATCAATGGGACAATATAGAAAATTTCCAACAAGAACTACTGAAGATGTATTGGTCCGAAAGCGAACAAAAAAGAATTTGGATGGAATTATTGAGGCCTAGGACATATAATGCGAAATTCGGGACTATGACTCAGCATGTATGGTATTGGGTGAATAAGACACAATATGTGGATCCACCAATCGGCGCAGAACTATTCATAGAAGCAATACGTAAACATTTCTCCTATGAAGTGGAAAGTATTCTACTATCAGCAAAAGCCAAGACAATACCCGAGCTAATAAGCATAGTCGAGGGGATCCAAAATCGAGAGGGGCCTTCTTCACGAAACCATGATAGACGTGATGATCGCAATGATCCACCAAAACAGAGGTCATTATAGAGGAAGAGGTCGTTATAGCAACCGAGGACGACGGAGTTCACCACCGAATGTCGATTCGGGAAACGAATAAATGCAGAAGTAAACGCTCCTCGCCTTCTGCATATGAAAATAAGGGAGCCTGTGAAAGAACCAAATTCATGGAAATACACACCGAACAGGACCACCCAGTTAGAAGCCCGAAAACAATATATACAGCAGCTACCTCTCCTTCTCAACCAAAGCCACTGTCTTAAGCACGACCAGGAAGACCTCGAGGATTCTCCACGGGATTCTCCAATTATACCCAAGATCCAGATCCATATTGAAAAGGATGAATACGAGGCATTGATAGACACAGGGAGCACCATCAGCGTAATGTCTGAGGAAATGTTAAAACAACTTAAGGAAAAATGTGTAGAAATACCAGAATTGCCTGTGACGAACCTGACTATACAAGGAGCCACTGGAAAAATCGTCAAAATCCAAAAACAAGTAATGCCACAAATTAAAGTAAATGAAGTGGAAATGCCACTTATATTATTTGTAGTCCGAGGGTTAATAACGCCACTCATCCTGGGGACAGATTGGTTAAAAAAGTATGCCGCAGAAATTGATTTCCTCGAAAATAAGCTGAAATTCCAATACAAGGAAAATTACATTCAACTACCATTAACCAACTGCAGGAAGGAGGAAGTTGATGAGGAAACCACAAGCCTACAACTAACGATCGAGTCAGATAAAGAGGACGAGTTGATAATAATGACTCAGATCAACCAAGATGCTGTAAAATTCCGTTGGCAACATACACTAGAAACAGAAAAAGTAGAAAACAACGAAGAGGAAGTTAGTGAAGTATTACCCGAGATAGGAGAACCACCATCAATAGTTCCCAGCGTATTTGAGTCTGACTACGAAACTGCGAAAGTCAACTCACTAACAGTGTGTACAACAGAATGCAATCCAGTGAACAGGGTGGAAAAGGCAATATCCGACTATGAAGACATATTCTCCGATAAGCCTGGAAAATGTGAGGTATACAAATGTGTTTTAAAGATGAAGGACAACCAACCATTCGTACAGCGATCTTATCCGATACCTTTCTCGAAAAAGAATGCCGTAAAAAGGGAAATAGAACGAATGCTAGAATGGAACATCATCGAGAGATCCAGCTCACCATATTCCAACCCCATTGTGATAGTGGCGAAAAAGGACGACAGTGTACGTATTTGTCTAGACGCAAGGAAACTAAACCAGTCAATTGTACCAGACCAAGAATCACCACCCATGATGGAAGACTTATTGAGAAGATTTCATGGAATGAAATATTTTAGTTCACTTGATCTAACCTGCGGTTATTGGCAACTGCCTTTGGCCAAAGAGTCTCGCGAGTGTACAGCCTTCCTAGCAGATGGGAAAAGCTACCAGTTTCGGGTGCTACCTTTTGGCCTTAACGTATCAGTAGCCATGTTTAACAAATGTTTGGAAAAGGTTCTAGGCCCAGAAGTATTAGCATTTGCCACAGTATTTGTGGATGACATACTTATAGCCTCCGAAACGCTAGAAATACACGAAGATCAGCTAAGAAGAGTTTTTGAAAGACTGAGAAAGGCAGGAATGACCATCAAGCGGGATAAGTGTCGTTTCTTACGAGAGCAAGTCAAATTTTTGGGTCACATCATCACGCCCGAAGGAATAAAAGTTGACCATACGAAAATCGACATGATACAAAACTGCCCATCACCAAGGAATAAAAAAGACCTGCAATCTTTCATAGGCCTGTGCAACTTTTACAGAAAATTCATCGCGAACCATTCCGAATTAATTAGTAAATTAACACCACTGTTAGAAAAACGAGCCGTATGGAAATGGTCAAAAGACGAAGAAGAAATTTTCCAAAAAATCAAACAACGCTTCATGGAAACAGTTACTTTAAAACATCCAGATTTCAAGAGACCATTCTATTTAGCCACAGATGCATCAACGCAAGCATTAGGGGCTCATTTATATCAAAAGAACGAAGCAGGTGAAATTTTGGACATCTCGTTCGCGAGTCGAAAACTAAGCAGCGCCGAAAGAAACTACACTATAACTGAACTGGAACTACTAGGTGTAGTATTCGCGTGCGAAAAGTATCGCACCTATATCCTTGGGTATCCAACAATTATACAGACAGACCATAAGGCCTTATCATTTTTGTTTAACTGTAAAGTACTAAGTGGTCGACTGACGCGATGGGTGTTGAAACTGACCGAGTATAACCTACAAATCAAATATATCAAAGGATCCGACAACAAAGTTGCCGATTTCGGATCAAGGTACGGTCAGGATGATCCGGAAAAGGGAGAAACAATCACCATAAATGCCTTAAGAACTGGAATAGACCAAGTAAGAACGGAACTAAAGGATTTACCAAAAAAGCAAAGAGAAGATCAAACTTTGAACTGGATTATAATCGAACTTGAAGAAAACAGCCAAGGAAAAAAATTGAAGTTGGAACAAAACTATTGCATACATGAGAAAATATTATTCAAGAAGAGCCAGCGTTCAGCGGATTAGTGGGTGCCTTACTTACCTAAAGTATTAATAGGACCAGTAATACAGTATTATCATGAAGCTTTTGGTCACTGCGGATCAGCAAAATGTACTTCACTATTGGCAGAATCCATTTATTTTCCAAACATGACGAAAATAGTGAAGCAATACGTATCATCATGTGACACGTGCCAGCGAGTGAAACCACCCAACCAGGCCAGCAAAGGGCAGATGAAGAATGTGTTGGCAGAACGCCCACTTGAAAAGGTATCAGTGGATTTATATGGCCCATTGCCCCAAGGTCGTGGGGGAGTTTGCTATATTTTCGTACTTATGGATATCTTCACTAAATATGTCAAACTGTACGCAATAAAGAAAGCCACAGCAATATGCTTACGGAAAAGAGTTCTACAAGACTATGTGACGGAGGTAGGAAAACCTGAGGTAATACTATCCGATCATGGAACACAGTTCACCAGTGCAATATGGACAAATAGTTTAAAAGAGGCAAACATACAAGTGAACTACTCGTCAGTATATCATCCACAATCAAATCCAGTCGAACGGGTAATGCGCGAACTAGGTAAAAGTTTTCGAACCTACTGCACCAAGCGACATACAGCGTGGCCCAGTTATGTGGAAACAATCGAGAATTGGCTTAACTGTACAGAGCATGACTCCACAGGTTTCACGCCGTATGAATTAATGAAAGGAGAAAGGCCAACGCGACAAATCGAAAGGCTCATCAAATACCCAAATAGGACGGACATGACTGGCGAAGTAAAAATAATATTGGCTCAAGAACGTTTACAAAAACGAGCAGATCAACGCAAAACAAGGCACGATCAAAAAATTTCTCCGACGAAATATGAAATAGGTGATCAAGTGTTGGTAAAAAATCACAACTATTCGTCAGCACTAACCAAGGAAATAAAAAAGTTTTTTCATTTGTATAACGGACCTTATGAAATTATACGACGAGTAAGTGAAAATGCTTATTGGTTAGGGGACCCAATCACCAAGGAATACAAGTGCACCCAAAATATTACGAATCTGAGGAAGTATAAAAAACCGCCAAAAGACCCAACAGAGCTATAGGGTGAATAGAAAATTAATCTGTAAATATAAAATACATATCTATTCACTTATTACTATCAAATTATTATTATTCATTTAGCAAACCAGAGTTATATGTAGTTTAAATATTTTTTTTGTTTTAGCTTTTTATATTTTATTATGTACACGTTACCATTATTTGCTTTTCATTTAGACTTATCAGCCTATCAGAAAAGGCAAAGGGGGGTATCTGTAACGGTAGGCCCTGTATAAAATAAATAAAGTACAAATATAATATAAATATTCCAAATATTTCTATTAAGGTAATGATGTTATGGTAGATAATGAATCAACACAGATCAGGAAACATGTATTATTCATTTATTTGTATTAAATTATTATATTCCTGTGTAAAATGTTTCTATGTAAATTCTGTATATGTAAGAAAGAAATAGTGCGAAGGGTATCGGTGTGAAAGAATGAAAAACACAAGTGGCGTCAATATTATCGTCGCCAGCCAGGAAGTTATGCGAGATAAATAAGAAACCGTTTGTGTGCAACCGACACGTGGGACCTTGAATGTGATGAAGAAATGTAAAGCACATAGGTGGCTCGGGGAATTCCCTGGAAGAATGCGGCGTGGCGTGATTTTAAGCAAGGAGTAGGCAGATAGACGTTCCCTAGCCCGAAAAGACGGAAGACGTTCCCTAGTCAGCGCATGAAGTGGTTCGCTGGTCGTGTAGAATAACACTAGACCGCACCCAATAAAAGGGAACGATTGCACGGGCTAATAAGGCGTATGAGAATATAGAAATTCTGCGCATTAGTAATAAGTAAAAGAAAAAGCCTAGTGAAGAAAACAGTTATAAGTTTTAATAAAACCAATAGTGTACTACCTGAGGTAGAAGTTTTGTTAAAAACAAGTGGTGCTCTAATACGAAACAAAGAAGACGACGCTGAATCTACCCTAGGAAAAGCTGCCCGGTGAAGACCCTGTGCCAGCGCCAAACAACGCATCAGGTACCCAACATTGTTTGAATTAAAGGCCTCTGTCATGCATGCAATTTGGTAAATACTAAATTAGAATCTAATAAAAATCACGAGATATGATTTATATAAGGCAACATTGTTGAATCAGTTTATTATATTTGCCCAGGTTATAATTGACGAGTAATTTGTATTGTGTTGTACTATTTGAATTGTGTTGTTTCTATAACCTTTGCTTGTAACCTGATTTGTGTTGATAGTGTTTTTAATCAATATATTAATAATGTTTAAATATTCTTTTGCGTGTTATTTGTCTACCTTACTATAGGAAATTTGAAATATAAAATAGAAGTAATAGTACGTGCCGAACAATTTACTTTAGTGTTTTAATATCTGAACTGACCTGAAATTAAGAGTTTTTGTGCGAAACCGAACCATTTAACTGAGCTAGATTACGCGGAGCATTCAATAAGTCATTTTATTTATTTGAGTCATTTTTAATTATATTTTAAACAATTACTATTACATATAGCGACCAACTAAGGGGCTTTACTATTACAATATGATGCATTAGTTATAAACAAATCATTTACTTATTAGTAACGGAAAGGTACAAAAATTGATATCTAATTCATCCCCGCCTATAACATGAAAGTAAGTAAAAGAACTAAAAGAATTATATAATGATGGATCCTCTTTATTCTTTACAATAGTTTCTAATATACTCTAAGGCCTAAGGGACTAGTTTCGACATTATGTCATCATCAACCTAGAATAGTCAAATGATTTTTCAAAATATCTCGTGTCATAAGTAGATGTATGCAGATACAAATACTGGTTTTATACTATAAAACCAGTATTTGTATCTGCATACATCTACTTATGACACCAGATACTTTGAAAAATCATTTGACTATTCTAGGTTGATGATGACATAATGTCGAAACTAGTCCCTTAGAGTATATTAGAAACTATTGTAAAGAATAAAGAGGATCCATCATTATATTTGTGTTTTCTTCAATTACAACGTTACAAATGGACATTTATTACTTACTAAAAGAATTATCATACCTAAACATAAATAAGAAAATATATTGAACAGGTAATATAAACAAAAAAAAATATATTTACATCAGAAAGTACAAAAAATAAAACAAAAAAAAATTCAACTTAACAAATGTTCAAAGTGTTACTATTATTTTTAATACACATGTTTACTTGTTGATTAGTGGAGAGCACAGTTACTTCAATTTCGGAGGCAGCAATTGTAATCGGCTTTTATTCTGCCCCATAAATAAAAATCAAGACTATCTGGCAAGGCGAATAAAAATTCAATAATGTCATCTCTCCGGATAATTTATGAAATATTGCCGGGAAGCAAGAATGCATTTTCAAAGCATTGAAAATACATTCTGATCATGTCATAAGCTTCAACGCTGGAATATGACATTTTACAAACTTAATAATTATGTGCAGGTGTCCAAAAAGGCTTAATTTGCTAAATACGTAGAAAAAGTTCATGGCCCACCCTGATCTCATAATAATGTAATTTAGTAATAATCACGGTGCATGCGGTGCTGTATAATGAAAATTTAAGAAAAAAAGCAAGCTACACTGTTCAGTATTATTATTATTATTTTATTTCAATGTTGGAAAGGACAAGAAATGATATTTAACCCGTAACTACAACAGACGGGTCAGATTGACCCATCTGATATTTGCTTTTATTGGCATTGTATTATAACTTAATGGTGGGGGTTGGCCTTCTAGCTATTCCACAATTTTCTGGTGCTCTTTTCAGTAGGAGCAAAGCAGTCGCGGAGAGAGGTTCCTATTTTGCTGTGTATTGTTTTTCGGGTCAAGGTGACCCGTCTGTAGCAAATACGTTAGGAAAATATAGGAGTACTTGGTAAGTTATTTTCAAAATTCATACTTGTTTATTCTGCGTAATATAGTTATAGGATTTTTATACAAATAAAAACTTATTTTTACTATTCTTACAGCATAATGGCAGGTCTTTCTGATGAACAACTTGCTAAGATTCTCAACAGTGAAGAATTTTGGGAAGATATGGAATCGGATAAGGAACCGGAAATGTCTCAAAACCAACCATCAGGATTAAAAACAAATGTAGTTACAGTCAATGACCAAGCTGATGCTCTAAGGATTATAACAGAAGAAGGAGATCAAAGTAATGAAGAAGATGATTTGGAATTATTAAGCGAACACGATACAAATAGCGAATATTCAATTTCCAGTGATGATAATAGTGACGATGAAAATATAGATGGTGAAACTTTATCACAGAAAGCATGGTACGGAAAAGATGGTACAAAATGGGGAAAGGATCCTCCCAGTACAAGTAAAGTTAAAAGGGAAAATATAATAACTTTTAAGGCAGGCAATACAGGGTCTGCTTTAGCAACACCACCAGAAAATCTACTATTTGCATGGTTACTGTTCATAACTGAAGATATACTTCATAAGATAGTGGATTGCACAAACAAAAAAATTGAAAGTATGTGTATCAAATATAAGCACTGTAAACGACGCAGGGATTCACGTACTTTATTCACTATCTCATTCATCAATAAAACTACAATCAAAGAACTAAAAGCATTCCTGGGTCTGCTCTATTTACAATCAATATTGAAATCGAACCATGAAGATATTCGTTCTATGTGGTGCACTGACGGTACAGGAAGAGATATATTTAGGTGCACAATGTCATTACCACATTTTGCCTTTTTGCTAAGTTGCTTGAGGTTTGATGATGAGACAACTAGAAAAAATAGAGTTTCTATTAATAAATTGGCGCCTATATCTGAAATATTTGATTTGTTTGTTGCTAATTGCAAAGAAAACTATATACCCGGAGAATATTTAACCATTGATGAAATGCTCGTTCCATTTAGAGGAAGATGCGGTTTCCGTATGTATATTCCTAACAAACCCGCAAAGTATGGGATTAAAGTGCAAGTTTTAGCTGATTCCAAGACACATTACATGTGTAATGCGGAAGTTTACACTGGTGCAAAACCCTTAAAACCAGCAAAGAATTTACTGCCAAATCCAACTCAAGTTGTATTACGTCTTGTGGAATATTTACCTGTGAATTCAAATAGGAACATAACTGCTGATAATTGGTACTCTGCAATTGAAACAGTAAATGAATTACGTAAACGAAATTTTACATATGTTGGAACACTAAGGAAAAACAAAAGGCAAATTCCACCAGCATTTCAAGCAAACCGTAAGCGCGAGATATCATCATCAATATTTGGATTTCAAGGTGGAATAACTTTGGTATCCCATGTACCAAAACAGGGAAAATCAGTAATCCTTATATCCAGTATGCACCACACTAACACTGTGAATAGAAATACAAAAAAACCTGATATCATACACTTCTATAATGAGACCAAAGCAAGGGTGGATGCACTCGATGAAAAATGTGCTGTATATTCAACTTCCCGAAGAACCAGACGTTGGCCGATGGCCTTATTTCATTCTATTCTGAATATTGCTGGTGTCAATAGTAGAGTTGTATACGAAGCCTCGCCCTTGGGTAAGAAAATTTCTAGATATGCCTTCATAAAACAAGTAGGACTTGCGTTGTGTGAACCATACATGCATGAACGACTGTGCAACCAAAAGGTTCCCCGAAACCTTAGATTACTAATTGCAAATATCCTGAAAGTGAAAATACCTATTGAAACACAATGTACTGAACGTATTCCTACATCGAAAAGGAAGAGATGCTTTTTTTGTCCAAGCAAGAGCGACAAAAAGACGGCAACGCTTTGTGATACCTGCAAAAAACCAATTTGTACAACATGTGCAAAAAAAATTTGCCCAGAATGTTATGAACAATAATTATAGTTTAAAATAATGTTAAATTCATTAAATAATAAGAAGTAATATTTGTTTGTTGTAAGAATAAATATTTTGTTATATTTTTTTAATATTTAATAAACGGGTCATATTGACCCATGGGTAGTACTTGTGTTTCATTTATTTGTCTGTAGTAGTTGCGGGTTAAAAAATAATAGCTAGTGAATTGAAAACATTTAATAGGAGAATCTAACGTAACATATGCAATGAATTAAAAATTCGATAAAAAGATTGAAATGAATACAGTTATGGAAGAGTATGATGAAAATTCAAGTGAAAACGAACTATACACTATCTAGAGACTATCTTAAAATTAAAATTAAATTATTACTCCCAATAAATAAATTATTTATATTTAATTTTTTTTATTTTTCTGGATTGTCTTCGTATGACTATATCTTCGTCAAAAAAAGAGGTAGCAACTTCCGGTTTTCATCACTCTCTTCAGTTTTTATGTGATTCAATATTACGGTATTAAAAATGTACTGTTCCAATTAAAATTTTAAAGAAAAAACAAGTAATATACATAAATTGAGAACATCGCCCCCTGTTACTCTTTTGACAACCACCTAATTTCGTACTACATATGTTTCAATCCCCTGTAAATTTCTCTATCTAATGAGCCTAGATATATTGAAATCCGTTGGGGCAAACCGAAATTATACCTACTTTTGTACGCAAACATCCCCCCCCCCTCTCCACCCTCCCCTTGGTATGGGACTTAGATCAAAAAGTTTCTAATGAAAATTGTATAAAAACGTCTAAAAATGTTGCTAGTAAAAAATTTAAGCTATCTTAATCTAGAATTTAATAAAAAATTATCGAATTTTTAATTCATTTTGCGAATTGCGGCCCCTTGCGATCATTTTGAAAACTTAAAAGTATTTTTGTTGAAATTCCTGTGGTCCATTTTACTATCAAGATATTTTCCGCCAGGTTGTACGATAAACGGTTGTCGAGATACGGCCGGTGGGCGAGCTTAAACAGACACCTGGTATATAATGTTATACGTTCCCTTAGGAATTGTGACCGCTCATTTCTCGTTGTTTTCCATTCTTCTTATGTGACTATACCATCGGAGTCTTTGTACTTTTACGTACTTTACTTCTCCTTTCAAGATGTTTTCTATTTCACGGTTCATTGGCCTCATGTATTCTCCATCTGCCACTTTCTTCGAGCCATATATTTTTCTTACAATGTTCCTCTCAAACCTTCTCAGCTTTTCCTGTTCCACATTTGTCAGGTTCATGTCGCTACCCCATAAGTCACTACTGGTCGAATTGCTGCTCTGAATACTTTACTTTGCAGTGTTTTTGTATTTATAATAAGCTCTATGTCCTCCCTGCACTCTATAATCTATCTCCATGTTTCTGTCATTCTCACTGTTTATCATACTGCTAAATACTAAAAGTTTTCAACTATTTCAAAATCGTAATTTCCTATTCTTACTTCCTTGGCTGTTGTATCTCTATTTTCTCTGCTTGTCCCCACGTATTTACTTTTTCCCTGGTTTATCGTTAGACCTCTTTTTTTGCTGCTTGATCGATTTTTTAAATTGCTCCTTCCAAGCTTCTCTAGCTAGTATAGTGAGATCGTCCGCGCACGCAACTACTTGAATCATCTTATTAATTATTGTTTCCTGGAAATTGCATTCCTTGACCACTGCGCCAGTGCTAAAATAAACAAGGTGGTAGATAATCCGTCACCCTTTCTTACCCATAGGTTAATTTCGAAGTCTTCAGTTGCAACTTCGTCCATCATAACTGCTGCTTTTGACTGTTTCATCGTTATTTGCTGTGCTATTACTTCGTTGAATTTCTCTTCTCTTGATATGGTTCAATTCTTCCTCTTCTGTGTTATTTTCTAGGTATTCTTTTATTGCCACCGTATTCCTGCCTGTTAATAATTTCTTAATGATTTCTCCATTCCATACCGCTCATGTTTGTTGTGTCTTTTCATATTTTGTCTTTTGATGTATCTATATAGTTTCGTGTTGTTGCTATTATCATACTCAATTGTATCCATTACTTCCTCCAACCATCTTTTCCTCTTGGATTTTATTAATTTCGTGCTATCTTTTCTGATTTCTTGGTATGTCTTATGGTCTACTTCATTTCCTGTTCGTAACCATTTTATTCTAGCGGCCTTCTTTTTCTGTAATATATTCCTTTACTATAGCATAATGTATACGTGCCAATGGATCGACAGTTTCTTATGTCATAACTATATTTCTCTAGCACCAGAAAATTATCTGCTATTATTGCATAATTTAATTGATCATTGACGTAATGATAAACATTTTAGAACAGAATTGTTCATAAAATACATTTAATAACTAGTAAGAAACAATTAATTAGAGATTAATGAAATTAGTGGGCTCAAGTATTAAGCATAGAATAATGGTTTCAGAACTATCATTGCTCAATAAGCAATATGAACTAGGCCTCCAAATATTATCAAAATTGATTACAAATTAGGCACTAACCATATCATATGCTAATAAAAAGGATTAAACACCGGACTCCTGTTCTAACTTCCAACCTCATAATGCATTTTCTTCTATAGTAGTCATCACCAATAAGACTGTCCAAGCCAAGGTTGCGTTGCATGTTTTGCAACAGCTGATTTTTATGGAAGTATGTTGTTAGCCCTCTGCCTGAGCGTTCTCTTTTATCCAAACTTGGAAAACGCAGCTGTCTCTCATATGCTACTCATTATATCCAATTATAACAACAAACGCAGTTGCAGTTCAACATGCTATAGCATCGAGGCATACACGAGGCCACACGAATGTCGCCAAATGGAGCTACACCTAACCAGATCGATCACATTTTAATGCAAAGAAGATTTGCAGCAGATATTCTGGATGTAAAAGTAAGGGGGATATCAGACCATTTTCTAGTTTAGATCAATTTTAGATGCGGAATTAGCTGCCAAACAGAACAAAGGAGGCAGAAACAGAAAATCTGAATCTCGAGAAGTTATAAAAACCAGAAATACAGAACAAGTTCAGGCAAAACGTACGAAAAGCTAAGTAAAGAACACAAATATTGGGAATAGTGAAGAAACAAAGTAAATACGACTGGTTTGATTTTCATTATAGAGAGAGAATTAACTCAATAACGCCGGAGTACCCTTTTTCTTCAGAAAAATGCAAAAATTGGATAGTTACTTCATTACACCACTAGAAGCACACACGAATAATTTTTATAGAAAATCTTTCATGTGATCACTTGTTTCTTTGCCGTATGACATATCATACGCTAGGCAAATAAGAGTACTTCTGAATTTTGAAAGTTGCGAACCTAGTGTTGGGAAAAAATATATTACTGAATATAATTATTTATTTCTGAACTTATATTATTAGTTGTAACATTAACAGATTTATATTATACAGGAGGGGTATGATACGTGCGGAAACATGAGTCTGGATGTAGTCCCACATTACATTTTACACATGAAAATTTTGCACATTTTTCACAATATGCGCACGCCTTGTTTGTCAATTAGGTGGTCGGTCCTGTCGTATCGTATTTCCTTCAGAACATTCTTACTGCGCTTTGGTTTTGGACCATATAAATATTCGGGAGCCGTCAACAATGCGCAAACAGTTCTTCTCAAGAATTCCAAGAGGCTGATTTTTGGGTGAACAAATCTATAAAGAAGCCACATGTTGACCATTGCTCCATTCAAACAAAATCGAATAAATGGCCAGTACCATTTTCTAGATCGTATGCGTATTCTGTAGTAAGTGTGTAGCAAGTAGTGGAGATTGGAGAGTTCTGGCGCCACCACTCCCCACCACTACCACACAACAATTTTAGTTCCGAACGCGGCCACCGCGGTTTCACAGAGGGCGCTAGTGGCGGCGCTCGAATACATACATATACAGCATGGTACTGTGTGACGTATCAACCATACAGGGTGTTTCAAAAGTTAGGAACCAAGATGGTCGCCAAAATAAAAGTTTTGAATTTAATACATATATAGCATGGTACTCCGTGACGCATCAACCATACAGGGAGGAACCAAGATGGCGAACCAAGATGACCAGGTAAGATTAAAATTAAATATGCAACCTCATAACGTTTACAATATTAATATGCACTTTGTTCGAAAAGTGATTAACAAGGATGTAAGGAAATAAAATATTAGTTTCTTTAGACAAAATTTATTAAACAAATTTTATATACTAACAATTAAATATACTAAACTATTTTTAGAAAATCCTCTAGCAGTCTGACATTATGTAATGCGCAAATACAATAGTCCTTAGTATAAAACATGCACAAATAAAAATGTACGTATAGATTAGAAATGAGTTGAAAAACTTATTATTTTTAAATGTGAACTCCAGATGTATAGTCTTACTTACCCATATCACAGTATAAACATATCCAGTAGTTGCAGTCGCTGTCGGCACCTATGCCTATGATCTTTAGAAACCAAGTTGTATATTCGCGCATTGTAATGCGCAATGTCGCATAGCGGAGAGATCGGAAAGTTATTAAATAAGCAGGTCCGTATCTAGCCCTATTTTAAAATAATCGGGGCCGGATTAACTAAATTTGTTAATAAATGAAAATATTGAAATTAGTAGAGTAATATTTAAACAATAATTATGTACGTCATGCATATCATTGTCTTAGATTTGAAACCTGTGGCCAATTTAACAAATTTTACAAAATGTTGAAAACTATTTTGGAAAACAACCTACTAGATGGAATAAAAGTTTCAGTTTCTATTTGCAAATTTAAGTGTATAGTAAATGCGAACTCTTATGTATAAGCAAAGTAAGTAATCATGTGGAAAATTTTGACATGGACTAATAAATTGTATTTCTTGGAGCTGGGCTTTAATTTGTGACCCAACGTTTGGACCCACTGACAACTGAGGAAAAATGGAAGAAAAGGTTCCTTCTAATTGTAGATGTATACTTGATTCTGCTCTTACTTACTGATTGAATAATTTAAATATTTTATATAAATCTCAAATTGCAAGAGTCACAGCAATATGTACATAATTAACGTAAACAAGGAAATCATTATATCATTTTTATTAATCTTCCAAAACGCAGACCGTACAATACAATATGTGCTTCACTTTACATTATTGCTTTCTTATGGAGCATTAGATGTTTTAAAAGTGAATAATTTTTAATGCATATGAGGCAGACTTGTTAGACTGTTACAGGATTTTCTCAAAATAGTTTAGCATATTTAATTGTATCTGTTGGTATTTAAAAAATAAATTTTGCCTAACAAAGCTATTTTTTTATTTCAAAACCTTATCCCCTTGTTCAACACTTTTAATACTTACTGACGGATTCAAGTAACAATAGAGCTTCACTTTACATTATTGCTTTTCTTATGGAGCATTAGATGTTTTAAAAGTGGATAATATTTAACGTATATTATGCAGGTTTGTTAGACTGTTAGAGGATTTTCTCAAAATAGTTTGGCATATTTAATTGTCAAAATCTTGATTATATTACTACATCTGCATTCTAAGACTTTTTTACCTAGGACATGTTTGCAGCATTTACAGCACAATTGCAAGGGGTGTTCAAATTTTTGGAATATTATTTAAATCAAGATTTTTTGTAGCCCATACCTATTTAAATAGGCATGGTAGCAGATAAGTTATATGTACACTGTACATAATCTACTAGGTTAACAATAACACTCTGTATACTCCATAAATGTGCTACTTGATATAAGTTACTTGGAATATTTTTAAATAATTGTTTTTGTGCATTACATAATGTTAGACTGTGTGGCTTAAGCATGCACTAATGACTATCATACCATATTAAAAAGTTGACAATGAATGCCCTAAGTCTGCGTTTGCGACCCATATAAAAGAGAATAATCATACAACAATTAATGATTTTGTACAAATCTTACACTTTGGCGAGAAATTAAACCTCCTAGAGGGCCTCGAATTATTCAAAGCCTCCCGCAATTTCGAATGTCTTTTACTTAACAACCAGACCGATTTGATATATACACCTCTGTTTACATACTGTACTTCGATTTTTAATTTACCTCATATTTCTAATTTCCGATTTTTCCCTGTAATTACCAAATAACTGTTATAATGTATTTCCCCTCTACTTTATAATTACTGCCTAACACTAATTTTAACATAATTTTGTGTCTCATTCAATATTGTGTTCCTTAATGGTCATGTTTAAATATAGTGATAAAACGAAGTATATGTGTTTATCTTAAATACCTAATGTTTTTATTAATAAATTATATTTAGTGTGTAATGTGTGGTCTCTATCACTAGTAAAAGTTTTATACCAATTACGTTATTAATAAACAGTTTATTTGGGGAGTATTATTATTTCTGTGTTACATTATAGACATAAAAATATTGCAATAAAAGCGTGTTGGGAAAAAGAATGACTGTATAAGTGTAAAGAAGGTAATACACCTTTAACAATACATTCATGTGTCAACTACGCTATAAACAAAAACTGTACACTCCTACAAGTGATAATTAATGAAAAAACGCTTTAAATACTCTTTTATTACATCACGACATACGGGAGTTTGTAAATAATAAATATCTTATAGTATTGCTTGCGGCTAAATCCTTCACGTATTATTGTGGTACTTTCCAAGGGCGACTACAACAGCGAAAAAGCTTACGCAAAGAGCATTCGATATTTGGCAAAATTATACAACTTTAACTTTTACTTATTCGGTGAAGAATCCGGATATTGTAATTTCCTTTGCCGAACAAACCTATGCTCATAAAAATAATCAGAGGTGTATGAAAGGACAATGTCGGTTTGACTTTGATGGCAGTGGTGGGGTTTTAGCACATGCTTATTACCCAAACGGTCTAAATAAGTGTATTGATTGGATATTGATTAGATAAAAGTGAAAAATGGGATTATGGGCTCAATAGCTCATCAGCGGATGGGACAAGTTTCTTTGCAGTTATATTACATGAGATTGGACATAGTTTGGGTCTACAACATAGTTCTAATAGTTCTTCTGTAATGTATGGATTTTATAGTGGTAATATTATTAATACTTTATCTGAAGATGATATCGAAGCGATTCAGTATCTGTACGGTGTAAAAGAATTTGTCAATTGTTGTCGAATCTACGACCCCATCGATTATTGGAGAGGACGATAAAAATGAAAATGAGCCGCACTTATGTGATATTCATCCGAATAGTCTTTTAGTAACTTCAAACCATCACTTGTATATTATTTATAAAGAATGGGTATGGACTATGAACCTTCAGAAAAAACATCAGTATAGAAAACCGGAAAAAATTCATAATTATTTGGCGGAGCTCCCAAAGAACATCACATATACGCATATACTACAAAACACTAAAGACTACATATTGATATTTAACTCAAACATTTTTTATCAGATCAACTTTCCTAGTTTTAAGTTGAAAAATATCTACAACACAAATAGAATAGGAATACCAAAGGATAGTAAAATTAATGCAGCATTCAGTACATATACCGGAAAGTACGTATTTTACAGCGATATCTACTTCGCCGAAATCGACGATTGTAATTTAACATATGAAAACCGAGGTCTAATTTCAGACAAATTTTCTGGTCTTCCTGCAACTGTTGATGGCGCTTTCAGATATACAAATGGAAATTTATATTTTACTAAAAACAATATGTTTTATGAATACAATGAATTTAGTAATATGGTTGTAAGTGTTGGGGAATTAAACTTACAAAAGTTTGGAATTCAATGTTCAGATAAGAGCGTGTTGTTGGAAAAAATACAAGAACTACTCAAGCAAGTGTTTTATAAGTAATTTCTATAGCGAGAGAAATGTTAATAATAAATGGAACACGTTAGATGTATTTATTTAGCATACATGTACTATAACAGAATAATTATGTATATTTCCTCGTTTACTTTTGGAAGAAAGTCGCGTGGTAGCTACACATCATTTTTTATCTCAAAGTAGGACTTGTACAAGGGACAATAATTGTAATAAATTTTATTATCTGATCGTAAGTAAAATTCCCGGTGTGTTTTTTAACTTATATTTAAATTTGAAAATGTCATTGCCATTTACATAAAATGAATAGCCAATAAAAGAATAAAATTAAAAGCATTTTGAAATAAATGACCAAAAGCATATAGTAAATATTACATACAGTTATGGACCGTATAACATAGGCGCAGACTTTCATGTTGAAGCTTCTGATGAAACCTAAGATTAATCTCGGCATATTTACGGTAATGCTTTTGGTCGTTTATTTCAAAATGCTTTTAATTTTATTCTTTTATTGGATATAACGTTAAAAAACAAGATTCGATTAATTGATTTTTTGTTTACTTTGTGTATTAAGGAGATAATTCATGTATCATACAATGTATGCATATATGTTCTACAATCACCTCCATACATCGCTTTTATTACAATATTTTTTACCACGCGACTTTCTTAATATTTTAATAAAGATATATAAGCGGGAAAATGAAATTCAAAAACAGTTAGTTTCAATTGCCATGGTAGACGCAGCAGCACCGGAAGTAAACGAAGAAATAGTGCATGACATCGCTGAGCTATTGTCGTCTCGTGGTAATCGAGATGTTGAATTATATTTTCAAGAAACTTTAAATTTAGAATCAAAAGTGAAAGTGAAAAATATTTATCATCTACCCAATACACATTTTTGTCTCATCAATCATAATAATTTTTATGCGTACGAAAATTTCAGTGGAACAGCAGTATTTTTCGTTCATAGTAAATGTAGTAATGCAAGAGGTAATCCAAAAAAAATTGCTTGTCGAACAGAAAAATGGAAGTTGGTACCGCGAATACATAGTCGCAGAATGCGACAACATAGTGTTTATTCAGAAGATATATTAAAAACCCAAGATGTGTTTTATGTCATGACTCTATCCAATACAAAATATTATCTCTATTTTGTGAACTATGTGCGGAATTTGACCCGGATGTTAATCCCATATTGCATGATGCTTTAGATGATAATCAAATAATATTAAATCGTAATGTTGCAGCTGCAGAAGAAATCGAGAAAATTAATATTACTGAATATTTGAAACAATTTGTATTTAAACCAAATAAAAAATGCAATTATACCCTTCAATTGTTTTATTTTCCATAATAAAATTATTAGATGTTCTAGGCAACAATGAAATAATTCTTAATCGTAATTTTTAAATATAAATAAATAAATAAATAGTCCAAAACAATTCTACGGTTTTTACTTTCTTATACGTAGTATAAGGAAGTATTGTGATGATGAAAATTTTCGACCTCGAGATTTTTGCAGATGTCCACGTTTTGATGTCCCCTGATACCGAAAAAGTGGTTTTTAAAAAAATGTCTGTGTGTGTGTGTGTCTGTGTGTGTGTGTGTGTGTGTGTGTGTGACCACGATAGCGGTCAAACCGCTATAGGTATCAATTCCAAATTTTATATTTACAAATATAATCTCCCTCTTGAGATCTGATTAGATTTTCAGTAAAATCGGCAGACCGGAAGTAGTAGTTTACTTCAGTGAAAAAATCGAATTTCGGCAATTATTCGTCAACTACTAAGTTTAAGCAAATTTATAAAGAATTCATATGTACTTAGAATTAAGTTTGAGACAAATTGTCTTAAAAAAGTTTTTCGAAATTCCAACCGGAAGTAGGTCTTTTACTCTTATCGAAAATCAGTTTTTTGCGAATATCTCGCAAGTCATGCTTTTTAGAGAAGTATGTTCCGAGTATAAAAGTATTTAGAACATAATTTTCAATATCTTTTGTATAAAAAAAATTTCAAAATTCCGACCGGAAGTACCACTTTTACTCTTATCGAATAGCGATTTTTTGCAAATATGTCGTAAATTATGCATTCTATATATATTTATCAAGAGTACAAAAGTATTTAGAACTGGATTTTCAATATTTTTTGTATATATGAAATTTCAAAATTCGGACCGGAAGTAGCACTTTCACTCTTAGCGAGTAGCACTTTTTTGATAATATCTTGCAAAGTATGCATTCTATAGCGATTTATTAAGAGAATGAAAGTACTTAGAATAGGATTTTGAATAAGTTTTGTATACAAAAAATCTTAAAATTGTATAGTTTCAAACGCTCATACGTATAAGAAAGTCGTGTGGTGGCCACACCTCATTTTTTTATTTGTCAGTACAATTATTTTAGAGTCTTATTTTTCTAATATTCAGTGTTATATTGTAAATTTCAATATCAAATCCCAGTTTTCTTAAACTAATAACTGTTATAATGTATTTCCCCTCTACTTTATAATTACTGCCTACCACTAATTTTAACATAATTTTGTGCCTTATTCAATACGTGTGTGTCAACTACGCTATAAACAAAAATTGTACACTCCTACAAGCGTTAATTAATGAAATATTTACTGTCCTTTGAAGATGCTTAAGTTAATAAAAAAATGAGGTGTGGCCACCACACGACTTTCTTATACGTATGAAAGTGTTACTTCCGGTCCGAATTTTGAAATTTCATTTATACAAAAAATATTCCAAATGCAACTCTAAATACTTTTGTACTCTTCATAAATATATATAGATTGCATAATTTACGACATTTTGCAAAAAATCGTTATTCGGTAAGAGTAAAAGTGATACTTCCGGACCGAATTTTGATTTTTTCTTTATGCAAAAGGTATTGAAAATTAAGTTCTAAATACTTTTATACTCGTAACGTACCTGTCTAAAAAGCATGACTTGCAAAATATTTGCAAAAAACTGATTTTCGATAAGAGTAAAAGACCTACTTCCGGTAGGAATTTCGAAAAACTTTTTTAATAAAATTGTTCGCAATTTCAATTTTAAGTACTTATGAATTCTTTATAAATTTGTCTAAACTTCGTAGTTGACAAAATATTGGCAAAAGTCGATTCTTTCACTGAAGTAAATTACTACTTCCGGTCGGCCGATTTTGCTGAAAATCTAATCAGTTCTCAAGAGGGTGATTATACTACTAAATGCAAAATTTGGAATAGATACCTACAGCGGTTTGAGCGCTATCGTGGTCACACACACACGGACACACACAGAGAGAGAGAGAGAGAAAGAGAGAGAGAGAGAGAGAGAGACATTTTTTAAAAACCACTTTTTTGGTATCAGGGGACTTCAAAACGTACACATCTGGAAAAATCTCGAGGTCGAAAATTTTCATCATCATTTATTTATATACAGACATGAAAGTAATTAAACAAAGTAAACAATATCGTTGACTAAAGAATGGTCATAATATGGGTAAGTAATACTATACATCTAGAGTTCACATTTAAAAATATTATGTTTTTCAACTCATTTCTAACCTATACGTACATTTTTATTTGTGCATGTTTCATACTAAGGACTATTGTATTTGCGCATTACATAATGTTAGACTGCTAGAGGATTTACTAAAAATAGTTTAGTATATTTAATTATTAGTATATGAAATTTGTTTAATAAATTTTGTCTAAAGAAACTAATCTTTTATTTCCTTACATCCTTGTTAATCACTTTTGGAACACAGTGTATATTAATATTGTAAACGTTATGAGGTTGTATATTTAATTTTAATCTTACCTGGTCATCTTGCTTCCGCCATCTTAGATTTTGACTCGCCATCTTGGTTCCTAACTTTTGTACATGGTTGATACATCACGGAGTATCATGCTGTATATGTATTAAATTCAAAACTTTTAATTTGGCGGCCATCTTGCTTCCTAACTTTTGAAACACCCTGTATGGTTGATGCGTCACGGGGTACCATGCTGTATATGTATGTATTCGAGCGCCGCCACTAGCGCCCTCTGCGAAACCGCGGTGGCCGCGTTCGGAACTAAAATTGTTGTGTGGTAGTGGGGGGGGGGGGGCAGAACTCTCCAATCTCCACTACTCACGCATTTTGTCGAACAAATCGACACCTCCTATTCCTTGGTTGTACAATTCGATTACTGTGGGTTGATCTACTTGTATATGCTTTTTTTGTTGTTTGTACCAACGTTTACAGTATCCTTTTGTGAAACATATCTCGTCATTTTCGACATTAGTCACCATGGTTACTTGATTGTTGTCGTTCCATTTAGTTAAGAGTGATTTTATCAGAATTGTCTGTTAAAATATGTGCAGCACCACGGTCTGCCTTTTTTAGATCTTTCAAAGGTGCCAATGCAGTTGATATTTTTTCTTTTTAGTTCTTCTAGCAGAGTTAAAAAGTTGAAGCAATTATCGAGATAAACTGTCGAGTTTTGGGGTAAATAGGGAAAGCATAATTTCTCAGTAACACTCGAGTCCAAAATTTTTCCTTCTGATTTGTCTCCCGTTCCGCAATAAGGATTAAACTTCAAAATGTAACCTTCAGGTGATGTTAGGCACCAAAATTTAAACCCATATCGAATGGGTTCGGCTAATTCTTGTGAAACACCATTTACCCTCTCTATTAGTGGTTGTATTTTATAAATTCGGTTGTTCGGCTCAATTTTTGTATTATCGTTGAAATGCAAGTAACGATGTATACTTTCAAATCGGTCGCGAGACATGCTATTACTAACTAATGAATTGAATGTATCGCCACTTGTTTCCCAATACAATCTTCTGCAGGAAACCTTGTTGTACCCAGATAGAAGTAAAATTCCAAAGTAAACATACATCTCGTAGGTAGATACGGAGAAATCGTGTTTTCCTTTGAAAATGGCATATTTCCTTGATTCGGTACAAACTCTATGAAATTTTCAGGAAAGAATATTTTGAACAGATCTATCGGATTCAACTGTTCTTCCAATATTCTTTGTGCAATGGTAGGTTGTGATGTTTTGGCAATTTTCATTTTTCCGTCGCTATGTGTCAAAAATGTTTCGTGCCAAATACGTTGTCTCTTGGTATCTTGACTTTTTTTTAGGACGTTGGTTTTTACGACGCTTAACAATTTCGTCCTTGAATCTTTCAGCAAGTGGTATGTTATCTTCTGCGTCACTCGAACTCAAAATATCGATATCAATAGGTTCGTTGATGGGCAGTTCATTACTATTCTCATCATCTTGGAAACGAATTTCTGATAGTTCACCACCTGTAGTCATAGCCATGATTTCCATTGTTTGTTTGAGCACTCATTTTCCCAAGGAACGAATACCGTATTCTCCGTCGTCATCACTCGGTGGGTCATCGACATCGCTATCTTGACCATCTCTTGGGGGTAGTACTGGCAAGTCTATACGGTCGCAGTCTCTCACCAAAAGATAATCTTCATCTTCTGCATCTCGTGGATCTGATGGATTGTACAAGTTCTTCCTAAGAAAAAGAACACACCCCTTATATGCCTACCGTATGATAAAACATATGTCATTTTCTTTTGACGCCAGAGATCCAAATATGTGTTTGCAATGATTTAGCTAAGCTTTGATAGTCTCACTTGACCATATCAAATCAAGATACATTGTCAAATCAATGCAAAAAGTGACAGGATCACAAAAAATAAATAACATAACCTCACCTCAGACTCAATTCTGCACCTATTGGAAACTAGGCCTAAAGCAATACACGAAAGTCTCTTCCAATCTCACAAAAGTTCCTCTAAAAATCTTGATACCACGTTTATAGCACTATTACACCCCAAACTATGCTTATAGAAGACATAGCAAGCCCGCACCGTGTCTCATTTGAAATCAAAAAGACACTTGACCTACGTATGGTAAATCATACGGTAGGCGTTATTGGGTTACGTTCAAGAAAGTCTGACAAACCCCTGCCCATAAGTGAGGCCTAAAACGCAATGACTGCGTTAAAAAGAGGAAAACCACCGGGGCTTGACGGAATACCCGTAAATATATACTAAAAAATTGCAACGAAAATCTTATTAAAAATATTCATTCTTGAGTGGAAAAGATCTGGGATGAAGAAAACTTATCCAATGATTGGAACAAATCTATTTTATGTCCCTCAAGAGAGGTAAACCGTCCTGCTAAAATTACTGTAGCATATATGTAGATGTTCGCCAAGCACACAACTCCATCAATAAAGATCAGATGTGTACCATCTTGTAAAACTTCAATATTTGAATATAGATAAAACAATTCACTCTGAGTAACAGAGACGCATGTGTAAGTATACAAAATCATCTAACATACTTTACGATGTACCGCACACTCAAATCCAAAAATATACATCGTAAAATTTGACACAAAAAGCAGTAATAGCAGCACTTATTTCAAGGAAATGTTCTCAAAAGAATTTTTGGGCAATTGGGTGAAAATATCCTGTGAAGGACGAGATACAATCACGACTTGTTAGTATTATCTGTAGTTATATTCACTTGAATTCATGGGCTACGATTGGCGGAACGTGTAATGACGTGGATGGAAGAGGAGATAATTCTTGAAAAAGTGGTCAACAAAGAAATGCCAAGAAGTGAAATGAAAAGTAAGATGAAAATATGCGGTTTATGGCGACGCTAAGGAATTGTTGGAGATCAGGAGCTGTAGAAGAGAGACCGAAGACGAAAAAGTTGGAGAAAAAATGAAGGAGGTTTGAACCATTGAAAAAGAAGAAACACCGAACTGCTATAAATCAGGGAAAAAGTCAACTGGCAACTCAAAAAGCTGAATCCGACACATGGGTGGTATCCTAAGGCAGAGAACGTCAATAAGTTTCTGAATGAAAAAGATTTTTCCTCAGATAAACTATACTATAAGAAAGAAAATATGATAAAATAAAATCCATTATAACAAGTTGAATTGTTTACTTACTAAATCTAACTCGTAGGCGTCTACGGTTGTCGTTGATACTTTCTTGGTTTTTAGGTTGAAACCGCGTCGTCGTCTTTGTTATAACCTGTGATAACCTGTTTCAGGTTATCGAAACAGAAAAAATCCTGAAGGTATTAGTGAACGAAACGTCGGCAGTAGACGCAGGGACGACGACGCAGTTTGAACCCAGAATCTGAAAAGATGTTTACTTATTAGTATTTTTTCTAAACTAAAACTATTTTCATGTTTTACTAAAGTAATGGTAGATAAATATTTTGAAAAAACATAACCTCCAAAAGTAATAAAATAATTAGTTAACGAATTATATTTATCAATAATATTAGTTTTAAAAAATACGTTGTACAATATGTCAATTATTAAAATGTCTGTCATTTTAGCATCTTATATTGCGTATTCGTGCTAAGAGATTAATAATTTTTGATTGAAACTAATAATTATGAAAACAGTACGTCTTTAATTAGGATCAGCCGGCATAAATACAAACAAAATCATATATTTTTTTATTTTTACTGGTATCTGCTTGTTCTGCAGGAAGTCCTACCAAAATAACCATGCATAATATTAGAATTGAAAATTGCAATCAGTCTGAGATAATTAAACAGCGTTTTGCGTTTCTTAAAACTATCGTGTCCGAAGAATATTCTCCACATATTATTTTTATTTAACTAATAAATAATTTACAGACAATCCTCTTAAAAAAATATTATCAATTTTCGCAGAGACCTTAAGAAAATATCCAATCGTGGCAATATTGGAAAGAGCTGTGACCAAGGACTATAAAATACCTGGAGAAGACCTCGTTCTCGAAGAGGGCACCAAACTATTAATACCATTACAAGGCATACATCTCGATCCGGAATATTATCCAGATCCACAGAAGTTCGATCCAGATAGATTTTTACCAGAGAACAAAGTGAATCGTCACGCATGCCAGTACATGCCATTTGGGGAGGGTCCTAGAATATGTATTGGCATGCGCTTCGGAATACTGCAAGCTAAAGTCGGTATGGTTAAAATGTTGAAGGATCATAGGTACAAATTGAATGCAAAATTAGGCGAAATGAAATTCGATCCCACGTCAATGTTGTTATCACCACTTGGAGATATGCCATTAGATATAGAAAAAGTTGATTAATTTTACTACTATAGGTATATAGATTGTATCTGCATGATTCTTATAACATGAAATAATCATCAAATAATACCCACCGTTCATTTCTTTGGTTCAAGTATTTTCTGTAATATTAAGATGGAATATTTTTGGAAGCCCACAATTATATCTCTATCGGAATTTTTATTTTGTTCTGAAATTAGAGGTTCAAAGGAAAATGACACAGAAAATGCTTACTGTGTCAATTTAAATTTGGCAGAAACCATTCATTTCTAAAACAAAGTTGTCAGAAAAGTTGTTCGTAAACTTATTCTTATAATTAGAAAAGATTTGAATATTTTGCTTGAGATAAATTCTGCTGTCATCTATGCCCAGGACAGAAAAATTACAATACATTTCCGCTATTAGTCAGTTGTAAATTCAAAAGTAAGGTAATGAAATACTGAATGTATATACCACTATATTTATTTATATTATTTATTTTAAATATAAAAATAACGAATATCACTATTTGGTTAGTGTTTAATTTATTAATACCAGAAAAAAGCAGTCATATGGAATACTTTCTAAAAAAGACAGGATAAGTATGTACGGTTATGGGCAAAAAAAGTGGGACACTTTTTTACCTAATGTGCTGAAATTTTGAAAAACTGTAGTCAATAACTGATGTCAGAAAAATTGGTTAAATTATTATCAAAAAATAAAAAGCAAGACGGAAATGGACTATAAGAATAGTTTATTCAAAATAACATTTTCTCTTAAGTCTTCTACTAATATCTTTCATTCCATCATTTCGATTTATAACATCTGTGAGAAGTAGTATTTTTTGCAAAATTATTTCGCGAAACAAACACTATTATAACATAACACAATATAACAGGGGCATTGCCACGCCAACAATGTTACGTCAGATATACAGAATTATACCAAATATTACTGTTTTTTATCACTATGTTATACTTATTAACTATACTGAAATCGCTGACCTGATTCAGTGATCACGTTGGGTTCACGTGATCACACCAAAGTCGTATGCACACAGGAACATAAAATCATTAAAGGATCAATGCCTGTAAAATAGTTATCGCCGTAGTATTTGACATAAGAAATTGTGTATATTGAAATGAAAACAGAATAAAGGCTGCGAAAACAGATTCAACGGAAACAGAAACGTAAAAGTAAATGGCACCTGCAATCTGTGATCTATTACAGTTTACATTGTGAGCACGCACTTTTATTACTGAATCTCTTCGGCGATTTGAGTATAGTAATGAAGCGGTATATATTATGTGGCTCTGAGCTCCAAATATGAAAATCATCATGGAAGATAGAGATTACTCAATAACAAATATTTAAAAACGGTATTTCTTTATACCGTTTTACTAATTTTCTTATGCACTGTGTATAGAGAACACCAGCATGCTTTATTCGAAAACACAGCGATGAAAAGATAAATGTTTTCAATGTAGAAATACTTCTCAACAACTGTAAATTGCCCAGATTGAAGGTCATGTTGCTAGTTGACATGTGCTATAAAGGATAGATACCTTATTGTCAAAAACTCTTAATTTTGTCACAATGATTAACAGTTTTCCTTTCAATAGCGTGTAAAATATGATAGAAAATTTCTTTAATAAAATTGAAAATGTTATAATGATAAAATGTTGGTATTATGATATTCGACTACCAACTAATTTCACTGTAATTACAACATGATCAAATTCTGTTAGGATATTTAACTCGAAAATTTATTGAATTATCTGATTTAATTGAAATCACTTAATTCATTGTTCATGTTCTAACAACTTCATTGGAAATGAATGGTAATAATCAATATCAATAATCATACTATTTTATAATAATAGTTTTTATTATATCTAAATAATTATATGTGGTAGTTATATCTTCATTTAGATGCCTCTCTCAATGTTGTACGCATGAAATACCGCAATGGTTTTCTTGTAGAATGATTAAATTTGTTATATACCCTTGTATGATGTGTTAGTAAAGACAGTTTATTTTGTAAAATTTTCGCTTAATAAATGTATTTTTGTATTTTTAAAGAACCAGTATCTTTTATTCTGAATCCCTAGTTCAGGCAATATATTAGACTTCAAGTTGCAACCCTCCATACTGTGGTTCCTACTGCAACGGTCAAACAATATTATCTATATTCTAAATTATTTTCAAATATAAAATATACCTACAAGATGATTGGTAAGTAAGTACATATATTATAATAAACGGAATTTCATTCTTAATAAATCATTCACGTTCAATAATACGCTATAAAACTAATATTAGCAACAGTTCAAAAGTAAGAGTAAGAGTAAGAGCGTTGATTGAAGGAATATATAAAGATGCGCAACGCTATAGTAAAATTGCGTGTCTTTCCGTTAAGGTGGCCATCTCGCCCAACTAAATTACATTGCAAACATGTTGCGAACATATTGCACCAGAAACCGTTAGTAAGCCACAAAATTACAAAAAAAAAATACGAGCATAATCTACAAACTTATCTCCAGGGGACTAGGTGGTTTTAATAAGGGAAGTTTGTTCGATTAATGTGGAAAAAAATGTTAAAAAACAGGAAGTTTTTATACCAAAAATCTGCTAGTTTATTCCGTAATTTCTTGGAATATATAGATAATTGCCAGATATTAGATAGCTTACCCCCTGGAGAAATAAATTCTCTTTCTTTTGATGCTTGATACAAAGCAATTAAGCGTATTTTATAGCTGTCTTGTGCTTTTAAATGTTTTCACCCATAAATTCCGATTGATTTGTATCTAAGAGACATATTCTTATGGGAAAAGTAGATTTCGTTTATTATAATCACTGTGGTAGGTCAGCAATTCTTAAACAGAGGGCGCTGCCAACGATCGGTTATTGTTAGGCATGTTGAGTGTTGCAAAATTTGAATGTCTACGGCAAATATAGACTCGACATACTGTAAATTGCTTACTCCGTCATACTCAGTTACGTTATATATGTGTTTGTCAGGCATCAAAAGAGTATCTTTAAAGAAAAAAAGGTTACAAACAACATGCTCTTCAATTACAAAAAATCGAAAATAGAACTCAGGCGTCTTGGATTCTCATTTAATAATAAATCTACTGAAAATATCGGGCCAACAGAGTATTTCAAGTACCTATTGTTCAACCATATTTTACGAAAATATTTATGTTTTGATGATTATGTACAGTGTATCTCAAAATACATGCTAATCTGAAAATACCTTCTGTATGTTGTAATATACAGGGTGAGTCATTAGTAGCCGTTTCTTTGATTGCTCCTTTATGTTTTAAATAAAAAAAAAACAATTAGAGAAAGTTTCATGGTTGCTTAAGGCGCATATTCTAAAAATACATTAAGCCCTGACGCACTTCCGGTTTCACCGGAAATGCATGGAATTTATTTTTTTAAATGACACTCTATAAATTTTTGGATTTTTTAGTACTGTTTAAAATTGTCTATTCAGCTGTTTTTCCTTTTCAAAATTGGGGCAATAGTTTTTGAGTTATTAATTTTTTTTTTAATTTTTTGACCAAAACACGTCCAAAAAAAAAACATTTTGTCATTGTTTTTAATTACATTTTTGTCAATGGGCAGCAGATAAATTAGCCTGACTTTCCCAATTTTTTGTTGTTTACCGACGAAGCTACCTTCTATTAAAATGGATACGTTAATCGTCACAATTTTCGTTATTATAACACATAAAAACCTTCACTTTATCACACCTGCAAACTTTCAAAATTGTTGGTCATTCAGTGGTAGTTATTGGTAGTTACATAATTGGACCTTATGTCTTTGATGAAAATGTTAATGAAGGAGAGTATCTTCGTTTTCTACGGACGGATTTTCAAATCTTGTTGAAGACATGAACATTATAATCAGAGAAGAGTTTATAAGAATATGTAAAAGTTTTATACAACATTAGTACTTCTTTGGAAAACAGAATACTCACGTGCATTGCACAAACTTGTGGTTATGTTGAACATATTCGTTAATGAAATTTGTTTTTCTTACTTTTGATTGTTGTTACGTTGCACAATAGTTGTAGGTTATTTAAATTGCGTTATTTTGTTGCAAAATTTATTTCTATTAAAGTTGTAGGACATCAATTTATAATTTTGAAAAACTACAGGCATCTGTTATGAACAGCTTCAACAATAAAAGAATACGAGCAATTAAGCAAATTAAATTGAAGATAGCAGCGTTGTTTCATACACCTTTTAGAGAGGCGGCATCTTCAAATATGTCAGTAAACTTATGCTTTATTATATTTGGTTGTTAACCAATAGTTTAAGAAATGAAATACTGCAACTGGATATTGCCGAAATTAAAAAAAACTGAAACGCGATGCCCTTCATTCTGTAAAATTATTACTTTTGGGATAGTGGATTTAACCTTTACTTTGTTTGACAGTTGAATAAAGAGGTCGGGCACCATTCCAGCCTTCCATTGGTTGAACGAATATTTCGGCACATAGAACAACAACGCTCGTAGTTTTTATTAGACCGCTAATTGCTCCTATAGTGATTATCTCAGAAACTACAAAAGATAGGTACAGGACATTGTTAACAAAAATTAAAGAGAAAAAAAAGAAACAAAATGCCACAATAAAATACTTCCATTAAAAAAAAAATAAGTTTTTGGTATATCAAAATTAGTAGAAGTAGGCTTTGAAAAAACGTTTTTGAGGTATTGTCGAGTCAACTTATACCAAATGATGCAGAATTTTCTTGGCTACAAGCACCACCAAAGTTTATGTTTTTACTTTTAAAAACAATGTGAAAATGATTTTTTTCTGAACACGTGTTTTGGTCAAATATTTTCAAAAAAATATTAAAATTGAGAATGACATATTATTTAAAGAAAGTATTCTAAAATTATACGATGAAATGATGTAAGTTAAATTATTTGAAGATTAGAGAAAGTGTAGAAATGGTGTATTATAATTAAACAATTTTTTTTAAATATATATATATTTTCAAATATATATAAATCGTTGGTACGTTTGTGTGCGATCTTGTAGCTTCTAAACGACTTGACCGATTGAGGTCATATTCACGCAATATATTTATTTTGTCGAGACGATGGTTCATAGCTAGGCAAGGATCCGATAAATGGTGCTGTAGTCAAGTTACTTAAGAAATTTATATAAAAAGCAAATTTGCGAGATATTTCAAAAAACTGCTATTCGATAAGAGTGAAAGTCAGTTGCAGTCTGATGAGTTCGTTTAGGTGAAGCAATTACATAGACAAGACTGATTCGTTTATTATTGCTGATATACTCCCAGTAGCCGAACATATCACCGATAATAAACGAATCAGTCTTGTCTATCTAATTGCTTCTCTAAAACAGCCGTCACTGGCGAAAGTGTTATTTCCGGTCCGAATTTTGAATATTTTTTTTACAAAAATATTCCAAATCCATGTTTAAATACTTTTATACTGTATAAAATGCATAATTTTCGTGATATTTTCAAAAAATTGATATTCGATTAGAATAAAATTGCTAGGTACTTTCAGTTCGAATTTTGGAAATTTCTTATTACAAAAATATTCAAAATTGAGCTTTCAATATTTTCATACACTCGATATGTTTGTCTAGAATGCATGACTTGCGATATATTCGCAAAAACCTGTTTTACGATCAGAGTAAACACCTACTTCCGGTAGGAATTCTTTTATAAAATTGTTTTCTAATTTACTCTTGATCACATTGTTATACTTTAGATATTTGCCTAAAATTAGTAATTGACGAGATATTGCTATTATTTGTTTTCTTCACTGATATGAAGTACTACTCCCGATTTATCGATTTCACTGAAAATATAATCAGATTTCCGAGGGAGATTATATTCCTAAATATACACTTCGGTATTGATGGCTTTTGCCGTTTGGCCGCTATCATGGTCAAACAGTGAGAGAAATTTTTTTTTGCAAACAAATACATTAATTAATTAACTCGAAAATTAATGCATAATGACGTATTTCTACACGCTCGCAGCTGACGTAATAGAAAATTGAAAAAAATTGTATGCAATGGTTATAGAAGTATATTTTTTGACAAAAGAACCTCAATAACTCAAACTTAAAAATTTAATGAATTGAGATCAAATTTCGGCCCCTGGTCGACCACTAGTATTAATTATAAGGCAAGTTATTTAGGTACCTATACAAAATTTTTAATCTATTTTCTTCAATCCTATAATAAAAATTACTTACATACGTAAGAAATTTAATTCAATATTCTGCAGATCTCGTTTTTAATTATATTTTAGTAAATTATTATGAACGTGGGAAATCCACACTGTCGGATAAATTTTAGGGTGGTCTTTCAAATTTTTTTCCAACTGAATCGGGCATTCTAATAGCTGATACGGTATCAAAAGTAATACAAAGAGGGCATTTTATAATATCCAAAACTACTTTCTGAGCACACATGTAGATTTAACCTATTTAATTAGAGTGTTATAGGTATGTGAAATAGGTATATTGATTGTTTCTCTTTTTCTTACTTTTACACACACAATAGGCCTTGTGTTTCTTACATTGACAGGTTCACTACTTATGGGTTTTCTTAAATAAACAGTTCATTTTTTAGTCAAATTTGAATAAATACTTGGCGAAATACTTCTATAAAAAAACTATTTATCTATAAGAATAAAAATGTACTGCCTCTGTGAAAGTAGATTTTTTTATGCAAAAGTTGTTCCAAACTTACTTCTGAATACTTTTGTATCCATTACACATTTTGAAAAAACTAACCATTGACAACATACTTGGTAACTATGTATTTCGCGCTCAAGTGTTACTTCTCATCTACTAATCTAATTCTTCCAACTAAGACATGGTACATGCTCAAGTTACATAACAAAACACAAAATTTACCAACTTTGCCAAACTCAAACCTACTCTCTATTCCAAATAATAAGCGAAATACCCATGGTGACCATCAAAATTGAATCAGCCTATATATTCCTTTTTCAAAAATGCAATAATCACTAAAAAATACCTATTTATTATCTAAATCAAATAGATAAAGGACAGATCTACATAGGTATTTACAAAACAAACATTATATGTAACAGTATGTTCCTATTATTCTTGTAAGGACGCAATTTGCATTTTTACAATTTAGGGTAAATATCAATGATTTCAAAATAGACACATATTCTATTAAATCGTGTATGAGACAAAAACTCTGTTTTTTGTCTCATACACAAAAAAAACAACGGTCTGGTCTGCCAGTCTCTGTATAATTTGGTTCAATCTAAGAGATACGTGGCGTTAGTACTGCCATCTGTTATACAATAAATTTGTTTTACAAATAATGTCGCTGCTACTGGCAATCAGATGGCTAATTAAAATACAGTCACGTATGCAACACATAATACACGCCTAATGGTTAGAAAAGGATAGAGCAATGTGACGATTCTCTTTCTATTAAACGGCCACCTTAAGGCCAGGTCGGCAGGTTAAAAATTTGCTAACTGGCCGTTGTGGCAGCACTAGTACATATTTAAACGCGGGGTCGGTAAGGCAAAATAGTTCAACTCAAATTACACAGATGGTGGCATTATTAAAAAAATATTATTAGGAATTATGTACGTTTTATTTCAAAGAATAGCAAGCGGTACTAGACGACTCTAAAATTGTAGAGGTCTGAACTAATACGCATGCGTGCAAAAATATGTATGAGCGGTAAATATACGATTTTAAAAGTTGTGTTGTATCATGTGCTGACAAAATATACATCTCAAACATAAAATACTACACGTGAGAGCGTGTTGAGTAGGTATGTGTTTGAAATACATGTTTTACCTACGCACATTTTGGAATTGCTTATAATAGTATTATCTTTATTTTTGTAACAGTATGATATAATTATTAATATGCATAAATATATGTAATTTCAGTAATCTTATACTTTTTAGAGAAAAAATCATTTCATTTAAATAACAAGAAATTTTTAACAGTCTTAAACTTGATTCTGACATTTTAATATTTGGAAAAAGTACTAGTGTTATATTTGCTAACCATTTATTTATAGGTGTTGGGGCTAAGTAAAAGAAAACAATTTTTTGATGGGTAAATTAATATATTTGCTTTCGAGATTTTCTATTACTGCTCACAAGAAACTTATGAGAAATTACTTTTTTGATTTTTCACAAATACAGACAAAATTATTAGCACACATTACACCAAATAAGAAGTTGGAAGAAAATAAAACATACAATTAGATACAACTAGTGTATGAAGTGATAATAATAAGTTTGTAGCCAACATGCTGTAATGTGCAGTATGTACTTTTTAGTTCTGCAATATTGCTTGTTGAGTTTTAATTGCATTTATTATTCTTGGAGAATCTTTACATTTTAGTCCTTTGGGAATATTTCTCCCAATAATTTCCGGTAAAACATTTTCCAAATAAAATGTTTGCAACCTCGGCAGCATTTTATAATTCCAGAGCTGCACATCTTTTTTGATTTTTTCAACGAACAAATCAGTATTTTCATTATCATATACTACAAAATAGCAGTAGTCTCTTTTACTTTATAAGGAAGTATTGTGATGATGAAAATTTTCGACCTCGACATTTTTGCAGATGTTCACGTTTTGAAGTCGCCTGATACCGAAAAAGTGCTTTTTAAAAAAATGTCTGTGTGTCTGTCTGTGTGTCTGTCTGTGTGTGTGTGTGTGACAACGATAGTGGTCAAACCGCTGTAGATATCAATTCCAAATTTTGTATTTACGTGTATAATCTCCCTCTTGAGATCTGATTAGTTTTTCAGTAAAATCGGTAGACCGGAAGTAGCAGTTTACTTCAGCGAAAAAATCGAATTTTGCCAATATTTCGTCAACTACTAAGTTTAAACAAATTTATAAAGAATTCATATATACTTAAAATTAAAATTAAGAATAATTTTATTTAAAAAGTTTTCCGACATTCCTACCGGAAGTAGGTCTTTTACTCTTTATTATTTATCAAAAATCAGTTTTTTGCGAATATTTCGCAAGTCATGCTTTTTAGACAAGTACGTTACGGGTATAAAAGTATTTAAAACATAATTTTCAATATCTTTTGTATAAAAAAAATTTCAAAATTCAGACCGGAAGTACCACTTTTACTCTTATCGAATAGCGATTTTTTGCAAATATGCCGTAAGTTATGCATTCTATATAAATTTATCAAGAGTACAAAAGTATTTAAAACTGGATTTGCAATATTTTTTGTACATATGAAATTTCAAAATTCGGGCCGGAAGTAGCACTTTTACTCTTAGCGAGGAGCACTTTTTTGATAATATCTTGCAAAGTATGCATTCTATAGAGATTTATTAAGATAATAGAAGTACTTAGAATAGGATTTTGAATAATTTTTGTAAAAAAAAATCTTAAAATTCTATAATTTGAACCGCTCATACGTATAAGAAAGTCGTATGGTGGCCACACCTCATTTTTTGTTATATTAAGCTGGCCACGAGTAAATAACGAAATGACGAAACCGAAGAAAGAATCTCTCTGAGAGGAAGTTTCACTTTTGCTTTACTGCCTTACCTGGCTTTACCGGCATCCTAAAATATCTATAAATAGCACGTACAGTGTTGCCACGGTACTATAAACGAGGTGGGAATCATTCTTTGCGTACAGGACATATACTTTACGAACGGCGCTGGAACCGATTAACCGCAACCGCTCATGGCTAGCCCCTGAAGTCATTGGACGAATTACATAGCTAAATTTTAAGTTTCTTGCCGCACTTTGACTACTTTTGACCCTTTTTAACAATATAAAACTTCAGTAAACAATATGGGGTTAGAAGTTTATTTGTTTTCATCATTATTGAAATTATTTATATGTGAAATAGGCACTAAATATAATACGCAATAATTATTTAATAATTGCACCATCTGTGTAATTTGGGCTGAACTAGATACAAAACTCGCACACGAAGGTAATAAGAGATAGAATATATTGAGACGCGAGTAAAAGAGAGATGGAAATATATTTACACTTTATTTTATTTAATAATAATAATTGAACACTTTTTGCAATATTGGGTACATAACTGTGAAACGTCATGTTTCTATGAGGGGCGTATAATATTTTCAGTGGCAATAGTTTCCTAAATTTTGAAATATTTGTATTACAAAAAACATGCCAATTTGGCGGGAATTTAAGGGAAAAAAAAATTTACAATAACCCATAAAAAGTACATGCGCCCCTTCAACTTATAGAATTCAGCTAATGAGTCAAATTTGGTTAAGCAATCTTTTGATTTGCATACACACAATAGATTTGAAATTTAAATAAAAGCTAACCTCAATTTTACCCTGACGACCCCCCCCCCTTAAGTCGTCCCGCAAACCCCTTGCCGAGAAACATCATCGCTGTCTCGGGCTGTTTCGAATCTCGGACCCAAGCGACTGATGCATCGCTATAGATCTCGGACCCAGTTTTGGCTACGCTCAGTGCTATGTAGTTGCGCATCTTTATGTATTCCTTCAATCAACGGTAAGAGTAAAATCGTTTTCGGAAAACACCAAGACACCTCAAAACATTGGTCGGCTAGCTGCCACATTAACGCGGACATTTATTATTTTTTTGTACCCGGTAAGACGATATTTTGCTTTATATGTATAATAACAGTGGCGACTCGTGAGTTATGAAAGAGGGTGGGCACAAAAAAAAACTTACCTATTTTTTGTACATAAAATCCATTCTACTATTTTTGATGCTGGAAAAGACGTCTATGACTTTGTTGTCAAAATCCGGGATAGACTGGTGATAAGCTTCTTTTCTATTGATAGGACCGCCAATGCGTTCAGTCGATCTTCTGACATTGTGCTTCTCAGAAAAGTTTTAATGCGTTTGAGGGTAGAAAAACATCGTTCACATACTGCTGTCGACATGGGCGTTGTACAAATAGGCTGTTGTGTGTTATGAACACTAAAAGTGACAAAACAACACCTACGTCACACATGTCATGGCGCCATAAATTGCTGAAAGTTCACTTTTCAATTTTACACTGTCCAATATAGGATAAGAATTCACAGTTTCATCAAAATGTTTTTGTGGAAATGAATGACTATACGTTTTAAAATTTTGAGAATCAAATATTCTGCTGCACTTAAGTGATCCCTAAAATCAAATCGGTTGCTAACTTGGCTTAAAATAGTGTCACGTACTTCCTTTGCAATAAGACCTCTGTTATCTCCAGCTGTCGTTTTTTGTCTTTTCCTTGTAGGTTCTTCATTCTTGCGTCATTGATTGTCATAGTCAGTCGAAATTTTCCGCAAAATTTTATACACATAATTAACCGGCGCAAAATATGACGACTTTTTTCCTCATCTTCGTTGTACTTAATTAATTTTATGTCGCAAATAAGCACTGTCTAACTGTTCACGTATGTCCACTTTGCCTAGAACACTAAAATCCAAGCATGCATTCATGTAACAAACGGAATTTTCGTGTTTCTTTGCACTCTCTGCGATATGCTTTAAATCATTCAACCCTTGTTTATTCCATGCACTAACCTCTTTCTTAAAAATTAAGCAGATAAAACAAAATAGTATATTTGTTAGTGAACATCCGCATAATCACTCATAATTTCATATATATTTTTAATGAATACTCTATTGTAAGTTCGAGTTTTACTTGCAGAAGTATAGTTTATTTGAAGTTCTGGAATAGGCCTTCCTTTCTTCTTGATTAAAAGTTTTTCCTCAAATGATAGCGGTTTTTTCTAAAAGATCTTGCACACAATTAACTTCCATCATTAATAATAAACGTCACTTCAAGGCTTTGAAATCACACACGCAAGGTAACGCAACGAAAACATGCACTCGCAATGAATGCAAGACGTTAACTAGAGTCTGGCAAATTTGTGCCCCAAACCGAAGTTATAAGCGCATATGGCGAAGATAAGCGGAGCGAACCGATTCATACTCGAAAGAGGTACATCTGAAATCGTGCCCCGGAACATAGATTTGAGCGTGGGCATACGCTAGTGTGTGTGGTGCGGACGGAAACTTTGATACCGTCGTTATAAAAATACATGCGAATTTCTTTGTGTTTATCTTGGTGGTTAGGTGGGCACGTGCCCTTGTGCCCTTTGGTACCAGCCGCCACTGTATAATAAGCAGCAGAATAGAAGAATATTACATTTATTATATTCATTTACTATAAATTTTTATTTCATAAACACATTAATATTTAATTTATCACATTATAATGGTATAAGATATTGCACTTCCCATGCCATATCTGAGACGATTTAATTTGCACCAAATTTCTGTAGGACAAATAAAGCCAGATACTTTTACTGTAAGATCATATATCAGCTGTTTATTAAAAACAATACATTCTAATTTCATGTCCTTTAATCAAAGAAGGTCGATTGAAAATTTATAACCTTGATTTAAAATTGGTTCAGTTCAGCCAAAAATACTTAGTATGGCATAAGCTCTCAAGGTGAACCTGCCAGGTTTTGTAGATTTTTTTCCTTGATTTCAATTTCAAACAAGAAATGAAATTTTTCATTACAGTTTAATATGTTAATGACATATCTAGAGTGAGTCCAAAATATGTTTGGTTATAATGATGTTTTAATAAGGTGCTTTTAAATGCAATTACAAACAGGAAAAAGCAAAAGCAAGCATAAACTGCCACATAGGTTCTAAGAATCTTCACGAACTGATATAAAGTCTCACAACTGTAGTAGAAAACAAAACTCAAAACTGAATTGTCCTCATCAGAATAAATAATGAATTGGTGGTTATCAATTAATTATATTTCTGTAGTAAGCTAAAATTTACACATATTCAGTATAATGTTATTCTTATTATTAATACATACCCTGCGTTAATTTGTAAAATACGTTAGTATTCTTTAAACTTTTTGCCTGTGATTAAGTATAAACGTATAGGTACAGTCAATTAGGTAACGTAAGTTAAGACTTTAACACAACATCTGCTATCATCAGATTCCAATACGTTAAACGACGGAAATGAAGGGTTTTGAAAAAGCTTGCATGAAGGAAGATATTGAAATGAAGAAATATGTCGTGTCTTGAATGTACCTTGGTCTGCTAGCAGTTTTCGAACTATAAAAGCTGTTTGGAACAATTATCCGGCTGTGCATCCACACATTAGTCAAGATGGCGACGCCACAGTAACTGGACTAAAACGAAATTTGGAATCCGATATTTTCGTACAAGAACTTGGGCTTTGCTATGACATTCTGTGTGAACTAGGTCTTTCATCTACTATGCTTCAATCAAGAAAAACAACTTTTATGCTATTTACATATATACATTTATACGCAAAACGTATATACATATATGCATGTGCTGGTGGGATACACACATACATCTAGTGTCATGTATATATAATAATAATAATAATAATAATAATTTTATTAGTCCAGTTAATCATACATTGATATTAGACACGTCAACATTGCAAAATAGTTATCATAGTTTCCCATAATTATAAAATTGATCCCATGTGTAAAAAGCATTATTTATCAAGAACATTTTAAGGGATGATTTAAACATAGAAACATTAACAATATTCTTAATTGTAATATATGTAAATAGTATTTACCTCTTGATGTTAGTTCTAACATCTGAGTATTTAACACATTTCATTTTCACAACTCTTATGAATGCACAATCAGAGATGTGTAGAACTATTGAAATTCTGGAAAGCCTAAAAGCCGAACCTGGTGAAAAAGCAAAAGAAGTTGCAGAGGCTGTTCAAAATAGTCTTTAACGATGTCGATATTAAGGCAACAATAACGAAATCAGAAGGGATCAACATATTACAATTTTTGCAGAGTTTAGTTGATAGAATGCGGCAGCGTCTGTTTAATGATCCTACAAATAACACAATTTTGGGAGGCCTAAAGGTAAGACAGTAAGAGAGATAATAAGTAAATATGCAATATTTTTTTTAATAAGTATACTAGGTGATTGACGAAGTATTTAAAACAGTTAGTGATGACGCCAAAGGGGAGAATGGAGTTTAAGAGTGGCACACCTATTTGGTTTACATGAATTTGAAAGTGTAGTAAACTTCCGTTCACGGAATGCTTCTTCTACTATTTTAAAAACACTGAACATACTTCCGACGACAACAGCTAATTACGAATAGGGCCTTTCCGATATGAACATCACAATAACCGATTTGAAAACTCGCCTAACTATTGAAAATGTATCAGAATTGGTTTTCATCTCCATCAATGGTTCTCCAGTTACAGACTTCAATCCGCGACCATAGGTAATAAGATTTGTCAGACAATTTTTTGTCAATATATTTACTTAGCATAATATATCTTTGTTTCGTTTTTGAACAAAAATATTTATAAGAATTTCAGAAATCTTCTTTTTATAACTTATCCCAACCCCCCATCCCACCCCCATCCCCAAAAAAAAAACCGGGCATACAATGATTACTGGTAGTATACTTAATTGATACGAACATCACTGGCAGTACCTATTATATATGCTGCAGGACATGGAAAGTGCAACACCAAGAATGGGTGCGAATTTTTTGACCAAACTTGGTAGAAACGTATAACTAGTCAAAAGCAATAATTGATTAAAATTTTGTTGCGATAGATCAAGTGGTCATGACACATCTGACATTTCATTCAGTTTTCGCTGACATTAATGTGTGGTGTATTAATTGTTTGTTTGAAATTAATTTCAACGGTTTTGTCTTATTATACCTTTGTTTAACGTGTTTAAAGAGTTTTATTATGCCTAGAGTGCGGCAACGTGGAAATTATCGCCAATTAAGCGAATTCGACAGAGGTCGAATTGTTGGTTTGCGAGAAGGTGGTTTTTCATACAGGGAAATTGCAAATCGCCTTAACCGGAACCAATCCACCATTATGCGCTGTTATCAATCATGGACTAGGGAAGGTCAGGAAAGACGCCAAAGAGGAACCGGAGGCCGAAGAAGAACTAATGAGATACAGGACCGCCGCCTTCGCTTAATGGCACTAAGAGACAGGTTTTCCAGTACCAGATCAATTGCTGACGTGTGGTTAGGTAATATTGGTCGTCCTGTAACCCTTCGAACCGTTTATCGTCGAATTAGGGGTTTCGGCTTACAATCTTATCGTCCACATCTTGTGTTACCACTTACGGCTTAACACCGACAGCAACGTTTGGAGTGGTGTAGATTGCGACTGCACTGGAACGTGGAGTGGCACAGGGTGGTATTCAGTGATGAATCTCGATTTTGTCTAGGGATGCATGATGGCCGTATGAGGGTCAGACGAAGACGTGGGGAACGTCGTGATATTCAGTTTTCCGTTGAAAGGCATGTGCATCGAGCAGTGGGTGTTATGGTATGGGGTGCTATAGCATATGGGAGTAGGTCTCAATTGGTGTTCATCCAAACCACCATGAACGCCCAGCGTTACATTGATGAGGTGGTAGAACCCCATATTCTACCATATCTTCAAACGCTCGAAGACCCACTTTTCCAGCAGGATAATGCCCCTCCCCACGTAGCGAGAATTTCTATAAATCGCTTGGAAGAGGCTCATGTCAATATCTTGCCATGGCCACCCAAATCCCCCGACCTCTCGCCAATAGAACATGTGTGGGACATTATGGGACGAAAACTTATGAATTTAGCCAATCCCCCGCAGACACTAATAGCTCTCCGGCATGAATTACAGGTTGCTTGGGACACCATACCCCAAGAGGATATCGACCACCTAGTCGAATCAATGCCACGAAGAGTGAGGGAGTGTGACACTAATAGGGGCGGTTCAACACATTATTAATAAAAATTATGTTAAATTGTGTTAGTCTTTTGTTTTTTTCTTTGAAATTTTAATCAATTATTGCCTTTGACTAGTTATACGTTTCTATCAAGTTTGGTCAAAAAATCCGCACCCCTTCTTGGTGTTGCAGTTTCCATGTCATACAGTATATATAGTTCAATGGGTATTCGGAAACACCAGTTCAAATTTCTTTAACGACGTTCTTAATCAATGATTAGTAGTAACCGGTGCTGGAAAAACGCAAATTTGTACTAATCGGTCTTTTAATCAATGATTATGCTAACCGGCATTTTAATTAGAGAGGAAAAACAAACCCTTAACAATATATGAATTCGAAATTACAGGTTATTAATGCTAGTTCATCATACTGCCAATGTTACAGTTGCAAGCAAAATCATATTATTATGAAGTGATGTTTATTTGGTAAATTAAATATCTATAGGCCAAGTTGCCGATTTATACCACGAAAATTTCTAAATCTCACTGCGTAAGTCAATTACTGACATGACATCTCATAATTCATAACGTGTCAACGAATATAAACCTTACGTAAACCGAATCGTAATATGTTCATCCAGTTTCTTTTAAATTAAAATTTACTATCATATGTATGTTACCAGAATATTTCAATTGTTTTTAATGGAATAAAATGGAAGTAAATATTTTTATGAAAAGTAAAATAAGCATTTTATTCAGTGTGTTGGATCTGTCAACAATGGAAAAATAGCAGATTTTAGATGCAAGATATTTTTGTTGATTTTAAATTTGGAGAAAACCTTTCAACGTCAACTTATGAAGAATTTAGTAATCTATCCCGCTGAATAATCAAATTAAGAAAAAAATTATTGGATTTAAGAATATTAATAATATGTCTGTTACTTCATTAAAAGCCCGTTCACAATTTTCTGACCAATACCATTGTACATCTTTCTTTAACTATTGATATAAAGGATATAAAACTGTTGATAATTGATTTAAAAACTTTTCATAATAATTTATCATTCCTAAAAATGATTTTAATTCACAAATACTCTTAGGCCTCTGTACTTTTTCTATTGTCTCTGTTTTACTTTTACTGGGGTGAAGCCCCTCAGAATTTATAACATACCCTAAATACTCAATTTCCTTTTGAAAAAAATTACATTTATCTTTATTTAATTTCAGTCCTGCTTTACTTAACTTATCAAAAACTAACTTTAATCTATTACAATGTTCGGAATTATCTTTATCCGTTACTAAAATATCATCTAAAAAATATATAACTCCTTCCATACCTCCTAGTAATGATTGCATAATTTTCTGAAATTTTGATGGCGCTGAAGCAATGCCAAAAGGAAGTCTATTCTGCTTAAACAAGCCCAAATGTGTCGATATTGTTAATAATTCTTTAGATTTTTCATCCAATTCAATTTGTTGATAAGCCTGACCCATGTCTAATTTTGAAAAATACTTTCCTGCTTGTAGCGTGCTGAAAATGTCCTCTATTCTTGGAATTGGGAATTGATCTACTTCAATTACAGGATTTAAAGTTCCTTTGTAATCGCCACACAAACTTAATGAGCCATCTTTCTTTACTACCGGCACTACAGGTGAAGACCACTCGCTAAAGTCCACTGATGACAGTATACCTAAAGAAATTAATCGTTTAATTTCAGATTCAACTTCAGATCTGATGGCATAAGGTACTGGTCGTGCTTTTATAAATTTAGGAGTAACATTAGCATCTTTTAATTTAGCTAATAAATATTGTTTATATTCTAACAACAATTGATCTAAATTTAAATTTCTGGACTCATTAACATATGATATATTTAAATGTATTTTAAATTTATTTAAAAAATCTCTACCTAAAAGACGTGATCCACCACCTTCCATAATATAAAATTCTATAGGACATTCTCTATCTTTATAATTAACTAATAAAGTACACATACCCACTGGTTTAACTCTGTCTCCATTATAAAAACATAAAACCTTAGTATCTCTATTTATCTTGACGTAACTAAACTTTTCCCTATACAATTTATTTGAAATTAATGACACACTCGACCCTGTATCTATTTGACCCTTTATCTCATAATTATTTAAGCTAACATTAACATAATAAGGTACGTCAGATTCTCTATTATCTATGTTATATAGAACTAATTCATCCTCATTATCAGTGGTTTTTACATTTACAAAATTAGAATATCCTCTAAACAATTGTTTATTTCTGCACATTTTAGCTAAATGTCCTCTTTTATGGCATACTCTACAATCATACATTTTAAAATAACACTTATCTGTTTTGTGTCCTTTTTTTCCGCATACACCGCATCGCCTCTCGTTGTTGTTGTTACTGGTACGAGGTTGATCCTTGTCTGGAGCTTCTTGCTTGGGACAAGTACTGCCTGCGCCGCCTGATGCGCTGTAGTTTCTCCACTTATGACGTGATTGGACTACGTCATGTCGTCCTTCCGGCTTCCTTACCATGTGAATCTTCGCCTCCACTGGAATATCGTACGATGCTTGCGCCGCCATCTTAATTTCCGCTATTCCGATCGCTTCTTCTAACGTCAATGATAACTTTTCTTCTAATAATCGGTCTAGAACAGGTCCTCTTCCGATGCCGCATACGAATTTGTCCCTAGTCGCTGTCTAAATACTCTTTGAAATCACATGAAGCCGCTAAACTTCTCACTCTAGCCGCCCAATCTTTTACAGCTTCTCCACTCTCCCGTTTAGCTTCATAAAATTTAATTCTTTCGGCAAAAATGGATTTTCTAGGCGCGAAATAATTATCTATTACTACTAATAATTCATCGAACTCTTTTTCTTCCGGGGACGCTGGCGAACATAAATTACAGACTAACCTGTATGATTCTTCATCTAACGCATTTAATAAAATTGCTCTTTTCTTCTTCGTTATAATTATATCGTTTGCTTCGAAATAATTATATAGCCTTGCTTTAAAAATTTTCCAATCCGAAACATTCAATTTAAAGTTCGGTATATGACTGACCTCGTGGCTACTTTCCATTTTTATTTCCGGTTTTTCTTTATTTCTTTACTTCCATCACTTTAGTCACTATATATATTTATACTTTTTCTTTATCCTCGTCGCCACTGTTACATTCTTGCTTGTTACTCTCTATTATCTTACAATAAAACACTCCTTATTTATATACTACTTTATTTAAAACAACTTCCTTAGCTATCTACATACGAGTCTCCTTCTCCATTCTCATTCACTCTCTACACTGCTAAGGAAGGGGTAGCGCATGCACTTTACAGTACTTCATATATTACAATGTCAAAATATTAAAAACCAGTTTTCTCCAAAATTTTTCGGAGGAGATTTGTTTGCTTGGGTTCACATAAATTAAATAAAAAACTAGCCCGCTCTGCACTTAAGGGTCCCATATAGTGGATAGGAAATGTAATATTGGTTGCATAGCACATAATTTAATAAGCCAAGGATGTCAGAGTACTTATTACACATAGGGAATATATAATAAATATTTGAAATAATAACTCAATATCTAAGCGAATAAAAATTCATTTATGACCAAATATTTACACATTTGTAACCGCGGGAAAGATTTTTATTAGAATAACAATTCATTGTAATGTGGGTTGCCTAATTTTAATTTAATTTATATTCATTTAAAACAAAGTAAAGAATAGTTTAAAGAAAAATAAGTGCAGAGCGGGGTAGCTTTTTATTCAATTTATAACGTGAACCCAAGCAAACAAATCTCCTCCGAAGGATTTTTGAGAAAACTTGTTTTTAATATTTTGACATATTAATTAATTTTCTTTAATCCGATAATTTTTTTCGTAATTTGATTCTTCAACGGGATAGATTACTAAATTCTTTATAAGTTGACGTTAAAAGGTTTTCTCCAAATTTAAAAGCAACAAAAATATCTTGCATTTAAAATCTGCTATTTTTCCATTGTTGACAGATTCACTATATAGGACCCTTAATGAGTCTTCTGGAATAATTAGACTTCAAGTTATATCATTTATTAGAGGTATGTATGCAAAATACACCCTTGCAGATAGGACAAAAGGAATTAAACGTAATTTTAACAGTAAATTTACAATTTTATGACTAAATACTTGTAAAAACTGCAATCGAACAAATATTGAATTGCAGGAATCGCAATTACTATTCATTCATATTTATTCACTAACCATCACATAACATTTTATTAAATATTCTGAACGAATGGATATTACTGGTAGGGTTTTTATCAATATATTTCAGTGATTATAAATATTGTAATGTAATTTTCATCACCTTGTTAAGAATTGTGTTTTATTAAAATTTTCTAATTTTATGGAGTTTCATGCGTCTCCTTCGTGAATTAATTATATGATAAATAATACTCGATTTACAACAAAGTAATGTATATTTACTCATCTATAATCAAATGAACTTATTAATTGCTTTTATAACATAAATATATGTAAAAAGCTACTTTTTTCCTATTAAATGACTACCCATATCTAAAGCCGAATTTAGCAAACGTCCTTTTTTTGTTTCGACTGTTTGTGGTTCATAGAAAATGAAAGGATTTTCACCATTACCTGAAAATGATGACATGTTATTACTCTCTTCACTTTCAAAACAGAAAATATAAGAATATTTGTTATTGTCTTTCTATTTTTCAAGTTCATAAGTGGATTAGCCTCTATTACCATTTCGTTAATGCGAACAGTAAAAATAAAATGCAAACGAAAATTGACAACGATTTTATTTTATAATAGAACATTCATGTACAGGATTACAAAGATTGAATGTCAATTTTTTTTCATAGAAAATCAATCTATCTTCGTAAACTACTAATTAAAGCTATGAGATTAATATGTGCATAGAAATAAAAAAAATTAGGCTCTTATCAATCTCGATAGCTTGGTTTAACCTAACGTATTCACAGCGAAGATTGCGACTCACTTCTTACTTTTAAGTTTGTCGGACTGGTCATCGAACTCAGGATCTTGTATGTTCAACATCAAGCTGCTACCACTTAAGTATACCCTATTTTGTGAATTGGCAATCTAAAATAAAGAAAAAGAAATGAGTTAATTGCAGCAATAATAACTAATATTGCTGGTACAAAAGAAATGTACAGGTGAGTCAAGGTCTTCCTCGATTCCTCTTTTGTATTTTAAATAAAAGAAAAACAATAGGTGGAAAATTCATGGTTGCTTGGAGGGCATATGCTAAAAATACTTTCAGCTCTGACACACTTCCGGTTTTACCGTAAATGCATTAAGCTTTTTCTTTAAGTGACACCCTATACATATTTTTGGAGTTTCTAGTACTGTTATAAAAATTGCCTCTTCAACTACCCTCGTTACTGCCGCTACAGAAGAAAATGTGAAAAACGTTGAGAAACTTGTACTGGAGGATGCCCGAATAAAGATTATAATATTGGCAGTTATAACTAACCTATCTATCTGTTGGTAACTACGAGCAAAGAATAGAACAGGAGAGAGTCTTATTAAAAATAATATTTGTCCAAAGTGGTAACTGAATATGGCCGCCGCAATGCATAGCCGTGCATAAATATTTTGTATAGGGTATATGTACACTTCGTATGTTCTCGATAATCATTCAAAATAGGTTCTTAGTTCAATAATAATTAAAGAAATATCATGAGTGATCCCTCTATTCTTTTTAATGTAGTAACATTTATTCTAACTGTATTAAATAAAACATTATAAAAACAAGAAAATGGGTGTGCTTAAAACCACACAGCAGAAGTGTAAAATTCATCAAGGCGAGGTTAATAATACGAAATACACGCGTATAATATTCAGTAACGTATTATACGACTGATGCGTCATGCTCTCCCATGGAACGGTCGCCGAACGAGTATAGCAGTGACGTATGTATATGGATAAATACACGATATGAATAATCGATTACGTGTCCCGCGTTGGTCTGATGCAACGTGCCGGTGTCATACATTGGTCATACCCCTTCGGCTCGGGTTCGAATCTGCTCGGGGACATGAATTTATTTATTCATTTAAATTTCAATTTAATTGAAATTAAATACCTCTATATGATATATTTATCTTGTTCCCTTAGCCGACTTTCCCCGAACGAGCGTTACACATATCCGAGCGTTACATATATCCAAGCGTTACACATATCCGAGCGTTACATATCCGAGCGTTGCAGGTCAGCCTTGTTCACTGCCTACAATCAGCGCAACCCGCCTAAAGAAGTTTACACTTCAAAAACATGTCTAGGATAACCGGTGTGAAGTTAGCAACGAATTTTAGTACGGTTCGCTATATAATAAAGGCGGTAAATCGTTCGTGCAATGTGTGTTTATCATCGGTTCTTCAGTTGTAAAAGTATTGTATGGTACAGCAATGTTCACTATAGGTTGCAAATGACCACATGAGACTCCTCGAAGCAGAAAAAAATTCAGGGGTCTAAATATTGAAAAAGAAATATTTTTGTTGTTATAGGTATAGGTACACCCTCGACACGTCCGTTATTAACTTTTGTGCCACGATGAAATTTTCACAGCAGGTTTCTATTGACAAAAGGAACATATCCACAGAAAGAAATTTTCAAAAATCAGAGGCCTTGGGGATGAAAAAAAAATATTTTCGTTGTTATAACATATACACCTCCGATATCTCCGTTATTAGCTTTTGTGCCGCGGTGAAATTCTCACAGTAGGTTTCTGTCAACTAAAGGAACATATCCGCAAAAAGAAATTTCCAAAAATCATACGCCTTGGGGAATAAAAAAAATATTTTCGTTGTTATAACATATACATCCCCGACATATCCGTCATTAGCTTTTGTGCCGCGGTGAACTTTTCACAGCAGGTTTCTACCGACAAAAGAAACATATTCACAGAAAGAAATTTTTAAAAATCAGAGGCCTTGGGGATGAAAAAAAAATATTTTCGTTGTTATAACATATACACCCCTGATATCTCAGTTATTAGCTTTTGTGCCGCGGTGAAATTCTCACAGTAGGTTTCTGTCAACTAAAGGAACATATCCGCAAAAAGAAATTTTCAAAAATCAGAGGCCTTGGGGATGAAAAAAAAATATTTTCGTTGTTATAACATATACACCCCCGACATATCCGTCATTAGCTTTTGTGCCGCGGTGAACTTTTCACAGCAGGTTTCTATCGACAAAAGAAACATATTCACAGAAAGAAATTTTTAAAAATCAGAGGCCTTGGGGATGAAAAAAAAATATTTTCGTTGTTATAACATATACACCCCTGATATCTCAGCTATTAGCTTTTGTGCCGCGGTGAACTTTTCACAGCATGTTTCTATCGACAAAAGGAACATATCCGCAGAAAAAAATTTTCAAAAATCAGAGGCCTTGGGGATGAAAAAAAATATGTTTCTATCGACAAAAGGAACATATCCACAGAAAAAAATTTTCAAAAATCAGAGGGCTTGGGGATGAAAAAAAATATGTTCGTTGTTATATCATATACACCCCCGATATCTCCGTTATTAGCTTTTGTGCCGCGGTGAAATTCTCGCAGTAGGTTTCTGTCAACTAAAGGAACATATCCGCAAAAAGAAATTTTCAAAAATCAGAGGCCTTGGGGATCAAAAAAAATATTTTCCTTGTTATAACATATACACCCCCGACATATCCGTCATTAGCTTTTGTGCCGCGGTGAACTTTTCACAGCAGGTTTCTATCGACAAAAGGAACATATCTACATAAAAAAAATTTCAAAAGTCAGAGGCCTTGGGGATGAAAAAAAATATTTTCGTTGTTATAACATATACACCCCCGATATCACCGTTATTAGCTTTTGTGCCGCGGTGAACTTTTCACATCAGGTTTATATCGACAAAAGGAACAAACCCAAAGAAAAAAATTTTCAAAAATCAGAGGCGTTGGGGATGAAAAAAAAATATTTTCGTTGTTATAACATATACACCCCCGATATCTCCGTTATTAGCTTTTGTGCCGCGGTGAACTTTTCACAGCAGGTTTCTATCGACAAAAGGAACATATCCACAGAAAAAAAATTTCAAAAATCAGAGGCCTTGGGGATGAAAAAAAATATTTTCCTTGTTATAACATATACACCCCCGATATCTCCGTTATTAACTTTTGTGCCGCGGTGAACTTTTCACAGCAGGTTTCTATCGACAAAAGGAACATATCCACATTAAAAAAAAATTCAAAAATCAGAGGCCTTGGGGATGAAAAAAAATATTTTCGTTGTTACAACATATACACCCCCGATATCTGTTATTAGCTTTTGTGCCGCGGTGAAATTCTCACAGTAGGTTTCTGTCAACTAAAGGAACATTGGCCGCCTTCATTATATAGCGAACCGTACTAAAATTCGTTGCTGGCATTCGTTGCTAACTTCACACCGGTCCTAGGATATGCATGTTACGCCACTGAACACATAATCAAACATGTCAGATATATGACAAGTTATTCAGAATATACACTTTTTAAATTATTATTGCTTATGTTGAATGACAATTTGAAATTAACTGTAGCGATGAAGAGAAAAAGTGAGATTCTTCTTTTTTGTCGTTTTAGAACGGCCACAAGCCACACAATTCACCATTATAAAACCACTAAAGAAGTCAATTTGACCAATAACTGACCTGCCTTATAGTGGTAACTTCCGTCTAAATAATACCTATTAACCTACCACTTTATTATCTCTCCTGTTCTATTCTTTCCTCGTAGGTTGGTAACACATACACTATTGTTCATGACTATCTGGGCCTGTCAAAAGTCAGTGCGAGATGGGTGCCGCAAAAATCCTCACTGCACATCCCCTAGCAGCATTTTTTGAATTTCGCGGGTGTTTTAAGTTGGGTACTAAGACAATCGAACAGTATATAGGTACGCTATTTCACATTTCATTGCGAAATTATAAGACAAACCGAGTCCCAAGTAGAAGATTGGTAAAAAATAGACGTAGAAACATTTATTCATACAATTACATTCCTATTCACTAATTTTGCAGTGAAATTATCAGCGAGTACACCTCAAATGTTAATTTATTGCGTCTAGTGCAAACTTAAAACACCCGCCAAATTCGAAAAATGCTGCTAGGGTCAGAAACGAACGCGAGTCGGGTGCTATAAAGAGATTTTGGAGCTCTGTGGTGAAGATGCAGAATCTACGAGTATTTTCGACCGAATTGTTCTGGAGATGAAACATGAGTTCATCACCATGATCCTGAAAGTAAGCCAGAGTAAAGGCAAAGAAGCGCGCAGACCATCCGAAGAAATTTAAAGTTACTCTATCTGCCGGGAAAGTTACGGTCACAGTGTATTGAGATTCGAAAGGAATTTTGCTGATCGAGTACATGAAAAAAGGCAAACTCATAGAAGCAGCATCTTACGCAATCACTTTGCGTGATTTAAAGGAAATTAAAGAAAAAAGGCCATTTTAACAAACCAAACAAAATAAAATACCTGAAAACAGGTTCATTTACAACAGTCAGATAAACTACAATCAAATCCATTACAATTCTCGTTGTTGCAAATTGAAACATTTTTTAGAAGTGGCTTAATAAATATACGAGTACTTCCACATAACACGGATTGACACATGCTTGCAAGCGGCCATGATGATTTTAATTCGACCTTAAATACCACTGATTAATTATCCTAACCTATATAATTTTTAAGGGTTTATTAAATGCAATTTATTTAAGATTATACCGTTTATACCGCGCGATCATTTAAATTCTAAATTAGAGCAGGCTGTGAAATTTAAATTAAGTTGGTATATAAGTACTAATTTACAATTTGAATTGTCAAAGTAGCGTTTCAAAATGTTAATTAATCAATAATTGACATTCTGGACAACCTAATAAAAAAAATCCCGCCTGCTATGATTTAGAATTTAAATGATCGCGTGGTACTAAGTTATAACTTAAACTACCTAAGAAATTCTTGCACATTCTTTTGATTTTATGTTGATATTGAATAAGTTACAAGTTACTGATAAAATAACATTATAAATATACCGCGAGATCAAAAACTATATTGATAAAGGTTTGCCATGGATATTGTTAGTATGACACTTAATGATATAACTTAATAATATAATTTTTGATCTCGCGGTACTATACAACACTTATTTTCCTTTATCACTTTCTATATACACCGTTTTTGTTTTGGTTGAAATGGTGAAAACAGAAAAATAATTGAAAGTTTCATGTCTTAAGATATTCACATAATTAATATAATAATAAACAATCAAATAGGTAATTAAAAGAATAATAGGAAACATCGAAAGAGTAAGAAATTTGAAGTTCACTACAAACTAAAAAGCGAGAGAAATAATTGAATAAGAAGTTTAAAGATGTACTTTCGGTAATCTCGTAATCAAATGACATCAAAATTAATATTTTTTTCCAAGAAATCTAGACGTTAGAATCGGTTTGTTCACACCGTCGTCAATTGCTTACACGTCATTTTACAAGATTATACACGGTGGCCAGAAAAATGCGGACAAACGCCACGCAGGCCAAATCTTTGTTTAATTCTGAGTTGACAATCTTAATTGAAAAAAGTAGTACAGTGCTTTTTTTTTTTTTTTTTTTTCTTTTGTAAACCATTGGTATTAATCGATTAGTTACATCAATGCATTTGAGATAATTCCATTTCTAAATTTCACCACAATGATTTTACATAGATAAATTTGACGAATTTTGCTAAATTTTAGCCGTACAACTTAATGTTTGATGGTCTCGTATGCCGTAAGGAAGGACCGTATAACTTTTGTGGATTAAGATTATCGCCTCAGAATTGAACAAAGAATCGTTCTACCTGGCGTTTGTCCGCATTTTTCTGGCCACCGTGTAGAGTGCCATTATAATCAGAGTGGTGACACGGATGAGATTAATTCTGATAGGTTGACGCAAGCTGTACCCACATAATGGCGTCTTATGTCAAAATGTATTTTACAGTTGGATTCTTATCTTTCTTTATCACGTTTTTTTTTAAATACATATCCATATAATGCGCAAATTATAAGGTTATTATATCAATCTATATTTAATAATAGTGAATTATTTGTTACTTTACCATTTGACAGATATCCACAGATACCCACATAAAGGCCGATTTGGTTTGTATTGATTTCCGATCTCGTCTCATTATAAAAAGCCACTCTACAAAATTAGTCCCAACGGTGACAAATAGCGTTTAAAAGTTGAAGCTGTAAAATATGTACTTTCCATAAAGAAGTTTATATTACTAGCTATATTCCATTACAGTCTGCTGTAAGAGCACTTATACAGTCCAAATCAATTGATTTTCCGCTGTATTCATAAGTAATTCCGATATCGTCAATAGAAAGTTCGGTTGTCAACAGGACATTTCTAATCTCCAAATGAAAGTTCTATTATTCAAAACAAAGTCCACTATGATCAAAAGAAAAGACGGTTTACCTAAATACATAAGGAAAATGGATTTGTTGAGTAATACTTTTTTTTTACACATGTTAAGATAACAGATAAATTGATGTAATAAATACAAATGTTCTACCAAATAACAGACTTAAACACGATTAATCTTTAATTACTTCGCGCCCTAAGAATTTAGGTGTGTAACAATTTTTCGAACCGTATCATATTTAACATCAAACGTTGTGCCTAAATTTTTCAAAGTTTTACCTTTATTAAAGGCTTCTATTATTAAACGTCTTCTTTCGTTATTGATTTTATTGTAAACCATAATTTTTAAATGTACTAGTGTCACCAAAATGAAACGAACGGATAGTGACCGTCCTTTCTTTTGATCATAGCGGACTTTATTTTGAATAAAAATAGAACTTTGATTTGGAGATTAGAAATGTCCTGTTGACAACCGAAATTTCTATTGAGATATCGGAATTACTTATGAATACAACGGAAAATCAATTGATTTGGACTGTAATAAGCGTCACTAATGCGGCACGAGATTGGAACGTCCAAAACGTAGGGAAAAAAGTTTAATTGTGCGAGAGCAATAATAATCAGCCCGTTTCTAATTATTAAATACCAGTGTAATTAATCATTTGGCTCCTTCGTGACTCAACGGTTACAACACGTAAGAAAAACATACAATATGGTTTATTAACTTTAGAAAATAATGAATCGCAACTGTCCACTAACATACGAGGGACTCGTAAATTTGATGGAAAATTTGTCCAACATCGAGGACTTCAATAACGATGACAAAGATGACGTATCCGATATTTTATTATATTAGGTTTGTTCCAACAAAGAAATCACTGATCAGTCTTGGATCGATCTATGACTGTTGCAATTGCGCATGTTTTATCAGAAACCAGTATCCGACCAAACTGCAATTAAAGTCTGTTGGAACACTATTTTAGCCTTTTAGTTAACATATTTGTGGGTAGATGGTACTTGTTCAGTGATTGACAAGTATTTGATGAATCGTATGATTACATAAAAGATTATTAGTCTTAATTCAAGTAAACTAGCATTAAAATTAGTATTATATACGTAGAGAAATTGAGAAAGTAGAGAAGAATCATTATGTCGAAACTAATGTCACTATCGTTCATTCAAAATATTCAAATAATGCAGTAGATACCTAAAGTAATAAATTATTTTACCAATACAATAGCGTTAGAGATATCGTAGTACAATTGGCATTGGTGCGCATGCGTTAAGTATCCATAAATTTCAGTTTGTAAAAGATCAGCGAATCGCTCGGACTGTGTTTTGACAGTCCTCAAACTAGATCAAGTTATGTTGGAAAAGATTACAATTGATCCCGGATTTGCCAGTTCGCGTTATTGGAACAGTGGTTATTCACTGCGCTTGCTCCGTACAATCCCGGATCCATTCAAACGTATGTTGGAACAAACCTATTTTTTTTGAAGTAATATTTATTATTATTTTATAGCTGAGTCAGATGAACAAGACGAGGACCACTTGGAACAAAAGGGAAACAAATCCCATGTGTCTGAATTTGACGATGTTTCCGAAACAATTATTACAGAACCACAACCTGGCCCAAGCCATGTAAGACCAGCAGCCCCAACAAACAAGCTGTCAAGGATCGTATAGAGGAACAGGACACAAAAAGATAAAATTGTTTGGAGAAAAGAGCTGCAATACATAACTCCAAATTTCTTATGGTATCAGATAAAATGGGCCCTGTTGATGAACTACAACTTCAAGTCGCAGACAAGAGTTCGTTGAGGATAATAATGGACACTGGCTTTCAACGACAAAAGCTTTGCCTCTCCGCAAAAATACTAATTCCAAAGATTTTTCTAGAATTATGTCATTCATTCATTCAAATTTGCTCTTCAAAAACAAATTGTTTTTTAAACATTCATTCAAAGTAATGTATGTGACAATAATATAATGTAATACCTAATATCAAAATTTTCTTTGTTTTTTCATTCCTCTATTGCTCACCTCTACCTGTACAATTATTAAGTCACAATTTTACCACTGAGTCAGTGTTGGATATAGCAATTTTCACCAAAAATGTTCACAAAAATCAATTAAGCAAGGGTGCAAAAAGCAAAATTTGCGCTCCAGTAGAAAAAAAAATGTGACCGAAATGGTTAAACTGTTAGGGTCATTTGTCTATTTTATTAATTTAAAAGTATTATATTAAATATTTGAAAGCTTTGCCTACTTGCACATTATATTATTATTTATTGGAAAATACAAATGCTTTGTTTATTTATAATTTTACAGTAGTGTGTATTGATAAATTTTTATTCCACTAAAAAGATGTGTTTTTGTGAATATCTTTGGAAATATGTTTCCATCACCTCAATTAAAACAAAAAATGCTACAAACTTGCTAATTTAACAAACATCATGCTCTAATAATAAGGAAGTTAGAAAATGTGAACATTTGACTTTAAATTTTATTGTAAATTTGAATCCCACTGAATTACTACAGAGTAACAGATTGCAGTATCAATTTTTCAGAAAATAACATCTTACGTACCAACTAAAATAAGTACAAATAATACTTACAGTTCTTGAAATATTTTGTGCTGCTCTAATCTTTCTCAATTTCAAGTAGCCTGGATTCCGCCCAATTGCATCACCTAAGTAAACATATATTAAGGAACATATAATTTAAAATAGTGTTTGCATAAATTATTTATGCTTGTTACTAATTTCTTCATATTAAAACAAATTTCACAATTTAAGTCTAACTTTAACTGAACAAAATAATTAATAATTGACCATCTATCAAAGGATATCATTTTGGCAGCTTCAGCTTCACCCTCGGCTTGTACAATTTTCTGTTGCCTTTCCTGTTTCGCTCTTTCAACGATAAAAGCAGCTCTTTGTGCTTCTTGTTGTGCTACTTGCTTAGATTCGACTGCTGCAGTATATTCTTTTCCAAATGACAGTTCTGTTATAGAAACATCATCCAAGATAATATTGAAGTCTTTAGCTCTTTCTACCAATTCCCTTCTGACTAATAAGGACACCTAAAAATTGATCACAACATAAAATCAAACTTTCTACTAACTAACTCATGACAAATACTTATTTCCATAGACTTAACACACTATACACTGAATCAAACAAGTTCTGAAGTTAATAAATAAATATACCTGCTGACGTTGTGTTATTAGTTGAGCTGCATTAAATTTGGCCACAACCGATTTTAAAACTTCATTACAAATTGAAGGCAATACTTTTTCATCATAATCTAACCCAAGTTGTCTATACATTTCAGGAAGTTGTACAGCATCAGGTCTAGACAAGACTCGAAGAGATATATTAACCATTTGCAAATCCTTTGAACCAGTAGGAGATGAAATTTTCCTAGGTCTAGAACTGTAAAATTAGAAAGAAATTAGTCACTCGTGTTTATTCCTATAATACAAAAATTCACCGAATATCATAAATTATAGGATACTGAAACCATGGTATACGAAAATGTAAGCCTTCAGTAAATATTTCATTTTGTATGCCTCCTATCCTATTAAAAATAATAGCCCTGTGACCACCTTCCACTAAAATAAAAATATTCTAAATTCCAAAGGTGACATAACCTATGCATTAGAAAAACGCTTTATATAACTTAATTAAAAAAATATCAAATGTTATTGAAAAAATGAATAATTACACGTTTTAATGAACATTATTTGTACCTGTGAACATAGATTGTGCAACCCCGTAAGCAGCTACTGCTCCTACTGCTAATACTTTTAGCCCCAAATTTAATCCGGGTGGTCCACCCTTTCCAAATTTTCCAGCTAAGTCATTTAACTTACTCTGTGCCATTTTTGGAAGTATTAAACTCTAACAATATTAAATGCACTAACTCAAACTTTTTCAAAACGAAAAACGTGATAAAAATGGCTAAAGCCGGCCGTCCATTTTCTCGACTTGCGCGATAAAATGAGCATAGAATATAGAATAGGTACTTATTCATAGGATAGCAAAGAGCATTCTTTAATTATTACAAACGAATAGCCAAAATGTAGTTTTAAATAACGAATGAAAGTTCGAAATTTTAGGTAAATCAAAATTATTGTATAGACAATATAATATTTTTTATGTTTTCATATTTTACAAATAAATTTTGTGTTAATTTTATGTTCAGTAATTAAAAGCGCATACCGTATTCTAGTCTATAGCTTCTGTGGTTTCTAAAAATTTCAAGAACAGTAACCAGATCGTGATTATACAAAAGATTCAAAAAAATTGTTTATCCCCTTGCAGTAATTTATTATTTATTTAATTTTTTATTAGTTAAAAGGTTTAGCTCTCCTCCGGTAGTATAAATTACTTTCATACCTATATTGTACAACAAAAAACAATTTATAACATGAATACATTTCGGATTTTGTGGCTTCAGAGTAGGATTTCAGTGTACTATAACCTTGTCTCAGAATAAGAAGGAGTGATTCAAATATCGCGCTAAAATGAACCTAGTCTCTTATATACTTTATTGCGTTATTAAATAAAATCTGTACTTTTATATACAACATGAGCATGCGTTGATCAGACGGCTTAAGACCTAAGGAACAAGTGGTCATGCTTTTGAAACTTTGAATTTGATGAATCTGTCTAAAATACTGTACGTCAGTGCAAAAATCAAACATTCAACAATTAATATCATTGCAAAAATAACTATAGATGAGTTCATACCATAAATGAACTGGACAACTCACACATATTCTAGAATTGACTCATTAATTTCAAGTAAGTGTTAATTAAATACTAATTATATTAGGTACCACATGTTCATATACATACATGTTATATTTCAGATATGTCAAACGTAAAGAAATCTGTACTAATAGAAAAAGGTGAAAATATCTGGTGGAGAATATGGGGAAAAGTTTGGATTGCCACAAGTATAATGAGTGCACGACAAGCTTTGATGAAAATCTGTAGGATTAAATAGCCATACCGATAAAGATAGGCAATTAAAAATACTTCATATTGGATCTGAATTGATACATAAGATGAAGTTGCTTCAAAAAAATCCCCTTTCAGAATATCACTTATATGAGAACTTTTGACAGAAGCAATTAAAAATGTTACAATAAGTATTTGGAAAAATTGTGCCGACCATGTAAATTTTTAATCTTTTTAACATGATGTGAACACTAAATTATTGTTCATTTTTAATATATAGTAGAAATAAATATTTGTTGTACTTTATATATTTTCATAATAAATAAATTTTAATAGGGAATAATAATTAAAAAGGTGTAGGTATATGTAATCATCTTTGCAGTTCGTGAAACAACTTCAACCGGTGTAAATTTTTCTATTTATTACTGTTGTATATTCCCATTTCCAAGACTAGTTGCTGGAATTTACCTCCTCAAGGTTTGTAGCAGTAATACAAATGATTTATTTGTATAAGTTCTTTATTGATATTTAAAATAGAAACTAATAAGCAAAACCTTTTCTGCAAGTTCTTAAGGACATTTTGATAAAGGATAAAATGTTTGATTCTTTCTTGCTCTCTGATATTTAACAATAAATAGACTTGATTCACAATTTTCATGTTGATATAGCACATTCACTAAAATGTGCAGTAATTAGGTATATATTTATAACGGCAATCCTCAAAACGCTTAGAAGAAAGTCTATGCTTTCATTTGTAAATTGGGCCTATATCTTTTTCCAATTATAGATGTATGCACCTACTTGTGTTTATAACTTTACTCTCCTGTTTCCAATTGCCGTGCACTCGTATTGCTGCTTCGCCACATCCATCTATTTTAACGAAAGTAGTAAATTAAACAACAGCTAAATCCTTGGTTAGAATTAATACAGTTCTTCTAACCTCAATTGTCATGATGTCATATCAAATTGTCTACTAAATTTTAATCTATGTGTTCCATGTTTTGGAGGGATATTTGAATCACTCCTTCTTATTCTGAGACAGGGAGCCAAATACACTAAAACACCGTTATTACGAAAATGTTTAAAAAGCTAAATAATAGTAATAATACATAGGTGTTAGCGCTTAAAACGAGAAACCTTGTATACCATACCGAACCATAATCAGATACATAATATTGAGCACATATACTTATACTCCATTCAGTCTAAGAATGGAGTAGATGGCGCTACAATATGAGCACAGTTTACACACGATGAACTTTGTATTTTGAAAACAAGTAAAACATATGTTTACTGTCAGATGGATAGCAGGGATATACATATCTGATATCATTATATTTTGACATTTACGTAAATTTTTGTACAAGTTGGTAACTCATTCCTGACGAAAAAGGAATGCACATGTCGTCTAATTGTACTTTTTTGTGCTTCATCCAATTTATTGTAAGTATGACGATAATTTCTTTTTCTTGGAGGAGAAATTGGAACTCCATATAATTCCATTTCTTTAATAATGCAGTACATTGTATTCCTATTAATACCCACTTCCTCTGCTGTTTGATTGACTGCAGCTGTTTTACACATATTGTCTTTATGCTTAATGTACACATTATAAGCCATTTGCCTTTGTCCAGATCTTATGTGTTTCCCTTTACGATTTTTTGAAGGACCTGGTATAACTGCTTCCGCCATACTATAGAATATTAGCGATTACGAAAAGAAAGTTAACGAAATTGATAAAATACCTTAACAAATGAATATTTCACTTGCGAGTTCTAAGAACTATTTTTTAAGAATATTAACAACAAATAACTATGTAAAATACGGAAATCGACAAAATCTTTGAACAAAACTGTCAGTGAACAAATTTTTGACAGAACGAGCTAAATGCCGTGATTATTTTGCCGGTGTAAATGCACACTCGATTTCAACCAATCACAAACGTTTATTTTAAGCCCTATCTTTCCCAATGCTTTATTCTTAAACTGAATGGAGTATAGTGTTAAATTTTATATATTTTAAGTGAATTCAGCGCTTCAGAATCATGATTATTGCAATAAAGAAATCGGTGAATAAACTATTAGAAGCCTTAATTCAACCAAATTCTGCACCAACATATTGGCTGAACACACTGTTAGCTGTTGTACAATTGCATTTTATAAACAAACAGTAGTTTGGTAATTAGGTAACAGCTGTAACTGCTTAATATATACTATATCTATTAATTAAATAAATATAAAATGATTAAATTAAAATTTGGAAGATAATATGAATTATATTGCTTTCATTCAGCTGACACAACAGTTGCGCAACTGTTCAGTGATCATGTCCAGTAGACGAGCGCTCACTCTGAACCATTGAAATGTATATACTATATAACTGGAACGGCAACGTATTGTATAAATCGCGTAACCTCGAGAGTTTTAGGCAACCCGTGCGACGTAGGTATTGCCGTCCTTATCTAACACACACAGACTCAATGAACAGCAGAGCGCGAATGAGATTTTCCACCTATATTACAGGTAAAAAGCTGTCTGTTCTCTGGAGAGATATTACAAACTGAAAGTAGGATGTATATACACAATTGTAAAATAATAATTATTTGCCACTAAGTAAATAAAAAATAGGAAAGAAGCAAATCAAGAAATCTGTGCATGAGATAAATATTTAATTAGGCACATAACACAGAAAAAATTAAGCGAGATTATACAGTATATGTATCAAGGAAATATATAATGAGAAATAAATGAGTTTATGAATATAACAATGTTCTATAAATTTATCGGAACAAGAAATTAAAATATGTATAAACTATTTAAAAGTAAAAAAAAATTACACATTGTTAAAAAGAATTAACTTACTCAATTTTTGTCTTATGGTAGTTCCTTTCCCTATCAGCAGTTCAGTTTCTCGTTTAGCACGACAGTGCAACCTGCAAGCCAGAAAACTATTAACAACTATTTTGATTAACTGAATTTCATGGAAGTCTTCGAAACCAAATTCTTCTACACTTGGATGCTTTGGTAAAAATAAATGTAACTGTTGAGAGAAATGTTGAACAGCATTATTCAACATAATTTGCTTAGGTTTTTTAATACATGGTACACCTGTTTCAAATAATAATCTGAATTGTTTTTCACAGTAGCAAAGTATCTTATAAATTATTTCAGAAGCACAGATCAATCCTCCTCTGTTTATAAAATTTACAAACCTTTGATAGTCATCTCTGTTGCAATAATTGTGTTCCACCGTATTCTTAAACAACAGAATGTCCATACAAAAATTACAGTTTACAAGTGGTAATATTTTTTTAACTACATAGCCAGATATATAATACATAATGTTTTCTTGGTGGTCTGTCAAGATAAAATTACTGACTACATCCAAATTGTACGGGAGTTTTACATCATCAGCACCAGAGTTATCTTTTAAACTCCTCTTACTTGCACGGAATTCAAATGCTGGTGTACATTCACTTCCTATTCCTAAGTCTAAACAGTTTCCATTTACACTGGACGTGACTTTATTCTTAAAAAGTAATTGACGCAATGCCCACTTAAACTGTAAACTATTTGGATTGTTGTTCCAACCTCCTCGACCTCTCACACAACTGAAAAATAATTCCAAATGATCTTGTGAACACTTGTAAGTCAGTAGGTATTGTAAAGGACCATGATTCATATTAAAGAGATCTTCAGCGAGATTTACAATGCTCTCCATTGCCATAATAAAACCAAAAGCAAAAGTTTTGCGGGCGTGGTTTAATATGGGGATATTGTCTATTTTTAAACTTTTAAAATAATTTGTCGCAGAGGTGAACACTTCACGGAAGTAGCAAATAGTTTTCGGTCTAATTGGGGCTTTGAAGCCTTTTCCAAAAGGATTTCTAGAATTTAACATATCAAAGATCCTATCAACGGTCCTTATAAATTCCACAGTAGCTTCGGATTTTTGAAAATCTGGATGACCTGTATGTGGCAGATAATCTATAGCATCTGCTACAGAGCTGCTCAACATCTGTGTTGCTAGACGTACATTCATAATTTTATTCTTATATAAAATATGGCGTGACGTTAAACTGTTGCAGAATTTCAAATCTTCAGCCTCTTGAAGCTCGTGCAATTTAACCACATACATCCATTTAATATCACCTTTCTCGGAACTCATATTCTTCTCCGCAAATGTGTTTCGGGCCAACTTCATCATGTGACAATTATCCAATATACAATGCACTTTAGTTGTAGCACAAGGATGGTCAAAACTTGGGGTAATGCTATCAGCAGTAATTGTACATCCTAATTTTTTTAAAGTTTGTATATTTGTCGTGGTTCCGTCGCAAGTAATAGCACGGATAGTAATTCCAACGTCCCATAAATTCTTTATACAGCATGACAAAAGCTGTGCTTGAACATTAGCATCATTTTTGTTAGTTAAAAAATATCCCACAGGACACTTGAAGTTCATCTTATAACTAACAATTTGGAACACCAGAGCTTCTGATGCAGCAACTTGTGTGTCTACGTCAATTATACCACCAAAATCACAATAACCTACATATCTCTCATCAGTTTCACTCCATATAATCTGTTTTCGGATTGACATTGTGTAATAATGTATTGTAGTTGGCAATAATGCAACACTAAGTCACGTGATGACGCTTGGATGATATACAAAATGTCGAATAAAGATGTACACAAAGTACATTGTGGATTTTATTTTGTATTTATATTTATTTGGTATTAAATAACACATGGTGTCAGGTGAAACAAAGAAAATATTTGATTAATACAAATATCAAGAAAATGGATGCTGTGTTTAAACCTCCGGAGCCTATGATATTAGACGGCAATTTAGCTGATCAATGGAAGAAGTTTAAGCAACGTTTTGAATTGTTTATGACAGCAAATGATCTGTATGAGAAAACAGAAGAAAGGAAGGTAGCCATATTATTGAGTTTAATTGGAGAAGATGGCTTGGAATTATTCAATTCATTTGCACTGACGCCAGAGGAAAAAAAGAACTTGGATAGCATAATTAAAAAGTTTGATGATCACTGTGGCCCGAAGAAAAATGTGATTTTTGAAAGGTTTAGATTCAATTCAATTAGTCAAAAAGAAGGACAAGGATTTGATAGTTTTCTAACAGAGCTAAGAAAAGCTGTGAAGTCAACTGAATATAAAGATGAAGAGGACATGGTACGAGATCGAATTGTCATGGGTATTTTGGATAAAGGAACTCAAGAAAGATTGTTACGAGAGTCAGGATTAACCTTAAGTAAAGCTGTAGAATACTGCAGAACAGTTGAAGCGAGCAAGTTACAGTCGAAAGCATTACAGAATGAAGTAGTTGTGAATGCAGTAAAAAAGTGGGAAAGGCGAAGTAAAGAGAAAATGAAAGATGATCAAGTCCATCGTCAATGTGGATATTGTGGCTATAAACATTCAAAAGGTAAATGCCCTGCATATGGAAAGAATTGTGACGAGTGCAGTGCGAAGAATCATTTTGCATCAGTTTGCAGAAAAAAGAATAATGTGTCTAGCAAAAATGACCAAGTGAAAACTGACACGTTGAATAAACGGAGAATGAAAAGAGTTAATGAGGTGTCAACAGAATAAGGATTGGCTGAAAGTGATAAAGAAGATGAGTTCTACATAAGCTCTGTGGTAAAGAATGTGAGTGATACTAATAAAGGAAACGAGTGCATGTGGACAAAAAATATAGACGTAGAAGGTAAGAAAATAAACTTTAAATTGGACACTGGAGCTGAAGTGAGTGTATTACCACTTTCATTCTTAAATAAGACTAAACATTATAGAAAAATAGTAGCTTCTAACATAATATTAATGTCATATGGTGATTCTAATTTTAGAATTAAGCCCATAGGTGAAGTAGTGTTAAAATGTTGTGTTAATCAGTATGTAGCAGATGTTTCATTTGTTATTGTTCAGAATGACCAAATGCCTCTTTTAGGCTTGCCAGGTTGTTTAAGCCTTAATTTAGTTAAGCGGGTAGATACTATTAACAAAAGTTTCAAATGTTTAGATGATGTTATTGTTTCATATCCTAATGTATTTAAAGGTCTAGGTCAGTTTCCTAAGGAACACGGAATTGTTCTTAAAGAAAATTCTGTACCACATGTAGCAGCTTTGAGACGCATTCCGCAAGCGTTGAACAACAGAGTCAAATGCAAGCTAGATGAGCTTGAACAGGAAGGTATAATCCGAAGAGTTGAAAAGCCAACAGAATGGTTGAACCCCTTGGTTATAGTCGAGAAGAAAAATGGAGATTTAAGGCTGTGTTTGGATCCTATGTTTTTGAATGAGGCTATACAACGGGAACATTTTTTGATTCCGACAGCAGAAGAAATATCTAGCAGATTATGTAACAAAGAGTTTTTTACTGTTTTAGATATGAAAGATGGTTACTTCCAGGTAAAAATAGATGATGAATCAGCGGATTTATGTACTTTCGGAACTCCTTTTGGAAGGTACCAATTTCTGAGGCTTCCATTTGGCATTACGTCGGCTCCTGAAGTATTTCAAAGGAAGAATTTTGAACTATTTGGTGATATAGGTGGAGTGGGAATATATTTTGATGATTTAATCATCACAGGTGAGACAGAGTCAGAACATGATAAGAATTTGCAATTAGTACTAGAACGCGCGTTAAAATATAATATTAAATTTAACAAGGAAAAAATTCAATTTAAGTCAAAACGAGTCAAATTTTTAGGACAAGTATTTTCTAAAGAAGGAATTAATACTAATGAATCTTATGTTAAGGCTATAGTTGACATGCAAAAACCAATGAATAAAAGTGATTTATTGAGACTGCTGGGCATGGCTAAGTATTTGGGAAAATTTGTACCAAACATGTCCAAGGTGACAGCTCCTTTAAGACATTTAACACGTAATGATGTTGACTGGAGTTGGGATCAGTCTCAAGACAGTGCGCTTGTACGGTTGAAACACTTACTGACAAATGCACCAGTTTTATCATTTTTTAACCCATCACTAGACATAGAAATAGAAACAGATGCTTCTAAAGATGGCCTGGGAGCATGTATTTTACAAAATGGTCATCCGGTCGCATTTGCTTCTCATACGTTGACAAAAAGCGAAAGTAGGTACGCGCAAATAGAAAAAGAGCTCCTCGCTATTGTATTTAGTTGTGAAAAGTTTCATTATTTTATATATGGCATGAAGAATGTTAAGGTTTGCTCAGATCACAAACCATTAGAATCCATTTTTAAAAAGATTCTAGCAACTGTACCTCCGCGACTACAACGAATGTTGCTGAAAGTATTACATTATGATTTAAAGGTAACATATAAACCTGGAAAATATCTGTATATTGCAGATACCTTATCACGTGCGTTTGTGAATGAACATGTACATGATGATCCAGAAATAGTATTTGCTGTACATTCACTAGCTAGATACCTACCAATGTCTGACGAAAAGAAGTCGTCATTTAAAGAAGCAACTGCAAAAGACCCTGAGCTTCAAACAATAATTAATTTTGTGGAGTCTGAATGGCCTAGAAATAAAAACCACATTCCAATATTCGCACGTCATTTTTACAAGTTGAAGGATTGTCTTTTCATTTCAGATGGCCTCTTGTTTTACAACAATAAACTAGTTGTACCACTTGAGCTAAGAAATGATATGTTAATCAAGTTACATGAGGGTCATATGGGTATGGAAAAAATGAAATGCCGTGCTAGACAAATTTTTTATTGGCCATTACTGAATCAAGATATCGAGGATTTTGTTAAGAGGTGTCGTATATGCGAGCGTTTCGCTAGAAGGAATCCCAAAGAGACGTTATTACCATACTTGATTCCAGAGAGACCATGGGAAAGAATAGCCGCAGACATATTTACATATGCAGCTCGTTCGTACCTTGTGGTAATGGATTCATACTCAAATTGGCTCGAATTTGTTTCCTTGCGTAACAAGTCAGCTGTAGAAATTATTATTAAGTTAAAATCTATCTTTTCTAAGTATGGCTGTCCAGATACTTTAATTTGTGATAATATTTCTTTTAGTAGCTTTTCATTTAAAGAATTTGCCAGGGAATGGAATTTCAATATTACAACACGAAGCCCTAACTATCCAAAGTCGAATGGTTTAGCTGAAAAAGCTGTGGGTATTGCTAAAAATTTACTTAAAAAATCATTAGAGGAGGGTAAAGAGATATTTGAGGCATTGTTGCAGTATCGAAATTCTCCTTTAAAATATATAGGTTATTCACCAGCACAGTTACTTATGGGTCGAATTTGTAAGACCAAAATACCAATATGTGCAGATCTATTAAAGCCCATGTTATGTGAAAATGTATCAGAAAAGTTAAAATTTAGACAAAGTCAATATAAGCATTACTATAATAAGGCTGCATCAGATCTGAAACATTTAGAGCCTGAACAAAATGTTACTGTTTATAATCATGTTGAAAATGTATGGGAACCCGCAAAGGTTTTAAATCTTGACAGAACGCCTAGATCTTATAAAGTTTTAAATAAGTCTGGTAATATTATAAGACGAAACCGAGTGGATTTGAGGGAATCTCTGAATCAGCCTAATGTAGAGCATAATATTAGTTGTGACAAGTTTGCGTTTGAGAGTGACACTTGTCATGATAAAGTTATAAGTAACAAAACTCATACTGAGTTGGAGAACTCCCTTAAATGTTCTCAGCCTAGTATAGAAACTAGTAATATATCTGATGGTGTGTGTGTGACTTCATCTAGATCCAGATATGGACGGTTGGTTAAGAAACCAATTAAATTAAATTTGTAAGTTTTATGTTAGACGGGGGGATGTGTAATAATGTATTGTAGTTGTCAATAATGCAACACTAAGTCACGTGATGACGCTTGGATGATATACAAAATGTCGAATAAAGATGTACACAAAGTACATTGTGGATTTTATTTTGTATTTATATTTATTTGGTATTAAATAACACAGACATTGCATCCACAATAAGTGCACAATCTTTGATGAAAGGTTTTTTTAAACACTCCTCCCTTAAAAACTTGAAAACTTCTTTCAATAAACCAGGATTGCAATCATACTTGAATAACCAGTTTCTAATCGTCCTTGGATTTGGCAAAATAAAATGCTGTCGGACGAAACTGTATGCCTTTGGGGAATAAAAATAAAGAGTCTGGGAAAACTGCTTCATTGTTTCTGTGTACTTTCGTTGTCGAGGTATCACACTTTCATTAGTTTTCTGGTTTATGACGAGTTCTAATGGGATTCCACAAAAATTATTCTCCAAGACAAAACGTAAATTGTCCGTACAGTGTCCGGCATCGTTTATTCTTTCTATTAACTGTGACATTGAAGATATCTTAATATCTCTTCTCCTTACTTTCTGTCGTAATGCTCTGATTTTCATTTTAAGTTTTATGTCTGTTTCCGAGGGCAGAAAAGTTTGTGTTTGGGCATCCACACACTTGACTGTAGTTGATTTTTCAACCATACATTCAGTTGTGGTTGGTTCTCTGAGAGAGTCTACAGTTTTAATTAATTTCTAAAAACAGAGAATGTAATATTCAATTATCTATAATACAAAGAAAAAACAAGCTACTTACGGATAGCGGTTCTCCACTATCGTTTACAGAATTTTCCAAAAAACGTTTTAATGTCTTTCGATATACTTTTTTCTTCATCAAATGCGGTGGAAAAATAAAAATACTAGGCACGGCGTCAAGCTAAGCGCACACGCATCGATTTCGATCGTACGGCAAAATATCGGACGTTTTTTTATCGTGTGTCGGCCTAGCGCACACGCAGCGATTTTTACCGTACGGAAAAATATCTTATGATCAAATTCTGTTAGTGGAACAAAGAAGAGCATAGGATCTTCTTCGTTCCACTAACAGGCCTAGCGCACGAATACGTACGAATAAAAATCGTGGCGTGTGCGTGCGTTCATTGGATCATATATGCCACTATACCTGAGGCTAAGCGCACACACATCGATTTTTATCGTACGACAAAATATCGTGCCGGCAAATTCCTTTAGTGGAACAAAGAAGAGCATGGGAGCGCGCACACGCTACGAACTCCACACGATACGGCACGATCGTCGTGTTGACGCCGTGTATTGCCACTACGACACACGGTCGCCGTGCCGTTGCCGTGAGTATAGTGGCATATATGATCCAATGAACGCACGCACACGCCACGATTTTTATTCGTACGTATTCGTGCGCTAGGCCTGTTAGGCTAAGCGCACACGCATCGATTTCGATCGTACGGCAAAATATCGGACGTTTTTTTATGGTGTGTCGGCCTAGCGCACACGCAGCGATTTTTACCGTAGGGAAAAATATCGTATGATCAAATTCTGTTAGTGGAACAAAGAAGAGCATAGGATCTTCTTCGTTCCACTAACAGGCCTAGCGCACGAATACGTACGAATAAAAATCGTGGCGTGTGCGTGCGTTCATTGGATCATATATGCCACTATACTCACGGCAACGGCACGGCGACCGTGTGTCGTAGTGGCAATACACGGCGTCAACACGACGATCGTGCCGTATCGTGTGGAGTTCGAAGCGTGTGCGCGCTCCCATGCTCTTCTTTGTTTCACTAAAGGAATTTGCCGGCACGATATTTTGTCGTACGATAAAAATCGATGCGTGTGCGCTTAGCCTTAGTGGAACGAAGAAGATCCTATGCTATTCTTTCTTCCACTAACAGAATTTGATCATACGATATTTTTCCGTACGGTAAAAATCGCTGCGTGTGCGCTAGGCCGACACACGATAAAAAAACGTCCGATATTTTGCCGTACGATCGAAATCGATGCGTGTGCGCTTAGCCTCAGGTTTTAACCATCGTACACTTTGCCCAGGTCTCTGCTGGTAATCACTTTCTAAAAAGTGTGCACTGCATAATTTACTATGTTTCGTTGGTTCCCAATCTGCTCTTCTTATAGCATTTACCCAATGTTTTAAAACATCCGGTCTTTTGAAAGGAAAACTACAAAAATAACAGGAGAATTGCTATAAATATCGTAATTTTTAAGATATGAGGTTAGGGTTGAAGAAAAAAATTAAATCTTACCCATGAAATTGAATGTTACAACGTTTATCATGGACATTATTGCAATTATACGCAACACAATGCATCACCATGGTTACTATTTAGAAATTCACAACTTTTTTCAGCAAAAATAATAACAATTAACTGCACACAAAACAAACTCGCATATAAAAGAATGAAACAGATAAGAATGGTGATCCCTAAGTCTCCCTGTCTCTCTCATGCTGCGCGAGGCCACTGCCCCTGCCATGCAACTTCTACGAGCGTTGCCGTTCCAGTTATTAGTATAATATACATTTCAATGCTCTGAACATGTTCAGGATCGGCCGCCATTTTTGTGAGCGGAAAAATTCTACGCTCACAGTGAGCGTATTCTGTACGCATGCGCCATTGATGCATTCCAAGACCAACCTAATACATAATTTTGAAGAAAGTTACTAGAAAAGTAAGATACAACAAATTAAAGGTATTGTGCAGAAATAAATGTATTAAAATATTGGAGTTCACCCAGTATTTTATTCGGGGTTGGAAAAACCAGCCCTCCCACTAAAAAATACGCCAAAACTTAATGCAGAAAAACAATTTATTATTATTGTTTATTCGGTTTAATCTCTATAATTTTAACATATGGCAGCAATATAAAGTTTCAGATGACAGACGATGACATAAAGGTGAGCGGTCCTGTCCAGCGAACACTCAACTGTTATGAAGTGAACGGTTGGGGCGGGATCGGGTCTGCTGAATGAAAGCATTTATATGAGTATATGACCATATAACGGAATTCGAGCACATTGTCAGTGTAAACAAAGTTGCATAACAATCTGACTCTGATGACTAAGTAATTTTAAGCATTTCTTTTATGTGTGCAAAGTTGCCTAACAAACGGTCGTTTCACTGTTATAGGTATTAAAATAGATGAGGTGTATCCACCACACGACTTTCTTATATGTGTGTGCGTTTCAAATCATACAAAAGTTGTTCTAAATTAAGTTTTAAATATGTACTTTGATCTTCTGAAAAGCATAAACCTCTGAGAAAATGTGTTACTTCATGTCGGAATTTTGAGAATTCCTTTTAGAAAGATTATTGAAAATCGTACTGTAGTACTTGTAGTCTCTTAATAAATCTCTATAGAATGCATACTTGGCCAGATATTTGCAAAAAATCGCTATTCGATAAAAGTAAAAGTGTTACTTCCGGTTCAAATTTAAATATTTTTTTTTATACAAAGGTTGTTCGAAATCTACCTGTAATTACTTTCGCACTTATAATAAATATGTATAGAATGCATATACTTCTGGATTAAATTCAGACATATATATATATATAAATCCTACTAACAATATAGCGTCCTTACGGAACTCATGAATGTAGCGTCCGCCTTCGAAAAGTTAATTAGTTCGTTAATATTTTGCATATACTTTGTGTTTTTGATCAAAACAGGTATAGTATTATCACTAAATTAAATATCAGATAAAAAAAAGTTTGTTTCATTTCACTTTATTGACGAAGGAGCGCCCTTTTATTTTCTCGTGCATGAAGCGCCTGTAATATACCATTTAACTTTCACTTCTTCGCTATTGTGACTTCCATCGGGTATATTACATTACATTTGGTAGATATTAGAGAGTCCAGCAATGTTGTCACAATGGGTCTACATGCTTACTTTATAAAAATATATGTACTGCATATCTTAGCAATTGAATACAATGAACACATTTATCCACATTCGGCGACATAGTGGGTTTTATTGTTCAGAACTGATCACAGTAGTTTCTGTTTGTTTTTTTTTTGATTCATACATAGAGAAGAATGTTCCCTCGAAAAATTAATGTCTGGAAATTCCAAATAACCATCCGATATTCCTTCAAAATAAAGACTCGCTAAACACAAAATTCTATATTCAGAAAGATTTGAAATATAGATATAATATTCAGTTCTAAATATTTAACATTTTTATATACCTAGGCGTTCTTCGCAATTAATAATTACATATTTAGTCTTTTTATTAATATTTGAAACATACATTTTCTGATTTAAACTAATATATCTGACGACCAGCTGTATGAATAAATTTTATTATGCCTATACAATAGTAAAAGAAAAAAATGAGGTGTGGCCATCACATGACTTTTTTCTACCTATGAGCGTTTCAAACTACACAACTTTAAGAATTTTTTACACAAAAATTATTCAAAATCCTATTCTAAGTATTTCTATTCTATAAGCAAGTAATAACAAAAAACACACTTGGTATTGTTTCACAAATAAATACAATTAAATACTCGATGTACATTTCGCCTTGCGGCATCGTCAGGAGTTCTCGAGAAACTAAAGTAAAATTTAATATACTGTAACTACCTACTTCTAACAAAAATGTAAATAAAAATGTACAAAAATAGAAAATTATGAAAAGGTCATGGCTTATCTGGAAAGACCGTTTTTACAAGGCTAGGGTTTATTAGCGGTGAATTTATGAGTTCTATTTGTTCATTAAGAACATTGCCTGGTTGTAAAAGTAAACTTTCTTTTATAAAATAACCTTCTAGAACATTCATTTTTTTACTTTTATTTAAACTATACAGTACTTCTAAATTGTCTATTGAAAATTGATGTCCCGTGTCTAAAACATGGTTAGCTACACTTGAATTTTCATAATTTAATTTAACGGCTCGCATATGTTCTGAGAATCTTAATTTGAAATTTCGCCCTGTCAGGTCAACATCACAATACACAACTACGTATAAGAAAGTAAAAGCTATAATCAAATTTTGCAACTTTTCTGTAGAGTTTGTGTTTCCACCATAAGGAAGGTCTTTAATGAGAATATGTTTTTAAAAAAAATGGGGAGATGATATAAATTGTTCAGAATTGGTAATTTTACTTTCTTATACGTGGTATAAGGAAGTATTGTGATGACGAAAATTTTCGACCTGGAGATTTTTGCAGATGTCCACGTTTTGAAGTCCCCTGATTTCAAAAAAGTGGTTTTTAAAATAGGTCTCTCTCTCTCTCTCTCTCTCTTCTCCCTTCTCTCTTTCTCTCTTTGTGTGTCTGTGCATGTGTGACCACGATAGCGGTCGAAGAATTTTAACACAGACAGAAGTGACTGACTTTTACTTTCTTATACGTAGTATAAGGAAGTATTGTGATGACGAAGATTTTCGACCTCGAGATTTTTGCAGATGTCCACGTTTTGAATTCCCCTGATACCGAAAAGATGGTTTTTAAAAAATGTTTGTGTGTGACCACGATATCGGTTAAACCGCTGTAGATATGTATTTACGTGTATAATCTCCCTCTTGAAATCTGATTAGTTTTTCAGTAAAATCGGTAGACCGGAAGTAGTAGTTTACTTCAGTGAAAAAATCGAATTTTGCAAATATTTCGTCAATTACTAAGTTTAAACAAATCTATAAAGAAATCAAATGTAATCAAAATTAAATTTGAGAAAAATTGTGTTAGAAAAGTTTTTCGAAATTCCTACCGGAAGTAGGTCTTTTACTCTTATCGAAAATCATTTTTTTGCGAAAATCTCGCAAACCATACATTCTAGGCAGGTACAATAGGAGTATAAAGGTATTTAAAAGATAATTTTAAATATCTTTTGCAAAAAAAGAATTTCAAAATTCGGGCCGGAAGTAGCACTTTTACTCTTAGCGAGTAACACTTTTACTTTCTTATACGTAGTATAAGGAAGTATTGTGATGATGAAAATTTTCGACCTCGAGATTTTTGCAGATGTCCACGTTTTGAAGTCCCCTGCTACCGAAAAAGTGGTTTTTAAAATATGTCTGTCTGTGTGTGTGTGTGTGTGTGTGTGTCTGTGTGTGTGTCTGTGTGTCTGTGTGTGTGTGACCATGATAGCGGTCAAACCGCTGTAGATATCAATTCCAAATTTTGTATTTACGTGTATAATCTCCCTCTTGAGATCTGATTAGTTTTTCAGTAAAATCGGTAGACCGGAAGTAGTAGTTTACTTCAGCGAAAAAATAGAATTTTGCCAATATTTCATCAACTACTAAGTTTAAACAAATTTATAAAGAATTCATATGTACTTAAAATTAAAATTGAGAACAATTTTATTCAAAAAGTTTTTCGAAATTCGTTTTAAAATATAATTTTCAATACCTTTTGTATAAAAAAAATTTCAAAATTCAGACCGGAAGTACCACTTTTACTCTTATCGAATAGCGATTTTTTGCAAATACATATGTCGTAAGTTATGCATTCTATATATATTTATCAAGATTACAAAAGTATTTAATTCTAGATTTGCAATATTTTTTGTATATATGAAATTTTAAAATTCGGACCGGATGTAACACTTTTACTCTTAGGGAGTAGCACTTTTTTTCGAATATATTGCATAGTATGTATTCTATAGCGATTTATTAAGAGAATAGAAGTACCTAGAATAGTATTTTGAATAATTTTTGTGTAAAAAAGTTCTTAAAATTCTATAATTTGAAACGCTCATAAGTATAAGAAAGTCGTGTGGTGGCCACACCTCATTTTTTTCTTCATTACAACGTTGTCCTTTATTGTAGTTAAATCAAAAAAAAAGATTATAACTTGTCCCACTATATGAAAAATCCAGTTCGACTGCAATGCCAAGAAATTTGGATTTTTCCCTAATTTTTGATACACGTTGTTTATTAGAGAAACAACCTGCGTTTCTACAGGGAAAACGTCAATGAGTGATAATTATTAGGATCAATCAGAATTCTAAACCAACAATTTTTACTTTCTTGTACGTAGTATAAGAAAGTATTGTGATGATGAAAATTTTCGATCTCCAGATTTTTGCAGATGTCCACGTTTTGAAGTCCCTTGATACCAAAAAAGTGGTTTCTAAAAAATGTCCGAGTGTCTGTGTGTCTGTCTGTGTATGACCACGATAGCGGTCAAACCGCTATAGCAATCTATTCAAAATTTTGCATTTAGTGGTTTAATCTCCCTCTTGAGAACTGATTAGATTTTCAGCAGAATCGGCAGACCGGAAGTAGTAGTTTACTTCGGTGAAAAAATCGGATTTTGCCAATATTTTGTCAACTACTAAGTTTAGACAAATTTGTAAAGAATTCATATGTACTTAAAATTAAGTTTGAGAAGAATTTTTCGAAATTCATACCGGAAGTAGGTTTTTTACTCTTATCGAAAATCGGTTTTTTGCAAATATTTTGCTAGTCATGCTTTTTAGACAGGTACGTTACGAGTATAAAAGTATTTAGAACTTAATTTTCAATACCTTTTGTATAAAAGAAAAAATCAAAATTCGAACCGGAACTAACACTTTTACTCTTACCGAATAACGATTTTTTGCAAATATGTCGTAAATTATGCATTCTATATATATTTATGAAGAGTACAAAAGTATTTAGAGTTGGATTTGGAATATTTTTTGTATAAATGAAATTTCAATATTCGGACCGGAAGTAACACTTTCATACGTATAAGAAAGTCGTGTGGTGGCCACAGCTCATTTTTTTACTTTGAAAACTTGACCTACGTTTAACAATAATGGGCTATCCACTCACTGGCTCTGGATCATCTACTTTATCGTCCATATCTACCTTTGTTCTATGTTTTTGGAATTGAATAGTGTGTTACAATTGTTCGTCGTTTTTTACTTTCCTTTCAGATAGGCAGTTTGGATAAATTGTTTTTATTGCACTAACTCTTAATTTGTTTGTATGAAGTTGAATCTGCAATAATCGTTTATTGTAGCTTAAACATTTATCAACTGTAAACGCCATCATAAAACATATTTAATAACATTACTAAACTATAGGTTTTTCAAATAAAGGACCTATTTAACTATGTAAACTTTTTAATTCGCAAATAACATAATTTGCATTAAACTTATTTCCATACACATAGTCTTTTTAGGTAAGTTCTTATTCAGTACAAGGATTCTTTTTGCCATTTGTTAAGGTTGTCCCCGGGAATTTTAAATAATTAAATTTTTTCCTTCTTAGATTTATAACACACATAGGTACAAAACATGGATTTCAAAGTATACTCAGTTAGTTAGTTATAACAGAACACTCAATTATTTAAAAGAAATAATTATAACATAAAAATGGAACAAAACTGATTTCTAGAGACTTGCTAAATTTACATTCAACCAGCGCCTGACGAGATAACCCACCAGATGCTCCGCTACCTCTCACTCACGTTCCACAGATTCGGCTTATTGCATTCAACGAAAATATTATATCACTAATTTTAAATTTTTTCCTGGTTAATTAGACTTTTATGGTCATGTCTGTATATAAGAATTTACTTCATTTTTGCCAACAATATTTTTTAAATGTCTACAAAAATTATTATCATAAAGTATTAAAGTAGAATTTTTCGCTTTTATAACTTTCATTATATATAAACCAGTTTTTCGGCATCAGGTGACTTCAAAACGTGGACATCTGCAAAAATCTCGAGGTCGAAAATTTTCGTCATCACAATACCTCTTTATACTACGAAAAAAAAAAGTAAAAAAACACCTTAGTTTATGATACATGCATGTTTACGTATATACATATCTACCATAAAGACCAGTGTCCTTTACGAATTATTCTGTTCGCGTTGCCAAATTGTCCGTACGCTCGATTATCGAGAATATAAAAGACATGTGTATATTTCAAAATATACGGCACGCGATGCAGCGCCTCGCGTAGAAATACCCTGAACTAATAGTATACGCAAAATGGTTATATTACATGCATATTGTCGACAAAATAGCGTCTTCCGAAATTTTGTTAAACAGCATTATATCACCATGTAAGTCTGTCAACGAAGCTTTACACGGAAAGTGCATAGAGCGTCCATATACGGGCGCTTTATGTAGGCGGACGCTCTATTGAATGGAAATTTACAATGTACGGACGCGCTAATGATAGTAGGATATATATATATATATATATATATATATATATATATATATATATATATATATGTTCTCTTTCAGGTTTCCGCGGGTAGTAGTATGTGTTGTCACTGGATTCCGGGTTTTCTTCCGCGTTTCCACTGCTTGGTCTTTGGAAAGACCGATGCTGGTTTCTTGACGACGTTTCGGCAAAATCACACTTGCCATCTTCAGGTCTGCGATAACTGTCTGCTTCTGCTTCTTGTTATTCGTTTACGAATAACAAGAAGCAGACAGTTAGCGCAGACCTGAAGATGGCAAGTGTGATTTTGCCGAAACGTCGTCAAGAAACCAGCATCGGTCTTTCCAAAGACCAAGCAGTGGAAACGCGGAAGAAAACCCGGAATCCAGTGACAACATATATATATATATATATATATATATATATATATATATATATATATGTGGAGGGTGTTGGGGAGTCCGGCAACAAAGACAACAAAATGGAAGTCTATTAACTTTATTTTCTCCAATATTTCGCAATTACATTATTGCTTCCTCAGGGAAAACTAACGGTAAGAGAAAACACAAATAAAATGAGATATCACAAAATAACTTTTTACAAGGTGTATAGTACTTACAGTTTCGACTTCTATGTGGAAAAATTGTAACGCTATCATATCTCGTATGTTCTAATGTACGAAAGAAAAAAACAATATAGTTCTTTCTCCTTTCCCATTTACATATAACATTTTGAACATTTTATATTTATAAACAATTTAAAACAATTACTTTAACACTCCGCAGCAAGACAACAGGCACAATATAAACGACAATAACAATTTTACTTGATCTATGCTGCTAAACGTTCACATAGCGACTGACAACACACAAAACCCCTACATATACATATGATGGACATATTACTCTTTTTAGTCGTATATGAATAAAATATGCAACAATTCACCAAAACAATTTTTTATGAGGTACACATTAATAATGAATGTAGATGTTGACCTAATATATATACATAGTAATGTTCTATCTAGTTGTTTAATCCTATTATTGAACAAAATTACCCACAACGTTCTCTATTTAACTCTAATAAATATGAATATATTGCACTTAAATTTTGCATGTCCGACTTAAAATTCATTGTTTTATGAAGATTGATTTGAACCATCTCCATGAATTCCCTGGAGGACCTATTTACAATATTATCTAATATTTCTACATTATCAAAATTAGGGGAATGATCTTTTTCAATCATGTGTTTAGCCAAAGCACATCTATTTTTCCCTGTTTTTATATCACTTTTGTGTAATGATAATCTTGTAGCTAGCCAACTGGACGTTTGACCTATATATACTTCATCACACCCAACACAAGGTATAAGATAGATAACATTAGATTTGTATTTTTTATCTGTTCTATCTTTTATATTTGAAAAATAATCTTTTATTGAGTGCTCGTTATAGTAACCAAATCTAACATTGTCATAATATAAAATACGTGACAACTGTGGGGTTAAATTATTTATAAACGGTAATTTGAAATATTTCGTAAGTGATTTGTCCTCATCATTGTTATTTATGTGATTGATTGGTGTGCTATATAGAATCTTTTGAACCAGAGTCCTTGGATACCCGTTATTTACAAAAAGCCCCGACAACATGTCTAGATTTCGCCTGTGATAATCAGGATGGCTGATTTTTAATACTCTATTCTTTATTGTTACTAAGCTGTTTATTTTTTGTTGTACAGGGTGGTTTGAATAATAATTTAGAATCCTTGTTGAGTTAGTGGTTTTTCTGTACCAATCTATGGTAATTCTAGTATCTTTTCTTATAATTTTGGTGTCAAGGAAGGCTATTTCACCATTAAGTTCTTTTTCAATAGTAAATTGGATTTTTGGGTGAAACGAATTAAATGAGTTAAGAACGTCATCAATATTATGTTTTGGGACAGCCAAGATCAAATCATCCACATATTTATGGATAAAATTAAATTCGAAAGAATTGCCTTTAACTACTTTTTCTAGACAGTGATTCATAACTATATTGGCCAAAATGCAGCTTAATGGGCTTAATGTCTAGAAAAAGTAGTTAAAGGCAATTCTTTCGAATTTAATTTTATCCATAAATATGTGGATGATTTGATCTTGGCTGTCCCAAAACATAATATTGATGACGTTCTTAACTCATTTAATTCGTTTCACCCAAAAATCCAATTTACTATTGAAAAAGAACTTAATGGTGAAATAGCCTTCCTTGACACCAAAATTATAAGAAAAGATACTAGAATTACCATAGATTGGTACAGAAAAACCACTAACTCAACAAGGATTCTAAATTATTATTCAAACCACCCTGTACAACAAAAAATAAACAGCTTAGTAACAATAAAGAATAGAGTATTAAAAATCAGCCATCCTGATTATCACAGGCGAAATCTAGACATGTTGTCGGGGCTTTTTGTAAATAACGGGTATCCAAGGACTCTGGTTCAAAAGATTCTATATAGCACACCAATCAATCACATAAATAACAATGATGAGGACAAATCACTTACGAAATATTTCAAATTACCGTTTATAAATAATTTAACCCCACAGTTGTCACGTATTTTATATTATGACAATGTTAGATTTGGTTACTATAACGAGCACTCAATAAAAGATTATTTTTCAAATATAAAAGATAGAACAGATAAAAAATACAAATCTAATGTTATCTATCTTATACCTTGTGGTGGGTGTGATGAAGTATATATAGGTCAAACGTCCAGTTGGCTAGCTACAAGATTATCATTACACAAAAGTGATATAAAAACAGGGAAAAATAGATGTGCTTTGGCTAAACACATGATTGAAAAAGATCATTCCCCTAATTTTGATAATGTAGAAATATTAGATAATATTGTAAATAGGTCCTCCAGGGAATTCATGGAGATGGTTCAAATCAATCTTCATAAAACAATGAATTTTAAGTCGGACATGCAAAATTTAAGTGCAATATATTCATATTTATTAGAGTTAAATAGAGAACGTTGTGGGTAATTTTGTTCAACAATAGGATTAAACAACTAGATAGAACATTACTATGTATATATATTAGGTCAACATCTACATTCATTATTAATGTGTACCTCATAAAAAATTGTTTTGGTGAATTGTTGCATATTTTATTCATATACGACTAAAAAGAGTAATATGTCCATCATATGTATATGTAGGGGTTTTGTGTGTTGTCACTATGTGAACGTTTAGCAGCATAGATCAAGTAAAATTGTTATTGTCGTTTATATTGTGCCTGTTGTCTTGCTGCGGAGTGTTAAAGTAATTGTTTTAAATTGTTTATAAATATAAAATGTTCAAAATGTTATATGTAAATGGGAAAGGAGAAAGAACTATATTGTTTTTTTCTTTCGTACATTAGAACATACGAGATATGATAGCGTTACAATTTTTCCACATAGAAGTCGAAACTGTAAGTACTATACACCTTGTAAAAAGTTATTTTGTGATATCTCATTTTATTTGTGTTTTCTCTTACCGTTAGTTTTCCCTGAGGAAGCAATAATGTAATTGCGAAATATTGGAGAAAATAAAGTTAATAGACTTCCATTTTGTTGTCTTTGTTGCCGGACTCCCCAACACCCTCCACACATATATTTAATTAGACGGCAAATAAATATTTTCTTTGAAGTTATATATATATATATAAAATGATCGTAACTCGTGGTCGTAGAGGCATAAGTGACAAATTAATTTGTCACTTATGCCTCTACGACCACGAGTTACGATCATTTTTAATACATTTGATGTATATTGGCAAAGAATTTTAATATATTTATATATATATATAATATATATATATATAATGAGTGATATGGAATTATCGGGTATTCGGTCCGTTGCAATCAAACTCAATTCTTCATTACTCAATATTTCGTTTTAATTAAAAACTTCATCAGGAGTATGCTACAAAATCACAAAAACACACCTGTTGAAGAAAATGCTGAACAAAAGAACTCTTTTTTTAAAAAACTTACAAACAGAGTCACTGCATCTGTGGGTACATTAAACTAACATCTATGTAATTTGTTACAAATGAGTCCTCTTTAAAACTTGTCAAACACATAACAAAGACTCACACAATAATCAATAAATTTAAAAAACGATTTCACATGTATTATCTGAACTAAAACACGTTAAAAATATACTGTCACTGTAACTACGTGTGCGTGATTGAAACATTTATTCATGTCGTTTGTATATTAAAATCGATTTGAGACAGAAAAACACAAAAAACGGGCATAATAAAAAGAAGAGAAAAAGTCCACTCCTCATTGCAAATAGGTACAGAGATCGAAGAGTCAAAAAACATAAAGGAAAACAACAATATTTATGAAAAGCTTAAAATATGGGAATAAATTATATTTAATTTGTTAACGTCCGTTTTAAAATTGATTGCTTTATTATTCTTGTTAATATGTACCATTTCTAAAAATAATCTTTTACTATAATTGTTCTCTGTGTCTAGTATTTTTATGTTCTCAAAATTGAAAGTGTGACCGAGTGTAATACTGTGTGTAGTCAACGCGCAAGATGTTTTTCCTATTCTACAATCACTCTTATGTTGCGTGATACGATATTTTAAAGTTTGCGATGTCTGACCGATATAACAACCATCACAGTCATTGCAAGATATCTTATAAATGACATTATACTTATCCAACATAGCTGTCTTGTCCTTGGTCTTCGTAAACAAGGCATTAACTGTGATGGTGTTATATTTTGCTATCTTTAAGTTACCAACCTGTCGGAAATGACCAACAACCTTATTAGTTAATTCACTGATGTAAGGAATCTTTCTGTAAGTAGTGTTCTCATTGGATGCTACATTATTAACAGGAAATTCAAATGAGTTTGAGTTATAAATTAACGTTTTAACGTGTTTTAGTTCAGATAATACATGTGAAATCGTTTTTTAAATTTATTGATTATTGTGTGAGTCTTTGTTATGTGTTTGACAAGTTTTAAAGAGGACTCATTTGTAACAAATTACATAGATGTTAGTTTAATGTACCCACAGATGCAGTAACTCTGTTTGTAAGTTTTTTAAAAAAAGAGTTCTTTTGTTCAGCATTTTCTTCAACAGGTGTGTTTTTGTAGCATACTCCTGATGAAGTTTTTAATTAAAACGAAATATTGAGTAATGAAGAATTGAGTTTGATTGCAACGGACCTAATACCCGATAATTCCATATCACTCATTATTAATTCTGTACGGTCGATAGTGCTAGATTTTCTATATATATATATATATATATATATATATATATATATAAAAGAACAGTCGTATCCTTCAAAATTTTCTATTAATAGTACACTGTCGTCGGTCTTAGGATAATTATAACAAAATAAAACTGACAATTACATGTGCAACGTTTCGTTTATTCAATTAATACACTTCTTCATAGCTAAAACATAGAATAAAAATACATATAATTCTGCCTACAAATTCTCTTAAGTTATCATTTACCTCTGTAATTTCTTTCTTATTGTTAAATACATAATACTATTAACAATTACATGGCATCAACAAACAATTTTGCTATTCACACGTGTGTGCGTCAACTACGAAGTGTCTAATGGGTTAGACACACCTGTGTATTATATACTTTTTTTAAAAAACACATCAAACACCAACAAAACCACAACGTTCCTTTTTTTATAGTGATAGGTACAGTACTGAATGTATACGCATATACATATACACATACACACACACATACATATATACATATCCAGCGGCAGCCAAAACATGTAAAATGTACAAAAATTAAAAAACTAATACAAACTTAAGATGACTGGAAGAATACAATTACTATCTTATTATCCCTGCATATATGTTCAATATTTGTAATGCTGAATCGTCTTTGATATTAATAGCATTTTCAGACTTATATATATATATTTTTTCGAGAAACATAATCTCACTAAGAGATTGTTTCTCGAAAAAATATATATATATAAGTCTGAAAATGCTATTAATATCAAAGACGATTCAGCATTACAAATATTGAACATATATGCAGGGATAATAAGATAGTAATTGTATTCTTCCAGTCATCTTAAGTTTGTATTAGTTTTTTAATTTTTGTACATTTTACATGTTTTGGCTGCCGCTGTATATGTATATATGTATGTGTGTGTGTATGTGTATATGTATATGCGTATACATTCAGTACTGTACCTATCACTATAAAAAAAGGAACGTTGTGGTTTTGTTGGTGTTTGATGTGTTTTTTAAAAAAAGTATAAAATACACAGGTGTGTCTAACCCATTAGACACTTCGTAGTTGACGCACACACGTGTGAATAGCAAAATTGTTTGTTGATGCCATGTAATTGTTAATAGTATTATGTATTTAACAATAAGAAAGAAATTACAGAGGTAAATGATAACTTAAGAGAATTTGTAGGCAGAATTATATGTATTTTTATTCTATGTTTTAGCTATGAAGAAGTTTATTAATTGAATAAACGAAACGTTGCACATGTAATTGTCAGTTTTATTTTGTTATAATTATCCTAAGACCGACGACAGTGTACTATTAATATATATATATATATATTTGTTCTTTTAAGATTGTCCCTAATTATATAAAAAAAAATTTTCAACTTATTGTAGAGTCTGATGATGGAATAAATTATTCCGAAACGTTACCAGCCACAAATAGAATGTTTTAATTAACCCAGCCCACACATTCTGACCTTCCTGGATCAGTAAATATACATACCAATACACCCTGAAAACAGTGTCTAACATCACAACTTCCTATATATATATATATATATATATATATATATATATAATATATAATAAACTTTATGATATCACGGTATATCATAGGATTTCATCAATACATTAATCATAAGAATAATTTAACCAGGGTTAATGAATGAAAACTATAATTCAATTTTCAACAATTTATTGATAGCTGAGTAAAATACAATACGTGCATTGTATTTATACAGAGTTTGACATGAAGAACTTCAGCTAAACGTACATGAGACTTAGACTTAAGGTATAAAGAAAACAGAGAATTTCGGTGTGTTTATGTTAGCAAGTAGCCAGTTTCATATTTTTTAATTTTTTACTTAAATATTGTTCAATGTTCTAATGAAAATTTTCTGATACAGCAAGTTGTTTAAATAAATTGTCATAAACTTTGTAGGAGTTAGTCTAAAAGTATTAATGAACATAGATTCGCTGATGGCCGGTTTCGAAGATATGGGTGAAAATTCCTTTTTGTAGCAGTTGCGTATTTGTTCCCTTACTTCTTTTTTCATTCGGACAGACTCCTTTTGTATCGTAGTCAAGATAGGTTCTCTCAGGCACTGAGAGCAACTTTATTGTTTATCGTTTCCTTTTGTGCTCTTTATGGGGTAAATGCAACTTTCCTTCTATCATTAATACTCTAATTACCTATATTTCACTATTACTTTCGAGTAAATTTCTGATTTTTATATTTTAACTGCGGCCAATACGCATTCAGGTCAATTATTTCTCAAATACTTTTAACAGATATTCGTCACTACTCTATCTCTACAGGTGTCACGACAACAGGTAATATAAAATTTACCCTTGAATATGTTTTTACATCTGTCAATTTATTGACCTTAAATTGAACTAGGAATTGAATTTAAAATTAAAGGTTACTAAAATTACTCAAACTATACTTAGCGTTTTACACGCATCAATTATAACTTTAAATTGACTGACAGATGTAAGACTTGGCGGAAATTTTTACCAAATTCTAGAAATTTTCTGTTTAATGTTCTTCCGGTTATACCGGAAGTAAGTCTGAACTTCTCTATTTTAAACAGTCTCTACATTCATAACACTGCGCAATCTCCTCATATTAATCGAGAGCTAGGTACTAAAGGAATATTTGGCGGGATAACATCAATCAATTCGTCACTAATATCATTTTAAACTCTTTGATTTTAAAAGTTACAATATAAATTACAAACACCTATTAATTTTCAAAACTAGTTGGACAGATTAAGTCAATTGACATGCGTGGATATGTAGTTACACTAGCTAATACGGCAGGCCTAGAAGGCCCGCTGCCGCCTCTTATTCCGCTTACAGTTGAGGTACCGCTCCCCCTTATTTTTCTCAATTTATTGCGGATTTTGTCTATATTGCGTTTCAGTTTTTGAAACACCATATAATTCCGATATATAGCGAATAACTAAATATAATTGTGTTTAGATGTTCAATATCGCTTAGTTGTTTTTATACATCCCTGTATATAGTTTACAACTATGCAATATTTTATTCAGAATGCTTATCGGATGAAATGATTAATAATAGATTTAGTGATAATAGCAGTTTTTAAATTGAAAATGTTTAACGGCTGTCCATGAAATAAGATGTATTTTATCGTTTAATGTTATGTTGACATTTTTCACATACTTTTCCTGTGCCTCACAGACGGTAGTTTTCACTCTATTTATAATTTTTCTACTATTATTGGCTTTTGTGCCTTGACTTGCCGATGATTTATTTCACGTTTGCCTAATTTATCTATAGTTTGAATTTTGTTTGTGGGTATAAAATTAGAATAATCTCGAAATCTGTGTTGTTTGCATCAGTTGGAAAATGTGATTTGATAGTTTTTGTTAATAGTGTTTGTCTATATACATATGTCGATTCCATTGGTCTTTTTGGTTTAAATGAAAATTCATTAGAATTTAAAAAAAAACATTTTATTTTATACAAACTTGTAGATAGCTTTATTAGAATTATGTTTTGTTGACGCGAATGTATACTTTTAAATAATTTATTTAATTATTGTTCTATAACAAATAATATTTATTTCATTGGCATTTTTTATGATTTCCATTCCTATACTTTTATAATTTGCAGTGGTTCTTTGTGGTAAATTGTATTACAACTGTCAGTTATATATGATGCTTAATAATGTTGGTAAAGCCTTGTTCACACTGTACATAATTATTTTCTTTTGCATTGTACACCTACAATTTAAGGAATATATAGATTACTTATTGTTATATTCGAAAATACTGTAAAACATCCTTATAGAATTTCTATTTTGAATTATTGTAATTGACGATGTCGCGGGACGTTCATTTTCATCAATGATAATTAAACAATCTTTTTTGAATACGTATGATATTACTTCTCAATTTGCCTGATACAGTAACAACATGATTAAGTGCTTGTTTAATCTGATAAGAATATATTTTAGTTTCTTTTTTCTATTTACAATATCTTATAATATTTTGAAGTATTTTTACAACTTAATTCATCGATGAAAAACATGAGTAGAAAGTATTTATAAATAAATAAGGAATCGAATTTATAAATTTCTTACCTATATACTATTATCATTGGGCCAATTATTATATATTGCAATATTTATTGTGTTGAATGTTTGTGAGCTAATGCTTCAATCTTTTCGAGCTTGAATTCGCCTTTTCGCGTCCGCTTACAGATTTTTACAGTTTCCTGTAAAACGCGATCACTCTCGTGGTGGTTTTTAGAATGTAAGATTTTATAGACTTGTGGCACACTCTGTATATACATATATTTTGTAAAGCCAATTGTATATTTCATTCAGAATTCTTCTAGAATTTTTTTTTACACAAACTGTTACACAATGAAGAGCGAGAAAGATAATTTAATGTTAAACATAAGAATGATGTTAAAGTATCCGATGAAACAATATGCTCAATAAGTGCAGCATTTTTATTGAGACAATCGGGATAATACGCTATTGAAATAACAGTGGAAAAATTTAGTATATTCACAAAAAGTATGTCAATTGCTCAGAAACAATTTAAGACAGGCATGCACAATATTAATAAAAAAGAACCTAATAATCAGTTTGACACTGAGATATTTTCACCCAAATTATTTGAAGTGGAACAGCGCTTTCATTATGAAATTTTGGTCAGCATAATTGAAATATTCGTCTGTCACATACTCAAAATCAGTTCGCATGCCAATTAAAAATGAAGGACTTGTATTGAAGAACATTTTAAATATTCAATGAATTACATATATACTACTCGCCCGCTATCGCGGGCTCGTCATTTTAATTGACATACTCAAATATACGTAGTATCTCCATAGTGTTTAATATGTTTACAACAAATTTTGTTTGGTAAATGGGCGTCGCTTTCAAACATTCTTATAGAATGCTAATGAATGCTGATGAACTTCGAACATATAGCTCGCAAACATATGTATGCGAATGGGTAAAGTAAATTTAATTTATAAAGTATATTACTTTCTTACTACCTTTTCGAAGTCCACTGTTAATAAAAAAGCAGAGTATATTTTATCTAAAATTATTCTCCTTCTGTTTTTGACACGAATCGGTACACACTCAAGAGCGAGAAAGGTAATTTAATGTTAATCATAAGCCATGTTAAAGTATCCAAAGACACAATGAGCTCAAAAAGCGCAACATTTTTATTAAAACAGTTTACAATACTATTTTGATGTAAAGTGTGACCCTTTTGAAATCCACTATCATTAATAAAGGAGCACAAAATAATAATAAAAGTAAGAAACCCAAGTTTTAAATTTAAGCCCTTTTCATGCGCCTTTTCTGTAAACAGCGCTTTCTAGAATGTCCATTTTTATAAATTTTTAAAGCACCCCTGTATATACATATATTTTGTTAAGCCAATAGGATATCTTATTTAAAATTCTTCTCGAACTGTTTTTAACACAAACAAAAAAAGCCCAACATGTTCATTAAGACAGTTTTCAATACTATTTTGATGTAAAAGTGTAAAAGCCTGTCAACCTTTCCAAAATCCACTATCTTTAATAAAGGTGCACGAAATAATAATAAAAGTAAAAAGCCCAAGTTTTAAATTTAAGCCCTATTGAAGCGCCTTTCCTGTAAAAAAAAACGCTTTTTAGAATGTCCACTTTTATAAACTTTTGAAGCACCCCTGTATATATAAATATTTTGTTAGGCCAATAGGATATTTTATTTAAAATTCTTCTCGAACTGTTTTTGACATAAACCGGTACACACTCAAGAGCGAGAAAGGTAATTTAATATTTAACATAAGTCGTGTTAAAGTATCCAAAGACACATTGAGATCAAAAAGCGCAACATTTTCATTAAGACAGTTTACAATACTATTTTGATGTGAACGTGTAAGAGCCTGTCAATCTTTTCGAAGTCTACTCTCGTTAAGAAAAAGGCACAAAATAATAATAAAGGTAAAAAGGCCAAGTTTTAAATTTAAGCTCAATTAAAGCGCCTTTCCTATAAAAAACGCTTTTTAGAATGTCCAGTTTTATAAACTTTTAAAGCATCCCGGTATGTACATATATTTTGTGAAACCAATTGCATATTTTATTTAAAATTTTTCTGGAATTGTTTTTTACACAAACCGGTACATACTCAAGAGCGAGAAAGGTAATTTAATGTTAAACATAAGTCGTGCTAAAGTATGCAAAGACACAATGATATCAAGGAGCGCAACATTTTTATTAAGAGAGTGTACAATACTATTTTGATGTGAAAGTGTAAAAGCCTGTCAACCTTTTCGAAATCCACTATCGTTAATAAAAGAGCACAAAATAATAATAAAAGTAAAAGCCCAAGTTTTAAATTTAAGCCCTTTTGAAGCGCCTGCCCCGTAAAAAGCAATCACTGTCATGACTTTTTAGAATGTCCGATTTTATTAACTTTTGAAGCACCCCTGCATATACATATATTTTGTTAAGCCAATAGGATATTTTATTTAAAATTCTTCTCGAACTGTTTTTAACACAAACCGGTACACCCTCAAGAGCGAGAAAGGTAATTTAATGTTAAACATAAGTCGTGTTAAAGTATGCAAAGACACAATGACATCAAAAAGCGCAACATTTTTATTAAGACAGTGTACAATACTATTTTGATGCGAAAGTGTGAAATCCTGTCAACCTTTTTGAAATCCACTATCGTTAATAAAGGAGCACATAATAATAATAAAAGTAAAAAGCCCAAGTTTTAAATTGAAGCCCTATTGAAGCGCCTTTCCTGTAAAAAACGCTTTTAAGAATGTCCACTTTTATAAACTTTTGAAGCACTCCTGTATATACATATATTTTGTTAAGCAAATAGGATATTTTATTTAAAAATTTTCTCGAACTGTTTTTGACACAAACCGGTACACACTCAAGAGCGAGAAAGGTAATTTAATGTTAAACATGTCATGTTAAAGTATTCAAAGACAAAAAGACGCAACATTTTCATTAAGACAGTTTACAATACTATTTTGATATGAACGTGTAATAGCCTATCAATATTTTCGAAATCCACTATCGTTAATGAAAAAGTACAAAATAATAATAAAAGTAAAAAGCTAAAGTTTTAAATTTAAACCTTATTGAAGCGCTTTTCCTGTAAAAAGCGATAACTGGCATGGCTTTTTAGAATGTCCGATTCTATTAACTTTTGAAGCGCCCCTGTATATACATATATTTTGTTAAACCAATAGGATATTTTATTTAAAATTCTTCTCGAACTGTTTTTGACATAAATTGGTACACACTCAAGAGCGAGAAAGGTAATTTAATGTTAAACATAAGGCATGTTAAGGTATCCAAAGACTCAATGAGTTCAAAAAGCCCAACATGTTAATTAAGACAGTTTTCAATACTATTTTGATGTGAAAGTGTAAAAGCCTGTCAACCTTTTCAAAATCCACTATCGTTAATAAAGGTGCACGAAATAATAATAAAAGTAAAAAGCCCAAGTTTTAAATTTAAGCCCTATTGAAGCGCCTTCCTGTAAAAAAACGCCATTTAGAATGTCCACTTTCATAAACTTTTGAAGCACCCCTGTATATATATATATATATATATATATATTGTTAGGCCAATAGGATACTTTATTTAAAATTCTTCTCGAACTGTTTTTGACATAAACCGGTACACACTCAAGAGGGAGAAATGTAATTTAATGTTTAACATAAGTCGTCTTAAAGTATCCAAATACACATTGAGATCAAAAAGCGCAACATTTTTATTAAGACAGTGTACAATACTATTTTGATGTAAAGTGTGACCTTTTTGAAATCCACTATCATTAATAAAGGAGCCCAAATGAAAATAAAAGTAAAAAGCCCAAGTTTTAAATTGAAGCGCCTTTTATTTTATTTAAAATTTTTCTCGAATTGTTTTTTACACAAACCGGTACACACTCAAGAGCGATAAAGGTAATTTAATGTTAAACATAAGTCATGTTAAAATATCCAAAGAAACAATGAGCTCTCAAAAAGCGCAACCTTTTCATTAAGACAGTTTACAATACTATTTTGATGTGAACGTGTAAGAGCCTGTGAATCTTTTCGAAGTCTACTCTCGTTAAGAAAAAAGCACAAAATAATAATAAAAGTAAAAAGCCCAAGTTTTAGATTTAAACCCGATTGAAGCGTCTTTCCAATAAAAAACGCTTTTTATAATGTCCAGTTTTATAAACTTTTAAAGCATCCCGGTATATACATATATTTTGTGAAGCCAATTGTACATTTTATTTAAAATATTTCTGGAATTGTTTTTTACACAAAGCGGTACACACTCAAGAGCAAGAAAGGTAATTTAATGTTAAACATAAGTCGTGTTAAAGTATGCAAAGACACAATGAGATCAAGAAGCGCTACATTTTTATTAATACAATGTACAATACTATTTTGATGCGAAAGTGTGAAAGCCTGTCAACCTTATTGAAATCCACTATCGTTAATAAAGGAGCACATAATAATAATAAAAATAAAAAGCCCAAGTTTTAAATTGAAGCCCTTTTCCTGTAAAAAGCGATCACTGGCATGACGCTTTTTAGAATGTCCACTTTTATACACCTCTGAAGCACTCCTGTATATACATATATTTTGTTAACCCAATAGGATGTTTTATTTAAAATTCTTCTCGAACTGTTTTTAACACAAACCGATACACACTCAAGAGCGAGAAAGGTAATCTAATGTTAAACATAAGTCGTGATAAAGTATGCAAAGACACAATGAGATTAAAAAACCCAACATGTTCATTAAGACAGTGTACAATACTATTTTGATGTGAAAGTGTAAAAGCCGTCACTGGCATGACGCTTTTTAGAATATCCACTTTTATAAACTTTTGAAACACCCCTGTATATACATATATTTTGTTAAGCCAATAGGATATTTTATTTAAAAATCTTCTCGAGCTGTTTTTGACACAAACCGGCACACACTCAAGAGCGAGAAAGCTAATTTAATGTTAAACATAAGTCGTGTTAAGGTATCCAAAGACACAATGACTTAAAAAAACCCAACATGTTCATTAAGACAGTTTACAATACTATTTTAATGTGAAAGTGTAAAAGCCCGTCAACCTTTTCAAAATCCACTATCGTTAATAAAGGAGCACGAAATAATAATAAAAGTAAAAAGCCCGAGTTTTAAATTGAAGCCCTATTGAAACGCCTTTCCTGTAAAAAGCGATCACTGGCATGACGCTTTTTAGAATGTCCACTTTTTAAGCACCCCTTCATATATTTTGTTGAGCCAATGGTATATTTTATTTAAAATTCTTCTCGAACTGTTTTTAACACAAACTGGTACACACTCAAGAGCGGGGAAGGTAACTTAATGTTAAACATAAGTCATGTTAAAGTATCGAAAGAAACAATGAGCTCAATGAGCGCAACATTTTCATTGAGACAGTGTACAATATGATTCTGATGTTTGCGAATCTATTATCATTAAGAAAAAATGAAGTATTAAATTTAAGCCCTGTTCAATCACGTTTCGAAGAATCGCCAAATTGAAGACGTAATAAGCGACCACAAACACCCCCGTATCCAAAAATCCACAAACATTAATCAATTTTCAAAACAGCTTCCGCCATTTTGTTTTTTTTGACATTTTGACTTTGGAATCGTGATCGGCGACCCCCAAAACCCCCGTATCTAAAATTTTACATTCATACGTCAATTTTCAAAAAATCTTCCGCCATTTAGTTTTTTTTGACATGTCGACTTTGGAATCGTGATCGGCGATCCCCAAAACCCCCGTATCTAAAATTTTACATTCATACGTCAATTTTCAAAAAATCTTCCGACATTTTGTTTTTTTTGACATTTTGACTTTGGAATCGTGATCGGCCACCCCCAAAACTCCCGTATCTAAAATTTTACATTCATACGTCAATTTCCAAAAAATCTTCCGCCATTTTGTTTTTTTTGACATTTCGACTTTGGAATCGTGATCGGCCACCCCCAAAACCCCCGTATCTAAAATTTTACATTTATACGTCAATTTTCAAAAAATCTTCCGCCATTTTGTTTTTTTTTGACATTTCGACTTTGGAATCGTGATCGGCGACCCCCAAAACCCTCGTATCTAAAATTTCACATTCATACGTCAATTTTCAAAAAAATCTTCCGCCATTTTGTTTTTTTTGACATTTTGACTTTGGAATCGTGATCGGCGACCCCCAAAACTCCCGTATCTAAAATTTTACATTCATACGTTAATTTTCAAAAAATTCACCCGCCATTGTGTTTTTTATGACATTTTGATTTTGGATTTGTGATCGGCGACTTAAGGCACCCTCGTATCTAAAATTTCACATTTATACGTCAATTTTCAAAAAATCCTTCGGCCATTTTGTTTTTTTTTGACATTTTGACTTTGGAATCGTGATCGGCCACCCCAAAACCCCCGTATCTAAAATTTTACATTCATACGTTAATTTTCAAAAAATTCACCTGCCATTGTGTTTTTTATGACATTTTGATTTTGGAATCGTGATAGGCGACCCTCAAAACTCCCGGATCTAAAATTTTACATTCATACGTCAATTTTCAAAAAATCTTTAGCCATTTTGTTTTCTTTTGACATTTTGACTTTGGAATCGTGATCGGCGACCCCCAAAACCCCCGTATCTAAAATTTCACATTCATACGTCAATTGTCAAAAACTCTTCCGCCCTTTTGCTTTTTTGACATTTTAACTTTGGAATCGTGATCGGCCACCCCCAAAACCCCCGTATCTAAAATTTTACATTCATACGTCAATTTCCAAAAAATCTTCCGCCATTTTGTTTTTTTTGACATGTCGACTTTGGAATCGTCATCGGCGATCCCCAAAACCCCCGTATCATTCATACGTCAATTTTCAAAAAATTCTTACGCCATTTTGTTTTTTTATGACAGTTTGATTTTGGATTTGTGATCGGCGACTTAAGGCACCCTCGTATCTAAAATTTTACATTCATACGTAAATTATCAAAAATCCTTCCGCCATTTTGTTTTTTTTGACATTTTGACTTTGGAGTCGTGATCGGCCACCTCCAAAACCCCCGTATCTAAAATTTTACATTCATACGTCAATTTTCAAAAAATCTTCCGCCATTGTGTTTTTTATGACATTTTGACTTTGGAATCGTGATCGGCGACCCCCAAAACCCCCGTATCTCAAATTTTACATTCATACGTCAATTTTCAAAAAATCTTCCACCATTTTGTTTTTTTTTGACATTTTGACTTTGGAATCGTGATCGGCGACCCCCAAAACCCCCGTATCTAAAATTTCACATTCATACGTCAATTTTCAAAAAAATCTCCGTCATTTTGTTTCTTTTTGACATTTTAACTTTGGAATCGTGATCGGCCACCCCCAAAACCCCCGTATCTAAAATTTTACATTCATACGTCAATTTTCAAAAAATTCTTACGCCATTTTGTTTTTTTATGACAGTTTGATTTTGGATTTGTGATCGGCGACTTAAGGCACCCTCGTATCTAAAATTTCACATTTATACGTCAATTTTCAAAAAATCCTTCGGCCATTTTGTTTTTTTTTGACATTTTGACTTTGGAATCGTGATCGGCCACCCCAAAACCCCCGTATCTAAAATTTTACATTCATAAGTTAATTTTCAAAAAATTCACCTGCCATTGTGCTTTTTATGACATTTTGATTTTGGAAACGTGATCGGCGACCCCCAAAACTCCCGGATCTAAAATTTTATATTCATACGTCAATTTTCAAAAAATCTTCCGCCATTTTGTTTTTTTTTGACATTTTGACTTTGGAATCGTGATCGGCCACCCCCAAAACCCCGTATCTAAAATTTTACATTTATACGTCAATTTTCAAAAAATCTTCCGCCATTTTGTTTTTTTTTGACATTTCGACTTTGGAATCGTGATCGGCGACCCCCAAAACCCCCGTATCTAAAATTTCACATTCATACGTCAATCTTCAAAAAAATCTTCCGCCATTTTGTTTTTTTTGACATTTTGACTTTGGAATCGTGATCGGTGACCCCCAAAACTCCCGTATCTAAAATTTTACATTCATACGTTAATTTTCAAAAAATTCACCCGCCATTGTGTTTTTTATGACATTTTGATTTTGGATTTGTGATCGGCGACTTAAGGCACCCTCGTATCTAAAATTTCACATTTATACGTCATTTTAAAAAAATCCTTCGGCCATTTTGTTTTTTTGTTGACATTTTGACTTTGGAATCGTGATCGGCCACCCCCAAAACCCCCGTATCTAAAATTTTACATTCATATGTTAATTTTCAAAAAATCTTTAGCCATTTTGTTTTCTTTTGACATTTTGACTTTGGAATCGTGATCGGCCACCCCTAAAACCCCCGTATCTAAAATTTGACATTCATACTTCAATTTTCAAAAAATCTTCCGCCATTTTGTTTTTTTGACATTTTGACTTTGGAGTCGTGATCTGCCACCCCCAAAACCCCCGTATCTAAAATTTTACATTCATACGTCAATTTTCTAAAAAATCCTCCGCCATTTTGTTTTTTTTGACATTTTGACTTTGGAATCGTGATCGGCGACCCCCAAAACCCCCGTATCTAAAATTTTACATTCATATGTCAATTTCAAAAAAATCTTCCGCCATTTTGTTTTTTTTTGACATTTTGACATTGGAATCGTGATCGGCGACCCCCAAAACCCCCGTATCTAAAGTTTTACATTCATACGTCAATTTTCAAACAAATCTTCCGCCGTTTTGTTTTTTTTTGACATTTCGACTTTGGAATCGTGATCGGCGATCCCCAAAACCCCCGTATAGAAAATTAAACATTCATACGTCAATTTTTAAAAAATCTTCCGCCATTTTTTTTTTGTTGACATTTTGACTTTGGAATCGTGATCGGCCACCCCCAAAACCCCCGTATCTAAAATTTTACTTTCATACGTCAATTTCCAAAAAATCTTCCGCCTTTTTTTTTTGGACATTTCGACTTTGGAATCGCGATCGGCGATCCCCAAAACCCCCGTATCTAAAATTTTACATTCATACGTCAATTTTCGAAAAATCTTCCGCCATCTTGTTTTTTTTATGACATTTTGACTTTGGAATCGTGATCGGCCACCCCCAAAACCCCCGTATCTAAAATTTTACATTCATATGTCAATTTTCAAAAAATCTTCCGCCATTTTGTTTTTTTTGACATTTTGACTTTGGAATCGTGATCGGCCACCCCCAAAACCCCCGTATCTAAAATTTTACATTGATACGTCAATTTTCAAAAAATCTTCCGCCATTTTGTTTTTTTTGACATTTTGACTTTGGAATCGTGATCGGCGACCCCAAAAACTCCCGTACCTAAAATTTTACATTCATACGTTAATTTTCAAAAAATTCACCCGCCATTGTGTTTTTTATGACATTTTGATTTTGGATTTGTGATCGGCGAGTTAAGGCACCCTCGTATCTAAAATTTCACATTTATACGTCATTTTAAAAAAATCCTTCGGCCATTTTGTTTTTTTTGACATTTTGACTTTGGAATCGTGATCGGCCACCCCCAAAACTCCCTTATCTAAAATTTTATATTCATACGTCAATTTTCAAAAAATCTTCCGCCATTTTGTTTTTTTGACATTTTGACTTTGGAATCGTGATCGGCCACCCCCAAAACCCCCGCATCTAAAATTTTACATTTATACGTCAATTTTCAAAAAATCTTCCGCCATTTTGTTTTTTTGACATTTCGACTTTGGAATCGTGATCGGCGACCCCCAAAACCCCCGTATCTAAAATTTCACATTCATACGTCAATCTTCAAAAAAATCTTCCGCCATTTTGTTTTTTTGACATTTTGACTTTGGAATAGTGATCGGTGACCCCCAAAACTCCCGTATCTAAAATTTTACATTCATACGTTAATTTTTAAAAAATTCACCCGCCATTGTGTTTTTTATGACATTTTGATTTTGGATTTGTGATCGGCGACTTAAGGCACCCTCGTATCTAAAATTTCACATTCATACGTCAATTGTCAAAAACTCTTCCGCCCTTTTGTTTTTTTTGACATTTTGACTTTGGAATCGTGATCGGCCACCCCCAAAACCCCCGTATCTAAAATTTTACATTCATACGTCAATTTCCAAAAAATCTTCCGCCATTTTGTTTTTTTTGACATGTCGACTTTGGAATCGTGATCGGCGATCCCCAAAACCCCCGTATCTAAAATTTTACATTCATACGTCAATTTTCAAAAAATCTTCCGCCATTTTGTTTTCTTTTGACATTTTGACTTTGGAATCGTGATCGGCGACCCTCAAAACCCCCGTATCTAACATTTTACGTTCATACGTCAATTTTTAAAAAATCTTCCGCAACTTTGTTTTTTTTGACATTTTGACTTTGGAGTCGTGATCGGCGACCCCCAAAACCCCCGTATCTGAAATTTTACATTGATACGTCAATTTTCAAAGAATCTTCCGCCATTTTGTTTTTTTTTGACATTTTGACTTTGGAATCGTGATCGGCGACCCCCAAAACCCCCAAAACCCCCGTATCTAAAATTTTACATTCATACGTCAATTTTCAAAAAATCTTCCGCCATTTTGTTTTCTTTTGACATTTTGACTTTGGAATCGTGATCGGCGACCCCCAAAACCCCCGTATCTAAAATTTTACATTCATACGTCAATTTTTAAAAAATCTTCCGACATTTTGTTTTTTTTGACATTTTGACATTGGAATCGTGATCGGCGACCCCCAAAACCCCCGTATCTAAAATTTTACATTCATACGTCAATTTTCAAAAAATTCTTACGCCGTTTTGATTTTTTTATGACATTTTGATTTGTGATCGGCGACTTAAGACACACTCGTATCTAAAATTTCACATTTACACGTCAATTTTCAAAAAATCTTCCACCATTTTGTTTTTTTTTGACATTTTGACTTTGGAGTCGTGATCGTCCACCCCCAAAACCCGCGTATCTAAAATTTTACATTCATACGTCAATTTTCAAAAAATCTTCCGCCATTGTGTTTTTTATGGCATTTTGACTTTGGAATCGTGATCGGCGACCCCCAAAACCCCCGTATCTAAAATTTTACATTCATACGTCAATTTTCAAAAAATCTTCCACCATTTTTTTTTTTTTGACATTTTGATTTTGGAATCGTGATCGGCGACCCCCAAAACCCCCGTATCTAAAATTTTACATTCACACGTCAGTTTTCAAAAAATCTTTCGCCATTTTGTTTTTTGTTGTTGACATTTTGACTTTGGAATCGTGATCGGCGACTCCCAAAACCCCCGTATCTAAAATTTTACATTCATACGTCAATTTTCAAAAAATTCTTACGCCATTTTGAATTTTTTATGACATTTTGATTTTGGATTTGTGATCGGCGACTTAAGACACCCTCGTATCTAAAATTTCACATTTATACGTCAATTTTCAAAAAATCCTTCGGCCATTTTTTTTTGCCGAATTTTACTTTAATCAGAAGAGAGAAATTAATTTCAGGTAGCTCCGCCCACTCTGCATGTATGCGTAATCGTTGTCATAAGGGCACATAAATGTTAAAAGCAATCCTTTTCCCCATTAAGGCGTACGCGTTCTGGAATTAACGTATTTTAATAATTCAAATATATAACCATTAAAAGAACAATCAACCTGTACATCTATAAAAATGTTAAGTCAAGCGGGTGTATTATGTCGAGATTGGGTCGGACCGAATAGACTGATATTTTTCGCCCGATCGTAGTACATTGAATCATATGCACATTGAATCTGTGACGTATTTCGGCCATTTTTCTTACGAAATCTGTCTGCAAACGAATTTGAAAGTGCTCGTGCCCTTGTTTGCGTGCGTTTGTCGACTCGAAATAAGCATGTAAGAGACCCCGAGAAGGCCGTTCTTTAAAACCTCGGGTCTTGTTGGGCGCTCGCAACCTTCAAAATTTCGTATTTCAGTCTTAAAAGTGAATCTGTAGATACAACTTGCTAGTTTGACGTTTCCCGAGATTTATTTTGATTGTCACGTAAATCGTCATGATGACGTAAGCCATTTTTCTGTTAAAACACCGAGTGCACGCTCCTCTTCAACGGGCGATATCTCTGCACACGCTCCACTTGGGAAGAAAAACTCCCCGTCGACCGGAAATTCAATGTCGCCCCTACCAACATGCCAAAAGACAGCCCTTAATTTCGCGTATCCAGAGAGGAGTTCTTTGCACAGTTTTGCCGTTTTTAGACGATTTTTGGGTCGTTTGGTTGCCATTGGCTACTCGGCTTTTATTATATATAACTAGCTCTAACGTCCGCTTACAGCGGGTCCTCCGCTTACGACGGGTCCTCCGCTTACGACGGGTCCTCCGCTTACAGCGGGTCTGTCAATCTCTTTTAGTTGGAATCGCTTTTTTCGCGTCCGCTTACAGCTTTTTCATAGTTTCCTGTAAAAAGCAATCACTGTCATGACGCCTTTTAGAATGTCCGATTTTATTAACTTTTGACGCACCCCTGTATATACATATATTTCGTGAAGGCAATGTTATATTTTCTTTAAAATTCATCTCGAACGGTTTTTTACACAAACCGGAACACACTCAAGAGCGAGAAACGTAAATTTATGTTAAACATAAGTCATGTTAATGTTTCGAAAGAAACAATGAGCTCAAAGAGCACAACATTTTCATCGAGACAGTTTCCAATACTATTTTGATGTGATAGTGGAAGAGCATTATCAACCTTTTCGAAGTCTACTGTCGTTAAGAAAAAAGCACAAAATAATAATAAAAGTAAGAAGCCCAAGTTTTAAATTTAAGCCCTATTGAAGCGCCTTTCCTGTAAAAAACGCTTTTTAGAATGTCCACTTTTATAAACTTTTGAAGCACCCCTGTGTATACATATATTTTGTTAAGCCAATAGGATATTTTATTTAAAATTCTTCTCGAACTGTTTTTGCCATAAATTGGTACACACTCAAAAGCGAGAAAGGCAATTTAATGTTAAACATAAGTCATCTTAAAGTATCCAAAGACACAATGAGATCAAAAAGCGCAACATTTTTATTAAGACAGTGTACAATATTATTTTGATGTGATAGTCTAGAAGCCTGTCAATCTGTTTGAAATCCACTATCGTTAATAAAGGAGCACAAGATAATAATAAAAGTAAAAAGCCCAAGTATTAAATTGAAGCGCCTTCCTGTAAAAAGAGATCACTGACACGACGCTTGCTAGAATGTCCACTTTTATACACCTTTGAAGTACCCCTGTGTATTCATATATTTTGTTAGGCCAATAGGACGTTTTATTTAAAATTCTTATCGAACTGTTTTTAACACAAACCGGTACACACTCAAGAGCGAGAAAAATAATTTAATTTTAAACAAGTCATGTTGAGGTATCCAAAAACACAATGAGATCAAAAAGCCCAACCTGTTCATTAAGACAGTTTACAATACTATTTTGATGTGAAAGCATAAAAGCCTGTCAACCTTTTCAAAATCCACTAAGGTTAATAAAGGAGCACAAAATAATAATAAAAATAAAAAGCCCAAGTTTTAAATGTAAGCCCTATTGAGACGCCTTTCCTGCAAAAGGCGATCACTGACATGACGCTTTTTAGAATGTCAACTTTTATAAACTTTTGAAGCACCCCTGAACATACATTAATTTTGTGAAGCCCATTCTATATTTTATTTAAAATTCTTTTCGAATTACTTTTTACACAAACAGGTACACACTCAAGAGCGAGAAAGGTAGTTCATGTTAAAATATCCAAAGACACAATAAGATCAAAAAACGCAACATTTTTATTAAGACAGTTTACAATACTATTGTGATGCGAAAGTGTAAAAGCTTTGCAACCTTTTCGAAATCCACTATCGTTAATAAAAGAGCACAAAACAATAATAACAGTAGAAAACCCAAGTTTTAAATGTAAGCCCTATTAAAGCGCCTCTCCTGTAAAAGGCGATCACTGGCATGACGCTTTTTAAAATGTCCACTTTTATAAACTTTTGAAACACCCCTGTACATACATAAATTTTGTGAAGCTAATTGTATATTTTATTTAAAATTCTTCTCGAACTCACTCAAGAGCGAGAAAGGAAATTTAATGTTAAACATAAGTCATTTTAAAGTATCCAAAGACACAATGACCTCAAAAAGCGCAACATTTTTATTAAGACAGTTTACAATACTATTTTGATGCGAAAGTGTAAAAGCCTTTCAACCTTTTCGAAATCCACTATCGTCAATAAAAGAGCACAAAATAATAATAAAAGTAGAAAGCCCAAGTTTTAAATGTAAGCCCTATTAAAGCGCCTTTCCTGTAAAAGGCGATCACTGGCATGACGCTTTTGAGAATGTCCACTTTTATAAACTTTTGAAACACCTCTGTACATACATAAATTTTGTGAAGCCAATTGTATATTTTATTTAAATTATATCGTCGTAGATAAGTGATTGTGAAATACCAACAGTAGTTTGCTCTTTTAATTGCATTCATAAAAAGAAATACACACAATAATATCAGTGGTAGGTATTACAATATATAATTTATTGGAAATTGAATGAAATTTAACATGCAAACTAATCAGATATACTTTATGCTTGTCAGCGAAGTAAGAGTTTCAGTTGCTCTGCTTGCTACGGGTTGTGCATAGTGTTTGTTTGGATTCCTAAATGCAGTAATGATTAGCAAAATAAAATTGACATAGTATATGCTAGTAGTAATTCTAGTTAGTAAAATATCTGTATGCAATGCCCGTTAAATTACCTAATGGATGCATACTTCCTAGGCCCTGTAGTATTTTTAGCAAACGATAGTTACTATTAGATATTTCGATGTGTACATAGCAGTCACCCTTTATTAAGATGTAAACAGATCAGTGTTAGTGTTGTCAATCGGAATGAATTTATATTTCTATAGATGTTGTCCATATTTAGCCCAACATTTCTTTTTGTAATTTCGACTTGGGATTTGTGTACAGCGACCCCAAAACCTTCCTTATACCAACCATATTTTACCCAAATCTGATGACGTTTTGAAGAACCTTGCCGCCATAAGAGATCCGTGATTTTGTTTTTTGAAATGTTGACTTTAAATTTGTGATCAGCGACCCCAACAACCCCCCATATGCCTATTTCAGCTATGGTTAAAATACAATAAACATATTAATTTATCGATAATAATTTTTGTAGTGCTTAGGGGTAGATTGCAGCCCCTTGAACGGCGTGCAGGCGATTATTTTGGTGGTTGTAATGTGAAATATAAATGTTTCTCTACTTCTGCTATGGTTAATAGTAGATAAGCATTTTAATTAACCCCTAATATAAGTTTTAGTGTTTTAGTTTTTCATCCCTTTTTGGTAGTGTGTAGGCGATTATTTTGGTGACTGTGATGTGAAATATTAATATGTTATAATATGTTATATATAGTTAAAAATTGATAAACGTTTTTATTTAGCACCAATCGAATTTTTAGTGCTTACGGGTAGATTGCACCCTGTTGAACAGCGTGCAAGAGATTATTTTGTGTTTTTGATGTGAGATATAAATGTTTCTCAACTAAGCTGTGGCTATAATTCGATAAATAAAGCAGTTTAACAGTAATCATTTTTTTAGTGCCTTAGGGGTAGATTGAACCCGCTTGAATGGCATGTAAAGAGTTTATATTGGTGGTCGTACTATGACATATGAATGTTTTTTTAATTTAGCACCAAATAAATTTTTAGTGATTTTGGGCAGAGATTATTTTGGCGGCCGTGACGTGAGATATTAATGTGTCTAGTTCTGCTGTGATTAGAAATCAAGTGACTGACTGACACATTAAAATTAAGACATATTGTACGTGAGCATGTAGCATTAGTGATCAAGGGTGGCTGCGTGATACATAAGAAAATTGTGCGTTTTTAATGACCACGTGCCAATCATTCACCTCCTAATGAATTTTCGTTTTCACCATAAATTTAATGTACTTTTTACCTTTCTTGAAAATCAATTTTTAGTTATTTTATCTACAGTCTTTTATATACATTACAATTAGATTAATATTGATATATGCTCGTACACATGTTACTTTTATATTTTCTGAATTATTGGTATCTCCTAACTCCAAAATTCGAAAATGTCAACCTGAAGAAATTCAAGCAAGGACGTGTAAACGGCAAAAGTTACTTTGAGTCTCATAACATTGCATTTATATACGTTCCTTATATTTTCTATCATTACATATGACCTGTAAAAAAAGTTATTTATTATACAATGGAAAGAAGTATTAGATTTTAGCTCGAGATAATGACAAAATACCGAGAGCTAAAATCTGTTTTTTCCCGTGTATAATACACTATTTTTTTCTGTGACAGGAGAAACGACGATTTAATAATGATAAAAAAGACTCAGAAAATCAATCGATGTGACATTTGAAGTTTTAAATTGGTAGGCTGTTGTACTTATAGCAGCATTACACCTGCGTTGCTAAAGAAACCTGTCCTAAAGTATTCAAATATTTGTCAATTTAATTTTGTGTTTGGTTTTAAAAATTTGCGAACTTAAGTTGATTTTTAGTTATTTTAATTGGAAGGTGAAAAAGAAATGCAGTTCTTTCTCGGAGACGGTGCTATTGTCATACATAAGTAAATGCAACTTTTTGTATAATAAAATACCGCGCGATCATTTAAATTCTAAATTAGAGCAGTTTGTGAAATTTAAATTAAGTTGGTATATAAGTACTAATTTACAATTTGAATTGTCAAAGTGACGTTTCAAAATATTTGATTTAGAACATAAGATTTTTCTTACTGAAAGTTATTTTAAAGACGCCGAACGACAAGAGAATGGTGAATGGACATATTCAGTACCGCACTGCATCAATGATTTTCAAAATGCCTTCCCTAATTTTCCTGCGGATTATCAAAAATTAGTCCAAGAAATTTACAGATGTGTGGCGAAATTTCGTAATGTTGGAACTGTAGGTAGGAAAGCTGGTAGTGGCGCGCCCGAAAAAAGGACTCCTGAGATTGTGGCAGATGTTGCAGAAAGAATGGAACAGTCTCCCAAAAAATCTCTTCGCAGATTAGCCCAAGAAATAAACGTTTCATATGGAACTTGTCAAAAAATTTTAAAATAAAATTTAAATGTTTATTCCTATAAGATTAACGTCGTTCAAGAGATTTTCCTGTACGAATAGAATACTGTCAGTGGTTTTTGAATAATTTAAATAACAACAACACTTTGGATTTAACATTTTTTTCTGACGAAGCATGGTTTCACCTATCCGGCTATATAAACAAACAAAATATGCGTATTTGGTCTTTGGAGAATCCTCATGAGTTTATTCAATCGCCTCTCCATCCGCAGAAAATTGGTGTTTGGCTAGCGGTTTCTAGAAGGCGTATATTTGGACCTGTGTTTTTTGAAGGAACGATAAATGCTGAGAGATATCAAAATAATTTACTTGAACCGTTTTTACAAAATCTTCATGATGACGAACTTTTACATGGGTATTTCCAACAGCTCACAAAACATGGGAAAGTTTGGCTCGAATTCGCGAATTTTATGATAATCGAGTCATTGAATTTCCGCCTCACAGTCCGGACTTAACGATTCTTGATTATTTCATTTATCCGTATCTGAAAAACACAGTTTACAAAAATAACCCACAAAATCTTGAAGAACTACAAGAGGCAATTTCTAATGCATGTAACGCTATAACCGTTCAGATGTTGGCAAATGCTTTTGAAAATATGAAACTAATTTATCTTGTAATGCTTTCATTTCCATTGAATTTAAATCGATTATACATAAGATTCACAAATGTCACAAAGTATAACATAACCGCAAAGAAATTCCATTTTTTTTCATGTGGAAAAAAATGAGTACTTTTTTCTCGGCTTATAAAGTGACATTTTGTTGCCTGTTAAGAAAGAAAAAAAGTTATAAAAATACATTCGAATCGTCTTGGCAACGGACTCGGCAAAAGTACGAACTAAAGACGACGATTCAATACCACTACAAATTTCGATCGGCCGGAACAATTTCATTACAATAAAATTAAACTTTTTATTTAATATTTCTGGATGTATACCTTCCCATAGTAAAATACTATTACATGAAAGCCAGTTACAAATTAAATATTATAAATAAAGGTATTAAATATTACTTTCCTACACCTATATTTTACATAACATTTGGCTGTACTGTTTTAAAATGTTTAGATGACAATTATAACAAACGTCAACAAATAATTATAACAAATGTCAAAAGGTGTACAAATATTATTATTTTTGACAGTCCTGAAATGTATTTTGTAGGTTATATTACATGACAGGTAAAATTTTGCAACATCTAAAATTTGACGTCATTTTAATTTAGTAGCGCATGTCGGTTGAGAGAGCGACTGAACTATAAGAACAGTGTGTTGAAAAAGAAAAGACTTGCATCTGCGGTCATAAACTGTATTATCAAATATATTCTAACAGTATAAGATATTGCAATGTCAACTGCCATATTTCAGACAATTTAGCACCAAATTTCTGTAGGATGAATAAGGCCAGACACTTTGATTGACAAATCATATCCCAACTGTTTACTAAAAACTATACGTTTTAACAGGTTCTTTGTCTAAATTTCCTAAATGAAAGAGGGTTGATTGAGAAAACCGTGTTTCCATAATTTTGACTTACAAAATGCTATGTTCTGGAGGAATCGGTGCGATCTTTGTAGTGCCAATTATAATTATTATTTTAAAATTTAACTACACTTTAACGAACACACTATTCATCCGAACCCAATTAAATCGAGAGTACTTTATACAGTGTCTGCATAAGCACCTGCCAGCTTCTGTAGAATTTCTTCAATGTTTTCATTTCACATGTAATTTGTAAATGTAGTTTTAATATGTTAATGGCATATCAGAGTGAGTCTAAAATATATTCATCTAAAATTATAAATTTTTACAAATACTTAGAATTTTTAGCAACTGAGATAAAGTCCCGGAAATGTAACAGAATTAAAAAGCTTCCAAAACACAAATATTCCCGTAGAGAGCTAAAAGTTACAAATATTCAATATTATGTTTTTATTTTAAGTATACTGTTAATTTCATGTATAGAAGAAGCAATACAATTACTAAATCACTAATAAAAATAATTATTATTTACAAATGCACAAGAAAACATAATCGCAGTCAATACTAATAAAAATCCAAATCTCCTAGGTTATGCGCACGAGTAAGTAATCCCAATTACTGTTTAATATTTTATCAGGTTTGGTAAAACACCGGTTAAAATATCTTCATGTAATAACGTTCTTAATCAATGATTAGCGCCAACCGGTTTTTGCAAAAACGTACTATCCCGTATTTTATTTAATGAGTACGCTAATCGGCATTTTAATCGGAATTGGAAAAACCGGCCCTTAATTGAACTTAATCAACTAATACAGTGCAATAATATAAATAATTAAAAATACGTCTAAATTTGCCGTTGTAGTTGTTAGGGCGTTTTAATATGGAAGGTTACATTCAAATATTATGTCAACTTTAAAGAAACATGCGCCAATAATTTTGAGGACATTAAATTTGAGATATTGCAAAATTTTACCTGTCAAGTATCCTACCTACACATGCCATTTCGAGACTTATAAATACACCTTTTGACATTAATCATAATAACCTTTTGAAGTTTGTCATCCAAGCAACACAAATTTGTCTGCAATTACCGTTTCCCGTAGAACGCGATCACTATCATGACGTTTTTTAGAAAGTCCGATTTTATACATTTTTGAACCAGTCCTGTATATACATAAATTTAGTGATGCCAATCGTATATATTATTTAGAACTTTTCTTTACTTCGTTACACAAACCGTTACACTGAACACTGAAGAGCGAGAAAGATAATTTAATGTTAAACATAAATCATGTTAAAGTTACCAAGGAAGAATGTGCTCAGATCCAAGCACTTTTCGACGAACCTTTCCGTCATATTACATTTGCTATGTTTTTTTTTTGACATTTTGACTTTGGATTCGTGATCGGCGACCTGAGACACCCCCGTATCTGAAATTTCACATTCATACGTCAATTTTCAAAAAAACTTCCGCCATTTTTTTTTGTTGACATTTTGACTTTGGATTCGTGATCGGCGACCTGAGACACCCCCGTATCTATAATTTCACATTCATACGTCAATTTTCAAAAAAACTTTCGCCATTTTGTTTTTTTTGACATTTTGACTTTGGATTCGTGATCGGCATCCGCACACAGCGCCGTATCTAAAATTTCACATTCATACGTCAATTTTCAAAAAAATTCCGCCATTTTGTTTTTTTTTGACATTTTGACTTTGGATTCGTGATCGGCGACCTAAGACACCCCCGTATCTAAAATTTCACATTCGTACGTCAATTTTCAAAAAATCTTCCGCCATTTTGATTTTTTTTGACATTTTGACTTTGGATTTGTGATCGGCGTCCGCACACACCGCCGTATCTAAAATTTCACATTCATACGTCAATTTTCAAAAAATCTTCGGCCATTTTATTTTTTTGACATTTTGACTTTGTATTTGTGATCGGCGTCCGCACACACCCCCGTATCTAATATTTCACATTCATATGTCAATTTAGAATTAGTGACGGGCGACCGTAAAAACTCCCAGTTTTACTTTTAATCAGAATAGAGAGAAATTGATTTCAGCCAACTCCGCCCACCGTGCACGTTTGCGTAATCGTTTCAATAAAATTATTTCGTAGGGGCACATAAATGTCGAAAGCCTACCTTTTCCCCTTTGAGGAAATACGCGTTCTGAAATTTACGTATTTTAATTCAAAATATTACTCGACAACACCTGTATAGATGAAAATATTTAATTTAAGCGGGACCGCTATGTATTTTGTGGACATGCCGAACATTCGCCGGACCGTAACATATTGACCGGCAGTGCACGTGAAAATCTGATTATATTTTCGCCCGTCCGGAATGCATTGATATCAGTGCATGTTGAATCGGCCATTTTTCTGACCAAAATCCACCCGCAAACGAACTTCAAAGTGTTCATGCCCTTGGATGCGTGCGACCGTCGATTCGAAAGAAGTATGGGAAAGGTCCCCAGAAGTCGGTTCGTTAAGTCCCCGGGTCTTGTTGGACCCTCGCAACCTTCAAAATTTCGTATTTCACGCTTAAATGTGAATATGCGGATACCACTCAGTTGCCTGTCAGTTTGACGTTTCTAGCGATTTTCAACGTGTTTCACGTGAATTTTCCATCCGCCGTGCCGTTTGTCAGAATTTGTTCGCCACGCCCGAATGCCGACTTTTGCACGCTCCTCTCTTGGACGGCGGATATCTCTGCACGCGCACCGAAAAAAGGGAAAATCTCTCCGTCGAGGAACAATTTAATGTCACCCGCAAGTCCACCCGCCAAGACGGCCTTTAATTCCGCGTATCCAGGGACGAGTACTGCGCCCAAATTCACCAATTTCAAGTCGATTTTGAGCCGTCGGAGCGGTAACCATGGTGATTCGGTTAAGCCGTCTTTTCGCAAGAAATTAACACGAAACGGCCGTGCGCTTTTATAGAGTATAATACAGCACGTGTCAATTTTCATTAGCCATAGGCGATTAATTCATGCAATACGTGACAACATGGCACCCCCTACTTTTCTCTTCAATGCGAGCGCGACCGATACAAGCTCAAGTTAGCAGTAGCTGTTGGACTATTGACTTGGATATATGTACTGCGCTTAGAAATAATATTTACGCCTTGCAAGGATTTTTCTTTTTCCTTTCAGTAAATGCAGAGAATTATTAAGCATGACACAAACAAAAGCGTAATTCTAATAAAATTAAAAATAAGGTAAATAAAAAAGGATTCTGAAAATAATAATAAACAACTAGATCGCGCCGGCCATTTGATGATGACGGATTTTATTGCAGACTATATCTCGGAACGTGTTCGCTGCTCAACATTTAATGTAGAAGTGGCAAGATCGGGGAAAGTCGCTGTGATGTCGATTGTTGCCGGGAGACACACGTTGCCAAGTATTATTTGTATACGTATAAATCGCATGTAAACATTGAATCCCTATAGCTAATGAAAATAGACACATACGGTATATCATGTTATAATTTGACAGTCATTAAGCATGCTTTTAACGTCATATATTTTGCAAATTAAATATTTTTTTCTGCTCCTATCTTTAAAACTCCATTTATCGTATGTGTTTCCATGACGCCAAGCGATTTTTTTAAATGCATCTTTACAAGCTGCGACTACGTGCGCTTTTGTCATGAGGTGAACTTAGCAACGGTCTCTTTAGTCACGGAGTGAAGTTAGCTCCAAGTATTTTAATTGTAAAAATCAATCAAAAGTTGTGCAGTTGATACTTACTTCCGGTAGAACTGGAAACAGCCAGAAGTTAAAAATCTTTTAGCTAAAGAAATAGTACCTATCAAAAACATTGTGAATTGTAAATTTCAGTTTAATATATTCTATATGATAAAATTACCAGTCGTCGTGATCATCCTGTATGTATTTACACTTAACAAAATATTATACATATAACAGTGATCTAATATTCTAAGTTGTGGCAGTGCTTTCATAGGTAGAGCGTCTTTGTAAACTTAGTTCCCTTAGTAAAAGATTCTTGTAGCTAAACTAAAGATTATAAATAACTACAGTATATGTGGAGGTACTTATTTCTATTTCTTATAGATTAACATTGCGCTATATTCATTCTAATATGGAAGCTTTAGTAATATGACTAGTGTTATACATGTTACTTTTGGAATTTTTGTTATTGTTAGCTTCAAAATATGAAAAAATAGAACTCTCACGTCCCCGTGGAATAACTAAAGGAATGTATTATATTACACTGAACGCGAAACAATATGAAATGAAATCTTACATAAGACATGATGTATAGCAAATTTTTAGTTAGTTTATCACAGAATGTATCCATTTCAATTTTGAATATATTTAACTTGATTGTGAAATACAAGGCAACGATTTTTAAATTTCGTTAGTGACTTAAATATAGGCATAATGATTTAAGTAGTCATGGATATTTTTAAAGTTAGATAGCTATATCGTTTTAAGAACTCTAATCATTCGTGGGTAACGTCCAGAAGTGCCAATTTCGACAAAAACACGTGAATCATACAACCTTGAAAAATGACATAATCGGTACTATCAAGTGAAATAATACTAAATAAAATTCCCCTATAGTATAGGTTAAAATTTGCTAGACAGCTGCTGACAGCCAATGTTGCCACCTATAGAAAAATGCCCCTTTTTCGTGAAATTTATAGTACTTGGGAATAAAGGTAAATATTTATAAAAATGGGAATTTAATTAATATAAATTTAGTTTTGTTGGTTATCCAAATTTTTAAAAAAAGAAAATCTCAGAAGATTTTGATTTCGTGTAGGTGGCCATACATTACTGCTGACCAGCTAGTCCTCTCTGTGCAGTTGCTTTACGAACATTATGGTAAATTTAAGGTACCTACAACTTCGTGGAATGAGTATTGGTGATTGAATGGTTCTTGTGCTTGAAGGTGTTTATATACATCGTGCAGCGATATTCAGCTGGTACAAGAAGAACTCCAGAATGTAAATTTCGTCTCTGATGCTTTTCGAATGTGAAAGATCAGTAGAAACTTCTTATAGATAGAGAAAAACATGAAAGAGTTAGCTATGACGACTAACGGACAAGAACAAAATGTATAAATTGCAACATTAGAGCTTTATGGTAAATCAGTTATTCTGCTCATTGTATATTCTGGGGTAAACTTTTGATGGGTGGTCTACCCCCTTACTAGAAATAACCTCCTTTAGAAGGGTTTTAATATTATGTTTTTCAAAGGTACAATGCTTTAATAAATAATCATACACTAGAAATAATGCGTGACATTCGGGCAATGAGTATGACGATTTGAACTGCCCAGGCTCAATTCCTTCACGGAACATTATGGTATCTCATTAACATTTAAGGCGATAAAATTGATTGCTCTGGAGAATGAATTTAATGCATAGAAATCAAATCTAGCTCCTGCCTCGAATATAAATGACGTTTTTTGCGTGATCAGTTCGATTCAGTTTTTTTTAAAGTGACACATATGTAACACTGCTTGTGCATGGAAAAGTTTTTGTTAATATCTTCAAACTTTTATTTACTTATTTTAGGCCACAATTTTCCATAACAAATATCATTTAATCTGTATTTTTGCAAAGCATGAATATGCACTATATAACACAGATTATTTCATTTAAATTTATTTTTATAATTTAAAATACTTTTAAGTATTGTCAAACTTTTTCGTATCACTTAAAATTTTACATCGAATAATAAAAATATTCTTTTTTTCTTTTAACTAGGACACTATTGAATATTACAGTGACAAAGCTCGCGTAGCTATGTAGTAAGTGCCATAAATTCGAAGCCTAATAATGGGTTATAAATTTAATAATAAATAAAAAATAATAATAAAATTATAGACTATAGATGTCTGGAGAATAATATAGAAGTCATAGTTATTAGGTATACTGAACATGTTAAAACCGATATTGAGTCGTATAAACAATAATTGAAGTAAAAGAATTTCATATAAGGTAGTGGTACATAATTCTGACAGCGACCCTAATTCCGTCACTTTTTTCATTATTCAGATAAAATAAGGAAACAGCCACGAATATTGCACTTTTTTGACTACTAGGGCCATCTTACATTTTTAGTAATAAGTTTTGTAAATAGTTTTCTCTTTTATCAATATGTCGGTCGAATATACACAGCAATCAAAAAGTGCCTATTACTTGTTAATTTAAAAGTGGTGTTACTAGTGCTCCACACTATAAGGTATGTAGGAAGCCAGCCTTCTCTTCACTAGTTATTAAGACATTTTAACGACCATTATTATCAAATTAAATATAATTTTTAGCATATAATAAGTACCTTTATTTTATATTTTTTAACAATTTTCAGCATAAGCAGCGATTTGTATATTATATTTTGGGTGTCTGATTTATGTACATTATATCTATTATGGGGTCTAATTCCGACATTCCATGACGGAATTATGTACATTATTGAAGAAACACAAAATCAGGGTTTGTCATTCTATCTTGTTACAGACATATTACTCGCTCTTTTTATCAAATTTTCATTACAAGAATTTGATAGGGACATAATTCTGACAGGGGTGTCGCATTTATGTACTGGAAGTGTCTGAATTTCGGACTTAAACAAATTCATTAAAATTAATGACTGCTGCCTATTAAGAAATTTTTAAATGCTCCTTTTTCAAAGTTATTTCAATTTTTAGAATGCCTCCTAAAAAGAATATGCAGTATTCAAAAGAAAGCTTAAGATCTGCTCTTGCTGCCATAAAGAATGGTACACCTTGCGCTACTGCTGCTAAAATTTTTAATATTCCACGATCCACTCTAATTGGTAAACTTAAAGGAACATACCCGGAAGAGTGTAAATTTGGTGTAGCAACAATACTTACTATAGAAGAGGAAAATATACTTGTAAGATGGATAATTGACATGTCTAAAAGAGGTTTCCCCATAACTAAAGAACAATTATTAGACAGCGTGGCTATATTAGTAAAAAATCTGAAACGTCCAAACAAATTTTCTGATGGTCGTCCTGGACGCCATTGGTATGAGGGATTCCTACATCGTCATCCCGAAATTAGTCTAAGAATGGCCCAAAACTTAACTGCTACCAGAGCTACGATTACGGAAAACAGTGTTAGGTCTTGGTTTAGAGAAATACATGAACACTTCAACAACACAAATATTGTTATTGATGATCCCAGACGCATTTTCAATGCCGACGAATCTGCGTTTTTCCTATCACCCAAAGGTAATAATGTGTTGGCTAAAAAAGGAAGCAAAGCAGTTTATAATCGTGTCGGTGGCGACGAGAAAGAATGTTTAACTGTTCTGATAACTGGTAAATAGCCATTTTCAAAAGCTTTCTTAATAAAATTTATCTACTAATTTCCTTCAGGTAATGCTGCGGGCCAACAGGCACCTCCAATGGTGATGTATTCTTATGAAAGGATTCCTAAATATATTGTTAGTCAAATTCCTTCCGGTTGGGCTATCGGCAAATCAGAAAGCGGATGGATGACGTCCGAATCCTTTTATGAGTATATAACGAACGTTCTTCATCCATGACTTCTTAAAGTAAACATCACTTTTCCCATTATACTATATGTTGATGGTCACAAATCTCACATTACTTTACCATTGAGTGATTTTTGTAGAGAAAAAATATTGTTCTGATTAGTTTGTTACCCAATTCAACGCACATTTTGCAGCCGTTAGATGTTGGGCTGTTTAAATCTCTTAAAAATAGTTGGAAAAAGTGTATTCATGATTGGAGAAGAGAAAATGGACAGAAAGATTTAAAAAGGGAAAATTTCGCAACAGTCCTTAAAATGGCACTTGATGAAATTAAAGATATTAAATCTATATTTGCTAATGCATTTCGAGTTTGCGGCTTATTTCCTTTTAATGCCAACAGTGTGGACTACAGTAAACTTTTAACTCAAATTGAAAACCTCGAAAATAAAGTAAACATTAATCCAGAAGTGGATAAGCATTTAAAATTTATCGAAAAGCAAATTGAGAAAACAAAACTGGAAAATTTTTATCAATTAAGAGGACATAACTGGGAAGGAAATATTGAGGATACTAGCTTATATTACTTTTGGTTGTCTGTCTTTAAGATGGCTGGTTTGACTTTTGCATCACAGCAACTAAGTGTACCTGACAATTCTAACACAAACAATGGCATACCACTCCCAACACAATACAATAATAACAATATAATTATAGAGATTGAAGACGGTTTGATACTAGGTGACGATTGGATGGATTTGGTTGTTAATAATGAAGTGCAAGGTACAGAAGTTGAAAGCATAGAGGAAAGTTGGTCTGAAAAAGGAAATTATGACAAATTAGCGGATCAAGTAACTGTAGACAAAGATAACCAGAGCCTAATAAATGAGCAAAATGGAAACAAAAGGAAAACAGAAATTGTTAGCGGTAATGAAGTTGAGAATAAAGAATCGAATGCGATGATGAGCAGTAATAAGCAAAATATTCAGACCAATGATAATCATCAAGATGAAAATCAAAAAGAAAACGAGATATGCAGGTTGCAAAAACAAATAACTACTGTGGAACCTGGTAGAAGTAACTCTGATAACAGTCCGAAAAAACAAAACGTCTTTGATGAAAACACTGACAAGATTTTAGGAAACGATCTCGGAAACACTGCTCAAACCTTGAAGAAAATTAATGCATCTGACAAAAGTCCCAACAGTAAGAAGGAAAATATAGATACTGCAAAAAATTGTATACCCTCCCCATTCAAAAAGTCACTGTTTTGGCCCGAAGAGGTTTCTCAGAAAAAGGCATTGAGGAAAAAAAAGGAGAAGATCCCTTCAGTTACAACCTCCGATGCCTGGAGAGAATACTACTCAAAGAAAGAAAGCGAAAAGCAAAAACTTAAAGCTGAGAAAGAAGAGAGAAAACGTAAGAGAGAAGAAAATAGGAAATTAAACGAGCAAAAATCAAAAAGATTAAGAAGCAGTGCTAAAGAAGAAAGGTCTACCTCAGAACCTGTTGATCCCACTTTAGAACTACAAAATAAAAATATAACTGCATCAAACAAAAACATAGATAAAACTGAATTAGTTGTTAATGATTACGTAATAGTAAAATATGAGGGAGAGTACTATCCGGGATTAATAAAAAAATAGAAGATAATCGTGCTTTTATAAGTACCATGCAGATGAGTGGTTTTGATAAGTGGAAGTGACCGCAAGAAATAGATGAGATTTGGTATGAGCTTGATGAAATTAATGATAAAATTGAACCTCCGGAAGAAGTCAATAAACGGGGTTTCTATGTAGTGCAAGAAATAAAAAAATATCAAAGTTTTACATCGTAAACTTTCAAATTTTAAAGATTTTACTAGTAGTTACTTTCTTAGGTACATTTTTTTTAGAGAGCTTTTATTTTCGTTGTTTATATACGTTATAAATGTTTTTCAGTGAGGATTTTTAATTTGCTGTTTCTGGGGGTTTTTGCTAGTATGTGCAATAAAGGCAAATAAAATTTATTTTTCATTAAATTTCTTGTTTCACTTCTCGTTAGAATTATGGTCCGTAACTGTCGAAATAACGTACCTTGTTGGAATTATGTTCTACCGAGTGACAGAAATATGTACATTTTTTAAATATTCGCGTCAGAATTATGTGCATGTGTAACATTTCAAAGCATGTCATATTTTTAACTAATTATAACAAAAATTTAGAAAAACCGAAGTAATTTTAAATGTTTAAAGTCTAGACTATGCAGTAAAAGGTTATTGAAACACGTTCTATAATTTTTACAACTTTTATCACTACATTTCTGTCAGTAAGCTCCTTAAAGTGTCGGAATTATGCACACTTACCTTACATATATAGAAATAGGAAGTCATTATTTTCAGAAAATAAGATATCACTCTCCTTCATAGTTGGCTGGAAATTTATGACATTTACTACTTGAGTACTTAAATAATAAATCAGCGATATCCAAACATTCAAACAATAACATAAATAACAAACAGGAATGCAACTCTATAATTATAAATTACTGAAATTAATACTGTCAACTTTTGATTCTCTTCAGTATGTGTTCTATGTTTATACAGTCTAAGATGGCCGCTCCAACGGAACTTCTCCTGGTGACCATTGACGAAACAACCAGCCACTTATTGCTAACGGGATCGTATTTTTCTACGGAGTTCAAAGAAGAAGATCCATCGTTACCACCTAAAGCGTAAATGCAATCGTCAATGGCTACCACTTCAAGTGTCGATCTTCTATTGTGCATAGATGGTATTGGTTCCCAGGCGTTTCTTCTTATGTTGAAACGTTCCCCGCTCGACATGCACGTGGTCCCGTCGCTACCTATACAGCATTTAAGTCAAATGTATGTATTTGTTATATAATAAATACTAACAAAAATGAATCATTTCTCTTGTTTTTCTTTGACTTTAACAAAGCTTTGGATTTAGTACCGTTTAGTTCCGTCATCCACGAATGTAAGTGTCGTGTTTATGATAAGAATAACTTTAGAAGAAAAAGCAGCCCTGAAGATGGCCCATTCAATTGGTGATGTAACGTCAGCAGAAGAGGCAGTGGATGTTTATAAGCAAGATTAATAATAAAAAGACGTTGTAAATAAGTTTTTGTGATTAAAATATTTTAATAACGTAATTTCTAATACTACCCATCTGTTTTTAAATTTTCAAATACTTAATTGTAATGTTTTATTATAACAAATTTGGATATACTTACCTTAGAAGTTTTTCAACTCCAGCTATAGAGCTTGTTCCAAAAGTCGAAGTCACAAGCCGTTCAAAATGAGGAACTATATTAGGCAAGAAATCAGCATTTGGTGATTTTCAAATATTGCAAATAAAAATTGTCAAAAAGTTAATTTGGTCAAATTATACCTTATAGTTTCTTGACACCATTCGAAGAATATTTAACCTTAGGGTGAGTTGCTTTAGTCATGCATCTAACTTCATCTCTCATTCTTTGGTTTCTCAGGTAGGTACATATATGATCTTTTGCTAAGATTTCTTGCTCAAAATGTAATATATTGCAGCAAAATTGAGATGGTTAAATCCAAGTGTAAATAATTAATAATTAAGTTAGGTGTAGGAAATGTAGCGAAATTTTCTTAAGGATCGTGTTAAAAACCAGAAATATATAAAGTTGATTTCGCCAGTATCGTACAAAATGAGACCACCAATGGCACACCAAAAATCTGCCTAGAGTTCCAGTTAATGTTCACAATCTGGGTACCGTAATTTTGCCCGGTTTGTGAGATATAATTTTATTCCTAAACCATAGCGCTATTTCAGAAAACATTGGACATATGTCAAATACTGTCAAAGGTAAGTTAACATAACAAGAGTTATCCAAACTCAGAATTTTAACACCAATCTAACCATATGGTTCTGTTTAAAATAAAAGAGTTAGTATCGATGCTTTTCGAATAAGGCGCATGAAGAGACACGACGCATATGTCTTTGTGCCAAATTTAAATTTCTAATTCATTGGCTATTTGAAAAGATTCTAATGCACGCTGTATGGTATTCAAATTGGGGGCTGTGCTAGGTAGAGGAATTTGATATCATCTAAACATTCCAAAGCAAGATAATGAAGAATATTGTTATATTAGGATACACAGAGATCAGAAATTGGTGAAGAAATATGTTAGGACGCCCCATACATCGATGTGCTTTTTCTTTCTTCTTGCGATGTATGATGTGTCTCTTGCAGAATCTTAAAAGTAATAAAATTTATAATTTTGAAGATCAAGATTGAGCTCATTTGTATTTCCTTTAAAATCTGGATAATAAATTCCTGATGACTTGATTACTTTTTTGCGTTTGTCTTTTATTGTTTGTTGACTAAAACAAAGGCTGGTCGTATTTCTTATCAACACGAATATGTGGACGACATCAAAACCGAAGGTGACAAAAAAAAGAGAAGCAAAACCTTTCGAATGAACAATGGAATTTTGTATTTCATAGTATTTATTAAAATAAATAATACTGACCTCCAATACAATATAATTGACCATTTAAAGCAGCTACCCCACAACTACTTCTTCGTGAAGACATAGATGGTACTGGAGACCAACTACCGACTCTAGGATCGAATCTGCAATTTAATTAGATAAAATAAAGAGCAATTAGCGCGAATTTACAAATTACCTTTCCACAGAGGCTTGGTAGTTCGTTGAATCAAAACCTCCCAATGCATAAACACAATTTTCTACAAGAAAATAACAAACAGGCAAGAAGTTATTGAGATGGTTCGATATGTTTATATAGGCAGTGAATATTTACCAACCTACGACTGCAATTCGACAATATCGCCGCCTTGTATTCATCGCTGGACAACTACACCAGATCCCTGTCAGCGGATCAAATCTTTCCATGCTGCTCAAGCAAGAAGCACCATCATACCCACCGCAAACGTATATTAATCCGTCAAATGAACAAATACCTGAAAGTGGAGATACATATCGTTATAAGTCGTAAGCGCACAAGATAAGATAAGATTCGTCGATGTCGTCTAAATTAACACCACCGAAATGTTTTCGTATTCAATCTTGTCTCCAGGAGAAGACAATTTTTCTTTACATTTACCAGTTCAATGTTTTTCGCATTGTCCATGTAGAAATTGGAATTAAATTAAATTGCATTACAAAATGAAACGCAATCAAGCAAATATATTTGTAACACATACCAGGACGTTTATTTCAATAGTGAACATTTTATCTTTACAGTAATATGTTATTGGGAAGCCGAAGATATTAAGGCCAACGAAATGTTCCCAGATTAAACAGAATTACAAAAAATCAAGTAATTAAAAATCAAAACCCAATGTAATAACATTTATAATAGGATTTTTTGCAATACTCTATAAAGATTATAAACTTTACGAAGTGGTTTTAATTTAAAACACAGGAATGAATATTTTTCTACCTAAGCATGATCTCTTAGTACCCATTGGTGTTATAGAAAACCACGAGTTAACCAATGGATTATAGCATTCAGCAGTAGCGAGATCTGATGCACCATCGTAGCCTCCGACAACATACAAGAGTCTTCTGAGACCGGTAACTCCAGACCTGGATCTTCTCCATTGCATTGGTGCAATTGGAGACCAAGCATCTGATCTAGGATTGTACACCTCACATTCAGAATGTATAGCGAACAAAGAGCCACCACCTGAAAACAATAGATAATGAATAGGTAATTCTAAGTCAAAATCTCCTAAGACGGCAGAAAAGGTATATAGAGCATGCTTGTCTCAGGGGTTTGTTTACAGATGCCATTGAATGGTCATTTGATCGACATACATAATATATTCTTCATGAATACGTGTACTTATATAATGGGTGTCACAAATTGATCTACGCCTTGCAATTTAGATATTTTCATATAATTAAGTCGGTAACTTGGAAACTTCAGTTACAAATTGAATATTACAAATAAAATTATTAAATATTACTTTTATATATCTATATTTTATTTATTACGTGGCTATTCTGTTTACTAGGCTAGCTTTGTCCTCAATTTTTTATTTTCACGGAGCAGCGGACAAGCGGTTCACAAGTGTTTAGTATAGCGGTTAACAGCGTCGTTTTATTTTGGTGTGGTTTTCTGTTTTTTATCTCTTATTGAGTTTTCGTTTATAAAATCAGTTTTTTTTAACAAAGTAATAATTCCGAAAGTTTTGTGCCGACAAGCAAAGGAATGGTAGCTTAGTTAATTTCATTTTTTGACAAAGAACGTGATATTTTTAGGCATCTTATTCCATTCGCCAATGTTCAAGAGGTACAATTTGTTTATCATACATAGTAGTTAATGTTTACAGAAAAATGATACTGTAATAAGACAGAAAGCTATCTAGTCGAAGAAGCAGGTGATTCTCACTGAATTATTAAATGTTTGAAGATCACATATGTAATACTGTTCAGGAAATTTTCAAATTTAAGAAAGTTTAAACATGTTGATTATAATCGAAGAACGGAGGACGATTCATGTCGCCACCTGTCTTTCAAACATGGATGGATAGAAATGTATACTAGTGTAGAGCTAAAATAAATAATAATAATGATTGTGTTTAGCTTAATCAGAAATGTTTGGTGAACGTGCAAAAAGTATGTTGCATGTAATCAATGATAATACTTGTGAGAATTGTTTCACACAAGTTGCTTCTAGTACGTCAGTGATAATGATAATAATCATAGTGAGCAGTAAGAATATGGCAAACAAATATGTTCGTATAATTAACTACTGAAATACTTTTCTGACCTTCTTGCTGTTACATTCAAAATTTCTTTTAATTTTAATGCTTTTAATGGAAAAGCGATCTAGTTCTATTATAGTAAGGACATTGCTGAACATTTTTGTTTGCTAGTAAATAATATCCTTTATTGTCTGTAGTAAAACTAATTGGAACATATTGATTTAATACATTCCTGAATGTTTAAATAAACTTCAAAAGTTCAATTCTCTAAATCTTACCTTTACTGTACCGGGTGGCCAACTAAGAATGGCCGCCGGCTATATCTCAGAAACCAGTAGTCATATTGCTTCCGGGTAAAAAAATTTCAAGTAAAAGTGCCCAAGAGAAAATGCTGGAAATTATTTTGGAGTTTGTAAAATGTCCGCAAGGGGGCGTAACAGTCAGAATCAATGTTAAAATTTAGAATTTCTTAATATTTTTACTAATTAAGGGGTATTGAAAATTTCTAAACTTTATTCTTTACACATTCTTTAATACTTTTAGTCTTGCACATTTTTCACTATCTAGTGAAATAAAGTGGTGGGGGCAGTTCAGATGTTTTTTTAATATAAACTGGGATTACTCCCGTTTGGCTTAACCGATTTGAATAAGTTTGGTCTCATTTAAAAGAGCCTTATTTGCTCTACAAACTGCACTCGTGTTTTTATATCTCGAACTTTTGCCGTCACCGGTAGATGGCGTTAACTGAAATGTCAACAAATATTAGGCCTTTTTTCAAAAAAGTTAAATGCAATGATATGTTTCTTTTTACATAAGTCAATAAAAAATTAAAACCTCTACATTTCGGTAAAAAAGCGAAATTTGTATGGTTTTTAGAACAGGAGATATTGGCAAAAATAGATGAAAATGCATGAATTCTCTTGTTTTAATTGTCTTCTTTTTGTGATATATATATATTTAGGTATATATATCAACAGGTAAACACGGAAGTCAGGCCGCCACCTTTATTAGACGGAGGTGACTACTTAACAGCCATCAACAGTGTAATAGTGTAATATATACAGGGTGTACCACTTAAAACTCCCAGGTCAAATATCTCGGAAACGGATAAAGATATTTGAATTTTGTAAAAAATAGATACTAAAGAATGTGATTGACTCTAGTTTGCTCACACAATTGTGTTTTATTATATGAAGATATAGATGGCGCTGCGATGAAAAGAATTATTTTGATCGCCACAATCTTCATTTGTTTCTTATTTGAAAGAGTATTAAAATTAATGTAAATTTTATTATTCGTGTTTGTTTCCAAAATTTAACGGTTTTATAGATATTCGTGTTTAAAGAAAGTAAAAGTAAATTTAACGTTTTGTCTTTATTTTGTTTAAATACTTAAAAGAATCAAATATAACTAACAAAGATGTTCAAAATTGTTGCCTTCTTGATTGCTACATAACGAATATCGCCTTATTAGTTCTCTTCCGCGAGCATTTAACAATGGTTTTCTACTAATTTTTTGAACACTTGCATAATTTTTTTAATAAAGGTCGCCCATATCTGTTATGGGTTCCTTGTAAACTTCAGCTTTCAAGTAAGCCCACAAGAAACAAATCTAACGGAGTTAGATCCGGCGAACGAGCCGCCCACTTAAGGACTCCATTAGTACCAATCCAACGACGTGGGAACGTTTGATTAAAATTGTCAGTAACTATGTTGAGATTATTAGCAGTTTGATGTAACCACATTTATTTCGCAGCTCCATAACATCTTCCAAAAGTAGTGGCAACTCATTTTGCAGGAAATGTAAGTAGCGCACACCAGTTAATGTTTCATGATAAAAGTGGGGGCTAAAGATATATCCGTTTAAAATTCCACACCAAACGTTAACGCCAAAAAACTGTTTGATTTCTTGTTTGCCTTATCCACCTAGGATTATCTTCTGACAAAACGACATTCGTCACTCCACATGATCTGATTCATAAAGTTGTTGTTTTCCGCTAATATTACAGTGCTAATGTCAAAATATTTCCTAAATAATCAAAGCAAGCATACATACATATAACACAGACATGAGTGCTTTTCTGCTTACATACCTATGGGTGCCTATGAAGTGGAATTTATAAAAAGGAACTACAAACTATAAAATTTAAATTCTGAAGTAACTATAATAGCAAGAATTGTGAATATGTTTACTGCTATTTTTCCCTACAAATTAATTATTTAAACAAAATAAAGACAAAACTTTAAAATTACTCTTACTGTCTTTAAACACGAATATCTATGAAACCGTTAAATTTTGTAAACTAACACAAATAATAAAATTTACATTAATTTTAATACTCTTTCAAATAAAAAACAAATGAAGATTGTGGCGATCAAAAAAATTCTTTTCATCGCAGCGCCATCTATATCTTCACATAATAAAACACAATTGTGAGAGCAAACTAGAGTCGATCACATTCTTTAGTAACTACTTTTTACAAAATTCAAATATCTTTATCCGTTTCCTAGATATTTGACCTGGGAGTTTTAAGTGGTACAGCCTGTATATATATATATATATATATATTTATTCAACCGACGTAACCAGGCCCGCTATATTCATGCTACCAAGTCAATCCCAGTGTATAACACACGAGTTGTCATTCAATCGACGCTTTTAAACCCAGCGATTCTACCGTCTTTCGAGTCCCAGTGTGTAAAAAAGCAACATTTATCAGACCTTGTCATTCCCGACAGCATTGCCAAGTATACTACATAAACAACGTAATTTGATAGTCCCGCTCGTGCTATGAAATTCAGCTTAAATTTATTTAAGATGTTTTAAGAGTAAGGGAAAAGTAAGATTTTAAAATACAATATTTTAAAATAAATTGTGTTAAAGGTAATTTAGATATTTGCCGTTATTTTTGGTTGTTTCACTTTCTTTAGATATCTATATTCTTTTAAATATATCAAACAAAAGGTAAAGAAATGTGTATATCTTCCATTAGTGTTTTTTCGAGTATTCTAATACAGCGTTAGTAAAAAGTCCCGGAACGGTCGAATAACTTTGTTATTTGAAAATTATGATTTCTGAAATTTGGTATGGGGTATAGTTAATATAAATGCATTTTATGCAATACAGTTAATATTTTTTTCACTTCCGGTTTAATCGGCAATACGTCCAACTTTTTTTTTTAAATGGAACGCCCAGATTTTTTTAACACTTTTGAATGCAAAATAAAAAACTACGTTCAGGAAGTATTAAGATGTTTATTTTTATTCACAAGAAAACAGTTAAAAAATTAAAAAAGTGTCCTAATACAGAACAATCAAGGTACCTTTGAAAAAAGTTGTTGTTTAGTGTTTGCATTCTTTTTGCCGTCACATTTGACAATTTTAAAAGTGTTTTAACTTTTGCATCGGTATAAATTTAGTTATTTTTGACATTGACACATTTGAAAATGGCAGTAAAACTTACTGAATCAGAACGAATTGAGATATTAATGATGCGTGGGTACGGTGATCGTCAACGTTCTTTTAAAGAGGTTCGTATTTTGTTTAATACTGTTTATCCGGATCGTCACATTAGTAAAAGTACGGTATGCCGAACAATTCAAAAGTTTGAAGTCTTTCGTCAGGTGAAGGAGTTACCTAGAAGGGGACGTCCATTAACAGCAACAGATGAAGAAACTAGTTTGAATGTGTTACTTACAGTGGAAGAAAATCATCACGTATCCACAACAGAATTAGGTCAAATTCATGAGATCTCTCAAAAATCTGCTCATAATATTCTTAAATCAGCAAGAATGAAAGCCTATAAAATGTATCCCGTCCATGAGTTAACTGAAGATGATCCAGATCGTAGACTACAATTTTGCGAAACAATGACGGAATTGATCGAGCAGCAGCCTAATGTTTTAGATCACATGATTTTTTCAGATGAGGCAACGTTTTGTCTCAACGGCACTGTGAACAGACATAATTGTCGCTACTGGTCAATTGAAAATCCGCATTGGATTGAAGAAGTCCATACATAGCGTCCTCAAAAGGTGAATGTCTGGGCTGGTCTTGTTGGAAACAACATCATAGGACCATTTTTTATAAGAGGAAATTTAACTGGCAACGTCTACTTAAATTTATTGCGAAATGAGGTTGTTCCAGCACTTGCGGCCCTCTTTCCAAATGCAAACATAGGTGATCACCCTAATGCACATTTTTGGTTTCAACTAGATGGAGCTCCCCCCCATTTTGCCCATAATGTCCGCGATTATTTGAATGAAATTTTTCCAGGACGTTGGATCGGACGTAGAGGAGCAATCGAATGGCCAGCACGTTCGCCAGATCTCTCGCCATTAGATTTTTTCTTTTGGGGTCACTTGAAATGTCAAGTGTACAAAAATCGTCCCCATAATCTTGAACAATTGGAAGAGAGAATAGTTCAAGAAGCCAATCGCATCACTCCAGAACAAATACAAAATTCAATAAGAAATTTTACTGACCGTTTACATTTTTGTCAAATTGTAAATGGAGAGCATTTTGAACAATTATTGTAATCGCAACCTGAATAGACAGGTATCTTGATTTTTCTGTATTAGGACACTTTTTTAATTTTTTAACTGTTTTCTTGTGAATAAAAATAAACATCTTAATACTTCCAGAACGTAGTTTTTTATTTTGCATTCAAAAGTGTTAAAAAAATCTGGGCGTTCCATTTAAAAAAAAAAGTTGGACGTATTGCCGATTAAACCGGAAGTGAAAAAAATATTAACTGTATTGCATAAAATGCATTTATATTAACTTACCCCCATACCAAATTTCAGAAATCATAATTTTCAAATAACAAAGTTATTCGACCGTTCCGGGACTTTTTACTAACCCTGTATATTCTTCAATTCTATTACTTTTATTATTTCAATATATTAGTTTATTTGGCTGAGATTAGAAGAGTCGCAATTCTAAATTAATATTCTTCAAATTATCTTGGAATTATTTACTGCAGACTACTTTAAGACCAACTATAGTAATTGTAAACACAGATATATTATTCGAAAAATATACCTGTAACTAATTATACTTAAATAATCCGTCAGAGATCAAATTAATTGTGCCATCTGAATGGGACACAATCTCTTCCACTTACACCATGTAACCGATACCCATGTAGTTATACGTAAATAAAGTATTATATTAGTAGACGAAAATGATTTATTTGATAAAATAACAAGCAATACAAAACAACTTAGGTCAGCGATAGTTGTTGCTTTGTATATATAATAAAATTCTTATTTATTAGTTGAGAAAGAAGAAACAAGTCCGGGTCTCTTTAATAACCTTGGTAGAACAGCTGATTTATCAAAACTAAGAGATTTGCTTGCTTTCTATTTTCATTTTATATAATCAATTTTAGGGATTAGTAAAAGCATTTATTCAAATATTTAATTAATTAACTCCCATTACAACAATAGCTTGTATGCTAATGATTACGTATTTAAAAAATCATACTTTTGAAAAGAAGCAACTTTGAACAAATCTGAAATTACGTTATAATATTAAGTCGATGATTGAAATCCGTCAAATTCACTAGCTGAATAAAAAAAATGAGGTGTGGCCACCACACGACTTTCTTATACGTATGAGCGTTTCAAACTATACAATCTCAAGAATTTTTTTATACACAACTTATTCAAAATCCTATTCTAAGTAGTACTTTTATTCTCTTAATAAATCGCTATAGAATGCATACTTCGCAAGATATTCGAAAAAAAAGTGCTACTCGCTAAGAGTAAAAGTGCTACTTCCGGTCCGAATTTTGAAATTTCATGTATACAAAAAATATTGCAAATATAACTCTAAATACTTTTGTACTCTTTAATAAATATATATAGAATGCATAATTTATGGCATATTTGCCAAAAATCGCTATTCGGTAAGAGTAAAAGTGTTACTTCCGGTCCGAATTTTGAAATCTTTTTTATACAAAAGATATTGAAAACTATGTTTTAAATACTTTTATACACGTAACGTACCTGTCTAAAAAGCTTGACTTGCGAAATATTCGCAAAAAACCGATTTTCGATAAGAGTAAAAGACCTACTTCCGGTAGGAATTTCGAAAAACTTTTTAAATAAAATTGTTCTCAATTTTAATTTTAAGTACATATGAATTCTTTATAAATTTGTATAAGCTTAGTATTTGACGAAATATTGGCAAAATTCGATTTTTTCACTGAAGTAAACTGCTACTTCCGGTCTACCGATTTTACTGAAAAACTAACCAGATCTCAAGAGGGAGATTATACACGTAAATACAAAATTTGGAATTGATATCTCCAGCGGTTTGACCGCTATCGTGGTCACACACACACAGACAGACAGACAGACACACACACACACAGAGACATTTTTTAAAAAGCACTTTTTTGGTATCAGGGGACCTCCACTAATGATTTTCTTGTATACCTACCATTTTCTAACCATTAATACAATAGTCGAGATATTTGCTGTGACATAAAATCTAACACTGTTTTATATAAAATATGATTTTAAGTGATAGGTAAACATAATATAATATAAATAAGTAGATTGCTCTACATCATTAATTCATTCGAAATATAGTTAAGGATAGTATTTCAAAGAATCTAGAAGCAAATGTCTCAAAATAATATTTTGCGTTACTCGACCAATTGAAGAGTATTAAAAGAAAGGCAATGTGTTAGTTCTACAAGTATTATTCCTAGAAGTGTTTCGCTTATCGTCATTTACGTAGCTGCCAAGTTTAGGGCTTGGGAACGTCGGTATAATATGGTGGGCTTGACAACGTAAGAGTAAAAGTTTTTACACAAATACGCCTGGCCCTCTCCCAGAAAATCCCTGAACTAAACTTGTATATAAGTTGATATTATACCGCGTTAGCGGACCCAAAAAATTTTTTTTGAAATATCATTTTTTATCATAAGCATTGAATAATAGACCGAAATAACACAAGAAACGTTGTCAGTCCCGAAACCGGGACTGACAACGTCTTTGCGGGCCTGACAACGATTACTGTATGTAGCAGATCGGGTCTGTGTAGACGGTTAAATAAATATATATATATATATATATATATCTGTGGTACAAATTGGGATCCTCCCATGTTAAAATTGCGGTTTAAGTGAGCTCCGCGACAAAGTGAACTCCGATACACGGAGGCCACTTTGCAAAAAGCGTTTGTTAATTATTTCAACGACACTAGAGGTCCCTTGTCAAGAAAAATACAAAATCAGCGGGAGGCCGATTTGAAGCTACTGTGGATTTTTCTATACGTCTTAGTTTAGCAAACTACCGAAGAGAAGTGCTGCTATCGACTGTGCGTATATTCCCAACAAATACAGAAGACGGTTCGTATGGCATCCGGAGATACTACAACGTTGGATTCTATAAATAGCTACCTTATCTTATTTGCGTCGAATGCTTTATTGTAAACTGTTATTAAAGAATGGTAAAATCCCTTTCGGAAGAATTAGCGCTTAAAATTGATAGAAAAAGAAATACCTTAGAAATAACGGAGAAGAACATATATCCCTATTATTATTACGAATCAATTTCATTGTTTACTGTTAGAGAATAATATCGTTAGCGAAGCATACATGTGTTGCCGAAAATAAATTTTATTGATTAAATGCTTGTCTAAAAACTACAAAATAAATAATGCGTCTGTTTAATAAAATGTGAATACAAGGTAAATAACAAGATAAGGCTTTGCGAATACATTTGGGATGATTCAAAATAAGTAGCATTGATGATCAAAGCCTTTATTATTTCTTTTTAATGGGTAAAATTCTTAACAAAATATTAATAACAATTTATTTGCTATATTTCTGTATTTCGCAATTTTATCGTATTTTTACATGGTCGAAAAGAGGATGAAATCTATTACCCAATTTTGAGATAGAAAATAACGGTTCTAATTTAACATTTTTCATGCTTGTGTCATAAATGAAAAAATGTGAACCTATAAAAGCTGAAAAATCGGAAAGCAGCATATTACGTCATATGAGTACAAAAAATAGGTAACTTAACTTATGACGCCTGCAATACATTCAATTATTTCAATTATCTTTTTACAGCAACATAAAAATAATTAAAACGAGGTAAACATTTTGTATTTTACTATGCTTTTAAATAACAAAATAAAAATACAGTAAAAGTGTAAGTTAAAAGGTAAGGATAGAGATTACGCTGAAAATTACAGATAAAGATTTTTTCCGGCGATTTTCGTGGACAGATTACACTTTATTAAAAACGTTTATTTATCATATTAAAGCACATGGTGTACAGAAACAGCGTATGAGTTAAATTGTGTTAACAATTTTAAAACATCCTAGCTAGAATAATATTATGTAATTGAAGATAATGGAACATTTATTCTTAGGGACACTTCTTATACTTTTTTTAAAAAGAGACAAATTAATAAGTATTTTAAAAATTAGCATATTTATTCTTAGAATAACTTCATTTATTGGTTCTTTAGAATAATAAAAAGTAGATAGACAGTAAAATAAAAAAGTACCTATAACAAATATTCTAATTCCATAGTTCATTTAATTTGACTATGTGTTTTATACTCGTTTTCGACGATTTACAATATTTTTCAAAAACAATTAACCAAAAACTCCACTAGAAATCGCTGTTCTCCTGGACGGTCTCTGACACTGACGACGCGAATTTCACTTCCTGAAGGACAGCGCTGTTTAAATTCTCTCTTCACAGCCGCTATGAACTGACATCCACGATTATAATTATTAGGGAGCGGAATCGAGCGAGCTAAACTACCACGGAGCCACAACCGTGAAAAGAAATAATGTAAACAACTGCGTGTTGTTTACATTATATCTGAATAGCACTAATTCATAGGGCGAACTGCAACATCTGTTTACGGCCGAGAGTCAGAGAAAAAACTGCCATAAAATAAGGAATTTTATGAATAAAATCCTTTCTTCATCGGCGTAGGTACAAGGGTGACCAGTTTTTAAAATTTATTATATTTACCTTATATTTCGCAATATAATATGTATGTTTCAATAACATACGCCTACATTTTTAGTTATGAACGTTGTTTATGTTACTTTTTCTGAGATAAAAATTAATTGTCAGTGATTCCGAAATTTATTGCAAAGTCTGTAAAATATTGTCACTTAGCTTTGCTAAAACATACACAGAAATAGTTTTCATGCAGAGAATTTCGATAGTTTACAAAATTTCGTTACATGTTTAAATGACGATGCTCGAAGCATTTCTGAGTGCAAGGAACTAACACAAATCCCAAATTTAAAAAATCAGTTGATATTCCTTCAGGAACATTTTGGAAATTTGTCTAAACTAATCGAATCTCAAATTAAAAAATTAGGTGTGGCCACCACACGACTTTCTTATACGTATGAGCGTTTCAAACTATACAATTTTAAGAATTTTTTTACACAAAAATTATTCAAAATCCTATTCTAAGTACTTCTGTTCTCTTAATAAATCGCTATAGAATGCATACTTAGCAAGATATTCGAAAAAAAGGACTACTCCCTAAGAGTAAAAGTGTTACTTGGTCCGAATTTTGAAATTTCATATGTTCAAAAAATATTGCAAATCTAGCACAAAATACTTTTGTATTCTTGATAAATACATATAGAATGCATAATTTACGACATATTCGCAAAAAATCGCTATTCGATAAGAGTAAAAGTGGTAATTCCGGTCTGAATTTTGAAATTGTTTTTATGCAAAAGATATTGAAAATTACGTTTTAAATACTTTTATACCCGTAACGTACCTGTCTAAAAAGCATGACATGCGAAATATTCGCAAAAAACTGATTTTCGATAGGAGTAAAAGACCTACTTCCGGTAGCAGCTTCGAAAAACTTTTTAAATAAAATTGTTCTCAATTTTAATTTCAAGTACATATGAATTCTTTATAAATTTGTTTAAACTTAGTAGTTGACAAAATATTGGCAAAATTCGAGTTTTTCACTGAAGTAAACTGCTACTTCCGGTCTACCGATTTTACTGAAAAACTACTCAGATCTCAAGAGGGAGATTAGACACGTAAATACAAAATTTGGAATTGATATCAACAGCGGTTATCGTGGTCACATAGAGACACACAGACATTTTTTAAAAACATCTTTTTCGGTATCAGGGGACTTCAAAACGTGGGCATCTGCAAAAATCTCGAAGTCGAAAATTTCACATTATTTCCTATACTACGTATAAGAAAGTCAAAATGGATTAACCACATTAGATGCGGCTATTAATAATTCCAAGTGACTTAGACGCAGTTTTTAATAGAAATCCAGGTTTAATAACATTGCGGCAATTGTGTATGCTAAATATGCTGAAATAAAAGAATATTTCCATTACGTAAATATAACCAGTTGCGATGTAGAAAAGACGTTTTCTATCTAAAAGGATGTACTTAATTCAAAGAGAACAAGTCTTACACAAGAGAAAATGAACAAATAGTAGGGTATTTTGTATTTTATAATCACCAGCCACTTGTTATTCAATTATATAAATAAAATTAAAACCTCTTTAAAAATACAACATTTCAATAGCGCGCCCATGGGCGATGACTCGCTCGATTCCGCTCCCTAATAATTATTATCATTTCTACTAAATATTCCTATCCATCGATGTGGATTTCTTCCATTTGTTACTTGAGGCTCTGCATCATCTAAGATGTATTCTGGCGGGGTTGAATCTCTAATAATGTCACGTGCCATTAGCATATCTGCTTGAGTTACTTGATCCGTACATGGTAGAAAATTTATTCCAATGACGTAATTTGCAAAAAATATGATAAACACGAATAAGACAAACATTGACATTGCAACTCTTTGCAACAAAATTGCACAAAAATGTTTAATACATTTTATATGCAATTTATGTAACTTTTGGGCCACGAGAAGGCATAAAGACAAACTATAATGAAATATTCGTACATATTTAACAATCTCAATTTTATTTATTATTTTAATAACTGCGTGGAATTTCGTCTAGCCAAAACAACACTACTTCGTAAGCAGTAGATAAGGCTCGTCAATCCATCACATTACGTTTGCGTTGGTAATTAGTTTTTATAACGGCATAATACTGCGTCGCGATGTAAAAAAGAAATAACTTGGGCAACACTGGAAGGAGCCTACTCTGCTATATACGGATGCAAAACTGTATTAAGATATGCTAAATTTTTATACGGATCCCATAAGCACCGTAGCATCGATGACACCCTATATACTCGTATATTCGAGGATGCCATTCTGGTATATTACTATACGGAGGCTAATGTGTACGTCAGCTGTATATATATATATATATATATATATATATATATATCATAAATTCAGAAAAATTCTAACACGCAGACCAAATAATAAAATCTCACAAAAGCGGAAGAAATTTGAAAGGCATTCCTGTAATACCGATGCAAAATATATAAAAATATATTAAATAAAAATATGTATAACATTTCGTTAGTTCCTGTTTAAGAAACCAAAATTACATAAATGTAATTTTATGTAAACGTTCGAAAATCATGTAAGTATTTCAAATTTTCATATACTATGATTTACTATACTAACAATTAATACTAACACTATCAGAATAAAACTAATATTAAACACTAAAATAACTACAGTTACATTACTGTAAAGATTGGTTTGCAAAATTTTTAATGACCGCCTAATTGTTCAAAATGGCGCCCATCATTATTAATGTAAGCCTGTAACCTTTGCCGCGTGGATAAAACAGAAGTTTCAATTTCCGCCTCCGATATGTTTCGTACTGCTGCCATAATTTTCTTCATTATATTTTGTCTTGTTGTAGGCCGGTTTTCAAAAACAATGTCGTTAACTCTCTCCCAAAAATAAAAATCTAGGATGTTGAGGTCTGGTGACCTGGCGGGCCAGGGAAATATACTACCCCGTCCAATTCACTTGCCAGGATATGTCTGATCTGAGAAATCCCGGACGCTTGCCGCAAAATGCGCCGGCACCCATCGTGCTGAAAAACTTATCACGACGAACGTCCAGAGGGACATCTTCTGCTAGAAGGAGCAGCTCATTCATAAAAAAATTTAAAGAAACCTCTCCAGTGAGATGTCGGTTAAAGAAAACGGGTCCAGTAATTTTACCTCCTAGAATACTGCACCACACGTTTACCGACCAGCGGCCTTGATGCAAAACTTCCTGCATCCAACGCGGATATGTCCTGGACCAATAGTTCATATTGTGCAAGTTCACACCACCATTGCTATTAAATGTTGCCTCATCCGTCCATAGGACGCGAGAAAGAATTTCGGGGTTTCCCCTACCATATTTAATAGCCATTGACAATGGTCAATCCGGCGATCGAAATCTTCAGACGTTAAAGCTTGATGAAGAACGATGTAATACGGATACATCCTGAAAATAATATGGCAAACGTGAACGAAACTGTGAGATCAAATTTATCCAAAGTTGTTAGACACTGTTTTAGGTAACTTACTATTTTACTATTATAAAGTATTACTGTGGTCTATATAAACAGTATCGGATAAAAAACGGCCGTAACCGGTAAACAGACAATAAATAGGCAGATGAATGTATGAGTTAAACTTAAGGGAACCGAGTACGGAACGTTAAAAACAACTGTTATGCTTAATGCTTAAAAGTATTAAAACAAACTGTAGGAGATAAAGCAAATCTAACAAAGGCCCTACAAAAAATCGCGAAATAAAGTTTATTTATTTTTAACTTAAATCTTTCAATATATTTGGGACCGTAGTTCAACAAATGCCCAACTCTCTACTTGTGGTTTCCGTCACTAGATGTGGATTAAATTCAATATATTCTAATACTTTTATAACATTTTCTTCGGTTCGACCAGTAGGTTGCCTTCTATACACCGGAAGATTAATATTTCCGGTGGTCCAAAGCCTTTCCACTAACCTACGAAAAACACTGCTCGCATAATGTCGTCTTCCAGGGAACTACGTAGCATACACTCTGAAAGCAAATGTAGCATTTCGCATGCATTCGAAATAGACACCAATCATATCGAATGTCTCTTCATTCGCTAACCGCATCTCACTAAAAGAGAAGTTTTCCCAAACACAAAAAAGTAAACGGAATCAATCAAAAACTGACAATAATATTTATTATTTTCACAATTGGTCGTTTTAACACAGAGTTATTTTTTTATTTTTTCATAGCTTACTTTTTTATTTTCAATGGTATATTTTTTGGATTAAAATAAGTATTAAAAATAATCTTGCTTTATTAAACAGGGTCTTTCAAAATGGTATAACATTTTTCTTGATAATAATAATATGTTAGATAATAATAATATATGTAGCTCAAAATTGTTAGCTTCATAAAAAAAAAAGGCCAGTAAAACAGGAGAACTTATGAATTTTGATCTATTTTTGTCAATATCTCCTGTTCTAAAAAACATACAAATTTGGTTCTTTTACCGAAATGTAGAGGATTTAATTCTCTATTAGCTTATGTAAAAAGAAACATATCATTGTATTTAACTTTTTTGAAGAAAAGCCTAATATTTGCTTACATTTCAGATAACGCCATCTACCGGTGACAGCAAAAGTCCGAGATACAAAAACACAAGTTCAGTTTGTAGAGCAAACAAGGCTCTTTTAAATGAGATCAAACTTATTCAAATCGGTTATACCAAACGGGAGTAATCCTAGTTTATTTAAAAAAAACATCTGAACTGCCCCCACCTCTATATTTCACTAGATAGTGAAAAATGTGCAAGACTAAAAGTATTAAAGAATGTGTAAGGAATAAAATTTAGAAATTTTCAATACCCCTTAATTAGTAAAAATATCACGAAATTCTAAATTTAACATTGATCCTGACTGTTACGCCCCCTTGCGGACATTTTACAAACTCCAAAATAATTTCCAGCATTTTCTCTTGGGCACTTTTACTTGAAATTTTTTTACCCGGAAGCAATATGACTACTGGTTTCTGAGATATAGCCGGCGGCCATTCTTAGTTGGCCACCCGGTACATATACAGAGTGTCCAGAAACTCTCCTGACAAACGAAGACCGAAGATTCCTCAGATAATTTTAAGACAATTTAACCCAATTCACCCTAGTCCGAAAATGCTTCCTAAGGGAGCTAGAGCTCTTTGAAGATGGCGCCTTGTAATTAGTTTTTTTTAATATCTCCCGAACGCTTCTATTTAGAAAAACAAACACTTGTATGCTTATTTATCCTCCAGAGATGAATCGATTCCATCAATTGCGAATTTCTAGTACCGGTCATAGGCGTCCGTTTTGGGTAGGTAAACGGTTATTTTAACGCATAACTTTTTTGTCTTTAACTTTTAAGCATATGTGACACTAGATTATTAAATTTTCAGGTATTATAGTACTAAAAGGTACTCTTACTTTAAGTCGGTAGGATACACCGTTTTCTAGAAAAATCGATTTGAAAATTTTTCGTTTTTTCGTCATTAAAATTCAATTTATTATTTTTTGCACTAGTTCGCTCTGAACTGCCAACAGAAATAAAACCTACGTTTTTAATTGTCAAATTGATGTCAGTTCGCGAAGTGTATCTATAAATTTTTTACTTTGTAGCATTCAAACACGATTTCAATTTAAAAAAAAATGGTTTTTACTAATGAAGGATACGCCGATATGCATTTAGTTTATGGCGAAATGAGGTGTAACGCTCGAGCAGCGCAACGTAGATACGCTGAAAAATTTCCCAATCGTCAGCATCCCACTCACTCAACATTTACAGCTCTTCATCAACGATTAAGAGAAACAGGTTCAGTGGTCCCAAAAAAAAAAATGAAACAGGGAGACATAATGATGTAACAGCAGAACATGAAGATGTTATTTTAATGGAAGTTGAGGAAAATCCAGAAATTAGCGTTTGAAGACTATCTGCCATGTACCCCACAATTTCAAAATCTTCCGTAGGAAATATCTTACACAAAGAAAAATTATATCCTTTTCATTTTACAAAGGTGCAAGCACTGCTAGAAGGAGATTTTCCTGCTCGTGTAGAATTCGCTAGATGGTTACAAAATCAGATAAATCAAGATGAAGATTTTTTCAGGTACATTTTGTTTGGTGACGAAGCTTCATTCTAAAAAAATGGAATTTTTAATGTACATAATGCACACTATTATTCGTACGTTGGTGACAATCCCCACGTTGTTCAAGAATTTAAGCATCAGCATAGGTTTAGCATAAACGTCTGGATTGGAGTAGTTGACGATTATCTACTTGGACCTGTGGAATTACCTGCTTGTTTAAATGGTGTTGATTACTTACATTTCCTGCAAAATATTTTACCTGATTTGTTAGATGAGGTGCGTTTAAATATTCGGCAAAACTAATGGTTTCCACAGGACGGCTGTGCGGCCCACTTTAGCAGGAATGTACGAGACTTTCTAGATAATAACTACGAAGACCATTGGATTGGAAGAGGCGGTCCAGTTGCTTGGCCAGCAAGGTCGCCGGAGTTGAATCCTTGCGATTATTGCGTTTGGGGATACATAAAAGCATTTGTTTATTCCGTTTCGATACAAAATCGTGCACAACTCTGGCTAACTAAAACTTCTGGACACCCTGTATTTAATTATTAACAGCAGACAAGTTCATCCAGATATAAAATGATCATTATATTCGGCTTTTTAATAGTACCTACTTTGTAAAATTATTATCAAATTAATAGTTACCTACATATTAGAATTATTGTTGGTATGTAGTGCTTAAACCCACGTCTAATTGATTATTTAGGATTATAGTGTTAAATTAATATTACTTGACAGATCAAATTTTGCAACGTCAAATATGATGACGCCATTTTAATTTGCTGGCATATGTCGGTTGCGACAGTGACTCGATTATATTACGATTTTATAAGCGTCTAATTGTACAGTTCGGTGAACCACCCGGTATAGAAATATAAATAATGAGATTCGAGTCACTGATCTATGCTTATCATTGGACAAACCATTTATTTAAAATTAATTATGGATATATTAATTTAATAAATTTTATTACCATATGAATCGAGTACACTTTGACGGTATGCAACTCAGGTTTTAATTTATTTATCTACAACCCGACATTATGCTCTTTCTATATATCTTACTTACTCTGAGATGTGCACTATTAATCAAGTATCATACTGTATATTCGACTAGCATTATATACATACGTATATAAATAAATATGTGTTTACATGTTTTATTAAATTCAATCTTATTTCGTTATACCCCATAAATTTAAAACTGAAAAAACGACTTTTTTGTCAAGGATTCGCTTTGTGCTTGATAAAATAAATGAAAACTTTTTCTCCCAAACTTTTTTCTACTTTTTATAAACTGCATATGTTTCTTGCAAGTTCTTGTACAACACCTCTTTTAAATTCTAACGTATGCACGCAAACTCAGTTAATCCTTTTAGTAGCGTTATTGGATTATAAGTTCTATGACATTAAATCGTTCATTCTTCCATTTCCAGCGATAAACACACAAGCAATAGAAACTTAATCGCTGTTATCTAATAGCTTAGATACTAAATACAAGTGACAACGTGATTTTGAACATGTGTTCCTGCCTGGTCGTAACTTGTATAATATTGCTGATTCTGACATTGGGATTTGTGATTTATTTTGTGATTCCGGATACTATCGCCAACCATTTAAGAATGTTCGGATAAGAAATTCCCGTCAGTCTTACCTATAGCGAAGAGGTATGGCTCGGCACCCTTGGGCTTCCGTTCCGTGGTTCTCGGTGTCGCCAGGGCACATCTTCTTTCCGGAGCCAAATGATACCTCATCGCTTCCAAGAGGAGCTCACGGCACTGTCCATCTTCGCGTACAAGCTGTTCATTGTCAACTCTATTCATGAGAAATTCTCTGTTTACTAACGGCAAACGAACATGAATCATAAGCTGTAAAAGGAAGCAAAACCTATTTCATTTATATATTTTCTTACTTTACAAGAATTAATTATATTTTAGTTTTGATGTAATTATAATTTATATGACCTGTTTTATGTTATACTAAGACTCTTGTGAAAATCTCTTCTTAATTAATTATTGTCATGTATATTGTTTAAATATTTGTTGAAGTTATGAAGGTTAACATATTTTATTGTCGTTAAATAGTTTTGAAGTAAACTTTTAAGTTTTAGACGCACATTGTGAGAATTAAATAAATGTTTTATTTTTGTAATTGTTTCTTTTACCATCATCTACTCTTTAATTTGAAGCATTTTTTTGCTTAGAAGTGCTGTATTGTTATAATCTATTAATCTTAGTATTTGTTTCTAATTTGTTGTAAACACACTAAACATTTAGCATATGATGTAAATATTTTTTTATTAATACACACTGAACGTGACACACAAGTCAAAAAAAGCAGCAAAATACAAATTCTACAGATACATACTCAAAAATAAGAGTAACAAAGGAAGTACATAATGAATCAAATTCCAAGACTACAAAATAATGAAAATTTAAACGTAATAAATTCATTAACTAAAAAGAAAAAACTGTTACAACAGTTTCCAGATCTAAAACTGAACATCAATAATTGAAAAATTTCACTAAGGAATACAACTGCTTTTACAACAGAAATTATTTAATACCATATATAAATGAGTTACATATTCTGGTCTTTTTAATATACAGGTGCCCTACCGAAAACGAAACAGATTGAATATCTCGAAGGAAAAATCCTTTGCAAAAAAACGCTAAAACAGGTCGATTTTTAATTCGAACTGTGATACGTCATTCCCTTACCCTCCATCACTCTAACGATTACAATGTAAATAGGGAAACTACCACGCGATCATTTAAATTCTAAATTATAGCAGGCGGGATTTTTTTTATTAGGTTGTCCAGAATGTCAATTATTGATTAATTAACATTTTGAAACGTCACTTTGACAATTCAAATTAATTGTAAATTAGTACTTATATACCAACTTAATTTAAATTTCACAGCCTGCTCTAATTTAGAATTTAAATGATCGCGCGGTACTTAGTATGATACATCATTGAAAAGATATTTTTATGGAGAATTCAGCAACATAATTGCTGGTTGCGCTACATCAGAGCCAGTGTATTTACAGAGTAGCGCACTCTTTTGACGTAACAAATGCCGCCGTGCCGGCCATGTTTACTCCATACCAGTCATGCCACTCCATGCGCGTAGTGCGAAAGGAAGTGCAATTTTTAATAAAATGCCGTGTTGCTTTGCTGTTAATTGTTCCGAAAAATCGGAAAATGCTACAAGACTATTTTTACAGCCTCAGGGACCAAAAAATCAAATGAAAAGAAAGCAGTGGATAAACAATATCAATCGGAAAGATCGTTTACGTTTGTGAGGTTAGAATTTTATTTTGGCTAGCTTTTCCTTTAGTTATTTGCTTTTAATAAGAATGAAACAGTTCAATTTGTATTGTAGAAGCATTTTGAAATTGATCAATTCGAAAATAATGGAGTGGATCAAAAGAAACCATTGCGTTGGAATGCCATCCGAACAATATTTTCTCATAAAAAGGTTCCAAAACATAGAAAACCACCACATGCAAGATGCAGCAGAGGAGCGGAAAGTATGTAATTTGAGTATCTATTTTTTACAATAAATGTAAATTTGTCAACAGATTCAGAAGTTGAAGCCTCACCGGCAAACATAGTGAAGGATTCAAATTTCAATGCAAATGATGATGCGTTGATTTCTCCATCTGAAATACAATCACTTTATTATCTGCTTGGGTCAGTTTTATTCAAAATTAAACATTATTTTAAAACTTGTAGTAATTGTTTATCTTCAGTTACAACAAATAATGCTGATGGGGATTCAATTATAGACCTTAAAAAGTTGGTCGATCTTAAATGTTATAAACAAAATTCATTGGTGTAACCATCAAAATGTATTTTTGATACCATTAAAAATGCAGAAATTGTGTTCAGAAAAGAATGTAATAAATTAATAGATGGAACATTAACACTGAAATGTTTAACTTCGGCATCTATAAATATTAATTCTACCAATAGTATTCCCAAAAGCCACGATATATTTCAAAAAATTGTTACGGTTTATTTTAGAATTCGTCTATATTTTCTGTTAAGAAAACGTTCAGAGGAACTTAATAAACTAATGCAAGAATCTTCAAAATGTAGAAGCCGAAGTATTGGAATGAGGGTTGAGATAAAGAAAGTTTAATTTTAGGCATTTTGTTGATATAGGTAGGGACTTAACATAAAATTAATGTGCGTATTACATTTATGTACATCCATAACATGTTAAAATAAAATTTTGAAGATGATTGTTTTTTTAAATTCCGAAAAATTAAGTGAAAACATTTTATACCGTACTAAGCGTATAGAGACCAGTGCGCGGGAAGGAGTAAACATGGCGGCCACCAGTTAGGTTGCGCTCATATACATATACCTCTATTAATACCAGTGAAATATATATATATATACATATAACTGGAAAGGCGGGTAAGTTAACGATGACTGAGGCAAAATTATGGAGTATGCAACCCGCTGCATTGTGGTATTCTCATCTTTGTCCGACTAGCGGCTACATAATTAGCCGCTGCCGTTTTAAATATATTTTTTTTAAATAAATCTACTTTAGCGTATTTATTATACATTATTATCTGTTGTATGTGTTATAAAAGGTGAAGAATTATCCAAAGAATGATTTTTATATAATTATCGTGTTTTAAAGTAAATAGTTGGCTGGATACTTGTAAGTTAATCATATCAATAGGTAACAACATTTAAATTAAGTAGTTATGAGGAGCAGGATACGTTGGAAGGGTATTGTAAAAAGAAATTCAATATTATGACAGTTTTATTGATTATTAAAAAGTATTAATTTAGTAAACTTTTGCCTTAAACCTAGTTTAGTATATTGAATACTCTCATTATAAACTGTTGCATGATGCGGCATTCGACATTTCACATATATACTTACAATACATTTTATTAATTACATTTCGTGTAAATCTTCATTAAATGTCTCCTCTGTTATAGGATGACTAGGTAAAAAAAGTTGTAAGTTTGACGAAAACATTTGTACGGCTGCATTTTGCAATATACTTTTTAAATTTGATTTTTGTACTGATGCAGTGGTTGTTAAAAATCGGAATTGTTTTTCTATAAACTGTATTATCTTGAACACTATATCACCCGCGCATACTGGACCACCATTGAAGGAAAAACTTGTAAATTCTTGAGACATTTGCATTACAGAAGTATATGTGTGATCTCCGTGCGTAAAAGTATTAAATAATAAACTTACAAGTGAAACTGGATATTATTTCTCTTGTCATATAAAGTTTTGCATCCGTAAGCCGCGCAATAATGTACCATTTTTTCTAGTTCTAAGTACTGAAGTAAAAAGATACTATACTTCACAGGCACATAAATATATTATAACATCAAATTGTATGCTTTTACCTGCCGAGCACCTCAGGTATAGACGGTGAAAAACGTTTAAGATCAAGGTGCAAATAAACTCCGTAAACGAACATGCAACAAATAAGAATGGAAATACCACAACGTAGCACTATCTCTTTCTGTTGCGCCTGACACACTTTCCTCTTAAATGAAAATACCCTGCCTCCCTTCCAGTTAGTATATACAGTTCATTGATTAATACTATATGGGTAACCGGCTATGCAGGTAATGAGAGAAAAGTGTCCTCAACATTACGGTACAGAACGATAGGATTTTGCGAGGAGTTTGTCTCTTTAGTGTACCATCTCCCTTCTGAGTGTGCGCATATTAGTCGTTAGCGGCAACATTTAAAAATTTTCATGGCAAGCAGAATAGGAATACGATAGGGAAATACACTAGGACTTTTGTTACAAATTTGTATTGAAAAAGTAACGATTTAAAGTAGCATTGTTTTTCACTTTTTCAAGTGATTTGATTATTTCTCGTATAAGCTGATAAAAAATCTTTAATACAAACCTTTATCAATATAATTTTTGCTCTCGCTTCTTATTGCATTTACTTTTATTAAAAGAAAATGGGAAACTTGCGCGTTGTTTTTATTTGCGCAATCGATAGAATGTACAAAAGTGTACAATGCTTATATTTATTAATTGTTTAGAAAAACCAATTCAAAATGTAAATGGGATTTTTTAATTTAAGCAACTTTATTTTAGAATAAAAGAATGTCAAAGTGGGAAACAAGCTACTGCAATTTGTTAATTAAAGATGTGAATACAATTTCTCGACAGTTTTCTTTTAACGTTATCATTTTTTGTAGTAATTTGAAAGGGAGCACTTCATATTTAATAAAACAAAACATTTACTACGTACATTTATTTACAAACATACAAAATTACATCAATAATACATATTATACAATAAGTGAATTAAACCACTGTTATATAGGTTTAATTCAAAAGGTGTTTTATTTTATTTTATTATTAATTCTATATTTGACAAGTGCTCAACATATACTACAATTACTATACATACCCATGCAAAGAACGCGGCTTTTCTCGGGATTTATTGCACATAAAACACTGTCTTGGCATAGGTACTTGCTTTTTAGAAAACGAATATGATACGTTCTCAAAAATGTAGCCTTAAACCTTACAAAAACGGAAGCGTTCGGTCAACGTAATGTGCCACCATATGCGACAACCGACCAATACCATTCTCCAAATTGGGCGCATGCGCTCATGTGATCCAGTACCGTATAGAAACAAAACATATATTTTGTCCTTTAATCTTTGGGACACAATTGTGAATTCGTTACCTATATAGTAATAGTATACCTATAGGTATATGGTTGCGCTACTCTGTAAATACACTGGCTCTACGCTACATTTGATTTTAGCGCCCTCTAGCGGGATAAAAGACGGTTACGTATCCAAAATGTGACACATCATTTGAAAGCTAATTTTATTAGCAATTTAATGCACAATTGAAAAAAATATTAACTACAAACTTAATCAGTTTACAATAAATGCTGAAAGTGTTCACCATTAAATGTCATACATGAGTATAAATTTTGTTCGAACCTTTGTCTGACATTTGGGAACATTTCTGGTATTATTTGACGACATTAGGTAACGATGCGTTGACGTAACTCTTCTAGTGAAGCAGGTGGGGTGGAGTATATTTTACATTTTAAATATCCCCACAGAAAGATATCTGAAGAGGATAAAATCGGAGATCGCGGGAGCCATTCTATGAATCCTCTTCTCCCAATCCAATGTCGAGGAAATCTTTCGTCCAAGTACTGACGAACCGCTACAGCAAAATGTGGAGGAGCTCCGTACTGTTGGGATATTACGTAATCTTCTAAGTATCGGTTATCGTTTCCTATTATGTCTGTTAACATTGGATCAATAGTGTCTTCAAGTAATTCCAGACAAATGTTTCCATTTAAATTACCGGGTAGAAAAAATGGACCAGCAATACGAACGCCAAATATTACAGCTCAAACATTCAATTTTTGAGGATATTGAGTGTATACTGCATGAAACATTTTTTGGTTGGATTCTGACCAGTACCGACAATTATGAAGATTGACAGTGCCGTTTATAAAAAAAAAACGACGGTCAAAATCGACTTCATTAATTTCCTGACCAAATGAATTTTTCATGCCGCCAGCCATTATCGACGGTTTTCCAGGAATCAAAATCCGCCGGGAACATTTAATTCCCGGCCTAGTACTTACAAAAGTGACATTTGTTAAAAATTCACTAGAAGTGGGGTGGTAGCATTGACATTGATCAATTGAACATACTCATGTACACATTTTTCATGTTATTGTCAGCACACCATTTTACAAAACCGTCATAAGCCTTCCAATATCGAGGTGCAGATTTTGCAGGTAATAAATTCTGTATTGCTGTTTCAGCTGCTTCCTTTATATGAGCTGGCGTTTCCATAATTCGTTTAGTTATTAATTTACTATTTTCAAAAGAAAACTAGGTAAATGTCAATTTAATTTTAAATTTGAAAATCAAATGTGCATCAGTGACAGGTACCAACCACAAAAATTAAATCCCCAGTTACTTTGGTTAATTTTTTACTTAGGTAATTTTTTACTTTTTAAAAATGATTTAAATTTGTTGGCATGAAAAATTTTGTGGATTACACGTCCAGAAAATGTTTTGCGACTACTTGTGTTGCTTCGCCTCGGCTACGCAATATCACTCACACTCGCAAAATATCATTTTCTGGACTAGTGATACAAATAACTATTACAGTCGTTTTCTTTTGCTTTTCCGCTTTTGTGAATTGTGTTTCACTATTTGTCAAATGCCTTTCCATGTTTTTAAACGTCAGCTGAAAGCTGTCAAATGGAGGAATTTTCTTTTTGTCAAATTACTTTCCCTTTATATCAATTGCTTTTCTTGCTTATATGTAGGTATGTATACCTCTTACAATTAAAGTGAGAAATTTATTTTATATTTAGATACAAACACAGTGTAACATCTATGTAATATAAACATAACATAATTCAAAATTTCTTTTCATTTTGCCGGATACGGTTAGAAAAATTTATGCAACATATAGGAAAACTAATAATACTACAAAATTAAGTCCAGGACATCGGCAGCAAAAATTATTAAATGCTTAAAAAGAACAGATTTGTGACTGGGTTGACCTAGGTTGTTCTTTAACCCTCCGCCAGTTGCAATAAAAGTGCTTAAACTAATGGCCACATCTTCAACAAATAGCACTATCTCTATTAATAGAGCAACTTTCCTTATTCTGTTAAAAAAAAGTATCATTTCTTCCTGAAAGAAGAAATACTCTGGACATTATTCAAGCTCGTTTTGATTACGCAGTGCATTTTTTCGTAATTCGACCGACGCTACTTCGACTTATTCCAGATGATTCTGAAAGCTTTCTAGATCTTAGAGTTGAATCCGCAACAAGTTGTCCTAAAACGGCTACTGCTGTCGCTTCGTTTTTTACTGGGTTTTCTATGTTGCGTTTTTTATTTTGTAGAGACCCCGTTTCGCGAAATTTAAAAATTAGTTCCGAAACATACATACGATTTAGATGTTTGTTAGGGTGTTGTTCATTGAATATTTCAGTGGTTATGTTGGTACATTCATTATTTATAAAACACAGTGTTACTATTTCTACTCGCTCCTGAATACTGTAAACCATTTTATATTTAATTAATTATAATATGATTTAATTATAATAACACTATGTACTTGACAATGATGACAATTAAATGTCAAAAATATTACGTAGGTATTTAGTTGCTAATAATAACATTAGCTTTCAAATGATGTGTCACATTTTGGAATACGTAACCGTTTTTTTATCCCGCTAGACGGTGGTAAATTCAAAAGTAGAGCAACCAGCAATCATGTTGCTGAATTCTCCATAAAAATATCTTTTCAATGATGTATCATATACTAAGTACTTTCCTTATTTAAATTGTAATGGTTAGAGTGATGGAGGGGAGGGGAATGACGTATCACAGTTGAGGATATGATGTAAGGGTGCCTCCCTTGTATTAAAATTGACCTGTTTTTCGCATTCTGTATGTATATAGGTAGGTGGTTGAAAATTCTTACCACCATATTATATATCCCTGATATGACAGTATTTTATGATCATGAATGGAGTATTTGTAGACATAAAATTTACTTGTTAAAAATATAGCAACTGGCTTCAAGAATATAAATGCAAGGCAGAGGGAAAAATCTATTATTCTTAAATAAAGAACTACACTAGTCATTAAATTCAAACTCGACTTAAGTCCGATGATGCAATGTACCCCTCACTACCATTGTAATGAGGGTCTTGCTGCTGCACTACATCCCTACAATATAAATATGTTTTCTGGTTCCGTTTGGTTACTTACCTATAATAAAATAATATGCAAGTAAAATGAATGACATAGAATAGTGAAACGATTAATAATAATTAATTATACTAATTATAAACGGCATTGAAAACATACAGGCTGAGTCATCTATGCCTTTATGAGTAAAGATATTTCGAAGCGGTTGTTTCCTTGTGATAGCTGTTCATTAGAAGCACATTTTAAAAATATTTTGTATTATACAGAGTGTTCCATAACTTGGTGGCTAACCATAGTTATAGTTTTTTTTAAATGGAACAGCCTATATATTATTGCATTTTTGTATTTCCCGTATAATTTTTAGTGACTTTTTTGCAAAAACTAACAAAAGCATATCAAAAAACGACAATAACTCTGTAATAGTCACTTTTAAAGTATTAACGTCTTACATGTTTCTGACATGAAACTTAATAAACAATTCAAAAATGAACTGATATACAGGGTGTTCCATTTAAAAAAATTGACTTTTATACAAAAACGTGTCAACTAATTTGAATCCAATTTCCTGCACACGCAGTTAGTAACTGTAAAAAAATAAAACATGCTTCTATTAGGACCTCTTATTGTAAACAATACTGCAAAAAATTTTGCCCATCTAATACGTCGTTTTCGAGAAATATAATTTTATACAAACACTGAATTTTTCAGAAAAATGGGAATAAGTCAAAAACTTTACACTTTAGGCCTATACTATCTTTACTTATAAAGGCATAATCGGCCTTACCCGCTTAGATGACTCACTATTAAAGATGGGAATTGTAGTATTAAATGTATAGAAATTGATTATAAATTGAAGTGTTTTATTTTAAATGATATACAAAATTATTTGCAACAAATTCGTTATATTCAACTAAGTACATCTTGAAGAACGTGTTTAAAATATGTACTTTAAATACGAGGAAATGGTTTTAAGTTCGCAGATTGGTGGAAAGGAGAAAAAATAAAAATACAAAATTATTTTTTCTTTAGCTTGTGTATGCCTTGGTAATTTTTTTTTATCTTTGTGTACAACGTATGCTAAAAGTGCGTCCTTTACTTCTTCGTCTATCGTAAATTTCTTACCACGCAGCTCTTTTTTCATCTTGGGGAACAAGTAAAAATAGCTATCGTAAATTTCTTACCACGCAGCTCTTTTTTCATTTTAGGGAACAAGTAAAAATAGCTAGGAGTCAGGTCCGAAATATAGGGTGGGTGTTTCAAAATATTGAAGCCCACTGTATGCATTGCAGCTAGTGCAACAGGACTCTTGAGGAAAGGAACCGTGCAGGAGCAGGACACTTGTAGTCAATTCTCCCCATCTTTTTTTCTTCAATAACTTCTTTTAACCACTTCAGGATCGAGGCGTAGTATTCTCCAGTTATGGTAACGGCTTTATCTTTCTAATCAATTAGCAGGATTACTCCAGGAGTATTTAATAACAGTAACCATGAATTTTCCAGCCGACTGTGACACCATAAACTTCTTGGGTGGTGGTGTGCCTTCTTTTATACCACTGCATGGAGTCCTGCTTAGACTAAGGTTCATAATGATTAACCTAAGTTTTATCCACAGTAACAATTCGACTCAATACTAATACACCATCCCTGCCTTCAATACAGATGTCCAAACACGCTACAGGCCACCTCGGCTGTAGGCTGTCCTCAAGTAATTCCCTAAAGCCTGAAAGCGACTGTGCCATGTAAAATCCATAGTTTTTCCTGGGCAAGAAATCCCGTAAACCTAAAACATCTCCTCCAGTATAGTACGAATACACATTCCTTGTTTTGTAAGGAATTTGATAACGGCGCTGTACTCGATTTTCCCCATATTTCACACTTTCTTCGAGATTATGTTGCTTCGTCCGCGATAGTTTAAAGACTACAATGTGATTATGTTAAAACTTTATATTCATACTAATAATTAGTGACTGAGCACGTTACGACACGAAAGAACTCTCACACTACCTTTTAACCCCCCCCCCATTCCGTAAACTTGAAAACGTTTCCTTGTACATATTCGTTTCTTCTTGAAGATATAATAAGTTACTATTATATGAAGGGATATTATATGCAAATTCCAACTCACCTTTGATATATATTGGCTTCTTGCGTTCAAATCATGTTTAATCCAATTTAAAACAGCGGTAAATACATCCTCTTCGGATGATATGTTTAATTGGCTATTGGAAATGAGTTCTTCTACCTTGACGAAAAGAATTCATAAACGTGCCATCTTTGTTTTGTTTTCAAATAAGTAAGAGCATCACATAGAGAAAGAAATATGTAAGCTTAACCCAAATGATTAAAAAAAAAACTGAAGCATTGATTTAAAGATATTTTGGTTTTACTGCCATAAAAGGGCCCGCATTTACTAAAACCTTCGCATTAAAATATGGCCATATTAGAAAATCTGGGGAAAATATTTACTTCCAAATCAATCATCACCTTGAACAATTGGACGAAAAAAATCCCTTACCACAAAAAATAAAAAAATCTATATACGTATTTCGGCAACTAAGTTTCCATCTTCAGTAGAAACCTATAGAAAAACAGAAACTGGTGTTAAACGTAGTGTTCCTGGCTAAGGTGTGGAACACTAGTGTTATCCCACTGGTGATTTGGTGAAGAGCATATTTACTAAGGTTACACCTTAGCCAGAAACACGTTTAACACCGGTTTCTGTTTTTCTACAGGTTTCTACTGAAGATGGAAGCTTAGTTGCCGAAATACGTATATAGATTTTTTAGATCTTTTTAATTTATGTGGTAAGGAATTGTTTCTTTGCGTTTTGTTTCAGGTTTTTAGCCACAGTCTCCACCCATTATTGGAGCTATGATAGGCGTGATCACTTGTCAGCACCTATACAAAACAAGGGAAGAAAGAGACGTGTTTCAAGTGTACGACCAATGTCCTCTAAATGCGATGTTGGTTTATGCTTAAAGTGTAATTTTTATAAAAAGTACATTTTTTATGTTAAACAAGCATTTTATTGATTTTTAAAATTTTGTATTTTTGAAAAATTTTTACCCTCAAATATGCTAGATTTACCATATGTTAACACCTATTTTTTTCAAAATTTGAAATGAGGGAACTTGTTTATTTCATCAATTCGCTTATAGTTCAACAGTTATTTCCAAATGAAGAAATAATTCCGCCGTTTAAGAGTTAATTTTGAAATTACTTTGTGAAGCAAATAAATATTATTTGAAATAGTAATTTTTGCTACAAATAATCAATTTACAGAACGTTACCATAAAACTATACCACAGAAGCAAAGCAGGGGTTCCGCGATAAAAATAAACATTAAAAAGATTTCCACTTTTCAGAATGAAACGCTGACCTACAGTAACTTTCATATTAAAATTATGATTGATTAAGAATTAACAAAAAAAAAAAAATTACAAGTACAAGTTGATTTTGTGACTTAAGTATATATAGGTACTGTCATTTTTACTGAATTTACAAGGTACAACAATCTCCCTGTAATTATTACATTAACAAAATTGCTCAGTAGCTGTAAACATAAAACTTACCTCACAATAACTCTTCGATGTTATTAGTTTGACAATTTAATATGTTAATACAACAAATTGCTTAAATCACAAAATATAGTTTGTTAATTTAAACATTTTCAACAATGTTATATTAATAGTAAAAATAATATTAATAAAATTTATATTATTAAATGAAAAATTATTTTTCCATGACTGTATTTAACTTTAATTCATACTGGGTGATCATTTCAAAATTTCTCACCCTAAATATCTCGAAATCTATGAAAAATTCCCAGAAACACATAAAAAGTAGTTTATCGTGGGACCATTTCTTGATGCAAAAATTGATGCACCCACTATAACCCCTTGCCCAGGCAGCTACCCTCTTAAAAATCTTGACTGGAAAGGGTATCCAGTAATAAATCACTTTAAAGGTCTTTTGAAACACTAAATTTTGGCATTGATCGATTCGTTTTGAAGATTTTTAAAAAAATATTTTGGTTTGTTTTGTTTTCTATTACTAATATAAAATTGTTGAAAATGTTTAAATTAACAAACTATATTTTGTGATTTAAGCAATTTGTTGTATTTTTAGCTAGTCAATCTATTTTACAAGCATCGGAACAAAGGCCAATATTAAATTTTTTTATAAATTCCTCAAAAGCATGGAAAATAAGTAATCTTATGGTTCTTTAATTTTTAGTTATGTTTAATGCAGAATACTTTTCCTTCTTTTTGTAGTTACTTATTAAACAAAAATGCATGTTTAAGGAACGTTTTTATACCGATTTTGTATACATTGATTAAATTTTGGTAACAGCACAATAAAATAATGTTCTAAACGGAAAACAGGCTATAGCATAAAAAGCGGATATATATATATAATCAAAAAAAGGGGGAATTGCGGGAATGCGGTCTGTATTAATATTCAAATTCAATCGTTCTACTCAATATTTCGACATATATTTGATATCCTCATCAGGAATACGAACACAGAGTTAGTCACTGGAACATAATCACAACAGAAAGATTCTGAACTTTACTAAATATCAATATCATTTTGTCGTTATATCAATCTTAAAGCACTTTAAAACTATATATACGAAACGTTCGAAAAGGAATTATGGCCACTACAATTTCCAAATAAATGGTAGGACGATGAATAGCCAACCAGATCGCCGGATTTGCCACCACTAGACTTTTTCTATGGGGTTATTTAAAGACTGTTGTATTTACTCCTCCATCCCAAAATTTAGAAGAACTTCGTCAGAGGATTAATGCAACCTGCCGTGGAATTCAAAGAGATGTTTTGGAAAATGTATGCCGCAATTTTGAACAACAGCTATACCATTGTTTTGCGATCAACGGACATTATATACACATTTCAATTTTTAAAAAACTTTAAGAGCAAAAATAAAACATTTTAAGCAGTTAAAGTGTATTTGAGTAGTAATAGATATTTAAGCCTAAAATAAATGAATTAAATAAACCAAAACATTTTTTTAAAAATCTTCAAAACGAATCGATCAATTTAAAAAAAGTTAACGAAAAAATTTACTGTTTGAACTATTTTATTACCATTTAGAATTATGTTAAACGCTAGATTTTTTGGTTAAGTTAACAACTTTCTTTCTCTATGTGCCTGCACTTGTTGAAACTCAGTTCTGCTTCATTTTATATAAACTCAATCAAAATAAATGAAAAAGAACAAACCTCGGTGAAGGGTAACAGTAGAAATTCTTCCGTACCCACAACCTGTTGAAAATTTTGCAGCGCATAACAATGCGATTTGATAAGAAGTTCTTTACAAGAATGCGTATCTGAAAACAACACATTTCTGCTATAATTTACGTTAACTCTTACAATATCATTGACTCACCAGCAAAACTTCTTATCCCCAAACAATTTGTAGGATGCAGTTGCTTCATCAGGAACCTGCAACACGCTTCTCTAACCTCTTGTATTTGTAATAAACTACTTGCTGGCAGTAGAACTTGTACATTATCGGCAGTAATCATTATTTGTCCCGTATATGAATAATCTAAAAGAAGTTCGATGGCTGTTGCATCGATATCGTGCAAAATCACTTCGGTGCTATTATGCTCTTTCATTTCACCTAGAATGAGCGTAAACAGAAATGTAATTTTACTTTAAAAGCCGAATTTAGTGACTTACCGTTGAACATTGCAAAAAAGTATGGACTAACTGAGGCTAGAACGACTCTATGAGCCTTAAACGTTTCTAAGCCTACTTTTAACGTAACATCACATAACTATAAATAAACTAAACTTAAGTCTAATGTTTTTAATGTGTTAATAAAATATATAAGATAATGCCAATGTATGCTTATATCATAACTTTCAAGATGTGCTAGTTTTGAATTACATTTTAATGAGAAGGTAAATTTAATGGTGGCTTTTACAGATTAGTTCTTGGATGAACATTTATGACTTCAGATGGCCACGTTTTAAAGTTCCCTAATAACAAAAAAGTCTCTCTTTCTCTCTCTCTCTCTCCCTCTCTCTCTCTTTCTCTCTCTCTCTCTCTCTCTCTCCCTCTCTCTCTCTTTCTCTCTCTCTCTGGGTGAGTGTGTGCGTGTGATCACGATAACGGACGAACTGCTTGAGCAATGAATAACTTGTATGTAAGAGTGCAATTATATTCCAAAAAGTTGATTAGATTTTGTCTCACACAGAGAGACAGGTAGACAGGAAGACACATAAAGATACATTTTTAAAAACAACGTATAAAAAAGTAAAAGTAAAACTTTGGTAGGTGTATTCTCGTTTATTATACAGGGTTATTCACGCTATACGGCACGGAATATTGTGGCCAAAATACGTGACTTTCAAAAAGTTTCACTTTTGGGATATATGGGGGTCTATTATAGTTACTTTTTAAAATTATTTTCATATTATACAGGGTGTTCCAAGAGCCCTAAAAGTATCAAAGTTGTGTTTTTTTAAATGGAACCCCCTGTATATTATTGTATTTTCGGATTCTCCGATCAAAATAAGTGTCTGTTTTAATAAGGTTTACAATACCTAAACCTTAAGGTTTTTTAAATAATTTGAATTTTGCCAAAATCTAACCTAATTTTCATGTTTCAAATACTTAAGAAGTATTTAAGTTATGTAAGCGAAATTTACAGCGAAGTGTAACAATATATCATATTTTATATCCCAATCATAATAAACTTGCCATCTTATACAGGGTGTCCAAAAATTAAAATTAATCAAATAAGAACTTTAAGTGGCTATAACTTGATTAATTTAAATAGAACGCCATATTTTTTAACTTACCAGGAAATGTACTTTTTAATTACCTATCGAATGGTATTAGGGTGTTCTATAGCTAAGTCTTCGCGTTTTTACAGAATACGCCAAAAAATCGTTTTTTGCACCATTTGGTGTTTTTTAAATAAAAGTTCTAATGTATCTAGTTGCCTATGGTATTTAGAAATGTCAGATAATTTACAATTATAAGAATAATAATGACGAATATCGTTACAAATGTTCAGAAACTTGGAACGTTATTTATAATCTAACAGGCTATAACAGCAATAATGGTAATAACATATCAACGATAACATAAAACAGAAGCAAAATATTTATAACAGATGTTCGAAATGTCGACCGTCCATTTCCAGACACTTACATATTCTTTTTTCAAAACCACTGCTAACTCTGGACAACATTTGCGGGGTTACGGTTTCAAAAGCGTCTCTTATGCGTATTTTTATATCGTGTGGTGTTGTCGGAGGCGTATTGTAGACAATTCCTTTTATGTATCCCCATAAAAAGAAATCTGGTGGAGTTAAGTCCGGGGATCTGGGGGGCCAATTTTGAAATCCATTTCTTCCAATCCACCTGTTTTGAAAGTTGGCATTTAAAAATTGCCGAACCTCGCGATGATAATGAGGCGGAGCTCCATCCAGTTGAAGCCACATGGTTGTTCTGATGTTTAAAGGGACTTCTTCTAATAATACTGGAAGTTGGTGTAAAAGAAAATCGAGAAACATCATACCATTTAAAGGTCCTTCAAAAAAATAGGGTCCAATTAAATATTGGCCCAGTATTCCACCCCACACATTAACGGACCACCTATTCTGATTTCTCATGACTCTGTATTCATGCGGATTCGAATCAGAATAATAATGGAAGTTGTGTCTATTCACGAGACCATTGTTATGAAAAATACATTCATCACTAAATAACACATTTTCAAAAAAGTTTTTATTTTCTGCCACTTTATCTAACACCCACATGCAAAATTCAGTTCGGTTGTCAAAATCATTTCCATAAAGTTCTTGGCAGAGCTGGATTTTATAAGGATGAAATCTGTGTTTTTTAAGAATTCTTGAAATACTTGCTTGACTAATGTTAGTATTTTCGGATATCTGATTTTGACTAACATTGGGATTTTCGATAACTGAACCAACTACCGTAAAAACATTTTCTTCATCTTCAGTGACAGGTTTTCTTGTAATGGGTTTTTTATAACTGACACTTCCACTTTCCTGAAACTGGTTTAATAATCTCTCAAAAACGGCTGGCTTAGGATGATTTCTTTCCGGAAAACTTTGAGCATAAACTCGAGAAGCCAATAAACAATTTTGATGACATTCTCCTAGGATAAAAATCATATCAATACGCTCTTCTTTTGGGTAAATCTTCATTTTGACTAAGCAACACCACAACAATATTCAAATAATAACGATCTAAACTTCCACAATTACAAAAAATAATACCACTATAGCAAAAACAGACTTTGCAGACTAAACTGACAGACTAAATGAATTTATGTGACATTTCTAAATACCATAGGCAACTAGATACATTAGAACTTTTATTTAAAAAACACCAAATGGTGCAAAAAACGATTTTTTGGCGTATTCTGTAAAAACGCGAAGACTTAGCTATAGAACACCCTAATACCATTCGATAGGTAATTAAAAAGTACATTTCCTGGTAAGTTAAAAAATATGGCGTTCTATTTAAATTAATCAAGTTATAGCCACTTAAAGTTCTTATTTGATTAATTTTAATTTTTGGACACCCTGTATAAGATGGCAAGTTTATTATGATTGGGGTATAAAATATGATATATTGTTACACTTCGCTGTAAATTTCGCTTACATAACTTAAATACTTCTTAAGTATTTGAAACATGAAAATTAGGTTAGATTTTGGCAAAATTCAAATTATTTAAAAAACCTTAAGGTTTAGGTATTGTAAACCTTATTAAAACAGACACTTATTTTGATCGGAGAATCCGAAAATACAATAATATACAGGGGGTTCCATTTAAAAAAACACAACTTTGATACTTTTAGGGCTCTTGGAACACCCTGTATAATATGAAAATAATTTTAAAAAGTAACTATAATAGACCCCCATATATCCCAAAAGTGAAACTTTTTGAAAGTCACGTATTTTGGCCACAATATTCCGTGCCGTATAGCGTGAATAACCCTGTATATACTCAACAGTTTTAACTAAATAATTTATCCTTTAATGTAAATAACAAAATTCAAACGATCTTCGATGATCACACGAAACCGTAAATGCGATAAATAGGAAATTTAAAATGTAAACAACAAACAAATACTGGAAATTAAATAAAGAAATAATCGATGGGCAAGTATTCATGGTACTTACAACTAATTTAGATGTTTTGACTTTTTGTATGTATTCAATAAATAAGAAATTATCGATTTTATTTACTTTCAAGTATCTCTTCATAAAATATTGTGCATATGATTATAGAATGAAAGTTTATCGAGTTTATATTCATAATAGTGCCTTTGTACATTAAATTGTCCTTCTTCTTCTTCTTTGTTTATTTAGATCAAAACGTATTTTTTCACGCATACATTTCTAATGTCGTTTCGGTGGTTGTATAGGCTCACCTTCTCTTTCATCTTTCCCACGGCTTTCCGAAATTTGTTTTTCTCGTTGGCTTTTGAAAACTGCCTCTCCAATCCTACATTCCTCTCTTAAAATTTAGTTCTTAACTCTATCCCTCCTTCGCTTTCCTATACCACAATGCTCAGTTCAGTTTTTCGCACCAATTGCTTAATTCTGCGTGTGTCGGTTCGGCTTTCTGCCATGTTCGTCATTATTGGTCCTACAATAGTCCTATATATCTTTAACTTAGTCACTGTTGCAAAGATATTTATCTTCTTAGGTTACCTCTCAGAAATCTCTTGCTGTCTTTATAACCTGTAGAGCGACTTCTTTCTAGCTCTTCCTGCCACATGTTATCTCTACGTCTAAATTCATAAAGAATATCACTTATTTAATGATTTTACTATTTGCTTTTAATTTACATCGTACAGACTCTTTTGAAACTTCCAACTATTTTGTCTGCATTTTGTACCTTTCACCTGTATTTGTGAACCAACAGAGAGCAATTTGTAGGTTATGTAGGATGTAGGTTGTCTTCAGCGTCTGCTCTATTAGAGCATAGACATTTTAAAAAGCTATTGGAAGATGATGATCCTGAGTTCTCAGATTTAATAACTTGGACAGAAATGAAAGAACTTGAAGATCCAAATTGGCTAGGGAACTTAGCTTCTTTAGCTTATATTTGTCAGAAATTAAATCAATTAAATCTTAAACTACAAGGTAAAAGTAAGATCAAGTAGATGATATGGTAAGTGCTATTAGCATTTAAATTAGCCCATTGGAAATTATTATTTTAACCTATAAAATAAAATCAAAATAAATCAAAACTAAAAATGACAAAATTAAATGAAGAAAATCTTTAGAAAGCATATTGTTGAGCCCGCAACATTCATGAAAATTTTTAATTGCGCCCTTGCTTCCAAACAGGTTCCCATCCCCTGCTCTAGGGGGTAGGAACCATAGGTAACTTTTCGGAGGATATGAACAGAATAAATATTTTGCACTTAAACAAGGCCCTTACAAGTATTCATAAGTCTCCAATTTAAAATCGAAGATAATTATATGTTAATCCTTTTTCGATTGAGACTGAATTTTATTTGCATGCTATCAAAAACACAGTGGCGTGCAGATACAACGGTATAAAAAATATTTTTTAAATGTAGGTATATTATTAAATTTTTATAATGATCTTGTGATAAAATGGTAAATTAAACCGTTTTTGAGTTACTGTTCTATGGAAAAGTTAGCATTATTGATGTAAGCTATGAAAATGATAACTATTATGTCTGATAAATAACATTTCCTTAATAAAATAGTCAAAACGTTGAGGATGAAAAAGTGCAAATATTTAGAAAATAACGAAATAAGAAATTCAAATACAAATAATTAATAAATAATAAAAGATGTTTTATATATCCACCATTATTTTCAATGCATAATTGAAAACGTCTTCTTAAATTTATAAATGTATTGGAAATGGTTTCATTATTCACATTTAGGTTATTTATTTCAAGTCGAATCCTTTCTTTAATGACTTCAATACTATGGTTATTATTATTGACAGTATCTTTTAAAAATACTCAAAAAAATTAATCCATAGGGGTCAAGTCAGGACTATTAAGCGACTATTTAATAGTTCCGTTATTCCCTGTCCATACCGGGAATACATTATTCGAATGATCGCTAAATTGTAAGGCACTATGCGAAGTTGCCCCAAACGTGCATCCAAACCATATTACTAAGTTTCGCACCCTGAAAAATCTGTATAAGAATATTTTTAACTTCTGGGATAATTATTTTCAAATACGTATCTCCATTTAAATTATAATCATAAAAAATAGGCCCAACAATTTTGTTTCGCAGAATGCCACACCAAACGCTAACAGATTTTCTTCCCAATTTTTTAATTTGTTTTACCAATCTTTTTCTGTTGTTTGTTTTCCCAAGACTTTTGATTTTTCTATTAAAAACTCCTGTAGTAGGCAAACGATCATCAGTCCGTAATATTTTAGAAAAATAATCGGGATCTTTGATTTTGAATCACATTGTGGTAAAAGTCTAGCTTTTTCCCTCTTTTAGCCTCTGTTAAATCTTGTACAGGTAATATCGTAAATCGGTTGTAACGGGAATAATGGATGTAATTAATTATATACATGAGTCTTTTGATCAAAGGAAATGCGCGCAAATGACTATGTTAGACTTGAGTAAAGCGTTTGATTCGATGGACCGTAACATACTTGTGCATAAACTAGAGTGCTATGGAGTCAGGGGAAAGCCGCTTAAACTGATCGAATCATATCTATCCACTAGAATGCAGTGTGTTGAGTGGCAGGACGGCAGGTCAGAGATGCGGCTGATAGAACAGGGTGTCCCGCAGGGATCAATATCCGATCATATCTACGCGGAAATATGCCTTTATGCGGATGATACATCCATTTTGACGGATGGGGTGATTAAGGAAGAAGCGGAGCAAAAAACGGTAAATGTCACGGAAACTGCAAAAGAAAGGTTCACTGCCAATAAACTTAAATTAAATACTCAGAAAACACAAGAGCTTGTTTTTACTACCAAACATAGCAGTGATATTAATACAGCAAAGTTGCTTGGGATTACTATGGACAATTTGTTGAAATGGACATACCACATCAACAGTCTATCAAAAAACCTAACATCGGGCATTTTGCGATCAAAAGAATAAAAGCTATTGCGACTCATCATGCGGCCAGATTGACATATTTTGCGGCTGTGCATTCCTACTTAAGCTATGGAATTCTCTTCTGGGGAGACTCCACAGTCCATAGCCGCGAAGCGTGCGCTCAGATCCCTGTGCGGCCTGGAACCAAAGCAGTCCTGCAGGGGGCACTTTAGGGGCGAAGGTATACTAACTATGGCCTCAGTTTTTATTTTACAGATTTTAAAATACTTTCATGTGAACAAAATGGACTTTCCACTAAATGGTGAACACCATTCGCATTATACCCGTCATGGGGCTGACTTCAGTGTCCCATATCACCGTTTAACGTCGACCCAGCAAAATGTCAACTATTGGGGACCGAAATTTTATAATAATCTACCGTTGAACTGGAAATTGCTGGAAATGGATCCGTTCTCAAGAAAGGTGAACACTTTGTTATTGAAGAGGGAGTGTTACACCATGGAGGAATTCCTTTTATTTTAATAGATAATTCACACAATATGTGTAATGTGTAACTGTAATGTTAACTGTATTTTAGTTTTGTGTCTTTTGTTGCCTCTTGTCTAGTTCTTGTTTAATTCGTAACGACACATATCTGTGATACTCTTATTGACAATTGATTGTAATGGTGATTACAAAATAAATATTATTATTATTATTATTATTATTTTATATGGTCTAAATTTGTTTTTTTTAACGTACGTTGGATTTTGGCATAACTTTTCTCTAATTGAACAGCTGCATTATTTAAACTACTTTCAGAATTTTCTAAAAATCATGCCTTTCAATAATAACCTACTAGCGAATAAATATAGATCGCCTTACTTTTGAAATGTACCTATTTGTTCGTGCTCATTTACTTCAACTAAACGCTTTTTTCGACTAAAACTGGAGGTATTGTTTACCTTTCGGTAAATATTTTTAAACGTGTTTTATGGCGGTGTTGGACGATTTGGATATAACACCCGATATGCTCTTTTTACTGCACGTTTGTTTTTGTTATTTTGTATAAAACATGAATTTGCACTTTTTCATCCTCACTGTACACCATTTTGAGTATTTCATTAAGGAAATGTCATTTATCCAACACAATATTTGTCATTTTCATAGCTTACTTTAACCCATTATTGTCCGCCGTACTCACTTGAGTACACCTTATTTTTAATACATTGTGCCATCTAGGAAGTCAATATGTAACTTCTTATTGTAGAAACCGTATGATACATTTACCCTTTTTCTAGTCTGCTGAGGGGTTAGAATTATTTTACATTGGTAACTGTTATATGCTTCAGTAAACGTGCTGTGCTCGTTCATTGTCAGACAAAATGGGAGGTATGTGTTTTATTTATTCATTTATTTTTGTAGTTCTTAGATTTGATAGAATTTTATGCATGATTTGTCAACCAATATACTAATAACTCCGATTACATGATTAGAAAGTTGTATAAATTGGTTTTAGTTGAAATATTGCCATGTATACTTTGTTGTACTCATTTGAGTACAGTGGGCACATGTAACCTATTTTTTTAAATATTTTTGCTTTAGATCCTGTTACGATCTCTACCTGTAGTTTTTACGGTCGGAAACGTTTTGAGAATCTCGCCAGTGCTGCAGATTCCATTGAAGTAGCAAGCAGCAATAGCAAAATTGTTGTCGTAATCATACCACCAAATCCTGACATACTAATGGATACAGAAGAATACGACGATGATGATTTAGGTTGTACATAAATTCCTCAAGACATTCTTGGAGCAGTCGAGCTGTTTGTGTCAGAAAGCGACGACGGTTTAGCTTGGGACAGTAGTGATGATGAAACCCTTCATGTGCTGCAGCAAAAACTACGCGGCGGCATTCAGAAACAAGGAAAGGCAAAAACATTGGATGTCAATAAGGAACAACCTGTTTGGCTAAAAAGTAACTGTATTTATTCAGATCGTGAATTTTTGATTATTACAAATGGTGTAGAGTTACGGCAAGAAATAGCTGCAAAGTATATAGAAAAATTAAATCCGAAAGAAATATTTGAAACGATGTTTGATAGTACTGTAATTCAACATATAGTTGATCAAAGTATAATTTATGCACAGCAAAGTAATAGACATGGTTTTCATACATCGTGTGATGAGATACGGGCGTACATTGGTATACTGTTATTGACCGGTTATCATAAACTGCCTCGAGAAAGGATGTATTGGGGTTAGATGAGGATGTAAGAATCGATTGTATTTCGCGTTGTTCACCTAAAAATAGATTCGTGGAAATCAAGCGCAATTTGCATTTAGCTGACAATTCAAATGCAACATCTAGCCGTGACAAAATGTATAAAGTCAGGCCTCTAATGAATCTTCTAAACAGAAACTTTCAACAGTGGGGTGGCTTCCATAAAGATTTATCTATGGATGAGGCAATGATAAAATATTTTGGCCACCATCCAGCAAAGCAATTCATCAGAGGAAATCCCGTAAGATTTGGGTTCAAGGATTGGATGCTTTGCGGTAGTACAGGCTATTGTTACAAATTCGACACATACTGCGGTAAATATCAATCGTCCGATGTTGGAAAGCAGCCGCTTGAACCACAGGTTGTGCTTTCGCTTTTGCAAGTGGTTGATGTTCCAAGCGATCATGTAATATACTTCGACAATTACTTTACGAGTTATGAGCTACTAACAAAATTGCGGCAACTAGGATACAAAGCCACTGGAACTGTTAGAACTCAGCCATCAAGGAACAAACCATCTATACCATCAAGCATAGCGACAGACAGTTTGGGTCATTTTCCAAAAAAATTAGAAAATCAATTACGTTGTGTAATGTGTAACGCTCGCATTCGTTGGTGCTGCAAAAAATGTCAAGTAACATTATGTATTGAAAGAGAGTGTTTTGAAAATTTTTATGATCGTTGAGTCCATTGTACTCATTTAAGTACACCCTTGTAACTTTGGAAAAATAAACTTTGTTTTAAAAATAATCGATTTTTTTTGTTACTAAGGTTAATAAGAACAAAATATATAAAGTACAATAAATAAATATTAGAACTAGCCGGTTGGACACTAATGGGTTAATAATGTTAAAATTAGCTACTATATTCGACATTTAATAACTCAAAAACGGTTTAAGATACAGGTATCATATAGTATATTTTTGAAATCAGAAAAAGAAGACTTTAATAATATATTAAATTTAATAATATAAAGGTATTTTCCATTAAAAAAATATTTCTTTTATACCGTTTCATATGCACGCTACAGTGCATGCAAATAAAATTGAGTCACAGCCACACAACTTCTATTTGAAACATATTTTTTTGTATATGCAATTATAACGATGATAAAGGTGGGGAATTTATAATGAATAACCCTGTACCTAAATGACCGATATTTAAAATTTAGGTCATGCATATATGCAAATTATAATAGTGTCAACTATATAGGCATGTACATTATTTGCATTATTAACGACAATTTTTCCGGGTACATTTTCACACATACGTGACGTAATCTCACTACTGCACGTCAAACCAAAAATAGATTGAAAATGCCTGCGTCTCCATAATTAATAATTCTCATTTTTAAAATCTCTAATTGAACAATTGCGCTTAATGGCGGTCGTAAAAAATCTATGCCACTATTATAATGTTTAATGTCGAATCCGAATGTATGTACGTGGTATGAGGTCATACACCCTTCTTAAAATATTAAATAATATTATTATGATCATCGTAAGCGTGCACGAATCGCCAACACCTACGCGCCCACGGGCCAAGTAAAGAAAATAGCGACTCAACTCAAGGATAATAAGGTGATATATCGTGACATTTAAATTGCCATGTCAATTACTTTGTGTAACTTTGTCATTTTGCTATTTACGTTAATTAATATAAAGGATTCTTAAAATCATTGTAATTTTTTTTTGTACACTAGCAACCAAATTGGTATTTCTTGAACTATTTGTTATCATAGTTTGATATTATTTGTGTAGATATTTGTATTTAGTAGATTACACATTTCACGTAGCCTAACTATAAACATTATTATTATGCCAAATAGAAAAACTATTTTACTTTCTTATACGTAGTATAAGGAAGTATTGTGATGATGAAAATTTTCGACCTCGAGATTTTTGCAGATGTCCACGTTTTGTCCCCTGATACCGAAAAAGTGGTTTTTAAAAAATGTCTGTGTGTCTGTGTGTCTGTGTGTCTGTCTGTCTGTGACCAAGATAACGGTCAAACCGCTATAGCTATCAATTCCAAATTTTGTATTTACGTGTATAATCTCCCTCTTGAGATCTGATACTTAGATAGATCTATAGTTTTCCAGTAAAATCGGTAGACCGGAAGTAGCAGTTTACTTCAGTGAAAAAATCGAACTTTGCCAATATTTCGTCAACTACTAAGTTTAAACAAATTTATAAAGAATTCATATATACTTAAAATTAAGTTTGAGACAAATTGTCCTAGAAAAAGTTTTTCGAAATTCCAACCGGAAGTAGGTCTTTTACTCTTATCGAAAATCAGTTTTTTGCGAATATCTCGGAAATCATGCTTTTTACACAAGTACGTTACGAGTATAAAAGTATTTAAAACATAATTATCAATATCTTTTGTATAAAAAATATTTCAAAATTCAGACCGGAAGTACCACTTTTACTCTTATCGAATAGCGATTTTTTGCAAATATGTCGTAAGTTATGCATTCTATATATCGGTTGTGTCAAATAACATTAGCCATAGGGAATCTCGTGCATACGTATGTACGATGTATACGTATGTATACGTATGCCAACCCTGTACCAATGCCGGCGACGTATACATCGTATATACGTATGCATGAGATTCCCTATGGCTAATGAAATTTGACACAACCGGTATATTTATCAAGAGTACAAAAGTATTTATAACTGGATTTGCAATATTTTTTGTATACTAAAAGGTGCGGAAAAAACGCTACCACACATTTCTGAGGGCGATCTAACCCAACTTACCTCAGTCCAAAAGTGGATGCACCAATGCATTGAATTGCCACAAGAATAACACCCAAATTACAGAAGCATATGTGTCCATATACGGAATGAATTTTTTATATCCAGATTACTCATAAACGGCTGCTCCAATCAACTCCTACCAGGTATACCTTTTCTAGGTAAAAAACATTGGAGAATAAGAATTTTTATTTAAAAGTTAAATACAGTGTGTCTCAAAAAAGTTATTACGTTTTAAATGGATACAATATGCCGCAGGTGGCGCCCTCTACATTTTGCAATGAAAATGAGAGCAGATTTAAATTTTTTACCACACGAAACCCCCCCTACCCAAATATTGTGACAATATACCAATTATTACAGAAATTATTTATAAAAAACTAAAACCAAATTGAACTTTTGACACTCTGTATCTCCGAAAGCATCCACTTTTGGACTGAGGTAAGTTGGGTTAGATCGTCATATTTTGCCCTCAGAAATGTGTGATAGCGTTTTTTCCGCACCTTTTAGAGACACCCCAGTATATGAAATTTCAAAATTCGGACCGGAAGTAGCACTTGATAATATCTTGCAAAATGTGCATTCTATAGCGATTTATTAAGAGAATAGAAGTACTTAGAATAGGATTTTGAATAATTTTTGTATACATTTTTTTTTAAAATTGTATAGTTTGAAACGCTCATACGTATAAGAAAGTCGTGTGGTGGCCACACCTCATCACAATACTTCCTTATATTGTGATGATGAAAATTTTCGACCTCGAGATTTTTGCAGATGTCCACGTTTTGAAGTTCCCTGATACCGAAAAAGTGGTTTTTAAAAAATGTCTGTGTGCGTGTGTGTGGCTGTGTGTGTGTGTGTGTGTGCGTGTGACCACGATAGCGGTCAAACCGCTATAGGTATCAATTCCACATTTTATATTTACGAATATAATCTCGCTCTTGAGATCTGATTAGATTTTCAGTAAAATCGGCAGACCGGAAGTAGTAGTTCACTTCAGTGAATCGAATTTTGCCAATTATTCGTCAACTACTAAGTTTAAACAAATTTGTAAAGAATTCATATATACTCAAAATTAAATTTGAGAAGAATTTTATTAAAAAAGTTTTTAGAAATTTCTACCGGAAGTAGGTCTTTTACTCTTATCGAAAATCAGTTTTTAGCGAATATTTCGCAAGTCATGCTTTTAGACAAGTACGTTACGAGTACAAAAGTGTTTAGAACTTAATTTTCAATACCTTTTGTATAAGAAAATTTTAAAATTCGGACCGGAAGTAACACTTTTACTCTTATCGAATAGCGATTTTTGCAAATATTTGGTAAATTATGCATTCTACATATATTTGCCAACAGTACAAAAGCATTTAGAGGTGGATTTGACATATTTTTTGTATAAATGAAATTTCAAAATTCGGACCGGATGCAACACTTACTCTTATGGAATAGTGATTTTATCAAATATTTCGTAAATTATGCATTCTATATATATATATTTGTCAAGAGTACAAAAGTATTTAGAGTTGGATTTGAAATATTTTTTGTATAAATGAAATTTCAAAATTCGGATCGGAATAACACTTTTACTCTTATCGAATAGCGATTTTTGCAAATATTTCGTAAATTATGCTTTCTATATACATATATTTATCAATAGTATAAAAGTATTTAGAGTTGGATTTGGAACATTTTTTGCATAAATGAAAATTCAAAATTCGGACCGGATATAATACTTTTACTCTTAGCGAGTAGCATATTTTTGCAAATATCTCACAAAGTATGTATCCTGTAGAAATTGTATGATTTGAAACGCTCATACGTATAAGAAAGTCGTGTGGTGGCCACACCTCATTTTTTAGTTTCTGGCTATGTAATATTTAAAATTTTTCCGTAAATCCTTTTCCCATATTCTTATAAGTATCGCACACCTAGGGTTATATCTAGGTTAAACTTATGATAGCATATTTATTATCTTCTTATAAGGTAGTATTGTGATGATGAATATTTTCGAGTTTGATATCAAAAAAAAGTGGTTTTTGAAAAATATCTTTTTCAGTATGGGAGTATGACAACGACAGCAGCCAAACGGCTAAAGCTATCAATACTACGCCATGTATTTAGGACTACATACATACATCCTCTTACTATCTGTTCAGATTTTCAGACAAACCGATAGCCCGGAAGTAGTACTTTACCTCTTTGATAATATCACATTTTTGCATAAAAGCCCATGAATTACTATGTTTAAACAAATTTCTAAAAAATACAGAAGTACTCAAAAGTTTATTTGAAAATAAAATATTAAAACAAATTTTCAAAATTCTTACCGGAAGTAGGTCTTCTTCCCTTATAGAAAGTAGTTTTTTGCGTATATCTCGTAAATTATGCATTCTATACCAACTTAGAATTTAGAATTTAATTTATAAAAATATTTTCAAAATTCGGATCGGAAATAACACTTTCATTCTCACCATTAAGGAGCTCTAGCAAATAATATAATTTTTGTATAAAAAAATTCTTGTACTTATACTAAATTAGGTCAACCCATTCTAATGTGACAGTCGCGAGGTTCAAATTCAACAAAAAATAAAAAACGGATCAATATTGTTCTTCGTCCATTTTAGCGAGAAAGTCGAAACACGTATAATACAAATGGCTGACAAATAAAAACTAACTTATGAATCACTCTGAAATTTAGTATGGTATCGTTTGACAGATGACAGAACACGTTGGTAATGCCAACTTGCCTCAGCACGCCACCTGTCTCCAAAAACGGGCAGTTATTCACCCACCCTCGTACGTAAAAGAAAATCATGTGGTGGCCCATACTCACTGCATTTTCCTACGTACACAATTTACTTCATCTCACAATTTCTCACGATTTTTTTCCGACAAGGCTCATGGATTCAATTTCATAGGATCTGGCATCACTGTTACGCATTTATAAATTCAAATATCTTGTTTGGAAATATATTCAACTTGTATCAGAAAAGAAATCAAATCAGATTTTTTAAAAACAAGTAAACATTAATCCCCAATCCTTACGGTCTCGTATAGTTTGTTTATTTTTTGTTAGTTTTTCTTCATTTTTCCGAATTTTTAAATCGATTTCGTCAGTTTTCCTTAAATGTCAGCATTTATCTACTGTATCCATTTTATAATTAACTTCTGCAGAACTTCATCTGTTATCATAGTGACATCATGACTACAACGAATTCACTTTTAATTATTCTTTAGAATATTATTAAACATTGTGAAGAAGAAAAGCAATTAGATTATGTTCCTTCTCCAGCGAACAAATAATTAACTGTGTTATTGTTATAGCAGGTAAATCGACAAGTAGTATCACACTCTCCCACAAAATTCTTTAATAATAACGAAGAAGGACACCAACTACAATCAATCATTAAAACATCAACTTTGTTGTTAATTCATATTGTCTAAAGTAGCATGGTTCACAGTTCACTTTATCCTGTACAAAGTTTTTCCTAGGAAATAAGTGTCACTAATATTATTTAATGTTGCAAACTATTTACTCTATTGAAATCATATGACAAATAAGAGTTTAATTGAATTTACTTTATGAATGCGAAAAAATGATGACCTATGTAAATAATATATACAGAAATAATAATTAGTTTGATTAATGACTGACATTGGCATTACCATATAATGTTAAAATAAGGACAGCTTACTTGCTTTGTAAGAAATCTGGAATAGGCGGTGTATGTATAGATGAAATTTGAGGGGAGCTTGCTTCTAAAACCGATACTTTGAGAAAGTCAACAACAATTGCGGGACTAGTACAAAATTACTTTTTCTGTTAGACTAATAAAATATCTTAAGAGAACGCCATACATATAGCAAATTGCTTGCGTAAACGGCTTTTGTAATATTAACAAAAATTTCGGAAATATGAAAAAATGGAACATAGTACGCTTTGAATATAAAATATGGACACTTTGAAAAGAAAAGGCGTTACTTATTACTAGGGATCGGCACAGTAATAGCGCTAAAACAAAGTTTTCTAAAAATAGAATAGTTGCGTTTTGGAAACAAACTCCTCATATTATTTATAGAAATCTCAGTGATGGTCTTTTTCACATTTCTAGGAAAAAAAAATCGAGCATTTTGCATTGTTTACCTGCATTTACATATATAAGGGATGTAATTAGTGTATGTGTGTCATGTATAGGGTAATTAAAAAATTAAAAATTTAGTTCTAATTGAAGGCACACAAAATATCCACATAATAAGGCATATCTGCTGTATAATATACGAAAGGAATTTTTTTAGAAAATCTACCTAGATTTCACAAAGACAATTGCCGATCGAAAATTTTTGTTGTCAAGTAGCAGTTACATTTTTATGTTCATTAAACAAATTTGTTTCACAAACAAATTGTTCTTTTGTATTCAGATGTTAGAACAAAGAAGAGGGGAGGAAATGGACCTAATGATTACTGTGTAGCGGGAAGATGTGTCGTCATATTTTACTATTAAATTTTGGTCCAAAAAATTTTGACGGGGGTACGGAATCAATTGAACATAACCCACGGACACGGAAGCTTGTTGTAACAAGAACCGATGAAAAACATCAAGAAAGTTAAGGTTTTGGTCATAGTAATTCGAAAAATAAGAGTTTTAGTGATTGCCAATGAAGCTACAGCGTATACATTTTGCACGAAGATAAAGGAATATATCAGAATTTATCACACTGGATTCCAAAACTGCTAACTCCCGAACAATGACTGTGGAGGCAACACATTTGCAAAAAACCTTGGTGGCTTCGAATAACGACAATGTGAATTTTTCGAAAATCATAAAAGGTGCTCAAGCGCAGGTTTAGCACTGAGATCCACGGATAAATCAAACATTCCTGTCGTAGAATTCATCAGGAAAGCTGATGGCGTCGTTGTTTTTGGATATGCAATCTTACTGATTGAATACATGAAAAAAAGCTCTTTAATAATAGAAGTCTATAAGGAACCAATCGGAATGTTGAAAACTGCTATATAACAAAAAAAGTGTCACAACTCTGATTAAAAGGTCATGGTGATTCATGAAATTGCAGACTTCACAAAGCTCGTCAAATCGCTGAAGTAATCGACATATGCAGGATTTGTAGAAATGGAACATTAAAACTCACATTTGACACATATAACTAATATCTCTTTCCCAAATTGAAAAAGCATTTGAATGAACGCCATTTTACTTCGGATGATACATGAAAAAGGCGGTGGTGAAATTTTAGGAGGGCGTACTGCCTTATTGAAATAAATATGGGACCGTTATTGGATTATATGTTGAAAAGAAAAATATTACGTTTTTTTCCTTCATAGTTAGGTAGATAATAAAATAATCTCCCTTCGTATATTTTTATAATTTAAAATCAAAGAAAAAACCCTATTTTTTTTATGGTAACTAAGTCCTACAAAATTTGAATAAAACATTTTCACGTTCATGAATTCTTGTACATATTCACATACAACTTCTAATATAGTTCGTAAATTATAACTCAAACTTGGTTCATTAAGGATTGTGCCAAAAGTAATGTTTAACAGTATTAGCGTTGAGTTATAAAACTTAGACCGATTTAATACTTTTGAGAACAAGCACGTATTTATCTCTTAAACAGACCAAATTTCAGCTCCTATTTTAAGGCGTTGCTAATGTATGACTTACTTGACCATGCTGTTTCATCTTATAAATGTTGGTTAGGGCATTGCTGCTATGACCATTTGTTTTCAGACAATAACCTTTCGGTGTGAACAGTGGTGAATCGCACTGTTCGCTGGTAGGGGTTTGAGTGGACGCTTCAAACAGTATATTTGTGCTAGCTGGTTCCGATGGTTCGCCTGATTCTGTGCTACTCATTCTGTAAAATATCTGCAACAAATAAATATACCTTGATTTTTTGCCATTGACATTAAATATTTGCATTTTAAATAATAATTGACAGTATAATAATATTGATAATATGTGCATAAATGAATATTTATATTTTTAAAACTATAGATCTTAATTATACATTTTGCACATGTAATTTACGGTTTTCAGGACATATTGAATCATTAATTTTATTGAAAATATATCAACCAATTAAATAAACGCTATTAATAGTTTTAAGGGAAGATAATGTAATTAAAAACAATGTTTACGAAATGGAAGACAACATCACAAAACACTCGATCTTCAAATCAGTTTTATCTCAGAATACTCAAAAATTATTCATAAAAACCATTTCCATTTCTGATTGAAAAGCCAATGACAAAGCATTTCTGGAAGTATCTGGAAAACTATTAGAGAGATGTGTACAAAACGTGTTTAATGAAATTAAATTTTACCTGGGATAACTTCAAAATTAATATATCATTCAATTAAGAGATAACTAATATACAATTCGAAATGTTAATAGTCAAGTTCACTTATGAAGCAATTACTAAAATTAGTATAATTATAACAAGTAGTAGTATTCTTCATAATTATTAATTTGTAAAATCATGGATGTTGTAATCATCGCACAAGCTTTGAGTCTGAATATGAGACTCATCAATATAATGAAAGAATTTAGTGTTCTTCATATTTACTAATTTGTGAAAGTAAATTATGTGATCACAATTCAAAATTTTGTTCAAAACTTCTTCAAAGTGACTACGGGAAATAAAATTATAATTCTTACGTATTAATATCTAATAATATAGATAGCGAGAGGTGTATAATGTAGAAATATCTTTATTTATACAAAGTGTTCGAGAATGGCAATTACCGATCTACCAATTTTACATAAAAGCTATCAATTCTGTTCACTAACATTACTAAATATAAGAAATAAACACCAGAAATACAAAGTGCGTGAATAATTTAGAGGAAGAAGAAGAAGCGGATGTAATATCTAGGTAGCGGTAATGGGCGACTGACGGTTTGAAAAACCCGCGCGTTAAGCTAGTAGGTACTTGATATAGGGAGATATAAGCAATTACAATACTTATATGTATCGTAAAGTTTAGATTACAAACAAAACATTTTATTATAAAAAATAAAAATACGATTTTATTAAAGACATGAGTTCACTTCATGAAGTAGATTACTCAAAGTGAAAAAATTTAAGCCATAATCGCAGGCTGTCAAGTTGACGTTTAACTTGTAAAGGATTGCACACTATGTTGACTTAATAATTTAATTTCAATTGTAGGTAGATATCACTTATATGAGAGAAACTTAAGCAACTTATGTTGAATGCTTTTTCTAGAGTTCGTTTGTGTATTTCCATGGGGCCATACAGTATATGACCTAATATCGATTCCCTAGTGATACCAAATTTAATTCCAACTGTTACTGATACTTCATTAACAGCTAACTACAGAGCTTTGGTTTGTAGTAGACTACGAGGTGTGGTAGTTGGGGAAAGGAAGATTGTAGTCAGCTATTAACTGAGTGTGCTCTTTAGACAGGTGCAAGACGAAATATAATTGACCTACCGACGGAGATAGACACCCGTAATGAATTGCTACTGCTGGTGACAGAGATTCTGGGAAGAAGAAGGGCTTAATTGATGGGATGTAGGGAATAATGAAAAACAGAGGAAAAGACTGGGGTACCTGCAATATAACAACTAAGCGGACAATGCATATACAAGCTTTAAAGTTTAGAATTACATGAAAAAACGGAAAACGTGTCAAGCAAAAACAATATATAGAATCCATCAGTGAGACTTTAACACAAGTTCCTTTTTTAGCATTAATATTTTTAAAGTTGAATTAAGTAAGACATTTTATTTATTAAAACTAACACTAGGCTGATGATCACCATTAGGATCTACGTACTCTTGATGTTTTCGATGAAAAGTTTTCATTATTCGCAATAAAAAAATATGATGTAACGCATGCAACTTCCCCCTAGACTTATAATTTAGTTCCATTATCGTTTGCAGTAGTTAGACATACTCCTTATCTTGATGAAATCGTATAGGAAAAACAGATATAGGTGTCCAAACAATTTCGTCATTTTTGGATTTAAAGTTCAGAAGAAGTTTTATCAAAGCTAAAGAATGTTTTGTGGTATCATTTTGCTGAAACCATAAAATTTCTGGACATTGAACAAATCTTTGCCTCAAAAATGTTGTGATCATGTTGGTAAAACATACAGTAACGTTTGTAGTTTTACCTGGATCGTGTTGAAAAAAGAATTATTCAACAATATCAGATGACAAAATTGCGCATCACTTTGTCACCTTTAGACTATGCTACGGTTTCTCATGTAACTCAAGAGGGTTTTCAAAGATAAAATATCGACTATTTTGTTATTATGTATTCATGCATATGAAAGTGGGCTTCATTTGATGTAAGCATACGGTAGATAAACCTTTCAATACCTTTCAAACATTTCATGACAAAAATTCATGCCAGCAATCAAATCATAATCTTTTAATTCCTGAAAAGTGTGAATTTTATAGATGTAAAAAGACTTTATGTTAAGAATCAACGAACCGATGTTTTGATGTGTGTTTGCATTATGTTTTAAATTATAAATAAATAAATAAATGTCTTTATTTCCGTATACATCAACAATATATATAATAGTATGTAAACCAACATGAAAGAAAAACAAATAATAATGCTCCGGACACCAGAGGGCGAGGTTCAGCTATGGACAACCAATGAGGCTGTCCCCTGATTTTCAACCTCAAACCTTTAATGTTACAAGAAAAAAATAAATAACAAAAAATGAATGCTTAAAGGTAGAATATTATGAACTAAACTAAACCAAACTTGTAGTTTATATGCAAAGGTAATATGAAAGTAATATGAAAGTAAAGGAATGAAAAGTAAAGTAAGACATGTAATTAATATAAACTATGAGAAAACAAGTAAGTCACAACTTAAGAAATCAACGGTAACAGTTCTACAATTCGCCAAGCTGTTGATTCCACAGTATACCAAAAACCATGCGTTTAAATCCACTCAAATGCACATCCCGTATGACACAAGGCAACAAATTGCATAATTTGTAAATATTGAATGTGAAACCCCTCTCATAAAATGCTGTCCTGTGACAAGGAGGGGTTTAAGATGTACGTTACGAAGATTGATATTATGAACATCGGTCCTGAAAGTGATTCTATTGTAGAGGTAAGGTGGTGATTTCAAGCTAATGATTTTATCAAACAAACAAAAAGATTGCATAGTCTTCGGTTCTTCATGTTTAGCCAACGGATATCCTTCAATCTATGTGTTACATGGTCGTATTTTCTAAGACAAAAGATAAAGCGAAGGCAGGCGTTTTGAACTCTTTGTATTCTCGCCACATCAGATGAGTCTAAGCATGGGTCATACAGTGGTGCAGAAAACGTAAATAGCGAAAGAACCAGACTTTGACATAGTAAAGTTCTCAAGCGACGACAAAAACTGTTTCTATATGGATACAACAATTTTAAGTTGCAATATGCAGTTCTAATTAAATTTGAAATGTGAGCTTTAAATCGGAAAGTATTGTTATATTCCATACCTAAGTACCTAACTATATCAACAATCCTAATGGTAGTGTCATTTGATTTCAATTTAATTTGACCAGTCAGGACTCCGTACCACTTAGGATTGCCGAACAAGATTGACACTGTCTTAGCGGGATTCAGCACAAGACCATGCTGCTCCAAGAAACAAACCATCCTATCAATATCAGACTGAGCCCCCCGAACAGCATCCGCCCACTCACCAAGATAGAACGAAGTATTAAACTGAGTGTCATCAGCATACATTTCAATTACAGATCTATTGACCACCTTTGGAAGAAACGATGTATTAATGCAAAATAATAGTGGACCTGAAATTGAACCCTGAATTGTGCTTTTATTTTCCTACTGCGTTGTATACGCAATATAATAAAACTCGCATAAGTAACGTATGACCAAAAAGTCTTTGGATCGCTATTGCCGTGGAATTTATGTCAATCTATGAAGTTATTTACTTTTATTAATTTTGACAATTACGTGACAACTTTCAAGTCAGCAGGTTATAATTCAACCGAAATAACCTAAATAATTATAACCTAATATCTATTTTATTTGTGACTTATGTATTCTTCAAAGTCAAGAACCACAGAAGTAAATAATTCTATAGATAGCTTTACGTTTCATGGCTATAGCGATCCAAAGACTTGTTGATCATACGTTATTTTGAATTCTTATTTGGTAAATATGTATTTACGAAGCGTGTGATGCTTAGATACACCACAGCAGCCTTCAATTTATTTGTCAACAAACTATCATTATGCTCTCTATCTGTGAATTCACAACTTTATTGAACTGGTAGTACTAGAGGTCGAATGCGCGTCATCCAGAGATGCGCAAAAGCATACCTTGTTTCCTTGTACCATGACTACGGCCACGATTGGGCGTTGTTGCCGGTGTGCCTAGTATACATATATCCCACCCCCAATATAATTTTACACATGCTGTATAGATGATCATGTATGTACAGTTCTGTGCAATAAAGTGGCGTACATGTCTTATTGCTAATTTTGACATTATTTTGTCATTGTGAACATGGCTTATTTTATCCTATATTTGAAAGGTTAAATAATGCCTTCACTATTGACATTAGCTGTCAAAAATGATGATTTTCATAGGGATTCAGAACTTGTACATTCGCGTCGAATCCCCACCATATTCAACGACATCTCGAATGACCGCGATTCACGGTATTCAGAAGTCTTGTCGAATAGAATATGAGGTCACGTGACGTCCAACACAATGCTTGTTTTGTTCGACATGCGGTACGGTGTCGATTGTATGTCTATTTTACTTCAATATATGTGCATCTCTTACACTTGTCTAACCTTATTTAAAATTGCCTCCATAAAAATGGGTAAACAAATACATAGTAGGTATAGTCGGATTCAAGATCCCTGCGTCATTTTTTAATATCGTATGATTCAAATCAATACTTCGCGATCATGATAAGTACTGTAAACTATAAAATGAACATGGAAATTATGATGATGACATCCTACGTTTTCCGGTTAGATTGATCGATCTAATTTTAGGTTATGTATAATTAGATAACTAAGTTAGATAATCGCCTTTATCGTTTATTAAAAATATGTAATATAAAGTCAATAGTCTTTTAATGTACTAAATTTAACATGCCAAAATACAAATGATAATAGAACTTTATTGAGAAATAACGTGGGTACAAAACAAACAATAAATACAATTTTTTTTTTTAGAACAGGACTATTTAGTGATCGGGCTTTAATATGTTTTACTGAAGCTAGTCCTACCTTCAATGCATCTGCTACTCGCTAAAAGATATTCATTAGAATTTGTAAAATGTTAAATCTCACAATGTTTACCTGTTGTACAGATGTAAGGGATATTAGAGGACCACCATTAACCTTCTCTTGCTCGAAATATTCTAATAAATTTAAAACGAGTCCTTGAGCTTGTGACCGTAATGTTTTACCGCGTCGTGACATTCTGGTTTAATAAAGATTGAAACCACGATTGAAACAACAAACAAATTGTGAAACGAAATCAAACGATCAAACTACTAGAAATGTCAAAGCGTTAATGTCAAAGCCAAAACGCTAAACGGAAGTGTATGAAATAATACAGCGCATGCAATCACTCCGTCTTTGTCTTGCTCAAATAAATTCTATGAAACGTATGTCGTGCTTGCATCGTACTGAAAACACATGCATTCGCTTATGCTATCCTTGTTATACAAGTTGATACTATTTCTTATTAGGATATAGACATAATTCTTTGATAGAATTATATAGTAGTGACGCAGGGATCATCTTTCTTGAATCCGAGTGTATGTAAGTGAGGTGTTAACACTGGACGTTTTCATTAATATAATTCACACAAATGCAATAAAGATATTACATCTGTGAAGCAGATGTTGAATGGTACTAAAATGAGGTACCTTAATGTTAATACCGTTAACAGTATGTTTCCCTTGGCGCTGCTAGATCGTTCTCTCCTTGAAATGGATAAAAAAATTCATACACGTGAGACCCACTGGTTAATAATGTTAGATTTTATGGAAGAAAATTTAGAGTTTGTTAGGGGCAAGTTCACAGGCTTGGATGGAAAGAAGAAGAACCGCGATCTGTGGGATGATCTTATAGATAAATTAAATGCTGCTGGACTTGGTGTGCGAGCTAGAGAAAAATGGCAAAAAGTAAGTACACTAAATATTTTAATACAACCATAGTGCCTTCATTAATGTTTTTCTACAGGCATGGACTGATTTAAAGTCAAAAGTGATACAGAAGCCAGCCACATTGAAATTTGAACAACAAGCGACAGGGGGAGGTGAGGAGAATATTAAGCCCCTTACAGATCTGGAGCTGCGGGTAGTAGGTATTTTCGGGGCAATATGTTTTGAAGGCACAAATAATCCAGAAAGAGGTGTAAGTAAACTCATGCTTTATTTTTAACATGTGAAAATTCCTTATTTTTAAATGTTAGCTGCCAAATATTATAACCACTTCTATATCTGCAGAGGAAAGTGGTCCAAGTACGTCAGCACCAGCTTGTACCTCCTAAAATACACTGTCTACTCCCAAGAACATAAAACAAAAATTTTTGGAAGGTACATATCCTCCTCATCAAAGAGGTTTAAGGAGGAACATCTTAGTGAGGCTGTGTGTATTGAGACCATTGGCATTTTGGGAGATATTAAAGAAGAACTGCAAACATTTAATAACAATTTGAAAGAATTTTTACAAATATTTAAGCAATCTTTTAATAAATAATAACAAAATTTTCATGATTTTTATTATTTATTACTCAATAGAAAATCCAAGTATAGAATAAATTTACAATAGAAAAGACAAGAAATAAATATTAAAAAGGTAATACATATAAATAACAAATAAGAAGTAAAAATAAGAGTAGATAGATATAAATATTATACAGGAAAAAGAAAATTATTGGGTAAATTCCGCTGTAGAGCAACCGTAGACACGTGTTTCTGACTCATTGGTCGTCATCGGTACGGTGTAGCCAAGGAATAAGGTGGGATAACCTTGGAGATGTATGCTATACGGAAGACCATCAGGAGACAGAATTTTCTTTTTCCTGTATTTCATGTATCCGCGATAATTCCTTTTATTTATAAATATTATATGCATTACATTTCATATCACTTATGCATATACGAATTATTTCGTATATGCATACTTGATTTGAATTAACGCGGCAAATAACCCAAAATATCAATTTGTCAAATATTATATATTATCAAGTTTAAGTATTTGTTATTCATTATTAAAGTAAAGATTTACAACACGGTTTTTTGTCATCCTTCCTTCATTCAACAAAAATTATAATCTGCTATAATATATCTTACTGGCACGTCTTCATGGACTATTTCTTCATTTAATGGAATACCTGCAGTTAAACACATGTTATGTAATACAGAACATGCATTTACAATAGTGCCCATAAATTCGGGGTTATACCTGGAGCTCCTCTCCTTTAATAAGCATCGAAATCGGGTTTTCAACAAACCGATGCAGTGTTCAATACAATTTCTAGCTGAACTGTGAGCTCTATTATACCTTTCTTCAGGAGAATTTGGTAGAGCATCTGGCACAGGTGTTAACAAATATGGTTGTAGAGTATATCCAGAGTCACCTAACAACCAAGAATTTGTTTCACCCATTAAATATCTCTCCCTTAAAAATGCTTGAATGGCAGAATGCCACCATATAAATGCATGTCGACCCCCAGCATGCCGGGCGTTCACATTCATAATTTTTAAAAATTGAATCGATTCGGCATTTACTTGATGTAAATCCATATTCCAATAGAAATAAAACACAAACAATTGTTTCAGAATTACACTATATTTAAATTAATGACTATTAAAATTAAATACTTTACCATATACAATAAACAATGAAAATTATTCTAGTTTTACAATTAAAACAATTTAATTTAAATATAGTGTAAATCTGAAACAATTGTTTGTGTTTTATTTCTATTTTCATAATTTTTAGTTCAGCGTCACATATAATTTGCACATTTTTTGAATAAAATCCCTTCCGGTTCATGTAATTATGACCTTCATCTTTTGGGCATAATATTGCTACATGTGTACAGTCTACAGCTCCTATTATACCACCTATACCCCACATGTTTAAAAATACCACCTTTCTGCTGTCTTTCTAGTATTGTAGCAGGAAAATGTATATTTGCGCCTGACATGTGATTACACTGATCAACACTAATTTTATTGTCAACAATGTTTGGGCGATTTCTAGGTAATTTCGTGGTGCTGATCACGAATTTGAAGTCCATTTAGGTGAATTGGCTCTAATTTTAGAGATATATTATCAAAATATGATAAAATAGAGAAAAATATCAATTTAATAGACCAATGGCCCTTATAAGCAACTTTTAGTTAAAAATATTGAAGTGGTTTCAAAAAAGAGAAACGAAAAAATAATAAAATTCATTTATTGATTATGTATAACAGCAAAGAAATAATTTAATTTAAAAAATTACATCTAATTCGTAGGAAAGAAGCTCTTTTTGTAGGATTTTCTTTTATGAGGACCGTCAGGTACATCACGTTGGAGACTCCAACAATAGTCTGCCATCATATGATGATCCCATCTGCCCTGATACCTTACCTCCATCTCCTTTATATCCTGGTGGAACCGTTCCCCTTGTTCCTCACTGAAATTGCCAAGATTGTCGGGAAATTTATCCAAGTGGCTGTGAAGAAAGTGTACTTTAATACTCATATTAGTACCCAAGTTTTTAAAGTTTAATAACATCTGCTGCACTAATTCCTCGTAATTGTCCGCTTTGTGATTACCCAAGAAATTTTTAACTACCATAACAAAGCTACACCAAGCAGCAGCTTCAAGTGTCGTCATGTGATTTGTAAAATTAGAGTCCTTAATAAGTTTGCGAATTTGAAGGCCATCAAAAATACCCGCTTTTAGCTTTTCCATACTTAGCCTAGGAAACGATCTACAAATGTATTTGAAGCACTCGCCATCTTTACTCAAAGCCTTAACAAATTGTTTCATTAGTCCTAACTTGATGTGGAGCGGTGGGAGAATGATTTTTTCACGGTCAACCAATGGTTCGTTTATGACATTTGCTGTTCCTACAGTCATATTTTGTCTTATTGGCCAATTAACCATATTCCAATGATCTTGCTTCGCCCTACTATCCCACAAGCAGATAAAACAAGGGTATTTTGTGTACCCACCTTGCTGCCCAAGCAAGAAGTTGACCATTTTTAGATCAACACAAATGGAAAACTGATGTTCTTCATAGGATAGTTTCTGTAATACCAACTTGATGTTTTGATATTCTTCCTTAAGTTTTGTTGAGTGGGCGATAGGAATTGACGCATATCGGTTGCCATTGTGTAGCAAAACACACTTTAAGCTTCTACTGGAACTGTCTATGAATAGTCGCCAATCACCTGGAACAAATTGTATTCCCATTTGACGAAAAAGTCCGGGAATGTTGTTGCAATAAATAAGATCTTCATCTTGGCTAAAGTAAGGAACAAGTTTCACCTCTCGTGTTCTATAAATGGTTATTTTTATATCTGGTTGTAGACAGTTTTTTTCTTTTAATCTGGATGCCAGAAGTTCAGATGCTTGCTTTGATAGACCGAGATCCCGTATCAGGTCATTCAGTTCTTCTTGAGAGAACTGCTATGGTGTTGATTGTATTTCCTGCTCATATTCACTTCCACTGCTACTGTACTGGTCCTTAATTTCTTCTTCTTCTTCCGCCATCAGAACATCTGGCAGTGTTGTATATACTGGTACGGGAATCTCTTCGCTATGTGGCACAGGTCTTCGTGCTGATTCTAAATCAGGATAATCCCATTTGCCTGTCTTGTATTTGTTAAAACCTTTTACATTAACTAAACAAAAATAACAATCATCATGGTGGTTGGAGAGAACCTAAACTCTCCACACCATGGGCACACCAAATTTCAAACTTTTTCTTTTTTCGTTTGACCACTGTCGTAAACATTCGACACACGTTTTGCACACTATATGGGGAGCCCAGGACTTGTCTTGGTCTCCAAGCTGTACGCCGAAATAAGCTTGATAAGCTTGTCTAACAAAATCTGTGATATTTTTTCTTTGTTTCGCTACAGTATATTCGCCACAAATGTAGCAGAAGACATTAGGGCTGTTCAAACAGCTTCTGCGTGAAGAACTCATTCCTCTGAAAAAAGAGTAACTTTAGTTAAAAATATAGGTACAAATATTCGTCACATGTACTCCTACCTTCCACTTGACGTCTATTAAATTTAAATAACTTCACTAGGTAGGCAATAAGAACTAAATACACAAAATACGTAAGAAAAGCACAATAACCGCGACGCTAAGTCTTAGTAGAACAACTGCTTACGCTGAACTGACAGTTAAAATCAAGAGACACAAGACAAACAAGTGCACGCACTGATCACGTGATCAGCAGTCGGCACGTGGTACGCTCACTAAACAGGGTCGAACTCTCGTTTCTGCGTAAATTTCTTGTTTGCAAATTATTCTTAAAAAATAAAAAGCATATGTTATAGCTGAATTCCTTAAAAAATTATGTGTCCATTACCTCAAAAACTAAAGCCAATTTGGAAAAACTGCTTTTATTTTTGAATTCAGCAGACCTGAATTACCCTAAATTCGTTCAAAAATACTTGGCAACAAAATTTTTTTTAAATTTTGTAGGGCGGTGTTATCTATTGAGATAGTAACTTCATGCACAATTCGATGAATTGATGCCTGGCTAACACTAAAACAAAATTCCTGTCCTACACACCGCTGATAGGATCCAGTCGCATAAAATCTTAAAACTGCAAGGACTTTATGTTCAATTGATATAGCAGTTCTATGATGAGGTTGGTGTAAATGAGGCCTTAACACATGAATAAGATGTTGTGCCAATTCTGTAGATAAACGGAACAGTTCCTTAAATCTAGCTTCTGGCACATTGAAAGGGTTACTGTCATCGCGTATCTGACGTCTATGCAAAAGGAATTCACGATTTGCATGTACCCTTTCGCGTGCTGCAATATTCTGTACGGCATAATGAACAATTGGGAGCATCTACAAATAAATTATAATACGGTAGGGTCTTCTCACAATGACTATTAAAATTAAATACTTTACCATGTACGATAAACAGTGAAAATTATTCTAGTTTTGCAATTAAAAGAATTCTAATAACGGACTTGAAAAATGTACCTCAAAATAATACCAAATGTTGAAAAAAACAAAACAAAAAGTTCAACAATATTTTATCGAACAACTTCACACGGATTCTATTTGCGATGTTGACAAATATATTGGAAGATGCTGATTCGACAGTACTTCTGAATCGCGTGATTGTTCGACTATGGCTGATCACCGTGAATCTCTCTTCGGTTCGACAATCGACATATCAAAAGTTCTGAATTCCACTGTTTATCTTGATTATTTTATTCAACACGCAAAATAAAATACAAATAAAAATAAATACAGAAACAAAATAAGAAAACATCAATAAATCAGTCATACTGCCATTTTCTTCAACGACTTTATTTAAACAATGGGTATTGAATTAATTAATTTTCATTTACCACTAATTCTTCCCACGCCTTTTCTATAGTATCCTAAAGATGATTCACATTTAGAAAATAAATATTTTGGGTGTATATTTTCTTAGTTAATAAACCACATGCCACATATATTCTCAATAGGGTTCAGATCTGGGTTGTTAGCGGACCACGGCAAAGTTTCGATATTATTATTACTTTATTACCAAGACATGTTTTAACAATATTAGCCATGAGCACAGGACAATTCTCATGTTGAAAATAAAATTATCAAAGCTCAAACATTTACGCTGAAACGTCCACATTTCGTACCGGATAAATATATCGTTCATTAAATTGTGCATTCGGGTGTCTATGCACACGTACTTAACCACTGTGGACTGAAACACTTTTTCATCAGAGAATATGACATTTTGCCAAAAAGGCAATTCTCTATAAACGTAGTTCAAAGAAACTAGTAATCGGCATTGTTTGTGTTCCTCTGTTAATTCTAATTTCCTAATCAGCATGGAACTTCTCAAGTTCGATTCATGAATTCTTCGACAAGCTATGGATCGTGAGCTAGGAAAACTTACTGCAATTTTATCATTTCTAACGGTATCAAAACGGTTTTCCCTTATATACTGTAAAAGGTTCTTCGCGTGTGGATATTCGGGGACGAGCAGAACTACCTCTTCTATATAATGTTCTTTCTTTCTCCCAGCGTTTCTTAATTTTTAGCACAGTAGTTTATTTATGCAAAATTGCTGTGATACTACTCTAAGTGACCAGTTATCTTCTATTTTCGCTATAATACGAGACTTATCAAATCTAAACATGATATTGAATATCTCTATCTGTCATTTAAGTATGACACATTGAATTGACGCTATATGACACATAAAAGTCATAATTACACAATCGTATATTTAAGTGTACGCCAGTTTATTGCACAGAACTGTACATTATCTATATCACAAAAAAAAAAAAACACAACTACTTTAAAACAGCTCTAAGTGAATTCTAGTACTTTCGGACGTGTTCGTAACAAATGTTACGAACTTTGACACACTCTGACAACATGGATAGAAATAAGAGCAATCTGTGGTCATATTTCATTTAATAAATGTCATCTAGTCGACATATGACATATTTATACTAAGGATTTAGTTAATTATTAAATTTCATCGAAATTTCTAAGGAAATTACATCAGAAGTGATATGATGTGCCTACAAAGAAGCCGCTCTGTTAAGCAGGTATGTATATATTCAGTGTCATACTTCATATTTGGTCAATGTGCAATTTTAGAGTAAATCAAGATCAAAATCAAAATGGAGAAATGCGTTTATAAATTTTCTCCACATTTTCAGACTGGTAAGTGCTTTACACAATAAAAATGTTTTTATGAAAGCTTTACCAGTTTCTAATACATTGCTAGGAACCAGAAAATCATGGTAAGCGACAGACAGAAATTGCTAAATTAGGAGGTAAAAAATGGAGTTCAATGAATGAGTCAGAGAGAGCTCTATATAGTCATGCTGCTATGAAAGTTCGAGATAAGGAACTGCGTATATCAAAAAGGGGAAATGCGTTTATAAATTTTCTCTACACTTTTAGACTGGTAAGTACAAATGTTTTTATGAAAGCTTTACCAGGTTCTAATACATTGCTAGCAACCAGAAAATTATGGTAAGCGACAGACAGAAATTGCTAAATTAGGGGGTGAAAAATGGCGTTCGATGAGTGAGTCAGAGATGGCTCTATATACTCATGCTGCTAAGAAAGTTCGAGATAAGTACGCGCGTATTAAAAACACAAGAACAACGAAGTGCGGCCATAAACTTAGAGGTCCTGGAGGTTACGGCGGTAGTACTGACTCCTTTGATAAAAAACCACAAACTGGTGACAATCATGAAGACAAAACTTCTGTAGCAAGTGATAGTAGGGACTTTGGTAAATAATTAATTATACAAGGACACGAAACAATATTATAAAATATTTTTTTGCAATTAGTACCGTAATCATACCATTTATTTCACTAGTGCTGTAATAGGGTCTTTACAGCACTAGTTGCGTAATAGAAATGGAACATTTAAACAGATTTATTTTAAGTTGGTCACATTGCAACAGAAATGGAGATGTCAATATGACATTTTGTAAGCAAGTTTGAGGTTTTTATATTGAAATTCATTGTAAGATTTGATATTTTTAATTAATCTTTGAAATAGTACAACTATTACAAACATTTATATTAGCGTTTGAATTATCTTTCGAAGTGATAGTGATACCGTGTGCAGTAGAAACATTCTGTTGAAAATTATTAAAAATGTGTCAATTTTAAATTAACTTGTCAATTTATATCTTGTGCCAAACCAAGGTGACAACCGCCACAAAATTTCCCTTGATTATCAAATTTTTCTCGTTTTGCTTTTACAAAAAGAGAAATTTTAAAACTAATTGCAAAAAATAGCATAAAAGACACGTTTCATTTGACATTAAAGCACTCATTCAGTTAAGAAACTCGTGGCTACGCCACTCGTTTCTTAAACTCTGAATTCGTACTTTGAAACGTCAAAATGAAACTTGTCCTTTAATATACTATTATAGGGTCGAATAAGCGAGAATCAACTTAAAATTCCGATTCGGATAATAACTACTGAGGACGTGAAAAAGTTGTTTTTAATATGAAATTGTAAATGTATACGTACTTTTTATTATAAGTAAATATATCATTTCACTTTTTGTTCATTTTTATTCAGATCGTGCTCCTCTCGAATCTTGTATATACATACGTCCGTAATACGGGTTGGACGAAAGATGGTATTTTGAGTTTTTAAGTTTATACGAAAAGGAATCCGCTACGCGGACCACAAAAAGTACAAACTGTAAAAACAAAAACGACCAGCAAAATGCGTGGAGGAGACTTCAAAGTTAATTTAAGCGACAGTAGGTAATATGCCGATTAAAAAAAAATGTCAAAAAGACAGGGATATCTTCACGGGTAGATCACGTAAATGGTAAAGTAATGGACAATTATTTTTAGCGGGAATTTAAATAAAATTGAATTGGAGTACATACACTTTATGTTTTCTTTTTCTATATAATATTTATTATATTTTATTCGTTATTTATTGTAGAATTGAAATTAAATCAAAGTTTTAAATATGAATGTGCAAGAGTTCAATGCACTATATGAAGAACTAAGGTAGTTTGTAGAGAATTTTCTTTGTGTGTATAAAGTGTTTTATTGTTTTTGTGTGGTGACTTATATTGAAAGTTAACAAGAAAATGGGTGTGCTTAAAACCACACGGCAGAAGTGAAAATTTCATCAAGGCGAGGTTAATAATACGAAATCCAACTTTTTTTTTCGTTCTATATTACATTAGAGTCATCCTGCATCGACTAATTCAGTTGCTGAGATTTAGGGTGATTCTTTTGACGATATTTCTTCACGCGCGCATTAGACAATTCCCTTTTTCGTTTTAACTTCTCATCGATTTGATTTTCTTCATCCATCCTCTGTAACAGAAAAGAATTAAATGCTTATAAATTCGTATATAATGAGCAATTAAAGCAATGCTCTATTCTCAACGTTTCTGGTTTGCATTGGTATACAAATTATAGTAAATGCGTGTGGACGTTATTTAACACCCGGAATATACTGATCAGTTTCCGAGTCATCCATATCATTTTAATAAAATTGCTAAAACTTACCTGAGCGCGAAATATTATATTATATTATTATTGAGATAATGTCTCATACACACAAAACAAATTTTTTGGTTAACCGTCCGAGAAGTTACCAATTAGCGAACGCAACACAGTCCGCGAAATACAATTTCGCGGCCGTTGCTATGGCAGTGGCCGCGATAAATAATCGCTTGGGTGTACGGATAACTGTAAAGGGTTCCTCGACGGAGAGATTTTCCGATACGCGGTCCGGACGCATATATATATATATATATATATAATTAATATTTTATATGTGGTTAATGTATATATTAAACACATATAGTCTGTTTCTTTGCCGTATATATTTAAATATGAACATATCTACGTGAGAAATTTCTTGAATTAGCGGCATTTTTATCATCAATTAATTTAAAATGCCGCTAATTCAAGAAATTTCTCACGTAGATATGTTCATATTTATATATATATATATAGCCGTAAAAAAGCTAGGAATTTTTATTTTTACCTAAACCCTAATTCTACCTTCCCTGGTAGTAAGTTTTATACACAGTGATATACACTATCAGTACTCTAAGCTGAATTTCGTCGAGCACTATATATATATATATATATTAATTTTTATTGGACGATTTTTAGGTCGTTATACTAGTTTTAAATAATTTTAAACACTGCAAATTAGCAAGTTTTAAAATTATTTAAAACTAGTATAACGACCTAAAAATCGTCCAATAAAAATTAATATATATTTACTTATATGAGGTCAATAAAAATTTAATATCACATATATACAGCACATGGACGTTTAGTGCTTAATATATACATTCTCATTTCCATCTGTTACTTGATATACATATATCAGTACGATTTAGAAATTCGAATTCAGACACCGACGGTAGCTCAGTTGGTAGAGCAACCGGCTAGTAATCGGTATGCCTGGGTTCGAATCCCAGCCGTGTCGGTAATTTTTAAAAAAAATTACCTAATTAATTTAATAGTCAGTGGTAAAATTATAAAATTATAATTTTCAAACACTGCAAATTAGCAAGTTTTAAAATTATTTAAAACTAGTATAACGACCTAAAAATCGTCCAATAAAAATTAATATATATTTACTTATATGAGGTCAATAAAAATTTAATATCACATATATATATATATATATAGACAATATGAATACTCGCTTACGAGTCCCGCGCTGGTGTGATGCTAACGTTCCAGCTTCTCACCCGTGCGGCTCGGGATCCAATCTGCTCGGGGACATGAATTTATTTATTCATTTAAATTTCAATTTAATTGAATACCTCTATATGATATATTTCTCTCGTTCCCTTAGTCGACTCGAGCCGACTTTACCCGAACGAGCGTTACATAGCTGAGCGTGACGGCTCAGTCTTGTTCAGTGCCCACAATTAACGCAACGCGCCCAAAGAAGTTTACACTTCAAAAATACGATTTCATTAAAGACAGTATGAGTTCACTTCATGAAGTAGATTACTCAAAGTGAAAAAATTTAAGCCATATTAGCAGGAAGCAGATAGAATATCTAGCGAACGTCTAGATGAGGGACGTGGGTTATATAAAATCTTTAACATGTCAAGTTGACGTTTAACTTGTAAAGGATTGCACACTATGTTGACTTAATAATTTAATTTCAATTGTAGGTAGATATCGCTTATATGAGAGAAACTTAAGCAACTTATGCTGAATGCTTTTTCCAGAGTTCGTTTGTGTATTTCCTAAAATGGGGGCCATACAGTACATGACGTAGTATCGATTCCCTAATGATACCAAATTTAATTCCAACTGTTTCTGATACTTCATTAACAGCTAACTGCAAAGATTTGGTCTGTAGTAGACCACGAGGTGTGCTAGTTGGAGATCGCAAGATTGTAGTCAGCTATTAACTGAGTGTGCTCTTTAGACAGATGCAAAACGAAATATAATTGACCTACCGATAGAGATAGACGCCCGTAATGAATTGCTACTGCTGGTGACAGAAATTCTGGGAAGAAGAAGGGCATAATTGATGGGATGTAGGGAATAATGAAAAACATAGGAAAACACTGGGGTACCTGCAATATAACAATTCAGCGGACAATGCGTATACAAGCTTTAAAGTTTATAGTTATATGAAAAAACGGAAAACGTGTCAAGCAAAAACAATATATAGAATCCATCAGTGAGACTTTAACACAAGTTCCTTTTTTAGCATTAATATTTTTAAAGTTCAATTAAGTAAGACATTTTATTTATTAAAACTAACACTAGGCTGATGATCACCATTAGGGTCTACGTACTCTTGATGTTTTCGATGAAAAGTTTTCATTATTCGCAATAACAAATATGATGTAACGCATGCAACTTCCCCCTAGACTTATAATTTAGTTCCATTATCGTTTGCGGTAGTTAGACATACTCCTTATCGTGATGAAATCGTATAGGAAAAACAGATATAGATGTCCAAACAATTTCGTCATTTTTGGATTTATAGTTCAGAAGAAGTTTTATCAAAGCTAAAGAATGTTTTGTGGCATTATTTTGCTGAAACCATAAAATTTCTGGACATTGAACAAATCTTTGCCTCAAAAATGCTGTGATCATGTTGGTAAAACCTACAGTAACGTTTGTAGTTTTACCTGGATCGTGTTGAAAAAAGAATTGTTCAACAATATCAGATGACAAAATTGCGCATCACTTTGTCACCTTTAGACTATGCTACGGTTTCTCATGTAACTCAAAAATAAATGTATTTTTTATGTGACGGGAAAAAAAGTTGACATTTTATCCTTCTTGACAGGTAATAAAATGTCACTTTATCAACCCGGGCGTAAAGTGTTACTTTTTGCCCATGGGAAAAACGTATGTACTACTTTTTGCCCGCTTAAATTGGCAGGTTTCCATAGCAACGCAGGTGTAATGTCACTTGAAATGTCACATCGATTGATTTTCTGACTTTAATATATAGTATTTACGTGTTTTTTTCAATATTAAATCGTCGTTTTTCCCATCACAGAAAAAAATAGTGTATTATACACGGGAAAAAAATTAGATTTTAGTTCTCGGTAGTTTATCTCCCTCCGCTAAACTCCGATAAACCCAACCTCGAGCTAAAATCTAATACTTTTTTCCCTTGTATAATAAATAACTATTACTTCCGTATACATCAACAATATATATAATAGTATGTAAACCAACATAATAATAATAATAATAATAATAATATGCTTTATTTCAAGATACATACAATATATTCACGTATAACACACACACATATATATTAATACATATATGTATATATCAAAAACAAACGAAATATGTAACTGAAACCCTAAGGCGTGGTTCAGATGGATGGAGAAATTTTCCATCCCCTGTTCTTACACCAAAACCTTAACATTAAGACAAGACATATAACAAAGTTTGCCTATACTAACTTAATACTAATATTCTGCTATGATTACGTAGTCGTATGTGAATTAAGGTGGCACGCAAGTAACTGTATGCAAAAAAAAAAGAAAATGTATATACATATAGAAAAGAAAATAATTTACAAGTAACGACTGAGAACCACTACTGACATTCAAAGAGATACTGCACAATTTGACGTTTAAACGCCCCTGGCTCCAAGGATTTGTAATGAACAGGAATAATATTGTATAGTTGATAAATGTTGTATGTGAAGGATCTTTCGAAAATTGCCAGTCTATGTTTTGGGGGTCTAATCAAGTTCGTGTTGCGAAGATTTATATTATGAACATCTGATCGAAAACGTATTTTTGATGTTAGATATGACTGAGTTTGAGAAATAAGAATTTTATGGTAGAGGCATAGAGCATGTAATCTTCTCCTATTAGCCATGTTCAATCAATGCAACTCAATAAGTTTATGCGTAATATGATCAAATTTACGTATGCCAAAAATATAGCGCATACAAGCATTCTGTACCTTTTGGATACGAGATCGATCCGCGTTATCTAAGCAGGGACCGTAAACTGGGGAAGCATAATTAAAGTGTGATAAAACAAGACTTTCGCACAGCATAGTCTTAGTACGAACGTCAAAAATTAATCGGTAAGGATATAGTGTTTTCAGATTGGCGTAGGCTAACTGTATAATTTTTGAAATGTGTTCCTTAAATCTGAAGCTGTTATCAATCATCAGACCAAGATTTCTCGCGGACTGAACCAACGGTATCTCCGTATCATTGACATTTATTTTAATCCGTTCTTTAGTGTTCTGAATTAAAGAGGGATTGCCAAACAGGACAGCAGTGGTTTTCTCAGGATTAATTTTCAGGGCATGATGCCGCGAAAACGACTGTATGCGCTGCAAGTCTCGATTAATGCAATCCACGGCCATCTGTACCTCGTGTTTTGAAAAATCCATGTAAAGTTGTGTATCATCGGCATACATCTGCAATTGACAGTGTTGTACACATTTGTTTAAATGACTAGTGTAAAGGGAGAAAAAAAGAGGGCCAAGGATGGATCCCTGGGGAACACCTCTAGTCAAGGCCAAAGCTGATGAGACATCACCGTGCAGCTTCACGCACTGGTACCTTTCGGAAAAATATGAATGCACGAGACCCACAGCGCTGCCACTGAAACCCAGATGGTGTAGGACAGCCAACAAGATATCATAGTTAACAGTGTCGAAAGCCTTACTGTAATCCAGCAAGACCAATAGAGACATGGAGTTATTATCTCTAGATCTAAGAATATCATCCGTAACTTTCAGGAGTGTAGTAGTGCAACTGTGGTTACGTCGAAAACCCGTCTGACATTGAGGGAGCAAATCAAATGCTTCCAAATGTTCATGAATTTGAAAACCTAATATCTTTTCCAGAACTTTGCTCAGGACAGGCAACAAACTAATAGGGCGAAGGTCACCAATGTTAACAGGATTTGCTTTTTTAGGTATAGGAATTACCAGTGATGTTTTCCAAGATGCAGGAAAAGTGCTCTCTGCTATGCAACAGTTCACCAGGTGGGTTATGTATGGAAGGACATGTGGTAGAAGCAGTCTAAGCATATGAATGCTAATACCATCAATGCCAACAGCAGCACTACCAATGCTCAAGATCAAGCGAAAAACAGTATCCTCATCAACAGTGCGAAATGCAAAAACATTCGCTAGATCCTCCCGGGTATTTTCCATATAGTTACGAATACACCCCGCAAAATCTCCAGAAACGACAGGTATGCTGCTAATAAAACTGGAGTTGATAAGGTTCGAGTCAGAAAACCCACAAGGAATCCCACTTCGCTTTTTTTTCCCAATATTTAAACTATTAAGTTCACGCCAAATTAGTTTGCTGTTTTTGTTGTACGATAAATAACGAAAATAAGCTGACTTTTCATTTCGAATCGCCAATGTAGTGAAATTTCGAAGCTGTTTATAATAAATCCAATGCGCCTCCAATTTGGTTCTCCTAAACCTACTCTTAGCATTATTACGCAATTTCTGGAGAAGTTTCATATTTTCAGTTATCCACGGTTTACGGGGTTTACTAATTTTGACAGTTTTTAGAGGAGCATGAACGTTGAATAAATTAAGAATCACAGAATTGAAAAATTCCAATTTCGCGTTTAATGTCATAAAAAACATCTGATTAAATGGAATAACTGTTAAATCTTTCATAAAGAGGTCGTAGTCAAAACCCGAGTAATCTCTGAAGGTGTGCAGTTTTGGTGTTGTTGCGATTTTGGGCATGGATAACCTACAATAGGGTATATCGTGGTCAGACAAATCACATGATATTACACCACTTTCGACAACGTCAGTCTCATCAGAAAGAACAATTATGTCAATCAGGGTAGCAGTAGTAAGAGTTATTCGAGTTGGCTCCGTTATTACTTGCCTCATACTTAAGGACTCAAACATATGTGAAACCCGTTGTTTCAAAGGTGAATTTGCATCCAGAAGATCAACATTAATATCACCCAAGCAATAGACGGATGCAGTACTAAGTTTACTCGTGATCAGCTGATTCTCAAATTCATCAAAAAAAATAGATGAACAAAAGGTAGGTGGTCGGTATACACATCCGATAACCGAAAGCTCATTGTTAATGTTGCATGATAACCAAACATTTTCAATCTTTGATGTGTAATTAATAACATTGCAGTGAATACTTTCCCTAATATAAATGCCCACGCCACCACCAAGGCGGCCCACGCGATCACGCCTGTAAAAATTATAATTATTTATTTTGAGTTTGTCATCAGGGATCCTTGGAGACAGCCATGTCTCAGTCAGACACAGAACATCAATAGAATTCTCAGTCAACACCTCGGCCACACAATTAAACTTAGGGACCAATGATTGAATATTAAGGTGTGCAAAAGTGAGGCATATGAAAGACATTCTCCTTTCTTTTTTCTTCCCCCTGTTTCCCACGAAAGTATCAGCTAAATATACAGACAATTAATCATTTAAAAATATTGAAAAAAAAAAAAAACACAAATATTCTACATTTCCTATAACAATATCACAATATCAATAATATGCACGAACACATGTGAAAGTACCAGCTAAATATACAGACAATTAATCATTTAAAAGTATTAAAAAGAAACACAAATATTCTACATTTCCTATAACAATATCATAATATCAATTATATGCACGAACACATGTGAAAGATCTGTTTTATAAAAATGGTCCAAAAAAGGAAGTAAGTATTAGAGTAAATAAATCTCTACACGAAAATACAAGTTACAAAAACAAGATATAGCAAGAAACAAGTACACAAACCAACCAATGTATGTTTACAACGATAGGTAGGATCACTGAATTACTCGTATTTACGGGCGCTCGGTGCTCCAGAGTTTGTTAATATCTTCAACACAATGGATTAAATAGATCTTATTATTGCACTTACAATAAATTTTCCCGTCGTTCGTCCAGGAGCTGTTAGCGGGAGAGCGCATGATTTTATGAAACAAACAAAAAGATTGCATAGTCTTCGGTTCTTCATGCTTAGCCAACGGATATCCTTCAATCTATATATTACATGGTCATATTTTCTAAGACAAAAGATAAAGCGAAGGCAGGCGTTCTGAACTCTTTGTATTCTCGCCACATCAGATGAGTCTAAGCATGGGTCATACAGTGATGCAGAAAACGTAAATAGCGAAAGAACCAGACTTTGACATAGTAAAGTTTTCAAGCGACGACAAAAACTGTTTCTATATGGATACAACAATTTTAAGTTGCAATATGCAGTTCTAATTAAATTTGAAATGTGAGCTTTAAATCGGAAAGTATTGTCATATTCCATACCTAAGTACCTAACTCTATCAACAATCCTAATGGTAGTGTCATTAGATTTCAATTTAATTTGACCAGTCAGGACTTCGCACCACTTAGGATTGCCGAACAAGATTGACACTGTCTTAGCTGGATTCAGCACAAGACCATGCTGCTCTAAGAAACAAACGATCCTATCAATGTCAGACTGAACCCCCGAACATCATCCGCCCACTCACCAGGATAGAACGAAGTATAAATCTGAGTGTCATCAGCATACATTTCAATTACAGATCTATTGACCACCTTTGGAAGAAACGATGTATAAATGCAAAATAATAGTGGACCTAAAATTGAACCCTGCGGCACACCTCTAGAAATCGCAAGACACTCAGACTCACATCCATTAAAGAATACGCACTGAACCCTGTCTGACAGATAAGACCGCAGCAAAGTAAGAGCGCCATCATCATCATCATCATCAACATAGATAATAAAATTCGATGATCAACTGTATCGAAGGCTTTGCTGAAGTCCAATAAAACCATCAACGTACACATACCCCTATCACCAGCACCAATTATGTCATCTGACACCTTGAGCAAAGTGGTCGTACAACTGCGGCCACCTCGAAATCCAGACTGACATGGAGGAAGAATGGAATACGCACCAGGATATTCAAGAATTTGGGAATGCATAATTTTTTCAAAAACTTTACTTAGGATTACAAGTATACTAATAGGACGCAAATCGTTGTATGCGACAGGTCGCGCCGCCTTTGGCAGGAGCAGAATCACAGCTTTTTTCCAAAGATCAGGAAAAAACACCCTCAACAGGGCAGCTATTAATTAAATGAGTGTATGAGTATGGTAATGTGTGAGGTAAAGTATAATTGAGCATGTTAATACTGACATTATCTGCACCAACAGCCTTACTTCCAATGCAGGAAATAAATTTCGTTACCGTTGACTGATCGACCAGGCGAAAGGAAAAGGAGACATAGTCAGATAGAAGTCTAGATTTATTATAGGTCTCAACTGTAGTGGAAACGTCGAAATTTCCTTGAGGGATGCTATTAACAAAAAAGTTGTTTATTTCAGTAGGATTTCGTAGTTCAGGGGGAAATTGTTTTGTTTTACGTTTAGTGATATCAAAACGCCATAACTCTGACCATAGCTGCTTACGGGTCTTGTGCTGAAATACATAATTAAAATAGGCTCTTTTTTCATTCTTTATAGCCAAAGTGGTGAAATTTCTTAAAGATTTATAATAATCCCAATGCCCCATCAACCCCGTCCATCTAAATTTAGCCTTGGCTTCATTTCTCAGTTTCTGTAGAAATCGTATATTATCCGTGAGCCAGGGCTGTCTGGGTCTGGTAATCCGAGCAGTCCTAAACGGTGCATGTTTGTTAAATAATTCTACAACTTGATTACTAAAATAATTAAATTTACTATTCACATCCATAGTGAACATGTAATGAAAGGGTATGCTGCGTAAATCAAAGGAAAAGTCACTGTAGTCAAAAGAAGAAAAATCACGATATGAGTACAACAAATCGTGACTCTTGCCAGGACACCAATTGGGAAGCTTCACAAACACCACATCATGATTCGATAACTCAGAAGATAAAACGCCAGATTCCACTATTTCGACAGAGGCGAACACTGCTATAACATCGACCGTCATAGCAGAGGTAGCAGTTACACGTGTGGGGTCTTGTATAATTTGTTGCATATCAAAGGCATAAAAGATATCTTGGATAGAAGTATTGAAATTATTTGTGAGATTGGGCATATCAATGTTAACATCACCAAGACAGAAGATAACGTCCCCAGAGAGATGGCATTCAGTGAGCTGCAGCTCCAATTCTTTTGAAAAATCAAATGTCTTACAGCCCGGAAGATTGTAAACACATCCTAAAGAAAACGTTTGTGATTTGTAAGCAAAGGTGACCCAAATCTGTTCGATGTTTGAGTTGAAATTCATTAAATTACATGACAAACAATCTCTAATATAAATAGCCACACCACCACCTCGAGTCGGTCTGTCCCTACGAAATAAATTGTAACCATCAATATGAATCACTTCATCCGCAATGTCACGGCTAAGCCAAGTTTCATTGTGTAACTAGTTTTCTCATAGTTTTTAACTCACAAACTAATGGGATTAACACACCAGACTACCTTATGGTGTGGAATATTGAATTAATAGCGAAGTGACGTTCGTATGGTCGCAAGCAGTCGCCATTCTTGCAATGACACGGCTAAGCCAAGTTTCATTGTGGAAATAGTTTTCTCATAGTTTTTAACTCACAAACTAATGGGATTAACACACCAGACTACCTTATGGTTTGGAATATTGAATTAATAGCGAAGTGACGTTCGTATGATCGCAAGCAGTCGCCATTCTTGTAAAATAGCTACACATAAAGCATAACGTGCACTTGCTTTATATCGACTAAATAGCATTAATTGAGATAAAAAAACGTATTCATATTAAAGTTTTCAAATCTGCTCATTTCACTGATGAACCATGTGTTATCAAAAATTAACCTCGTACTCAGAAATAAATAAAAAAAAACAACAATAAAACGATTTTCTACCCACAATATTTTCACCTGTTCTTCGATATAATTTGAAACATTAAAAACCTGCCGACGAATTATCTAGAGTATTGCAATTGGTAGAGAAAGGTATTTAAAACTTAATTTAGAACAACTTTTGTATAATTTGAAACGGGCATACGTATAAAAAAAGTCGTGTGGTAGCCACACCTCATTTTTTATGGGAGAATATGAATGATATTAATATCTACTTTATTAATGCTCGAGAAGTTACAATCGCTTCTAAAATATTTCCTGGCAGTTTTAATATATTTAGTAAGCACTAGAAATTGCTTTTTTTCCAACGTTGTAAAGATGACATCGCCCTTAAACTTTAGTTATTGCTTGCTATTTTTTATTACCTAATAAAAGAGTAATACATTAAACTGTTGGGTGCCAACAGATCTCTTAAAGTTTTACTAACTACGAACACCTAATACGATAAAACTACTAATAAAACGTTCATTGAAAAAACCTTATTAGTTAAGGTTAAGATATCCTGTTTTATATATTTAATACTGAAATGTTTCTGCTTGTGTCAAGGGCAGTACAATTCCCTTCAGTTTAGAGTCATAAACGATTGATGGAGTGCGCTTGTGTTTTCTTTTTGGGTCAACATCGTAAAAATGTTTGTTCGTGCTCAATCTCGTGGGAGATCTAATTATATTGGCACTGAAATATAACTGATCGATAATATGGGGTGTATACATGTTGAATATTCGCAAACTTATGCCAAACAGTTTTTTTGCGAACATGAATGCTTAATTTGTACTCGGTCATCCATTATAGCATAATGGGTTTGTACACGACAACTGCTAGACTTTTCCTGAAAAAAAAAAAAACGAATATCTTTGTTCCTTGCGAAATCTTAGAATGGTTGGGTCACTATAGTGACACTATGTATAGATAATTAACAAAATAAACACATAAGTATTATTGTAATAAACGTATAATTTAGGTATATATCAAAAAAAAATACAACTGCATGAAGGATTTAGAATATAATAAGTATAGACCGGAGGCTAGGGGTTGATGACTCATCGCCCATGGGCAGACCATTGAAATTTTCTATTTTTAAAGAGTTTTAATTTTATTTATATAATTGGATAACAAGTTTGTGGAGATCTATAAAATACAAAATACCTTATTATTTGTTCATTTTGTAGTTCAAGTCGAGTAAAGGAGTATTAATATTTATTAGCAAGGTTCTCAAGGTTCTCTTCTGTAAGATTTGTTCTCTTTGAATGAAGTACATCCTTGTATATAGAAAACGTCCTTTCTACATCGCAACTGGTTATAAATGCATACTGGAAGTATTCTTTTATGTCGGCGTATTTAGCAGTTAGATTTTGTGTCATTGTCCCCGTACACAATTGCCGCAATGTTAGTAAATCTGGATTTCTATTAAAAATTGCGTCTAACTTGTGCCGAAGGCCACATCCGAAGTCACTTGGAATACTTTTGAAATTATTAATAGCCACATCTAATGTGGTTAGTCCATCTTTTAATTTGAGATTTCGATTTTCAAAGTAAGTGATTAGTACAGGCAAATTTTCAAAGTTTTCCTGAAGGAATAACAACTTATTTTTTAAATTTGGTGTTTGTGTTAGTTCCTTGCACTCAGAAATACTTCGAGCATTGTCATTTAACGGAATTTTGTAAACTATCGAAATTCTCTGCATAAAAACTAGTAGCTTCCAACTTCGTTCCCCATCTAGTTATTACTGGCGAGAAAGGCAGTGACAAAGATGGAAGTTTTCCACTGTAAAGACTTACTCGAAATGGTGCTTTTCTGAAAACTTTTTTAGAAGCGGATATAAGTCTATCAACTACCGATGCTAAGTGACGTTGTACGTGCGATTTTTGGGCATTCTGTAACGATATTTTACAAACTTTGCAATAAATTTCGGACTCACTGACAATGGACATACAATCAGTATGACCCTTGATCCAACTCGCCATTATTTCACGATGCCATTCTCGACGTTCTTCCGTATTATAGTAACATAAACAATGTTCTAGATCTAAATAAATGATGACTAAAAATGTATGGGTATGTTATTGAAACTTAACGAAATCCAATGCACACTTACGTCAAGATAATTGGTAGAAGTAGATTCAATAAAACGGTATTAAACAGGAAGTATTACAAAAATTACGAAGTACGTAATTAACAGTCAAAACAATGAAAAACGAAACTAACTTAAGTATGAATAGATATACAGGATGTCCAGAAACTCTCCTGACAAACGAAGACCGGAGATTCCTCAGATAATTTTAAGACAATTTAACCCAATTCACCCTAGTCCGAAAACGCTTCCTAAGGTGATAGGCGTCCGTTTTGGGTAGGTAAACGGTTATTTTAACGCATAACTTTTTTGTCTTTAACTTTTAAGCATTTGTGACACTAGATTATTAAATTTTCAGGTATTCTAGTACTAAAAGGTACTCTTACTTTAAGTTGGTAGGATACACCGTTTTCTAGAAAAATCGATTTGAAAATTTTTCGTTTTTTCGTCATTAAAATTCAATTTATTATTTTTTGCACTAGTTCGCTCTGAACTGATAACAGAAATAAAACCTACGTTTTTAATTGTCAAATTGTTGTCAGTTCGCGAAGTTGAAATGACGAAAGATGAAATGACGAAAAAACGAAAAATCTTCAAATTGATTTTTGTAGAAAACGGTGTATCCTACCGACTTAAAGTAAGAGTACCTTTTAGTACTAGAATACCTGAAAATTTAATAATCTAGTGTCACAAATGCTTAAAAGTTAAAGACAAAAAAGTTATGCGTTAAAATAACCGTTTACCTACCCAAAACGGACGTCTATGACCGGTACTAGAAATTCGCAATTGATGGAATCGATTCATCTCTGGAGGATAAATAAGCATACCAGTTTTTGTTTTTCTAAATAGAAGCGTTCGGGAGATATTAAAAAAAAACTAATTACAAGGCGCCATCTTCAAAGAGCTCTAGCTCCCTTAGGAAGCATTTTCGGAATAGGGTGAATTGGGTTAAATTGTCCTAAAATTATCTGAGGAATCTCCGGTCTTCGTTTGTCAGGAGAGTTTCTGGACATCCTGTATACATATATAATTTTATTTATCTTACGAAATATAAGGTAAATATAATAAATTTAAAAACCCCTCACGCTTCTACCTACGCCTATGAAGAAAGGATATTACTCATAAATCCCTTTCTTCATCGGCTTTTTTTGCTGTCGTTTTCGCGGCGTAAACAGATGTTGCAGTTCACCATATGAATATTCCTATTCAATAACTCCGTGTTTACATTATTTCTTTGCTCCGTCGTAATTTAAACCTGGGACGTCCGGTCTATAATTATAATAAATGTATTATTTTTAAATAAAAAATGAATAATGTTGCCTGAAGTATTTAGAATATAATAAGTGTTAATATCAAAAGCATCAGAATTTGTACAAGAATTAAAACATATTGCTATTTGAAATAAAAAATAACATCAATTTATAATGATTCTGAGAGAAATATAAAGCAAATTTATTGTTGTAAATTAAAATTTTGTCCATCAATGTTCAATAAAGGAAAAGCAATATTTGTCAAAACAGAATTTATATAGCAAAATTATATAGAAGTTTGTTACGCACAGTGTAGTTTCCACCTAATGCAGGTCACGTACACAATTAATCTTAGTAAAACAATTTTATTTACGAAAACATTGAAATAATTATGCAGTATTAAAGGACAACATTTATTGCATACGATACTAGAAGTAATTTTAACGGAAATACCATTGTTTAGTTTCAAAATTATATTGTACACACTACATATGTTTCACCATACTGTACCTTCGTCAAGAGAATAAAAGATACAATTTAAATTTATAGGTTGGCTCCTATATTTTATAAAAACTAACAGACACATACATAAACAAAAAATATTATTATCAAGTTATCCACCGTGCCTGATATGTCCCGTTTTATATAGAACTAGTGTTCTAATGGTTCTTATTATCGCATAGTAGATGCTTTTTCCGTTGTTTTTGTTGGTACCATTGCGAATGACGGTTTACTTGTAAACATCACATGCGTTGCACGTCGGTTTTTCTTGTATCTTTTGCAATTGTTTGGGCAGTTTTTTTTAACAAATTGCACAGGCAAGTTCAGTGCTTATTAGAACCACGTATTTATAATGGTCATATTTCATGTTAAATAAAATTGGTCACATAAATTTCCATATTATTTGTATCTGGGATGTATGAGTCCCGGTGTGGTCTTTTATTGGGATATTTACATCCCATTGGTTTTTTACAGCATGCTAAGGAAGGGATTGAGCACAGCAAAATTTGAGTATGTGTTTTGACTTCTTGTCGATGTCACTTGCAGGGTTTTTCAAAAAGGTTTTCTTCGCCTTTTCTTTTGACAGGATTCTTGATTATTTGTCCTCCAATTGTACTATCTGCACTACGGTTATGCATTAAGTTTTTTTCACAAATTGACACTACAGTCAGCGCTCGCTTAACGTACAGCCTGCTTAACGTACGTCCGCTAATACGTACATGTTCATTTACCACCCTGTGTTCGCACGAACGTATCAAATATCCGTACGAACGTAATACAGCAGATCTACGTAACTTACACTGTCGGCTGTCCGTCGTTTATGCATGTTATGTTTCTCAAATTAAAAATGAAAATAATGACTAACAACTGATGGAAATAATTTATTTTGTTGTAGTTTGTGATGTAATACAAAAATAAAGTAATGCCTACATAAGTGTACATAAAACTTAAATTTAATTCTTCTTTGTTTGTGTCAAGAACTTATCCATAGTCAATTGTGTTGTAAAAGTTCTTTTCCTCTCCTGATACAGTGTTTTATAACATAATGTGGTATTGCGAAGACTACGAATTAAGTTTATGCTTCTTTCGCTATCTGGATCACAATTTTCTACTAGAGCAACAATATCTTCCACCTTACTTAAAATTTCACTTATTGTTTGTAGTTTTATTTCTTTTGGAAGTAAGTTTTCTTGATGTTCGTCTTCATGATCGATTTGTGTTACCATTTGTTCGTGCAGTCGAATTAAATCACTGGCTGTAAGCTCTTCTGAATGACCCTCTATTAAATCAATAATATCTTCATTATCGATATTCAGTTCAAGTCTTCTTCCCATTTCCACAACTTCATCTATAATTTCATCTTCAGTTTCTTCAATAACATTTTCATCGTCAGAAACAAACTGAGGACACAACTTTTTCCAAGATCTATTCATAGTTGTACTTTTAATTTCAGCCCAACTTGTACCAATATTTCGAACCGCAGCAAGAATATTGTAACTTTTCCCATAACTTCTTACGCTTACACCTTCTCCTTTATCCATATCTTTTATCATTTCTGCCATAGTTGTTTTCAAATAATATTTTTTGAAAGTTGCAATGACAGTCTGATCCATAGGCTGAAGCAACGATGTTGTGTTTGACGGTAAATAAACAACTTTTATATTAGGACACAATTCATCTAACATTACGGGATGGCCCGGTGCATTGTCTAGAATTAGCAAGGCTTTAAAATTTAAATTAGTTTTGGAACAATAATTTTGCACTGAGGGTACAAAATAATTTTTGAACCAATCCTCGAACAAAGCAACAGTAACCCAGGCTCTGCGGTTTGATTTCCAAATTACTGGCAATAAAGATTTTGCAATTCCCCTAAAATCCCTAGGATTTTCACTATGGTATACTAGCATAGGATTCAGTTTAAAATCCCCTGCCGCATTTCCACCCAATAGTAGTGTAAGGCGATCTTTGGAGGCTTTATGTCCTGACATATATATGAACGTTTTTCGTCAACAGATATGTACGTATTTGCGGGCATTTTCTTCCAGAATAAACCTGTTTCGTCGACATTGAACACTTGTTGCGCGCAGTAGGCTCCGTCTTCGATTATCGCTTTAAGGTATCCAGGAAAAGCATTTGCCGCATTAAGATCAGCACTAGCTGCTTCGCCGGTCACTTTAATGTTATGTAATCTAGCTCGAATTTTAAATCTTCGAAACCATCCCCAACTTGCGTTGAAAGTTTCAACATTTGAAGTTTCTCCCATGTTATATGTCAGTTCTCTATGAATTTGTTTAGCCTTTTCTTGGATAATAGAAAGGCTTACTGGAACATTTCGTTGATTTTGATCTTCTAACCAGAGCTTTAAAAGTCGTTCCATTTCCTCCATCGCGTTTGAACGTGCTCGAGTAGCAAAATTCTGCTGTATGTTTCCACCACTTTTCAGATGTGCCTTTACGTTTTCTTTGTTTTTCACTATGGTGTTTACTGTTGAACGACTCAGACCTAGATTCCGTCCTATTTCTGCCATCTTTTCTCCTCTTTCTTCTTTTTCAATAATTTGTAATTTTTTCTCGAAACTAATAGTCTTTCTTCTTTTTCGATCTCTTTCACTTTCACTCATATTTTTAATGTTTTTTACTAAATATTTCGTAAAACTAGAGTCACTATCACTATTTCCAGCCACCACTCGGTATCAATACATTTAACGAATGGATGTAAACTAGTAACAGAAAGCAGTTTATTTTACGGTGACTACAAAATAGGGGAAATCCCCGTCTTGTGAATTCGTATAAAAATCAAGCATTTATTGCATAGTTTCAAGCCGACAAAATGTACGTTCGAATAAACCACTACGTACGTTCGTATGAACAAAGAGGCGTATGTAACCATAAAATCGTAAACACCTGTTTTTATATGGAATTTCACCGTCCGCTTAACGTACATCCGTTTAACGCACAACAATTTGTGCACGCATTATGTATGTTAAGTGAGCGCTGCCTGTATTTCCCTTCGAAACTATATACTTTTGTTCAACGCGTCAGAATCGGTTATAAAATTAAATTGATTTTTACTTTCTCATACGTAGTATAAGGAAGTACTGTGATGATGAAAATTTTCGACCTCGAGATTTTTGCAGATGTCCACGTTTTGAAGTCCCCTGATACCAAAAAAGTGGTTTTTAAAAAATGTATGTGTGTCTGTCTGTGTGTGTGTGAGCACGATAGCGGTCAAACCACTATAGCTATCTATTCCAAATTTTGCATTTAGTAGTATAATCTCCCTCTTGAGAACTGATTAGATTTTGAGCAAAATCGGCAGACCGGAAGTAGTAGTTTACTTCAGTGAAAAAATCGAATTTTGCCAATATTTCGTCAACTACTAAGTTTAGACAAATTTATAAAGAATTCATATGTACTTAGAATTGAAATTGTGAACAACTTTATTAAAAAAGTTTTTCGAAATTCATACCGGAAGTAGGTTTTTTACTCTTATCGAAAATCAGTTTTTTACAAATATTTTGCTAGTCATGCTTTTTAGACAGGTACGTTACGAGTATAAAAGTATTTAGAACTTCATTTTCGATACCTTTTGTATAAAAAAAATCAAAATTCGGACCGGAACTAACACTTTTACTCTTACCGAATAACGATTTTTTGCAAATATGTCATAAATTATGCATTCTATATATATTTATGAAGAGTAGAAAAGTATTTAGAGTTGGATTTGGAATATTTTTTGTATAAATGATATTTCAAAATTCGGACCGGAAGTAACACTTTCATACGTAAAGAAAGTCGTGCGGTGGCTACCTCATTTTTTCACTTTATGTGCATAGGTAATACCGAAATGAGATTTTTCCATAACGTCGACTTAGGATAAACTGAACAGTTACATCACAATGGTAATATCAATGAGATAATGAACACTTCATTTAAAATGGGAAAAACCGACTTGACAATATTCGGATTCACGGTTACAGGGTGCAACTGGTACAGTGGATTGAAAAGATTATTTCGCCGAGGCGCTATGAGTTATAGTATCTAATCATACAAGAGTCAAGAATTTTTCCCCATTTGCCTAGTGATATGATGGTTTTCATTTTAATGGAAATTTCTTCTGTTAACCATTTCATTACTATGGAAGAAAATAGCTTCATCCGTAAACAATACATTATCAAAAGGAATCGCCCGGACATTAACTTTAGGTATTACCCAATGTCAGAACACTCTTCTAGCTTTAATATCATGGATGCGTAAGTCAATATTTAAATGTATTTGATACGGATGATATTTATTTGTTTTTATATATCAATATCAAGCAAACGACTTATGTTACAAGGGCTGACGTGAAGATTAAGTGTTCGTGGTTTTGGACAAGCAACACTACTAGTAGTAATGAAAGCGTCCATTACTCTCTTCTTTCATGGTAACATTGCAGGTAAAATTTCTGGCCTAATAAACATTTTTTTGACATTCCCCTAATGAAATCAAAAGATTATCTCCATAAAAACTAGTTTTATAGTTTAAACGATTTCTTAAATTAATTTTTGTAATTTTATTGATTTCATTATTTGTAATTTCATTGTATGATTTATTGATGTTTATATATTTGTATGTTATGTTTGTATTCCTCATGTATGTGTATTGACGTGTCGATGTTCACTTCCGAACTTATGACAATGAATATATTATTATTATTAGTAGTACAGAAATCATATCTGTAAGCTTTTCTTTGTAAAAATTCATAATAAAATTACTTCAATTATTTTAAGCTGACTAGCAACAGCCTCTCAACGGAGAAGCACCTTTATTGTCATGTATTCAACTATCAATTTTCCAGCTAATTTCACGACATACTACACCATATTCATATAAAACTATGAAACTGAGAAAATTTATATTAAATAAAAGACAATAACCGAAAAATGGTTCTTTTTTAAGTAATAACGTCTTATATGTTTTTGGTGTGAAATTTATTAAGTAATTAAAAAATGAAGATTGCTCCATTTGAAAAAATTGACTGTTAGACAAAAATGTGTTATGTGACTTTAATCCAGTAAATTTAGTTCCAGTCGTATAAACAACACAATTGTGCCCTCCTAATTCGTCCTTTAGAAGAACTGAATTTTTCAGAAAAAAAGTCGAACATTTTAGATTTTAGTCCAATATTATGTTATTCCTGTTTGACTAAGAATTGCCCAGGGAATATCAAAAATTATAGGATGTCCCGCTTAAAAAACTATAACTATGGTCAGCTACCAACTTTAAATTAAATTTAAAAGGTGATCTCAATGAGCGGCTGTCACAGGGACGAAACCGATTCAAAACATCTTCATTCAAAAGACACAATCGGCCCTCATCACGGAGATGACACCTGTAAATCGGCAGAGAAATTTTAATCGTCTAAAAACGAGTATTAACTTTAATCTCTCAAGGAATCTAGATATATAAATATTTAGAACATCCAAAATAAATAGCTTTTAGTTAAGACCGAAAAAATTAGGTACTTCTTGCTTTTATTAATAACACCATCTACATAAATAAAAATGAAATGCTGTTTGTTGGTAAGCACCAGTTGAGCAGGGCTGGACCAATTTGGCTAATTTTTCTCTAAAAATGTTCGTAATAGTCCAAATAGGGTTTCTAGGAAAAGAAAAATTGAAAATTACTCGGAAAATTGGAAAATTCGGGAAAAACGGAAGGTACTTTTTTTCTATAGGAATTTGTATGAACACAGTACCATAACTCACGATTCGGATATGCGTAATCCTTTTTTAGTTTTGTTCGTTATGCTCTCGGGATGGAAATAAATCACTTGTATGTTTTCAATTGCAAAAACAATCTGAAAAAATATGGAGGAACGCATTTCAGCTTAAATTAAAATAAAATTTCATTTCCTTGCACTTTTGTGTTGTTTCGCGATTTGTCCTACAAATTAATGTAGCTATTTTATTTGGGATTATCAATCTTTTTCAGTATGTAACCTATTGGTTTGATTCACAATTTAACAATCAGATGTCAAACGACATTTGCGCACGTAGCAAAATAAATTGGAATAGAAAGAAAACTACATCGTTTATTTCTATTTTACTAAACCAACATATATTTGTTTTATCGAGACTATTGTTCATAGCTATGCTAGGATCCGATAGACGTCGCTGTAATCAAGTTATTAACAACTTCTATATTTATGGACTAAAGTGACTCATTTGCAATATATGTTGGTTAAGTGCTGAAAAGGAAAATTATAAAATCTGGACCCGATAGGTGGCCTTGTGGTCGACTCATAACGCCACCTACCGATAAGGGCAGAACAACGTCTGTCGGCTAACATATTAATGCTTTGTCTCGCATGAGCTAAAGAAATTTTCCACAGTTTTATAGAAAATAAAAAATGAGGTGTGGCCACCACACGACTTTCTTATACATGTGTGCATTTCAAATTAGACAAAAGTTGTTTCAAATTAAGTTTTAAATACTTTTCTTAAAAAAACGAGCCTCCAAATTTTAATAATGTTTTAATACAAAACTTGTTCCAAATCAGCTCTAAATGCTTTTGCACTTAATAAATCTATATAGAATGAATAATTTGCCAGTTATTTGAAAAAACCTGCTATCATGTGAGAGTAACGGTGTTACTTCCAGTTCCAATTTTGATTTTGTTTTATACAAAACGTAATAAAAATATAGCTATAAACACTTTTATGCTTATAATTTATATGCCTAGACAGCATGTACAGGAACCTCTATTTGAAATTTATGTATTTTAATATAGAGTTTAAATTTTAAACTAAAATTGTAAAATGTTGTTTGATTGCCAGCTCAGCTCAGATTCTCTCAGGGCGATTCAGATTACTAGAAACGATTAAGAGTGGCGTTTACCAACAAATAGAAACTTATGCAACTTATATTACTCGCGGGACGGGTAGACGCTAGGAGGTGTAAGGAGGTGGAGGTTGACGATATTCGGTTCTGTCACAGCGCTTCGGTTTTATTCTCAAATTTTGTCATAGATAAAGAAATACTATAGATAGGAAACATAATGTATAAAGAATGAGTACTTACGGAACTGTTGATGTTGTTGATGTTTTATAATAAACCAATTTTCGCTTGCCCATAACTGTTATATTATTATACACTCGAATATTTTTGGTATATATGACATTTAAATGCGAGTGACAGTTTGTAATTAAACTGTCACTCGAATTTAAGTCTGCAATAGCCGACCGATTCCGATAGATTTTCGTCTTCGCTAGAACCGGTAGAGATACCGTAAAGTGGGGATAGACGACGCGAAAAACCGCGTGTAAAATGTGTGAGACAATGTTTACTGTTTAATGTTTTTTATCTTTAAAAATAATTACATAAATTCGATTTTTTCTTTATATCGTACATCAAATGTGCAGCTGGCGCGTAGAGGTCGTTTCTTTTCTTTTGTACCAGCCTTAGTAGACATTAATCAAATTCATGCATTTTTGTGGTTATTTCTAGAACACATAACTTTCTTAAGAAAAAAAATTAGTACAAAAACGGACCTTGACATTATAAATTTATGCCTTTTGCATCACTAACCCAAAATTTGAGATTCTAAAATTACAAAATGAGTTTAAAAAACGCGAAACGGCGATGCCCTAATTTTCGATAGGTAAAACCCCCTCTTAATGAAAAAGATTCTTAAACATTAGTTGATTTTAATAAAAAGAAAAATGCCATTTTAAACTTTAAATAATACTTATATTTATTCAAAATCAATGAATCATATATACATTTTCATTAGATAAAGAAAAATCTCATACAAACAATAAAAGAAAGAAAATACATTAAAATACTAGTTATATACACTTTTATAAATATTAAATGGACTCTTGTTATATTAAAACGTAAACAATAAAAGCAAGAATTTTCTACGTAGGCTACATGCAAGATTTATGTATGATTATATACATATACGACGATTGCGAAACATATTAAGTTACATTATACTTTATATTTTGGAGACGATATTTATTCAGTTCGTCTCTGTTTGAGATTTATTTTACAATCTTTAATTCTTTATTATTAAAAATACATTCATTTACAATAATCATTTATCATTTTAAACAACACCTTGTTTTTAAATCTTCTTTCTTCAACTTCTGTCTTCTTTCTTCGGGCGCTGTTTATCCTCAGCGAAATCTTCTTTATTTTACGTCGTCTTCAACGGCATTTCCTTTGGGGTCACGATACAGACGTGACGAATCTGCTTGCTCTGCCATAAGGAGCACAACATTTTTATTACGACAATACAACACATTGCACATTTAATACTTATGTGCAACTTTAAACACTATTTTATTACTTTTACAAATAACTACATTTCTTATGGCCGTGGTCGACTATCCCAGTAGTCGATTATTTATTTAAATTATATTAACGATGATTCTTATGATCATTGCCGACTTTCTCAGTAGTCTTATTGTTTGGAGTTCGCCTTTCGATACAACGTTTAACGTATCTCGCCTTCGACTCTCGACTTTTGAACGCGTATTTTCTTTTTATATTAGAATGTCTGTGAGTCCCCGCTCTCTGCATAGTTCGGGTGTTTCCATTCACATTTCACACGCACACATTCTTTTAACTGTGAGAATGTTTATCACTATCGGAGCGTTTATCGCCTTAACCCATTAATGCCCAAATTATTTTGTTATTAGTTTTCTTCAAGTTTTGCTATATTTCGACAGTAGGGATATGGAAATAAATAAAATATAGGAAGTTTCAAAAGCAAATTATTTTAACTGATGTTTTTGATACTCATAAATACATACTAAACTTATGACTAATTGCGACTTAATATTACAATAATACATTCATTGATTTTAAATACTTCTTTTTTAAAATATTAATAAAAAGTATACTAATTAAATTCTTTAAAATAACGAAAATATAAAATTAATATTTAGAAATGGGCTGTACCATTATTATTATTCGCAAAAAAAATTCAAATTTGCATTTGAGTACTCTTTTATTCCCTAGAAATTTATTTCAACTTAATAGTTGACGAGATATAGTTTAAATTAGATTTTCTTAGCGAAGTTAAGTAATACTTCAGGTTCACCGATTTTACCGAAAATCTAATAAGATCTCAAGAGGAAGATTATACTCGTAAATATAAAGTTTTGTATTGATAGCCGTAGCCGTTTGGCCGCTATCGTCGTGACACACACATATACAAAGAGAGAGAGACACAGAGAGATTTTTTAATAACCACATTTTCGCTATCATGGGACATCAAAACGTAAGTATCTGCAAAAATCTCGAGGTCGTATAAGAAAGTAAAACCAATTTGCTCTAACGAAATTCGTATAGGTTGATTAACCTTTCTGTTGTTTTATCTGTCCATACAAACTAGCAGTCAAATATAAAAAAACAATACATTTAATAGCTCTCGAGATGGTAACTGATGGTAATCCTAATTAAATATTTATGACATTTTTCGTTTACAGAACACGCTCGTCTCAAAGTCATTTTAGTTATGTAATCTTTAGAAATTCAACTTCCGAAATCCACAGTGTAGTAATTTAGCATTCATTGTTCAAGGTGGCATAGTATTTTCTTATTTTTTCAGTTACACCTATTTTGATATTAAACAATATGTATGTACAGTGAAATTTATACTTGTATTATGTAAGATCTAAAAAATAATCACAGCAAAGTATACCTAATTATTTGTTATTTTATTAAACAATAAGAATAAATTTCTCAAGACTTAATCAAGGCCGTAACAGCAAGGCTACTTTTAAAATGTAAATTTAATTAATTAAAATATAATAAATAAATGGCGTTCAATATTTTATTAGAAAAAAAAACTTAAATATGCCACAAATAAATTTATTATGTAAATATATTTTGAAGAGGTTTGTACATTATTAAAACAGCCAGCAGTAAATATAAGCTGTGGGAAATTTGATCGGATATGGCTTCATTATAACACGAGTGCATTACCACACATTAATAATATGAACATGATATTAACAAGCTATCCCATATTTATCGAAACATTCCTGACAGAATATTTATTCGTGCGTTACAATACAATTGCTTGCACATGTCAGTATTGTGTACATATAAAATACAAATGAACAGAAATGTATAAATACACATTTTTTTATACGGTGTGTCCCAACGAAGCTACATAGTTCATTATTGGTATCTAATAATGTAGATAGTAAAAACTGTTTAATGCCAAAGGTATAGCAAAACATCTGTAATAGTTAATATTATTTTCATTCATACAGAGTGTTTGGCAGCGACAAACCAACTCAAGCTCTGTTTTTTAATTGAAGGCTATGTATTTTATAACAGACCTTATATTTTGTAATATAACTTGAAGAGTTGATTAAAATGATTTCAATTTTAGTTAGCTAATTGTCAACTTTTCCTTAGATATGGTTATTTCTTTTGAAAATTGTACAACTTTTAAAAACTAAGTTTGAGAAAAATTTTATTAAAATAGTCGAAATTCCTACCGGAAGAAGGTCTTTCACTCTTATCAAAAATCAGTTTTTTGCGAATACATACCTTTCAGTACCTTTTGTATAAAAAAAATTCAAAATTCGGACCGGAAGTAACACGTTTACTCTTAGCGAGTACCACTTTTTTCAAATCTTGGAAAGTATGCGTGTCCTAATAAATATTTATTAAGACAAAAGTACTTAGAATAGGATTTTGTATAATTTTTGTTAACGGTACAAACTCCGAGAATAGAAGCCATAGAAATTGTAATAAACATTTCTAAAACAGTAAGTAAGATACATATTACTTCAATGGCAATATATTATAAATGTGTATTAGGTATATGACAAAATGGCAAAATCAGCTGTGTATCGCATAATTAAAGATTATAAAGAATTAAGGCCCCCCCAAAGAACGAGTGGGCAGGCATTCGGACCTTCAAGAGAATCTGACTTTTCCAACGTTTACTCTTACTACACATGATTTCAAGTTACATTTTTAGATAAGACCATTTGAATGAATTTTTTTCGAAATAAAAATTAAAATACGTCTAATTACTGAATCGTGTAAATTTCTCATCTTTAGTTTGTTCTCATAATAAAAAAAACATTTTTGATTATAAAAATTCGGAGTCTCAGTAGTTGTTTTACCACAAAAAACTATTTAAGTCAGTTCCGTCCTTGTGAATTATGTTCTAAAAGCTTTTAAATCGCTAAAAATGCAAATTTATTGCGTTTCTTCTGCTCTATAGCATCGTTTGCGGTTAGAATATTACCATCATTTCGTTTATACAATTTACAATCACTTACAAAAATAACGTCTAAGAGAAAATATACGCTTCCTTTAATTTATATGATTAAATTGTTTCTTTTCGCATTCTTTAATATATCTAATAGTTTCGTTTTATTGTCCTATAAAGTGGGCATTCTATTTTTAAATGATTTTCGTTAGCATTTTTGTTTTACATAGAGCAATAACTTTTTAAGTACTTATTTTTTTATATTTGTTTTCTAGTTCTAATTTTAATTGTAAATAAATTGGTGTGGGTATCATACAACTTTCTTGTATGGTCCAAATTTGGAGGAAAATTGCATCTAAAGGTTGTTCCAAATAAATTTTATTTAAGAAGTGGTCTTCAAATTACTCACATGTTTATTAAGGAAATTAAAGTATTTAAAAGCCTTTCTGCATTTGTTAATATACGGTAATATTTCCTGTATTCTCTGTGTCAATTTTACAAATGTATTTTACATAGCCTGCATAATTAAAATGTAAACAATTTGGCAACATATTTTAAACGTCATTAATGATGCTCTCCAACCTATAGTGAATTTACTATAAGAACTCGAGAATTTATCTATGTTTATACGCTGGATAATTTGGATTGTAATGAAATCAGATCAAAATTTGGACTGAAAGTAAGACTTTTACTCTTGACTAATAGCGATTTCTTGCAAATATCTCGTAAATTATGCATTTTATATAGATTTAGAAATACAAATGTATTAAGGGCTGGACTAATTTTTGTACAAAAGAAATTTTAAAATTCGAATCCAAAGTAATAATTTTACTCTTATCGAGTAGCACTTTTTGGCACATATCTCGTAAATTATGCTTACAAAAGTATTTAGAGTTGGATTTGGACTAAATCTAATTGTATAAAAGAAATTTCAAAATTTGGACCGGAAATAAGTCTTTTACTCTTACCGAGTAGCACTTTTTGCAAATATCTCGCAAATTATGCATTTTATAGACATTTATTAAGAGAAGCATTTAGAATAGAATTTTGAATAATTTTTGTACAAAAAAAATCTCAAAACTCCGACATGACATAACACACTTACGGGCTTATTATTTAAATACAAAAGTATTTAAAACTTAATTTAGAACAACTTTTGTATAATTTGAAAAATACATACATAAGAAAGTCGTGTGGTGGCCACACCTCATTTTTTCCATTGAATTATCAAATTGAAATGATGCATTGCATGTGCAGATTACATAAAATTTTTGATTATATATTACACCTTCGAGTAGGTATTATTATTAGTAACTTCGCCACTGGTAGCATTTTCCGCGTGTCTGCAGTTAGTTGACTGGCCTGTATTTTATAAGTAATTCAACTCTACTAACTTTTTTTGCACTACAATTCATAATGAACAGCTGACTCTTACTGCATTTAAAACACGGACATCACGTAATATATATTCTAATGGGGGTACCGAATTCATTCATAAAATCAATCAACCATTGTAGGGAGGAATAAACTCATATAACTTATAATGTTTATAAGTAAAGTTTGATGTACAGAGTGATCAACTTTTTTGGCCTACTACTATTACATTAAAAAATTCAGCAAATAATACTGTTCTAATTAGCCCAAGGCTTACCTAATTTGATGCCAATATGTGACACGGTTTTAATAATAAATTATATATTTTTCAATATTATAAAAGAGGGATTTTTAATTCACTGTAAGTTTTTTCAATTTTAGTCAGTCGACTTTTATACACCTTAATTTCGAATTGTGAATATCAGTTCTAAAACTTATTTTGTTATAAACGTAGGTTGATAGAAAAAAAATGACAATATATATAAGTTGTTTCTGCTGTTAGTGAAATCTGTCCACATTAAAGAAATATGTCATAAATTCCTTTCATCCAGCCATATATACATGGAATGTGACTGCACTTTTGGCATAATAGAAAGAAACAAGGGAACAAAATAAGAAATCATTGGAGATAAGTGATAGCAGGTTCAACCAAAAAAAAAAAAAATTGTTCGTAATATGATCTAAGGAATGTTTCACTCATCGGAAAACTTAAATAAACTAGCAGATCATAAAAAAAAAAGAAAGAAAGCAGGCTTCTTAAATTCACGGAAGTAGAAAATTTTAAATATAACAAAAACTTTCATTTGAATTAAAGCCAAAAATAGATGATTTCCATAAATTCCTGAAATGATTCGGTAGATGAAAAGTTTTGACGCAACTTCGTATGACATCTGTTCCAAAACAAATCTGAAAAATGGCAGAACAATTTTGTTAAATATATTCATCATCATGAAGATACCAGGAATAAAAACCCGAATTTAGTTTGTCAAGGCTGAAGGTGATAAGGCATTGTTTGTAATTAGTAATTAGCTAATTTCTGAAAACGAATAAATTTGCTTTTCTAATATTTTTTTACATGCCAATAAAAATTTTTAAAGATTGTATTTGTTTCTGTACGCAGATAACTTGGACAAAATCATAAAGGCATTTGTTCATAACTACACCAAATTTAATTTTTTTTTAATATATGAAGGTATATTTTTATATTATCTACCCTAGCCATGACAGATAACAATGGCGAATTTTTGCTGTCAAGTTGCTATGACATTTTTATGTTTACCGACCAAATTTGGTTCATGAAGAAAAAGCGCCGCAACCTTTCACGATAAATTTTATTCCAAAAAATTTTCATGAACTAGGTAATTAATTAAAGATGATCCAATATGCGGAAGGCATATTGAGAACCAACGAAAACATCAAGAAAGTTTAGTTTCAGCACGTTGGATTACGAAATTACATAAACTCAAAAAAATATGTTGTCAATTCATTTAGAAAGATAACTAGGTGGCTTTGGTTGACGATGAATAGCTTTTTTCGAAAACTGTAACAGATGATAAATCTGAGATACACAGACAAAACCAGAATTCATGTAGTGGGTTTGAAAGGAATGTCCATTGCCAAAAAAGTAATAACGCAGAATTTATCAGAAAATTAAATGCCGACGGTATTCGGGGATATGGTAATTTTTTCAGGACTTACTAGAAGATTTTTCTAAAGGCAAATTGGAATGGGCCTTATTGGAAAAACGTTGGAATAAATGTGTGACAGTTAACGGACCACATATTGAAAAATAAAATACGACTTTCCTCCAAACTATTTTCCTTCATAGCTAGCTAGACAATTTAAACACCTTCCTTTATATATTCCTAAATTCAATCATTTAGAAATTTTATTAGATTTTTTTTTTTTGTATAACTTCTCACAAATTCTATAAATGCATGCAATTTTTTCTAAATGTACTTCTACCCTTTTTGCTCTAACCCCTTCCATTAACATTTGCCATGCCAATAATATTTGAAAATTATAAATCCTTCAACGCTCTTCATTCAACTAAAATTTTAATATAAAAATTCCGATTATTTCTTTGATACGTTTCAATGCATAAATAAGTCTAGAATCCATAGCTCAAAATTGGTAAGGTATCTTTCATGTAATCATAAGAGTAATAAGTTCCACTTTCATATCCTGCGATATTTTTTTATATTGAAATATCCCTTCGAGTAAGAAACTTCTATATGCTGAGTATTACTAGCATTTTAAAAGTTAATTGTAAATATTGTGATAAAAAAACGATTTTTTGGCAAAAAAATCTTTTTTAAAAATTGTAAAACAATTTATTTGTCATTTAATACAATAATATATGATGTTACCTACATTGCTTGTTGTATATTACATATATAAAAATATATGTTTTAATTTGTGGAGTTTAAAGTTTAAATTATTTTACTGTTTACCTAGAGTTCATTATTTCATTTTGAAAAAATTAAATTTAAGTATAGATTATTAAACTTAGGTACTTAAATAATCACTGTTTGTAATATATTCCATATTCACTATACACATGTTTAGCATGATTTTTTTTAATTTTTTTTTAGAATTACTTTGTATTTAAAGTCTAAATTTTAAGCGGATATATTTTGGGTTACAATAAAAACTACTTTTTAAGAAAATTATATAAATTGTGTGTGTTTAATAGTAAAATAAACTTTCGGAAACCTTTCTGTTTTACAAAAATTCTTAAACAAATTGCGAGGCGTTAAATAATGTGCAAAATTCCTCTTCAGCAATTTACCGGGTAGTAAAATCAATGTCATAAAATCTAACTCACCCTTTCGTGTTGTCCGAAAATTCAACCTATCTGCACAATCAATTTAAAAACAATGTCGGAGCGATTCAATGAAGATTCCAGCGCACACTACGACCACTATTAAAAAAAAATCATTCATACATTATTTACATTTTGTTTACGGTTCTTGGGAGAGACCAGCGTGTTACTATACCTTTACTCGTTGTTTGTTGGACGGAGACGGAATGCTCTCGATTGTCTTTTTCCCGTCAAAATCGAAAGCTAGAATGACTTATGGTCATTGCTCCCTGGGATAAACGCTTCCCTTCATGCAGCCGTGCATACTTGTTACACTAATTTCCGTTTTCACAATGGTATTAAAGAGAATACTGTTGTAACGATTTAGATAAGCTTGCAATAGCGCATTGTAGAGTCATCTGGTGGAGAGTAACATGTATTAAAATCGCAGTGTGTAACCAACCGTGTAGGGCGCTACTTATTAGATATATAATATTCTGGTTCGTTATTTGGATTAAATAGCCTAAAATACGTTTTAAAGCATTTTATCTTCAGATCTAAACAAAAGTTATTTATTTATTTTTATGTAGTAACCAATGCCTGTTGGTAACAATCAATCTTCGATTTAATTAAAATCATATAATTATATTACACGTTTTTTGAACATACTCGCATCCTTATAAAAAATGAGGTGTGGCCACCACACGACTTTCTTATACGTATATGAGTGTTTCAAATTATACAATTTTAAGAATTTTTTTATACAAAAATTATTCAAAATCCTATTCTAAGTACTTCTATTCTCTTAATAAATCTCTATAGAATGCATACTTTGCAAGATATTCGAAAAAAAAGTGCTGCATCCTAAGAGTACGAATTTGAAATTTCATGTATACAAAAAATATTGCAAATCTAGCTCTAAATACTTTTGTACTCATGATAAATATATATACAGAATGCATAATTTACGACATATTTGCAAAAAATCGCTATTCGGTAAGAGTTCTTCCGGTTCGAATTTTGAAAAATTTTGTATAAAAAAGGTGTTGAAAATTAAGTTCTAAATACTTTTATACCCGTAACATACCCGTCCAAAAAGCATGACTTGCGAAATATTCGCAAAAAACTGATTCTTGATAAGAGTAAAAGACCTACTTCCGGTAGGAATATAGAAAAACTTTTTAAATAAAATTGTTCTCAATTTTAATTGAAAATGAATTCTTTATAAATTTGTTTAAACCTAGTAGTTGACGAAATATTTGCAAAGTTCGAGTTTTTCATTGAAGTAAACTACTACTTCCGGTCTACCGATTTTACTGAAAAACTAATCAGATCTCAAGAGGGGGATTATAAAAGTGCATTGCGATTAATAAGAATTGATAATGGCACATACATTTTCAAATGGTAAAGGTTGATATGTTAGAAGTTTATTACAAAGTAAATAGAAACTCTGAAAATGCTTGCACAAATTACGCTCATCGTTTTCCGGAAAGACCAGAACCACACCGGACAATTTTTAACAGAATAATCAGAAATTTAGTGAACTATGCGGCAGCTTCAAACAAACATTCCAAGTACATCAGTACGTCGAGTGGCTCGAGAATCTGAAATTCCGAAATCTAGTGTTTATAAAACGTTGATGAAATACAAATACCACCCATATAAACCAACAATTGTACAAGGTTTAAACGATAAAGCCTATCAGCGAAGATTACAATTTAGCAAGTGGTATCTACAAAAATGTTAAAATGATATTAGTTTTCCTAAGAAAATAAAGATAAAATAGTGATGAAAGGACCTATTAAGTAATTATCCAAAATGAAACGAACAAAAACCCAAAACACACCAGAGATTAAACCATTAATTTACGAGTACCTATAATCAATAATGAGAGAGCTTATTTATCGTCTGTTTTACACTAACATTTAATTTCATAGCCAACTAATTTCGTATTAAAGTGAAGTTTTATTTAAATGTTCATATCTTTCTTATAAATAAAGATTTATTGGGCATGTTGTACATTATTGAAGACCTATTTTTAGGGACTATCTAACTAATTAAAAATCCAATATGGTCGCCATAGAAGAAAAACATAAGATAGCGCTAAGAACCTGGAAACAAATTAATATCGGGGGTTACTGTTAGCACCAAAAAAAATTGTTTAAAAAAGTGTCTCAACAATGTCAGAGTTTCAAAACGATCGCATTATACGTTATCGAGTTATTCAGAAAAATTTAAATCGACAAAAATTGGTTTTTTCAAAATATCTGAAAATTGTAAAAAGCCCGAATGAATTTGAAATAAGATTTATTGCGAGCATTGAATTCTGCAAAACATTCCCCATTTAATCGTTGCTCTATCTTTTCTAATAACCGATATACCAATGGTGAGCATCGATATCTGGACACACTGTATATGGATAAGAAGGATTTAGCAAAAGCATTAACAATGTCAATGGAATCAGAAAAGTTTTCGCCTTCACTCTCACGAAGATTACCTGGTATCCTTGTGGAGCGTGTTTTTGTTCGAAGGAAGCTCTATAATTTGGACTGATTCCTCAACTCTTGTGAGATAAAACATATAATTATCATGTATTCGCCCTTTAACCGAAGACGTTTAAAGTTATTCTAGAATCTTATGGCTTTAGTTTTAACCCTTTTAGTGAGATAATAATTTTTATTCTTAAGGTTCTGTATAATTTCTGACGAAAACCATGGTTGATAGGACGAATATGACGTGTTTCCTTCATTTATTAAATTTTTGATATATGCATATGGTGATCGCCCTTGCAGAAACAGTAGTCATCCATATCGCACGGATGATTACTAATAAACACGTTTTAAGTTAGTTCTCAGGCCTTCTTCTTAAGTAGTACACGTACGTATTGATGTACAAGAACAAGATTCTGGCGTTGAGTAGTGTTACAAAATAAAATTACTTTGGAAAATAATAAAAACATTTCAATTTATACGTTTCATTGAATCAGCTATGTAAGTAGGACTACAATTAATTATAGATAGTCATTATTCACCTTAAACGTTATTATTTTGACACTTATACATCTATTTATAGAAAAAAATCCTGGTCAACCTTGTATCAGTATCACTCTACCAATGCTTCTTTTTGTATTATTTTGTAATCTATGCAAATATTATGAAAATTCGTTAACTTTTTCGATTACTTTTTCTCAGAGCTTATTTCTGCGTATAACTCTTGCATGCACTTTTTTAATGTACTTGAATCAGTTGCTTAATGTCACAACACTTGTGAAATCTGGAGCTGCTCATTTAATTAATAGTCTCTTGCAAAATCTGAAATGGAAATATACATAAGTAATTCAGTCTTTTATCACCTGCGACCACAGCTGAGAAAATAAATTATTAGGTATTTGTTATGTGTCAACGGGAACAATAATAATTATTTTTATCATAGAATTCGCCAACAATACACTATATACCAATCAATTAAAGTTAATTTGCTACTAGTAAAAAACATGATTGAAAATTGTACTCGTGAGGAAATATCCGATATGAATTAGTCATTTTTGTTGTAGCAATGAGATTTAATAAAAATTTTCTAAATATTTATTTTGTTTTCCAGAAGAATTATTTTCAATACCTGCAGTAGGAACCTTTTCAAGTAAAAAATTGATATTAGATTTTAGTACAATTATGGCAAGGTTGAAAATCATAAAATGGGAAAGACCATATGATGAAAATATGTTGTAGTCCAGAGATGTATGTTATTATTAGGGCGCGGACACGAACGGATGATGACTCATCACCCATGGGCGCACTATTGAAATGTTGTATTTTTAAAGAGGTTTTAATTTTATTTATATAATTGGATAACAAGTGGCTGGTGATCTATAAAATACAAAATACCTTATTATTTGTTCGTTTTCCGTTCTGTAGGATTTGTTCTCTTTGAATGAAGTACATCCTTGTAGACACAAAACGTCCTTTCTACATCGCAACGGGTTATAGGTGCGTACTGGAAATATTTTTTTATTTCAGCGTATTTAGCAGTTAGATTTTGTGTCATTGTCCCTATACACAATTGCTGCAATGTTATTAAATCTGGACTTCTATTAAAAATTGCGTCTAACTTTTGCCGAAGGCCACATCCGAAGTCACTTGGAATACTTTTGAAATTATTAATAGCCACATCTAATATGGTTAATCCATCTTTTACTTCGAGATGTCGATTTTCAAAATATGTGATTAGTTTAGGCAAAAAGTGTTCCTGAAGGAATAACAACTGATGTTTTAAGTTTGGGATTTGTGTTAGTTCCTTGAGCTCAGAAATACTTCGAGCATCGTCATTTAAACATGTAACGAAATTTTGTAAACTATCGAAATTCTCTGCATAAAAACTAGTAGCTTCCAACCATGTCCCCCATCTAGTTATTACTGGCGACGAAGGCAGTGACAAAGATGGAAGTTTTTCCCTGTAAAGAGCTACTCTCGATGGTGCTTTTCTGAAAATTTTTTAATAGCGGATACAAGTCTATCAATTTCCGGATACTTGTCTCTGATATATTCACAGATTCTGTGGAGAGCATGTGCTACACAAGTAATATGCAGCAGATAAGAATATGTTTGCTTTAATAGTTTTATATGTATTGAACTGGTCTTGAATATGAGCCAAGACGAGTCAAATACAAATACAAACGATAATTCACCCAATAACCCCCTCACTACATGCAACCAGGCATACATCAGTGATGCTTAGCACACAACCCTTGTATAATAAGAGTATAGGTAAAAGTCCCTGAATAATAATTCAAAAATTGCTAACAAAACTAGTATATTCTGATACCCCAATTAAATATTGAATGCTAGAAAGCAAATTACCCCCACAATTAGAAAAACAAAACCCATGATTACTCTGATACCCCCTTTATAGATACATAAAACTAGAATTAAATACTTAATTAGCTCATTTCACAATTTAGCATAATCATTACATTAATAATAAGTATATTTTTACAGTACAACAATGACAAATACAATTGATTTAGGCAAATAAATAATTTAAAAAGAATTTGACAACCATTACGAATGGTCAATTTTGATTCCAATTTTTAACAATTACTGAACACACTATATCAATGGAAATTATTACCATTTTAAAGTTTGGACTTTTACGAACAAAAAGTCACAGAATAATTAGAGGTCATAACTTAAGGCAAGTTTGAATTCTACGAAAGCATCATTTCAAGTAATATAAAATTATAGCACATACATGGCTAATTTCTAATTAAAATTGCATATTGAAAAACCAAAATGAACTAATGTTGAGTACCAAAAACATTTACCTCATGAACCAATTGTCAATTTACAATTACTTTACTGCGCATTAAGTCTGTTAGATTCACATAATTAGTCTAAGCATCATCTTAGATTTGAATTATGATTCGCCATATTCAACGAATCATAATTAATTTCAGAAATTTCACATACATAATTAAAGTTAATTTTAAATCAAACCAAACAGATACAAAGTTTATCAAAATTTATTTTCGTTGGAATAATCCTCAGCGACATATTTACAATTTAAATCCAAATATTTAAATAAGTACATTGGATAGTTTGACAGTTGTCAACATGAGTTTGAAAAAACGCTTAAAAATACAAATTACAAGCCATGTTGATGATTAAAAAGGTGTTAAAATATTACGAAAAGGTCATAGTTTCATGTAATAGCAATAAATCATAAATAAATTAAAAGACCATTTCGAAATAGCAATTCAAAAACTAACCCCACTATTTTTGTATATAAATAAAGAGATTTGGAAGAATTGAAAGGTGAAAAATAATTAAATGCATTTAAATGCATATTTTGTGAAGGATAGGTTCTACTGAAAAGGCATATTAATCCAAAATTTTGATATTTTAATTATTTTTATTAGCGTCCATTACGTCATCGAACATATGACAGTCGAAACGCTAAATTGGCCCTTCAATCTTTAAAAAACGTGATTTTCTAAAAGAAAACTAATTAAAATAATTTTATTGCACTAAATGAAAGTTGAGAAAATTTAATTGTAAAAAAACATCATTTCACTGATAAACCAAAGTAAATTTGTCCATAATAAGACTTTGTAAATAATTACTGTATATGTTGCCATAGAAACAACAATGACAACATCAAATTTATATAAAAATGCACATACGGCGTAACGCCGGGTTCTTAAAATTTTGTCTTTTGTTATACGTGGATGGTCCTGTATCGATCATTCATTGACGAATTAAGTTTCACGTGCGATAAAAAAGTTACGTTGTGCGACCTTCAAAGTGACGCAAGAAGAACACCCTATTGGACACGTTCTCGCCGAGTTGAGGTTCAAGGTCGAACTTATTTATTATGAAGCTGTAAAGAAAGGAGAAATATTGGAGTTTAGTTTTCTAATAACTAATATTATTTGAAGTCAAAAACATCAACGCCGAAATAAAACCAAAGCCAAAGGGGTTACTACCAGTATCAACAACAAAACGAGGTCATAGATAATCAAGATACATACTCACCTGTCACCGGTTAATCCACACCTTAGAAGTACATTCCAACCGCAGAAGGACGACTTCGCCGTCCACCTGTCCATGCTACTACCAGGAAACAGGACTATAGCTGCGATCCCACCTGAAGCACACCTCAAACTTTCCAGGATACCTGCTCTCTAACAATCAAGGTGTTAGTAACTTATTAAGGTACAAAGTCTATTTACTGTTGAATTCACAATCAGTGCTAAAACTATATCAAACATAATGAATGTAACATCTTTCAATCTCATCTGATTCTCGGTCTTAAATAAAATTCAACTCTTAAAGTGCACATACAAAAACATTTAGGTCATTTTGCTATTACAATTACATTAACCCATTATTAGTAAAATATCGGGATTTACTTACAATCAAGATCGTTTTAATCCATTAACACATTCACTTTTAAAATTAGTTCACACCAATAAGGCTTAAAATCGCTTACAGTTGCCATATGATGCTTTTACAAGTAGAACCTTTGCCTATAATTGTGTTGCTGTTATAAAATACAAATTTTATTGGATAGATCCACATCCATATTATTAATTATTGTGTTTATTATTCGCCAAATATTCATATCAGATCATTGTTGTATGCTGTTCTATAATTTTACCGTTTTAAATAAATTGAAGTTTGTTTGTATTTAAATGATTTGTTTGTTTCTACCATCGATCAATTCTGTTTCACCATAAAGCAGAGGTACACGTATTCTATTTGTGCTTTAGCATTAGCGCTGTGCCACAAATCAATCTTTCTAGGTTATGAACTCCGAGATCTTCGCACCGTTGAAGGAAGGCTGATCTGAAGGTGTAAGGTAAATTCGAATCCTTTTAACGGCCCGAGATAAACATTTAGAGTCCATTTTAGAGCACCCACCTCTGAAATAACACCAATATCACAAGTTAACTTCACTTTCACTGTAACAATTTGCACACACGAGTTTTCTTGCAGTTTCCCGCTAACGTTAAAGCGTGGCTTTCTCCCACTTGAATTAATTGTATACAAAACTTATAAATTTGTACGCCGAGTGCCGCGAAATTTGAAACATTAATTTAAATTTACTTTTCAACTTATTGCGATATATTGATACTTATATACCCATGAATTTAGAATATCGTTAATTCAAAACTTGTAAAATATAACCCTCCCGAGCTAACCCGGTCGACTGACATTGCCCATTGTACTAATTTAAGTCTCATAAATTTTTAATTAACATTAATAAAATTATCAAGCTTAGATAATTGTAATTATCTTTAATAATAGATATAGCTCTTTACTTTATATATACCATCCCATAGCATTCTGGCTCCGCAACGTGGTGGCCTTTTATAAAACCTTATCCCAGATACTTACTGTGTTTTTCAGCTTACTCCAGAGGATCGACAGAAGCGGAGGACTTTTATAAATTAAAATATTTGTATAATAAAAATATAAAAAGAAATATGTGTCTTTAATTTGTTTATTTGCATATGTGTACTTCTATAAATTGGTGGTAAACAAACAAACACTGGTAAAAGTAAAATCATTTATTTTTCCATAATAAAAATCAAACGCATTTAATATTATTTACATATTATGTACAACATATTATACAGGTGTCATATCTTAAAGTCATATCGAATTTTTACTATTATTGTCTGTATCTATAAAAACATAAACCTGTAAAATGAATACGAGATCAAGAAGCGCTTCTACAGTCCGCCAGGAATCAGCCAGTGAAAGCGAAGACGAATCTCCGCAAGACCAAGGCGATACCACCCAAATGACGGAGAGTTCTACAGAACAAAGAACTGGTTCGAAACCAGAACAATCTGATATGCTCAAACAGATTAGTTTGATGTTACAGAACAATGAAAAGAATATGCAAGAATTAAAGAATAAAATGGACAATATCAAGGAAGAATTAGAGAATAAAATGGACAATACTAAGGAAGAATTGGAGAAAAATAGAATGAGAGATAGAGAAGAAGACAAAATAGAAAACAAGAAAAACTTGGAAGAATTGAAGAAAGACCTCGAAGAGAGTCTAGTACTTAGAACAGAGGCTAATAATAAAATTATATTAGAAGAAATGGATGTGAAAGTTCAACAACTTAGGTCAGAAGTTAAGGAACAGCTGTCGGTCAAAGAAACCGAATTATTGGCAAATATCGACTCTAAAGTACAAGTTGTGGATAGGAAAGTCGTGAAAATAGAAGGAGAGTTCACGAAATTAAAGAATGACAATGAAGAGCAACACAAGGAGTTGGCGGAGAGAATCAGGTCGGAGATAGACCAAGTAAAAAGGGGCACCGCCGAGATGGAAGTTCGGATAGAAACGAAACTAAATGGAAAAATAGTTTCAACTGAGGAGAACTGTTTGAAGGAAATAACGAGAGTCAAACAGGCAAACAGGGAGCATTATAAGGATGTCAGAAACGCTCTGCAAGAATGCGAAAAGAGTAAGGAGGAACTGAGCCGGCTAATATTGAAAGTTCAAAATATCCGGACTAACAATAACCGCATGCCTTCACCAACATGTTTTAATGCAGGACTACGCATTGAAAACGTAGCACATTTCAACCGCAACAACATGTCCATGCACCCTATGGCATATTTGAACAATGTACTTAAATATACCGAAGACGTGCCTGATTTTAGGCAGCAAATCAACATCATCAGAGCGACACTCACCAACGGAGCAGCAGATTGGTTCGAGAGAGTAGAGGATAGTTGTGCGGACTTAGGACAATTCGCGGAGATATTTAGGAGGAACTTCTGGAGCGAAACGCAACAAAACCGAGCCCGTATTCCTTTATTCACAGGGAAATTTAGACCAGGTAAGCTCTCTCGCGAAGCATATGCCCTGAAGATTTACAACTACAGCAAACACATCGACAATACGGATGAGTTAACCATTTATCAACAGTTGTTACGACATTTCATACATACTGACACGCACGCGATAATATGCCAGAACGTGATTAACATGGATAGTCTGGTAGATATACTCCGGAGATTAGACGACTATTCAGACAGCACAAACATTAACCGAGATTATAGGAACAATCCCAGGAATGAAAGCTCTAACCCAGATGCCCGACGAAATTTCTATCCCGACAGACCAACAGACATAAATAGAAACCCTCAACGAACTTCACGTCCACCAACCAGAAACTTCAATCCACCTCCGAACAATTATCATCAAAGCCAGCCTCGCCCTTACAACTCATTCCCAAGAAACGATTAGGGAAGATCGAATATGTCTCCACCAAACAGGAACCTAAACCAATGGCGAAACAATGGCACGACAAACGGCAATGGTAACAATACTACGAGGAACAATAACTCTTGGAGACCTGACCAGCGTCCCTACAATACAAATGCGCCCAGGAATAACTACCAGGAACAGAACCAGAGATACTATGGAAATGCGAATAACAGGCAGATAAATGCAATCGCTGGTGATAGAAGGCATAACATAGAATGGGACACACCAATAGACAACAGCGAGCTACAAAAAAAAACTTCGTCGAATTCAGAAACGTAAATGACGGAAATAAATCCGAAACCGGGTTCATCCCTTACATTTTGAGCAACCTTTTCTATGACTGCAATCTGGGTTTAGACAATATGCGAACTTTAAAAATGAATTTGAATTTTGAAACAGAAAAAGCTACGATAGGAAACAATGAAATACAAATGAACACTTTAGATGATTGTAAGGAAATCAACGCATACCTACAATACAAGGAGGAAATTAAGTGCGATATTGCAAATGTCATTATAGCCGACAGAGAAGAAAACGGAAATGCACAAGAATATTTAGAAGAAGCTATGTTCGAATTACCAAAGGAAGAAAGGGAGACAATATACTCAGACAAAGGAATAAAAGAAGACTCATCTGATAGCAAAATAATAAGGAATGAAGCTGACATACGGGAGATCTTAGAAAATCAAGAATTAAAGGAACCTTGGATATTAGAAAATCTTCTGGACATTCTTTCAAGTAACATACGTTTAATTAACGATGAGGTAGTATTTGCTAAGGATTACGAGCACAATCTACTGATCGATGATGATACTCCTTTACCTTGCAAGAACTACTTATCCCTTATCACTTCCAACAGAGAGTCAATGAGGAATTGCTTAAACTAGAGGAAGCGGACATTATCGAGAGGTCTAACACATAATTCATAAACCCAGTGGTCTTGGTGAAGAAGAAAGACGACTCCATCCGCATCTGCATTGACGCTCGCTTGGTCAACCAGAGGATCAAACCTGAGTACGAGATGCCACAGAATATCGACGTGCTACTCACAAAATGGAAGATGGTATAGAAGACTAGATTTAAAGAATGCTTTTTGGCTGAGACGCTTGGAAGAGACATCAAGAAGTATTGTGGTTTCAACGTGAACGGAGTCACTGTTCAAAGTTTGCCCGTTCGGAGTCCGTAGTTCACCCGCAGGTTTAATTAGATTCCTACATAAGATATTGGATAAATATGAGAAATTCGCATTACATTATCTGGACGACATTATTTTCTCCGATGACATCGAATCTCATTTGAACCATATCGAAACTATTATCCATACACTACAGACAAATGGAATGAAGTTGAATCTCGCGAAATGCCAATTTTGTAGAAAAGAAGTCAATTATCTAGGATACGTCGTGAATGGACAGAACATCTTATTAGACCCACAAAGACTTGAAGAGATCCAAAACTACCCACGTCCAAACAAATTGAAAATGTTGAGAGGATTCCTCGGTTTGCTCAATTATTACCGAAAATTCGTTTCGAACTACAGCCAGAAGACTAACACTTTATTAGCGCTACTAAAGAAAGGAGCCAAATGGAAATGGACACCCGAATGCGAAGAATGCTTTCAAAATTTCAAGAACAACTTTGTCGAAAATCTTAAACTATATCACCCCGATTTCAACTTGGAATTTATCGTCAGAACGGACGCATTTTACAACGCTATTGCCGCAGAACTGATACAGATAAAAGACAACACTGAAATTCCAATTTACTTTGCTTCACGGACGTTAAGACCATGCGAGACCCGATATGGCATTTCAGAACTCGAAATGTTAGCAATCATCTTCGCATTAACCAAGCTCAGATACTATTTGATTGGGAATAAGTTCGTCCTCGAATCGGATCACAAAGCTCTGCTGAATATTATGACGACTAAATTAAATAACAACCGTATCTACTGCTGGACACTACTCATACAACAATATGACATGGAGATCAGATACAAGCCAGGGAAAGTGATGATCGCTGCAGACATCCTGAGTCGTAAACATGGAGAGACCAAAACTTCAAATGTTCATATCAATCTAGTAATGTTAGCTCAAGGAGGTACTTTTTCATTAAACCAAAATATAGAAGCTCAAGAAACACCCGATTTGAAAGAACTTAAGAAGAAACTACAAGTAGAGCAGGAATATAAAGGTATGAAAATCTAAGAGGACGTAATAATCAAGAAGATAGGGAAAACGGAAGTATACGTCACGGAAGAAAAACATACTATCGAGATCATTCAAAATATACACGAAACGTATACCCACATAGGAGCAAGGAAATGTTGGTTGATATTCCGGGAGGCTTGCTACTGTAAGAACGATGAAAAAATGATTAAAAATCTAATTCGACAATGCCGAACATGTGAGTTAGCCAAGGAGAAGAACTTCACAAACCAAAACGTCAGCCAGAGCATAATCGCAACCGAGCGACTACAATTAGTAGCCATCGATTTCATTTCAAACCTTATTCCAAGTACGAGAAGATATAGAAACATTCTTGTCATATGCGACATTTTCTCCAAACACGTACGTTTAATTCCTACTCAAAAGTGCAACACGAAAACCGTACTGCAGGCATTACAAGATTACATCACCGAATACGGAACTCCCAACACGACTTTGTCAGATCATGCTACGTATTTCACAAACCCGCGATATCAAGAATTCCTAGATGACAGACAGATCAAATCATATCACACTTCGATCAGACATCCGCAGGCAAACCCGTCTGAAAGATACATAGAAAAAGTACTAAAATACCTCCGAATTTTGTTAGTCGACTGCCACCATAAATGGGCCAAACATATCAAACACATAGAATTGGTCATGAACAACACGCCCAGCACAGTACATGAATCTCTATCGCTATATTTACCGGACAGCCACCTCAGAGAACGTGGATAAGTGATGAAATAGCAGATCTTGGAGAACAATATGAAGTAGTAAGACGGAAACTCATAGAAAGAAAAAACAAATGGGAAACAAAGCAGGGAGAACAGCAGAAAAGATATAAAAATTACCAAATAAACGATAAAGTCATTGTACGTTCACTTAAAGTCACTAATAGAAAAAACAATATCATCGCAAAATTAATACGACCATTCACTGGACCATTTCTTATTCCTAAGCAGTTAGGATTAAACACCTACGAATTAAACGACGAAGAAACAGGGATTATTAAAGGCACCTATCATGTATCCATGTTACACGACTATTTAGCCGAAGACACATACAACGAGTAGCTAAGATGTACGGGCATGGCGAAGGGAAATAGAGGCGACCTTCGATGGGACATTGCGACCCCACCCAACCAGAGCTAACTACATCATCCAGAGCTACATCTACAAAGAAAAGCCTAATGTACGGAGCACGGCGGAATAATAACAGGCGATCTCCGATGGTAAGTTGCGATACCACTCCCACCTTAGCTAACCCTACCAAATAAAGCCTAATATTCGGAGCACGGCGAAGGGACTTACATGCAACCTTCGATGGCAAAGTGCGACCCCACTCTTACCTGAGCTAACCACCAGAAATACATCCTAATGTTCGGAGCACGGCGAGGGAATCAGCACTCGATGGGAAATTGCGACCCCACTCCAACCAGAGCTACATCTTCACACGAAAAGCCTAATATACGGAGCACGGCGGAGAAATAACAGGCGATCTCCGATGGTAAGTTGCGATACCACTCCCACCTTAGCTAACCACCAGTCACAAAGCCTAATGTACGGAGCACGGCGAAGGGAATTACAGGCAACCTTCGACGGGAAATTGCGACCCCACTCCTACTTGAGCGAAACCACTAAATAACACTACAGAAAAGCCTATATAGTCCCCACTCACCCGACATAACGTTGTAGGGGCATAAAGAGTCCCAGACACCCAAGGAATTATTCGGTCGAGCCCAAACCGGAAGGATCCACAAATAAATCAAATTGAACTACATCGGAAGAGCCCAACCTGGTGAAAGCTGCATCAACAAAAAAAAACCACTACAGACGAGCCCAACCCATTCCTACATTACGTAAGTAGCAACGCATAAGGAGGTAATATAAGTCGAAAAATGTCTAGAACACTTCAGTCAGAAAAAAAATAAAAACAAAAAACAAATACACAACAAGATGATGCAAAAATGTTATGAGAGAAAATTAAGAAACACTAGGAAGAAAAAAATATTTACAAGGAATAAAAATAACAAAGCGTACGGAACCACAAATATTAGAAGAAAGAAAAATTAAATAACTGCCTTTATATAAAATACAAAATAAATGTTACAAATAAAAAACTACTCAAGAAATAAATTGACCTACAGAACAAAAAGGATTTAAGAAGGAATGATCAAAGTATGAAGAAAAAGAAAATAATTAAATATGAAGAATGGGACTAAAAATTTAAAATATACCACCTAGCGAATATAACGCTTATATAAGAAATTAAATCCATGAATAAGGCCATGAAAAGATATGGTATTGTGGAAAGAAAAATAAATATGATTTAAGTTTACCTCATAAGTAAAACCATGACAAGATATGGTATTATGGGAGAAAAAGAAATATGATTAAGGGTGATGTACAACCTAAAATGGGTACATCAGCACGAAAAAGTGCAATATTAATTAAAAATATGTTCCGCAAATAGGAAGATGAATACATGACAAAATGTCAAATATAGTATGTAACAAGAATAATTATTTGAAGCAACAAAGTTAATTTAAGTGTAAATACACTCGAGGTATGTCAAAATAGGCCACTATTGTTACAGTAAAGAAATTGAATCCGACATATTACAGGTAAACAAATCATAAAAACAAAAGAAGAATTATGGTACATAATTAAAATTTTATAAAGGCAACATTAAATATAAGCATACAAGAAAGAAAAACATACGCACGTATACAGAGATCAACTAGTGTTCACAATTATCAATTAAAATATAGATACACAAAAACATAACATATACATATCATCTTATACAAATACCCATATACAGGGACGAGTCAATAAACATTATAAAAAAAACCAATTTTTAGGAAAATTTCCATACACACAAACAACGTATATTACAAACATATGACCTAACTACAATTCTAAAAACTTAGAGAATAAGGCCCTTACCATAATCATAAATAAATATATCAGTTTGTTATAGTAAAATGTTGTTACTTAGAATAAATAATTTAGTTAATAATAATAGTTACACTGCGAAGGTTATTTATAACGAACGCATTTTTTTACAAATAAAAAACTACCTTCGTTAAGGGGCAAATTGAACTGGTCTTGAATATGAGCCAAGACCAGTCAAATACAAATACAAACGATAATTCACCCAATAACCCCCTCACTACATGCAACCAGGCATACATCAGTGATGCTTAGCACACAACCCTTGTATAATAAGAGTATAGGTAAAAGTCCCTAAATAATAATTCAAAAATTGCTAACAAAACTAGTATATTCTGATACCCCAATTAAATATTGAATGCTAGAAAGCAAATTACCCCCACAATTAGAAAAACCAAACCCATGATTACTCTTTTCAGGAACCCCAACTGATACCCCCTTTATAGATACATAAAACTGGAATTAAATACTTAATTAGCTCATTTCACAATTTAGCATAATCATAACACTAATAATAAGTATATTTTCACAGTACAACAATGACAAATACAATTGATTTAGGCAAATAAATAATTTAAAAAGAATTTGACAACCATTACGAATGGTCAATTTTGATTTCAATTTTTAACAATTACTGAACACACTATATCAATGGAAAATTTTTTTTATTCTCATACCGTTTTTTTCAGACACTGTCGGATACATCCATATTTGGTCTGAAGCTTTGAGTGATATTTGCCCTTACAATTAAATGAAACTGCTGCCCCATTTGCAACGTGCACTGTAAGAATTACGTTGACTATAATGCAATCTTTTACCTCCTACAAATTTTGCAATGACTGAATTAAAAGATTCTACAATGTTAGCATCTACGTTTCCTATTAAAGATCTACTATTAGGCTGAGCCGATTTAAAGCGTTAATAAAGTTATCATACATATTAAAATTCTGAAATTTTTCAAACATATTGATCTCACCTTCTTTAGATCCTTGACAAAAGTAAGAAGCACAATCCGAGTATTCACCAAAAATATGTCTTGATCCATTTATAATGTCACGTTGCAGTTTCACTATCTGGTTTGTTATTGTTAAGTTCGAACTTTTGTAATGTTCAATTGCTTTTGTTAAGACCGCTCTGAATCTAAGCAAATTTGTTGTTATTAATTTTCCTATGTACGAATTGAATTTAGGTTTTTTCAAACAGTCGCTAATTTTATTTATATAATTGCGTAATATATGATTTCGGCACTCGATTTTTTCAATAATTTTTTGGGGACCGTAAGGGGCCGTTTCACGTAGTTTTCTAAGAACGATGCTATCACTGTCCCCTATTAATCTACCATAAATTACACCGTGCATTTCACGAGAAACCTTCCGCAATAATTGTCGACTCCATTACTGTTGACGACGAAGACTAATTTTTGTAGCATACGTGATATTTACCAAATTTTGCACAAATTAAACACAATTTGTTTTTTACGCCTACTTACAATTTTCTTTTCGTTCGCCATCCAACAATTGCTGCCACTCCTGATAAACCGCTGTAATTAAACTTATAAACTCGTTTGGACCATGCTCTTTTACTTACTCACATATACAAAAAGAAATCTAAAAACTGTCCTGGAGTCAAAATACAAAGGATAAATAAAATAAAAACATGAAGGCACAACAAATTCAGATATTTAAATAAATGCTTTTACCATCTAGAAAACTGAAAATTGTGTAACTTCCTGCCACTTAGTTTGAAGAGTCCGGCGAACTTCTAAGTTCGTATCTTACAAAGACATAAAGTTGTTTTTGTCAGATTTTTGTTTTCTACAAACATTGTTCATATTAATCTTGTATTACGTATTTTTGTGAAACGAGTTTTTCTTTCCAATTAATTGTTCATATTATTAAAAAGCTTCAACATGTAATGTTAGAAATAATAACAAGTCGTGCAACTTTATAATTAATAATAATAATAATGTTTATTTATTGCCGACGAAAACTGCATTTCTGAAATTCCATAAAGCCGGAACCTTGTCCTTGAAAAATAAAATGCATTTTGAAAGTGAGAAGAATATTAACGAACAGAAAAAAATGTTAACAAAGTAGACGCATCAATGTTATCACGTAATCAATCACAAATGATCACCTGAAATATCTGAAATATATTACAATTTGCTTGTATATACCAACCGCATGTAGTTTCTTTTACAAATATGTTTAATGTATACTTATTATTATAATAATAATAACAACATATATTTATTCCAGACGAAAAATTAATATCTAATACATTCTCCCAAATATCCTTAAAATAATTATAAAATAAACCCGATATATAAATGAAACATTCGTTTACCTAAGGTAATAAGAAAAGTTGAAGATCTCTCTGTTTATATGATGTTCGGCTTAATACAGTCGACCAAGTATACCTTCCATATAGCTGGTCTTAGACATTACAAGACTGTGAGTAAGAGGTCGAATTGTGTGTTGCCTATTTGCCATTTATAAGTGCGGACCTTGTGATCATTCTCATTGGTTTCAAAGTAATTTTTTGGATACCAGGGTTATTTTGAAAGTAAAATAAATACATTGTCGTTCAGAATAAAAATATCTAGGTACTCACGATTCAAAAAAGTACTTTTTAAGCACCGTAAGCTTTATATCGCTATAAAACGAAAAATATTCAAAGTGCTGTATATTAATTATTTTTTAATATAATTGCAAATTTTAATCGTGAGTCACTAGAACAAATATTGGTTGTTTCGTGCATGTAGCGGCAACTTTTTCAAGTGCCTTAATTTTTGCGATTTTTTACGTTGAATGACTATTTTGTGGCATACGCCGATTAAGTAAAACCCCCGCTTAAAATATTAAGGAAAGGTCATAGTTTCATGTAATAGCAATAAATCATAAATAAATTAAAAGATCATTTCGAAATAGCAATTCAAAAACTAACCCCACTAATTTTGCATATAAATAAAGAGATTTGGAAGAATTGAAAGGTGAAAAATTATTAAATGTATTTAAATGCATATTTTGTGAAGGATAGGTTCTACTGAAAAGGCATATTAATCCAAAATTTTGATGTTTTAATTATTTTTATTAGCGTCCATTACGTCATCGAACATATGACAGTCGAAACGCTAAATTGGCCCTTTAATCTTTAAAAAATGTGATTTTCTAAAAGAAAACGAATTAAAATAATTTTATTGCACTAAATGAAAGATGAGAAAATTTAATTGTAAAAAAACGTCATTTCACTGATAAACCAAAGTAAATTTGTCCATAGTAAGACTTTGTAAATAATTAGTGTATATGTTGCCATAGAAACAACAATGACATCAAATTTATATAAAAATGCACATACGGCGTAATGCCGGGTTCTTAAAATTTTGTCTTTTGTCATACGTGGATAGTCCTGTATTGATCAATCACTGACGAATTAAGTTTCACGTGCGATAAAAAAGTTACGTTGTGCGACCTTTAAAGTGACGCAAGAAGAACACCCAATTGGACACGTTTGCGCCGAGTAGAGGTTCAAGGTCGAACTTATTTATTTTGAAGCTGTAAAGAAAGGAGAAATATTGGAGGTTAGTTTTCTAAAAACTAATATTATTTGAAGTCAAAAACATCAACACCGAAATAAAACCAAAGCCAAAGGGTTACTACCAGTATCAACAACAAAACGAGGTCATAGATAATCAAGATACATACTCACCTGTCACCGGTTAATCCACACCTTAGAAGTACATTCCAACCGCAGAAGGATAATAGAAGGATGACTTCGCCGTCCACCTGTCCAAGCCACTACCAGGAAACAGGACTATAGCTGCGATCCCACCTGAAGCACACCTCAAACTTTCCAGGATACCTGCTCTCTAACAATCAAGGTGTTAGTAACTTATTAAGGTACAAAGTCTATTTACTGTTGAATTCACAATCAGTGCTAAAACTATATCAAACATAATGAATGTAACATCTTTCAATCTCATCTGATTCTCGGTCTTAAATAAAATTCAACTCTTATAGTACACATACAAAAACATTTAGGTCATTTTGCTATTACAATTACATTAATCCATTATTAGTAAAATATCGGGATTTACTTACAATAAAGATCGTTTTAATCCATTAACACATTCACTTTTAAAATTAGTTCACACCAATAAGGCTTAAAATCGCTTACAGTTGCCATATGATGCTTTTACAAGTAGAACCTTTGCCTATAGTTCAGTTGCTGTTATAAAATACAAAGTTTATTGGATAGATCCACATCCATATTAGTAATTATTGTGTTTATTATTCGCCAAATATTCATATCAGATCATTGTTGTATGCTGTTCTATAATTTTACCGTTTTAAATAAATTGAAGTTTGTTTGTATTTAAGTGATTTGTTTGTTTCTACCATCGATCAATTCTGTTTCATCATAAAGCAGAGGTACACGTATTCTATTTGTGCATTAGCATTACCGCTGTGCCACAAATCAATCTTTCTAGGTTATGAACTCCGAGATCTTCGCACCGTTGGAGGAAGGCTGATCTGAAGGTATAAGGTAAATTCGAACCCTTTTAACGGCCCGAGATAAACATTTGGAGTCCATTTTAGAGCACCCACCTCTGAAATAACACCAATATCACAAGTTAACTTCACTTTCACTGTAACAATTTGCACACACGAGTTTTCTTGCAGTTTCCCGCTAACGTTAAAGCGTGGCTTTCTCCCACTTGAATTAATTATATACGAAACTTGAAACATTAATTTAAATTTACTTTTCAACTTATTGCGATCTATTGATACTCATATACCCATGAATTTAGAATATCGTTAATTCAAAACTTGTAAAATATAACCCTCTCGAGCTAGCCCGGTCGACTGACATTGCCCAATGTACTAATTTCAGTCTCATAAAATTTTAATTAACATTAATAAAAGTATCAAGCTTACATAATAGTAATTATCTTTAATAATAGATATAACTTTTTACTTTATATATACCCCCCCCCATAGCAATATGTTTATGCCGAATATATGTTCTTAACATATATGCGGCACTGTCACTAACAAATAAAAGTATTTTTGCCCTGTACCTGTCGTCCGAATGAATCATTTTGTGCATATTCTCGTCAATGGTTTTAGCAACTGTTTCCGCATCAACTGTATTTATAACTTTAGATGCTGTTACATATGCGTTATATGGAATAGTTGGATGTACGTAGTACACCAGCTACAACATTTACAGCGTCCTAATATATCGACAGTTTCGCCGGCACTTATCCATAGGTACTGACTTGAAAGATGTCTTCTAATCCCATCTACTGTTGTCGTGAAGCACTTAGAAACGTAATATTTGCGTAATGTGGATTCATCAGGATCATTTCGACCAGTATAATTGAAAGAAATATTTTGAAAGCGGTCAAGTTTCTCTAATGGGATATTAATAATAATAATAATAAATATGACGTTTTACGTGGCCTTTTTGGGCATTCTGTAACGATATTTTACAGACTATGCAATTTCGGAATCACTGACAATGGAGGACTTATAATCAGTATGACCCTTAATCCAACTTGCCATTGTTTTACGGTGCCATTCTCGACGTTCTTCCATATCATAGTAACATAAACCATGTTCAATGTTCTATATCTAAATAAATGATAACTAAAAATGTATGCGTATGTTATTGAAACTTAACAAAATCCATTGCACACATACGTCGATATAAATGGAAGTAGTAGATTCAATGATCCGATATTAAACAGGAACTATTACAAAAATTACGAAGTACGTAATTAACAGTCAAAACAATGAAAAAACGAAACTAACGTAAGTATGAATTGGTATACACATATATAACTTTATTTATTCTAAGAAATAAAAGGTAAATATAATAAATTTTAAAAACTGGCCACCCTTCTACCTACATCGATGAAGAAAGGATTTTACTCATAAATTCCTTTTTTGATGGGCATTTTTTGTTGTCGTTTTCAGTAACTTTTCAAGTAAACAACATATGTTGCAGTTCACCATATGAATAATGGTATTCAGAAATAATGCAAACAACATACTTGTGCCCATTTTTTACAACTACATACAATAAAAATTATTATTATTGTTACTCGTAGGCGAAAAGATAAGAAATTAGATAAGATTCTGAAGAAGTCTAAAGAAATGTAATTTTTTTATCTTTCGATACATAAAAGTAACTTTACAACTCTAATATGCACACATTTGTCCAATTTGTTGAGGTATTATAGGTATAGTTACAAAGATAGATGAACTATTCCCGACTAATTTAAACAAAATAAGAGGTAAATAGTGTAAAGCAAATGACGTCTGCTTACTAGGTTATGTGTACAACATGTTTATGTTTAGTCAATTTAAATTGAAATTTCTTTATCTTACAATAGAAATGCAGTTTTTTTCTTTAGTATCGCATATTTATTGTCTAATCTTTGACTATACTTTAGAAGAATACCTAAGCAGTCGTTATTAATATTTTAGTATTTAATTTCCTTCTGGGAAAACCAAATTTTATATCAGACTTTATTATCTGTGTATTTGCTTCTTTGTTTGCTTGTCATTCATGATTACAAATTTTTATTTATAAAAGCTTTGTACATTTTAATTTGCGAACAAGAAAAGTGTTATTCTTTGTAATCATATTGACAATTATTGCTATGTAAATATATATCTACCTATTTACCGCCATTGTTTGATACTTTTTTTACGCAATGTATATACAATGTGGTGATAAAGTTTGAAACAAAATTGATAAAAGCCTTCTATATTATTTTTTAAAAAAATCATCATTTTTTTTAAAGGACAACTTTCACTATTTTTTTCTTTTTATTGCTTTAATGGTGATGTAAAAAAATCGATACCTCACATAATTTTTTTTTTAAATAAATGACTCATTTACTTCACAACTTTAATAGTTATAATTTAGTAAAAATAATAATCCAAAAAGAAACATACAAAAAACATTAAACAAATTAATGAACAAAACTTAACGCAAATGTTCAAAGTGCTCCTTCCAACCATTTGGCATTAACCATCACGATAGTAAACACTTTCTATACTGCGCTCAATAATATCTGGCTTAATTTATTGCATTACAAAACGAAGATGTTGGGTCTATTGAAATAAACTTTTGATTTGAAGTAACCCCAAAGATAAAAACCTAAGGACGTTAGGTCGGAGGAAACGCCCCTCAATTGGTCTCCGCCGCCCTATTTATCTTTTTGTAAATGTAGCATCAAGATATTGGCGGACATCTATGCCAAAATGAGGAGGCGCTCCATCTTGGTGAAACCAAATATACTGATGAGTGATGAGATATGTCGCCTTCTTCATTATTAGCCACTGGTGCACCAAATCAAATTGCAAAAAATGTAAATATCGGGCAGCAGTCAGGTTTCCTTCAAAAAAGTGAGGTCCTAAAGACGCCGTCTTATCATTTCCATCCATACATTTAATTTGTCTTGATGTTCAGTGTGTGATTCCTAAATCTAGAAAGAATTGTCCGGTGAGCAATACCTACACTGAGAAAAATGAAAATGTAAATTCAACAAAGCATGTGGTGTCCACTTTTTTTTGTTGAATAAAATTAAATATATATTCAAGGAACACAATCTTATTCTTCAATGAAGCTTTCTATTTTATTTGAATTTTATTAGTTGAATAAAATAATAAATTAGTTGATTCAAATAAGAATATTTCGCCTAAACATATTCTTATTTTCAATATATTTCGTATATTAAAAGTATTTCAGCTGAATAAATAATCGGTAAATTTAAATTTCCCTATACGTTTGAATCAACATATTTTTATTTCAACCTTAGAAATTCCAAAAGTCTCTTGACTAAACTATCTTAGAATATTGAGAAAGGCGGCGCCGGCGAGCCCAAAATATCCAGATTGAACCAGATGTACTAAAGCGCAATTGAGGAAAAGAACACAGTCCAGTCTCCAGTTGTTTCCTTCGTTTTTGCTAGTTTAATAAATCATAAATACTGTTTCACCGGGTTCTTTGTAGCGAGGGGGATGGTGTGTCATATGTGGAAATATCGGAGTTCGGCAATTATTTGCTATGATCACAGTATAGAGCTGTATAGACACAGTAGTTTCTCTCGCCGTCGGCACCTTTGATGTTTGTGTCCCAAAATAGTACTGCGCATTCACGCACGCGCAACCAGAGGCGTAGTAAATTTTTCTATTCAGGAATAAGCCAGTGACGCAGAACCAAATCGTTTATGAGATAATTATGTTAATCTATTTTTAAAATTATGAAAAAGCTATATCAATAATACAAAAAAAAACGATGATAAAACATTGCTTTTTATTAAGTACATATTACACACGCATTTAAAATGTAATACATTATACGTACAACACAAAAAAAGGCTCCTCTAACCTAAAGATTACTTAAATTTCTTGACACAATTCATCAATGGTGTTGTAAAATTGTTATTTTATTTGAATTGCCACTAAGTATAAAAAATTCTTACACGAATAAATAGCTTTATCAAAAATTCAGTAGGAAAATTTTCGCAGGGATGTTTATATGATATCTCCTCCAACTTCTGTTTTAATTGAAAGCTAATATTTGGTTCGAAGGAAAATGAAGAAAAAAATTCAGAGAAGGCTTTTTCCTAATGCGGTATTTATATACAGTGAGCTCAAAAAGGTTGGAATAAATTCATTTAAAATTCAACCTTTAATTTTTTTAAAAAACACTGGGACCCGTCAATTTTTATTTTTAGATGGGCATTTTTTAAACTAATTTTTGTTTATACAGGGTGACTCAAAAAAAAGATTTCATTTGACACGTCAATTTTTTTTAATTGAAACACATATTTTTTATTTTATTTTCGGATTCTACGTAAAATTTTGATCACATTTAATGTATTATAACCTAAGTCTAAGTTAAGTTCTTTTCTAAAATAATCAATGTAATTTAAAAAAAGAAATTATTTAATTCTAAATAATAAATGTCTCAATGATTCGTAATTAAATTGTGAAATATTAATTTAATAAATGTTGAAATTGGTCACCACCAACATCCTGGCAATATCCGAGGCGATCTTCAAATTCTTGCAAAACATTGTGCACTATTTGAGGTTCTATCAGTCTCATTTCTTGTCTTATTCGGGATTTAAGTTCGTCAATATTGTTCGGTCTGTTGATATACACTTTAGATTTTAGGTAGCCCCACAGATAATAGTCTAACGGGGTCAAATCAGGGGATCTGGCCGGCCATTTTATTGGGCCCCGTCGACCAATCCACCTTCCAGGAAAAACACTATCTAAATATTCACGCACCGGGCGAGTAAAATGGGCTGGTGCTCCATCCTGTTGATACCATAAGCTATCATTGGGAATGTCAGGATCTTCTGGATTTGGATACACTACAGCAAGCGCAGGTATCAAATCGAATTCAAGAAATTCTAGATATCTTTCTCCAGTCAAAGTGCCGTCAAAGAAGAAGGGACCCAAAATTCTGTTTCCAATAATCCCAGCCCAAACATTTACTTTTTGAGGGTATTGTGTGTGACACTCCATAATCCAATGCGGGTTTTCTGTAGCCCAATAACGGAAATTTTGCCTATTCACGGTTCCGTTTAGGCAAAACGTTGCTACATCCGAGAACACAATTCTTCGTGAACATTGAGGATCATCAATACATCTCTCCATCATTATTTCACAAAATTGCATTCTTCTATCTGGATCGTCCTCATTTAGTTCATGAACTAACGGAACTTTATAAGGATGCCATTTATTTTTATGTAAATAGTTTAATACAGATCCTTGACTAATTTTGTTCTCGTCAGCAATAGCGCGACTAACTGTATGGTTGTTCTCTTCAACGGATAATAGCACATTCAACTGCACATCTTCTGAGACAGTGCCCCAAATCCCTATATTTTTTTTCAATTTTACTAATAGTTGATTGAGATATAGGCGCTCTGTTTGGGTATTTATTGTTGAACAGTTCGGAAACTTCCAGTTGGGTACGCATCCTATCTCCATAGCCAATCATTATTAGTATTTCTATGCGCTCCCTTTCATTTACTCGTGCCATTTTACAGTTAAAAAAAACTACTTTTATTAGAACTTTTATACAAATGTTTAAATACTTTTGACAGGAAATGAACTTCAACGTCAATGTTAAATAACCTAGGTAACAGATAAAAATGGTATTAATGTTTAAATGTTTACAGTTTCAGTAAATTTGATTATGTTTAACTCCTAATATGTACAGTTTAAATGAAAAGAAATAAGCTAACTTAACTTAGACTTAGGTTATAATACATGAAATGTAATTGAAATTTTACGTATATTTCGAAAATAAAATAAAAAATGGGTGTTTCAATTAAAAAAAATTGAAGTGTCAAATGAAATCTTTTTTTTGAGTCACCCTGTATAAACAAAAATTATTTTAAAAAATGCCCATCTAAAAATAAAAATTGACGGGTCCCAGTGTTTTTTAAAAAAATTAAAGGTTGAATTTAAAATGAATTTATTCCAACCTTTTTGAGCTCACTGTATAGGTATACTGAAATTATGGTCGGGCGTTGCCAAATTAGTAAAGCTGTTTCACAAAGTTAGGACATGCCTTAAAATAAGTGTAAAATTTGAATTCATTCATTTCTTGTGTTTTAAACGTATAATTGTTGGAAAACTATGCTTTTCAAAACATTTGTGTCCCAAATAACCTATAAAATAAGTGAAGGCATTTTGTTCAGTTATATTTTCCCATTGTCGGTAATCAGTCTTCGAAAATTAAATTTTGCGTTGGTGGTGGTGAATTTGTCATGAAGTTTGAGTAATTATTCACAACTACAATACACAATATGCACATTTTAACAGTTGAGGACATTTTAATGCGCCTGGGGATCTTACCGCATTGGTTCTTTCGGAAACCTGAAAAAGTTTAATTTAGAATTGTTCGAACTATTCTTGCACCGAGGTGCACAACAATAATGGGGCATTTTTGTTCCAAGTATTCGCGAAACGAAACACTACAATTATTGATAAAACGTTATGCTGCGTACACACTAATTATAAAAAACAATTTGTTTGTCAAAAATGTTGGAGGTACGTCAGCATCCATTTAGTTATATGCAAATGTTTCAAGGAAATGCACAATAATCAAACAAAAATTTTTGACACACATTTTATACACAAATTCTAAATTAATAATGTGTTAATACATTTATTTGATGTTAATTATAAATGCCAAAAGAATGTATAATTTAGTTTTACAAATGCTTTGTTTAATCTGTGTACAACAACCCATTAATTTGTAAAATTAGTGTTCATAATAAATTGTTTGTTAAACATTTTGTATAATTGGTGTACAGCATAACTTCTTATATTAACGGCCATTCACAAATCGCATGCCCTGCAATCGCATCAAATAATCCCGCCAACTCAACAGCTGATGGCTGACTACTGCGCATTCAGAAATTTTCACGCACGCGTCGGTTCAAGGTCGTCGGTAGGAGGACAATTATTTCCCTCGAGAGAAACTACTGTTTCTATTACATAGCTATACCGTAAGCGTCAAATTTTAATTTCGGTTTGCACTTCTATCATATGCAGAAGATGATCTTATCATATACAGCGATGCCTGCTTGCTAACAGTGGAAGGAGAGCAACGGAGTGGCGGGGGACCCCCACGCCTTACAAATGTCCAGTGTGGCAGCCTCGCTTATGTCTATCTTTAGTTTAATTCGTCGCGCTCTTTTCCTCTTACCACTTTCCTATCAGAAATTAAAATATGTTGACCTCGGTATACTGTGCATCTTGCATGCACAGCTATAACGTGACATGGCCGACGTAGAAGAAAAGTTGGTCAGTTGGGGATTTTTCGAATATGTAACAAAGTTCAAAGGTATGTAAGATTTGTATTTATATTTGTTTAATATGTAGGTATTCTAAAAGATCACAAACTACACAAAAGATATTATACCTATGTGCGGACAATATAATTAATATAGTATATATAATAATACCAAAATAATACGTTGATAGCTAAGGATACGGATGTATTAACGGTATGTAAACAATTATATTTTGGAGGTATTTGAATTACTTAATTTTCTTTAAGATACATGCAATATACTTTGAATTATAATTTTTTTTTTAAATGTATATTAGTAGGTACTGTCATATATACGAGTTTAAACTAACTTTTTCACCAATTTTGAAGAAGTCTAAACTGTATATTGGCTTATTACTTAATAATATGGAAGTGTCACACCGAGGTAAAATGTATTTTATATAACTTGTTCGCACATACGTGTAATTTATAATTTCATTACTTCAGTGTTTTCGAACTTTTAAGTATTTATCTGTAAACCTATAACCTAAAATATAACGTATCATGAATGTAGCAAACGAAACAAGTAACTGCTTGTCATTGTTATTTTAAACAGTTTCTATAAATATTCTCAAAACACACGTTTTATCAGAAGAAGTAGCTCCGACAAATTTTATTCTCTATTATATGTATTGTATACAGGTGATCCAAGTTAGTGCGCACTATTACCATCTCTCTTATTATTCGTAGGATGAATAATAAGGGAGATATAAATAGCATAAAAGAAATTGCCACTACGGATTTAACCTATATTACAGCATCTCTAATCTCTAGGGAGCTCTGCCATGGTGAACCCACAAACTAAAGCGTCTTGTTATTTTTACTTATTCTTTCCCCTGCAATTGCGTATGTTTAAGTATATGTAATAAAAATTTTTTTAAGTACATGAGGAAGGCTAGATTTTAACAGCTATAAGACAAATTCAAAAATGTTATTCTATCCCTCTGTCATCCTAAGTAAATATTCTTATAGACGAAGAATTCGATTACGAAACATTCCTTAACTTGGATGTCGACTTAATAAGGGAATTATTTCCAAAGATAAGGTCTAGAAGTAAACTCTTGAAATACCTACAAGAACTAAAAGCTGCAAAGAGTGTAAAAGCAATTACTGTAGACGAAAGTGAAAATATATTTGTATTGCAGTACTTTTTCTATTTGTAGACTTAATTATTTTATGCTTATTATTATTTTAGGATATACCAACTGTATCAAGAAACGCAACACTTGTTAGTGAAGATAATGGGAATGAACCAAACTTTACAACGACGACCACTGAAACCATATGTTACCAAAGTCAAATAAATTTAGGAAAACTAGAACTAAACGAAATAATTCATTGTGACACTGCTGCAGAGTCCACGTCTGCCAATAATGAAATAAGTAGCAGTTATAAACAAAACGACCTTCTTTTTGACACTAAGAATAATGAAGCCGCCGCGGCATTCATATCAGCGAGTTATACAATTCGAGTGCACCGTTAAGGGAGGAAAAACCAACAGAAAAGTCATTCGTAATTACAGGTAGGCCTTTTTATATCTAGCATTATTCAAAGCAGTATGAAATCCAAAAAAAAAATACATTCGAACATTTTTCATTTTTGCAAGATAAATAGCGCAAACTTTTACCATTAGCATCCTAGTATACATATATCTATACTAAATTTAGCAAATAATTTTTTCTATATCATGGTACTTGTAGTAACATAGTTATTATACTTCCTCAAGTACTTGGTAAAGTCAATGTTGCAGAAGATTCTTTATCATTTAACAATGGCACAGAATCCAACAGTTTTAATAGGCGAACAAAATATTCAACGTATGACTTTTTAGATACAATGCGAGAAAGCGCTGTTTGGCTAATGTATTCTTCAGAACCATGGAGTTTAGCATTAAAGCATTCCCAAAACACATTCATTCTAAGACGAGAAAGTAGAGTTCAAACTATAAGCAAATTTATAGAAAATTGGCCAATATTAAAGCACAAGGATGCTACAGCATTAGTAAGTAATTATTTATGTAAGACATTCGTATCTATGCATGTAAAATTATTTTTAGATTGAAAACGACTTTGGCAGAATGTTTCCAGATTCTCCTGTAAATCTCTTTTCTAAATTGGATTCCTTCTTTCAAAAGTGATTACATAATAAGAAAACTATTGATAAAGTGACGGAGAACAATTAAGTTTATTTGGTAATAATGATCAGAAGGTGATATAAATTTTTTACTGTGTTTTTAGTATTTACATTTTAATTGTGTTTTCTAGACACTAAATACGCCTTACAAGTATTCCTTCTTGCTAGTCTGTTTCTACCCAGAGGAAGAATAAAACTAAATAGCACTCAATGGAAACCAAGAATAACAGTGTCAGCAAAGTATCATAAGGTTGTTAAGGTGCAAAATTTAGATTTTTCGTTTTAAATACAATACTCTTAACATGCGTAGACATATTTGTAATCTTTACAGTAATTGAGAACCAATATAGATAGACATTCTAGTGCACTATATTATTTTATACTAATACTTTGTGATACATTGTATTATAATAGTCATCTTCGAGCGTATGAAATTATGCAGGCTGTTAATGTCATACTTAAAATGCATGAGGAAATTGTAAGTTTTTTCCTTGCAAAGTTCATAAGGTTGGAAACTAAGTATTTATTATAACAAATGAATTTAATTAAGAGTACCTAACTATACGTTTATTTCTTACCTAATAAAAGTCTTTGAAAATGTATTGAGTTTTTTCTTTCAACAAATATATCCATTTAATTTTTGTAATGATGAACTATGTAAACAAATGTGCTACCTATACGTTTAATAATACCTACTTATTTCTTCTCAACTGATAAGTTATATTTTTCATTTATGCCTGTGATTAGGCCACTGTTATTGATATCAGGAAACTCAGTTTCTCAGACTCAATGCTTTCTCATTCCAAAAAATATATTTGGTTTGTTTCAGCATATATTTTTGTAGCTGTATGGAAATGTTCTGTTTTAGTTCGAGCATTGGATTTTTCACGAGTTTAAAATGTATTGGTATTTAAATTTATCTTGAATTAGAATACTTACGTTAAAACTCAGGACTGTTACTATTCACCTAGGTAATAACATTTTATTTCTATGTCTTCGGAAACTATATATACAGATTTCATGTCACCGAATATAATGTCGGTAATTAGTATCATATTCAAGAGTTTATGTAAAAACAAATTAAATATAGTTACTTGCTGCATAAAACAGTCCTAGCTTTAACTTTATAACATGCTCGCTTGCTTACACAATGCCAGTACAAAACAAAGCGAACGCTATAAGACTAGTCTTCTGCATGCCTCCATTATATAGCGGAAAATACAAGCACCTTGGGTTGCCTATACACGCAGGCACCAATGTCGCGAAATTCTAAACGTCTTCCCCTAGCAGAATGACATTATTGTAACTTCGCCCGGTTGGCATTAATTATAGACGTAACTATGGCGGTTGAAGTGTTGTGACTTTTAGGCATGAGACTACAAACTCTTCGGCTAACACAGTGGAGAACGTGAGTACTTCTTTTTGTTTTAATGTATCTTAACGTTTATTGGAAATACTACATTCCCTACACTCATTACTAATCGGTGAAAAGAAAACACGTGCGGAAACTTATTTGAAAAATAAATAGTCTTTATTATTACTAAAACAATATCAAAATTTATACACATTTATTTATTCATATTTACATTTTACGCACATACACAAAGTCGTACAATATGTACACAATTAAATATTAAAACAAATTTGCATCAGTGACCTCTTTAAATCATAACAGAAATTGCATTTATCGTGAATTAAATTAAGATCGAACATGTGCTCAGCTCTATCCCCTGAAATGTCACTTACAAATCCCAATACATTTTTATCATCCTTAATAGAAAACAAAAATAAACAAGAAATAAGATATGTCTCGGTCAATTTGAAATAAAATACACATTCAGGTTAATTTAAATTATTCTACAAATTATTTCCATGTTACGACATGCTCATAGGAAGAATTTACTAGTTTATCGTGAAATAGAATTTTATCTTGGTACGAACTCGGATATTTATTCAATAGCTTCGCGGTGGTTTACTAATACGTCTATTTTATCACGGACTAGGATAGCGCGGGTGTCTAGACGATAGTTTATATAAATACGCGGTGCGCGTTCACGCATAATATCGGAAATTAACGGTCGCAAAATCTCTGAAATGAACAATTATTATTAAATTCGGGTTTTATGAAGAACACGACATTGAAAGTCTGACCTAGACGGGATGCGGTTTATAAGCGGTAATATATCACTCTTCCCACGGCACATGGCCTGAGTAAGAGGGAAATATGCGGACGAGATTAGCGGATTTTAAAACGACTGTTTCACGATACGGAGACCTGAAAGCAGCACGTTTCTAAGGAGTTAACCAAGTCTCTTCCACGCCATCTGGAGGCTGAATAGAGACAGGTGTAGGGTCTGGACAGGTCGTAGAAGTAAATGAACGAGGCACGCTCGATGGGGCCTTTTATATGTGAAAACCCCCTACGTATGTAGATAAAAACCCGTTCAAAACACAAAAATTTGCACACGATACTGACATGAAATACGCGACTCTGAGCATGACGTAGGCATTCGGTATTTTTCCATTTAAAAATAAGTAAATAACAGGAATCATTACAAACAACTGAACATACATACAGGTCGATTCAATTCACTTAATACAATATTAATATTTGAACAAAATAACACACATACATTTAATTTAATATTTACAAATAAATTAATTATGAACTTAAAAATGTTAATTTGTTACAATTAACGAAGGAACTTCGTTACAACTTAAAAGTGACGGTTCAACATAAATTAAAATATCCATACATTTTAAACTCATGATGACCAAATGCAAGAATTTGTATATTGAAAATTAACACTCTTAAGTGAAACCTCATATGTCTTGTATTAATAGACTAGAATATTTCATTCAACTGAAAAAGGATTTTAAAGAATGACAAAATTATATTCGTTTAACACATACGAGTTGTTGACTTGAAATTATTCTAACTCAATATAATAACTTGCTATTGTTAGGCCAACAAATACGTGTAGTTGTTGCAATATATTTCATTTGTCTATTCAATTAATAATATTTATTCATACAACACACGAAAATGTTGCGCCAATGTGCAGGTGTCAACAACTTCACTTGCATTGCATCAAAACAGATGAGGTATTGATTATAGGTGAATAAACACGAATGTTGACTGAAAGTGTTTTGTGTTGACTGAACATTTAATTTTTCTCGGTTTACAGGTATGGCGGTGCTCTTTTCCGTTGAGGTAAAAAAGTTTCATCAGAAAAAATAATGTTGTTTAGAAAATTGGGATTTTGATCATGTGGCAATATTAATTCATCACAAAATTCAAATCGGCGGTCTGTATCATCTTTGTTAAACTTTTGAATTAGGTGCACGTTGTAAGGATAATACTTTCCCTTTTTAAATAATTTTACAAAAAACTGTGGTCCACGTTGTTATCTAGAGCATGTTGCCTTTTAGCAATATGATAATGTTCCTCTGCTTCAAGTAACACTTTAAATTTTGTTTCACTACTTATTCGTGGTCGACCTTCTCGAGACCAATCTTCTGCATTTCCAAATTTGGCGACCAATAGGCCTGTAGATCTTGCAATTGGAGTTCTATCAGGATGTGATTCCTTGAATAACTCACAAGCTTCCGCATGAGTTTTTAACGTATTGCCGTATCCAACCATTATTAATATCTCTATTCTTTCCCGTTCAGTTAAATGTGCCATTTATTGTTCTGAACTTCAAAATTTAGATTGGCTGTTTACAATTTAAATAAGTGTCAAACTTCTCCCACTTGAGTTGATTTAAATTTAGGTTTTTGTTGAAATAATATTGACTTTGTAAATGAATCACTTATTCAAAAGGATTGTTATTAAGGTACCATTTTTTTACATCAGTAAGAAGGCCTATTAAAAGCTGAAAAAAATTGTGAGAATGATGTCATTGTGTAAACTCTATTGCCGTCATTCAAAAAAAAATTGTTTTTCAAAAGACGAAACTTTAAAAACAATTTCTCTTTCGCTTCCATCAATTTTGTTCAAAACTTTATCACCACACCACACCACACCGTATATTTTTGTGTATATTTGCTATATCACAGGAAACTGAGCTAAGCTAAAACGAATATCTTAATGGTTTCTGAATTACGTAATATTTAAAATGTTCACTAGCACTTGCGGTTTTTGCTGTCCAATTTATAACACACAACTAATACCCCACAGGTACGGGAGGTCTTAATGTATAATATCTCGCATTGTTTTTTTTTAAGTTCCTATTTACAAATAAGTAATATTCCTATACAGTGTTACGTTTTTTTTTCGGTTGTATTTTACCCTCTTAATGGTTTATTTTAGTGACGGAATACGTAATTAGTTTTTGATTTAATTTGTGTCGTCTTCCTACTACTACTGCCATCTGGAGTAGAAGTGCTTCAGATTCCTATTTCACGCGTCTGCCTTGCCGCAGGTGTGTGTAACGTATACGGGCATTGTTGGGTAGATGGCGTCTGTTGTTAATTTAATTAAATTGTTACTTTTTATTTTGTCTAATTTCTTTTTTTCTGAACTTCTTGGGCCCAGAGTTATGCAACAAATTATTAATAATTATTTTCCATTGATCTATGGTTATTTGAACCTGTATTTTTGCCGTACGTTTAAAGTATTAGTTGGCTCGTTCGTTCTTTTAGGGCGTTTGCCATAGTTGGGTTGTTTGGTCGGGTTCTGACACGTTAGGCTTTTTCTCTTTGATTTGTAACGTTCGTTGAGAAGGTTGGACACGAGAGAGCAGAATCTTTTCCCTGAGCTGCCTTGAGAATATGGAAAGTTAAGTTTTATCGTCGATAATCGCTTCCAAAAGCGGATTTTATTGTGATTCTCGAGGTTTATTGGTAAATTTCTGACGTTTATTTGAGTCTTACAAGGATATTTCTTCTGCTTGGGAATTGTTTAAGCTGCTGTAAGTATATGTTCCACATGTCTAATCGATCCTAATTTGTGTCGTTTCTATATTTAAATTTAGCTGCTGGTGTTAGGCCTGATTGCAACCTCATTTGAGCATTGTTGGTTGAAGTTAATACGAGAGGAACACGTGCTAGTAATTTTCCAACGTCCAGGAATTGTGGTTAGATCTTGTGGTGAGGGCACATTTAAGGTGCAGTTTATTGGTACACTGTAGCCTTCGAACACTATCACTTGAGGTGTCGTAAACCCAAGATAGGAGGGCATATACCTGGTATCGTGTGGATCCGAAGGATTTGTCGTGTTTGGAAGCTGTGGATGTGATGTTTTAAGGTATTGTGTCTGTGTGAATCTTTCTCTGATATTACCCAGAGGGTAGAATTTAATTGACTTAGCAGTTTGACAAAATTTGTGTCAATAACGTACAATTTGAACAGTGAATTTCAATTTTCCGGCCTAATTAATCAAATAAGTAATCGTAAGTTCTTAATCTAACTTCTTATGGCCTGTGAGCCTTTATGTTTTTTGAATTAATTTAACGTAGTTATTAACAATAGTGACCCCATTTGGCGGTTACTTTGACATTTTTGGAGACGTTACGTAGCCATTTTTATTTTTGGATTTAGAAATTGAATTAAATTTTGGATGTGTGTGGCAGTGTGGCCTCACAGCGAACTTGTGTAAATTCGTAGATAATTTTTGATGCATTTAATCAATGTTTGTAATTTAATTTTGGTGTAATTCCGTAAGGAATTATTGAATTTTATGTAATTGCAGATTCTACTTGTAAAGCATAGTTAACTAGCGCTATTTCTTTATAGAATTAGATATTTTACAACTATAAGTCTGATTTCTAACGTCGAATAGATTGTCGAATGCCTCTGGTATACAGAGTGTTCCATTTTGGTTGACGTGTTGCATTATACGAGCAAACTGTTCGACTTTAGAGGGACTTTTGGCAAATTGCCTTGTAACTGTGTACTTGTAAGAATATTGTTGGTGAATCAATGTTAGTTTATAAGTTGTTCTTGTGTTCACCTTTTAACTTCTTTTAATTGAACTTCTAAAATTTGTAATATTACGACACTGAATTTGCAACGGAGTTGCGTGTGTGTTTCACTTCATTGTTTTATTCTGCCTTGATCTAGTTACCTCCTGGGAATTAGAGATTTTATATATAGCCGTTTTTTTTTTGTACAAGTACTGGAAATACGCTGTTGAATCTGAGAACTAATTTTAATAAACTGTTTGTTAAGTTGAATGAGTGTGTATTGGTCTTATTTACTTATCACTTGGGGGTTGTATATTGGATCTGGTCCGGGGTCTGAATATCTGTTGGGCTCAGCACATTATTACGGATAGGCGCCCTGACATCATAACCTTCGACTTAGTACGGTGTTCGAACTCGCCCTCCCCGACTGTAGCTGGAGGCAGTGCTGATACCCATATTTAACATCGACCCTTGGGGAAGTAAGAGGTAAGACTGAGTGTTATAAGTTGGTGATTAATTAATAGACAAGCGTCCTTTGAAATTTTAAAAAGAAGGTTAGTTACCGTGGTGGTGCTTAATTCACTACCTTCTTTGAATTTAATTACAAGAGGGTAGCAAGGATTTTTAGCGCCCAACGTGTGGGGCCTTAGAAAGGGTTTTAGCGGCCGTTTTTTTAATAAATCAAGAATTTTAGATTTTGGGAATTTTCAGAAACTTTTGAATCATCTTCAGGAATTAATTAATTTTAGCATTGAAGACCTTGTCATATTTTTTTGTTTTGAGTAAAAGTAAAGTATATCCCAGCTTATATCACAGTTACGTCTTACGTTGTGTGTGATTTTGAATGTTATGTGTACTTTTGGCCTTAGTTACAGAATGTTAGAATATTTTAAAACTTTATCGCTAATGTATGTTCCGTACTTTTGAATGTTTCTGTATATCTGAATACTTCCGTATATTTGAATATTTTCGTACATTTGAGCACTTATCGTATACATTGTTAAATAACAGTATTGGAAATCTGAGAACCAATTGCGAAGTATAGGGCCAAATTGTTTGTGAAGAATTTTCTCGTCTTTTAAATATTTTTGAGTAGTATTTCTGTAAAACATTTCGAGTTTAAGTCTTTTAGTTGTGACTTTGTATTTTACAACTTTGTGTATCTTGTGTAGGCTACTGGCATAGTGTTCTGACCTTCAAAATGGCGGTTGATTGTTTAGTTTGAATGTTTAGAGTACTTATTAGTTCTGTTAGTTAATATCTCGTGATTTAGTATTTCGTAGTATGACTTGTATGTGTTAATCTATCATTTGTTTTGAATTTAATTATTTCGTTAGTTAGTAGAATTAATATTTTCGAATCTGTTTCGTCACTGTTGGTCATCGCTTATGCAGTCAGTCTCATAGTTTATTTTTGTTTTTGTATCGCCCTTGAGTTAATAGTAATAATAATAGTAATAATAGATCTCGTGTAATAGGTTGTTTAATAATAATAATATGGGATTATATGGGATTTGTCACTTCTTAATGTTATTGCGGATAATTTGAATCGCTTTTAAGATTTGGCTTTGGCTGTGTTTGTGTGGTCTTCAGTTGTCTTGGCCTTTCGTGAATATTACTTTTACAATTTGTGTATCGTATATTTGATTGGAATGAATTATGACGTTTGGTATATTTTCGTATTATTTTCGATAACCCTTTTCGTACCGTTCATGCCGTTGTTATCGTTAATATTGTTGGTACCATTAATTCATTCTGTTATGTTGTGGATAGATTGCGCTACAATGTTCCTTATGTTGAGTACTCTAACAAATTTGGTAGGCCATGTGTTCAGTTTGGCGGTTAATGCTCAAAAGAGATGTTTTTAAAGTGTGTGTGATTGTCCAGTATATGATCATTTTTCGTTTGTCTAATTTGAGAAATATTTGTAGTTACGTATTGGGATAATTAAATTTTCTCGACCCTTTTTTTCCCTATCTTCGTGAAGTGTAAACCTGTTTGAATTTCACTTTTACAGTTTGGCTTATCGTGTGGAGCCTTCTACCTGTTCACCTAATTTATCGTATAGTACCGTATTGTTGCCGTGTAATTCGGGATTTTCGAGCTGGGTGGAGGGTTGTCGTGTCGTTTTGGAGTGTCGTTTTGCAACCATATATGTGGGATAATTTGTATCTGCACGTCAAAAGTCAACGGGTGTAATTGTATTCTTACCCTGGTTTAATTGCTTCATGAGATAGTAGTTATCCATCTTTCCTTTTATGGTTATTAGAGTTTTTCCATATGTATTGTTTAGTTTTGTGGTCCTTAGTAACTTTTACACTTGTGTGTTGTATGTCTTGAAATCTTTTGATTTCCTGTAGCGAACTTTGTTCGTTATCCTCCGTATGAGTTCAGTTGTCAGTTATCGTCATGAATAAGCTCTGTTACGATCTATAGTCCAGTTAGTGGTGTTGTATGAGCCACTTGTGTTTTTTTGGTGAATTTAGCAGACTTTTATTTTGGTTTATTGTAGTTTATTGATAATCTGCTAATGTTTCTTGGACTTTAATTTTTGTGATCGATCCAGGAAGTATATCTCCGAGCTTGTAGTTTTTTTGTCCTGGTACATGGAGTGTTGAACATCTTTAAGCACAACCTAACGATGATTGAACTTTGCAAGTCTTCGGTTTGCAGGTAGGCCTAACGAATATACCTGTGGGTTTAATGCCTGGGCGTAAAAGGCGTCCCAAAAATTCTCAGTTTCCCCCGTTTCTTTTAACATCTTCAATTTTAGTTGTCGTGGGTTCGACGTATTTCCTTATGTGTTCTGAATTGGGATGTTCTCCCTATGTTTTGTCGATAGCCCACACAGCGACGATTGATTTGGGTGGATTAATTTCGTGTAACTCTGTATGTTACCTTGAGTACCGCATAACTTACGTTAGTTAAGTTATTTCCGACTTCCGTATAACTTTGATAGTTATGTATTTTGTACCGATTCTGACTTTTGTTCCGATTTCGACTCTTCCGTACTGATTTGACGTTCCGTACCGATTATGATTTCGTAGTGTTTACGATTAAGTAATAACGATTTTATGACTTCGTACCGTATAGCAGTTCTAGAACCTTTACCATTTTGGGATTATGTTACGTATCGTATGGTCTAGAATTTGCAATTGATAGTTATTCTATCGTGTTGGATATGTCGTACTGACATTCTCTTCCTGAATTAGACGTTTATTTGCGAAGGTATAAAGAAGAACGGTCTTTATTTGATAGTTCCCAGCCTTCCAAGGGTCGTGTCCTGGCGACTTTCTTTTGCTAGTGTTATTGTCAAAATGTTACCTCCAGGATATGATATTGACTTTCGCCTTATGGCTTATCGCTCGCCTTCAGCGTTTCAGTCGGGACAACGCCGGTCCAGACTTTAAACTCCTTTTGCTATGTCCTTTTTTTTTGTTTTTGTTTGGCGATCTTCGTTGTTGTGTTTCCGGAATATACGTTTGTCGCGTGGACGTGCCGTCTGTGTCTTTAGTAGATTCACCATTCTGCGCTACCCTATCTTTAAATACCTCTCCTTATTCCGCTTTGCATCCCGTATCTGTAGTAATAAACCCATTTTTAGTTCACCTTTTTATTTTGTTTGTTTTGAGATTCCGAGGGCCTCACCCAAAGTTCTCTTTTACCGTCGCGTGTCTGCAGAGTGTCGTTCCGGGGGTTGCCTTTCCCGCGTCTTGGTCTATTGGTAGTATCTATTCCTATTTCCTGTGCCTTCGACCGTCGTAAGGATCACCGCCGGCCGGGCACACCGTAACGTAACCCGTCTACTCCATTTCCTTTTTGATGCTATCAGTGGTACTGGGCTGTCGGTTGGTCAGGTCTCGGGGCGCGTCTGTGCAGAATCTCGACACCCATGTTTTTTTATTTATCCCTCGTTAATTTCCCGTACCGGCTGAATGCCGAAGGACCGCGTGGTGGTTTTGGTCAAGCGTTTGGTGATGCTGCGTTTGCTGTCGGACATGGTCGCGCACATTTGTCTTCCGTTTTGCCTAGTCGCTGTCGATTTTTAACTTGGTTCCTTGTATTGTATGTTATATGTTGTGGTTTGCACAGTCCAGCTTCTGGTTTCATAACTCTTGACTTAACGGTAATTTACAAGTAAATAACCTTTTGTGGTAAGGGAGGAATTGTTACGTTTTTTTTTCGGTTGTATTTTACCCTCTTAATGGTTTATTTTAGTGACGGAATACGTAATTAGTTTTTGATTTAATTTGTGTCGTCTTCCTACTACTACTGCCATCTGGAGTAGAAGTGCTTCAGATTCCTATTTCACGCGTCTGCCTTGCCGCAGGTGTGTGTAACGTATACGGGCATTGTTGGGTAGATGGCGTCTGTTGTTAATTTAATTAAATTGTTACTTTTTATTTTGTCTAATTTCTTTTTTTCTGAACTTCTTGGGCCCAGAGTTATGCAACAAATTATTAATAATTATTTTCCATTGATCTATGGTTATTTGAACCTGTATTTTTGCCGTACGTTTAAAGTATTAGTTGGCTCGTTCGTTCTTTTAGGGCGTTTGCCATAGTTGGGTTGTTTGGTCGGGTTCTGACACGTTAGGCTTTTTCTCTTTGATTTGTAACGTTCGTTGAGAAGGTTGGACACGAGAGAGCAGAATCTTTTCCCTGAGCTGCCTTGAGAATATGGAAAGTTAAGTTTTATCGTCGATAATCGCTTCCAAAAGCGGATTTTATTGTGATTCTCGAGGTTTATTGGTAAATTTCTGACGTTTATTTGAGTCTTACAAGGATATTTCTTCTGCTTGGGAATTGTTTAAGCTGCTGTAAGTATATGTTCCACATGTCTAATCGATCCTAATTTGTGTCGTTTCTATATTTAAATTTAGCTGCTGGTGTTAGGCCTGATTGCAACCTCATTTGAGCATTGTTGGTTGAAGTTAATACGAGAGGAACACGTGCTAGTAATTTTCCAACGTCCAGGAATTGTGGTTAGATCTTGTGGTGAGGGCACATTTAAGGTGCAGTTTATTGGTACACTGTAGCCTTCGAACACTATCACTTGAGGTGTCGTAAACCCAAGATAGGAGGGCATATACCTGGTATCGTGTGGATCCGAAGGATTTGTCGTGTTTGGAAGCTGTGGATGTGATGTTTTAAGGTATTGTGTCTGTGTGAATCTTTCTCTGATATTACCCAGAGGGTAGAATTTAATTGACTTAGCAGTTTGACAAAATTTGTGTCAATAACGTACAATTTGAACAGTGAATTTCAATTTTCCGGCCTAATTAATCAAATAAGTAATCGTAAGTTCTTAATCTAACTTCTTATGGCCTGTGAGCCTTTATGTTTTTTGAATTAATTTAACGTAGTTATTAACAATAGTGACCCCATTTGGCGGTTACTTTGACATTTTTGGAGACGTTACGTAGCCATTTTTATTTTTGGATTTAGAAATTGAATTAAATTTTGGATGTGTGTGGCAGTGTGGCCTCACAGCGAACTTGTGTAAATTCGTAGATAATTTTTGATGCATTTAATCAATGTTTGTAATTTAATTTTGGTGTAATTCCGTAAGGAATTATTGAATTTTATGTAATTGCAGATTCTACTTGTAAAGCATAGTTAACTAGCGCTATTTCTTTATAGAATTAGATATTTTACAACTATAAGTCTGATTTCTAACGTCGAATAGATTGTCGAATGCCTCTGGTATACAGAGTGTTCCATTTTGGTTGACGTGTTGCATTATACGAGCAAACTGTTCGACTTTAGAGGGACTTTTGGCAAATTGCCTTGTAACTGTGTACTTGTAAGAATATTGTTGGTGAATCAATGTTAGTTTATAAGTTGTTCTTGTGTTCACCTTTTAACTTCTTTTAATTGAACTTCTAAAATTTGTAATATTACGACACTGAATTTGCAACGGAGTTGCGTGTGTGTTTCACTTCATTGTTTTATTCTGCCTTGATCTAGTTACCTCCTGGGAATTAGAGATTTTATATATAGCCGTTTTTTTTTTGTACAAGTACTGGAAATACGCTGTTGAATCTGAGAACTAATTTTAATAAACTGTTTGTTAAGTTGAATGAGTGTGTATTGGTCTTATTTACTTATCACTTGGGGGTTGTATATTGGATCTGGTCCGGGGTCTGAATATCTGTTGGGCTCAGCACATTATTACGGATAGGCGCCCTGACATCATAACCTTCGACTTAGTACGGTGTTCGAACTCGCCCTCCCCGACTGTAGCTGGAGGCAGTGCTGATACCCATATTTAACATCGACCCTTGGGGAAGTAAGAGGTAAGACTGAGTGTTATAAGTTGGTGATTAATTAATAGACAAGCGTCCTTTGAAATTTTAAAAAGAAGGTTAGTTACCGTGGTGGTGCTTAATTCACTACCTTCTTTGAATTTAATTACAAGAGGGTAGCAACAGTTCTATACAAAAAAAATTGACAATGACAAGTTTATGTCTCGAAATAATATATGTTGGTTCACGAGGCAAAATTTCGATTTACCAGCATTGTAAATTACAACGTACAACTAAAAGAAGAAGTAGAAAAAGCATCGATAATCTAAAAATCAACGTCGACGGGCGGCGAGGAATTAACTGACTTGACACCCACTGCAAACCAGAAAATCCTAATTGAACTGTCAAATCGTCGGTCAAGTGACCGATCACAATGGCGTCCAAAGAAAAAAAAACGGTAGGTAAAAGGTAAAGAAATAGCAGAATAGAAGAAGCAAAGGCAAAAAAAAAACCGTTCATCCATATGTAACGACACATATTGTATAAATGCAACCAACGAGAGAACGCAGTTGAACGCTTACGCGAGGGAGACATTTTGGGTGGTTTCGAGAAAAGTTTCTCAGTTAAATTGTACAAACAAGTACATAGACGTGGAGGAGGAATAATGTCCGCGAGATGATGAATCGAAAAAAAAGACGAGAAAGAGATATAGAAACGGAAACGAAGAAGAAGAATTTTAAATGTAAATGATAGGTGGCAGTTAGTGACGCTCTGGAGGATTCAGAAGTCAGCTATCATTATGCAGTTCGCAATGGACAGGCGAGACTAAAGTAATTACCAGTTAATTAGCGTATAGGAACCACCCGTACTTAAGAAATATTAATCAAGATTATCGCGCTGTGATGTGGCAGCGGCGCAATAAATAAAAACTGTAGGTGTATTATCATGGTAGAAATGTTTTGTATATTTTTAGTATTTTTTTTTTGGATAATTATTTAAAGAAACTTATATATATGACAATTACCATTAATAATAATAATAATAACTTGTATTTATTCAAAAGGTTATGTTATGTACTTGTTGCGGCTTCATGCAAGTGAACAATAATATTATTGAGCGATATAATATTCTTTTTTTCGATTTTTCAGGATTTCAATTGAATATTTTTTGTAAATTTGTTTGATGGTTTAGATAAAAATGACAGTACAGAATAAATCAGAATTTACTTCCGGTAAAATTTTTGAAAAATATATTTCGTAAAGAGATTCTAAATTGACATCTAAATTCGTCCTTGTTATTTACACATTTTAATAAAGTTAACTAGTAATTGAGGGGTTTTTATCAAAAATAACCAATGTCAAAATCACTGTGTTTCCAGAAAACAAAAAAACTTTTCATTTGGTTTATCATTTCTTTTATGCTAATATGAGTAAAAGTCCTTATTTTTGCGTGATTTGCAATAAACTTTATGAATATGAAACATTTAGTTTGGAAGAAAAACAAATAATGAGCTTTGACAATGGATGTTTTTGCTAATAAAAAATCAGGATATTTTTAATTAATTTGTTTTATTATATAAAGTGATAAATACGAATATTTTTTTCTATTATTGTCCATCGCTGTTATCATCTTCATCAAGGTCAATATTGTTGGTGACTTCTATTACAGAAAATGATTGATAAAACGAGACACTTTCTGGTTTTTTTTAAGAAGGCGGTCAGAGTTGTTATATTTTTTATTTTATCAGAACTGATAGAAAGTTTTTTTATTATAAAAGGTTTTCAAATTCATGAAATTTTCTAAAGGTTTTTTATTTCGAACGGGGCAGTGCGTCCATGGGCCAGTGTAAGTTTCTCGAACTTTGACATATTGAGAATCAGCCTATATTTCGATAACACGGGTCTGTCTCAAGCTTAAACTTGGTCTTGGACTTTTTAAGAAGTAAGGAAAACATGCGCTTTGCATATCAAAAAACATTTCTTGACTCATAATGACGACGTTAAATGGAGATGGTTTTTCCCTCGATTCTTTTATTAATAAATTCCAATCTTCTGGAACTTCTGGGCTATTGTTTCGTTTTTTCTTCTCGATTAGAGCAAAATCCTGGTTTTTAGGCAGAAAAGAGTGGCCTCTTATGGGAAATATGTGAGTAATTTTTTTGAATAGTTTTAAAACATGTACCGCCATGTACTGGAAATATACTATTACATGATTTTTGTTCTGATCAGAACATCCATCACTAAATATAATAAGGTGATTATTATGTGTTATATCCTCATTATTAAGGTAATGTAGAACCATGGATGTGACATCGTTAGAACCTTTTTTTGCAGTATCTTCTGTATAAACATACATAGAAGCTGAATCATCAGCTAAGTTGTGAATCCCAAAGACATAGTACCACAGATGACTTTTAAAAAATACGTCACTGGTTCTTATATGCGGCAAAGGAAGATTTTGTTGAAAGTCAAATGATATTGCCATGCATCTGCCTGCTCTTGCTTCTGATTTATAATGTCTCTTTAACTGGGTAAACTTTTCTGCTTTTCGCAGGTGAAGATCTTTTTCAGTCATAAGTTGATTTTTAATAACATCATCGTCAGCAGATTGTATGTTTAGAATAAGTTCGTCGCACTTAGCGCACGTATCACTTCTTGGTGCACCAAACGTGATATTAGAATCATTCTTAAATATTTTATAATAAATGGGATATGAAACATTAATTCTAATTTCATTTAAAAACATCTTATGCATTTTCTTAACGCTTAGCTCTTCCGGTAAATAGACTTTGTTGGAATTATCTCTACGTGAATAATGAGATTGTCTCTCTCTAAAAGACTTAATGTGCAACCGAATAAGATTCAAAATTTCATCTGGTGTTTTGAAAGGCCTATTGTCATGTTTTCCACGCTTGTCACAAGGAGCTAATCCAGAAGTTTTGATGGAATCTTGTATTCATCGCAATCGACCTCTGTTAATCCCATGCAAGCTCAAAAACGCAGTATGGCATAAGTCTTCTTCTTTTCCATTTAATCTAATTTTATAATAAAAAGCTACAGAGTGGTCAAAAGATGGACCGTCATCGTCGTCGTTTTGATTATATCTAGGTCTTCTTTGTTTTACATTTTTGAATGAAATAAGACCCGCTATGTAGCTGTCCTGTTCATTCTTTGAAGACAGCGAATTGAATTTTTGCAATATGTTTTGACGATCGTTAAATTCAATCTATTCAAAGCATTTGTAGCGTTTGCATCTGCATAAAAAAATGTTAATTACAGAGTATTAATTACCTTGGAATCAATGTAAGTTTACTTGCAGTTTACCCATGTAGACCTAGCCGGTTTCGCAGCACTTTTATGATTTATATGATACTCTCCAGATACTTTCTGCTTTTTTATAACCTCACTTTTTCTCGCTTTGCGTTTTCTTTTAGCAGGCCACGGTACATTCGAGTCTGGGTCCCTTAAAATGTTCGATGACAGTATGGAGTCTGTGCCGTTTATTTTACGCAACAACATTAAAAAGAGTAAAAGACACTGCAAAATAACGAGCACGTTGCACGGTGAACTTCTTAAATTGATTTTAAAATCTAGACAAAAACTGCCAATGTCATATTGTGACATTGGTTATTTGTTTTAGCTAAAATGCCATATTTTTCTACCGCTGCTGTATCTCACTGACTTCGGCAGTTTTTGACACACAACTTTATAGACATATACACATGTCATTTCTGCAGCAAGTAGTGCCAATAGCTAAAATTTAACAAAAAATGACATTGGCTGTTTTTGATAAAAACTCATCAATTGGCAAAATTTAATTCTTGCACTAATATGAACTGCTACTTTTGGTTGACCAATTTGGCTTAAAAAGTAATCAATTCTTTACACTAGGATTACACACTTAGGGCCGATTTTTCTTTCCGACTAAAATGCCGGTTAGCGTAATCATCGATTAAAAGACCGGTTAGAACAAATTTGCATTTTTCCAATGCCGATTAGCGCGAACCATTGATTAAGAACGTCGTTAGTTGGCGAAATTTTAACCGGTGTTTAAAGTAGAGTGAAAACATTTAGAGAATATCACACACGTCATCACAAAGCTGCGCGAACAAAAAGTGCCAGAGGCGCAGCTGGTTAAGAGGGCAGAGATATTAGGGATGATTTTTAAAAACTTCATAATTATGAAAATTATGGTTTTACATGAAACTACAACATTTCTAATAAATTAAATTGATATTAGGAAAGCAAACTATTATTTACAGAAGTATTAATGTGATTTTCTAAAACTCCCTCATTATGAATATTGCTGCTTGTATAATTTGAATAAAATTAAGTGAAATTAACGAAGTAAATTTTTCGCTTTATAAACTTTCTTATTTTAGAGAATTATTTCGAACTCAGTTGAAGTTTATTTTACTTTTATCAAATAATTATTATAATTTGAAGTAGATATTGGCTTATTTCAAGCAATAATAAAGATATATATAAAAATATTTCATGTTGCCTAAAGAGTATATTGTTATACGTATTTAATACAAGCTAACTTGTATAAGATATGGAAATTATTTAGAAAATTATATATGATTTTATTTTTGCTAAGTAAAATTACAATACAAATGCAATATAAACAAGAACAGTGCAATGGATGTATGTTAAAACAAATTGTTCTATTTTTTTAATTTAAAGTTTTACAAAAGATTTAAGTAAAGTAAGAGAATATCTAGTGCCGAATGTTCATTTGCGGCTGTTTTACATTGTGGTATGATACATTATCGATTACTAGTACACTTCTTGGTGGAAGATCTGGCAGTAACTGATTGTTGACCCAAGTAAAAAAGTTTGTTGAATTCATTTCATCATGGTAATTACCAGATTTTGTACCTATAAAAACAATGGAAATAATAGCAACAATAATTTTAACAACTGTGATAAATTTAATAAGGAAATTTTAAAGCATAATTTTTATATTACGCACAGAGCAATCTACACAATAATTTCAATGTTATATAATTTGTTTAAAAAATATAATATATAAATACCTGATTTAAATAAGAATAATGAATTTTGAATAAAAGCCATTTTTTCACCAGCATGAACCATAATCAAACGATTTCCTTTTCAAATTGGACTCTTCAATCCAAGCAATGAATTATCTGACCATTCTTTAGATTGCGTATGTGTACTGTGAGTGTAGGATTGCCTATTTTATACGTTTTGCACGTATATTATATGAATCCATGAAAAATTTTTTCCTGTCACCTGTTTTTTGCCAACTAGAAAGAAATACAATATTTATTTATTGTTATATTGGCTCAACACTATTACTTACTTAAATCCCATCTTTTTTGCACCTTCGACAATGTTGTAAGTCCACCCATAAATGGTATGCCATTCTCTATTATTTTATCATAAATACCTGCAAAGAAATGCAGATATAACAATTAATTATAATTTATATGGAAATATTAATTCTTACCATTCAAAGTTGGACGTTCTTTTTCATGTATATAGAAGTTGTGAATGATGCTACGCATTGTGTCAGTATATTCTGGACGTAGTCTGTTTTTCATGCTCCTGCGAGGTATTCTTTTGTGTGGGGTACTAAATCAAGAAACTTTTCCGGAATTTTCATCCTCAGCTTCTTTAGCAATATTTCTGTATATCAATTCAGAAATTCCAACCACTCTCATTAACCTCTCTTTGTAATATGCTAAAGGAAATATCGGATGCTTATTTTCTGCTTCTTCCTTCATAAATTTTAAAACGTTGGTAGTTATTTCTCTTTCTTGGCCTATGTATAACTTTGCCTTTTACGCCAATTTTCTTCGATGATCACTGTATAAATAATTTTCTAAGTAATTATACAATAGAAGAAAATTTTTAAACTTACCGATCGAATAATATAGAAATATTTTCTGTTTTGATAAAGACAATTAAAGAATAATATTTCACTAAATTCAAAGAAGCAGCAACAAAGCATAAACACCAATATAACGTATTCGTAAGCGTCACGCTACTGTTTTACAAACACCCCTAAACTGGATCTGATGGGATATAATGAACTCGCCCAACTCTAATACGTTCATAGCGCATTATGTCTTACAGCTCGGCACATATAACTTGAGCGGTGAAGGTCATATGCGCAAAGGACAAAGGGGAGAGTAGTAGTAGCGGGGTGTACACGCATGCGTTTGTAACAACTGTACCATTTGTACCTTGCATTCTCTCTTGATATTCTCTAATAGCCAGTTGTACCATCTACAGTTAACTTTCCGTTCAAGCCATCTACTGATCATAGATGACGCTGGTTCAATGCCTAACGCGTTGTACAAAAACGAATAATGTAAGAGTCACCACTATGGCTCAGGGTCAGTTGGTAGTAATGAAAATAGTAAATTTGCTACATTGTTTAGCTAAAGTAACCGGTTTAGAAAGTAGAATACAGAAGAAGACGCAGAAAAAAAGAAGGTCATAATATTGTTACCTAAAAATCTGTTTTGCACATGTTTTATAGCGGGGCTAATAAACATGTTGGATATATTTTGTTACATTTAAAAAGCAGCGGCGAACATTAATTCACTTATCCCTGTATATTACGTGTTACATATTTTCAAATCAGTATTAATTTAAATGATATTTTAAATTCTAAATTAAATTACGTCTTAAAATTCTCAACATTGATATCTGCTTCGTATGTATTTTATCTAGAATATTCGATTTGAAATATTCAGTTTATAAACAACGCTTCCTTCAATTTCAGAGGCGCGATATTTACAATTTTAGTTTTCTTATCTAAATAGTTCTCACAGCTCTTTGTGTGCAGAAATTGCGTATTTCGCAATATTGCGTATTTGGCATTTTCGGGTGGTGTGATCCAACAGCGTCTTACTGTCGCCAATTTCTCTCCAAAATACCCCTCTACACCTCCGAGGTTTTATAAGGGCGAAGCTCATTTAAAATGATTCACTATTACAGCACCTAACTATTCATTATTGTAACAGTATTACGGTTCATTATTACATCCTTATTTTCACCTCAGTAAGTAACAGTAATTAGTGAAGTGTGGTAGTTGGATAAATCTTAACTCCGGTCCCGGCGTCGGCCTGAGTCGCTAGCCCTGCGATGATGTCCATGGGGACGAGATGTTATTGTCCAGTATGGATACACCGATCAGGGTGATTTAATTCTCGATTTCCCAATAATAATTGTTGGAGTATCAATCGTCTTTCAATTCACGGCAATGGCCGGATCTTGGGGACATTTCATCGATACCATCCATAATAGGGCCCGCTAAACACCATCGGCAGCGCTAGCAGAGATAGGCGTCCGGGAACAATCTACGTTGACGTACGGAAACATTGCAATTCCAGGTATTTGAGTTTTTATTCTTGTACTTCATGTGGCAAGAGAACTGTACAACTACCAGGCTGTTAGAAATTTTAAAAGTTATATGTTTGTTTAACAAAGTTAAGAATTATTGTGCACAAGGCACGATCAATCAAGAATCTTTGTATTTGTCTAAATTTGTTATGTTCATTAAATCTTTGTGTTTTTGTCTAGATTTGTATATGTTCTTTGAAATTTGTGTGTGTGTTGTAATAGTCACTATTATTTTCTTTTTGTTTAATTGTTTCTCTGGTCAAATTATTTTGAATATGTTAAATATTTGTACAGTCTTTAAATATTTGTAATATCAAGTTTATAGAAATTTCAAGATAAATGGTGCACCATATTTGGTTAATTAGTTTTGCTGAGTTTGATCAATTAATTTTATTAGATTGTCTATTTGTCAAACCTGTTCTTATTGTGTCATTTTTCTGTATGTACCGTCTCTCTAAAATTTAGTTTTCTTTGTTTTTGGTATTAATAATTATTAGATTTAAATGAGATTAGTGGAAGTTATGTAAAATTTCAACAACAATAAAAATTAGTCTTATTTGTTTATTAAATAATCATTTATATTGGTGAAGTCAAATTTTGGATTTTATAATTATTTTCATTCATGTACTAAATCTACTCTAACCATTTTTGTATTGTTTTCATTAAATACATTGTTATTGTTTTTATTAATTTGTTTTCTTGAGGTAGGCCTAGTATTAGTTAGTGCAAGTTCCCATTTTAATTGTGCAATACTTTAACAACAGTGACCCCGCCTTATTATTTTAAAATGGGTGGCGCAACGGGCATTAATTAACATCTTTTTGAGTAATCTCACGCTTTTAATAATAATCTGAGCTAGATATACAGGGTGGGTCACAGATATAATAACATCAATGGTTCTACTTCGAGGTCAACATCTGGGAATATTATTAATCATAAGCGATTAATAATTATTTATTAAGGTAAGTGAATGTACTGCTTCACACCATCCTTTTGCACCCTGAATTTGAATTTATTTCTATTAGGGTTTTTCCCCAAAGTAATAATTTATCGAATTTTTTCTTCGTTCATTACGTTTAAAGCAACAGAAGAGTATACACGTTATTTTAAATTCAACATATTTTTTATATTTTACAGCAATTTTTGCAATTTTTGAGTAAGTTTCTTATATCATTTACTTTTATATGCAATAGCATACATACCTTTTTAGTATGGATAAAAGAAGAGCAGCAAATTTCTATGCAAAAGAAGAAGATATATTAATTTCTTTGGTAAGGAAATACAAAAATGAATTAGAGAACAAGAAGACAGATTCAGTATCCAATAAAAAGAAAATCGAAACCTGGACTGACTTGGCTAATGATTTTAATGGAATGTGTGGGGGAAATGGAAATAAAGGATTTGATAGGAATTCAACTAACTGTCAGTCTGAATTTGATGGCGATTGTGGTAAGGGTTACATAAAATAAGTTAGTGGCTGTGACATATAATAAATATTGCTTGTTTGCAGATTCAATGCAAATTGACCATAATTATGCTGATCTAGCAGAAATAAGTTTTGTGGGTAATGAAGTGGAAATATTAGAAGGTATGGTTTAATGCTTTTTCTGTGTATAAACCCGTATTATATATTGTTTAATTGTATAGCTGAAGAGCCAACGTGCACCAATTGATCCACATATAACCCTAAAATGTTGAGGACACCAAAGTCATCGGCCCTTAAAAGACGCACTCCTAACAAAGGTAAAAACAAAAATATACATACTAAAAAAATTATATATTTGCTTAAAATAAACATGTGTCAGAGCCTGCACATTGCCAAAAAAACCAATTATGCAGCAATATTACTATGTGGGCTGACTCTAAGAAGGAGCTGGCAGAACTACAAAAAGCGTGTTTTATGGAAGAACATCAACTGAAGCTAAAGTTAATTCAAGATGCTCATAATATGGATATGGAAATCAAAGAAAGAGAAAGTGAGCAGAGGTTAACAATAATGGAGGGGGAACACAGGCTTAAAATGGAAATTTTAAAAAAAATTTGAATACCTATGTGATAAATATTTGTTTTTGTAAATTACAATTGAAAGAAAATTATATAATTCTTTAATGTATTTGTAGTAAATTTATCATTAAGCATAACAATATAACTTACAAAATCTAATAACACTGAATCAATGCAACCAAAACAACAGTTCATTATACAAAAAAATATTCTCATTATTGTTAATTAATTGTTGAAAATATTCTCTAATGAGGATGCGCCGTACATCACCATTTCCACCATCTTCAATATGATTATTAATATCACCTATTGCTTCTATGTCGCCATTGACGTTTGGGTCAGCATCATTCATTGCCAATGCAATATTGTGTAGAACTGCTGTGGCTACAACAACTGCTTCAACTTTTTCAATTCACAGACGTATACCGAGTGCTAATATTGGAAAACGTCCTTTCGAAATTCCAAAACATCTTTCAATCACATTTCTCGTACGAATTTGTGCTTCATTATAAATGTGTTTGTGGATTTGCCAAAGGTGTCATCATATAGGGTTTCACCCCTATCAAAGAAGCATCTCCAAAGTTACCATTTTCAAATCTGCCTTTAATCCTTGAATTTCTAAATTCATCATGCGATGCACCAGGCGATCGACATATAATATCATGAATTATCATATTTGCGTTGCAAATAACTTGGGTATTTATTGAAAAAAAAAAAAATTTTCTATTTCGATAATTTTCCCGTTCATCTCCTCCTGGAGACTGCATCTTAATATGAGTAAAATCGACTACTCCAATGCACCTTGGAAATCTACTTATGTTGTAAAATAGTTGTTTTTCTTCATTTATTTCCTGTATGTTTCTTGGCATTTTAATAAATGTTGGTGCCAATCTCGCTATTGCTCTCGATGCTTTATGTACAGCTCTGCTTGCACCTATCACATCCCCACATGCAAAGAATCGCAGAGTCAGAAGTACCATTTCTGATGGAGTTAATGCTTGGTTCCTGAAGTCAGAAAATATGTACCATAATAATAATATCCTTAATTTTATGATTACCTTTCAGTTTCAGACCGAATACTTTCTTCCATTTCATTTATAATATAGCCTACAACTGGTTTTGATAATCGAAATCTATCTCTGAATTCATTATCGTTCCATATTTGAAAGTGATTTGGCCGATCTCTATATACTTTTTGCTGCCTTGGGTGCATAACGATATTAACAAGATGTACAAAATCCTCATCGTCTGATAACATATTCATTTCATAGACAAAAACAAAATAGATTTAGGTTATGGATACACGGAATTTTGAGCGGAGTTTTAGTCTGAACCATGTTGGTACAACATGTTTTGTTGAGGATTTGTATGCAATAATTCCTAATGATGAAAGAATAATTAAATACGCTGATTAACTGATTATTTAGTCGACAATTACATATCAGAGAACGCAACTTTTCCACTAACATTGTGGACTTGTTGCAGTAGTACGACAGAACGAACCACTAATGCTTGTGAATCATTACATAGAAGCTTCAATTCACAATTTTATAGTCCACACCCAGATATCTTTAAATTCAAATAATTATTTTTTTGGGTACTAATTATTTTTTTGTTATATATTTCTTCTCGCAGTGTATATTTAAAATATGTCTTCTTTGATATATACCTACACATCTTTATATCTATAGTTTGAAAATGACAGCTAGAATGACAGGTATTTTGTAACGGATGCGTAAACGCACCTTTGGCTAATACATAGGTAAAAGCGCGCGCCCGGTGCCAAGCTGCTCGACCGCACTGGTTACTGCAGCATGGCATTTTTGAAGGACGTGAGCGGTTTCATGTAGGTTGAGACACGATTCGCATGTTGACGGAAAATTATTTGACTGGTTGATAGATCTCTCAGTTGGTTGCCAGTAATCGTAGCGGTACTTCTTAGTAGTGCTTTAGAGTTTTGAATTTGTGTTTTTAGATATCTATAGTCAAAATGAGGTAAGACATTTTTTGGTTAGGTATAATACTAGTGTGAAGTTCAAAATATATCTGGCCTTCAATATATCTCCTCTTGCCTCTTTTGACAGTTTTGTGATTTTTTTTAAATTTTTTTATATCTGGGTTATGTTGGTGTTTGTTTTTGTTTCAGTAAAAAATATTCAAAATGGGAGATGAAAAGGCCGCTCACAGCCATAGAGCTAATGGCTGCGTTAGAAGAACACTCAGATTGTGAAAATGCTACATCGATTGATGTTGTTTATGTGCCTCCAGAACCTGACGAAATGACTGATAGAAAAATATTGACGAAAACGTAATTGGGGAAGACAATGTAGATAAAGACATTGCGGGGACATATGAAATTCAGACAAATCAAGAGGGTGATTTTGATTCGGAAGATGAGCTACCACTTAGTGCTATTGCAAGCCGAAACAAGTTGATACCCAAAGAAACTCCAAAACTAAAACAAACTTCCGTGCCAAATTGAAAAAAAACGGCTTCAACTGCCTACATTACTATTCCCAAAGAGGTTGATAACCATGGAATTGAAAATGTAGTATCTGAGCATGGTGGGAAGTCACCCTTGGAAATATTTTCGCTATTTTTTGACAAGGAAGTAATTAGCAACATTTTAAGTTTTTCGAATACTTACGCAGCACAAAATAACCGTCATCACTACAGGCTTTCTGAAATAGACCTAAAAAAATCTCTTGGTATACTTATACTATCAGGATATCATAAATTGCCACAAACTCACATGTACTGGTCAAAAGATGAAGACAAGGAAGTGCGTATTGTACGTGAAAGCATGAGTCGCAATAAATTTAGGACAATAAAACAAAACTTTCATTTGTCAAACAACACCTCGCTAAATAAGGGCGATAAGTTTGCGAAGCTTACACCAATTTTTGATATTATAAATAAAAAATGTATTCAATTTGGTATACTTGCAGAACATATTTCAATCGATGAAGAAATGGTACCATATTTTGGCCGGCACTCATGCAAGATGTTTATTCGTGGAAAACCTGTGAGATTTGGATTCAAGTTGTAGTGTCTTTGCTCCGATAACGCTTACCTATTCAAATTTATTCCATATGGTGGAAAGGCGGAGAAAACTGAAAACATGGGTCTATTAGGATCAAAATTTGTATTAGAGCTTCTTTCTGTTGTAGAAAAGCCGCAACAGCATAAAATATTTGTTGATAATTTTTTCACATCATATTCTCTTTTCGAAAACTTAGGTGAAAAAGGGTTCTTCGCGACTGGAACGGTAAGAGACAACCGTACTGCAAAATGTTCACTTGAAGATAACAAAATCATGTCAAAAAAGGAAAGAGGCTCTTTCACTTCCGCTTTTGATTCGAACTTGAAAGTTCTGGTTACTCGGTGGAATGATAACTCTGTAGTTACTGTTATGATGAATTTTTGTAGTGTCTTACCAGTCACTCAAGCCAAACGTTACAACCGCAAAGAGCGTAAAGAAATGCTTATCAATCAACCAAAAGTGATTCATGAGTACAACCAACATTTGGATGGGGTAGACCTTCACGACAATGGTATTGCCAATTATCGCATTGGTATTAGAGGTAAAAGGTGGTGGTGGCCATTATTCACCAATGTTGTTGATACTATGGTTGTAAACAGTTGGAAAATATTCAATATCGCAAATGAAACCAAAATTTCCCAACTGGAATTTCGTTCAAGTTTAGCGCTGTCTCTGCTGAAATACGAAGGACAAAAAGAATACACCCACAATGAGGCTTCCACTTCAGCAAAATCCAACTCGTCTTATGGAAGACCTTCTAAATCAGCTTTACCAGGTGACATAAGATTTAACAATATCGGACACATTATAATTCGAAATGCTAAGAGTGCAAGAAAAAAGTGTCGACTTTACAAAAGTAATACAATTTACTTGTGTAAGAAATGTAATGTGCATTTGCATCCTGATTGCTTTGATATTTTTCATACAAGAGACTAGTATTTCATTTTATTATAACCTGCTTTTCGCCAAAGGTGCGTACATGCACCCATATATTTTTTTGATAAAAATAATACCTAATTTTCTTGTACCAAAAATGTGTCTTAATTACTGTGTTCTGAGTTTACTTTAATAAAAAAAAAATGTTTAAAATGTTTTTTTCTTGTCTTGGCCAGTAATGGGTTAAAAGTGACCGTCGCGCCGATATGACCCATGCCCTGTTGAACGCATGTAATACTCGGCGACGACATCTTCGGTTAAAACTGTTGGTGCTTTGTCGGGTTTACATTTACAAACACTCCCCGTTTTCTTTCAATCACACTATTGCGATTACGAGTGAATATGTCCAAGTTTATTTCCACATTTCCATATTCCGTTATAAGTTGCTGAAAACACGATCAAAATGAATATTTCCACGATCCATCCTCTTGCAATGTTCCACTGCGAATGTGTGACATTACAATAAAAGTATCCTGTCGTATCGTAAAAGGCATGGTTTAACAGGTATATTGTCTTGAAAAAGACAGATAAGCGACAATAAAACAATGAACATACTAAAAAGTACAAGATACTTCAATACGTTATGGTTTTGACATTTGACATGTAAATTTAGTACGGAAGTAAATATTTCCTAGTTTTTGATAATACTGGGACTTTTTTGTTGCCAACTCTAGAGAGTTCAAAATGATCTCGTTGTATTTTTCAATGTTGTAGTTTGTATGTGAACTATCTTGTTTTGTCTTTTTGTTTATATTTATATTTACATTTTATATTAACTGTTACTGTATTCTTACATACATTAATAAATACAGGCTGTCGCAGAAATAACAAGACGGAGTAGCAGAAATCGGAAGCTAGATTGTGTAAAAACGTACCCTCAAAATATCAAGTTTTTATTCGTGAAAAAATAAAAAAGAATTCAATTGGCCTTACGCCCACCCTGGATGACTTATTACTTGTGATAAAAAAGGAGGAGGAATAGATACTGCTACCGGATCTACGTCGCATTAAGATAACGGGCCGAAGTAAGGAATGAAACGGAGAATCGCAATAGGGGATGTTATACTGGAAAACGCAGGGCCGAGCTAACTCTGTCGCAGACGGCGTGACGGTTCAGGAAAATAAGAACACCTAAAGTAGAGCGTCGGTCGGCAACGACGCTAGCAACGTTGTCCGGGCACCAGGACACTATGTTATCCTACCGATAACCTACCTGCGCCTCCTTTGAGCTACCACTGGCTGTGTCCCTCCAGCGGGTTACCTATTGGACTCCCTGTATATTCGTAGCACCTAATCTTATGTACGTGCTAGTCACAATAAAGTTTGAGATATGCAGAGGTAAAAGAAAAGGTAGTACGTAATGTAACAAAATATATTTAAATTTTGATGTGTTGAATGGGTTTTTTTTAAATAAAGAAAAAATTAAATTGTGAAGTTAGGTAATATAAAAAAAACAAGCGTTGAATGAAAAGTTAACTTGAATAAAAAAAGAAAAGAAGCTAGACAATTGATAATTAATGAACAAAGCGTCAGGTAACAATTGTAAAATTTGAAAGAATATAACAAGTCTTAATAATTTAACATAATCTCTGCGCTTCAGCAGAAGTTGGTTGGTAGCAGAAACGTTTCATCACCTCACATTATGTAACTACAAGTGATATCAAGAACACGCCACAACGGCAATGTTAATACAATAGTGTAAATATGTATTTATAAACGCAAGAAAATTAGTATCTCAGTATAAAAGACTTAGTCTAAAATTGTGAAAAATCCGCTAAATACCAACAACAGGTATGAATACAAGCAATAAATTAAATTAAATGAAGGATATTTAATAGCAAAGTCAAATAATTAAAGGTAAAATTAGAAAAGAAATTTTATATTAGCAAAAAAAACACTGAGCAACATGCACCAAAATTGCTCGTACAGATTTGATTTTATCTAGCTCAGGTAATTAACTGTTCATCGTGAGCGACAAAAGTTGCTAACTTACAGTAACAAACGTGCAAAATTTAATATCAAAAATTAAGTTAAAAATTCAACACATTATGAGACACACAAAAATCTTAACGATAATGAAAATTACTAGGTATATAACTAATTAAATAATTTCTTCCCAAAAGATATAGTGATATAATAATGAATGTACTAAAATTAGGTTTAATTAAATAATCGTCACAATATAGGGCTACCAAAATCACGGTAGTGACATACCCAAAATATATTAATTAAACTGAGAATTACATAAAACACAAGAAGTAACAACGGTAATTTAATTAGGGATAAATTGTGACCCCGCAGTTAACTAAGAGGTGCGATAGTTATTAAGCCACTCAAAATTCTTGGTCTAAATCTAGGCAAAATAAAGTCTTGCACTCAGACGTAAAGACGTCGATAATCAGACGTAAAATATATGAAGTAAAGTTACAACCTTAGCTGCTCTCAACTGGCAAAATGGTCGCCGGAAGAACGCTGCGGGAATCCAAAATGGCGGTGACTCCCTTGATGGAAAAATTCCTCTTCAACAGGCGGCCTGGATGTTAAGGTGCAACCTCTGTAGCATCAAAAAAAAAGAAGAACCCACGCTCTTCGATGGAAAGGCGGGGCGATACCACCAGAAATAAGGCTTTGGAGGGCCTTTGCGCCCGGCACAAGAATCCTAACGGTTTCTGAGGGCTTTTGTGCCCATCAAAAGAATCCTATTAAATTTAGAGAAGAAAAGAACCAAAGATAAAATCCCGTAAATTTAACACAGAGTTTCAAACACTTACCCCAATTATGAAAAATAATGGAGATTCCACGATAAACGACCTTCAAGTCACTTCAGGGTGCAAAATTTAAATTAACAAAAAACCAACACACGTGGCCATACGTGAATTTTTAGATAACGGTACGACGAAAGAAATTCACGTTAATAACCCAAAATTAAGGTAACGGTAATTACTGCTTTCTTCAATCTAAGCCGCATACGCGAAGATATCCTCATGGATAATGTACATAAGTACTAAAGGAAGAAAAGCAATTTGCACACACTGTTCTTTACACAAGATGTGACTATCAAGTGCCGTCGAAAAGCGGGAACCTCTTCCATATCTCACACTGTCCAAACATAAAGACACGAAAATACCTCAAAAAGGACAGCGGGAGCATTCAAATAAAATTACAAACACGAGTTTGAGTTTGACCGAAAAGGGGGTTATCACTGTGTCCTTTAATTAAACGCAAACATGAACATGACTTAGGCGAAAAGGAAATAAGCGAAACACCCGACAATTGTACGAAGAAAATTTTAATCGTCGGCAGTACGAGAGGAAATTTCATGCTAGACGTTGGCAATCCGTGTGTAACACCCATTACACGGCAACGTAGTAACCACGTTTGACAGAAATAAACAAAACAAACTTCCACACGTAGTTTCCATTTTATTAGGCGAAAGAACAGAATTTCTGCAGGTAATTAACGAAATATCAAAGCTCTAATATCAAAACGCTGCGGAAGACGGTAGGGAAACCGATCTAACTATATGTTTCAGAATATTAACGTCCATAATCCCTACTGGAAGTCCCAGGAAGAATCACAGAAGATTCCTAATACTTAGAATAACGAGGGAAGGCCAACAAGTGATCGGCAAACAATTAATAGTATGCTCACTATACCAAGCATTTCCCTAATTAATACTTCTTACATTTTTAGTGAGACAACTGCGAAGGAAAAGAAAAAAAAAACCAATAATAATCGGGCCTGCTCGAGATACTGTGTTTGGAAATACGCAAAAACACGTGAACCAGTTAACACAACGACCTGACTGTCGTCTCGGAGCATTTTAAGCCACAAATAAAATGCATTATGTAGAGATCGGACGTAATAAATAAGTAGATATTAAAAAAACTTAGACAAGGCGTAAAAGTAACTGCAAATGCAGAAAGTACGCAACTACAGGTAGGGTAGAATAAGCTAGAGCTAAGATAATTAGAATTAGTTACTTAGATACAGAGGTTTTCACAAAAATAGGGTGTAATTGTTCGATAATACACAATATGTATCTGTCAAATTCGCGATAAGTGATTTAGGGCTCTGAAGGCTCAAAAGTAGGTTTAGTACACACGCAGGTATACGGCAGGCAGTCTTAGCAATCGGTGAAACAAACAATGTACAGGGTACGCCCAAAAAGTCACGAACTAATACAAAATTACACGTATTTAGACAAAGGCACACAATCTTTCAAGAACTACAACCAAAGTAAATTTTACAGCGTAACAAATTCCCCCCTTTCCAGCGAAAAGAAATTGATCGCAGAGCAATTTCTTGCACCGAGAACATAGCTGACTAAAAAAAGATAGTGAAAAGGGTAAGCGAGAGCTCTAAAACGGACGTTGTCCACTACACGAACGCACATATCCACACTCAGTCACAGTAACACCAAACAGCTTGGCCATAACCACCACGTGGCCCTTCGGCATTCGGCCGGTACGGGGAAGTAACGAAAAATAAAAGAACAAAGGGTGTCGAGATTCTGCACAGACGTATGGATATGCCGAAGCGACAACCGTAACATCCGGTAACAACAAAAACGAGAGAAGATCGCCAAACAAAAATAGATAATAGCAAACAAGAGTTTAAAGTCTGGACCGGCGTTGTCCCGACTGAAATGCTGAAGGCAAACGATAAACCATAACGGCTGAAGTCATATCCGATTCCTGGAAGTAACATTTTGAACGTAAGAAAAGCAAAAAGGTCGCCAGGACACGACCCTTGGAAGGCTGAGGATTATCACACAAAAGGGACTATCACTCTTTATACCTCCTCAAATAAGAAAGTCAAATCCGGTAGTTAAGCAACATTAGTTAGCTTAAAAGGTAGTCATGTCCGATAAGATAAAGGAAATGTAGTGTGGACTCCCCTAGCAAGGTTGCCACTCCATATATGCAAAACACGGTAGATACGAAACATACGGAAGCGATAAAGGTACGGGAAGATAAATGCATAGACGGAATCACAGATACAAGCTGTGCAATGGGGCCGGTAATCACACTAACGGAAGGTCGATAAAAGAAAAATGTTTGTCCTAAGGTGGTAGAGGAACAATAGAAGTCAGGGTCCCTTTAGAAGACTTTTACTTCACGCAGGTTCACGGTAGGAGAATTCTTCCAGCCCTCGCTACAGGCCATAATGCCCCTTTAGATGCCTCCTACATCACGCGAGGTACACGGTAGAGAAATTCTGGTGTTACGGCTGCAAGCCAAGGCACTCTCTACAGGCCATGATGGAAGGAGTTAGCGATACGATAAGGCACGAAGCAACACATAGCGAAAACGTAAGCGAGATAAAAGACAAACTAATTTATTCAGCAGACGATTGTCGATGTTTTCCGCCTGAAGTCTGTTTCGCAAATCGTCAGGTAACATTGACCAAATGGTGGAAGAAGGTAGATTAACAAGGTACCACTGCAAAACGTAACCCACAAACAAGACCATAGCCGGGCTAAGATAAACGGAAGAAGTCCGAGAAAGTTTTATTTTAGAGGAACGCTCTCGACAGATGTTCAGAGAATTATCTTCATCAACTTCAAGAGATCCCATGTCCAGCGAGATGAATGGATCCGCTTCACCCGACGGAACAGAGAAATCCAAAGCCGAAGAAACAACAGCGTTTTTATGATAAGCCAAATCAGATATATGCAGATTTAAAGATACGCATGGAGCTGTGACATCTGTTGGTTCGAAAAGCTCCAAGTTCAGAGAGACATCGGAATCTGCGTTATTTGCGCGTACAAGAACCTCTAACTCGGAAGAAGTGACAGAATCGGAATTATTAGGGCGTACAAAAAGCTCCAAGTCAGATGAGGAAACAGAATCTGTATTATAGTTAAGCACGAAATCGGAAGAGACATTAGAAATTGAGGTATAAGTAAGCTTTAAGTCGGGAGGTACGTCAGAAATCGTATCGTAGGTAAACTTTACGTCAGGAGATACATCAGAATCTGAAACATATGTAAGCTTTAAATCGAGAGATACATCAGGAACTGAATCATAGGTAAGCTTTGAGTCAGGAGATATATCAGAAATTGTACTAACCACGGGCTCGGAAGTTTCCAATACGGGAGAGACAACTGACACGGTCTTGATTGGGTTTACGGAAGAATTCAATTCATCGAAGGCGACTGAGTCTATCGGAGGCGGGGAGGTAACTATTGGAGAAAGAGTCGGATCTGGCATGACACTAACTGACGGAGAAGGTTGGCCAATATCTTCATCGTCACCCATGTCAGCTTTGTCGATAATTATATCATCTCCGTTTTCATCCGTTCCAAAAACCTCAAAAAAATCATAACAAGAGGTATCGAGAATATCATGAGTTGTGACGTTTCCGAAAGCCCGAAATTTCGTGAGAAATTTAGCTCCCAACTCAAAACTACGCAATGCAAACCAGAGGCGTTCGTCCTCCTCTTCAGCAGTGCGCGGCTGCGCATTCTGAATGCGGTCCGAGACAAAAGCTAGAGCGGTAGTTATTTTCCGATATTCTGTGACTGTAGACGTACTAGCAAGTTGAGAGATAAGAGATTCTATGGAGGAGAACTTCAACTTAATTGCCCTGATATCTTCCGCATACGAAAAAGGGTAGTCAGGTATCCGAAGGTGTCGCATGAGTTTTGGAAGTAAGTAATAAGTCTCTTGTGCCTCCTCCAGCGTACTCTCTGGCTTGATACCAACAATAGCAAGTAAATATTCCAAATCCTCAAATGAAAGTTGGTCAATAAGAATATCAAACCGAAATGGCTCCATTGTATAGAAGAGAAAAAAAAGAAAATTATTTAAGAAAAATTACAGCGATAAACCAGGTCTTGAAATGGTCACAAGACACAAATGTGTACCTGTCGATTACTTAATTAGTTCGTACCAGGTAACAAAAGAAAAATCTTGATCGATTGCAAAACTATGAAAAGTCAAAACGCACGCTAAGACTTGCCTAGAAGGTAATCGGGAAAAATATATAGATATAGGCAAGACCAAAGAAAACAGTGCGATAAGAGTGCTCCACTCAGTAGCCACTCACACAAGTCGAGAAAAAGCCGAAATCGAGAAAATTACGAAGTTTGTGCCTGAAGATGGTCAGGACCGAAACGTTGATACAAAACGAGGAGCTTCTCCAAAGTATAGCACCACTGTGCGGTACGACGAAATGTTAGTGGCAGAAATACCTAAAGATAAGGAAAATATTCCGGAAGATGGAGAAAACTTGTCCGAAACGTCGGTTGTCAAATTTGTTCCGGAAGGTAGCGAGAACTAGGTCAAAACGTTAGGTGCCAACTCGCTAGTTGATAGATGGCACACAAAAGAAAAAGAAAATTTGAAGGTGGCGAAAACTTAGTCGAAACGTTAGGTGCGAAATGTTGTTCGTTAGGCCCACAACGATGGCATCAAATTGTTAAGGAGGTAGCGAAAACCTCGTTGGAGCGTTGGGTAACAAAGGAAAATTTTATTCCGGAAGATGGCGAAAAGAGGGCAGAAACGTTGGCCAACAATTTGTTAATACAATTTCCAAAAGAAAGTTCTAAAGGGTAAGTGCACCAAATTTGTACGGAAGGGGGAGAAAACTTGTCTAAAGGTTAGGGGCAGGAAAAGAAATTTTGAAAATGGCGGAAAATTGGCCGAAACTTGGTTGACACAAAGATAATAATAAAAAAAATATTGAAGATGGCGGAAAGTTGGCCGAAACGTTGGTGCCAAAATTTGTTACGTTATTTCCAGAAGGAAAAACCAGACCTTAAGGCACTAAAATTTGTTCACTCTACTAGAAAGAAAGGCCCCAAAATGTTAGAGCGCCAAATTTTTCCCTTATTACCAGAAAGAAAGGCCCAGACGTTAGGGCGCCAAATTTTTGCTACCGGATCTACGTCGCATTAAGATAACGGGCCGAAGTAGGGAATGAAACGGAGAATCGCAATAGGGGATGTTATACTGGAAAACGCAGGGCCGAGCTAACTCTGTCGCAGACGGCGTGACGGTTCAGGAAAATAAGAACACCTAAAGTAGAGCGTCGGTCGGCAACGACGCTAGCGACGTTGTCCGGGCACCAGGACACTATGTTATCCTACCGATAACCTACCTGCGCCTCCTTTGAGCTACCACTGGCTGTGTCCCTCCAGCGGGTTACCTATTGGACTCCCTGTATATTCGTAGCACCTAATCTTATGTACGTGCTAGTCACAATAAAGTTTGAGATATGCAGAGGTAAAAGAAATAAAAGAAAAGGTAGTACGTAATGTAACAAAATATATTTAAATTTTGATGTGTTGAATGGTTTTTTTTTTAAATAAAGAAAAAATTAAATTGTGACGTTAGGTAATATAAAAAAAACAAGCGTTGAATGAAAAGTTAACTTGAATAAAAAAAGAAAAGAAGCTAGACAATTGATAATTAATGAACAAAGCGTCAGGTAACAATTGTAAAATTTGAAAGAATATAACAAGTCTTAATAATTTAACATAATCTCTGCGCTTCAGCAGAAGTTGGTTGGTAGCAGAAACGTTTCATCACCTCACATTATGTAACTACAAGTGATATCAAGAACACACCACAACGGCAATGTTAATACAATAGTGTAAATATGTATTTATAAACGCAAGAAAATTAGTATCTCAGTATAAAAGACTTAGTCTAAAATTGTGAAAAATCCGCTAAATACCAACAACAGGTATGAATACAAGCAATAAATTAAATTAAATGAAGGATATTTAATAGCAAAGTCAAATAATTAAAGGTAAAATTAGAAAAGAAATTTTATATTAGCAAAAAAAACACTGAGCAACATGCACCAAAATTGCTCGTACAGATTTGATTTTATCTAGCTCAGGTAATTAACTGTTCATCGTGAGCGACAAAAGTTGCCAACTTACAGTAACAAACGTGCAAAATTTAATATCAAAAATTAAGTTAAAAATTCAACACATTATGAGACACACAAAAATCTTAACGATAATGAAAATTACTAGGTATATAACTAATTAAATAATTTCTACCCAAAAGATATAGTGATATAATAATGAATTTACTAAAATTAGGTTTAATTAAATAATCGTCACAATATAGGGCTACCAAAATTACGGTAGTGACATACCCAAAATATATTAATTAAACTGAGAATTACATAAAAAACAAGAAGTAACAACGGTAATTTAATTAGGGATAAATTGTCACCCCGCAGTTAACTAAGAGGTGCGATAGTTATTAAGCCACTCAAAATTCTTGGTCAAAATCTAGGCAAAATAAAGTCTTGCACTCAGACGTAAAGACGTCGATAATCAGACGTAAAATATATGAAGTAAAGTTACAACCTTAGCTGCTCTCAACTGGCAAAATGGTCGCCGGAAGAACGCTGCGGGAATCCAAAATGGCGGTGACTCCCTTGATGGAAAAATTCCTCTTCAACAGGCGGCCTGGATGTTAAGGTGCAACCTCTGTAGCATCAAAAAAAAAGAAGAACCCACGCTCTTCGATGGAAAGGCGGGGCGATACCACCAGAAATAAGGCTTTGGAGGGCCTTTGCGCCCGGCACAAGAATCCTAACGGTTTCTGAGGGCTTTTGTGCCCATCAAAAGAATCCTATTAAATTTAGAGAAGAAAAGAACCAAAGATAAAATCCCGTAAATTTAACACAGAGTTTCAAACACTTACCCCAATTATGAAAAATAATGGAGATTCCACGATAAACGACCTTCAAGTCACTTCAGGGTGCAAAATTTAAATTAACAAAAAACCAACACACGTGGCCATACGTGAATTTTTAGATAACGGTACGACGAAAGAAATTCACGTTAATAACCCAAAATTAAGGTAACGGTAATTACTGCTTTCTTCAATCTAAGCCGCATACGCGAAGATATCCTCATGGATAATGTACATAAGTACTAAAGGAAGAAAAGCAATTTGCACACACTGTTCTTTACACAAGATGTGACTATCAAGTGCCGTCGAAAAGCGGGAACCTCTTCCATATCTCACACTGTCCAAACATAAAGACACGAAAATACCTCAAAAAGGACAGCGGGAGCATTCAAATAAAATTACAAACACGAGTTTGAGTTTGACCGAAAAGGGGGTTATCACTGTGTCCTTTAATTAAACGCAAACATGAACATGACTTAGGCGAAAAGGAAATAAGCGAAACACCCGACAATTGTACGAAGAAAATTTTAATCGTCGGCAGTACGAGAGGAAATTTCATGCTAGACGTTGGCAATCCGTGTGTAACACCCATTACACGGCAACGTAGTAACCACGTTTGACAGAAATAAACAAAACAAACTTCCACACGTAGTTTCCATTTTATTAGGCGAAAGAACAGAATTTCTGCAGGTAATTAACGAAATATCAAAGCTCTAATATCAAAACGCTGCGGAAGACGGTAGGGAAACCGATCTAACTATATGTTTCAGAATATTAACGTCCATAATCCCTACTGGAAGTCCCAGGAAGAATCACAGAAGATTCCTAATACTTAGAATAACGAGGGAAGGCCAACAAGTGATCGGCAAACAATTAATAGTATGCTCACTATACCAAGCATTTCCCTAATTAATACTTCTTACATTTTTAGTGAGACAACTGCGAAGGAAAAGAAAAAAAACCAATAATAATCGGGCCTGCTCGAGATACTGTGTTTGGAAATACGCAAAAACACGTGAACCAGTTAACACAACGACCTGACTGTCGTCTCGGAGCATTTTAAGCCACAAATAAAATGCATTATGTAGAGATCGGACGTAATAAATAAGTAGATATTAAAAAAACTTAGACAAGGCGTAAAAGTAACTGCAAATGCAGAAAGTACGCAACTACAGGTAGGGTAGAATAAGCTAGAGCTAAGATAATTAGAATTAGTTACTTAGATACAGAGGTTTTCACAAAAATAGGGTGTAATTGTTCGATAATACACAATATGTATCTGTCAAATTCGCGATAAGTGATTTAGGGCTCTGAAGGCTCAAAAGTAGGTTTAGTACACACGCAGGTATACGGCAGGCAGTCTTAGCAATCGGTGAAACAAACAATGTACAGGGTACGCCCAAAAAGTCACGAACTAATACAAAATTACACGTATTTAGACAAAGGCACACAATCTTTCAAGAACTACAACCAAAGTAAATTTTACAGCGTAACAATACTTCATAATAAATATCAAACCATTAATGACTTTAATTTCACACCTGCTAGAAAAAAATAATTATATTCTTGATATTTACTGTAATAAAGGCTAGAAAAACTACGATTTATTGAATATTCTAAAATAATAATAATGAGCTGTTTCCGACTACAAACACATTAAAGAGCAACAACCTTCCTTCTCTCTATCTTTTATTGTCTGCAATAAAGTAGGTCGCCCATCTGGGTCAACAACCGACAACATAGCTGCGTTATCTAGACGCATCGGGCAAAAAATATGTTTTATATGAATGAGTACGATTTACCGTTTTTTCCCGTTTTATACAAATAAAAGCGTATTTTTCTATGAATGTGTTTTCGTTTCTATTTGCAAATAAGCATTCTTACGTGTATTTATAAACATACATTCTGTGCCAGGTCCGTAATGTAATTTTTTTATCTAAAAAACAACATAGAAAATTAAATTTTTAATTTCTTCGGTATTGCGGTATATTTGGGCCTGTTTCTGTACGGACTTTACATACCTGCTACTCCGTCTTTTTATTTCTGGGACACCTGTATATATTGACTATTGACTATAACATAAAGTAGTTTTCAATCGTATCAATCGTTTCTAAGGAATAAATCTTCAACTTCAAAGGAAAAGGGATCTTTAATTTTGTGTACCACTTCTGAAGTGTATATACATAATTAAACATGTTCATCTGCTCAATTCTTAAAAGAAATATCAAATACACAGAAAAACAACAATATAAGCATTATCTTCCTGAATTAACGCCTGTGGGAGGAAATGTCTCACTGCGGTCGAGTCAGCCACACCGAGAAGCGAATATTTCACGCCCGCTCTCATAATAACGCCGTAAATGATTTAAATTACCGTGAATTATTAACTTACGATAATGTACCGAATTTCTTCGCGTGGACTTCATGGTAGGAAGAGTGCCACTATCGCTCTGCTTTCTTGCTTTGCAACTCTGTACACACAAACACACACACACACACACACTTGAAACGACACACAATGCGACAGATAAAACGGACCATCAAAAATTCAACAACCAGTGGCAATAGTAAGTAAAATGAAAAATCTAGTAGTCATGTTTAATGTTTAATTTTAAATGTAGTAAATAACGACGTCCTTTTAAATTTAAACTGCGTGTGGTCCGGCATGTTGGAAGCTTAAATTGGAATGATGTTGCACTTTGCGCGCTCCGTTTGTGTAGACGTGTAACGTATCTACGACTTCGGACGGTTGCTGTCTGACGTTTACATCATGGATGGAGGAAGCGATGAAAAAGAAGAAGACGAAGGAATCGAAGGAGGATGGTATTAATATTTTTTTTTTGTATGTGCAGCTCGTCATTGTTGCAAGTGTTACAATCTTGTGATAATGATGACTGTTACTAGCCCCTATACATATATATTGATGTTATATACATTACATTATACAGATCAGGCAAGTGTTAACTTGTCCGATCACATAAGTTCGTTGGATCTAAGGATAATTATTTAGTTATCAAGATATAATGGTTAGGCAATAAAAACCTGTAAAAGGTGATGGGTAATAATAAGTTATTTCGAGTCATTTACGCGAAATGGATGTGAACAGTTATACAAGGTGTGTATAAATTTGTTCAAAAGCTACATGGAACTATATTCTCCTTATGGCCTGAATCGAATATTCTAAACTTAAAAGGAAGATTGTTCAATTTTTATAGCGATCGAGTTACATCATCTAGGACGTAAAATCTGTCATAAAGAAGTGTATTAAAAAAGAAGCTTAGCATGTAAAATAAGAAAGTTAATTTAACGAAACATCATAAATAGTTACATTGGGCCAATTAAGATTAAATTACAATAAGATCTACTAATCCTAGTAGTACCCTTCCTTCAGTGGATGTACGAGGTAGGCGCCATAAATTCTCGGCCTGATATACGAGAAAGAAACTTGTAACAATATAAGAATTTTTATATTTCAAAAATGTTCTATAACAGCTGCTTGCAACTCACTACCGTCCTTAAAACTACGTCCCCTAAGGTCTTTTTTAAATTAGAAACAAAAAAATCACAAGGAGTCATATCTGGACTATACGGTGGGTGTTCCAATTCTTGAAAGCCGCATTTGCGGATGGAAGCTTGTGAAAAGGCGGCAGTATGGCCGGGAGCATTGTTGTGCAATAATCGCACACCTTTTGTCAATTTTCCGCGACATTTTGCACGAATACAGTCCCTTAATTTATGCAATAAAGACGCATATGTGCCGTTCACACTTGTATTGTGCTCTTTATAGTCAATTAGCAAAATGTCCTCACAATCCCAGAATATTGCGGCCATCACCTTTTTCGTCCATTCCATGGACTCCCTCTTCGATAGAGGATCGTAAAACAGAACCATTGTTTCATCCCCTGTGACAATAGACTCCAAAATCGGTTTTGGGTCGTCTACACACATGTTTAAAAACGACTGCGCACATTCGACTCGACGTTCACGTTGGAGAGCAGAAAGAAGTCGCGGTGCCCATCTATCACTAATTTTATTCATACCCAAATGGTAATGGAGAATTCGGCGAACACTTGTTTCGGAAATGTTTGTTATCGCTGCTAATTCCTTCACTTTCAATCGGTGATCTTTTAGAACTAAATGTTCAATAATTTAAATTTGTTGAGGCGTTATCACTTCAATTGGTCGACCCGACCGATCAGCATTTTGCGGGGATTCTTGTCCCAAACGGAAACGTTTTGCATACTTTTTTTCAGTTGAATAGGAAGGAGATTAATCACCGTAAACGCCGTCGTTACATGGAACTATATTCTTCTTAAAGTCCTAAATCGAATATACTAAACTTAAAAGGAAGATTGTTCAATTTTTATAGCGATCGAGTTACTTCATCTATGACGTAAAATCTGTCCTAAAGAAGTGTATTAAAAAAGAAGGGAAGTGGGTTTTGAAAGACAAAAGATATTATCTTTGATACTTAAAGTAAATGGCTCTGATTAAGAATACAGTGTAAATAATGAATAAAACTCACATTTCAGATTAATATTGCCTAGTAGTTTTTAGTAACCAGCCAACCAACGTGACTACCGCATCAAATATCTGAAGTAACGAAAATTGAGTACCGCGCAGTCATTGGATTTTTAAGAAAAGAAGGGCATACACCTTATCACATTAAACAACGTTTAGACGGCGTTTACGGTGATTCGTCTTCTTCGTATTCAACTGTAAAAAAGTGGGCAAAATGTTTCCGTTTGGGACAAGAATACCTGGAAGATGGTGATCGGTCGGGTCGAATTGAAGTGATACCGCCTCAACAAATTTTAAATATTGAATATTTAGTGCTAGAAAATCGCCGTTTGAAAGTGAAGGAATTAGCATTGACAACAAATATTTTCGAAACAAGCCGAATTCTCCATGACCTTTTGGGTATGAATAAAACTAGTGCTAGATGGGTACCGCAACTTCTTTCTGCTCTCCAAAGTGAACGTCGAGTCGAATGTGCGCAGTCGTTTTTAAGCATGTGTGGAGACGACCCAAAACCGATTTTGGAGTCCATTGTCACAGGGGATGAAACAACGATCCTCCATCGGCATTTTGCTAATTGACTTTAAAAAGTGCAATACAAGTGTCTTTATTGCATAAATTAAGGGACAGTATTCGTGCAAAACGTCGTGGAAAATTGACAAAAGATATGCGATCATTGGACGACAATGTTCCCGTCCATACTGCCTCAATTTCACAAGCTGCCGTCCGCGTATGCGGCTTTCAAGAATTGGAACATCCACCATATAGTCCGGATATGGTTTCTTGTGATTTTTTTTGTTTTCTAATTTAAGAAAAGATCTTAGGGGACGTAGTTTTACGGACGACAGTGAGTTGCAAGCAGCTGTTATAGAATATTTTATCGGAAAAACTTCAGATTATTTTTACAAGAGTATCGAATTATTAATTAATCGTTGTAATAAATGCATAGAAGTTAGGGGAGATTACATTGAAAAATAAAAAATGTTCCAAGTTCCTTTTTTGTATACCAGGCGGAGAATTTATGGCGTCTACCTCGTAATATACTATACAACCTAGATGAAAAACACGTACCATCTCGGTATGTGATATAATATTTATTATTTACAACCATACGCGTAATGTTGGCATCTCTGATTTTTATAAGTTTGAAAGTGTCGCTTTTTCCACATTTACTTCTCACCCCCATTTCCCGCCTTCAATTCCCACCCTAATTTCCAAACCTCAATTTCAATCAAATGTTAGTTTATTTTGATTTTTGATGATATATTAAAAAAAGCTTTCAACCAAACAATAATTAACAAGACGAATAAAAACTTATTTGTTAATTGTTGTTACATTAAATTATTGGACGCTTAAATCCATACAGATAGGCCGCCCTGCGAATGCTGATCTCATGAAATAGTGATTTTTGTCCTTCTCCATTCGAGCTCAGATGTCTGGATTGCTATGGAAGGACTGTTTCCCTCAGTTACAATGGAGTGCAGTTCTTGAAGGTTTTACTACTCAACATTTCTTTTATAATCTGATTACCGAAAAAACTGACATTTATTTATTTGACGTTTTCGATAGAACATCACAAATCTGATAACTTGATATGTCAACATTTTCACTTATTATAACTTTTTAACAAATTAAGTTAATATCAAAAACTAAACGAAATTTAATTGTTTAAATAATGGGATTTTGTATGCCCAAACCCAGTTACCGCAAATGTTCAATATGTCCTCCATTTTGATCTTGTAAAATCAGCAACCGTTCCTCTAAATTGTACACTGCATTTCTTAACATTTCTGGTTGAATTGCACCAATTTGCTCCGTAATATTGTATAACGAATAAAACACTTGGTTATATTGTTCCACTTAAGTGAAACAATATAACCAAGTGTTTTATTCGTTTAATATTCATAATGTTTCACCAAGAACCAACCGTAGATTCTATTAATTTTACTAATGTTTTAAGTTTTTCCTAGCCTGCTATATATGTCAGAAATCTTAAGATTAAATTTGTGATCATTAAATCTATATAGAGATGTGCTTTGACGATTTGGCAACCTAAAGAAAGCACCAACCACAATCAGCAGTAATTTTTTCAAAAGAGGACGTCATAATAACAATCGACGGCGTTTTGAAAGAGACCAAGACTGCTTGATCGTGGGAAACGTTATCCTGTCGAGCTATTCGCGAAGAGATAGTGATTGTTTTAGATGATGTGACAGGCCAAAAATAAACCGCTTATGCATAGAAAATCGATTTGCATTAGGTTTATTTAATGCTCTTACTTTTTAGCGGTGAAAAGTGTCTCGTTAATTTTAATAAACTCGTTAGATTACTGACATAATTCTGGAAGAAAAAATTAATAATAACTCTTGATAAGTGAGAATATATATGCAATGAAGTATGCGAAAATCGATTTTGAAAGTATTAATGACCAATTTATAAATAAATTAGTGTGTTCGAAAACTTGTAGATATAATAAAAATGAAGAAAAAACATCTTCTTACTTCTGAGAACGATATTTATCTAACACTATTGTTAGAAAAACTAATGACTATTAAGTTTAAATTGGGATTGCAATGTAAATATGCTGTGCTTTTACTAAAAAAGTAATTTACTAATGTTGTTTTATTAACCAAAGGTAAGTTCTCTACTGACAATATTAACATGACGAATGGTCTCAAGGTAAGTGTTTTTCTAAAAAAAAAAACGAAAAAAAAAACGAGAAACTAAACAAAATTAAGGTCATGAAAGCGTATTGCAATCAACATTATATTTGCTATTTATTTCATTATTTTTATTTTTTGTAGTATTTCGTTTGTTATATTAAAGTTCTATCTCGTTCCTTTAATGATGAGCGTTTCTTTTTCTTGGTAGAATTATTTCGTATTTGAGGTCAATGGGCCACTATTATATTTGCAACAATATCAACAGATTTTTTTTAAATAATAGGGAATGATAATATTATGATTTCATTTACAGAACATATAATTTGACGATGGAGCTTCTAGACTGATTTAATTAAAATTAAAATTATTGACAAAAATAGCATCTTTTTCAGTTAGACCCTATTGAAAAATAATGAGTGAGACAAGGCTCAACATAAGGAAAGGAAATTCATACAAAAATTTTAGAGGAGTTAAAACCCTATAATTTTTTTTTTTGTCAAATAAGAGGTTTTTCAAATAATCTCATTTAATGTGCAGTATATTCTTTAAAACAAAGTAAATGCTACCTTGTCATCCGAAATTGTACTCACTATTGATTTAGTTATTTTCAATTGTCATTTGTTTCCACACCACCATGAGGTAGATTAGAGCGTTTTTTTTATTGTTCTATCTTCAGGAGGCCTAGTTGTTTATACCTCCTTTCATTTCGACGCTCTAAATCAGGTATGCACAGACTTATAGGGAACATGGGCCACTCGGGATAATTATAAGCCAAGGACGGGCCACTACAAAGAATACTTAGTGATACAAATATTTTTATTTTTAAGTAGTATGAATTACTAGGAATGATAAAAATAAAAGAACATTTAAAAATGTTTGTTGTAATTATGTAATTGTTTATTTCATGTATTATTATTTTTATGCATGACATTGCATTGACCTAACAATTTTGTTTGTGTTTGGCTCCACATTACTTGTCGGCAAACGTAAAATTGCTTCCAGATTTTCATTTGCTAGACGGATTTTTTGTTTTGTTAAGTTTCATCACTGAAAACGTTTGCTCACAAATATACCTCCATCCAAATAAGCTTGCGCATTTCAATGCACTTATTCGCTTTATAAGCGGTTTTGTCAACGCAACGGTAAAAGTTGACTAAATTACCTTCATTAAACTTGTTTTGTAAATTATCATTTTGCATGTCTATTAATTGCAGCTGTATTGATTCCGGTGCATTTTCGGGTGAAATGTTGAAAGGATTGCTGAAAATGTCCAATACAGGTTCAACTTTTTTGAAGCCTATAAAACGATCATGAAAAGCAAAATATCAATTTTTTCAACATGAGCGAAATTGACATCAGTTTTATTGAATTCCTCAATAATTTTTTTTGTAGTTCGGAAAATGGCTGAAATTGGCTGAATTGATTTGTATCCTGAAAAGACTCAATTTGCATTGAAAGGACGAAACATGAGAGTATAACTGCGAAATCAATTGATCTTTGCCTTGGAGTCGCGTATTTAAGACATTCAAGTGATTTGTGATGTCTACAGGAAACGTAGTCACACAGCCAATCAGGGTTGTCGAGTTCGGGGACGTCCTTTTTCTTTTCTAGAAATATTTTGATTTCTTCAATCAAGTTAAGAAACCGCTCTAGTGTCAACCCACGAGTTAGCCACCTTACTTCAGTGTAAAACAGCCATATTCGCTTTCAATATCCTCGAAAAATTGTTTGAATTGTCGGTGATTTTATAAAGTTTATAGTAGGTACTACAACTTTCATCACATTTTCAAATCCCAATAATTTTGAACAGAGGGCCTCTTGATGTATAATGCAATGAAACTCCATTAATTCCGTGGTATCTATGTTCTTAGTTTGTAAATACTCTTTTAAAGTAGTTATTATCCCAGATTTACTTCCAATCATTGAAGGTGCTCCGTCAGTCGTAGTACCAAATAATTACGTTAAATCCAAATCCATTATAGAACATTTTCCCAGAAGAGCTTTGAGCATGTCAATCCCCTTGGTTTGACTTGTCAAAGAACTCATACCATTCAGTTCTTCACTCACTTCAAAATTTTGCGTTACACCTCGTAAAAATATTAAGAGTTGAACAGTGGAAGTTATATCTGTAGATTCGTCGAGTGCTATAGAAAAATACTCAAACCTTTTCGATTTTGTAGCTAATTGCTCTTCTATATTAGCTGCTAATAAAACAAGAAATAATATCTTATAGAAGTTGGCTGGTTCAAATTCGGGAGCTCATCCAGACATTTTACGTACGTCCGCTCTTGCTTTGGTGCACTCTACTGCTAAATATTGTAGTGCAGTTTGGTTGGTAAAGAAAATATTCAATCAAATTGTACACTTCGAATTATTACGGGCACAATAAAATCTACTCCATTTCCTTGGCTCAACATCCTGGCTAACATTTATCCTCATCATTTAAGAAGAAAATTGGCTTTAAAACGGTGTTGGGATAAATATCAAAATTTTCCTAATTTATATTTAATTACTCAAGATCTTCAGAACTTACCATCTTATAGATTGAAATCACGTAGTCCAATTTGGAAGGAAGATTTCCTAAATCAACAATTTTCGATTAATGACCTCTGGAAATCTATTTGGTTAGAATGTGAAGTGTTTAATAAATAATTAATAGATGATGATTGATTGAAGTTCCTGGCTTTACATAACCAAGAAAAATTTGGTGTAAGTTGAATCGTCTTACGACGGGTCATGGAAGGTGTAATAATATGTTATTCAAGTGGAATGTGATTGCCATTCCAGCGTGTGATTGCGGAGCTGAGATGGAAACAGTTAAACATATTGTTGAAGAATGTCCTCTAGCTAAGTTATTTGGATACACAGATTTACATAATTTAACTCCAGAGGCTGGCTTGGATCTTAACAACTAAAGACCTCTAGAGTATTGTCACGCTGTGATGGAGGTTTTTTATTCTGCAGGTTTTTTCCTACATCCTAGACCAAATGGTCCGAAAGATGCACAGAAGTTTGAGAAAATTCAACTAAATCGGATGACTGTTCAAAGAAGAATTATCACATTAGCAGCTAATATATATATATATATATATAATATAATTAGATTTTTCTTTGCCGTATATTCAATAATATAATAGATGTTTTTCTTGGGAATAGCGGCATATGTGAATAAAACTATAATTGATTGTGACGTTTCAACATTTATTTATGTTTTCTTAAGACCTCTGTAATTTTATAGAAAAAAGATAAGCTTTACATATAATTAAAATTAGATCTATAGAGTTATTATTAATTTAACTTTGTTTAAAATTGATTTGTATAAACACTCTGTACACATAAGTTTATAAAGACTAACTATACATATAACATATAAAAACAATTGTATGAACGATGAATTGTATGAACGATGAAAATATATATTTTCATCGTTCATACAATTGTTTTTATATGTTATATGTATAGTTAGTCTTTATAAACTTATGTGTACAGAGTGTTTATACAAATCAATTTTAAACAAAGTTAAATTAATAATAACTCTATAGATCTAATTTTAATTATATGTAAAGCTTATCTTTTTTCTATAAAATTACAGAGGTCTGAAGAAAACATAAATAAATGTTGAAACGTCACAATCAATTATAGTTTTATTCACATATGCCGCTATTCCCAAGAAAAACATCTATTATATATATATATATATATATATATATATATATATATATATATATATATGATATTAAATTTTTATTGATCTTTAATTCATATATGTAAATATATATTAATTTTATTGGACGATTTTTAGGTCGTTATACTAGTTTTAAATAATTTTAAAACGCGCTAATTTGCAGTATTTGAAAATTACAATTTTCTAATTTTACCACTGACTATTAATTAATTAGGTAATTTTTTAAAAATTACCGTCACGGCTGAGATTCGAACTCAGGACATACCGATTACTAGTCGGATGCTCTACCACCTGAGCTACCGTCGGTGTCTGACTTCGAATTTCTAATTCGTACTGATATATGTATATCAAGTAACAGATGGAAATGAGAATGTATATATTAAGCACTGAACGTCCATGTGCTGTATATATGTGATATTAAATTTTTATTGACCTTTAATTCATGTATGTAAATATATATTAATTTTATTGGACGATTTTTAGGTCGTTATACTAGTTTTAAATAATTTTAAAACTCGTTAATTTGCAGTGTTTGAAAATTACAATTTTCTAATTTTACCACTGACTATTAATTAATTAAGTAATTTTTTAAAAATCACCGACACGGCTGAGATTCGAACTCAGGACATACCGATTACTAGTCGGATGCTCTACCACCTGAGCTACCGTCGGTGTCTGACTTCGAATTTCTAAATCGTACTGATATATGTATATCAAGTAACAGATGGAAATGAGAATGTATATATTAAGCACTGAACGTCCATGTGCTGTATATATGTGATATTAATTTTTTATTGACCTTTAATTCATATATGTAAATATATATTAATTTTATTGGACGTATTTTAGGTCGTTATACTAGTTTTAAATAATTTTAAAACTCGCTAATTTGCAGTGTTTGAAAATTACAATTTTCTAATTTTACCACTGACTATTAATTAATTAGGTAATTTTTTTAAAAATTACCGACACGGCAGAGATTCGAACTCAGGAAAAATTAATATATATTTACATATATGAATTAAAGGTCAATAAAAATTTAATATCACATATATACAGCACATGGACGTTCAGTGCTTAATATATACATTCTCATTTCCATCTGTTACTTGATATACATATATCAGTACGATTTAGAAATTCGAAGTCAGACACCGACGGTAGCTCAGGTGGTAGAGCATCCGACTAGTAATCGGTATGTCCTGAGTTCGAATTTCAGCCGTGTCGGTAATTTTTAAAAAATTACCTAATTAATTAATAGTCAGTGGTAAAATTAGAAAATTGTAATTTTCAAACACTGCAAATTAGCGAGTTTTAAAATTATTTAAAACTAGTATAACGACCTAAAAATCGTCCAATAAAATTAATATATATTTACATATATGAATTAAAGGTCAATAAAAATTTAATATCACATATATACAGCACATGGACGTTCAGTGCTTAATATATACATTCTCATTTCCATCTGTTACTTGATATACATATATCAGTACGATTTAGAAATTCGAAGTCAGACACCGACGGTAGCTCAGGTGGTAGAGCATCCGACTAGTAATCGGTATGTCCTGAGTTCGAATCTCAGCCGTGTCGGTAATTTTTAAAAAATTACCTAATTAATTAATAGTCAGTGGTAAAATTAGAAAATTGTAATTTTCAAACACTGCAAATTAACGAGTTTTAAAATTATTTAAAACTAGTATAACGACCTAAAAATCGTCCAATAAAATTAATATATATTTACATATATGAATTACAGGTCAATAAAAATTTAATATCTCTTATATACAGCACATGGACGTTCAGTGCTTAATATATACATTTTCATTTCCATCTGTTACTCGATATACATATATCAGTACGATTTAGAAGTTCGAAGTGAGTCACCGACGGTAGCTCAGGTGGTAGAGCATCCGACTAGTAATCGGTATGTCTGAGTTCGAATCTCAGCCGTATCGGTAATTTTTAAAAAATTACCTAATTAATTAATAGTCAGTGGTAAAATTAGAAAATTGTAATTTTCAAACACTGCAAATTAGCGAGTTTTAAAATTATTTAAAACTATATATATATATATATATATATGCGAGAGCAGCATTTCAGTAACACTTTCATATACGCCATGCAACATATGGTGACAATGCCGCCTTTTAGCGACCGGTCGCCATAAGTTGGGCGGCTGAGAGAGTTTACCGAAGCAGGAGTTTGGCTACCCCAAGCGTTCGGATATGTTCGTATGTGGGAGCCCGAAATTGACGCGGTGCGAAATCTCAACTACAGATGTCGCCCCTATTATGGAAAGCAGTTATAGGAATAGCAATAGGATTAATGTAAAGAAATCAAGTTCAAGCCGCATATATTAATTAATTGAAAGATGCCATTGCAAAGAATAATATACAAAGTAATATTAAAAGGGATTTATGATAATAAATAAATAGGTACGTATAAGGTATGTATTGAAGTATTAAGTAAGAGTAATAAAACCTAACTAATGCCAGTTAATACGAGAATTCAAAAAAATAGGTTAGGTATAATTACCAATATTATGTTTAAATAAAAACAAAACATAGGTACATATAGAAATGTAACATTTATTGTAAATGTTGAAAATAATTTGTGGGTTATAAAAGGTATGCAATTACTGTTGTGCACAATTAAAATGTACCACTCTACTAGGTGACGGCAATTAATAAATTTACATCACGTGTATCTTTTAAAAAATTTCATATTTAAAATCTTAATTGTACAATATTGTTAGATTATCAGAAAGAGTAGGAAAATTTATTTCGACTTAGAGTCTGTGCACAAAGTGAAAACTAAAAGTACGATTCACAATTTAAAATGGTCCTAATCTTAGTGAAGAACACAGCAAAGTTTTAATAGGTTAATATAAGTTCAAAAAACTATATATATATCAAAATGAATGCTTATATACTTACATAGATCGGTTGAAATAAGATACCGAATAAAAAAACACCCTAATCCATATACCTACATTTATTAGATGCTCCACTAAAGCAAAGCACATCCAGCACATCCCAGTCTTAATTTAGTAATAATAGCAAAATGTAGTCGCCTGGGATACACAGTAAAGTAGTAAATTCCTGTACGAAAGTATTTGAAAGAAAAATCTCACATAGATGTATGCATCCGGAAAGAAAGGTATTAAATAAAATGGTCACCATCATTATCATAAGCAATATTTATTAGTAATAGTATTGGCGTTATATAATGTAGATATGATAAGTATGAACGCGAGCAAGAAACTTGAACTACCAAGAATAATGCAGTACCTCATAAAAGAAAGATGAGGTATAATATTATTGTAAGGTTAAAATAATTGGTATATTAACCTTACAATAATAATTTGTATAGGAAACATGGATATGAAATAACTCAACAGCTCATATTAAAATAGAAGTTATTTATTTGTAATTATGAAAATCAATAACAATAATAATAAACAAAATTTAAAATAGGCAACATATATCTACTAAACAAGTAGAATGTATGAGAACTCATAAGTAAGACAAAGTATATATATATAAAACCGAAAGTAAAATAAAGTCCAGTAAAAAAAAAATGGAACAAAAAAGTTATGAAGTAAGCTCAAAGCAAATAAATAATAAATTTCGTAATGTGGATATTGAGTCCAAAAGCGTGCCGATGAAATTTACTTGTTTTACTCCGAATAACTCCATAAAAAGTAGGTAAAATTGATCTACGTCCGCTGTATATAAAGCTGACCAGCGAAAATCAAGACACATAAGGTTCAAACAAGAAAATGTGAATTCGCCTCAATATTCCACATAATAGTTGCCAAAAAGGAGGCTAAAGCTTCCATAAATATACTGATATAACGTATATTTATGAGTGCAAAATTAATCAAGCGCTAAAATTTTAATACCTAGTTTACAATAAATAAAAATGCTTAACTATTTTAAGTATTCGAACATACTCAACAACGATTCAAGTAACCAAAATAAAAAAATTACAAGCTATCTTCTGCTTAAATGTAGGTAATAAGGAACAAGGTTTTAGAAAATAACTAAAATAAACATCCCCTTGTTTCATGTACATTATGAATTGTTACTCAATACTGGTATCGGGTTTGATAAAATAAACCATACACTTAAACAAATTAAAATTGACAAATAAATAAGCTATACCAACAGCCAAAATTTGGAAAACCATAAATACAAGTAAATGCAATGTACTTTTTATCATTTTAATGCATATAAATATGTGAGGTCTAGAAACCAGTACTGAGTAAGTAAATCATAAAATACAAAGAAAAAGTTTTAGTTTGTTTTAGTTAATAATCTTCTTATTGTCACAGTAGGGTACACATGGTTTTGCGTAAAGTCAAAGAAAGCAGCCCCTGGATTCTGAACGTACGATACGATATTCGAATTCGAAACGCGAGCGTAGTAAAGATGGGCAAGTTAGGTGAGTACGAATACTTTTCAATGTGGCTAGACAGACTACTGTATTGTCTTGCCCATATCTACCACGCTCGTCTTACGAATTCGAATATCGTATCGTATGTTCGGAATCAGAGGGCAGGAATAGGGATTTATTGCTACAGCGATTAAACAGAAGAAGTTCAATAACAGATGACTATAAAGTTGTAAAAATGAACAAAAGTACATCAAGTCATTAGCAGCCGATTATTCTCTCTCTTTTGCATTGTAAATAGAAGAAAACACTATTAGTGAAAGATTCATGATTGCACGGGGTGCATACCAAACAATACTTTCAGCTCTGCCGCACAACATGAAACTTAATATAATTAAATGACTCGCCCAGTATAGTATTGGAATATCTAGTACTGTTTTAATTGTCTATAAAACTGTTATTCTTTTTCAAAATGGAGCCAATAGTTTAAGGTATCAATGTTTTAAGAAAATTTTTGACCAAAACAAGTGTAGCAGAGAAAATCATAATCGCATCGTTTTTAAATGTAAAAACATACATTTTGGTGGTGCGAGGAGCCAAGAATATTCTGCAACAATGGGTCTAAGTTGCACCCGACAACAGCTAAAGAACCAGTTTTTTCAAAGCTTATCGTACGAAATTTTTACATACCAAAAATGTGTTTTCTTTAAATCAAGCTACTAGTATTTTATTATGGTAATTTGTATTTTATTTTAACAACTAACATCTGTTATGGTCAAAAGTTTCCAAAGAAAATTTAATAACTCAAGTAGTAGCTCAATTTTGCAAATGAAAAAGCAGTTTAATAGACAATTTAAGCAGTATTTAAACAGTACTACAGCCTAAAGTAGTTTTAGAATCTGAATATAAGTAAGTTTAAAAACTAATATTACAATTACAAGATATTTTGCATCAACACAAAGATTATATTTGAGCAGTCTTCTTTCCTTGAAATATATGTCGAAAAACTCGTAAACTGCATTTTTCTCCGAGCTTAGCCAGAGTCGGCGGATAGTCTTTCCATATGGTTGAACATGAGCTAAAAACAAAATAACATTAGAAACTTGGTGAATAGAGAAATATGAAGGCAATGAAAATGTAAATGTAGTAAAAAGAAAAAAACAGTAGGAGGACTAAGAATCTGATAAATAGGCAGCAATTCAGACGTGAAATATGCGAAAAGCAATTACACAAGGTGAGTCAACGATCTGACAAAGTAAATGTACCCATTGAAGTTTAATATAACTATAAACTCGCTTACTGTAGTCGATAGGGTTGTTATCGCTTCACAATTTAAAAATGTATTCATGTATAGAGAGTGATCCATAAATCACTGGCACAATGAGAATGAAGTTCTTTAAATTGAACACCCAATATACAAGCTGAAGTATCAATTTTGCCTTAAAATAGAGAAATCTTTATTAAGAGTAATTACTCGTTAAAGTTAATAGTTTTTGAGTTAACTACGATTAAAATAAAAAAGTGACAAGTACAGCATTTTTTTATTGCCTATAATTCAGAAATGTCTTGACAGACCGCAAAATAATTTGGTATGGCAAACACACAAGGTGTGTCAGTGATATTTATTTGCAGAACCTGTACTAATTGATCCTAGGTGTTCGCGAAGGTGTTGCATAATGAAGAAACTTTAAACACAAAAACCTTACTTATTTTTAATGAAACTCCCAACATTATTTTACAGAATCGTATTAAGCCCTTCAAGAGCTCTTTTTTTGCTAAGCTTGTCTTACACCTATCTATGATATTTTAGAAATTATTTAAATTTATTTTAAAATCTTAACCATGTAGTAGTAAAATTCACGCTAGCCATGGAAAAAGATAGTCCCTGTCGAAATATATAGATGCAAAAATGTTGATACTCTTTCAAATTAGAACAGGTTCTGCAAATAAATATCACTGGCACACCTTCCGTGCATGCCATAGCAAAATATTTTGTGTTCTGTCAAGGCACTTCTGAATTATAGGCAATAAAAATGTTGAGGTGTAGCCACCACACGACTTTCTTATACGTATGAGTGTTTCAAATTATACAAAAATTATTCAAAATGTTATTCTAAGTACTACTATTCTCTTAATAAATCTTTATAGAAAACATACCTACTCTGCGAGATATTCGAAAGAAAGGGTTACTTGTTAAGAGTAAAAGTGTTACTTCCGGCCAAAATTTTTATATTTTATGTATACAAAAAATATTGCAAATCCAGCTCTAAATACCTTTGTACTCTTGATAAATATATAGAGAATGCATAATTTACGACATATGCAAAAGATGGGTATTCAATAAAAGTAAAAGTGTTACTTCCGGTCCGATTTTTGACATTTTTATTATACAGTGCGTTCATGATGAAAGGAACAAATTCGTTTAAAATTCAGGTAATTATTTTGCAGAAAAACATTCGGACAGGTCGATTAGTATTTTTGGTTTTGAATTTTTTAACATAAGAAAACTATATACAGGCTGTCTAAAGAAGAACATATGCAGCAATCATTGTTTTTTTTTAAATGGAACACCCTGAATATTATGCCTTTTTTGAATTGTAGGGTAGGTATATTCTAAACACATTAAACACATTTTTGTGAAAACATACCATATCCCCAAAATCAGCAGTTTTCGGAATAATGAGTTTTGTGATAAATTAAAATACACATAGATAATGAAATAAAATGTTTAAATTGAACAAGAACACCTTGAACATTTTTTTAAAAGCCAAGAAAAACAACCTGGTATTGCAAATATTATCTTCAATAAAAAACTCTACTTCAAATTAATCGATTTTCATGTATTTTTTTTAATTTATCACATTTCAAACGTCATTATTCCGAAAACCGCTGATTTTGGGGATATGGTATGTTACACAAAAAGTGTTGAGAATTTACCATACAATTCAAATATGGCTAATATACAGTATGTTCCACTTAAAAAAAACAAAGATTGCTGCATATGTTCTTCTATAGACACCCTGTATATAATTTTCTTAAGTCAAAAAATCACAACTAAAAATACTAATCGACCTGTCCGAGCGTTTTTCTGCAAAATAATTAATTGAATTTTAAACAAATTTGTTCCATTTCATCATGAACGCACTGTATAAAAGTTATTGAAAATTAAGTTCTAAATACTATTACACTCGTAACATACTTGTCTGAATAGCAAGACGAAATATTTGAGTACATATAATATGTTTATACTTAGTAGTTGACAAAATATTGGCAAAAGTCGATTTTTTTAGTGAGGTAAACTACTACTTCCGGTCTGCCGATTTTACTGAAAATCTAATGAGCTCTGAAGAGGGGGATTATACTGGTAAATACAAAATTTGGAATTGATAGCTACAGCGGTTTCACTGCTATCGAGGTCACACACACACATAGACACAAACACACACAGGCATTTTTTTAAAACCACTTTTTCGGTATCAGGACACCTCAAAACGTGGACATCTGCAAAAATCCCGAGGTCGAACATTTTCATCATCACAATACTTCCTAATACTACGTATAAGAAAGTAAAAACATCTGTAAATGTCAAATTTTAACTGTAATCATAAATAATGCTATAACTATCAACTTTAAGGAATAATTACTCTTAATAAAAAAAAGAATTATATTTGTACTTATATATCGAAGTTTGTACTTATATATAGCTCGTACAATTTAAAAAAAAAAATTTTTTTAGCCAATAATTTATGGATCACTCAGTATGCGAGTATATGTTCCTAGGTTGTGAACCAACGACAACCCTATCAATAACAGTAAGTGAAGTATTAATGAAATTAAGCATTAAAGAAAAAATGTACTTTGTCAGATCGTTGACTCACACTGTATATATTTTTGGTTTTAATATATTTTTGGTTTAACGAAAAAAGTAAATCAGATGAGAACAATCAATTGATCAAAAATATCTAAAGTGGCAGTTTGACAATATTCGGACAGTCTGCACTCTCTATAAGTCGAGTAGTGACAACAATTTATTTTTCATTTAATAGTACGATGAATGGACCAGCTAGTATATGTATAGTTCAGAAGTGTAGTATATGTTATAGTTAAAAAATTAAGCAGTTAGCATCAACCAGAATTACACCTAATAAGTTTTTACAGATTAATGTTTAACTATGACACAAATTCACAGTCGTAGTGACATACTGAAATGGACTTGCCACTATTTACTTATACCGGTTGTGTAATGCAACACTTGATATAGCAAGCCCAAAATACATCAGAATTGCAACGTGGCGTACTGCATCCCCGCTCTCGTTACATTTAACGGTGAAGCATCGACTAGCAATATAGCAGTTATCTCTAGTCGCTCCTGACTTATTATTATTTTGGACTTGTATATGTGAGAAGATAAATTAGATGCCGGACATATCTACCTGTGTTTGTATAAAGTTTTCTTCGCCTAAAATGCACCGCACGAAGAACACGGATGAAATCTCTGGGGCCCTTTGGTACTCTAGGTGATACAATTAGTGTTCCGTCGTTATAAGCAGAGTTTGTATCAAATTCGAGTGATTCCCTCGAACGGATACGGTGATATATTTCCATCCTATCCGCATCTCCTATAGAAAAGAAGAAATGGATAATAATATAACAGTACAATTAGAAATAAGGTATACATAGTAAAGAATCCATGCGAATTAACAGCACGGTAACCGCTTAATTTTGCGGTATTCTAACTGCAACAAATATTTTAAGGTACCTTACTGTATTGATTCAGCAAAAAATTAAAGTTTACAAAAAATTAAAAATCCATTACGATCAACAGTATTAATAAATATGATCAAAAATGAAAGAATTAGAAAATATGTAAATTATAAGTAAAGTATGTTCAACGAGAGACTGAGTTATTATCTATATTTGTCATAATAAGCATGGACAATAATTGTTTATCCCTCACTACTTCAGTATGAATGATAAGGTGAATGAAGATTTATAAAAGGAAAACGGAACCCACCTGTAACAGTTTTTAATAGTGAACGCATAGCTGGTTCATCTTCATGCTTTCGTTTCAAGTGACAAGACAAATTGGATTGTAAAATTTTGTAGTAAGTACAAAATAACTTCTTTTTAGCGTGTGATGTTTGGTACTAGGGTAGCATTTCCCGGAGCAATCGGTGTGGAATATGTAACCGGATCATCCAAAGATAACGTATTAGTGGCATTGACAAAATCTTGTTTTTGAAAAGTAGTATTAGTGTCTAGTACAGTGTCTGCAACTTCATGGTTTTGTGGCTAATTAATACCTAAATCCCGATCGACTTCGGCAATGTGTATATCTTGGCCTATGTTTTCAGCTTTCACACAATTAATGTTGTCTGCAGCACTGTCGAGTTGCAGCAAAACCCTCTCAGGATCAGTATTTAAAGGATCGGCATCGTCACGAACTCTCTTATATTGTAAATTTAAATCAATATCAGCAGCACAAACATCCTCACGCTGTATATTCGACTGGTCTGGGAAATAATCTTGAGTAATTGTACGAGATTGGTTATTATTTAGAATACTGCCAATTATGTTACCTGAAAAAATATATAACATAATGATTGCTCTCAGTTTTACTAACAAAATAGTGAAATTTATATCCATTTCCCTGTTTAAGCACAATACCAATAAGTGCACTAGCAATATTGAAATAAAATTATTTCACAATTGTAACTGTATAGTTATACTATTAATTTTTACAAAATAGTCAAAAATATACTGTGACTATATCAAAGTTCGATAAAATTTGTTAAACAAAGAGACTATAAATACTTAATAAAAACAAATGTCCTTACCCCTCTATTTGGAGGTAAATATAGGATATTACTATCAAAATACTGAATAAAATTTAGGCGACTAGTTCAAACAGAAAAATGGGAATTTATACTAGTAAACGCCTCATGCGTTGTACAAAATGTTCGTCTAAGATGCGTAAAAAAACCGATCGAGCTGTCCCAGCAATTCTCAGGAGACTATTGTTTACATAATCAGAGATTACAAAAAACCATAGTCTCCAAATAATAGCCCTTATAAAGGACGTTTATATGGGTAATACTCAGAATTCTGCAAATAGACACGAAACGATAATAAGAATGAGTTTGTGAGAGAAGCCTCAAATATACTTAAAAACCAGTAAACATAATAATAGTTCGAAGCTAATTACCTAAATATATTTGTTACCAGGCCGTATAACAAAATAAATTATAATAAAGGCTGTAACAGCACTCACTTTTGTAGGTTTACCTGAGTTACTTTTTTTTAAATGGAACACCCAGAATTTTTTCGCATATATTGAAAGAAGTAATTATTTTAAAAAAGAAAGCTTTTATACATTATTGACAAAAAATGAAAGTTGCGGCAGTTATCCACTATTTTGTACAGCAATTCATATCAATAAAATCAAGATGGCTATGATAAAAAAAACAACAAATATTAAACAATCATTGTTTATTATGTATATTTATTGTAATAGATGTTCGAAGACATCACCGTTTTGTCCAATACACTTCCGAATTCGTTTATAATGTACATTGCGAGTAACTTTTAAAATCGATCTTGGGTCTATGTTATTAGCAATAGTAATTATTTTATTTTGCAGCCCTACAACGTTTTCATAACTCCCTTTGTAAATTTAATTTTTTAAATATTCCCAAAAATAAAAGTCTATAGGGTTTAGATCCGGAGACCGTGGTGGCCACTGAATTTGTCCATTCGTACCTATCCACTTATTCAAAAACATTTCGCTCCAAAAATTTGTACTTCGCGATGATTATGCGCTGGTGCTCCATCTTGTTGAAAATGTATATGTTGCCGAGTAGCCAAGTCCAGGTTATCCAAATATATTCCGAAATGTCTTCGAACATCTATTATAATAAACATATGCACAATGCTTGTTTAATATTTGCTTTTTTTGTATTGGATGTATTGTATTGGACAAAACGGTGATGTCTTCGAACATGTATTGTGATGAATATACATAATACACAATGCTTGTTTAATATTTGCTGTTTTTTTTATCATAGCCATCTTGATTTTATTGATACGAATTTCTATACAAAATAGTGGATAACTGCCGCAACTTTCATTTTTTATCAATAATGTATGAAAGCTTTCTTTTTTAAAATAATTCCTTCTTTCAATATATGCAAAAATATACTGGGTGTTCCGTTTAAAAAAAAGTAACTTTTGTAAATAGCGCAAAAATTAGTAGTTCAACTGTTTTTTCGATTCCGCCATCATTGTTCATGATAAAAATAGTACTACTTTGCTAATTTAACCGATACTCTAGCTTCATTAATAACAAAGTTAGCAATAGTGCCGACTTAATTTATAACACCCTGTATATTGAATTGTAGGTAGATAAGGGGCCCATACACATAAGCTGTATAGAAGCTTTTCCAGAAAGACAAAAATTTATGAGCGATATCAATTATGCTCATTATAAAATAACAAAATTTAAAAAGAGAAAACGCGAGATCACAGCTTTATTGTTCTTGGTAGTACCGCTTGCAAATAATACGATCAAAAACTATTTAAAAGAACGTCAACAATTTACTAGTAGCCTACAGGAATAATTAAGTAAAACTTTAAAACTCACTTTAAATAGAACAAATCTGCAATACATCTTATTTTATAATCAAACTTTCAGTAGAACTCCCATAACTAGTCCAATTGCATATACATATCGAAAGAAAGAGAACATGATATAGATGTTCAACAAATTTTTATTATAGATATTTAGATAATCGCATCGTATGTTTACGAGTTAGCAAACCAGAATAATGTTTATAAAAATTTAAAACTATACCTCCAATACTTCACTTTACAATAGAGAAAGTAATAAAATAATCTTCTTAGATTAATAATTAAGCCCGTTCTAACCAGTGGGGAAATAGATATATGCTTCAAAATATACATTGTAAACTGAGTTTATATAAATATTCAGTACTTACCAGCAGACACATGTTCACTTCCGCGTAGAGGTACACTTGTAGACACGTCCGTCCAAATATTACGCAGTAATTCCATGGCGTCGACAGTTTATGTGTTTTTTTGGAACTATTTGTAAAATGCCATCTTCAGGGTAGCGTATTCTGGAATATAATGAATTTGTTTTGTGCACAATAGCGTAATTCTCCATTACCATAGGGCACTGTTACATCTGGGCATGGTAGATCCATTTCCCTAAAGTGGCGGTAGACATTGTCGAAATCGCGGCCATTGAAACGAACAACAAATAATAAATAGAACAGATTCCTCTATTATTATTATTGATGTTAATAATTAATAGCAAATTAATATTTAGAGTTGCACATTTATTTATCGCACTTAATTACTTCTAAAATAAGTTAAATATGTTAGGGTAACTATTCCCCAAACATTGGAGAGATTTAGCTAACCAAAGTTAATCAAAAATCAACCGAACTTTATATATTAATAACAAAAATTACTATAGAACCAATATAATTAACTTTCCTTAAATCACTCCAATGTCCACCCGTATTGAAGAGAACCATACTGACCATGAACTGACTACCAACCGAATACCGAATAAACGATCTTATGTTATATTGAGTATTGTTTATAAGCTTACACCAAATGTGCATAGTAAGTGAAATCAATATATTTACATATGCTGTTCTACTTAGCGACAGGGAACCCCCCCAACAGTTCGTCAAAAGAGATTAAAAAATGATATGTTGCTACCGCACTACATTCCGTCGCATTTAAAAAGAAGTGTCCTTCATTTAAATTACATTTAGATTATGTTTCAATTTGTAAATATATTACGTTCTGAAAAAATACTCAAATACGTTTTAAAGTTAAAATCTGCCTGGCATGATTACATTTAAAGTATTTAATTTTAAATATTTACTTTATGTAAACACTTAAAACACGGTTTTATATAAAGACATTATTAGACTCATATAAACCTTCTTCGTTCGTTATAATGCTGACTACCTACAACTAATAATATCTGCTAATTCACTTGAGTAAACCAGTACAAATAAATATACAATAATACAAATACAAATTTCATTAGGTAGGGCAATCAGTATGTTCTGATGAATTAAGCTGGCTTAGAATTTTTTTTAATAATATACCTAATATATCTCTATTCACAATTTAATTGGTTGGTTTGATAGTATTAGAAGGTCGTAACAAATAATTTGCTAATTATACAATAAAAAACACAAAAAAAAAACAACTGAAAAGTATTATGATTGCATATTATTTTAATTTTGCATCAGAAACACTGAGTAGAGAAATAATTCTAGTATGATTTAAAGAGAATTGATTTATATAAAAGTAGCCTTTCTAATCTCCTTCAAATAAACCCTAATCAGCAGTATTGTACAAACATATAAATCTGTCTTGACAGGGAGTACATTAGCTAATTCCATGGATTATAAAATAAAAGAAATCTTGTTTTTCTTAGTCGATATGTCTAGAACAATACAAGTTAAGAATATATATACCGGGTATCCCAGCGTAGCGCTAAAGTCCATTATTGGTATCTAATAATGTAGATAGCAAATAATTTTTAATACAAAAATTGTAGATAATCATAAGCTCTACAATTTAAAAATATTTCTTTTTATACAGAGTGTTCGACAACGAAGAACCAACACAAACTTTTGTTTTTTTAAATGGAATTCTATGATTTTTTTACATTTTATGATAGCCCTTAAAGGATTGATTAAACTGACATCAACTTGTATTTGCCGATTTTCAACTGTTTCTGAGATATGGCGAAATTTCGTTAAAAATTGTGCAACATTTGAAAAGTTGCGATGAAATAACGACTGATGATGAAATACTTTTCATGGGCTCAATTAGTAGAGATACCTTTTCAGTACGTGAAAATAATTTTTATTTTGATATACATATTTACTTACGCATGTTCTTTAGAATTAGGTACATGCCATTCGCAAAAGTTAAAAATTCTAAAAAAAAAAGAAATGAAACACCCTGTATATTAATGTGCCATTGAAAAGTTCTTAAAATTTACTATTCAAAAATATCTACTTTTTTCCGCCTGTGGGCGATATGCCAAAAGTTATAGGGTGTTATATCTGAATAAACCCGATTACGACTTAAAAATATGAGTTGCCATGACTTACATTACACATAGCATAACTAAAAGTAAACGAGAAAAAATACTTTTAATATTTTCTTATTACAAGTAAGTAATTTTTATTAAAATTTTAAAACTCATGAAATGAAAAGTTTGGAAGTTCATGGATTTGCAATATTTTAAAAAACATTGCTGTCGTTATGTCTCAAAAAATGTAAAACTTCAAACTTAGATATATAACTTACGTTGAAAAGCAAACCGTCAATAAGAGCATTTAAATTTACTTTATTAAAAGCAGCTATCTTGAAGAACATGGCCTAAGCTACTATTTTCAAGCATCACAGCTATTATAAGCTATCAACTAATAAATTAGAAAATGCGTATGTTTGGTTTTATACAAGGGCGTATTTTTATGTTATCTACCTACCCATGAAAAAAGCACATAAAGGAACAATTTTTTTTATTTTTCTACATAACTCCCTTCAACACTAATACACTTATTCCATCTATTTTCCAGTTGCCCCGTACCCTCAGAAAAAAATTGCTTCGGTAACCCCGCAAAATATTCTTCAACAGCTTCTTTGAGTTCTTCATCAGAAGCAAAACGCTTTCCTCTGAGATGCTTTTTTAAATTCTTGAATAAGAATAAGTCTGACGGAGCTAGGTCGGGGCTATAAGGTGGATGCCTTAACTCTATAAACCCACAGTCATTGATTATCTGCTGAACTTTGTTTGCCTTATAAACCCGACAATTGTCGTGCAGCAACAAGTCTTTTTGTGGATAAGAATGCGGGCGTTTTTCCTCCAGAGCAGTTTTTAAATTTTTAATTATGTTTCCGTAGGCCTCTCCATTTATGGTAGACCCTCTCGGCATATATTCAATAAGCAAAACTGTTGGTAATAAAACTCCCTAGAACATAGTATTCCCTTATCTGTGAATATAGTAACTAGTAGTTTATGGTAAATAAAGAATGTTAACACAGCCTCAAATTTGTTATTACTTTTATTAATAAGTACTGCAGTAATTAGTCTCTGCTCGTCAAAAACTCCTTCAGCATCCCAAAAAACAGTTGCCATCAGTTTTTTTTCTAGAAAATTGTGTCTTGGCCTTTTTTGGTGGTGGAGAGCCCTTATGAACTCAATGCATGGATTCTTGTTTAGTAGGAGGGTCTCAGTAATATACCCAAGTCTCATCCCCGGTAATAATTCGAGTTAAAAATGTTTTGTCTCTTTCCAACTTGACCAAATTTTCTTGAGAAACTTCTTTTCTTCACAGTTTTTGTTCAGGTGTAAGCAATCTGGGTATCCACAGTGCAGACACCTTCTTCATACCCAAATCGTCATGCAAAATTTTGAGAACACTTGTTTCGGATATACAGACTTCATTGACAATGACAGAGATCTCTACACGCCGATCTTTCAGTACCAAATTTTCGACTTTTCGCACAATGTTTTCAGTTCGAGCTTCAACGGGTCGTCCGGACTTTGGGTCATCATTGATTGACTCTCGGCCCCATCGAAAGAGTTTAGAGCAATATCTTTCTTGGAAATAAGTTGATGTATCTTCCCCATATACAGCAACCATTCTTTCATGAATTGCTTTTGGACCATTGCCTTCCTTTGTCAGAAACTTTATTACGCTGCGATGTTCAACTTTAGTTTCACTCATTTTATCGAGAAATGGACCGTCTCAAATCTCTATACACAGCATAAACTAAACACAACTTAGCACATGTACTTCTAACAGTGACAGCAATTTTTCAATAATTTGTTTGACATCGTCACTCTTTTGTTTCATGGCTAAGTAGATAACATAAAAATACGCTAGTATGTTCTTATTATTTACTAATAAAATATGGAAACAACTACGTTTACAAAAATTTATAATGAATGTTTGAAATTCTGCTCTTCTACTTCTACACTTTTGAAGTCATGTTTCATATAACCTATAGACATTTGCCATTAGCTCTCGATTAATAGCAGAAAATACTTCTCGAATTCTTTCTTGCATATTCTCTCTTGTGGTTGGAATAATTCTATATACTCGCTCCTTAACATAACCCCAAAGGATATAATCCATTGGAGTTAAATCTGGCGATCTAGGTGGCCACGATAATGGAGCACCACGGCCAATCTTATTTTCCCTGAATGTTTTATTTAAAAAGTTTCGAACGCTTCTTGCGTAATGTCCTGTAGCCCCATCGTGTTGAAAGTACATTACGCGGCGCCTATACAAATTTATATTTTCTAATAAGACAGGCAGATAGTTCTCAAGAAATTGTAGATACCTCTCTCCTGTTAGTGTACCAGCAAAAAAAGAAGGTCCGATAACTTGATGGTTAAGGATGCCGCCCCATACAATTAACGACCATTTATGTTGATGATCAACGTTTTTCAACCAGTGCGGATTTTCAGTGGCGTAGTAATGCATATTGTGTCTATTTACTAGACCATTACTTTTAAAAGTAGCTTCTTCACAAAACAAAATCTGAGTTACAACATTGTGGTTTTGATTTATTTTGTGCAACATCGACTTACAGAAGTCAACCCTACTAATAAAATCTTTCCTCCAAAACATAGACACTATCTATTAATTCAAATTCTAAATATTTCATTTTGCACACAACGTACATTTATGTACTTATAATGACGACGTCTCTTTAAACTGAAGCTATAAATCTAAGTTTGATGTTTAAACAATTTTTGACACACAGCGACTGCGATATTTTTTATACTATTGCTAATTCATTAAATTTCCAAACTTTTCATGAGCTTTAAAGTTTTAATAAAAATTACTTATTTTAAAAAGAAAATATTAGAAGTAACTTTTTTCGTTTATTTTAGTTATACTAGCAGTGCAAGTCATCGCAACTCATATTTTTAAGTCGTAATCGGGTTTATTCAGATATAACGCCCTATAACTTTTGCAATATCGCCCACAGGCGTAAGAAAGTAGACACTTTTAAATAGTAAATTTTAAGTATTTTTCAATGGCATATTAATATACAGCGTGTTCCAGTTAATTTTTTTCAGAATTTTTAACTTTTGCGAATAGCATCTAATGCTAAAGAACATGCATAAATATGTCAAATTAAAAATTACTTTCACGTACTGAAAAAGTATCTCTACTAATTGAGCCCATGAAAGGTATTTCATCGTCAGTCGTTATTTCATAGCAACTTTTCAAATGTTGCACAATTGTTAACGAAAAATCGCCATATCTCAGAAACAGTTGAAAATCGGCAAATACAAGTCCATGTCAGTTTAATCAATCCTTTAAGGGCTATCATAAAATGTAAAAACATTCATAGCATTCCATTTAAAAAAACATAAGTTTGTGTTGGTTCGTCGTTGTCGAACACTCTGTATAAATGAAAATATTTTTAAATTGTACAGCTTATGATTATCTACAATTTTTGTATTAAAAATTATTCGCTATCTACATTATTTGGTACCAATAATGGACTTTACCGGTACGCTGGGACACCCGGTATAATAAAACGCAATTGTTTAGTTTCAAAAAATTATAATGTTCACACAAACGTAGTTTAAAAAAATCATTTCTCCTGATCACCATTACTGGCTAATTTTAAATTAATAATCGAGGAAGGAGTTACATGTTGAAACTCCATTATATTATATATAATAATAGCGCACAGACCTCTGTTGTTAATCGCCCGAGTTGAAAGAGCTTAACCGAGCATTTTCGAAACTATCAAAATAGAAAAAAGTCGACAAATCTTTGCAGAAAACTCCTCTCTGGATATGGGGAATTAAAGGCTGTGTTTTGGGGTGGGCCTAGGGGTGACATTGAATTTCCGGTGGACGGAGAGATTTTCCTTTTTAGTGGAGTGTGTGCAGAGATATCGTCCGTTGAAGAGGAGCGTGCATTCCATTTTGTAACCGAAAAATGGCTTACGTTTTGACCGTTCGCGTGACAAGCGATAAAAATCTCTAGAAACGTCAAACTGACATCAAACTGAGTTGTGTCCACAGATTCATTTTTAAGCGTGAAATACGAAATTTTGAAGCTTGCGAGGGTCCAACAAGACCCGAGGTGTTAAAGAATGGGCTTCTCGGGACCTTATATATGCTTATTTCGAGTCGACAGACGCACGCAACCAAGGGCACGAGCACTTTCAAATTCGTTTGCAGAAGCATTTGGTCAGAAAAATGGCCGATTCAATGTGCAGTGATATCAATGTATTCCGGACGGGCGAAAAATATAATCAGATTCTCATGTGCAGTGGCGATGAATGTATTACGGTCCGGTGAATGTTCGGCATCTCCACACAATACATAACGGTCCCGCTTGATTTAATATTTTTATCTATATACAGGGGTCGATTAGTATTTTAATAATGATTTGATTAAAATACGTTAATTCCAGAACGCGTATGCCCCGTTTCCTGAATGGGGAAAAGGATTGCTTTTAACATTTATGTGCCCTTATAACAACGATTACACATACATGCAGAGTGGGCGGAGCTATCTGAAATTAATTTCTCTCTTCTAATTAAAGTAAAATTCGGCACTTGGGAGTCTTCATTGGAGTCTATCATTGATCACGTATCCAAAGTCGAAATGTCAAAAAAAAAAACAAAATGGCCGAAGGATTTTTTGAAAATTGACGTATAAATGTGAAATTTTAGATACGAGGGTGTCTTAAGTCGCCGATCACAAATCCAAAATCAAAATGTCATAAAAAAACAAAATGCGGATGATTTTTTTCAAAATTGACGTATGACTATAAAATTTTAGATACGGGGCTTTTGGGGGTTGCCGATCACGATTCCAAAGTCAAAATGTCAAAAAAAAGAAAATGGCGGGAGATTTTTTTGAAAATTAACATATGAACGTGAAATTTTAGATACGGGGGTTTTGGGGGTCGCCGATCACGATTCCACAGTCAAAATGTCAAAAAAAACAAAATGGCGGGAGATTTTTTTGAAAATTAACGTATGAACGTGAAATTTTAGATACGGGGGTTTTTGGGGGTCGCCAATCACGATTCCAAAGTCAAAATGTAAAAAAAAAACAAAATGGCGGGAGATTTTTGAAAATTGACGTATGAATGTGAAATTTTTGGTACGGGGGTTTTGGGGGTCGCCGATCACGATTCCAAAGTCAAAATGTCAAAGAAAAACAAAATGGCGGAAGATTTTTTTGAAAATTGACGTATGAAAGTGAAATTTTAGATACGGGGGTTTTGAGGGTCGCCGATCACGATTCCAAAGTCAAAATGTCAAAAAAAAAAAAACGGCGGGAATTTTTTTTGAAAATTAACGTATGAACGTGAAATTTTAGATACGGGGGTGTTTGTGGTCGCTTATTACGTCTTCAATTTGGCGATTCTTCGAAACGTGATTGAACAGGGCTTAAATTTAATACTTCATTTTTTCTTAACGATAGTAGATTCGCAAACATCAGAATCTTATTGTACACTGTCTCAATGGAAATGTTGCGCTCATTGAGCTCATTGTTTCTTTCGATACTTTAACATGACTTATGTTTAACATTAAATTACCTTTCTCGCTCTTGAGTGTGTACCAGTTTGTCTAAAAAGCAGTTCGAGAAGATATTTAAATATAATAATAAAATATACTATTGGCTTAACAAAATATATGTAGGGGTGCTTCAAAAGTTTATAAAGGTGGACATTCTAAAAAGCCATGACAGCGATTGCTTTTTACAGGACAGGCGCTTCAATAGGACTTAAATTTAAAACTTGGGCTTTTTACTTTTATTATTATTTTATGCTTTTTTCTTAACGAGAGTAGACTTCGAAAAGGTTGACAGGCTTTTACACTTTCACATCAAAATAGTATTGTACACTGTCTTAATAAAAATGTTGCGCTTCTTGATTTCATTGTGTATTTGCATACTTTAACACGACTTACGGTTAACATTACATTACCTTTCTGGCTCTTGAGTGTGTACAGATTTGTGTAAAAAACAGTTCGAGAAGCATTTTAAATAAAACATACTATTCGCTTCACAAGATATATGTATATATACAGGAGTGCTTCAAAAGTTAATAAAAACGGACATTCTAAAAAGCCATGACAGTGATTGCTTTTTGCAGGAAACTGTGAAGAAACTGTAAGCGGGCGCGAAAAAAGCCATTCAATAGGGCTAAAATTTAAAACTTGGGCTTTTTTTGGATTTTTGAGTAAAATGAATTTTAATTTCATTTTTATTATTCCTTTGTGTTTCTTCATTAATGATAGTAGAATTCAAAAAGGTTGACATGATTTTTTCACTGTTACATCAAAATAATACTGTAAACTGTCTTAATGGAAATGTTGCGCTCTGAGCTCATTGTTTCTTTGGATACTTTAACATGAATTATGATTATTATTAAATTACATTTTTCGCTGTTAAGTGTGTACCGGTTTGTGTCAAAAAGAGTTAGAGAAGAATTTTGAATAAAATATCCTATTGGCTTAACAAAATATATGTATATACAGGGGTGTTTCAAAAGTTTATAAAAGTGGATATTCTAAAAAGCATCATTCCAGTGATCGCCTTTTACAGGAAAGGCGCTTTAATAGGGCTTAAATTTAAGACTTGGGCTTCTTACTTTTATTATTATTTCGTGCTCCTTTATTAACGATAGTGGATTTCGAAAAGGTTGACGGGCTTTTACACTTTCACATCAAAATAGTATTGTAAACTGCCTTAATGAACAAGTTGGGCATTTTGATCTCATTGTGTCTTTGGATACCTTAACATAGCTTATGGTTAAAATTAAATTATCTTTCTCGCTCTTGAGTGTGTACCGGTTTGTGTTAAAAACACTTCGAGAAGAATTTTAAATAAAACGTCCTATTGGCTTAACAAAATATATGTATGTATATACAGGAGTGCTTCTTACTTTTATTATTATTTTGTGCTTTTTTCTTAACGAGAGTAGACTTCGAAAAGATTGACAGGCTTTTACACGTTCTCATCAAAATAGTATTATAAACTGTCTTAATGAAAATGTTGCGCTTTTTGAGAGCTAATTGTTTCTTTGGATATTTTAACATGACTTATGTTTAACATTAAATTATCTTTCTCTCTTGAGTGTGCACCGGTTTGTGTAAAAAACAATTCGAGAAAAATTTTAAATAAAATATACTGTTGGCTTCACAAAATATATGTATATACCGGGATGCTTTAAAAGTTTATATAACCAGACATTCTAAAAAGCATCATGCCAGTACTCGCTTTTTACAGGAAAGGTGCTTCAATCTAAAACTTGGGCTTTTTACTTTTACTTTTATTTTGTGCTCCTTTATTAACGATAGTGGATTTCAAAAAGGTCACACTTTACATAAACATTGTATTGTACACTGTCTTATTAAAAATGTTTTGCTTTTTGATCTCATTGTGTCTTTGGATACTTTAACACGACTTATGTTTAACATTAAATTACCTTCCTCGCTCTTGAGTGTGTACCGGTTTATGTCAAAAACAGTTCGAGAAGAATTTTAAATAAAATATCCTATTGGCTTAACAAAATATATGTATCTACAGCGGTGCTCAAAAGTTTATAAAAGTAGACATTCTAAAAAGCGTTTTTTACAGGAAAAGCGCTTTAATAGGGCTTCAATTTAAATTTTGGGCTTTTTACTTTTATTATTAGTTCGTGCTCCTTTATTAACGAGAGTAGACTTCGAAAAGATTGACAGGCTTTTACACTTTCACATCAAAATAGTATTGTAAACTGTCTTAATGAAAATGTTGCGCTTTTTAAGAGTTCATTGTTTCTCTGAATATTTTAACATGACATGTTTAACATTAAATTACCTTTCTCGCTCTTGAGTATGTACAGGTATGTGTTAAAAACAGTTCGAGAAGAATTTTAAATAAAATATCCTATTGGCCTAAGAAAATATATGTTTATACTGGGGTGCTTCAAAAGTTTATAAAAGTGGACATTCTAAAAAGCGTTTTTTACAAGAAAGGCGCTTCAATAGGGCTTAAATTTAAAACTTGGGCTTTTTACTTTTATTATTATTTTGTGCTTTTTTCTTAGCGAGAGAAGACTTCAAAAAGGTTGACATGCTTTTCCACTATCACATCAAAATAGTATTGTAAACTGTCTCGATGAAAATGTTGTGCTCTCTCAGCTCATTGTTTCTTTAAATACTTTAACATGAACTATGTTTAACATTAAATTACCTTTCTCGCTCTTGAGTGTGTACAGGTTTGTGTAAAAAAAGTTGGAGAAGCATTTCAAATAAAACATACTATTGACTTCACAAGATATATGTATATACAGGGGTGCTTCAAAAGTTAATAAAAACGGTCATTCTAAAAAGCTATGACAGTGATTGCTTTTTGCAGGAAACTGTGAAGAAACTGCAATCGGGCGCGAAAAAAGCCAATCAATAGGGCTAAAATTTAAAACTTGGGTTTTTTTTTGGATTTTTGAGTAAAATGAATTTTAAGTTCACTTTTATTATTCCTTTGTGTTTCTTCATTAATGATAGTAGAATTCAAAACGGTTGACATGATTTTTTCACTGTTACATCAAAATAATACTGTAAACTGTCTTAATGGAAATGTTGCGCTCTGAGCTCATTGTTTCTTTGGATACTTTAACATGAATTATGATTATTATTAAATTACATGTTTCGCTGTTAAGTGTGTACCGGTTTGTGTCAAAAAGAGTTAGAGAAGAATTTTGAATAAAATATCCTATTGGCTTAACAAAATATATGTATATACAGGGGTGTTTCAAAAGTTTATAAAAGTGGATATTCTAAAAAGCATCATTCCAGTGATCGCCTTTTACAGGAAAGGCGCTTTAATAGGGCTTAAATTTAAGACTTGGGCTTCTTACTTTCATTATTATTTCGTGCTCCTTTATTAACGAAAGTAGACTTCGAAAAGATTGACAGGCTTTTACACTTTCACATCAAAATAGTATTGTAAACTGCCTTAATGAACAAGTTGGGCATTTTGATCTCATTGTGTCTTTGGATACCTTAACATAGCTTATGGTTAAAATTAAATTATCTTTCTCGCTCTTGAGTGTGTACCGGTTTGCGTTAAAAACACTTCGAGAAGAATTTTAAATAAAACCTGCTTTTGGCTTAACAAAATATATCTATATACAGGAGTGTTTCTTACTTTTATTATTATTTTGTGCTCCTTTATTAACGATAGTGGATTTCAAAAAGGTTGGCAGGTTTTTACACTTTCACATCAAAATAGTATTGTACACTGTCTTAATAAAAATGTTGCGCTTTTTGATGTCATTGTGTCTTTGCATACTTTAACACGACTTATGTTTAACATTAAATTACCTTTCTCGATCTTGAGTGTGTACCGGTTTGTGTTAAAAACAGTTCGAGAAGAATTTTAAATAAAATAACCTATTGGCTTAACAAAATATATGTATATGCAGGGGTGCTTCAAAAGTTAATAAAATCGGACATTCTAAAAAGTCATGACAGTGATTGCTTTTTACAGGACAGGCGCTCCAAAAGGGCTTAAATTTAAAACTTGGGCTTTTACTTTTATTATTATTTTGTGCTCTTTTATTAACGATAGTGGATTTCGAAAAGGTTGACAGGATTTTACACTTTCACATCAAAATAGTATTGTACACTCTCTTAATAAAAATGTTGCGCTTCTTGATTTCATTGTGTCTTTGCATACTTTAACACGACTTATGTTTAACATTAAATTACCTGACTCGCTCTTGAGTGTGTACCGGTTTGTGTAAAAAACAATTCCAGAAAAATTTTAAATAAAATATACAATTGGCTTCACAAAATATACGTATATACCGGGATGCTTTAAAAGTTTATAAAACTGGACATTCTAAAAAGCGTTTTTTATAGGAAAGGCGCTTTAATTGAGCTTAAATTTAAAACTTGGGCTTTTTACTTTTATTATTATTTTGTGCTTTTTTCTTAACGAGAGTAGACTTCGAAAAGATTGACAGGCTCTAACACGTTCACATCAAAATAGTATTGTAAACTGTCTTAATGAAAATGTTGCGCTTTTTGGGAGCTCATTGTTTCTTTGGATATTTTAACACGACTTATGTTTAACATTAAATTACCTTTCTCGCTCTTGAGTATGTACCGGTCTGAGTAAAAAACAATTCGAGAAAAATTTTAAATAAAATAAAAGGCGCTTCAATTTAAAACTTGGGCTTTTTACTTTTATTTTCATTTTGTGCTCCTTTATTAATGATAGTGGATTTCAAAAAGGTCACACTTTACATCAAAATAGTATTGTACACTGTCTTAATGAAAATGTTGCGCTTTTTGATATCAATGTGTCTTTGGATACGTTAACACGACTAATGTTAAACATTAAATTATCTTTCTCGCTCTTGAGTGTGTACCGGTTTATGTCAAAAACAGTTCGAGAAGAATTTTAAATAAAATATCCTATTGGCCTAACAAAATATATATATATACAGGGGTGCTTCAAAAGTTTACAAAAGTGGACATTCTAAAAAGCGTTTTTTTTACAGGAAAGGCGCTTCAATAGGTCTTAAATTTAAAACTTGGGCTTTTTACTTTTATTATTATTTCGTGCACCTTTATTAACGATAGTGGATTTTGAAAAGGTTTGACAGGCTTTTACACTTTCACATCAAAATAGTATTGTAAACAGTCTTAATGAACATATTGGGCTTTTTGATCTCATTCTGTCTTTTTACTGTTATTATTATTTTGTGCTTTTTTCTTAACGAGTGTAGACTTCGAAAAGATTGACAGGCTTTTACACGTTCACATCAAAATAGTATTGTAAACTGTCTTAATGAAAATGTTGCGCTTTTTGAGAGCTCATTGTTTCTTTGGATACCTTAACATGACTTATGTATAACATTAAATTACCTTTCTCGCTCTTGAGTGTGTACCGGTTTTGTGTTAGAAACAGTTCGAGAAGAATTTTAAATAAAACGTTCTATTGGTTTAACAAAATATATGTATATACTTGGGTGCTTCAAAGGTGTATAAATGAAGGCATTCTAAAAAGCGTCATGCCTGTGATCGCTTTTTATAGGAAAGGCGCTTCAATTTAAAACTTGGGCATTTTACTTTTATTATTATTTCCTGCTCCTTTAGTAACGATAGTGGATTTCAAAAAGGTTGACAGGCTTTTACACTTTTGACATCAAAATAGTATTGTACACTGTCTTAATAAAAATGTTGCGCTTTTTGATATCATTGTGTCTTTGCGTACTTTAACACAACTTATGTTTAACATTAAATTACCTTTCTCGCTCTTGAGTGTGTACCGATTTATGTCAAAAACAGTTCGAGAAGAATTTTAAATAAAATATCCTATTGGTTTAACAAAATATGTGTATATACAGGGGCGCTTCAAAAGTTAATAAAACCGGACATTCTAACAAGCCATGCCAGTTATCGCTTTTTACAGGAAAGGCGCTTCAAAAGGGCTTAAATTTAAAACTTGGGTTTTTTACTTTTATTATTATTTTGTGCTCCTTTATTAATGATAGTGGATTTCAAAGGGGTCACACTTGACATCAAAATAGTATTGAAAACTGTTTTAATAAAAATGTTGCGCTTTTTGAGCTCATTGTGTCTTTGGATACTTTAACATGGCTTATGATTAACATTAAATTACCTTTCTCGCTCTTGAGTGTGTACCGATTTGTGTCAAAAACAGATCGAGAATAATTTTAAATAAAATATACTCTGCTCTTTTATTAACGATAGTGGACTTCGAAAAGGTAGTAAGAAAGTAATATACTTTATAAATTAAATTTACTTTACCCGTTCACATACATATGTGTGCGAGCTATATGTTTGAAGTTCGTCAGCATTCATTAGCATTCTATAAGAAAGTTTGAAAGCGACGCCCATTTACCAAACAAAATTTGTTGTAAACATGTTAAACACTATGGAGATACTACGTATATTTGAGCATGTCAATTAAAATGACGAGCCCGCGATAGCGGGCGAGTAGTATATATGTAATTCATTGAAAATTTAAAATGTTCTTCAATACAAGTCCTTCATTTTTAATTGACGTGCGAACTAATTTTGAGTATGTGACAAACGAATATTTCAATTATGCTGACCAAAATTTCATAATGAAAGCCCTGTTCCACTTCAAATAATTTGGGTGAAAATATCTCAGTGTCAAACTGATTATTAGGTTCTTTTTTATTAATATTGTGCCTATCTTAAATTGTTTCTGAGCAATTGACATACTTTTTGTTAATATACTAAATTTTTCCACTGTTATTTCAATAGCGTATTATCCCGATTGTCTCAATGAAAATGATGCACTTATTGAGCATATTGTTTCTTCGGATACTTTAACATCATTCTTATGTTTAACATTAAATTATCTTTCTCGCTCTTCATTGTGTAACAGTTTGTGTAAAAAAAAATTCTAGAGGAATTTTAAATGAAATATACAATTGGCTTTACAAAATATATGTATATACAGAGTGTGCCACAAGGCTATAAAATCTTACATTCTAAAAACCACCACGAGAGTGATCGCGTTTTACAGGAAACTGTAAAAAGCTGTAAGCGGACGCGAAAAAGGCGAATTCAAGCTCGAAAAGATTGAAGCATTAGCTCACAAACATTCAGCACAATAAATATTGCAATATATAATAATTGGCCCAATGATAATAGTGTATAGGTAAGAAATTTATATATTCGATTCCTTATTTGTTTATAAATACTTTCTACTCATTTTTAGCAATTATCATTACATGACTGGAGTCATTTCGTCCATGAATTAAGTTGTAAAAATACTTCAAAATATTATAAGATATTGTAAATAGAAAAAAGAAACTAAAATATATTCCTACCAGATTAAACAAGCACTGAATCATGTTGTTACTGTGCCAGGCAAATTGAGAAGTAATATCATACGTATTCAAAAAAGATTGTTTAATTATCATTGATGAAAATGAACTTCCCGCGACATTGTCAATTACAATAATTCAAAATAGAAATTCTATAACGATGTTTTACAGTATTTTCGAATATAACAATAAGTAATCAATATTACCATAATACATATATTATATCTATATATTCCGTAAACTGTAGGTGTACAATGCAAAAGAAAATAATTATGTACAGTGTGAACAAGGCTTTACCAACATTATTAAGCATCATACATAACTGACAGTTGTAATACAATTTACCACAAAGAAACACTGCAAATTATAAAAGTATAGGAATGGAAATCATTATAAAAAAAGCCAATGAAATAAATATTATTTGTTATAGAACAATGATTAAATCAATTATTTAAAAGTATACATTCGCGTCAACAAAACATAATTCTAATAAAGCTATCTACAAGTTTGTATAAAATAAAATGTTTTTTTTTTAAATTCTAATGAATTTTCATTTAAACCAAAAAGACCAATGGAATCGACATATGTATATGGACTGAAACACATTTTCCAACTGATGCAAAAAAACACAGATTTCGAGATTATTCTAAACTATATACAGGGGTGTATAAAAACAACTAAGCAATATTGAACATCTAAAACACAATTATATTTAGTTATTCGCTATATATCGGAATTACATGGTGTTTTATAAACTGAAACGCAATATAGACAAAATCCGCAATAAATTGAGAAAAATAAGGGGGAGCGGTACCTCAACTGTAAGCGGAATAAGAGGCGGCAGCGGGCCTTCTAGGCCTGCCGTATTAGCTAGTTATATATATAATAATTTCTTATTAAAAACCGTTAGATCTGTCTGCGAAACTGTCGAGTGGACATTTTCTATTTCTATACCGTAGCCCGAATTGCCGAATTTATAAAAGCTGACCCTTATCGGATTGTTTTCAAACAATTTTTCGCTAACGAGCATTTTCAAGCCACTGACACCTATAAGCTAGTTTACAAGGCCACGATACTTCTTGCATACATCAGCATGGGATATCTAGAAATCTCGAAATCTGTATGTTACATACTTCAAGAAACGTCGAAGTTGTAGTAGGTATACTGCAAAACATCATGTATATTTCAGGGATATAGGTGTATTAATTTGTAATTTTCGTATGAGTAAATGAACATATAAGGCGGTTCAACATACTTTTTCTTTACTTTTAAATACATACTTTTTATATGACAATATAATAACAAGCAACATTTTATACTATAAATAATCGTAGTATATGAATACCATAAGTAAAGATTTAAATTCATTTTATTGCACTATCGACAGTCGCTTACGAACAAAATTAACTAAATATAATGGAATAAAATATATGTATGTATTAGCGTTGATTGAAGGAATACTGAAAGATGCGCAACTACATAGCACTGAGCGTAGCCAAAACTGGGTCCGAGATCTATAGCGATTATTAGCGATGCATCAGTCGTTTGGGTCCGAGATTCGAAACAGCGCGAGACAGCGATGACGTTTCTCGGCAAGGGGTTTGCGGGACGACTTAACGGAAAGTCACGCAATTTTACTATAGCGTTGCGCATCTTTATTCTTTATATATTCCTTGAATCAACGGTATTAGTGTATTCAAAAGACAATAATAACAGGATATACATACATATTAAGCAAAAAAGAACGAATAATAAGTATATATACACATAAAGCAATAGGTACTACAGAATATAAAACATAAATGGGTACATTATACCTACCTATATGACAGGCGAACAATTCGCATATAAACAACAACAAATTATCATATTAAATCCTCATATCGAGATATGCAAGTACACCTGACAGAAAATGTAATTAATTATATATAAAATAAAAATGGGCTGGGTGAACTTTTCTTGTGTAATTAAGTAATTATAATCCAGGTATGTAAGACACAGAGCTGGCAATAAATTGATTTTGGGAAGAAGTGAATAATCGAGCTTTATAAAAAGATAATATGTCACATAAAAACAATTCTAATCCGTTAAGGGTAATGTTGTTACCATTTGTGTTTACTAAAATCAAGCCTATATAAAAATTCACTTATGTTTTTAGTATCCATCCCCGTGAAGCAGTTGTAAGTTCATATATTGCATATATGATTCCTATAATATTTATTCTTTACCTTACAAAATTCAGTTGCTACTTTCTGAGAAAATGATATCTGAAAATATTCTTAATCTACCTGCTTCTTTCGCCTAAAAAACATGCGAGTCTGTACCTACTACTGTGCGACGGCTTGTAGCAGTTGATTATTATATAATATATACATATTTATAAGTTAAACTGCGATATCATTGAACCCCCTAATATATTCAATTTCTATATAAAATATCAAAAATAAACCACTAATGTATGTTTATATATTCAGTATAGACTCTTTTTTTAAATACCCAAACAATAGTCTGTTTTGTATTGTTTACAAAACTGATTAATAACAGAGGAAAAGCATCGTTTGCAAATATTACTTCAACGCAGTGAATATATTTCTGATTCCAATGATCATATAAAAAGAACACATTCATAGATTTTTTTAATGGCAGACCTAACAGAATAAAAGAGAAACTGTTGAAAAGGCACCAACAAGAAATTCAGAACTGGTAGTAGTAAAAATATCATTTAGCCTTGATATTTTACTTAAGCTAATTTAGCATCACTGAAAAGATAAGTGTGAATTGAGATTGCCGCTTTCCCCTGTGGTTTCGATTCAATAAAATGGGTATTGGTAGAAACAAAAACCATGTCCCTCCAAATAATAAAACTATTAAAATTACCAAAATGAAACAATTATTGAATGCCTTAGCATCGTGCAAAAATGGCAAATTGGAATAACGGTCATAGTGATTGTATGTCCTCCATTGTCAGTGACTTCGAAATTTATTGTAAAGTCTGTAAAATATTGTTACAGAATCCCAAAAATCGCACGTACAAAGTCACTTAGCATCGCTAAAACATACACAGAAATTGGACCCGTTGGAAGCTAACAATTTTTACGAAAAACTCTGTGAAACTTTAATGGCGGCTAATATCCCAAAAATAAACTAGATAATCACACTTTCAAAACATTTCTCCAAAAATATACTGGTCGAAATGTTCCTGATCAGTACCTATGGATAGGTACATCTTTGTCACTGCCTCCCTCGCCAGATGGGGAACATGGTTGGAGGCTACTAGTTTTTATACAGAGAATTTAGATAGTTTACAAAATGTCGTTATATGTTTAAATGGCGATGCTCGAAGTATTTCTGAATGCAGGGAACTAGCACAAATCCTAAATTTAAAAAAAACAGTTGTTATTCCTTCAGGAACACTTTGGAAATTTGCCTAAACTAATCACATACTTTGAAATTCGAAATCTCAAATTAAAAGATTCATTAACCACTTTAGATTTGCTATTAATAATTTCAAAAGTATTCCAAGTGTCTTTGGATGTGACCTTCGGCACAAAATTAGAAGCCAGCTTTTAATAAAAATCTAGATTTAATAAAGTTACGGCAACTGTGTATGGAAACAAACACACAAAATCTAACTGCTAAATACGCCGAAATAAAAGAATACTTCCAGTATGAACCTATAACCAGTTGCGATATAGAATGGCCGTTTTCTATCTACATGGATATACTTCATTCAAAAAAAAAGAAATCTTACACAAGAGAACCTTGAGTAAGTATTGCTAGTAAATATTAATACTTTGTATTTTGTATTTCATAGATTACCACCCACTTGTTATCCAATTATATAAATAATATTAAAACCTCTTAAAAAACACAACATTTCAATAGTGCGCCCATGGGCGATGAGTTATCGGCCTCTCGTGTCCGGTCTATAGTAATTATGCACTACATTTTTCTTTTCAACAACATTTTTGGTGATTTGTAATATTCTATAGATAATAGTTAATTGCAACTATCGAAGGCCTCTATCGAGAGTTATTATTGATACATACTAGTTACTATAAATAATGAAATAGAATTAATAACATGTAATTTTAAAAGTTGATTGATAATATTTTAGATCATTCGATAAATCTCTTAAACTGCACTTAAAAACAAATTTAATAGAAAATAGTGCTGATTATTCGTTATTATAGTTTAAGATTTTATTTTATCTGATGAAAGTTTGAAGACATTTTTATTTTATTTTCGAAAATTGTTTCTTAATGCATTTTGTACTACATTCTGTACTTGAATGATTTATAAAAGAAAACAAAAACTGCTGGCTCCTCATTTGTATTTATAATATCAACAACATGAAGGCCGATATAAGTGCTTCTACTAAGATCTGCTCTATAAGCAACCCGAATACATTATTTTTTTTAGATAGGTCAAGAACAACACTCGCCGCGTGTAGATACGAACTTGTATATTATATAACATTAAAATTCGTAGCCAAGTACACGAAAAATATAATTAATCTGTCATTATGCCGTAGATGCTATATTGGTTAGAAACTATAAATTAATAACAAAAAGTGAGGTGTGGCCACCACACGACTTTCTTATACGTATGAGCGTTTCAAATTATAGAATTTTAAGAATTTCTTTTACAAAAATTATTCAAAATCCTATTCTAAGTACTTCTATTTTCTTAATAAATCTCTATAGAATGCATACTTTGCAAGATATTATCAAAAAAGTGCTACTCGCTAAGAGTAAAAGTGCTACTTCCGGTCCGAATTTTGAAATTTCATATATACAAAAAAAATTGCAAATCCAGTTTTAAATACTTTTATACTCTTGATAAATATATATAGAATGCATAACTTACGACATATTTGCAAAAAATCGCTATTCGATAAGAGTAAAAGTGGCACTTCCGGTCAGAATTTTGAATTTTTCTTTATACAAAAGATATTGAAAATTATGTTTTAAATACTTTTATACCCGTAACGTACTTGTCTAAAAAGCATGACTTGCGAAATATTCGCAAAAAACTGATTTTCGATAGGAGTAAAAGACCTACTTCCGGTAGGAATTTCGAAAAACGTTTTAAATAAAATTCTTCTCAATTTTAATTTTAAGTATATATGAATTCTTTATAAATTTGTTTAAATTTAGTAGTTGACAAAATATTGGCAAAATTCGATTTTTTTGCTGAAGTAAACTACTACTTCCGGTCTGTCGATTTTACTGACAATCTAATCAGATCTCAAGAGGGGATTATACCCGTAAATACAAAATTTGGAATTGATACCTATAGCTGTTTGACCGCTATCGTGGTCACACACACACACACACACACACACACACACACACACACACACACACACACACACACACACACACACACACACACACACACACACACACACACACACACACACACACACACACACACACACACACACACACACACACACACACACACGCGCGCGCACGCACGCACGCACACGCAAACACACACACAGGCAGACACACACACAGACATTTTTTAAAAACCACTTTTTCGGTATCAGGGGACTTCAAAACGTGGACATCTGCAAAAATCTCGAGGTCGAAAATTTTCATCATCACAATACTTCCTTATACTACGTATAAGAAAGTAAAAAGAGTATTCTCTTCTATAAAATTAATAAAAACCATGCAGCGGAACAAATTAAACTCATAATCTATAATAAGATTGTTACAAACTAAGCAATATATAGGAAATAATAGTTGCTACAATTTTCCTGTTGATAAAAAATTATTGACTCATATAAACAAACAAAATTTGTATACCTACTTCATCAAGCGAAAATTAGTTTATTTGGAGTTGATTAATTTTTTCAATTCTTATTTTATTTTTGTATCTGTTTTTTAATAAAAACTATTTTTTCTGTAACAATGTTTGCCTCTATATTTGCAACCTACCGATTTTTCCCGACATCTACCGATTTTTTACTATCGTTTTTACCGACTTTTGGATTTCTAGGATATCAAACATCGATGTTTTTAAACGTCCATAATTTTTTTTATAGATTTATTTTTTGGCAGTTTAACAAAAACTTTATTATAACTTAATTAATTTACGTCCTTAACAAAATGATATAAAAGATATCATTATTCAAAAAAATTAATAAAAGAAATATATACATTTTTAGTATGCATGCATCATAAACCAATCAAAACACACCCATAAGCGTGCATAATCGGGCCTTTATCGTACGGCGTGCGTATAAAGGTTGCTTGGTAACAGCCAATCCCAAGCGTTTAATAGTCCATTGAAATGTCAGGAAATGTCAAATGACATATAGGTACATGTCACTCGATAATATGTATTGGAATTATTGATTTGGTTTATTTGGTTTGTACCGCATTTAATATCGTATAACACATTATTATTTTATTGTAAACTATCAAATTAATCAACAATTATGGTCAATTTTATTTCAAAACATGTAACATGAACGGAAAAATTATTTTAAATGAATATTTAAACGTACAATTTTGATTATTCGTTATTGTTAAGTGACTTGCAGCATTGCTTATTTGTGTATTTTCAACGTTCATATCAGTGTTAACAAATGTGTCAGATCCAATATTGCCTCCTTTCTGAACAGCTCCAGCAATTAATTTTGAAACGCCTAATTTGTTTGTGATAGACTCTTCAATATACCCACTCGCTGTCGATGAGGATTTCCAACCCACTTGGCGTTTCAACTCGTCGACATTCATCCCTCCATTAGCCATAATCGTGGCAGATGTTCGTCTGAAGGCATGACCTGTGTATTTATGAGCGTTTATGAAATTTAGATAACGTGTTATAATGGAAGGGCACTTTCCAAAGGTATTAATCCCAACAACTTGTTTTATACATAGTCCTTGAGAATATTTTAAGAAAACTCGATCTGTACTGATATGCTTTGGACGTAGTGCAAGATATTTATTAAATATCTCGGCATACTTTATGTTGGAATTATCTACTACAGCAAACGTCCGGCCTTTTTCTGTTTTTGACGGACGAATACAAATTATCAGGGCAGATCCTTCTTTTCTTATATCACTCATAACCAGATTACACATTTCGCTTCTTCTGCAACTACCAAACACTGCACAAATTGCTACAACTTTTAAAAATAAAAATATAATATCTGGAGCCTGACTAAAAAACTTGCATAAATCTTCTTCCGTAAAAACCAAAGATTTTTTAGCTTCTTGACCTTTGCCCACTCCTTTCATAAAGGCATGGAGTTTGTGATAAGATGCTAAATCGATTCTGTTTTTAACCCTTAGCATAGCTTGCAGTTTGGAATGAATGCACCAAAGTGACGAAGCTTTATAAATTCTGGACATTTCCAATATATACGCTAACATTACTGATTCATCACTATGTTCAGTCTGTTTCTGCTCCATCCATAATAATAATTTTTCGTACTCTTTATAATATAAATGCTTGGACTTTGCAGGTATTAAACTTAATTCAGCTTCAACAGCTAGTTTTTGAATTTCTGTCGACATTATTAATAGGTACAACAATGATGTTTAATAATTAAGTGAAATGTCAATAAATGACATAATATAGAGACACATGTCACTCGATAAAATGTATTGAAATTATTGATTTGATTTCTTCTAATTAAAATTATTGTTGCATTTATACTAAAAAATATCGTATGACACAGTGCATAATTAGCTTTTAAAGCACTCGTAACGTTAAAGCCACGACGCGAAGCCACGTTACTCGTGCACTCGTGCTTTATAAGCTTGATTATGCACTAGTGTCATAATCTATGGTAATATAACGAGAGCTTGACAAATAGTCGACTATTTCATTGTCATCAATTTTTCGAGTGTGCGCTACTGTCAATTTGACGAGACCAAAATTGGCATTAATAATTTGACTAGAGCACGAGAGCTTTAGCTCGAGGGCTTTAGTCTTTAATTATTAATGCCAATTTTGGTTAAGTCAAATTGGGAGGCACACGAGAAAAATTGAAACAATGTAATAGTCGACTACTTATCAAGCTCGAGCTATATTTGTTAAGATTATTTCCTAAACCAAGTTTCATAATAAAAAATGAGTTGTCAAATCGATGTGATTATCAATAATTTCATCCGAAACATCGCTAAATCTCTTTTTGTCGGACATTTTCATCTATTTGACACGTATGCCACTTAATGAAAAAATACATACTTGATTTGTTACCTACATTTAAAATAGTCGATTTGTAATAGTCGCTGATATCAAGAACCGGTACCTTTCATTGGTTAATTTCAACTTCAGTTTTGATTGTGATTGGACAAAATTTAAATTTGACAGGTGAAGGAAATAATCATATATATAATACTACTATATTGCGTGTGTTGTATCTTGATAATGTGTAATTTTTCGTCCCAACTAAGAGAGATAGAATTGGCCGCTTTGCGTGTTCTGCGCATGCGTCGACTAAAATTGTCCATTTTGAATTTTTTGAAATGACAGATAAACAGAAAACATAATTATAACCTCTGATTTAAATTGACATCTATAACTATGATATTCTGAATGCATATGCAAAGTTGTTTTTTTTTTATTGAATTCAGTTTTGTGCAAGTTTAGTTCATCGGTGAATTTGTAGAATTACCCAGAAAATACGCGGTAGAATAAATAAACGATATGAAGCCTGATTCCAGTGAATTATTAACAGAAAAACTTGTAAAGTTATAACTTCTGCGTTGATACGTGCTTACTGGAATATGTGAAATTATATTATTAAATATAAATACCGATCGTTTCATTTTGATTAACATAAAAGATTTTGAACAGAAAAACTTGTGAACTTACAATTAATACATTGATTTGTACATGTTTATTAGTATATGTGAAATTATATTATTAAATGTAAATACCGATCGTTTTATTTCGTCTTATTGAAAAGATTTTGAACAGAAAATCTTGTGTACATTTATTTGTGTATGCTTATTGGTGTATGTGAAATTATTGAATATAAATACTGCTTCTTTCATTTTGATTTATAGAAAACGCATAAATTAATGTTTTACATACACAATCGAATAGATTCAGGTATGTTATATAAGTCAGATTGTATTATATTTCAACATATAGTTTTGTTATGTATTTTAAGCTTAAGAATACAAATAAAATTACTTAAATTACTGTATTTAGTATTTTGGCTATATATAAGAATAAAACATCTATTTTATATTTGTCTACGTACCTACATTATTCAATAAAATGTCGCGTAATCAACAATGTAAAGAACTAATTAAATTCCTGTTGTGTTCCTTTATTTAATTGTGTGTCAAGATGTACACCGAAACATGAATGTTTTAGAAAAAGTTGTGGAATTAATCAGCATTACATTTTTGTGGTTGAATATAATTTTTATTGTTGTTAACTTTTTTTTTTAATTTAGAATGATTAAACCATTCATGAAAATAAAAACGTGATGAAGCCTAATTTACGCCCATATGGTAGCAAAGAATATAAACAAGCAATTACTCTGAAACACTTGAATTTCTGTAGTGTATCTAATAGCACATTAATAATCAACACATTTTTCTTGATGTCTATGTCTCAGACTGAGATGAGTAGAAATGAGACTTGCAAATAATTTATATTATTGCTTGTAAGAAAGGTATGTTGATGTATTTGATTCAATAATTACATCAAAGTACAATTTCTACTTACGAAGTAAAAAATTAAATTTTATTTTATTTATGTTCGCAAATTTATTTTGTTTATACTTTCTTGGAATTAAAACAACATAAAATTATTATGAAATATAAATATTTGTATGAATTAATAGATACATACAAATTTATAAAATGATAAAAAAGATTTAGAGAATGTGACAATATCAGAAAAACAGGAATACCGTTTGGTGCCGTGCCTACCTTGCCGTTCATAACACTGCAGTATTTACTTCCACAATGTTGGGAAAAATTCATAAGAACTCATCACACATTGTCTTGGCAAATTCCAAAATGAATATTATCTTTATACTGTACCATCTACAAGTTGTTTTAAACTAAAACATATTTTATTGTAAATTTAAATATAAAATACATTTTATATGTGCTTGATTATAATTTAGTGACAGAAATTACGATACATATTCAGCAAAGTACAAATTAAAAAAAATCACTTCACTATCTTATAAATAATGTGTTCATCCTTCAAGTTATTTTCACAATCAGTGATGCAATATAGCATAAATTCCAATAACCTGCCCAAAATACCCAATTCCGGCATATTATTATCTCATATCATATGGGATCTGTGGATTCCGTGGTGGACATATCAAAATTCTTCAACTTTCTATGAACACATGTATGTTCGTTCTATTAGACATATACCAAAAAAATTAGATGGTCGTGGCAAAAAGATGGGCGTGCAACTCTGTAAGGTTTAATAAAAGCCTATTTATTACATATAAGCAATTCAAATATTTTAATATGTAACATAGTAATACAATTACCTAATTCAAGTACGATTTACTGTGTTATTTGCGTACATTTCTCCGATGTAGATGACAGTAATTCTAGAATACAAGAATACCACATTAATCTAATTCTTTATTATTCTTGCATATTGAGTTGAATAATTTTAGTGCTGTTATTATATCACAAATTATTGTTCCTATAGAGGTGTTTTTCTTTCTATCTTCAAAGAAACACAATTGCAATGCAATTGAACTGACTGCGAGTTTTAGTTAATTAGTTTACAATTTTTACTATAATATAACCACAATTCGTACAATTTTTGACAAATATATTTCTGCGGTATGATCGTTTGTTTGTCTATGATTTGCCCATGATGCCACGACGATATTTCTTCATTCATTAAGGGAAATTAAATTGTTTTTCCACATTTAACAAGGCACAATTATTAATTATAAAGAGGTTTGTCGATTTTAAAACTATTTATGCTTGTTTGACGATTTACAAACTTTAATCAAATATTTATAGTAATAAATCTATGTGATAAACAAACAGACCTAAATTTCAAAAATTATTTATAACGCATGCGCAGTTTGGACAATGCGACTCTTAAACGGCATAGCACGATATGTTTTATTTCACAATGTTGGAGCGAAGTTTTCCTTGTCTACACGCGATATAGTAGTATTATATATATGGTCATAATATACTATTATAATATGTAGTTAACGTTAGAAACTACTCAAAAAAAAACTATATAAAAAATAGTATATTAAAATACAAGTTTCATAAGACACGATTTTTGCGCACGCGTTCAAGTTTAGAAAACGAGCCGCTAGGCGAGTTTTCTAAAGAACAAGTGCGCAATATGTCTTATGAAACGTGTATTTTATACTATTTTTTCTATTTCGGTTATTAAAAGTTCAAAAAAGCTTAAAATAAGAGACATGTTTTGTTCGAATATTTTAGAAATTTTGCTTTTCTGAAGTTGGTTACTCTGATTTTTAAGTAGAACGTTTTAAATATTTGAATATCGGTGGTGCTATATGTAATTGTGTTTAAAATTCAGACTGATTTATACAATAAATTATTTCAAATTATCAACAAAAAGGACGAAATAAACAATATTATGCAATTACGCATGAAACAACCACATGACTTAAATCGTCTGATACTTAAACAATATAGGTATACATTTACGTGTATCAAAACTTTTAAGAGAACGACTTTTATTTGCGATTTTATAGTCTTGCATTTTTTTTGACTACCCTGGCAAATACCGAGATACATATGGATATGGTTTTATATTTCTGATGTGTCATCTTACATTTAATACGTGTATCGTCGTGTATGATTGTATGCACTAGGGAATTTCCCGAAGAAGTATACATCGGTAATGTCTATCTCCCTTCTTTTTCTATGAAAATACGTTTACCTCCTTCACCCATTCTGCATGCATACATAATTTAACTTTTATTCTGCACATTAAAAGTACTATAAATTTATGTATTTAATTATATATTATTTAAATATTTATACTAAGTTATATTTAAAAGAGCCTAAAATGAAGTATTCGAATTTATATGATATAGCACTGTGAAATTTAAATACTTCTTTTATTCGTAGACAATTTTACATCCTCGTAGCCTGTATGTGAGGTGTTAATTTGGAAACATTTTTGTATTTGTCAACAGAGGACGCTGTTTTATTTTGTGATTATAGTGCAAATACATTCTGTCAAGCTTAAAAGTTCGATGTTCACTATATTTCTTCTAACATCGATAGTTTATCGATAAATCTAAATTGCAAACTTCGAACATCGATGCTAAAATACCGATGTTCAATGAACATCGATGTTTATCGCCCAACCCTAGTTTGTATCAGATCAGGTTTATCGTGTTTATATTATGAATATTGTACTGTCTATCGCTCTTTTAGTTGTTTTAACAGAAGGTAAGTGGCATTTTATATAGTATGTCAGAATATTACGATGTCATATTAATTTTTAGGTTGTATTATGTATATTACCAATCTATTTTTAAGTACGGCTCAGGTTTGTGAGGCATTAAACGGAACGCCGTCTTCCAGAACTTCACTGAAGGTGAAAACATTTTAAAATGCAAACATTTAATTCTATGCGAGGCGACAGAAATGACAAAGAAGGCAATTCACATATATGCATTATGCCTCCAGACAAGTGCATTAGATCCCCCACCTCACACAATCGAAGGAATTCTTAAAATTGTGGAAAATGCGGAGGTGAAACTAACAAAGATCAGTTGCACATGTGAAGCAGTAGATGGAAGTCAGTGCAAACACATTGTTTGCTACTTTGTTATATTGCAATAGGTTGTATCAATTACAATAATTGAATAACACAACTTAATAATTTTTTTTTGATTAAATTTTAGAAATGAAAGCCCTTGTTAGAAACAAAGTGTTTTACCCAGCAAGAGGTTGTAACATCGGATCTAACAGTGGAGATGCAGGGATTTTGCTTTGACACATTAGTAAATGCCAAACCAGACAGCGTATTGGCAAAACATCATTAAGTTATGTTCATTATGTCATTATTGTAGCAGTAAATAACATAAATGAATATTGAATATAGCAAGGGACGTAAGCATGGAAAGACTTGAGATTGTCAACAATGTTGAAGAGGTTGATGAGCAAATGGTGTCGATGATTGAAGTCGTCAGTGGCATTTTTCAGAGAGCAAAATGAACTCATGATGTGGTTGTGTTCAGTGAATATATCTTCTTTTTGAACATTGCAAAGATGTTTTTAATTTGAAATTAGTCTGCAATGAACCTCTTCAATTATGCAGAAATACCTGTATAAGATCTGCAGATAATAATGCAAGACAACAATGGAAATTGGCTAGGCAGTTTAGAATAACTGGATCCCGATGCTATTTCATATTCACATATAGCAAAGACAATTGGTTAAAAAAATGTTTCAGTTATTTTTGACCATCATTATATTGCAATAAAAATATGCTGCATGGAATAGCATTTGAGCAGAAAGCACGAGACTGCTATATGAAAGAGAAAAACCTAAAATTCAGACAGGTTTAATAGTTAATAAGGACAATATGGCTCGGCTATTCACTGACAGGATCATTTTAGGAGACAATGGAAAACCTATACAGCTTCTTGAGATATAATGTTTGGGTCAAGGTAAGTAAAAAACATATAAAAACAAAAATTTTATTTAACAATAATTAATATTTTTAGGGTAGACCAAAACTATTTTAGGAATGGTATTGTTGAAAAACATCATCCATACTATCACCAACTACAAGGCCAACTATATTTAACGAACAGAAAATATTGCTTACTTTTTACTTGGACTCCAAATGAATATGAAGTTATTCGTATTAAAAAGGATGTACAATGGGACTCTGACATATTAGAAAACTTTTACTTTAATGTATTTCTCCCCTATATTCTAAATAATAAAGATACATAAAATATTTTATCAATTGTACAATTTGACTAGGATAAACAAATTATAAATACGATAAAATTCCTAAATATTTTTTTAATAAAATCTACACCTTCAGATATTTTGTTTATGAAGTAAATATAGAAAAATAAAACAAGATATTAAAGTAGACACATTTATTCATTGTTATAGTATTGTTCAACCGCTTTTAATAATGGGTATTGCAAATTTGTCAATGCAGCAACATCGTGGAATATAACTGTGGCATAAGATAAAAGTGTTTTTGGTATGAAATTTAAAATACTAAACACTTTCATACGCTGTATGGCTCATTCAACATGTATTCGTGCACGAGCTATATATTCAGTTTGCTGCAGTTGCTCTGTTGTAAATTAAGACGTGGTCAAAAATGGTGGAATATTGAGAGAAACACCAGCTGGTAGTAAATCCCTTATGAGGAATCCTTTGTCAGCTATCACAAGATCCCCAGGTAACAGCTGCTGAAGAATTCCACATGACTGCAGTTTTCTTATCTGATGTAGACCCAGGGTATAGTTTGCTCACATATGTGATTACATCATTTGGAGCTATATCAGCCCCTTCCAAGTATTCCTATGTTTATAGGAACTATAGATCTGTTTCTGTTTAGCCATGGATTCTTGGGGTACAGCTGTATATAATTCTGTACAATCTAATATTATTCTACAATTTGTAAAAGAAGTGAAGCAGTTTGGCAAACAAGATATATTTTTGTTCCTAGATAGAATTTCTTTCATTAACTGAAAATTTCATGAATTAAATGAACATGTGTTATTAAAATATTTGAAACAGTTGCTTGTTTGTAATCCCAAATCTTCATGTGGAAAGTTTTGGCGTAGCTTCATTAATGTCATCAACAACTGATCTGTTCAGGACAATTTCCCAACATGCCATTTCAGGTAATTCTTTATCCAGCGTTTCAAATATAGTGCTAGTAGGAAGTCCTGTATACAAAAGTACTAACTTGTCTTTTCCTTGGATATGATTATATGAAAACTGAACAGATAATTGTTTTATGACGACATATTCTTCATTTATTAGTCTCACCCATTATTTATATGTACATACCTAAGAATAGCAATTCTAATAACACATTGTTGATAGAAATTAGATAAAACTTTTTAATATGGCGAAATAGGTTTGTTTGGGAGCACTTACTCCATCTATTTATACAACCAACATTGCTTCTTAAATTATATATGGCAGGCATAGGTAACAATACGCATATTAAACTTATAAGTATGTATATTTAAATTCAATATACTAAAAAATCATCTTTAGTTTATTAAATTTAAATTGTTTTTTATCACATTATCATCTATCTAAATATTTATTTATGCACAATATTATCTAATTAATATTAAAGAACATGTTAAATACATTGTATTTAAATAAATATTTAATCGCAATACCTAACTGTTAAATATATCCAATTATTAGTATTTGCTCTTTATACTACACCAATTATTTATAATTATTAATTCAAGATTTTTTTAAATTCAAATTACGTAATGAATTGTACATATGAGATCCAAATACGCTATACCCTTCCTCTATGCACGCCCGAAGGCGACTGTCTCTAGTTGAGTAGCTCCACTTGAACAAAAATCGTCGATTTAGTGACATCTACATGCGCTTATGTTAAGTACTCAACGCTCGGAGTTTGTCGGCTTTTTATGCGCAGTCGCACTTGCTGGTATCCGAAACTCTTATCTCGCATATATATATATATATATATTTATTTAACCGTCTACACAGACCCGATCTGCTACATACAGTAATCGTTGTCAGGCCCGCAAAGACGTTGTCAGTCCCGGTTTCGGGACTGACAACGTTTCTTGTGTTATTTCGGTCTATTATTCAATGCTTATGATAAAAAATGATATTTCAAAAAAAATTTTTTGGGTCCGCTAACGCGGTATAATATCAACTTATATATAAGTTTAGTTCAGGGATTTTCTGGGAGAGGGCCAGGCGTATTTGTGTAAAAACTTTTACTCTTACGTTGTCAAGCCCACCATATTATACCGACGTTCCCAAGCCCTAAACTTGGCAGCTACGTAAATGACGATAAGCGAAACACTTCTAGGAATAATACTTGTAGAACTAACACATTGCCTTTCTTTTAATACTCTTCAATTGGTCGAGTAACGCAAAATATTATTTTGAGACATTTGCTTCTAGATTCTTTGAAATACTATCCTTAACTATATTTCGAATGAATTAATGATGTAGAGCAATCTACTTATTTATATTATATTATGTTTACCTATCACTTAAAATCATATTTTATATAAAACAGTGTTAGATTTTATGTCACAGCAAATATCTCGACTATTGTATTAATGGTTAGAAAATGGTAGGTATACAAGAAAATCATTAGTGGAAGTCCCCTGATACCAAAAAGGTGGTTTTTAAAAAATGTCTCTCTCTCTCTCTGTGTGTGTCTGTCTGTCTGTGTGTGACCACGATAGCGGTCAAACCGCTGGAGATATCAATTCCAAATTTTGTATTTACGTGTATAATCTCCCTCTTGAGATCTGGTTAGTTTTTCAGTAAAACGGTAGACCGGAAGTAGCAGTTTACTTCAGTGAAAAAATCGAATTTTGCCAATATTTCGTCAAATACTAAGCTTATACAAATTTATAAAGAATTCATATGTACTTAAAATTAAAATTGAGAACAATTTTATTTAAAAAGTTTTTCGAAATTCCTACCGGAAGTAGGTCTTTTACTCTTATCGAAAATCGGTTTTTTGCGAATATTTCGCAAGTCAAGCTTTTTAGACAGGTACGTTACGTGTATAAAAGTATTTAAAACATAGTTTTCAATATCTTTTGTATAAAAAAGATTTCAAAATTCGGACCGGAAGTAACACTTTTACTCTTACCGAATAGCGATTTTTGGCAAATATGCCATAAATTATGCATTCTATATATATTTATTAAAGAGTACAAAAGTATTTAGAGTTATATTTGCAATATTTTTTGTATACATGAAATTTCAAAATTCGGACCGGAAGTAGCACTTTTACTCTTAGCGAGTAGCACTTTTTTTTCGAATATCTGGCGAAGTATGCATTCTATAGCGATTTATTAAGAGAATAAAAGTACTTAGAATAGGATTTTGAATAAGTTTTGTATAAAAAAATTCTTGAGATTGTATAGTTTGAAACGCTCATACGTATAAGAAAGTCGTGTGGTGGCCACACCTAATTTTTTTTATTCAGCTAGTGAATTTGACGGATTTCAATCATCGACTTAATATTATAACGTAATTTCAGATTTGTTCAAAGTTGCTTCTTTTCAAAAGTATGATTTTTTAAATACGTAATCATTAGCATACAAGCTATTGTTGTAATGGGAGTTAATGAATTAAATATTTGAATAAATGCTTTTACTAATCCCTAAAATTGATTATATAAAATGAAAACAGAAAGCAAGCAAATCTCTTAATTTTGATAAATCAGCTGTTCTACCAAGGTTATTAAAGAGACCCGGACTTGTTTCTTCTTTCTCAACTAATAAATAAGAATTTTATTATATATACAAAGCAACAACTATCGCTGACCTAAGTTGTTTTGTATTGCTTGTTATTTTATCAAATAAATCATTTTCGTCTACTAATATAATACTTTATTTACGTATAACTACATGGGTATCGGTTACATGGTGTAAGTGGAAGAGATTGTGTCCCATTCAGATGGCACAATTAATTTGATCTCTGACGGATTATTTAAGTATAATTAGTTACAGGTATATTTTTCGAATAATATATCTGTGTTTACAATTACTATAGTTGGTCTTAAAGTAGTCTGCAGTAAATAATTCCAAGATAATTTGAAGAATATTAATTTAGAATTGCGACTCTTCTAATCTCAGCCAAATAAACTAATATATTGAAATAATAAAAGTAATAGAATTGAAGAATATACAGGGTTAGTAAAAAGTCCCGGAACGGTCGAATAACTTTGTTATTTGAAAATTATGATTTCTGAAATTTGGTATGGGGGTATACAGGCTGTCCCAGATAGTGTGCTCACCATTGGGATCTCGTGAACGGTAAGAGATAGAGAGTTGGTTAAATGAGACAAAATGTACGTGACACCTGGGTTTATTTTTTTAAGCAAAAAAACTTTTAAAAAAATGAACGATACGTGCGCTATAGGGGAAAAACTAAAAATGGGCAATTTTAATTTCGTCGTTTAACTTATTTCATGTAAAAGATACCGAAATACTATTTTGACATTATGAAGGTACTTTTTACGCAGAATTCAAATTTGGTATTGCAACCTCTGAAGCTTTTATACGTTTCGAGATTTTTATACAAACTTTCTTATTTTAAATACAAATCGTAGGCGGCTTTGACTGTATCAAAAAGAGCATAATTTTCTGATTTCAATGATGTATAACACTTTGGGTTTATTTGTAGAAATAACAAAGTTATAATGATATTTGTGCAATTTTTGGTATCCTTATGAATGCATAGGCTATACATCAGAGGCAGCATTGAATTATTAAGACAATAAGTAGCATCTGTCAAATTTATTTACAAGCAAGTTACGTATCGGTTTATTTTTGTGTTATTTAGTCTTCTATTTTGTTCGTTTATTTAAAAATCACCGCATTTGTTGTTTTGGTTCGTTTTATTACTTGTTTATTGTTGTTCACGTTATGGAGAAATTTAATAATGAAGAGAAATATGATATGCTTCAAAGTTACATATTGGCTCACAAAAATTCAAGGAGTGCAGCTAATCATTATTTGGAGTTGTACCCAGATCGACGGCAACCACACGAAACTTTATTTCGAAGATTAGAAGTAAATCTAAAAACATACGGTGCCTTTAGTAAACCGAAAAGAAATAGAAAAAGATTAGATGAGGAAACCCAAGTTATTGTATTAAATCAGGTGCGTGAAAATCCAAAAGTTTCCACAAGAGAAATAGAAAACAACACCGGAATCCCTAGAACATCAGCCCATAGAATATTAAAAAAGCATCGATATCATCCTTACAAAGTCCACATTAGCCAAGGACTATAACCAGGAAACGCAGAGAGGCGGACTCGTTTCTGTCATTGGTACATTAATCAGAATAACAACAATGTTACATTTCTGTTTAATGTGTTGTGGTCAGATGAATCTCGATTTACGAACAATGGGTTATTTAACAGAAATAATATTCACTATTGGGGGACAGAAAATCCCCATGCTCTACATGAAGCTCGACATCAAGAACGTTTTGGGTTCAATGTGTGGTGCGGTAATATCGGCAGAAGAATAGTTGGACCTATTATCTTCAATAACAATTTAACGAGTGAACGCTATTTGAACTTACTTCAAGGTGAAAAGAAGAATATGTATTTCCAACAGGATGGGGCACCAGCACATAATGCTCACATTATTACGAATTACCTAAATAATAGATTTGGTAATCGGTGGATTGGTAATCGAGGACCCATTTCATGGCCTGCACGTTCCCCAGACTTAACCGCAATGGATTTTTTCCTTTGGGGTTACATAAAAAATAAGGTGTATAAAACACAATTTAATAATGTGGAGGAACTGCAAGCTTGTGTTTTAAGAGAGTTTCATCGGATAAATGGACGTATTTTAGAAAAAGTGATTAATTCCACACTAAGAAGAGCTCAGTTATGTATCAATAACAATGGAGGACTTTTTGAGCATTTAATGTAATTTATCTATTTACTAGTAGTAAATAAATAGTTAGGTATGTGAAGTTAGTGTTTTATTTACTTTTCAGTCATTTTTGTATTTTCTTTCCAGGAATAGGTAAGTATAAAACAAAAAAATATGCTAATTATTCTTGTAACTTTGTTATTTCTACAAATAAACCCAAAGTGTTGTACATCATTGAAATCAGCAAATTATGCTCTTACGATTTGTATTTAAAATAAGAAAGTTTGTATAAAAATCTTGAAACGTATAAAAGCTTCAGAGGTTGCAATACCAAATTTGAATTCTGCGTAAAAAAGTACCTTCATAATGTCAAAATAGTATTTCGGTATCTTTTACATGAAATAAGTTAAACGACGAAATTAAAATTGCGGATTTTTAGTTTTTCCCCTATAGCGCACGAATCGTCCATTTTTTTAAAAGTTTTTTTATTTAAAAAAGTAAACCCAGGTGTCACGTACATTTTGTCTCATTTAACTAACTCTCTATCTCTTACCGTTTACGAGATCCCAATGGTGAGCACACTATCTGGGACACCCTGTAGTTAATATAAATGCATTTTATGCAATACAGTTAATATTTTTTTCACTTCCGGTTTAATCGGCAATACGTCCAACTTTTTTTTTTAAATGGAACGCCCAGATTTTTTTAACACTTTTGAATGCAAAATAAAAAATTACGTTCAGGAAGTATTAAGATGTTTATTTTTATTCACAAGAAAACAGTTAAAAAATTAAAAAAGCGTCCTAATACAGGAAAATCAAGGTACCTTTGAAAAAAGTTGTTGTTTAGTGTTTGCATTCTTTTTGCCGTCACATTTGACAATTTTAAAAGCGTTTTAACTTTTGCATCGCTATAAATTTAGTTATTTTTGACATTGACACATTTGAAAATGGCAGTAAAACTTACTGAATCAGAACGAATTGAGATATTAATGATGCGTGGGTACGGTGATCGTCAACGTTCTTTTGAAGAGGTTCGTATTTTGTTTAATACTGTTTATCCGGATCGTCACATTAGTAAAAGTACGGTATGCCGAACAATTCAAAAGTTTGAAGTCTTTCGTCAGGTGAAGGATCTACCTAGAAGGGGACGTCCATTAACAGCAACAGATGAAGAAACTAGTTTGAATGTGTTACTTACAGTGGAAGAAAATCATCACGTGTCCACAACAGAATTAGGTCAAATTCATGAGATCTCTCAAAAATCTGCTCATAATATTCTTAAATCAGCAAGAATGAAAGCCTATAAAATGTATCCCGTCCATGAGTTAACTGAAGATGATCCAGATCGTAGACTATAATTTTGCGAAACAATGACGGAATTGATCGAGCAGCAGCCTAATGTTTTAGATCACATGATTTTTTAGTATGGGGGTATAGTTAATATAAATGCATTTTATGCAATACAGTTAATATTTTTTTCACTTCCGGTTTAATCGGCAATACGTCCAACTTTTTTTTTTTTTTAAATGGAACGCCCAGATTTTTTTAACACTTTTGAATGCAAAATAAAAAACTACGTTCAGGAAGTATTAAGATGTTTATTTTTATTCACAAGAAAACAGTTAAAAAATTAAAAAAGTGTCCTAATACAGAAAAATCAAGATACCTGTCTATTCAGGTTGCGATTACAATAATTGTTCAAAATGCTCTCCATTTACAATTTGACAAAAATGTAAACGGTCAGTAAAATTTCTTATTGAATTTTGTATTTGTTCTGGAGTGATGCGATTGGCTTCTTGAACTATTCTCTCTTCCAATTGTTCAAGATTATGGGGACGATTTTTGTACACTTGACATTTCAAGTGACCCCAAAAGAAAAAATCTAATGGCGAGAGATCTGGCGAACGTGCTGGCCATTCGATTGCACCTCTACGTCCGATCCAACGTCCTGGAAAAATTTCATTCAAATAATCGCGGACATTATGGGCAAAATGGGGGGGAGCTCCATCTAGTTGAAACCAAAAATGTGCATTAGGGTGATCACCTATGTTTGCATTTGGAAAGAGGGCCGCAAGTGCTGGAACAACCTCATTTCGCAATAAATTTAAGTAGACGTTGCCAGTTAAATTTCCTCTTATAAAAAATGGTCCTATGATGTTGTTTCCAACAAGACCAGCCCAGACATTCACCTTTTGAGGACGCTGTGTATGGACTTCTTCAATCCAATGCGGATTTTCAATTGACCAGTAGCGACAATTATGTCTGTTCACAGTGCCGTTGAGACATAACGTTGCCTCATCTGAAAAAATCAAGTGATCTAAAACATTAGGCTGCTGCTCGATCAATTCCGTCATTGTTTCGCAAAATTGTAGTCTACGATCTGGATCATCTTCAGTTAACTCATGGACGGGATACATTTTATAGGCTTTCATTCTTGCTGATTTAAGAATATTATGAGCAGATTTTTGAGAGATCTCATGAATTTGACCTAATTCTGTTGTGGATACGTGATGATTTTCTTCCACTGTAAGTAACACATTCAAACTAGTTTCTTCATCTGTTGCTGTTAATGGACGTCCCCTTCTAGGTAAATCCTTCACCTGACGAAAGACTTCAAACTTTTGAATTGTTCGGCATACCGTACTTTTACTAATGTGACGATCCGGATAAACAGTATTAAACAAAATACGAACCTCTTCAAAAGAACGTTGACGATCACCGTACCCACGCATCATTAATATCTCAATTCGTTCTGATTCAGTAAGTTTTACTGCCATTTTCAAATGTGTCAATGTCAAAAATAACTAAATTTATAGCGATGCAAAAGTTAAAACACTTTTAAAATTGTCAAATGTGACGGCAAAAAGAATGCAAACACTAAACAACAACTTTTTTCAAAGGTACCTTGATTTTTCTGTATTAGGACACTTTTTTAATTTTTTAACTGTTTTCTTGTGAATAAAAATAAACATCTTAATACTTCCTGAACGTAGTTTTTTATTTTGCATTCAAAAGTGTTAAAAAAATCTGGGCGTTCCATTTAAAAAAAAAAGTTGGACGTATTGCCGATTAAACCGGAAGTGAAAAAAATATTAACTGTATTGCATAAAATGCATTTATATTAACTATACCCCCATACCAAATTTCAGAAATCATAATTTTCAAATAACAAAGTTATTCGACCGTTCCGGGACTTTTTACTAACGCTGTATTAGAATACTCGAAAAAACACTAATGGAAGATATACACATTTCTTTACCTTTTGTTTGATATATTTAAAAGAATATAGATATCTAAAGAAAGTGAAACAACCAAAAATAACGGCAAATATCTAAATTACCTTTAACACAATTTATTTTAAAATATTGTATTTTAAAATCTTACTTTTCCCTTACTCTTAAAACATCTTAAATAAATTTAAGCTGAATTTCATAGTACGAGCGGGACTATCAAATTACGTTGTTTATGTAGTATACTTGGCAATGCTGTCGGGAATGACAAGGTCTGATAAATGTTGCTCTTTTACACACTGGGACTCGAAAGACGGTAGAATCGCTGGGTTTAAAAGCGTCGATTGAATGACAACTCGTGTGTTATACACTGGGATTGACTTGGTAGCATGAATATAGCGGGCCTGGTTACGTCGGTTGAATAAATATATATATATATATATATATTGAAAAATTGAAAATCTTCTTGGTAGTAGTACGATTTAGAAATTTGAAGTCAGACACCGACGGTAGCTCAGGTGGTAGAGCATCCGACTAGTAATCGGTATGTCCTGAGTTCGAATCTCAGCCGTGTCGGTAATTTTTAAAAAATTACCTAATTAATTAATAGTCAGTGGTAAAATTAGAAAATTGTAATTTTCAAACACTGCAAATTAGCGAGTTTTAAAATTATTTAAAACTAGTATAACGACCTAAAAATCGTCCAATAAAATTAATATATATTTACATATATGAATTAAAGGTCAATAAAAATTTAATATCTCTTATATACAGCACATGGACGTTCAGTGCTTAATATCATATTGTTATTACTTTTAATTCATTTTATGCCACTACTACCATGAAGATTTTCAATTTTTCAATACATTTGTATAATTCGCAAAGAATTGTAATATATTTTATATATATATATATATGTATGTATAAAATATATTACAATTCTTTGCCAAATATACAAATGTATTGAAAAATTGAAAATCTTCTTGGTAGTAGTGGCATACAATGAATTAAAAGTAATAACAATATGACAACTGGTTGTCAATTAGAAAACAATGACAAATATAAAATGTAAATCAAAATGTATAAATGAAAATGTAATCAATAAGCATAGGACAGTCGAGATTACTTATATAGTCATATCAAAAGGCTTGGGATCTACCACAAACTGTTCAGTCAATCCAAATATACAAATAACAACGACGCAACTATGTAAAGAAAAATTAAGAGTAGAACTGTTGATAATATAACAATATAGAATGTAAAATAGTCATGTATAAATGTAAATGAAAGCAAATAAGCATAGGACAATCGATATTACCCATGTAATCCTATCAAAATGGCCTAGGTTCACCTAAACATGTACAATTTTGATTGAAATACATAAACAATCAACGATGCAACTATGTATGTGTTAAGATGTATTTGTAGCTACAGACATATATGTTTCTACCTAGTTTGGTTTCGTCAGTGCAGCATAACAAAGAAGGTGTATGTTAAAGCATTAATATGTGAACAAAAAATATAGTATTACCTTAAAATGTCAATCCAAAATGTCCAAGTGTAAAACAACTGTGCAAATACTTAATACTGTGTAATGCCTTATTTCAACCAGGCAGTTATACATGACTATTTTACATTCTATATTGTTATATTATCAACAGTTCTACTTTTAATTTTTCTTTACATAGTTGCGTCGTTGTTATTTGTATATTTGGATTGACTGAACAGTTTGTGGTAGATCCCAAGCCTTTTGATGTGACTATATAAGTAATCTCGACTGTCCTATGCTTATTGATTACATTTTCATTTATACATTTTGATTTACATTTTATATTTGTCATTGTTTTCTAATTGACAACCAGTTGTCATATTGTTATTACTTTTAATTCATTGTATGCCACTACTACCAAGAAGATTTTCAATTTTTCAATACATATATATGTATATATATATATTTAATAAATAATTCTAAATTTTCTTGACCTTAATTCACATATTCATGTGCATATATATAATTAAATTTCTTGGACGCACCTGACTGGTAATCGAGAGATTTCGGGTTCGATTCCTGGACCGATGGGTAATTTTTAAAAATATTAGAAATTACCTAATTAACAATTAAATTAATTTGAAATTAGTATGACCTCTAAATCGTCCAAGCAATTTAATTATATATATGCACATGAATATGTGAATTAAGGTCAAGAAAATTTAGAATTATTTATCATATACAGCACATGGACGTCTCGGTGCTTATATACGCTGGTATACCAGCAATACTTTCCATCTGTTACTTGTTATATGTATATGTATATGTATATCAGTACAATTTCAAGGAGTCGAGACCGGACCCACGGTAGCGTAGTGGTTAACGCACCTGACTGGTAATCGGGAGATTCCGATTCGATTCCTGGACCGATGGGTAATTTTTAAAAATATTAGAAATTACCTAATTAACAATTAAACTAATTTTAAATTAATTTGAAATTAGTATGACCTCTAAATCGTCCAAGAAATTTAATTATATATATGTATACCGGGTGGTTGGTCATACGTCTGAACATATCCCTTTTACATGGGAAATCATATATATGCATATTCCTGTTCCCCATTTTCACCGATACAAATTGTAATGACATAAGGTGAAAGAGAATAATAAACCGCGTCTTTTGGTACTAAAATCTTCTCTTAATACCTTCTAATTACTTCTTTATAAAGCAATTAATATTACTATAAAATATGGACGGCCGTGCTTTCTTCGACACAATTTACAATCTATCAGATATTGACAACTGGATAATAGATACGAAATCCATTTCAACTGAAGTATTATGGTACCAATTATCCAGTTGTCAAAATCTGATCGAAGAAAGCACGGCCGTCCATATTTTATAGTAATATTAATTGCTTTATAAAGAAGTAATTAGAAGGTATTAAGAGAAGATTTTAGTACCAAAAGACGCGGTTTATTATTCTCTTTCACCTTATGTCATTACAATTTGTATCGGTGAAAATGGGGAGCAGGAATATGCATATACATGATTTCCCATGTAAAAGGGATATGTTCAGACGTATGACCAACCACCCGGTATATATATATATAACAAGAAAGAGAATAATAACCTATATAATATATAAAGAATAATAATACAAATAAGAATAAAACAAAGAAAAGACTGAAACAGAATCGACAACATGTGCTATCAATCAAATTAATAATAAAAAATAAAATAAAAAATAAAAAGAAAACTTAGAAACACAGAGAAACAAAATTAAAATAAAAAAGCAAATCATGGGACATTCAATGCGACTTATGCAAATACTTTATGTATTTCCTTTTAAAAGGATTACAACTGACGCCTTTGAACAACTAATTTATTCACATATTTATCAAATTTTAGTTCCTCATCCATTTTTGACGCAGGACATAAATGGTAGTGGTATATCATTGATTTGAAAAAGCAACATGTTTCTCAGTATCCCAGTTTTCTCTTTATTACCAAATAAAATTACTGCGGACATGGCGGGATTGATCGCAAGCCCGTGCTCCGTAGAGGTATTAAACACTGCTTTAAGGTCAGTGTTAACTAGCACTTCAGCATCTGAATAATGTAACATGTCAAACGACTAATACAACTGACTATCATCAGCGTATGCATGAAATTTAGAACATTCTAAAGATTTGAGAATATTGTAGGAATAAATGATATATAATAAGGGTCCACATACACTTCCCTGTGGCACACCAGATGTCAGTGGAAGAGGTAGTGAAATGTCACCCTTAACTTTAACCATTTGTATTCTTTGGTTTAAATATTGCTTAAAAATGTAGTGTACCCGCACTCATACCAATATGATATAAGATTGAGAGCAACAGCCCATGATCAATCATATCAAAAGCCTTAGAGTAATCTAGGAGCACCAACATGTTGCGCAATACCTTGTCAGTGTTCGAAGTAACACCATCTACTATATCAAGTAGTGCAGTGGTACATCTGTGATATTTTTATAATTTACTCAGAATTATTTTGTATTGTTCTTGTTCAATTTAAGATTAATCAAATGTAATATACTTTCTTAACGACGCCTAATAATTACTTTGGTCAGGATTCCTTGTCCGCTAAAACCGCGGAAGTACATCATCTCTTTAAAGTTGACGTGATCCACGGTGCTAAAGGACGGGATATTCGCACAGTTCGCTGAGATACATATCTGTCAAATAAAGACATCAAATCTTTTCATCAATGCCATGCCATGAATATAAATAATATTTAGCCAAGGTGTGCTTACTAAATCGTCCCTAAACATTCCATAATCAAATCGTGAAAAATCACGTATATTCTTAAAATAAGAGTAATCATTGGAAACTATCCCAGGTATCACGCAATATATCAAGTAGTGATCAGTAATATCATTTAAATCAACCGTATTCATTTCAGTCACTATTATATCCTCAAACAAAACTATAAAGTCAATCAAAGTAACTGAGATAGAAATCAATCTTGTCCATAACATTAACATTTCTAAGATTATATGCATTTATAAACGAAATTAACTGAGAACTCGCAAGGCCATCACCCAGCTAGCTAATATTCAAATCACCCAACATTATGATATTATCGCAACATGGCAAAATCTTTGAGTATATTTCACCCAAAAAATATGTTGCAATCACAGCTAGGAGTCCTGTATACAGAGCCTGCGATGTATATTTTATTTTTATTGCGAAATTTTATCTAGATATCTGTCTCAATGCAAATTTATAACAGAAAAATTTATATTGTATCAAAAATTAGGACTAATAGGTATTAATGGAACCGCTCTGGAATTCGATCTTACTTCGGCGACAGACAACAGTGTGTAATTGATGATGGCAATGGCTTGAGGTCTGCATGGATATCTGTCGAGAGGAGAGTACCATAAGAATCGTCTCTTCTATTTCTAATTTATGTAAATGATTTGCCATTGGTATCGTCGTACACAACTGCACTTTTCAACAAAATCATTTACAGTTGAATATGTAAAAAGCAAATACATTATATTTTTCGTACTTCAAAGAGGATTCTTTGATTATGGAGTATCGACATCAAGAAATAAGGATGGTGTGAGATTCTTGGGGCTGCAAGTGGATTCGCAGTTGAACTGGAAAAAAGCACGTGGAGTATTTGGCGGAAAGAATATCGTCTTTTAACTAGGTATGTATCAAGAGTAAATGAACAGGCGACTCTTTTTGCGTATTATGCTTATGTTGAGTCAAGGTTGCAATATAGTATTGCGTATTGGGGAACTACTGCGGATGTTTCTAGTATATTCGTCCTTCAGAAATTATGCATTAGTAACATTTTTAAAATGAGAAAAACTGCTTCTCGTAGCGAAGTTTTTTTTTTTAAAAAAGATTCTCATATTGCCGTGCCTGTACGTGATGGAATGTGCTCTCTTCGTGAAAGAAAATTATTAATTATTTAAACATCAAGAACTTCACCACTGTTATGGAACCAGGGGAACAACACAGGGTTCTCTTTTTACCATCACAAACTGCCAAAAGTATTGTGGAAAGGAGTACATCTACTCAAATAGTAAAAATATGCAATCATTTACCATATTATTTAAAAATCCTAACAAAGAATATCTTTACGAAAAGACTTAAAACCATACTAATTAACGGTGCTTTTTACAAATTGGAAGAGTTTTTCATGTACAAATTTTAGTGTGTATATGGAGATTACTTTAATACTTTACTTTACTTTATTACTTTCATTACTTACGCATTCAAAACATTATATGTGAAGGTTGAATAAAGTTATTATTATTATTATTATTCCTTTAATAGATACCCATGCCACCGCCATGACTGCTTCGCTCTTGTCGCAGGAAATTACGAGGTGTGTAAATTAAGTAATGAAACTGACTTTATAGTATTCCATTTGGCAACATTGGGGACGAGGCACGTAGAGTGGCAGGCAGATAAACATCTGATACCGTAAAATGGGGCGAAATTGATCATTTCTTTTTTATTTTTTACTCCATTTTCGTTTAGAATGGCAATATAACAGTGATTTTTCCACAAGTGGGCGTAGTTACAGAATGCTTGGCCATCAGATTTTGTGAAAACAAAAAATAGTTTTTTTTTAGGCTCACGTAAATAAATTAAGAAGTGATCAATTTTATACTTGCAGTGGGGTGAAATTGATCGGATAGATATTATCGTATAAAATGAAAGTATAAAGTATGTAGATGCGATCAATATGACCCCGAACAGATTATTTTGTAAGACAAAAAAGTTATAGAACTTTTTCATTTTCGGGGTGAAATTGATCATTAAGAAACCGTTTAACTTTAATGTTTTTTTGTCAAATTTTAAGTGAAATGAAACTACAAAAATATAAACTGATGATTTTATTTGAAAAGGAAGATAAGTACCTATTATATACTACAGAAAACATCTTAACAACTATATTTCTTTAATATCGATTACATGATCAAAATAGTATGCCTCTTGCTGACCAAAAGCTTTCAATTTGGGATTCAGAAGCCGAGCTATTATATCTGAAAATTCAGCTGTAAATTCGTCGCTTTCAATTCTTTTGAAAATGTTTCTTTGTTTGTCTACAGACTTCATTCCTAACAGTTCGATATCACCGTCACCTGCCACACCTTGGACTATTGCAACGTATCTATAGATTGTTTTCTTCCTTGAACCACCCAATACTTTTACCAACACAAAGTTTCCCTTCGTGATTTTATTCTTCTCTGGTGTTATATACTCTACTTCTTCTTCCATTGGCTCGTCATCTGAATTATCATTATCATTGGTCAATGATTCGGGTGCGCTGATTTCGCTATCTGAGTCTTCATCAGGTGCAATCACACTTTTGCCTGGTACAACGATAAGTTTTTGTCGTTTAATATTGCGTCTGGATGGCATGGCTGTAAACCTTTGTCCTTGCAAATAAGCAACCAAAACATTATTGACTTCATTGGCAACACCGTTGGTGTTCTCTGACGGAATTTTTTTCAAATCGGCGTCTGGATTTAACGGTGTTATTCCAGCTGCTTTAAAGGACGATATCAAATCCTTTTGTATAGCACCATCAACGAACTTCTTATTCATTTCTAGCAATGTCGCATTTAGTAAGTATGGAAAGTCCTTCTTATCAATAGATGCCGCAAGTTTATTTGTAGCTTTCCATCTAGTCAAAACAGCCCTCCAAGCAATTTTGAATGGCCGAAAAAATCCAACATCCAAGGGTTGCTTTAGATGAGTGGAATTCTTCGGGAGACAAACAAATGATATATTATTTTCTGCACATAGCTTTAGTACCTCATTCGTGAAGTGAGACGATAAATTGTCGCCTAATAAAACTTTTCGCCCTTCCAGTCTCTTGGCATGCGGTAGATAGGAAGAAATAAACCAATCTCCAAAAGTTTGGGCATCCATCCAACCGTGATGCGTCCGGGTATAACGGGAACCTGTTGAGCAGCACCTTGCATCACAGCATGGTAGCCCTTTTGGACCTTTCTCAGTCCACTGCACCCACATTTTTCCTGATTTGTAAATCACGTAAGGCGGCAAGAGCACTCCCGAAGCGGAACCGCATATCATAATTGATGTTGCACTTTTAGTGAAGTTACAAATGCGTTCTGGGTATTTAGTTCCTCTACGGAACAGCATTTTGTTTTGTCCCGGATTGTCTTGCAAATTGGTTTCATCATAGTTGAATATATTTGACGCTGGAATTCCCTCTAATGTTACTTTCAGATTTTCGAAATATTCAACTATAATTTCTCTTGACACATCAGCACGAGTTCGTTTAATATTTGCTGCTAATTTATGGGATACTATGTTTTTATACCTGTGCAACAGAGAATATGCCCAATCTCTACCCGGCAAATTATGATCAAATTTTTCCACAGTGCGGCCCTGGCTATCTAGATAGTTTTTTGCAAGTTGCCTAATGTCCATAATAGTCAAGGGAAACCCCCAGTCTCCACAAATAGTGATAGACTCAATAAAAGACATTTCTTCATTTTTAGAAAACACCGACTGGCCACCATTTTTGTTAATACGCAGTCCATGATATCTATTATTTAGGGTGCCATATGGGACTTTATATATTTTAGCAGCCTTTCGCAGACTCTATCGATGGTCTATAACTTTCTCGAGAGCTTTTTCTACATTTTCTGGGTCATAATTTTTATAATTCCTCACTCCAAGTTTCTTTTTGTATTTTCTTACCATCTTGAAACCCCTTAAATAAAGAAAAAACATATACCTATAAGCAACATAACTTACATTAAAATAAACGATCAATTTAGCCCCACCACTGTGAACAATTTCGCCCCACGGTGTATATTTCAAATTTACCGCCTTGCTAGTGAAGGGACCTTGAAATTATCTACACCAAATAGGTTATGAAAGACACATACTTACATTCATGGTGCAAAATAAGTTCAAAGTGGTTTAATTTTTAACGTACCTTCAATAGTTCTCCGCCAATCGAAAATGTAGATAGTGTTCACAGCTTTTTAATCGCGGTATTTTTTCACAAAATAACGAAATTTAGCACCACGAGGTACACACACGCCTGGGCCGTCAATAAGACTAAAGGTCTACAGGTTGCCTGCTGTATAAACTACAACGACTAACGCGCTAAATTAAAAAATATCGGAGTCGGATATAGTTTTCAATTTCGCCCCACAAAGTCAATTTCGCCCCATTTTACGGTACCCGTCTAGTACAAGTGTGAATACGCTAGAGTTGTTGCACTGTCCGTAGTGATTTTTTTTTCAGAGAGGTTTTTTTAGTGCGTTCTAAAAATGAGTGACATAAATTTCGAACAACGTTGTGCTATCAGGTTCTGTTTCATATTTGGACACAGTGCAACGAAAACATTTGGAAAACTGCATCAGGCCTATGGGGACAGTGTTTTGTCGAGAGCCCATGTTTTTAGGTAGTGTAAGGCATTTTCAGAAGAAAGAGATTCAATTGAAGACGGGACTCGCAGTAGAAGGCCTTCATCTTCAAGAAACAATGAAAATGTATCCGCGATCTCGTGTATTCAGATCATTTTTTGACAGCCCGAATGATCGGTGAAGAGTTCAATTTGACTCATACAACCCACCATTTAATTTTGACCAATGAATTGGGATTGACAAAAATCTGTGGAAAAATGGTTCCAAAAAATCTTTTACAAGAGCAAAAAGACATCAGAAAGAAGAGGTGCCTTGGCTTTGTGAGAGAAATTGAAAACGATCCCCATTATCTGGAACATGTCATTACAGGTGACGAGACTTGGGTGTTTTAGTATGACCCGGAAACAAAACGCCAGAGCATGGAGTGGCACAGTTCAACTCCTCCAAGGCCAAAAAAAGGAAGAATGAGCAAGTTAAAAATCAAATGCATGCTGATTTGCTTTTTTGATAGCCAAGGAATCATGCACAAAAAGTTTGTGCCTGAAGGCGCAATCAACATTTTTACCCAGAAGTTCTTGAGAGATTTCGAAAAAGGGTCATGCGTGTGAGACCAACCATCAAAAACATGTGAGTGTTGCATTACGAGAATGCTCCTTGTCACACCGCGATTTCTATCAATTTGTTTTTGGCCAGTAAAAACATTCCTGTGGCTCCTCAGCCTCCTTATTCACCCGACTTGAGTCCATTTGATTTCTTTCTGTTCCCAAGACTGAAAATTCACCTCAGAGGACGTCATTTTTTGGCATTGGAGAATATTCAAACAGCCGTCATCGACCAACTGAAAGCTATTCCAGTATCCGAGTTCCAGTGCTGCTATGAGAAATGGAAGAATCGTCTCCAGCGCTGTGTGGCTTCCCACTTTGAAGTAGACAATTTGTAATTTTATTTCAATAATAAAATAAGAAAAAATCAGTCTCATTAGTTAATTTACACACCTCGTATACTCATAAATATGTACGGCACTATCAGGAACAGCGTCATTGAGCCAAATTTCAGTTATAGTAATCAATGAAAACGCGTTACTCAGTACATACGTCCGAAAATCATCCAAATGCGATAATAATGATCTTGTATTTACATGAGCCACAGAGAACCCATTCATTTGTACTACGTGATCATTTTGAATTGTCCTGAGTTGGCAATACTGATTTTAATATGGGAACACAGTGTAATTGGCAAGCGTTTTTTATTTATTTTTGTGGTTAGGTTTCTATTTAAAATTATCCTGTGATAAATGTCAATGGAATAGAGTTAGTTTTAAGTTGAATTACATGAAAGAATTTTTTAGAAATATACTAATTGCACTTGATTTTTTATCGTACATAATAATAAATATGTTAGAACTTTATTACTGTAAAACATAGTCCCGTAATTATGTCACCAAATGAATACATTTTATAAAAGTTGTTTGAAATGTCCATCGTTATTCTCAATGCATACACGTCTTCTCATGTTATTGAAAACATTGTGGAGTGTTTTCGGTGTAATATTTTGCAATTATATTGTGATTGCCTCTTCAAGTTCATCGAGATTATGCAGTCTCTTCTGAAACATTTTACTTTTTAGATGGACAAAGAGAAAAAAGTCCATTGGGGTTAAATCAGGAGTATTGGCTGGCCATCGATTTCGATTAATCAATCGGTCACCCCAGTATCTTTGCAAATAAAAAATATTTGTGTGTGTAGTTGCCCCATCTTGTTGGAAGTACCCCAGGTTTAATTCATGTTCGTGAAGGGTTTCAATATTTGTTCTCGGTATCGTATTGCATTAATTGTATCTTGAAAAAAAATTGCTCCAATAATCCGTCTTTTCGACATTGCAACCCAAACACCAACTCTGATAGGATGGAGACTATTTTCAACAAGTATATGTGGATTCTCTGTTGACCAGGTACGGTCATTTTGAGAGTTGATATACCCCAACAAATTGATTCAAGCTTCACCCGTAAAGAAAGTACGTCTTCTTCATGTAATATTTCATTAAACCAGTTCCAATAATTCAATCTCTGCCCAAAGTGATGTCGTACGTCAATGTTGTAGTACAGAAACTTTATTTTGGTGTATATGTAAGTTTGTTTTCAGTGCCTTATGAGTACTTCCGTAGGAAATACCTACAATTTAAATACATATTGCTGTATAACAAATCACGTTTAACTTAATTAGATCTCTTTACCAGTTTGATCAGACAGCTTTCGTACAGATTTTGTAGGACTAACATCCATTGACTGCCTAATGTCTGCGACAAAATCTTCAGTTAAAACTGTTGGTATCTTTTCAGGTTTACATTTACAAACACTCTCCGTTTCCTCAAACCTTTTAATCACCCTATTGCGATGAGAAGTAAATGTGTTTAAGTTTATTTCCAAATTTCCATTTTCCGTTACAAATTGCTGGAAACACGATCCCAATGAATATTTCCATAATGTTCCACTGCGAAAATGCGACATTACGATAAACGTATCCTGTTGTATAGTAAAAGGCATAGTATACGAGGTATATTGTCTTGAAATAGACAGAAAAGCGACAATAAAACAATGAAAATACGAAAGTATAAGCACTTCAATACATTATGGTTTTGACATTTGACATGTAAATTTGTACGGCCAATTCACGGAAGTAAATATTTCCTAGTTTTTGATAATACTGGGACTTCTTTGTTGCCAACCCAGGACAGTTCAAAATGATCTCTTTGTATAATTATCACAAAGTATACATACCATATATACCGTTTGATTGAAATAAAAGTAGATATAGGGAAGTACAGACACGCACACATGTGCATGCAAACATGCACATGGGGTACGATAGTAGGGGAGTACAGATGAGTTCATATCGGGACACCGGGGTACCGAGGCTTTAGTGCAAAACGTTGAAAGCTAGTATGCAGACGTTTGCTTTAAGGAATTGCTACGCTATGTACGGCTTTTGTATAATATTTTGGTAACTGATGTATAATGTATTAACATTGAACTGAAACAAAACTCTATAAAATTTGTAACTAAAATAAAATTCTTATAAAAAATTAAATAAAATTCTCACATTTAAAACGAAACAAAATATTATACTTAATGAACTATACAAAATTTAATATTGAAGATGTTCAAATGTCTGTCCCTCTTGCATCAAGCAGTACCCTAAACGATTATAAAACCCATTTCGTACATTCGATAGCATTTCAGGAGTAATCATTTGTATGGCGTTAAGAATTTGTTCTCTTAAGCCATCCAAATCAACCGCTCTATTTCCTTCAGCGGTATTAATATTTGCGAGTTTGCTCAGATACAATGTATGTACGTTTACGCTCTAAAGTTACGGAACGAATGCCATGTCTGCGCTCTCGATCTCCCCACTATCTCCCCACACCGCCGGTGTTGTATACATACATACATAGGTACATGTTTATGTGTGTGTATTTGAAGATGCATATTAACTTTTAACTACGACAATCTGTATATAGTTCAAAAATATTTCATATTTTATTAAAAAACAATTTTACCCAATTCGTTTTCGTAAACATCACTTAAAACGGTAAGTATGAACAAGTTCAAAAACAATAAATCATTGAATTGAATTAAAATGCAGAGATATGCCATTCATTCACGGTTGCTTTGGAATGTTATTCGTAAAAGTAATATCTGAAATATATTTTAGGAGACGTTTCGCGTTTATATTTGGGAATTAGAACAGACTAATCTGTTTAATTTATCAATACTTGTCACTCAACATTCAAATTAATGCAAATTAAGTTTTCCGTTTTTTACTTTACTAAACCGAATGGCAAGCAATACAATAACCAAGTTTAGATAAAGCGACCGGTGTTTTCCTTGCTTCAAAAAAATACCAATTAATTTTTTCCGCCGTTTTGCTTTTATCAAACGACTGTCGCAATTCATAATGGACCGTGTTTTATAACGATTTTTTTGTTGTTTCGCCGTTTCCGCGGCGAGCTTATCCAAGTGAACTAAACTGTAAAAAAAACTTCGTTTTCTTTTGTTTTGGTCTGACATAAATGAAAGTCATACTTAGAATTCGTTTGTGGAGATTTTTTTGCACAGGCACTGTGTCCGTTGTTTATCTTTTGTCCGTTTTTTCAATTGCAGAGAGTCACAGTCAAAACCGCACATAGATCAGCAAAAATACTTCATTCAAAACCTTAAGAAAAAACAAGTGATTCATAGGAGGCGTTAATTGTTGTTTGATCAATATGCACATACATTTCAAATAGATATTAAGCGATTATCAAATGTGGCGTTTTAAGAATGACCGTCAACACGTATTTTAAAACGTACAATTTTGTAGAAAAAAACGTACCAAATGGTTCGACTGTTAAGCAATTGATAAAAAGAGTAATAAAATGCAAAACGAAAAATCCCTTACCACAACAAATATATAAAAAGTCTATATACGTATATCGGCAACTAGGTTGTCATCTTCAGTAGAAATCGGTATAAAAACAAAAAAGAGTGTTAAACGTAGTATTTTTGGCTAAGGTGTAACTTACGAAAATACTCTTTTTTGTTTTTATACAGATTTCTACTGAAGATGACAACTTAGTTGCCGAAATATTTATATAGACTTTTTATATATTTTTTGTGTAAGGGAGTTTACATTTTGCATTTTATTTCAGATTTTTAGTCACTGTCTCCACCTATTATTGGATCAAAAAGTGTACGATTATTGGTTCAATTGCCAATAAAAAAAAAGTACAAGTTGGACTAACCACGATTCACAGGAGATGGCAATTCCAAAAACTTCTTTACAGCGGATTTTGGAGAAAGATATTTATCTTTACTACAGTTAAATCAAGAAATTTATCCGACAAATGATGTCCAGTGGCTTGCGTATCGCAACAGAGTATTGCTAATCAATTTTTCAAAAAATTCCTATTTAACTATAAAGTGCACTGTCATTTGAATGGGCATGTGAATATTGTTCGCCATCATATATGAACATTGTTCGCCACCATATACTCATTCTGGGTTGCTGAGATTTTCACAAGTTTATGAGAAAAAAAATACAATCGTAGATAGTGACTACTTGGTGTGGCTTTTTGGATGACTGAATACTGCATTTGTCATTCCAGCAAGACGGAGAAACCTGTCATACAGTACATGAAACAATGGAGTAGTTGCTAGAGAAGTTTCAGGTTCGGGTTATCTCTAAAGCTGGGAATCTAATATGAATAATTCAAATATTCGAATATTCGAATATTCAAAAGGATATTATTCGAATATTTGAATATTCTGATTTAAATATTCTAATAGTTGAAATTGAGTCGTATCCAATTTCTAAATGTAACAAATAGGTAATTCTTATATTACATATAAGAAAATTTTCGAGCTCGAGATTTTTGCAGTTTTCCAAATTTTTATAAAAAGCATTTTTCGAAATTAGGTCTTTTACTATTTATTTTTTCGCGGATATCTCGCAAGTCATGCGTACTATACTGACCAATCAAGACTAATTAAAGAATATGAACGAGTTTAAAGAGAACTGAATGTGTTTTTTCCGGAAAAAGTTCAAAAACCATCTGGCACCGTTAGAATTCGGCATTTTTTATGTGGAAATGGTACTGGAACAACGTGAAGCACTGATTAGCGTATTATCTGACAGGGCAATAAGCACAAGAGCTCAGGCAGGACATTTAATGGTAACTGAAGATAAAATATTAGAACCCTTTGAGTTGACTACAACTTTATTGTTATTAGAATATCAACCGACGATTTCAATGGTGATGCTCATTTTGCAGTATTTGAAGATGTCCATTTCAAAGATTGATAAGAAAGAAGAGATAAATTAAATAAAATTTGTTTTGCAAGGGGAATTTCAATCAAGGTTCACAGAAGTCATTCCTAGTAATGTTTTAGTTACCGTGCTTCACTAATTGGATTATTTGATATTAATACATTTCTATATTCAATGTTTAAAATGAAGGAAAGATTTTTTGGATCTCTGCTTAAAACAAAAAGCACCTAAAAGATATCTTGAAAACGAAGAGGAGTCATCAGTTGAATTTGGTCGATATTTGGATATTTTGTTCCCCAATGAACAATTAGATTGTGCTAATGAAGTCGATATATATTCTTCGGAATGTCGTACACCAAAAAACATGTGCCCGTTACAATGATGAAAATACAAAAAATATATACAAAGCATGCTAAACGATATCTCTGCGTCCCCGCCGACACCTTTCTTTCTTTAAAGCCGGTAAAACTGTAACGGAGAAACCGGAAAATGTGCTTTCTTAGCGCATAATTTTGTAGTATATTTTGTATTACTTTTATTTGTGTGTTTAATATATAGTATGTTATGAACCTACCAACTTAAAACGTGTTTTGTATCTTTCATTGTTGTTAGTTGTCTCGTAAGTTTATTATTATTTCCTTTGAGTAATCAATTCAAATGAAGGTAAGTAACGTCATAAGTAATTAAGTACCTATCATTTTAATATAATTTTTTAGCTTTCGCTTTGTTGCATGGCAAGAATAAACAGTCTTATTAATTGATTACTAAAACATTGGATAACAGAAACAATAATGGCTAATAAATATCGGAATATTGGAATTGATAATAAAAATTCAATTCTATTAATTGAGTTAGCAGACGGTTCTTGGTGGAACATTTTATTAATAACTATTTTAAATAAAAATAAAATAAAACTCTTGAAAACTTTCCACAATTTTTATTTAGTCTTTGCGACATATGTTTCGGTATATTTCATACCATTCTCGAGCTAAACTAACATGTCAGTTTGTATGTAGGGTGTTGTATATGCCGTTGTATTTATTGCCTCTTTGTACATAAATGTCTGTTATGGGTGTGTGTGTTTGTAAAATCTTTGTGTGTGTTCGTTACTTCTCTTTTCTTTGAATTGATATTTTAATTTCTAATACTTCTAACAAATTTAATTTTGGTCCTTTGTTTACATTATGCATAAGTTTACAACTATATATATCGGGAAAATGGAGATTATCTATACAATGTTCGGCAAGGCCTGTATTTCTAATGTTATGCAATATTGATTTTTTATGTTCTTTTAATCTAGTTTCGATCTTTCTGCCACTTTCTCCGATATAGATAGCTTTACAGTCTGTGCAACTAATTTTGTATACACCTCGGTCGGTAAGCTTAGTTCTTTCCTTGTTATTGACTAACATAGCACCTAAATTGTTTTTATTTATGTTGACTGTTTTGATTCCTATTTTCTTAAATATTCTGTTAATTTTATAATTAATATGTGGAATGTATTGTATAATGTGCCATTTCGTGTTGTCTTTTTCTATTATTTTAGGATAAAAGTGTATTTTGAATTTTCCTTAAAATAATATAATGTAGAAGGATATTGAAGTCTGATTTGAAGTGTCATGTTGCTACAAGGAAGCCCCAATTAACTAATGAACAGAAACAATTACGACTGTTGTTTCTTTTAAATCATATTAATAATGATTTCAATTATTGGAATCGGGTTATTTTTAGTGATGAGAAGACTTTTTGGTCGCCTTACAACGGCAAAATCAGCTATAGGCCGGGGAATTTGTTTCCACAAGGAATATTGTCGTCTCAGAAGAACTTCTGGAAGATTTGGAGTTAATGTTTGGGCTTGGATCAGTTCTCAAGGTTTAAAAATAGATTGCCGGATTGAAAACAGGTTTAATGCGATTTTCTACAGAGACATTCTAGAATATATCATGCTTCCGGTTCATTCTGCTAAAATTATAAGTAGCTGGCTTGGCTAATAACATGGAGGTTTTGCAATTACCTTCTAACAATCCCGACTTAAATTCGTTGGAGAATGTTTGGGTGCTTTTGGTTAAGATTCTTAATAGACGAAATGCTCAACCAGAATGCGTCGTATTGTATTGTGGGAATGGATCGAAGAAGAATGGGAGGAACTGACAAATGAAAAAGATTTACTGCGTTCATTAATGAATTCCATGCCAAGAAGACTGGAAGAAGTTATTGAAAAAAATTGTGCTTAAACAAAATATTAAATTTCTTTCTTTTAAGTTATTTCCTTTTGTTAACGATCACCAACATTTATAATAAAATTGAGTTGAAACTAACATGCTGAAAGCCACAAATACAACAACAAAACAGTTGTCCCAGATTTACGGATTTATTTGACCAGAACTGTACATCTATGCATAATTTTTTTAAAAATGTACGGTCTGTATAACGTTTTGACCGTGAGTCACTGTACCCAATCGTCAACTTTTCGATTGACGACGTTAGCTGATTGAGTAAGCGGAAACGAAGAGTGAATTTAAGTAGGCTGTATTGTGTCAATGGAGCTTATCGACTGCAGTGACATAATTCCGAAACAACTGAGCGCTACCGAAAAATATAAATTGATAAACAAAACATACCGATAACTAACTGTAAATGTAGTAATTTATATTTTTTGAAGTGTAAAATATAAAAATAAATTGTACAATGTATTCTAGAAATAAAAAAAGAAAAGAATCGTGATGCAATGATTTCAGATGTTTTAAAGAATATTTCCGTAATTTTTGAATGGGAACATTTCGCAATTAAAATGTTAAATATCAAAACAAAAGCGGTACTGTTAAGAGAAGAAATTGCATAATGATTCTTGTGTATCATTCGATAAGAATTGAGAAATCTATTAAATGGGGATATTTACTTTGTAATCGTTAAAAACTATTGGCAAAATAGTATTAAGCAGTAGTACCTACTTGTTTCTCTATGTGCCGTGGATAATCTTGTCAAATAACATAATAATAAAAGTTAAGTGATCCGAATTAAGTAATATGTAGAAAAAGTCATTGTATTTACAGAAGCTTGAGTTAAGATAAATATAGAAATTGAAAATACTTCCAGCAGCTTTACTTAATTTATTAAGCATCAATGTCATATTAACAATAATAGACTACTAATTTTCTTAATTAGTTAGATGATTACCGGAGGTTCTTGTTTTTTATATGTAGTTATGCAGTATTTACCATCTCGGAAGAATATACAGTGTGCACGCGATCTACTTGTGGATGAATATACTCGACAAAGCTGGTCGACTATAAATGGGCATCTGTTACTAACATTAGAGCTACGTTAAACTTGACACCGAAGAAATCCTTACTGCGTTAGTCAGTGAAAATGGCTACTGTTTCTGTGAATGAAGTGTATTAATAACAAATTCTTTATCCAAGAATAAGGTCATATACCTACAGTACTGCTTTACAGAAGACGGGAATAATATTAAACAATAAAAAAACTACCTAGATAATTTATAAGTTGAAGTTTGATGAAGCATCAGATAATCGCACAAAATAATGTTAGTAACGGGTTTCATCACAGCTTCCCAAATTATATGAGCAATTAAAAACAATGATCAACAATTCTAGAAACTTAAAATCAATATTTTTTGCATAAAATATCCAAAATAAGAAACATAACTGATAAAAAATTCGAAAACGTAACAACAGCAACTCTTATTATAGTAAACAAATTAAAATTCTGAAAGTTAACAATAAATTTGTATGAAACTAAATAAAATGTTTCAGTAAGTATAAACTCAAAAACTATGAATTTAATTGGAAGTTAAGAATGGAATTAATAAAGAAAAATGAATTTCTACAAGTATGTAGTTAAGTAAGTATTAAATGCTCAAATAAGCTCCCTCCTGAGCTGAGCAGTAAACTTGCCGATTTAAAATATTTGACGGACATTTGTTAACATTTCCGGAGTAACATTAGTCGAAAATTCAATAATTTTGAGGCGTAATTGTTCAAACTTAGGACGTTGATCATCGCAACCGTATATTGAATTATTTAAAAAGATGCCAAAGAAAAAAGTCATTCAGGGCTAGATCAGGAAATCGTTGTGGCCATTTAATAGGACTTGAACTGCCTATCCATCTATTGCGCTGTTATTCTTAACTAGAGTTGTTAGATAAAACTTATCCAACAAAATACTGAAGCTTTGAATATGTATCTTCTTAAAATTTCAACAAAAAAATATAAATCTCCGGCTTTTATATCTAATTATCAATTAATTATGCTCAGTCGGTTTCTACGATTTTTAAGATTAGCAAGCATGAATATAAAAACTTTATTCTCAGGTATTTAGAGTTCTTAAAAATATGAAAGTTACTTTAACATTATTTCAACAAAAACTAAATTATATTCTTGTAAAATGTTCTGTTACTTGATACAATTCAAGTAAAATAAACAATAAAAAAAAATCACATAGCAATTATATGTATTTTATTCAATTGGCGACAATAATCAAATTATCTCGTATTCACTCCAAAAAAATAGATATTATAAATTTTATAATACAAACCAAATCACAGATTCTCAAAATCAATGAAAATTATAATTTAATTGTCAAAATAATTAATCTGTCAAATATCAAACTGACATTGTAAGAAATTTGTATTGACATTTTTATTTCATTTAAGCAATAAGGATTAATTTTATATTCTTGAATTGGAACATTTACTTTACACTAAGAAATATTAAATTTCAAAACTTTGACACATACAATCAGAATAATAGATATAAACAAAATCAATTATCATATGATAATTTCTAACTCTAAACTAGAATTAAATTAAAAGGTCTGTTTAAAGTTTTAAAATTAATAAGACTTGCACATATAAATGTATATTTGTGAGTTTTACTTTCCTTATTAAATTCACAAGCAGGTACGGTCCTTCTTCAGTGATTCTTGGTTAAATATAACAACGACAACATTCATCCGTTGTATCCATATGTTTGATTCACAACAGCACAAATACTCCAGTAACTCCTAAGTAGATGTAGTAATGACAGCATTCATCCGTCAGTCTTGTAACATTGTACATCAGCATTCTCTTCTAAAAAAAATGACGTATTCATGGATTATTTTCCAAACTTCACGTTCAATTCCAATATCTTCGTAAATTCTTTCCCGTGCTTTTGGTAATGACAGCATTCATCCGTCAGACTTGTAGTATTGTACAGTTGTATTCTCTTCTAAAATGACTTTATACCTTGATTGTTTTACAAACTTCACGTTCAAATTATAGTAATGACAGCATTCATCCGTCAGACTTGTAGTATTGTACAGTTGTATTCTCTTCTAAAAATGACTTATTTCTTGATTTGTATAACAAACTTCACGTTTAATTCTAATATCTTCGTAAATTCTTTTCCGTGATTATAGTAATATTAGCATTCTATTCTTTACTATTAAATTCTTCTTTCTATTTAATATTTCTTTTCTCATAAAATTTTTCATTCACTTTTCAAAAATTCATAAATCAATAATCTTCTTTTTTTTCTCGTAACTATGCTCTCATTAAAATTACAACATAGTTGATTTTTTTCGTATCATATATGAAAAATAATATTTCTAACGCAATACCATACAATTGAATTTGAGAACTGTTAAATTTAGATTATCTTAAATGTGATGTATTTTAAACAATGCATTTTTGCCTTCCTCTCAGAATAAAAAAAAATAATTTACAGGATTATTTTTTTTTAAATACAAGTTTAACCTTTATAATATTATTTCTCTCAATCATCTATTCATAGTAATCATGAATCAGTGACACATGAAATCTACCCCTTATTAAATTTGTTTCAGGTTCAACCAATTCATAAGTAGTATCACCAAATATTTTTCTTACCTCATAAGGTCCAATAAAAGTTTTTACAAATTTCGCCACCTGATTTTTATTTTTGTCTGTAACTCTTAAGTTCTTTATGATTACTTTGTCTCCAACGTTATATTTCTTAAAATGTCGATTTTCTTTTTGCTTTTCTTGTTTAGTTTTCTTCTTTTGATAATGTTGTTTAATGTTGTCAAAAATGTCTTCCAAATTAGCGTACTCTTCATCTCTCCAAGGTCTTTCTGGATTTTGGTTAGTCATAAGAAATACTGGTGCTAATCCAATTTCGGTGTTCGGTGTATTATTTATAACTTGTTCAACTTGTTTTTGATATTGATATGGAATAGGATAATTCTTTACATTTAATGGTTCATCATTATCAATAATTATCTTATGTTTATAGTTTCTAGCAAATGTAACTTCTTCATTAAATAACTTTTTATTTTCCATCAACATTCTTCTCATATCGTTTGTTAATCCTTCTTCTAAATCCATTCCAATTATTTTCTTATTTAATTCTACAACATAATCTTCTTTCTTAACATCACCATTATCATACGTAAATACATCATTTCTATAATATAAATCATTATTAATATCATCATAATCATCATATATAAAATTCTTCTTCTTATTAAGTATTGTTCCATCTTCCAAAATATCCTCTTCATTATCCCTTAATTCTTTTATCTCTTCAACATTCCTTATAATATTATAATTATTAATGTTAATATTCTTATCTTCTTTTGCTAGTTTTATTTCATTATTTTTAATACGTAAAACATTATTCTCAAAATCAATTACCATATCATACTTTTTAATATTATCAATCCCTAAAATACATTGAAATTTCATGTTTTCAAACACATAAAATTCAAATAAATAACTTTCCTTATTCAACATTGTTTCAAGGCAAACCTTTTCTTGAATTATTCCTAGTTTCTTCTGATTTGTAGCAATAATATCCATTTACTTAATCTTAATTACATAATTTTCATAATTAATAATCCTATTCAAATCTGTTCTTCTTATTAAAGAAATTTCAGCAGCAGTATCAACAAGAGCTCTAAGTTTTAAATTCTTAATAGTCATTTCAATTACAGGTATATCATTTTCAATTAAAATTTCTGATTCCTCCTTGATTTTTATAAAGTTGTGTGGATTGTCATAAAATCGATTATTTTTAGTCACATCCAGGAAATAGCTACATATTATAGGTAAATTTAATTTTAGTTTCGAGAAGTACTCGGTTGACACCGATTCAACTCCGGAATTATCAGATTTTCTGTCTGAATAAATCGGCGTTTTTTTTTCTGGCTCTTGTAATTTTCTTTCATATATTCTGGATTCATGGTCGATTTTCATATTACTTACTTCAACATTATTTATCTGTGGTCTATTATTACCTCTGTCTTTGAAATTATTGGAATTAGTATAATTGTCCTTGTTTCTATTATCATGATTATAATTATTTCGGTAATGATTAGTTTCACTTCTGTTTCCATTTCCATTTCCATTGTCATTTCTCCTGTAATAATTATTTTCTCCAAAGTTACTTCTGAAATTATTATTTCCATTTCTTATTACATAATTTTGTTTTTGATTAAAATTACTTCTATTATTGTTTCCAAAATTATTTCCTCTTCCTTGATTTGTATAATAATTATAATTATCCCTGTTTACTGGATTATGATAAATATAATTATTTCGGGAATTTCTTCTTTTAATTTCTGTCAGATCATCCAATCGTCTTAGTGTTTCCATCAATTGTTCTATGTTGTTCACATCCTTGCTTATAACAACTTCCCCATCTGTTAAAATGAAATGATTCAAAATATGCCTAATGACTTCTTCTTCAGACATATCTGGTATATGTTTAGATTTATTAAACATATCACGCGCATAATTCTCTCGGTTTACCACACCTTCTTGATAACATCCTGTTAATAATTTCACTTTCATACGATCTTGTATATTTTTATTCCAATATTGTTGAGTGAATTCTCTTTCAAAATCTTTAAAACTACTACATCTTTCTTCAACCATCTCGAACCATTCTAGCGCTCTTCCTTCTAAGGTTAATCTAATAAGACTTATCTTTTGGAAATCATCTTCAATATCACTTGTCAGTCTTGTTATATTCTTTAGATAGGTCATAGGATGAACTTGATCGCTACTATCTTTATATTTAGGCCACATTTCCGGTCTTAAATAAGGATTATAAGAATTACTTTTCTCATTAAAAATAATCCTATTACCAGCTCTTTTCATCTGTTCCAATTCTTTTCTTATATTTTCGAAGAAATCACATTCTTCTTGTTGGAATCTATTTATGGATGATCGGTATTCTTCATTAACCAAATTAACTTTTCCTTGTAGAATTAGTGTATCTTCCTTCAAAGTTTTAATATCACCTTTTACTTGTTTTGTCTCTTCCTTATTATCCTTAATTCTAGATGATATGACATCAAATTGATTTTGGATGTCTTTTTGTTCCTCTTGTATTTTATTTTCCACAAACTTGCCAAGATTTTCTAAAACTTTCTTCGTATTAGTTTCCAATTCTTTCGTTTCCTTTTCATTTTCCTTCAATCTTGTATCCATTCTTTGTTCCATGTCAATCATATTTATTTGTAGATCCTTCACATTATTCTGCAATTCTTTCTTTATTTCCTCTTGCAAATTATTTATTTCACTATGTAATCCTTCAATACTCTGTCTATATTCCTTCTTTTGAATATCTAACTGACCTTGTATATTTTGTATATGTATGTTTAACGTTTGACTATTTGTATCAACTTTAAGGTCTAATTGGCCTTGTATAGTTTGTAAGTTTAGTAAATTAATGTTTATATCCTGCATATTAGTATCTAGTTGTTGTATGTTTGAATTTAAATCTTGCTTTTGCATGTGTAGTTGTGTTGTTAAATTTGTATTTTGTGTGTCTAATTGCGTTTGTAAATTTGTATTTAGTGTTATTAATTGATTTTGTATGTTTGTATTCTGCGTATCTAATTGTGTTTGTAGATTTATATTCTGTGTTTGTATAATTTCTTGCAAATTCTTAAACATACTTTTAATATCCAAGTTTTCTTCTGAGACTGTTGAAGAACCTTCTCCTGAAGCAGATCCAACCCCTTTCCTGATATTAGGCATATTAAATGACTACTATGTTTTATAAATAAACAAGAAATCCCTACTAACAATATTGTTATATGTTTTTTTTTATAAATCAACCCAACACACAAAAACCATGAACAGACAAACAAGAAATAATATACAAGCAATTCAATAAAATACACAACAGCTATGACCTTTATTTACCTCAAATTGTTTTTAAATATAAAAGTAACTTTCAAATCACCCACGTAATTCTTTGACCTAGCCTCTAAGTTGGGTGCCACAAATGCGCTGTTATCCTTAACTAGCGTTGTTAGATAAAACTTATCCAACAAAATACTGAAGCTTTGAATATGTATCTTCTTAAAATTTCAACAAAAAAATATAAATCTCCGGCTTTTATATCTAATTATCAATTAATTATGCTCAGTCGGTTTCTACGATTTTTAAGATTAGCAAGCATGAATATAAAAACTTTATTCTCAGGTATTTAGAGTTCTTAAAAATATGAAAGTTACTTTAACATTATTTCAACAAAAACTAAATTATATTCTTGTAAAATGTTCTGTTACTTGATACAATTCAAGTAAAATAAACAATAAAAAAAAATCACATAGCAATTATATGTATTTTATTCAATTGGCGACAATAATCAAATTATCTCGTATTCACTCCAAAAAAATAGATATTATAAATTTTAATACAAACCAAATCACAGATTCTCAAAATCAATGAAAATTATAATTTAATTGTCAAAATAATTAATCTGTCAAATATCAAACTGACATTGTAAGAAATTTGTATTGTTGACATTTTTATTTCATTTAAGCAATAAGGATTAATTTTATATTCTTGAAGTGGAACATTTACTTTACACTAAGAAATATTAAATTTCAAAACTTTGACACACACAATCAGAATAATAGATATAAACAAAATCAATTATCATATGATAATTTCTAACTCTAAACTAGAATTAAATTAAAAGGCCTGTTTAAACTTTTAAAATTAATAAGACTTGCACATATAAATGTATATTTGTGAGTTTTACTTTCCTTATTAAATTCACAAGCAGGTACGGTCCTTCTTCAGTGATTCTTGGTTAAATATAACAACGACAACATTCATCCGTTGTATCCATATGTTTGATTCACAACAGCACAAATACTCCAGTAACTCCTAAGTAGATGTAGTAATGACAGCATTCATCCGTCAGTCTTGTAACATTGTACATCAGCATTCTCTTCTAAAAAAATGACGTATTCATGGATTATTTTCCAAACTTCACGTTCAATTCCAATATCTTCGTAAATTCTTTCCCGTGCTTTTGGTAATGACAGCATTCATCCGTCAGACTTGTAGTATTGTACAGTTGTATTCTCTTCTAAAATGACTTTATTCCTTGATTGTTTTACAAACTTCACGTTCAAATTATAGTAATGACAGCATTCATCCGTCAGACTTGTAGTATTGTACAGTTGTATTCTCTTCTAAAAATGACTTATTTCTTGATTTGTATAACAAACTTCACGTTTAATTCTAATATTTTCGTAAATTCTTTTCCGTGTAATATTAGCATTCTATTCTTTACTATTAAATTCTTCTTTCTATTTAATATTTCTTTTCTCATAAAATTTTTCATTCACTTTTCAAAAATTCATAAATCAATAATCTTCTTTTTTTTTCTCGTAACTATGCTCTCATTAAAATTACAACATAGTTGATTTTTTTCGTATCATATATGAAAAATAATATTTCTAACGCAATACCATACAATTGAATTTGAGAACTGTTAAATTTAGATTATCTTAAATGTGATGTATTTTAAACAATGCACTATCTCCACAGACATTACTTAAAAAGTGGGTGACATTACGAGTGATGTGCGCGGGGCAGCCGTCCAGCTGGACCCATATTTCATTAATATTAAATCGTTCCCGCACAGTTGGAATAATATTATTCTGCAGCAACACTAATTACCTATTTCCGTTTAAATTACCGTTGATAAAAACGGTCCGATTATTTCATTCTCATGGATATGGCCTCATACATTTACTTTTTTTGGATATTGCGTTTGCGTAGGTATATTACAACGTAGATTTTCACGCGACCAATACCGACAAATTTAACGATTATAATGGCTATGCACTGTTAGGTTAATTTTTGAACATCGCTGTATATTCCATAATTTGTTTACTCATTCATTTCGGTAGAGTTAGTTTTGCTTCTGATGTCATTTTTACGTTACCAACCTTCGCTAGAATTATCTTGACCGTTTAATAGATGTCTACGTTGCATAGGCAATCTTGGTTACATTTTCTAATTTTTCGTAATTTAAATTTTGCTTAAGCACTGCTTACTTTCTTTTGCTTAAATAAGTATCGACGGCGTAATTAAGTTGTAAGTGGTGGCACAATACTAACAGATTAGTTTCCGCCTTTGTCGTTGAATGCTCTTATCATTTAGTCCGTGGAAATTACGCTATTTAGCGGCTTAAGTTGTAGTTATGATTAATATTTATTTCGTTTGAAACTTTTTTTTGACGTGCCGTCAGATATTTAATAGATGCGGTCGATTTAAATCATATCTGGTAAGTTTTCTTTTGGGTTTCCGTTAGGTAGGATTATTCCTAATTTATGTCGTTTTTCCTTTGTTTTGTAGCTTCTAGTTTCATGGAGAATTTCTCGCATTTATCGTCATAAAAGACTGGAAATTGAGAAACGCGTGGTTCCATCATCCTGAATTTTACTTTTGGTGTAACAAAAAATCCTTTGTAATTTACGCAAGAGATATTTTACCATCGAACCAGAAGAGCTAAGGTTCCCATCTCTCCGTACACGAAGTATCCTTTTTCCTGGGAGTCCGTATAGAAGCGTCGTTCCAGATATTCTTCCCTATGAGCTGGCCACGCCCATTTGTTAGACAAGATAAGTGTTTTATGTTGTTTTTGCTATTATCTGTGTGTTAAACTGTACCTTACCAATAGCTTAATTTGTGGTATATCTTTAAAACTAATTTCTTAATTTCATTAAATACTTTTGCTCTGAATTTGATAGTTTTTCGCTGTTGGCATTTCTGCGTTCGGAAACCGAGGTATGTTATAGCCTTGTGTCATGTTTTGCGTCTTCCAGAGCTAAAGAACATTGTTTTAAATTCTCAATTTAAGTTTTCATTTACGTATTTTTTTTTAGAATCTTGCCAGTTCTTAACCGATTTAGCAAAAGTTTATTTTCAGTTACGAGGGTTAACGTACAGATTGTAATTTAATTGATATGTTATATTTCGTGTAGGAGGCCTTAAGTCGGATTTTCTTTAATTTGTATTTTATAACCTTTCTTTGCTAAATAATTGAACTGTTTTGCAATACTTGGATGATATACAGAGTGTCGAATACTTCTGTCATTTTAATTGTACCGTGTACATAATTTGACTTTATATAGAAATTGTACACTACTCGTAACCTTGTGTAACTTTTTATTAGTTTATAAATTTGTTTGTGGCTAGGAATTTGTGGTTCTGTCTTATGTTTTGCTACCTCGACTACTTAAATTGGTTTTTCTTCCGAATCAAAGTACAATTTTGGGAAAGGGAATATTACACAATAGGAAGATGGCGTCCGTAAATTCATCCAACTGAGATCTTGTGTAAATCCACAACCCAAAAGACGATTGAGCTCGAGGGGAGTTCTTTTCTCCATATTTTACATCTGTACGCAAGGGTAGTAACAGGTAATACATCGTTGAATGTGTAAGCATAAACTTTCCGAAACTTTGGTGGGTCATTTTGCGACGTTACAATAATTATTTTAGCTTGGTCAAAACGTTTTACTATCAGTGCCAAACGAATAAATCATTTTAGTTTCACGACGACGCCATTTCTCTGCGCCCTTGTTTGAATTTGTCAACTTTAATTCTTGGATTCTTGGAGGGACGTAGCAGCACATGAAATGATTTTTCGTCTGTAAACAGGATATTATTAAAAAATAACCCGTCATTGTAATATTTATTAATCATTACTTTGCAAAATTCCATACGCCTGTAATAATCAGCGGGAAGAAGTCCTTGAGACTTTGATATTTTGTAAAAAAAAATTGTTTATTACAAAATTGTGTCCTATAACAATAATAATAAAAAACAAAATTTTTAGTTTTATTTTTACCCTTAGTAAAGTATAAGTTATGTTGATTGCTTACTGGGTAGGTATTTATTTTTCTCGACAACTTTATATAGCACTTATACTTGTCTATTTTATTAGAGAAATTCTTTCTTCGCCTTTTTCTGTGGTTGTATTGGATGGATTGCATAAAACTTATTTCGAGACGAATAGAAATAAATAACGCTCCTTTTAACTACACTTTTATTATTAACTTATGATAATTCTCCACTTATTTTTAATTTCTTAAGGACGCTACTAAAATTGCAACCCACGCTTTAATGGCGAGTCATAGCGTCTTTTTTTTTTAAAAAGCATTCTACTGAATTGATATTTTGATATGGATGTTTATATACATGATGATAATATTTTAAAATTCGATTTGAATATGATTTATAATAATTCCTTTAAAATTAATAATGTATAACCACAAATAATAAATAACTTAAAATTATTGCATCAATATTTTTTAATTAAACTTTTAATATTACATGATTTATATCATTTTTGGACATATAATTTTCCAGTGTGTAAAATTTTACTGATGATTATATAATTTTGACTATTAGTTTTCAAAGTAAATATTCGATAATATTCAGGCATAGTTCTGCGTTATGACAATATACACAAGAGAAGTACTTTGATGACAATCACTACTGTACTATTCGAGATCGGGTAGGAATTAAGCGTGCATTATAAAATGAACTTATGCGCATTAACCAACTATTTTTTTCTATAAAGAAAGCGCTACTGAGCATTTAGAATCTTCTGTTCGAGCATTACTTTTTTTAATTTTCAGAAATAAATTATTAAATATTAAGCTTAAAACATTTATTTTAGAGCATTAAAAAATTAAATGTTATTGCTTAACTTCTGGGCATTATTTGTTAAAAATAGGCACTGAAATAAATGAAAATACATACTGATAAATTATTAATAATGCATTCACTGCACGTACAATTAAAGCTTTTTCATATTTTCTTGAAAATGATTCTATTATCTCCAGCACAAGGTGGCAAAATCTGGAAAGTGGAAGTCTTTCTCGCAAAGTGTACTCGTCTTTAAGAACACCGTTTGTTGACTCTAGAGCAACGGTTCTCAACCTTTTGTTTATCGCGTACCACCATAAGGAAATCACATAAACTATAGTACCATCAGCATTTAAAAAAAGTGTCTACTTTTTATTCAACAAAAAATATATTCTTAAAATTTAAAATGAAATACATTTAAAAGTTTACGGCTAAAGAACCTAAAAAAAGTAAAAATAAACTATTCAATGCGATCCTTGCGCTTGTTTTGCTGATACAATTTTTTCAATTTCTGGTTCTATGTCAGTTAATTTTAATCTTAAATTTGATTCAATTTTTAATTTTGTTCTGTATTTATTCTTCAGATATAACATTTGTGAAAAACCTTTTTCACATAAATACGTGGTACAGAAGGGCATTAAAAACTGAATAGCAATGTTTGCTATATCTTTAAAATCTGTTCTTTGTTGAAGCCAAAATTCAATCAGTGTTTTTTTGTTTAAGTTTTCCATTACAGTGGAATCACTTGACATATCTCTATTATTTGCTCTTTTTGTTCACGTGAAAAATATTCTGGAATATTTGAAGGAAGAGGGTGTCTGATCCAATTTTGATTTTCCAAATCTTCTTGGAAATAAAATTTAAATTTATTAATCAATAAGGAACAATGATGTTTTATATCTGAAGCCAATTCCTCATTATTGTTCATATTGTTTACTGTTAGAAAATTTTCAAGGGTTAGTAAAAGACTGAAAGTATTCTTATCTATTTCACTGATAATTAGTTCGAGTTTTTTTACTGTTGCAGTTATTTTATAATTAACTGTAAAAAATTTGACGTGCGGTCCTTGTAAGCCTAAATTTAAATCGTTCAACCTTCCAAAAATATCAGTTAAATATGATAAGCGGGCCAACCACATTTCATCTAAAAACACTTTCCCAATAAAATTTGGAAGTCAATAAAAAAGCTTGCACTTCTAATCGAAGTTCAAAAAGACGATTTAAAACCTTGCCTCTGGACAGCCATCTAACTTCAGAATGTAATAATAAGGTTTCATAATCACTTCCCATGTCTTGGCTCAAAATTGCAAACATTCTGGTGTTTAAAGCTCGACTCTTAATGAAATTTACAACCTTAACAGATTGATGCAAAACAGTCTTCAATTTTTCTGGGATTTCTTTTGCTACTAAAGCTTCACGATGAATACTGCAATGAGCAAATTTAGCTTCAGGGGCAACTGCTTTTATTTGAGATAAAACACCAGAATGTTTGCCAGTTAAAACTCGAGCTCCATCAGTACAAACACCAATACATTTTTTCCAAGAAATATTATTTTCTGACATAGAGTTATCAATTAGCCTGAATATTTCTTTCGCAGTAGTTCTCCCTGGAAGAGGTTCGCAAAATAAAATATCCTCTTTTATTTTTTTCTTCCGCCTCGAATGGAATATACACTAACAATTGAACAAAGTTAGTTATGTCTGTACTTTCATCTAATTGTAGTGCAAAATAGGGACTTTGGTTAATTTTACAAATAAGAATCTGTTTTATATTATCTGCCATTTCCTCAATACGTCTTTTGATACAGGAATATTATCAAGTTTGCTAGCTGTCTTTTCATCAAATAATGTTAAAACAATATCTTTAGCAGCTGGTAATATTAAATTTTCTCCAATAGTATGAGCACTACCTGTTTTGGCAATTCTTAAACTTACAAGATAACTGCATGCAAGCACTTGTCATTAACACTAACAAAACTTTTCATTACCTGTTTACTAGATTTTAGTTCAATTAATTTCGCCTTAAAATAGTCAGATTTATTTTTCAAATGTAGATGCTTGGATTCAAAATGTCTCTTACGTAAAGATGGTTTCATACTTTGATTCAAGAACAATTCGCAACAAATAACACACTGAGGTTGAGGGTCCATTTCATCTTCATTCCAAGTGAAGCCAAATGCTAAATAACTTGAATCATACCTTCTACTAACTTTTCGTTTCTGTTCAGAATTATTACTACTGGTAGTAGTTTGTTTCTGTGAATCTATTTCCTGTGCATTATCAGGTGTCCGCTTACTCTGTCCTAGCCACTTATCCATTTTCTAAATTTAAAATTTTCTTATAATATGTAAACTTATATTATACATTCGCTTTTTAAACTTACATTACTCCGTTAAATTTAGACGAGCGTCGTAAAAGTAACATGCAAACATATATGTACGTTCGTTTATAACTTATGACTACAGACGCAGACTACAATGGCGCGCATGGTCAATAAATCTCACACGTGAATCCACGTTCGCATAAAAATCAGGTCTCGGAGCGGCGTGATGTTTTTTCTCGGGCGCCGCGTCGAGGTGAGTAGGAAATAATATTAAAGTTATGGAAAAGGCCTTATATTTTGTTATATTTTGCGTACCACCTAGTGTTCTTTAATGTACCACCAGTGGTACATGTACCACAGGTTGAGAACCGATGCTCTAGAGCGTTGTTTGTACTAGGAGTTCCTAAACATGCTCCTTCAAACCAATTTTTATTTTTATTGTACCATTCTTCTTGGAAGTACTCGATGAATATCGCTTCATGTAACCATTTTTCTAAGAAAAGTTTATAGGCAATTTCAAATGCTACGTCATCTTCACTAACTTTAATTTGATCTACGTTAGCCAAAATTTTGTTCCAGTTTCATTTTTCAGTTAGACTTTGAACTTCCATTTGCACACTACTTCTCATATGTGCCCAACACATACGCACAGTACAATTTCCGAACACATTTTGAAACTCATTGCGTACACTGACGGCAGCATCGGCCACCAAAACTTTGGGTTTCATTTCAAAATGAAACAAATCAAAAATTGCTTCCTTCAAACTCTGAAAATAAATTGAAAATCAGCAGTTCGTTCATTGGTGCATACTGCTATTCCCAGTAAATGAATTTTTTTATCGCGGTCAGTTGTTCCTATTAAGAAAACAGGGAACCCCTGCCAAATCAATTTATACGTTGCATCTGCGTGGATAATGATATTCTTTTTTACTCCATTTTCTAATAGAATTTTACTGGTTGCCATGAATCTAAAAACACCGTCGTCCTCATCGGTTGTGAAATGTGTTACGATAAACGCTTTGCTTCGTTCATTGGGGAGGGCACTATTTTTAAGAAACCAACTTTCCAGTTCACCAGAGATATTGTTGGTGGACCGTAAATGGTTTTTCTTAATTTAGCCAGAAATTTTTTTATTTGGTTTATATTTGGTGGTGGATTATATTTCTGGGCAAGAACATCCAACATTGCTTTCGATTTCATTTTTTTGGTAAAGAAATCCTTGATTTCGTTCTTTAGTTTGTCATTCATTTCGGACCGGCCTTTGTTGCAATAGAATCACAAGAATGACTTACTTGCGATCGAAATAGGAGAACATTTTCACATTATAAATCCAGAATTAATTTAATACCAGTTGCATATTGTTGTCCTCGACATGCATCGTTACGGTTAATGAAGGTTCTTTCGTAATTCCATGTTCAGTTTCTGAATCACTAAATTCGGGTACAGATGCCATTTTATTTCGCATTTACTTACGCGAGGAGTCACAGATTCACGGAAAAAAATGGTATGTGAAAATTTCACACAATGTTGTATCAATGGTAATTGTAGAAACGGTTTACATAAATTGTTAAACTCGTTGATAGTCTTCATATTAAAATACGATATAAAATTGTGCCAAATATTTTATCCTCTCAGTCAGAAATATTGTCCACATTGGTACTAAAAGATGTGTGAAGTAAAAATAAATATAACTGTGTTACAAATTTAGGTAATTTGTTTTAGCCTGCTGTGCATTTTCTGTCATAAAATTAGGAAATGTTGAATATTTATTTTAACAAAAAATGTCTCCAGACATTGCGGCGTGGTATGGGTATCAATGGTGGGGTTGTATAGTGTTAGCAGAAGCGTTAAATACGTAACATATTTTGCAGTGTCATTTTGCCTTGATTATGTACGAAAATTTGGTGATTGTTTAGTGCCCTTTGTTTATTTTCACACACACACATACTGAACATATTGGTAAGTACTTCTACATATTACCATTCCTGTATGCAAGCGTTCTTTTTGTTTTACAATGCCAGTCATGGACGAATTCGTCAAGAATAAATTAACAGACTGGAATATGCATAACGCATAACCTAATACCAATTTTTCAAGATAAATAATCTTTTGTGATAACTACAGGTTGTTGTTCATGTTAGCATTATTATGTAGGTACATATATAGCAATGAATAAGAACATAGATTAAGGCGTAATGGCGTAAGTACTATGCATTATTTGTTACATGAAAGACTATTTTTTAAAAGGGACAATTTATGCGTACTGTGTATGTATGAGTTACAGGCGACTCTGTTAATTGTTAGACACCTAAATAGGTACAATAATTTACTATCGTATATGGATATACATTTGTATAATAATAAATCAGAAAACTTGTAAGATGCTCCTAAATAACAGTAATGTCCTTGGTTTTTTCTAGTTTCGACAAGCAGTACAAAAAACATCCTAAAATGTTCACGACAGCTGTGGGAAATAGATACACTGTCTGGATGTTTGAAATATGTATCTTCTTTTTTTTGCATTACTTGCATGAGGTAATAGAAATGGAAGTTAACGATTTTATATTGCAATGCGAAGGTAACTCTGTCCTGATGGTGTTTGGTAAGTAATGAAGGAACAATATGTGAGCAAGGGCGACTGTACCTATTTGTGGGGGTTACAAAATATAAGAAATAATTGGAAGGAGTACATATTATAAAACTACATATAAACAATTATTACTCCTTGCTTATTTATCAACAAATTAACAAATTAATGTAAAAAAATAAACACTTGAAACATAGTGATTATTTTTGCTACTTTTAATTATTAGTCGAAAAAGATATTTATCTTATTATCTTTGAATGACGTATTAAATAATTTGATTTTAGAACAGTGTATAGACGAAGAAGCGTTTATGTTATTAAACGCAGCCGACATACGTGATCTTCTTCCAATAATTGGTATCAGACGCAAGTTTCTGAAAAAATGTAACGAGTTAAAGGACTTAGAGGTAAGCGTTGCTTGACTAAGTTGATATTATAGGCTGCAAAAACGAATATATATATATACTTTTATTCCCATCTTATTTTCAGCATGTAAACGAAGTCCATTGGATACAGCTGGAAGATTTATACAGTTAGTAAACGAAATCACTAACGTCTTTCCACACGAAATTCCAGACATATATTATGTTCCATACGTAAATAACAAAGGAAAACCAAAGGCTGCAAGGGCAAAAGTATGGAGCTGTTATACTCATTTGAGGAATAACTATAGAAAACTGGGACTAATAGGTACAATTACAGGTAATATATAATGACTTTTCTGATGTCATTATTGTTATTTATGTAAATAAATTATTTGAGGTATGCTAAGCTGAAACCACATACGTTAATTGTGTTGATGAAGAGGTGTAGGTACATGCAATGGTTGAACAAAAATACAGAACCGTTCACTACTGTGCAAGAATACTGGGAAAATACAAGGAAAACTAGATTTGAATTGTTAAAAAATAGTGGCCCTGTTCACAATTATTTTAAAAAATTTCCTTGTTTAAGCGAACAGTTGGGTTTTACACAGGTATTTCATTTCACATAAATAAATTAATTCTTTTTATTGAAACTTTATTTTAGATTGAAGCAGACTTCAATACTATTTATCCTCTAAAGGAAAATTGATTGTTTGCAAAATGGCCCCTGATGTGTGACTCAATTTTAAACAGTGCTACCGCAAAAAAGGATTCCTATTTAAGAGAAGTTCTTGGGCAATATAAAAATATTGAGGTAGTACTAGGTACTAACCATCAATATTTATATTTGGTTGTGGTGTTAAAAGTATTTTGATGTTAAAAATTTAAGAAACTTATAAATAGAAATAGTATTATGAAGATTAGTATTTATTATCCTAGTGTTAATATTTACAATTGTTGAAATGGTATTGTAGTAAAGTCCATTGGTTAAGGTCCATAGTTCAGCAAATTATGCCAAAACCTGTAAAAGAGAGATTTTGATATTAATTGAGTGTTTGGTATGTAATATAAAAGTGTAAAAACTTGTTCAATTGTCTTAAATGATGAGAATTGATTTTAAAAGGGAAACTTTGTTTAGAGGTAACGATAAAATAGATAAAAACTCCCGCCATAATTTAATTAGAGGAAAAGTCAATGGTTGACAGATTTTGACATTTACAGAATTTTTGAGATAGTATGTTATAAAATGGTTTTGAATACTGAAATACATGTATAAATTCATGGTTAAAATTGTTAAAATATGAGTATTGAAATATAGAAAGGCATACAAGAGAATATTAAAATTATAGAATGCATTTTGAACATAAATAAGAGGTGTTTAATTGAGATTGGCCAATTCAAATATAAAATTATCACTAAGGTAATGTGAGTAAATAAAGGAACTTCTCTAAAAATTTAGGAGAAGAGGTGTATGTTAATTTCGGGAAGAATAGTTTTTTAGCCGAAATTAAGTGAACAGAAGCAAAAGAAATACCTATTGTGTATATTAAATTACAAATTTAATATATAGGTAAATAATTTATGACCAAACGAAGCAATAGTGAAAAATTGTATTAACATAGGCAGTATCTAGTGATTAAAGAAGAGAAGGAGATTTTAGTGATTAAAAGCATTAAAATATAAATTTAATTTACTTACCATAAAAGGATTGAATATCTCGAAGAATTTATTAAGCGAAGGAATTCCAATTTCAAGTTTAACCATAGAGGGGATTTATTTATCAAGAGATTCCTGGGACGAAAACATAATATAATAGGCTCATCTGACGTGTATTTTCTGGGAGATATCTGTACCGAAGTGGATACCAGGCAGGTTAGTTTAGCAGGACGGTGAGGAGCTTCCTGGACGCACAAGAAATCAACTTTACGGGGCACCAACAGCTGTTATCTTGAAGGGGAAAAACATATTTGAGGTTTCCAGTTCTATCGAGACTAAAAAAAGAAAAGAGAACAGTTAGAATATCCTTGTCGAGAAGTTACACATATGTAAAAGAAGGTTGTATTGTTTAATTGTTACTTTTACTATGAAAATCTCTTTTATGCAATGAATTGGCAAATAATAGTTTAAAATTTAATGAATAAAAGTATCAGAAATTATATATTGAAGCATAGATTACAGCTACATAGTACTATTTGTATTAGAAATCAATGGTATACATTGTAAAAGTTTTATTACGCAAATTAAATTAAACCTACCTTGAAAAATAAAAATAAGGTTATATTTTCAATTCTGATCATAACCAAATATAAGTATCCAGACATTGGACAAGTTTGAATGATTAATTGTTATAATACTGGCATTTTCATCCGATAAATGTTTGTTGTATGTTGTTTCTCAATAATACATTATATTTATTGTTATTCAACCATTTCTGATTTTCATTTACGTAGTTGTAATTTATAGGTTATCATTCAGAAATTCTCATAGTTGTTTTGACCTCCTAAAAATAAAGTAAACATACAGATTAATGTATTGGGAAGGTATAGTAATAGTTTAAAATTAACTTACCATAATATGAGATAATTAATGGTGTAGCTTTGAACTTAAACTAAATATAAAGATTTTTGTGTCAATCAAAGAAAATATTTAGTAAATTTATCAAAGTTAGTACACATGAGTAGCGGTAAAATCGTTTAGTTGCGGATTACCAACGTTTAGAGTGAAAAGAACTTGGACAATAATCTTTCTTAGATATTTTAAAAGAGACAGGTCCGGACTAAGAATTTTTATGATTAATAAAAATATGCAAGTATTAGAAATTTTTTAAACGACTGAGTTAGTTAGGGCATATAAATATTTGATTTATAAACAAGTAAGGTGTTATATTGAAAACATTCTACTTTAATTTATTGGCTTACCCAACGTGTGACGTAAGAAGAAGTTGAATGTCTAACTTAGGGTGTAATTAAGGGATAATTTGGGTGATTGATGGTTATAATAGCTTGATTTTACTTAGGTATTTTTTATACACTCAGGGTTACGACATTAATATGGCTTCCGAACGTGGGGCGTTATAAAAGAAACTCGCAAAGATTGTGTTTTGATATTTTATTCTCCTGGTTATAATTAGTTAAATACATTTTTCAATACACAAAGATTAACAGTATAATAAAACCAGAAACGTAAATACAAGTAATTTTTATTAAATTGTTGTTACATAAAAATATATAAACATGAATACTAGGTCTAAAAGCAGTTCTGTAATAAATAGGCCAGAGTCTTCAAGTGATAGCGAAGAAGAAACACAACAGATAGGTAATATGCTAGATGGAGGAGATATACCACAGGAACAGGAAGAGACACAACAGTTAGAAGGACAAGATAGGGGTGATAAGACACAGATACAAGGGGAAATTTTGGAAACAGGAACGTCGTCAGCAGCAGTAGATATGGTATCTATTATGCGGATGTTAAAAGAAATGAGCGAAAAAAGTGAGAAAAATAACGAGGAAGCTAAGAAAAATAGAGAGGAGTTGAGTGGTAAATTAGACAAGACGAACGAGGAAGCTAAGAAAAATAGAGAGGAGGATAAAAGAGAATTAAATGGAAGATTAGATAAATTGGTTAAGGCAAATGAAGAAAGTAAGAAAAATTTGGTGGATATAAAGGAAGAATTAAGAGGAGAATTAGTTAAGGTGAATGAAGAATTATGTGGCAAGCTAGATAAGACATATGAAGAATTTACAAGGAATCTAAATAATTTAAAGGAAGAAAACAAAGTTATAAGAGAAGAAAATAATAAGAAGCTTGAAGAATTGAAGGTTTCGTTATTGAATAATACACAGGATAGTATTGACAAAGTTATAGTAGATATGAACGAAAAATTTATTAATAAAGAATCAGAAGCTATAATTTTTATTACTACTGAAGTTCAAAGGGTAGAAAAAGATGTAAAGGAAATTAAAGGTAATTTAAGTCAGTTGGAAGTAGATAATGTTTCAAAACATAAAGAGATGGCTGAGAATTTAAAACAAGGGTTGGAAAAGGTAAATAAAGAAACTACTGATCAGGTAGTAAGAATGGAAGAAAATTTGAATAAGAAAATAGAATCAACGGAAATAAATTGTATTAAAGAAATACAAGCAACTACATCGACTACTGATGCACAGAAGTTTTGTATGGAGGGAATTTTAAAAGAATGTGAAGAGCAGAAGAAGAAAATACAAGATTTGTTAGTTAAAGCACAGAATGTTAGGATTTCAAATGGTAATAGTATTCCAGTGTATAGTAATTTGAATACAGGAATTAGGATAGAGAATATCATGCATTTTAGTGGTGATAAATTATCTACACATCCTATGGCTTATTTGACGAATATACTAAAATACGTAGAGGACTTACCAGATTTCAAAAATCAAATGAATGTTATTCGAGTAACATTAAGTAACGGTGCAGCTGATTGGCTACAACGAATCGAGGATAGTTGTAAGAGTTTAGAACAGTTTGTGGATTTATTTAAAAAGAATTTTTGGAATGAAACACAACAAAGCCGAGCACATCAAAGATTGTTAACTGGACGATATCAGTTAGGTAAATCATCTAGGGAAGCCTATGCACAGCGCATGTTCAATTATTGTCGGTATATATCGCATCTAAATGAACAGACAATCTCACAACATCTTTTACAGCATTTTATTCCAGTTGATACTCACGCAATAATATGCCAGAATGTCACTGATATGGATGGATTGATTGAGATTTTACGTCGTTTGGATGATTATTCAGATGGTATGAAGTATCGGGAATTTAGACAGTCAACGAGTAGACCAGAGGCACCAGGTAATAATCAGCGAAATAATAATAATGATGGAACGTACAATTATTATAACAGGAACAATTCAGCTAATCAACAGGTCAACAATAATTCTAGAAATAATTATTCGTCAAATAATAATACATATGGATTTGGAACAAGACAGGTATTTCAGAATTCTAATCAAGAACGGAATGGGAATTATAGAAGTTTTAATGTTCAAGGGAATAATAATGGTATGGGGGCAAATAATAGAGGTACACAAAATGGTAATAATAGTAGACCAAACTTTAATAGGTATACTCCATTTAATAATCCGCAATCGAATAGGACTTCGTATAATAATAATACTTATCAGGAACAGAATAGAAGATTTTATAGTAAAGATAATACAAGAGAAATAAATACAATTAATACTCAAGATGGTAGAAATAATAGTTATGGCAGTTCAAGTAATGATAATTTGAAAGGAAATAGTGGAATAAGAATGGAAAATCTAGAAGAAAAAAAAACGCCGATTTTAGAGATACCCAGGAACTTATACAAGGATCCTGTATCGGGAACATCTCATTAGAAAATTTGTTTATATCAGAAGAGGATATTTGTAGTAATGACAAGTATCAAGTGTTTTCAGAAATAAGGGAATTTAACAATATTACAGAAGTAGGAGATATTTTAAATAATTATGAAAGCTTACCTTTCTTTTCAATTACAATTAAGAAGATTAATTTTAGAACATTATTAGATTCCGGAGCGGAGATTTCTTTGATAAAGGAGGAATTGGTAGATAGGATAGAGAATTATTCTAACTATGTCATTAAAGTTAAAAATACAAAGGTCATGTCTGCGAATCGTAGGAAAATGGGAAGTATAAATAAAAGATTATGTTTAGAAGTGGAAGTAAATGGACAAAAGTATATTATGAAGTTTTATATACTAAGTAATCTGTTCTATGATTGTATTTTGGGGGTGGATAATATGAGAGCATTGGGTATGAATCTTAATTTTGAAGATAATAAAATTAGAATAGGTGATAATGAAATTTTGCTGAATAAATTAGAGGACATAAAGGAAATAAATGCATATCTTAAATTTAAGGAAGATATACAGATGGACGTAAATAATGTTATAATTGCTGATCGGGCAGAAAACGACGATGCGCAGGAACATTTAGAGGGGGCAATGTTTGAGCTGCTAAGAACAAATGTTAATATGGATAGTGATGTATTAATACAAGAAGAACAGAAAGAGGTACTGATAATCCGAAATAAAATGGATATAAAATCATTTATCGAAAAACAAAATTTAGCAGAACCGTGGATGGAAGAAAGTTTGATAGAGATTTTAGCTAATAATATCCGATTAGTAAATGATGAAGTTGTGTTTGCTAAGGATTATGAACATCGATTGTTAATAGATGATGATACTCCATTGTCTTGTAAAAATTACCCAATTCCTTATTTCTTTCAAGAGCGAGTAAATGAAGAATTGCAAAAATTAGAGGAAGCAAATATTATAGAACGTTCTAACACTTATTTTATTAATCCTGTGGTCTTGGTAAAGAAGAAGGACGACTCTATACGCATATGCATTGACGCTCGCTTACTCAACCTTAGGATCAAGCCTGAGCACGAAACGCCACAGAATATAGACGTTCTATTGACAAAATGTGGGAATAAAAAATGGTATAGTAAGTTGGACTTAAAGAACGCTTTCTGGTTAATTCAATTAGATGAAGACTCAAGGAAATATTGTGGTTTTAACATAAATGGAATTACTTTCCAATTTCGAGTATGCCCCTTCGGCATAAAAAGTAGCCCTGCTGGTTTGATCAGGTTCCTTCATAAAATATTGGACAAATATGAAAAATTTGCACTTCACTACTTAGACGATATTATTATTTTCTCAGATGATATTGAAACACATATGAATCACATTGAAATAATTGTTAACACCTTACAAGTAAATGGAATGAAATTGAATTTGTCAAAATGCCAATTTTGTCGTAAAGAAGTAGATTATTTGGGATATGTGGTAAATCAGGAAAATATAATGTTAGATCCTAAAAGGTTAGAGGAAATACAAAATTACCCAAGACCAAATAAACTTAAGATGTTAAGAGGATTCCTTGGATTACTTAATTACTATAGAAAGTTTGTTTCCAATTATAGTCAAAAAACAAACACATTATTGAATTTATTAAAGAAAGGTAATAAGTGGAAATGGACAACAGAATGTGAGGAATGTTTTATTCAATTAAAAGCAAATTTCGTTGAAAATTTAAAATTATTTCATCCTGATTTTAATTTGGAATTCATAGTAAGAACGGATGCGTCAAATATAGCTGTTGCAGCTGAACTTATACAAGTTAAGGATAATATAGAAGTACCAATTTATTTTGCTTCACGAACACTTAAACCTTGCGAGAAAAGATATGGCGTGTCAGAACTCGAAATGCTTGCCGTCATCTTTGCCTTAACAAAATTACGCTATTATTTGATAGGAAAACGGTTTGTCCTTGAAACGGATCATAAGGCACTGTTAAATATTATGACCACGAAATTGAATAACAATCGTATTTATAGATGGACGTTATTAATTCAACAATATGATATGGAGATAGTGTACAAACCAGGTAAAGAGATGATAGCAGCAGATATATTAAGTAGAAAGTATGGAGAAAATAAGTCATCTAATGTACATATTAATTTGGTTAAATTGGGTACAGAAGGAATTTTCTCATTGCAACAAGTAAATCAAGCACAAGAAACACCTGAATTGATGGAAATTAAACATAAACTTATAACAGATGGAGATTATAAAGGTATGAGTATTAAAGATGGAATTATAGTGAAGAAAATTGGTGATAATGAGGTATATGTTACAAATGAGGAACATACCATAGAAATTGTACAATATTTACATGAATTATATACTCATATTGGTGCCAGGAAATGTTGGCTCATTTTTAGAGAAGCTTATTATTGTCAGAACGATGAAAAAATAATTAAAAGACAAATTAGGAAGTGTGAAACATGTGTATTGGCAAAAGAGAAAAATTTCACGAACCAGAACATCAGTTTAAGTATAATAGCAATCGACAGATTACAATTAGTAGCTATAGATTTTATTTCAAACTTGATACCAAGTACCCGAAGATATCGTAACATTTTAGTAATGTGTGATATTTTTTCAAAGCATGTTAGATTAATACCCACTCAAAAATGTAATACAGAAACGGTGTTACAAGCTTTGCAGGAGTATATTACAGACTTTGGAACTCCAAACACAATTTTATCAGATCACGCAACTTACTTTATGAATCAAAGATATCATGATTTCTTAGAAAGCAGAAATATTAAAGCTTATCATATTTCGATCCGTCATCCTCAAGCTAACCCATCGGAAAGGTATATTAAAGAGGTTATAAAGTATTTACGAATATTACTTATAGATTGTCATCATAAATGGGCTAAGTATATCAAACAAATAGAACTAGTGATGAACAATACACCTAGTACAGTACATGAAGCTTGCCCAATTACTATATTTACTGGACAACAACCTCAAAGGCCATGGAAGAATGAAGATATAGCTTATCTAGGGGATAAATATGAGCAAGTTAGACAAAAATTATTGAAGCGAAAGGAAAGATGGGAAAATAAGAAAAAAGAAAAACAACGAAAATATAAAACATACAATGTAAATGATAAAGTAATTGTACGAGCACTAAGAGTAACTGATAGGAAAAATAAAATAGTAGCAAAACTCTTGAGGCCATTTATAGGACCATTTACTGTTCATCGAAGAATAGGTGCAAATAATTATGATCTAGTGGATGAAAATACTGGATACTTCAAAGGAACATATCATGTGTCAATGTTACATGACTATGTAAATGAATAGTAATCACATTTATTTTGGACATGGCGAATACTTTAGGGCGGTATTCGAAGGTACTAGCGACACCTTCCTACCAGAGCTACTTCAAAATTAACAGCCCACATTAAGAAATGGACATGGCAGTTGTATACAAGGGCGACAACTGATGGTACCGGCGACACCATCCTACCAGAGCTGCAACAAGATAAAAGCCCTCATAAAAATTATTATACCCGAATAAAGAATATGGACATGGCAGTTGTATACAAGGGCGACAACTGATGGTACCGGCGACACCATCCTACCAGAGCTGCAACAAGATAAAAGCCCTCATAAAAATTATTATACCCGAATAAAGAATATGGACATGGCAGATAATATAGGGTAGTATTTGTTGGTACTAGTGACATCAACTGTTACAAGAGCTACCACAAATTACATAATAATAGCTCTTATAAAATTATCTTTCCCAATTTAAGGACATGGATCTAATATACAGATATTCTCACTCGATTATGAGATAGGGGCAGGATATAATTTCCAATATTAGAATCACACATAGAATTTGTTAACCAAGACAGAAGTATAGAGATAATTCTTGTAGGTGTTAAGCTTCACCAAATATCAAGGATAAAATTAAGAATACATTGACCAGAGAAGGACAAGACCCTTATTATAATTTTCCTCCAATTTAATGTTAGGAGCATAAGAGTTGATATTATTAGGGGCATGGAGAGTAATTAAAAGACAATAAAATGATGGTGAAATTAGATATTTCATTTATAACCAGAACGAATACAGACACTACGAGCCCATATATGGAAGGTACCTATTTGATAATAAGGTAGGGGCAGAAATTTTTCAGAAACTCGTCCGGAAGTATAGTTAAGTTATAGAAGTAGGAATGTTATAAATATTAAAATTAGTATTATCATTTATAAAAAGTTATTCCCTTATTTCAAAATATTTGTATATAGTAGAAACAAAAAAAAAATGATGTAATATAAGTCGATAATACAAGAACATGTGTGTATAAGGAAAGGAATGTAAAGAAGATAACTGGAAATGTTAGAAACTTAAAATAAAATAAAATTGTCTATGGAAAGAAAATATTATCAAGAAAAAATGTATAAGAGTATTATAAAAACTAAGAAGATAGACTACGATGAGTTTGCACGATAAAGCAAATCGTATGAAACATTAGGTGAATAAGAGAATATAATTATTAAGAAGAAAGAAAAAGGGCCTTTTACGAAGAAATATGATAATTGAAGTAATTATAAAATGCTTACTATAATAAAGAAATATAAAATGATCCATGGAAATATGGTATAATAAATGTATAAATGTATGAGAAAGGGTAAAGAAACCCAGAGTTATAAAATGTATATGACAAAAATGTCTACATATTATTTAAATGGTAACGTACGCCAATAAAACGGAAATATAAGTAAAAAAACTTTCGTATGATGAAAGTAGGGGATAAGACGAAAATGTCTAATAAGGTATATAGGGGAAATGTTCGAATAAGAACAATATAGATAATAATTTATAATGTATAAGTGAGCATGACTAAAACATATTTCCGAGAGGCAATTTAAGTTCCAAAGAAATAATGGAAAAGATGATTTAATATTCACCATAATGTGATAAAGATATTACATATAGTAGTTATAATAAAGTTTTCATAAATGTTTAAAATCATGATATAGAAGTATACAAAGAGAAAATAATTTATACAGAGATTGGAGACAATAAAGTATTTACAGATAACCAGATATTTTAAAAATAAAAATATACTTAAAATATAAATAACATTTTTGAGAAAAATAATTTTCTTTATACCAAGTACACATAATAAAAAAAAAAAAATATAATAAAGACCGAAAAGAAACGTATGTTACAGTCAGAATAGTTAAAATAGTAGTACATGTATATAGTTTTGCATAGAAAATATAGTGATGAATTGTTAAAAAAGTTTATGATAGAGTTTACATGATGAAAATGCCATATAGTTAAAATAATGCAAACATAGTGCTAGAATATAGCAAGCATAATATAAAAAAAAAAAATGTTACGTTAAAAGTTGTCAATAGTGTAAATGTTTTATATAGGTGTCAGATAATTAATTATAACTTAACAGATAATTTCTTAGTTAATAAATGAAAATTATTCAAACTTGTTGAAATTTTACATTTATTAAAGGGGCAAAATGAGGTAGTACTAGGTACTAACCATCAATATTTATATTTGGTTGTGGTGTTAAAAGTATTTTGATGTTAAAAATTTAAGAAACTTATAAATAGAAATAGTATTATGAAGATTAGTATTTATTATCCTAGTGTTAATATTTACAATTGTTGAAATGGTATTGTAGTAAAGTCCATTGGTTAAGGTCCATAGTTCAGCAAATTATGCCAAAACCTGTAAAAGAGAGATTTTGATATTAATTGAGTGTTTGGTATGTAATATAAAAGTGTAAAAACTTGTTCAATTGTCTTAAATGATGAGAATTGATTTTAAAAGGGAAACTTTGTTTAGAGGTAACGATAAAATAGATAAAAACTCCCGCCATAATTTAATTAGAGGAAAAGTCAATGGTTGACAGATTTTGACATTTACAGAATTTTTGAGATAGTATGTTATAAAATGGTTTTGAATACTGAAATACATGTATAAATTCATGGTTAAAATTGTTAAAATATGAGTATTGAAATATAGAAAGGCATACAAGAGAATATTAAAATTATAGAATGCATTTTGAACATAAATAAGAGGTGTTTAATTGAGATTGGCCAATTCAAATATAAAATTATCACTAAGGTAATGTGAGTAAATAAAGGAACTTCTCTAAAAATTTAGGAGAAGAGGTGTATGTTAATTTCGGGAAGAATAGTTTTTTAGCCGAAATTAAGTGAACAGAAGCAAAAGAAATACCTATTGTGTATATTAAATTACAAATTTAATATATAGGTAAATAATTTATGACCAAACGAAGCAATAGTGAAAAATTGTATTAACATAGGCAGTATCTAGTGATTAAAGAAGAGAAGGAGATTTTAGTGATTAAAAGCATTAAAATATAAATTTAATTTACTTACCATAAAAGGATTGAATATCTCGAAGAATTTATTAAGCGAAGGAATTCCAATTTCAAGTTTAACCATAGAGGGGATTTATTTATCAAGAGATTCCTGGGACGAAAACATAATATAATAGGCTCATCTGACGTGTATTTTCTGGGAGATATCTGTACCGAAGTGGATACCAGGCAGGTTAGTTTAGCAGGACGGTGAGGAGCTTCCTGGACGCACAAGAAATCAACTTTACGGGGCACCAACAGCTGTTATCTTGAAGGGGAAAAACATATTTGAGGTTTCCAGTTCTATCGAGACTAAAAAAAGAAAAGAGAACAGTTAGAATATCCTTGTCGAGAAGTTACACATATGTAAAAGAAGGTTGTATTGTTTAATTGTTACTTTTACTATGAAAATCTCTTTTATGCAATGAATTGGCAAATAATAGTTTAAAATTTAATGAATAAAAGTATCAGAAATTATATATTGAAGCATAGATTACAGCTACATAGTACTATTTGTATTAGAAATCAATGGTATACATTGTAAAAGTTTTATTACGCAAATTAAATTAAACCTACCTTGAAAAATAAAAATAAGGTTATATTTTCAATTCTGATCATAACCAAATATAAGTATCCAGACATTGGACAAGTTTGAATGATTAATTGTTATAATACTGGCATTTTCATCCGATAAATGTTTGTTGTATGTTGTTTCTCAATAATACATTATATTTATTGTTATTCAACCATTTCTGATTTTCATTTACGTAGTTGTAATTTATAGGTTATCATTCAGAAATTCTCATAGTTGTTTTGACCTCCTAAAAATAAAGTAAACATACAGATTAATGTATTGGGAAGGTATAGTAATAGTTTAAAATTAACTTACCATAATATGAGATAATTAATGGTGTAGCTTTGAACTTAAACTAAATATAAAGATTTTTGTGTCAATCAAAGAAAATATTTAGTAAATTTATCAAAGTTAGTACACATGAGTAGCGGTAAAATCGTTTAGTTGCGGATTACCAACGTTTAGAGTGAAAAGAACTTGGACAATAATCTTTCTTAGATATTTTAAAAGAGACAGGTCCGGACTAAGAATTTTTATGATTAATAAAAATATGCAAGTATTAGAAATTTTTTAAACGACTGAGTTAGTTAGGGCATATAAATATTTGATTTATAAACAAGTAAGGTGTTATATTGAAAACATTCTACTTTAATTTATTGGCTTACCCAACGTGTGACGTAAGAAGAAGTTGAATGTCTAACTTAGGGTGTAATTAAGGGATAATTTGGGTGATTGATGGTTATAATAGCTTGATTTTACTTAGGTATTTTTTATACACTCAGGGTTACGACAATATATATGCTGACCCAGAAATTACTAGCTGTAAGTATTTTTGCCACACATTTATCTTATATAAAATATTCCCATTGCAATCATTTCAGGTGTTAGGGAAGAATTTACATTAACGATTTTGCCTTTATTCTTTCCATGCATGAATGTGAACAAGGAACCAGGATTACACTGGAGACCATCAAAATTAGAAATGCGTCAAGGCTAGAATCTATTATAGTGTTAAATTCATTAGACTTTCCTAAATTTGGCATAATCAAACATATTTGTTTACTTAATGAAACGGATGTTAATTTTATATGTTTAGTTCTTGATACTATCAAATTTAATAAACATAATTTCGCATTTGAGGTGTCAATACCAGCTAATATACTATCAAACCATTTTGTTGTAAAGCAGACCAAACTGCATGCTGTTCATCCATGTTTAATATCAAAAAATAGTAAAAATCTTTTTGTCTCTGTGCGACATGCTCTTTAAACCCATTAGCTCGTTGTTCACACTTTTATTTAGAAAACGTTGCTGCTACACAGAAACTTACCTATATTTTATTTTATATTATTATGTTTATATAAGTAAGTATATTAATAAATAAGTATCAAGTTATACCTGTTTTATTTCTATACACATCCCTAATCACATCATTATTTAAAATAATTTTCCTTTAACAGAGTTTTCATTATCAAACTTCTTAATCATAATATAAATCAAAGTAATACCGCATTTCGCAAAGTAAACATTCAATTTTGTGAAAGTAGGTATATGTATATATGGGTTACAGAAATTTGCGAATTGTTTAACAATATGAAAATTGTTCTTGAAATGGTTTTGTATGAAATACCTACTACATACAACATAATATCTAAATTAAATAGTGCTAAGAATCGCTACTTCATTAAAGTATATTGTCAAAACAAAATTATTCATTATTGTTTTGAAAAGAATGCTACAAATACAACATATAATGCTAGTGGATTGGATATGCAAATAGTACGAATTAATGCATATCGTACAAGTTTTAGATATAATTTGTCATTATCTTTGAAACACTAATTATACAGCAAATAGTGACAAGATTGTGGAACATCCCTATACATACAACATAGAAACTGCACAAGAATAACAAAATTGTCAAACATTTTGTGCTAGGGAATATATAATATTCTTCTCTATAGATAATTACAATTTTTCGAAATATGTTAAACAATTGCTATAAAATTTATACATAAAAAATACGAAAAATCACTATTTCCTTTATAAAATTTTTATACAAAGTATTACTATATCAGATACAAAAGCTTCAAAATATAACACTGTTTGTGTAAAAAAAAAATACAAATTATATGACATGGTTACAGTTCATTATACTAAGAAGTACTACATTAAGTAGCATATATTAACACATTTTGTTTTACAAATCTTCACACAATTTTTCGAAATATGCTAAACAATTGCTATAAAATTTATACACAAAAAATACGAAAAACCACTATTTACTTTATAAAATTTTTACACAAAGTATTACTATATTGGATACAAAAGCTTCAAAATATAACACAGTTTGTGTAAAAAAAAAATACAAATTATATGACATGGTTACAGTTCATTATACTAAGAAGTACTACATTATGTAGCATATGTTAACACATTTTGTTTTACGAATCTTCACACAATTTTTTGTAACTTTTTAATACAAATTATCGTTGTCCCAAATCACGGGACAAATTGTATGACGAAGAGCCACAATTGTAGAACATTTTCACACAATTTTTTTTCCGTGTTCATACCCTAAGAATCCGACCAAACAAATAACATAACAACGGAAACTGCGTACGACCGCCGAAGCAAAGAAGTCTTCCTAATAACTTACATTTATTTGACTTGATGCCTATTTATTCGGAATAATGTGCTTTTACTCATTTTAATGCGCAATTACTCGTTTTTAGTTGAATGTATTTATTGACTAGCTTAACGATTTATTACTTTAACAAAACAATTATATAGTGTCCAGAGATATTTTATAAAAATGAACTATTTTAGTAAAGATTCATTTTGTTATCTGAGGGGTAATTTTTTTTAAATAATGGGAGCTAATGTTTTTGTTGGTGCGCATAGATTTTTTAGTGTTAAAATATATACACTGAGGTGCATTCACTTAAAATGAATTGCAAAAAATTTTTTTACTGCAAGTTCAAATTTTCAAAGGATCTGATATTTAAAAATGGATTAGTAACATTTAAATAATGCACAATTGCAAGCTGCATTTATTTTTAATAATGCCCGTTTAAATTGTAGTCTTCGAGATCTATGTTTTTTAAAAGTGAATTTCAAGAATTAAATAGGCACATGTACACATGTTTTGTCATTTATTTTTTTATATCGGATGATGTGATTATTTTCACAGATTTATAAAATAAAAACAAAATTTATATTCCTATATTAAGTACGTATTGCATCCATGCAATATTAAATCTCGTCATTTTTCTCTCGTTTCCAAAAGAACATTGATAGATAGAATAGAAGAAATAATGGAACGAAGAAAAAGAACATATTCATCAAAGGAGACTGCATATTGCAGTGCATCCAACACAAAAATAACAATAAACTATTCGGTAGCGTCAAACAACACCGAAAGTGAAGGTATCTATTCGCCATCTCTTTCTCCACTTCAATCAAAGCAAAGCGGCGAACGGACGAGGATAGCTGCAAGATACCATCAGCATGTGTAATATCCTATACACGAAATTAATTTAAAACGTAGCTACCTGAAATTCCACACAAAATTAATGATCTGAAAGATGAATGAAAACACCAGTACCTAACAAAATAAAATACATACATATATATAGTCATACAAGGAAAAAAAAACTAAATCAAAAATGTAATTTACCCATCTTTTTCAATGGTCCCGACACCTTGGAAGTCCTTGTGGTGGCACTATTATGTACTGGACGACTTTACGGCGAGCGTTAGGAGGATATCGAAGACTTTCTCGGTTGATTGCACAAAAGTAATTTACTCCAAAGATGTTATTTTTCGACGGTGATGACAAAAAGTCCGTTAAAATGACCGGAAGCTCACATAATGGTAATTATTTTCTGGGTTGTATGTGTGAATTGTGAATGTGTGTGGAAGGGGGGCCTTCTGTGGTTACATTTTTCGATGATGTTATTACTGAAAATTTAGATTGATGGTGGTTGTACGACCACCCCCTCCCCACGCGATACGAACACAAAAGGCCCTTGGTATCAAAATATTACGTGTTCGGTGTAGCCAGGGCATAAAAAAGCGATCCACGCCGTTCAAATTCTAATTTGAATTCGTAAGTAGCAGGTATTTATTGTTCTAAGTCATGAATTAAATTAATGTTAATAATAGTTTATGGAATATACGAGGCTTGATCAAAATTACGCGGAATTTTTGAATTTTCAGATTATGTTATATGTTTCTTGTGTGCTCAGTTCTTTCGAATATAATGGAGGAGTTTGTATTACAATTTGCGTTAAGAGTAGAATAATGAACAGCATCATAACTATGCGGAAATATATTCGACAAATATTTACAAATATAGATGTTAAACTCCTCATTAATGTATTATTTCGGAAGCGTGTTCAAGAATATATAGAAGTGAATGAATAATTTAATCAGTTGAACAACTTGAACTTTGAAATAATTTTCACCTATTTTAATGGTCATATTTATTGTTATTTTCTAGTTCCTGTTGCAATAATTCCTCATCCATTCACGTAACGGTTCCTGTTCCTGCGCCCACTATTATCAAGTTATTAATATAGTATTAGAATTTGTTTATTGTACCCAATTCTACATATATTATGAAATATATTGCTAGCAAATGCTGTATTGTACCCAATACAGCATTTGCTGTATACCAATTTTCGTATAATGAATGAGGTAGTTTTACTAAGATTATATAAGTAAAAGAAAAGAAGAAGACTAATGATAAATTATGTATTTTTATAATGCAATTTTATAAAAAATTCGAATAGTTGGCAAGTAATAGTAGTTTATACAACGAGTCAATAATGACAGTTATTATTCCTGAGAGCTGAATTTACGAATCGAGCCGCGTAAGCGGCGAGGGAGTAACTCGGCTCGAGGGAATAATAGTCATTATTGCGAGTTAGTATACACTACTTTATCGACGACTAACTGAAAATTACTAAAAAAATCAAAATAATTAAACGAAAATGTCAGATTACTATATCAATATGACGTTTGATGGTTAGACAGTTAGTAAAATGGCCGGACTTGTCTATCGTTACCACGACAACGTTAGGAACGTTATGTTCTTATTGGCGGAATGCAGGGAATAATGGTAACGTTATGGCCCATGATTCCCTGTCGCATTTCATTATTCCCTCCGGGTATTATGAGTGTTATTATTAGCCAATAGTGATTAATATAATACCTACTTTATTGTTTAGTCGTCGATAAACAATTTTTTTGACATTACCTAATACATATAAAAATCTCTAAGCTTATTTTTAGAAAAATGCATTATAAAATCAAGCTTGTCACCTGAGAAGCTTATTAAATGTCATCCATTCGATTGTCAGTTTCTGAGCAAATAACTGAAAAACATAAAGTTAGCAAAAACTAGTCTTTGCTAACTTTCTTAGTTTTAAAAATTTACGCACTGCTGAGATTCGAACCCATGACCTCCCGATCTCTAGTCGGTTGTTCTACCTATGTACCAGCGCAGGTAACTGAATTAGAGTACGATTTAATACTGAAATATATCAAGTAACAGATGAAATATGTTCTACCGCCCTCGGTTCAAATCTCAGCTGTGGGTGAATTTTTAAATTTCGAGTTTCGACAATAAGAAAAAAAATAATTGTAAAGTAATTTAAAATTAATATAAACGTTGGACTGCCGACAGAACATATTCCATTTGCTACTTGATATAATTGAGTACAATTTAAAAACTCTGAATCAGGCATCCGCGGTGGCGCGGAGGTACCGCAACCGCGCATGCTAAAAGTAAAATTAGCAAAATTATTGATAGAAAACTAATTTTGAAGTAATTTAAAATTCAGTATAGATAGATATATATAGGCTGGTCTATTTGAAGAAATTGATATTTAGACAAAAATTTGTTATGTAATTTCAGTACAGTTTTCTGTACATGCAATGGAAAAGAATGAAATATGTTTGTCCTTTTATTATAAACACATCTATCAAAAATTGTGTTTATCTAATGCGTCGTTTTCCAGAAATATATTTTTATAAAAACATTTTAAAAAGAAATGGTAGTCGAAAATTTTAAATTTAATTCCTATACTACGAGGGCGTATTTTTATGTTATCTACCTAGCCATGAAAGAAAGCACATAAGAGAACAAAAAAAAATTTTTTCTACATAACTCCCTTCAATACTAATACACTTATTCCATCTTTTTTCCAGTTGCCCCATACCCTCAGAAAAAAATTGTTCGGTAACCTCGCCAAATATTCTTCAACAGCTTCTTTGAGTTCTTCATCAGAAGCAAAACGCTTTCCTCTGAGATGCTTTTTTAAATTTTTGAATAAGAAGAAGTCTGACGGAGCTAGGTCGGGACTATAAAGTGGATGCCTTAACTCTATAAACCCACACTCATTGATTATCTGCTGAACTTTGTTTGCCTTATGAACCCGACAATTGTCGTGCAGCAACAGAGCAGTTTTTAAATTTTTAATTGTGTTTCCGTAGGCCTCTCCATTTATGGTAGACCCTCTCGGCATATATTCAATAACCAAAACTCCTTCAGCATCCCAGAAAACAGTTGCCATCAGTTTTTTTCCAGAAAATTGTGTCTTGGCCTTTTTTTGGTGGTGGAGAGCCCTTAAGAACCCATGGTCCTCCAGTAGGAGGGTCCCAGTAATATACCCAAGTCTCATCCCCGGTAATAATTCGAGATAAAAATGTTTTGTCCCTCTCCAACTTGACCAAATTTTCTTGAGAAACTTCTTTTCTGCACAGTTTTGGTTCAGGTGTAAGCAATCTGGGTATCCACCGTGCAGACACCTTCTTCATACCCAAATCATCATGCAAAATTTTGAGAACACTTGTTTCGGATATACAGACTTCATTGGCAATGACAGAGATCTTTACAAGCCGATCTTTCAGTACCAAATTTTCGACTTGTCGCACAATGTTTTCAGTTGGAGCTTCAACGGGTTGTCCGGACTTTAGGTCATCATTGATTGACTCTCGGCCCCATCGAAAGAGTTTACACCAATATTTTACTTGGAAATAAGATTGTGTATCTTCCCCATACACAGCAACCATTCTTCCATGAATTGCTTTTGGACCATTGCCTTCCTTTGTCAGGAACTTTATTACGCTGCGATGTTCAACTTTAGTTTCACTCATTTTATCGAGAAATGGACCGTCTCAAATTTCTATACACAGCATAAACTAAACACAACTTAGCACATGTACTTCTAACAGTGACAGCAATTTTTCAATAATTTGTTTGACATCGTCACTCTTTTGCTTCATAGCTAGGTAGATAACATAAAAATACGCCCTCGTATCTTACAACTTTTTGACTATAAATTACACGAGGAATACAAAAATTTAGTAATATATAGAGTGTAAACTATAACTATGGTGAGGCACCAAGTTACGGAACATTCTGTATAATACGCAATAAATTTAAAAGGTGCTCCTAATGAGTAGCTATCTTAGGAAGAAAGCCGCTTCGAAATGTGTTTTCTCATAAAGTCACAATCGGTCTTCCCCTCAGAGATGACTCACCTTGTATATAGAAATATATTCTAGATTTAATTATGTATATATATTTATTAATTTTATGTACCTGTAGTGGTTCCTACTCCTGCAAATTGCTTGGATTTTATTTTTTTTGTCGTAGTTGATATTATCCGGAATTAAAATAGGTTATAATTATTTCATTTTAATTGAAGAAATATTATACCTTTTTTGCGCTTGTGCTTATTGTAATCCATTAGGAAAAATAAATTAAAACGAGTACAATACAAGAGAAAGTATCAGTCGCTTGTCCAGTGAGCACATTCACAAAAATGATTGACTGTCTATTCTTGTAAACGTAACACATCAGAAATTTCGAAAATTAACCAAAAAATCCTTCCCTAATTTGGCATTTTTATTTTCGTAGATGTAATTGGTGCATTATTAATTATCTCGATGTCATTAGCCTATCTCTCTCTCTTTTTATCTCTCTCTCTCTCGTTCTTTGGGCGAGTGTGTGTCCTAGTGATTTGAGTTTCTATTTTGTAATTATTCCGTTTGATTTTATTGTAACATAAGTTTTGCTGTTTTTGTGAGTGCACAAAATAAATGAAATCTGAATCAGTGTAGCGTATTATTCAAATTTAATAATAATCGTTATTAGCTTCCCAGTTTGTGTATTACTTTTACTTTTAATCATGTAAAGAAAAAAAGAAAATCAGACATTAGCGACCATTAATTTCTTGCTCAGTCGGCTTTATGTAAGATTATGTTTGTTCAAAACTATCAAAATGCTTAATCCTATGTTTAAAATTACGCTATAAAATACAGGTGTCGCAATTTATTTGCTTTTATCATTCGAATCTTCTAAGGTCTATAAACTAAAATAATTTAATGAATATATAAAACTGATAAATCGCGGCCAAAATTTAATTCAAACATAAACAAGCCCATGAAATTGTACATCATACCGAAAGTAAATATTTGCAATGAATAGTGATGTTGTTACTAAGATATAACGTCAATGACATCAGACATGTGTCTTCTAAATTGATTAATTTATTTAAAAATATCTCGCTCATTAATAAATCTTATTATGAATGAAGGAAATCAATATCAGTCATCTCACATAAAATTCCATCAAATGCATTTTGCTAGACCTGGTAGGATCTGGACAGTGTCTTCTTAATCGTCTTAAAACATCTCAAGAAACAGAAAAAAATATTTAAAATTTACACATTTGTCCGTACTGCGGGCAATATACAGGATAATTCATTAGTAGCCGCTTCTTCGATTGCTCTTTTGTGTTTTAAATAAAAGAAGAAATCATTTTCTCATTGTTTTTAAAAGAAAAAACATTAACTTTGGTGGTGCTTGTAGCCAAGAAAATTTGCATCATTTGGCATAAGTTGCACTCGACTATACCTCAAGCAAATTTGTTTTTTCAAAGCCTACTTTCCGAAATACTCACATACCAAAAACTTATATTTTTTAATGGAACACCCAGTATTTTATTGAGGCAATTTGTTCATTTTTTATTCTCTTTCATTTTTGTTAACAATGTCCTATACTTATCTTTTGTAATTTCTGAGATAAGCACTATAGGAGCAATTAGCGGTCAAATATGGAACTACAAGCGCTGTTGTTCTATGCACACAAATATTCGTTCAACCTATGGAAGGCTGGAATGGGGCCCGACTTGCTTAGTCAACTGTCAAACAAAGTAAAGGTTAAATCCAACTATCTTAAAAGTAATAATTTTACAGAATGAAGGGCATCGCATTTCAGTTTCTTAATTCAGGCAATGTCCAGATGTTAATTTTTTGCACTGTTGGTTAACAACGAAATATAATAAAGATTGTGTTTACCGAATATTTCAAGATGCCGCCCCACTAAAAGGTGCATGAAACAACGCTGTTATCTTCAACTTAATTTGCCTAATTGCTCGTATTTTTTCATTGTTGAAGCTCTTCACGAGAGATGGTTGCAGTTTTTCAAAATTATAAATTGATGTCCTAAAACATTGAAAATAAAATTAACCACAAAATAATGCAATTTAAATAACCTAAAACTATTGAAAGGAAAACCAATTTCATTAAAGAATATACTCAACATTGTACAATGCACGCGAGGTATTCTGTTTTCCAAAGAAGTACTAACGTTGCGTAAAACGTTTCTACATATTCTTGTAAACACTTTTCTGATTTAAATGTTCATATCTTCTAAAAGTTTTGATCTACGTCAGTAGAAAACGAAGATACTCATCTCCACTAACATTTTCGTGAAAGAGATAAGGTCCACGTATGTATCTACCCACTATTTCTTCCAACATATTTAATGACCTACGATTTAGAAAGTTTGCAGTTAGGGTTTTTATTTGTTATAATAACGAAAATTGTGACGATTAACGTATCCATTTTAATGAAAGGTGGCTTCATCGGTAAACAACAAACAATTGAAAAGGCTAATTTAGCTGCTGCCCATTGACAACAAATGCAAGGGATTATGAAAATTTCTTTCATCTAACCCTGTGTATGAATATGCTGCCGATGAATTACATATTTCCTAAATATTCTGAATTCTAAAATTTGACTTCATCTAACTGACGACTAATTTTCGTTGTACTTAGTATAGGGGGTGTTCGATTACATTTGCAAGTACCATAAACGTCTTATCCTCACCAGTTATTGATTTTGTCTGCTCTTTTTTTTTCATATTTAATACTTTCTGTTCATTCAAATCTTTTTGTCGAGTGTAACTAATACCATATAATGCAGAATTTTTTTGGCTACAAGCACCACCAAATTTAATGTTTTTACTTTTAAAAACAATGTGAAAATGTTTTTTTTTCTGAACACGTATTTTGGTTAAATATTTTCAAAAAAAAATTAATAACTCAAAAACTATTAGCTCAATTTAACAAAAAAAAATCAGTTAAATAGGCAATTTAACGCAGTACTGGAAAATCCAAAACTATATAAAGTGAGTCATTTAAAAAATTAAATTCCATGCATTTCCGGTGTAACCGGAAGTGTGTCAGAGCTTAAAGTATTTTTAGAATATGCGCCCCAAACAACCATGAATCTTCCACTAATTGTTTTTTCTTTCGAGATGTTTTAAGACGATTAAGAAGACTGGAATCCACTGCCCAGGTTGAGTAGTGATAGCTCACCTAACTAGCAATTGGAAGAAGTGCGTTCGAAACTCGCCATGGGTAAATGTTTATAATTAAAATTAATTACACAGTGCAAAGAAGAAAAATCATATTAGATATTTTTAGGCCAAGAAAAACGAATATTAAAATTAATTAGAAGTTATACCAAGACACTGCTGACCGACATCTAAAGTTTTCTAAATTGCCTTTAAAAAATTAAAAAACGCTGTATTAAAGGGAATAAAACATTATTAAAATAATTTGTTAATTTTTTGTTGATGCTGCTTTCTTCATAAATCTTAGCGAAAACTGTAAGAAAACTTATAATTTGATAACCTCCAATAGAATTCCTATCACCACATTTACAGATTGCGGATAGCTTTAAACAAAAGAAAATATATCTTTCTTTAAAGATTAGTTAATCCAATAAATTAGGACTGAAACTATTAAAGGCAAATTTTGTTACGAATGATGAAGAAATGCTTAATTTTTAACAGCTTTCTTAATATCATTTTCAAGTAACGGCGGTTGTAGAAAGAGGAAATTGGATTTGGTATTCCTATGTAGTTTTTAAATGGATGATATGTAAAATATTCCTTACATTCTGTTTTTACTATAAAGTAAAATATGGGCCTTAGTGCTGTTAGTGCTATTACGACTTATACAAACCAAGATGTCTTAAATTTATTACAAGATGAAGCCTCGTTCATATCGTTTGTGGCTTGGTTAAATTATTTTAAATGAAGTAAATTATTTTTTATTTCAAATATATATAAAGTATCCAAGATGTCTTTGAATTTTTATCTAGTTTGCACTTATCAAGGGAAAGTAAATATTGTGATAGTATACAAAGATGTTTTATGATATATTACAGTACTTATGCCTGTAAATTTATTTATCTTCGTTGTTACAGTAATTACTTTGCTTGAGTAAGATGTCTTGTCAATTATCAATAATTGAATAACATTATAAATTTGTTATCTACAAATTATACATTACACATAGGAGGGGAGGCCAAAATATTCGCGGAATGATGATGAAGGGGCTTGAAATGAAACACAAATTTTAATTTCCTATTCGATGTATTCTCCCTTGACCCTAATATATTTTTCAGATCTTTCAAATAATTTATATAAAACATAAAAAAAAGAGAATTTTTTGTCAAGGGCTGCAAAAAGGATGGAAACAGCCGACTTCATCATGAGTACACTTTTTTCCTCGAAGCTCTTTTTTTAATTATGGAACTAAATAGTAGACAGACGCGGCCAAATCTAGAATCATAGTGTTGCAAAGTCGCACCTGTGTAGGGCATCCATCACAACATGACTCTTGTGAACGAGGCCATTGTCGTGCAAAAGGAGAACAGATCGAGTCTATTTCCCCTTCTTTTTCTTTTAATGGCGTCTTTTAGTTTCTCTAAAATTGTAGCGTAGCATTGCCCCGTAATACTGATACCCTTTTCCTTATAATCAATCATTAAAATCCCTCTGAATTCCAGAACACTTTAACCATAATTTATCCAAGCGATTGCGACACCTTGAACTTCTTAGGCAGTGCCGTGCCTTTTTTGTGCATGCCTCGACTCAAGCTCATAGTGGTGATCCCAAGTTTTGTCCCCAGTCATAATCCGCTTCATAAATTCGTCTCTGTTCTCGCTAAACAAATTCAAAAACTCGTGCGAACACTCGATACGTTGTTGCTTCTGAAACGATGTGAACATTCTCGGTACCCATCTTGCAGTGGCTTTAGACATGTCAAGATGTTGATGAAAGATGTTCAAAACTATGGTAGATTTCCTCAAGGACAAATTTTTCTACCTTTTCACAATCTCTGTATAAGTCGCCTCAATCGGCCGGCCTGAGCGCTGATCGTCTTCAAAAGACTGTCTGCCTTTGTAAATCGTTGTTTTGTCAGGGCAAGAGTCCCCATAAACAGACGACATCTCTTCCATAATAGTCTGTGAGGAATTTAATCACGGCACGATTCTCAATTTTGTTCATAGTGCTTCTTACCTTCGCGATTTACTACTTTAACTGGCGATATCTCAAACGTCACTGAACCAATCGCACCGATATTTGACATTTACAGTTGTTCAGTCGCCATCTAGTGTCTGGTGCACAAACCAAAAATCTCTGCTTTCTATCCTCTCCATTCCGCGAATTTTTCACCTTCCCTCGTATATGTGTATAATTGACTTTTACTTTATTTTATATTATAGGGAAGTTGCTTGTATGGCTTCTTATTTAATTTGATTTTATTTCACACGCATGAAAGTTAATAGCTTTAAATTTAATTTAATTTAAAATTAAATTTCAAATCTTCCTAATTTTTTTGTTTAACATTGTTTAGCTGAATTTTGCTATTGGTATATTTTTGTTTTTGAACAAATTTTGAGGAATTGTAGCATCTAATAGCTTGTTATTTTATTGTCATAGAATACTTGAAAATTTGGTAATTATTTGTTCCTTTTTTATTATCATTAAATTCACCAGCAATCTCTATTTAATTGTTACATCTTTTGATTTAAATACTTTGTATATACTGGGGAACTTTACAATAAATTTCTTGTTGTCGTTGAGATGACTGTTTTCTTTTTGTGTATCTTGCCTCTGTTTTAATAATTAACATTATTCTACGATACTTGGTAATCGTTCGAAACAAGATTTTCTTTTTGTAAATACATAAAGCGTGGCGCCCTTATTGTAACCGACGTTTCGACCTCTCGTGAACCGCTCCCTTCTCCGGAAGATCTAGAGGCATATTAGTTTCTCATTTCACACATAACAGAACTTTTGCAAGTCGGTTTTTAAAGTTATTGTGGTTATCTATCACCAAAGGCAGAGGGGAAAGTCTAATTATTGAAAAACAGATTAAGTTAAAGTTAACTTGCTTGTTGATCTTATTGATCAGCTATGAATGTTAGTAAAATAACTGAACGATATTTTATATAAGTAATAAAAAAAAAACCAGACCAATTGTATGTTGTAAATCAATAGATATAAAAGTAATACATAATTATTTTCATAATTTAAGCGCTTAATAACAACGTATCTGTCTGCGTATATGCATATGTATCTGTGTAGAGATTCACCGAAAATAATTAGACGGTTTTAACAGCGAATCGAAGGGAATTTTCGCGCTCTTTCAACTTAAATCAAGCCATAAGTAATTGATTCAATACAGAAAAGTAGTTTGTCTTCGCTCGATCAGATCCGTATGTGTATGAACGCGTTAGAGGATCGTGCCTGCGTATCTATCTATATACGTTACATCACACATACGTTTGTCATTTTCTACTTCCAATCTACCGTACACCGCAGCAGCCAATTCGATTACATGTTAATGTTATATGATCTCGTTATGTATGGTGTGTTAATCTGACAAACACCTATTTTCATGTTTAGAAACGCTGCTGAGCATTATATTAAGCTCCCGAAACAATCCGTATTATTGACGCTGTCTGCATTTGACAAGCTTTATTTAACACTAATCACGTAAGATTGTATTGTATGGATTGATATAATTATCTTTTAGGAATTATTTTGCTTGAGTAAGTTGTCTTGTCATTTATCTACCATTGAATAAAATTGTAAATTTGTTATCTACAAACCTATTTTTAAAAGCATTTTTCGATACAATGAAGCCTTATATGCATATGATTGACTTTTACTTTATTTTATGTTATTGGGAAGTGGCCTGTAACTATAGTCCGTCTCAACCCCATTATGCAGTACAGGTCTTATGGCAATTGATTTCGTGGTTGCCAAATCATCTCATTGTATAATGTAGCTACATTTCCGGTTCATTATCTGACATTCTTTGTAATCAAAACATAACCTATACGACTGTTTGTCATTCAATTGATGCATACAAAAAATTAATAGTAATATGAAACACTAAAAGGGAAGAATATGTGGAAAGATGGATTAGTTGAAACAGAATATTTGTAATAAAATATAACTTTGGGATTGTTCTGTAGAAAATTATTTAAAAACTAACTGAATATAGTAAGCCATAGTAAATAAATTAATATTTCGAAGAAACACCTAAGATATACAATTTTCTTCGTTACTGAATATTGACATCTTAATCTACTATCCACTATAAATTCAGACAAAGACAAAGTTAATTACAAATTTATTTTTCATAAAAAGGCTTTTCCATTTATAAAAACAACTTAAACAATACATATTTATGAAAAGAATAACAATAACCACACATATACATATACTTTTATTTTTTAATATGTTACATGACTTATAAATAAGTCTTATTGAATATTAATATGTTAATGTACATTCCGTTATACACATTTAAAGATACAAATTAATTTTTCAAAAATATACTTTCCCATATATAAGAACAAGTTAATAATACATGATACTAAACTAAATTTAAATAATTAAAATTAGTTTTGAGTGTTATAATATACAAATGAGTAGGTACACATATTGTTTTATGTTTCTTCAATCACTTAAAGAATCTTGATCTGATGATAAATGTGTGACATTAATTATAAACTCTTCAAAATCGTCTTGCAGGTTATCTACTATCCACATTTTGCTTTCGATGTCTTTTACATGGCCAATGTAATTCTGCCAGGTGTTCATTGTTGCATTCTGATAACCCTCCACAATTAATTGTTCAATATCTCTTTGTTTGAATGTCGTATTATGCATTTTAACAAAGTGCTTAACTTGTGCCCACACCATTTCAATTGGGTTTAAATCGCAATGATAAGGTGGAAGCCGAAGAAAATAATGCCTTTTATTCTTTGCAAATTCATCAATTTTGTTTCTGTCATACTGAGACCTAACCTCTGACACACAAGCCAGTAAATCTCTTTTTAACATGTCATGTTGTTATCCCTTTACATTATATATGGTACGCACTGAACAACATAAAGATTTACTTCCTTCTTGAACAGCAGAGGTCAGCTTCATGGATGTATTAAAATAATTACATACATTCATAATCATCTTCTTTTCCTTACGACTAGACGCCGAGCTCCATAATGACAGTGAATACTGCAATAAAATATGTATATAGGTTATCACGTTTATCAGAATATTGATATAGGTATGCATACTTATTTTTAAATGCTTGAAAAAGATAATATGCGTTCTAAAAAGAACAATTTAACGGAAATTATATATGGGTAAATTAAAGACAATATAAAAGTTTACACACTACGACAAAAACTGACAATTGACAGCAACTTTACCTATAATAGCCATATACTTTGCATAATAGAACTTGCAACAAGGTAACCGGATATAAAGATGGCGTTATTAAGAGACTACTAAAGATAATAAAAGATGCAATATCCCTATTAAACCTGTACTACATAATGGGGTTGAGACGGACTATAGTCATTTCATTTGTTTTCTTTTCACATTACGCATGGAGGTTAATTGTTTTAAAGTTTTACTTTAATTTTAGAACGTTTATGTTGTAAACTATTGGGGTAAAATTACTAACTTCCAAATTTCGGGATTTTCAGAATTGGTTAAATTAGCAAAGTGTTAGTATATTTTATACACATGCACTTCATTAATTTAATCAACAAAAAAAAGTATGTCACGTTTAGAAAGACCCGACAGATAAATATAGGTCTTTATAATTCATTAAGTGTCTAATAATTTTATATCTGCCCACATTGCTAATATGAGTTTTGAATGCTGTGCAGCCGATATTTATTACAATAATAAATGTTTTTTGCTAGTATGCATATACCGGCAACAAAAAGCAATTTTCGGATTTTTTTTTGCAAAATTTTAGAGTCTACTTATTCAAATATCGTTGATGAATCTAGTTGCAATCATTGATGGTGATTATAATATTGACCTGTCATCTGGAAACAACAGCTGTAACATATTGCTGTTGCCCTAGCTACATAAATCAAATATATTTCCATAGGGACGCTCAAAATTTGTTATGTTATAGCGGTCTATTGTTAAAGCAACATCTGCCAAATTTGTTATGAATTATTTAGCTGTGTATGGAATCAACGCGCACAAATCATCAAATTTTATTTTCAAAATCAGTGCTTCGTTCGAGAAACGTGTTACGCATTACGTGATCTTTATCCTCACCATAACCGTCCCGCTGAGTCGACTATTCGACCTTTGGTAGCCACATTCGAGTCAAGCGGTTCGATAAAGAATTAGCCAACACCTGTACGCCACCGAAACGTAAGGTCTGTTGAAAACATCGCTGCTATTCGTGAGTGTGTACGGGAAAACCCTAGGTAGCCCATTTCTTGTCGTTGGGAAATTTTTTGTTGGGACTTGGGCCTGTACTCGTATAAAATTCAACTGTATCAGGAACTTAAGGTAAACAAACTTAGACAACGCCGTATTTTTGCTCAGGAAGTTCTGAAGCAGTTGGAAGTTGCCCCAAATTTTGCCAAAAACATCCTTATCGACGAGGCTCATTTTTCAATGAATGGACTTGTGCGCAAACAAAATTATCGGATTTGGTACGGTACCAATCCACACGAAATACACCACAACCAAATTCATTCCGACAAAGTCCCTCTTTGGTGCAGATTTTGTTCTGGTGGAATCATTCTTCCAAATCCACACTGGCAATGCCATAGCCGTCAACGGCGGGCGCTACAGATCAATGAGAAGCATCTTCTTGTAGCCAAAACTAGATGATTGATACCAATGGCATGTAGCTTCAACGGGACAGTGCTACGTGCCACACAGCGCAAGTCACGATGAACATTTACATGAACGATTTGAGGGCATAGTTATCTCGAGCGGCCGCGACATTAACTGGTCACCGAGATCGTGCGATTTAACGCCTTTAAACTTTTTTCTTTGAGGCTATCTTAAATCGCAGGTCTATGCGAATAGACCACAAACAATTGATACCCCCCTCAATGTCAACATGACTAACGTAATCCAGCAAATACAGCCAGTTTTATGCGACAAAGTCATCGAAAATTGGACCTCAAGAATACATGCCACCAAGCAAAGTGACGGCGGACATTAGAACGAAACGACGTTATATTCCATACTTAATGCTATAAAAAAATTTTTTGAGTAATAAAAAAATTAATGTATATCTGATAAGCTACTTGTTTTATTTACATTAAAAATCAAGCGTTCTTATTGAAAGACCGTTTATAATGTGCTAGGCCGCATGCTGTAGATTATGCAGTGATTTAAACCACCTCTTTGTACACTTCACTAATTATTTCTAATATCTTGTCCTCAGATGCAGTTTATATCTATTTGAGAAGATCTTTGCTTACATGGGTGACGTAAAAGTTTAATGAAACAAATGTTTCAAAAATAATTACATACTTAGTTATAATAAATACATATTACTTTGTATGCTTGTATATGCTAAGTCAAATATTCAAAAATTAATGTATAGAAAAAATTTACACATAAGGTACAACTAGTATGATATATGAATACTAAATGTTTAATGTTAAGAAATTAATAAACAATAACTTTGGCTCAGGTGTTACCCCAGTTACCTAAGTAATTCGCACAAGCATAGCTCATTCATCACTGTTTCAAGGATACTGGTAAATTAGACGTCATCACATGGACTCGTTTATAAATTCAGTGAGCACAAATCTAATTCACACAGCGATTTGTCAATACAAAATTAAGATTAAGATTAGTGATTTTTTTTTTTATTAAACTATTGCCGATAAATATTATCAGGTAATAAAACTAGTTAGCGTCTTAAAAAAAGGGAATTAAAAGCAGCAATATTGTTATAGGAAACACTAAATGAGAGCGGAGAAGATTTAATAGAATTCTGCTGTATTAACCAATTAAGAATAAAAACACCTCTTACGATCACCGAATTCAACAAAAGTTTACGTGGAGTAACACTAGAGGGCAGGCATCAATGATTGACTTTGTTTTGACAAACAGAGAATTTCATCCAAAACAAATTCTGGACGTAAGAACTTTAACGTCTGCCAATGTTGGTTCTGATCATGGACTGCTGCTGTGTAAATTGAAACTAGACACGAAAATCAAAAAAACAAAGCAATGTAAATATGAAAAAATCTGTATCGAAAAGATAGAAGATCCCACCACCAAACAGTTATATACCACGAGGCTAGCACATAGGCTCCGAAATATAAAGGGTAATAAAAATAACTCAATTGACGATGAGTGGAGCGAAATTAAAAATATGATTTTAAAAACAGCTGAAGAGGCATTGGGGAAAAGAGCAATCACCTCCAGCACTAAAACCATAAAACTGACAAAATTATATCAAAAAGCGACAATAGCTCGGAAATAGTCGCTTTTAAAGTATTAACGTCTTACATGTTTTTGATGTGAAATTTAATAGGGAATTCAAAAATGAATTGATATATACAGGTTGTTCCATTTGAAAAAATTGACTTTTATACAAAAACTAACAAAATTATATCAAAAAACGACAGTAGCTCAGTAATAGTCACTTTTAAAGTATTAACGTCTTACATGTTTTTGATGTGAAATTTAATAAGGAATTCAAAAATGATCTGTAATACAGGCTGTTCCATTTAAAAAAATCATGTAATTTTAATCCAGTTTTCTGCACATGCAGTTAGTAACTGTAAAAACATAAAACATGCTTCTATTAAGACCTCTTATTGTAAACAATACTGCAAAAAAAATTTGGCCATTTAATACGTCGTTATTGAGAAATATAATTTTATACAAAACATTGAATTTTTCAGAAAAATGGGAATAAGTCAAAAACTTTAGATTTTAGGCCTATACTACCTTATTACTTTTTGACTAAAAATTATACGGGGAATACAAAAATGCAATAATATATGGAGTGCTCCATTTAAAAAACTATAACTATGGTTAGCCACCAAGTTATGGAACACTCTGTATAATACAAAATATTTTTAAAATGTGCTCTTAATGAGCAGCTATCACAAGAAAAAACCGCTTCGAAATATCTTTACTCATAAAGGCATAATCGGCCTTACCCACGGAGATGACTCACCCTGTATATAGAATGCGTAATTTACGTGTTACTTCCGGCCCGAATTTTGAAACTTTTTTTTATACATAAGGAATTGGAAATTAAGTTCTAAATACTTTTGTACTAGTAACGTACCTGTCTAAAAAGCATGGCTTGCGAAATATTCGCAAAAAACTGATTTTCGATAAGAGTAAAAGACCTACTTCCGGTAGGAATTTCGAAAACCTTTTTTTATAAAAAATCTTGTCAAATTTAATTTCAAGTATATATCAATTCTTTATAAATTTGTTTAAACATAGTAGTTGACGAAATATTGGCAAAATTCAATTTTTTCACTGAAGTAAACTACTACTTCTGGTTTACCGATTTTACTGAAAAACTAATCAGATCTCAAGAGGGAGATTATACACGTAAGGGAGAGAAAGAGATTTTTTAAAAAACACTTTTTTTGGTATCAGGGGACTTCAAAACGTGGACATCTGCAAAAATCTCGAGGTCGAAAATTTTCCTCATCACAATACTTCCTTATACTACGTATTATAAGAAAGTAAAAAGACCACATATCAAAAGATACTAAGAATATACAACTGCACAGTATGTAAATTGCGTTTCGATTCTTAATTCACAGGCTAAATTGACAAATGTGTCTAATTAGTATATGCTTTTATCTTTCTTACGCTGGTGTAATATAAGGTGGTCTACGACACTCAACTATTACTATTACATGAATTAAGGGAACAATGGTAAACCACGGCACATTTCCTGTTGATAGTTTAATAAAGACTTGAACAATAGATGCGAGATTTCTTTCTTTCTTTCTTTTAAATATAATAAAAGTCACAGTTCTCGTGAAGTGCTCTTTATTATAATTGACAATTCTGAAGGAGACGCACATTCTCACATCCAAAGCAACACGCCCGACACCAATTAGTCACATCGATACGGGCCCGTGGCAAAATTTTCACTTAATTTTACAGATCATCATGCAGCAGATTAGTGAAGAGCTCACCGGATTTTACCCCATACGTGAATTCATTAGCTCCCGTGTATACAAACTTTTTATAAATGTAGAACATTTGTAAGCAATTAGAGTGGAAATTCTTGACCTCACACACGATTCTATTTCTGCTTCAATTTGTGTAATCTGTGTGTCTAATTTATTTTACGTATGTTACGTTAGATGCGATTCCACTAATTGTTAGAGAAAACCGAAACGACGTAATATATTTGGTAACGCCGGATTATATTCAAATTAAATAAGTAATTATTTAAAAAAATGGATAGGAAGGGATCTCACACACACCATGAACGTGTTGATGTTTAACAAACGTATCTACATATGTAGTAGTTTTCCCTTGGTGTGTCTTTATTAAATGATTATGTAGGGAAACATACAAGAAACGTAATTGTAGAAGAAGATTGATTGTCTAACGAACAGTTGTATGACAAATTATAAAAAAAATCGATGAAATTGGCGGGAATCTAATTTCAAATAATAATAATAACAATAATTGGTTTATTTCAGTGACATGTGTAAACAAAGAACAACATACATGTGTGAAAACGTTGAATAAAAACTATAAAAATAGAGGCCACAAACCATTACATGTTCAGGAAGTCCTCGCAGGGATAGCAATTTAATGTTAATAGTAATTCCTTAACTTTTTTGAATCTTTATGTTTCATTTAAGTTGGAAATTTACAACCCTTATAAAGAAGATTTTATTCAAAAAATGTTGTTCTATGCTGAAATAGCAGCAAGTAATTATTTTATCGTGTACTATAGTTGTGGTTTGTACTGGAGGTGAAACCAGAAACATGACCCGGAATCGGACAACCCGCCGCCGTCGACTCGCCGCTGTCATCTCGCCGCCGTCATCTCGCCGCGGGGACAACTCGCCGCCGTCGACTCGCCTCGCGGACAACTCGCCGCCGTCGACTGAAAATGTAGGTTATTTAATGTGATTTAGTTAAATGAATACTATTCTGAATAATTTTGCTGCTAAATAATAAAATGAAATAATAAAATTAAAAAAAAAATTATTTATTCTGAGTCTTTCAAAAGTGTTTTTACGGTTTCAGGCAATAAAAAGATGAAGTCAACAAGTCGCCTTATAGCACAACTAAAATCGATTACTCTAAAATAAAATCGTCTAAAGTTGTACATTTAAAGCGGCTATGTTAATAGCCTTGTCAAAAGAGTTAGTGGAATATATTATATACACGCCTTACACACGCACTTATACGTTATTAATCAACCGCTGTAAATTATTGTTCCATTTCAAAATTATGAGCGATTCCCCTCAAATACTCGATAATATCTCGACGGTCGTAGTTATTCACAATGAATAAAATTCTTTCATCTGCGTCTCTGTAGCGTTTCAATTTTAGTGGTGGATTATGTCCAGCAATCAATTGTTCATAAAATAAATCTCGTCCGTGCTGTATTTTTTTTAGAGCATTTATGAACTTCCAGATAGTCGGATGATTCATGCCCAGTTCAACTTGTAGTCGACGATGGGCGGCTTCGACGAAGTTGTTAGTTCTGTCTTGCGCATTTATGGTCCTATTGTAGACGTTCCATGTTTCGGGTGCAAATAATGGACGACGACGTCCTTGACCGCGTCTGTTAGGACGTCCAACGTAATTATCTTCTAGCCAATCTAAAAGTGGACGTAGATCTTCTGGAATAACATCTCCAAGAGCATCAAGTGCTTCGTCGATATCTTGAACTGGCACAAATGCTAGCGCAGTTATCATTCGAGCAAATAAGGCAAATTCTGCATTTGTGTTGTAATTGTTAATCAGACCCAACGAACACAGATGTTTTTTCATATTCTGCGCCAAGTGGAAAAAGCATCCTTGTATCTGCGCGTTTGGAAACACTTCTGAAATACTTTTTAAAATGGCCGACTCAAAATCGCATGAAACTGAAGTAGGTTCCAGTTCGGGTTGTAGATCCTTAATTGCACGAAATAGCTTTTCATATGTGCCACGCTGCTTGTTGGGCAGTAATGCATAAAACATTGGATGCACTCCACCATGCTTCTTAACGAGTATAACAAACACTTGGCAAAATAACGGAGGCGATATTTTGAAAGTGCCATCCACGAAAAAGGTATCGCAATCTTTAAAAGTGTGGAGATTTCCTTGCTTACCAAAAATTAAAATTCTATCGGTGTTTGGGCCACTATCAAATAGTAAAAAATTTTCTTCAACCCCTTCGGCCATTTTAATTATTTTATATGCGAAGAGAAACCCTTTCCTCGAGCTGCAGCGGGTAATTAAGAAGCACTTGAATCTACCGTTACGCACTTGAATCTACCGTTACCATTAACTTCGTTATAATATCCAAACGTAATGTAAATACAATTAAGTGAGTTTTTCTCTCAAATAAATATTACTTACTACGTTCTTTTTACTCGGCACGTTTATGACACATAAGTACCTGTCTTAATGATTATCCGTTATTATTTATTATTATTTAAAAGACCACATTACCTCTATTGACAAGGCTATTTTATTCTTTAGCAGCAAAATTATTCAGAATAGTATTTGTTTATTCATTTAACTAAATCACACTAAATAACCTACATTTTCAGTCGACGGCGGCGAGTTGTCCGCGAGGCGAGTCGACGGCGGCGAGTTGTCCCCGCGGCGAGATGACGGCGGCGAGTCGATGGCGGCGGGTTGTCCTAGACCGACATGACCTGTCTTGATGTAGAAATGACACTACTTCTATTATATACGAATATCAAAAGAGGTTAAAATTATTTTTCTTCTAAAGGCATGTCATCTTACAGTCCTTTCTTGCATCAAGAATATTCTTTCGGCATCTCTGTAATATCAATTTCAATTTATTGCTGCTATGTATACAATATTATACCTACACAAGTCAACAAATAACAGAATAATTACAGATGTAGCACATTAACACACATTTAACTACGGGACATTATTACACATTTAAAATTCCTCTATACTACCCAGGAAAACTCTTTTAATTTATTTTTAAAACTGGTTAGTGGTTGGTTTCACAAATAGGGTGACATTTAAACTACCTAATAACCTAGACCACTTAGACATATTTCCAGGTGCCAATACCTAGCAGTTAGGTCCCCGTTATGTCTGGTGTTGTACGAGGTAGGCGCCATAAATTCTCGGCCTGACAGGCTTATACAGGTTCAAACGTGTTCAAACTCCGTCGCGTCATGCATGCACATACGCGAGGTGTACACTATAAATATGACGGTTCGAAGCCTAGTAGTTTTTAGTAACCAGCCAACCAACGTGACTAGCGCACGAAAATGTCTGAAGTAACGAAAATTGAGTACCGGGCGGTCATTAAATTTTTAACAAAGGGAGGGCGTACACCTTACCACATTAAACAACGTTTAGACGGCGTTTACGGTGATTCATCTCCTTCATATTCAACTGTAAAAAACTGGGTAAAATGTTTCCGTTTGGAACAAGAATCTCTGGAAGATGGTGATCGTTCGGGTCGACCAATTGAAGTGATAACTTCTCAACAAATTTCAATTATTGAACATGTAGTGCTAGAAGACCGCCGTTTGAAAGTGAAGGAATTAGCAGTGATAACAAACATTTCCGAAACAGTGTTCGCCGAATTCTCTATGACCATTTGGGAATGAATAAAATTAGTGATAGATGGGTACCGCGACTTCTTTCCGCTCTCCAACGTGAACGTCAAGTCGAATGTGCGCAGTCGTTTTTCAACATGTGTGGAGACGACCCTAAAGCGATTTTGGAGTCCATTGTCACAGGGAATGAAACAATGCTTCTGTTTTACGATCCTCTATCAAAAAGGGAGTCCATGGAATGGCGGCCACATGATGGACCTCGTCCCAGAAAGGCGAAAGTCGTTCAACCAACGAAAAAGGTGATGGCCACAATATTCTCGGATTGTGAGGGCATTTTGCTAATTGACTTTCAAAAGCGCAATACAAATGTGAACGGCGCATATTATGCGTCTTTATTGCATAAATTAAGGGACAGTATTCGTGCAAAACGTCGTGGAAAATTGACAAAAGGTGTGCGATTATTGCACAACAATGCTCTCATCCATACTGCCGCCATTTCACAAGCTGCCAACCGCGAGGGCGGGCTTTCGAAAATTGGAACATCCACCGTATAGTTCGGCTATGGCTCCTTGCGATTTTTTTTGTTGTCTAATTTAAAAAAAAAACCTTAGGGGGCGCAGTTTTAAAGACGACAGTAAGAGCAGCTGTTATAAAACATTTGGATGGAAAATCTTCAGATTATTTTTACAATGGTATCGAATTATTAATTAATCGTTGTAATCAATGTATAGAAGTTAGGGGAGATTACATTGAAAAATAAAAATTCTTATATTGTTCCATGTTTCTTTTTTGTATATCAGGCCGGGAATTTATGGCGCCTACCTCGTATGTCACTGTGTGTGTAGTATTCGTTCATGTGATTCTTCACATAGATATGGCTTTCGAGGACAAACACAGAGGTCATGGTTAAGATCCTTTGATTTATTAAAGCCTCCCGACAATCAACTTGGTATGACAAACCTAAAATTAATCTGACTGCCCTTCTTAGCAAACGAACCACTCTCATAGCCCCAGCAGACTGACCCCAAAGTAAAACAGTATATATAATACGTATGTGAATGGTACAAGGCAGAACAGGCAATCCTCAGCACAGACCCAGATACACTATTCGCCACGCTTCTCAGACAGAAGGCACCCAAGCTAAGCTTACCGCAAGGTGCCTCGGTGTGAGCCACCCAGCGGAGACCCGCAAGGTGCCTCGGTGTGAGCCACCCAGCGGAGACCCGGGTCTACATGCACACCGAGAAACTCTACATCCTTCTCATTTCCCCCCTATGGAATATTCTTCGTCGAAAAAATCTATTTTTCTGTTTTATTTTTATTATCGAGAATAAGTTTATTTAATTTGAACCATTGCCCAGCCAAAGACCGTGCCTCGCCCGCACTCTTCCGAGTAAAATAAGATTCTCGACCACTAGTTGGAAGATCGTTAATGTAGATGAGAAAGGGCAGAGGCTCAAGAACGGAGCCCTGAGGCACTCCTATGTTCAGCCCACGCCTCTCCAACAAATCCCCCTAACCTTTACTTGCTGATATCTGTCTGACAGATAACTTCCTATAATGGAAAGACTTTCATCGTTAAATCTATACTTTTCCAGCTTTTGCAGGAGAATACCATGCGAAACATAGCCAAAGGCCTTACTTAGGTCACACAAAATACTTGCTAGGTACTCTCCATCTTTTAATGCCTGATAAGCAATACTCACAAGGTCCAACAATGGCCCCAATGCATTATACCGTATCGAATCCAGGAAAATATATTTGAGTAGTAGCATGTTTTTAAGACTTCCATACTGAACGATTTTCGCAGATTATATATTGCATAGCAAGTCCTATCCAGATCATAGCACAACGCATCGATATGGGCGGACCAAGTCAAGGAAGTACTCGTCCAACACTACCACCAAGATCTTGCATGAACTAACTAAGTCAACAGAAATTTCGTAAAGGCTAATTTTTGTTTCCCCAGATGTTAATTGATTTTTAAATAAAATATATTTGGTTTTCCTATCATTAACTGGAAACTTGATTGACATTCATTCTTTTATGTGTGTAGATCCTGTTTGCTTTAGATTTTAGATCTGCTAAGTCAGTTGTATCAATGATTATATTAACATGGTCCGCATCGAGAGAGACTGCTTCCACAGTAGTTTTATACGTTTTAGCAGATAATTAATGTATATTAAGAATAATGTGGAACCCATTACTGAACCTTATGGGACCCTTATTGAGATCTCCCTCGCAGTTGATGTTGATGCAATTTATAAAGGAGAATTGTGTGATTTATACAGTCGAAAGTATTTGATAAGTCAACGCGCATTGCTAAACATAGAAAATTAGAGTCTACATTGGTAATGGGCTTCATAAGGCATTGAAATAAAGCACTATTTTTAGAATAATTATGAAGTAATCCATACTGATTATCAGAAAATAAATGAAAGTGTTGAAATTAATCAGATAAGTTAGTATTAACAATTATTCAAAAATTTTTGAAAAGACTGATGCAACACTTATTGGTCTATAATATGCAAAATCGTTGCAGTCTCCCTTCTTATAAAGTAGTTTTATCAGTGCTACTTTTAATGCTGATGGAGAGGTTCCGAGATTAATAAACACATTAAATAAATATATGAGCGGCTCAGTAATTTCAATATCATTTTTGTCTATATTTGGCATGAGGAACGAGTTGTTTACTAATATAATATATTATAAGGACATTTAATAAACTTAATTCGAAAATCACTATTGTGTATTGATGTATTACACAAAAACATACCGATAAAGATCATAGTGTTGTAGATAAAGCTAAAATAATTTTTAAAACACTAATGTTTTCTGTTACAGCAATAGAGTAAATGAAATTTTCAATTTAAATTTTGCAGACTACTCCGTTAGATATGAAATAACTAAATGTAGTGTAGGGTGTCAATTAATGATTCACGTGAAATTTTGTGCCATGCTTTTCGAAAGTTGTTTAAGTTTTGAAAGCTGATTATTTTATAATTTTTAGTGATAATTCTCAATAAATAAAAACGCTTGATTTATTAGTTTTTAAAAAGAATTTTAATATTAATAAATCTAAGAAAACATGTGTACATTACTAATATTATTATACGACTAACTTTCTACGCGTTTATTCTTACGAAGAAAACTGTCTATTGCTAAAATGCACTTTCAGCATCCTTGGCACTCATACAGGTCACGGAAGGAATGTTCTCACCGTGGCATATCTCACTGCATGTACGGATCATGTTACTTTCTAAAACAAAAATATTTTTTTCTGTCACATTAAAAAAAAAACGATTGCATGTTTTGAAGGATGTAACTCATGTCATAAAGTTTGCGTTTTTTTTCAGGTGGAATTTCATTACTAAAAAGGCGGTAACATCGCATTAATGTTAACAATAATTGTTCATTATATGCTATTCGTAAAAATCTTAAAGATTATATAATATTGTATAGGTTTTTTTTTTTTTTTAATAACTGATCCACTTCTTCTGGTGAGTAACTGGCAAGTGTTGGTCATTTTTGATATTAATTCAATCACGGACTGTATCTTCTACATAATGACAAATCTAAATTCATTGTTGTTGAAAACACAATGATCGGTTTTTCAATACAACAGCGAAAGCATGGTGCCTTTGTCACCGTGATTTTTAAATATTTACGCTTGGTTAGATCTGAACAGAGAGTATTGTGAAATTTCGACCGATTTTTGCAATATCCCGTTCTATTTTTAATCATACACACGTAACTGACGTGCTCAAAATTAACTGAGGAATACCCACATGTAAATATAAACGAAATTTAAAATTTACACTGTAACTGTACTAATATACAATTATATACAGTGTGTCCAGATTTCGATGCTCACCATTGGTATATCGGTTATTAGAAGACATAGAGGAACGGTTAAATAGGGAATATTTTGCAGAATTTAATACTGGCAACAAATCTCATTTCAAATTCGTTCGGAATTTTTACAGTTTTGAAATATTTTGAAAAAACCAATATTTGTCGATTTGAATTTTCCTCAATAACACGATAACGCCTAATGCGATCGCTTTTAAGCTCTAACATTGTTGAGACACTTTTTTAAGACAAATTTTTTGGTGTTAACAGTAACTCCCGATTTTAATTTGTTTCCAAGTTTCTAGCGCTTTCTTTTGTTTTTCTTATGGGGGCCACATTGAATTTTTAATTAGTAAATAGTCCTTAAAAATAGCTTTTCAATAATATACAACATGCCTAATAAATCTTTATGTATACGAGAGAGATATGAACATTTGAATAAAATTTCACTCTAATACGAAATTAGTTGGTTATGAAATTGATATGATTTAGAGCTTTGTGTAAGTAATTACCATTAAGCATGAATATTAATAAGAATTGATATTGGCACACACATTTTCAAATAAAGTAAAGGTTGATATGTTGGAAGTTTATTTCAAAGTAAATAGAACCTCTGAAAATACTAACACAAGTTACGCCTAGCGTTTTCCGGAAAGACCACAACCACACCGGACAATTTTTAGCAGAATAATCGGAAAATTAGTGAACTATGGAAGCTTCGAACAAAAAAGATCTATCAAGTGAACAATACTGATATACTTCATAATAATATTTTACAATATGTTATGACTCATAACATATTGTAAAATATTATTTTACATAACTTATTATTCATAACTTATGAATAATCCAAGTACATTAGTACGTCGAGTGGCTCGAGAAACCGGAATTCCGAAATCTAGTGTTTACAGAAAAAATAAATACCACCCATACAAACCAACAATTGTGCAGGGTTTAAGCGATAATGACTGTCAGCGAAGATTACAATTTAGCAGGTGGTTCTACAAAAATGTGAAGATGATACTGATAGTATAATAAAAAACAAAAAAGGAGTCATTAAAAGTTCGTACCAATCAAACCACACCAGAGATTAAAACAAAATAGAACTTGAAATCTTCTTTGATTTACAAAATGTGGATTTTCAGTAGACCAGTGATGGTATATAGTTATGCCTATTGAACACTCCGCAGTTTGTAAACTATGTTTCATCTGTCCAAAGTATTTTCCTAGGAAAATCAGTAATCGTCACATTTTTGTAGATACTACCTGCTAAATTGGAATTGTATGGGTGATATTTGTTTTTTCGTAACGTTTTGTGAATACTAGATGTCGGAATTCCAGTTTCTCCAGCCACTCGACGTACTGATGTACTTGGATTGTTTATAACATATTGTAACGTTTTCGGGTTCCAATAAACAACTCGTGCAATTATTTATTTAAAACAGTCTGTATATTTATATACTTAAAATTATATAACAATATAAAAATATAAAACTAACTTAACACACTTAAACTACTACTAATAAATTATCACAGGTATTTATTTACTACTAATATTATTTATATCTCTGTCCGTATTTATTTATATAACAGTTCTATTTATATAAGACGGCACTACTGTATTTATTTATTCGGCTACCACTACGTAAGGACTACTCCGCCCGCAATGAATGAATCCCGTAGTTTCCGCGATTACTTCCGTAATCAACTCCGTAATGTCTTGTATCCCGGTGACTTCGTCGCTTATATACATATGTGAAGATTACTAGAGCATTCTTCTCAATTCCATACTTCTCTCGATGTGTGAAGAATATTCCATACATTTCTATCCGCTTCCGATACAGTACCATGCGTAAGTGTATGACTCACCGCTTACGATATCCAAACATCGAGAGAGATTTATGGTCTTTTTTTTGTGCGTGTGACAATTTCGTTTTTATCGCTCCGAGATGGTCTGATTCTTTTATTTAATGTAACTCAATTCGTCTGCTGGTTTCGTTACAATATAGTAAAATATTATTTTGAAGTATATCAGCATTGTTAACTTGATAGTTCTTTTTTGTTCGAGCTTCTATAGTTCACTAAATTTCTGATTATTTTGCTAAAAATTGTCAGATGTGGTTGTGGTCTTTCCGGAAAACGCTTAGCGTAACTTGTGCAAGAATGTTCAGAGATTCTATTTAAATAACTGATTGGAGAGTTACTTGTTGAAACTTCATTTTAATAATTAATAAGTAAATAACACAAATTTTAGTTTCAAAAATATTTAATGTAGACACTACATATGTTTCACCACACTGTGGCTTCATCAGGTGATGAAAATATACAAATTCAATTTTTGTTACAATGGAACTTATAAATACAGATTATAGATGACACAATTATTGTTGTTAGGAAGGGTTATTCAATGGCTGAATGTGTTTTGGTGTGACTTCTATTTCTTTGCACTTATGTAGGAACCAGATGTTCTGTTCGTTGATTTTGTATTTTAAACGTAGTTTAAAAAACCATTTCTCCTGTTCACCATCACTGGCTGATTTTAAATAACTGATTGTTGAACAGGAGAAATGGTTTCTTAAACTACGTTTAAAATACAAAATCACCGAACAGAACATACGGTTCCTACATAAGTGCAAAGAAATAGACGTCACACCAAAACACATTCAACTATTGAATACCCATTCCTAACAACAATAATTGTGTTATCTATTATTTGTATTTATAAGTTCCATTGTAACAGAAATTGGATTTGTATATTTTCATCACCTGATGAAGCCACAGTGTGGTGAAACATATACCGTGTGGCCGCCGTTCATAGCGCGATGCATGTATTAGTAACTACTGGTCGACTATAAATGGGCGTGCCAACTTGAATTGCCACACCGACAGCAGGCGTATAAGTTATACGTATAAATGTATTCGTAGGCAAATCAAGTGAAAAGGTGTGTAATAGGTATTGCGTTTCCGTTGTTAGTAATTATTTGTAGTTGTTTGAAGCATCAGATAATCAGTGATAATATGTCAGTGAAGTAACTCATCACAGCTTCATAAACAACATAAAAGAGCAAAAATAAATAATAAATAACTCCTAGACTTTAAAATAAAAAAAAACTTTTTAACTAAAATAATATTTTTCAACAAATATTATAATCTAAAAACTGAAACATAAAATATTTACTTGTTAAAACAGAATTGTAATTCAACATTGCAATTAACTTGTAATTAGGTAAAAAATGTTATTCTTAAGCAATAATAAAACTCGAACTGACGCCCATATGTGGAAGCGACGGCGAATGCGACTGCCCGACTACACCGTAAAAATGTGGATTTTTTGGACAAATGCGAGTGCATGATAGGCATATGCGAAATACTGGCTCTGTTGTAATCCAGTATAACACTGCGTCCACTTGTTTACCGTTCTAATACACAGACATCTCTATCTGTTTCGCTTACTCTACAGGTATCGCGATAATGCAGACGCACGCGGTCTTATGGTATAGTGTCTACATCAAATATTTTTGAAACTAAAATGTGTGAGATTCTATTTACATTGAAATGAACTTCCATCATATCAGCCTTTACTTCATTTGAAAATGTGTGTTAATATCAATTCTTATTAATCTCCATGCTTAGCAGTAATTACTTACATAAAGTTCTAAATCTCCCACCAATTTCACTGCACTTTTACATATCAATAATGACAGAGCTTATTTATCGTCTGTTTTACACTACCATTTAATTTCATAGCCAACTAATTTCGTATTAGAGTGAAATTTTATTCAAATGTTCATATCCCTAGTATAAATAAAGATTTATTAGGCATCTTGTACATTATTGAAAAGCTATTCTTAAGGACTATCTAACTAATTAAAAATTCAATATGGCCGCAATAAAAAAAACAAAAGATAGTGCAGAGAACTTGGAAACAAATGAAAATCGGGGTTTCCTGTTAACACCAAAATATTTGCCTTAAAAAAGTGGCAAAAAAGCGGCAAGTTAATCCACTAGTAATTAATAACGAAAATGTCGGTTGGAAACCAAGCTGTCATCCAAACAGTTTCATTGACTGGCCTGAATTCTTTGCGATATTTCACCATTTCAATTGTTTTTGTTATTAACTATTGTGCCTAGTATCTAAAATTCTCAAATTACCTCAAACTTTAATGCTCCTATCCGTTGTTCCTGCAAAATACTTGTATTACTTCCAGTTATTCTCATATACTTTGTCTTTTCTTGGTTAATTACCAATAATACTATTTTGTCAGCTTACGGCTACTGTTTTCTCAAGTCTTCTTAGCAATGTATTTAGCTTGTTCATGTAACATATACAAAATGTTAAAATTATCAAGTTATATTTTTCACTCAACCAAAATTGAATGCCATATAAACACAAGATATTATTTATTATGTTAACGTACTTCCGGCTTGAACGGATGTATTTTGTATTTTAATGTTAAGTAATAACTTGTTAAAACAAGGTTTCTTTTGTACAAGTAAACCAAGGACATGTTATTATAAAATATAATTAACACCAGAAGGGATGCATTAAGTGCACATTTTTATCTGCTCAGACAATTATTTTAAGATCTAGCTGCAATGTACGTTATTGGTTAAGAGAGACTCATTCTGGATTTGACTGCACTATAAAATTTGAATTAAGAAAAATAATGTTGAGATACGGTTACACCAATTGATTCAATTAAAGTGATTATTAAATTGACATATCTGTAATTTTAAGACAATTATTTGATGCGAGAACTATATTTTATTTGTTATATTACTGACATTTCGTTATTAACGACATATTTTTCAAGCTAGCGCTCCATTGAAACTTATCATAATTTTAATAGAGCAACATCTACAGTTGCAAAGGTATATCCTGTATCATTTATGACAGCAGAGGATTGCCTTTACACATCGAACCTAATAAGTGATTTTATTTATTTATTTTTGTACTAAAGTTTCATACAAAAATTAGATAAAGAAAATCATAGTAAAACAATTGCTTTATCCTAATTTATCTTACTATTTTACTTTCACTTAAACTTAGAAATAATATTATGATATTGATTAAAATAAATTAAAAGAAGAGTTGACTTTTAAAGTAGTAGTAGTATTTTATTTGTCTTACAAAAAAACAAGATACTTCAGACAATTCTTCTATTCGTTCGTTCTATCTCTGATTGAATGAAATTTAGTAAATAAAAAGAACTATCATGAAATGGGCACAGGACGATACACAGTGTTAATCTTGTTTGATTTGTCCAGAGCCTTTGCTTCCGTGAATTGTCATTTTGTTAGTAGTAAGATCTATAACCAAGAAATTCGCGACGAATTAAACAAATGAATTGTCTCATTTTTAAAAGACAGAAAAATCGTTGTTTGACTGAGTTATGTCAGATAGGAGGATTATGACATAGACGTAGGAGTTCCGCAGGACAGTGTCCTCGATCCATTATATTTTTATTAATTATAAATGACCTACCGAATTTTATTAACTATAGCAAGATATGTTTGTATGTTGACGATACAACAATAGTGGTTTCCTACCCGGATCTAGAATAACTCTAAAATAAAATTAATTAAATTCTACAGAATTTTGAGGACTGGTATTGTTCCAACAAATTAATAATCAACCATAATGAGACGGTTATTATTGAATAATTCAACAAACATAGAACGCGCGCCAGTATAGACATAACATTTAATTATCAAATTATTGAAGTTTCTGTAATTGTAAATTCTTATGTGAAGAGTGAAGAGAGATATTAACATGTGATTCTCAGGCAGAGTGAATTTTGATGAAAAAAAGAAGTTGACTGAGGACCTTCGAAGAGATCGGTCACCAGTGTATTAGCCTGGTCTTAAGTAAACCGTAAAATAAAGTAATAAGATCCTCTAATTAATAAGTAAGTCGGCCCAAACATAGCGGTCGATCATGTACTAAACTGTCGATATTAGAACTTTAAAAGTAAATAAATAGGTTTTGTGTTTACATAAAGATCGACCGCCAACTAAGTGTAAATGTGTAAAGTTTAGCATATCTTCCTATAAAAGTCATTATCGTGCGAGTAGCAGTTAAAGAAGCTAGAGGTATCTCTACCGTCAAAGGAGGACCCCCACAAAGCATACCGACAACAGGAAGATCTTCTTCAGTGAAAAGCAAAAGAAAATCTATGAAAGGTATTTATAAACTGTTATTACGCGAGTGCTAGATAAATTTAAATATTAAAATTTGTCTTAATGTAGAGACGCAATAAATCAATACAATAATCTGAGAATGAAAACATATTTAATAGTTGTTTTAGATATAAGAATATCTCAGTATTTGTAAAGTGTTTGC